>CADWAE010000482.1:0-2500000 GCA_902982915.1 Phalloptychus januarius
ATTATGAAAAAAATCCATATTATGACACCTGTGCCCTGTATGGGTGTATTTAAGGAATGATTTAGTTCCTCTGAACAAAATAAAACTAACTCCATGAACATTTTGGAGAACAGCAACTCTCTAAAACATGTTTAAAACAATGACTTAGTGCAGAAATAATTTTACTAAAGTCCTACAGAGGTGGGTCTGAATCTCCCCAGGTGGAGCATTTTCTGTTTATATATATTTTTCAGTTATGATTAAATCTTTTCTCGTGTTTTTCGGATTTATTTGAAGAAAGTTTTGGCCATTTAACTGTTTTGATGTCAGAAATCCCACAGATGAGTGAGAAAAGTTCACAGAGCTGGAGCTCTTCTGTTTCCTGAGTCAAAGAGGAGACAAATTAAACGCATCGTGAGAATCATTTAAAATCATATTAAAGTTTGATTGAAGCTTTAAAAAAGTCCAAAAGTATTAAAAGCTCCTGAAAATTAAAATAAACCTGTATCTCCAACTGACTCGTTTTGTTAGAACGAACCTGTGCAGAGGAAGGAGGCTGCTGCACGATGCAGCCGCCGACCTGCAGGGGGCGCCTCTGGGTTTCGGTCCGGCTCGGGAAACCAGGCAGGAATCGCGGTTTCTGTGACGGGACGGCTGGGACTGGAAGCTCTGGCTTTCTGCTCTGTTCAGACACAAACATGGACGAAACTCAGTCTGGAAAACTTTCAGGGTTTCATCCCAAAGAAAGGAAAAACATTTTTATTAAAATGTCTTGTCCTGACAGTTTATGAGACAGATAATCTGAGTTCCTCTGCTTTCTCCCAGCTCTAACTAGGAACAACCAATCAGAGTCAGGAGGCGGGTCTTAGCGCTGTCAATCACCCTCCATGCGAATCCTAAAGCTAGTTATTACAGTAACCGTTGACCAGTGGATGGACAGTTTTTCTGGTAAGTTGTTTTTCTGCCATTAGCACATTTAGCAGTGAGTACAGGAGGATGACTGACAGCGCTAAGCCCCGCCTCCTGGCTCTGATTGCTTGTTTTTGGTGCATTCCTTAAGTCGGTAATACTAGCTCAGGGAGGAGGTGGAGATCGATCTTTTCACAGATTATCTGCCTCGTATTAAACTACAACAACATGGTTAATCAAAAAACATCTTCCATAAAAGTTATGCAGTTGAGCTTTAAATAACATCAACCTGTTGCAGAGATCAAACCTTGAATTTGGAGCTGCAGGTTAAAGAGTGCAGTAAAGCACTGTGTTGTTACCGTGGCGATGACTGTGACCCGCTCAGCCTCTCTGCAGAGGAACACCTTCCTGTTTGTCTGTCCAGAACCTCCTGCAGGTTCTGCAGCAGCTGCCTCCACTGGGGGGCGCTGTCCACCTCCCGCTCCGCTGCTGGAGCCTCCTGATGGAAACAAAATTATTCATATTTCTGCCAGGTTTAGATCGTGTCTCATTATTATTCTCTTTATTTTTGTAAAGACGTGAACAGAGATGGACCCAAATGTTTTTATACAGAACCAGGAGTTCTGATTGGTTCTGTAAATCCTGACTCTGGTACCTTCAGGGCCTGTCGGAGAGCGTTGGCTGCTTCCTGCATGATGCTCTTCATCCTGCTTCTCCTCCTCCTCTCCTCCGCCAGCTTCACCTGCAGCTGATTCCTCTCCGATCGGCTCCGGCTCCACTCTGCAGACAGAGCGGCCCGGTCCAGTCTGAAAACAGAACCCAGCTCTTCCATTACTGAGGTCAGCTGTTTAGTGCTGCCATCCAACAGCACAACTTATTTACAGACCCATTCAATACATTAGAAAATAATTGTAAAATTATTTCAGTCAGTGAATCATTAAACTGCAAAAACAAAATCTAGTTTGCTGTCGGATTATGTAACTTATAACAAGATATTTTTCCTTCTTATTAGATAATAAATCTGCCAGTGGAACTAGAATTTTTTCATCATTAAGGAATTATTGACTTAAAACAAGCTCATGTCTTTCTGAACAGTTACTTGAGTCAGTTTTGTCTGATTTCGGTGTGTGTTTAATATCTGCTTTTAATTTTCAAAAGTTGCTCTTAATCTGACAAACAAAACTCTTCGACATTTATATTCTAATTTAATGAATTTAACAATGAGACTGTAAACTGGACCAAATTTAAATCTAAACTTTCATAAACCACTAAGTTATCTTTAATAATATTAACTTCTTCATTAATATTAAGAATTTATTTATTTAAAAGAAGCTCCTAATTCTTGTCGAATTCTTGTTGTAAGTTAGTTTGATCTCAATTGAAGTGTAAAAAGATATTTCCACTAGAAACTAGACCAAAATACTTTGTGAGATTTTTATGTTTTTGCAGTGAAGTTATTTCAATAAATGATGTTGTTTCGAGACCATTTTAGGTAATAAAATGGTAAATAATGCAAGAATTAACTCTCAAAGATCAGATTAACTGATTTATTGATTAATTGTGGAGTGGATTCTGACCTGAGTGCCTCCATGTCGGCCAGGACTCGAGCCTGCTCCGCCTGAATCTGCTCCAGCTGCTGCTGCTTCTCCCTGTCGTCCTGCTGCAGCCGCTGAAACTCTCCTGTGAGCTGCTGCACGTCCTGATGGAGAGCAGAGCGTCACTGCTGAGGTCCGAACGGGAAGCCGGCGCGCCGCTGCAGAAACTTCCCTCTCACCTTCTGACGTACGCAGCTGGCCCGCGCCGCGCGGCGCAGCGTTTCCTCCAGGATGTCCGTGTCGACGCTGAGCTGCTTCTTCCTCTCCCTCAGCGCGGCGTTTTCCCTCTGCAGGGAGCGGCTCACCGCTGACAGCCGGCCCAGGAGGCTCTGCAGCTCAGAGTTCTCCTGAAGAACAGACCGGGTCGCCTCAGGGAGCTTCTGCTCCACCAGATGCTGGACCTGCGCCGACATGGCCGCCACTTCTCTCTCCAACTCCTCTTCTAACCTTTTCCCAGGAAACAATGAGACAGAAACGTTGAAAATGTTGGACGTTATTGACATTTTGTGTGCTTTAAAGGGCAGTACTCTGGGTTATAGCATAATCAAGTAATGTTAACTTTGTTATATATCAAATGCACTGCAAAAACACAAAATCTTACCAAGTGTATTGGTTTGAGTTTCTAGCTCCAGTATGTTACACACTTGAAATAAGACAAAACTAGCTTGCAGGTAACTTTTCAGCAAGAAACAGAAGTTTGTTTTAACTCAGTAATTCCTTAAATTTGGGAAAGAAGTATCGCTTCCATTGGCAGATTATTTCATTTACAAGACAGTTCAACTTGTAATAAGTGACCCAGTGGATCCAGGACATTTCATCAATATTAAGAAATTATTTACTTAAACTCCAAATTTTGGCAGAAAAGTTACTTGTAAGTTAGTTTTGTCTTATTTCAACTGTACCAAGATATTTGCACTATAAATTAGATCAAAAATACTTGGTAAAATTTTGTGTTTTTGCAGTGGCGTTAGTTGGGAAATATTACTTCCCAATTTAACGCCTTGAAATTGGGCCTCTGTCTCTTTAAGAAACTCCTGCTCTTTCAGGAAGTCATTCCAACATGGCTCCTCTGTTAACCCTGTATCAATGTTTTTACCAGTGTTGCTCTGAGAAGTAGCTCCTATAATGAGCTCAGCTGACGTTCCACCAGCTGTTTGCTAATTGCTGGTGGCTAGTCTGCAGGAACTGAGTGGGGGAGGAGCTGCACCTCTAGGTCCACCCAGATGTTTTTCACAGCTGAATTGTTGGCATGAAGATTAAAAGATTTCTCAAACATGCATGAAAGAATAAAGGCAAAACTCTAAAAGTGTTTACATCCAGATGTGAATACTTTTGCAAAGCGCTGTAGTTTAGGCTGATCTAGGGAGAACAAACTACAGGATTGTATCTTTGTAAGTGTTTGAGGAGCAGCAGCATGTGATGTGCTGCATCTTAACCTCCTCTTCTCCAGCAGCGCCTTCATCTCCAGGTTGCGGATCTCATCTTTGTGTTCTTCTTTCTGACGTTCGAGCTGCTTCTCCAGATTCTCCATGTTGGTCATCAACTCGTCCTTCTGCCTCTGAAACTCTTCCAGGTCACAAAGTTTTTCCACTGGCAGGAATAAAAGAGAACGTCAGTAAAGTTTTGGTTAGAGATGTAATAATCTGACATTGATCTGTTTCAGCCCCAAAAAAATTCTAGAAAGATTATTGGTGATAATGTGCCTGATCCATTAAGGCAGCTCTAGTTAGTCTACTTCTACGTTTTATTTATTTTATATTGTATTTGGAATTCCTTATTTTACTTTCTGAACCATTTGAAAAAAGGTTTATTTTTGGTAGTCAACCAGTTTCAGTTTCTTTGTTATTTATTTTACATTGGCTGTTAAACAGGGCTGCACAGTGGCGCAGTGGGTAGAGCTGTCTTGAAGGGCCGAAGCTGAAAATTATTTTTTTATACACAATACAGACAGCTTTTGCCTCGGCGCTCAAAGGTCGCCAAGGCAGAACAAAGATTCGATTCCCGGCCCGGGGTCTTTCTGCATGGATCAATTGACTTTGGATAGAAAGAAATTCAATGTTAATGGAAAATAAAGAAGTTTGCAGCCGTTTGTTGTAGCATTGGTCTCACTCTGTGAAAATGTTGAACCAAACCTCATGAAAGCTCAGATAAAAGCTGCTTTTCTTAAAAAATTAATTTTTTTAAAAACTGCTCACTTCTGCATAACATAAGGACTGACCTTCACAAAACAAAACTTCGCTACATTTTGCCAGATTAATCGGAACAGAACAGAACGTGACCCTGCATTATCTCGTAGACACAGAGGGGAAATCACCAGAGAGAGGACGGATTCTGCCAACACCACCACGGCATTCTTACAGATTCCCACAGGGAGTGAAAAGTCTCACCGAGCGCCGTGTTTTTTTCCTCCAGCTTATCGATTCGGGCCTGCAGCTCCCGCCTCAGCTGGCCGTGCTCCAGCTGCAGGGAACGCTTTTCCTGGACGGAGGTGTGACGCTCTCCCTCCAGCCGCTCCCGCAGCTCGGCCAGCTCCCCCTCCTTCTCTGAAAGGGAGTGCTTCAGGTACGCTGTGATGTCCTTCTTGTCCGCGCACTTGGAGATTAGGATGTTGTTCTGCTTCTGAAGTTCATCACATTTTATCTGAAACCTGACAAAACAGAATAAAACCCACTAAGAGACTGCTTTGTTTTAAAATGTTCCATTAATTGCCCATTTTACAGAGTTTTGCTTCTTTTTTTCCAGCTCACAGAAAGCTTTTGGAGGAGAAACCGGCCCGCAGCATCACAGGCTCCGTTCACACTGTAGACTGAAGTGACACAAAACCAATTCTTTTGCATTAGTGTGACAGATTGGATTTTTACAAATGCGACCCAGTCCACTTGGTGTCACAGTTTCATTTAATTTATAGAGTAGAATAGACTTCATTCATACCCAGAGGGAAATTGCTTAATAGTTGACAAGCTATTCCATTCAAGGTTTTACATAATAATACAAATATAGTCATAGGCAATAAAATTTAGAAAATATATATTTACCCAAGAGTGACGTAGTAATTCAAATATGACTATAAATAAACAAATAAATAGAATAGCAAGGTTTTGAAACAGGTAATCAGTAGGACAATAGTTCCATTCATTTTGAACATTTTATTTTCTTCTCTGATAATAAATATGAGCAAATCTGGAGAGCAGCTGTTTTTGAAAACTAATTTCCTGCTTTACAAAGATCAAATCACATTTACTTTACTTGACTGGGGCGTTCTCTTGTCTTTCCCATTTTGAACAGAACCTAACACAAACAGTACTTTGTGTCACATCATATTTATTGTCCAAGAGAAACAGGAAGCTTGAAGAATAGATGTGAAAGCCTTGAAGTTATATTTCCTCAGAGACTGAAAATAATTGTAAAACTGCAGATTTTGTTATAATTTTGTAATGTTTTTTCCCATTCATTAAATTTAATTAGAAACAGGATTTACAGAAATTAAAGATTTTTTTCCTTAAATTTTTTTACAGATTTTTCTTTTCGGATTATGTTCAAATAATTATGCAAGCCACTAAACTTAATGGTTGACTGGAGGTAAACTGAAGAACTTTGAACTGATTTAGATATAAGAACTCCAAATTAGAATGTAAAAGGTCGCTTGCATGCATTTAAGGGTCCTTTTAAATAAGCTAAATTCAAACTAACATAAAAACGTCTGGCCTTGTTGATAACAGGAGACACAGCTTCACTTTCCAGTTTAAAACACAAACATGGGCTAGGAAACACCGTTTTCTAGTCTTACCTTTCTAGCTCCTCGTTCAAAAATCCAATTTGAATCAGATATAATCTCTTTTCTTTTTCGTCGAAGCCAGCTGCAGTCCTAATACCTGTGGAGTTGAGTTTTTCCTTGTTTTCGCCGCTCTTTCTCTCCTTCTTTCTGGGCATTGTGTCGGTTAAAGATTAGCTAAAATCCTCCAACCCTGCTGAGGAACTAAACTCCACCGTTGCTAGGCGACGCTGCCTTCAGGGACCCCTGGTAAAGTTAGCTTCGTCCCAGATTTAGCAATCCAGATCCACTATTTTATTGAAAATATATACATTTTTTAAAATCTGCTTTTAATAAATATTTATGAGGCTGGTTGTCATTACAAAATGCGTTTTTTAAAACTATGTTTTTGTCTTTTCAACTCAGTCTCAGAAAACACCGTTCATTTTCATTGAATATTCCCACTGTTCAGTGCAGTGTTTGAAGGTGAAATTCTCTTTAGGGGTTTTACGTTTTTCTCTGAATATTTTGTTTAGATGATCTAGACTGCTGTGTGTTTCTCTCATTTTATGCTATCCTCTCTTCATTTCTCCCAACATGTCTTGTAGTATTTAGGTCTGTGGACTAAGATTTGTTTGATTCTGAGCAATAAAAACAGCATTTGCATAAATAGGATCTGAGTCTGGCCCAGTTGCTTGAAATATTTAGAGGATTTTTTTATTGATAAATCTTCGATTACATCTCCTCCTTGGATTTAATTGTGATCCTCAGCTAATACTTACATGTAATGTGTATATCTCTGTGTTAGAACAAGGTTATTAGTTCCAGTAATATTAACTGTTCACTGAATTTTACATTGTCCTCCAAATGACACATCAGACCTGGGTAGAAAATAAAATTAAAACAACAAAGTTTGTGTACAAACAAAACGTCTCACTTCAACATAAATTGTAGGTGTGATTCTACGTCTCATTTATCTTTAGTTTAAAACATGTTTTATATTTTACATAAAATCAATCAAATCAAAGGATGTTTTCCTCATAAGCCTGTTATATAAAAACACGTCTTCAGTCAGTGGCTTCCTCACATGAGGGTGGAAGTGTAAGTAGTTTAAATATGACAAAATATTAAATAAATTAAAAACAAGAATGCATGTGGAAATAATAGTAAAAAATAAGAGTATATTCCATTCAGTGAATTTACTCAGTTTTCACTCAAGTAAAAGTAAAAAGTACAGTGCAGTAAAACGACTCCTAAAAGTCATTTTTCCCCAAAAAGGTTATTTGAGTAAATGTAACTGTAACTGCCACCCGCTGCTGTTTGTACATAGTTAATGTTATTTTTTACTAGTAGTAGGGTTATTTGTAAACCATCCTCTTAAAAATTACAAGTTTCAACTTGTGCTGAAACTATATGTCAGTTTCTGAAATGAGTGACAAAAAAATAAATAACATTTTCAGATTATTCTAGTTATTATTATTATTATTATTATTATTATTATTATTATTATTATTATTATTATTATTGTTATTGTCATTATTCTTATTTGATAGCTCCTCTCCCAGTTTGCTCATGGGAGGGGCTGTGATCTCAAATCCGGGCACCAGTATAAAACTGACCCAGTGAACTCCTGCAGAATCTCAACACTGTAACACTTTGACCATCCCAGTTAGCCGAGTCTCCGGAGCCAACATGCCCGCCGTCATGAGCAGAATCCGGCCGATCAAGCCAGAGGAATCCAGACCACAGTCTCCCTCCAAAGCCCGCAAGTCGCCCAGGATGCCCAAATGTTCCCGCTGCAGAAACCACGGCTTCTTCTCTCCCCTGAAGGGCCACAAGCGCTTCTGCAACTGGAGGGACTGCCAGTGTGCCAAATGCAACCTGATTGCCCAAAGGCAGCGCGTCATGGCGGCGCAGGTAACCGTTACTTCTACCGTCAGCCGGCCGTTAACGACTCCCGGAATAGTTCCTCACTTTTAACTCTTTAAATGTGATTATATTTATTTAGAATCACTTTCATTATGTTTTTTATTCAAATAAAACGCGAACATTTCAGGTGAAATGTATGATTTTACCGACATGCATTAGCATGATTTTGAACCAGGAAGCTAGCCTTTAACGGCTGCGATGCTACATTTTACTCACAAAAAACCGCAAAGTAACAAAAACAAACCAGATACTTTGTATTTATATTTATTTTAAATGAATTTAGCAGGCAACTTTCTAACATGTTTAAGTAACAATGATTGGTAATTTTTTTGTTTGCTAATATGTTTTGGTATTTAATTGGTGTTTTAGAAACAATCAGTTTGTATGTCAGGGGTGTTCAAGGTGCGGCCTGCGGACCATTTGCGACCCGTTTTGCGGTCAATGCAGAGACTTTTTTTAATAAAATATTTTTTATTAACATCTTTGAATGTTAAGATAATTAAAGTATTAATCTTTTAATAATTAATTTTTTTGCAAACAAGACCATAAATATACACTTTGCTATTAAATGTCCATTTAATTGACTCACTAACTGCTAAATATGGCAAATATTTTTCCAAAAAGAGAGACCCAAAACCACTCTTATTGCTGAGAATAGACCAAAAAACAAAAATCAGTCCATCTGATTTAGGTGTTTCTTTTAATTGGAACAAACCTAAAAAAACACATCCCTTGTCCTCAAACATGACTTTTTTTTTTTTTTACTATAATATTCTTTGAAGAGTTTATACTTTTTATGCTCTTTCGTTTTGATGATTTTGTCTCATGTGGAAAACAGTTCAGATGCCACGGTTGTATGGCAACACAGATTATTTAATTTGAAAGAACTAAATATTTAAAGTAGCAGCAATGTATTGTAAAAAAAAATCTATTAAAAAAGTTACAACATTACAAGATCAAAGACACTAAAATTTATAATAAAATGATCAAATCAGTATATATTTGATAACTTATATAAAAGTTTTATCACAGTTATTTTGTAACTGTCGCAATGCTCTTTTAAGTGTATCAAAGATGTGCATATATTTTACACAAATATATTAGAGGATTATTAAAAAGCAACATGTTGCAAACAGTCCATTCATAATTAATGATTATAATACATTTCTAATGACTCGTCTTAATCAGCCTTAAAACCAAAAATTACTCTTAAAGACAAATAAACAATCAATTAATCTTAATGGGAATGATTCAGTTATATGGATAATTTCCATTTTTTTATATAGACATCTATTCCAACGAGCTCCATTCAGAAATACACCACAGTTAGCCCCATCACAATGAAACATTTTGCTGGATGATAAATTGTCCCAGAAGTTTTTCCGATAAACAATAAAGTTTATTTTCAGACCATTTTGAAGTAATATAATGGATGAGGCATTCTCCAAACTCTATGAGCTTTAAGAACATTTAACACTGGAAATGGAGGACATTTTAAAATCCAAAATAAATAAACCAAAGTAAATCAAATGAGCTATGGGTCTCTGTAAACAAAATTATCCATCTAAATAACTCAAGAATTTTATCATCCAGTTTTGTTTGATAGAGAAAAGCAATAAACCATGCAAATGGAAATGATTGAGTTTGTTTTAATTTATCGTGTGATTAATTGATTCATTGCTTATTGCAACAAGTCTAACTATAGTATTTACTACAAATCTCTGCTACAGCAGTTTTTAAATCAAAACAGACTGAAACACAAGCAATATTTAATTTTCCATTGGAATAAATAAAAATACATTTTAATTGAATTTCTAAAATTACCTCTTGTAGTGATTTGAGTTGTCCCTGTAGTTTTATTTGTGTATTTCTGTGCTTAGGTTGTTTTTGTGTTCCCGTGAGCCCCAGTGTCGTCCTGTCTGCTCCCCTTGATTATCCCCAGCCGTGTCCTGTTCCCTGATTACCCTCCCTGTGTATATAAGCCCACCTTTTGTCTTTGTCTAGTTGTCAGGTCCTCGTCGTATTCCCCTTCATACTCTCGTTCAGTCTCAGTTACTCTTTTCTTATCGTCATTGTGCTTCCCTCCTTGTTTAGTTCTCCGTTAGCTGTATTCCTCTGGATTTCCTTTATTTTTGGATTAAATTATTATTTTTTATCATGACTTCCTGGACTCCTCGACATTATTCCTCTTACCCCAAACCACGCATCATGACACCTCTCAGTTTGTAGTCAATGCGTTCAATGGGGGAAATAATGTACCTTTCATTTTTCATGGTTATTTCCTGGCTTATCTAAAGTGAGCATTTAAAATAAGTATTAGGAGAACTGATGTTACATTTGTTCTGAAATATAATTAGAAATGAAGATAACATTTCCAACCACACGGTTTCTAATCAACCTTTCCTCAGGTTGCTCTGAGGAGGCAGCAGGCTCAGGAGGAGGAGCTGGGCATCAGTGCCCCTGTCAATCTGTCCGGCCCGGATGTGATGGTGAAAAACGAAGCTGCTGCCGACTGCCTCTTCTCTGTGGAGGGCCGATCCAGTCCATCGACCAACTTCAGCCACTCATCCCTCGCTGTGTCAGGTGAGCATCTACCACTAGGTGTAAAGGAAAGCAAATAAGTACAAGCATAAGTCATCCTAAATACAAGAAAGCTGGGAGATTAGTTAGCGCCTGTCAGTCAATGTATCTCTGTTATCATTTACTGTTTCTGGCTTACTTATAATAAAGAAACAAACGATGCTTATTCTGGTCAGAGAAGAAGTAAAGCCTGGTGGCTGGCCAGGCTTTACCAGGCCTGGCCAGTTATGTTCACTTTTGTGGTGGTAGGACAGAAAAGGCTTGTTTTCTGCCAGTGTTTTATGGTTGCTATGGAGACCCTTATAATGTCACTCCCTAACAGTGAACTTCACTTTTTGTGGTGGCAAGATAAACTGAGCCTGGATCTGAGGGGGTCCTGTCATATTCCACGCCAGGGAAACACAAACTATTCAGAAGTTCCTAGAGGTTTGGATCCCATTAAAAATAAAATATGTGCTGCGTTTAAATTTATTTTAAAGGAGTCACTACAGGTGTCAATATCTGTGACAGCATTGATTGTGTTCAAAAATATATTTCTAAAATTTAGGTTTCAATCTTCTCCAGATGTGGCATCATTTTGTCTTCCAGTTCAACTTGTTGAAAAAGAAACATTGCAGGTAATGAGTCGAATTAGAGGAGTGACAGTACACCTGGCACCCTTTAATATTCATATTTGTAATGTTTCAGATATGAAAACTGGTGGTTATATGTGTAAATCCAGTAGTGGGTAATGTGAGTTTCACGCTCGTTTTAATGGCATTACTGCACTACAATGAAATAATGTACACTCCCTTTCCTGAAACTGTTCTGCAGCGCTATTTATGGTTGAATTTAATTAATTATAGAATTGTAAATATTATCTCAGAGGAGAAAAAAATCACAGATTAGATATGAACACCAGACAATCTTTTAATGTTTCAAAATCATCTGGAAAAAAAAAACAGGAAAGTTGCTGATTCAGCTTGTTATTAGAACAATAATAGCTGTGCCGCTCGCTTGGTCTGTATCAGCCATTTGACTAACTCTGTTAGAGCAGAACAGGTGACAAAAACAACAGGATGTTACGAATGAGAGGAAGCAGAAGGAAAAGGTTTTTAATAATAACCTAATTGAGGACCAGTTCTTCTGAATTCAGTTAATGCAACTTAAAAGTGAGTTACTTCATATTCATAGTTCCCCATTTCAACATTCTCATCGAAGTTCACTGCATGGACTCTCAGCATGATGTCGATCTTTTAAGGATCTTTAATAGCTCTTCATTTTGTCAGGCAGGTGCTTTAGAAGTGATTTCTGGATTGAGAAGAGGTGTGGCTGTAATCAGGCCTGGTTGTGATAAACAACATTTGATATCAAACCTTTTCCTAGTAGAAAAAGCTAAATCTATGTGCCAGGTCTGGACAATAAATCAATAACAGTATTGATTGCGATAGATATGTGATCAATATCAATAGATAATACGTCTGATAGAATATTCAATATTAAATATATAGAATATTCACTGAACTTTGATCCAGAACCGCACAGCATTCTGGGAGATGTAGGCTCAATCGGTGAGCTAAACAAGGTTGGTGGCATCAGCTAACCCACTCAATCTTTGTTTACCTAGCAACTCTCTCTCTGGTTGCCTAGCAACAACCTGTTGAGTAACTTGTGCAGCAGCAGTTTAAGATCCCACCACCTTGTCTCATAACGGCTTAAAGCGGATATTTCACTTTAAACACACATTGAAGCCTTTATATCGTTTTTTGGTGCTTAATGGTGCAAAAACGGCCCATATTTCAAAATAAAAGGTGCTATTACTGCATCTACGTAGCAGTAATAGCACCTCCCTCTAAAAATAGAGCCCTAATGACAACCATTAATGTTAGTCAGAGGAAAACGTTCAGGACAGCCAAAAACATTGAATCAGACCTGGAGAAGGACCTGTTAAATTAAATTAGCTACATGTTTAAGATTGAAAGCTCATAGGTGAGCCAGAAGCTAGAACTACTGACAGCAGAGTCAACAAAGATAAATGGCAGAAGAGCCTATATTGGAATGGAAAACAACATGCTAACAAAGCTATAAATGCTAACAGACCTGGAAATGCTAACGGCAGTGCTAAATGCTAAGAAAATTTGGAAATGTATCTTTATATTTGCAGATCTTCAGATCCTTTTATGGGAATACATCTGCCAAGATAGAATAATAATAGACATACCTATAATTAGGCTAAAAAACATTCATAGCTCTGGAATATTTAATAAGCTCAGCAAACAGACTGGAGCCACTGGAATCCATTCTCCTTCAGTTGCACAAACCACATTTTTTTTCTAGGAGAGCTTTTTGGTTGATTTAACACTTCAAAACATTTGCTAGCTATTTAAAGACCAAATACAGCAACCAAATTTACCTAAAAAAATATTCTACCATTTGAAAGAACTTCAGATAAGCAGCAGGAAGTGAAAACTGTGGAAAGAACATCAAAGGTCACGCCACCAGCCTGGCAGAATTTCAGATATTTAAAACAAAAATATAATCAATAATTATTGATATCGACTGATATGAAACGTTCATATTTTGATGCGTTTCTCAGCCATATCGTCAAGACCTAATATGTGCATAAATCACCATATTGCTTGTCATTGCGTTGCAAACCTATTTAAAAGTGTTTGCTTCTTTCAGGTTTGGCTATATAAAGCTGCAATCATTTGTATGTTTCCCTGCTTTAGTCTTTAAAAAGAAAACAAGTCAACATTTTTGGGAGAAAATGTGTCAAAATTAGTACCAACTTGGTGTTTGTCTTTGATAAAATCCTGGCAAGCTAAATAGTGTTATTTCAGCTATAATTACATGCATGTCGGTCAGAAAGCCTCTAATCTCTGAGGCACCTGCTGACTCAGTTCTGCTCTCGCTCCCGGCTTGCAGCAGTAAACAGTTTTTCCATTGTTGACTTTATCCTAGTAGGAGGCTCGTTAGCAGGGAACGTATGATATGGACCTGTCATGTGATGAAGGTCAAGGCTGCTTACGCTCCGTTTCTCCCTGCTTTGCTGTGTGAAAAAAGTCAACTTTGTCCTCAGAACAGTGAGAGCGGGCTGTGCTGGAAAAAGGAGTGAAGCACTCATTGATACGGTGATGACAAGATTGGCTTCGGAGCGGGGACAAAAGACTGAATATCTGAGGATTCAGGGATGCACAGTGTCTTCATTGTGCAAAACCAAAAGATCGTGGTCTGCCTGAGAGGAATGTGGCCTTGCTGATAAGGAAAGCACAACAGATATCCAGTAATTATCGTGAACTTTTCATCCTGGAAGAATTATCCATCACACAGGTCCATCTCGATCTGAATGTCACTGAAAGGTTTAGTCATTTCAGTCATTCAGTGATGCAGTTCGTTTCTACTTTGAATGATTACAATTTATTACAAATGAAAGCCCTAAATTTAATTTCTGGCTTCCTAATACAAATTAAAAGAAAGTTGGGTGGAAGAAAAAATGTTTAGTAGAAAGAGATGCTGAGATTACAGGAACAACTGCAGGATTTGGTGCTCCATTCCTTGTGTTAAGCCCAAAAAACAAAGAGTTTAATCAGCTTTATTACTCATAGTGATAAAAATGTGTCATGACTCTTTGGAAAAAGATTGTTTTGATGTTTGAAACAGAAAAAAAAATCTATTTATTTATGATTAGATCCTTTTCTGTTGAAACTTTAACTCTGTAAGATCTCTGTAATATCTCTATCTCAAACAAAAACATGAATAAATACTGACTTTTCTGCTGGGTTTTTTAACAAAACTTAAAGAGTAAAGCCCACTGTTCACTCTTAGAAAGCTGCTGAATGAGAAATATTCATATAATTTCCTGAGCCAGATGTCTAGAACATTTGCATATACGTGTTTGTTTGTAGCAAAATGCAAACTAATTTTATATTATATATTATAACCTTACAAAAACAAAAGCAAATCTGTAAAGATATTTTTACCTCTAAAGGCTTCATGGAAAACCAGCTAAATTGGTTGATCTATTTGGTTTTCTTTGTGCTTTTTAAATCCAACATTTGTCCAGTAAAAAAATATTTTTATTGGTCTTGTGTGTTAGTTTGATGACCTTATTTAAATTTTGGTTTTTGATTATTCACCAAGAAACAAATGCTTGAAATACATTTTCATTATGTGTAATAAATCTATATGAGTGTTCTAGTTAAATTCCTCCACTAATTAAACCTCCAGATGAAGGAGGTTCATCTGGAGGTGGCACAATATCATTGTGCCATGTAGACCTGCCACAATGATAATCTCATTGTGCCAGGTCTACATATTTAAAAGTAAATACAACTGTAACCAGTTGTATTTACCAGCAGATGGCGCTGTTTAATCTTGGTTTGGACAAGACGCTCAGGAAAACTTCCACAGCAAACATTTCATCCAGGTGGAGCTGAAGTAATAACTTCTGAATGTTTTTCTAGCTGAAGCTGGAAAATAATTGTCAAAGAATGTAAAAAAATAAATCTTTAGTTTACATGATAGAAATACAGATTAAAGGCCACAGACAATAGTTTATATGAGACAATCTTAATCTTACCCTTTCATTTTTTTTCCAGGAAGTCGCTCTTCATCGTCCTCCAGTCCCTCCTCTTCCTCTGTTAGGCCTCACTCTGAGGGAGCGTCTGACCTCCTGCTGGAAACCTCCTATTACAACTTCTACCAGCAGTCACGCTACCCCCCCTACTATACCAATCTGTACAACTACCCACAGTACCAGGTAACACACAACATGAGAACAATGTTTCAAGTGAAATAATCTGCCAAAGCAACTAGAACCTTTTTGTCAAAATTAAGGAGTTATTGACTTAAAAAGAGCTCAGAGTGCCTGAAGTTTCACTGCAGAACTTTGTATGCTGTTTTAGCTTAAAGCCTACTTCATTTGTAGGCTGTTTTTGAAAACTTGCATTAAAATGATCTACATCCAGACATCTAAAGTAAAATATTACAACAGATAGAAGAAGAACAACGAAGCAAATATAGTTCAGTCAAACAGAACAAACCACTTGGAGAAGTCGCAGACATTCACATGAGGTTTAAAGCAGTTAATGAAGTCATCTGTGCAACAGTTTGGGTTATTATTATTATATTGGGTCAGGAGATCTGACCCAATCACTCCCACCAGTCCTGTCTAGTCTGCTTTTATTCAAATTCTAGTTCATTTGTTTAGAAAGTCCAATTCGCTTGTGGCAGTGTGAATGCATAATCGAATTCTGATGTGGATTATAAAAGTAAACTCTGGTCCAGTTAAAATCCCTAGTCTCTGTTCGGTGGTTCAGTTCTAATGCATATGTGAACACCAAGTGGACCAGAGACCGAGCCAAAATCAGGAAGTGGACTACAGCGCAGGGCATTATGGGTAAATGCAATCGAAACCAATTTGCTAGTTTAGCGCTAGCAGAAGAACGTCAAATAGAAATCCTCCAACCGCTTCAGTTTTGTTTACATTTTGTGAAGAAGGAAGTTGTGCTCAGTGTCGTCTTCAGTGGTTTTTGTGTTGTTTCCTTTAGTGGTTCCTGGTGCAGCGCCCCCACAGGCGAGAAAGGGAACAGGTTTTACAAAGGGTTTGGACCGTCTGACACACAGCAGTGTGAAACAGAACCACAGCAGCTGAAAATGTAACAAATGTTGCAATTCTGTCCCCAACTGAACCCAGTCTACGGACTATCAGGTGTGAACACGCCCTAAAACGTGATATGAAGGGGCTGCCGCTCATTAAAGACCAGAAGAGTAAAAGGTCTAAGCAGACTCAGCTCGTTACTTTGGTTCAAGGGAATATTAATGTTCTGTTTTTTATAATTTTATCATTAAAACTCACAGTGACTGAGCTTTGGGGGGGAAAATGTTTACGAGGCTGCCAACTGATTTAAAAAAAGCTGGGGTTTAGTTTGTTGTGATCACTTCATTTTAATAATCAGCCTATGAATCCCTGACCTTTTTCAGCTTAGTTAGACCAAATGTTGCTTGATTCTAGTAGTGGGTAGTATGGACTCAACATTACATTTCTAGAAGATTATTAAACATTTGCTTAAACAAGGTTTATAAAAACAGAATGTATTTGAAGTTATTGGTTACTTTGCTGCCATTATCAGTTAAATCAAACAACATTCTTCCACACGGCACATTGTGGTAATGTAACCAGAAATAAAACAGTGCATACAGTAGCATAAATATGCCACTGTTTCCCTACATTTGTCCCAGAAAGTAGAATTGGCATTAATGTCCTCTTTTATGCCACTAAAGGTGCTCCTTATGGTTAGCAGGATGAAATATTAGAATTTTTATTTACATTTTTATTTCTGTGAACCAAGTCCTTGCAGCTACAGTTGAAATATTCAACACTGCTGACTTCCTGTGTCCGAGGCTGTTCATTTTTAATTTACTCAGAATATACTTCCATAATTTTAAACATTATTCTTTTAAAAAGGTAGGTACTGAGTAAAAATAATAATGTCTTCAAAATGCAGTTAAACTCAGTTGTTAGTTTCCTCTGGCAGCGAGCGTTTGGTCCCTCCTTCAGCCGTGTGTACATGCTCTGATTTATACTGGAAAGTATCTCTGTTGTGTCCAAAGGAAATGAGATTATGCATGAAGCAGATTATAACTATAACTCTCCCCTGATCCCTGACGATGTGGTTTGGTTTTTTTATGAAGATCATTTTTCCCACCTCTCTCTGCCTCCCTCCGGTTTCCCCCAGTAGCAACATCTCGTTTTGGGGTCACTGCCTCTGCCACCCTGCACTGGCTAAATTGCAAAGGTTAATGGTATTGTCTGTTGGCAGAAGAACAACCCGCCATGCTTCAGCGCCTGAGGAAGAAAGTGAGCACATTAATGCTAATCAGTTAGCGCTCTTTAGCATAATTTAGCCATCCTCCTTTGTGATTTATGATTTTTTTTGGCAGGCTGTCGGATTGAAGGGGTTACGTGATGCGGTTCTCTAAATTTACTGGCCACTGTTTTTGTAATTCCAGAGTTTATTACTTGTGGATTCTATTAATGTCACAAACACACAGTGGGAAGGAGAAAAATGACATTTTATTTTTCTTAAAAATAGTCTGTTTATTTGACCATATTTCAGTTTTATTAAACTTCAAGAGTCATCCTTGAGATACCCAGTTAATAATTTATCTTTATATTTTCAGGAAAATTACTTCCTAAAACACAGTTTCATATCTTTTCTTAATAGTCAAAGATTAGGTAAGTTTTTGTTGTCATTTTTATTCTTTTATTATCCAATAAAAGTGAACATTTCATCAGTTCAGGATGTGCATCCTGAACACGTCTGTGTATTTTGTTTTACTGTTATCTTCACAATGACTTCACACAGTGCATTGTGAAGATATTCATGCCACCTGAACTTTTGGACATTTATTTAAGCTATATCTGGTGAAATTAATTACTTTAAAAAAACGTTTTAAATATACTAAGCGTAAAGTTGCACATTGTAAAGTGAAGGATGAATTACAAAAAAATATTAATGTAGAAAACTCCGCATTCATGTTCATGCCCTTTGACCGCTACTGCAGAATTTATTTACAGTTACATATAGATTAATTATTCTTGTGTCAAAAAGATTCTAAATTAGGTGCAGATTAATTTGAACATAGCATATGCACGTAAATACATTTAGGTGGCTACATTAGCCATAATTTGACTCCTGAAGTAACCAAATTCTGGAGTTTGAAGAATGCAGATTATTTTTTTGTTGCTATTTGTAATCAATAGCAACGTTCACTTTTACAAGACATGGCCTTCCTCTGAGCTGACAGGCCAGAGGCTTCTTCTTGTAAAGCATATCACCCTGAAAACATCACTCCCCTCACAAATCTTGGTGGCATACCTTTCTGGAGACTGGGGATCTGGTCAAAATTTTATTAGAATTTTTTATTTTTATTGGTTTTAAAAAATATTGACTCTTGGGAGTTGAACACAAAACCCAAAACCACGTTACGTTTTTCAGTGGTTATTTCTCAAAATTTTACAAAACCATGTATCATTTACCTTCCGCTTCACAGTTTTGCCCTACTTTGTGTTGGGCTGTGAAATAAGATCCATGTAAGTAATCTTTAGTAAGTGAACTTGAGGTCCCAGCTAATCCCTTCCCAACGTGCAGCCCCAGAGGAAGCGCTGCGGTTGTTATCAGCGTAAGGCCATCTCCCTCCTCTGCTCTGCCCTGCTCTGCTCTCGGTGCTTGGCTGCCATGCAGGTGGATGGTGATAAAATAAGGGTGGCAAAGAGCTTCCAGACAGGAGATGGTGCCAGATAAGAAGACAGGCACTGTCAGGGCGGTAATAAGCCCCCCGAGACTCAACAAGTCAGCTTATAAGCACTTGTTGCTTATAAGCTGCTGACTGCTGGAAACTTTCATTAGGACGCTGCAGTGTTCTTCTCTTTGTTATAGATTATTAGTTAAAAGCAAAAATACACCACAGTAGAAATCAAATTGATACTGCAGGTGTTCTAAGACCCATTCACACCAAATGTTTAGTTCACTTTAATCGGACTTTGCCTAGAAAGTCCAGTTTTTTTTTTGAATGTTTGAATCCAAAATCAAACTGATGTGGACCAAAAACTTGAACTCTGACTCGCCTAGAAACCTCAGGCTCGATTTGGTTAATGTGAACTCTGGTTCGGTTTGAAGACATATGTGAACGCCAAGCGGACCGGAAACCGATCCAAAAGCAGGAACCAAACTGCAAGCGCAGGGCATTCTGGGTAAATACAACCAAAACAAATGTATAAGTCCAGCTGTAATGGGTAAAATGGCTGATGGTCTTTAACTGAAGACAAAAAATAAATCCTGCAATACGCAACATGCACTCTCGTTTGCCTACAAACCTCGGTCTGGTTCGGTTCAATTGAAGTCCGAATGCATTTGTTAATATCAAAGGAGACCGCTCCAAAAGCAGGAAGCGCAGGGCATT
This sequence comes from Phalloptychus januarius, assembly GCA_902982915.1. Lineage (NCBI taxonomy): Eukaryota > Metazoa > Chordata > Actinopteri > Cyprinodontiformes > Poeciliidae > Phalloptychus > Phalloptychus januarius. Next base: position 19,690 of record CADWAE010000482.1, read on the forward strand.
CTGGGTAAATATCACCAAAACAAATGCGCTAGTCTGTAAATAGCGGGAGAAATGACTCATCATTTACATTTCATGAAGAAGGAAGTTGCGCTCAATGACTTCAGAGGTTTTCATGTTGTTTCGTCAGTGGTTCTTGTTGCAGCGCCCCCACAGGCGAGGAGGGGAACAGGTTGCTCAAAGGCTTTGGTTCATTTATACAGTGCAGTGAGAAAGAAAACCGCTTCTGTGCACAATTTGCACGGAAGCATAAAGATGGCACCCTTAAGGACCAATTTATACAATTTATGTTTTAAAAAAAGATGTATACTCGTAGTTATATTTTTTAATTTAACCTTTATTTTTACAGGAAAAAAAATCATTGAGATTAAAAACATTTTTTTCAAGGAGGTCCTGGCCAGCAAGAAATACATCAGCATCGATATACCATACTCTACATAATCCTTCAGTTAGGCCAAATCCACACACTGGATCTGGATGTTTACCGTCCATGTTAACCAGAAAAAAAGCCTTTTGTGAGCAACTTTTGCTGAGACAGTTTAGTCCTCTGCTATATGTGTGCTGGGAGCCATAAGCTTAGTGCACGTTGAAGACTCCATTCCAATCTCTGTTGTATTTTTCACAGCCCAATACAAGAGCAGAGTGTAGCTTAAATAACAGTTTATAAAGCTGTCGCAGAGCTGATGGTGTGGACAATACGGGTGACATATTACAGGCTGACAGAAATCAAATTCCATAAAAATGAAATTGAAAACCCTCAGTGAGGCGGCCTTGCTGCTGAGTAGACAGCTCGTCTGAAAGTTTTCAGAGGTCTGGAGAAAGCCGCCATGCATTGCAGCTTCGTTCCTGCAGCTAATGATGATTCCTGTTTGCTTCCTAATGCGTTGCTGTGAATGTCTGGAGCTGAATCAGGTCATAAAGTGGTAGCAACAATTATCACAGATATATATGAATACAGTGTGACATTCTTGCATGTAAGTTGTTTTTGAAATGTGTGTAATCTATGTTTAAACTGCAACTGCTTTTGAAGAAAGGGATGGGCCTGTGCAGGCGTTTGCTACAGCATTTACATTAAACCCTTTGTCACTGATTTTGTTTGCTCTCTCTGTGCTTTTGTAACATTTTGTTGCAGTTTCTCTGCGCCTTTGCCCGGGCTGACGGAGAACAGGCTGTTCTCTGTTAGAATCGAAATGAGAAAGAATTGATCATCGTTTTATCAAAAATGTAAATGTAACCTCAGACAAACTCCTAAAAAGTTAAGATAAGCTGATTTTCTTTATTAGTATATGTTTTTCTTGTTTAGTGAACATATAAAGGCACCCAGAAGCCTAAAATTCAAGAGAGAAAGACCGACTCAACCTCAAAATCCAATAAGACTGCACTGTGTTTAAAAGGTTTAATTTGCTCTTCTTGGAGTTTTTATTCTATAAATATTTCCCATAAATAATTAGAAGAACCCCTACTTGTGTTCATGTACCTTTAGTGTTTGAATTCTTGAAGGAATATGTTGCTATTAGCTTGCTAAGGCACAAATGTGTGCACACCTTTTTTGATATATGTTGAAAAGGCACAACTTCGGAGTTGCTTTTTTGTCTGTTTAATAAGAAATGCAATTAAAATCACAGGTTAAACATGAATATGCTTAGTTTGTACCTAAAGTCTTGGACAATTCAACCAAAAATTAAAATGATAAAGGACTAAAATTACCACTACTTACTGATTGACCTGCTTAGGTAGAAACTAGTTTCCTTTAAAAATCTTCTTACATCTTTAGTTTCACACTTTACTTATTGTGAAAATGGCTTACTTTGAGTTGTTTTCCTGCGGTAGCAACACCGACACTGAAGAGTGTGGCTTGCTAGTGCTTACATAAGTTCACCAACTAGAAACAGATTTTGAGTCACAGATGAAGGTGAACATTTTGGCCACTTTCACAGTTCACATCTAATTACTGTGTAATTCTACATATAAATGTGACATTTTAGTTGTTTTCTGTTTAAAGCAGATGCCCCATGGGGATGGCCGCCTCCCGAGCCACGGCGTGTCCTCCCAGTACCGGATGCACTCTTATTACCCTGGAGCCACCTACCTGACTCAGGGCCTGGGCTCCACCGCCTGTGTGCCGCCCTTCGTCAGCCTGGAGGAGAACAACAGCTGCTCTGAGACCATGGCAGGCTGTGAGCAACACAGAAACACTCCAACACACACACTTATAAGGCCCCATAAACTTTTACCCAGACTTTATCAACAGAACATCCAAGGGAGGATTGCATTCAAGTCGAGAGTGTCATAAAATTTCATTTTCACTTGCACTAAACTTTACTGCAAATCCAGTACTTTCCGTGTATGCAGGATCTCATCAATGACTTTTAAGGCTTTGCTTTACAGCTTTAATCAGCTAAGTGCTTTTCTGATGTTTAAAATACAACAGAAAATGTATTAAAATGTGATTTAGGTGAATTGTTGGGAACTGGGAAGGGGAATAGAATATAAACTGTGCAGACCTGATCAAGAAGCCCCAAACAGTGCAGCTTTGTTTCTTTTCACCGTGTTTACAGATGGAGCAGATTGGATCTCTGATTTGTGCAGCAGTAGATTTCTTTCCAGAAGTGAGATGAGAATCTCAGCGCAGCGTTGCTGGTTGCCTGGAGTTTATGCCTTCCTTATTACCGGGGAATGTGGGTGAATCAGATTATGCGCGTTGCTTATCGTCTTCAGCAAAGTGTTTTTTGGAAATATCTAAAGAATGCAGATAAGTACGTAATAAGAGTGAGATTAGTGATAGAAAGCAAAGTGGCAGCACAGACTGAGATTACAAGGACCAATTTGTCCAGGATGGAAAATATGTTTCTGACTATTTCAATTATTTTTCTTCAGCAAATCTTCTTGGTTTTTACATTTTAAGATGGTTTCAAAAGTTGTGGAATAATCCTTTTTAGGCGACTTGCTTTAATAACTTATTAATAATATAAGCATTATAACTATTACTTGATTACAACTTTTCAGTACTCTACCCCCCTCAGTGTGGCACTTAGATTAATATCAATGGTATTTGCTGTAGTACTTGCTGTCAAACTGGCTGTTATGTGTTTTCCAAGACTGACATGTGTAACAGTGGTTTGATACTACATATACTTACTGTACCAGTCACCAGAACCTCGTTCTTCACTCCAAGCGTTTGCACATCCTTCACAGATCCATTTAAACGCTGATTGTATGCATCCATGGATTTCAGGCCGGAAAGCTCCACTAAGTACTGAAATATATCGCAGCATCAGACCGGAGGCGGCTGCTCCACATCGACTGACAGACTTTCCTTCTCAATCCTGACAGCAGCCATTTTGTTCATGTATCTTTCTCTTGCGCGTTGGTTAAGTGTGTCCACATGTGTCTGCTATGCCTACTAAGACGGCGCGGACTCCAGTCCAGACTCATGGGACTGTTTATTCAGACCACAGAGCACTGAATAGTTTAACCCAAATTACTGGATTGTTTAGTTATTCTCTTACCTGCTGCTCATAAGATCTCAGATTGAATATGCACACGTCCATCGTCATCTTTCTGCCGACTTCATCGTCTCTCTGCCCGGCTCTCTGACCAAGCAGCCACCCAGAGATCCGAAGAGGAGCGGCAAAACCAAATGAGGCGGATTAGCTGTGCTTCCCACCAACTGATGATGTCATCCAGGACATTTTGCTGTGGAGTATTGTTTCTGCTGCCCGCATGTTGAGATGTTAGCATGTCATAACAGCCATGAGTAACAGTCTTCATTCAGAGGCCTTTTATATTTGTTGTAAGACAGACTGCTACTGGAGGTTCTTATTACTCGCAGCGTCACTGTCTATAATAACCTTTGGAAATGCTTGTCTGTTATGTGTTGCCTTAACTACTTTAATATCCGTTTTACTGAGGATTAGTCTTTATGAGCCTAATTTGTTATTGTTCCACTTGAGCTGAGCTAATGCATTTTTGGCATTTGATGGGACATTCTTATGCTAGGAACCCAGTTTTTTCTCATAGTAAAATTTCTCACGAGAAGGACGCAGAGAAAGAGCGTCAGAATCACAGCATCAGCCGCGTTTTTCCTGAAAGGCAGCGATGACACCACCAGCATCGTAAAGCTTAGGACCCCCACATGTAGCGCTGTTTGTTTATCACCTTCAGCTGTCCCTCTGCTGTGAGGGTCCCACGTCAGCTCCACCCTGAACCGCCATGCTCCATTATCAGAAAACAACAAGCTCAGCCGGTGGTCCCACTTTTAGTGTTAATTCACCTTTTTCTTTCTTTCTTTTAAAAAAAGGAAAAAGGCAGTTTTTACTTCCAGATCCTATTAGAGGTTTGCAGGTTCAAAGCTGGATCTTATTTTACAAAGCAGGAGGTTGTTTATTAGCAAATCTGACCATCATCTTTTATACTGCAGGACTGCAGCTAACACAAAGAGCGGCTTCTTAGCTTAGCAAACACTTTGCAGTGTGCAGGATTCTGAAATGTGCGTCCAGCACCCGGATCTCTGGTATCTGTTTCAATACCAGGTCACACCTTCATGTCAGGTCTAGTTATTTTCATCTTTTGTATTTTATCTCTCAAAATAAAATCAAAAGAAACTCTTACAAGTTACTGAGATTCTAATCTGTCAGAGATACATGTACAATAAAAAATATTAATAAAATATTTAAGTAAGAATGGTGAGTGTTGACTAGTTGAGTTAATTGTAATTAATTAACCATTTTTTTAGAAAACTATTTATTGACAAATTAAAAACCTCTTTTGCTGCTAAATTATTGGATTAAGATACATTAGCTCAAAAGCAAATATATTTATTGTTTTTAATCTGTTATTTCAGCCATTCAGTTTTCTGGTGTTTCTTTAGAAATGTGGACTGTGGACGCTGACATTAGCGTTAGCATCTGTGCTGCTGCTACATGGTTAGCATTGAGGTGTTAGTTTAGCCTGGATTAGCTTCGCTGATAAGCTAACTCCTTTTAGCACAATTTGAACACAACAATTATCGTCTCCAGCGTCCATCAGATCAGAAGCGTAAATTAAAACTGAGTGGGCCGAGAGAAGCGGGTTTGTTGAAATTTTCTTTTAATAGAAACATTGCAACTGCAAAATCGTGTTGTTTTTCCTTACATTAGCAGAATAGCGACAAACATTTGCGACCATTTGTAATGGAGAAGCAGGTGTTGTTACAGAGAGCGGCTGGACGTTGAGGTGAAGTAAACCATGTTTGGTTGGGATCAGACGGAGGAAACGGTTCCTGTGATCTTCCTTCCCTCCCTTCCCACACGCCTGGCAGATTTATCTCCCTCCCAGGATAAGGCTAATCATTTGGCCAAATACAGAGATCCAAATAACCTTCAAGAGTGCCACGCTGTCCTTTCCCCTCCCCTCCTCACCTCTTCCTCCTCCTCCTTGCTCTTCGTTCCCCCCCCCTCGCTGTCTCCGCAAAATTGCCTTCTGGAGTTAGTGAGCGGGAACAGTTAAGATTTACAAACAATGATGAAGCTTGTCATGCGTCTTTCTCCATCCGTCACGGCGGTGCGGGCGGAGCCGTGGGCAGAGCCATCCCGGTGTTCTTCATAAAAGCCAGCTCGCTGTGAAATACGCCCCCGGCCGGCCTGTTTACTGCCCCGCGCTCGTCAGCAGCCGCGCCGCTGTAAATCGCCGGCCGGGAGGTGACAGTGCAGTCCATCAAACTCCCCTCCCCTCTCAACATCTCATCTCACGTCTCCTCCACTCCCACCCACCCGCTCCGTACAAATATACACAGAGACATCCACAGTGTTTCTCCAGCCGCCTCACGATGAGCTGCCCAGCCAGAGTTATGGCCGCCTCAGACTCATAGGTGACATTTTTCTGTCCTTGTCCCGACCAATAGAATATAGAAGTTGGTTATCTCTCAGCACAGCAACTTTTCCTTTACTTTCTAAAAGCGGGTTTCGCCCGCAGTCAGACGTGATGATGGAGCGCCGCGCGGCCAGCTATACGTTTGTCTGTGTTGTTATATCGGTGTCAGCACAGCGCCTACTGTAATTTAAATGCAAATCAGATTGTTGAGGTATTGCAGATTTTCATCCTGCTAATCGATTGACCTGTGTGAGCCCATTAAGTTAGAAATCCATTACTATCTTTCTAGATGATATTCTATTGATTTTTCTCACTTCAATCTATATCCTACTGTACACCAACTTGAGTTACTGCGTATAAAGTCTGTCGTTTCAGGTTGTCAGCCTCCCTCTGAAGAATAGGCAAAGAAAAAAACAACAAAACAACCCAGAAACTGCCTCTGCTGCGTTTCTTTGTTTCGTGTGTAAAATGGCTTTTAGCTGCTTTCAGATCAGATTACTTACCGTCACAAACCTTCGCCTCAAACTCATTTCTGAGATGCCACGAAGGCCGCTCACTCTTTAGGATTTATTAAACCTAAACGAATCAGAAATCGGCTCCTGGCCGCAAAGAGGTGACCTTTTCAAAGTAAGCACTGTTTCATGTTCTGTAGCCAGAGTTCATTTGCTGATGGGTTCAAAACGTCACCAGCTGTAACACATTTACTCTGATGATTCATTACCAGGACAACATCTCAGCACATATGTTTGGTCCAACTTATAGAGTAAATATCTTAGTAAATAAAACAAAACTAACTTAAAAATAACTTTTCTGAAATATATACTTTTATACTTATTTTTACTATTTACATTCTTAATTTTTATGTAAAAGTTTTAGTTCCACTGCAGATTCTTTCACTTATAAAATGGGAAATTATCTGCCAGTGGAACTAAAACTTTCTCATCAATATTTAGAAATTATTGACTTAAAACAAGCTCCTATTTCTAAGTTTTGTCTTATTTCAAGCTTACTAAGATATTTATACTATAAGTTAGCATCAACGCTAACATCGGTATCAGCCGGTTTTAGTTATTTTTTAACATATCGGTATCGGTCCAATAAATAGAACTGCAATGAGTCAAAATGTGGAAAAAGTTCTAGATGTTCAAACTCTGACATGTTTACAGTCATTTTCCCCCAAAAGACTCTTGTGCTTTTAGATTTCATTATTCTGCATGTTCCAGACTTTCATATCAAATATAGACATGAAAATAATATTTTTATTTTCATCTTGTCTCTGGTCACTTCTTTCCAAAGGAAAGAAATATGTATAGCATATATATAATATTGGTAAATATCGTTATTAGCCATAACAACAACATCCCTAATTGTTATATCAGTTTTTGACATAATTAAAAAAAACTTATTTTTGTCCTTTTATGAAATTATGTGTAACTCATTGCTACAATTTAGCTGTTTTTCAAACTTAAAGTCACCTGAAAGGCGTTTCCAGGAAACAGATCCAGTTTTATTTATTTGTCATTCAGTCCACTTCCATTAGATTCATAGTAAAACTCAATTACAACAAATCTGCCAGTTTATTCCATGTTTCTCTGAGCTGAAGCGCTGTTTGACTGGAGGCCCCTGGGAACCTGGTAGCTCTTATTTTAGCGCTTCTCCTGGTTCTTGATTACAGAATAAAACTCCTGTGAGAGCTGTCAAGCCGTCCTCCCCGGCCCGCCGTGCTGCTAAGTGCCCTGATAGCCTCCGGGGCTAAATACCAGTATAATTGTTTGCTCAGGGCACAAGCACCACAGTAATGTGCTGTACAACACCACCATTAACACAGGCCTGGGGCTGTGGAGACATTAAATGGCCAGGGCTGTGTAGTTTATGTCCTCTTATCCTCACTCTCTATTTCTCTTTCTGACTCTCTCGCACACACACACACACACACCGTCCTGCTGGCTTGAAGTGAAATGAAATGGTTCTGTTGAATCTGAAGCCTCAGCATCTGATAAGAACCTCCAACATTTTCCTCCAGTTTTTACAGGAGGAAAACTGACAGAGATGAAACTTCTGTTCATTTCTGCTCAACAGGAACTTATTTGACCTGCAGTTTGTTACATTAATTAAAACATTAAATTATGCAGCTGATTGTCTCTAGTGAAAACATCTTGTCTGTAAGGGATGCAGTCTGCGAAAACACGCTGCAGACGACATCCAGGTCTAACTGAATGTGGCTTTTTTGTCTCTGAAAACAATAAAAAATAAAAACTGCTTTAGATTCCACCAGAATTTGTTTTTTTAAATTGTTTACTTTTGTCAAAACAACTTTAAATTTAATCTGTTTGGTTTAAAATACTTCACTTTAAACTCTTACGCTATATCTATATCAACCTGTTATTTATTTTTCCTTTAATGATTTTTTTCCTTTATGCTTTATTCTGGTAAAATGTTTGAGTTTTTAGAAAAGTGTCATGATATTATTATTATTCCAGCAGACGGCTCTTCCTCAGGAGTTTCTTATAAAACAAACTTAGCAACGTTTTACCCTCTCAGCCTCAGATGTTGGTAAATGATGTTTCCATGGCAGCTCTGTGAAACAGCTGAGCGACTTGAATAAACACGTCTGACAGCTTTAGCGCGCAGATATATTTCACTCTTCCTGTGTCCTTTACTTTGGCATTTTTCTTACGCTGTCGACTCTCAATTAATCTCTTGTTTAAAGCGCAATGATAGAGAAGTCACGCAAACATCGATCGGCCGCCTCAGCTCATTATTGCATATCCATAACTCTTGGATGGATCCCGTCAGACGCCGGCGACACTCCGACGTGCCATTTTGCGAGCTGATGGGGCACAGTAGCCGAAATGGAGATTTAGCGCGGAGATGGCGGCGGCGTCACGCCTCTCTGGCGGTCGTCCTCGCCGGGGACAGATTGGTTAACAATGCAGGAGCAAAGGGTCGTCTCTGCTTAATTAGCCTTTGACCTCAGAGCCTGATGCCTTCTGTCAAACTGCGTCGGCCCTCCACTCACATCGGCTCTTCTGCAAACCAATAATGAGCCTCTAAGTGTTTCTTCAAACATCTTAATTGCTTCAAAAGCGGCTCCGTCCCTTTAAACTTCTGTCTCAATGCTTCTCAGTTTGACGAGACGAGAGAGAGGAATTTATGGAAGATTTAACAGCAGACAGTAAAATGAATCGTGCGTAATAATGGCAATGTGAAAGCTTTTATTGACCCGGTTTAGTTCACTGATTAGAGTGTTTGATGTGGCTTAAAATTAGAAGCAGCTCAAGCATCAGAGTTCTGCTGATCAAAACAAAAACATTTAGTTTTTCTTGAAAAAAAGAGGAAAAGTGAGCAGAACAGGTTTCCTGAGACTCAACTAAGGATTTTCATTTACATGGAAAAGGTCAGAGGCGTCCATATTTATTTTCTCTTTCTTTCTTGTTTCTGATTTTGAGCCACTTTCTGTTGTTCTATCACAGGACAGAAAAAAAAGCATAAAATATAGAAGTTTTGGTGAATAAAAGCTTAACTGTAAAAGAAAACAAGTTTAAAAAAAAGTTTATTAACATACTGCAAAAGAACAAAATCTTAGCAAGTTTTTTTGGTTTAGTTCCTTGTGCAAATATTTTATTACACCTCAAATAAGACCAAACTCCTACTGCTGCTGTGTTTTTCGGTGTGTTTTTGGTGTTTTTCGGTGTGTTTTTGGTGTTTTGCGGTGTGTTTTTGGTGTTTTGCGGTGTGTTTTTGGTGTTTTTCGGTGTGTTTTTGGTGTTTTGGGTGTGTTTTTGGTGTTTTGCGGTGTGTTTTTGGCCCAGCCCTTCACCCTGCGATCTGGGCCGCAGGGTGAAGGGCTGCCTGCGTTCGGTGTTTAAAGCCAGCCGCCCGTCTGCTCTTTGGCTCCGTTTTCTGGGCCATTAAGTTGTGCAGCCGCTGCGATGGCGTGATGAGCAGCCACAGACGGGAGCGTCCATCTTTACAAGCTGGACACACATGGGTCCGACTGGCCTGCTTTTTTTTTTAGACACACCTCGTATCATTTTAATGGCAGCCATTTAATCTCAGGGCAACCTTGTCATGTGACAGGCAACTCTTCATCCCTGCGATTTAATTCTTTCTCCTTCATAACAGCCTCACTAAACGCTGCCGGCCCTGAACGCCTCCCTCACATTCACACAGGTGAAGAGCGATTCTTCTGTCTCTTCCAGAACGTCTCGCAGTTTCTTCCTCTAAATCAGGGGGTCCAAACTGCGGCCCGGGGCCATTTGTGGCCTTTTCACTGAATTTGTGCTTCAATTGAAGAATGAAGCGAATTTGACTCATCCATTAAATTTGTAATAAGGGTAAAATTCTTTCTGACATGATTTCCTTAAAATGAAAATGTAAAGTTCAACACAGAGTTTCTGTCTTTGTGTAGCTAAACCTTTACACAAACTACAACCAGGTTTATCCAGACACTTTTTCATAAAAACCTGACATTGCTGAACACAAACCAGTTTTGATCTGATTTATTAAACTTAGCTAAATATAACAAACATTTTGATAGAAAATAGGCAATTAATCAATTAATCACATGATGCATTAAACCAAACTCATTAATTTCCCTCCACATTATGTGTTGTTTTTCTATTTTCTCTCTTTCTACAAAAACTGGATGATAAGATAGTTTTGGTCTCAACCAAGCCTTTCTTTTTAAAGATACTTTTACTTACATAGACCTATATAGACTTCAAAATGTATTTTATTTGTTGTTTCTGTTGTTTTTGTTTCTTTATTTTGGATATTTAAAATGTTCCAGTGTTAAATGTTCATTAGACGTGAAGGTTGAGAATCTCTTCTTCCATTAATAAATCATTATTGCCTTTATATATCTTTAAAATTGTGTCAAAACAACAATATTATTGTTTATCGCAATAACAGAAATGTTTTATCATGACGGGCTCCAATAAACTGAGAATAAATGTGTTGAATCAAGCCTAAAACTAAGTGACTTACCTACAAAAACGTACCATTTTATAAGCTTCCTGTGACCATAAGTGCTGCTCTAAATTTTGCTCATTTAAGTGCAAATCGATTATTTTCAAAGCTAAAAGTACAGAGTGATATTTTTCTATCTGTCTCTTCATATTTAACGCTACTAATATATGTTATATTTGATTTGTGTCTTGGCAGCTCTCTGTGTGTTTACTTAAGGTTTATCTCGTTGGATCGGTACGGGTGGTGAGTGTGGAGTATGAAAGCTGCAGAGCACTTATCCTCTCTGGATCAGACCGAATTACCATCTACTCTCACATCTGGGCTTTTGTTCCCCCCCTTTTGGCAGCAGCAGAAATGATTGCACCTTCATTGAAACCCTCCCTCCTTCTCCCAACAGGACAAGTGGGAGGTTAAAAAAGCTTCCTTTTGTTAGTCCACACAAAGACAGTTTAATAGTGTAGAAACCTTATATATTTAGTGCTGAGTGACTGAGAGGGGGCAGAAGTTCATCCCAGAATCAAAACTTTCTCAGCTGAAGTTTGTCTTGTTACAAACTGCCTCCTGAATTGTTTGTGAGATTTGTAAGTCAATACCTTCAGGTTTTATTTCCATTTCACACACGTTCCGACACTTTCACATTCTGGATTGTTTCCATTTCTATCGGTGGAGAACTATTTTTGGTGTATTATGATGATAAATACACTCAAACTCATAACTTGATTTTGAATTTTCCATTGTTTTCACAACGTACCAACCATCGTCGCGTTGGGTTTGTTTCGGGAGGCTCATAATTGAATGTGAACACTAAGCGGACTTCTCCAAAAGCAGGAAGTGGACGGCAGCACAGGGGATTCTGGGTAAATACCAACAGAACAAAACGCGTTAGCGGGAGAAAAGGCTCTTTGGCCAAAGACAAATGATAAATCCTCTTACCACTAAAATCTGATGCCATTATTGTTTCGGGAAGAAGGAAGTTGTATTCAGTCTCTTCTTCAGGGGTTTCTGTGTCCTTCTGTTCAGTGATTCTTGGTGCAGCGCCCCTACAGGCAAAGAAGGGAACAGGTTGCTCAACGGGTTTGGTTGGTTTGACTCAGTGCTGTGGAACACGGAAGACATTTTGGTCCCAATCAAGCAGAGTCTGCTGGACTGTCAGGTTTAAAGCATCGTTAGAGCAACCAGTCATTAAGAGGAAACCAGAAAACTCACTATTTCTAGATTCTGTTCTCCATGTTCTCAGAAAGACAGATTATACCATTTGTTTTGTGCTAATTAACAACATTTTGTTACAGTAAACTGAATAGATGAGAGAGAATTACTTTAAATCATGTCAAAAATGTCAAAAAGAAATCCCTGTGAAGGAAATAAGATCTCTGCAGTGAGTGAGACACAGATAAACATACAGACACTAACAATCAGCTGACAGAGTAAACCAACAGGCCTCCACCTCTAATTGAGAACAAGGCTTTCTGCTGTTTCAGTGGTTTAATTACGCAGTCGGGCAGAGGATAGGCCAACGATGCCAAGAACATGTGTCGTGATTTAACGTCCTGCGGAAACGTCCGCTCGGCTCCGGCCTTTAATGGCGTCGTAGATTTCCTGCTGATGAACGGAGGCAGAATTAACAGTGAGCGTGCTAATTCACCCCGCTGCTGTTACTGCTGTACAAACAGAGCGCCGAGGAACAAAAGCTACTCCGACATTAGTGTTAACGATCGAGCTGTCACTTCTGAACTGGTGACAAACTGCAGACGAGCAAAAATCGGAGTCCGAAACCAATCAGGAAGTTAATGAGGAGAAAAATTACTCCTGTTTTCCTTCCCAGCTCTGCTGAGGAGAGGAGAGCAGGAAAAGCTACTACGACTGGACATCTGACAGGGATCCTTCAAAACCAACAATTATCTGTAAATGATCTGTTGTGGCTCATAAAATGACATTTCACACGTTTTACTGCAAACGTAAACGTAAGGATTTTAAATATTTAAAAATGCAAAGAGATGTAGATTTGGAGCTTTCACGCATGCAGCAGCAAGTTATTTTCTGTTTAATTTGGTTTCCATGGTGACTCTGTGTTGTCCCTGTGTTGTCCCTGTGTTGTCTCTGTGTTGTCCCTTTGTTGTCTCTGTGTTGTCCCTTTGTTGTCCCTGTGTTGTCTCTGTGTTGTCCCTGTGTTGTCTCTGTGTTGTCCTGTGTTGTCCCTGTGTTGTCCCTGTGTTGTCTCTGTGTTGACTCTGTGCTTTGAATGATAAGTCAGCATTTTTATTTGTCTTTTACATTTACATTTTGCTGTTTTTTGTTCTCATGATGTTGAGACCCTTTTAATTTTCCTGTGTACCCTGTGTGACTCTAGCTTCACAGATATAGAAGACTCCTCCCCATGGCCCTTGCTTGACAATTAGCAAAACTTTCCTGGCTAGTTTAGCAGCTGTCAACTGAGTTAGGAGCTTAGTAGGCAGCTGGTGTTAGGAGCTGGTGTTAGGAGCTGGTGTTAGGAGCTGGTGTTAGGAGCTGGTGTTAGCAGCTGGTGTTAGGGGCTGGTGTTAGCAGCTGGTGTTGGGAGCTGGTGTTAGCGACGCTGGTAGAAACGTTGTTAAAGGGTTGATAGAGGAGCCATGTTGTGATGAGCAGAAGCTTCTTAAAGAGAAATAAAACGATGAGCAATTTTCCTTTCGCAGATATTTATGAAAAGATCGTGTAACAGTTGCGACTCTGAATGAGTTTTATTTACCAGTACTGACGGCAAAATGGCCGACCCATCACCTATACATGTCAGTTTATCCTTTGACAGAGGAAACAACCTGAATAAATATGGAAAATTTAAGTGGAAGCTGTTCTGGAAGTGAACTGTGACTGTTTTTCTCCCCGCAGCGTTTTCACCCACCAGCTACGACTCGACCATGACCTGCCGCTCCATGAGCGCTTTGGTCCTAAACGACGACAAGGCCGAGTGCGAGGCCGGCGGCCAGGCGGCCAGCTTCACCGTCGACACCATCAGCGGTGACACCAGCAACTAGACAAATCAGAAGAAGAAGAAGAATGCCACGATAAGTTCTCGCCTGGACAGGTAGCTGTCCAGCTGTTAAAGCAGATCTTTGTTCCTGATTTCTGTTCTGCTCTGAGTATCTCTGTTCGTAACTGAAGGGAGTTAATCATCCAAAAAATGGCTTTATTTTTTTATGATTCCTAATTAGAAAAAAAATCAAGACTGAATTAGATTACACAAAATAAAATACAGTATTCTCAAAAGTTTACACACCTGTTACGCCTTGACTTTTTATTTCAAAACATTTTACACCGCAAGGTGGTGCATGTGTGCAATTCAGTTAAAGAGCATTTATTATCATAGGGGAAAAACAGAGAGACTGTGAACAGCACTGCAAAAACACAATCTGCAGTATTTCTGGTCTGTTTCCTACTGCAAATGTCTTATAGCACTTATATAGGAGTTTGTTTTAAGTCAGTAAGTTCTTAATATTGATAAAAACAATTATATTTGTTTCACTGGCAGATTATTTGACTTGTGACATGTAATTGTTACCATATCATAAGTGAAATAACAAACATTTTCATCAATATTAAAGTATTATTGACTCAAAACAAGCTCATTTTTCTTGCTGTATAGTTACTTATTAGTTTTGTCTCATTTTGAGTGCATTAAGATATTTGAATTAGAAACTGGACAGAAATATTTGGTAAGATTTTGTGTTTTTGCAGTGTCGACGTTTTCTCTAATCCAAATATGGCAAAGACACGACTGCATGTCATCAGGCTTTTTTCCCTCATCAGAATCATTTTCAGTTTAATTCTGAGGCTCTAGAGCTTCATTACATGTGGAAACAGTTAAAGGTTTATCATTTTTTCTAACAGGAACCTGGGACTTTAACGGGTGTGTAGACTTTAGAGTCGCTGTATTTGTCAAGTTTGTGTTTTTTGATAAACCACAACCTGAAACATTGGAATCAAGGTTTTGTTTCTTTAAATTAAGTAATGAAATTTGGTTAATTGGACTTATTGTGTGCATTAATTTCACATTTTACACAATATATATAATGCAACTTTTACTTTGGTGTATTTTTTTAATCCAGTAGGTTAACTTTCTCTGTTTAAGAATTGTTTTTTTCTGCTATGTTGAGCAGTTTTTCATTTATTTTCATTTTATAATAAACAAGATTTGTGTTAATCACTCTGGCCAGTTTGGAGCGGAGGAGGGTTTTTTTTGTTGTAATTTGACAATCGGCCACTAGATGTCGCTGGATCTTACTGTATTCTCCCTTTCTGACATATATTTTGATTTTCCCAATCAGACACGATGTTGTTATTGCAACAGAATCATATCAGGTGCAAATAAATCTCATTAATCTCACATCTGTGAAATTCATTTAAAACATTTTAACTTTGCACAAACATTTTTTTTTTTCTGAGCAGCGTTGTGATGAATGTTGAGAAGCAGTCCAGGTTGTTTTCCTGGTTTAAAATGTTTGTCTCTGGGTTTAAAAAAGCGCCGCGGCAGGTCGTAAATCACGCGGCTCTTCTCTCTGTGGGCGTGTGATGAGCGCCGGATGCTTATTTATGGCCTCGTTTATTCCTCTGGATTTGCATGTGTATTGTATATTTAACCCCTTCTCAGCAGAGCGGGTTATTGTTTACAATTTTTTACCCACTTTGGGATGACCTTGTAGAGTGAGCTGAAGCATCGCTCAATAACACAACATTTACGGAGAAACGCCTCACATCTGGCTGAAAACTTAGATAGATTTAAAATAAGGATCTTTTTTTTGTTTAATTTTAGTAAACCAATAAAAACATTTCACCACTTTATTACCAATAAGTGGTTTTCATTGCTAACATGTTAGCATGGGTTTGAAAACATTCCTCTTTTAATTTCTGAAAGTTTTAGAAATCTCAAACCTTAATAAATCCCCACTTGAAGAGCACGTCCAAATGCTCTCCATATTTTTGCAAAATATGGCTGGAGAAAGTATTTAATATTCAAATTTAATGCTTTCTTTAATACTTTAATACTTCATTTTGCTCATTTGGAATAAGCTTGATTTCTTTTATCTGGTGAACTAACTGAGTTGATTTGGTCAGTTTTAATTTTCTTCAACATTTTCTGGCATTTTAATGAGTTTTCCAGTTTCAGATCCTTCTCATTCTTAAAGAGGCAGTACCGTGTTTTCCAGGCACATAGTGTCATTTTATGACAGTAACTATGTTTTTAAGTCTATTTAAGTTGCCGCTTTAGTGTTAGCATCCACTAGCATTAGCATAGATAATGTTTATGATCAGTTTAACTTTTGAGCTAGCAGAAAATTTTATTAAAAGATCCCATAACTGATTACAGTCATTTTTGTTCGGAAGCTTAACTCCATATTATTTGCAGAAAATTTGAATATTCAAGCTTTTGTTCATATATTATATCTAAGATATTCAAAATAAAACACATTTGCAGCTCGTAAGTCGGTTTCCCCTGTGCATGTTACTGTAAATCCAGGCATATTTGCCATTTCATCTATTAAAACAAGCAGCTAGAACAGCTTGTTAAAGACTAATTTGATAAAGTAAAACGTAGCTTTAAATTTACTTTAATTAGAGCTCCTAATTAAAGTGGTGCTGCTGCAAAGTGTCAAACTAATCAATTTCTCACTAAAGGCGTAGTCTTCTGAGGCTTTTTTTCTTGGATCACTTGAATGGGTTTAAGTTGAACTCTCTGCTTTTCTAGTCTGAATTTATTAGGATTCCTTTCCGACGCGTTTTCCTCAGACGTAATTCGGCGCTTCCATGTTTACGTCGCTACAAGTTTTAGTGGAATAAAAGCGCTGCGAAGTGATGAAGTGTAAATGTGAAGTCCTCCTGGGGACAACATAAAACCAGACAAAGAAAATTACTTGTATTTTCTTTTCCAGCACGGTGTTCATTGGATTCTGCCCCATCTGCTGTAATCAATAACATGACCGTCTTGTTTTTTTATGAAACGCACTTACTCTTAATTTCATCCACCAGTGGTTTTAGAGAGAAGAATGTGGAGTTACCTATAAGGCTTTGACATTATAAATCACCTCTTGAGACCAGATTGTACGGCAGTATCGATTGATCCTGATATATCACTGAAATTTACTGTCACTTCTGTTTTCAATTAAAGATACAATCAGTCAGATAATGACTTAATTGGATTTTACAGAAGATTGAGTTTTATCGCCTTGTGCTTTACGAGTTTAGTTAAGGAAGGCCGTTTTATCACCGCTGCCGCTGACTTGTCCTTCTGTAGCTGCCGGTCGTGTTCAGCGGCGGGAAGAAAGTGTCACAGGGTCGCTTTTCCTTGAGCTGCCTCGGCCTCCATGAATCAGCTGCCAGTGATGGATAAAATCAGGCCGGATCGCGGCTGACAGAGTGATGGCGGCTCGTTACAGACAGGAAGTCTGCAAAGCTCAGAGGTGAAGGAGGAAATATTTAAAAAGCTGCAGAGGTGAGATTTAAAGACACATTCATGACAGAATCAGGCAGAAAATCTGATTTTACTGCTTTATTTTTGCACATTTCTGGATTTTATCAGAGTTAATTTCACACTGCGCTTCTTGAGATAGAGGAGTTTTTAAAAGTTACTCAAATAACTTTACTTCATTTTTACTACTAGCTGTAGTAAAAGAGGAAATATTGGAAAAATTACTCGAGTAATTAATTTTTTACTACTAGCAGTAAAAATTAAGTAACTTAAAGAAAAAGATGAAAAAGTTCTGGTTCCATTGGCAGATTATTTCTCTTATGGGAAAATGTCTTGTGATCAGACAAGACATTTAACCTTTATCCTTTACTGGGGTAAAGGTTAAAGGGTAAAGTTGGGTAAACTTTTTTTTTCTTAATTTACTTTTGGGAGTATTTTTACTACACTTTGCTTTTCACTTTTATTGAGCAATTGTATTATAAAGTAGCACTGCTCTTAACGGAGTAAAGTTTCTGAATGAAAAATTAACATTTTTTAAACAGACACAAACCTGCAGTTCCTGTTAAAGTTTCATAAGTTTTTATTGAAAGAAACTGATTTGGAAAAAATTTATTTTGTCTGATTTTGTTATTTTTTTATTACTCATGTGAATTATTGTCATTTTTATCCTTAAAATACCAGAATTTCCCCTGAACTTTATATTTTTCCCATTATGTCATTTTTAAATATTAAATGATTGATAATTTGATTATTTACTCAAAACTTGAGCAGATTTTTACCAGACACCTTTTTGCTATTTTTTTTACTTTCATTTGAGTAAAAATTTGCTGAAGCTACTTTTACTCTGAGCCTAAACACATGATATGACTTTGGTACTAATAGAAATAAGTCCTGAAGGTTAAATCAGGAAATGAAGTCAGATTCCTGAATAAAGCCGAGTTACAGACGCATCAGTGACTGTGTTCCTGGCTGCAGAGTGACTGATCACTCTCTAATCCAGATGTCAGCCCGGTTCCTCTGAAAGGGTCTGGGAGGCGGAGGGGGACGGGGGGTTAAATCAGCCTCTCTGTGACAGGAGTCCTGAGTGGCGGCGACGCCCCCAATCAGCCGCTCATAATGAGCCGAGGCCAGCGCCTCCTCGGCCGGCTGGAGGAGGTCCTCTCGACCCCACAGTCATTAAAACAGAATAACTGTCAGGACGCAGCAGAACCAAACTTTGAATTACTGTTTATATTCAGTATTAACACTCAAACACCAATACATAACTCTCCTATGGCATCACACTTCCGGGAACTTTGTAACTGACGGCCATCTTGGCAGCCAGTTGCTAGGGAGTTGCTATGACAACAGTAAACAAGCCATATTCTCTGGCCTCGTTCCTAACGTAAAGAATATAACTTTAAAACTATTTTTTATTCACTCAACCCACCACTGGGTAGCACAAAGATAGATTCACAAAGAGCGACTTATAAACCCAGAACTCAACTGACCCAGTTTTAGCTTCACACTTCAAATTCTAATTATTTTATTTCGTAACTCAAACATAATAGAGATCTCAGGAAAATCCCCAGCCTCACATCATACATCAGGTTCTGCAGAGTCCTTCAGGTTTTGACCCATTTGCTCCCATCAGGTGGAGTGAACAGTGAAGCATCTAAAGAAGCCTCGCCTTCAGGACAACATGGCTCCTCTTTTAGCCCTTTAGCAACTTTTTTTTTTTTTTACCAAAGTTGCTCTGAGGAGCAGCTCCTATAACAAGCTCAGCAGTTCCACCAGGTGTTTGCTAATTGTTGCTGGCTAGTCTGAAGGAGCTGAGCGGGGAAGGAGTTACGTCTTGAAGGTGGAGTTTTGGCAGCTGAATGGTTGCCATGGAGATTAAAGGATTTCTCAAACATGAAAGAATCAGAGTGAATCACATGAGGTAAAGCGACACCGCCCCTTTAACTTTGTCACACCTCCAAAACCTGACTTAAGGATGGTTTTTATCACTTTCAAGAACTGAAAAAGTAAAAGGCAGGAGTGTGGACTTTTTCCCAGGACGCATCAGAGTGAGTTAATTTGGAGCTTAAATATGAAATATGAAGTTGACTTCACATGTTGACTTTTATTAATTATATCTAGAGCTGCAACTAGTGATTATTTTAGTAATCGATAATTCTATCGATTTTTCTGACAATTGATCGATTAATCGGATTAAAATTCAGCAGATTTTTTCAAACACTACATTCTTTTTATACAATAGTAGATGTATATTGAAAGATGAAAAATAAAGAAATAAATTAGCTTGTTTTGTAAATAAGAAAATAATTTGACTAAAATTCAACAAAATACAATTCAATTAGAAATCTTAAAATGCAAATATTTGTTTTGGGTTTTTTTTTTTTTTTTTTACAGTTTTGGCTTAATTGTTGCTCTGATTGTTGTTCTTTCAGAAAATTATTTTTTACTACATTAATTGATGATTAATCCGATTAATCGGTTCCGCCCTACTTATATCCTGTTTATGTTTCTTTCTCTCTTTTTTTGTTCGTTTCTCCTTTTCCGGTTTAGCTGTGCTCCAATTTCCGGTTCCAGTGTTTATCCAGGTCCAGGCGCAGTAATGATCCTACATGGGCTTAAATAACCTCGCAGAGCATAAAACACCAGGGCAGCCTTGCAGCGGGCACAACTTGCAGCGCATCAAATTAAAGCGCAGCTCATCAGCGCGGTGTAAACTTTTATCCCGGTTTGTTTTCCCCCAACATGAATAAATTTATTGTGCATTCGCCCAGCAAGCCTCCGGTACTTCAACTCCCACAAATCTACTCGGCCGGCACAAACTGCAAAGCCACTCTAGTCACCTTGAAATTTCCTCTGCTATTTTCCAATTAAAAGCTTAATAGTCCTGGAGACGGGCTCCATGCGGTGAAGTTTACCGGCTCTTATTCTGTGCGAGGCGCGCCGCTCGGATCCCATTATTTGCTTGAATAAACCTTTTTTACGGTCAGAAATGGGCCCCTGCTTTGTCCGGTGTTATGTTTCAATGCCCTCTATTAGTCCGGCGGAGGGGACATGTCAGCGTCCTCCGCGTGGTTCCCAAAGGGACTTTATACATGCGGAGAGCTAATCATCTAAGTTATGCACCAGTGTAAAGGTGTGAACGCCATGCGCATGCGCGCTCTCGGTTTTGTTTGTTTGGATAAATTTTTAGCGGCCTGAAGGCAACAGAGCAGGAAATGAATGAATCAGCTTCAGAGGAACAAAGGCGATGTTTGCTAACAAATAAAGACGGTTTTGAAATTATTATGTTGACTGCAAGTTGTTAGATATTTGTCTCAAACACCAGAAAATAAAACATGAATATTTGACCACAAAATGGCGCAATTTTAAAAAATAAATTTGCTTAGGGGGAACTTGTTTGTAGATGAAAAGTTTTGGCAAAAGATGGAAACACTTTTTTTGCAGCACCAGTCACGTGACCAACAGGATGTTACTGCTGGCGCAAACCACGAAGAAGATAACAGGAAGTGGTTGGAGGATGGTAGCATTGCTTGTTTTTTTATTACTTGTGGTTTGGACAAACTTATTTAAATTACATTTCATATTTAATGAAAACACAACATTTGTAAAATTGTGTTTCTTGTTGACATTAGCTGAATATTGAAATGCATGGAAATGCAGCTGCTGATGGTTTTGCAAATGGAGGATCTGGTTTTATTGTGTGTTAAGCTGGATAATGTTCTGCTCACATGCAGGGCCGGCCCAAGGCATATATGAGCTAAGCGGCTGATTAGGGCCCCTAAATGCTAAATCTATTTTTTAGTTTTAACACAAGTTTTAAAAACAATAAAACAAACAATCAGTAGGACAAGAGAAAACATGCAAGAACCAAAGACAAGAACAGAATAATTAGTTTAGCACTTTTCTGTCTGAGAATGAGTTGGCGAAGTGAAACTGAATTAATCCTTCCTCAGTTCTCAGTCTAATCAAATATTTTAATTACCAGTTCAATAATTACCAGAACTTAAAGCCATGTTATGGTTTTCATGTGCCTGTGCAACTTACTGCGCAGAACCAACAAATAAACAATATTACACAAACACAAGGATTTACAGACTGACTCTTACTGGATCTGTTGTTGGGCCAGCAGCAGCAGAACCGGGACCTGAAGAGCCTCAACAGCCTGATAAAGAAGGCTGGTTCTGGTTCTAGTTCTGGTGCTGTTCTGGTTCTGGCTCTCTTCTGTTTTGTTCTGTTCTGGTTCTGGTTCTGGCTCTGTTCTGGTTCTGGGTCTGACTGTGGAACCTCTGGAGATGATGATGCAACGAAGGATTCTTCATAAAATCAAGAAAATGATGGACACCTCTGACCATCGTCATCGTGAGACAGTCTTAGGAGAACAGAGCGTCTTCAGTCAGAGGCTTCTTCAGATTTGTTGTAAAACAGACTGCTGCAGGAAATCTGTCCTGCCAACAGCCATTTACAATAACTCTTTGAAAAAACTGAATTCATATGAGTTACTGCAACATTTAATTTCCCTTTGGAATCAATCAGGTATTTCTGAATTTGTACAACATCAGAATAATTACCAATTCACACCCAGTAAATTCTTCATAATCTGTAATATAACAACAAATAAAAATATAAAAAATGAAAACAAAAACTAAAAATGATAATGATAGAAAATAACAATAATAATCTACTAAAAATACTAAAAAAAGAAATGTAGGTAATGTCAGGAATATAATGTATTTATTTGAAAACTGGTTGATTTTTTATTTACTGGTGTGATGCTAATGATAGCTAGCTACAGGAATGATAATAAATGGTGTTTACATGCTGGTTTGTGGGGAGCCCAGATAAAAGTCCGGCTCAGGGCCCCAAACAGTCTCGGACCGGCCCTGCTGGCCTGCATATTTTTTGCAGCGTTTGGTTACTGGTGTCAGTGTGATGCGTCTCTGCTCTGTCAGTGGATCCTCCGCTCCAAGCCAACTCCTCTTCATCCTGTCATGCGTGCACTTCCGGCCCCATCTCCCTGACTGATCGCCGCAATCCTCCCGCAGATGTTCTTGCGCGCACAGGAAAACCCGCCGGCAGAATGAACGGTTACGGATCCCCGTACCTGTACATGGGGGCCCCGGTGTCGCAGCCCCGCGCCCCGCTCCAGAGGACGCCCAAGTGCGCCCGGTGCCGGAACCACGGCGTCCTGTCGTGGCTGAAGGGACACAAGCGCTACTGCCGCTTCAAGGATTGCACCTGCGAGAAGTGCATCCTCATCATCGAGCGGCAGCGCGTCATGGCGGCGCAGGTGGCGCTGCGCCGGCAGCAGGCCAACGAGAGCCTGGAGAGCCTCATCCCGGAGTCCCTCAGGGTGCTGCCGGGCATCGGCATGAGCGGGGCCGGCGACGGGAGCCAGGGAGCCCCGCCGGCGAGGAGCGAGGAGCTGGAGCTGAGGTGGAGCGGCGCGGAGCCTCCGCAAACACGCACAGGTAAGACCCGCAAATTTTAATTAGCAGAAAACACGCAATTTTTAATTTAAATGTTGTTTTTCAAAAAGTTGATCCGGTTAAAATACCACAGAAATTCTGGATAGTAGCAGAAAAACACATTTAACGCGCAAAATTCCAAGTTTTAGATCATTAAAGATAAAAAAAACATTAAGATTAAAGTGGTGCAATGTTTATTATTACTAATAGTTACGTTCAGATAATAATCAATAACCAGTGAAAATGTAGAAAGGTCAAAATAACTTCTGACCTTTTGAATTGACAAATGAAGGAAACAATTCAGAAATAAATGTTGTAAGTCACTCAGTTATTACTATGTGATGATGAACCTTCCCGTTATTATCTTCACTTTCAGTTTATTTATTTACATTTAACCGCCTGTTCACAACAAATGAGCCGGAAGCTCAGCGAAGATTGCAAACCTAAACAGACAAACAAACTGAAACTAACGAAGCTTCCGAGTCTAAACTAAATTATAAATATGATCATACTTTGTGTTTTTATCATTTAGAATAAACGTCGAGTTATAGACTAACCTCATTCGTGGTTGTTAGAATTATCTAACAACAATTAAGGATTTTTTTTATTGACATTTTTTTATTTCTATTTAAAAAAAAACAACCAATGTAGCTAATATGATACATCAAAATGCAACAACTGTCTGAAGAAATTTATATACATTATGTCTAATGTTACGATTAAGAGCTCAAATTGCAAATAACAGGGAAAATCAGGTAAATAAAAAGCAAAGCAGATTTATATAATTTACAAATATGTGTATGTATAAAAGTCTATTTACTGAAGTTTTGGTCCAAACACAAATATGCAATAATGCCAGTTTGTCTATATTTTCTTCTATATTTTCTCTTCTTTTGCATGATTGACAAATCCCTGCCGTTGCTTGGTAACAATGTTATCTGATGATGACGTAATGCAGCTGGAGTTATGATGAATCCGATTACTTAATCTGTAATCTGAATTTTGCTCCTTTTGGCATGACAAAAAATCTGCAAGGTGGAGAACAATTTTTTATTTGATTAAATTATTCAACGAGACGAAAAAATGACGAAAATTTAAGGTAATTGTAGCAGTTCAGTAATGAAACATGTCGCTTTATAATTACATCCGAGAGATTAATTAGATTATTTAATTTGCACCTAAAACAATTCAAAAACAATGAGGCAAATAAGAAAATCAGAAGAGGGTTTAATCAGGCCACCTCTAGTATTTCCTTTTTTGAATATTAAGAAATTACTGCTGTCATTATAGATAGAAAAAATGAGTAGATTTCTGGAAAATAATCTGAGGAAAAAACGTGCAACTCACAAAAATGTTTTTTTTCTGAGATTTTTTCTGTTTTTTTTTCCTTTCTTTTTTGCTTGGTTTTAGAACATTACCAACTTTTCAAAGTCAGAAATTTAATTTTTTTCCTTGAATATTTATCTGATTAATTATAACATTTTTTGACTTTTTAGGCTCAGAAAGGTTCAAGTTTTTTCTAGAAGATTTGCAACAAATCAAACCCCAGAAATGTCCTTTATAATAGAAAATGTCTGAGATTAACGTCAAAATGTCTTTTTTCAGCAACTTTTTAGACTTTTCTAACTAAGAAATTGCCTTTTTTTTTTTTAAAGAAAATTACTGAGATGTTTTATCGGAATGTTCGCCTCTTAAGAAATTACATTTTCTCTGATATTCAAGCTGTTTCTACACCATCACTCTGAGCATGCGCAGTCCTGTCTTATTCCAGCTGATTTCTGTTTTCCTTGTGTTTTAAATGTTTGGGTGACAGAAGCTGCGGATGACGGGCAAGACGAGGCGTCGGGAGGTGAGAACACCGGCAGCTCCAGTGACAAGGAGCCGGACCCGGCCAGCTCCCCGGAGGGATCCAAGCCCAACTCCTGCTACACCCCGGAGCCGCCGGAGGCCGCCCCGCAGCCCGACGACAGCCGCTACAGCCTCCCCAAGGCCGGCGGCGCCGACAAGGAGGCCAAGGCCGAGAGTCCGCAGCGACACCAGTCCGCTTCCGGGGAGTCGAACCTGCTGATCGAGGGCCTGTCCGGGTCCATCAGCCTGCCGCTCAGCCTGCGGGCCAACCGGCCCCCGCTGGAGGTCCTCAAGAAGATCTTCCCCACGCACAAGCCGCCGGTGCTGGAGCTCATCCTGCGGGGCTGCGGCGGGGATCTGGTCGGAGCCATCGAGGTGCTGCTGTCCAGCCGGAACCCGGACGGGAGCGCTCACCCTCACGCGGAGCCCCACCCGGTATCGGACGGCCTGGTTCTGCCGCAGAACGGACACCTGTTCGAGCACGCGCTGGGCTCCTACCACCCGGTGTCCTCCTCCGCCAAGTGGTCCGTGGGTTCTGCCTTCCGGGTCCCGGAGTCCCTGCGGTTCGGCTCGGACTCCGCGTCGGGCGCGCTGGGTGTCCCGCTGCAGCACCCGTCCTTCCCGCAGCCCGCGCGCTACCCGCTTATGCTCCGCAGCTCGCTCACCCGCAGCCAGAGCGGCCCGTTCGTGCACAACGACGTGACCCTGTGGAACACCGTGGCGCTGCAGCAGCAGTACCAGCTGCGCTCCGCCGCGCAGTACGTCTCCCCCTTCGGACCAGCGGCGCCCGCGGGCGCCGGCGCCTCAGTGTTCCGCGGCTCCCCGATCATCCCGTCCAGAGCCGCCGAGGAGCCGCGGATCAGCATCCAGGAGGAGAGCTGCACGCTGGGGCCCAAGGCGGGCCTCTACTCCCCGGAGGAGGACTACGAAGAGCGCTCCGACTCCGCAGACTCCCGCATCCTGAACGCATCCACCTGAGACTTTGACCCGTTGAGGAACCAAAAACAGACAAAAACCGCGCCGATGTGAACGGACGCAGAAATGTTTCTGTTGTTTAAACCGTTTGAACAACACGGACGAGATGACTTGACCAAAAGTGGATGAATGTAACAGACTGAGCTTCTCCTGTCAGCATGTTTCTCTGATCAACACTGCATGTCCAAAACGCCAAATAAAACTGATCAGCTTCATTTCTGGAGAGTTTGTCCTGCTCTTCTTTTCAATACAAGCTAAATTCACTCAAATGTTGCTCTTTATTTATTATTTTCATCATTTATGAACCTTTACAATAAATTGGAATGGAGTTTCATGCTTTTCGAAACATTGACTTAATTTGTTACATATCAAACTGACTTTATTTAAGTTAACATGGCAACTTAATTTGATTACTTGTAACAAATTAATTCACCTTTTTAAGCTGGATCACCTGTTTTATTTTTTCAGAGTAACTAAATTGTCTGACATGAGCTGAAAAGGGATAAATAAAAACACTGAAAGGTTATTCAACATAAGTTTGAAACTTTTTCTTACTACTAAATGATCTGATTTCTAATCAATGATTTCTCTCATCAAACTGATTCACTGGAATTTAAAAGTAGAAACTGAAACATTTATCATGATTTTTGTTTCATTTTGACACAACTGGAATAATTCTGCAATTATTAATTAGATATGTTCAGTTTAGAGATCTACAAACTTTTCATGTCTTAATATTTTTTATTACTTTGATTTATGATTTTCCACTTTTAGGGAGAGAAATAAGACAGAATCGATAAATATCCTTTTATTTTCTCATCATGAAAACAGCAAAGTGACAAATAATAGATTCACACAAAGGTAGGAATATAACATATATAAAAACGGAATAAAGAATGAAATATGATATATATTATATATTATATACAATATAGTTCGGTCAACGTTTGCTGTGCAGTTATTAAACACTCTGATCCAAAGGAATGTGGGTCTTGGCTAATTTAAGAAATGTAAATGTTGATGCATTTCAGTATTAAAATGACACTAAACTGCAACAGTGAAAATCCGTCCAGCATTAAATTCAGTGAACAATATTTTTATATTAGAAATATTTGCGCAGCGCAGTCCAACTGCACCCGGTCGGTTTTTGCTCCAAGTCTCTTTTGCTTTGGCTTCTTAAAAACTTGTGAAATGCTGCCATCAAGCGGCGACACAGAGAAATCCAAGACATTTGATGTTAAACTCACCAGGGTTCACAATTTGAAACATCTGATTTAAGACATTTTTCTAAACAATAACAGCAGAAACAACCCATCGCCTCCTTCCAACTCGTTTCTTTCAGTAACAGAAGGTTTGAAGGGCGAAAACAATCTTTATTCGACTCATTTTGTTTTAATCTGGTACATAATTAGCAATGACCCAATTATTGATTTAAAGATGACCAATATTTCTGATTAGTTGATCATACAAGGACAGAACAACAGACGCAGTCTGATCTGTTAAAGTTCTGCTTTTTACCTGTTTTTTTTCTGATTTCCTGTTACAATCTTGGCTGAATATGAACGTAGCGACCATTTGAACATTTGATGTTTGTGCCCCTGCACATCTTAGAGAATTAAACAATTTATTTCTCCACTGGAAAAGTTTTGTTTTCTCAGACAACTGAGTTTGAATTAATAAATAAATTAATAAAAATCTGCAACGGAAACTGAGTTTTTCACATTGCGGGTCACATGATCAAGAACCGGATGTTGCCACGTGTAAACCACGAAGAAGAAGACGACAGGAAGTATTTGGATGAGGCAGCGCATGCGCACAGCATGTTTTTAATGACGGAACAAGCTTATTCATAGGTGATTTTAATTGTGTTTCTCACTTAATGGAAACACTGGAAATGCGAACATTAGACAAATATTGACAACGTTTTGTGCACATTGGAAATGGAAACGCACCTAGTGGCGGTTATCGGTCTGGGAAAAATGCAAAGCATTTTCTAAGGCTTTGGGTCTCCAGCAAAACTCACTGTGTGAAATATTATCCAATTAATAATGACTCAGTCTGGAGATTAGAAAAGACCCCCCACCAAAAAAAAAAAACTCCACAGCAATAAGCCTCAGATAAGGTCAGAGTTCATGATTCAACAGTAAGAAAGAGAGACTAGATGAAAATGGGCTTCATTTTAAAGACCCACAAAACGTCTGAGAAAATATTCTGTGAACTAACAAAATGAAGATGGAACTTTCTGGAAGGCGTCTCTTATCATATTTGGTGATAGTCAAACATGGAGGTGGCAGTATGATGGTCTGGAAAAATGGATTCCTGTCCTTAAGCAAAAACCTTTGGGTTCCACAGTCAGACAATGACTCAAATGATACCAGCGAATAACGCCTGAA
This sequence comes from Phalloptychus januarius, assembly GCA_902982915.1. NCBI lineage: Eukaryota > Metazoa > Chordata > Actinopteri > Cyprinodontiformes > Poeciliidae > Phalloptychus > Phalloptychus januarius. The sequence continues at coordinate 47,628 of CADWAE010000482.1, forward strand.
TGACTAAAAACATGAATTCAAACAAATATTTCAGAGGTGCCTAGTCAAAGTACAGATTTAAATCTGATTGGGAGCTCATACCATAACCTTCAGCAGGTGGTTGGAGCTTGAAAACCCTTGAAACCCCTCCAATGAGTTAAAAATCCTCTAACGGCCAATCCACTAACAATTTTCACACACTTGTTTTGGGAAACATTTATTCAAAAATAAAATCTGAATTTTAAATGTCTTTTTTTTCAGCTTGTGGAGCTTTTTAGAAAAATGATTATATTATAATTTGAATCCTGTGAAAGAAAGAAAGAAGTAAAGAAAGATAAAAGGAAAAAGGAAAGAAAGAAACACAGAAGCATCCTTTCTGATGACTCTAGGCCTGCTTTTCGTTCGCAGTCTGCCACCTAGTGGGCGGACTGGGACTTTCAGCTCCTCTTTGGGAACAGTGAAACTTTATTCAGTCTGTTTGTGATTTCCAGGACAGAGAACTGGATGTGTGGAGATGGTCTGAGACCAGAACAAAAACATTTAAACTCACTTAAATGCTGCTAATTAAAAGAACATTTCAAAAACGTTTAAAGTTCAGAAGCTAAATTTCAAAGTGGTGAAATGATTTAAGGATGCAGATGTTTGGCTGTGATCCACAGTGTGATAGTTTCCTGCCAGCTGTCCAATACATCCTCCTGTTTGTTGCACGTTACGCCCTGAGAGGTCAAGGTGTCAGAGACAAATGCTGCCCCGCCTGGTTCAGCTGCATGTGTCGTCTGTCCGTCAGAGGCTAATTAACGTAGCAGCGACCCGCTGCTCCTCTGCTCAGAGGAACCACAGCTCCGGTTACAGCAGGATGAGATGCTGCAGGCTGCAGAGGTACAGCAAAACTACAGGGAAACTACAGCAGAAACTACAGCAAACTACAGCAACACTACAGCCAAACTACAGCAAAACTACAGGGAAAACTACAGCAAAACTACAGCAAAACTACATGGAAACTACAGGAAAACTACAGAAAACTACGGGAAACTACAAAAACTTCAAAATGCAGCATGAGAGAGAAAGACTTTATCAGATCAGCTGATGGAATAATCAATTATTTTAAAAAATGACATCATCAAATGGACCAAAATATAAAGTTTAGTGGAAATTTTGGTATTTTAAGAACCAAAATGACAATAATTCATCCAGACAACAAAAAATAACAAAATGAGGCAAAAAAAAAAATCTGTTTCTTTCTTTCAATAAAGAAACTTTAGCAAAAGCTGCAGGTGTGTTTCTGTCTGATGAATGTTCGGTTAAAACATGTTTGTTTTTCATTCAGTGGGTAGAAAATCCAGAAATTAAAAGTAAAAAGTGCAGCGTAGTAAAAATACTTCTAAAAGTACATTTTTTCAAAACAGTTACTCAAGTAAATGTGACCAGTTACTAACCAACTCTGCAAACTGAGCAGTTCTATCATCATGCAGCTGGCGGCGGCCATCTTCATTCCTCTGTTTAGCCCCTAAACATCTGTTTACAGTAAAAGGTTTTGTTTTTCCTTTGCATTTTTCACCTTGTTTTGATAAATTCCTTCATCACATTAACGCAGATGCATTTCATTAAGCAAGATTTTTGAAAAATACTTTCAGAAGTATTTTCATATTCTTCTTCTTACTTTTTTACTGAAGTAAAATTTCTGGATTTTCTACCAACTGAATGAAAAACAAACATGTTTTAGCCACAAAAAATCCAAATGTAATGTCATGATTGATAGTTTGATCAGTTATTTGGTGCTTTTTACCAAATACATTTGTACTCTTTATTTGATTTTATTACTTTTACTTGAGTAAAATATATTGAATAGTGCTTCTCTTATTGAGTATTATTTTGATTACAACTTCCAAATAATAAATAACCTATTAGGTTGCGTTTCTCCAGTTAGAAAAAACAATGAAACTTTTGTTCCAATCCAAGATTTGGGACATTTTTGGAATCCTCCAGGAATGCAGGGGGTTCCTCTCAGAAAAAAGACCCAAAATCACCATGTGATCCGGTGGAACCTGTTAGATTAACTCCCTGCAACCTGGAGCTGCAGAGCGGATGCTTGGCATACCTGGAGCGGACAGTTAAAAAGCGCCTGACACAGACAGCACTTTTCACCTGGACGCGCCGGATCCGCTCGGATCCGCTCGGATCCTCTTCTCCGGCCGTCCGGCTCTGCTACTTCAAAGCATTCCTGGTGTGGAAGCGGCAGCCCGGGGTGGCCTGCTCCTAACCCCCGCAGTAAATTAAGGAGGAGAGGCGAATAAAGCTGCACCTGCAGGCCTGACGTCTCCACCTTCGGCACATGGAGGAGCAGTTAGGAGTCATCATCTGGACGAAAACGCTGTTTGGAGGCCAGAGGAATGTCAAATGGAAATAATATATTTGTTAAACACTCAACATCTGTGAAATTACTGAAAATAATCGACCTTTTGTGTTCATGTTGTCAAAAAATCCAAAGAGAGACATTTATTCAGCATATGTTGGTTTATTTTTTAAAATAATCTTGATAAAAAAAAACAGCTTTTCTCTTTAGAGCGCAGTCCATCCGTGACACAAACCCAAAATGCCTCCATGTTCCCCTTTTCACGCCACGCCGGCCATTAATTTCCCTCCGTGGACAAAAGCTTGGAGGCCTGTCGCTCTTATCTCATGGCTCATTCCCACAGTAGTCAGTCGACTCGGTAAATAACTGCTTGCCTTCTCTAATCCTTCAGTAAATCTTACTTGAAGTCAGCAAAATGCAAACAAAGGGACTTTCTTTTGTCTTTCAGAGCCTCAGTCACACCCAGCCATCCCAGAGCAGGAAAAGTCTGTGGCTCAGATAAATCAGAGAATATTTCTGGATTAGGTTCATCTTGAAGGGTTTAGGATTAGATTTAAAACAGAATCTGCTGGAAACATCAGAAGTTGGCTCTTTGTGCACTGCACTCCATGCTGACTTAGTGCTTTTGCTTTTTAATCTCTTGTTGTGAAAACATTGTAGTCGTCCTCTGTAATGCCTGCCAGGAGGACCAACTTCAACCTGCAGTTTGTTACACAATAGCTGCATTTCCTTTACAAATGTAATGCAAAACTTCGTCTATATTCAGCTAGTGAAGAAAAAAACATAATTTCACAACTGATGTGTTTCCATTAAATAAAAAGCGCAATTAAAATCACAGTGAATAAGCTTGTTGACATGGTAAGTAATTAAATAACTTTATTTGACTGAGTGGTGGGAAACTCCAGGCCTCCAGGGCCCCCAGCCTTCAGATGGGCCCCTGCTTCAACACACCTGATGAAATAATGAGGCCATCAGCAGGACTCTGGAGAACCTGACTGCACTTAGGAGGCAATTCAACTGTTTGACTGAAGCACGTTGAACCTCGGGGACATCTAAGAGTTGCAGGCACAGGTCCTGCAGGCCCTGCAGGACCTGTGTGCCCATCCCTGATTAACCACGACTTCCCGTGATCCACTTCATGGTTTGCATCCGGTTGTTGATCATGTGACACGAAAGAAATGCTTCCACAGCAGTTTGGAAAATAAACCAATGTTATTATTTTACAAAACTGTGTGTTAAAAAGCTATTTCAAACAACAGTAGGGGCCGTAATTAATTCATTTTATGTAAATTTAGCTGCTAAAGTATAAAATACATATAGGATACATATATATCTCTCCCTATATAAATCTCTCTCTCTCTATATATATATATATATTATTTATTTATTTATATATATATCTTGCTGCTTTTGGGGCCCTCTTTTGGTGAAGCAGCTTATCTCTCATATTCCTTATCCCTGTTCCTTATTCCCATATTCCTGTCTGCTCCACTGTTAGCTCATCATTAGCTTTCTTTTTTGATTACAGGTATAACTTTATGCACCAATGTTGAATTAAAGTCCTATATAGCAGCTACTAACATTGTAAAACAGGCATCCTTTCCTCTTCTTAGAAAGACTTGTTCATATTATTATTATTTTTAAACCTTAGAAGAAATTAAATTACAGTTACCACCTCCAGCCGTTAGGAGGACTCGCTTCCGCCCCGCCCCGTGACACTACAGCGCAATTCTATTGGCTCGCACCGGCTTTGGAACCAGCCAATCAGAGCGCGGGAAGCCCAAGCCCAGCGCGGTTCATAGAAGTGTCACTCCATGTTTCGGCTCCAGAAGAAAGTTGGACGTGTTCGCGGCGCGACCCTCATTCATCCGCTCAATTAACATCTAATTAGCCTTCAAAGCTCGAGCCGGGGCGGCGTGTGTCATCCATCACACCCCGGAGAGCCTGATTACCGCTCCGCCCGGCAGAGTGCCGCTCCGCTCCGCCCGGACCGCAGGAGGCAGAGTGCCGCTCCGCTCCGCCCGGACCGCTGCAGGTGAGCCAAACTCGGTTATCGTGGTTTTTCATTCAGGCTGAAGAACCGCGATGCTTTTTTTCTAAGTTAGTGACTTATAATGTCCAGATGCCACCCGGACAGAATAAAACTTTATCTTCAGTCATGTTGGGTCTTGTGTGTTTTTCACGCTTGTAACACTTTTTATTAACTGTCTTTGAGGGTTAAAGTTACTGCAGTGGAAACTAATTTAATATCTCACTGAGAACAATAATAAAATATCTACATTTATTAACAAACTTATTGGCATCAATTTAATAATTAGACTCAGGTATCAAAAATATTAATAAGGCGATCATAATGACACTTCTGCTGGATGAGCTTAAATAAGGGTATTTTATATGTTTTATTGTTATTATTCCCCTAAAAGTTAAAGACAAATTTATTTATCTCCACTTTTGGGTGTTTTACTAACAATACAACAGTTTTAAGATAGTAACTTAAATTAAGCTTTTAGTATGTTAGCTGATGGGGAGGCACTCGAGATATTTATATAAATTTGAAGTCTGCAGGATTATTGTTGAATCTCAAGGCAGTAAAACGATTGTATTATAGTTTTATTTTGATTTCTTAATGTATGGGTTTTCATAAGGCTGTAAAGTTTAGGCAACCTTCAAATCCAACACATATATTGTTACTATATATTTATTTATAAATTTAATGTATTTCAAAGTTTTTAAATGAGCAACCAGGGACTGCGGTTCCGAATGGGCTCCAGCAGTAAAGTCCTGGTGCAACGCATTTTCACTGCATAGTTCCTGTCAAGTTAATTAAAGGAAAGTGAAAATAACAGGAGTTTTTGTTTGTTTTGTTATTTACATGACTCCAGTTTATTGTATTATTTCAGCTTCTATCACAAATCTGGAACAAACTTCCGGAAAACTGTAAACCAGCCGAAACACCGAGTCCCTTTACATCTGGACCACAATAAATGAAACACTAATGAACATGTTGATGTGTAAACTGGGCAAAATGTACCGTTTCAATTATTGATGACTTTTATTTGTGTTTTTATGATTTAAAGCTCTTTCTACTGCCTCGTTGCTGAAATGTGCTGCTCAAATAAACTCGGCTGATTGATTTTTGCAGAAACAGCTGCGTTAAACGCGCAGGAGGACTTCGGGCAGACATGGCAGACTTTGAAATCGACGTGGAGAGCCTGGAGGCGGACAGCGACGAGCTGCCGGAGGACTCGATGTGCTGCAGCCGGCCGGGCTCCGCGCCGCTCGGCGAGGACGACGGCGAGGGGGACGGCGGGAAGGGCGACGGCAAGCCGGGCCCCAGCGGCCTGAGCTCCGGCGACCAGAGGAAGCTGAGCCGCACGCCGAAATGCGCCCGCTGCCGGAACCACGGAGTGGTTTCCTGCCTGAAGGGCCACAAGCGCTTCTGCAGGTGGAGGGACTGCCAGTGCGCCAACTGCCTGCTGGTGGTGGAGAGGCAGCGGGTGATGGCGGCGCAGGTGGCCCTGAGGAGGCAGCAGGCCACCGAGGTCAGTGCAAAACATTTTACTCCTTAATAAATAGTTTATAAGTTACAAATTAATCTGTAAGCACTTTATGAGGCAGGGCATAATAACAGTTATTAATAAGGTAGCGTAAGAAGGAGGCTGATATAAGGCCAGGGGTGTCCAAACGTTTTGCACTGAGGGCCAAAAGTATTCAGGGGCCAAAATGCCCCCCCCCCCACCCAGTTTATTTAAATTCTCTCTCTTTTATCTGCACAACAATTAATAAAATACCTAATATTTTGTAATATTTTGCATTAGCCTAAATCTTTACAGTCATTTATTATTTTCAGATCTTTGAGTTTATAAAATGTTTTAGTTTATTCCCAGGAACTAAAGTAAGAACTTTCTCACACATCCTTCGCTGCATTTATCCAAAGTGATGGATGGATGTGAAAATCTGTTTTTCAGTAAAACTTGTTTGTGGCCTGACTTATTATGAAATAAAACAAAATAAAATAAAAAAAGTATTTATGTTGACCTTAATATTTTTCATATAAGCAGATATAAACTTGCCATGGAAAATCTCATAGTTGGCCAAATTTGTGCCAGTCTTGAATTACAGTAAAGGGCCCCAGAAAATGTTTAGACACCCCTGCTGTATGCTAAAATAATAACATTTACAAATATTTATTGTGCTGAAATGTTTAGTACAACACGTCTAGATCCTTAGAGAGGGATGTTTTTTTTTTTTACCCACTCAACAATAAACTACCGTAAACTAAGCGTTTAATTCTTAAACAGTCAGATTTGTTTCTAGAAAATCATGTGCGAATAAGTAGATCCAAAACAGTCTACAGGGTTCCACAGATTTGCCTTATTAAAAATTATTTTGCAAATTTTCTAGGCAACTAATGGAATAAATTGGAACACAGTTTAATCAATTCTGATGAATAAACTCAGGATTTAGGGCAAACCTTCTTTGATAATGATTGCTGTATTTATCCAAGTTTATCAAACTAATTAAAAGCAGATCTGGGTGAAGCAAAGTTTGCTTTTGTATAAAAGTCACTGAGGAGGAAGAAGAAACGATTTAAAGACGAGTCCTTTGGGTTATAGCCAATATTTTCTATTGTGAGGAAATTTTCTCTGTTTGTGATCATTTTTACCAAATGAAAGACAGAAAGTTTTCATCTACATCAAATACCTGAACTGGGGGCGCAAATTTGTATCTTTCTTGAGCTGAAGTCTGAGGCCACAAGTAATCAATCCAAAGGCCGCAAATGGACCCTGAGCCACACTTTGGACACCCTGGTTAGATAACATATAAATGAACGGATTTGGCACGAAACCAGTAGATTTAGTCTCCGTCTGACCCTTAATTAATGCAAAAATAAACAGTTATTAGTGATTTATAAAGTGCTTAGTGATTAATTAAAATGTCAATTTTAGGAGGAGTAGAAATACTTCATAATAAAAAGACTCAAGTAAAAAGTACAACATAGTAAATATAGTTAAGTTTTTTTTTTAAATACTCAAGTAAAAGTAACTGAGTAAATGTAAGTAGTTACTGCCCAGCTCTGTTCATTATTTCCTGGTTTTTAATTAAGGTCAGTTCAGGCAAATGAATCCCATCAGTTTGTGTCGCTGCTGCATGGAAACAGTTTCCAGATGCAGGTTTCTTTTGTCTTTTTGTTCCCACAAAAATGATTTTACCTAAACATCAATTTAACTTATAACAAACTGAATTTGATTTAACTGCTAAGCCTGATTCTATATTGATCGTATCGATTATCTTTTATTGTGATGAGAATCTTGATTTCCAGTTAACAATATTTAAATTCTCCCAAACTGTCCATGTTGTTAGTTTTACTGTTTTCTAAACAGTTTTTTTATTGAAAGTATAAATTATAATTATAATATAAATAAATAAAAAAAATCTGATTAAGTCCAGTTACTGTTTGCCACATTCGTTATGTTATTGGTGTCCTAAAGAAGAAATTATTATTTTCAAACGCAGCAGTTACAGCCATATTTACATAAAAATAAGCAAAACATTATGATCATTTTATAATTTATCACTATGGCAGCACATAATATTGGGACAATATTTTAAGTCCATATTTGTTTTTTATAGTTTAAACTGACGTTATCTTTTGCATAATAACACAGTTATTAATTGACTTGGTTCAGTAGTTTGATAAATTAATACAATTAATGAAAAACCAGAAGCAGAAACAAAGTTTGAGTAAATTTTCTTCATTCAGAGCCTCAATGTGTTTAATTATCTGCCGATAAAATACATTTCAAGTTTTCTAACTATTTCCCCGACCTCTAAAAATCACAACTGTAATATTTTCAGATTTTATTTGCAGATCTTCAGTTTCTGGTTTAGAGTTTTAGCTTTTTGTTTGTTTTTAATTTTTTTAATATTCACAAATTATTGAAAAAAAAAAGAAGCAGTTTTTCTTCAATAATTATAGATTTTAAAAATAAAATGAATACATAAAAGTTATCCAGCAGTAAAAAAAAAAACTCCAAAAGAAAGAGACATGTAAAATAGTAAAACTAAAATATATTTAACTTGGATTAACATCTGCAGACATTTTATTCTCCCCTTTTGAGAAACCAAATAGATTTTTTTATATTTAAACAATTACATGTTTTATTTTCTTAATAGCGTGTTTTATAGGATGCTCAAGTGAATGTAACTAGTTTACTACGCATGAAATAAATTAAAATCATATAAATTACAAATACCTGAACTTATTTGTCAAAATAAATATAAACATATACTTTTATACACTAATTTCTATTAAAATGTACTTTTAATGTTTGATTTTTTTTTTGGGTTTTTTTTTCAACCTACAGTTTGGAAAATATTGTAAATACTAATTTATGTGTTAGATTATGAGTTTAAAGCATATTTAACATCTGAAAGCTTAAATTAAATAGAAGATTTACATCCTGAGATTACTTCTGAGTCACTTTTTAACGCCGTAATCACATCAGAAACATGAGTTACCGCCCAGTTTCCCTTCATGTTATTTTAAATTATCCAGACATTGAAGCTGAGCTCAGCTGTAGCTAATCAGTTATTGCTCAAGAATCAAGGAAAACTTCCAGACAGCAGGGTTTAATGTTTTTCTTTCCTCTTCCCTGTGCGTTAGGATAAGAAAGGGATTTCTGGGAAACCCATTCCAGCAGAGAGGAGGATTTATCAGCGACACATCCGACCCTCGACGATGCTCGCCAAAAGCATCCTCGAAGGTAAGACGGCAGAAATATAAACCTTTCTTTGCAAATCTTCCAAAATCCCTTTTTATTCTCGTCTGTTTCTCCGTCAGTCATAAAGACTTTAGGAAGGGATTACTGCGGCGGTAGCCCAGGGCAACATGCTGCCCAGCAGCGCGGGGCTCAGATATTAATTAAATTTTATTATCATTTATTTTTAATGAATGTTTGGCAGACTTGCATTATAAATTAAAACAAGCTCAATAATTTTCATTTGTGTAATTTATTGTTTTTCTCTATTTTTCTTTTTCTACCAAAAACTTTATAATGAAACTCTTCAGTTTGGTGTTTTGGTCTCAATTAGCCCCTTTTTGAAGAATAATGTTGTTTACAGAAACATCATATTTCGTTTTATTTGTTGTTGTGTTTATTTGTATATTTACATATATATATAAATATATATATATTTAAAGTTTATTGATCTCACAGGGTATTTTTGAGTTATTGTGTGATTTGGCACATTGACACAATAATGTCAACGTGTCAATTATTTTACTTGAAAATGGTCACAAAATAACATCATTTTTGTTTATCATGATAATTTCTGGTACAATTAATCATCCAGAAACATTTATTATCATAACGGGCCCAATAGAGCTATGTCAGGTTAGTTGTACTAATACTTTGAGATTTTTACGAACATAATTAATACTGAACCGACTGCTAATGTATTTAGAGAATGGAAAAAATGTTCTTTTATGCTCGATATTTTAGCTAAACTCTGGGAGACATTTACCAGAAAACATCAAATTGAAGTAAATGAGGAACTTCCTGAATTAGTTTTTGCGATTGTTAGGTTAACTTATTGTTTTTACTAGAAAATGAAAGGAGAAAAACAAAATATTTGTTGATCTTTTGCTCTTCCAATATGTAGATTGATTGTGGCTAAAAGTGTTCATTGTGTCTTTTTTCCACCAATAAGGAGAAGAACAAAAAACAAAAGAGGAAACTCTCCATTCATTTCTAATTTAATGTTTAAAACAACATGGTTTCTTTTAAGCCTTCCTGAGAATCTGCACACATGTTTGGTTTGAGACAATAAAACCAACATTTTTTTGAAAACGTGCAAATAGTGGCGGTTCTTGATATGGGCAGTTGCCCAGGGCGGCATCCGAACGGGGTAACCCAATAAACGGAAAACAAAATCTGTCTCATCTGTCAGTTGTTTCCTGAACATGTCTGCTGCTACTAGTAGACATGAGTAGTGGAGTTTCCCTTAGAAGCAGTCAAGTACTGGGAGATTAATAACTGCTTTCTGCTACATAAAACAAACAAAATCAGATCATTTCTTGTGTTTTGATTGGTTGGAGTGCGGCAGAAGGAGGGGCTTGCACGACTGCCATTCCTTCAAGCAGCACAGCTGCATATATATTTGAGTTTCAATCTTACAAAGTTAAGTACAGTGGTTAATCACGATTTATCACTGTGTTCGAGTCTGATTAATCGTGATTTATTGTGACTAATCGTGATCGTAGAGCTAGTGTCAGATAAATCTGTTACATATTTTTAATCAATTGGCAGCAGTAATTTAAAGTCAGTTGTTTTTCTGTATCGGATCGCTTTCAGCCACTCTTGCAACATGTGAACCACTGTTCGTTTCCAGAAACTGACGGATTTAAACTTTAACATTTTGACTTGCTGATGTGTTTCGTGTCTTTTTCTGTGCTACAGGATACCGTCCGGTGCAGCAGGATCCTTTCCTGGCGCCCAACGCCGCCCTTCCTCCGCCGCTGAGCGACCGCATGAGGAAGAGGAGAGCCTTTGCCGACAAGGAGCTGGAGACCATCATGCTGGAGCGCGAATACAAAGAGCGGGAGGTTCTGGAGAGCAACCAGGCGGCCGCCGGCCCGCTGCTGTTCCCCGCCAGCCTGGTCCACCACGCCGCCACCGCCGCAGAGTTCAGCGCCTACAAGGCCGGCTTCCCTCCGGTGCCTCAGGTGGAGCATCAACCCAAAGATCTGTGCGGCTTCCTCGGCTCCGGCTGCCTGGATGTTTCGGCGCAGTATCCCAGCAGCGCCGCCAACGTCGAGTTGATCTCCTCCAACGTCAGCGTGGCCACCACCTACCGCCATTACCCGCTGCAGCCGTCACGCGGCGCCAACGCTGGCGGCGGCGGGTTCGTGATGTGGCCCCGCGGCGCCTCCAACCTGGGAGACGCTCTGCTGTACCAGCAGTGTCTGTTCAACGCCACGGCGGTGCAGAACATGAAGCCGGGCGCCGTGTGGGAGCCTAAAGTGATGCCCGCCGAGAGCCAGCTGCCGGAGCAGGAAGTGGCGGCCGCGCTCGCCGCCAAACTGGAAGGGTCCCGAGCAGCCGCCCTGCTGGACCTCAAACCTCCCAGCGCCTCCCAAATGAAGGAGTGCTCGGCCTTCTCTCCTCCAAAACGCAGCTTCGGACACTCCTTCCCCAGCAATGGTCATTCCCACAACCCAAAAACTTCCACAGCCTGGTCCAGAACTCGCTGGCGGGGAAACCCGGCGGGCCGGACCTTAGAGCGCCGTACTGCAGGGAGCTGCTGGAGGAGGCGGCGCGCAAGTTCAGGGAGGGAACCGGCAAAGACGTATCGACCAAACCCACGGGGAACAAAATGGCGTCCGGCGAGTCTCTTTCCTTCTCGGTGGAAGCCATATTGAAGCGGCCGGCGGTGAGCCGAGCATTCCACTGACTCTGACCAGGATCCGTTTATTTGCACTACAAAACATTTCGGGCTCAAATGAAAACACAAGCACTGCTTCAGTGTGAACTTTGTTTCTCTGTAACATAAATGTACAGGATATATTTTACATGTGCATGTTTTAATAAGGTTATTGTGTAGAGTATTTAAACATTATCCAATGTTTATTGTTTCTCATGTCAATAAACTGTAAAAAAACAAACCAAAAAAACCCTCAATTTTATTTTATTTTCAACATGAATAAAAGCAAAAGTTTCAATGTCACTTTGAAAAATATCCAAAAATATTGAAATTAATGAATGACACATGTACTCATTAATTTAAAAACTGAATTTAATTTTTTTAAAGGATCTAATAAAATTAAACGGAAATTATTTTTAACTAAGGCTGAAACGATTAATCAGAATAATTGATTAATTAAATTATAACTGCTGTAGTAATTGATTAATCGCTAACTGGAGCATACAGACTCAAAAAGCCACCAACTGATGGGACAATGTACTCGGCGCAACAATTAAGCCAAAACTGTACAAAACATGTATATATTGGGATTGATTGATTGCATTTAAGATAAAAAGACTTTTTTTCTGTAATGTTTTACCCAGAATACTTCAAGTGTCAGCTTTAATTTCATTTTTTTTTATTTCTGTAAAAAACAAACAAACAAAAAAAATCCTACAATGCACATTTTTTCATCCAATTATTAATCAATAATTACTGGCCGAACTTTTTATTTATATATTTCTGTTAAAAGTAAATTTTTTTAAGCTGCCAACATATGTTTTGCTACAAATGATCAAGGATTCACTAAAGGAATTCTACGTTATTGTAATACAGTTGAATTATTTATTCACATCTTTTAATGTATTTCTAATATTTTACAAGAAGGCTCTAGTGATTTATTCAAAAATCTGTACAATGCGTCATTCGATGTTTAATCGATTAACCGTCAGAATGTCTGCTACAATAAACATTAGCTGCAGCCCTCCTATTAACTTTAATACATTAGTCAAAATATATTTATTTTGTGCAACTATCATCCTTCAACTAAATCTAAAGATACAAAATTAAAATCGGAGGAGTAAAATAAAAATGTCCCACTCAACTATAATTAAATGTCGATCAATAATTTCAAGTTTTAGATCAGAGCAGTAATGTTTGGACTATGTTGTCAAACATGAATCATTAAGATGAGAACAACAGAAGCAGATCCGATAATTTATGGGAAAAATATCCCAATGCTGCAGGATCTTCCCTGTGATTCATTAAGTGTGTCAAATAAATGTCACAGCCAATTACTGAGATCCTCCAACAGAAATCACCAGCTAATCACTCAGCTGAAAATAATTGCTTTTTATCCACAAACACACACAGATCGCTGCGGCAACACGCAGTGTTTGCGGATTAACCGCTCTTCGGGGGTTTGAAACGCGACGCGAGGCCATAAATCTGAAAGCAGCGTCACCTCATCTGCAGGGGGTGTGTGTCTGCGCTCACTCAGCGTGCGTGCGTGTGTGCGTGTAGGTGTGTGAGCGTGGGTGTGTATGTTGAAAGACAGCTCCAAACGCGGGTTTCACTTGAACTGCGGAACACTGATCCGTGCAATGATGGAAAAGTCAGGAAAAAAAAGACAAAAAAGTCACTAATCTCTAATTTCTGCATTAATGTTCGCGTTTCATCGGCGGGATCCTGCAGTTCAGTGTTTTACCTTTTTATGCCAACCTTTAAGCTCAAGCAGAGAAGCCAGGACAGCAGAAAATGAGAATATTTAAATTTTAACCTCGTTATGATGACATTTTAGTCTCAGGAGTCAGTTAGGCAGGATTTTCTTTTTAACTCCGGTGGAGGAGTTTTCATTTGGAGCATCTCTGATTTTCCTGTGTAAAAATATTTTGACATAATGCGATTCTTATTTGAGTTCTAACACATCTGATCCGGAAGTATTTCTTTATATATGTGAACATTGCATGTTTGAAAATGCTGATGTTTACGACCACATATTGACGCCATTATAGATAGAAAGAAAAGTAATTTTCCATCAAAAGAATCTCAAAAATTGTCTAGAAAAAACTTGGAAATTTCTAACAATGAAAAGTAAAAAAAAAAACTGAATTTTGAGATTAATTGTAGAAATTGTCTAGAAAAAAATGTGAAAATTTCTACCAGTGCTAACTAGAAGCAACAAATCAGAGCCAGGAGGAGGGTCTTAATGCTGTCAATCACTTCCATGTGGCAGTGCTCCCCCTTCTAGCCTGTTGTGAACGCTAAAGCTAGTTATCATAGCCACCAATGGCGGCGGATAAACGGTTTTTCTGTAATGGTGAGTTGTTTCTCGCCTTTAGCACATTTAGTAGCAAGTACATGAGATGATTGACAGCACTAAGACCCGCCTCCTGGCTCTGATTGGTTGTTTTTTGTGCATTTTGTCAGAAGGCAGTAACAGCAAAGGGAAAAGGTGGAGGAGATTGACCTTTTCACAAACTATCTGTCTCAAAAACATCAAAGGATTTTTAAAATAAAAGTTACACACTGCAACTTTAATGCATGTTAAGACATATTTGTTTTTTTAACTATTAAAATAAACAAGTAGAAGGTTTTTTTATCCATAAATTTGAGGTTTTGTGGACGGTTATGATCACATACCCCCATAAATACTGGGGATCAATAGCTGGTTTTACCTCACTTGTTGGAATAACTAGTATAGTTACATGTGGAGGAAACTCATTTCAGCTGCTTGTATTTCGTTGTTTTGGTCTTTTCCCGAATAAACTGTTTGGTGGAAAACAAAGATTTCATTATGGCTGAAAAACCACTTAACGCAAAAGGTTTTTTAATGAAAAATGTTAGATTTTTTAAATTGCCAAAACTGTGTTTTGATAACAAAAATCTCAAATTTTCAATAAAAAAGCTTTTGCACAACACTCGAACCAAAGTGAGAAAAAGGAGGATCAAAAACCAAAAATGTTCTTTTTGGTTATAAACAACTTATTTTAACCACAAAGTTTGTTTAGTTTTATGGTTAATGGAAAGCAGCTTTTGCACAGGATTTCTTTTCTCTTCTAATATTTTACTTAATGTGCTCAGTTCAACAGTTATTTCTGCTTACAGCTGACTACACTCAAACAGCTTTTTTCTAGTTTGTTTATTTGTAAGCAAATAAACTTGATACAATCTCATATTCCTGCTGGTGGTTCCAGGCAGCAGATTTCCAGTAGAAACAGGAAGAGCCCGTCGGCTAGGTCACATTTACAACCCTAAAGTATCAAATCTTGAGATACGCTGCAGCACAATAACGACCTTGGAGGGTTTTATGGCTGCAGTCGTCTGCACAGCAGAAGGTGACAATGTTTGTCTCCACTAACTGCCACTGATAAGTATCTGCTGAAGGCCTTTCTCCTGTTTCATTCCCAAAGTGTGAGATTTAACATGTCAGCAGAGGGAACTGAGCCGCCGACTCGCCTCCTTCATCTTCCCCTTATCTACAGCTGGAGTTCACAGTAGCATTTTGTTTACAGCATGCAGGTGTTGTCTGTCATTTACAGACTTCAGTGACCTACCTTCATGCTGTGAGGTTAGGGTCAGAAACACAAACACACACAAACACACACAACAGTATAAAAGCTCGTATTTCAAGACAAAAAAGAAAAAGACAAGAGAGAAAGGTCACAGAGTGTTTGTTGTTTGTACACACAAAAATGTTGGATGTCACTAAGTCAGCACTTACAGAAATAAAGAAAACGTCCACCAAAACGCAAAGTCATAAATGTGTCACGTAGGAAGTTTCATGTCAACATAACCGATAACCCAACATATGTCATTCTTGATTCATTGCAATATTTATTTTGCATTATTTTCATTCCTTGTTGCTTGGATGAAAAGTATTTCACTTTGATTTTCAAAAGAGAAAACTGAGTCTTTTTATTGTTTCGGCAAAACAGATATGGGGTCAAATCGCAGTTCAAATGCAATAGACACATGATCAGTATCAACAGATAATCCATTTTATAAAATATCCACTGAACTCTGATCCAGAACCGCACAGCATTCTGGGAAATGTAGGAAGAGGAAAGACGTTAGCCGCTCGAACTCTCACAGTGAGCTAGGCTGGGTTGGCGAAATCAATAAACTCACTCTCTCTTTGGTTACCTAGCAACTCACTCACTCCGTGGTTTCCTAGCAACTCACTCACTCCGTGGTTACCTAGCAACTCACTCACTCTTCGGTAAAATTAATTAAGTCTTCGCAAAAAAATACAATTGTCCTTCAACACAAAAAAATACCAGACTTCAGGCTGTTGTCATCCAGTTTTTGGTAAAAAGTGGATGACAATGTGATGTGACATTGCGGTGATTTTAATCCAGTTAATAGAAACATGTAGAAACCCCTCATTCTGGCAAAACAACCTGTGAGCCACAAACCAGGCAAAATGAAAATAAAATGACGTGATGTGGATTTTCCCTGCTTGGATACAACGGCTCTATTCTTCTCCTGCCCTGCTGCCCATATAGCCCCTGGCTGCCCTTCCAGTGACTATGTGTTTGCTTTATTGCTTTATCACCACCAGAGTTGTCTCAACCCAAAACACACACCGATGAACCCTTCGCCAGGTGTTAATCCAAGCCATCCATTCCACTGTTGCCGTTGTCACGCCACAAACTTTCAGCTCATCTGATACGCTACAATCCTCTGCACATTAAGACTCTATTAGGCACCACAAAGTCAAACACAAACACACATTCACAGCTCAGCATCGCATGGTGGGTTGTTTTGACTCTGGGAATAAATGGCATATGCGGTATTTTGCATTGGCGGTTAGTGGCCGTGAAAGGAAGGCGAGGATGCCCATTTATTTTCACCCAAGCTGTTTCTTTCGGACAGGGTTGCCAGATCTGACGGATGGTTTCCAGCACAAAACAACGTAAAACCCAACAAAGTAAAAAAAAAAATAACAGCACAAATCTCAAACTCTAGTGAAATTCATATAGTCACATATAGATGATCCACAACAGTTTTTGTTGTACTTTGAACACATAATTTTGTCCTTTTAAATCACAATGTTGCCGTGGGATTTCTGTTTTACAATACTACATAGGATGTTTCCACATCTGATATTGAATTGGAACCAAATTTGCAACATTTGTTAAACCAGCTGCTGCGGTTCACTTTCCCACTGCACTGCGTCAAATGATCCAAACTAATTGGAAACCTGTTCCCTTCCTCACCTGTGGGGGCGCTGCACCAAGAACTACCAAAGAAAATTACACAAAAACATCCAAAGAAGACCAGTTCAACTTCCTGCTTCACAAAATGTAATCAAAAATGGAATATGATCAGGTTCTAGCGATTGTAGGATTTCTCCTCTGCTGTTTCTTTTGCTAAAGCTAGTTAGCATTTGTTTTGGTTGTATTTACCCAGAATTCCCTGCTTTTGGAGCAGTTTCCAGTCCCTTTAATGCTCATATATGCAGACAAACTGCCCCCGAGTTCACTTTATCTGAACTGAGAGTTTTGCAGACAGACCAGAGTCTGCTTTTTTTGGTCTGATTATCACATTCACTCCTCTGCAAACGAACCGACTTTCTGGCTAAATGAGCCAGAATTTGATGAAAGCTGACTAAAAAGACTTAGTGCTAATGCGCCCATAGTGACACTTGATTAACCAATCATTGATGATGTTTGACAGATTCTAGACATTTCAAAATAAATTAACTGACAGGATAAGTGCATTTTATTTAAAAATGTGCTTTCCTGTCACACATTCACAACCATTTTGAAATAATTTTCCCTGAAAGAATTTTAAAAACCCACCAAATGTTGTGAAAGCAACAAGCTTTTTTTCCTCAGCGAAATGAGTTCAAAAGCAGAAATCTGCCCAATCTGGCAACCCTGCTTTCAGCCTCTACCAGCAGCAACGCTGGGATCCTGCATTCCTTCCCAGCACCTTGTAATCCAATAAGAAATGTGTAGCACTGCTGCCTTTTGACAAGCAGCTCCACTTAATTACCACGTTGTGGGGCTGACAGTCCTTAGGGGGGCTGGTTGGACCAAAAGGAGGGTCATCGTTGGTTCAAAGTTGCTGGGAACATCCTGGAAACTCATTCAAAGTAATAATTTAAATGTATAATATGAAATAAAACCCTAGGAACGTTTGGTTTTGCTGCGGGGGCAGAAGTTGATCTCTAGGCCAAACGTTTTGCCAAGTGGGCCAAAGTTGTAGACTCAAAAGTAGTTGGGGGCCAAAATAAATCCAACTTAAAATCAAGCAAATAATGTAGCTCAATATTTTATGAAGCTCCAAAACCCAAAAGCAACTTCTATGACGGTTTATTAGGGCCGTTGTAGATAGTAAATTAAATTTTTGCCAAAAACTAAAAACATTTGTGATTAATCTCATAATTTCTTTAAGAAAACTTTGACATTTTCTGGAAAATGAAATTTTTGACATCTGAAATTACCAAGGTGTTTGTAGAAAATGTCTGATATTAACCTAAAAATTTTTTCTAGAAATTTTAGATTTTTTTTCTAGAATATTTTTGAGATTCCTTTCAAATTTTTGAGTTTTCTTTGGCAGAAAGTTACTACTTACTACTTTAATTTAGCATGTGTGCCGATGGAATACACGGGCCAAATTTGCATCATTTTTGAATTGCAGGGGTCACACAAAATCAGTCCAACACCACAACACCACAAACCCACGCTCTGGACTCTGTTTTTAATGTTCAAATCCTATAATAATGATGCAATAGCAAAGTGAAGGCACAGAAACAAATTGCTGACATTTCTTTCAAGGTTGCAAATGGAGTGGGAACCAGCCTCTGCATGTTGAGGCATCAAAACTCAGAATGAAACAAGAAAAGGAAAGGTTCAATTTCTGACTCATTAGTAAGGCTTGTTGAACCTGCACAGCACCATAAACATGTTTATTTAAGCTAAAGTACAGCCAGCTGGCATGCATCCAGTGACTGAATTACCCTTTAAAGTAACAGACGAGACAAGGTCAATGGAAAGGGCAAAGAAAAAAAATCCTTTCTATATTTATGTTTCGCAGGAATCACAGCTGAACCTTTACGCCTGCAAAGTTCCAACGTTTTTGATGTGAAACATTGAAAACATGATAATTTCTAAATGTTTTCCACCTTTAATGTGACAAATATCCTCTATCTGCACTTAGAAAATTAAAGTCAGCACAGCTTCAGTTGTTACAGCAAGACACTAATAATCAGACCTGAACCTCCAGAGTCACATAAAGACAGTTACAAAGTCAGTCTTCTGTCACCCGCAGAACTAATGTTGCACTGATTACTGCAACAGTTGGTTCCTGGTTTATGTTTTTTGGTGTAAAGCACTTTGAGCTGCCTTGTTGCTGAAATGTGCTATACAAATAAAGCTTTACTTAACTTTAATACAACTTACAGGAGCAATGTAGGGTGAACAAGTCAAGGAATGTAGATAGTGAGTGGAAGAATCCAGCAATGACAATTATGATGGAAAATGACAATGAAACCAAATGAGTGAATCAGAGGAAATGTGCAGAGAAGCTGAGTGAGAGAGAGCAACTAGCTTAACTAGTTTCCATTACAAATCTGCACAAAACTTTGTTGATATTCTGCTAATGTCAGAAAAACACAATTTTGCAATTGCTGAGTTTCCTTTAAATGAAGTTAAAATCAGATGTGAATAAGTTTATTCATGTCACTAAAAAACATGATGCATCATCATCCTGCAGCGACTTCCTGCCATCTTCTTCATAGTTTCTGCCAGTAGAAACATCCTGGATGGACGGACGGATGATGAACCTGTTGTTCATCATGTGACTCCTGTCAGGTCGCTTTATGACCCCAAAGCGACCTGCATGCTGTTTACAGAACTAATAATGGACACTAGCAGTGGACAATATAGACCTTGAATTTTATCGCAATATAATGATAAAGATTGTGACTAAAAAACAGGTATTTATTACTTATGTTTTAGGCATAAAACATGCATGCTGTGCCTCGCTGTGCCTGCGAGGCACAGCATGCATTACACAACAAACACAAATATTATTCTTGAAAAATATTCTCCAGTGAAATGAACTTCTTCAGGCACCACGTCCTTAAAAAAGTGATTTATGTCACTAAACTGCACAGGAACTGCACTTTATTCACTGATATCCATTGATGCTACTAACTGTGGAGGAAATAGTAAAAATAGCATTTCCAATCAAACTTTCAGTTTGTTTTCTTTCTCTATCTCCAAAAACTGAAATTTTTTACAACAAAAATTAAACTAAATTCTCATCACCATAAGAAGATTTTCAAAATAAATGATAAAAGATACGATCAATGCCCAACCCTAATGGCTGGCGCTGTCAATGCATCAGTTTTAATATAGATATTCAGCAATGGGAGCCGAAAGTATGGCCACAAAATCATAAAAAGACGAAGCTAAGAGAAAAGAAAGCACATGTAGAGGTGCAGATTCTGTAGAGAAGTCTGTTTGGACTTCAGTCAGAACTGAGAGCGGTGGGATAGAGATGTGAAAACATTTTTTTTCTTTGGGTCGAAATTACCTGCCAAGGAAACTACAACCTGAGCGGGAAAGGCCTGACAATAATCTGATAAATAAATGTACAAATAACAATAGGCAAGAATAAACACAGAAACTAAACACAAAGGAATGAACCTGTATAGCAACACCCTTTGAGTAATAATGAGTACAGAGAGCTGAGTATGGCCAGACCTGTTGAATATAAATAAACCAAAATCATAATAAAAACAGGATTTTGGTCTTAGTAGATGTGGAAAAGGATCAGAAAAACTTCTTTTGGTTTTATTTTTTTTATTTTTAAATCAATAAAACCTGGCATTGTAACAGCTGAGCGCAAACCTTTCGTATCCTCTGTGTCTTTGTTTTGTTCTGTGTTTTTGGAGGATAATTTGTTTCCAAGGAAGCCAATTTGCAAGTCAGAGATACTTGAAGGGTTCTCTCTTCTCCTCTGGAGTAATTTTGAAACATTCACATAAGGATCCAGGCTGAAGGCAAATTCAGCCACTTCAATTCCAGATGATAGCCACATTTGCAAGTTTATGCAAATAGTTGTAAAACTTTGATTTGCCAGTCGTTGAATCTTGAGACAATTGTCTTCCACCAACTTTGTCCTCTGTTTGCACTAGCACTTCCTGTCTTTCTTTATTTCTTATTTACACGTTCTGAATTTATGTTTTCTCCCTCCTGTTCTATATTTAGCCAGTTCAAATATATAAAATCTTAATTTAGTTTGTCATTTAAACAAATACTTCCATCTTCTCCACCTGCTTGGCTTCAGGAGGGCATTTGCTAGTCTAAACATTCATGTAAATGCTATGGAAAAATGCTTTGTGCTGCATTGTAGCTCAAAGAAAATAACTCAAACCTTTGCAATGTGCATTCACTCTGGGCTCTGCACACTTTATTTTTATGTGTTGTTTCTGTCAGGTGTGTTGTCTTTGCGTCTTTGTCGTTTTTCAGATTTTATTTGGCTCGCCGTGCGGCTGCAGCGTGGAGGGACACAGGGATCGGTTGAGGCTGTTGTTGCTCAGAGAGAGCATGCAGAGGACAGTGCAGATGGTGCAGCTGTATTCAAACAGTGATAAATGACCGCCGCACCTGGCTCATGGTAACTCGAGTAAACACCGCAAATGCCAAGGTTAACACTTAAAACTTTTGATTTGCATAGGCCTTTGAAAGGGAACTCAAATAAAATAGGCTATAAATGGACACAGCCACACAAGCAAACACATTTTCTAAGTTTAGAGTATAATTGATGAGTCAATACGTATGCCAAATTTATAAAATGTATACAACTTATTTTATTTAAAAGTGTGTTTTAGACTTTATGGAGGTGATAAAAGCTGCACAAACACAATAAATGCTTTTGCAGTTTGGTGGATTTTTATAAACATTCATATAAAATAAACTAAACTAAGTGAAAGTGCAGGATTACTTCTTTTTAGTAGATAATAGATAAACTAAAAGGTCACAATCTTGTGCACCTGTTTAGGTCTATAACGATCATGTACTGCAATTTTGTAGCCAAAACAGGATTATGTGTTATGTTTAACTTAAATAAAGGGATTATAACAATATATTCTGCAGGCAGATCGTGATCTGCCTGCAGAATATTTTTGATATTCCAAACAATTAAATACAATCTATTGTATAAATATTTGAGAAATATTTATTTTAATGCAAAGACAATATAGTAAAAACAGTGCAGCTTTTTATACATAAAATAAATATTGTCCCAAGGACCTCACCATGTTGTTTACACAGCAATGCATTCTGGGTAAATTACGAATGCCAGGCCCAATTATGCTAGCTTCATCCAGTCAAAGCAAAGTTGAGTATCGTTAAGACGTTTCAATTCGAACCGGATCGAGTTGAAATTGATGGGAATGTAGAAATCACAAGATGAAATGAAGATGAGGAGCAAATGGAGGAAGAGGAAGGAGTTGGCGGAAGTTTGTGCTGCTGGTTAGCTTTGTAAATGAAACAGTGAAGGACACGTACTTCTGACTGTGATCCGGTAAGTAGTTCTGCAAATAGCACTGTGTCCGGTCCAATCTCTGTGGTTTCAATTTTGATAGTAGCAATGGCCATTAGCTTCCTCATAGGTTTTGCTCATGCAAACGACTCACAGTCTTCTGAAGAGAAATGTTGCGAGCACAAATGTGACTCCAGTGGAAGTTATTTTCTTCATGTAGAAAGTGATGCCAACTCACTTCACTATTTTTTCCCTTTAAATTACGACCAACAGCGCCACCAGGTGGCATTGTTTAAATTTACACTAGTCAAAAGCAAAGTCAGTGACGTGCGGTCAGGGGAGGCCTCACCTATAATGATAAGATCATTTATATTGCTATTTCCCCCCTGTGGTTTGTACTATAAAGTATTTATTTTTAATTTAGCTTAACCAATTTTGATTTTTTTTTTCTTCAAAATATAAATTTCCCATTCTCTCGGAAGTGCAGCAGGTGAGGCAGCAGCGGCTGCCATTCAATGGGAACATGCTCCTCCTGTCTGTACGTCGCCAATAAAATGGTTAAAAAAACATTTAATATATTAACCCACAATTTAGCGTATGTATATAATATACAGTGTTTTTTGTCACCAACTGTGTGTGTAACGTGTTTCGTGATCTGAGGAGCGAACAGAACCGGCGGAGAGCAAATTAGAGACGAGGCAGGTAGTTCTCCTGCCTCCCGGCAGGGGGCGCTCATGATCCCAGACATTGTGACTCCACCTGCAGAGTAAGAGACACCGCGCTAGCGTAAAGTGCATATCTAGTTTTTTCCTCTGGTTTCGACGTGAACGTGGATGACTACATTTCTACTGTTAATCGGTTTTCTAAAGTGTATTTTCAAGCGAAGCAGGAAATAATAACTAAAGGAAGACCAACACCGGAGCTGAAAGGTTTGATCCAAACTCGGGACGGAAGCGTGCCGCTCTTTTCAAACGGAAAGAAAAGACTGGCTTCGTGAATGTCCTGCTAGAAGCTGCCTTTCTGCTTTCTTTCATTCTCAGCGTGTGGCTCTGTGGACTCAGACGGGATTTTGACTTGAACCAAACAGGAAGACCACTCGTATTAAAAACTGTTTGTGATCCGCGGATGGATTTGGCGATGGATGAACTGATATTTCTGACAATGAGCGGCGCACCGACTTCATTCAAGTAAAGGTAAGATGGAAATACAATTATTAGTTTAGTTGTTTTTTTTTTTAAAAATGAAATGTACGTGTTGTGTTACAGTTTGTGTGAAGAATGCAGAAAAGAAACTTAACCCGCAAACGGCTGTTAGATTAGCTAATAGCAACGGCAGCTACAGCCTTAGGGCCACTTAATAATAATCACATAATAAACATTAAGCCTAAAAACACAACAGACTGAATGTTCTGTGGGAAATATTTGAGTGTTTAACAACAAATCCTTGCTATCCTTTTCGCCTTGCTAAAAACCTGCTAATATTAGTGAAATCTCCCTGTTTAGCGGTTCAACATCTGGACTTCAGAGACAGTAAAGTAGCATAAATATAATCTGTTTCTGTCGCCCTATAGAAATGATTGCAACACATTTAATACTTTGTCAGAAGTATTTTTTAGGTTTTGTTGCTTCATGTAGGACAAAAACATGCTGACTGCTGAAGCCTCAGAGAGGGACTTTAACCTTGGAGGTGGTCTGGCAGAACCTGTTGCGACTGTGACACTTTGGTCTTGTTTAGTCAACACCGCCTGTGCTATTCTCTCTGTTTTCATGTCAACACATTTTGTTTCCTGCACAATACAGTATGAAGAAACTGGCATCCATTTCTTATCTGCACATGCGTCTAAACAACTTGCAGGTTTTACGTCTGACTTTTTAACACTCCTTCATTTTCCTGTTGGTATTTTCCGTTTCTGTCTCCAGAAGGGAAGATTTAAAACTGCTGTTTTGTGATCTATGATCTTTTACATAAAGACGACCTTTATGCCAGTTAGGGGTGTCCAAACTGTGGCCAAGGGGCCCTTTGTGGCCCTTGGATTCATTTTGTGTGGCCCCTCACAGCCATTCAAGAATGGCACAAATTTGGCCATCTGGCCTAATTATTAACCTGCTTTAGCATTCAGTTTTCACCCAAATGAGCAGAATTTACTCTGAATTCACTGTGTTAGTCAATAAAGCAGTAGAGCCAGATCCAAACAATCCCACCAAGAAAATCTGCTTCACAAAGGATTATTTCAGCAAAACTCTTGAAATACCTTTTCGGCTGAGTAATCCCAGATCTGTTTTCTTATCTTTGCACCTGTTGAAGCTTTAATACCTTTAATGTCCCTCAAGTTATATGAGACTTGAAATAATTAATAAAACTTTGCATCGTGGCTCCATGGCACTCAGGATCTCTGATTTGTGCTTTTAGATTTGCTGCGTTATAAGCGTTACCTTCGATTGGCTGCAGGTGAGCTGAGCTCCGCCGCCATGTCCTGCTTCTCCTGTACGCCAGAACAGCTGCAGGCTTCACATTCAGGAAGTTTATATGAATAAATGAACCGACCTGATCCGAGCCGCATCAGGGAAGTCCCCCTCAGAGGGACAGAGGACCTGATGTGGAACCAGAAAGATTTACCAGGATTAGGACTGAGCAGCAGCAGCATTAATGTTGTCTACAGTAGCTCATGTAGTGACTGTGCTCAGTTACAGCAACATGCAAAGACAAGACTTTGTGTTTTTGCAGTGAATCACACAAAATGCGCAAAAAGCATCTGAAAATAGATTATGTTTGCTAATAGTGCAGACAACAAAAGGTTTTTGTGCTTTTCATGTAAATATTGTCCTCCAGATTATTTTTTTATTCTAGCAGGAAACTTGTCAAATTATTTTGGTCGAGTTTCTAGTCCGAATATCTTAGTACACTTTAAATAAGATAAACTGACTGGAAAGTAACTTTTCAGCAAGGATTGTTTTAAGTAAGTAATTCCTTAATATTGATGACAAAGTACTAGTTTTATTGGCTGATAATTTAATTTATAGGAAAAATGGCTTTTACAGATTAAACCTAACCAGGGTTTGGTTTTTTTAACATAATGTGTGAAATCATATAAAAAAAAAACATGCATTTTTTTGTATGTTTTCTTGTATGTTGTTTTTGTTTGAAATAAATTCATGGGAGGGGAGGAAGAGAGAAAATGAAACAGGAAGAAACTGCTGTGTAAATACTTCTCCCACTTCAAAATAAGAGCATGAGTATAAAAATCCAACACTTGAAGAATAATAAACAGTCAATGAGCAAAACTTCAACACATGTCAAACTTTATTCAACTGTAAGTTTACAAAACTTACAGAGGTAAATTAGCAACTCAGATTAACCTAAATGGGCTAAATGTTTTCAAAGCTAGCTAAAGCTCTAAGCTACAAATTAGCTCTGCTATTAGCGGGCGTGTGGCAAATGTCAACATAGATGAACTGTTTTCAACTGTAAGTTTACAAAACAGGGAAGTAAATTAGTGGTTTAGAATTGATCTGGAATTTTTTTTTCAAGTAAGCTAAGTGTGCTAGCTAAGTGTCTTTAGCCAATTTTAAAAAAAAGCTAAAAATGATCTTTTGAGTGGAAGTAAAGACCCTACTGGGGCAAGTACTTTTCACAGCCCTGGTATTGAAGGAAATTGAACATTATCAAGTGTAACAGTGCAGTTTTTAACAGCCTGTCGGGCTCACATTCACCCTAAAGTAAAGGAAAACCAACCAAATGTTATGATCATCACATCTCAGCATTTCAGAGAGTCAGAGCCTGTTAGGAAGTGACAATGAGGTGCGTAAAGAGAGGGCTGATGGGAAAGCCAGACAGCGTGTGTGGTGTTTTTATTACGGGCTGCTCTTCTGATTTCTTCCCTGGAAGAATAAAAAAGCTCCACCTCGTCCATGAAACAGGTCAGCAACGCCTAGCGAGCAGGAAGGAAAGCTATACGGGCTCTTCATGACACGCGTAAGCCGATCTCAGCTGCATTTGAAGTTTTAAAAGCTTCTGCCTGAAAGATTTAGTATTAAGAGAGGGAACTGCATACGACACCCTTATAAATTGGAATCAATTTTTCAAAGGAAATCATAAAAGCCGTTTCTCTCCCCTCTTCTTGCCACGTTGATGGCTTCATTTAAAGTTGGTCTGTTCACATTCTTTCTGGGCATCCGCCTCGAGCGCTGGCCTCCGAGACGGGAGGTTTACGCCGAGGTTAGAGAGTTTTAAAGGTCCAATTTGAGCCGTTTTTACATTACATCAGGCTATCTTGTGGTATTGTTAGGAAAAAAGAGCAAAGAATAATACTGCGCCGGGGAGAACGACAAAGCCAGTCACTTCCTGCAGACTGATGAGAAAAGCAAAGCCTGTGTTACGGCTTGTAGCGCTCCTAAAAGGGTCCATATGTACGAAGGCCGTCGTTAAGCGGTTCTGGTTCCGTTGTGCTTCGCTCGTCGGGCTCGTAACAAAACGCCGGGCTCTCGGGGGGCGCCGGGGTGACGCATGATGATGACTCTGTCCGCTCTTCATCCCACATCATCGCTGTTTTCATCTGTACCTCTGAGTGCGAGCAGAGGTGGTTTACTCAAGCAAAAAGCAAAATTATCCAAGTAAAAAAGTCTTTGGTAAAAAGTCTACCCAAGTACTGAGTAACTAAACAAATGATCAATCATTTCATGTTTATAATTACATCATCAGATGGAACAAAATAAGTGGAAACTTGGGGATCTTAGAAAATAAGATCCCCAAAATGACGTTACACGTCATTTACCCAGAATGCATTGCAGCCTGAACAACATGATGACATTCCTGTGACAATATTTTGTTAAAGTTTTTAAAAACTAAATAACCGACAGTATCATTACTGTATTGTTTTTACAAGTCAGATAAATATTTCCCAAATAAGGTATATTTTTATAACTAATCGTGCTTCCCTTTAAAGTGACAGTAGCCAAAATACTGAATGTCTTGAACACTGCGGTAAAACTCTGGCTGCCGGTGTTTTACCGTAAATATATATTTGATATATTTATACCAACTGAAGTCAATGCAACTACTTAATTAAGCTCTGAAATGTGCCGCAGTTTGTTCTTTGTAATAAAGAGAGAAAATGAAGCATCATGAGCTCATGGAAAAGTTGCAGTTTTATTTGTGATAAATAATTCACATATTTGAAGAAACAAATTAACATTTACATCATCATCATTAAACCTAAACTGATATCAAACCATTGATAAAATGCATTAATTTGCTCCACATGACTCCAAACCCCATTGGGACTTTCAGACTCCTCCGCCTCCTCTTCCTCGGTGATGAAGGAGTTAAGTGATGAAGACGATGAGTTTCACCCCTGGTAAAGAGGGTTAATGAGATAAAAGCAGCGCGGCGACCCGGGTGGTCTCTGGAGGTCCAAGTCCTTGTAAAGATGGCGACCTCCACGATGACCCACACAGCTGCAGCAAAGACTTGGTAACAAGTGATTCAATTAAGATGCGCTTCAGTTTGGCTTTAAAAAATATGGCGCTAAAGTTGAACTGCAGATGTTACTGAGAATATTTGCTCCTCAGCAGGTATATTATGGGCTGTTTCTAGAGAAATAACAGCAACAATCTGGGTTATTTAGCCTGTCGTAAGAGAAAAACCACATTTTTTTCGAGTTAGCCCTATTTTTTATTTATTTTTTAAGGTTTTATTGGCTCTAGTGGCCTTTGTTTAACAGTGAATGGAGAGGAAAGAGGAAAATGAGATAGGGGGGAAGACATGCGGCAAAGATCGCCAGGCAGGGAATCGAACCTGGGACGGCCGCGTCGAGGACTCAGGCCTCCGTATGTGGGTCGTGCTAAACCCCTGCGCCACCAAAGGACCCTGAAAAAACATTTTTTAAACATATTTTCATCATAATATTCATTCATTTGTAAATGTCACTTAATATTTATTTAATCCAATTTAAATATTTTGCTCTGAAATAAATATGTATTTAGTATTTAGTTTGAAGCTAAATATTTAAGTTTGCTACCTAAATACTAGTGTGGAACTAAATATTTAGCTTGCTAACTAGATAATCTAGATATTTATTTTATAGCTAAATATTTAAGGTATTTAGTATGAAGCGTCTACATATTGGAGCTAAATATTTAGTTACTTAAGTATTGCCTAACTAAATATTTAGTTTGAAACTCTTTATATATATATAAACCTATATATATATAGGTTAAAATTAAAAATTTAATTTAATAAATAAAAATTAAAATATAGGTTTAAATTATTGCTGTTAAATTCTGAGTGTAAATCATATTTATATGTAAATATTTATAAATATTGAATCACTTTAAAGCTCTGAACAAAAATCTGGTTTATTTCTAACTGTTGGCTCCTTAGTCGGGTGGTGAACTGTTTGTGGGCTGGGGGCCAACGCTGACCCGGTCTGCAGCTCCCTGCAGTGTAAACACGGCTGACCAAACGCACGCAGGCCCAGCAGCTCACTGAATCGCTCCACAGCTGATGGGAAAGTGGCCACAAATCAGCGCCGGTGACTGCAGCTTTGCAGCTTTTGCTGCTTTCGCTCCGAGGTTAAAAGGGGTTAAGAAGAAAAATAGTTAAAGTCAAGGAGGTCACTGCCGATACAAACACACAAACTGAGGAACAGTTTGTGTGTTCCTCACGTTTGGATTATGTGAAAATCCAAATGTTTGATGAATAAGAACCAGTTCCTTTAATTTTAGCTACTTGAGACCAAAACACCAGACTAAAGACAGTTTTTGGTAGAAAGAGAGAAAAAAGAAGGATCATAAAAATGGAAATAATCAACGTTTATATGCGATTAATTGATTTATTGTTACAGACTTAATAAAAAAACCTATAACTTGTGGGAATTGAATTAATTGTATGATAAATCAAAATTAGCTCAATCTGATAACTATTTCCTGAAGTGTAATTTAGTTTGCAGAGACTTCATAACCCGTTCAGTTTATGGTTTCTTTGTTGTTTTTAAGTTCCATTTTATTTATTGTTTTTGAGATGTTTGAAAAATCGTCCATTTCCAGTGAGAATTATTCTTTACAAATTAAAATCGATTGATCTTTGACAGGGCAAACCTGCATTACTCCATTAATTGATGCTTTTTTAAATTTCATTTTTATTTACTTTATTTATATGAATTACGTTTTGTATCGAATCAAAGATTTTCTGATATAAATGGTCTCAAATCATTAATATTACCATTTATCACAATAATTACTGAGGCAATTTATTTATTTGTTATGCCTGACTGACATTCTTCTTGCTCTGAAAACATTTTATTTGATTTCCTGATTAAATATTGTTATTGTGATTATCATTATAGAATAATAGATAAAAAAGCAGCAAAACCACTGGGGGAGAAAATGTCTCCAAAATCAGACACATTTCCATCTGACACATTATATTCATTCATGGCTACATAAAAAGAAAAATGCAAGTCAATGTGCCTGACCCTGCATAAACACTTGCCATAAAAGTTGACTCTGAGGATTTGAAGGGCCTGAGCTGGTTGACGAGCGGCGCAGACCCGCTCCGCCCGGCGCGGCCCGGCTCCGCCCGGCGCGGCCCGGCTCCGCCCGGCGCGGCCAGCTGCTCCTGGATACCTCAGATCATGGGATGATGCTGCAGCCGTTTCCGTGTGAGCAGGTTACAATGGGAATAGGAGCACCGTAAAGGCAGAGCTGCAGATCTGGAAACTAGATTGGAGCGAAGGAAGCAGTGCATTAATCTCTGCTGGAGGTTTTTCTTCCGTTTTTTAACCTCTTCATCTGTCCAGCTGCAGTTTTATGAGCAGCAGAAATGTGTCTGAAGAGTTAAAACAAAATGTTTTGGTTTAAATGAATGTTTATTCTTGTGATACTGTAACTAGCTCTGTCCTAATTAGTTAAATGCATAATAAATTAAAACCAGTTCAATAATTTCCATTTGCATGATTTACTACTTTTCTCTCTTTTAACCAAAACTTGTTTGATAAAAATCTTCAGTCTGATGCTTTGGTCTCAACTGGCCCTTAATTTAAATTATAATTCATTTTATTTGCGTTTTCTGTCATTTTGTTTATTTATTTTGGATATTTTAAAATCTTTCATTCAGCTTCAGAGATAAATGTTCATTACAAATTAAGTTTGTGTTCTTGAATTATTGTTTCATTATTACCATTATATTGCCTGAAATGGTCTCAAAGCAATAATATATTACAGTTTATCACAATAGCTTCTGGGACATTTTATCATCCAGCAGCTTCTATATGTTAACTGTAATTTTTAAAATCTCTTCCATCAACCTGCTAAGGGACAACAGAGGAAAATGATCCTAGAGTTAATGCAGTTCAAAACGGCAGAACCTTCCATGGGTAGCGGTTTCTCCTGCGACCCGAATGCGGCACGTTGTTGTGCAGAACAGTGAGGATGAGGAGGAACCACACATGGATTGCATCAGGATGCTTTGTTGTTGGCATAACACGGCGCCCACAGTAGCCATCACCTTTTTTCCCTGGATGAATGATTTCCCAGATGTTCCCAGACAAATGAAACAAGCATTCATCAAAGGAAATGTTTGCTGCACTTTTCTGCTGCTCATGTCGGCTCCTTCTCCAAAATTCACGTTGTTCATGGAAAACAGTTGTGTTTGTAGCAACATTAGAGACAAAACTGTAGAGGATAATCCAGAGTTGAGTGCTTTAAACACTGAATTGGACACTTTGCACTTGGTGAAGGGCTGATGCTGAGAGGCCTGCTGCTACACTGCAAAACACAAAATATTACCAAATATCTTTGGTCCAGTTTCCACTGAAAATATCTCAGTACATTTTAAATGAGACAAAACTAACTTAGAAGTAACTTTCCAGTTACTTGTAAGTCAATATTTCCTCAATATTGGTGGAATAAGTTCTGAATATTCAGGAGTGTACAACACAGGATCAGAGTACACTGATGATTCAGAAGGTCGGCGAGAATCTTGGGAATCCCCTCGAGATCAAACACAATTTCAGAGTAAACAACCAAAGACAAGTAACTCTGAAGTGGACTTATTAAGCAAAGTATTTTTTCTGCATGTTATTGTACTTCCATTTGGGTCTCCACTGCTTCTGGAAACACTCCAAGTGCTATAAAAAAACACATCCAGCTATTTTCTGGTAATAAGTCAATGTTTTATGGTGTCTAGAAAAAGCCATTTTGGAAACCTCCCAATTCCCCCGTTACCTAGTAACCCCAGCCAAACCCAGCCTGCATCACCTAGCAACCAAAGTATAGGTCCAGCACATCTGGTCAGCTGGTTTTACCGCTGAGTGAAAAAGACAAGTGTTTTGTTGTTGACCTAGCATTCATTGCGCTTCTCTTTGCAGCCATTTTTTTGTCAGGATTCAGCTTTGTGTGGGTGCTCTTCCTATAGAGGATCTTTGATAGGCGAGCTCTGGCAGGTTGGTGCACCTGCAGCTGATTCCAGCAGTCGGCTGCTGGACTCTGAAGAAGCGGCGGAGCAGTCGCTCATCACTCGATGGTCCCACCTGTCGGTCAGAGCCAAACTACATGTTCATGTTGCTGTTGTTTTTATTAGTCATTAAGTTAGTCCTGTTTTCTCTCAGATCCTGGTGAGCAATTTTGGATCAAACGGAACCACGTCCAGCTAAGCTGCGACTGTTCCTTGCCCAACCGGACACCACCGCCTGCCGTTCTGCCCCTGCTACAACCTCAGAGCCTCAGCAGTTACCTGGATCCTAGCCTCTCCTTCAGCGCTCACCTCCGTCTAAGAGACAGTCAGCCTCTCCCTCCATTCCCCTGTCCAGATCCCTCAACCCGGTCACTACTAACTTCTCCCTTCTTCAGCAGAACCTGAGCTGACCAGCCATTCCCGATTCCCAGAGGGCAAATCTGGAAAATATCATTGTCAAGATTTACTGTTAATAAATCATTGCATCAAATATCCTCCGGCCTTGTGTGTTAACCTGCATGTGGGTTAAGAAACTCAAATCCAACATGACATTTTTACATGTGGGGTGTGGCCAGTAGCCGCTCATTTGCATAAAAGTGACGACGTCTTGCACTCATTCTGAAAGGCAGAACTGAGATGTAATGAACATGTTTTGCAGACTCATCCTAACCTTTTCAGGGAAGCACAACTCCTTTAAAATCTAAATACACACCACTCTGATAAATGTTTGCTGCTGTTGTTCTGGTGATGTGATCTACTGAGCTGATCTTGTTCTCAGACACTCAAGCCCTGAAACTAAAAGAAATAAATCAGAGGAGACTCCTCTCCTTCCCCTCCCTAAAGTAATTTTTTCCAACCCTCTCTTTTTGTTCTGAAATCCCACATGTGCCCAATATATCACTTAGACTGTATCAGCTTCTCCCTTTGTTTATCATCTCCTCGGATGTCCATGTGGAATCCTCATCTTATCCCCTTCACCTTGTCTCTGGGACTTCCAGGCGTATTTTACAAGCCACCAGTCACTGAGCCTAATGGTTTGCAGCAGCAGAGCTGGTAGCACACATGATATCTTGAATGTAACAATCAAAGAGGCATGCAAGATTTTGGTATTTCCGCTGGCTTACACATGTGCTGCAGCTTCCAGCTCCAGAAGCTGTAATCTCTGTTTAAGACACGGAGGCGGGGTTGAAACTACTTCAAACAAATGAACATCTTATCGCCATATGTCACTACAATGTTATGCAGCTAAAGAGAGAATCTCCCCAACCTCAGCTGGGAGCTGTTTGATGGCACATAAATTAAACAGGTTGGTTACAGGGCCGGTCTGAAATACTCTAGGGCCCCTGAGCAGAACCAGCTAAATTTGCTTTTTAGTTGGGTCAAAGATTTGTTAGCTTTGATGTTTTTTCTGTTTTTGATGAGGGAATAACAAATGGCCATGATGTAAATCTCAGAAAAGTTGATTTTGCATAATAAAGCCACTGTAATAATTGGCAGGTTTGAAATGGCTTGTCATCTACCAACCCCAGCCAAGTTCCAGCCCTGTTGCCTAGTAACCCCAGCCAAGTTCCAGCCCCGTTGCCTAGCAACGTAAGTGGAGTTCCAGAATGTTTGGTCAGGAACTTCTGTTCTTTTAGGAACTTTCTGTTTCAGCTAGTATTTCATGACAGATATTATTTTGTAAAATGATTAAAAGAAACAAAAGCGCTTTGATGCAAATATTTTAAAATAGGTTTACCCAACCATGTATTGTTTTTATTTGTTGTTTTAATTTAGTATGTAAGCTGTTTTGTTAATGTTGTTATTTTTATGTCCTGTATTGTTTGTTTCATGGGACTACAGAAGAAATTAGCATTTCACTAAATCCGATGTATTTATGACAATATTATACATTCATTAACATGCATTGTCCCATTCAAATAAAATGTATTAATTGTAGAAAGGTTTTTATTTAAGATAACTCATCTAGTTCTAGTAAGTCAGTAACTTTGACCAATACGTCAAAACTGCAAGAACAATAATGTGGCAAAGATGAATACGATGGCGCCAGCTCATAAACCTTTAGGAATCACTCAGAAATTAGCCCAGTTTGTCCTTTGTGAATGTGCTCTACAACAAATGGCTGACAAAAAAGATTCAAGGTGTGCAATAGCCTAGTCAAAGTCCATATCTTAGTTTCATGTTTATTTATCAACAATATTTGTGTTTGCTTGATGCTTTACTATAGGTTAAAGATACTCTGGATTTACCAGTTGACTTTACATTTTAAACAGCAGTGTGGTCAGTTTTAGTAGCGTGTTGTGGAAATGTCAGATTGTGTTTTTTCAATAGGTTACCTGGAAATAGGTAGGACTGTTTAGTGTAACACAAGGGAAACAGAGAAAGTGATGATTTTCTCCTCACTTTTTCTGTACAGGAACAGTTTGAACATCACACTCAAATTAGACTTCATACAGGTGGAAAATCGATTGTTTTGGTATTAAAAATTATTTATGAAATGTTCCAGGAATTTGAAGCGCCTTAAGAGGGAAACAAATGTTTTTCTATAACCGAAATATTATTTTGGTGGCTCTGACCATCACACAGATCTGTTATGATAACAATTTGCTCTCCGAGGTAACTGCTCACTGTGATGATTTCACAAGGTGATTCCATGAGGGCGACAAAAACAGCAGCAGTCACACAATAATAAGATGTGAATAGCCCACAGGATGACTGACATCTGGGCTATTTTGGAAGTAAAACAGAGGATGGCACATCACCACACAAATGAGCCATGAGCTGGTATAAAAATGATCATAACCTTGGCCAAAGACATTGTTTTGTGGTATAAAAACAATGATCAGTAAACATGGTTTTAAAATGTATTTTAGTCGGAAAATGGCTGGATATTAATAGTAAAGTAATAATCTTTGAAGCTACACAAATATGTTTATTAGGGACTGATTTTAAAGGAATGCTGGAGTTGTTAGCACTGTTAGCATATAGTTAGAGTTCATAAGTCAGTATGTTGACAATTTGGTTCTCTTTAAAAGCTAAAATAAAGAAACCCAAACATCCTTTTTAGAGGTAAATTTTATTAGTTAACATGAACAAAACATAAATTTCAAGCTTTGGTTGTTTATTTTATGAGATATTATCTGGAGATGTAAGCTAGCTAGCCAGGCGTTCTGGCCCAGTTAGCTTGCTATAGACTGTATTTTTAACAAGAAGACAGTTTTAAAACTGATTTTTTAACAGTTTGTGATGAAACAGTCAATTTCTTTAAAAAAAATATTTTTTTAAAAGTTTTTTTTGGCTCTAGTGGCCTTTATTTGAACACAGCTGGACAGGAAAGAGGGCAGTGAGAGAAGGGGAAGACATGCAGCAAACGTCACTAGACTGGGAATCGAAACTGCGACCACTGGCACAACGACCAAGGCCTCTATACATGGGGCGCGCCTTGCACCTGTGCCACAGCACCCTCAAAAAATTATTTTCGAAGCAACCTTTTCAAAGCAAAAATATTTCTAGCTTGTTCATTAGCCAGGTTAGATATTGTGGTGTTTATTTTTTTCCCATTGTTGCCGTCTTCTCAGCTTCTCTTCTCAAAAAGTTGTAATTGACTGTCCGAAAATTGCTGGATGACATCATTACCTAATTTACATATTTGGCAGTGTGGATTTAGGCAGGAGAAATTAGCTTTTTTTAAAATTCTTTTGGCTCATTGACAGCTTGAATCAACTCAAACTAACAAACTACTCTGGATGTTTATTTAGACATTTTTATATTCATACAAAACACATTTTATGGACACAAGAATAAGTTGCAGACATGTACTGTGTCAGTAACCAGTGTTATATCTGCATTTTGAAGTATTGCAATAGAAAAAGCAAAATTCAAAATAACTTCCGTAATTTAAACGTAAAAAGTGTGCAGAAAGAGAGATGGAAACACATTTTCTGAATGAGTTCTGACTTGGCAAACTTTCCTATCCGCGGGTTTGTCTGTGCCTTAAGCAGAGACATGAAACTCTGACTAGTTTGAAAGTCCAAACCTCCAGG
Organism: Phalloptychus januarius; assembly: GCA_902982915.1. NCBI lineage: Eukaryota > Metazoa > Chordata > Actinopteri > Cyprinodontiformes > Poeciliidae > Phalloptychus > Phalloptychus januarius. The sequence goes on from CADWAE010000482.1 coordinate 83,421, forward strand.
TCAGTTTGTATTGTCTAATTCCTGTTTCTTGCAGCCACACTTGGCATCTGCCCAAAGTACGCTGTGCTGCAACCAGTAGATAAAAACAATCAAAACCTGCATTTTCTTTTGTTTTTACTTATCTGTGACATTGCAGAAGTTTGCTTAAAATGTGCATAGCTGGATGGAAACAAAGTTGCAGTAAATGCATTTACATTAGAAATATGCACAAAACATATATTACTCAACTGATGTTAAAAAAACACACCAAAACCTTTATCAAAAAATTAGCTCCTTAAAAATTGCACTGTTTGTATTACGCAAATTTAGTTTTGAAATGTCAAATTGCATAATTATATGGTGAATGGAAAAGCATCTAGTGTTGCAGAGTGATGGTTTCATTTATGCTTTGTCTTAACTTAATAGTTAAGAAACGATCATTATTATTAGATTATTAGACTGATTGTTTGTGTTCTGGATTTGTTTCTTCAGGGCGTTTTCGCTCCCGATAGTCCAGTAAACTCGGTTAGATTGGGAACCAAAATTGCAACGTTTGTTACATTTTCAGCTGCTGTGGTTCTAAACGCATCAAAAGAACCCAAACCTTTGAAAAACCTGTCCCCCTCCTCACCTGTGGGGGCGCTGCACCAAGAACCACTGAAGGAAACAAGATTAAAACCTTTTGATAAGACGCTGAGCACTTCCTTCTTCACAAAATGTAAACAGAAACAGAGTAGCATCAGATTTGAGCAGTTATGGGATGTTTCCCTTGTAGTTTTGTGAAATACACTTTGATACAACCGAGAAACACATCATATTAGCACAAAGCCCTTTGGTAGAAAAACGTGATTAAGCAAATGTGTGTTCAATGTGTCCAATTTGCGCAGTTTTGTGGTAAATGGAGGCACATCACAACTTTTAAGATTTTTAATCGTCTTCCAGAAAACCAAACTAAACCAGATGTTAAAGCTGCTGTGAACTTTGACCTAATTTAAAACTCCAATACCAGTAATGAAAATCAAACCCTGAATAACTGATTGGTATTTTTACTTCACATTATACCCTCAGCTTTTAGGAGACACCAAGCAGAATATCATTGGATTTAAAAATAAAACAATGAAGAAACAAAAGGAGAACAGGACAGAACAAAAAGTGCCAGATGAAGGATACCTTTAAAATTTAACTCTGAAATATTTCCCTGCTAAATGCTGAGAAGACAAAAGATACAGATTTCTCAGATTTCTGACCCCAAGCAGAATGCTTTGTTGACTTCATGAATTATTAACACCTCACCGCTCCTCGAAGAACAACCTGACCTCTGGCTGTACAGAAATGAAATGACCCGGAAAACTTTTTTTTTTTCTGGTGAGGATGGAACCACTAGCCTTCCTGCAGGTTCTGCTGTGTAGCCGACATCCTGGTGTTTGGGGGAAAACAGAAAGCGACGGCGGGAAGCAGAGTCGGAGCGCGGGTTATTGGTCTGTGGGGACTTTCCGTGAATTTGGCTACTTTGGGACTAGCTTCCACAGGACAAGCATTTCTTGTTATGGTGGAAAAAACTGGCAAGCTGTGTTGGTATTTCAAACAGTATGTGTCATATTAGCTGCTGAATGTGTTGATGGTTTTATGGAGGCCGGTTGCTCGTCTGTGCTGTTTGTTTCCAAAGCAGCTTCTGGTTTGGTTTCAATAAGCATGTGAAGGCCAAGCAGACCAGAGAAAGCTCCAAAAGCAGGAAATGAACTCCAGTGCAGGGCATTCTGGCTAAATACAACCAAAACAAACGCGTGAGCCTAGCGCTAGCGGAAGAAATGACTTGTAGTCTTTTATCAAAGACTAAAAAGAAATCCTACAAACACTAAAATCTGAGCCCACTCCATTTTTGTTCATATTTGATGAAGAAGTTTTTGTGTCATTTCATTCAGTGGTTGCAGCGCCCCCACAGACAAGGAGGGGAACTGGTGGCTCACAGGGTTTGAACAGTCGGACTCAATGCACGGTGAAAGAGAACCGGTATGGTTGAAGTGAACGATTCAAATGTGAATGTGAATGACAAGCAGAATGAAGACCTATCCAAATGCAGGAAGTGGACTAAAATGAAGAGCATTCTGCGTAAATAAAGCCAAAATATACGCGTTAGCCTACCGCTAATGGGAGAAATAGCTAATGGTCAAAAGACAAATCCTAAAATCGCTAAACTCTAGACACCACTCCATTTTTTGTTTCAGAATGAAAGACGTTGCGCTTTGTGTCTTCAGAGGGTTTTGTGTCGTTTTTTTTTCAGTGTTTCTTAGTGCAGCGCCCCCACAGGTGTGGAGGGGAACAGGTTGCTCAAAGGGTTCGGTTTGTTTGACTCAGTGCAAGTGAAAATGTAACAATTTTTTATAATTTTGATGTGGAATGAAACCAAATCTATCAGGTGGGCGACATCCAAAAAGATTACTTTTCACCTAAATCAGTCAAGCCGGGGTATGAGTAGTTTTGAGCCTATCTACAGTGAAAGTATGAGAAGATGTAACATTATGTGTAAAAACCATCCGTTCTTGACTTTTATGTTGCTGAAAAAGCATCCGAGGTCCAAGGTGAACAAATTATTTGCATTCACACATCATTAAGAAGTGAGCGAGCGGAGGCTTCGGCACACACTGGGATCTTTCATGTTGGCCTCGGCAGCTTTTTGAGGCCCGAATCAAAGAAATGCTGACAGTCCTCGTATAACTTAACACCGAGCCAGAGGAAATAAAAACAGTTCTGCGGCCTCAGAGCACTTCGACAAGCGGCGCGACCCAATCTGGTCAGGGTGTAACTGAGACGGCCTTGTCTGGTAAACCCAGGTGCAACAGAGGCGTTAAACGCTGGGAGGAAATAAGCAATAACTGGGAGTGTGTGTGTGTGTGCATATTTTTCAAAGTGGTGTCAGAGTCGATAAGAGTCCCGCAGCGGCAGCGAACAGCTGGAAATTCAGCGGACTACCGACCGCTAAACCTGTTTCATACCCTGCAGCTCCTATATTTGGATGAAATTCTCCAATTTATACTTACAGAACTATAATTTTCTCCTTATTATCTTAGCGGTAACATGGAAACGTAAGGAGTTTTAAAATAATGTTTTTCCGGTAAGTTTCTCATCTTTTAGCTGAAACAAGTTGACAGAAACTTAATACAGAGCGAGGCAAACATCCAGGTTTTTTTTCTTTTCTACATTCCAGGTTTGTTGTGTCACATTAGATTATATAGTTCTGAATATGTGAAATTGAATACTGAGGTACAAAACGTTTAGTGAGAACAAATGTCGGTCTGCAGGCCTGCATCTGCTGTCGGATCGGTGGAAACTTCCACAGTTTCACTTAGCAGGCATGTGAAGTCACTTTTGGAAATGTTCCTCCTGAATCTTTACTTCATGTTCATTATTTCATCTCCAGCTTTCCCAGCTACAGAAGAAACCGAAAGAGTCCCACAGTTAATAAAGCCCAAACAAGTGAACTGGATCTGCTTATATAACGTTTTCTGTTTGATTTAGCAGACTATCCTGTTGACCCTTTGCACGTGACGTCACGCTCGTCTGAACGGTGCCCCGCTCCGCCATGACGCACGTCAAAACAACCCGTCAAAAACAAGCATCTGGTAGTTTGATATCACTTTTATTTAGTTGGTTTCACTTTAAAAATGGTTGCAGGGTGCTGTGTGGTCGGCTGCACAAACAGACAGAAAACAAATAAACTTGTCATTTTATTTTATAACTTTTAATGAGGTAAAATACGGCAGCGACGGATAGCAGCCATCAATCATAAAGAGGATTTGCAACCAAGTTGTCTGTCACGTTCACAGACAAATTAGCTCGACTCCAACAACTAGAATGAATAAACTGGCAAAAACAACTTTGGAAAACAGTTTCAGTCCATCATGGCATCTGGAATGTTTCTGTGACGTGGCTGTAAAGGGTTAATAAAAGTTCCCACAAAACTGAACTGGAAGAGATAGGCACCATGTTGGTAGGCAAGCGCAGCGCAAAACATGGCTTTTAGATCAACAAAGGAAAATATACTGACACACTTTCCAATGTGAAAGAGAAATAAATATATATCAGCAAATTATTATTAGAAATTTTCCAGAAAAAATGTTGAAATTTCTGAGTTCTGGAAATCTGAAACGTGCAAGAAAAAACCCTAAATTTCTTTTTTTTTTTAGGTTGAAAACGTGAAAATGTTCAACATTATAAGTGCAGAAATTTTCCACATTTTTCTTAGAACATTTCTGAGTTTCACCTCAAAACTTTTAACATTTTTATCACAAATTTTTGACTTCTGAAACTGAATATTTCTGAAGGTTGAAAATGTTCAGCTTTACCAGTTCAGAAAATTTCCATGTTTTTTTAGTAAATTTTTGAGACTTTCCGTGTTTTTTGGTGAAAATGTACTCCTTCTTTTCCTGTTTTCAAAGACCCGACCCTGAAACCAATTTTCTTTAGACACCATTCCTGCAGGAAATGCTGCTGCAGCTGCTGTGAAGTCCATTTTGCATCACATCCTGCTAAAATAATATGCTAACTGCTGCTTTTAAATCACAGTTGTTATTATCTGCCCTCTCTTTTTAGCTTTTATATTAAGAGTTTGAACATAAATGGTTCCTCCAAGAAAACCCAAAATTGTCCCAGAGCACATTTGTAACATTATACACAAGTGTTAAAACACCATGGCAACAATTTACAGCCACTTAAAGCTTATAAATTTGAACCGTATGACTGTATCTGCTTCTACATCTGGAGTAGCAATTCTGGTGCTCCAACCACCTTCACCTACGGAAAACCACAGAAGAAATCCTTTAGCTCTGGATAAAAAGATTCCTGCTAATCTTGCGTTTTATTGCCCATTTGCAGCACTATTTTCAGAAAAGCTACGTCAGCGATCATGAAAGATGTTTTCATATTGAGTTAATTTGTTGCCATGGTTTCACCTCATTAAATGCAGTCATGAAAGTGTAACAGTGTATTCCTGCAGAAGAGAGGCTCGTTTTTCAATGTCCAACTGGATTCTTTACTGCTCAGGCCAAACTCGTAAACGTCCAAAATTATCAGTCAACACAAAAACCTTCAATACTCTAAAGATTTAAATTATATTAGCGAGCAATCCAGTTCACATAACACACAAAAAATAACATAAATGCTTTATTAATCACAGATTATTACCCACACACACACAGACGTGCTTCTTTTAACGGAAACTTCTTCTGTTGCTAAAGAAAGTCTTAATGTTTTATTAAACTTTATAGTAAATAAACACCAAACATCCTGACTTTACTTAAATATCCATTGTCTGAACTTGGCTAAGGAAGTGTTTTTGAAGGAAGAATAACCCGATTTATTCGTTTACTGTTCAGAATAAACTAACAGTTTATAAAAAAACACAACTGAACCAAACAGTTGAAGATCTCGTACAGTTTAGCCCAGTATTCAATGCATTTTATTGAGTGAATAACTGAAAATATTTTAAGATCTCCTCTAAAAATGTTTATAATTGCCTATTTTTATAGTTTAAACACTAAATATACCCTCATATGCATCAATACTTAATAGAAATCAAAATGAGCACAACAGCAGAAGCTAACGTCTATGGACTTCCTTATTTCTTTGGGGCTCAGCCAATCAGCACAAAGAACTATGGTGCTCTGGGATTGGCTGCTTTTCAAATGCCAGCCAATAGCGTGTCAAGAAGCAGAGCAGGAGGAGATTCAGCTTCCCAAGCTGCATTAATGTCAAATACTTTAGATAGGCTCTACATAGTGGCAGATTTTAGTAATAAAATCTGCTTTTACTGAACTACAAACTGGGAAAATCAGCCTGTTTGTTTCATTAAATTGTTGCACGTTTGACTTTTGCTCAGGAGGTAAAATTATGTTTTCAGCGTTTTTGTTTTTTAGTTTCACAAATTGGGAACCAAAATATCGTCTGACTCCACGTCTCTCAGGCGTCACCTTCTTTAATCAGCTAGCTAATATTATTGAAAAAATGTAAAATTTAAACACATGAAACAGCAATAAAAACTAAATTTATATTTTACCTATTTTTTTATAGTTGATGCTATTCTGTCATTTTTTTAATATTAATATTAAAAAAATATTTTCAAAATAAAAATCTTAAATCTTTTAAGAATTGCGGTGGCGTTTCCACGGTTATTTCACTGTAAACTAAAATAACTTTAATTTATTTGATGATTTTATGATTTGATGCACATTAATCATTGCACAATCAATCTGTAAAAATTAGCACAATAGCTAAATGTAAACAGAACACCTCACTAAACAATACTCCACACTAAACAGATTTCTATTGTATAATCTGGAGGATGGAAAATTCGCATAAAATCTACCAATTTAAGCTCCCAAACTAACACTTTTTTGACCTGTTGACCTTTAAGTTGTGTTTGCATTGACACAACTTGCAACCTTGCAAATGGACTCAGAGTTGGACGCGTTCATCCCCTGCAGATGGGAAAAACACGGGAAGTGATTAAAACCCCGAGGCCGTCCGTCACTGAAGCGGCTTCATGTCGTGACAGTTCAGTCGCAGAGGGATTCCTGCTCAACAGATAAAACTTCACTTAAAGCTATTTATTTGCTTACACAGCTTCCCAGCAGCTCACTTGACCTCAGGGGTCAAAACAACCGAGCAACACCTGTCTCAGTCAACACTAATTGGAACAAAGTCTGTTTCTCTGTTTGGGGACAACAGAAACAACCATTCAGCTTCTTGATCTTCTGCATTCACACACACACACACACACCCACCCCGACACACACGCACACACACTGACGTGTAGCGCTGTCTGCTTTTGTGCAGTATTTATGGCGAGTAGACACAAGGGAACCTGACACCACATTTACAACCAATTGCTGTGCGATGATGAAGTGGCCCATTTGGTTTGGATTCAGTGTTTGTTCTCCGGCCGGCAGATCCATCATGGCGAGCGGCCAGGCTAACGTCGTTACGCACACGGCCGTATTTATCCGCTATAACCACCCACAACGCTCCAATAATGACTCTTTTTATTCCTATTTCAAGAATTTGATGTGTTTGTTTCTTTATGTTTTATATGTCTGTAAAAAGGTTTCAATGCAGATATAAACCTCTATGTTTAAATTTCACTTCCTCATATGTTATCATAATAATTAAGTATATTAGTACAGCATTTTTCAGCTTTACATCATGACAACATGAAATATGTAGATATGATGAAAGAAATGGTCGTCATTAGAAAGTTAATTTAATGTGGGTACAAAACCAGAAAAGTGGATTTTAAATTGTGTTTAGGGCAGAATAACCGCTTGTGAAAATGACTGGCAGCTGTTTTAAACAACCGGAATTTATTTTTCTGCAGACAGGCTTTTTATTTTGGCTTTGAGTTTGTAGAAAGTTTGGTTTTTAGTTAGCAAGAATATGGAGCTACTCTCTGGTTCAGTTTCTAGTGCTAACATCCTAGTGCACTTTAAATAAGACAATACTTAAGAAATAGAACTCGGTTGCTAGGTAACAGACTGGGCTTGGCTGGGGTTGCTAGGTAACAACATGAAAAGTGAAATAATCTGCCAGTGGAACTAGAACTATTAAAAAAATTAATATTAAGGACGTATTAACTTAAAACAAGCTCCTATGTGTTGCTGAAAAGTTAGTTATGTCTTATTCTCATTGTGTTAATATATCTGCACTAGAAACTAGACCAAAAATACTTGGTAAGGTTTTGTTTTTTTTGCTGCTTTCTCTTTGTTGAAATAATTAAGTGAAACATTGCCGGTACATTTAAGCGCTCCGAAGCGGATAATGCTGTTCGGTGACATCTAAATCTGCAGAACCCGCGGCCGTTTTAAGTTCTGCCTGCTCCCGGTTTTACTGCCTGACAGATTCTGGCTCTCGCATTCCCTCTTGCCGAGGCGTTCAATCCGCACCAAATGTTTCACATTACCCCAGTGTGAAAACCCTCCCGTTCCTCAGATTCCTTTTTACAGGTCCGCGCAACCGTGGAAACTTGATATTTCATATTTCATTCTGGTTTGTGGATGTCATTGCAAGTGGACGCCGGTTCACATGCAATCCTCCAGACCCGCCTTTGATCAGCCTGACCACGACTAATTGCGGACGGAGAACAAATGGAAGAAATATCAGGGGATTTCATGGGAATTGCCACTTTGGCCCGGCGCTGCTCTCTGCCGTTAAAATAGCCAGTTGGCACTTGGAGAATTAGTATGTTTCCTCTTAGATGATTGTTATGGTGCACATGTTGAAACATGATGAAGAAAATGAAGAAGCACTTTACGTTTTCATTTTCACACTGAAGATATGCTACCTGTTTACCTCTTAACCCGACATGAGGGCCAAACAGACCAGAGGTTGAGAATCTGGTGAAAAAGACAATAAAAGGCAACTTGTTGCTGCAAACGTTGAATTTTACGCCTTGAGATGCAGCAGAATGTCTTAAAAATGACTAAATTGTTTTACTTGACTGCTTTTAACTTCAAATTAATGGAGTAACTTCAAAAAAAGGAGAATAAAATAGTAATTTTATTCTCCTTTTTTCAGAAAATAATTATTTGAATTTTGTGTTTTAATCATGAATTATTTCTGCAGTTAAGACTTTAAACAAACTGTGTTATTTATTATTTGTGACTCATTTTAGTTTATTTTCAGAATTTATGGAATTTTTATACATTTTATATAAGTATTTTTTTTTAATTATATTTTATATTTAAAAAATGTAATCACAATATTTGAAAATATTTAAAAATTATTTTATTTCTATTTCTATTAACGCTGCTCTTGGTTTTAATAGTGCCATGCTTTTAAAAATGTAATACATACCTCTGATCGTTCTGACAGAGTGCCTTGTCATGCAAAAGTGAACAAACAAATAAATATTATTATTTATAAAAAATATATAAATACACAATCAAATATACCAATGACATAAAATAAAAATAAAAAAATATATATATTTTTTACTGCAAAGCTTATTTTGTAAAGTTATTTTGAAAAGCTGCTGTATGTACTTAACAGACTTTTATTTTTTACCTTATCTTTATGTCATGGTCTAATATTCAAATGAGGGGGCGGGGTTTTCTTGTGGGTGTTTGGCAGAGTAACTTCAAATCTGGCACATAGAATTAATTCTATATTTAATAAATAATTTTTGTATTTTTGACAAGTATTCAGGAATTGTACTCTTGTACTCTATTGTAATTAAGTAAACGTAAGTAGTTATTACCCAGGTTTGCATGTCAGTATTTCTTGTAATTTGGCACTCTTCTCTTTCCGTATCACTCACTCTTTCTTTTCTTGCTTTATCTCTGTTGTTTTTCATCTCATGCTAATCGTTTTAGCGTTAACCTTGTCTATGAATAAACACTGATGGATTGATTGACTGAACTTTGTTCTTCAAAAGGCTTTGATAACGTGAGGCCAACCTGACGTCAGCGCGGCTCTTTTCTCATGTCCTGGTTCAGGCTGTAATAAACAGCGTTTGGAAATTTAATACTACATCCACAAAATCCCCATGTGTTCTTAAAAGCTGTTCAGCTGAACAGTTCTGGCAAACAAAATTCATTCCATGGACCAAATATCAAGGGGCAGATGTAAAAAAAAAATTTAGAGCTGCATAAATGTTCCAAACGTTTAAGAGTGGCCTGTGGATCCCCAGGGGCTCGTTCGGTTACTCCCTTTGTACGCGGTACAGGATGTAACTTTGCAAGCTGGTTTTCATTCAGCCTCACTTTCCAAAGCATCGCTGCGTCTTTTTTTTTTTACCTGCTGGACAACAAGCACCAGAAATACACCAGAAAAGTTAAGGTGTGTGTTTTTTTTATCCGAACAACAGGTTGACCCTGCACGGCCTTGGGTAAAAAAGGCGGCTGATTTTCTGGTTTGCAGGGCAGGTTAGCCACGGTCCCAGCAGCAGGTGACTGGAAGGAGGTCAGGACGTGGTCACAGGAGGGGGGTTCGCATGCCGAACAACTGCAGGGAGGGAGGTGTAGCACAGAGATGCTCCGGTAGAAAGAGGCAGACCGCACAACGCACAGGCCTGGATGCACGTCATCTCCTCTGGACGTGCTAATCTGACTGATCATCTGAAATTAACGTATTTTAAAGGGGGAGTATTATAATGTGTAGTAATAAATCAATTACTTGCAATTTATTGTTTGTCTTTCTGACAAAATGCCAACCTCAGACACGCAGAAAGATGATCAGGAATTAAAAGACGAGTTTGGTTCCTCTAAATGTTTTTCTGTTTCTATCCATCCATCCATCCATCCATCCATCCATCCATCCATCCATCCATCCCAAAATCAAGCTCCTCCACTACAACCAATCAGAGCCGGCAGGCCGGCCTTAGTGCTGTCTATCATCATTGTGTACTCACTGCTAAATGTGCTAATGGTGGAAAACCAACTTGCCATCAGTGGTGGCTATGCTAACTAGCCTTAACATTTGTGGCAGGATACATTGTGTGAAGCAACTGTAGATTAGACAACAGAAAAGGGGAGGGTTTGAGAACGAGTGACTGGCAGCGCTAAGCCCCGCCTCTTGGCTCTGATTGGTGGTTTCTAGTTTGAAGATGGAGGAGCTTGATTTTTTGCACTGATTGTCTGTCTTACAATACTGTCCCACCATAATTCAAGTATTATAAAGCCATAACAAAAAACATTTTATTTTTTATAAAAATTACATACTGGTTTAAGACCAACATCAAGCGATGCAACATTCATCAAGTGGAAAGAAAAGGACACCTGCTTCATCCCCATAAACACACAGATGATGCAAAGACACAAACACACAAAAAATAATGAAACAGAAAAACGCTGCAAAGAAAAAATGCTGCAATCAAATGGAATAGAAACAAAAACCTTCAATCAATCCAGGAGCGCCGTTCATTTCGTGGCTCTGATTGGCTGCAAAACAAACAGAACAAATAAACTAATTATGAACAAACCTGTCCTTCAAGAAAAAGGCTAGTTGAGACCAAATCAATAGACTGAAGACTTTTATTATCCAGAGAAAAACAATAAAACATGCAAATGGAAATTATTGAGATTATTTAATTTACTATGCGATTAATTGAGTTATTGTTTAAAGTGAAGCCCAGACACCAAAACACATTAACTTACTGTTTTTATTTTAACTGTTTGGACGGTTTAAAACCCAAATGGAAACAACAAAAACACACAAAATGTACATTTTTGAAATTGCAACATTAATAAATAATTTAATGACTGACTGAATAAATTAAAAAAATCAATCTTAACTAAATTTTTGCTATTTATGTAGAATATCAATAAAAGCTTAAAAGACATCGGCTAGCCAAGTTTTAAAAAACGCGCCGCTGGCTCTTGGTGGCATGTTTCTGTACGTTTCCTGGCTGCACGTTGTCTTCTGGGCTGCATGTTGTCTTCTGGGCTGCATGTTGTCTTCTGGGCTGCATGTTGTCTTCTGGGCTGCATGTTGTCTTCTGGGCTGCATGTTGTCTTCTGGGCAGCATGTTGTCTTCTGGGCAGCATGTTGTCTTCTGGGAGCATGTGTTCCCGCAGTGCTGGGGAGCAGTTGCTCTGCAATTTGTCTCACATGTTGTCTTGCAATGGTGATGTTCTTCTGGACATGTTGTCTTGGCTGCATGTTGTCTTCTCTAATGTTCTCTGTCATGTTTAGCATGTTGCTTGGAGCATGTTGCTTTAGGTGATGTTTTTAGCATGTTGCTTCTGGAGTGGTCTTCTGGGCAACTATGTTGTTTTGGGCGATTTTTCTGCTGCATGTCTTCCGCATGTTGTCTTGCAGCATGTTGCTCCTGCATGTTGTCTCTAGACTTGTCCCTCGCATGTCTTCTGGCTGCATGTTCTTCTGCAGCATGTTGTCTTCGGCATGTTGTCTCTGCATGTTGTCTCAGCATTCTTCTGACATGTGCTTCGGCATGTGCTGCTGCATGTTGTCTTCTGGCGCACTCCTCAGCATGTTGTTTTGGCAGCATGTTGTCTTCCTCAGCATGTTGTCTCTGGGCCATCTCCTGCCGTGCCTGGCGCAGGTCTTCTCAGCAGGCTTCTGGGCATGTTGCTCTGAGAGTCTGCCATTTCTCCTGCAGCAGTTGCTTCGAGCATGACGACTTCTTTCATGTCGCTATCATGGCAGAGGACGAGAGGAGTAAAGTAGTGAGATCAGACAAGAAAGCAAAACTTCAGGTAATAGCTCATAGATCTGAGGCTTTACAATCGATGACCGATATGATTAGAGTGTGTAACCCTCCGCTTAACTGTCATGAGAAGATAGAGCCGTGAGCTGCTGGTTTCTTCTCCATTTGGCTTACGCTTCCTTCTCCCGGGTGAGTAGACGCCAGCCATCAAAGAACGCACTTGTTAGGATATCATGAGAGGGAGAGGGAAGAGGACAGAAAGAAACTGTAATGCCTCTATTCGCTTACGGAACGAGCGATTTGATGGGTCAGTCCGCTACTGATTGGTAGATCAGACAGCGGGTTATGGGCTTGCAGATAAGCAAGTAAGGAAGAGGCCAAACAATTAGTCAGCAGCGCAGTGCAGATGCTCAAAGTCCAAATGTCAAACCAGATTGACTCATTTGTGGATCTGGTTCAAATATGTTGGCTTTTCTATCTGGGAAGAACTCAAGACTCTTTAAACAAACTCCCTGCAGGCTGAGCAGCATCTAGTGGCTCCCAACAGGAAGAGGAAGGCAGAACAAATCGATCCCAGAGAGACAACAAATGTAGAAATTCAGTTTTAGTCAGCTTCTTAAACTTTGTTCTTTTTGCTTTCAAAAACCCTTTCTTCCTCTTTTATTGGCCTATATTTTTATTTTATTTTTTAATCGATGTTTCTCCATGAGTCATGAAGGGTTTTGTCATGTGACTGACAGGAACTTGGAATGAGCATTATGAAGGGTTTAGTGATAAAACAGAAAACTGACTGACCTGGAAAAGGCGACCGGGACAGATAGACAGGCGGAGGAGAAATGAACAATGAAAACCAACCGATTTAAATGCTGAGGCAGGAAAATAAAGAAAAAACTGAAATGGAGAAAACATTGGAATAAATAAAAACCGTAATTAATGAGGGAAAAACTATGAATAACTGGAATTATATTGTGCATTAGTAAAACTTACTAAAACAAACTGAAATTATAGATACAATATCCTTTGTTTTTCTGTTTATGAATCTATTTTTTAGCCTTTCAAACTGATTTTTTTAGGAACATGAAAAAGTCAAGAAGGCTGTGTTAGCTAAGCTAACATGGTTGATTAGCCTTTGCTGCTATTAGCTAAGCTAACATGGTTGATTAGCCTTTGCTGCTATTAGCAAGGGCTAACATGGTTGACTAGCCTTCGCTGCTATTAGCTGAGCTAATATGGTGGATTAGCCTACGGTGCAGCAAAGGCTAATTGCAGCCTTTGCTGCAATTAGCTAAGCTAACATGGTTGATTAGCTCATTTTAGCTCGTGCTCTACTGATGATCTGTGGGTGTTTTTTATTTTTTTACTGATCACAGCATGTCTGTCAAAGTCAACCTATTTTTTTCTTAATTAAAACTTTTTCCTGACCTTGTCATATAGACGTCGTTGTGTTGACAATTATTAGCACAGCACTGCATACCTTTTTCTTTTACATGTCACTCATACATTTAAGTTTAGCGCGTTATATTGATAACTAACTCTGATCTAAGAGAATTAAATTAAGATGCAGGATGGCTAAAACTGTTAGCTGAACTGGTCTCCAAACTGCCTTTAGCTGCCATTGCTAATTTAATTTCCCTTTGGGATCAATTAACTATTTTTCCATTTGAATCTTTGAATTTACTGTGTGCGTGCATTGTCTATTATAACTTTCTTTTCACTGATGCCAAAGAGTAAAAAAAAAAAGAAAAAGAAAATAAAATCATGGGAAGGGCCTTTTTTTCCAGTGGTTCTGAAATACCCAAATTAAATATCTGGTCAAGCTTTTTCCATATTGTGATGAATGATGTCATTTTCTTTTGTTTCAGATTCTTTTCTCTAGAACAGTCTGATCAGACGGGGGAAAGCAAGCGCACATAAATTCAGCCTTCAACAACACGTTAAGCCACATTTTCTTGACGACTACGATAAATTTTCAGATTAACTTGTAACGGGGATTATGAAGTCCAGCCCGTCAAAACAAAATGACAGACAACCACAAGGAATTTCTTTGGCAGCACATTTTATGCTGCCAAAGAAATAGCAGAAATTTTACGATTTTTGATACACTCCAAAGTTCCCATATGTCTTTTAAGATGTTAATCATGATTTTAATCTGTCCAAGTTAAAGGGAAAACTTTTCTCTCTCAAAATCAAATGCAAAAGTGAACTTCCACGCTCATTTAAATGTTATTTTTGTGTCACCAGCAGGTCCTGAACTGGTTTTTATAATCCTGCTGCCTTAAAAACGCAACTAAAGTCAACAAGACAGTTGTTTTGGTTTTAACTCAGAAATCAAAGTTCAGGAAGTTGATCTAACAACAAGAAACAAACCAGGAATACAAACATTTTTCATTGTGGGTCAAAATTGTCGACTCAAAAATACCAGCCAACCTAAAATCAAGTAAATAAAGTAGCCAGATATTTACTGTAGATCTAAACTTAAAAGATTTTCCCTCCAAAATCTAATCAGCTAAATGCAGCTAACCGCTGCTAACTGCAGCTAAATGCAGCTAAATGTTTTGCGGCCTGACTGTGGAAACCCGTCTGTCTGTGGAAGCGTCGCTTCCAAGCAGCAGCCGCTTTCAGACGAGGATCAGCAAGTGCAGCCGTCACATTCCACGTTTTAACAAGTTTCTTACGTTGTTCTCACTGTAGCCAAGCTGAACCACATGCAGCAGAGCGGACACGGCGTCCAGTCACACAACGCGGCCGTAAGTCACGTCAAAACGCCTCAGAGGTCAACGGCTTCACCGACCCACAGGCGCAGAGCCGGGAAACCTTCACTTTTACCAAAGATCCTCGTTTTAACTTCGTTTTTACACTAAAAACATCCAAATGAGTTAAAATCACCTTCATGTCTGGACGAGTCGTCCTGTCTTGTCATTCTGAAATAGGAATTATATTTCTGCTTTATACACTGCAAAAATGTAAAATCTTAGAATAATTTTGGTTTTTTTCCAGAGCAAATATCTTAGACTTGAAATAAGACAAAAATAACTTACAAGCAACTTTTCAGCAAGAAACTGGAGATTTTTTAATTATTCCTTAATATTTATGAAAACGTTCTAGTTTCACTGGGAGATTATTTCACCTTTAACATGGAAAATATGTTGTTATAAATGGAATATCTGGCACTTTTTCATTAATATTAAGGAATTATTTACTTAAAACTCCTATTTCTTGCTTCTTTAAGTCAGTTTGTCTTATTTCACATGTATAACTACATCTGCACTAGAAACTAGGCTAAAGTATTTGTATCCATGCAAATATGAAACATAATTTTACTTTTCAAAATAGTTTTAATAAAACATCTTATGTGCATCTGTTTTATTAGTTGTTGTTTTTTTGTAATATTTGCACTTTATGTTGGTATTTTATCTTTTTTCCATAGTTTTTGTTTTTCTATTAACATCTAAATGTTCTTGAACCCAAAGTTACCTTTAAAATAAATCCCAAGTAGTTTCCTTAAAACAAACAGATATTGACGTAGCATTTATATGTGAGCTAACGTTGGCAGCACTGCAAAAAAAGAAAAGAAAACAACAACTCTATTTTAAAAATATCCTAAATAGACAAATAATTAGTCAGGGCAAAAATGATCTGTTTGTCAGAAAGTTTCATCAAAATTAGCCAAACATTCCTGTAACATGCGAAACATTTTAGTTCTACATGATGTTCGGCCACCTGGCCATGCTGGTTCTTCTTTTTATCATGTGGGAATTCTTTCATAATTCAGCCAGGAATGTCAGATGTGTTCTCAAGACGATGCACCTGATACTAAAAAGCAGTTCAGAGCAGTTCCAGTGCGAGACGGATTGCTCCCTGGAGGCCGTTGCCGTTCTGTTTTGCTCTGGAAGCCATTTTTTTTTCCACAAAGAAACTTGCTTTGACAGCCTGTCAGTGTGTCTTTAAATGCAGAAGATACTTTCTTTAAACCTGGGTGGAGCTTCTTAAACATGCATAAGTAACAGGAAAAACATGCATAAAGTAGTTTTCAGTGTTTTGTTTTGGTGTTTGGGTCGGCCGCAGGCCTCGGCTCGGTGGGGGGTTGACGACCTGGCAGCAGCTTCAAAGAGCCTGAGGCAGCTCAGGTTTGCCTGGATCTGGGTTTTAATGCCCGTGTCAAAGTTTACGGTAACTTTTCGCAGGAACAGATCTGAGTTGGACCTGGCAGGTGTTAACGCTCCCATCTCTCTGCTGTTCCTTAACACCAGGTCAGGTAACTCAATAAGATAAACACTTTCACACTGCAGGACGAGCCAGCAGCTGCTCTTTAACTTAAAGGCCGATTTATTACGTATTTTCCAGGCACATAGTTCTGTATTATAGCGGAACCAAATAACTATGTTACCTTCTATTGTTGTATATATTAAATATCACTTAAAAGAAAATTAACTGATGCATTGAAGTTGGTCTCTGTCTCTTTAAAAACCTTTAAAAACGGTTAAAGATGAACTATTACTCTTCTTTGAACAGGTTATGATAAATCTATGGCCTATACAAAACAGATTCATTTAACTTTTTGCACAAAATCATTCTTAGATGATAAGATTTTAGTCTGGAGCTCCTGTCAGAATGAGCTGCTTCACTTTAAATCCAAATAAGCTGCAAACAATCTCAACATTTACACTCGCATATGAAAATCACTATAAAAAGATGCGTCATTTTACAACATTACATCTTTGAAAAGCAGAAGTAGAGTCTGCTGCACAACCAAGTGAGATACTAAGTGGTTTATAAATGCTAAGTCAACAACAAAACACTTGGGTTTTCCAGCTGCCATTGTACAGCGGCAAAACCAGCTGACCAGAGGTGCTGGAGCTCAGCTAGGGTTGCTAGGTAACGAACAGAACTTTCCTTTTCGTTTCCTTCCGTTTACTCTCCTCTTGGTTCCTGAGCAGTGTTTTGTTACCGGGGTGAAGTATTTGTCTTTTTGGGTGGCCGTGTTATGAGTGAAGCATGAGGAAAGTTGCACATGGCACATGGCGTCTCCCACTGCTGCAGGAGAAACAGGCTCTGCACATCAATAAAAGTATCCGTCCTTCACATGTAGAAATACCAAACTGCCTGTCACGCAGCAGGCGGCAGGGCGGCGAGGCTGAGCGGCTCTCCTGCTCTGCACCTCATCCTCCTGTAGCACATCTGCTCCGAATGTCTCACACCATTTCTGATCCCCACCTCTCCTGGATTGTTGGTTCTGTTTCTGTAGACTATAAATCACACATAATTGATTCCTATGTTCTTCTAATAAGAAGTCCAGCTCATTACCTTTAGCAGGAAGTGGACTACAATGCAGGGCATTCTGGGTAAAAACAAGCAAACCCGGTTTAGCACAAGCTGGGAGAAACGGTTCTTTCACCAGACAAAAGAGAAATCTGATAATCAAAGGAAAGTCCATTTTTGTTTACATTTGGTGAAACAGGAAGTTGGGCTCAGTGTCTTCTTCTGAGGTTCCTGTGTTGTTTCCTCCAGTGGTTCTTGGTGTGGAGCCCCCACAGGCGAGGAGGGGAACAGGTTTTTAAAAGAGAAAAGAACCACAGCAGCTGAAAAAGTAATAACTTTGGTCTCTAATCGAACCAAGTCCACTGGTACAATGAGGTGTGAAAACAGGCAAATGAAACTGGCCTGGGCAAAGATAAAGCCTGTACTTTAATATTTTGTTGCACAACGTTTTGTACAATCACGTCAGTCCAAAGTGATGTTGTCTCAGTTTGAAGGGCGTCTTCTCCAGACGGCATTGATTGGACACTGTGGCAGTAATCAATGCGACTAAAGATAAACACATGGAGGATCTTACTGAGAAATTAATCCTTTAATTCTAGAAATGTTTTTCAGGCGGCAGAAGGACGACTTTGTGATCGTCTTTATGTGGCTCTGAAGGTTCAGGTCAAAGTTCAGCCTGATCTCTGGTTTCCAGCTGTAACAACTGAAGCTGTGTGTTGACTCCAGATCTATAACTCCAGATCTATAACTCTAGATCAGGGAGAACCTGCATCCTGCATGTTCTCGGTAGGAACAACCTTTTCAGCAGGTCGATGTTCTTCTTAAGCCTCTAATGAGCCGTCGTTTGGTCCAGGTGCGTTAAACCAGCGAGAGAATAAAACATGCAGGATGCCGGGCCTCCAGGACCCACTTTGGGCTGTTCTAGATCTATGAGATCCCAGGATTGAGCCTTGAGGTACTCCACATATGATTTTTGTCATCTCCAATGAATAGTTACCATTTTTAATGTATTTAATTGTAACAACCTGGTGCTGTGGTGGCGCAGGGGCAAAGCTCAACCCACATACTGAGGCCCTGGTCCTCATGGCGGTGGTTGCAGGTTCAATTCCCGGCCTGCTTGTCTTCCCCCTCTCTCATTACCCTCTTTCCTGTCAAACTACTTTCAAATAAAGGCCAGTAGAGCCAACAAAAACATTAAGAGCTTTGATTTGTTTTCCCTTGGTGTCATTTCCAGATGGATAATCTAAACTTACCTCCATTGTTTTCAGTAACTAACATATTTGCTTTTATTCCTCCAGTGATTCTGTGTGAATCCTACAGAAGCCAGAACTTAAGTCTGTAGCGTTTTGCTCTCCACCACGGCCTGCGGGCGCCGTGGTTACACACGATAAACGATCGCCATCAACAGCCACCAAGGTAGATTTGACTGAAGTGCAGAGAAGAATGTGTGACGGCGACCAGGCCGATAAGATACTGATGGGGCCGATAGCGGGGCTGAGATACGATGCGTTATTTCACACGCTCACGCGACTGGAACCGTGTTAACATTGTGATGTGCAGCCGCGATCTTTATCTCACCGCCAGGCTGTCCTAAAGCCATCATCCTATCAATTTTTTGGATGGGCGATAAACTGTCTCGCCGGTTTGCAGATGGGGAAAGAAGTTCCCCCAGTCCGGGTTTTAACTTTGATCAGGACCTGAGCAAAATGGCTGCTCAGATTTCAGAGGAAGAGACCAACACCTGCGTCCGTGTTGTTTGGCTTTGCTCCACTGGCTGTCTATCAACACCAGGCGAGATAGACTGCCTTAAATATGAATGACCAACTAACCTGGAGAGAAAACAGGAAAATATCACTGCTGAGAGGAAACATGACTGATTAGTTCAGAGGAGACCATGGTGTGTGCATAAACATGATGTCTCCAGATGTATATAGGATTATTTTGTCAGGTTGAGTTTGAGGGACTTACACAGCATTGAAGCTGTTTCTATGAGTTCGCTCTTCTATGCTGCAAAAACAAAACTTACCAAGTGTTTTTGGTCTAGTTTCTGGTGCAAATGTGTTAGTACACCTGAAATAAGACAAAATAACTTACTAGTAACTTTCCTGGAAGAAATAGGAGCTTGTTTTAAATAAATAACTCTTTAATATTGATGAAAAAGTTCCAGCTATTTCACTTATTCCACTAATTAAAAAATGTCTTGATCCAAATGAAATAATAATCTGGAATGAGAAGTTTTTCCCGTATTAAGGAATCATTTATTGAAACAAGCTTCAATATTTTGCTTAAAAAGTTCTTGTAAGTTACTTTTGTCTAGTTGTAAATGAAATAGGATATTTGGACTAGAAATTAGACCAAAAATACTTGGTAAGACTTTTGTGTTTTTGCAGTGTAGCGAATGCTGTGTCTATGAATTTCAGTTCATTAAAAGATAATATAAGTTATTACTATTTATGAATGAATATTGTTCATAAAAATCAGCTTTTTCCTTTGTCACTGTCCAACTAATAAAAACGTCTTTGCTCTGAACAGTAATCGATGATGAGTGCATGTATTTCCTGAGAACCCAGAGTGGAGCAGCAGGATGAGGAGCTGCAGACGCTCATTTGTCAGCAGAGCCTGCAGCTGCTGGGGAACTTTATTACTCTGCAGTTTATGATCTCGCCCATTTACCAAAGTGCTTCTTTCCCCAGGGGGTCTTTACCGGGCCCCCGACTTCATATTGGTACTTAACATTACCAATAAAGCGGGATCCAGTGTCAATAAACAGCACGGCTGGTTTTGAACTGTTTCTGAGGAGCGACTCCAGCAGCAGCAGCTCAACCAGGAGCAAAACACAAACAGTGGCAGGAGGAAATACTTCACTAAAAACCTGACAATGTCACATTGAAACGCTTTGCGTCTGCCACTGCAAAGCGTTTGCCACTGCAAAGCATCTGCCACTGCAAAGCGTCTGCCACTGCAAAGCGTCTGCCACTGCAAAGCGTCTGCCACTGCAAAGCGTCTGTCCACTGCAAAGCGTCTGCCACTGCAAAGCGTCTGCCACTGCAAAGCGTCTCTGGAGGCTCTCAGCTTGTCTCACTTTGAGCTGGTTAGCTTCTGGTCATATTTGCCTTCCGGCCTCATGAGCGTCACTTGTTGATGTTTTATCTTCAGACACTTCAGTTCTGCAATTGCTGAGATGTAATCTGCAGCTTAACGTCGGTCAGGATGTAGGTGAAGATTGTTGCAGCCATTTTCCTGTTTTGGCAGGAAGAAGAAGCCATCCTGGAGTATCTATAGGAGAATAAACAAAGTGCAAGTTTTACTTGTATTTATGCAACAGCTTTTCATGAAGGATACCGTTTCGTTCGTCAGAATTTACTATTTGGCACCAAACAGGTGGCTGCAGTCGTTGTTGTGGTCCAGAGCCGTGTGTGTTTAGTGTAAATATGGATTCAAGCTTTTCAGGAATATATGCGACGGACTCCATGCTGCTGGTCCGGTTCCTTTTAACAACTTGACTGTAAACGCTCCAATCACATACAGGGAAAAATTCAGTTTATTTGTTTGGTGCTTTTAAAACCCAAGTAAAACAGAAGCTGCTGAACCGAGACAAAAACAAACCCGATGATAAAACAGGTTAGATAGCAGAATAAGAGGTTTGTGAATTCAGATTAATAGATACGAAATGTTAACAGTTAACAGGACGGACAAAAGTTGCACTGGTGAAAATGTACAACATGGTTTAATTCAGAGTAAGAATCAATAAATACAAAATAAAATATAATTTTACTTAGATTGTGGGAGTGGGTCTAATTCATCGATTTTCCGTTTGGGAAAATGGTCCAAATGTACCGGACCATTCAAAGAAAGAAACGGCTCATTGTGACTTTAACAACTTCATCACCTGCTTTTTCAAATGTGAGCAAAACTTAGTTTATATTCACATAAAGTCGATAAAACAGAGTTTCCATTAAAAAAGAGATTAGATTAAACTGAAAAGTGAACCCAAAAGGGATTTGGGGAAAAAAGAAATGACCAAAAGATGAATCAGGCAAAACAAACAAAAATTTTTTTTATTTTTGCCTAAAATAAGTTTATTTTTGCCTATTTAAAGGCTGTTTTAAAACAGATAAAGTCGGCCTATAAATAGTATTTTCGGTCTGTTTTAGGAAAGTCACAGTTCTTACGAGAATTTTGTCTGTGGAATCTCCAATATGGGTAAAATATGCAGTTTGGAAGTAATAAATATCTAGAACCAAATCTAACATTTTTAGATAAATCTCAGTATTATTTTAGTAAAAACAAGAAAATATCTGAGTTTGAAAAGTAAAAATTTGATGGAAAAACAATCAGAATTTTTTTAGATTAAATTTTAGTTTCTTGCTAAATGTCAACATTTGGAGCTCAGAAATCTCCAGAAGACCTTTGAGTTTATTCTCAAACTGTTTGAGTCCTTATTTACCAGCGAAGGCCCGAACATCACTGTACTGACCTGCACCGATACTTTGGATCCACTCTGACATGTTTGTTTATGTGGATTTGATTCATTATTTAAACGTATAGCTGCTTATTTAATGAGATGAGTTGGTGTGACTCTGGTATTTTTCCTACTCTTCATGCTTAATTGAATGTTGAACAGCTGCTATTATTGTAACATTGTTTGTTTTGCTTCCACATGGTTCAGTGAGTTTATTCAACCTCAAGGTATTGAACCAACTTGACATGATAATTATTGCCGTTTTTCATTCCACAGGTGCAACTATGCAAATATTGACTTAAGTCCCTTCAAAGTAAAGCGACTCATTTCCTGTGAATGTTGAAACTGTGGGCTTTCTTTACCGAACACTTTGCACCAGTTATCCTGCCCGCTCTTTAAACAACAACCCCTCAGATTCCCGTCACCACGGCGATGATCCACATTCAGAGGATGACTGATGCTGTGTTTGTGCAGTAAAGCACACCAAACCCGCTCTTGCTGCTTTGCGCTAATTCCCTCTGTAGCAAAATGTCAGCAGGTTGGCACTCGCTCAAAAATAAGATACAATATTCCCGTTTATCAGAGACGGAGGACAGAGTTCTCCCAGGCACCTCGCCCCGAAAAACAACAAGAAGTGAAGCAGCTCAAGTGTTCCCATTTAGCATCATTGTTGACATGACAGCTTGCCTTAGTGCCAAGCAGGTGAGAAGGGCCAGTTTCATGCTTCTCTGGCACTTTTCATTATCACCTGCACAAAAGCGGCGCTGAAAGACGGGAGGAGGAGGGTGGACCCAATAGTATCCTTGCGCTTATTCATTACAGCCGGAGGCATCTGCATCATGCCAGGGTGCCAATAAAGTCGGCTGAAACTGGAGCTGATTTCTTGCTAAATTGCACCATTAGTCACAGGCGCATATTTCAGGATTAACCATCATACAGAAGGTGATTGTTGCACCAGCAGCGGGTTGCTTGAGCCCTCAAAGAAAGTTTCTACCTTCTTTGTCCAGGAGTTTTTTTAAGACCAACCAAACATAAAAGTCTCTTTTCTCGTCTTTTGACATTTTCAAGCAAAAAAAGTGACAAAAAGTTTGAAAAATTGTATAAAAGTGTTTTTGGGTCAGAACAGTGGTTGTATAAAACCTTCTAACATTTTAACTCCTGTTAAAAGTCCAAAGTTTTGAAGTCTAAAAAAATCATATGATCAGCTGGGATTATGAAATTATTGCTATTTTTTCAATCCCATAACCATAAACAGTAACAAAACTGAAGGTTTTATCTTTGGACCTAGAGACGAACAGCTTCAGTAATTGCAGCTGGAAACTCGAGATCAGGATGAAACCTGGGTTTGAACCTTCAGAGCCACATAGAGACAGTTACAAAGTCGGCCTTCTATCACCTGAAGAACAATTCCAGGATTAGAGAACTAATGATGTAGAGAAACGCCACAAATCTGGAACAAACTTTCAGAAAACTGTGAAACAGCCGAAACACAGAGTGTCTTTAAATCCAGACTGAAACTCACCTGGTCAGAGCTACTTTTGAAGTAAATAACTGAAACATTGACCAACATATTTGATGTCTTTGATTTGATGATGGCACTCATCGAATTGTAACGTTTGCTGCGGGTTTTCATTACTGGTGTCATATTGTTATGATGTGGAGCACATTGAACTGCCCTGTTGCTACACCAATAACCGTAATTGATTGATTGATTGATTGATTGATTGATTGGTTGATTGATTGTTTGATTGGTTGGTTGGTTGGTTGGTTGGTTGGCTGGTTAGTTGGTTGGTTGGGTGGGTGGTGGCTGGCTGGCTGGCTGGACTGGCCTTGGCTGATGGTTCTGGCTCTGGTGGTTGGGCTGGCCTGGCTGCTGGTGATGTTGGGTGGCTTCGGGTTTTTTGGTGGCGGCTGGCTGGCGCCAGTAGGCTGGCACTTTGCTTTTGTCGTTGGTTTGGTTAACATGGTCTGACTGAGATTTTCAGGCTTTGCTGCAGCGAACTGGAGGAATAGCTATTTGGGAACTTATCTGGTTCTGGGGATGTTCCACTGGCTGGAACGAGAAACCCTAACATTGGCAGTCTGTTGGTTCAGGGGGAATATCGACAGAACAGGCTTACAGGCTAGGCGTGAACTCTGCTGAACTGCTGGTTATGTTATAACCCGATACATGCTGGCCTGATTGTATGGGGTGGCACGGGCTTGCTGGTGGCTTGGCTGGCTGGTTGGTTGGCTGGCTGGCTGGCTGGCTGGCTGGTTGGCTGGCTGGCTGGCTGGCTGGTTGGTTGGTTGGTTGGTTGGTTGGTTGGTATGAGAACGCTCTGAAATGACTTGTCTCTGTGTCATTGGACATCAGGGTTTGTACTTTTGGCCCATCCCTCCCCCAGCGGAGCCTGATCGGGTTTCTCCGTCGCTCTGAGGCGGTTAGAAGACAGCGTGACGCCCCGGCGCTGCTTAAGGTGATATTTGATAGAAGCCCTAATCGTTATTTTGGGGCAGAGCGAGCGAACGGCGCCCAGTCAGGCTGGATTCCCACTCTTTCTTTTTTTCCCGTTGTTTGGATTAACACATTAATGCGTCACGTAAAATCTCTGCCACTGAGGGGAGATTTTCAGCACCGGGCTTTAGCTGCAAGACGAACTGCAGAGGAATAAGCCATCATTTTGCAACTCTATCTCGTTTGATTTCTCTCTCCAGTGAAAGGAAATAGTTCCCACTGAGCTCTGTGAAACAGAGAAACCATAACATTTGGTCAGTCTCTCGTGTGGTTTCAGGGGAAAAAGCAAAATATCCCGACCAGAACAGGCTTCCACAGGCTCACAGCGCACAGTGAACTCCTGCTGAACTGCTGGTTAATGATTATAACCCTGATACATGCTGGCCTGTATTGTAAATGAGGGCACACTTAGGGAAACCACAGGGGCCTTGTTATGCTCTTGCTGTTTTCTTGCAGCTTAAGGAGCTCCACCTGTTCCCTCTTAAGTCACTTTAGCTGGGAAGATTTTAAAGGTAACACCAGGGGTAAAAACGAAGGTGGCAGCAAGTTTCTGCACAACCTGAAAGGAAAATATTCATCTCTTAACTCAGTTATTGGTGCCTTCTTTGTAGATCTTAATGCTGATGTTTGGTAAATGTGATAAAATAATGAACAATTTGCTTTCTAATGAAATCAAACAAATGACGTTAATAAAGAAGTTGCTCTTCAGTACCAAGTGTTGTAATTTAGAAGCTCAATAACAGAAAAATACACTGAAAAAACATCAAATCTTACCAAGGATTTATGGACGAGTTTCTAGTGAAGATATCTCAGATCACTTGAATGAAGACAAAACTAAAAGTAACTCATCAGCAACAAACAGGAGCTTGTTTTAAGTAAATGATTCCTTGATATTGATGAAAAACCTCTAGGCAAAAATATTTTACTTATAATTATGGGGAAAATGTCTTGAAGCAAATTTATCTGAAAATGGAACTGCTACTTTTTTGTGATTATTAAGGAATTATTGACTTAAAATAAGCTCTTATATCTTACTGAAAAGTTACTATAAATTAGTTTGGTCTGATTTCAAGTGCAGTAAAATATTTGCACCAGAAATGGGACTAAAGATACTTGGTAAGATTTGGTGTTTTTGCAGTGTAAACCTTAGTTGCTTTGGCAGAAACAAGAAAATCACCTGTTTGTAAAAATTATCAACCCATTTCTATCAGCTGCATTCATTTGCTGATTAAATCATTTCTCATAAAATTAAAAATAACAATAACTGTTGAAGTGCGAGCAGAGAAAATAGCAAAGAATAGTTCTCACCAACTGACTCGTTCAAAAGAATCGAATCGCTTGAGAACAAAAGATTAAAACTCGCTTTTATCCATCATTAGTTTTAACCACAATCCGTTGGCAAAACATGCATCACTCTTTGACCTTTCACCTCATGGCAAATAAACAGTCGTTTGCATGCAGTACCGTGCAAACCACCAGGAGGCGCCCATGGACCACAAGTTTGAGAAAAACCGCACTAGGTGCAACGGAGGAATTTTTTTCTTTTGCATTACCTTGCAAATAATTTACTTAATGTTCTGGTCGGTTCATTCGGCTACAATATAAAGTTTTTGCTAGTGTTTTTCATATTAACATATATGACCTGTAAAATGGCTGTCAGAGGATTGTGTTGTTGACTTACTATTCAGAAACTATTTGCTCCATTCTTGTTGGTTGTACAGGAGGCTCCACTACTGCTTTTCAAAGATATGCGGTTGTATAATTGTCCATCAGCTTTCAGCCACGTTTTACGTGGAAAAGTTGGGAGTATTTGCAGCTCATTTGGATTTAAAGTGACAAACGGCTCATTCTGCAGGAACGCCAGACTGAAATCTCATTCTGAAAGAATGTTTTGCAAAACATTTAATGAACATGGACGCCAAATGGATGTTCATGATCTCCAAACTATATATATATAATATTTATGTATTTGGTCAAATAAAGCACTGAAAATGTGTACCTGTGGTTTTTAAGTATCAGCTGACAGTTCTCAAAGAGAAAACGCTGCATGAGCTTTTCACTTGGCGATTTAATCCCTGTGAAACGTGATAAGAAAAGTTTGGTCTAGCAGGAGCAAAGCAGAGGTTGACACCTAATAACCAGCAGTATCATCTCACTCACTTTAGGTGCTGACTTCTGCTTTCACTTTGGAAATCTATGGGAAAAAATAGACCAAACAAGCCAGTCATGCCCCACTGAAGTTACAGAAGCTGATCTGTTTTCTTTCCTGTGATTAAATGTTCTTCAGTGTCCCGATGATGCCAAGAAATTCCCACATTTAGCAGTCACTTCCTGTTGAATGCCATGAAAATCCCATCTGATCTGCCAACAAAGCAGCTCTGACCTGTTGAGGCACAGACTGAACTCTGCTAGTTTGTCTGCAATAAATGGATCAAATGAAGGATCTGTTGATATTTTAAGGACCAAAATGACAATAATTCATATAAGTAAATCAGGCAAATAAAATGTTTCCAAATCAGTTTCTTTCAATAAAAAAACTTATGAAACTTTAAAAAAGCTGCAGCCGTCTGGAGTAGAAAACTTTCTACCCAAGTTACAATAGAAATACTTTATAATAAAGTTACTCAAATAAAAATAAAAAGAACAGCATAGCAAAAATATTCCTAATAATAATTTACTTTAAATAAATGCACTGTAACTAGTTACTACCCGACTCTGCTGCAGCCGAAGGAGATCAACACCTTTATTAAAATGTGCAGAATAATTTGGGAGTTTCTTTCGTTCAGGCAAGAAGAGTCAAAACAGAGATTCATCTAAATCTGAAAAGTCAAAACCAAAAGTCTCCCAGAGGAAAGCGGCAATCTTCATACTGCTACGTACTGGAGCGTGAGCACAGAACCATCAAACGTTTTGTTGGAAATGTTGGAAACAGAAACATATTGAGGAAAAATGAGGCATGTTCCAAGAGAAGAATGAACCGGGAATCCATGATGTTCCAGTTCTGTCATAATCCACAATGTCTCTGATCCACAAAAAGCTGGAGGTGATAATCAATCAGGTTTGTTCACACAGAGGCAGTTCAACCTGCTTTACATCAAACAAACAGCGACATGCATTCACCAGTTTGGGAATAAACATTACAGTTTATGCAACGTCCAAAACATCAATACACAAAATATGTTCCATTAATAATCCAAACAGCAGGTGGCTTCCCAGGCTTGATTTAAATGATTAATAAAAATAAGACTTGCCTAATAACTGAGAACACAGTGTGCTAATCTCATAAATCCTTATCTTTATTCCAGGCAGCCAGACTTTTTTCTAAGTTAATAATGTAACTGGAGTGAAGCCCCGGAACATCAGGGGTTTGGATCACAACGAATGTTTTTAAATCCTCCTCTAAAAAAGCGTTAACCTGCCTATTAACAGGCCCAACATGCTTTAATTAGCAGAAGCCACCTGAGCGCCGCTGCAGAAGCGAACATCCACCGTCTCTCTTACTTCAGGTCTATTTCATGAACTCCAAGTCAAACTGATGCAGAGCAAAAAGCTCAACTCTGGTTCACCCAAAACCCGACATCTTGGTTCAGTTTAAGTTCAATTCAAATGTGTCCGGAGGCGGCACCATAAGCAGGAAGTGAGCTACAGCGCAGGGCATTCTGGGTAAACACAACCAAACCAGACGCAGCTCTAGCACTTGTCTTCTTTCACCAAAAATAAAAGAGAAATCTCACAGCCGCTGTAATCTGACGCGACTCCATGTCTGCTTACATTTTGTGAAGAGAAAGTTGCGTTCAGTGACTTCTTCAGAAGTTGTTTCCTTCAGTGGTTCTTGGTGCAGCGCCCCCGCAGGCGAGCGGGGGAACGAACTGCTGATTCACAGACAAAAGGAGGAAGCTGAGATTAGCATGATGACGGGGCGTCAAGCCTTAACATGTACAACCAGAGATAAAACAGGAAAAGACCAAAACCCAGACCTGCAGAAAGATGATCAGAGGGGGTTGATTCCTGTAATGCCAGTAAATGTTGTTTCATTTGAATATTTTCCTCAGAAATTACAAATTTATTAATTTAACCCTAAATGTAGCAGGATGTACACCTGTTGCAATCAGCAAAAAATCACTTAATTTCATGGTGAATTTAACAAACTGAATCATCTCTATTTGAATCTTTTATCATTTATTTATTTCTACCAAAAACTGGTAGAAAGTCTGCAGGCTGGTGCTTCAGTCTCAACCTGAATAATAGAGACTTTATAATTCATTTTATTTGTTGTTTCTGTTGTTTTGTTCATTTAGTTTGGATATTTAAAATGTATTTGAGTTCCAGTGAGAATTTAAAGTTGTAGAATCTGTTCTTGTATTATTATTATGCGATCATCAGCATTGCATTACTTAAATGGTCTCAAAAGAACAATATTATTTTTTACTGCAATAATGTTGTGACAGGCCTTGCAGGGTGTAAATAATTTCGGGTTTAACGGTGATTTGCCTGAGTTTAGGGCTGTGAGGGGAAGCCAGAGTACCTGGAGAGAACCCAGCTATGCACATGGAGAACCTGGAGGCTCCAGGCAGGAGACTGAGTCCAGCTGCAGCACCTTAAACTCCCACTGAACAGAAAGAAACCTCCAAGTTTCTGTGAGAACTTTGAGGGCAGTTTGTCCGAAACGCCCCAGAAAGTGCTGCATTTCAAGTGTTTTTCTTTTTGTTGCTCAGTTTTATTGTCAGTGTTAACACATTTGACTTTCTTTCATCAAAGCATTTCCTCTGGTCAGATCATTATTCCCTCCTTGCCTCTCTGACTGCACATCGGATTCCTCCTGATGGCTGCGCTGGGCCTCCTGCGCTCCTGGCAGCCGGCCAGGCCCGTCTACATTTCACTGATGGGCTCATGCAGCAATTTGCCTGAACAAACTTATCCCAGCTGTACACTTAAAACCTCTGGAAAACACATCACTCTGGCAATTTCAGGCATGTTTGGGTTTTCGGGTGGATTTTAAAGGGCTGTTCCTTCCTTTAAGCTTGTGTTATTTGAGTCAAAATAAAAATAGAATCAAAGTGACTAATGTCAGCACGGCGCGCAAAGATGGCGCCCAGCTCATGTCTTCTCAGAAAAGAACCAGAGCAGAGTGGGACCTGACAGGAGATGAATGGTGGAGCAACGCAGGCTTTGAATTCACCTTTTTTTGCATAAGATGGAAGAAGCAGCAATCCCCTCTGAAGGCTTGAAGAGTTTTAATTTAGAGTTTTTCTAAAAGCGCATGCCTGCTCCTGCCTCTCCTCCTTTAGGACTTAGTCTAAATGTAAAATGTCTGTTTAGACGTCAAACATGAAAAACCAGTGAATGTAACAGAAACATTTGTCCTGCTGATGCTTCATTATTTTCTCTGTACAACTTTTCCAAATGTTTGAGGATATTTATGGGTTTCACATATTTCTAAACTGTGAAGCACATGTATTGTTACATCTACATATTTTAGTCAAATTAAAGTTTGCTTTTTAGCAGTAATGCTTCGTGAAAAACGTTCAGTCAGATTTTTCCTGCTAATCCAGCATGCAGACTTAGGCCTGCGTAGCAGATAAACCAAACAGATTTTTATGTGATTTCTCCTTTTATCCACATGTAATCTCTGCTTAATATCACTAAAAACGATTCATAATAAAACCTCTGGCCAAAGTGAAGGTTTGTGAATTGTCCTTTTTTGCATTTGTGTGCAGAAACCAGGGATTTAGTGGTAAAGGCCTGACAGTCTGCAGCAAATAATGCAGTCCTGCGTCGCTGCTTTATCAGAAAGCTGCTGATTTTTATGTTTATTCAGATGCTTTTCACTTATTTTTTATAAGCCCAACTGCGTCAATATGTTGAGTTGCAAAGGAGGAAGTGGAGGCAATATGGAGGCTAAATGCTGTTCAGAGCATCTGAAACAACCGATTGTTTTGATTTCTTTATGTTCTATTTAAAAATAGTTCAACCTCTCTGCCTGTCCATTCGAGTGAATCTCTTGGCGCCATGCTTAGTGGTTACTGTGAAGCATTGTAATTGGAGGACATCGGTTTTATGTTTGCTCTGCACTGCCCCCTGTTGGTTTGGGATGTTTAAAACGACGCTCGGCGGCGGGTTTGTGTGGATGAAAACTTTTCATCGACCAATCATGTGTGGACGAAGCTGTAGAGCTCGTCTCCCAGTCCTGAAGTCCTTCCACTGAGACTTTAAAACATTTCTGTTGGTTTATAAATCACTGAATGGCTGGAAGACCTGCTGTTGTTGGATCAACTTTACAGATCTCTCTGGTTCTGCTCTGCATCCAGAACCAGAACCAAGCATGGAGAAGCAGCATTCAGCTTCTATGCACCGCAAATCTGGAACAAACTTCCAGAAAACTGCAAAACAGTCGAAACTAACCTTTGACTCTAAACTGAAACTCCTTGTTTAGAGTTTTAGCTTGTGAACCATAATAAATGTAACACTGACCAACTTATTTGATGATTTTGGTGACACCACTGCTGCAAATATAATGTCTATTCAGTTGTTGACTGTATGGTGTTTTTTTAATTTTGCGTTTTTATTATGTAAAACGCCTTGAACCGCCTTGCTGCTGAACTGTGTTCTACAAATAACTTGATTGATTGATTTCGCAGAAACAAACACCTTGTTTATCCCAGTTTTAAATCCATGTGCGTGTGGACCGGGCCTCACGGCGAGGCAGCGAGCGTGCAGCGGTACCCGGCTTCGTGGAAAGGCTGCAGACGGAGGACACGGCGTTTGAGCGTAGAAACAACAGACTCTTCACACACAATTCTGTGAAAGCTTAGAGCTGAAACAAAACACGAGCCTGACAAAAATGACACGCCAACCTGATGGTGAACAAGTCATCACAAGATTCTGTCCAGAGCGAGAAAGTTCCAGCTCCAGAGCAGAGAGCAGAAATGCCTTTTTAGTGGGTAATGCTGCAGAGGGGGTGGGGTTGGTTCAGAAAGGCCTCAGAGTTGGGAGGTAGGGCTTTTTGACAAGCGCTTTGTTAGCAGAGGACTCACATATTAATTGCAGTGAAGGGCGGCTGCCACTCGCTGTCAGTGAGCTTTGCTCTGCAGCGCCAGGTGAAATACCACAGGCTCCTGCTCAACATATAAATACTTTTCTTACACATTGTTCTGCCAAAGTGAGTGTTGAGTCTCGAGTGAAAAGATGAAGGCTGATGAATCTGATCCAGTTTGTCAGAAACGTGTCTGTCCGCACCTGAGTAATGGCTCAAAGCCTGTCGAACTGCACAAGGCTGACAAAACATATATCATCCTCTGTTTACAGACACGCTATTAAGGCCGGTGTGCATTACAGCAAGTGGAAACCTGCGTACGATAAATCCAGCACGTTTTCAAAAGGCCACGGTGGGAAAAAATTAATATGAAACTGAAATAAACTTATTTAGAATCTAAAATGTAGTTAAGAAGAAATGTGACTTCAATGAAATCGGAGACAAGTCAAATAAAAGAGACAAATATAAAACCCAAAGTAGAAGTTTATAGTTAAATTTTGACCTCACTTGAAACATTAAGTTTTTTTAATTTATTTTAATTTGCTGTTCATCTAAAATAGAGTTTCATTCAAGTCAAATTAGATTTTTTTTCATAATAATCACCAAATAGGTCTGGGAGTCAAAAATTTATAATTTTGGTTATTTAACCTGTTATAAGAGAAGATGGGGTTTCATTTTTAATCCCCATATTTTCCACTTCTAGCTATTGGCAATTGAATTCGCATTGTAACTCAATATTTAACTCTGAGAAAAATATTTAGCTTCAAGCTAATTATTTATCCATAAGCCAGTTTACTTTCAAACTATATATTTAGTCCACTAACTAAATATCTAGCTTGGTGCTTAAGATTTAGCTTCTAACAAAATATTTAGCTCACTAAGTAAATATTTAGTCTAGAGCTAAATATTTAACACCAAGCCATATATTAAGTTCGCGAGCAACATAGTTTGATGCTAAATATTTAGCTCAAGACTTAATATTTAGTTTGAAACTGTGACATCAATAGATGAATTAAAAATATGCTGAGAATATGACTTTGGAAAATGACCCCTGGTTTTTTTTTTCTCTTATCGCAGCTAAATAAATTATTGCAGATAATATTTGACTGTGTAACTTTACAAACGGCACGCTGTAAGGAAAGGTTGTTCTGGATCCGTCCTGATCCAACTTCCTGTCTTCAGTCTTCCCAATGCAGAAAAGAGCTTCTGTTTCCATTTTCTATGAAGCTCAGCACTGCCCCCTTTCAGTGTGGCATGGTACTTCTTATCACTTTCTGCATTTTCACTGCACATCAGAAACACTAAATATGTCACATACATACAGTATATTAGACAGACTGGAGCGTTAGCGTGTAATCAAACTGAGCGACGTCAGGACAGCCAGCAGTAACTTCCTGCATCCGTAATCCAGGTGAATTTCAGAGATTTTGACCACAAACATTTCGAAATTATACAGAAAACAAATTTATGCACCCATCAAGTGGACACATTTTCTCATTGTTAGTATTCTAACTTGTCAGGACGGCAGGTGGGCAGCACTGCCTCACGCGCCTGCCTGTGTTTACGTCACTGGTACAAATGTAGCAGAGTTTACACGCAGGTCAAAACCCATGTGAGAAACCACTGCAAAACACCTTCATCTGTCACTTCTGTCATGTTGCTCAAACACATTTTTTGTTGAAATCTTCCCCAGTTAAAAGACACTTTTCTTCTGTAATGAACAAAGCATTTCAATTCACAGCTGTTACTGCTGGAACCATGTTTTTCCCCTTATGTAGTCCCATAGGGAGGATGATTCACAGTTTACTGGTGTTCAGTTTGTGAGCATGGCTGAAAGAAAGCATGCTCTCTTCTAATCCTAAAGATTTACATATATTGTAACTATTTGAGGTTCTTTAGGTGAACTCAGTTTTCATATACAAGTGTCTCTCTGTCTCTGTCTTTCTTTCTCCCTCTTGCTATAAGTTTTATTTTTAATCTTTCAACTTCTAACAACCAGCTCTGCTGCCACTAGCTGTTCTACGGTGCTAACAGTAGCTCTTACAGAAACAGGAGCAACAAATGGAGACTTAGTTTCAGCTACATCATTTACAGTTGTGTTTTTCTGTAAACACATTTCTGTTGGCATTTCTACAGGCTAAAAACTACTTTGTTCTTCGCTGCTTATCTATTTGTTTTATAGTTAAGTTTCTGCACCTGCCACAAGAGGGAAGGAGCTGCAGTTGTCACATTCCTCTCTAAATAAATAATTCTTGGTTTTCTACTCATCAGGTCAGAATCGAAATATTTACATGTTAAAACTCTGGAATTGACAGAGAGCATTTTCTCTTACCAGGACTGGATGATGTATTAGAGCAGCTGAATCTCTTGGAAAAGATGGAAGAAGATCTATGTCTTTGTTTGATTTCTGCAGCCACTCTGTGGTGATTTGCTTATCTTACAGGTTGAATTTTACTCAAGATGAATGGTGACTGAAAATGGATCACCTTTTTATTTGCCAAATATTTTTTGAAAGTACCTACCAAACTGTTTCCAACACTTGCTTCACTGTGTAACTAAACCATATGGCGCTTCGAGTTAAGTTGAAACAAAACCTCACTTGTATTTTATGGGTATGAACTTGGAAAAAAATAGATGAGATCCAGGAGCTCTGTAATTGAATTTTGTTTGTGGGGAAAAAAATCCATCCAAATCGCTATAGAAACCTCATATTTCGTATTAAAGGACAGACAACATTTTTCCCCTTCAGATTCCCAAATACAAACAGACATGTTGCCTCTTTTTAAAGTCCTTAACACCACTAACCCCACTTCTGTGCATCTGTTTGCGATGAAGTGGTCTTAACGGGTTACAGATGCTGCCTGTGCGCTGACGATGGGCAGGTATTCAGGGCCGACTCCATCACCCCCCCACCGACTCACTGTGACAAGCTTAAAACACATGCTGGCTTTGAGCTTTCAGCTTCACTTCTGCTACAAGTTGAAAGGCCTGGAAACACATTTGGATAAAAAGGACCAAACTGTCCAGTCTTGCTCTCTTTCATCTGTTTTCTCTGGTTGCATCGGGTTGTGCAAAGAGAACACAACTCAATTATAGACGCCAGTAAAGTTCTAGAAACCGTTTTTTTTCATGTAGATGCCTTAAAATGTTGCAGCAAAATGCATTGAGTAACTTGCTCATTTGTTTTTTAATTCAAATTTAGCAGAGTTAGATTGCAACCAGTTACATTTACTGGAGTAACTGTTTAGAAAAAATTACTTTTAGGAGCATTTTTACTATGCTGCACTTTTTACTTTTACTTGAGTCATTTTATTATGAAGAATCTCTACTCTTACTTTTAACCAAAAATTCACCAGACACAGACCTGCAGTTTTTGTTAAAGTTTCATAAGCTTTTTATTGAAAGAAACTAATTTGGAAAAATTACTTTTGCCTGATTTTGTCTTTTTTTTTTATTGTTTATATGAATTATTGTCATTTTGGACCTTAAAATACCAGAATTTCCACTTAAATTAATATTTTAATGATGTAATTCTTAAGTATTTGAGTAAACTTTTTATCAAATACATTTCTACTTTTCTTTGAGTAATGCTTTGGACAGGTTAGATTACAGGTTTTGGGTTCTTTAACCTTTAACTCTGAAATTTAGACATTACTGCAAAAAGTTTATTTCTAAATTATCTCACACTGTGTGCAGATATAGATCATATATATGACTTTGTTTTTGTATAACCTCTTTCAAAAAGAGGTTATTCTTAATCACCTAGCTAGCTAGATAGCTACATCTCCAACTAGCTACGTCTGTCTAGCTACCAGAGCTAGCAAGATAGCTCATTAGATATCCAAACTAGCTCAAATATTACCTGGTCAAACATCAGAAAAAATTATTCTAAATAGCTAGATAGCTATCTAAATCTGGCTAGCTAGATCCAGCTAACCAATTAGCTGATTGCTACCAGTAGATTGCTACTTCTGTATAAGATAGCTATCTATCTTGGCTTGCTAGCAATTTAGCTAGTTGGCTTGCTAGATAGATAGATAGATAGATAGATAGATAGATAGATAGATAGATAGATAGATAGATAGATAGATAGATAGATAGATAGATAGATAGATAGATAGATAGATTGGCTACAATTTATACTTAATTGTTTTAAAGTCATAAAAGCGAAACACTAGATAAGAAAATAAGTATTACTTCATATAAAGGATACAGAACTAGACTTGTTGAACCATAAAAGGCTTAGATGAAATTTTATTTTATCACCTGTTAATAATCAACATCTGTTATTATCTGTCAGGGAATATTACCAAGCAGGGTCATCATCGTGCTGCTGCTTTCTTTCAGCCACAGCCACCAGATGTCCAGCAGGTTGTAATATTAAAGAGCAGGCTTTAACAGTGAATGGCAGGGCACCTGCAACAAAGGCAACTACAAAGAGGCTCGCTCTGACAGCGTTTCCTTTCTTCACAGCCTCCGACATGGCCCCCGCACCATCTTGGAAAAAGATCTCAGTGCTGTTGCTCTGGACCAGATGCCGGTCCCCGGAGAGTCCTCTGAAAGCAGCTTTTGCAAACATGGAGAAACTGAGGTGGAATGATAAAGGAAGGCACTGGACAACCGCCTGTAAATCTGCTTGAAGTTTCCCTTTCATGAGTTGCAGTTAAAGAGAGAAATAGCAAACACTTGTCAGTGCTTCAGGAGATCCAAAAAAAGCAACCTGCAGCAATCTTTCTGGTTCAGACAGATGATCTGAAAGAACCAGGTCCAGCAGTGCAATTATTAATCTTACAACAAATTAAGCTCCGAAGTTAAAACTTGGATCCCAAATTATAAATTGGGGAATCACAAAAGTCTGATGTGTAGTATCCAGTGGCCAGATTAATTAGGGATGGCTATTTATCGTATTATCATTCAATTCTTTTTTTCTTTTTTTTCATTGCAGAAACACCAAGTATTTTTACTCTTGTTTCTAGTGCAAATATTTTATTACACTTGAAAAAGACAAAATTCACTCATAAATAACTTTACCTTTATATTACTTGAAAATGGTCTCAAAAAACAATAACGTCTGGGACAATTTATCATCCAACAAAATGTGTTATTGTGACAGGCCTTTCTCAGAATGAACTAAATTAAAGTTATTTAGGGAAACAAAAGGCAGATATTCAGCAGAGCTGTAGAAAATACCACTTTTCAAATCCACCACCGGTAAACTTTGTTTTGTTTTAACCAACATCCTTTTGGCTGCAGGATATAAAACTAAAGATTCAAACATTCCTCAAGGTAAAGTGACAAAACTGGAGCTTAAGTCGGCTTATCATAATTCCTGCTAATATCGGTCATAAATTATACACTAAATGCTATAAAGATTGTGAAACAGACAGTGTGAACAGTCGTATGTTAAACAAGCGCCTTTGCTGCTCATGACCAACATGCTGCCTGTCTCTGCTGTTTAAACAGTCACTTCATCATCAAACTCAGGGAAAAATAATAAGTACACCGCAATGTGAGCATTGGTTATTCAAATGGGACGCTCAGGTGACACAGAGGAAAAGCAAACAGCATGCTGCCAAATGTGGCACATGTAAAACTAATTATAGCACACCTTTTGTTTGCACACACCTGCAGATTACTGCGCGGAGCAAGCATCAATGTCTGTGTTTCTGTAGCTGTCTGTCAGAGGCACAACATGTTTGAAAGGGAATAATCAAAAAAGATTCAATTATTTCATAACTTCATTAACACGTAATATAAAATTATTTAATGTTGTTCTTTGTAATAATTTAAATCAGGAATAACAGGTTCGTTTTAAACTACCAGAGTTTACAATGAATATCTTTTTTTTTACAGTATCACAAATGTTTTAGTTTTGTCTGATGAAAGACGGACATGTTTTTATTAGTGATTATATCATATAAGCTGCCATGAATGGAGTTTACATTCAGGCTTCTAGAAAATAAGTTGCTTTTATTATTATTCCCTGTACAAAAGTAGAAAACAGTTTTCTCAACAAACACAATATGTGTATATTTTAAACTGATTTAAAAACATACACTAAAATATTTTTTAAGTGTAAAATAATTTAGAATGTATAAATATGTAAATGTATTAAGGTCAAAAATAATAAAATTGTTATGAAAAAGGACCAACATTATTTAATAAACCTTATGCTAAAATCTCTCAGTTATTGCTGCACAAAATCAGAAATGTGTCCCTTAACCTTCACAGTCAAAGAAACATTGTGAAACATTTATGAAACACTGCTGAATACATTTGAATATATTTGAAATATATTTAAACATTTATTTTGATTTGACACAACTAAGCCATCAATTGGAAATCACCAAACCACATGCCGATGTGCTGCAATTAAAATAAGAAAAGTTTTCAATGCGTTTTACCAAAAATATGATTTGCACTGAATATTTTTAGTGGTTAAAAAGTGTAAACTTAAATGCAGTCACTTATTTTTAGTTGATTTGTTCAGATTTCACACACATACAACAGGATTATGGAAGAAGAATACATTGTCTTTGTACCTGAATGTTCCATTGTTCAACCCATCCATTAAAAAAGGCCGGTTCCCTTTGAATAAAATGTCATGCCACTGACTTCCCGGAGACTTTTTACGGCACGTTTCAAGGTGAATGGAAGCCGCAACCACTAGTCCTTTCACTGACAAATGACTGCGGCCAAGCCCTTTCCTGGCTCTGTGACTCTAAAGACGCCGGCGGCTGCAACCGCGAAGTTAATTTGATTTGTTTACTTTGGGAAATATTTACATTTGGGAACCCTCTGTGCATCCTTTCTGTAGATACATAGGAAAGAAGAGAATTGTTAAAGAGGGGAAGTTAAGATCAAAGTTCAAATGAGCTTTGGTCATTAATCTGTGAGTTTAATCAAATGAGGTTGGTGAAGCCTTTGAGCGTCTTCCCAGGTCATGCTGGAGTCACTGCTCATCCACTACGCACACATACCAAACTATTATTTTGAATAACAATGACGGGTTGCAAAACTTTCACACTGAATTAAAAAGAAAAATTACACTCATCTTCTTTAAACATTTACTATTGCTGCAAATGCAAATTTTTTCCCTTAAAATAAAGATAACCTACAGCGCATGTTTACATAAAAGGTATTTCTCAGAGTGAATGATGAAACATATTTTGAATACAAATTTCTTTAAGCTAACCAACAATATTTGATTTATTTGAATGAGGTACACTCGATGTCAAATATTGTGTTGTTTGACTGAACAACAGATAATGATAATAATAATTATTATATGGCTGTTGA
The DNA here is from genome assembly GCA_902982915.1 of Phalloptychus januarius. NCBI lineage: Eukaryota > Metazoa > Chordata > Actinopteri > Cyprinodontiformes > Poeciliidae > Phalloptychus > Phalloptychus januarius. The sequence continues at coordinate 122,107 of CADWAE010000482.1, forward strand.
GGTTCAACAAACAAATATCCAGTGAAAACAGCTTTATTTTTTCATAATGAAATCAAAACACAGTTTCTGATGACAAAATGATGCAAATAAAGCTTTGCTAAACTTGTGTTTCATTTGCATCCCAAGCCTCTGGAACTGCACAATGCTATAATCAGACGTACTAATATGTAAATACCAGCTACAGAGTTTCAGATTCAGCTCTTGTTTGTTTTGAGCTCAGGTGCGTCTTATTCATAAAGACTCTGTATTAAACTCCAGAGCTGCACAAAACCCTGTTTTTACGGCAACAACTGCGGATCAGTGCTGCCATCTAGTGTTCATTTAACGAACTGCCTACAGAAACTAAAATGTGCCACAACATTTAACCTAAAATACATTCACTCACTAACAAAACTTCACCTTTGACGACAAACAATATCTGACAATTATGGCAATGAAAATACAAATCCCGTCTAATTATTATTTCTTAAGACCAATAAAACTTGAAATTTAAGATTTTTAATCCAGGAATATCTACAAAAAATATGTTAGTGTTTGGAAGGATGAGCTGGTGTCAAGTTATGCTGGGAAATTAAATTGGCATCGCCATGAAGTTTGTTAGTAGAAGAAAGCATGAAGTGAGCAACACTGCAGTCCTTTTCATATGACACATATGAAACCAATACCTGTCTTCTTCACAGCAGCATAAATGACTCCGTTCTGATCTTTTCACAGCCAAAAACATCCAACCTGTGCCATCCATATGGAACTAATTCGGAAGCGGTCGGATTTAATTAATAGTGTGAGTAACTATGCAAAAAAACATTCCCATTAAAAAAATGACTAGAATTAAGCATCAAGACGTTTTGTGAACATCTCAGATGACTCAAGTTCAGCATGGTTTAATGTAATCTAGGTCTTCAGTTCAACCTCTTCCAAAGTTTTGACAACAGCCACAAGGCTTCCGTGTTGTTTCTGCATTTTTTCCTTCCACTCAACATCCAACTGACGTGGATACCGCCTTTTGTGAACAGCCAGCTGTCTAAACAATGATTTTTTTTGTGGCTTACACATGCTGTGGAGACAGTTAATAAGTGTTGACTGAACAACTGTAAAGTCACTATTTGTGTAATGAGTCTGCTTAAAAGTTTCACGAGATTGAAAGGGCCATAGCATAATTCTTATCAATCGATGAAAGTAGTTGGGTCAATTTTGGATTATTTCTTACTTTAATAAGTACAGCTAATTATCAAAATTAGCAATAAAATAAACATTTGAATTTCCCTATTTGGGAAGGGTTTATATCACCACTTGCTTAAAGGATGTGAAAGACAACAGATGAACTTCAATAACTATTTGTGTAATGAGTCTGCATAAGAGTTTCACGTGATGAATATAAATACTGAAATAAATCTTAGTGCCTTTCTGAGAGCCAAACGAGTGTAATCGAAAAAGTAGATTCAGATTTCAGAAAAAAGCCCTAATTCCTGATAAGCGGTAATAGAGTAGGCACACGCCCCATATAAACAAAACAAAAAGACTGACCGATATTCACCCAATCAACAGCCTCGCGGGGCGGAACTTCCGGTGACACTGACAAATCAGTGTCGGCGAGGCGAGACGAGAGCAAACTGAATATGACAGCAAAACAACACCACCGAGGGGGGAGTGAACTTCTAGACACCCGTCATATTTCTGAAGAAACGTTACAGTAATCCCTTCGAACAGTGTGCGGTTTCACAACAACTGAAAGGTAATATAATTCACCTCGCTCTTTGTTTCTAATCTTCACGCTTTTGTAGTAACTCTGCGCGGGGTTAAGCTGTCCAAACTTTGTGACACGGAACACATCACAGGGTAGCAGTCCGAAACGACAGCTAGCAGGCTAAGCTAGTTAGCTGTTAGCTAAGTACTCGCTCGAGCCAAACAAACACCTTTAAAAACGCCTCAATTATTTGCTCTGGGAGGCCCGGTCTCTCTGAGCGTCGTATTTAACTTGCATTAAGTCTCTAAAGATGCTGGCATGACGCTGACAAACGCCCGACTTTCATCTTAAGTTTGATTTTTGTCTGCACATGATGGCCACCAGTTTTTTAGGGGAAGCCATGATGATCCAATCAGAGTCGCTTCTTCTTCTTCATGATGATAGTTCACCAGCTAACGGTCATGTAACTGTACAGGAATGCCTCAGAGAACCCGCTGTCTAACTTTAACTCTTATATTTTGGTATGTAAATACAGTGGTTTATCAGCGCAGTGTGCTTTTCAGTCTTATAATCAGTAAAACATTGAACTCTGCGTCTGTTATGCATGTTGTTGCTGTTAACCTGGAAGAACTGCCTTCACCCGAGATGCCATTTTTACACTGTGCCGAAAAATCTGTTTTCAGTATTGACAGCATATTTAAAAAGATAGCAATAAACATTATACATGAGCTCATATCGGCTTTTAATTAAATGTTTCCTACATTGTATTTTTCTAGGTAGCTTAATAGCATGGGCGGTTCTAGACGGGGCGAAAAGGGGCCAATGCCCCGTAGAACTGTGCTGAAAAGAGACTAAATCTGTTATGACTAATAATCTTCTTGGACCAAATTAAAATTTTGACCTTCACAGTTTTATTTTAACTACAGATCACAGTGTTGTACTTTTAGGTTAGGGATACTAAAGTAGGATCACAGTTTTCATCTGCTAGATCAAGGATCTGCAATTTGCAGCTGTTTTTTTTTCTGTTGTAATTTTCGTTTCATTATTTTGTTTTGTGCTCCCACAAAAAACAAAGCAAAATAAAAACAATAAAAAATTAACAAATTCCTTTCATTTCAGCTACACAAAAACACATAACTGGCTCCACACTATGGTTTGTTTTAAACTGAACAGAAATAAAGTCAAAATGAAAATCTTTTCTGCTTTCACAGAATTGTAGAAGGAAAAATAAGAGCAGTCAGGATCCTATGATCAAATAACTTGAAGTACTGATCATCGGTTGTCGTAGACGGTTGCCAGTTTCAGGGTTTCTCTCAGAAAACTTACAAAGTCGGGTGATGGGGACTGCCCACCATGTTTTTGAGTTAAAATGTGTTTACAGTTGAGAAGAAATTTTAAAATATCACTAGTAATCATGTGTAATTGGGAGATGTTATATGATCAATCTTTAAAGTCTTAAAAAATACAAATAAAATTAATATAATTTTTTGTACTTTTGTTGTTTCATCCTAATTAAAGTGTCCACATTTGTTTGTCTCGTATCTGTCACTTTATTTACTGAAGTTGTTGGCATGTAAACGAGTAAAGACAGGAAGTGGTTACAGAGTTCCAGTGAAATAAAAAGATACCTGACTTGATGTGATCATATATGTTGTTTCCAACCATTTCGCTATTATTGGTGTATAAAAACCTGATGGCCCATCAGGCTTATAGTACATTGGGATGACCTTGAGTTTGCTACTCTGTAGCACAGGTGGGTGTTCACAAACTAAGATAGAAGAACATCAGTAACGTTGTGGTTGTCCACTGTGGAAAAGGGATTTTCAAACTATTTTAAAGGATTTGGAAGCTTTAAAAGCTGCCGTACTTCACAATATTTGATATTTGAATATCTAAAGATATGTTTTAAAGTGTTTTCTAATTTCATATAAAAGATTGACTAGAATAAAATGGTACATATAAAATGTTTTCCTTTTTTTGTTTCCCTTCGTTGTTTACTTGAATTAAAATCCAATCCTTGTTGTTTATCCCCCTCAGCTGACTGGTGTCCTCTCAGTCCGGTAGATGTCCACGCCGACAGACACGTCAGGTGGCATGTCCCATCCTGGCCCGTCACCGGGGGCAGGCCTGTCCCCGGGGCCCATCTTGGGCCCCAGCCCCGGACCCGACCCCTCACCAGGTTCTGTTCACAGCATGATGGGCCCCAGTCCTGGACCAGGAACACCCAACGCACCGCACGGCATGCAGGCCCAGGGACAAAGCGATTACTCTCAGGACAACATGTATCCTATGCATAAGGTCGGCCGTCACTCCTACTGCCTGACAGAGAGTCCAACAGTTAAATGTTCTGCTAAATTAGATTTTTATCAAGAGATCATCCTCACTTCTAAAACTACTGTATTTATCCCAAAGGGAAGTTAAATGTTGTAATTCATAACAGCCAAGTATCTTTAAAAGAATCGTTGTAAATATTGATGCTGTAGGCAGGAAGGTTCTCCAGTAGCAGTCAGTCTTGCAACAAATCTGGCAATGCTTCTGCCTGAAGACAGTTGTTTCTGCTTCTCTCTCTGCTCTGCATTCATGAATCATGAATCCTCCTTTTCAACTCCTCTGGGATTCGGGGTTGTAGTTCAGATATTATGTTAACCTTTGAGATGCTAATTAGCTGCTAATTAATACTTTGCTGCTATGGTTGCAAATCATAATGAATGTAAAAAAAAAATTTAAGAGCAAAAGACCTACCAGCTGCAAAACCAGAGATTAATTGTAAAAAAAAAAAATCAATCCCAATCAAAAAGGATAAAACAAAAGCTACAAAAACCTGTTAATGTATTTACTAGCAGTCAGATTTATCCAGCAGACCAGCGTTTGAATCAGGAAGAGCAGCATGACCCAGTGGCCCGTTTCTCTGTTTCAGCCCCTGGAGGCGGCCATGAATGATAAGACGATGGCCGAGGCGATGCATTTTGGTCACATGAAAGGTGTTGGCATGCGATCCCTGCACAGCGGCATGGGGCCTCCTCAGAGCCCAATGGACCAGCACAGCCAAGGTGAAGCTCTGGGTAAAATTCAAATAAATATTCAAAGTTGAGCCTTTTTTTGACGCCATAATCCAATTTTCAGTGATAAAATCTGTGAATTGTCTAGAAGAAATGACAACTAATAACCCAAAACTGAGAAAGCAAAGATTATTATTATTATTAGAAAATAAATATAAACCTTCACGCCTCTTGGAATAAAACCTCAATCTGAAATGTATTTTAATGTTGTTTTATTGTTTCCCATAATGTTCCCCTTATGGGAAGGGGAACTTCCAGATGTGGTTCATTTATGACTGAACTAATAAATTAAATTTTGAAGAAAAAATAATTTTTTATTGATGGTAACAGAGTTGTAACATACAACGGAGTTGGATGTTAATGGAAGCTGCATGATAAATGCTTTTAAAAGATTGGCTAGCATTTGTGTTTACCGTCTTTTACTGGGGGTCATGTTATAAATAATCTGACAGTGTATCTTTTTAAATCAATACTTGGAAATTAGTGGCTTAAAACAAGCTTCTGTTTCTTGCTGATAGAAAAGTTAGTAAGTTAGTTTTGTCTTATTCTAAATGTAATGAAATTTTTAAACTAGAAGTTGGACAGAAATACTCTGTTGGTCTGTCACAAAAAAAGAAGTAAAATACAAATTTCATGCTGATGGTTGTGAATTTTTTGAAACATTAAACCTTTTGGGGTTTTGCGGGGTTTAGGATACATGTCTCCACATCCGTCCCCAATGGGAATCCATGAGCATGCCTCCAGCCCCATGTCAGGAGGTGGAGGCGGGCCGACCCCGCCACACATGCCTCCATCCCAGCCCGGCCCCATGATGTCCATGGACCCTCAGGGAGGCATGCCGGGGATGGGCCAGCCGGTGCGCGGCCCCTCCTCCTTCAGCCCTGTCCAGCTGCAGCAGCTCAGGGCGCAGATCCTGGCCTATAAGATCCTGGCCCGCGGGCAGCCGCTCCCTGACAACCTCCAGCTGGCTGTTCAGGGCAAAAGGAGCCTACCCACGATGCAACAGCAGCAGCAGCAGGCGCCGCTGCCGCCGCAGCAGCAGCCACAGCAACCACAGCAGCAGCAGCAGCTGCAGCAGCAGCAGCAAGCATCTGGTGCTAGCCCATACAGGCCTTCAGGTAGGAAGAGCAGCCAAATGGAATATACTGATGGGTTTCCCCTAATCAATCAATCAATCAATCAATCACTCAAGTTTATCTGAAGCACATTTCAGCAACAAGGCAGTTCAAAGTGTTTCAAGTCATAAAAACAAAGCCACTGAACACTCAGTCAACCAGGAAACATTACATTTTGTTAAGTTTAGTGATGCACCGACTTCAGTTTCCTGGCCGATCGCCAAACCTGATCTACTGGTTTGGCTGATAACATTTTTTTTCTCTGAAATGTTGCAGAATATAATAAGAAAGTTGCTCAGTTGGCGACAGTGGAGTGACTGTCGGTAACCTACAGACCTGACCTGCTGGTCTGTCAGAGCTTTGCGGAGGCAGACAGGCTTGACATGTAGATATTAGCCGATCAGCCAAAATTAAGGAAATTGTAGCTGATAAATTGGCCGACCGATAAATCGGTGCTCTCCTAGTTGCCAACGTGACACATCAAAATGTTGGTTAGTGTTTTATTAATTGTGGCTCAAAACAACTCTAAAAGTGGCTTTGTAGCCTTGATTTAAAGGAACTCAGTGTTTCAGCTGTTCTGCAGTTTTCTGGAAGTTTGTTTCATATTTGTGGTGCAGAAAAGCTGAATGCTGATTCTCCTCGTTTGGTTCTGGTTCTGATGCAGAGCAGAACCAGAAGACCCGAGAGGTTTGGAAGGTCGATGGAACATCAGCAGATCTTTAATGGATTTTTGCTCGTCACTTTGCAAAATTTTTTTGCAACATTTATCACTGCAAAAACAAACACTGTTTATTTTTATTTTATTTATGCAAAGTAAATAAACAAAAACAACAAATAAAATGAATTATTAAGTAGGTAAAGTTGAGATTACGGCCCCAACGAAAAAAAAAAAAAACCCGACTTACTTTCTCGAGATCCCGAGTTATTATATCGAGAACCCGCGGAAAAAAAAAAAAAAGTCGGGATCTCAAGATAATAAGTCGGGATTTCATTCCTTTTTTTTTTTTCTCCATGTCCCCTTAGGGGCTCCGTAAGACTAAAACACAAAACTGAAACCTTTTATCAACCAGTTTTTGGGAGAAAGAGAAAAAAAAGTTCTTTAAACATTATTTAATTTCAACAATAATTTATTTTTCTTATAATGCATCTGTTTTATAAAACAGAAGTAAATAAAGTTTTAATGCATTTGGCTATGACTGGTAGCTTTTTGGGTATTTTTACATCTCCAGCATTAATTTTAAAAGTCAGGAAGCTTCTCCTGGGAGATGTTTGACATTTTCAGAGAACTTGTACAGTTGTATGTTGGATCTAACTGGTTGTGTCTGAAAGGTATGTCGATGGCTCCCATGAGCGGCCCCCAATCCAGCCCCTGCCCAACACCAGCACTGCAAGGACACAATCAAAGCGCCGGAGCCAAGCCTTGGGCTGACGGTGAGTCCTCAGGCTCGCCGGGGCAGAAACTGAATCGTGTGCAGCAGCTTGTAACTTTTATAAGCAACATGTTTGTCAGTTAAATCTGCTACTTTGTCATGTCAGAATAATATGAAACAGAAAAGCTTCATCATGTACCTGCTAAAGTTTACAAAGGAGAAGATCATTAAAGTCTTACTTCTTTTTCCAGGTCAATCTAGTGACAATCAAGCACAGAAGCACCTCACCCCGGTCCCCAGCGGCCGCCCGTCTCCTGCTCCCCCCCAGGCGCCTGTAGGGGCCCCAGGCCCCGTCCCGGGGAGCTCAGGGGCCGTTCACCCTCCAGGCCAGCAGGTGTCCCCTATGCTCCAAATGCAGCAGAAACAGAACCGCATCACACCGGTCCAGAAGCCCCAGGGCCTGGACCCGGTGGGAATCCTGCAGGAGAGAGAGTTCAGGTAGAGTTTGGACCAGAGCCACTGTTCTGTGATGCTTCAAAAATATGAAGTATCAGTTTTTCTTTGTTGTCTAAAATGTGAAAACTGAAAATGAAGATGGAGATCTGGATCAAGGCTTCCCTCTTTCCTCACTGTTATATTACTGGCTTTAAATTCAGAATGAACAGCATTGAAATACATTAAAATTCATTAAAACATATTAAAATGCTTTTCTGTGAGATGTAGCTGTTTATCAGAGGAATGAAATTCTCGCTTAAAACAAATTTACCAAATTGTGTTCCTTCAACCTGTCCCATTTAGTTTGAGTTTGGATGATATAAATGATAAATTTAGTTAATTTATTATTCAGTTCTGATTAATTTAATGAACATGGGAGAAATTAATCTAACTTTGTCATGTGAAGGTCAACAGATTAGGATTGAATTAATCTGTAACAGACGTGGCCAACAGCAATCTGACTGCAGGTCAGTTTGTGACGGTGGTACATGAGTTGGAGATGTTGCTGTTTGCAGACTGAATTTAGTTTTCTTATTCTCTTTAGTTTTGGTTATTCCCTAAAAATCTGAGATTAATGTCTCCATTCTGCGGTTATTCCATCTTATCTCATGACCAGCGATTGCAACAATCGTAAATTGAAAATGTGTTTCTTGCGATGATTCCTAGTGATTTTTGTTTTCTAATCAGTCGATGTGCGTCTGTGGCTTGTTAACGGCGTGATGCTCTTGTCAGACTGCAGGCCCGGATCGCTCACCGCATCCAGGAGCTGGAGAGTCTGCCCGGCTCTCTGCCTCCGGACCTCCGGACTAAAGCGACGGTGGAGCTCAAGGCGCTGCGGCTGCTCAACTTCCAGCGGCAGGTAGGAAAGCTGAACCCAAATGAAAAGTTTTTGGCCTCCAGTTCAGAACAGGACCTGTAATCCAACAAGTCTTAGTTTTCTGGAAACATAATGAACAGCAATTTTTACAAGAAATTAATCAAATTTTCTTCAGGATATTACTCTTTCTGGCTCTATCCAACATTTTTTTCATTTAAAAATGACACATTTCTCTTAAAGGCGAGTTTTTTGTAACAGTTTTTACTGCAAACCAGAACATAAAATGGAAAACATTTGCTGCAGTGATACTTCTAGCATGGAGATGGTTCAGCCATGAATGCAACCGTTTCCCCGCGTAACTTAAACATCTCTTCTGCTGCCACACTTTTTCCTCTTGCCATGTAAAACATAAAGTCATATCATAGGAAAACATAGCAAAAAATTATTTAGAAATTTTTTGTAACTTTCTCCACTATGAAATGCCATTTCCATTTCATTTCTTTTTACCGATACAATTTTTTATTTTATGCTACAGCTGTGTTTTCATTCAATTGTCATTCAAATTTTGAGCAAAATTTTCAAACGTCGTAAAAAAGAGAAAAAAGAAAATGATAATGAGGCATGTTTCCATTAATCAGGCTGTGCAAAGCTCAAACATCTATAGAAATATGGTTATTATTATAAAAAATGACAATAACTAGTGGCTGTTAAATGCTAACACCACCGTTAGCATACGCAGCATTATTACACATGGCTGTAATAAAGAGGAAGTTCAGGTTGCTAACTAGCATAAGCCACAAATCTCAGAATAATGAGGAGTCCTGCCCTCCATGATTGAACTTTTTCAGTTTTGTGCTTCTGATAAGGCAGAGACCCCCCAGTGGACGGACAAGTTCACTACATCAGAACTTACTGAGAACTCAAGAGTTTGCAAAATCAAGTCACTTATTCCAAATTTCAAGCCCTTTTGAATGTGATGCTTCATAATGTGCATAAAAAACATTGATAGAAACATTCCCAGACATTTTGAAATGCCTAATAAGTTTTCTTTTTCTTCTGCCACCGGGCGAAACGTCCAGCTGAGGCAGGATGTGGTGGCGTGTATGAGGCGAGACACGACCCTGGAGACGGCCCTCAACTCAAAGGCGTACAGGCGCAGCAAGCGGCAGACGCTCAGGGAGGCGCGCATGACGGAGAAGCTAGAGAAGCAGCAGAAACTGGAGCAGGAGAAGAAGCGGCGACAGAAACATCAGGTGAGCCTCTGAGCGGAGGCCAACCTGTAGCTTTCACTGTAAAACCGTAAAAATCCTGAAGATTTCTGAACCTTAATCGTTGTTGCTCGGTTTGCAGGAATATCTCAACAGTATTCTCCAACATGCCAAGGACTTTAAGGAGTACCACCGCTCGGTGACCGGGAAAATCCAGAAACTCACCCGAGCCGTCGCCACCTGGCACACAAACACTGAGCGGGAGCAGAAGAAGGAGACGGAGCGGCTGGAGAAGGAGAGGATGAAGAAGCTGCTGGTGAGTCTGTGGCTGCATCAGCTACAGAAGGACAAAGACAAATTATTTCGTTAAATTATTTCTGTGTTTCATCCGGATGATTATTTCTGTTGCACAACTTCCTCCAATGAGCTGCTGACAAATGCTAACTGCTGTTAGCAGCCATGGAGGAAGACGCACCAACAAAAAGAGAGCGCTCACTCTGGGAAATATTTTAAACTTCTATCATTTAAAATGATTTCCAGACTTGACTTTGCTCTCTGTAGGCTTTGGAATATAACTCTCCCCGTTTTTAGCTTTTGCTTCATATCTTCTAGCTCCATTTGGTTACTTTGTGGTCAAGAAGAATAAAAAATATTAAAACATAAATTATCTAAAAAAAATAATTTTTTTAGATAAAGAAAGTTGTATAAAAGTCAGCGCCTCATTTTAATCTTGCTTTTTAACTTTTAGAATTTAATATGAAATGTTTTATTTCTCACTGAGTGTTTTAAACGATGAAATAGTTTCTTAAAAACAGGAACTGAATTATTTATTTGTTACTACAAAAGGGGGAAATTACTATTACTAACATAAGGATTAGAACAGCCATAACTTGAATCCATAAGATTTGTCTCCTGGCAAATCTTGTCTTAAGATTTGCCATTAAAACACATTAGATGTGTTTTAATGGCTTTAGATGTTTTCAGTCAGAGATTAGGAAGTCGTATCTTGTATTTCGACCTTTTGAGAAGCTGCATTAGGACTAATTCCCCTCCTGTCACCGTCTGTCCAGGAAGAGGATGAGGAAGGCTACCGAAAACTCATCGACCAGAAGAAGGACAAGCGCCTGGCCTACCTGCTGCAGCAGACGGATGAATACGTGGCCAACCTCACCACTCTGGTGTACGAACACAAAGCCGCTCAGGCCGCCAAGGAGAAGAAGAGGAAGAAGACAAAGAAGAAGGTGGGAAGAAGTTTTGGGTTTGTTCTTTTCTCCGTTCCAAAACCAAAAATATGTTTCTGTAACACTATTAGCCTGAATTTGCAGTAATCAGACAGGAAATGGGCAAAGAAAGAAGAAGGTGGAGACTAGAAGCGAAATTATTCTTGATTAATTTGTTTGTCTTAACTGTAATTTTGTTTTATGTAGAACATAAACTAAATATTCTTAATCTTGTTTTTACTGGCAGTGGCACATTTCCTCTAATAGCAGAGCTACTTTATCGTTAGCACCTTTGCTAACTGATAAAATCTTTAGCTCAGTTAGCTTCCCCTAAACCAATTCTTCTGGATACATTTGAAAGCGTAATCTTTTGTTTTTCTGAACTTGGTTTGACATCTATGTCTAAGTTTTGACTGTCAAGCAGTTAGAAGTTTACATTCATGCTGTCATTTAGACGTGTCTGAAGGCCGTTTACAGCAGCTTCTCTTCTTCATTTCCAGAAGGTGGAAGGAGACGGTGAAGGTACCAGCGCCATTGGACCGGACGGCGAGGTTAGTCTCTGTATTTGACTGCTGGTTTTATTATTCGTATTAAAGTTATCTTTTTCTGAAACGTTGGTGATGTACTACTGGGCATTTCTCTACAAGTGAATATGCAGCATTTTAGTGACTGTTGACTCTTTATTTTCCTCTCATCAGCAATAAATCTTTAAAAGATCCTTTAGTTGTTTTCAAAATGAGGGAACCTGGTGAGTTTAGTTGTCAGCTTAATGTGTCATTTAGACCAAAACAACTCAGAAAACCAGAAAATATCGCATCGATTGGTTTAAAAGACTTTAATCCAACTCCAAAGAAGAAATAGATTCTTTTACTTGGTGCTGAAGTTTCAGTTTCCTGTTTGGCCTGTTTTATCAAACAGTACAACTTAATTCTTAATCTGTTTGCTTTTTATTCATATTCATCTTTAGACAAAAATCTGTCAGAGAGTTTTTGTGAAACTGTTTGTTTGCTAAAAGCTCAAAGCGTCTCGTTGTTGCAGCCCATGGATGAGAGCAGCCAGATGAGCGAGCTGCCAGTCAAAGTGATCCAAACGGAGACCGGGAAGGTTCTGCAGGGGACCGATGCCCCCAAGTCCAGCCAGCTGGAGGCCTGGCTGGAGATGAACCCTGGGTGAGAAGCCGAACTGTTACGCTGAGCCGGTATCGGCTGCAGAAACCTTCACGACATTTCACTGAGGCTGTTTGTGCTTGATCTGCTCTGTGCATGTCAACGGGCAGATTTATATGGAAAGAATGGAAAGAGCAAAGCAAGGCAGGATCATCGTTTCCCCTACTAGTCTTATGCTGTCTGGAAAAGACGATTCTGAAAAAATGTTTAAACATTTGAGATGGAAAGTTTTTTCTTTTTTGACTTAAATGTTTTTTACAGAGCAGTCTGTGACGTTTAGCAGTCTGTTTTTGGCTGTGACATGCAGAGGTTGAAAGGATAAACTGGAGCTTTGCTGCGATGCGTTCAGCCTTCCTGGGAACTGCTGAAGTTCAACTTTGTTTAAAAATGAAGCCTGAATGAGCAGCAGACTCATTTCTGCAGAAAGTTTCCTTTTAAACTGCTTCTCTGACCTCTTTATGACCCGCCTGACTTCACTTGGACGCATCACTGGTCCTGAAAATGGCTACATTTGATGCAGCTTCTCACAGTAATAGAATCCACACTGCAGAGTGTCGTCTTTTCAGTGCGTTCTCTGATTACGCGCTCATCAAGCTGAAGATCTGCCAGTACCGGCCTCTAGCAGAATTACTTTATCAGACAGACACCAAATCAAATTAAACTAACAGTAAATCCTCTAGTCCTTAGCTTTGCTTCATCATATCTGAATTTCTGTGCAACTCATGAAGCAGCTCACTCAAAACTAAAAAAAAATTCATTAAATGTTTTTAGGGAGAAGAAGATCTGAACCTGTCTTATGTTAGAGTCTATGCAGATGATATTCAGCTGTTCACATCATTTTAACCAGATGAAGCTTGGTAAAGCTCTGTGACGCCGTTCAACTGTGGATTTTCTTCAATCTTATCTTACACATGCCACAAAATGCATGTGTAAGATAAGAAAGGAGGCTCTTGGGGGTGCTGTGGTGGCAGGGGTTTAGCACAACCCACATATGGAGGCCTTAATCCTCGACGCGGCCGTCCCAGGTTCGATTCCTGGTCTGGCAACCTTTGCTGCATGTCTCATTACCCTCTTTCCTGTCCATTAACTGTTAAATAAAGGCCACTAAAATCAATAAAACCTTAAAAAAAGAAAAGAAAGGAGGCTCTTTGAGCTCTTTGTTCTTTGGAAAAATCCTCTCTGGGGAACCGTCTAGTTTCACTTTGGATGCAAAGTCTCTGTTTCGTTCTTGTTTTTAACCATCGTCAAGCTAATCTGCAGCGTCTCACCTTCTGAACTGGGAATAATTATTCATCCTTTTGTTTCAAAACAATTGAAATATTGCAATGAATTATGCATAAGTCTTATCAAACCTCCTGAGAGCAGCTTCAAAGTAATCAGATTACTGCTGCCAGGCTTCTGGTTGGTTTAAGAGTCTGTTATTGACTTGGAGAGATGTTCATGGACAGACAGACACAGGCGGCAGCAGAACGACTCTGCAGCCAGATGGACACGGCAGATCCCTCTGCTGATGTTCTGCTGAACATCTCCACTTCTCCACTTTAGCATGAGGTTCCTCATGCTAAAGTGGAGAAACGAGCAGACAGGGGATTCTCTTCAGTGGCCTCCAGAATCTGGATTTCTCTTCCTTTGGATTTAAAATTGGTCGACTTTAAATCCAGTCCAGAAAAAAACCATTTCAAATGTGCTTAATTTACTTGTGATTTTATTAGAGGTGCACCAATGCGTCACCTCTGAGCAGCTGATACTGAAACCGCTCTCATCTCTGATTTTTCTGCAGAATAATGTGAACCAGATGTGAAGCAGAGCTCAGATAAGTTAGTTGAAATGTCAAAAAACACTTTGAAAGGATTCAGTATTTAAATGTCCAGATTGGTATAAAATCTACTGGAACTATTAAAAAATAAAGTTTTTAATGATGATCTCTCCCACACTCAACCTCTGACTTCTTTGCAGGTTGTTCTGGTTTAAAACCAAACCAAACGGTTTTCAGCCGTTCAGCTGAAGCTGTTTCTGTTTCTGCCTGTTTTCTGAATCTTCCCTGTTTCTGTTTCTGTTCTGACCAGGTATGAAGTCGCTCCCCGTTCAGACAGCGAGGAAAGCGGCTCAGAGTTCGAGGAAGAGGTCAGTGACCTTCATCAGTATCAGGTTCCCTGCTCTGAATCAGCTGCCTGCTGTTTGTATCTGAACCGGTTGCTCCACCAGGGGGCGGTAGCTGCAAGCTTTTATTTCTTAGCTTTTGATTTGTTTGGACTTTTTTAATGATCTGCTTCCAATTTGGCCTTATCAGGATGAAGAGGAAATGGGCAAGGGGGAAACGGAGGAGAAGAAGAAACTTGATCCCAGCGGAGGCGGAGAGGCTGGAAGCGACGCCAAGAACATCATCGAGTACTGCATTTGTGTTTCATTATCACACATATTAGATTTTAGCTCAGAGAAAACACGAGTCCAGCGCAGGCAAACTAACTTTAGCTGCTCTCTTCCTCTGCTCAGGTCGGCCAAACAAGACGTGGACGATGAGTACAGCGTCCCCACGGGGCAGACTAGCTCCCAGTCGTACTACGGTGTGGCGCACGCCGTCATCGAGAAGGTGGAGAAGCAGTCGTCTCTGCTAATCAACGGCATGCTCAAGCAGTACCAGGTACACACGCTCACATCAGAGCTCCAGCGTTTGAAATGCTGCCAACCAATCCACTTCCTCCACTTCCAGTGCCGACATCTGAGGTTTACTAGTTTCTGTCCTCCATAAATCTGGAACAAACTTCCAGGAAACTGCAAAACAGCTGAAACACTGAGTTCCTTTATATCCAGATTAAAAACCCATCTGGTTAGAGTGAAGAGCTTTTGAAGCATAATAAATGAAGCGTCTTGAACTGTCTTGCTGCTGAAATGTGCTGCACAAATAAGCTTGATAAATAGAAACAGCTGAACTGGCTGAAAACATTTCTGAAGACATAAATGGACTGAACTACAAATTGATTTGGTGACTCTGCAGCATTGCAGAACACTTAAACACTTAAATACCAGAAAAAACGCAAGTGGAATCAGGAATTATAAATAAGTACAGCACAGAGGGCCGTTGGGTCGTTTTATGTCGCAGAACACAAAGCAGCACCAATAGGAAAGATGAAGGAAATATTTCCTTTTCATAAATGAAACTTTCTGAATTAAAGTTTGGTGTGAATTGGAACTCGGCCTCCTGTTCTGCGAAGGCCTCAGATGTTTGTTGGAGAACAAAAGTAATAAACGGCATCATAAAGAGCAGCAGACGGCCGAGACAGGAAATCTGAAAACAAATCTAAAATAATTTGTCTTCAATTTTAAAATCCCCACAAAGTTATGCTGCTTTATTCTCTTTTTTTGTTGCAAAATGTGAATGGTTATTTCTAGATTCTTATTAAAACACATATTTACACCCAATCTGGTAGCTGAAGCTTTAATTTTGGTGTTAAAATAATTTTCTTGTCAGACTCCTTCCACCTTCATCTGCAGTGTTTTATCGACTGTTGCACATTCTCCTGTTGTTACAAGACGCTCCGCTGGCAGTTTGAGGCTTTTTTACGGCGCCGCACTTCGTCCTGGCAGTAATCAGTCAAAATGACGGCTGTTTAACAGAAAAGACGCTCACTGGTGACAGTAATGGAGGAGTCACTTTCTGCTCGTTTTAAAAGCCTACTGGAGTCAACAACTAATTGCCTTGTTTCCATGAGTGGAAGAGCTGGCTGTGATTTAAAATTCATTCAGCGCACACAGTGCAGCACGCGTTTATGTTGGAGCGTCTGCTTTTAGTTTCAGCAATTTGGTCAAATAGAGATTCCATACTAAAAAATAAAATCTACTTTTAGAACCAACAGGTTGTAGTTTTTCAGCTCTAAAGTACAAAAGTTAAAAGTTACAGATTTTCCAACCCAAGTGTCCAGAGAACAGCTGCTTTTTGAAATGATTTATTTGCCATTTTGACTTTTTTGTTGTTGTTTTCTCTCCCTGAACAAACTGTAGGGAAAACAGGTGAACATCCAGATCTTAACAGGAATCTGAGCCGCACAGTTTCTGTTTAACTTTAATATCCAAATGTCCATTACAGGAGATTTGATGGTTCAAACTGAACTGGGAATCCAAAGTCAATACCTGCAGACATTATTAGCCTGTTATTGGATTCCTGCTGGGAGAGCAGATGCTATCAGACAGCAACACTTCCTCTCTGCCTCTGGCGCTTTTCACCTGGTGCAAACACAGTCCAGTCCCCACAGACACCATCACTGTTACAAGCATAAATTAACCCCTTCTGGGCAGACAAGCAGCTTTATCCATCAATTGTTGGCTGATTCAGGTTGTGCGTCAAATTTATGGGCGTACCAGAAACGCTGGAGTCACAGGTTCCGTCCCGAAAATAAAAATAAATTATTTATTGTACATTATTAAAATTTATGTAATTAATTAATCAAAATGAATGTCTTAAAGTCCTGGCTGTAATAATTTGTTTTGCCCAAATCTTTTAGTTCAGTCTTGATGAGATGAGCAGAGATGAGCAGAGCAGATACTTTTAAAATCTGATTTAGTTTTTATTCTCCGTCTTTGATTCAGTTTTTAACTTAGAAACAAAAGTTCGGTGTAGTTTTAATGCACATAATCGTCTCGTTCTATGTTTGAGCCAGAGGAACTTCCTCCATCAACAAACCTGCTGCATATTTCTGAGCTTTTCTGTGTTACAGTCTCTAGAAATCAAAATGTAAAGAGCTCAAACAACCTGGAAAACTCTATAGTTCAGCAGAAAGCTGCCCAGCGTCTCTAGCATGAAGGAAGTAATCTGCTGGGGAGTTGTACTTTTAAGCAGCCGCCAGATAATTTGTTTAGGAATAATTTTATCTTAATAATCTTCATATTCTTAATTAGAACATAAGTTATGCGAGGCTGGCTGACTGCAGCTTAGTTTTGTTGTTGTTTGCATCGATTAGCATAATGTTTTGCAGTTCAGTCAGACATCTGGATCCTCCTGGAGCCTTTAAGCCGATACCTGTCTTGTTCTGTGTGTCTGTAAATGAGTGTTTACCTGTTGGAGCCGGTCAGGTGTGACCAGGCAGATCTGCTGTGATGGAGGTTTCACCGGGCCGCAGATCGCCACGATGGAGGACGAACGACTACACGGGGAGCAGCTTGCATTATTTTTTCCTTCTAGTTGTCTCTCTGCTGATTCACTGTTGGGTTGGTTTTATATGAGCTGCAGCTCCTTAGAGATAATTGGATCACTTGTTTCCTCTTTCAGCATCGATCTGCATAACAAACCTGGAGAATTACAGTAATATTTCTGCTGTTCGTTTCTGTTTCTGACGGGCGTGTTGATAGGAAACACGAGGTTTATAATTGGACCTGTTCTCTGCAGCCGCTGGCCTCCGTTTTGATCCGTTTCATCAGCCTGTTCATTGTTATTTTGCAGCTTCTTGTTATTTTTCCACCTGCTTTATTTGCTGCAAGATGGAAAAACACACAGCAAGCTCACCAGAAAAATCTGACATTTAAATTATGTTGTTTTCCCTTCAAACTTTCGCCATGAAAAGTTCACTTTTTGATCTTGTTACGCATTGACACAAGACTTTCCAGTCAAACAAACTAGAGTTTGGACTAAACGGTGTGAATCCACCCTGACATGCGGCTTCATCTGCTGTGTCATTTTCTGCGATAGAAACTTCGCAGCTCTGCGCGTCTGAAGCGTTTTCTTGTTTGTGTCTTTTTTAGATCCAGGGTCTGGAGTGGATGGTGTCCCTCTACAACAACGACCTGAACGGCATCCTGGCTGATGAAATGGGCCTGGGGAAGACCATCCAGACCATCGCCCTCATCACCTACCTGATGGAGCACAAGAGGCTCAACGGCCCCTACCTCATCATCGTTCCTCTCTCGTAAGCCCTGCAGCGTGGAGCTGCCACCGAGAGCTGGATGGCAGCCTGCTGCTACACATACGCAGCAGACCAGAATGTTTTACTGGAGTAAAGTGGTGGATAATTATTTTACACAAGTAAAAATCTAAACCGGAGAGGAGGAAGTGATGCTTTCAGCAGAGAGAGTTTCTTTATGCTCTTTAGTCCAAATGGAGGGAGGGAGAGCTTAATTGTTTTAATGAAACCTTTTGTTAGAAACGTCTTAATGTGAGCTGAAATCCTCCGTCCATCTTGGAGGATTTCTTCTGTCTGATGTCTACAATTTTCTTTGACCTTTGGTTAAAGTCGCCCTCTGTGCAGTAATCTCTGAGTCTCTCCTTCCTTCCTGTATCTCTGCACATGATGGATTCGAAGTGGCTCTTAAAGTAATTTAAGCTGCTGCCTTTGAAGACCGGCGCTGAGTGCTCCGGGTTCACAGGATGAAAGTTAAAGCTGAAACATTTCATTCGCTCTTTTTCAGGACTTTGTCCAACTGGGTTTATGAACTTGACAAATGGGCTCCTTCTGTGGTCAAAATTGCTTACAAGGTAAAATCAAATCTATTGTTTTATTTCACCTGAGCCGTTTTTCTTTAGCTTTTTTCTATATTCATTTCCTGTGTTTTCCATTTAAGGGAACTCCTGGTCTGCGCCGGGGTCTCGTTCCTCAGCTCCGCAGCGGCAAGTTTAACGTCCTCATAACGACGTACGAGTACATCATCAAGGACAAACACATCCTGGCGAAGGTAAAAGATCAGAGATGATCAGAGATACGTCCCGTCGGCTGAAACCACATCGCTGTCTTCAGTTCTGTTTAAAAACAAATCTCTCATATTCAGTTGTTTTTCTGTTTTTATTCGATTTTTTTCTGTACAGCACTGCAAAATAAATCCTGAATGAAAGAATGAGTGTTGCAGAATTAAAACATTAAAAGCATCAATTTCTTTTTGCAATATTTAACTTTTGTCTTCAATCAGAGCTTTATATTTTGATGCCATGAAATAAATTATTATTCTATTCCCTCTGTTCTCTTCTGCTTCGGAGCTTCTTAATGATGCTTCAGTTGTCATCTGACCGCCATGTTTCCTTCCACCCAGATCCGCTGGAAGTACATGATCGTGGACGAGGGCCACCGCATGAAGAACCACCACTGCAAGCTGACGCAGGTGCTGAACACCCACTATGTGGCGCCGCGCCGCCTGCTGCTCACCGGGACGCCGCTGCAGAACAAGCTGCCCGAGCTCTGGGCCCTGCTCAACTTCCTGCTGCCCACCATCTTTAAAAGCTGCAGCACCTTCGAGCAGTGGTTCAACGCGCCGTTCGCCATGACTGGAGAGAGGGTACCTGGCTCAACTGCTGCTCTTCTGTTGCACTAACGGCTTAGAAAAACCTCAAGTTAACAGCTTTCCTTTTAAAATGTGTTGCATATTTCCTTTATTTCAACTGTGGCTGCAAACTTCAGTACAACTAACTAATAAATAAGTACCAAAATATCGCAATAAAATTCTAAGTCCATATTACCCAGCCCTTCACGTTTCATGCTCACCAGGCTGGTGAAGCTGTTCTGGTGCAGAGGAATCAAATAGACGTGTAGTTCTGCATTGTTTAAAAAGAAAAGGAAAAGTTTGAATTTAGCTCAACTGTTTTTCTACATTGGATCGGTATCGGCCAATACTAAACCTCAGATATCGGTATCGGTAGTGATAAAATGTCCCCAGTCTAAATGTCCGGGGATGGCAGCTGGTGCTGAGGCTCAGTGAGTTCAGGTCAGGCTGCCGGGCTCTGGGGCTGCCAGGCTACCAGGTCGGCCTCTGAGGTTCTGCCTCCCATCTGTTTCAGGTCGACCTTAACGAGGAGGAGACCATCTTGATCATCCGCCGTCTGCATAAGGTGCTGCGCCCGTTTCTGCTCCGCAGGCTGAAGAAGGAGGTGGAATCTCAGCTGCCCGAGAAAGTGAGATGTTATGACTCTGTTTACGACATGCAAAATGTTCACTGCTGCTTGACCTTTAACCCCTCAACTATCACAATGACACTGCTGTCCTCATGGATATTAAATCTCTGACATGTAGAGACGATGCAGTCCTTTGGTCTGAGCTCAGAATCCCCAAACTTTCATATTATTATGTTTAATTGGTCAATATAACATTTGAAACAATAGTAAATAATTTCACTGAACTTCAATCGGAACCGCAAAGCATTCTGGGTGATGTAAGGACAGGAAAGGCTTTAGCCACTCAATCTCCCACTGCTAGCTAAGAAATGTTGGTAGCTTCACCAACTCACTCACTCTTTGGTTACCTAGTAACTCACTCACTCTTTGGTTACCTAGCAACTCACTTGCTCTTTGGTTACCTAGTAACTCACTCGTTCCTTTGGCGGTCTTCACTGCTCTTTGGTTACCTAGCAACAACCTGTTGCGCAGCAGCAGCTCAAGGTTTCAGTTCAATAAATTCCATTTGCATGATTTATTGTTTCTTTCTTTTTTCTGGATGTTAAAAGTCTTCAGTCTGGTGTTTTGGTCTAAATTAGAATTGTTTTTTGTTTACAAAGACTTTATAATGAAGTTTATTTGTTTTGTTTGATTATTTCTGATATCTAAAATGTCTTCCAGTGTTACGTTTTCATTAGAATGTAAAGTTTATTGATCTTTGAGAATTTATTCTTGCATTATTGTGACATTTCTTGAAAACAGTAACATTTTTGTTTATCACAACAACTTGTGTGATAATTTATCGTCCAGTAAAGTTTATCGTGACAGGCCCAGTTTATACTGGCAGTGCTCGTTTAAAGCAAAAACATTAATCAATAATTTTCTGCCGATTGATCTGAAACACTTAAATAGTTAAACCATTTGAAGTTGTTTCTCTAACTCACCTTCAGACGTCATTGACTTTACCATGGACGCGTTCCTCCTCTTTGAAGCCAGCTGACATCAGCAGTGAAAAAAACCTTCTGAAAGCTGGAGAAAATATTTCCAACAGAGAAACTTCACCGTTGTTTTCCTCCTCCTCTTTATGGTGACGAAATGTTGTGGTGTGCTGGTGCAAGCGATCCTCAAGCAGCGACTGCTTCCCTGAGAGAGCTGTGGATTTTTATCTTTTATATATCTTATCTGAATCTCTGCCCAGCTGAACTCTCTCTTCAAGTAACACTGTCTTCACTGACCTTTTAGTGACACTTTTCCTCTTCAAGGGGAAACTTAACGCCATCAGCCTCTAACTGCTGATATGTGCGACTTGTCAGCTGTGGCTGTTAATTATCAGCAGTGACGGGGTCACCATGTAGGGCTGCAGTTTGGGGAAAATAACTCACTTCTTGAGCTTCAGACTGAACTAACTGTCTGATGAAGTTATCAAAAATAAATGTTGTGGTTCCTTTGTGTTCAGTGTTTTGATCTGAGCCAGAAAGTCTCCACTGTTCTGATGATCCCTCCTGTTTTGCATTCGTCAGGTGGAATACGTCATAAAATGCGACATGTCTGCTATCCAGAGGGTTCTGTACCGCCACATGCAGAAAGGCATCCTGCTGACCGACGGCTCCGAGAAAGACAAGAAGGTGACTGTTATCCTCTTAATGACGCTTCCCTGCTGTCCACATCAAAGGAACCTCATCTGAACAGTTTTCAGCCTCATGTGTGGACGAGCATTTTGATCAAATACAAAATAAATATGAAAAGTTCATCCAAAGTTCAGGTGGTTCAGTAACTCAGATCCAAAAGTGAAACTCGTTCTCTATTGGTTGATTCATTACATGCTTCATTTAAGTTAGAAGGATAGAAACCCTGTAAGAGCAGAAACCCTGTGGACAGCAGTTACTGCTGCTTATTATTAGTTTAGCTAAATGCACAACAAAGTGTAACAATATTTGTATTTCCTTTAGGGCAAAGGCGGAGCTAAGACTCTGATGAACACCATCATGCAGCTGAAGAAGATCTGCAACCATCCGTACATGTTCCAGCACATCGAGGTGAGCTCTGCTGACAGAAACACAGCATGTTTCACAAGTTCAGCTCATTTAGCTACTTTAGTTTCTCTCCAAGGGTCTGCAAGGGTTACAATAGATTTTTGAGGTCTTGAAGTTGGAGTTGTTTCTATAGTTTTGTCGTCAGATTCTCCTTAAAACATCATTATCTTCCATTTTGAACATTTTGCTTTGTTATCTTTCTTCATTGTTCAGATCAAGGTAATCCAAAATGACTCGGGGTGTATTTTCAAAGCTCTTCCCAGTTCAGATATTTCTTTTATTTTTAGGACTTCACACCTTTCCTAATGAAAATCCATCATTTTCTTTGATTCAGGAGTCTTTTGCTGAGCACCTGGGCTACCCGAATGGCATCATCAATGGGTAAGTTACACATAAAAGGCTCTTCTTTTCTACAGCATCACAGCTCATTTCATCATCCAACTCACAAAGCGGTGAATGTGAAGGAAGACGACTCAATCAGGCACAAGAGTCTAAATGTGGCCGTACGTTCAGAACTCTTCAGTTTAAACGAGGTTTGGACCAGATATGTTCTGCAGTGCAGCTCAAGGTTTTGTTTTAATTAATATTATGTTTTAATATGATTATTATCGTTAATGAGCCTTTGTTTAACCATTTTGCTAAAAACATAAACACACAGACTCTGCGTCAGTGGAGACGTCTGAGTCAGATGAAGGAAATGAAAACGTTCCCGGTTAGGAATAAGCTTTTTTTTTTTTTAAGGTTTTTTATGTGACATTTGTAATTCTTTTTACTGTTTTTAAAAGACAGGATTCTGCACATAATATCTTTTTAACATCTTGTAAAACTAATGTTTGTTTCATTTGCGTATTTAAGTATTTTTTTAGCACTTGGCAGCTGATTTCAGTGTTTTTTTGTTGGACAAGATTAGTTTACATTTGTATGAATTTATGTTATCTTTTCTTAGACACTAAACATGTTGGGTGATTTTGATAAGTATCAATATATATTTTATCCTGGTGACTGTAAATAAACAACTCTGTCTTTAAGTGCTGTTAGTTGTTGGATAAAATAAAAAAAGCATAAAATGTGTAATACTGCATGTGTTGCTGCTGCACAGTGGCTGACATGTTGACTCTACATTTAAATATTCACATCTAAATATTTTTCTGAACCCTTATTTATGAGGGAGTTAAATAGTTTGCAGAAAAAGAGTTTTATATTTGGGAAAAGAAAATAAACTCAACTACTTAATCAGATTAGACTCGAAAAATAAATTATGTATTGAATATCATTATGTTTCTCCAAAATGTGGCTGTACATTCAATAAAAGACAAATAATTTGCTTCTGAGCAAAACTTTTTTATTTGCCTTTTATCAACAAAACAGCTGCTGAGCAGATAAATAATTTAATGCCATGTTTTCCATTAGGCATGATCTGTACAGAGCTTCTGGGAAGTTTGAGCTCCTGGACCGGATCCTGCCGAAGCTCCATGCTACTGGACACAGAGTCCTGCTGTTCTGCCAGATGACGTCTCTGATGACGATCATGGAGGATTATTTCGGCTACCGCAACTTCCAGTATCTACGCCTGGATGGTAAGATCACACCTGCAAAATATACAGAGTTTGCAGCTAATTTACTGGCTGAGCACTAAAGGTGGTGCAAAGAACTAACCAGAGCTAATTAGTGAACTAATTCATTAACTAATTAGTTAAATTGGATCAGATCCAATTAAAATTTTCCTTAATTTGTATATGATCCATGATTGACCAATCAAATACCAACAACTCCTCTGCATAGTTCCTGACCTGAAGTGATCCGCGCCTTGGTAGCAAAGCACAGCATGGATGAAGCCAGGCTTCGAGTCCAACAAAGAGAACGAGTCGCTACACGCTTGACTAAAGTGCAAGAGGAATTCATGTCAACAAATGGCTGCTGTCATATGAGACAGATTATGGAAACATTAGAGCTAGTTCTAAGCTTGTGGCTTGTTTATTGTTGTCATAGTAACTCCATAGCAACTGCCATGACGGTTCGTTACGGATGCCTATCAAGATGGCTGCCACTGACAGAGAAACTGTCTCAAACATCAGTAAGCTTTGAATTCTAATGAACATTTAACGGGGAGACATTTTAAATATTCAAAATAAATAACCCAAAAGGAAAATAAAATTAATTATGAAGTCTGTAAACAAAACTGTCCTTGAATAAAAAGGCCTGGTTGAGAACAAAACACCAGACTGAAAACTTTCGTCATCCAGCTTTTGGTAGAAAGAAAGAAAAAGGAAATGATTTAGTTTATTTAAATTTATTCTGCAGTTGATTGATTTATTGCTTCTTGTTGCTGCTAGCTGTGAATAATTTTATAAGCCTAGCTGTGACTGAAACTGTGACTAGTGTAAATAGTTAGAATAACCAATTCTTGCTTTTCCAGTATATATTTATATGGATGTCAATATGTAGAGGAGTACAATAATATACTTCATGTATGTGAAAGACTGTTGTTTCTATTATTATTATTACATATTTGATTTTTTTTATTCCATTCTAATATTTCACACTCAAACATTCCTGCACTAAGAATCAGTTTGTTAAATTATTGCCAAGTTATTTATTTTTCCCCTGAAATGTCCTCAAATTCTCTGCTTCAGTTTAAATAAAGTAAATCTTTAACTCATTAACAAGATCTTTGTTTTCAGGAACCACCAAATCCGAGGACCGAGCCACACTCCTGAAGAAATTTAACGAGGAAGGGTCTCAGTACTTCATCTTCCTCCTCAGCACCAGAGCCGGCGGCCTGGGGCTCAACCTGCAGGCCGCCGACACGGTCGTCATCTTTGACAGCGACTGGAACCCGCACCAGGTCGGTCCATCAGAACGTCTCCATGTTGACACGTAAAGCGGTTGTTTTAAAGTTAGCGTTCGTTTCTAAAGGTCGGCACAAACTCATGTTTCCTATCATTGACTTTATAAAGAAAAAACTGTTACTCTCTCAAGTGTCAGGAGAAAGCCAAGCTAGTGAATTATTTAATATGGTTGTTTGAAATTGATTCATAAATTCATAACCAAACTTAGTTTTCTCTCGTTCTTTGTAACGTTTAGCCTTATTTCATAGCTAATCCTCCATTTTTAGGATAGAAGCATCTGCCTTTCATTCTGCTGGCATCTGAAGGTTTAACCCTCGTTGGTTTTGGAGGTGCGTTCACACCAGTCCTGTTTAGTCTGGATTAATCAAACTCTGGGCCTTTTGCTTCCGAACTTTGGTCCATTTGGGAGGTGAGGATGTTTAATCAAACTATGCAGACCAAAAAAGCAAACTGTGGTTTGCCTACAAGCCTGGGCCTCGGTTTGGTTGAAGTGAACTGGTGCGGTTTGAATGAACGAGTGAATGTTAAGCGGACCGCAGAACGCCTCAAAAGCAGGAAGTAGACTCCAGCACAGGGATTCTCCTACAGCCGCTAAAATCTGATGCCAACCCTTGTGTTTTATTTTTTTACATTCCGTGAAAAAGGAAGTTGCACTTAGTTTCTTCTTCAAAGATTTTCATGTTCTTTCCTTCAGTGGTTCTTGGTGCAGCGCCCCCACTGGCGAGGAGGGGAACAGGTTTTGTAGAGTTTAGTTTCTCACACAGTGCAGTGTGACAGAGAACCACAAAGTGTTGCAACTTTGCCCCTGAATTGAAGCGAGTCTACTGGACTGTCAGGTCTGATAAGAACCTTATACTTTACCCCAGTTCATCCCTCCACCATGAACTCCACAGTGAATATAAACCCGTTTAGTCAGTGAGAGCATTTACGCTGCCTCTGCATCCATTAAAAGTAGGACTGATTCTATTTTTACCTGAAGCAAATGTGGAATCAATCTTCAGAAATCAACAGGAAATTTTATTCCTGAATAATAAAACAAGATTATTTTCTGTTTTCAAAATAATCCACCAAGACAGACTACATTTAATAGAAAATGTAGTCATTAACCGAGTTAATGACCATATGGATCTGTTTATGCTACACATACACAACATGGATTCATCCTGAAACCAAGTTCCAGTCTGACTCAGGTGAGAGAGAAATATAGGAAAAAATATTAGATTAGGAAGTTGAGAACTGCAGTATTTTATGACACCACCAACATTTCGATCACTGGCTTTATGTTGCTTCCTTCTCAGCCGCCTCTTGGGTTCGCAGCGCAGGGCAGCGCAGCAGAGACACATGCAGTGTAAATGCCCTTTACTTCCTGTTAAAGACACTTTCTCCTGAAACTGCAGGACCTTCAGGCACAGGACCGGGCTCACCGCATCGGGCAGCAAAACGAGGTTCGCGTTCTGCGCCTCTGCACCGTCAACAGCGTGGAAGAGAAGATCCTGGCTGCTGCCAAATACAAACTGAACGTGGATCAGAAAGTCATCCAGGCTGGCATGTTTGACCAGAAATCCTCCAGCCACGAGCGGCGCGCCTTCCTTCAGGCCATTTTAGAGCACGAGGAGCAGAACGAGGTAGGAAAGCTGGTTTTGATGCTCTTCATCACTCATGATCCTCCGGCCCGAGTTCGTCATTTAAGTGCTGGAGTTGTAAGAAAAATAAATGGCTGATTGTTCCTCTGGAGGTAAATTATGTGTTGTGCGTTTGGAACATTTTAATTAAATCCTTGTCGGCTCAATGAGGGCGTCTCTTTGAAGTGCAAATAATTTGCCCTTCAGTCATCCTTCATTCTTCTAATCTAACCTTCGCTGTTTGTTTCCTACTTGAAATCTGAGCAGCACACTTGAGTTTTTTCTCTGTTTGGCAGTAAAAATGTTAAATCCTAAGTGGTGACGCAGACGTCCTGATGACGACGTCTTCGGCTTTGTTTCAGGATGAAGACGAGGTCCCTGACGATGAAACACTCAACCAGATGATCGCGCGCAATGAAGACGAATTCGATCTGTTCATGGTGACAAATGCATTCACATTTACTGGATGTTTATTATGTGAAAGTAAAAACATTGAACACTGAACCAGTTCATCATTTCTTTACACACAGTAAAACAACCTGATTCTGCAGTGGAGTTCAGGTTCAGATTTTGGTTTGTTTTTACATCCATCAGGCCTCCAGGTCATGTCTGCATGTTTTTAGTTAACAATAGTTACTCTGCTGATAGCAACGCCGCTATATTTCAGAACAACAACAGCAGAAAAGTGCATTGAAATAGTTTCCTATTTAATGTTGGAAGTTCTTTAGATTCAAGCTGGAGCTTTTATATCCTTCTCTGTTACCTAACAAGTCATAATTAAGTGATTCATTAACATGATTTAACTTTTTTCCCTAAGAAATAAAATCAAATGTGAAACAAAGTGAAAAAACAACAACAATCGTTTCACACCTGGTGTCTTCAAGTTGATCTTTTTTTCTCTCGTCTTCCCAAAAAGTCAAATTGTTCTTCTGAGTTCCTCTTGCTGGTTTTTCTCTGTAGCGCATGGACATGGACCGTCGGCGTGAGGACGCCCGGAACCCGAAGCGTAAGCCTCGTCTGATGGAAGAAGACGAGCTGCCGTCCTGGATCATCAAGGACGACGCCGAGGTGGAGAGGCTCACCTACGAGGAAGAGGAGGAGAAGATGTTTGGCCGAGGGTCGCGCTGCCGGCGGGACGTGGACTACAGCGACACGCTGACCGAGAAGCAGTGGCTGCGAGTGAGAACTTTCTACCGTTTGCGATCTATCCAACAAAACCCACAAACATCGGGATGAATTAAACCAAATGTCTTGCTTTAGCTTAAAAAGAGAAAACGTTTCCTCCGCTTTGATCCACACTGACAAACACATTTTTATTACTTATTTATGATCACTATAATTATTGTTACTTTTCTCAGTTGTTACTGTCTCTCTGTTTGCTCCCCAGCATCTTTTAACTCCCATTGTTCAATATATTTTAAAATAACAGTAAAAAAGGATTTAATGAGTAACGAATCAGATTATCAATCATTTAATATTTAAAAGTTACATCACCAGACGGGCCAAAATATAAAGTTAAGTGAAAATTTTGGTATTTTAAGGATGAAAATGACAATAATTCATATAATTAATAAAAAATTAAATTTAACAAAAACTGCCGGTGTGAGTCTGAGTCTGGTGGATTTTTGATGAGCAGAAAATTCAGGAATAAATACTTAAAGTGAAGTGACTGAAGTGAAAGTAAAAAGTACAGCAGAGAAAAAACTCCTAAAAGTAAGTTGAAACTTTTACTTGATCAAATGTAATTGAGTAAATGTAACTCGTTACTCCCCAAGTCTCAAAACTAATAATTAGGTTCTCGAATAATTTACCCTTAATTAGGAGAACATTGATAAATCAGTTTTCAGTGATTTAAAACTGATTTATCATAAATAGTGATACGTCTTCTCCACTGATATTATGTGCTGTAAAACCAGAAGGTTGTGACATTCAGCCTCTTTATTTAGCGACGTTTCAGACAAACGGAAGACGGATCGGACCGAAAGCTCCAGTCGCTGCTAAAGATAAAAACAATCGATTTTTATCCACCATTCTGTGATCTTTTTATTTGGAGCAACAGAAATGTGACACTTTTTATTTCTGTGCTGCTGGTTTTAAATTTTCTGACAGAAAATGGCAGAAACCACCTTCTAAAAACACTTAAAGGTGTTTTTAAATTCTCCTCGTAAATGCAGGCTGCTGCTATTTATCGCTTTCATATTATATAATTAGAGCTTTTGAACATAATTAGAAGTTTTGCTTTGTGGGACGCTGATGACAAACAACCAATAAGCACTTTTCCTCTGGAGAAACACCAAAACCTCTGCTAATCAATTTTATTGAGTTGCTCAGACGCTTCGGGGAGAAACGGGATTAGAACAAAGACACTTTGAGGCCAAGGTGACAGGATGTGGAGACCAGCGTAAGCTGCGGTTCAAACAAACGCTCATTAGAGGGAGAAGAATGTGGGCCGACATGCTGGCGCCGAGACACAGAAGAGCAAAAAGCACCACGACAAGGTGACATGCAAAACAAGAAGATCTGGACTTACAGAGCAGATTCAGCTCCACGTCTGTCGGTTTAAAAACAGGGAAGAAACGGCGACTTTCTGAGAAACTAGCGAGTGTAGAACACTATGAAAACAACTAAATATGCAAATAACTAATGAGTGGAGCTGGATGATACGACTGATAAAAGTATCATGATTTAATCGTCCATAATCGATAATCATTAATCATTTTTTTGTCTTAAATATCTGATATGCTGATAAACTGATTGTGAGACTGAGGTCATTTTTCTGGACGATAAATGGCCTCAAACGTTTTGGGGCCATTTTTAAGTAATAAAATGGTGATGATGGCAAAATGATGCAAGAACAAATTCTAGAAGATTAATAAACTTTAGATTCTGATGAAAATTTTAAATTTAGTGGAAGACATTTCAAATATTGAAATAAATAAATTATGATGATTTATTGTTTTTCTTTTTCTACAAAAACTGTATGATAAAAGTCTCCAGTCTGGTGTTTCGGGCTCAACTGGCTCTGTTTGTGGAAACTAGTCCCAGTGTTAAATGTTCATTACAATTTAAAGTTTATGGATTTTGAAAATGTCTTCTCGGTCTGTTATTATGCCAGTATTACCATTATATTGCTTGGAAATATTCTCAAAACAACTTTATCATTTATCACAATAACTCTGGGACTGTTTATCATCCAGCAACGCTTTTATCAGTATCGTACTTCACTGAAGTGACGTTAAACCTGGTCTCTGTCCTGCTCTGACTTCCAGGCCATCGAAGACGGGAACCTGGAGGAGATGGAGGAGGAAATCCGCTTGAAGAAGCGTAAACGCAAACGGCGCCAGGACAAAGACTCGTCCAGCAGAGACGACGGCAGCATGAAGGCCAAGAAGCGGCGAGGCCGGCCGCCGGCCGAGAAGCTGTCGCCCAACCCGCCCAAACTCACCAAGCAGATGAACACCATCATCGACACGGTCATCAACTACAGAGACGGGTAGGCTGCAGGTTTCTGCAGAGCTGCTTCATGAAAACATTATTTAGACCAGCAGCAACAATCCAAACAGAAGCTGCACATTAACCTGCACACACATGTTGCCAGACTGGATCATAAAGTGTCCCAGTAATTATTGCAATAAACCATAATATTGTTGTTTTGAGACTATTTCCAAGTAATATAATCATCATAATGGCATAATAATGCAATTACAAAACTAGAAACATAAATACCATCTTTGCTACTTCAGGGTCATAATCCCTGTTAATATTTCCACTTGACTCCATTGGACTCTTTCTGTGCCATTAATCAACTGATCAATTGATATTTCTGCTACATCAGAAACTGTTACCAGCTGAATCATTCAGACATCGATGTGTGAAACTGCTGACAGTCTCAGGTTTTCACACCCAGCAAACTTTCAGGTTGACAGAGACGATCCAAAGAAAGGTCAAGTTTATTTCAGCAGCAAAGTGGTTCAAGCTGCTTTCCATGATAAAAACATTAAGCTACAAAGCTGTAAGGAAAACACCAAACAGTCAACAACTGAACAGACGTCATATGTGATGAGTGGCATCACCAGAATCACACATCGATATGTTGGTCCATGTTTCAGTTATTATGGTTCCTAAGCTGCTCTAAACAGACCAGTTTTTGTCTGGATTTAAAGGAACTCGGAGTTTATTCCAGATTTGTGGTGCATAGAAGCTGAATGCTGCTTTTCCATGTCTGGTTCTGGATGCAGACCAGACACTTTGAGGTCCAAGTCAGAGTTGATCACTGCAGCCAGATCTCAGCCTGGTTGCTAGTTTCTTGCTGTAATAACTTAGAAAAGAGAAAACATCCGTCGTGTGGATGAGAAGACCTTCCAGTTGTCAGGTTAGAACAGGAAACCTGGTCTGAGGTGATAGGAAGGTACAGAATCTGAAGCCAAAATGGTTCTGAAAAGACTCATAAAGGAGACATTTTTAAACATTGTCCTCCATGTGGGCGCTCCGCCGGGCCGCCTGCGGTTCTGCTGTGCTGGCTCCATGTTGGAGGATGAGCTCCAACCCATTTGGTGATTCAACACAGGAAAGCAAAGAGAGGTTCGGGTTAGAATCCTTGTTGATGAGCACACAGAGAAAAGGCGAGACAGTTGTTCACACAAGCAGGTAAACGAGTGAAGGGGTGTGTGCGTGTGTGTGGGGGGGTGTGTGTGTGTGTGCGTGTGTGTGCCGCGGTGTCAGTTACTGCCCATATAGAAAACACTGATTACTCTGACTGCATTGAGCTGTGAATGGTCAAAATGACTGATGGAAGAGGAGGAAACTCACTCAAGCTGCCGATGAAGCACTGAAATGTGACGCCTGTAAAAACATATATTTCTATAAAGAAGCCAAATGTTTTCTCACAGAATTAACATTTCAAACTCTGTTGCAGCAGACCTTAGCACTGCAGAAAAACCCTTTAAGAAAATAAAAGTATCGATTTGGTTATGACAACATTTGTACTATAAGAAAATGACCAACAAATGTTTGAAAAGTCAAACATTTATGTTGCGTTTGTGTCTGCAGTGTTGCTACACGTAGATGAAAACTGATCCGTTTATGTTGATTTTAAAGGGGCAGTATTATGTAAAACCTTTTTATTTATTTACATCATGTTTTAATATTATTCATCAAAACCAAACCTGGAGTGTTGTCTTGATTCTTTCATGCATGTTTGAGAAGTCCTTAAATCTCCATGGCAACCATTCAGCAGAGAAAAGATCTGGGTGGACCTAGCTCCGCCCTCAAGGACGAAGCTCCTCCTCAGAGCTGCAGTTTCCAACCTTCTGCCTCCCAGAGCAGCCCTCCTCTGCTGTGCCCCCTCTCAGCTCCTTCAGACTAGCCAGCAGCAATTAGCAAACAGTGCTGATGCCACTATAGGAGCTACTTCTCAGAGCAGCGCTAGTAAAAACGTTGTTATGGGTTAATAAGGAGCCATGTTTGATGACTTCCTGAAGGAGGAGTTTCTGAAAGAGTAGGAGTTCTTAAAGACACAAAGACCCAATTTAAGGGCTTTCATTTATGAAGTCAAATTTCTTTCAGGTGATATTTGATATATGTAGCATTTTTATAACAACTGAAGGTAACATAGTTACTTGATTATGCTATAAAATGCCACTACCTGCTTGGAAAATACATAATAGAAGAAAAGAGGTATATATTTTTACTTTCAAACCTGGAGAAAAGACTAAATTGTTTTTGTACATCTGAAAGATTTTATTTTTAATAATTTAATCTCAGCTTTCTGGCGTGCCGAGTGAACCACAATACATCTTCATTATTAATCCTTTAATTTCTAACCTATTTTCAGACGCGTCCTGGGAGAACCTCACAGGATTCAGTCGTAATAAAAAATCGACCCACACTGCGATTCTTTCAAATTCACTCAGTAACGGATGAATCTTGTTCGTTGAGTAAGTCTCGGTTCGACCGTTCGCTGCTTTAATGGCGGCTGGATGTTCATCCTGATAGGAGACTTTAATTAGCGCCTCTCCAAAAAGAAATCTTCACCTGACTCAATAACAATAAATTGTTCCAGCATTTATTGCAATAATCAGCAATATTCTTATTTTTGAGACCATTTTCAAGTAACATGATAAAAATTTCACAATAATGGAAGAAAACAAGGTTCTATAAACAAAATGTTTCTTCAAAATAAAATGGGACAGTTAAAGACCAAAGCACCAGACTGAAGACTTTTGTCTTTTCTCATCCAAATAAAGGACTAAAGCAACCTCCAAACTGTGAAGCGGTAAAAAATAAAACTGTGTGACTGCAGTCTAGAGACAAAGCTTCATTTCCTCTGCAACACATCAAGGTTTGTCAGCGTGGAAATCTCAGCAAATAAGCAGCCGCCACGCCTACAGAGAACTGTTCTGGGATCAGTAGTTTCCTGATCTCACATTAAGAGCCGTAAATAAACAAAGCAAGCAGTTCTGAGGCTTCTAGGAATCGCAGTCATTCATGGCACCGTCACACTGCGAGGCAGACATCTGAAGACCTTTTCCTGACTCCACAGCCAGGGAACTTTGCAGATTATATCAGACTGCAGGGTTTGGTGATGTTTGGGTCTCCTGAGGCGTTCATATGTTATACTTTTAACCTTGTTTAAGATTAGAGGTGCAATAAACATTTTGGTTTCTATCTGATTAGGAAACAAAGAGATTAAAGCAGAATATAAATAAATACTTGAACTAAAAATAATTTTTATAACTGCAGTAATACGTCTAAATGTTTTATTAAAATATGATGTGTTTTCCAGGCCATTTTATTGCACAATCATGTAATATTGTGCAAGAATATTAATTTAATTTATTAGCAGCTGCTTTGCTGCTAATATTTAGTTCTTATAAAATGCTTTTATATCAAATATGACTGAGAAAAAGCTCGACTTCCTGATTTAATGCCTTGAAATTGGACCCCTGTTTCTTTAAGAAGCTTCTGCTCTTTCTGAAGCTCCGCCTTCAGGAAGTCATCAAACATGGCTCCTATTTTAACCCCTTAACACTGTTTTTACCAGCGTTGCTCTGAGAAAGAAGTCCTGTAATGAGCTCAGCAGCTCCCCCAAGTGTTTGCTAATTGCTCCCAGCTAGTCTGAAGGAGCTGAGTGGGGGAGGAGCTGCGCCCCGAAGGCGGAGCTACGTCTACCCAGCCGTTTTGCCCAGCTGAATACCAAAAGACTCTTTAAATCAGGATGAAACCGTCAAAGATATATATGTATATATGTACATAAGCTCCTTGAGGTCAAAGATCTCCTTTTCCAAGAGCGTCCTGACGACAATACAGTTAAACAGTTTCCAAACTATAATATAAGTTTTGTTTCAAGTGACAAAAAAGAAAGAAGTTAACTTCAATTGAATATCTTTTTACCCACTTTTGAATATGCAAACAAAGTTTTGTCAGATATTCATGGAACTGCAAATTCATTCCGGTACCAGAAGAGAAGTCCAGGCCAGGATTTGCGAACATGTTGCATAGTAAAAATATTTTAAAACCGCGTTGGTCAAAATTACAACTTGTGGTCCAGAATCAAACCAGATTAAAATGTTGTGGCATCTGCAAACAATCTGCAGCAAAGAGTTGGCTGAAACGCCTCCATAGAGACGTGGAGGACGTTTCACCAGGGATGGAAGTTCTTGCTTTTTCTGACGTTTAGAAGAAAATCTTCAAGGGAAAACCTTTTTTTTTCCTGCATGGTGATACTTTCTGTGGGTGTGGCTTTAATCTGAAAACTCTCCAGAACGTCTGCAGGCATTTCAGCAAACATCCAACAGCAGCAGAGAGTGCATCCGACTCACAGATTGCCATTAAGATTAACCCTCCTACACCGTTGTTCTCTTCATTAGCCGGATTATCCAAATCATCCAGAGAAAACATCTTCTGAAGTGGATGAAAGAACTGGTGGTTTCTTTGTCTTTTATTTTCATTTGGATCCCATCTGGGCTGTTGAAGTTGTGACGAATGTCAAAAACTCCCGTCCATTTTTTCAGATCGTGTCAAATTTTGAAAAAGTGGTAATTCAGATGGTTGTAACCATGACAACAGGAAGTCTCCAGGCACAAGCGGCCGGTGAAGCGGTCGCGCTAACACTTCGAAGCAGATGGTTCAGATTTGGAGCTGCTTGTGTTGCTGGCATTGAAAACATTTCTGACAGAAGCAATCAAGTGTGTCTGTTTACAAGATGAATGCAGAGGAAACTCAACGCCTACTTCTAAAATCTGTTGCCCCTTTTTCTTCTCTGGGGAAATTAGATTAGGGAAACATCAGGTAGCAAACAGCCTCGGCCATCTTTGCAAATATAGCGGACAAATAAATATTCACTGGTTGCCAACATGTTAGACTTGGTTTCACTTCAGCTTTGATAAATGTACATGTCTGAAATGAACAGGCCTGGGCTTATCAAACATTAAGGTTTTCCTTTAAGCTTCATAAAACAGGAACTGTTCTTCTGGACTGAATCGCTTCAGTCAAATCGTCTTCTAACCTGCAAATCTGATCATTAATACATACTATCTCTCCTCAATAAATTGGTTGTTGCTCTAGTTTGTTTTATTTGAGGGTCATAATTTTCTGCTGGTTACACACTGATCCACTTTTCAACAACACAAAGCTGAATTTTTCTGAGTTAGTCTTGGTTTTGGTGATTAACAGCAGCAGCTGTTAGAGGTTTATAAACTGACAGCAGTGTGTTTGGCCTCCCAGTTTCAGCTTGTTTTCTGCTGCAGGTCAGGCAGGCAGCTGAGTGAGGTGTTTGTGCAGCTGCCGTCCAGGAAGGAACTGCCAGAATATTACGAGCTGATCAGAAAACCCGTCGACTTCAAGAAGATCAAGGTTTGTTCAGTGACGTCAGGCCAAATAAGACAAAGGTTTAAAAAGCCTTTTGTTTTTGTTCGGTACCAGAAATGTCTCTGAGGTTTCTGGGGGATTAAATGTTTCTGAATAATTTTCTTGAGGTTTTATAGCAGCTTTGGTCGTAGTTATTTGCAGGTTTAAGCTTCATTAATCTGAGAAAACGTGGAGGTTCAGTGTGAGTCTTTAAAGCTCTTCTCCCTGCTGGTGCCAGGAGCGAGTGAGGAACCATAAGTACCGCAGCCTGGGGGACCTGGAGAGGGACGTGATGCTTCTCTGTCAGAACGCACAGACCTTCAACCTGGAGGGATCCCAGGTACAAGCCGCCTTGAACACTGGGGACGTTCATGGACGAGTCTGTCCACAGAGACGCGTCTTCATCCTTCAGTTCTTTCTGCTTTGCTTCCTGATGGCGGTTCATTATAATGTCTGCTGCATGTCGTCTTCTGGGCCTCAAATTAACCCATTTTGTCTTGTTTTACCTTTGGACGGTTCTTATGATGTGTAGCCATGGCAACAAAGTACTCTGACTTTTGTTCTTGTTTTCTGTGTTGGGAGCAGCTGATTAGCATTTAAATTTCATCTAAATGTATTTTTTGAATAAGAAAATAAACATTTTATTGTCTAAAATGACAATAAGTTTAGTTCTTATTATAAAAAATATTTACAGACTTTTTTCATATCTTAAATAAAACGTATTTTTGTACAGTTTTGTCTTCATTCCTGCTCTGAACATGTTGATCTTCAGTAAATGGTCTTTTCCTGAGTTTGCTTTTCTCCAGTTCAGGTTATTTGATAATAATCAATGAATGAATCGTTCAGCCTTGATATTTCGTCTCTTTGCATCGATTTAATCTGGACGATCTTTGAATCTTTGCTGGGGATTTTTACATTTTCACATGCACATTGTGTTTATTTAATAAGATGGAGGGGAAAAAATGTTTTTCTTCCCAAAATGCATTTTAGCAACTTTAAAATTCACCTTTCATAGTTGAGCCTACTGGTCCCAGAGGGACCAGTCTGTTTGCAGACGCTGCTGCCACTTTAAATCGTCTTCCTGACCTTCCAGCTTCGGTTCAAACAGGTTTTTATGTTTTTATACCAGATATACGAGGACTCCATCGTTCTCCAGTCTGTTTTCAAGAGCGCCAGACAGAAGATCGCCAAGGACGAAGACAGCGAGGATGACAGCGACGAGGAGGATGATGACGACTATGACTCAGAGGCCGAAGGTAACACACACACAGAAAATCAGCCTTGTCATCTCATTAGAAGTCGACTCGGTTCCTTCCCACTGGAAACCACTGCAGCTCAAACTGCAGTGGTTTGACAGCTGCAAAAAAACACAGATATAAAATAAAACCAGACGTTCATGTTGGATTTTAAGCCTTTTTAAGCCTTAATTTGTTCACCGATGTAAGAACATATTCAGACACAAAGTCGCCGCAGTTTGTACTTAAACCCGGTTCTGTTCTCCAGCCAAGTCTGTGCGGGTGAAGATCAGGCTGGGCCGGGACGGCCGCAGCCACGACAAGGGCAAGAAGAGGCAGAGCCGCGGAAAGGCCAAGCCGGTGGTGAGCGACGACGACAGCGACGACGACCAGGACGATAACGTAGGTTCATGGCAGACCTGCCCACTTTAGACCGTTTTTATCTTTGGAACGGTTCTGGAACGGTTCTGGCTATTGCAGGATTAAATCTCTCTTTACCAGCTGAGGCCATCCGCTGCTCTCACCGCAGGTCGCACAGAAATCTGTGCTTCAGAAGGAGAAAGTGTCATTTATATAAACTTTAGGTCAAAAAACAAACCGGGGAATGGAAACATGGATATTTGAGGCAAACTCCTTGTGCGCCTCGATGTTTCCATCAGGAAGAGCAGGATGGAGGCGGTAATCCAGGGAAAACTTAGCTTAAAACGTAGCGGTTAGCTTTGGAAGCTAGCCATTAGCACTGATACCGAAGGAAGACCTGGAAGGATTCTAGTCTGACCTTTTCCCAGAGTCCCTCCCCCAAAACGATTAGGTCAAAGGTGAAAACATGACACCTCTCTGCTCTCTGACTGTCACCTCTCTCTCCCTGCAGGATCAGTCGGATAAAAGCAAAAGCGACGACGACTGAGGAGGACCAGCAGCAGCTGCAGCAGGACCAGCAGCAGCTGCAGCAGGACCAGCAGCAGCTGCAGCAGGACCAGCAGCAGCTGCAGCAGCGTGAGGATGCTGAGCTTAACAAAAGGACAATATCTTCATTTTCTGCCCAGCTTCATGCTGATTCTTTGGTTTTGTTTCTAGTGCGTTTTATCTTCTGCCATCAACTTTTAAAACATATTACTAATCAATCAGTAATTTACACCAATACCAATCAGCTTATTATCCTGTTTTTTAGAGTTTTCTAGTATATTTTTGTCTTCATAAAGAAGAAATTCTCTATGAAAAACAAAGTCGCACATTTGGTCATTTTATGAATTCATCTTAAAGTATATAAATATTCCCACATTAATATAAGACAAATAAAATTTGACATATTAGTGAAAGTCTGTTTTTAGTTTCAGGTTTTCTTTTTTTTCCTACATTTTGGTGCTTAAAATGGTAAAAATGTAAAATGAAAAAATGCAGTTTTTCCCAAATGAAGCCACTAAACCGGGAATTTATTTTATTTTTATTTTCATCAAACATCTGTTAATTATTTAGAAGTTCTCTTAGATTAATGTCTGAATTGTTTTGAAAAGTCAATAATATTGATAATTATAGTTAAAATATATTTCAGCTCCCATTGATGACAAAATGAATAATCATTTTTAATTACATTCAATTGTAATGATTAATATCTTGCTTGGTTATAATATGCTAAACATGAATTTAATCAGCTTCAAAGCAGATTTTAGTTACTGTTACTTTATTTAGAAAATAAAAACTGCTACATTGATGTTAATTGAGCTGAAAAAAGTTTTTTTTTTTACAGATTTAATGTTTTTTATTTTAGTTTTTTTGTCACATTAAATATTTCAGATCAAAATAATTTTAATATCAGAAAAAAAAACGTTGCAAACTTCATAATGACTTTTCTTTGCAGGGCTGTTTTAATACGATCAGCCTGATTTAAATCAAGGCTTTGACTAGACCGCTCCAAAAACATGAAAAAATAATTAGTTTTTGTCTTTCTGTTCAGTTGTTCAGCGATTTGCTTTGAGGAAAAATGTTCTCTGGGACTTTCTGATCAGCCCCTCAGCATGACGCCGCCTCCACCATGTTTGACTGCTAGCAGGACGTTGTTTCCTTGCATCCTCTTAGTTTTACACCAGATCGAACTTTCCAAAGTAACTCCACAGAAATGTTTTACTTTTTGCAGGATCAATAACATTTTTTTAAAAAACATCTTTCATTTCTTTGTTTTTCTCATAAGCAGTTTGTCGCCTCTGCAGATTCATGAACATTAATGCCTTTTTCTCTCATCTGAGTTGAGTTTCTTTAAATCAGCGAATGAAGAGACTTCGGCATATTTCTGCCTACTTCATGCAGTCAGAAAGGCCCAATTTAAGGGATTCCAACAATAATTGATAAAACTGATCTGAAAAATACAAAACCAGTAATTTATGTTTTAATTAAAGCTGTTTGTGTTTCACAGAGCAGCAGACTGGTGTTTGAACAAACTGCTAACATTCTGATTATTTTTATCTTTAGGAGTTTTTGCAGCATTACAGGTATTTTACTTCACTACACTGGGTAAGCGATGATATTATTATTATTTGATAAATCAGAAATAAGACTTTCCTATAAAACTATTAAAATCTGATCTTTAAAATTCCTAAAATAATATAAATCTTTTATTTCAACACACTGTGGGAGATAAAAATCAGCAGTTAAAGCAACATCCAGCTTCAATGCCGATGTCAGTTTTTATTTAATAAAAGATAAAAACAGCCATAAAACCATTTCTAAAGTTGATCAAATATCGCAAGTTGAAACATGAAATTCAGACGGTTAAAAATGCAAACTGCTTTTTTAAACATTTTAATGAATAAAAACATCATTACGTGTTATTTTATAAGCTCCTCCCTTTTTTATATTCTGACAGTTATAAAAATGTTAAACACTTTTTCCAGTTCTTTGTGTTTTAATCACTGTATCGTAGCGGACAGCAGCTTTCTGGGAGACGCTTTGTTTATTCTTCTGTTTCGCCTCAACGCATGAAAACGAGACGCAATAAAAGCCCCTTTTGTTACATTTAAGACAGAATCTAAATGAACAGAATATGTTAAAGTGTATTGATTTATCCATCTGGTGTGTGTGCCTCGTTTTCCCGCCTCGGTTCTGTTTGCAGCATCAGAACAGATAAATCTCCTGATGCAGATTTATCACTTCGCTCCGTCAGCCGCTTCCTGTTTGCTTTCTTTGCACATTGTCCTTGTGGTTGTAATCTCAAAGCCCCGAGCAAATAAATATTCATGACTTTCTGCACAAAAAGGTGTGATATTAATTATTTTACTGTTTTAATTGATGCTTTATTTGTGTGTGTGAAAGGTGAATACATTACTCTTATTAAAAAGTGATTAAATTCAAAAGGTTTTTGTTTTACACTTCAAAAACATTAAATCTGACCAAATATTTTCTAACTATAAAATTGGTTTATTTTGCAAAACTGTAATTTTCTCCTGGTGGAAACCATGAAGAAGAAGACAGGAAGTGGTAGGAGGATCATGTTGTGGTTTTTAGTGACTTATTTTAATTGTGGAAGCACCATAATTGTGAATATAATTATTTTCGCCTGCAGTCATTCATAATGCAGCAGCTTTTCCCAGCTGAAACTGAAACATGCAGCAGAGCCCTGCTCTCCGGCACATCAAAAACCTGCCTCCTTTTCTTATCCCTGCATTTCAAACAGCTCCTCTAAGCCACTGACCAGCCATGGCCTCCTTTTCATCCGGGGCTTTGAAGCGCCGGGCTGTTGCTTCAGGCCTGAGCCGGGAAACGGCGGGCAAATTGGATCTAATCCTCGTCTGAGCAGCCGGGATGTCAGGTGCCAGGGCCCATTCCTGCCTCCCTCTGTAGCTTTTGTCTGCACCGCCGGGGATCTGTCCAACTCCAAATAAAATCAGGGATCTTTTTTCCGCCTCCTGATGACTCATGGACCTGAAAGGGCCAGGTGTCCCGTGTTGTGAAAGAGCCCGGTTTGTTTGGTGCATTCAAAGGTGGGAAGCGGCCTACATCGGTGCTAACGCTTGCACAGCTTAAAAGGAGAGGCTTTGTGTCCCTGCGGATTCCAGGATTCACTACCAGTTTAACGCATGATCGGGGAAAATCCTCATGGTTTTCTTTTTTCTTTCAGGTCGGAGGGCAGCTGAGGACATCACACCTGGTTTATCAGAGTTCACACCTGAGATGGACCGAAACCAGTTGGTTCAGATTT
The DNA here is from genome assembly GCA_902982915.1 of Phalloptychus januarius. NCBI lineage: Eukaryota > Metazoa > Chordata > Actinopteri > Cyprinodontiformes > Poeciliidae > Phalloptychus > Phalloptychus januarius. The sequence continues at coordinate 162,865 of CADWAE010000482.1, forward strand.
GAATGTGTAGTAAAAGAAGCTGTTTACATCTGGAGGACTTTCCAAAATCACTTTAATGGAATTCAGAATTTGTTTTGCTAATGAATTGATCTCCAGCTCAATTTAAAGAAGTTTTCTCTGGTTCAGTAGATTCGGTTGGATTTGGGACCAAAGCTGCAACATTTGTTGCCTGTTCTCCTCCTCGCCTGTGGGGGCGCTGCACAAGAAACCACGACATAAAACTTCTAAAGAAAACACAAAGTGCAACTTTCTTCTTCATGAAATGTAATAAAAATGGAGCGCCAGGTTTGACCATTGATAGGATTTCTCTTTTGCGCTAAGCTAGCTGGTTTATTTTGCTTCTTTATTTTTGCGCCGGTCCGTCACATACAGGCCCAATGACACACCTTCACTACTTGTAATCTAAACATTTTTTTAAACTTCACCAAATGTGAGTATTTCTGGAGGAAAAAAGGATCAAGAACCAAATAAATGTTCTCCTAATTAACTCCTGATCCCTGCAGCGAAACATGAACTGTAAAATAATGGCGTCTGCTTCACATCACGCACTGATTGACTAAAATGTTAGAGGAGGTTTTAGATGCATTGGGCTGCAGCTGCCACTATACATGCATGTAAACATCTTGTTCTTTTCAGTGATGTAATTCTGTTTATTTCTCTCTTTCTGCAGGTGCAGAAGCAGACCGAGTTGTTTTCCTCTCCTCTCTTTCTTTCTGTCTCAATTAAACCTGAATGAATTTCTTATTAACTTTTATACATATCTGAAGTGGAGCATCACAGCGAAAGCTGTAACTCTCCACTTGTGAAGGTAAATCTGTTGGCATCATACGTTAAAAGAATGAATAAATGTATTTTAAAATATATAAAAAGTATTTGAACAAAATTCAAACTTTCTGGATGTTAGTTTTCAAAGAGTTTTAAAATAACTGAGTTGTGTTTAAACTGAGACTGAGTGAGTTTCTCCTGATGGTGAGAAAAGATTCACACTGTGACCAAAAAACGGCCATTTTTATTCCCACCTTCCCTGTTTTTAACCAAACTGTGACATCATCAACATCCAGCAGGCAGCGGCTGTGAGAACCGCCAGCAGTAGAAGAAGAGAAAACGCGTTCAGGTTGGATAAATGGCCCAAGTATGTCTGATAGATGCGACACTCGGCCAGTGAACGAAATGAAACTGCAGCGTGTTTGAGTTTGTGTCAACGCCAGAAGGCTTAATATCTGGGATGAAAATATGCATTTAGCCAGAATGTGTCTGCTTTCCTTTCACTGTCTGGATATATAAACCAAACGTTTAGAGAGTCGATGCTTTAAGTTTAGGCCGATGTGAATTTCAGCCGAGGAAAATCTGGATCTAAACTTCTGAAATGTTAGTTTAACTTCATCGTAACGAGATGCAGAGTCTAATCCTCTAAAGACTTTTATTGATCCTTCATTTCTCTCTTTTGCACAAAAACTGGATGACAAAAATGTTCAGTTTGCTGTTTTTGTCTCAATCCTTTTTTGCAGGTGAATTTTGTTTTTCATAATTCATTTTGTTTGTTTTGCTTTTTTAGTTTGGATATTTAAAATGTCTTCCACTTCCACTGTTAAATATTTATTAGAATTTAAAGTTTGACGATTTGTTTTTGCATTTTATGCCTTTATTACTGTTATATTACTTGAAAATGGTCTCAAACAACAATATTATCATATTTTGTAATAACTTCTGGGACAATTTATCATCCAGAAAAACAGGATTTAACTGTTTCCTTTGGAGGATTTTCTTAGTAAATTAAATTATTCTTTGAAAACAGGATTTTGTGTTTTCTGATCTGATACTTGACCATCTAAATCACATGTGTCAAACTCAAGGCTCAGGGGCCAAATCTGGCCCGCCGCAACTTTTTATGTGGCCAAACTACGTCAATAATCCCCACCACCACCGTTGCAAATAATATCACACATTAATGTCAATATTGTAAATATTCCTAGCAAACATTTCTGAATCAGCTGCAAAAATCTGTAATTTTGTGAGCAAAAAACCATTAAAACAATCAAAGATCCTGGAGAGACGGATCAGCATGGAAATATGTTCAATATTACTTAATTTTAAGAAACATTTACTGAATGCTAAAGCAAATAGTTGTTAATATTTTAACAATTCAGTGGATTTTATTAATGCATTCTGGCACAACTTGGAGTATATATTGATATGCTCCAAATGAGCATTTACATCTAAAACATGTAAATCTGTGAGCAAATATGCAAAACTTAAACTTTACAAGACAAATGGGACCAAATTTAACATTAATTAGATCAATTGATCATAATCAAGTCAAACTGTGTTGATCTAATTCCACAGAATATTCAACCCAAACTGTTAAAGTGTATAAAATGAATGGATGCCTGGTTTCCAGTTCTTCTCGTCTGACTCGTCTCCTGATTCCCTCAGTTTTTTGCTCACAGAGGCAGGAAATGGAGCAGCAGCTCAACGCCGCCGCCGTTCAGCCAGGATCTCATCATCACACGACGCAAAGCATTCTGGGAAACACGTTTCTTGATTTTTTTTTCAAACACAAATGCATGTAATGCTGCAATCATGGATGTAGAATCATAAATCATCAACAGCACCGACACAGTAACTACCTCCAGCCTGTTCTGCTTCAGCCTCCACAGACATGGATTTTAACAGGTTCTGTTTATATGTTATCTTCAAAAATACAAAGAAAATCCTTTAAAACAGCCTTTTTTATAGAACAACGACATGAAAATGAGAGATTGTAGCAACACAGTGAAGAATTAAAGCTGCAGTTGAACATCTTTGCAAACAAACCTCCTGACCTTTCAGGGCTGCTTTTGTCAGCTGCTGTTTTCAACAAACCTTTTGTCTTTAATTACAGAAAATTGGATTAGTAGTTTTCTACACTCAGTTTCACACAGAGAGCCCAGCATAAATGTTTGGCTGTTGAATTGAACCAGTCCAGGTTGCTAGCAAGTTAATTTTCTATTAGCAGCTTTAAATCTTTTACATTTCATTATCAAGGCTCATTAAAATAAATCTTTATCTTGGTTTTATTCTATTCTCCCTCTTCTCTCCCTCCCTGAAGGATAAGTCCTTTTTGACACATTTTGTTAACTTAACTTCTGACCAGAGTTTTGGACTTTTCTCATTGCAGCTCATGTTACCGGCGAAGCCTGCAGTACCTACTGCGGCCACCAGGGGCCCCCAAGAGCAACACATTGTTTCTTTTTATCAATAAAATAATCATTTCTACATACATTATTAAATATATATTATTGTAAAAACTAATGTGTTTTTGAAATTATAATAGAAATTATTACAAAAGAAAAAATAAATAAAAAATCAGCTCCACTGAGGGGCCCCTTAGTGGCTGCTTAGTTTGCTTGTACATTGGGCCGGCCCTGTGGAGCGGCGAGTCGGTACGGAGGAGGCATGTGGATCCTCTCCTCCATCTGATGGAGTAAAATGACTTTGAGGAATTTAATGGCCGATGAAGCAGATGAAAAAAACAAAGGCAATGTTGTGTCAGCGTTCTGATAACACCATCGCTGCAGCTGCAGCTGCAGCATCAGGTCTTTATTGCCCTGCAGGCATTTTTCCCAATTCACTGCGAGGTGCTGAGAAACGATAACCAGGTCTGATCGTCCTCATCATTCCTCCAGTGTCGGGAACTAAAATCTGTATTTTGTAATTAGCTGTAAAAAGATAAAAAAAATGGAGGAAAACATTTATGAGAATACTTCTGTGTAAAAATGATGTAGGAACAAAATTCATCAGTTTGATTTATTAATGCAGAATGTCCAGACTTTGCTTCAATTTTTAACTACAAATCTGGAAACAAATGAAACCGGTTTATGCTGAGAATATAAAGAAGTATTAAGCTTTCATATTCATCCGTCATCAGCTGCACTTTCTTTTAAATGAAGCAAATTTCTGTTGCTGTGAGTTTCAACCTAAATGGATCGACTGACTCGTTACGGAGCCCCATGAGGGGCCGCTCGTTCTGGCCAAATAGTCACTAATAAATATTAAATGTTTGAGCATCCAGATGAATCCCCTGATTATGGTTTTGTTTTCTAAATGAGAGGCAGAGACTCAGCAGAACCAGAGTGAACCCTGGTTAACTCTGAGGCTCGTCTTAATGTGGTCGTCTGCTCTGCATTTCTTATCCTTTCATGTCCAAGTCAGGAAATTCATTTTGCAGCAGGTCCTCCAATAATGAAACAGTCGGCTCATATCCAGCCTCAAACACCAAACAAGACACTAAACATGAAATCATGTAGAAAATGAATTGCATGAAGGCGTTTCGTCCCTCCTGCTTGGAAGCATCAGGTCTGGATATGAGCACAAGCTGCTGCTCATCAGCAGCTCCTCTTACTTCATTGGCCACTTTCACCACTCAGACAGATTTTAATTGGCCGCTCCCCACAGACTGATTAGATGGTTGAAATTCTGCTGACGTTGTGATGTGATCACTCTGAACTGTTTCACAGAGGCCCAGCAGAACGTGCTCAGACTGAGAACGAATTTCCTTTAATACACCTGAGGTGTTTATGCTCTTTAAGGTTTTTCCCTTTCTGCATCCGTACGTCAGTCCAAAACCAAGACAGCATGTTAGGATGTTTTGTTTCGCTCCCTCCATCGGTTTGCAGGAACCGCCTGACCTCCTGCTGGGACGTAGACCTGCCCCAGAACTGGAGCAGCAGAGGTGAGGGGCTAATTGGCCTCAGCGTGAAATGTTTCCACAGGCTTCACATGTCAAGATGCTGCATGAAGCGTCACAACAGAACCAGCTTCACAATCACCCCCCCTTCAGGAAAAAATGCTTTTGAATTATGCAAAATTAAGATTTTATGTGTTTTAGTTTTTTCATTTTTGTCTCTACTGCTTCTAAAAACATCCAAACATAAGAAAAACACCCAGCTGGTTGAAGTTGAAGTTTCTTTGGTGTCTGGAAAACAAGCCGTTAAAAAACGTCTGGAATGTCACGTGACAAATCACCAGGCTCTCCCCGTTACCTAGCAACCACAGCAGAGCTCTGTCTGTTACCTAGCAACGAAATGTGGCTCCAGCACGTCAGATCAGCTGGTTTTATTGCTGTACAATGGCTGCTGGAAAAGACGTGTTGTTGACTTAACTTTCAGAAACCACTTTCTGCATACTTGTTGGTTCTGCAGCAGGCTCCACTTTTGCTTTTCAAAGATGTGTTTTTTTGTATGATTGCGCATCTGTTTGCAGTCATTTTCACATATGAGTGTAAATATTGGGGGGGGGGGGGGGTCTGGCTATCAGCAGCTTGTTTGGTTTTAAAGTGGCAGAACCGTAAAACAGCTCAAAATAAGCGGAACTGAACAGATTAAAATCTCATTATCTTAGAATTATTTTGTGCAAAAACATGTTTTGATCGTGTTTTTATAGAACATAGATGCATCCTAACCTGGGGAAGCACAGTGGGCCACCTGGAAACCATAACACCATGATTTACCGTGGGAATATAAATAAGTGTCTCTCTTTCAGGAAATAAGCCTTTTGTTTGATTCCTCATGCATTTTTCAAAACAGGTAATGATTTAATAGCTGCTTCCTGAGACACATGAGCCTCAGACTTTCTTCCTCCATCACTGAGTTTTTCAGCGATCCTTCAGAGTGATGAATGGTCAGGGAAGCCGGCTTCGACTCTGAAAACTAATTACAAACCTCAGCGTGGCGCAGAAGAGACGACTTCCACTAAATTAGTCTGAACTCAGCGCAGAATCGACAAGCTGACGTTTATTCTGCCAGGAAATGAGCTGCTGGCTGTTTGGAAGAGTCACAAAACCAGAAACGTTCACCAGTCATTCACCAAGTCCAAGGTTTGAATTAGTTTAATGTTTTTAGGGGCCAGCATCTGAAGCCAGAGTAAACTCTGGACTCTGGAGTCGGTAAAATCGTTTAGTGACAAACGGGACTCAAGTCTTTGACATGGAGACCAAGTCAAATCTCAAGTCTCCAAAGTCTGTTAGAGAAAAACCAGAGTGAAGTTTTTGGAGTTCATTTAGTTTTAGAATTTTGGTCTCTAGCCCAACACAAGTTAAGTTTCAAGTCTTTGACAAGTAAAACTAAGTCTAGTCCAAAGTCGAGTCTCTTTGGTTCTGTTCTCTCAGCAGGTTTTTTTTTCACTGCCATTATTTTGTATTTTGCTCGAGAAAAATAACAAATATTTAAATTTGAAACTGGGATGCAGTCTAAAAGCAGCTGGAAGGAAACCAATGAGATGATGGCAAAAAGCAAAACGAAAAACAAGTTTAAAATGAAGTAAAGCTGAGAAACGACGCACCGTTAGCCAAGCAAAAATAAACTGGTGAATGAATTTTCTGATAAGCCTCAGTGATCAACTTCAACCAAAAACCACAATAAACTCTTAATTTGAAAATCAATTCCTTCGATGTTCTGTTTTCTCCTAACTTCACGTTTTCTTCCCTTAATTAAACTCTGGGCTCTTTGGACACAGATTAGGTCCAGCATGTTTTTTCCATCAGTTCATTTTGATTCATAACAGAACCTTGGTCATTTCCACCACTCAGTTTTATCTGAGCTGTTTCTAAATAAGCTTTCAGTTTCATATTAACTCACCAAGCAGCTTAACGTCCTGAACAGATGAACATTAGAAAATGCTGAACTGGGGATTTGATCTCCCCTCATTACTGACTGCAAGCCTCTGAGTTAAAGCTGCTCCTTAAATATTCAGTCTCGTGTTACAGATAAACTGTGTGGCGTTTGGGTCGAAGCTCAGAGCTTCTGGCAGGACGTGGTGAGAACCGGTCCGTTATCAAACACATCTGATGCCAAAAGTTAGTTATTCTTTCAATAGAAGTCAAATAATAATCCATAAAAAATAAAAGCCCATAAACTCTTATATTCAGAGTCTTTAACTCTATAAGCTCTTGGTTTCAGGTCACAGTTCCGGTTAAATTTACTTCCAGTTTGTTTCATTTTTATAATCAGTCTTTTCTGCTCAGGTTCCTTTGAGCCTCTTTTTGTTTCTTTCTGTTAGTTTTTCCTTTCAATTCATTTTGATTGTGCAGTTTGTCATTTATCTCAGTTCTCTATGATCATCACTTTGCTCCTACAAAAAGTGAGTTTTGCTCTGAAAACTTAACATATTTGACCTTTTCTCCAGGTGAATCCAAACGCTCAGTGGTCATTTTGGCTGCTTTGCCACATGATCGCTTCAGGGATGATGGTGCAGATGATGTGACTAAGTGATGTGGCCCAGCGCTGCGGTGTGGTGCTTCAGCCAGTCGCTGTCGGACAGCTGTGCTGTCACCACAGGTCACACCTGCAGCAGAGGCTAGGCCACTTCTGATTCCAGTCACACAGAAGTCAGAGCTGAGGCGCGAAAATGAAAATCTCAGAGTAATGAGGTCTGAGCTGCTAGTTTCCATTTTAGAAAACACATCAGAGAAGCTGCAGGTTCTTTCATTATCCAGTTTAAAACCCAACATCACACAGGATCAGACTGACAATTAAAAATGAAGAAACATTGAAGATGACCTTTGGAAATGTCCCTGTGGCAGCTGAGCTGACCTGCCTTTGCAGCCTGAAACAGACGTTCATTCTGCTGCTGACCAAACATCCGGCGAGCGTGAAGAGGAGCCATCTGCAGGTCCAGGTCTGCAGGTCGGCAGGTCTGCAGGTCTGCAGGTCTGCAGGTCTGCAGGTCTGCAGGTCTGCAGGTCGGCAGGTCGGCAGGTCTGCAGGTCTGCAGAGAGCCGCAGCGTCAGGAGCTTCTCACCGATTCAAACTCAGTGGGCTCAGCTTGAAACTCTGGCTATAAATACGCACATCGAGGCTCAAACAGCAGAAGGTCCAGCAAACGGCTGATAATTAGGGTTTGTTGAGCTTTTGAGAGAAAGCTTTAGTGAGGATGATGGATGGTTTGGGAGATGCTGGATGAAAGCACAGCTTGTGGGCCTTTTCCTCCCGTCACTCAGTGACTTTATTCTCAGAGCTCCTCAAACCAAACGACCAGGCAGTGACGGGATCAGCTTAGAAACGATCCCAGTCAGGATTCCTCTCTGAAGAGCTCAAATTATTTCTGACGCAGCCAAACTGCAGAAACCTGACAGCGAACAGTGGCAGCACATTTATGTTTTAGGTTTAGACCTCAGTTTCTCCTGTCAATAATTATAGATGTGAATTTTTTCACCCAGTGGAAAAAAATTACCTCCATTTGTGTCGGAAAGTTTTAAATATATTAAGTGTACTACCTATAAATATATACAAAGTACACTAAAAGTATTCTTGTACTAATTTTGACATTATAAGTTTAAACATACTTAAACGTAGCATTTTTTCCAGCAAACTGTCATGTAACTTTAATGCATTTTACCCTGAAAGACATTTTATTAGATCTACATCACCAATAACACTTAAACCCACTTTGATTAAACTTTCCATTTTTCATCCAGAGACTCTTGGGAAGTAACTGTGGTGCTTCAGATGACAGGAACTTAATAAATATGGTAATTAGACAAAGTTTGACCTTTAACCTCTTCACTTATCTCCATACAGAAACATCTTAGCCGAGGTTCTGTTCAATCAGTTCGCTGGAAAACACTTAAAATACCCAATTCTGTCTTCCTAAAGTCCATCTTATCTCACAGCCTCCAAATCTTTATTACAACCAATTTCCTGGGATGAATCGCATCATATTTATCCGTAATGTAGTGAACAGAGAGAACATTTGTTTCTCTTAGAGGCGTCATTATTTAATCCTGTTGAGTCTGATTAATTATTTCAGGCAGTATTAACAGTTCGCATCGTTTCCACCTTCGGCAAGAACATTATAATTTCCACAGTAACATTTATAGGCCAGATCTTCAGGTTTTCTGAATTATGCAAAGATCTGCTGCAATAAAAGGAAAGTCAGATTGTCTTGGTTGGAGTTGAACTCAGGAAAGAACCAGAGATAATAACATGGACTCCATCATCCTTTTTGCTTTCAGGGACAAACACGGACCGACTCTCAAGTTGCTCCAAAAGTCCTGATGTTTCATTGAGAATGATTTACTGAGTTTAAAATGTGATGATTTAGAAACTTTCAGTGTGTTTTAGTTGTTTCCCCTTCCTGCTGACAAACCACCAGGGGGAGCAACATTTAATATTTCATCCCTTCATAACTTTCACTTCATTCCTGGTGATTTCAGTGAATCAAAGGAAAATTCAAGATTCCTGTTTCAGAAGATGTTTTTTAAAACATGAGTAAATTTAAATGATGTTTGAATCAGGTTATGAAGTTATTCACATAATGTGTTGATTGATTCAAAGACACTTTATAGATTATATACATATGAACTGTTGCAAAACTCAGCTGGTAAATAGGTCATGAATTTCTGCAGCAGGATTCATGTCACACTAAAGAAGACAAAGTTTTTCTTTAGTGTGCAGATTGTGTTTGTGCAGATCGATGATATTACATTAGAAATGAAGGATGGCAGAAAGCAGAGGATTCTGGGTAATTAGTTAGGCTCTCAGAAAGATTACACACGGGTGAAGTTTGTAAATTAAGGCTGTTAAAAATGTAAAAAAAATTAATTATTTATCATAGAAAAATGGGAGCTCACTTTTCAAAGTCCTACATTTAGTTTTCTTCATCCATCCATGCATATTTAGATCCAAACTGAACATTTAGCTACAATGCTAAATATTTCATTTGATGTTAAATATTTAGTTAGTAAGTCAAATATTTAGTTTCAAGCTAAATATTTAGTTTAGTGCTACATATTTAGGTAATGTGCAAATTCACTTGCTGATAACACAAAATACCAAAATGGCCTGTTTCTTGGCAAGTTAATTTGCATATTATCTAAATGTTTAGCTCTGAGTTATTGAATATTTAGCTAGCTTACTATTTAGCTAAATATTTAGCTTCCAACTAAGTGTTTAGTTTGCTAACGAAATATTTATTTTTAAAGTTGGCCTAAATATTTTTGCTTAAATCTTAATATTTAGCTCAACACTAAATATGTAGCTGCAGCTAACTCTTTAAAGTGGAGTTAAGTACTTAGTTTTAAACTATATATTTATCTTTCTAAATAAATATTCAGTTTGAAACGCTGACATTTAAATGAATGAATAACATGGTGAAAAGATGAATCCCCATTTTGTATTCCTTTACATTCCTTAAGTGACTGCGTTATTTTATTTTACCGACCAAATACATCCATGACCGGATCCAAAACGATGCCACTATGCGACGCATGAAGGTCACATGACGTCCAGGCCTCCTGCCTCTGATGATCGACTCACTGATTCTGTTGGAAGGACCTGCATATATTTACATCCATTGGTTTGGGTTGAATGTCACTTTTCATTTAGCCTACAAGTTTTGCAAGGAATGAGATATGACAACTCACAGCTGTTGTCAGTGGGAGTGGTGCAAATAAAATGTAATTTATATCCAACCCTCCAATGACAAAAGGAGTTCTGAAACAGTGACTCTGAGGTTTCATCAAGGACGGCGCAGCTGTCGGTTGCTTTTCATTTTAGTGACATGTTGTGATGAGAAACACATTATCTGCATAACGACGTCTCTGCAGAGCCTGACAGCAGCCGGCAGAACAGCACAAGGCGCTGATGGGACTCATCATTCACCACCAAACGCTGCCACTTAAAGTTCCCCAAGATTTCATTACACTCAAAAAATCCATCATATACAAACATTGGTGAATATTTGTGCAGCCAGTGACTTGCATAGATTCACCAAAAATATTGGTGCTAATCTTTTTATTGCAGCAGTTGCTGCAAGACAGACACTGGAACATTTTCTATTAATTAAAGTCCTTTTCTGAATTATATCTGTTACGGTTCCTGACCTCTAGGGGCTCTCTACAGGAGAGCTGCCTGTGTTTTCTCTCTTTCCAGATCCACCTGGCTGCCACAGGTGGAAGCTGCTGAAACTCGTCAGCCACTCCATAAAAGGATCCACCCTGGAGATGCCAGATCCCTTTCACCCTGGGCCTTGATCTGATGTGATCTTGTCTGAGCTGACTGTTTTGTGGATACTTGAGATTTTGCTGTGAGTTTACGTCTGAAGAATCTAGTGGTTAATTTGAGCGTGTTTCTGTTATTTTGTGGAAGCTGGTAGGGGTTCTCTGCCATTTCTGTTCGACTGTTTTCTCCTGTTTTTGGTTAGACAGGGAGTTTAGGTTTTGTATTTTGGTTCATTTCTTTTTTTTGTTTGTTGTTTTGGCCTTGGAGACCTTGAAGCTAAAAGCTTCCCTGTGCTCCTCTTTCTCTGTTGGAGATTTTACTCAAATTGTAAAATAAACTTATTTTTGATACAGACCTCAGCTGTTTTAGTTTTCTGATTTTGTGTTACAGCCAGTAACATGACGTACCCTTATTTTTCTTAAGGGGGGGTTGTAACAATATCCATCAGCAGGAGTTTGGTTTGAATGATTCTGATTCTGATGAAATCTGTCAGATTTCATCAAACTTTAATAGCTTATTAGCTTAAATATCGATGTACTTTGAACCACCAGGATCAAAATACAAAGTTTGTAAGAGGTGCAATATAAACTTTATACATATACAATTAAATAATGTTATGTTTAAGACTTAAGTATTTTATCACTCATTATAATTACAAAAAGAGAAACTAGCCTGATGCAGAATGCTTTAATGGGTACTAAATGGTTTGAGTCGTTTTAATAAAAAGCAGGAAGTGGAGTTTCAGACATCCACAGGATGTTAAAGCGTGGATTATAATTACTGTGGCCATTTAAACCAAACGGCTGCATCAGGAACCTTTAGGACATCAGCAGCCATCCAATAAGCTCCAACCTTTAGAAATTATAGCAAGGCTGAATAACAAGCTAGAAAAATTCAGCAGCCTCAATTGTTTGACTGTAAAAAGTGATGACAAATGAACAAATGTGACAATTATTTACTTGGCATTCATGCAAATGCTTGGAAATATGTAGCTTGAAGCTAAATATTTAGTTAACAAGCTAGATATTTAGTTAAGAAGCTAAATATTTAGTTAGCAAACTAAATATTTAGCCTCCAAATATTTTGCTTGAACTAAATATTTAATTATTGAGCTAAATTTGTAGCTTAATTGGGAGTTTAGGTTTGCAAGAGCCATCTGTTGTTTTGATATCTAACATGCAAAGTGAATTTAACTGAACATTTAGTTTAGAGCTAAATATGTAGTGCTAACTAAATGTTTAGTTTATAAGCTAAATATTTAGGTTGCTAGTTTGGAACTCTGACATTAATAAATGAATAAATGACAACATGGTTAAAATGTTACTTTTGAAAATGAACCTCCATTTATTCAGCAGTCTCAATGCAAGCTTTATTTCAATATTATACCAAATAAACAACTAATAATGCTCCTAAACTTTTAATTTGAATATCAGATCATCTGCAGCAGACACAGAAAAAGTTTAAGAACTTTAAAAACTGAATTGATTTATTTTTCTGCTACTTGAGCTGAAAACAAGGTGGATCAATAACAGAAAAAAGATGAAGGGATTGAAACACCTGAGGGAAAAGTTTTCAGACAGGTTTGAATTCTGAGTATCTCCAGGGAAGCTGCTAAACTTCTGCCTGACCCTCCTCACAATCAGCCCAGATGGAGCTGCTAATATGAATAATGCGAAGCTGTTTGAGCAGCTGGAGGTTCAGCGTGAGTGACGGACACAGAGGTTTTCCAAAAACGAACAGCTTCTCTTCTTTGTGCAAAAATGGGTGACCCACTGTGCCTTTCAAAATTATTCACTCTCCTTGAAATTTCCAATATTTTCTCCTTTTTATGATCCCAACCTCCATTGTATTTCACTGGAATCACACAGAGTAGTGAAGTTGTTGGGAAGGATTGGAGAGTTTTCAAAACTTTTACCAAATGTAATCAGAAACGGTGGATTTGTGTTTGAGGAGAGGAGACAAAGGTTCGCCTATCAACACTGGAGAATAGTCCAGGCTCAGTCAGAGTGAATGGAGCGCTTCTATAAACACCCATTTTCAAATCTTCACATTGAAAATGCACAAACTACGTGGAAATGATCTAATTAAAGTTAAAAAGATGAGCCTACTCTTCAGGACAATTAGCATTGGATCTGCGCATTTCCACTTCCTAAGCTGCATTCTATTGCAAATATTTCAGATGTGCAAACAAATTAGCAAGAATATGCTAATTTTCTGCAAATAACTTGGAGTTACATTAGAATAAAACATCTGCAAAAATGTGAGTCAAAGAATCCTGAACAATGAAAGTGAGAGCTAATTTACCTGCTTGTTTACACTAAAGAAATGATACAAACGAACCTTCGTAAAGATGCTGCAAACCAGAGAAAAAAAGTTTTGTTCTATTTTTCTGCATTATTTGTAAAGCTTTGAAGCAGCAGTGGAGCAACAACACATCCCTGTGGAACACCTGTGTTCCAGACAAGATCTTCAGATTAAATATTGTTAAAGATTTATTGTTTTTTGAAACCCATCTAATCAGAATACTGAAGTTACTGTTTACCATCAGATAAAATCAAATATAAATTGTGTCAAACTGTCTGGAAATAAATGAGAAGTCTGTGAAAGTTATGCACACAAATGGCTTTGAGTCTAACATCTTTTACCCAGTAAAACAGCAGAGGAGCTGCAAGTCCGACTGTTTCAAAGACCTGATCACACTGATTTTACATGCTGTAAGGAAAAGCAAAACTCCTCTTAAATGTAAGAATATTGGATCCTGGCAGAGTAAAAGTCCAGGAAGTGGCACTTCAACAAATGTGCAAATAAACCATCAGTTTCTGAAACCATCTGCAGTCATTTCCATTTGTCTGCAGCCAAACGACGAGTGAAGATCCGGATGGATTTGGGTTTTATTTGAAAAGTTCAGTAGCAGCTTTGAGTCAGTTAATGAAATCTTTTGGAGTGATGGGCAGATGTCTAATACTGATAATATTTTAGACCAGGAACTCGTCAGACTGTTTCATTCTGAATGTTTGCTATAAGCACAAATTCTCTAGTTTTGCTGTTTGTGAGCCACATGGATGTAATTAAAAAGCATTAAATGAGATCAGCTGTGACATAACTCAACCACAGATGGTATTTCTGTTAAAGATGGAGTCTCTGCAGAAGAAACCTCGGAAATGTTTCACACGATGGCTAGCATTGGCTTTAGCTGTCAAGTTGTCAGCATAAAGCGCAAATTTAAAAAATGTACGTGTGATGTGTTATAGAAAAAGGGACGCAGTGCTTTGCTACTAATTGTCAACATTACATCTAGAAGCTCCACTGGCAATATTTCACTTATTTCAAAACGTCAGAAAAATGTTTTAATGGTAAAAAGCAAGGGAGAGGGAAGTAGTTCAGTTATGCTAGCTTGACTTTGACAACCTTAATATTTAGATGTGCTGTGGGATTCGGTCTGTTTCAGTTCAATAAAAAAGAAAAAGAAAAGTGACCTACACACAAACTGCGAACGTGATACGAGTGTCAGGAGAATCTAGTTTACATTCAGAATCGCGTCGAGCCAAGACACTGTCAATATTTCATCTGCCGCTGTTCAAAGCAACTGGGAGCAGAAAAGGGGCAAGAGACTCCTCCCATCAAGAGCCGTCTTTGTTCAATAAAACCTGAACACAGAATATTCAGCAAAGACATCTGAGCCTCTGTTGTGACTGCAGACGTTTTCACTTCGTAACGTTTTGGTGCCACTTTCTCAATTTGATCCGCCATTGTACAAAGAGACTGGCAACAAAAAACAAAGGCTTCCCCCCAAGGCGCTTCTGGAGCGATTTTGACGTGTGTCTACAGCAAAATGTCAAGTGTCGGACTTCAAAGTGCAAACGAGTCCAACTTGAAGCATTTTGTGCTTGTTTTTCATGCTTGAAACGCGATGGATCTGAATGCAGCGTGACGCTGGTGGATTAGCTCATTTAAACAATCACTTCTTAATAACCGCTAAAGAAACATCAAGCCTGAGAGAACAGCACTGCAACCGACTGAGTGTTCTGCTCTTCGTTAGGAAAATGTGTGCGTGGTTTTGGTGTTGAGCCCTGATACAGTCAGTTGCTATAGCAACGTCTATTATTTATATATTAGTCCATTCACATAGACTATTTAAAAGTACCTGACCACCATGTTGTGGTTCCATGTTTAGATCATCACAGAGTCATGGTTGTTTGGAAACAATCTGATTGGCTCACAGAGGCTTTACTTTTGCGCTCTGCTGCCCCCTATTGGTTTAGGGTTAGGGTTAGCTCAGGAGCGGATTTGTTCATACGGATGAAAACTTCTCCGAAACAGATGCCAGCTATATAAGATTATTAAACATTGTAGCAGAGATATTCATGTGTATCTCAGATTGTTTTAGAAACAGATCAATTTAAACATCTCAGCTGACCGAGTAGCAAAATCGTTTATGTTTGGTTCACTCTCATGTTGACGTTCCTTTTAATCCAATATGTAAAAATCTGGGTTGAACAGTGTGTGAAACATTAATCTCCTTCATCAAAAAGCTGTTCAAAGATGATATCTGTCTTATCTGAACAATAGAGACTAAACAGCACTTAGAAAACCAACTGGGGCCTGTTAACATCCAGCAGACGCATTAGATGAAGTGAAGAAGAACTACGCCCACATTATGTTTAAACCCTTTGTGATTCAGAGCAAAGCCCTAAAATGCAACAGAGACTTTTGAAAGCTGCAGGGAGTTTTTAACAGTCTACCAGCGTGATGCTGTAATAAGGCCCCCTGCTGACCCCGAGTCACAGCAGCAACGTCACAAGATAAAACCTACGGACATATTTCATACTTGGAGTATGAACAATGAGCTCAGGTAAAATACTGCAACTTTGATCACATTTTACTGAGATACAAGTAAAGTCACCGATCTAAAATGTTATTTCATCAAAAGTTTACTTTATTAAAATGTTACTTTTTTATGAGCAGAAGATAAAAGAGGAGTGCCTTCATAAATAAAATGCTAAATAAAACATGCTAGCACATGATATCAATATTTGTGACCTTTGACATGTGTATTTTTAATGAGACATAATGTTTTTATTTTATTATATGAAGTATAATTTTGAATGTAAAATGCTTTACTAAAAACAAACTCAAAAAGTTCTGATATTGTAGACAACTTAACTAACTAAGTACAAACAAATTGTACTTAGTTAGAGAAAATGAGTAGCCAGTTCATTTCCACCCTCAGGCTGTTTGGTTGGTCAGTCAACCAACTTCTTAATATATTCCTTAATATATTAAGGAATACTAACATCCATCCATTTTCCTGCACCCTTGTCCCTTACTGGGGTTGGGAGGGTTGCTGGTGCCTCTCCAGCTGTCGTTTCGGGCGAGAGGCGGAGTCACCCTGGACAGGTCACCCTGGACAGGTCACCTGGACAGGTCACCCTGGACAGGTCACCCTGGACAGGTCACCCTGGACAGGTCACCCTGGACAGGTCACCCTGGACAGGTCACCCTGGACAGGTCACCCTGGACAGGTCACCCTGGACAGGTCACCTGGACAGGTCACCCTGGACAGGTCACCCTGGACAGGTCACCCTGGACAGGTCGCCAGTCTGTCATAGGGCAACACAGAGACAGACAGGACAAACAACCATTCACACACACACTCACACCTACGGACAATTTAGAGAGGCCAATTAACCTGACAGTCATGTTTTTGGACTGTGGGAGGAAGCCGGAGTACCCGGAGAGAACCCACCATGCCCAGGGAGAACATGCAAACTCCATGCAGAAAGACCAGGGACTGGAATCGAACCCAGAACCTTCTTGCTGCAAGGCAGCAGCTCTACCAGCTGCACCACTGGGCAGCCCTGTTTTAAATCAATAATTCCTTAATATTGAGGAAAAAAGCACGAGCTCCACTGGCAATGTTTCACTTATTTCAAGTTGTTACCTAGCAACCCCAGCCAAGCCCAGGCCGTAACCTAGCAACCAAATTCTATTTCAAGAGATGTTCTCATGTTATGTGAAATAATCTGCCAGTGGAACTGGAACTTTTTCACCAATATTATTGATTTAAAACAAGCTTAGTGGAAAGTTTCTTTAAAGTTAGTTTTGTCTTGGTGACTGCTAACTGCTAAAAAAAATGTCAAATGTTGTCAGAAAAAGGACAGCATGGTTTCGAGAAATTCACAAACTGTAACCTTTTGTCATTCTTGACACGACCTAAAGTTTTTATTTTAGAGATCTAATAAGAAGAACAGACACACAGTAACTTTTACATAAAACAAAGTGGTTCACTTATTGCTTGTCAATAATGTCTGCTGACGTATTTTATGGTAAAGAGGGAAAAGCCAAACGCAGCAGCTGCAGGAAATGAGCAAATACTTGCTGGTCGTCTTTTTCATCTCCTGTTTACGAGATCATGCGAAAAAGGCTGAGGCAGCTCAGCTCGACCCAGTTCCGCCTCCACAGGGGCCGACTAATTTACCTATTTTACAGTCGGGGAGCAGATCCGTTAGCAGCCAGAGCGAGTCTCACAGAGCAGAAGCTCCTGATGAGCCGCTGCTTCACGTTTCCACCGCAGCAGGAGCCAAATGGTCCTAAATACAGACAGTTTTATCTGACTGAGATCACTAACGACAGAGAACAACAGAATATTAACTCAGTTAGCTGAGGCACAATATGTTCTTGAAATTATTATTCAGAATCCTGAGGAAAATGTCCGTATTGACCTTTAAAGAATCATGTGAATAATTTTTGTGTATAAATCATTTTTGAGCATGATGATGTTGCTTTAACTGGACCACACACACAGATCAAAGGTGCACAAAAAGGTCCAAAGCAGTAATTAGAAATCCTTCCTGTTGCTTTGTGCTAATCAATAACAGCTGGTTTAAAACGATCAGAGGGGCTTTCAAAACGTTTCCCTCGCAAAAGTATAATAATAACTTTTTTTAAAATAAGAAACAAATAAAATAAACAGTAGAAAACAGGATGTTAGCATAAATACAGCATCTAGATCTTTATAAAACATGTTAATTATGTCAAAATTCAATTAGGTTGAAGGTTGGAGTCTTTCAAAAAGTAAATATAATTTCAATTGAAGTTGGTGATAAGGATTAGCTAAAGCTAAATACTGTTGGTGCTGTGATTTAGCTTTAGCAGAGCTAGCTTTTTAGTTAAAGGGGCAGCATCATGTGAAAGGGGTTTCATAATATAATCTGGCCTTGATTCTTCCCTGCATGTTTGAGAAATCCTTTAATTTCCATGGCAACAAAACGACCTTCAAGACACAGCTCCTCCCCCACTCTGCTCCTTCAGACTAGCCAGCAGCAATTAGCAAACACTTGCTTAGCTCATTGTAGGAGCTGCTGCTCTGAGCAGCGCTGGCAAAAACTTTAAAGGGTTAACAGAGGAGCCATGTCGGACTTAATTCCTGAAGGCGGAGTTTCAGAAAGAGGAGGAGCTTCTTAAAGAGACAGAGACCCAATTTCGTTAAATCACAACATCAAATATCTTTTAAGTCACATTTGATTTGTACAACATTTTTATAACAACAGCGACTCTGCAGCATGCAATGCGACTCTGCAGCATTGCATGGACATCGGGGGCAGTTCCCCTGGATTGGCAGACTGGGGTGGTGGTCCCCCTGTTCAAAAAGGGGGACCGGAGGGTATGCTCCAATTACAGGGGGGTCACGCTCTTAAGCCTCCCTGGCAAGGTCTATTCAGGGGTCCTGGAGAGGAGGGTCCGTCGGATAGTCGAACCTCGGATTCAGGAGGAACAGTGTGGTTTTCGTCCTGGCCGTGGAACGCTGGACCAGCTCTACACCCTCAGTGCCTCCAAGTCCGAGGCCATGGTCTTGAGCCGGAAAAGGGTGGAGTGCCTACTCCGGGTCGGGGGGGGTGTTCTGTCTCAAGTGGAGGAGTTTAAGTATCTTGGGATCTTGTTCACGAATGAGGGAAGAAGGGAGCGGGAGATCGACAGGCGGATTGGTGCAGCCTCTGCAGTGAAGCGGGCGCTGTACCGGTCCGTCGTGGTGAAGAGAGAGCTGAGCCAAAAGCGAAGCTCTCGATTTACCGGTCGATCTACGTTCCTACCTCATGTATGGTCATGAGCTTTGGGTCATGACCGAAAGAACGAGGTCCCGGATACAAGCGGCCGAAATGGGTTTTCTCCGCAGGGTGGCTGGGCTCTCCCTTAGAGATAGGGTGAGAAGCTCGGCCATCCGGGAGGGACTCAGAGTAGAGCCGCTGCTTCTCCGCATCGAGAGGAGCCAGTTGAGGTGGCTCGGGCATCTGGTCTCCGTCCCACCGGGAGGAGGCCCCGGGGAAGACCCAGGACACGCTGGAGAGACTATGTCTCTCGGCTGGCCTGGGAACGCCTCGGGATTCCCCCGGAGGAGCTGGCCCAAGTGGCTGGGGAGAGGGAAGTCTGGGCCTCCCTCCTTAAGCTGCTACCCCCGCGACCCGACCCCGGATAAGCGGTAGAAGATGGATGGATGGATGGATGGATGGAACAGCATAGTTAATTGATTGTTCTATAAAAAGGCAAAACACAGAATGCTGCCCCTCTATGACAAAATCTAACTTACATTCAACTTTTCAGCACTATATAGGATCTTGTTCAAGTCAACAATTCCTTAATTATTGATGAAAAAGTGTTAAGTATTCATAAGTGAAATAATCTGCCAGTGTAACAAGAGATTCTCCCGATGTTCTAAGTTCAAATGTTTTTATTTGAGAATAAAAAAGTTTTTGCTGAGTCAATGCAAAACATGATAATATGAATAAAAATGTTTAAAGCTTAAACTTAAAAATTTGTTGACATTTTCACGTTTATGTATTTTTTTTAAAAAAATATTTCAAAGATAAAACACAAGAAGTATGGTGGAAAACTTTCGGAGGACTCCTGTCGTGGTATTTAAGCAAAAGTTGTTAAATTTTAACCGCTTGTGTTGGTGAGTCTTCATGCAAACCACATGCCTCCATCAAGCTGTTGCTCCAGGATCATGGAGAAGCTTTATGAATATTTAATGGAAATAAGCGCACAGAAACGAGGATGTTCTCAAAGCTGAATGAACGCTGCAGGAAACTTTTTCTCTTTGCAAAAGAAAATCTGATCTTTGCTCAGGGAACGTTGGAGTAACCCCACAGCTGCATGCAATTAAAACTTCAGAGTCCTAACAACCAGAAATGTTTTGCTTTCTATTACAGTGTTTACACAAAGCTTTTCTTTGCACAATTTAATTACAATCAGTCTTCAGAGGATCATGAAAACACATTATGGACACATTACATTTCAATGAAACTCAGTTGTGTCATGAACTAGTCAGAACGGATTGAGGGCTTCAGTAAATCAAGTCAGGATTATGGGTTATTAAGGACAAGTTGCAAAACCAAATATTTATTTATTTTCCTTGCAAAACACAAAAAACTAAAAAAAAACTAAATGCAGAGATGAAAAAATACCAAGACAACCAGTTTTAGCTGTTCATTAGATTTTCTCATTCATGTTTTCTAAAATAAATCTAGAAGTCAAGAAGCAAAGTTATATTTAGAGTTGCTGTGTTTGGTGTTCAGACAGCCTGACTTTATCTGGAGCTGCAAACCAATTAATGAGGCTCAGAGGGATGATTTGACTGGTCCACTTCAGCAAACAGACAAAGAGAGCAAACAGAGCGAAGTTTCACTGACTTCTGTTTCGCATCGGAGGCGTTTCTGCATCCTGACTTTGAGCTGGAAAAGTTTCAAAAGTTTTAAATAAAATATCCACAACTGGTCTAAAACCTTTAAGCCTTTAAGCAAAAGGTTCAGCAAAATGATAATCTGCTGTTTTAAAAACACAAAAACCTCAGACACCTGCTTCATCAGATGATCAGATAATTACAGTAAAACCTCAATACATCTTAAAGCCTTTTGAGTCCAGAAACAAGATACAGATGCCAGTTTCCCCTCAGATTTCTAACTTATTTACAGTCAGAAATCCTTCATGTTTAATGAACCAATAGATTCAAGTCTGTTATTTATTAAAGGAAACAGAAAATGAATCCCAAACAGCTGCTGTAAACGCCTGTGACCTGCGCAGACGTTTGTTGTCCAGCGCTGCAGTCAGAGGTCTGGACACTCATTGCTTGTTATCACAAACACTTGATGGAAATGTTGCCACTAATGTTACTCTAAGGGGCGATTCAGTTTTCCACACAGTAACAAATAAGCAACAAGAAACGTTTAAAGAAGAAAAACCTTTTTCCCTGCAGTGCCAGAAAGGTTCCTCAAACCGCCGTTCTCCATAAATATTTAGCAGTTTCTGAAGGTGTTGCTCTGAAACCTCATGAACAAAAGAACTGAGTGAATTAAAATCTCCTGCTAAAGCTGAGCAGATCCATCAGAGAGACCCAGAGAACATCCAGAGCAGCCAATGCAAGAAAAGAGGATGAACCGCTGCTGCAGAAAAAAGCTTTCATGCAAACAGAAGACAAGGATTGATTAACACAGGATTCTCTCCATGGAGAAGGGAAAACCTCCCACCATCCAATCAGGAGAGCAGCCTCTGCAGGAGGAAGGCATTTATTATAGAGTCCAGAGCAGCACAGAGTTCAGCACCAGGAGCAGCAAATTCACTCGCATTTCGATTCCAAAGGTCAGAATCACCTTTTAAAAAACATGAAAAGAAGCACAGGGAGGAAAAAAAGCTTAGAAAATGTTTGATTCAGCGATGAAAAACAGGATCTGTGAAGCTGTGCTTGATAACCGAGCCAGAACTCAGATTTCACGGCGTCGCCTGAGTTTGCATCCCAGCTGAACGGAGCAGAAACGGACAGAGGTTCCAGTTTGGCTTCATGTTTCGATAAAAAGGCCACAGAAATGGATTGTCTCCAGGTTCAAACCTGCAAAAAAAAAATCTTTTAGAAAAGCAAGACTTCATTTTTTTTGCTTTGTAATTTATAAAGTTTTCACTAGATCTGGTTTTGTATTTAAATATGACTTTAGTGGCTTTAGTGTCAAATAATTGGGGATTTAAAAATGTTAATTTCAGTTAATTATTTACATAGATTCAATTTTACATTTCAGTGCAATTAATCATATTTTTAAAAGGTTCCGGGAGCAGGAACCTTTATACTTGCGTGTTTCTGATACACCCGTAAATGTGACGCACAGAGAACATCTGCTCAGAGCGATGGAGGCAAAGGAACGTCTCCTGGCCCATCGGGGGTTAACTCCTGCTGCAGCGGACGATCTGATTGGACTGTGGGAAACACCACTGTTGTGTTCAGGATGCTAAAAGGAGTTAGCCTTTTAGTGGAGCTATTCAAGGCTAACATAGCATCTCAGTGCTAAATATGTAGCAGCAGCTCAGATGCTAACACCACAGATGGATGACACTTTGAATAAACTAAGTAATAGATTAAAAACAATAAATATCTTTGTTGTTTAGTTCATAATTATCAGGGTTTTTCATTGGAAATGTTGCTTATTTTGTCAATATTTGGTTTTTGATTAAATTGTGATTAATGAATTATAGACTGTGCAATTCACAAAATCAAAAATTGGACCTTTTTTTGAAGAAAGAAATATGCTAATCTAGATTTTTGCTGATCCCATGTTTGTTTCGGATCAGCTCCTGTCTATGAATAACTCTGAAGAAAAACCTAACATTTCCTGCTAATGTGCACAGATCTATTCCTTTGAATTTGCTTGTATTGAACAGAAAAGCCATGTGATTGCACAGTTTTCTCTCTAATCATTTCCCTTCTGTTCATATGTAGATTCTCACACTCCAAAGTCGCCTTTGGCTTTCAGTTTAATTGTCTTCCTCTTGTTCCCAAACAGGCCTGTTCAGCAGTGGCTGCTTTTTAACATGAGCAACAAGAAGGGAAAAGGTTTCGTCCCGTAGTCAGTGGACTCGCTCTCTTCACCACATCCATGTTTTAAATTATGTCTGCTGGAATGTCGGCGTTTGCACGGGGATTTTCAGATTTCCAATCGTCCCTCTGTTGTGGTCACCAAACAAAGGTCAGCGCTGAGGTTCACGTCGCCAGCCTGGCGTGACTTTGGCGTTAGACGTCACACGTCTTTGTCTTCAGGAGTTTTGTGTCTCGGGACAAAGTGTAAGAGAAAAGAAAACATTTTAGGGACTTTCAAGGAATTTCGACTGGAATCAAAAGTACCAGCCTACTTTTGTTATTTGGACACTGAGGACTATAATGATCAGAGCCACACAGATTTATTAGTCTCTGTCTGAACAATAGCAAAACAACATAAAAATGTGCTTTTTTCTTTTATATATGGAATTAAAAGAAGACATTAAAACTTCATTAAACACTCGCCAAGTCGTTTCTAGGCAGGTTGGTTTTGGTAGAGTTGCTGACATGCAGGTAAAATGTGCAGAAAGCAGGAAACTTTCTGCAGGTCCAGGATCAACTGAACCAGAGGAGGAAACAGAGAGACGAGGAACAGTGAAGAAAACCGGGACGGACCAGAGCCTTTACCCTGATCCGCTCCGGATCTTTACTTCCTCTGTTTGGTCTCATCCTCCTGCTGCTGCTGTGATCAATTATTTTCCTCTCTGATCCTTTTAGTTTTTGCATTTCTAGTTTTAGGTAAAGTTGTTTATTTTCACCTGCCTGCATTGGATCCTTCATTATTACATGACAGACTGATGCATTACACCAACACACATAAAAACCCAATCAGGTTACATGGCTGCAACTGAACCAATTCAATCATTACCCAGTAAGATAATTAAACTACAAATATACTTTTCTTTTGCAGTTATATAAATTAGCGCTGCGTCATGACAGTTCAGTATCAGATCATCTGTGAGAAATATTTAAACTTTTCCCGTCTCAAAGTCAGATTCTGCATTTCTTACTAAAAACCCCACTGAGCTTCAAACTGCAGGCCTGAGCTAAACATCCACATTCATGACTGAACCATCACTGAAACATGAGGCTTGTTTCAAAAGCTGCCAAGAAAAAGTTTGTTGTCACCGTGACCAGGAACAACTCATCTGTGACCTTCGACCCCCATTGAAAGATAAACTCTAATTATTTTCTATCAAACTTCCCACCCCAGCAGCGGCTCCTTCTCCCATTAATCATTTTCAAACTTTTCTTTTGTCAAAACCTTTTGTTCATCTCAGCTGAAACTTTAACGCGACTCATTGGATTTGTGCCGAGGTCGGAGGTTTAACGTTTACAAAATTTAATCTGAATGAACATCAAGACGTCCTGAACGGATGAGACCAAAATGAATGAAACCAGAAAAGATTTTGGATTTCTGCCTGGACCTTTCAGTTTTTGTAATAAAGAAGCCAAATGACCAACTCTGAAGGTAATTTGGGTTTTCTCTGCAGATCAGGGAACCAAACGCAGCAGCAGGTCAGCAGTAGAACGAGCAGGAAAACTAAGAGTTAAAGATCAGACCTTCATGTGTCTCCAGAGAGACATGAAGAAACAAACGTCTGCAAACACAAGGAGCTGAAGCAACTGAGCTGAAGATGAGCTGAGCTGCCATGAGACGGCAGAAATACCTGCACGGTTTGAGTCTGACAGAAAATGCTGCTTTGCTGAAGATGATGCAATAATCAATAAAACGATTAATCACAAGCTCAATCATTTCCATCTGCATGATTTATTGTTTTTCTTCTGTTTCTACCAAAAGCTGGATGATAAAAGTCTCCAGTTTGGTATTTTGGTCTCAACTATCTACTTTTTACAGGACTTCATATTTCATTTGTTTCTGTTGTTTTGTTCATTTATTTTGCATATTTAAAATGTTTTTAATGTTAATTAGAATTTAAAGTTCATTGATGTTTGAGAATGTGTTTATATTACTTGAAAATGGTCTCAGAACAACATTACAGCTTTTTGCAAAAACTTCTGGAACAATTGCAGAAATGTAGTGGAGTAGAAAGTATAGATTCTCCATTTTTCATGCAGTGGAGTAAAAGTTGAATCTACAGTATCAAAGTAGAGATGTTTGGAAAATGTTCTGGAGTAACAAAGTTCTGCCTCTGCAGAAAACCCAAAAGAATCTGGAGCAATAAAAGCTCTTCCTCTGACCTCCTGAGTAAAAATATTTTATCTTTCTATCTGCTCTGAAATCCCGTTTGCCTCCCAGGCCTGCTTTTAATTTGCCTTGTGATTCTCTGCCAGTTGTAACAGCAACTTATTTGTCTGGATGTGCGTCTGTGAGGAGGACCAGATGTGGGCCTGAGAGGCCAGGAGAAGGAGGTCTCTGCAGCGGGTCGGCCATGAACAGGATGTCCATGAACTAAACAACCTCCACTGCTTTAAAACGAGCCGCTCCTCCTTGTTTTCCTCCTTTAGACTCCCAGGGCTTCTCATTTCTTCGCTCCTCTGCCCTGAATGCTTCTTCCTCTCGCCGTCCTCCTATCTGCTGTGCCAGTTAATCAGGCTTCCTTATCTGCTGCCCGTCCGGCACCCAGAGCTCACCGAATCAATCAAACTCCAGCAAACAACAGGATCCAGAGCGCGCTCCTATCGGGGCGAGGAGGAAGCCCGGGGTCATGACCCCGCAGACGGAGAGGAAGAACCGGCGATTGGGAAGAAGGAGAAACGAACAGAACATCTTGACTCAGACGCCTAATGGCCCAATAAAAGCAGTGATATACGGTCATGTGTCGTCCAGGTGTGATCAGCCAGAGTTCAGCCTCCATTAGGCCGACACGTCCATCTGTCTGTCTGCAAACCGCAAAGGGAAAACGCCAGGATGTTGTTTTCCTGTCCTGGTTTGTTTG
Source organism: Phalloptychus januarius (assembly GCA_902982915.1). NCBI lineage: Eukaryota > Metazoa > Chordata > Actinopteri > Cyprinodontiformes > Poeciliidae > Phalloptychus > Phalloptychus januarius. The sequence goes on from CADWAE010000482.1 coordinate 188,595, forward strand.
CAGACAAGATGAAGGATGTAAACATGAAGAAGAGCAACTGCTTCACAGGACAAAGTCCAGGCGCCGTTAAAACTATCATTACAGAGTCGCTCATGGTTTGAGTTTAGTCATGTTGAAAAGAAAGTAGATTACAAAAATATGTGCAGCACAAAAAAACAACAAAACAAGCAAATGAAGTTACATTTTTTATTTTTTATTGTAGAAAAATAATATTTGTCAACAATAGAACATTAGGACTATTTTAAGAAAAAATAAATTCTGAGAATAAAGTCTAAATATTGTGACAATGAAGTTGAAATGATACAAGAATAAAGTATAAAAACAAATAGAATAAAGTCATATTACAATAAATAGCTTCTATGAGAATGAAATCATAATAATATGAAAATAAAGTCACAAATATTGTTTCCTTCTTATAAAACCACAACTTTAATCTAGCAATATTATGATTTTATTCTCGTAGCTTTATTATTTACTCCATCATAGTTATTCTCTTTAACTTAGAAAAGCATCTAGTTTTTAGATTCTTTTGGCCTCAATTTAACAAATGTAATTATGTTTAATAAGTTATAAAGATGGTTTGGGTGCAAAGTTGGTTCTACTTATTATAAAAACTCAGTTATAGAAACTTTGTGTTAGAGTTAACATTTTCCATTTAAAGGAAATTATTCCGGTAATAATTTTATTCTTATTGCAAACAAATCATCTCCATCTGCATCGTGCTGTAAGAGCCGATGGCAGCTTTCTTAAATTGCATTTTTTGCCGCAATAAAAATTGATGTGTAGTTTTGGTATTTTTCCAAATAAAAATCAGAAGGGTCTGCCATGCATTTGTATTAAGTTGATTTTATGCTTAAATAAATCAGCTGCCATTAGCACTAACTGCCTTTAAAAGTCATTTAATTAGAACGCCCAGGTCTGGCATTAAAACAAGTACAAGGAATAATAAACTCCTATTGTTCTGCGTTTTATGGTGTCTGTGGGTTTGGTAATGGGAGCTCGCCTCTGTTAAAACGGCTCTACAGCGAATTGGAGTGAAGTGAAAAGCTAAAACTGAAGAGCTGTGATTCTCTGTGGCAGCGCAGCCATAAAAAGGAAAAGTTCTGTTGTGGAAATCACCGTCTGGCCTGACAGAGCCAGATCTGAAAGCAAGTTTTAATGAGCGCAGCATCCATAAACAGGCCACAAGAAATCCCCGCATCAAGCCAAAAACTCTCTTGTTTCTCCTGGAAAGCAGCAGATCACAAAGAAACTTTTTACTTGAACTGAAACTGAAAACTGTTTGGTAATCAGTTCACTTTTGTGTCCAGACTCAGAGGATCCCTGATGGATCCGTCCAGCACAGAATAATGTGGTTTTGATCAAAATGCTTCAGTGTGGTCAGATCTATTTGTCACATGTTTCTGCAGTTCAATGATAAATATTTCATATTCCTCCAGGGTTTCTCTTAACAAGTGGATCAATAAAGGCGTTTCTGTTAGAAATGAGCTTCTGGGCCAAAACCAAGCAGATGCTGATCCGTTCTGCAACAAAGCCTGCAATTTCTCAGATTTGGTTCTGTCTGCTTGTCTTTTATCAGTCAGTCAGTCAATCAATCAATCAATCAATCAATCAATCAATCAATCAATCAATCAATCAATCAATCAAGTATATTTATATGGCACATTTCAGCAGTTAAAACTGTTTTACAACATAAAGACACAAAGTCATAGAAAACACCAACAACGGAGAAAACATTTCAGATTTTTCCATCGTTTCAGATCAAAATGTTTCATTTATCATGGTTCAAACTCTAACCTGGTGGTTTTTAGTCTACATTTATTAGGAATTCGGTGTTTCAGCTGTTTTTCAGTTTTCTGGAAGTTTATTTCTTCAAATGATTGACAGATTATTGGTAGGATTAAGATCTGGGCCGTTTCTGGCTCAATGTTTCGATTTGTTTTTGTTTTCACTTTTCAAACTTTCCATCGTCAGCAAAGTTCCCAGCAGGAACGACTCTGGAGTTAAAGCCCAGTTCCTCTGTTTTCCAGACGTCCCTGACTTTCTGACGGAACTTCCTGGAAGAAAATGACTTTCCCAGAATCCGCTGCTGTCCGATCTCCCAGCATCTCAGTCTGTTGTTGATGTTTCTGTTGCAGGGAAGTTTCTTCTTTCTGCTGATCTTCACATCAGACCAGAATTCAAACCTGTAAAACTGCTGCCATCCCTGAGCAAGCTCTGCACCGGCGGAGATCAGGGATGACAAACTCATTCTCACAAAAACTCATTAAAAATTTTAATAAATAGCAGTTTATTCAATAAGTACGTCTCCAAATTAAAGACTTTTTAACATCTCTTTACATTGATCCTCCAGAATTTCGCCTATTTTTTTTTTCTTTTTCAATCAAAATCACTGATTTTGTCAAGAAATTTTACAATAATTACGCCTAAAACATTACACCTTAGGGCCACTGTAGATAGTAAAAAAGGTGAACATTTCTGCTAGAAAAACTCGGGCAGAAACTCTATCTTTGAAATTTTGGGGGGAAAATCTTGGAATTTGTGAAAAGTCAAAAATTTTGTTTGCAAAAACTCTGAAATTTTGAGAAATCCTCCAGAAAAATGCATGACAATTTCAGAGTTTCAAAAGCCTAAAAATGTAAATGCAGAAATTTTCAAGTTTTTTCTAGAAATTTTCTGAGACTAAGTTCAAAATTTCTGAGTCATATTCTTGTAAAGTTTTAATTTTTCAAACTGGAAAAATTGATGGAAACGTTCACCTTTATTATCTACGACGCAGAAACTAAATTAATCTTTTTATTCTAACTGCAATGGCTTTAGTCGCACTCTTATGCAAGACGTCAAATGTGATCTTTTGTCACTCTCCGTATCGATCACACACTGTAACCTGAGATAAAGTAAGTTTGAGGCAGCAGTGTCGTAAAAGTATGAAACACCACCACCTGCAGGAGGGAGTTGCTTAAACTCAGTGCTAAAGGAAAATTTCCAATAAACTCACAATTATACATTAAAAATTAAGGAATTTGTTGATTTTGCATGAATTTGTGTGGAACTGATTGACATCTGGAGACCAGAGGGCCACATAAAAAGCTGTGAGGGACCTGATTTGGCCCGCAGGCCTCGAGTTTGACACGTGTTGCAGATAGTAACTTCATACACACACACACACACACGCACACACATTGTGGCTTAAATGCAACATGATGAATGCATGGTTTTAGTTTATTGGAGGTATTGCTGCAATGCCTCCATCCACATCTGTTCTTTTACAACATAAAGTCTAAAAGCTGCTGATGAAACTTTCCTGATCATTTTGAACCAAGAACAAAATACAATAAAAATGACTTTTAGTAATAAAGCAAACTTTAAAAGCCAATAAAACTGATTCATGCAGCTTATTTCTCTCCACAGTGACATAGTGAGGAACGTCTCTGCATTCATACAATCTTAAATTTGACATTTACCGAGTATGATTGCAGTAGAGGAGAGTACGAAACCTTCACATCTTCTTCTTCTCTGATTTTCTCACCTCTGAGCACCAAAGTCTTTTATTTATGATCCTTTTATGAAGTCAGGCTGCTGCAGTTCATTTTACTGCCTTTGTTTTATTTATTAGAAGAAACAATGTGATAAAAATTCAGATCATTCAGGCAAGCAAAATATCAGACATGATATAAAAACATATGAGGAAAATATTTTCAGTGGTTCTGAAGCCACATTCACCTCTAATAAGCCTCCATGTTCATGAAAAATAAGGTTATAAGATATTATTTGAAAATATATTCCACAAAAGACAGAGGAGTCCAAAATGTTTTATGAGGGACAGAATTTAAGTCGAAAACACTGGTGGGTAAAAATTAATGAGACAATTATCAATTATTCACTCAAATATTAAACTAAAACATTTTCCAGGAAGAAGTTCTGTAAATCATTTTAGATCCAAATCATACAGCTTCTGTTTCATATTTTTACTTTGGGTCAATTTGTCTTCAGCCTAAATGCAAAAATAAATGCACACATCTCAAAGAGCCTCAAAAGACAAATATCTTTAAAAATTTTCATCTTGAACATTTTATTTAATCAGATAAAAAAATAAAGACTTCAGTTGAGATCAAGACTTCAAGAGGCCAAACAAGGCAGCAGCAAACATCAGACAAGACAGGTAAATAAAATAGCAACAGAAGTACATAAATGCCAACAATTTGACAATATTTGTGCAGCAGTTGTGACAATATTCATTTAAAGATAGTGACAATTTAAAATTTAAAACACGGGCACTGTGTGAATGTTTTTTTTAAAATGCATTTAAAAAAATATATTTTAAATGTATTTTAAAAAAACATTTTATTTTTATTTTTCTAATTTATTTTCAAATTGTCAAATTGCGCAATTTTAAAGGTTGAAAATACGTCTACTGACTGCTCCAGGTAAGATACTGACTACTCAGAGCTACTCCAAACATCCCCCACTGAAAAAAGTTTTGGAAAAGTAAAAATTTGATTTTAAAGTTTTATTTTTAGAACAAGATGATTGAAACTTTGCAGTTTGCTTGGTCAGAGACATGGTGACGTCCCGATCCCTGATCTTCTTCCCTCCTCCTCCTCCTCGGTCCTCCGCGCTGGGGCTCGGTGAGAGGGCAGAGTCACGTCACGCAGGGCTGGTCTGAAGGCTTATTAGCCCGGGGAGCCGAGCTGCAGGCGGCCTCACTCTGCAGCTCTGAGCGGCCAGCGGCGGACGGCTGTCCGGCGGACTTCGCCCAAACTTTCTGGAAACTCAGTGAAGAGAACAGAAACTCTGACAAAGTGTCGCAACGCGCCTCAGTCCTGACTCAATCAAACTGCAGCTGCTTTCCCCTTTAACAGTCAGAGCCTGCACTTCTACTTTGACAGGTTTTGAATGAGCCTCCTCTCGTTTCTTTCTGTTTAATTTGAGCTTCAGTGTGAGATAAAGCTGCTCTCGTCATGGCTGTGTTATCACTGGCTTTCCTGCTTGTTGGATTTGTTTTGACTTCAGCTGACAAGGTAAGTGTGTCTGCACATGCTCTCCGTTCACTGACAGGCTGCACGGGTTGGTTTTTACTAATTCATTCACTTATTTCGCTTTTCCGGCCCGTTTATTGCCAACTGAATGCAGCTGGGAAGCAGGAAAAAGTGGAGCAGCAGCTTTTAAAAGTTTCCCATCGCCTCTGTAAACACGCACACTGCTTCCTCTGTGCACTGCGTGTTGACACTGCACCACGCGTGGGTTCAGCCTGTCACATACACGAGCTGCAACTTACAAACATGTTTCTGTTGGAGGCTTTAGCTCCAGCAAACCGCCGGGCTTCCAAGAGAAGCAGGCCTGCCCGAGGCAGAGCGAACTTTGCGACCAAGAAGCCTTAAGCCCCCAGAAGAAGTGAATTCCCACCTGACATGTTGGAAAATGCGCAGTCAGACTTTAGAAAGGGCTAGTAGGGCAGTAGCCCAGGGCATCAATGGGTGGGGGTGTCCCAAATGTATGTTTTTTGTTTTGTACTTAATATAAAACTCAAAGAATTATGTGAGCTGCTTTATTTTTGGGATTTTTAGCCAATATTGAAATATTTGAAAAAATAATAGGGCACCAAAAGTGGGTCCAGTCCACATCCTGTAAACCCGGCCCTGATTGTACCATCACAGAAGCTGTAATATGTTGGGAGAGTCATGAAAAAAAGGGACAATATAAACTCAAACATAAATGCCATCATTTACCAGATTCTAGCAAAATTTGCATCTGCACTTCCTGGACCACTTACACAAAAGGATATGCACCACAATAAGACTGAAAATGTAATGCTGCAAGTTGCTTTCTAATCACAATAAACATGCAACATATATTTACCACAGCTGCTTATAAGCAACTCGGTAGTTAGATAGAGTTGAGAATCATGTAAAAAAGCACAAAGCAGCTAAAAGTTGCAGAAGAAATGTGAGGTTGCAATCGCTGAATCGACCTGTGGTTTATTTGCACATCAGCAACACTTCAGCTCAAAGTGATTTACATCCTGAAAAAAAACTTTATAAAGTCAACAGTTGTAGAAACCAATAACAGAAATCAGATTTTGTCAAGTGTTTTCATCAAAATCATCTCCACACATAAAATACATTCCTAATTCAACTTCTGCTACAACAAACAGTTTTTACCAAACACTCAGCAGTTATTTCCTCCATGTTTTTATTGAACAATGCTAATAAACTCTGTCTGATTTCTGATGGATCTAATTTCTGTCCAGCATTGATGCTGCAGTGTTGGCAGGTTTGCATCATTGCTGCCATTTCTTTATAGTTTCTGTGATACTTTTTGCTGCGGATCCATGTGGTCGTTGTGCAGACATCTATTTTCTCCACAATCAGTTCAGCTAAATGAACAATCAGTTCAAGCTAATGCAATGTAATAGTGGATGGAAATGAAAATATTGGCACTTAAAAACAAAGAGGGGAAAAAAGAGTTTCAGCTGAAGCTAATTAGACGGAGGAAACATTTAATAAAACCGATTCTTACTTGATAAACTTTTATTTATTTATGCATAATTTATGCATTATGCATGAATTCATTATGCATAATGAATTATTCGCTACAGCAGTCGACTGCCTGCTGTAGCGAATGATAGAAACTGTAACATGAACTGTGTTGTGTCCTCATCCTCAGGCTACTGTGTGTCCTTTAAAATGTAACTGTTTAATAACTGTAGGGTAGAAAGTTTTTATTTTGGTGAACAGAAACCATCTGCTACACCAGCGTTTACCTGCACTGGTCTCACCTGAGCTTCCTGGAAAGACTTTTAGCACAACTCCTCACTTTGCACCAGAAATATCCTTCTTACAGACAATTACTTTTTTCCAGAAATTGGTCAGTTTACTGTCTACAGCGGCAGGAAATGACATTTGATGCGATAAACGATAATATTTTAATGATATATAAAAGGGCAAGAACTCATTCTCAAGAAGATCAATAAACTTTAAACTCTAGTGAACATTTAACGCTGGACCTGGAAGACATTTTAAATATGCAAAATAAAAACAAATAAAATGAATTATGAAGTCTCTATAAACTAGACGATCCTTCATAAAAGGAAGAAGTTGATTCCAAAATATTAGACTGAAGACTCTTATCATCCAGTTTGTTTTAACATGCAGTTAATTATTATATATAGAAGTGCCAGCAAAATATTAAAAACTGTCAAAGCAGCAGAATAAATTTACTTCTAGATCCCAAAGTGAATTAAATCCACTGTTTACATAAAGAGCTCAATTAAATTCAGAGTGGGAATTTGAATGAGTGAACCTGTTTTAAAATGAGCATTTTGTGTTTCCTTTATGCTTTTTCACATTGATGAAGTCTGTTCTTCTGTCTCCTGCAGGCTGGTGAAGCAAACCGGGAAGGTAAGACCTGCTTCACTTTCCTCCATGTTGTCATTAATTCAATCCAAGCTCCAGTTCCAGGTTTTCTCTTCCAAACTGCTGACAAGTTCAGGAGGAGAACTGCACAGTGATCAAAGTGGGAGGAGAGTTTTTCTGCTGAGCAGTTCTGTAACACACTCCCCTCACACACACCCACACTCGCACACACACCCCCACTCGCGTACACACACACTCCCCCCCATCCCCACACACACCCACACTCGCACACACACCCGCACACTCGCGTACACCCCCCCCCCCTCCCCCCCCCCACACTCGCGCACACACCCACGCACTCCCACAACCAGTTGTGTTTTCATCACTTGTGGGGACTTCACATTGACTTCAATTAATTTCTACAGACTAACCTTTACCCTAACTCTACCTATCACAGACTCAACCACTAACCCAAAAACAATAATTTTGCACACACACTCCCCCCTGGCAATAATTTTGCTGCCAGTCTATCCTAACTGAGACTCAAGTGATGAGAGATAATAAACCATGAAACAGATGTGCCAAAATTGGAGAGACACACTCATGGATAGTCGTTGCTACAAAGGGACCAAGAAAATGTCCCCACAAGGAGCAATGGTCCCCATAACTCACATTGTAGAACATTGTAGAAATAGGTTCCCATAAGGATATAAAGACCTGGTTCACACACACACGCACCCCCCCCCCTCCACACACACACACACCCCTGACTCCTCTGGCTCACACACACTTATATTGCAACTGCTTAAAGAGCTTTGTTATACAGGAAAGAGAATTCCACCTCTAAATCCTGCACATCTGTTCTCCATTGTGAGGTTAAGGAACCAGTGAGCTGCAGCCGAGTCCACGTAGGACCCGTTTACGCCCGCAGTTATCTCCTGAACACGTCCGGGCCGCCGCACAGCGGGGCAGCGCTGGGCTGTGGTGGAGCGTTTGTGGCTGCCACTGTTGGCTCTGTGTGGCCATTATCAGCCTTGTAAAGCAGCCGCTGCACTCGCTTCATGTGGTTTCTGCTTAACTTTTCACCTTTTTTCTGCCCCCTTCAACCATCTGAAATCTTCACCAACCTCCTGTTAGAACAGAAACATGCACGACTGGTTTATTAAATCAGACAGAACTCTGCTGTTTTTTGATGAGATATTGCTAAACATTTGCCCTAATATGAAACGTGAGCACCGTTTCTTCTGCTGGTTTTTATTAGCGTTTTTATAGCTTTAACAACAAAGAAAGCATTAAAAATCTTAAAATATGTTATTTACTAATGTAACTAATTTAGAATTGTACATCAGTTACAATTTGAGTATGTTTATTTAGTGGGGGAAAATTAGCAGGATTAATTCTGTTTAACAAACATCCCTGCAGATTATGCCTTTATTTGGCAATGGGACCTCACTGACCATCCATCCATCCATCCATCCATCCATCGCACCCATCCATCCATCCATCCATCCATCCATCCATCCATCCATCCATCCATCCATCCATCCATCCCATCCATCCACCACCACCCATCCATCCATCCATCCATCCATCTTCTAACACCTTTGTCCCTTAGTGGGGTCAGGAGGTGCAGAGACCAAAATACTTGCTAAGATTTTTGCAGTGTAGTCGCCCGTTTTTACAACACCTTGCTAAAGCATTCACACACCCTGAAAGCCCAAACAGTTTATCATGTTTAAAACCAGAAATGTATTATGTGGGACTTTGAGTCAGACCAACAAAAAGTTTTACATAATTTAGCACTTTTCTTCTATTAAAAATAAAAACCTGTAAAGCATGGCGAGCATCGGCACTCAGACGCCCTGAGTCAGCACTTTGTCAAACTGATTGCAGTCACAGACATGGAAGCTTCCTGGAATACATCTTTGCAGAATAAATCCACTTTCCTCAGGTCTAAAAGGACTGGAAGTGTAAACATCGATATTTAATCCTGAGTGAATGTCTAGACGGGACCATAAACCTGATCTGAACCGTCCTGCTGTAGGTCTGGATGAATGTTTGGAGTCACTGTCTTGCTTAACGGTGAACCTTTTTATTGGTGTTAGACTGAAAACATTTTGGGTGCGTTCATACCAGTCTTGTTCAGTCCGCTTGAATCAAATTCTGGTTTGTTGGACTAGAAAGTCCGGTTCATTTGGAGATGTGTGAAAAGTAGAAACTCTGGTCCGCCTACAAACCTCAGCCTCGGTTCGGTTGAAGTGAACTCTGGTGCGGATTGAACGCATATGTGAACGCAACTGGACTGGAGACCGCTCTAAAAGCAGATAGTGGAGAACAGTGCAGGGCATCCTGGGTAAATGCAGCCAAAATAAAAGCTCCAGCAGGAGAAATGGCTTGAGTTTTTTAACCAAAGACTAAAGAAATCCTAAAACCGCTCAAATCTGACGCCACTCCATTTTTGTTTAAGTTTCATGAAGAATTAAGCCATGCTCATAGTCTTCAGAGGTTTTCATGTTGTTTCCTTCAGTGGGTCTGGATTTCATTTTTTAATTCTGACATTTTTCCCTTCAAACTCTGACTTTAATCTCTGAAGGGTAAAGGTGAGATTTCTGAGGAAAAAAGTCAGGTTTCTTGTTTTCTTCTGTCAATGGCTATAATCCTCTTCTGCACATATTAAATTGTAAGAGATTTTCAGATTTATTCTCTATCCTGATCGTGAGGGGAAAAGTCCTATAATTAGTGATCTTACTGAGTGATTTCCAGTGAAGCCGTAACCCACTCGACCCACTTCTAGCTCGGCGGGCAGGTGCAGCCCAGGCTGATTGGTTCCTCTGCATTTCCTGGTGCAGCAGCATGTTTGACGTCATCCCTCTGGTTTCCTACTGGGCCGAGGCGGAGCGGGACTGGGCTGGCTGCTCCACACCATCAATCCTGCTCGTCTGAAACCCAGATGCTGCTGGCTGCTTGACTCGTGTGTTTAGGGCCGTTTTCTTCCACATGGTGGAAAAAATAAGCACATGGCCTACCAAGCGCTACAGCTAAGGGGTTAGCACATCCGACGTCTGGCTGGGTTTACAGTGCTGCTCCAAGCCCAACTGTTTCAGTTCAAAGTCGGGTTTTATGAAAATGCTCCAGTTAGACGAGGCTTTTATGTGGAATACGGTTCTTTAATTAAGGGAATGAATTGGGAAACATTCAGGGAGAAGGTTCTGGGTTTGAATCCCAGTTTGCATGTTTGCTTTCTGTGTGTTTGGACTCTGAACAGATGAAATATTCTTTAGGCGACCTGGTTACATTAGGTTTGAGTGTGTTTGGACTGTACGTGTGTGTGAGTGTGTGTACATCAAAGATAAACCTCTGTCCATGATTTCTCTCTCAGATCCTTTAGAATGGTATTTTTCCATTTTATTGCACAACTTTATGTTTTTGTCTCAATTTTAAAGCATTTGAAGGCCAAACAAATGTTACTGGATGAAAAATTGTCCCAGAAATTATTGCGATAATCTGATAATGTTGTTGTTTTGAGACCAAGTAGTGGCACAACAATGCAAAAACACAAAGATAAATAAACTCTAAAGTTCTTATGAGCATTTAACTCTGGAGGACATTTTAAATATCTAAAACGACAAATAAAATGAATTATGAAGCCTGCGTAAACAAAACCACTCATTTAGCATCAGACTGTAAACTTTCTCCCCCAGCTTTTGGTAGAAAGAGAAACGATAAATCATGTAAACTGATTGATTTCAGATTATTTAGATCATCCTGATTTATGTTTTCCATCTTCAACAAACTTTTTCTCTCTTTGCTTCAGTATTAAACACATTGTCAGTATATAATTTAGTATTAGCTACAATATGCCAGTTCAAGTCTGAAATAACTTTTCATAACTTTTCAATGTTCATTTTAAAAGATTTTTAAAGAATTTAAATTTAGATCTTCTTTATTTACATTTCATAGAAACTCTTTTTTTCAGTAATTCTGACTCAAATGAAGAAGTTTGTTTATAATATTGTGGTAATTTAACAATCAATGTTGCCTTTATTTTATACGATTTAAAAGAGATGGTGAACTTGTAAGTTATGTGGTTAAAAATGTTGCACATAAATATTGTTCTAAAAACATTCAATAAATTCAGGCTCACCAGTTCAACCAGATACTGGGGAATCTTTTGTAATGTAGAAATATTATTTTTAATCAAAACTGGGGATATATTATAAATATGATGATAAAGGGAAATATTATTCCTGCAGAAGGTTAGGATGATATATTGCATAAATAATTAGCACATCATAAGAATTAAACTCCTGAACGGCTCAGAATATGTTCAGATTTCAGGGTTTCTTGCATTAATTTAGCTTTTCTGAACCAGGCGTTTGATTATTGTAAGAATTTATCTCTTTATGTTAAAGTACACTGAAAAGGCTTTTAAATCACTTTTCTGTGAATGTGAAGGGAAAGTGCTGAAAACCTTTCAGAATAATGTAAAGGTTTTACTCTGAGGTTGATCTGCATTTAAATGTAAAGTGTTCAGCTGAGGAAATGTTTGAACACTTTCTCACCTTTTCTATGCTTTCAGAGGATTGTTTTCGTTTGGTTTGGATATTTGAGGGAAAATAAATAAAAAATGTTTTTCCTGAGCCAGAGACTTTGAGCTGCATAGCTGCTCTTCTGCACAGCTGTCAAATCAGAGGACTGCATATTTTTTTTCCAGCCTGGTTTTTGAAAAATGTTTATTGAGTACTTCTGAGCTGTCAGTATCTTACTGCACTAGAGGAATCTGTTTCTGGAAAAATAAGTCAGAAAGTCAACAAAAAAAGAATAGGAGGACTAAATTTCTGCCAAAAAACTAAAACAATTTTGAGGTTAATTTCTGAAAATTTTTCAATCTCTGAGTTTGAAAAGACAAACTTTTTGACTATTGGAAATTTTCTGAGTTTGAAAACTTTTTCAAACTCAAGACTTTTTAATGTTTAAATGTTCAGATTTCAAAAAGTCAAATATTTTTTAACATTTTCAGAAAAATTCTAAGATTAATCTAAAAATTTTCAGTACATTTAGCTTTCCCCCCCCCAACTTTCCAAGTTTTTTCTAGAATAGTTTTGAGATTAATCTCAAAATTTCAGATTTTTTTTCAAGACATTTTTTTAGCTTTTGGAGCTTTGAAATTGTTTCTACCAGAAAATTTCTGAGATTCTAAAAATAGTTTTGGCAAAAAGTTATTCCTTTTTTTATTATTGACCCTGATTCAATGCATCAAAATGGTTTTGATCTTGAGTAAATAATGACGTGTCTTTGAGGAATCATTATTTACTGAACTATTAAAGTCAGTCCCCCTTTTCCAGGTGTTACATAGAAAATCCACCGATAAACTCACAAGCAAAATCTGAATAAATGACATTGGAAAATTAAATTCACATAGTAGAAACTTAGTTTAAATTTTAAAACTTTAATAGACTAGGCTTTCATCTGTGTATTCTGCCATGCTTTTTCCTCTCACTAACCTGTCCACAAACATACTCAGCTACAGGGTCTTCATCGGCCGCCTGTAGACTGTAGACACTGCGGAGTGTGTTGATGACTAAATACGGGCTTCCTTATGGTTATGTAGGTCATATCAAAACATTTCTGCATTAAAATATGTTTCTTAAATTGGTTTGAAGTAAAATTATAATTTTCTCAGAAATTAAATATTTGTTATTCAGTAGCTGTTAAGTGGTACTCATGCAAATTGCCAGAATTGGATCGTTGAACTAAATAACTTTTAATCTATTAAGATTCACTGTTCTGTGTTTAGACTATTTATACATAAGTCAGCCTTTGCCCAGAATCAAAATGTATTCCCTTTGATTTTCTACATATAAAACTCAAATGCTCATAAATTGTTCCTTTTCTTCCTTTAGGTGGGAGAAATGGTTGTTTAAATCCTGCACAGGTTTACGCAAGCGTAACATTTCAGCACACAGAAGTAAATTTAGTTCTTGGCTGCACTTTGAGACCTCTGGCACCAAGAATATTTCATCTTTCAAGGATTCGTCACAGGAGCTTTAGTGTTGAAGCGCTCTGTTGGGAAACGCAGGTCATGATGCTGAGCATTACATCAGTCCTGCAGATGTTGCTCAAGATTTCAGGTGGAAACCTCAAGCAGCCCTTTCGCTGACGTTAACAGAGACCAACGCTGACATGATTTAAGGGCGAACTTTGTAAATATTCCGTTAAAAGGATGTTCTATCCCGGTTCTCCTTGCATATTCAAAGCCCCAGACATATCTGTGGTTTGCTTCTGCTGCCTGTCAGACGTGTTTATAATGAAGGAGGCCGGCTCTGTGAGTGGAGTTCAAGCTGCTCACAACGTGTATTATTATGGCGTCACAGCTGTAAAAAAAGCTGCAGGTATTTTATGCTAAGTGTGTCAAATTTCTATTTTTCCCCTTTTTGCATACTGTTATCTGCAAGCTACGTCCTATGCCTCAGACATTTTCCCCACACTTTGAACCATGTGGCTTTTCTGCGGATTTTTCTTCAACCACCAGGGGGCTCTCTAGCAGGTCGTGAATCATTGGAAGTCACAATTGGAAATCAAAGAAGAAAGCGCTAACTTTCATTTAGCACATGTTAGCAGCAGGCACGACGGAGAAATGTTTTCAAACTTTTACCCCCTCATCATGGAAACCACAGGAAGAAGTTCATCTGATGCTGCTTTTAAGTTGAAGGCCATCGATCTGGCAGTACGGATCGGTAGCCGCTGCATGAACGAATCGCGGCCTTAATAGCAGATTTATGCGTCCTTGTGGAAAACCGAGAGCAGCGGAGAAACCAACGGCTTGTATATGTAGGGTTCCAGTTTATTTAAAAACGTGCGGCTTATAATGAGGTGCGCTCTATAGAAAATACGGTAATTGGGTCTTTATCTTTGTGACTCCTGCTTCAGCGTTTTCTTGTCAAGATGATTATTAGATTTTAATATTAATCAGATTGGGTTTTTTTTCTTTTCCTGAAATAGAAATCTTTGAATGTTGTTGCAGTTAGCTGGAAAATCAAGCAGTATTTATTTTTAAAGGCCACACATTTCCTTGAACAATTCAGTTGGCAACAAATCAGATGAACAAGAGCCTGATGGTAAAAGAAACGACGTGACGTGACCTGCTGACAGTTTTATTTACAGCAGCTAAAAAGCTATTTCCCCTCTAATAGATTTATTCTGTTTAGTTTATTATATCACACTTGTATGTTTCATATTTGTAGATTTTAATTCTAATAACAATAGAATGAATCTATGTGCTTGCTAGCTAATTAGCTTGCTAGCTAACGTAGCTTGCTGACTGTTGGAACAAGGCAGTCAGTTTATTCCAGTTAGCTGCTTTGGTTCTCTCACTGTCCACAGTGCAAACCTTTGACCTGTTCCCCTCCTCGCCTGTGGGGGCACTGTATGAAGAATTACTGAGGGAACCAACACCAAACTTCTGAGAAAGACTCTCAGCTCAACTATTTTCTTTACAAAATGGAGCGGTGTCAGACTTTAGCGGTTGTAGGATTTCTCTTTTGAGTTTGGTAAAAAACCACAGCCCTTTTTTCCCACTAGCGCTAGCTTAGCTTGATTGTTTTGTTTGTATTTACTAAGAAAACAAGTGCACTAGTTTTCTTAGTTTTGTCTTATTTCAACTGTACTAAGATATTTGCACTAGAAATTTGACCAAAATACTTTTTTGTGAGATTTTGTGTTTTTGCAGTGCAGCTTTGAAAACAAAGTGAAGAGTTCTCCCAACTAATCACTCGACCAACATGGGTACAAAATAGCTAATTTTGCTCCTTTAGCTTTATTTTAAACATTAGTTCAGTTTTAGTTTACATAAAATCCTACAAGATTAGTCAGTAAGTCAGGCTTTTGTTTCTGTTTCTACTCATGTCTGCTCTTAAATATCGGGATACTTTCTACTTCAGATAATTACTTTAAGTTGAAACTATGAGTGCACAGTTTTCTGGTGGATGATCAATCTTTCTCGTTGGAACAGAAAGTAGCTGTCTGTTGTGAAGTTCTGCTGCTGCTTTCTGATGAACCTGTTCTGTGTTTGCTCTGCCAGACCAGCTGAGGAGCCGGCTGAAGGAGTACGGCCTGGTCACCCCCTTCAGCACCGACTCCCACGGTCACTACCTGTCCCACCTGCTGTCCGCCACGCACAAGCAGCGCGTGCGGAGGGACGCGTTCCCCTCCGAGTCCGAGCAGAGACTCTTCTTCAACATCACGGCCTTTGGGAAGGAGTTCCACCTGCGGCTGCAGCCCAATGACCGGCTGGTGGCGCCCGGGGCGATGGTAGAGTGGCACGACGAGGTTCGGGGGTTTGGGAACGCCACGGCGGGCGCCAACCGGACCCATGGCACGGAGAGGATTCTCCAGCGGGAGCTGCTGAAAACGGACTGCACGTTCATCGGTGACATCACCGACGTCCCTAGAGCCACAGTTGCCATCAACAACTGCGACGGACTGGTGAGTCCTTCTCGGCTATAAAGTCCTTCTCTCCACTGTCCCTGAAAGCCTTTCTTTTCTCTGCAAAGCTCCATGACCTTATCAAGTGCCGTGAGGGATTGTGGATGTCTGTAACTCTTGGGTTGAGCCTTTCTTTACGTCAGCACTCGGCGTTTTTATGGCACATTGTTTTTGGAGACACCGCTGTGACGGGCAGGACTTTAACGGGTGACTGCTCACAAACACAGGCTTTCCTCCAGACCTCTGGAGCATAAAACACGAGTTCCCATTGTGCCTGACAAACGTCTCCTTCCTATCAACCCTCATAAAACATCTGAATGGGAATCTGGGAACAAGTCCAGTCAGAACCTCTTGGAGTGGAGTGAAGCACTCAAACATCTCCATGTTTAGGAACAGAATCGGTAAAGTTCCCAGCCTGAAAAAGTCTCAGTCTGCATTTTATTGGTTTAGGGGTTGAAGGAGAAGTTAATGTCAAGTTAAGCCACTTATGTGTTTCAAACAAACGAAACGTTTTACATCATGTAGACATCGTCTAAGTCAAAGATGGGAATATTACATCCTGCATCTCTTTAGATGAGAAGGAAAATATAAAAGAAATATAAAAATCAGTGATCCTCTAGCATTTCTGTTTTTCTTTTTCATTCCTTTGTGTTAAGAAACATCCAGTTATCATATACATGATGGGAATAAAATTATTTTTTTTTGTAATGACTTTTTGGAAACTTCACATAAAAATGGATCAGAATCAGTACTGCTGCCAGTTTCTGGCACTTAAAACAATAACCCCGGGGGGGGGGGGGGAAATCTAATTTGCATATATGGGGAGAAAATTTATAACACAAGATTAATTTATCAATATGAATTAATTATTGATTTATTATTATTTCCACCGTTACCGTAGAAACGGTAACGGTGGAACATCCATTCCAGGACGTTTTGTTTCCAGTCAGTTGTCTGAACCCAGACAACAGTCGCAGCTGCTTGTTGCCTGTTGTGTTAAATAATTGCTGTCCCCACGGCTGAAGCTACATTTCTGTAGCTTCTGATCTTAGCTAAAGTGGCAGGAGATCCATGTTTCTGAAAACGGATCCATTAAAAACCCCAAACCAGAAACGTTCACCTCAGGATGGGAGCTGCGGCTTCTCGTTAGCAGGAATCACTTATTGATGGTTTGCTTTCCGCTGGAGCGCATTTAATGACGGGACACCAGAGTTATTTTTAAAAAGCACATTGTGAGGTTCTTCAGTGTGGCGTCTTTGCTCAAGTTAGAGATTGAAATGTAGCTTATTTTGGTGCTTCTTTGAGAAAATGTGGATCTTCTGCACCTTTGTATTAATCTAAGTGATTAGCAAAGTTTGACTTGTATAATCCACCTGCATGGTGATTCATGGCTGTGCTTTATTGCGCCACCTTTAGCAGCAGTAAATCTGTTGGTAGCTGTTTGCTGTCAGATTTGAGCTGCTGCTCCTGTTACTGCAGGAAATGTGACTCATCCGTAATTATTGCTTCACACTTCAAACATATTTCACATCTGTAGAATTAACTTGATCCCTGACTTTTATCTGACTTTTTTTCAGCCGTTTTGTTGTTCGTTGTCTGGTTGGTGATCCAGTTGGGGCCAAAATGATTTGAATTGAAATTTGAGACTTTCTAAAGAGTTTATGGTTGACTGGGCGAGCAGGAATGTCGCAATAAGCAATCAATCGCATGATGCATTAAAGCAAACTCAGTCATTTCCACTTCAGACTTTAATACGCTGCAAAAACATAAAATCTAACCAAATATGAGGTTTTTCCATCAAATAAAACCAAAGCTGGGGGAATAACTTGAAGCAGCTTCTTGTCCAGCAGGTTGTTGCTAGGCAACCAAAGAGTGAGTGAGTTTGTTCAAGCCAGTAACCTAGCTTAGCTTGTAGAGGTTGAGCAAATAATCTCTTTACTCTGCCTACATCTCCCAGAATGCTGTGCGGTTCTGAATTGAATATTCTATCACACTATCAACGATTGATGTTGATTACATGACGTTGTTGTCAGGTTTCCTCCAGGTTGATGGCTAAAGCTGTTGCTATAAAGGCGCCCATTTTGATTGCTGCTAATCAAATACACTTCTATCAAAGCTAGCTAGCTTCTGTTTTCTGACTGTGTCAAATAGCAGAGAAAAACAGTGTTGGACAAGTACTCTCAATGACAGATTAAGTCAGGCTATTTGTTCAGAAGGGAAACAAATACATTTTTAAAGTGTTGCTTGTGTTTGGGGAAAACCTCAGGATCTTCGTACTCTGAACGGAGAATATTTGATGGTTTCCTCCAAAACCTTTTGTTCCTGTTTGGGAACAGGCCGTTCATAAAAGGCCCAGAAGGAGAAGTTTTTCCGCCAGACGCAGCAGCCTGCGTTCTGCCTGCAGAGACGCTGCTGGACAGACGTCACTTGGTTTGTTCTGAGGACGGACAGGAGATTCACACCCGTCTGTCTGCCGAGCCGTCATGGCGGCCTGGCAAGAAGCTGTTAAAAGGTTGACCCAGAAAAAGAAAACGCCGCTTGCTTCAGTATTCATTTCACAGAAACGGAAATGTTTTATGTGCAATACAGATCATCAGTCCATGAGCATGAATGTGTTATCTTTACTACCACCTGTACATAAATAATAATTAAAGACGTAAAAAGAAGAACATGGATTTCCACGCCAGGTTGTAAAATGTTCTGTTAGTTTTTAGGTCTGTGTCACTAATGGGGTTGATGAGCTGAGATTATTTATTGTGAAATATTTTCAGCTTGTCTGCTGGAAGTTTTCCACTGAGGAATTCAGTAAATATAAAAATAGTTAAACTTTACATGTTTGATGCCTTCGCTGTGACAGAGAACCCAAAAATTACACTAAAGTCAGAGAAGTATTACTTTAACATATTTTAGGTAAGAAATTAAGAGTAAAGTATTTAGTAAAAAGTCTGCTCAAGTATTGATTAGCAGATCAATTTATCGATCTTTACATCCTCAGACAGACTTGGATATAAAGTTAAGGGGAAACTTTAGTATTTTAAGATGACTAAATGACCATAAATGACAATAATTTATATAAGTAACAAAAATAACAAAGAAAAATTTTCCTAATTGTTTTTATAAAACTTATGAAACTTTATCAAAAGCAGCAGGTGTGTCTGATTCTGGTGAACTTGGGGTTAAAACATGTTTGTTTCATTCAGTGGGTAGAAAATCTAGACATTTTACTCAAGAGTAAAAAGTACAGCATATTAAAATGCTCCAGATAGTATGTTTTGTTTTTCAAAAAAAGTTACTCAAGTAACTTTTACTGATATGTAACTGATATTAGTTACATCTAATATCTGCAATCCTGTAACTGGTTAAAATAAGAACTGCAACAATAGTTAAAAATTGAGATAAGAATAACCAATAAGTTAAACCTCATCATCACATAATGATGTTTCATCCTGTGAAACTGTAGGATTTATGAGAACATCATTATTTTAACCAATGGCAGCTTCTCTTTAATGACCTCATCGTTGATTCGTTGCCCTTTTTGAAAAACAAAGCACTGAGATCTTGTGTAGAAGATATTGTTGAGAAAATGTTAAAAAGACACAAACATTTTGCAAAAAGTAAAATCAGTTTGAGAAAAATCTCTGAGAATTTCAAAGGAATATGAAAAGTTTTATTCAAACTGAATATCCTATTCAGAGAGAAGTGATGTTTTTGTGCCTGCTGTTTGGCTTAATGTTTTCTTTTGTGCCATAAAGCTCCACGGCTGCAAACAGCACGGCTGACCTTGAGCTGTGTTTACGGATCTCTGGCATTACCATGAAATAATAGTCTGCATTTTCTGAGACTTTTAAAACATTGACATTAACCTGCTGACCTTCGACACGCAGCTGTGCAGCAAAGCTCTTGCATCAAGATTTTCTTTCCCAATAAGAGGCAGGAAACAAAATGAACTCTGACTTAGTTTGCTTTAAGCTACTGTAACTTTTAGGATGTTAACGATTTTAAAGTCGGAGCTTTCTGCAGTTCAAGTGAAATGTTGAATGTGGATAAAACATGAAACTGCTTTGTGTTTAAAGTAACTGATTAAAAAAAAAATCTCAAAGATTTGTGGTGCCTGTTTTCACATTTTAAGGCTCCATATTGACTGAAATGCATCTGATCTGAGATGCATTTATTAACGGTTATTAAATATTCAGTTTGTCTCAGTGGAGATGGCCGGTCCATCACCTTACTGGACCTTTTCAACATTTCTCTGACCTTTTCAACATTTCTTTAACTTCAACTAGCATATCTGAATATGTACCTAAAAGAAATTAGTGTAAACAGCGTAATTTTTTGAATAAAAAAAATTATATTTTGGGGGATTAATAAGTTTAAGCTTGACTGTGCTAAAACAGAAAACCTTATTCAATTTACTGCTGAAGCATCAATTGATTGATGCTAGCATCTTCTGATATATTAGCACCTAAATTATAAATATTTTTTCTCTGAAGCAGGATTTTTTTGTGCATCAGTGACGTTTAATTTTTCCTGAAAGTTTCATTTTAACCTGAGTTTCTACAGAACCGTGTTAATTTTCTGCTTCAACATGCTAGGCTAACATTAGCATGTCACTAAGTTTTGATACGACTTGTTGGTTGTTTGTGTTGCTACGTTCTCAGTTGTATTCCAGGCAATCCCTCACAAACAAAACTTAAAGAAAAAGTTATTTTGCTTCATAAACTTGTGTTGGTTTGAATTCAGTAAAATTAATCAAGTTTTGTTTCAGCTGCTTTCTGCACAGCTGTCGCTACGCTAAGCTAAAACGGAGCAGATGGAAAAACATGTAGATACAGCAGCCAACATGACACCTCCTTTTATTGTCAGCTGATTTTGTTCCCCTTAAAAATTTAAATACTATTTAATTGTTTTGATCTGAAGTATGTTCCTGACAAAAAAAGCAAAAGCCAGAAGAAATGTGAAAAGCAGTTAAATATTTTTCACAGCATGTTGAGCTAATTGCTAATTCAGGTTTCTTAGAAAAGCAACAGCAGCAGAAAACAACAGATGAAAAATGTCCTTTAAGATGCTGAATATGTGGAATATTGGGATTATTTAGCGTTGGTCGTTATCGCTGTGTTTTATTTTAGGATTAACCATAAAACTTTATTCATGTTTCCAGTCATTAGAAAACAATTATTGTCTTTTATTGGAGCTAATTTTGTAATTTAAACGTGAAATTCAGTCAAATGAGGACAGGCGTAGAGAGCAATGGATCCACTTGCAGGGTTTGATTAATAGAGCTAAAACCATAGAGGGTCTTGACCTTTAAAATCAAGTTTTCACCTCTGGAATGACCATTTTTATTTGATCAGAGCTTTGGAAGCAACTTATACGTTAAACTTAGTTTATTTTCTTACATTTTATGTATTTTTCTTCTGGAAGGCAGAACATTGAGTTCCAAAGGTGTTAAACGTTTTAGTTTTTTTTTTTAATGCTGTGTTTAAAATTAAATCAAAAGCCAGCACAACTCAGTCTCATCTCACAGTGAAGTCAAACTTTAGCAGATTTAGCTGAGTAATCTGAAAACTGCAGCACCAGGCAGCTTCACTGCCAGTAGAAATGATTGGATATGAAAATAACTTTCCAGAGAAGCAGCCTTTCCACCTCATGGAATTGATTCAAATTTAGTAATATTTATAATCTGTGGTGTTATTATATTCAGAAAATGTCCAACACCTACAATAAATCAATCTTTTGGCCCTCAGGCTGCTTTGTTCCACAAACAGAGCTGATTCT
The DNA here is from genome assembly GCA_902982915.1 of Phalloptychus januarius. Classification (NCBI taxonomy): domain Eukaryota; kingdom Metazoa; phylum Chordata; class Actinopteri; order Cyprinodontiformes; family Poeciliidae; genus Phalloptychus; species Phalloptychus januarius. The sequence continues at coordinate 210,209 of CADWAE010000482.1, forward strand.
GTGGTGGAGAAAAACCTCCAGAAACTGAGAACAGAAGTTCTTTGTTAAAATATTTTGCACAAAAGCAAGTTAAAGTTAAATAGCATCACAGTTTTAGCGGCACGTTGTTGGCCTCTCCTGCAGGAGCTGAAATGTTGCTTTGGTAAGGAAGTCAGGTTCTGGAGATCACAGTAAGTATTTAATCAGGAAATGTGTGTAATAAAACAAAGTTTACAAGGCACAGCTTTACAAATGAACAGAGTGAGTTCAAGGAATGGCTCAGGACATGAAAGCGAACATTACTTCTGCAGGAAGGCTGTCTGTAAACCAACATCCACAAAATCCCCAAATTATTATGTTAACATTTTGGTATCAGGCAGAAAAATTATATAATTTTCTTATCTATATAGCATGATTCAAGATGTTGAACCAGCATTGTTGGCTGTTGCTAATCCCAGAATGAATTAGAAACGATTGTTCATGCTTTCATTTCTTCTCGTTTTCTTCCTGTAATGGGATTTTAGTGAATCCTCTCTGGCCGCCTGCAGGCTGTGCAAAACGCTGCAGCCAGGCTTGTAACTAAAACTCATAGGTCATCTCTCATAACTCCTGTTCTGGCCTCTCTGACTCGGCTCCCAGTTTATTTTAGGACTCATTTTAAAATTTTGGTTTTAACTTTTGAGGCTCTCCATGGTTTGGCTCCCACATATATTTCTGATCTTTTGAAGCCTCTCTGTCCGTCTGGGACTCTGAGGTCTTCTGATCAGACTCTGTTGACCCATTTTAAAACACGTGGTGATGGAGGATTTCAGGTAAGGACCCCAGGCTTTGACTGCTCTCCCTCTGCGCTGCTCTGATTCAGCTCACTTATTAAAGAAAAATCTCAAGACACTTTTTTAGTCCAGCTTTTGGCTAATTTTTGTTTCCTGTTGTCAGATTTCTCTTCTTAGTTTTAAGTGTCCTTTTTGTAAAACACATTGTGACTTTTTAGGTCTGTGAAAGGTCCTATATAAATAAAGTTTACTTACTTTATTTCTAAAGTCAATAAACTGAGTTGGTTTTCTGTAGTTAAATGTGCAGACATGACCTGTTGGTTGATCAAACCTCACAGCAGAAGAAGACAGTGGTTTGATTTTTAGACCTTTGCTGAGGTAGATGAGAGATGAGATCAGCTTAAGGAAATTGGCTCAGATAAACTGGCTGGCTGGTAAATCGCTGCGCTCCTCGTCTTCGGTTGTGCTTCTGGATGCAGAGCAGGCCAAATGGGAGAAATTTAATGTTCCTTTATTTTTGGATTCCATCACATTTCCTATCCTAAAAGCTTTGGGGCGACTTCTAGGAAGAACAATTTGTAATGTACCTTTCTGTGACTGCCATATGATTTGTACGTTTGCTTTGATGCGGAACGCCGGTCGCTAGACGCCGGTCGCTAGACCCCGGGTCGCTAGACGCCGGTCGCTAGGGCAACGCCGTCGCGACGCCGGTGCTAGCGCCGTCGCTAGACGCCGTCGCTAGACGTCCCGTCACGCTAGGCCGCGAGGCTTGCTGCAGCGCGGTCGCTAGCGCTGTCTGCTAGCTCGCGCTCTGCGTCCTACGACGCCGGCTCTGCTAGACGCTCGCGGCTGATCCTGCGTCTCCCTCGTCGCTGCGTCGCTGCGCCGGTCCTAGCGCCTGTCGCTACCGTCCGCCTCTACGCCGTCGCGTCGCCCGGTCGCTAGACGCCGGTCGCCGACTCTCGCTGCTCCTTCCTTTAGTTCAGCCTAAATGCAGAGCATGCAGCTCTGCTAACATCAAACAGTCACCAAATCAGGGGGTTCTGATGAAAAAGCTGGTGGCTTTGATCTCAAGTGGCAGCTCCGGCCCACGGTAGGTGTGGGTTTTACTGTTTCTTAATTACAGCCAGTCTGCAGTCTGGAAGTCTTTACTGCAACAAGCAGGCGGCTGCTGAAGGCTTATGATGCAGATCGTTCAGCAGGCTGCTCTCTCTCTTCTCTCTCTCTCTCTCTCTGTCTCTCTCTCTCTCTGTCTCTCTCCTCTGTCTCTCTCTCTCTGTCTCTCTCTCTCTCTTCTCTCTCTCTCTCTCTCTCTGTCTCTCTCTCTGTCTTCTGTCTCTCTCTCTCTCTCTCTCTCCCTCTCTCTCTGTCTCTCTCTCTCTCTCTGTCTGTCTCTCTCTGTCTGTCTCTCTCTGGTCGGGAGTCGGCCTTCATGCTGTCAAACAGCATAAAACATCCGACGCTTTTAAAAATGTTCCATCTGCTGTAGTTGTTTCTGTATGCAGCAGAAGTGATTCCTTTATGATCACAATGGCAGAGTAAATCAAAACATGTCTTTTGCAGAGTAATGATGCTCAGTTCATGAAAAGTTGTTTGCCTGCTTTTCTCAAGAGAAATTAAAAAAATGATCACTTTTCAAAAGCAGCCACTAGGCAATAAATAAATCATTTAGCCTGTTTAATCCCCTTTTTTCTAACTTTTGGAGGCTGTGAAAGTGTTGAAGCTTTAAAATAAAACAATTATTTCATCCCGTTGTCTGAACATCACTTTCATGTAGTGTGAAATGTCACATGACCAGACCTGCTGCCTTTACCGCTGGAACTGAACGTCTGCCTCAAACTTGTATAAGAGGAAAAGAGTACAAAACTTTAACAAATAGATCTAAAATATTGTGCATATATTCTTTAGAGGGTTTTTACTGATGTTTAATTTTCCCTGCATGCATCTTTTACATTTAGTAACGGAGTAAATGTCAGCATTTATCCCATTATTACCATTAAATCCCCTGAAAATGGTCTCAAAATAAAAACTTCGTTTATCTTGAGAACTCCTGGGACAATTTATAGTCCAGCAAAATTACATTGTGGCCTGACAGTGGCACAAAGACCTGTTTAATATTTATACAGCATATTTGAACAAAAGGCAGTTCAAAGTCATTTTAATCATAAAAACATAAAAAAAAAATAAACATTACATGTTGATGAATGCATCAACAAAATCATCAATGATATCGAATATGTAGGTCAATGTTTCATTTGTCATGATTCAGAAGCGACTCTGACCAGGTGAAGATTCAGAGGAACTCAGTGTTTCATCTGATGTTTGATTACCAGACACCATGACAGGTTGGATCATATGTTTACAGATTTGAAGCGTTTTGCAGCGTTTTGCAGCCCGACTTCATCATCTAAATGGTTTGGATTTGCGTCAGGCAGCTTGGAAATTGCATGCTGAAGTATGTTTGAGGAGATCTGGTGCTTTCTGGGAACCTCCTTACATTTTTGCTGGAGGAAACTTTCTGACCCTCTGCAGGCCTCTTTTATCTCCTCTGCGGTTCTGGTTCTGCTGCTCAGCAATGAGCAGATAGTTTGTTTTCCTGCAGCCCAGAGGACAGCGATCACTGAGGATGAACCAAAGCAGAAGGCCGGAGGGGTAAACACTGCAGGGGGGAAAATAACTTCCTGGAAGCATTTGTGAGTCTCCAGAGCTCACAGATTCATGGGCCATTTCTTCCAAGAACCAGCAGAAACCTTTTGTTTTAAAATCTTACAGTTAACCTCTGGATAAAATGCACAGAAAATCTTTATAATAACCACTTTTTCAGAAATCCATTCAATGGAAAATTTTAAAATAAACATGCAAAAAGTGTTAATACCTCAATAAAACCCAAATTATGGCTTTATTTAGGAAAACTGGCAGTTATCCAGAAATCTAAATTTGCCATTTTTCCCTTGATTGAAATCAATCAGTGATTGGTACAGTAAATTAAATGCATAAAAACTTCAAACATATTTGCTCTACAAATGTATGAATCAACTGGATGTTCTTTGATGAATGTTTTGAGTTAAATAAGAATCAGATAAAAGTGTATTTATCTCTGTGGAAAACATCATTAGAACATAGTTTGCACTTCCTGCTTCTTTTGCCTGTTTTTCCTGTCAAAACTGATAACGCAATTTTGGTCACAGAGACTTAAGAATCCATTTTAATTATTGTCTTGGTTGTTTTTTTTTTTTTTTACATTTTGGATATTTAAAATATCTTCCAGTTTTGGTGTTAAATGCTCATTAGAAATTAAGGTTTTTTAATAAATTTTTAGCAACATTTTAGTCGAAAATGGTCTCAAAATAACTATTGGTTACCTCAATTTCTGGGACAATTTATCATCCAGTAAAATGTGTTATAGGGAAAGGCCTGGTCAGGAACACTAGATTAAATTTTAAGAGAATGCCATAAAGATCCAAAATGTGTCTGCATCAAACATTTTGAAGTTTAAACTTGTATCAGTGTTTGAAGCTGAAGGATTTCTGAAATCTGAATGAGTTTTTATTGTTTTTATATGATGCAGCAGAAAAGCGATTTGATTAAATGCCTAAAGCTGACTCAGCATTTCAAAGGTTCATTGAAACGTTATGATTCCCGTCTTTTCCCTCCTTCCATGCGACCCTGAAGGTTTTCTGCTCTGAGATGCTCGGAAAGTCCAATGGCTCACATAGTTCTGGTATTTTATTGTGAAGCCATTACCCTGAAAGGCAAAGACAGGAAGCTTCTCATGTCTGGTATATTTTTGGACTGGAGCAGTGTGAGAGTAATCGCTGGCAGAAATAAATGATGTGGCTTCAAGATGAGCCAAATGCAGAATATGAGCAATGAGTAAACATTCAGACTTAATTTGTTTCTTGGTCATCAAAGGCTTATAAAGATGTTAAGCTGAACTTCCTGTTGTTATTTTGGGTTTTTTCTGGTCTAGTAAATGCTTCTAGGAGAGATCCACTTCTGAAATCCTCCTGAATCATTTCTACGAATGAAACGCAGGGAGTAGAAAAGACTTTAAAGATCATTTCAGTTATAGTCGAAACATCTTTACCATTACTGGCTTGGAGCCATATCATAAACGACTGAACAGTAAATTATTTTAACAAATTCAGCTGTTTTATTTGGAATGCACAAATGTGACATTAATGATGCAGATCTGTGATACTTAAATAAATGATTCACTTCTCCAGACATCTGAAACAAAAACCTCATTTCCAGATTTCCAGTTCTTCAGTCATGTATGTTACTATATGTGGGTTGGAGTTACCCGAGTCCTTAAAATCAGCTTTAAATCTGAAAGACATTCAAATTGTATCTTGATAGAAATAGCAAAAGTTTATAAGGAAACACCAAAGTTATTTAGTTGTTCAACAGTTTGTCTATTTTTTAAATGTTATCTTCTCTTGAGTATTCATTACCTAATAATAGAAAATGAAAACTAGTGCTCTATTAGCTAATAAAAACTAAAACTAAACGGTATTTAACTATTAAAAATTAGAAAAACTCTAAAGCTCAACAAAACCAACTGAATTCGACAAACAGAAAATCAGAATGAAATAAAACTAAGCAATAATGAAAAGCCCAGAACTATTATAGGTTGCAACAAACTGCAGCAAGTGACAAGAAGAGGCGCTCTGTCTTTGTGAATGTGGAGAAATCATTCGTCAGGGTGTGAAGAGATCTCCTGAGATTATTTAAAGCTGTGGAGTGGTGAGGATCTGCATAGAGACACTGAGGTGTGGAGAAACGGGCAGTAGAAGTGACAGCTTGGCTTTCGGTGTGAAAGGCTCACAGCGTGCCCTTTGTTTCTGACAGACAGGCTGACGGACGGTTCAGGCAGGAGCCTCCGAGGACGCTGTCCTTACGGTCAGGGAGAAATGGGGTTAACAGAGTTTCACTTTACTTTTCTCCATTTCTTTTTCCTGAACCATGTCCAAGGAATGTCAGACTGATACAGAGCCGTTGCATGTTACTGATTACATCTGTAAATGTTGTGCATGTACACAAGGCTGCAGGCCAAAAAGACAATTCTTTTACACGCCATCCATAGCTGCTCTGCCGCGGTAGAACAGCTCTGTTAGCTAAAGAAGGTATTGTTAACTTAGTGCACTGCGCTACAGCAAAGGGAAAATTAAAGCAGAAAAACCGTTGGACAACTCAAAACCACTTTTTTCTTGCTTTCTGTCAGCCATGCTGAACGCAGGCTTGTTGCTATAGCAACTGATAACAACGCCACTTTATGTTTCAGGATTCAACGCCAGAAACCATGCGAACATTTCTCCCGAAAGAACAGAACATTCAGTTTGTTAAAGTTTCATGTTTTGACGTTTATTTTGCGATTATTAATAAGCGATCGCTGTGGTAGATCAGCATCTGCTGCTATTAGCTAAACTAACAGCTGTGGCAGATTAGCATCTGCTGCTATTGGCTAAGCTTGCACTGCTGTGGTAGATTAGCTAACTTAAACACCTGCTCTACTGATGATCTGTCAGAGTTAGTATTTAAGTAGTATTTATTTATTTTTTAACTGAACCAAAACACATAGAATTCCAAATCACATCTACATGTTAAGTTTTCAAAGTCAAGCTAGCACAACTAAACTACTTCCATTTCCCCCACTATTTTTTATAAGACTTTTTCCTGACCTTGCCAGCTAGTTGTTGTCGTGTTGACAATTAGTAGCAAAGCACAGCGTCTCTTTTACATATCAAGCGAACATTAAGATTTAGCGCATTATGTTGACAACTGTTAAAACTAATGCTAGTCATTGTTAGCGAGCGGCTTGCTGCCCTCTAGAAGGGAGATGGGGATCCTGCATGACGTCATGTTGCAACAGATCCATAGGTAACACATTCTAAGTAGAAAAGAAAAGCTGCTACTAGCTTACAAGGAAAAACATGTAAATCTGCAACTTAAAGTGAAACTACCCCTTCTGTGGAAGCATGACTCCCACCCCACGTTTCTTCAGACGCCAGTAGTAGCTCAGGAAAGAGTTGGAGGAAATTGATCTTTTCACAGATTTTCACAACATGGAGACAGTTTGAATAAATATGTAAAGAACACATTTTTTATGAAAGTTACATGAGAAACTGATCTTCAACTAAACTAACAGCTGTGGTAGATTAGCATCTGCTGCTATTAGCTAAGCTAATAGAGTTGGTTCTTATACAAAGCAGATCTGGTGAATCCTGTTAAGCAGGAAGACGTAATTGGCTGTCATGAGGCTTCATATCTTAAATTGCCAAACGACCCGGGAATGAATCACCACTGTCCTCTGTGTCATTTTAAATCCTCACGGCTTGAATCGGTGTGCAACAGCAGCCAATTAGCGAGGAGGAGAAACCCGAGGCGCGGCGCTGGTGTGGAGGGAAGATTCCTACTGGGATCCTGACTGCAGCCAGAGAAGGGAGCAGGTGAACCTGCAGAGCCGGGTTCCCTCCGGAGAGGAAGGAAACAGAATCCATAACAGTTTGGCAGCTCTGACCTGCTGGACATTAAACATAATTGGAGTTGAGTGACTTCAGTTTTCAGCCCTTTATTCTTGCCATTTAGACCTGTCCATAAGTTTCTGCAGTGTTGAAGACAAAGTGTTGAAGTCTTAGCCCAGCTCCACTGTCTCTATGGTAGATAAAATAAATTAGAGTGAATCAAACGTCATGTTATTTTTCTATGAAAAAATGTTAATGCACATTTGTGCTTGAACTTAACGATCTTACCGAACATAATAAATCAAAACATTCAAGAATAGATGTTACACCCTGCAAAAACACAAAGTCTTACAACCTAGTTTCCAGTGCAAATATCTTAATACACTTGAAGTAAGACACAACTAATGTAAATGTCCGGATTCAGACCAATACAATACAGCGTTGGCAACACTGAGGGATTCATTTGGACCTTAGGAAGCAGCATTCAGCTTCTATGCATCACAAATCTGGAACAAACTTCCAAAAAAACTGCATAAAAAAAAGCCGAAACACTGAGTTCCTATAAATCCAGACTATAAACCTCCTGGTTAGAGTTGATGTGGAACCATTATAAATAACTGACCATTATTTTGTTATGTAATGTTATACTTGCTGGTTTTCTCAGTTGTTGACTTTGTATTTCTGTGTTTTTATGATGTGAAGCACATTGAACTGCCTTTGTTGCTGAAATGTGTTGCACAAACTGGACTGATGGAAACCTGACTGATGATGCCCAACAATGGTGGCTGGTAAAGTCCAAAAACACAAATATTTCCTGCAGTTGGTTCGGACCAGCCTGTGTTTGCACCAGAAGCAATCCGTGCCAGAACTCATTTAGAAGCAGATCGAGATCAGCTGACAAAGAGGGTCTGGTTGTTTGGTCCACACCTGGTTTAAGGAGGACCAAATGTTTCAGGTGGGATTGCAGAAGAAGACGGGAAGATGAGGCGCTGATCTGTTTGTTACAACTGGAAGACAAAGCTCTACAGGTCTGTCTATGTCTTAACCTCCAGGATCATCAGATGTGTGAATAACTCTTTACTCAAACAGCTGAACTGAGTTTCCTCCATGCGTTGGCCTGTCAGAGCTTTAAATAGAGCTGCTGTTCCTGACATGAAGTGAGTCAGCGGAGGAGGTTATGTCCTGAATTATAATACTAACAAATATTAAAACTATTCCTTATTAAACAGGACAGAGAATGTTGTGAGCACATCTATGGAACATTGACCAAAAAGTTTTCATTTATGCAGATGACCTTTCACTTTTTATTTTGAATCTGGATTTGCGTCGTTTCTTACCCGGGTGAAACAATCAGAAGAAAAGATTAAATTCAGAAATTGTGTCGTCTTCTGCTCACCTGAGTTAAGAGTTTAATATTTCATTTCAGGTTGTATTTATATTAACCATTTAATGCATGAATTATGATCCTTTATGTCAGAATCTTTTTCCAAAGGGTTTGTAATTTTCTTAAGGCTAGAAAAAAAAAAGTTGTGATCAGTTGTAATTTTCTCCAAATACAAAGTTAATTTGGAAAATACATCAGCAGTATTAATCTTTAGGGATTACTTGATGACACCATATGTGTTTTCCCTCTACAGTAGAAAAAAAGACTAAATATCCCTGAGTTGCTTTTTTGTCTGTCTACCATATTAGATTTAACAAAAATGTTCTTGCAGTTTCAGTGGACGGCCAGCAGTGGTTGGTGTATTGCATGATGCACCAGTGTCCACTTCCGTGGTCTGTGGCTTTTATAGCATAGGACTTCACATGGCACACAAGGAGAAGTGGCATCTGGACAGCTGTCCACTGCTGTGGCCGCTGTGCAGGAAAGGTTAAGACGACGTCAGGTGGCCTGTGAGTTTCTGTGAACTGATCCTGAGCCTGGAGAAGTTTGAGAATCGCTGGTTTGTACTCCAGACGTTTGCAGGGCGGCTGAACATCAGATGAAACATGAGAGCTGACCTGACAGCGGCCTTTCCTGGACGTCTGACTTGTGATTCCCCTCCTCTCTGTCCGCCGCTCTGTGAAACCTGGCCACCTACTAATGTGTGTCAAGTTGCATAATCCTCTGTGTCAGCCAGAGGCGGAGGTGCTCCTGGTGTCTGTGTGTGAGTGTGAACACTTTCTGGGCCTGAGGAGTAAATCCTTTCAGAATAAGAGCGTTTTTGGTACCTGCAGCTCCGCTTTCCTCGGAGGGAAGCTTCAGCAGGCTGAGCTTCATGAGGAGAGACAAAATGAGCAAATTAGATTCGCTGCTGTTTAGCTGAGAGCCGCGTGTTCACTGGCCTAAACTTTTGGCCTCACAGACATAAGAAAGCCTTTTTGACACACACCCATCCTGACATAACTGGAGCTGCAGCAGAGCAAGGGGAAAAAATAAAGAAAATATCCTATTTGATTAGAAGAAGCAAGTGAGCCAGTTCCTCTTTGCAGCGAGCTGCAGCAGCACAAAGGTTTTATTCACTAACAGTTGTTAATGTTTCTTGTTGACTTGGCCGTTCTTGTTGCAGAGGTTTGACCCCGGAGCTGTTTGGGTTTGAGGTTTGCAGAGCCAGGCTGTTCTTCCAGAGCTCTGAGGGTGTGTGTGTGTGAGTGTGTGTGTGTATGTGTATGTATGTTTGTTCACTGCCTGGATGCTTTTATTTATATTTGTGTGTGTTTTAATCACGACCTGCAGAAACCTCAGAAGCCCACACTTTCTGTTGTCGTTTCAGACATTCAGAGCATTCACCAGGCTGAAGTTTTATTTTAGTCCGACTCCTCAGATCTCCGTAAATGTTCTCTCTGTTCACCAAAAAGACAGCTGAAATAAATTAGCTCATTGTTTGATAAATGATTCCTTTTTTCCTTATTGTGCTCTAATCCAATTTATCTAAACTGAACTTAAATATGGAGGACCAAAACTGACATAATTACAAATAAAACCAGAAATGTATATATATCCTTTTTTATTTGTTCTTATAACCTTTCCTCATCTCTTCTAGTTAGTTTTTCTTATGCATTTCTGAGTCATTATGCAGCTTCTACTAATTGGTTGGTTAGCTTCACACTAACCAGCAATTTATCAGTAGCTGAAGATTAGCGGCTTGTTAGAAAATATTATTGTATCAAACTTTGTAAAATAGTCGCATTTTCAGTATACAGACTAAAATTTTTGGTTATTCTCTTTCGCAAAATGTTTCAAAATGAATGGAGGACAAATCCTAAATGATATTTATGCAAGGGATTTGACTAGGCCTTTCTGATATGATTTTCTTACATTTTAACCGTATCTCTGTCGCTCTAGCTGTAGGTCTGAGAAGTAACAGGTTTTCCAAAGTGCGGTTCTGGGGCCACTTGCGGCTCTAAGATGGATGTTGGATGGTCTGTGGATCACATTTCAAGAATGGCAGAAATTTTATGCAAGGTCTTTCATACCATGGAGTATTAGGTCACACTAAGGAAAAAAAAATATATATGTATATGTATATGTATATGTATACACGCAAGTGTGTATACATAAAAGTGAAAAAAATTGCCAAAATTTGACCTTTGACCCAAAATGGCCACCTCTGTGCATTTTAGGGGGTACCTTCAAGAGACTGTTTTTCTTGATTCGGGGGATCTACATATGTACCGAGTTTCAGATCTCTACGACCTACAGTTTCCCCCAACTCACTCTAGGGGGCGCTGTAGAGCAGTTGGGCCACGCCCAGTTGCGATTCCACTAGAATCCAAAAATTTTCCTAGGGGAACAATTTTGGGTCAAGTTTGACGGAAAAAATAAGAAAAAGAAATCCTGCGATTACAAAAGGCCTTCACCAGCTCTTCGCCGCTCGGGCCTGATAATGAGAATACAGTCAACAAAGCAAAAATAAAGTCAGAAAATTACAATTTTATTCTTATATTATTTTGACTTTAGTCCTGTTATTTTACTACTTTATTCTCATAATTAGTATTTTTTTGTGGTCATTTTCAGGTTTTTTTTTCTTTTTAAATGTGAGCCAGTTATGGCCCTTGATGCTGAGAATATAAATACATGTTAACCAGAAATGTTCAGATATGATGTCGTCCTTCTGCAACGTTTTCTTATGACTGATCACCACAATCATTAATATTCTTATTTTCTTTTTCACTTCACAGTTATTTACTACTCTGTGTAAATAATATATAGCTTTGAAGTTTGTGGCTAAAATGTGATCAAATCTGAAAAAGTCCATTGAATATCAATTCCTTTTAAAAGTCGTCGTGGAAACGGTCAGAGTCCAGCTTTCACCCCATAAAGTCCCTTTAAAGGGAACTTTAGGATGAAAATGCAGGTAATGACGAAGGTTCCCTTACATTTTTGCAAGCAAACACACCTTTGAACAACACCAGGGGTGAAAGGTGGCAGTGTCCGGCATGAATCCAGACCTTTTTCAACATGGCGCCCCCCCTTTCTCAGCTGAAACACGCTCATTCCGACCTCCTTAAGAAGTTTAGACTGAAAGAGGCTGTTCTCCGAAAACTGGAGCCCTTCAGCTGAATCCCATATGTTTTCCTTGGCAGCCGGCTGCTGTCTGCCTGGCTGGGCTCATGTTGGGGATATTAAACGGTTGGAACACAGGACTCTTGATCCCTATTTTTAACAGTTGTGTGTAAGTACCAGCTACCTGAGCTTCTGTCAAACACCTGTGATTGTCGCCTCTGGCTGCCAAAGGGAAGACACCTAAAATATTTTAAACCTACTGCACTAAAATAAGAATGTAATGATGTATTTTGCTCTGAGTTTTTTTTTTAAGGAAATTAAATCTGATTTTTTTCTCTCCAATGTTTTCAGAAACAGAGTAAAGGAATATTGAAATTAAACTGTTGGCATGCTGAAGATACTTTGATACTACGAGTTACGACATTATTTATTGTCCCTTTAGGATTAAAATAATTTTGATTGAATTTGATTGAGATGATATTGCTAAATATGCTAAAAGTCATGTCGATGAAAGTACAGAGGAGAAAGAGACGAAAGAAGAAAACCGGGAGATCCGTTACAATTCTTCACCATTTTTTTCTCAATCTCAACATTTTTTAATATTGTGAAGTTCAGATTCATTCAAAGACCTTCAAAAAGCCTTTAGGTTTAGTGATAATGGCTATTAGCTGCTAACTGTGGTGCTGTTAGCAGCTAATAGCACCACAGTTATTGTTTCACAATATTTATAAATTCTTTGTATAATTCACACTTTAATTGTTTTTGCCACTGACTCCAAAAGTATTAGGACCAAACTAAGAGAAATTAAATAATAATGTTACCAGAACAAAGTTGCAATATTATGACTCTGTTCTTGTATTATTTTGACTTTATTCTCATATTATTTTCATCAACTTTATTCGTGTAATATGACTGCTTTAGTTTGACTTAATTCTCATATTATTATGACTATTTCATGATTACATTTATGTAATTTTATTTCTTTTTTTATTTTCTTAGCTTGATCCTAATACTCTGTCATAGTGTTTCAAAAGTGTTTGAAGTTTATTTTATTTTACAATTTTGGACCTTTATGTCAACACAAGACGACAATTAACAATCTACATCCGTTCCTCCTACAAAATAAGAGCCTAAAACACAAATGTAGCACCTTTATAATAATATGCACTGAAATATTGAATAATATTCTGTATTTGAAGTCACACAATGACAGAAAGTAGTCGGCACATCTTGAGACAAAGACCTCATTTAATAAAAACTGTTTTGGTATTTTAAGTTATAACAGATGTTATATCTTAAAATATTAACTTTGCTTTTCAACAGCAGGAACTTGGGATTGATTTTCGATTAAATTTTACACAATTTTTCCTTTTGAAAGCTAAATTAGCTCTTTTTTTCTGTTTGATCCAGTTAACAGCTCCATGTGTCTGCGAAGCAAATGGTTTCTTTACACATTTAATTTTTATGTCAGAAACAGATTTTAGCTGATTTGGAGTCAGAAGTCATTGATTCCGTCATAAAGTTAAAATAAACTGCATTAAAACGACTGACTGTAGCAACATGACCATGAAGAATAAAAATAAACTTGTTCAGTTTGAAACTTTTGACACATTTAAGCTGCAGGATCAGGTTATGGATGATGATGCATTTCACTGCTGGTTTAATTCAGTTATGACGTTAATATTACAGCTTTAAACCAGTTTCATCCATTTGAGATGCGAACAGTTTATGTTTTGATGTTGCTGCATCTTCTTCCTTTAGAGATAGTTCATCATATTAAATTAAATTTTCTGTCTCAGATCTGTTTCCTTCTGTATTTTATGGATTTTTTAGCTCCATGTACATTAAAATCACCCAAAAATCCAGTTAACAGTAAATTAGATTGACAGGGCATGGAGGCCTGTTCACTTATAACGCTGAGATGAAATGATACCTGTTATGCATTAGTGAATCTCTTGACCTTAGACTGAACGTTGATGAACAAACGTGATATTCTTTCTTTTGAATGAATATTTCGGCGCGATCAGCAGACGTGGCGTTTCTCAAACGGCGTTCATTATGGATTTATTGAATCCACAAGCTGCTTAGAGTCGTCAGGATGGCTGGAAGAGAGGCTCATAAAACCACTTTATTTGTTATTCATGAATAGAAAGGCCAGTAAATCAGCTGTGATTTACTGTATTTTTGTTTTTGTGCCTTTCTAATACTTATGCACAGAAATCCTGTGAAAAATGAAAACGTTGTCTTTATAGAACATTTTTCAGCCAACTTATACATTTTGTTGAAATATCAAAGAGCTTTAATCCCCTCAAGCCGTCCTCTACACACATAAATCAGCCTTCATCAATACGAATATGTCTGCTATGGTTTTTTGTTACATGATGACATTTTCAGCTGTGAAAACTGCAATATGTAAAAATGTATTTAATATGAGACAGATGATCTGTGAAAAGGCCAATGTCCTCCTGCTATTACTGTCTGAAGAAAAGCACCGATAACCAATCAGAGCAAGGAGGCGGGTCTTATAGATGTCAATCAACCTTGGGAACACGCTACTAAATATGCTAATGACAGGAAAACAACTCATCATTACCAAAAACACTGTTTATTGGTGTCCGGCACCTACATACTGGCTGCTATGCTAGCTGCAGCATAGCAGGGAGCAAGGGGCATGATTGACAGCACTAAGACCCGCCTCCTGGCTCTGATTGGTTGTTCTAGTTAGAACTGGGAGCATTGGGAGGAGTCAGAGAAGCTGAATGTTTTTCATCGATTATCTCTCATATTAAGCTGTCGCGACATGTTGACTGTTTCAACAAATATGTAAAAAAATATATATTTTTAAAGTTAAATACTGCAGCTTTAAGAGGACACGACTGCACTGAATCTGAACTTTTTGCCATTAATGACAGACAGAGTTTCAGATTCACCCCAGTAGGAGTTTATCAGGCCTCTTTGTGTTGTTTTGTTTTTTATGAGTGTACATTTTCCCCCGTCACTCACTTGATCTGTAAATGAGTGGCAGTTTGTGTTTGACTGAGGCCCAACATGTCGGAGAATCTCAGTGGACTTTTGTTTGCAGGAGCGTTTTGGTGACTTCCCAGGCCGTCCTGTTTGAGTCTTTCAGAATAAATAGTTGATAATATTTAATGAGCTGAGGAGGCAGATGAGTGGAATAAACGGGTGAATTGGAGGTGGTGCAGTGATTTACAGAGGATCATCTGGTTTCCTCGCGTCTCGATGCTGGAGTTGTAAAGAATTTGAAATGAGTTCATTGTGAGTTTATCTGTGTGATTGTGCTGCTGACACACAGAAATCCTGGAGACGACATGAGTCTGCAGGCAGGAGATAAATGCAGATATAATGCTGAGATGGAAACGCCTTCTGCACACATTTCCATAAGACTGCAAGGAGAGTAAACACATTGAACAATAATAATTGGTTTATATTGTTATTACTACACCTGGCAGCATGTTGAAAGCGACGCTGTTGTATCATTACAATGCACAGCAGCACTTCTGCGTTGTACGTCTGCCCTTGCCTTTTCTCTGACATGACAGTTCCAGCTCTGCAGGGACTGATGCAGAATGCAATAACACGTATTAAATCAGCTCTCTGGGTTTAAATATTCATGTCTTTGGAGCATGAACAGATTTCTAAATCTGCATGATAAATAAAGTGCTGCATGACTTCATGTGGCTAAATTAGCTTTGAGGCCCTCATTGGTTTTACAGCAACGTTTTGGGTTTCCAGTGAAAACCATAAACTCAGGCAAACTCGTTATGGACAACTTGTTGACTTCTGGCTTTCAACTTTGAATATGGCAAAAGTTTGGTAGGATGTTGAACTTTGACCTGGCGGGTCGGAGGGCGAGAAGGATGCCTGTTCTGTCAACTACAGAACTGCAAACGAAAACTTTATCATATTTACAGTCAAACCCAAAATCATTTAAATGTATTTTTTTTTCTTTTTAAACGTATGTTTCTATTTACATTTTCTTGAAAGATACTATGATGAGTTCGGGCTGAAGTCCAGCCAGAACCAGCACTTTGATATCAAAAATTGTGGATATTTGTAATTATTGATTTAAAGAGTGAATGGGTTGCTAGGCAACCAAAGAGAGAGTGAGTTGCTAGGCAACCAAAGATTGAGTGAGTGAGTTGAAGCCAGACACTTTGCGATGGGATGAGGTTGTTTTTTGGCTGCATTCAGCAAAACTGCAATCATAGTCACATAATCAACAACAGGATGTTGCTGCTGACAGAAATGACAAAGAAGAAGACAACAACAGGAAGTGGTTGGAGTGGCATGTTTTCTAATGAGTAAACTTATGTGATTTTAATTCCCTTTTTGGGAAAACACCAGAACTGCAAACTTGTTTCTCCAAGACTGGTGGGATATCCACAAAGTTTTGTGAACATTTGTAGTGGAAATGCAGCAGGACACCGAAGGACAAGATTCACACCTGATGTGAGATCAGTTCAAACTTCTTTTTTAAAAATCAGAACTAGCATTTTCTTCTATGCTCACAAGGCATTTTTGTAGCAATATAAACATAGTGTTTTAACTGAATAGTTAGACATTGCTGAATTACAGCAAAGTTTCCTGAAAACATTCATCCTGCTCATTAATGTATGAACTTTGTGCAGAACTAGCTGTAATGGCAACAAACAGCAACATGTAGGAGTTTCTACTGGCAGTTAAATGAAGCACATGGACTTCAGGATCTGGCAGAAAGCTCTAAGTATGATTAATCACATGGAAATTAGACCCAAATTCCTTTAATTTGATCTCTAAAGAGTTTCCTTCATAAGGAATGAAGCCAAGTGACAGACGGACGGCAAAAATGATCCACTTTCACACATGATAAGAGAAACGTCATTAAGTATGAAAAAGGTTTTGGCATGCATGCCTGCTTTTTGTTAGAAGATGCATGGTCCTGCAGGACTGGCACACACACATGTAGTTGTTTTATTAACTAAATGTTAGTGAAACATTTAGTTTTGTGGCAGTTTGGGAGCATCTGCCACAAACTTTCACGCTAAAGTGAACACAAACGTAAACTGGCTCAGCCGGCAGCTCCTGTAGAGGGAGGAGAAGAGGAGGCTCTGCAGGTCTGGGACTGAGGAAGGTAAAAGTCAGTTCATTCTGTCGGTGACTTGCAAAACCCCAAATGGGTTTAGACATAAGATTAGAAGTCACCAAGCAGACATTATGGGGCCTAAAGGATCCGCTAAAATAACAGGCTTCCATGTACAGATAAATATCTCAGTTTCTCCTCTAGCAATACATATAACATCATTTGGGTTTCTTTTTCTCAGAATTTGTGCTGCTGGTTGTGGTACAAAGTGCAAAAAAGGTTTTTTAAAGGGGCTTTATTATATGTAAAATCAATGTTTTTAGCTTGTCATAATGTTATTCCATCATCATAAATGTACCTGGAATGTTGCTTTGATTCTTTCTTGCATGTTTGAGAAATCCTTTAATCTCCATGGCAACCATGGAAATTAAAGGAAGTTGTTTTTCACTATGCTGTGAAAAACACTTAGATGGACCTAGCTCGGCCTTTGAAATGCAGCTTTTCCCCCCACTCAACTCCTTCAGACTAGCCAGCAGCAGTTAGCAAACACCTGATGGAACTGCTGAGCTCATTACAAGAGCTATGTGTCCTGTAATGTTTTTACCAGAGTGAAACTCTGGTGAAAACCTTGTTAAAGGGATAGAAGGACCATCTTCCTGAAGGCGGCGTTTCAGAAAGAGCAGGAGTTTTTTAAAGAGACAGAGGCCCAATTTCAAACTTGTTTACAAACTTGTTTATAATTATTTAAATTTATTTTAAGTCACATTTCCTATTGAGGCTGACATAGTTACTTGATGTGCTATAAAATGGCACCATGTGTCTTGAAAATGCATAATCCTGCCCCTTTAGATCCTCAGAACTTGTTGGAGGAAATAAATATGTGGTTCAACAGTTACTGTAAGTGTTGATATAAATGTGTAAAAAGACTTTCACCATCACAACAGTGCTTCTCCACGCCATGTATTGATGCCACTTACAATCAGTTCCTCTAGGTCTCTGCTAATTTCTTCTGGCTAGTTTGAAGGAGCTGAGTGAAGGAGGCATGTGGAATCATAGGGAGTCAAACCCAGAATGACCTCATTAAGTGTCTCAAATGTAATCTGGGGTTATTAAAATGAATTAATCAGAGTGAGATTACATTATTGCAATAAAACATTAATAACTTAAAGATTCTTTCCACATGTTCTCCAGCAGTCCCTGCCTGTGCTGTTATCATTAATATTTTGCTGCAAGCGCTCACCAAGGCCTGATGTTTCAGGATGGCTTGCAGACATGACACTGGTTCCACCACACCATTTAGATTTAATGAGTCCCACTTCCAGTTTGTACATTATTTCACTTAAAAGCGGGCCCCTCATATTTCCGCTCTAAATTAGAAACATGGCTGGCTTCTTATTGCAGGAAATCTGCAGGCTGCAGGTAGCCATCACTGAGCATGTTTGCTCCACTGTGCCTCCTCTAATGATGCTCAGGTTTCTGATCTCCACCAGCAGTTGTTGGGTAACAAGGCAATAATTACAGACAGATGGAAAGCTGCTGAAAAACCAATAAAAACAACGTCTCACGGTGTCACAGCGACGTTTTCACACAGGAAACAGATTCTTCTGTGGATAAACCGTTGAATATTGCATCAGCACATCTGTTTTGTTTTTCCTATATATATTATTCATATTCAACTGGAGCGGAGTTTTGTTACACATTTTGTGTGTAGATTAGGGCTGCAACTATTCAATTAATTTAACGATTAATCAATTGACTAATCAGATAAAAAAAATGGTGCAGATTTTACAATCTTAATAACAGAACTACATTAAAATATGCAAATAAATAATTCAATTTCTTTTTTTGTGTTATAAAACATTTTATTTCCTAAAACGTATCAACACAGCATTCCTTTGAACCAGGTGAAGTTAAAACTATCCAAACATATTTACAGAAAAAGGTGAATTTATCTTCAATGCAAATGGTATTTTTGAATAGTTTTAGCTTAAGTTCTGCTCTCCATATTTGTTATTTTTTTCACCAAATGGCCTCGTTTTTGAGTTTAAATGCTCCAGTTAAAGATTACTTACAAAAATTAACTGACACTTATTTCAGTAATCGATTAATCGTGATTAATCTTATTAATCGTTTCATCTTAGTGTAGATTCATAGTTAACAATATAAAAATCAGACTGTGAATGTGTTTCTTGTCATATTCTTTCATTCTGCTTTTATTTACGTAATAATTGAGAAAAACCTGAAATATCCGGACATTAATGTTTGATTGCTGTAAATAACAGAAAGATGTTGAAGCCTGATACGTTTTCCTATCAGAGCTGCATTTCTGTGGTTCTGCTCACTCAAAGCGACCCGTTCTGTTCCAGGCTGGGATGATCCGAACCGACTCGGATGAGTATTTCATCGAGCCGCTGGAGAAAGGCACTCAGGAGATGGAGGACCAGGGCCGGGTCCATGTGGTGTACCGCCGGTCGGCGCTGCTGCAGGCCCCCTCTGACAGCTCAGTGGACTACCAGCTGCAAGGTGGGAGGCTGGCTGATGAAACACACTGCTTACAGGGTAGATTAACATCAACTGATGCTTCTGGATCACATAAACCTAAAGTAGGAGCAACAAGTACCAACAGATTTCTCATGAAATGTGTTTTCTTGGGTAATCAGGTTGAATAATTGCTAATTATCTGTGTTCTGACTGAAAACAGCAGCAATTTTCTGCTATTTACCAAAGCTGAAGAAAACAGAGTAAATTATTGTTAATTTTAAAGCTTTGCAATTAAACAAGATAAAACAAAACATCAAGAACGAGTAGCAGATTCCCTGTAGATCCACAGCACACATTGCAGCCTCAAACATCCACATTTTTGTTGGGATGAAAATCATATCATGACATTAGCATTTCATGTCAGTCAATATTGATACTTATCGATTGGTTTTTTGTTTTAAATACCTGAAATGCTGCCAAACTGGTTGACTGATCTTTTCTGTTTTTTTATTTTTTTGAGACACGTAGGAAAAAACCTGAAACTACTGCTGTGCAAAATACTCAGCTGGTTGTTGCTAGGTAACCAAAGAGCGAATGAGTTGCTAGGTCATGAGAAGCTCAGTGTCTAAAATCTTTCCTCTGCCTTCATTTCCCAGAATGCTGTGCGGTTTTGCAAACTTATTGACCATTCTATTAATCAGACATATTATCTGTTGGAATTGGTCATGTATCTATTATTGATTTATTGTCCAGCCCTAGATGTACGGCAGACTCCCCACTGTTTCTGTGGCAGAATACAACTTTCTCTTTGTTTGCAGTAAAAGAACACATTTGCAATTTTGCTTTTCATTAGAGGGACAAACACTAAAACTAAATCTTAACTCACGGATCCCGATAATGTGCAACCAAGGAAGAGAACTGTAGCACAGCGAACGATACAGGAAGTTAGAAAAGTAGTTGGAAGGTATTATTTCTGGTCTATTCAAGGCCAATATCCAACATATAGTTGACTCTGTTGCTCAGCAACCTGCTGAATTGTGACGCCAAGCTGCCCAGCGTCCAACTCTATCTTCATTCACATACAGAACCAGTAGCCTAGTTTTTACCATGTTATCACATGTAAAAGCCATGTGAGTAAATCTATGTTCAGTAATCATGAGTACAGAACAGGAGGCATTTCTAAGTTTGACTTTCTTCACTTCCACTAAATGTTTTTTCTGCAAACTGTCTGCTGGCAGAACTATTTCCTAATCAGGGAAAGTAGTTTCCCTGATTACTTACAGGAAAACTATTTCCTTCAATTTGTGTGTCCAAAGTTATATTTTTTATTTAGCCAAACACCAGCAAATGAACTGTAAATCCAGCGGGCGGTTTATTTATCTCTGAGTTTTCAGTAATTTTAGGTTGAGGCAGGCAGGAATAATGACAGTCAATGTCCAATATTTTATGGAAACTCGCAATAATTCAATTAACCAATGTTCTTCAGTTATTTATTTTTGATTGGGCTTTATTGAAAAGATCAGACACCTAACATGAAATCCTCGGTTTATGTTTCTTTTAAGATTCAAAATGACATTAAAAAACTGATACACGATTTCTGCTTGAGTCTTTTCAAGCTAGCCTTTTAATTAGCCACATGCTAATCAACATTTGGTTACTCTAATGTGAAACAACAGAAATCCTTATTTAGGGAAGTTTTGCACAAAGTAAATAATTTAGCTGATGTTTCTTTTGCAGACCAATGCTGGCAGCAATGCTCTCCATCATTAGCAACTCGCTACGTGTTTTATGTTAGCCTGTTTTTAGCTTCTTTCCATAACAATCTGAAGCTAACATGCTGTTGCAGCTCACAGGAGGTCAGCAGCTTTACTTATCAGAGCAGGAAGAAGATTTTGCTGCAGGAAGGAGATCGTTGTCTGATCTGGTCACTTTTCTTAACCTGCCTGTAGGAAATGAACAGAGGTAAACAAAGGAAACATGTTCAGAACCCAGTCAGCGTACACTTCCTTCCTGAAAACGGAGGAACGGTAGATTAAGGGGTTAACACGGCGTGTGATTGATGCTGTGGGAGATTATCGCCGTGAGGCTGCGCCGCCGTGGCTGTGGGATTCTTTTCCCCGCTCTCTCCTGGGATGTTTTAGTGTTGATTGGATTTCTTACCTTTCACCAGCTCAGTTTCTGTCGGAGGATTGTTGGATTGATTTTACGGCTCTCCTGTTGGCCATGACATCAGATCTGTAATTCATCCTTTTCCTTATCATCTGCTGCTGCTGTGATGCTGGAGTTAAACGCACAAACTGACCTGAAGCAAACATTTAATCCACCACAACCCAAAGGTGGATGAAGGGAAGTAAATAAAATGAACACATATCTTTACTATTGGTGAGTTTAGGCAGATATCTGTAGCAGTTAGCAGTAGAGATGCTGCACTTTGAGTCATCTTTACTTCGCAACAGCAGCTGAGCTTCTAATACAAATGTTTCAAAAAATGTTGTCGATATTCTGATGATGTCGAAAAAACACAATTTTGCATTTGCTGTTTCCCATTCTATGAGAAACAAACTAAAATCACACGTAAATAAGTTTGTTCATGTGATAAGTTATTAAAAAACATGCTGCGCCATTTGTTTATGTGACTCATGTGATGCAGAAAAGATTTTCAAAATAAGCAAATTTTGACAGAGCAGAAAAACCACCTGATCAGAGCATAAAATGTTTTGTAGAAAACTGAGAAGCGAATCTGTTTTTGTGCAGTTACATGATCAACGCAAACACAGCAAGTGTTCACACTAACCTGTTTCTTCCAGTTCATGGAGGAAACAGGTTCCTCCATGAATTTTTAATTTCATGGAGGAAATTTTTAGTGGGGCTTTACATTTATTTTGAGTAAGTAGTTTTTTTTGAAGCTCCCAGTTTCTGTTTCTTACAGTCGTTCTGGATGCTGAGCCTGGTCAGGATGCTGTTTGCTTTGGCATCTTCACTTCCTGTTGTGAGGCGTAAGAGTCAGGCTGTGAGCTGCTGGGCCTTCAGCAGCAGAGCGTTTCCAGTTTACCACGAGCAGCGAAAGTTTCCTCATTTACCTCGGAAACATCGGCTCAACAAAACCAGGATGAATGAAAAGTGTAACACAGTTTTTAATTGTTCGTGGTATCTGATTGTTTCGGAAGCATCTCCTTATTGCCTCATGTAGACCCAGAACTGGAGTCGTATTTCTGCAGAACAAATGTCCTTAATCAATTAAGATGAGTTTGATCATTTCCATTCTGATAATTAATGCGGCTTCACAATCCATCTCATTTATGGTTTTATCTGACTTTTATCTCTTCATTTCCATATAATTGTTATCTAATTGTCAGATTCAAGTCATTTCTGTGACCATTGTGGGTTTTTCTTTCATTGTTTGGTTGAAAAGGTTTAGATCAGAGGATTATAGTCCCGCATTCATCATTTTACATCTTCAATCGACAATCTTCATATGCAGGGACAGATAACATTTGCATCATGCAGGTTTCTCTGTCATAAATTTAAGGAAATTCAGCTACTTGCTTTACTAGCACTCTTCAATCTTCTACTATAACTGTGTCTGGACATATAACCATTTAACCAATTAATGCAGTTCAATCAAACAATGTGTTTTCCTGGCACTCACCCAGTTTTAATTTTAGCTCCAAGTCTTTAACTCTGCTGCGATTGGGTCCCTTCATCAGCTTGATGCCAGCTTGTTTTATTCATTACAAAACCTGATTGTTTGTTTTGAACACCTGGGCATGTGCCAGGAAACCAACAGGTTAAATAAATGTAGCCAATTCTGCTAATAAGATTATTATGGCATTCATCTTTCTTCTGACTGTATGAAAACTTCTGACCGGTTTTGGTCGTCCTCGAACCAAAAGTTCTCCAGTTTCTGGTCATCTGGTTGTGTTTTCCTTGCAGCTGAATGAATAATTTCTCCTCTGGGACTTTTGGTGATGGGAGAAGCTGGGATGTTTTGTCCGTGTGTCTCAGAACAAACCCCATCAGCTGTTTTTATTGTTAATTGAAAGCAGTTTGTTGTTGTGACTTGAAGCCAGAAACCTGCAGCAGCGTCTGAGCGGCACGTCGAAGTTCAGCTCCTCCTTTGATCAAAACAACAGAAAACTTAAAAAACTCAATAAATTTGAGCCTTTTGATCTGGATTTAACCTAGTTACTGTTTCACCTCAACATCACAGAGTTTTGATGCAGCCAGTTGGATTTACTGCATTTTGTTTCAATCAGTGTCACAAATCTGTCAAAATCTAATATAAACTACAAATCCATTACTTTTCCTGGTGAATGAATTCTAACACACCGGTTAAAACTCAATCATCTTTAACAAAAATAGATCATCAGAGATTATTAATACATTATTTACATGTTTTATCTCTAAATGAGCAAAATAAATGTTCATATCCCAATAGATTTTGTTTTGTGAAAAGGAAGGATTGTTTCTTTGATGTCAAAGGTCAGAGGTAACAGTCTTGTTTTTATTCCTCCTGCAATGATTTATTGGTACATTTTTAATAATTAATCTGCACAAAAATATGAAACGTTCTCTAAGAGTGGAAAAACTGTCTGATGTGTTTTGATCAGTAGTTTTGTACATGGATCAAATGGGATCAGATTGGTTTCTCCAGCGTTGGGTTTAGCACCGTTACCTTGCAGCAACAAGGTTCCTGGTTTGAATCCCAGCTTTTGTTCTTCCTGTCAGGTCATCAGGTTTCCTCCTGCGCTGCATTAACTGAACTCTGCATTCAGTGCAGCCCGTTTAGTTCACTTTAATCAAACTGTAGTTTATCTAGAAAGTCTGGTTTGTTTGGTGAGGTGTGGATCAGACCAAAAGGTGAACTCTGGTCCGCCTGCGACCTCGGCCTTGGTTCTGTTGAAGTGAACTCTGGTGCTGTTTACATATGAACACCAAGCAGACCGGAAACCGCTCTGGAAGTAGGAAGTAGACTACAGCACAGGGCATTTTGGGTAAATACAACTGAAACAAATGTTAGCCTAGCGTTAGCAGAAGAAATGACTTGTTGTATTTTACCGACAACAAAGAAAAATCCGACAGCGGCTAAAATCTGATGCTGCTCTATTTTTGTTCACATTTTGTGGAGAAGGAAGCCGCGCTCAGTGTCTCCTTCATTGGTTTTTGTGTAATTTCCTTCCGTGGTGCGTGGTGCAGCGCCCCCACAGGCGAGGAGGGGAACAGTTTTATTTTAAAGGCTTTCAATCGTTTGACTGCAAAGGGACAAAAAGAAACACAGCAGCTAAAAATTAACAAATGTTGCAGTTTTGTTCCCCAAATTTATCACACTATCATGATGCAGAAACTCCTAAAGGTCTCTCAGGTATTAATATATGGGTGTGTTTCAGCCATTTGTTCAACATTTAGCCTTGCTAGATGTTGATGTAAAACATGGAATTAAGGCAAATAAAACATATTCTAATGAACCCTAAAATGAGAAAGACGTCAGTTGAATTGTTTTGAATGGTTTGGTCCATATGACCATATGATCTGAACACTTGGACATTAAAATACAAGCTGTGCTGTCAGCCACCGTTAAGACACTCGCCACGTCTTATACATCCAGTCAATGTTGAGGATTTTCTGCCATTTGAAGTCAATCAATTTGAACATGTAATTATTAGTGTGAACTAAGCATTAAATCAAAAATAAATATGTTTTTTTTACTAAATTTCACAGCTTCAGGACATTATTCTGGCTAACAGACATCAGAAAGTTAAGAACTGAGACCCCAAAGTTAAAACAGTCTGAAAACCTTCGGCCACAGCATGAAAACTGGATGCTCACCTCCAGAGATGGTGACCAGAGCTGTGGGAACCGTGGCGCTAGCAGAGAGAAACTTTACCTCCTGTTTATGCAACTGGAATCTAAGCAAATAATTCTCCAGATCTCTCCTTTATTTTGTCAGTTTTTCCTCTGAAGCGTGTAGAAACGAGATTCTGCAGACACTCCTGGAAGGGAAAACAGTCAGGAAGATTTTTTGTTTTCCTATAAAACACATTACTGTAGCAGAGAAGCCAAAGAAAGCAGGAAGGATTACACATGCCGAGGTGATAATAATCATCCCAAACATTGTTTCTTTGCAAAGCTGTCGAGGATCAACAGTTTGATTCTTTGGACAGATTTATATCTGAATGTACTGCCACTGATATTTAATAGTGTTTATTTTTAGATTTTATTTAAGTTTCTGCTGCATCTGTGAGGAAAAGCATCTTTATATCTGGTGTGCAGCTATCAAACGATAGCTCTATAGCTCTATAGCTACTCTTTGTGTCACAAATTGCAATATTTTATTCTACTTTCTGCTTTTCACCAGATACAGGAAAACATTTCTTTTATTTGATATTACTAATATTTAAGCAGAGCCCTCTGAGTCTAGAGGGCCATTAAAACGCTACGGCAGGCCATGTTCGGCCCCAGGCCTTCAGTTTGGCAGCAGTTTGGCAGGGGTGACTCCATGATCCTGCAGGTGGATCGCCCAGAGCGAGGATCAGCCATTGCACTGCAGCCATCTGGCCTCTGTGAATTCTCCACCACATGGGAGAATCTGAACTGCACAATCGGGAATCTAAAACCTCAGTCACCCTGCCAGGTTTGCCTGAATAGGAAACTATTCAGGCAAACAGGAAAAAAAACTATAAAAATGTTGTTTTTAGGAATTTTATTGTGCCTGAATTAGCTACTGATTTAAGAAAACTGTTTCTTGTTGTATTTAATTAATACAGGAAGGAAGTCGAGAGTAAAATGTTACAGGAATGTAATTCACTTCCTAAATCCTGCTGTTTCTTTTCATGGAAGGGAAATGAATGATTTCCACCTCAATATGAGCATCTGCAGCATAAGCTCCATTCTGTGGCCAGATCTTTGTGTCATTTGTTCGGTGGATCCGTTCAGCGTTCCCTCTCTGGAGCGAGTTCAGGTTTTAAAAGCATTGAACCAGTTCCTGTGTAAATCCTTTGGAGTCCTCTGGCTTCTGAAAGCGAACGCTCCAGGACAGCATCCCGGCTGAACCGCAGTCGTAAAGTGGGTGGATGATCGAGTCTGAGCAGCTGTTTCCAGCAGATTCAGACACCAGGTGTTTTTCCGGAGTCGATGCCAGACAGACGAAGTCGGAGGGAGTCCCTCATTGGTTGGATGCTGGAGGAGATGAGCAGATCGAGCATCGATGAGTCAGAGGTTACATATCTGAAACCTGATCATAAGAGACCGGAGCTGTATAATGTCACTGATCAATGCTGTGCATCAACACGTCCTCATGTTTCCAGTAGCGCACGCCTAAAGTCCTGGGTGTCAGTTTTAGTTTGTACTGGTTGGATGGAGAGGCCAGTAGGAGCAGGGTGCACTTTCTTCACAAAGCTGCAAACTCTGCAAGACGACAGCTAAAATTTCAGACTAATTGTCTTTGCTTTCCTGAGCTTCACTTAATGAACAGCTTGTGTTCTGATCCGGTTGATAAATGCAAATGAATCCTCAGCAGCAGCTAATGGCTTTACTTAATCCACACCTGGCTGTGCTGACGGTCTCACCGTCGGGAATCTAAAACCTCAGACATGATTCAGCTCGACGGTGAGCTCATGAAGGAACACATCACAGTCCAGTTCTGTTAAACCGGGCCGCGCTTTGACTCGGTGTGTCAACAGGGACAGAAAATGATTTCTATCATTTCAAAACATTAAAGGTTAGCAGATGTTTTGCTGGATTGTTGGTGAGGATGGCTTCTGTTGGATACAGTGAGCAGGTAGTTGTAACAATGTGACTCCATGAGGAGTGTGTGTATCTGTGTGTGTCCGTGTGTGTCCGTGTATCTGTGTGTATCTGTGTGTGTCCGTGTGTCGGGGTGTGTTTGTGTGTGTGTGTGAGACGCCAGCTCTGAGTTCCTCAGTGAATTGTTAGCATCTCCTGTGTGAGTCTCTGAGCCGGTCCTCCTTCTCTCGCCTCCTCCGTCATGCCAGCCAGCCTCCACCTGATTCTGCTCTCTCTGTTTGCATCATAAACTGGCGGATTAAGCAGATATTTTCCAGGTTGCATCATGTCTTCAGAAGAACGAGCCCCGCACGCGCCTGATGAGCTCTTTCCATCTTAAATCTGCTGATAATTACCCACTCCACACAAAGCCAAGAATCTGGAGGAGTATGGAAAAGACCTTGAGTGTTGTGCAACATTCTGATAGAAAAAAGAGAAAGGCTTGCTTAACTTCCCATCTAATATGCTTTTGAACCATTTATTTGTTTTCCAAAAGTCTTCTGGCAGCGGACTGGTGCATCCTTTTTCTTTCTTTCTTTCCATCCAGTCTGCAGCAGAAAACCAGATGTTTTAAATTATTCCTCCTTGTTGCGATCACAAAGCCATTCGTCTTTTACAGACGGCACTGATGCTGCCTGTAAGATGGAGAATGCGATGTTGCAACACTTTTGGTTTTCTCCGCCTGGCTGCAACATCTTTGCATTGTGTAAGAATGTGAACGCTGCAGGAGCTGGGAGTCGAAGAAACAGGCCAGCAGTTTGGACTCTGAGGTGGAATTATGTATTTTGCGGTTTTGCTGGTTTTGTTTGAACTTTATGCCTGAAAACATTGATGATTGAGGCAAAGCAGATGTTTTAAACACTGAGAATATGAGTTAAAAGCTGCAAAAACACAAACTCTTACCAGCTTTTCACTGCTCAGAAACAGGAGTTTGATTTAGTCTATAGTTACTTAGTGTTGATAAACTGGCAGATACAGACATTTTTCCTGCATCTTGCTTAAAGTTCCTTATAAGTTAGTTTTGTTTTATATCAAGTGTCCAAAAATACTTTGGTCTCGTACAAAATATTACAAAATATGTTTTAATATTTAGTGTTTTTGCAGTGTGGGACTCTCATCGACTCGCCACAGTCATCATGCAACATTAACTTTTCAACATTTATTGCTTGTATGTTTTCCATTAGGATTTGATGTGATGGATAAACACAGAGGAACATTTTATTATTGTTATTTTAACCACAGATGATTAAATTTACTGACTATGTGACTTCTGAAGGTAACTGGTTGCTCCAGATTTTATTATGGGGTATCAGAATAGAAATGGCTGAAAAGTAATGCACTTTGCAAAGTTCAAGCACTACAAATTGAGTGTGTTTTATTTCTCACCATCCTACAAGCAAAAAACTATGGTGGCCCAGAAGAGTCATGAAAATGCAAAAACCACAGTGGAAGTTGAGCTAAAACAGGTGCAGTTTGAAGAGCTTCACATGACGGAGATAAATCATGGATGAGTTGCTCCTGATCTTGCTGAAACTTTAGGTCTTTAGTCCAAGACATGTTCTTCAGGTGGCAAAAGACCAACTTTATAACTGACTTTATGTGACTGTGAATGTTCAGTTCAGAGTCCATCACTAATAACTGAAGCTGGCCTGATTCTTTTTGCATAACTTCTGTTGTGGTTTTTGTTGTTGAATTTTTCTTTTTGCATTTTCATTCTTTACCTCGTGGGCCACCGTAGGAAACCATGAGTAAATGAAGACATGAAACCTGCGTCTCCACTGTCACTAGTGGAAAAACACTTTGGGGAAATGTAACGATGTCACCAGGTGTTTTTGTGTCCCAGTGAAAAGCTCAGAATCACTGAAGAAACCTTGAAAAGTTCGGAGCAGGTTTGTTTGGGTATTTTTTCCTGCCCTCCTCGTAATCAGGAGCCCGACCTTGAGTTGGGTAACAGCAGCAGCTGAACCCTCTCCTGGCAGGTTCATTTCCTCAGTCAGTACATTGTATTCCCATCCAGAAACCAGCCCCGTCTGAATTATTATTATGATTCATTATGTTTGGCCATGATGGAGAATTAAACACAAAACCAAGTTTTCAAATAATAATTTAAGAGCTTTCCATCCATATTCAACTGTAGGAAATATAAATCCATCTCTGCCATGTTCTCTTTGGTATTTCATGACCTCTGACCTTAAAGTGAGGCATGCGGTGCTGAAATGCTGCTCTGGTCATTATGGGACCTGCTGGACCATCAGGCTGGTTTTGGGCTGATTTCTTCTCCTGTGAAGTTTCTCCTCTCCTCCTTTCTCTCTCCATTTCCACTGTGATTTACTGGAGTCCGTGGAAGACGACTCTAACATTTTCCAGACTGATGGATGTTTGTGACTTTCTCATCTGTTCTTGAAGTTTGATAGCTGATTTGTTGCTTTTTGAGATCTTGTTACTTATTTCATTTGATCAGAAAAGCTCCATAAAAGGCTCTTATTTTTATTTTTGTCCGTCTGGAAGTGATCAGGTCTGGATTTGCTGAGAGAAATTCAACCAAATAAATTGTGGCTAATCATAGTTAATGCAGGGATTAGCAATGGGGGCAACTCCACACATGAACAGCTATTTTCCCTTAATGAAATAATCATTTAGAAACTGTTTGCTTTTTCTCTTAATCTTTAAAAGTAAGTTTGTTGCAATTACCAATTAAGCAAATTAGCTCATGATGAATTAAAATGAGCTTGATCATTTCCATTCTGATGATTAATATTTTCTGAAGGGTAATTTTGTTTAGAGATGCTTCATAACACATTTATTTATGACTTTGGTTGTGTGTGGTTTTATATTTCTTTTTTATTTATTGTTTTTAATTAAAATAATTTCCGGTTTACAAAATAAAAGTTTATTAGTTTCTGAGAGGGTGAACTTACATTATTATTACAATTATTGATATATTACTTGAAAATTGTCTCAAAACAACAATATTATCATTTATTGCATACATGATAATAAAATGGGGATTGAATGAGCATCTTCTGTTATCTGAAGTGTTTAAATGTGGCTAAAAAGCTAAACTTTACAAAAATGTATGTGCTAATATGAGCATCAGACACATTTATTCTTGCAAAAGTAATTCTGAAATATTACGTCCGGTTTGTTTACTAAGTGCTGAGACAAACTTGAATTCGAGGAAGCGGTGAGGGTCTCCACCAGACCTTTAGTTTCTATTTTAGGAGTTTGGCATCATGGAATCTGCGTCGGTTTGCTAACTGCTAACGCAGAAACAAACGGGACAGAAAACATCCTGTGAGGGTGGAAACAGACTCCATTCATAAACCTCCCTTCATCTCTGGCAGCCGTGATTCACTTTGCGCGTTTACATCGGCGCTTTATCAGCTGTTTTTTGGACGTGGAAGCAGTTCGCTGCTCAGCCGGCGTCCAGCCATTGGGTTGTTTGTTCTTGGGCAGAAAAAAAAAACAGATGCAGGTCACGAAAATATATGGAACAGCCTGAGAGGAAATACAGTGAAGTTTTCTTCCAGAAAGCGGGTTTGGGGCCCGTTATGAATGGAGCCTAAGTTTCGCTGCATGTTGTAAGTGAGCGACCCAAACAAGGCCCGGCGTTGTCCGCTGCATTTCTGCCACTTCTAACCGACCGCAGGCTGCTGGCTCAACAACAGATAAGCAGGCTGCCACCAGAAGAGCAGCCATTCAAATGTAAACAGGAAGAACAGATGATTTAAAGTACGTTTTGAATTTACTCATGTTGTCTTTATCTGAATGACGTAGGTGTAAGAAAGAAAACCCAAATATTAAGGGTTCCTGTTGCTGTATGTCACTAAATCCTTCATTTTGAGTCGAGGAGTTGGAGTGAAGAGTCTCACCAGCAGCATTAACTTTGCAGGTTGCACTCAGAAAACCCTCCGGAGGCAGTCACGAGTAAAATAAAATCATTTATTTATTAAAACAGAAACTGTGCGCCTTAATATTTCATCTTCTCAGAGTAAATCTGTAAAGCCTGAATTAAGGAGCCAGAAGGATCATGGTCTCTGGGCTGCAGCTTTCTAACATTTCAGTCATTTTATAGTTCTCACATCATTTTTAGATCAAAGTTTGAATTGGTTTCGTTTGACGGCTTAGTCACAGAGACGAAGCTTCATGTTTTAAATCATTTTCTTCATCAGTGCCCAGATAGAGCAAAAAACTTTTCAAATTCAACCAGTTTGAAAGAGAGGTTTGAGATTTTACTTAAAGGGAATTATGAAGGAGGAAGTGATCATCTGCTTTATTTTTATGTTTTATATCAGATTTACTTATTTAACTTATTTACTACAAGTTAATCATGTGTTTATTTAGAACGCATTAAACCTTTTTATTATTTCAATATGAATACAAATAGGAACATTTCTCCTGGTATTAATTTAAATAGAATCTGCTAATCAAGAGAATCACATGCATTTTTTCAACATTCATAACTTCCTACACTGAGATGAGTTGTTCTGTAATTCTTTAAATGTCCTGATTTTCTCCACTGATTGTCTTTGGAGGCTGAAATGCTTGTTTCCAATCACAAAGCATTAAATGCCAACCAGCAGCTTTCTGCCTAACATTGTGAGCTGAGAATCATAAAGACACAGAAAACCTCCTGGTCTTTATTGCTCCTGGATTCTTAGAAAGAAGTGGTTTCTGGGTGTTTCCAGCCATGTTTAAAGTCTGATAGTGTTCAGATCTGCAGCCTCTGATCACAGAGGGAAGCTTTGACCCAGTCAGCCTCCGCTCCGCTCTGTGCTTTGCTTCATAGTCGTCTCCTGTGAGGTCAAACCGACTCTGAGACGTTTCCTATGTTTGCTCACCTGATGCTGTCCGTAAACTTCTTGGTTGAAAGTTGTAGTTGCTCTTACTGGTGAGTTGCATCAGTGTGCCACTTCTCTCCCCTTATCCTATTTTCTCTTTTTACACATTCAGTTCCTCACTTTGATTCTCCTCCTCATGTCGCCATGCCAACTGGAGTGCGAGGAATTAAGGATGTAGGAAGCATTTGAGAGTCTTCAACAGACGTCTGTAAATATGAGAGATAATTATAAACTAAGCTTCAATCTGCAGCTATAAATTCCAACTGAGGAGGAATAATGTTTTCCACTAGTCACATTCATCCTTTGAGTCTTCTTAATTTTGGTAAAGTGTTAATCTTCCTCCACATTTACTGGCATCCTGGTAGAAACCTTAAATGAAAGCTTCCTTTAATTTTCACTCTGAGATGTTTGCTGCAGTTCTGAGTTTTGGAGATATGCGTATTTTATTTATTTTTACCTCTAGTGTGATTATAAACGAAGATCCTCGTCCAGCCAAGTTGCATCTCCAGTCGTACATTTTTTAAATTCTGGCTCCGACTGCAGAAAGGCAAGTTTACACAAGCTGCTATTTTTATGTTTTATGAAGATGAAACAAACTCAACACTATTTTTGATACAGATATTTTTGCTCTAATTAAATACAAAAATATGAATCGATTTAGCCCTCATTTAGATGAAATATCTAATTTAATAGTGTCGCCTTGTTTCAGTGTGAAAAAATAAAGATCAAATGTTGAACGAAGATCCTTCATGGAAATCTCAACCTTCAATTCAACACCGTTTGCTTCTCTTTGCTTGTCAACTTTATGTTGATGCAAATACATTTTACAAATAATCGCTCTATGCTAAAGTTAATTGTGCTTTAAGATAATTGTGATTTAATTTCTGTGCCATGCAAATGTATCCAGCAGCAACAATCTTTCTGGCACTTACCAACTTTCCAGAATCATATAGCAACTTCTTTTTTTTAAGTTACTAGCAACAAATCCAGCTACTGTGTTTGTGTTAGAGACTTTAGCAACATGTGACAATCCTGCACAGCCGCTCATCAAGCTGGGATGTAAATATAATTTTAATGTTTTTCTTTTCATTGACTCTGTTGTCTAACCTAAAACAACAGTAAGATAAAGTTAATATTGCCACTGATGCTTTTTGGATAAATTAGACATTCTAATTGGATTCATGTAGTAAAAGTTTAGGTGAAGCATTGGTTCTAAAACTATTTCATAAAGTTAATCTGAATTTGTTTTTGTACTCACCTTCTGTCTATATTTTACTCAAGAATCTTTACTGCTTATTGCTGCAGATGCTGGAGTTTTGCTGAATTTTTTAAGTTGCTCTCAAACATTGAAGGTCATTGGGTTAGCTTGTTGTGCTAGCTTGTTGTGCTAGCTTGTTGTGCTAGCTTGTTGCGTTAGCTTGTAATGTTAGCGCAGCTAGCTTATGGCAAAATGTAACATTTGTTTTCTGCCTCATGGTATCTCCAAACGGTGCTGTTATTTAGCTCATCAGCTAAACACGGTTTCGTTTTTTTTTTCTTGATTTACTTATCATGTTAGCAGAGTTTAAAACTTTTACCGCTTTGGAGCTGAGCGGCTAGCAGGAGGTCAGTGGCTGAGTGTCTGTTTCTGCTGAAGGAAGTGCAGAAATTTGGGCAAATGAGGTGAGTTTCATATACTTTGATGCAAAGAGTATCTAAATAATGAATTTTTTTTAGTATCGACTATATCAAAGGATGGCTTGTGTTTGACAAAGCATGTTTATTCCCTCAGGCTCAGGCAAACAGAAAGTCATGGATTACTAAAAATAAAATTCATATAAACTAAGATTTGCATCAGATTAAAGGGAACCCTCCTGCTCGGACTCAAATTGCCTTTTACCTTTGCAGTGAAAGTCCCATAACTGATTTTAGCTAAGGCAGCCAAGAGCTAGAAATCATTAGCTCTACTTTAATATAATTCCCAGTAGGAGGTTGAGTGTTGGCTTCAAATTTATGCCCTAAAACCTCACAGGAGCCTGTTTATAGTGATTTAAAAGCGCAGGTGGGCCACAGCGAAAGCACATAGACACACACGCAGCTTTTTAATGCCTCCAGCTGTAGCAGCGCCGAACCGCAGCGCTGCATGGCGTCTCCAGAGGCGGGCTGCTTCGTCCAGCATCTTTTTGTCCTCTTGCTGCTGGTAATTAGGCTGCTGTTGTTGGTCCTGTCAGCACCCATTTTCATCTCTATTGAGAAACAAGAAAAGAGAAACGGACAAAGCGTTAGCCTCGACCATAAAATCCAGGGTAATTATTCTTGGTTTTATGTGCAATAGGAAGTTAAATTCCCTTATGTGACGCAGCAAATTACCAGCATTAAATCACCTGCAGGCTTGGAGGGTCTTGGTATAGAAACAAGACATTAGCTTCTTTTAGAGAGAGGTATGGTTTATATTTGCTACGTCTTTTATACCTGGTGAGTTAATCGCTCATTTGTCGGGTTGCTGGTCTCATAAGGGGATAAAAACACAAAGTGGCTCTTAAAAGGCACTTTTGTTTTTGTGAGAGATGCACTGTATGATTTTAAAACTCTTTCACCAACTGTAAAGAAACTTTGTCTTTCCTAGTTGGAAGCCAAAGCTTTAGTTTGCAGAGACATTATGATGCCAGGGGGTCCATGGAAAATGCTAACACAAAATATTCATCTTTTTACAGCCGGTTTTTATAAAAAGTAGAACCTGGTTCTTCCAGAGACTTTCACTGAAAAACTGACTTTGCTGCTTTTATTTAATTTATGAAACTTGGTTAAATATAGGAAGTGATCTGATGAAAGTGTTGCTCAATTGAGCCTCAAAAACTCCCTGAATGTTGTCAGTTAATGTTGCGTCATGTGGCTGCCATTTTAAAAAACAGGACCAATGCCAATTATTAATTATTTATATTATTATTTATATTACTATTCTCTGAACCTGTTGCTATAGATTTGCCAGTTTCGTTCTTTCAGAATAAAATGTATTGAAGACATGGTGCCACATTCCTTAGGAAAATGTGTTGAGTTATTGATTTGCAATCGTTTCTGTGGGTAAATATTGAACTGATCCGGAGTCAGACTAACTATGACATCACAAACTGAACCTGAAGTGATTTGGATTCATTTGGTTTGCAGCAGATCAGCTGCCTCAGGGTATAACATTATCTGCCTGAATGACAAAAACCAGATTTAGAGTGAATCGTGGCTGGATAATTTCTTGACATGTTGTATTTGTGATGCATGTTGAATGTTTTGATCAGACATCTTCTCCTCTCCTCTCAGCGTTTGGCGATCTCGACCTTTTCACAGTCCATGAATCACAGCTGAAGCTGCTTCCAACATCAGGCCGTCTGTCAGGGAATGAGAGGCTGAGCTGATGAACTGGGAATGCGCTGAAACCTCACAGCACTGTGATGATTTAGTGGCTCTGACTCCACTGCTGAGTGAAAGCCGTTCTGACTGCTCTGATGTTTCACCTCGTTTCTCTTTGGAGCTTCTCCACTTTGAGTCATCGAGTATGAAATCACTGTAAAGGACGGGGAATAACTCAGTAATTGCTCATAATAAAATTTATTTTGGAAGGATTTGCAGTGGAGAGAAAGTCTACACTTGTTAAAAAGCTTTTTTTTAGATGCCAAAAAGAAACCACAGGTATCCTAACAAACTTTAAAATATCAGGAATGAGCAGCGTCTGAATCTTATCTGTACTTCCTAAAATGAGATAATATTGAACATTCGTTCACGTTGATCATTCCCTTCAGGATTTTTCAGTTTTAATCGAAATCAATGATTTCTGTTACTTTACGAATATTTGTGCTTATGCATGACGGTAAATGTGACTCTTTGACACGTTTCTCATTGATCACAGACTTTAACTCCCCATCAAGTTGGGCCGAGGCGTAGCAGAAGTAAGAAATACTGCCACCTGCTGGTTTGAGCTTCTTTTTATGGAAAACAGACTGAGTTATAATAATCAAACAATTATCCATTAGTGCAGAAAAAGTGCAGGGATATTTTGATTTTGTGTGAACTTTTGCAATCGCAAAAAATTAGCAGAATGCATGTAGTTTGGCTTTAGGCAGAGAAAAACTGTTTGATTTGACTGTTAAGTAATATTTTAGCACAGCGGTTCTATTTATGCATCACTCGAGTCCACAGGCCCTCATATCAAGATATTCTGGCTGGATTTGACAAAGCAACTCCTGTTAGCCACTCACCCGTGCTATGCATTATACCGCCACCTACTGGTTGAAATTATTACGCAAGCACAAAATGATTATTACTTTTGTCATGTTTTAATGTGATGCTGTACATTTCTGTAGAAATACAACATGAAAGGGTCAAAAACAGTTGCACCGTTGCATTTTTTTAACAAGCTGATATTTTGTGGGTTTGCAGACTTTGTTTCCACAGTTTGAAGCGACTGCTGCAGAAAAAGCTAACTTGATCTTTTCTTACTAGTTTTGCCACAAGAGATGCATAACTTTCAGCTTAGCGTAGGTTTCATGCTACTTCTTGGGCTCCGTCTTGACGAGGCTACCTGAGTGACTCCCAGGCCTGGCAGCGGTAAATGGGTCAGTCCTGCAGCCCAGCGCTGCTTCACAGAGGACAGATAAAAGGATTACGTTTTAATGCATCGTGCTGCTTGGGGTTGTTGAAAATCTGGGCTAAATAACGGGGATATTTTGTTATTTTTCTGTCAAACCAAATAACATTTATGATTAGAAATATATTTATTTTCTGTGTTCATATAGGAGAAGCTTTGGCCTAAATTTTATAGTGAAAAAACAAGAATACACATCTGTGGGCATGCCAGCATTTCTAACGGGGCTCTGGAGCAAATTATGGATGCAAACAGTTAATCCAATTAATTGTTGATTGATGGTTTAGTAGATTAAAATACATTCTAATCAATTAACATGCCTAAACCAGAGTGTCTCTAATGTTTCCAGGCCCACTTCACCCATTGAACAAACATTCACAGACCACTGGATGTGAAATCACCCTGCAGAATCACAACATCATGTTATAAAACAATAACAGTTCAGCTCAACCTGAGAAACCGAAAATGTTCCTCCGATCACATAAGTGTCTCTAGCTTTTATTTTGAGTGACCCGGTCTCAAGCAACTTGATGGCTTAACAATTAATTATCTGCAAACTCAATCAACTTTAGGGACGAAACTTATGGACTACTGAGTTAATCTAGTGTGAATTATTTCCACTTGAGGCGCCAGAATCCGGTCCATTTTTAGCCTGCGGTAACTTGCAGCCAGCTTGCTGTAGCCCGCGTGGGCCGGTGCTGGCCGCTGCAGCCGGGTTCCCCTGGGAGCGGGTTGCATGTCGGGTCGGCTCTGCTGGGCGTGGCGCGGCGGCAGCAACAGGAGCTGCTGAGGAGAACCTGTGCGTTTGAAGTAGCAGACCTCAGAAAAGCCTGTTTACTTGGCAGCAGGACGACAAGAATACCCGAGTCATGACGAGAGTGGCCGAGTGGAGGCGGCAGCCGCGCCGCGCTGCGCCGCACCGTGGCGGCTCAGTCACCGGCAAAAATTTACCTTTAAAATGTATTTTTTTACGGCTGGACATGTCCAAGAGTTTTACAACAACACTAAGAGTTTAGTTTAGAAAATCTCAGTTTCTAAGATGTCTTCATGTGTAACGTTTGGATTAATCCATGCCAACTGTTTGGACCAGAGTGGGTCAGTAACTACTTACATTTACTCAGTTGCATTTACTTGAGTAACTTTTTTTGGAAAAATTGTACTTTGTTGTATTTTTGCTTTGCTGTATTTCTTACTTTTATTTGAATAATTGAATTATGAAGTACCTCCACTCTTGAGTAAAATATAGAATGAAAACCAAACATGTTTTAACCAAAACGTCGCCAGACACAGACACACCTGCAGCTTTTATTAAAGTTTCTTAAGTTTTTTTCATTGACAGAAACTGTTTTGGAAAAGTTTTCTTATTTTTTGTTACTTATATAAACTATTTTCATTCTTAAAATATCAAAATTTTCACTTAACCTTATATTTTGGTCTGTCTGATGATGTAATTTTTAAATATTAAATGATTAATAATTTGATCAGTACTTGAGTCGACTCTTTACCAAATACTTTTCTACTCTTACTGTACTAATTTCTTGGCTACGTTTTACTGGAGTAAAGTTTGTTGAAGTGGTTCTGCTCTTGCTTGAATAAAATGGTACTTTATTCTGCTCTGGTTTAGACCAATCAAAGTGCTGCTTTCACAGCTTCGTTTCTAACCCTGCTGAATAAGCGTTCTCCTGAACACACGAGGTCATTGTAACTCCATGTGACCCTGGTTTACCAAGGCTGGTTTGTTTGCTGAGTGGTCTTCATAAACTGACATAAACTCCATATTTGGCTTCATGTCTGCTCCTGTTTGCTGCTGTGGGTCCAGATTTCTGCCTGCTGAACGCAGATGTTCACCTTTCCTTCTGTTTTATGTCAAATGAATTCACGCTTCTCTGAAATGTGTGGCTTAAGATCTGCAACACAGTTTTACTATTTTGGGTTTAATATTGGAATGCAGGAATGCTGTCGGATGGAATCTGAAAATAGCAGCACGAAATGGTTTATTATTACAGCATCCATCATCTCGTTCTAAAGGGGAGTTTTTCTCTCCACTGTCGCCTCATTCAGTATGAGGGATTGCTGTAAAGCTGTCTTCTGTCTCTGAATGCCACAAGTGTTTTCTTTGAACTAAAAATTAAGCAAAACGCAATTACAAAAGTAGGTTTGCTTAATGGAATCACATTGATTTAGAAAAGATCACGTTTTTCAGTAAAAACATTTTAAGTTGAGGTGTTTTTTTTGGTTGTATCAAAAAAAATAATTTCACAAAACTGCAGTGACGAGTCACGACTCCTGTGATCAACAGCCGGGTGATACTTCTGGCAGAAATGACGAACAAGACGACAGGAAGTGATGGGAGGACGATGAAGAGGCACGTCCCTTAAAGACACATCGCAAACCTGTTCATCCTGATTTTACCTGCATTCATTATCTAATGTGAGAACCTTTTGGGAAACTGCGGAGTTTTTCAACATTAGAGTAATATTGTCAATGTTTTTGACACATTTGTAAAGAAAACAGAAAATGACTCAATACAGTCCACTGGGTTTCACTTCACAGAAAACCTTTCAAACTGAACTTTATGACAACCAGGATCAACTGGATTGTATTTGTTACTGAACTGAAATGACTTTTTTTCTGCAAAGTCCCTGAAGGCATTTTTTGTAAATTGGTTCCATATTATAAACTGAATTAAACTGAATCGCATAAACAGGCTGAATGAAAACAAATATATGAAACAAACACAGATTTCATAGAAACTGGCTGATGTTTGAGAAACGGTGCAGTGAAGGTCAAAGCTTTCCATATGGCAAGAGAAATATTTATAACAGCCTCCAGCCATATTTAATATTTATGTTTTTAGCATAATGTTATTATGGACATTGAATAAACATTTAGTATATATTTAGTATAATCGTTTGTATTTAATATCGCTGTTATATTAAAGTAACACATTAAAGCTCCACTTGTGGTTGAAACCAAACAAAACAAGCAACAGCCTTAATGAAAGTCTTTCTGTGATCTCCCACCTTTAAACCAAGCACTCAAACGCATCGTCGTGTTGCCGTTAACTCGCAGCCACGTTGATCTCTGC
Organism: Phalloptychus januarius; assembly: GCA_902982915.1. Taxonomy (NCBI): domain Eukaryota; kingdom Metazoa; phylum Chordata; class Actinopteri; order Cyprinodontiformes; family Poeciliidae; genus Phalloptychus; species Phalloptychus januarius. The sequence goes on from CADWAE010000482.1 coordinate 249,795, forward strand.
AGGTTTCAGACCTGCAGCCTCTGCTGCAGTATCCAGTCAGGCTGACGCCCAAAAGAAGGATTTTTATCTTAGATAAAAGTTGAAGTTTTTAATATTATGGCCGCTGCATCAGATCTTTTAAGGAGAGAGGCTTTCTTACCCACATCGCCTCTCACTGGTTTTCCAGAGGTATTACGCCGTCCGAGGGACGGCCAAGAAATATTTGGGTAAAGTTAAGAACCGGCGGTCCGTCCATCAAAATGAAGCCTCCTCAGTTCCCTGGTCTGTCCTGATCGGCTTCAGTTCTGTCAAGTCGGACGGTTTTCAGTCCGTCTTCATCTGGATTCCAGGGAGAAGTTTGCTTTGAAGCCGGATGGTATTTTTCTGTCATGAAACCTCAGAGGATGATCTGTGAACTGTAGAAACGCCTCGCACAATAACCGTGGACTGTTTGTCATCTCTGTTCCCGGCAGTACGTCACGCCGGCCTTTGTGATGCCAACGTGAGTTGGATCTGAACGCCCAGCAGTGCCACACTTCCTTTATTCTCCCAGAAAGTTCAGGTTTACGTTTTATCGGTGGTTTTTCAGGGCCATAAGCGCCACAGTTGTTGCTATTTAGTCAACAACTCAGAAAGTGGAGGTTACAGAGGAGCCAGTCCTGAATAATAAGCACAGGAGGCTGATGCAATGAAACGCTGGAGGAGCGAATATGCATTCAGGAGGATGCAGGAGCTCTCTCCTGATTATGTGAAAAGATAAATATGAAATAATGCTGTCATTCATCAGTCCGTTTTATTTTGACTTGCTGTGGAGTCCCTGGATCCCTTGGAGCGCATCTAAAATATTTGAAATGAAATGCGTCTCAGGATGATGAAACGCACAAACAGCCTTCCTGTTCACAGACAGGAACAAACTCAGAAAGTCTTAAACTTTCTCCCTCATGCTAGAAAACCAGCAGGAAATAAAAACTGTAATCTTGGCTGTAATGACTACAGAGCAGAAGTTTAGCTTCTTGGAGTTTATTGTTTTATGATTATTTATAGGGTATGTAATGATTTCAGTGATTGTTTTGTGACATTACGCTGTTTTTTCAGGACTACTGATGGAAACTGGCTTGAGCCAAATCTGGTGCAAACAATATTTTATTTATGTATTTTTGTCTGTTTTAAATAAAATAATACACCAAACTAAACGATGCTATCTGACATGCTGTTGGCTGCTGCTTATCCAGCCAACAGCATGGATAAGATTATGTCTTGTCTGGAAAACAAGACATAATCTGAAATCACCTGAAATAATCTGCCAGTAGAACAAGAACCTTTTCAATATCAAGAAATTATGAACTTAAAAAGCTCCAGTTATTTGCTGAAATGCCACCTCTAACTTATTTTTGTTTTATTTCAAGTGTAATAAAATATTTTTGTTAGAAACTGGATGAAAATACTTGGTAAGATTGTGTGTTTTTGCAGTGTGCATTAATACTAAATATAACTTTTTCAAAATAAAATGTAACTAAAATGATTAATCCTAGTCTTTATGTAAATGCCTTTTTCAAATTTGAATCTGAAAAATTACATTAAAGATTAAAATGAAACAGCTGTTTGAATCTTTGTTGTGTTTTTCTTGGTGCAGAACCAAAGCTGGGCGTCGCCGGGTCGCTGGACTCGCTGACGCAGCAGGTGAACCAGACGGTCCACCGCCGGCGCCGCCGCGACGCCGGAGAAAACGACTACAACATCGAAATCCTGCTGGGAGTCGACGACTCGGTGGTTCGATTCCACGGCAAGGAGCATGTGCAGAATTACCTCCTGACTCTGATGAACATCGTAAGTCTGTTATTTCAGCACAACTCACCAATGTGAACCAAAGATGCTTTCACAACAGAAATAGTCCTTGTTTCCTAAAAGCTACATTTAGTACCAATCATGGAAGCTGTAGTGTGTTTTGGACCCTCAGGCAGCTTTAAAGGGCCAGGATTAAATGCGAACGCTGCATCTATTCAGAAGAGACGCAGCTGTTGGCCGTCCTGCTGCTCTGTCTAAACTCCCCAACCTGCTGCTCCTCAGGATGGAAGGAAATAAAAGATAAAGCTGTTAAAAAGTTTCCACTTACTGATGATTTTCATGTTCGAGTCCTGCTAAATTCATAAACTGAATCAAAAGGTGTAAAGTATGAACTGTAATGTTGAGGTGCCTAAAACACAGGATGAAGCTTTAAAACTTAAAGGCAGACTTTAACTAGTTAAAGTTAGTTTAATTATCTGGAACCTCTGGATGTAACAATAGAGCAATCAAACCTTTTCTTATCAAATAAAGTTCTAGATTATTTAAAATCAAGCTACTGGTTTGCTCAAGCTGAGCGTTTATGGGATCCAGTGTCGAGTTGAGTGTTTAGTTATGCAGCCTGAGAGGCAGTGCAGTGGTTCATGCAGGCTGCAGTCTGAGTGTCGCTGGGTGACTGTCAGTCAGCTGCAGACGCTTTGAGCAGCATCACTGTCGAACGCAGCATCAGGCCTGACACACGTCAGCCTCATGATGCTGCCTGAGTTCTCCAGAGTTCACCGCCTCAGTGGTTTCACTAAGCTTCCTTGTCTGAGTTTAACTTCTTTATATTTTACAGCTTTATGCATCTGAGCTGAAAAATGACACCAGGTCTAGATCAGGGGTTCTCAACCTGCAGCTCCAGAGCCCCATGTGGCCCTTTAGACTGTCCATGTGGCTCTGAACAACAACTTTATCCAAAAATGCTAAAGACTTTAGCTTTGATCTGAAGCAGGGGAGTGAAGCTCAGTCTGGGTCACATCAACATCTGATCAACATCTGAATGTTACCAAAAGGCTGGTTGTTCATAAAACCATAAACATACTAAATAAATAACCAGCTGTAAATTCTTCTTAAAATTAAATATCTTTTAACGCTGAGCAATCCCTGCAGGATGTTGTGATTGTTTTATGGATTTTATTTCAATCACAGTCACTGTGGCGTTTACTTAGAAATATTTAAAATTTGAAGATATTTGAGCTTAACTACAACTTTAAATGCGACTCTTTGTTACTGATCACATCGATCACAGATGGTATATATATATATATAACAAAACAATGGAAACCAATTTGAAACAAACAGTAAAATCAAGCTTCAGTGCAAACACAAAGTTAACCTGCAAGTACAGAGAAAGTTATTAATGCTTTTAAACAAAGAAAATAAAAACTATGTATAAAAGTGTGAAGTGCTTCAGAGTTCTCATCAGTCTCTGTTTGATCCATTTTTTCACATTAGATGTTCAAGCTCTAACTTTTCCTCAGCTCTCTCTCAGTTTTCCAATCATCCTTTATGATGTTGCCAGGTGTTGAATGTCGCTGAACCGCCGTCTCTATTTGCAGCGCTCCTCGTTAGGAGGCTTTGAAATCGTCTGACTAATCGCTTCTGGGACAAACTTTTTAATACGTTTAAAACTCAGTTTTATAAAAGAAAAATGTCAAAGCTATAAAGATTTTACTTTTTTCTGGATTTTGCACTGATGCACCTTCATTGCGTCTTTTAATCTGAAGTTTTTATTACCTGTTTAAACAATGACAAACCTTCAACCTGATTGGCTGGTTCGTCCCCAGGCAAAATGAAAGGATGCAAATATAATTCAGACAAACAGGATTCTATGAGACTAAAGCCATTTAGATTCATTCCTACAGTTTAAAACGTTGAAAATCTCAAACTTTTGTTGCTGTTGCAGAAAAGTTGCTCACATTATGTGCAGCCTCTCTTTGGGTGGTAGAGAAGCTTCCAGGTCAAAAAGGTCATAATAATAATCTGCTTTATGTAATATTAATGCGTTAACAGCCTTTGTAAAAACACGAATGATGCCTCTGGTTGAGGGTCGACTGGATGTTTTTTTACTTGAAGCATCCCTGACTAATGTGAACCTGATTCAGCAAGACCTTGAGTGACGCGTTGTGATCTGGGAAGCTGCAGTTCTGATGACGATACTGAGGCCTGGCAGCAGGAAACTCAGGGGAGCTGCTTGAGTCCACCAGGAGGAAGCAATCCAAGTACATGAATAGGTCAGACACAAAAGCCATGAGAGCAATGAAAGGTAGATTCTGGGTTTCCACCGGCAAATAGGGCTGATAATCTGACAGGGAGGTCGAGACAGAGCGAGCGTGGCAGTAGGGAGAGATAATTAGGCCAGGCACAGGTGGACTGGATAAAACTGATTTCATTCAGCCCACCTGTGAGTTGAATGGCCCCTGAAAACAGGCAAGGCAGGAACATGAATTATTACACATTTCCAGTCTTTGTTTATGAGTGACTCACTTGGAGTGAGTTTGAGTCGTTGTTTTATCTGATTGAAGAAGATGCTTTTGGTTCAGTGGCGTCTTGGCTGCTTCTCTGACTAATGCTCTCATTATCCGGCCGGTCAGTTTGGGTTTGCAGCTGTGTCAGACACCCTTTGCTTCCAGATGATGGATTGAAACGCTCTGTGGCTTCGGATGTTATTTCAGACTGAAGCTTCTCCACATCTTTCTCCCTGCATGTCTGCTGTGTCTTGTGCTGTTGGTTATCCTTGCTGTTTTTTCAAATAATTAATTACACAGGCTTCCACTCGTTAAAAATGGTAACAAATTTAATCTCCTTTTTTATTTTTCTTTACATGCGGAACCTTTGTATTTTGTTCAGTTTCTGGTACAGCCGTAAATCTGACGCACAATGAACATCCCCAAACAACAACAATGGACAACTAAGCTGCTTCTCTTGGCCCACTGGCTTTTAGTTTTTGCTTTGAAAACGACCTGATTGGAAAAGACTATTGTTGTGTACAAGCTGAGCTAAAAGTAGCTAGCATGTTAGCAAACCTGCACAACCCTAAAATCTCAATGCTAAGCATGTAGCAGCAGCAGAGCTGCTAGTGCTAATGTCAGCGTAAACAGCCAACATTTTTTAAGAAGTTTCATGAATGATCAGGATTTTCCTCCAATCTGATGGTGGAATAACCTAAATAACTGATTGAAAACAATAAATATTTTTGTTGTTGAGCTTATATGTCTCTTTTATTCAATTATTTAAAAGCAAAAAACGGTTTTCAAATTGTCTGTGTAGTTTTCTATTAAAATGTTTAACATGAACATGTCAGATGTTTGGAAGAGAAACTTCTTAGTCTACCCTTTTTCTCAAGATCCAATTCGTTGTACCATAAACAACTAACTATCAATTAACCATCCATTAATTAACTAGACCCTGCAATTAACTTGATTAAAATGTTTAATCAAAACCCACCACTAATAATTAGTAATTGTGTATAAACTAAAGCCGTTTGGTTGCACTGGGTTTTGTTTTTGGGCTAACCACAGATGCCCGTCACACCCAGGCGTCTCCAACTTCAGTCTGCAATGCCAAACATGGTTCTGGTTCTCGACCAGATTATTTTGTCCCCAAGCCGGAGCTTCTGAATCCAAAATTCAGAATACTAATCCCAATTTAGCTGCCTTACAGTCCTTGACTGTTTCTAAGGAGAAATCGTGCCTGCAAGATTCAAGATTTCTCTTTTTTATGGGAATTACAGCATATCGTGGCACAAAGTCCCTCTGTTTCCCATATGGAGAGACGGTTTACAGTCTGTTGGCAAACAGTTTTCTGTGTAGATTCCACACAGCGTCACATAGCAGAGCCACAGTCTACTGCAGAGATTGGGCTGACCCTCAGTGATTTGGATGACCTGTGCAACATTTTCTAATATTACGTTCCAGCCTTTTGGTCATTTATGAACACTAAAATAAGCTTTATATTCACTTTGCCCTCAGAGCCAACCTGAGGAACAACCTGAGATTAATGACTCCTCCAGAGCTGCTCTCCTGCAACTTTTCAAAAACACCTGAAAGGAATGAGAGGCTCTTTGTCCGGTTTCTCCAGACGCTGATATCAAGCTGAGGAAATAATTTCACCATTTGATTCAGGAGTGTTGTTGTTGGACACTGCTGCAGCACAGCTTTCAGGCTGCAAGACTACGACTCTGCAGACTGAGGCTTCTGAACGTTTCCTCTGACATGTCAGTCAGTTTTTACACCGATTTATTTAACCTTTGACGTTTTAGAACAAACATAATCTGGTTAGGAGTGGATCTTTTGAATCTCCTCCAGTTGTGACTAGTTACGATCTAAACAGTAGATCAGAACAGAACTCGGTAGTACTAACCCGTCTGACCCACCGCTCTGTGCTTCAAACTCACATCGACTCAAAGTGAGATAATTGGCCATCCTAACACAAAGGAGGCTTCAATCAGGTTCCTAACAGCCTCGGTTCAGACCCCCTGTGAGCTCTTAGTGGACGCCGCTCCCCCCAGCAGGGTCATTTCACCGAGATGCTTTTCATGGTAATTTGACAATCAGCTGAGGTATCGGTGTTCTCAAAGGGGCTGGCTGGACATGCAGCATTAGCTTGACAAGCTGTCAGAAGCGTTTCAGGAATGCTGGACGACTGCTGGAAGAAATTGGCCGTGTGCTGCGATGCCTCTGTACTGTGGGTTTAATGAGACGTGCTTGTTCAGACGGAAGATGAGGACAAATGCTCTGAAGCGCCGCTGCTGGTACTTTCTGGCTCCACAAGCCGCATCTGTTTCTCAGCAACAAGTCGGCTGGAGTTGAAGCTGGAGTTGAAGCTCTCCCTGAGCGCGCAGCGGTGCAGCGCGTGGCACGGCGCGGTGGCGCAGCGCGGCGGCAGATACTCTGAGATGCATTGCACCTTTTGAAGCCATGTTGCCCAATAATTAGAATGGAGGATGGAAAACATCACAGAAACAAATCCAATACTTCTCCCATGTGATGCCGCGCTGCAGCGGGGGATGTTTGGGGTTCGTCCTCCAGCAGCTTTGTCTGGCCTCAGCTCACTGATTACTGACAGGAACATCGAGCTGCAAGCAGCCGTGTCTTTTGGTCCGGATCCGTTTGGATCCCAGCGTTCCTCTCTGATCCTCACCTGCACCTTCACACAGCTCTATCTCTCCACTCCTCCTTCCTCCTGTCCTAAATTGTACATTTATTTATAGCAATTCTATCTGAAGAACTATTCTCCTTCCATTTCGGCTCTGTTCTTTTTTCTTTCTATCTTCTCTAATGTCTGCTTTTCCACAATTTCCTCCCTTTACACTCTGTTATCTTCCTTTCACCCTTCTTCCCTTTCATCTTCCTTGTCTTCCTCCTGTCATGCATTCTTCATTCCTCATCATATTTCTGGTTCCTTTTCCTCCAATTCTCTTTGATTTTTCATGCTAATTAAGACGGAGGCTCTTTTTTAAGGCCTATGTGTTTTACCAGAGAGAATCGCAGCTGATTGAAGCATTAAAGGAGCCTGTATGTTTGCACAGGCATCTCAGGCTTTTTGTGCTTGTCAGCAGTTTGGCTTGAATTTATTTGTTAGTGCAGCAGGAAATGAGGTGATCCTTTAGTTTCCATCCATTGCTATAAATGGGCTTCTGTAGGAAAGTGAAATGTCCCCAGTAATCCCTCCAGTTGTTAATGTTCATATATGAACCACTTTCTTTATCTCACATGTCCATCCATCACATTAAGCATGAATTAGGCCTCTGTCTCTTTAAGGAACTGCTGCTCTTTCTGAAGCTCATCACAACATGGCTCCTCCTTTAACAACATTTTTACCAGCGTTGCTCTGAGAAGCAGCTCAGCAGCTCCACCAGATGTTTGCTAACTGCTGCTGGCTAGTCTGAAGGAGCTGAGTGGGGGAGGAGCTTCGCCTCGAAGGCGGGGCTGGGTCCATCCAGGCTGGATGGTTGCCATGGTGAATAAAGGATTTCTCAAACATGCATGAAAGAATCAAGGCAACATTCCTGAGGAAATAACTTCATAACATGATGGGAAGCTAAAACATGTCAGTTTTACATGATACTGCCCCTTTAATAGAAATAAATTACTAAAATGTTTTTAAATACAGACAATGGCCTGGAAGATTACGGGAAAAATTGCTGACTTTAATAGTTGAAGCTGTCTATTTGCAGAATGCTGTGTATGGAAAATACCAATAAGAAAGTTGATAGGAAGAAAAAACTGTGGCAGAAGTCTTAAAGGAATCATGAAGCAGGGGTCATCTTGAGATGGAGGAAGACTCAACATGTTACCAGGCCGGATGGACCTTTGCTCAACTTTAAACTCCTTGTTTTAGATAAAAAAAAAGATTTCATTTGGAGTAGTTATCTCTGTTAGTTACATTTTAAACCAGTTTTGTTTCTTTTCTTCTCTTTTAACCCATTTGGCTGTCACTTTCTTCCTGTTTCTGGAATCTTCTCCGTCTTTTAGTTTCCTGGCGGTTTTGCAAATGGTGAAGGTGAAGCCGCTTCGCTCTTTGTTGCCGAGATTAAAAGACACACCGTCGGCGTTTCTGTGCCATCAGACTCTCAGGGAGTAAAGAGATCGATAACAGATTCATATTTGCCTCACATCTTTCAGGAAAGTGTCGGAGGGGAAAGTTATTACCCGGCTCCTCGCTCTCCATGGCAGGCTTCAAAGAAAATGTTGTGTCCAGCGAAGATCCATTATCTGTCCAAACAACAGCTCCAAGCAGCACTTCCCTCTGACACAAGGACTAAAACTGCCTGGAGTTTATTATTTATAGCTGGAGGGGAAAAATCTGCTTGGCTTTTTATGAAGTGCATTATCAGCTGATTGGTGACCAGATTTGATTAACACTTTGTCACATTTTTAAGCTAAAATGAAGAAAACCAGAAATAATGTTTTGGTTCTTGTGCCTTTTTTAACATCTTTCTAATTTAAAAGCGTTTAGTATGTGATATTGACTCACCTTATCAACACTTTTAGAAAAGCTGGCTTCAAGTTTTAAATGTGAGATTTTGGGAATATTTTCAGAAGAGCATTTCTGAAATCAGACGCTGATGTTGGACGACACGGACAGATAAATGTGGCTCAGTCTCCACATTTATCTGCTCCAAAGAAGAAAAATCTCACTTCATTTTTTTCCATGTAGGAACTAAAGAGGAAATAATAAAAAAATCATTATTAAAATCATCATTAATCTAATAATCACAATAATATTTTACTTTCATCGTTTAAAGTTGTGGTTTCTGATTGAATGATGCCGTCGGATCGATCCAGTTATTGAGGAAATCAAAGTCGATTGATACATCTATTTTATTTTCAACTTATCAAACTCTAGAGTTCCGCTTATTGCTCCAAATGGTGAGATAGTTTTGACCTAAGAGATCAGATCAAGTCACTGACTTTGATGCCGTCACTTCTCCTGGACGATGTGTGGTGAGACGTAAAGATTAGGGTGATGGAAAGGAGGTCGTCTAAGTTTCCCCCAGAGGATAAATCCTTAAAAAAATAAAAATAAAAGAAAGGAAACATGCAAAAAGCTGTTTAGCAGTTCCTGATTGCTGCAATGACAATTATTAATTGAAAAGTGTATTAAAAATCTTTATCATGGAGTTTATTTGAATAAAAATATAAATTAAAACGTTATCAAAGTGACTGTTTGCAGAGAAGTCTGGCCAATTTCCTATTTAAAACAAACTGCAGTTGAATGGAAATAACTAATTAGTTCTGTGCTTAATTTTATATGATCAAGGTTAATAATCAGGCTTGATGTTTTTAGTTTAGTTCAACACTAATAAATCCTTCAGGTGAATGTTTCCTGTTAGCTACCATAACTCACTCAGTTTTGAACTCTAAAGTCAGTTCATACGTAATCTGCAGCTGCTTCACATCAGTGGAAGTTATTAATGCATCAGAAGAGTTTACAGAAGAGACACTTATTATATTTAAAAAATGATTGCTGCAGCTACATGGAGGATAACTAATAATAAATATGTTTGCATCCACAGCAGACTGTAAAGGCATCTGGGGACCCACATGGGGGGTTTGCAAATCGTCTTATTTTTCTGCCTCCATTGGTCTAATTTTAGACTCCAGAACAGATTTTGGAGCCTGTTTGTTGGGATTTTTCTCTGTTTTCAGAAAGAGGGGGGGATTATTGACATCCTCCCTCCATGTTGCTCACAGTCAGGATGAGATGAAGTCGGCACAGAAAGCCAGACGCGTTCTTCCCTCTGAAGCTCCTTAACGGGGCGACCCGATGCCGATGGTCTCCCACAAACTGCTGGAGGAGAGAAAAATGTCTCCAAGCGAGGCAGTGGGAGTCGGAGGTAAAGGAAGAGAGTCTGAGGGCGTTTCGAACGTCCTCTTAAAGGGACAGCAGGACAATTTCAAGGCCTAAAACTGCAAGGCCAAAGTTCTTTTAAGTCATGTTTGATAAATACAGCTGAAGGTAACGGCCCTTTAGTTAAATGTGAACTGTAAAGAAGACCAAAGAAATGTTAATAAAGCTAAAAAACATGACTTAAAATTCTTTTGACTAACCTTTTACCTGAGGTTTTGATTTTTCTCCATGTTTTTGTTTCTGTGGAGATCATCTCCACCCACTCTAACAGCATTCAGGTATTATAGCATTTCACTGACTTTCACCCACATGGATGCAGATTTTATTAAGAGCAAAACAAATATTCAGATTTTCATATTCTAAGCTGGAAACTCACTGTGTTTCCTCCTTCATTTTCCTCTGCCATAGAGTTTCTGTGTTTGCTGCCTGCTAGGATTTGATTTATGAAGTTAAAATTGTTGAGCAGCGATTAGTGTAGACCCACAGCCCACGTAAAACCAGCTGAAGCATTTCTCCTTTTGTGAAACAGAACGCCGACGTTCTCCTTAGAACATGAAACATCAACAAAACTTTTTTTTTTCTCTCGCTGATCCATTCAAAGCAAAAGAAACAGGAATAGAAAAGTTTTTTCCTGTTAGAAAGACAATTATTCTGTTACAGGAAAAAGCCTCAGCTTCTTGAGGAAAAAGTTTGAGGCTGAACAGCATTTAACCTGCGATTCTGAAATTTCAATTAGATTTCAGAAAAATCCACAATAAATTCATGCTTACAATTTATTTAAATTGTTGCATAATGTTTTCAACAAGTCAGACTAATGTATTCCTGATGTGCTTTTAGTCCAGATGATAAAAAGCAGAGAAATGAGCCTTTACATTTGAAAGCCAGTTTTTGCGTTGTTTAGCTTAATGACTGATGACCAGAGCTAAATGCTAAAGCTGGGAAACATTCAAACTCTGCTAAAGCCCTAATATTCACTGACTGTACGAAAAAAGGAAGAGTCTAATGTTTGAGTTCCAGACTGGCCCCCAAACTCCCTTAGCTTTAAGTTTTGTTGCGCTCGTCTTTGTGGTGCTTAATGATTTCATATTTATCATTTGAAAGTCACTCTGACCTGCAGCCGGACCACAAGCAACTATAAATACAGAGGAAATTACTCCAAAGAGACACAAACGGGTCATTAAAGCTGGTATCAGGAGCCTCTGTGTTTTCCGCTGGATGGATGTTGGCGTTAGTGACTGTAGAGTTTGTTGCTTTGACTAGACCTTGAGCTGTTCCATGCTCTGCTCCTTCTCAGACTCTTATTGTTTGTGTTGCTGTGCTTGAACTGCTTGCATACAGAGTGAGACTGAACGCATGCGGTGCACACAGAGGGAGTGAACTTTGCTGGAGCTGTGAGGAAGCGGTTTAGAAACTGCAGCATTAGGGTATCTTTTGGATCTGGAGGAGCAGCTGACAGGAGAGCGCTCGGTTTAATCTGGCTCCCCCGGCCATTTCTCCAGTCCCATTCAGGAAAATGGTCTCATCAGAAATGTGAAGTTTTTAGGGCAGAAGGCTGTGTATGGATTTGCTGCTTGCTGCTGCAGCACTAGAGTCGATAGGGGACAAAAACTGCGCTGAGGACAGTCAGATGGAGAAGATTTAGTGAGAAATCATCGGGCCAGGAAAAAATGAAACGCAGAGTGGTGACGGCGCTCTGGGAGGCAGAGAGCGGCACTAGATGTAGATTTATTCACAGGCTTGATCGCTGCTCAGCTTACAGTCAATCATTTTTCTGCACAGTGCGGCTGAACTGCGACCTGCAGCCAATCTGTCAACAAACGTTTCAGTGTTTCCTCTCGTTGCGGAACATGACATCTCTGCTAGTCTTAATATCAGAGAACCAATATGCTGTAAATATGATCTGCACTCTGGTTCAGTTATTAGATTAATGCACAACTTTTCCCTAAACAAAACTTTTCACATTGTCTTGCAAAGCAATAAGTTTTCTTCTATAAAACATCCAGCGGGGAGCGTCCTGATTCATGCACCAACAATGGATATGCAAATGTTTGGATTAGCAGGAAGCAAGGCGCCAGAGGGCAGAAGTGGTGGTGTGGGGGGGCAGAAGTGGTGGAGGCAGAAGTGGTGACTTGGGGGGGGCAGATGTCACCGCGGCTCGGCTCTGACTCATCACACTGACCGGGTTCTGGGCTTGAAGGCCAGCCGGTACAGAACCGGGACTCCTACCAACATTTCCCCACCGGCTTTTGTTCTGGTTGTTACGTTTCCTGCTGGGATGAAACAGGAGATGAACAGGAACTGATCCGGTGAAGCTCAGAGTACCGACCCGTTTACATTCCAGCCCTCAGCTGAATGGTGATGAGGTTCTGGATACAAGTAGAGCTGAAATGATTAATCTGATCAATTGTGATGACTCAGGATTAATCCAAATAATCGTCAACTAATTTAGTAATGGATTATTGATATGTGTTTTCCAGACACAAAGAGCCATTTTATAGCATAACCAGGTAACTATGTGACCTTCAGTTGCTATAAAGTGACATATATATAAAATATGACTTGAAATTGAGGCTCTGTCTCTTTAAGAAGCTCCAACACTTCATCTTCAGAAAGTCATCACATTAACATTCCTCTTTGAACGAGGCAGTATTGTCTCTAAGTACAATTTTATAGAACAATCAAGTAACTTTGCTACCTTCAGTTGTTACAAAAATGCTTAATCTATTAAATAAGACTTAAAATAAATTTGACTGCGTAATTTAAGGCCTTAAAATCTCTTTCAGAAGCCCATGCTCTTTCTGAAACTCCGCCTTCAGGAAGTCACCACAAAACTGCTCCTCTGTTAACCTTTAGCATCGTTTTCACCAGCGTAGCACAGAGACGTAGCTCCTGTAATGACCCCAGCAGATGCTAATTGTTGCTGGCTAGTCTGAAGGAGCTCAGTGGGGTGGGGACAGAGGGAAGTCGGGGGGCGGGGGGGGCTCTGTGAGGCCTGGAAACTGCTCTGAGGAGGATCTGCGTCTCGAAGGCGGGTCTGGGTCCAATCAGGCGTTTTACAGCCGAATGGTTGCCATGGAGACAAAAAGACTGCTCAAACATGCATAAAGAATGAAGGCAACACTGGATGAGGGAATAACATCATAACATGGTGTAAAACTCAAAACAGTCAATTATAGTTCTGCCCCTCCAACTGGAGCACAGACAGAACAACAGAGCAGTAATTAAACCAAAACTGTACAAAAAATATATAGATTTTAATATAAGATGAAAAAACGAGCCTTTGACTTAATTGTGTTCTGCACAAAACTTGTCACGTGGCAAATCTTCTATTAATTGCTTTTCCTATTAAATTATTAATCAGTTATTCCAAAACTTTTTCTGTGTACTGATATTAAGTCTAGCAGCTTTTCTCATGTTGATATTAGAAAAATTACTCTTTCAGTTTCATGCTTTGATTTTTGCTTTTCTTCTGAATTTTCCTCCTTCCCTTTTCAGGCGTTTATCAAACAGCGGCTGGCGTCCAAATCGAATCAGATTTTCTCACAAAAGCGGCACCAGATTCATCTTCAGACGTTAAAAGAAAGTACTTTTGTCTGCAGTTTTGTATGGGCTGCAGCCACTGTTATTTAGATGATTACGGTTTATTTTGGTCCTGCAGCAGAGCCCTGCTAACAGACACAGTGATGGGCTGTTTGTTGCTGCTCAGCGGCTCAGGTCTGTTATTACTGCGCAGACTTGACTGGACGGGCGCTGAAACCTGCCAGTGACGCAGAAGCTGTTTGTGTAAATAACTGAAGTATTCTCTAATTGGCCCTCCTGCCGCTGCGTTTCCAGGTGAACGAGATTTACCACGACGAGTCGCTGGGGGTCCACATCAACGTGGTTCTGGTCCGGATGATCATGCTGGGTTACGCCAAGGTGAGTCTGAAAAATCCGGCTGTGGAAATCGTTTTCACACAGAAGAAAACCGTTAATTTGTTAGTATGCGACATTCTAAGCTCATTTTCAGACTTTTATTCATCTGAAACTCTCAGAGTTACTAATTCCACTTACTCAACTACATTTACTTGAGTAAGTTTTTTGTAATTTTTTACTTTTTACTTTTATTTAGGTAATTTTATTATAAACTATTGTTGCTTTTATTTGAGTAAATTTCTGGATTTTCTGCATAAAAAACAAACATGTTTTAACAAGAAATTCAGGAGAAACAGTTTCTGAAAAAATGTTTATCTTTATCTGAATTATCTTAATTTTGGTTCATTAAATGCTGATAATTTGATCAGTTACTCAACATAAGTCATTATAATCAGATTTTGGTCCATTGAACGATAAAAGATACGTTTTCTCTTGAGATAATATTTTTCTAAATGCAAGGTCATCCATTTAACATTTAATATTTACTGTAATATTTATTGTAACATTCAAAGCGACTGATGAAGATTCAGCAGGAAGTCCTGACAGCCAGGAGCTTTGATTTCTGCACAAACTCCTCTTATTAAATCATATTTTCCTTTGAGAGCATGCAATTTCAATATTTATATTAATTATTCAGAGAGATTTAATAAGCTTTATCTAGGATGATTTAATGCAGATTGTATTGAATTTGTAGAAAAACAATATTATCTTAAAGCAGAGATAATCGTATTAAACCAGTAAAAAGTAAAACAATGAGGCTTAAAGCGAGAGAAACTGATTGTAGTTGGATTTTATTTCATACTCAACAATTAACAGCCAGTTTGAGATTTCCCAGTAAAAACTCCCAGAGACCAAAGAGAAGTCAGAATAATTTCCTCTGACATCAGAACATGGATCTGGAAAAACCTCCAGTTCACTTAAAGAATTTCCTCTCGAATCAGAAAAACCACTGAGGGCCTGAAGGATCATGTTGGCTGACGGAGGTCATGCAGGTCAACGCCGGTGGAAGATTTAACGTCCAAATAAATCATTTACTTTTCTGTTTTTTGTCAAACATTGACCTCCATGTTTTATATATAATTGTTTTCTGCAGTGAATATTCATTAATTGTTTATGTTAAGAGCAAAGGTTATGCCACGCTGTGTTTGCTAATGGACATTAGCGCCTAACGTCAGTAATTAGCGTTATTATTCTGGCCTGCATCACCAAAAACACCTGCTTGTTCAGAGGAAACCTGAGTTTTACACAGACTCTGTAAAAACATGAATGACCTTTTCTTATTCTCTGTTTCAAAGTTCTTCTGTTTTAGCCCAGTTAGGATTGCTAACTGACCTGAATGCTGAATGGCAAAATAACTAGGAAGAGAAGCTGCTGGTGCGTTTCATTACTTTCCTTAAATCCAGATAAACGTAGAAATGTATTTTCCCTGTTGGAATTATGTTAAACATTTTCACAAACTGATATAAAAGTGAATATGATTCAGTTTTTTCTCCAAGAATAAAATTTGTGATTCTCATGCATTTTTCTGAAAGTTTGTTCCAGATTTGTGGAACAAACTTGCAGCGTAATGATATGGATGTCAGACAGATTTACTCCACACCATATCTCTAAAAACCCCTGATGATTATACATCTGTCTGTCAAAGCTGAAATAAAATGAGATATTCACATTTCATGTCTTCAAATCAATCAAACAGGTAAAGTAATTCATATTGATGCATATTTCCCTGTAGACTCTGGATAGAGTTTGGTTTCCGTCGTTACTTTGTGTCCTCACTGACAGTGAACCTCTCAGGTTGTGCTGCTGCCTGAGAGGAAATGATCTGAGCACTTTTCCCTTTTTCTCGTCTGTCAGTCCATCAGCCTCATTGAGAGAGGAAACCCATCGCGGAGTCTGGAGAACGTTTGCCGCTGGGCGTTTGTGCAGCAGAAAGGCGACCTTGATCACGCCGAACATCACGACCACGCCATCTTCCTCACGCGCCAAGGCTTCGGCCCCACCGGCATGCAGGGTAAGGCCGGCCCCCCGGGGCCCCTTCATTTCCGTTAGCCCGCTGCGCTAACGGAGCTGAAGGGGCGCCGCAATGCAGCGCTCCGAGCTGCTGTCCTCAACACAGACATAAAACATCTGAAATAATTCTAGAAAATATTGTTTAAATCTGTCACAATTAGCAATAAGTCTGAGAACGTAATATTTGAGCTTATGGGAGTTAAACTTCATTCTTAAAGCTTTAAATATATTTCATATTTTCATAACGGACATATTTTGAAAATATTGCATAAACTCCAGATTCCTCAAAACAACCGAAACTGAGGCAATTTTAACCCAAAGGGGAGGAGATGGTTAGGCTGACAGTTCCCCAACCTCCTCACACACACGCCCCCACGCACGCAAACACACACACCCACGAACACACACGCCCCCACGCACGCAAACACACACACCCACGAACACACACGCCCCCACGCACGCAAACACACACACCCACGAACACACACGCCCCCACGCACGCAAACACACACACCCCAACATACACACACGCCCCCACGCACACACACACAATGTTTGCACTATGTGCATCACTGTGTACAGGTAGGAAAGTGTATTTTCTACATGACTAGAAAAGCTCTCAGTGCGCTCCATGTAGCATGTAAAAGTACCAATTTCCTCGGTTACCATAGTAACCACATCTTGGTCTAATTAAAGGATGCTCATGGAAGCAACAGAGTACAACTCCTACAGTTTGGATCTATCGAATGAGCAGCAGACCTTAATGCAGCTTTGATTTATCTTTACCTGAAGATGAATCAAATGTAGATTTAAAAATTAAATCTTATTTTAGAGCAAGTCACTAAGAAACTTTATTTATTCATGAATTATGTGAAAACAACTGAAGTTCCATAAAGAGCCAAAACCGCAGAAAAAATAAAGCAGCTTGATTTGGTTTGTGCCTCATTTGACTGTTTTCTCTCCAGATTTTCCAGTTTTGCTTCATGAAATTATTTCGAAAACAATTTTGTTTTTAATCAATTGAGAGCCTATTTGTTTTAAGTATGAATCATAGTTTTTAAACACAACACAAAGTTCGGCTGGTAAAATATAAGCAGCAGAGGTTATTTTAAAAAGTGACTTTTCTAATTGATTAATACAAATAATAGATCCATCACATAGCAACAGTTCAAAGTAGCAGCGTTGTCGGCACCAACTGCATAGAAGTACATATTTTGCAGAAATATTAGCATTTTTGTTTAATTTATGAATTCTTAGCTGATCTTATGTAATCGAATTGTCTGAGACATTAAATGTCTTTATCTGTGAGCGATAATCATCAGAATTATAATAAACGGTTGAATTATTTCACTCCGAGTCGTGAGTCTATAATGGTTTTACTCTGATATAAGTGAGAAAAATTAAACTTTTTAAATTTATTTTTTAGATGCCTGACTTGTTTTTTACTTTGAAAAATATCATTATTTCCCTTTTCTTATATTGCTGTCAGAGACAGACATACACTGAAAATGACAAAATCTGAAAATCAAAACTTCTGAGACACAAACACTGATATGAACGGATTTAACAGGGTTAGCTTAATCTAGTCTAATCTTAATCCTGGTGGATGTGTGCAACTATTTTATCATTTCTATGTTAAGATAAAGGAGCTGTTGACACAATCTGCTTCATTTGAGACACTCTGAGTGTCACTGTGAGGATTTGTTGCTTCGGGGGAATCGTGCAGCAGTAGCATATTGAAATGACTGAATAACAAGTCAGAGTTTCTCCCTGATCAGTCATCAGTCACCTGAAGGCAACACAAAATGTTTTCTTTACTGCTTTATGGCAAACAACCTGATTCGTATGCGCCACCTTGTGGTGAGTGCTGCTCAGAGACAATAAACATCCATAAATGGGTGACAGTTTTCTAGATTTAAACAAGTTTATTTACAGGAACATGTAGAATGAATGGCTGAACTCTAATCTTTCACATCTGTAGCATCAGTGGATTTTAAGGACAGAGCAGATGCTGTCTGAAAACTGCTGAGGTCTGGTAAGAGAGCGTGAGAAGTTGTTAACAGCTGCGTTGCTGTGGTGCAGAAACACCCTGCTGATAAAACGTGGACTGGTTATGTGGAAAAAAGTGAGACATGCACAACCACTCCATAACTCACCAATATGTTGTTATGGGGATAGTCAGGATAATAATGCTGGTCAGAACCTGAGCAGAACATCTTTCTAAATGCTTCCACAGTCTTTGTGATTTGAGTTATTGGAGCTGCTGAATGAGCGACGATCCTCTAACTTAGCCTTCCAGATGCCTAACCTTATTGCAATAAATCAATTCATCTCATAATAAAGTAGATAATTTGTTCTTCTTGTCTCTTGTCTTGACTGGATGACTCAAGTCTTCGGTCTGGTGCTGTGGCCTCACACAGCTCCCTTTTTTAAGGACGAGACTTTAGTATTAATTTTATTTATTCATTTATTTTGGTTATTTAAAATGAAATTTAAAATAAATTTGAGTGGATGCATCTGCATTATTATGTCATTATCTTTATACTACTGGAAAATGGTCTCAAAGCAACTATATTATCATTTATCTCAATACCTTTGGGAACAAATTACTGTCCAGCAAAACGTATTGCAACCTATTCAAGTTTGTCGTCTTTCTGCATATTCCCACTAATTCCAGTTTATATAACAAATCAGAAATAATGATGTGCCCATTTTAATTGCCTTCCTTATGCATTGCAAAGAGTCTCACTTTGTTTCACTTGTTGCAGCTTTTCAGATGTTTTAAAATCTGCATAATGCAGAACAAATTCTTCTTCTTGCTGAGCAATTCACTTTTTCTACTTCCACAACCTTATCTGAGCCAGTTGCTCTTAAAAGCAACACATTTATAAAACAAATGGTTTTATTTGGATAGTTATTTACTTGAAGGACTATTTAAAACAAAAAATAAACAAAAGGAAAAAAGTTTTGTTCAAATTTGATTTCTAACTCAAAGTGTTCAAACGGTGGAAGCAGAAAGAGAGAAAGTGAATTTATAAGATGATAAAATGCAGTTATGCTTAGTTTTGTTTCATCATGTTTCCACTTTTTCAAATTTATTGATTGCCAACAAACAAAACTTAATGTAATTATTGTGACAATTGAAAGCAGCCATGTTTTAGTCATCAGCAGCTCATCTTCCAATCATCCTGATAATAATAACGATGTCTGTTGCTCGGGACGACGACTCGCCACGTTGTTTCTGCAAAGACGCAAAACAAACACAGCCATCACTTTACAACAGATCTATATCTAATTTTCACCGCAAAGCAGGTAAATGCTGCAATCTAACCAATCAATGCAGATGAAGACGCTACCTGGATGGAATCACGTTTAATGAACTCGGCTTTGGAAACTAAAACAACTTCCAAAGCTTCAAATTGACTGTTTTATTTGAGCTGCAGGAACGTTGGCTATAAATCCCTCAGTTTATAAAGTTTGTTTTCAACCTCAGCAATACTTTGAGATGCATGTATAGAATATAAATAGTTTCTCATTTTTCCACACCAACAAAGTAAACTAAAGTTTCAGGTTTCAGTCTGAAGTGGCTCGGCTCATATGTGGCATTTCAGGATTTATTTGGTTTGTAAAGTTCAAGTTTACAAACTTGACAAGTTGTAAACTTGATATGTGGATATTGTGAAAATATCCACATATTGACAAATTACACAATGCTACATATTTTACAGCAGATTGCTTTTGTTATCAACCATTATGTTTCCTGCACTGCAGAAATAATGGGGCCATATATAAATTTCATGCTAAATCAGTTGCACATAATGTGTCTTCAGAAATTGATACCTTTTTATTGATCTGTTCTGTAACAAAACATATATCAGGTAGGAAATCATTTCCAGAAAATATGACAAACAACAATCCTTACATTAGGAGATTTAGGAAAGAAAGTTTTGTTCAGAGAAGAGAAGAATGGCATCAGCTTGAGGTCCTTACAGCAAATAAATGAACAATCAGGAAGAGAAACCGAGCAAACGGCCTCAGCAGTGATCATCCAGTATGGAAACAGGAAGGTGTTTCTTCCATCTTCATATAGTCTGCTTGTCAGGATCCTGACAAATTGAGCTTTTTGTGACAGAAACACAGAAAACGGCTCCGATTCCCAGAAGCATCCATGCTGTCAAAACGTTGGATCAGCCAGGAGTTACGCAGCGACACCTGAAAACTGACAGATTATGTAAAAAACAGACAGATTATTTTAGACTGTAGGTTAACTTACACATTGGAAAGAAGTAAAGGAAAAAAACTCAATTTCAGCAAACTCACCGACATTAAACACTAATAACAGATGAAAGTCTGAGTCATATCCAACTTATTTTTATATTTGATTATATAGATGTTTCTATAACCTTTCAAATAACATAACTTTGGTCATTAGTACAAAATGAGCAATAATGATGTGACTCATGTAGGAAATGGTGAGTAATTAAGCTCAGGTCAGCATGAACATTACCTCAGGTGCTGCAGAAATCTGGGAAAGCCTCGTCATGTTTCTGAAGTTCATGTTTCATTATTGTTCATTTGGACCTTTTTTGGTTTTCGGTGGAGTTTAAGCTCGTGTTAATCTAATGAACGTCCATGTTTAAATCTGAGACATGTTGGCGAGAAAAGAACAGCAACAGGGGAGATGAAGACAGACTGCAGGTTACAAATCCAAGATCCACCATCTTGGTTTGGGCGCACGGCTTCCATCCTGTCTTTTGTGGTTTTTCTCTTTGTTCCTGTGCTTCCAGGATTAGTCTGATGGTTCTTCGTCCAGCCTTCTCTGACTCTCACTAACAGAGAGGCTTGGTCCTCTGGTTGCTCGTTGGTTTATGTTCCCATTTGGGTGCCATTTTGCTGAAGTGATCTCTGCTGTTTCGTTCTGGGTCGTCTCAGCTCTTTGAGATCTGTCGATCCTTTCTTCTTCACACTTTGCAGGATTTTATTGAAATGTTGAAAGCTCTGTGTGAGACGCCTTCATGCTGAGAGCTGAGCGTTTTAGCTTGATCCACTACAAAAAAACACTTTGAACTACTTCACTGACTCTTCACTTTTTGTATCTTTCATGTCTAAAATCAGGACATGCAGGCATTACTGTACGAATAATATGCCTTTCATAACAGCACAAGCTTTTATCCTCTCTTTCATCTGTGTAAATGACAGCACCGTGTTTAAATGGGGATTTATTAGCCTCCCTCTGCCACAGATTCAGAAGAATCGTGTCTTTTGTTGCCCGTTTCTCAGCGACTGATGGATCTGCTTCCCACTCAGCAGAAGAGAAGTGAAACATGAGTGACGGCTGCAGCCTCGTATCCAGGCTTCAGCTGCTTTTCCTGTTTGTTTCTTGTGACGATTTTCTGTAATCAAAACATTTTACGCTTTGGCTGAATTTTTTCTTCTGCCTCCCTCCATTTAATGTTTTTACCTGCGTTTCACTGAGCAGCAGCTCCAACAATGAGCTCAGCGGATACACCAGGTGTTTGCTAATTGTTGCTGGCTAGTCTGAAGGAGCTGAGTGGGGGAGGAGCTGCGTCTCAAAGGTGGAGCTACGTCCATCCAGGCGTTTTGCATAACTAAATGGTTGCCATGGAGATTAAAGGATTTCTCAGAAATCCATGAAATAATTAAGGCAACAGTCCAGGTTTGTATTTGGTGAGAGAATAGCATAAAAACATGGTGGAAAAGTTTTTAAGGAATTTATTAAAATCTTGGTTAAATCAAGGTTAAATGACTTTTTTATAATTTAGTAAATGAGAAGACAAATTTTAAAGGCTTTAATTCTCCCAGCTGCTGTGCGTCATCACTGAGCCGCCCAGACTTTAGCCGCCTGCAACTGCCTGGTTGCTTACCTTCAATATGAGATTCGTTCTGCAGGCTGGAACAGATTATTTTTTTAGTTCTCCGCCTTCTGTATTACATCAATTAAAGCTAAAATCAATTGGGAGAAACAGACCAGCAGCTCCTTCCTTGTGGCTGATATCAATCAAATCACAATCCTGAGCTTTAGTTCGCTTTGATTCCTTCAAGGACATTAAGATGTGATTGGTTTTGTGGCTTCCTGTAGACTCTACAAGTCCGAACCAAATTAGTTCAGGACCGTCTGGAGACAAAGCATCAAACTGTCAGGACTTTATTGTCTTCTCTGGAGCCGCGGTTGGACTTTGACAAGTTTAGAGCCTCGCTGGAAGCAAAATATCATTAAGCTCCTCTGTTTCTGTGTGTGACATGTTTTGAAATTGAATCATTCACACAGGCAGAAACAAACAGACCAATTCAACAAATTAAATCCCACTGACGGTGAACGGACAACAGGAATTTAATGGGAAACACGGAAAGGAAGAACATTTTGTGCTTTTCTAAAGTATCAAGTGGTTTTTTGTTGTAATTTTTCTGCTTAAAACTGAAGCAGAAAAATTGAGAACAATCAAGTGCAATCAAGTTAGCATGAGGCTAAGAGCTGAATGTTGAATAACATTTAATTAAAATCTGAAACATACTTTTTTATTTTGCTGATATATTACATTTCTTTTCATTTTTCACATATTTTCCTTTTAGTTCTGTTTGGGCTTGTAGCTTTTGATATTTATATGCAGTTATGAATGAAGGAAGATGATCACAAGTAGTTACAAAAGCTGCTGAAAGTTGCCAGAGTGTTATATTACGCACCTAATTATTTAACAACTCTGCAAAATTCCCTAGACAGCTAAAGTTGTCATCTCAAATTTGAGACATTTTGCATGAGAGGCTTAGCTAGAAGACCTATCAAACCGGCTCCATACCCAGGTTTTTAAAAGCGCTCTGTAGCAATCCGAGTCCAGCTGTAGTTCATCATGGTGGTCAAATAACTAGGAAGCCTACATTTTCATATGCAGAATCTGTATCCAGATTGATATTTTAATTTATACCCTAATATGGTAGCAACATTGATGTGATGCGACCACATTTCCCCAAAACAGCTGTGTTTCCAGTATTGCTTACTTTCTACAGGCAGATAATACAGCAATTGTGTAAAAATTCAGAAAAAGTGAATGGAAGTAGTTGAAAGTCCCGTTTTTCTATCCCATATCTGTTCTAAAAAGTGAATGTTTATCTGCATTATATTTATCACTCCAACTCCATAAAATCCCTCTGCAGTTATTTACTTTTTGTTTAACCCTAAAACACATTTAAAGAAAATGTTACTCGTGATATCGGAAATAAAAGATGTTAATTTCACATAAACACTGGAGAAAAGCATCTAATTATCAAATCATCAAATATTACGTCCCTTTTAGGATGGCATGTCACTAATAGTCTTTTTTATAGTTTTCATTTTATTCCAGACAATTAAACCTTAGAAAACAGTGACGTGTTCTTGCAGAATAACATTTTATTTTCAAGTGGGGACATTTTTCCCTCGACAGCACAACCTGCAAGTTAGAGGACAGAAACTCAAACAAGTCAACCAGAAATATTCATAGAAATGAACTAATAAGTCAGTCGGGTGCTTCTGTGAAGTGGAGACAAGATTTTAAGAAAAACAGGAAATGAAGTCTCACACTGTGACTACTTATAAATGTCAAATTAAAGTGAAATTGGATCCGGCACTGAGAACAAAAAGCTGCGGACACTCGGTGACCTGGATTACATCATGATGCAATTTGTGTTTTAAATATCTGATATTGAATAAAACATCTCACACAGCTCATTTGTAAATGCAAATTTGTCTCTGCAAGGTTTTCTTGGCTTTTAAAGCTGTTTTTTTAAGGCTTTAACATTTTATCTCTCATTGTGATCCAGTAGTTCTGGGCTGCACTCAGATTCTCTTTGTATAAATGTTTTGCATTTGAGAATGATGCTTCTGAATTAGAAATAATTCGTTACTGTTGCTAGACTGAGTATTGAGGCCAAACTGTCCACACAACTACTTTTACAGAGGGGATTTTAGCAGCTAAAAAAGAAAACCATGGACCATGCTTATGAAGAGAAACCTACAAATAGGGATTGCTGAAACCTTAAAAAGACTAAAAGCCCAGCGCTGACTGAAAGCATCAGAATGGGAAGATGACAGCATGAAGTCTCTGCAATAAAGCTGTCAGGAATCTCCTAGAGTCTGAGAAGCAGCATAAAAGCAGAAGAGTCTGGATGTTAAAGCAGAAAGACATTCAAAGCACTCCAGGCTGATGTGTTTTCTCGTTCTATCAAAGGCTGAAAAGGACCATAAGGGACAAAACACCAAAACAAAACGCAACTGGAAGAAAGGCGAAAAGTGAAACCTTAACATCAGTGCTGGCTCTAAAGCTGCCTTTGGTACGGAGAACGGACAGCAGTTCAGTCGAGTAATTAAACCAAAACACGGCAAAAAAAAAAAATCTTATCCAGTGAGAGAAAAGTTAAAGATTCACACAAAGTTCCTTTTGACAAAAAGAACTTTAAAAGCCCTGAGAATGAAGGAAAGAAAAGTTTCTCTGTATAAAGAATCATTTACAGACTGTCGCATAAAGCAGCCGATCGGAGAAAAACAACTACAGACACAAACTATTTCTTCTAATTACCTGATGACTGATTTTAGTTTTTTATAACCTTTCAAGTTAAAAGTGATGAAAACAAAGAAATGAAATGAAGGCGAAACAAAACAAAGGACTAAAATTAATGATGTTTCAGTTGATATTATGAAAAAGTTCACATTTTGCTTCCAGACAGACGTCCTGGTAGCCCTACAGACGAAGGAAGCTGATAAAATAAACTGTAACCAATGGCAACAGTCGGAGCTGAGAGCGGTGGGACGTGATGCTGACAGACCTCCTTATGAGTTCATAAGCCGTCGGTTTAGTTCTGAACCCGACCTGCCGTCCGGTTTAGTTCTGAACCCGACCTGCCGTCCGGTTTAGTTCTGGACCCGACCTGCCGTCGGTTTAGTTCTGGACCATTTTAAGGTTCTTTTATTCATCTGTATGTCTCTGGGCTTCACTGATTTTCTCTGAACTGATGCAACGACTCGCTGACCTCCAGCAGGTCAGATGGTTTTGCCAGAGTGAAGCTCTGCGGTGAGAAGTGGAGGATGGAAACGTTTCCCAGTTAAGATCAGGCAGCATCCATCACTAACTGCTTTACTCACTTTTATCTCCTTTTTTATTGTTTTAATTGTGTAACCTCATTTCTTCTGTTTGTTTTAAAATGATCTTACTGTAAAACACAACTTCCTCACTGCTTTGGTAGCCATTTATAAATAAACTGATGTTCAGCACAGTTTCATCTGAAGAATAGAGGAATAATTTATTTTCATTTAAGTTTCATCATTGATTTAATTGCTAAACAAAAACTTTATGTTTTACCTTCTACCTGAAAGAAAGTGACCTTTCTTTGTGAGCAGTTGGGGTTTTCTGGTCCTGATGTTTCTGGTTGACCTTCTGTCCAGGTTACGCTCCGGTCACAGGGATGTGCCACCCAGTCCGGAGTTGCACACTCAACCACGAAGACGGCTTCTCGTCTGCGTTCGTCGTGGCTCATGAGACCGGACATGTGTGAGTTCATGTTGATGTTTGTGGGAATAAAGTAAAATTTAATGTAATATAAGATATTATAACAGAGGAACGTGATGAAAACGTGTCATAATATCTTATAACAAAACACAGAACTCCATCTAAAATCACGCAGCATGAGGTTATTTATTCCAAATTAATGTAATAATTACTGAATATTGACTAAAAATCATTATAAAAGCTGTTTCTTTACATATTTTGTAGCATTGCCTGTGGATTTGCAGACAAAGCCCCTGCATGCTCCCCACAGTGTGGAAAGGTCTGGAAAGCCCTGGATGCAGAAAATGTTTTGCAGGTTTTCCTCTTTAAAAGACTAAAAATAATCAACAGTTTTCTGTCAGTTCTGAGCAGTAAAGACAAAATTTCTGTTACTTTTATTAAATGAAGTTTGATAAGTTCATTAAAAGCAGATCAAAGCCTCCTGAATAGCCAACAATTTCTATTGTAAGATTTATTTTTAACAGTTTTGTTCTGATTTAAAAAGAAAATAAATAAAATGTTTATTTGCACTTTATTTCTACTTAAACTGGGAGGAAAATTAGCATAATTTTAAATCAGTCTGGGGACAGAAAATGGCCCCCGAACCGTATGTTGGAAGACAAATCTGATGCCTGGACGCCTCAGTCTAGAACTGATGCACCTTTTTTAATGGATCTATCAACATCCTGGTGTCGGACGTCGCAGGTCATCAGGTCAGAGTCAGGACTGACTCAGCAGGCCATCAGGCAGGTGGTCATAATGTTCTGCCTCGACTGAAACTAAAACCATCCATACTTGAACATAACAGTGAAAAACGGCGGCGCTCAGAACTAAATTACATCGTTTTTAACAGCTGATCCTCAGGAAGTGGATCATGTTTGTTTTGTTGTTCAAAATCTGTTCAGAAAACCTGCTGGGATGAAACTTTACGACGATGAAGACATGGCAGAAGTAACTAGTTACATTTACTCAGTTACCTTTACTCTGGTTACTTTTTTATTTTTATTATTATTTTTCCTTGAGTGATTTTATTTTGAAGTATTTCTACTCTTACTTGCATAAATCTGGATTTTCTGCCCACTGAGTGAAAAACAAACATTTTATTCCCAGACTCAGACCTGCAGCTTCTGTCAAAGGTTCAGAAGATTTTTATTGACAGAAACTTTGTCTGACTTTATCTTTTTTTACTTATGTGAGTTTTTGTCATTTTGTCCTGGAAATGACAAAATTTCCACGTAAATGTATATTTTGGTCCATCTGGTGATGTAAATCTTAAATACCAAATGATTTATAATTTGATCAGTAACTTTTTACCAAATACATTTTTACTTTTACTTGAGTGAAATTGAGTTGCTGCTCTGACTGAGTGCAGTTTCTGGTTTCTCTGCCAGCTCTGCTGAACGCTGATGATTAGGAGAGAAAGAATCTGCTCTTACAACCGGAGGCGTTTTGTCCGCTGAGCCGGCCCGGCGGGTCGAGTCCAGCTGGACGCAGAGCCCAGCATGTGGATGTCAGGATTCAGGAGATAACAGATTGTAATCTGGATTAGAGTGTCCGTGTGGGAACGGCTTCCAGGAACATCTGCGTTCCAGTCCAGCAGATCCTAACGCCGTCGGCGGCGACGCTTCGTTCCGCCGAGCAGGAACATCTAGGTCAGGGGTGTCCAACGTGTGGCCCGGGGGCCATGTGCGGTCCTTGGAGTGGCTTTGTGTGACCCCTGGATACAGATTAGAAATGGTCTAACTTGATGAAGATGGAGGCTGTTTGTGTTTTTCTTTGTAGGAGATTTTCAATCAATCAAGTTTCAATGTCATTTATTTTGGCAGCCAGGAGGTTCAAGGTGCTTTACTTAGTAAACACAAAAAATGACAAAGTTATGAAGAAAACTGCAAACACATCAACAACATTTGATTTTCAATGACAAATTTGATCAAATGTAAATGTTTAGGTGTTTTTTCTCTATCCGTGTTTTTCTAGTGTTTAATTTTTTGCCTTCATTTCAGTGTGATTTTAATCTCCAGTGAGTTTTTACTCAAAAAGTCACTTCCTTTAATTAAAACTGGTTAAATCCAGTTAAAAATCCAGTTAAGGGTTTTTTAAATAATCTCACATTTTTAACTAAAAGAAGTAAAAATAAATTGTGGCCCCTTCGTGTTTTAAACTTGCCGGTTTTGGCCGTCAGTGAAAAAGGTTTGGACACGACTTTCACCAGTTCCTCAAACCTTTGTTCTTTCTTACTTTGCAGCTGTAAAACATCGATTTTATCCTCTGGCCAGTTATAAAACAAGTCAGAATTTTATTAGATGTCACCAGAAAAATTCAACTATTGAAGTCAAAAACTAAAAAAAACGAAGTTTTTCTCCTGGGCGAGGCGATCTCGAACGGTGTCACCGCGGTGATTTGAGCTCAAATGAGGGAAACGCTGGCAACAGCTGCTGCAGCGACGAATCATCCTTCAGACTGTCGACTGACCTTCACATGTCCTTGAACCCTCTGGAAATAGAAAACTGCTTGAGGAGACCTTTAACATTTCAACAATGATTTGATTTAGAAGCTGCAGCCTTTACACCTCCACTTGTTAGCATCTCCTGGCCTCAGCTTCCGTATTGATTACTTGTGTTGCTAGGTAACACTTCAAGCACCGTCTTGCGCATCTAGTCAGTATGAGCAGCCAGACGTTCTGAGGATTATTAAGTCATTTTGTGCAGAGATTTGAAGGTTTCTCTCTTTCATTTTTTTAACATTGGCACCTTAAGCCTG
This sequence comes from Phalloptychus januarius, assembly GCA_902982915.1. NCBI lineage: Eukaryota > Metazoa > Chordata > Actinopteri > Cyprinodontiformes > Poeciliidae > Phalloptychus > Phalloptychus januarius. Next base: position 278,174 of record CADWAE010000482.1, read on the forward strand.
AAGTAAAGTTTATTTGTAGCTCATTTCAGCAACAAGGCAGATCAGGAAGCTTTACAACGTAAAAACACAAAAATACAAAGTCAGAACAGACAACAGTGGAGAAAACCAGTAAACATTACATTTTGCTTTCATTATACATCAAAATGTTGGTCAATGTTCAGTTTATTATGGCTCAAAAGCAACTCTGAGCAGGTTTCCACTGTTAAAGGAACTCAGTGTTTCAGCTGTTTTGCAGTTTTCTGTCATTCATTAATCAGCAGTTTAATCGAGGTAGCTATTTTTGATACTACTTCAATTATTAAACATGAAATAATTATTCATTTGAGCCAGAAAGCTTCACTGTGTGAAGATATAAAAGTTCACAAATGATTACATAATTATGTGAAATTCTCCTAAGGTGTTATTTCTAGTTGCCCCTGCAGGTTGTCTGAATATGACGGCTTTTTATTGACCCCAAGTTTTGTACTTGGAATCTTCCATTTGTCCAAATTTATCAGCTCACACTTAATAAAATGTTGTATCCTTAGAATAACCTCAGTGTTTGAAAAGGCCTTGTTAGTGCAGTGAACCAGATCTGATCTCTGCCAGCAGCTTTTGATCAGAATTTCCCAATAATCAACTCAAAATCCCAGAGAATCTATTTTACTTTGAGGTGGGAGAAGTTTGGTACGGAAGCTGAGAGAGGACATTTTCTGCATATAATTTTTACCAGTGGTTTTCTCAAGACAACAAGCTAAATTTAGAAATGTTTAGAAAACTGTATGTTTTTCATTAAGTGTGAGAAACAGGAAAATCCTGTTCAAACCAGATGGATCACAGCAAATTCATCACAACTGGACTTTATGTTTTTATTGCTGCTTTTTTCTCCATCCAGGATTTTCTCCTTATTTTGCATCTCGACCTTAAATAACTTGCTGTGGGAGGATTTTCTTTATCTGCTGTTCAGAAGTTGACCTGCAGTCATAACTCTGAAACTAATGCTAACAGCTAACATGAACCGCGTTCCAGTTCATCACTGTTTCCTTTGCAGCAGAAAGGTTTTGGGTTCAAATCCGGGCCGTTCTGTGTGGACTCGTCTCTTTCTTCCTCTTTCCAAACATTTAGTTGCCAGAACCTCCTCTAACAGGAACGACCTACATCTCTGTCTTTTCTGTGGGTTTCTCTATTTCTAGTGGAGGAAAATTGAAGACTCACAAAGAGGAAACAAAATTCAATGGATCACATGACAGAACCAGAACTCATTCTAATGAACCTGTTAGAATAAAACTTGCCTTTTTCACACGCTTGTTTGATGCAAACCCAGAAATGTTCTGATTTTGCAGAAGCCCAAATAATCACGACTTTGAGGCTCTGAAGAGTTTATTAAAAGTAGAAAATCACCAAAGTCTGCAGAAAGTTGAGTTCGACTGTATGTCAGATGAACAAACTGTGATTCATTTCTGAAGCAGATATGGGATCATTCCTCATCCAGTCCCAAACCGCGGCTGGTTTAGTTCTGTCCTAATTAAAGCAGCAGCTCCTGCAAACCTCATAATGCTGATTATAAAAACTCAAACATTCGGTGTCCAGATGCATCAGATTTCTACTCCATCTATTTATTCAGTAATTGTTCATGAACGGTGACATGCATGAGCGACCTTCGATCTCTACCTATGTTGCACTTTGGGAAAGTTTTTGGTTCCAAAGGTCGTTGAAAAGACCAAGAGGCAAACTGTGCTGATCGCAGGATCAAGTCTGTGCTGTGGTAATAATAGATTTAAATGCCAGTTTACTTACGAAAAGGTCGGATGGCCTCAGTTCCTCAGGGAGAGTTTCTTATCTAATATGTCGACCTTCCTTCACTTTGGTTCTCGTTCAGACAACAGAAGATGTGGTTCGGTTTGTTCATGTCCTCCGTGGAGAAATGTTACAAACCAACTGCAGTTTTTTATGTTTTTGGTTTAATTTGATGATAAATTTGCCCAGCAGGCAAAAATTCGCCTTTCAGGTTTTACTCACTGATTCTGATTTCTGTTTCTTTGATAGTCAGAAATTCAGCAGATTCTGCTTCTAGTTTCACCACATAAAACCCATTTATATAAACTTTGTAATTCAAAATGTGCTGCATGTTTCTTGATGGTAGTTTTGAATCCATAAAAGGAGGATATTAAAAAACCTTTCACTAAACTGAGGTGTCGGAGTTTAAAACATCAGAAAATCTGAAGGTCGAATATCAAAGAATCAGTTTTGATTTCAGAGATAATCAGGAGAAAATGGGTGTAAATGTATGAAAATCGTTTGTTTTGGGAGCCTTCCTGTGGTTCAGAGGAGTTAAATATGTTGAAGAAACCAGAGATCAGGCTGAAATCTGGGAGAGGAGATAAAATCAGACCTGAAAACTGCAAAACAGCCGAAACACTGACTTCCTCTGAATCTATAATAAAAGCCACCTGCTTAGAGTTGCTTTTGGTTCGTGACTGGTTCATAATTGGTTACTACATTATGTTTTATGGTGTGAAGCATTTTGAACTGCCTTGTTGCTCAAATGTGCAAAACAAATAAACTTGATTTTACTTTTACAACCAAAACAATCAAATATAGCAAAACCAATCAGCTCCACTGTGGAAGCCGACTGACTGGAAACAAAATAAAAACAACTTAACATTTTTACACAGCTTAAATGCAGTCGATACAAAACTTTGTCACAAAAAGGTCTGAATCTCCCCTGAATCAAATCATCTGATTGCATCTCATCGTCTCCCCCTGAGGCGGTGCAGGAAAACCTGTTTACTTTGTGAAACTCATCTTCCATGTGTGACCTCTTTCTCCTCCTCATCTTCGTCCTCCTCCTCCTCCTGCGCCGCTGCAGGCTGGGCATGGAGCACGACGGCCAGGGAAACCGCTGCGGGGACGAGACGGCGATGGGCAGCGTCATGGCGCCGCTGGTGCAGGCGGCCTTCCATCGGTACCACTGGTCCATGTGCAGCGGGCAGGAGCTGAAGAGATACATCCAGTGAGTTCATCTTTCTGTTTGAAGAAAAGGAATCATTATCAGATACACATCTCTCCTTTGGCTCCTTTAGGTTCATAAATATTTGATATTTTTGTTTCAGTGCCCAGAGGCACAAAAAATAAACCTTTTTCACTCACTGAATAAAACAAGATAACAATAAGATGTAGACGCTTTGAATAAAACAGCAGCAAAGATTATTAATTTGTGAGTTTCTGGATTGTAACTGATAAAATCTCTAAATGATTTAGATTATAGATTAAAATCAGCTACAAAAATGACATCCAATATCCACCTGTTACTAAATTATTCAGAAAGTGAAACATATTTTATAGATTAATTACACACATTTAATTAATTACACATAGATTGACAGCTTTTATTTCTGTCAATTATGACATTTAAAAACAAACATTTTAGCTTAATAATTTATGTTTAATATTCACTTAAAGATTTTACTTTTAAATACTTTTAATCTGACAAACAAAACTTATTGAGATGTTTATTCTTATTTATTAAATATGATTGTAATAAAGCAAATTAATTACTGTTGATTGATCAAGTGTTGTTTTTAACTATCTGAAAATAAAAATATTTAGTTTTTTGGGGGTTTTTAACCAGACAGATTGGATAAAACTGTTTGACTTTCTGCCCGTCACAAGTTAATTCGAACTTTTTAAATTGTTCTGCAGACTTTTGTAAAGTGTACAAATAACAGCCTGAAAAGTGTGATGTGTGTAAATGAAGATGTTTGCGATGTGCTGTGAGGTTGAAACAAGCATCTTCCAGCATGGTGGTGGCAGCATCATGCTGTGGGGATGAACTGATTATTCTTTAACAAATTCAGCATTGAGGCATTTTGGTTCACACAAAGTTAAAGTAATAAAATTATATAAAATTTTAATACAAAATTAAGATTAATATACTGTAAAGCAAGGACAAAATCATAAAAATAATGTCCCATCAAACTGAGAACAAAATGTTTTTTTTTGTGTATTTTTGTGCATTAACAACAGATTACTTAAAACATATAAAAAAATAAAAACTGCAAACAGAGATGTGCAATAACAGGAAAAATGTTAACTAAATGAGCAAAATTCTGCTAAAACAGAACTTCCAGAGTTTGTTGTGAGCAGTGCAGGTTAGCATACCTAGCCTGTTAGGATGGTCAAGTCGGCTGCCCAGTGGCGCAGTTGGTAGAGCTGTTGCCTTGCAGCAAGAAGGTTCTGGGTTCGATTCCTGGCCCCGGTCTTTCTGCATGGAGTTTGCATGTTCTCCCTGGGCATGGTGGGTTCTCTCCGGGTACTCCGGCTTCCTCCCACAGTCCAAAAACATGACTGTCAGGTTAATTGGCCTCTAAATTGTCCCTAGGTGTGAGTGTGTGTGTGCATGGTAGTTTGTCCTGTCTGTCTCTGTGTTGCCCTGCGACAGACTGGTGACCTGTCCAGGGTGACCTGTCCAGGTGATCCCGCCTCTCACCCGAAACAGTAGCTGGAGAGGCACCAGCACCTCCCGACCCCAGTAAGGGACAAGGGTGCAGGGAAATGGATGGATGGATGGATGGTCAAGTCAAAGTAAACACAAAGCTTTCTGTATGTGCAAAATTAGTTGGAGAAGAACCATAGAAAACCTGCAGGTGTTTTTACCTCATTGAAGATTTTACTAATTAACTTTAAATCTGTTCCACCATGAATAAATAGATGGTGCTTCAAATGCAGAGGAACAAAACCTGAATGTAAATGTTGTTATCTAGTTAAATGTCAGCTTGTTGGCTTGTTTTCAAACAGTTTGTTTATCTTCCATCGTCGTTCATAATTTAAAATAGGAACCAGGATCCTGACAACTGCTCATGAATAAAAATAAACTTTACATGTTTCTCTGCTCAGTTCACAGGATTTCATTTGTTTCACTCTTAGATACATAACAGCAGGTAGCAGTGACAGTCGGCCATTAATCACAGTGTAATCCTGACCAGCCTGCACCTCTTTTCATGCAAACAGACAAAAACATGAAATTCTTTACCACCAGCTTTGGAGCTGCTGATGTCATGCATCATTTATGTTGGGACGGGTTAAATGTTGGAAAAACAAGTTTTGCTTCCTGAAAAACTCACCTACCAACATAAGTTGCTTTGCAACAATATAATGTGTGTTAATTTTACAACATTTATGATGTCACAGCAGCTGTTGCATGAGGTTAGTTTGCATTTCAGAGCAGAACCCAACCTAGAACTCATCTTCTTTTTTTACTTTCTGTTGGTTTCTGGTAATTATACGAGTTTTGAATAAACATTTTCTGTATTTAAAATACAGAAAATGTTCCTTTTGCTGCTAAATGATTTAATAAATAGACGTATGATCTCAACCACAGAGCTCATACGTCTCTGCATCAGATTGGTGCAAAGTGCTGCTATACTTCAGTGATTCAGGAACTGATCATTCATGGAGCTTCTCTAGAAATGTGGCGCTAATGTTAGCATTAGCATCTGTCCTGCTTTCACATGTTTATCATTGAGATGCTAATTTAGGCTGGAACAGCTTTGCTAATAGGCAAACTCCTTTTAGCACAACTTGAACATAAAAATCGTCCCATCAGATCCATTTTTGAAGCAGAAATTTGCCGCCATTGATCCAAGACAAGCGGATTCATCGTCTGTCACTGTTAGCGGACGTAGCCTGTGCGGCAGATTTACTGCCGTACCAGAAACACAATAAAAAGGTTCCAACTCAGGTCTCCGTATTGAACCTATAGTCTCACGTTTCTGAGCCGTGTCTCATTTCCTTGCAGCACCTATGATTGTTTGCTGGACGACCCATTCAAACACGACTGGCCTCAGCTTCCTGAACTCCCCGGCATCAACTACTCCATGGATGAGCAATGCCGATTCGACTTCGGAGTGGGATACAAGATCTGCACCTCGGTGAGTCGCTCCCTGAAGCTGTCTGTCTATTCGCCATCCCAAAAGTATGAACTATATGTAGGCCGAGTCAAGACCAAGACTAGAGACCCAGAATATGACACAATAAAATGTGGAAAAATAAAAATCACTCACAGGAAAGTCATTATTAATTCAAACTCCTCTTTGTGCTGCATTACAGTCAAACTATGTGAAGTAAAGCAGCGGATAGAAAGCGCCCTAACGAGCTTCAGGTCGTTAAGGCGCTGATGCAACATTATACAGAAACCTGTTGTCTAAAGCTGTTGCTATGGAAACGTGTTTAAATACTCAGGTATTCAGCTCCCGTCTGTCACTTTTAGACACATTGCAGTAAGTTGTCAACATTACTCGCTAAATCTTAAATGTTTGCCTTATAAAAAAAATAAAAAGGGACGCAGTGCTTTGCTACTACGACAACTAGATAACAAGGACAGGAAAAAGTTTTAATTCAAAAAAATATATAAGTAATCAAGAGGGAAAGGGAAGTAGGTCAGTGATGCTAGCTTGACTTTGACAACCTTAACATGTAGATGTGCTGTGGAATTCACAATGTTTCAGCTCAAACAAACAAAATAAAATGTGACACACACACACCAACTCTCTGACTGACCGTCAGTAGAAGACGAGTTTAAATGAATCAGCCATCATGTTCATTCCATCACTATTTAATAATCACTAAAATAAACATCAAACCTGAAAACCTAAACCTGCAACAGACTGGATGTTAAGTTTTAAGTGTTGGTGTTGAATCCTGATACATTAGTGGAGCTGTTGTCAGTCGGTTGCTACGGCAACGGCTACGTGTGCAGCACAGTCGACACAGAGAGAAAAAGTAAAAATACGATTGGTTCTGAGTTGTTGGAATCAGAGCCGCCTCTGACAGCAGGTCACATGTCTCTGCTGGGCTTCTTCTTCGTTTCACAGAGTTTGTCTTTATGATCTATTACTCACAACGAGGCAGACATCTTGTTCCGGGCGCTAACAGAAACACATCATCAGCAATGAGTCACATTATTGCTTGGATTTGAATCGATACGTTTTGCATCTAATGAAAGCAAAGAACAACATTCTGTTCTGTTGAGGACTCTGTAGAGTTTGGAAAGGAATGAAATATTTTCCTCTTCAGATTCTTTTTATGCCTCATAAATGACAGCAGAGCCGATCCGGAGTCCCAGACAGACCTGCAGGAGACGACAGCCTTCAGAGACTCTGACATTTAGATACGGTCAGAGTCCAGAGCAAAACTGGAAAACTGGACGTGTTGGCAAGCAGCTGATGTGGTCACCTGCTTCTTTCACCACGTCTCCGCCTGGCAGGCCGCCATTCGCCAGCGCGCCACTCAGCCTGTCACTGCCATCACCTCGTTACAGCAGCTGCGTGGCGACGCTCGTTAATGTGATGTTAATGACAAATTTTACTCAATCTTGGTAACTTTTTTTGTCTGTTTTCGTCATATTGGGAATTCATAAAGTTTTCTCATGTTAGACGTTTCAAGAACTGGGAAGGAGTTTCAGTTTCTTACCATGGAAATGTTTTTCCTCCTGCTGTAAAATTAATTAACCTGAAGCTGCACATCTGACAGAGATTATGTTCACTTTTATTGCACCTTCTGAGTCTTTTGAGTCCCTGCCTGGTTGGTGGTGAACCGTTTTGTGAAATTTGAAGCTTCAGGTTTCCTAGCAGCTTGAAATCGTGACCAGTGGTGATTTTCAGCTGGATGTTTCAGGATGTTTTCTCTTTATTTTGGAGGAATCCGTTTGTTCAGGTGCTGGACGGAAACCAGGAGGTGAGTGACTGAGGTCGTGATTTGATGACCTTGAGGACGTCTAGAGGTTAGATTTAGGCTGAAACATGTTGATCGGCTCCTGCAGTTCACTGGACCTTTTTGAGCATCTCATCCAAACCTTCATGGTGAATTTGAGCTCCTACCTCCTGGACACAGAGTCAGAAAGCCTTACAGAAGGTTCAGGCCATTAATACGACACATTCAAAATGTGACTGCTTTGGTCTAATCGTTTTTAATTGGTGTTTCATTTACTGTTTGTGCCAAAGTTATATAGCCGAGTGAAAAACACAAAAACAGAGAAAAGTTCCCATAGGGACAATAATAAAGTGATGGAGTATTTGGGCCAAATTAGGTTCTGCCAAAAATGTCTGAAATCTTTAGATTAATTTCTCACGTATAAAAAAAAAACATGGATATTCTCTGTTGAAAAGTACAAGTTTTCTCCATGATTAAAACTCGTACGAGTCAAAAATTCAGAACTTTTTTGAGATTATAAAGTTATTTTCAGCATAAAAGAGGCAGGAGTCCTCTAATATTGAAATATTAAATTTAGGAAAATGATGCTGATACCCAGTTTACGGAAAATGTAAATAAAAATGTTTAAATTTTGTGTATTTATTTATTGGAAAATTGTAATTTATTTGGACAAAAGTTTGAAGTTTTGTCTTCATGGAGTTTTTCCTTGTGGTTTTTCCAGCAGATGTTTGGTTTTAAATATTGATGGAGTCTAACATTTATCATCTTGTGATCACAACATCTGTTGTATTGGAAGCTGAGTTTTTCCTGAGTAACAACAGATGGAAAACAGCCTCAGGCAAACCGTAACGTATTTACCTGTTCATTAATATGCACTGTGTGTTAAATAAATGATAAAAATCAAAGTAAAACTGGATTATTTGGGATCATTGTCCCATTTCAATTCCCCTTAGATCTGGCTCTTGTTCTGATTTGCTTATTTGTGAATAAAAACAGTAAATAAATATACATGCACGTCTCATAACATCTAAACATGTTGGGATTTTTATTGTTGCTGTAGCAAACATGCAGCTTGAAACACTCATCCAAGAATCTGAGGATATATATTGTGTTTCAAATGTCAGAAATCATGTCTGACATTTCAGGTTAAACAGAACAATTTGTAGAAACTTAAAGAGGCACAAACTCAAACTACATCACAAAACGACTTACTATCTTTACACGTGGTTAGTAAATAACACATTTATTTCATTTCTGAACCTGTGGGAAATGTTGGGTTTCCAGCCTGAGCCGTTGTCAGGAAACAGATCAGAATCTCTGAACATGAGTTATTCCAGCAGCCACGTCAGCCCTGCGTTTGTCTGTCCGTCCTGGTTCGTTGCTCGCTACTCTGCTCCTGCATTCGTGGTTTTGATTTTGCATTTGTGTTTTTTGTGAATGCTGATGATTCATCCGGTCCTCCAGCGGCGAGCCGCTCTGACATAAAGGACCGCTGGCAGCCAATCAGACCTGCCGGCGCCTGACAGGATGTCAGCGCTGAACGTCCTGCCCAGTTTGCCTCAGTCGTCTCCAAATGGATCCCATTATATCACATTCTCTTAGTTCTGGATCTGCTTGACAGTCCAGCTTCTCAGTTTTGATTTTACTCAGTAAACTTCTTCTCATTCACATTTAAAAGCGTTTTTCCCTGCAGAGAAGTACAAGATCTACAGCAGGTCAAAGAATAAACTATCAAAAAACCAGCAACTTCTAGGTTAATTTCACATTTAAAAGGAAAACATGTAGATATCAGTTTGCAAAAGAAAGTGAATGTTTATGAAATTAAAACTGGAATATTGGCTGAGATGAATATCTTCCACAGTGTGGATGTTAGTTCCTGTGTCAGAATGACATTTCACTAATACTTAAAAAAGTCTTGATCTGCCAGCTAAACTTTGGAAAATATTCAGATGCACATCTCAGAAATTCCTGACATTATTTTCGTGCACATTTCTTAGTTGTAATTTTGTGAATTCATCCTCTTAACCATGTAAAACCATCATCTTTTTCCACATCAGAGAATATCCATGTTTTTTCTTTTGTGGAATTAATCTGAAAAGTTTTGTCATTTCCACCAAAACACTTGAATAATTTAGCATATTTGAAGGAATTAAAAACATTCCCTGTCCAATGGGCCTCAACTTAACTACTTACAATATTAAAACCAGGATATTCTGTAAGATTATAAAGTCAGATATGGAAAATGTATTTATACCAAGATGCAGGTGTTGGATCTTGTATCAGAACATCCAGTCTGTCATTAAGGAACCAAACGCCTCCGAATCAGAAAGTTCATTCCCAACTGCAAACACAACTCAGGTTTTATTCATAAAGTCTCCTACCAAAAAGTTGCTTAGTGTCCCTTAAATAATCCTGTTAATTAATCTGATAATCTGCTATATGGCAGCTATATCTGCAGAAAATCTCAAGATTAAGATCCAGCAGAGAGAAACTTCCTCGTCCTCCGTTATTGTTGCTGCGTCGCTTTTTAGATAAAGAGAAGTTCGCCTGAAAGTCCTGCTGACGTTCGCCATAAATTAGTGGCTTTAATCAGAGCTTTAACCGGGTTGCTGTTAATCAGGGGCATTTATTAATTAAAAAATAAATATAACAGTTTTAATTTATTAATTAAAAAATAAATATAACAGTTCAGCAAGAAGCAGGAAGCAGTTCTAGGCAGTAAAACAACCTGAACATTAAGTTTTAATGTTGAGTAAAAAAACTTATTCCATTATTTTCATTTCCCCAAGTTATAAGTGAAATAATCTGCCAATGAATGAAGTACTTTTTCATGAATATTAAGGAATTATTGACATAAAGCTCCTATTTCTTGCTGAAAGTTACTTGTAAATGAGCTTTGCCTAATTTCAAATGTACTGATACTTGCACTACAAACTAGACCAAAATAAGTGAGATTTTGTGTTTTTGCAGTATTTTTAATGCATTTAAAAGAAGCTGCATTTGTTTAAATTAGGGTTCTTATTGCTGATAATTACTACTGAGGTTTCCAACATGACCTTCTGTGTTTGTCTTTCTGTCTGTTTTAGTTTCGGACGTTTGACCCGTGCAAACAGCTCTGGTGCAGCCACCCTGACAACCCTTACTTCTGCAAAACCAAGAAGGGCCCGCCTCTGGACGGGACCGAGTGCGCTCCGGGGAAAGTAAGACCTGCTGAGTCAGCTTTCAGTGGAAGGGTTGGCAAAAATATGTCCAATTCAGCTTGCAGGTTTTTTTCCCCTCTTATCCACAGGAGTGCAGGTGAGCTGCAGGTGAGCTGCAGCGCTCATCCAGCAGGAAGCGAATCCTGAGTCTGGGTTTGTGCTGGACAACAGTGATATGAGCCAGGCTTGCTGAAATCAGGCTCTGTGGTCTTGAGTTAGTTGAAAAAATCCTTCAAAAGCAGGTTTTTATAAATGTTACTGTTAAAATGTTGAAATTATTAACCATAGAGGGAATAGTTAGGATAAGTTGTGCCTGAGTGCAGCAGCCTGGCGCTTTACCCAATTCAGATGCACCAGCTGCAAAGGTCATTTCAAATTCTCACAAATATTAGAGACATTAAAAAATAAGAGACAAATTTACAACATATTAAAAATACAAGAAAAATGCTAAAAATGACACGTGTGCAACTGAACAGGATTTAAAAACTCTGTGTTGAGCAAAACCTGTGGAGAAAAAGTTGAGACAAAATTCATCATTGATCCATTTTCTGTAGCTCATAATCCATCAGAGGGAATCGATCGGTGTCTGTATCCAGTGGGCTGGAGGCAGGAAGCAGCGCAACAGGCTGCAGAGTCATTACAGAGCAATATGGAAACATAAAGCATAGAAAACACTCACTCCTCTGGGTTATTTAGAGCAGGCAGTGAACTTAACATGGATGCTTTTGGACAGTGGGAGGAACTCTGAGAAGATTTACTGCAAACTTCATGTAAATTTCAAGCGTAATTCATTCTTGTTGCACGGCAACAGGCAACAGCACTACACTGTAAAATATTTCAGTGTAGTTCAGTAAAAAAAATGCAAGTCTTATATTTTAAACTTAAATGTGAGAGTTTGTGGAAGATAAATGCACAGCAGTAAGTTGTGTTAACTTTTTTATTCATTTTGTCAATCAAAGATTTGAGCGCTGAAAGGAGAAAGTTTCCCATGATGCTTAGCGGCACCATTTTGTGAGATGGAGGCGTTACGTTGATCAGCACCAATGAATGGAAACAATTGAAAGTCTAACTTTTGTGCAGAAACACCAAATCTTACCAAATATTTTGCTTTTTTCTACTGTAAATATCCAGCAAAAATAAAACAAAACTAACAATAAACTTTTCAATAAGAAATAGAAGCTTGTTTTTATTCAATAATCCATTAATATAGATAAAAAGTTCTAGTTCCACTGAGATTATTCTTTCATTTATATGCAACAAAAATGTCTTATGTGTGGAAAAGAAATGCCAGTGGCAGGAATACCTTTTAAAATTAGCACTCAGGAATTGTTGACTTAAAATGTTTTTCTCTTGATAATAAGTTAGATTTGTCATATTTTGGGCATTATAATATATTTTATTAGAAACTAGACACAATAATTCATCATATTTGGTGTTTTGCAGTGTAAAATCAATCAATGATGATGATAGTTTGAAATCATTTCCTTGTCTCGTATCGTCAAGCATTTCAGACTCTGAAATGTGGTGGAGTTGTTTGTTTTTCTATAACTGTAATCTTATGGTAGTTTGCCTCACGGTTTCCTCTCTGTCGCCGTGTTTAGTGGTGCTACAAAGGTCACTGCATGTGGAAGAACCCAAACCAGCTGAAGCAGGACGGCGCCTGGGGCTCCTGGAGTAAATACGGCTCCTGCTCTCGATCCTGTGGAACCGGCGTTCGCTTCCGGACGCGCCAGTGCAATAACCCCGCGTAAGTAACGGGATGCATGCAGCGTCCGACCTCAGAGGAGATTAAAACTGGAACTAATGTTTATATAATTCTATGTCTGTGTCAGATAAACACTTCCTTGTATTCACAAACTGTATGCATAAAAGGAAAAACCTTTAATAAAAAGACAGTGAATAAAAAAAAACACTTTAAAAATGACACTGGAATAAACAGCTTTATAAAGTTCTTAATTAAAGCCGGATTCCTGACGGACTCATTCTTCCTCTGCAGTGAAACCAAAGCCGATGAGACAGTTGGGGTAAATAGAGTCTTTATGCACAGATTTGCATAATGAGTTCAGTGCAGATGAATTCCTGTGTGACTAATGTTGGCATTTTGTTATTAAAGAATCACAAATGTTCCACTTCTGCACTTTAAACCTGAAAGGGAGAATTAATTCGAGCCACAATGTCAGATGAGTTTTCTGCTTTTGAACTTAACTTTTTACTAAATAATTACAAGAGAAACAGAACGAGACGTTTTTGTTTTGGCTGTCAGAATATAATCGGCTTGATATTCGTCTCTCTGTAGGAGTTTCCTCCATCTTTGACTTTGTCTCAGTTAACAGACTTTTCCTTTTGGGTCTAAAATACTTGATTTTGTAGATTCTTCATTTGCATGAATAAAATGTTATTTCTTTTTTGCATCACATGGTGAGCAGAAAAGACGAAGAAGATGACGATAGGAAGCAGATGCCATGTTTTAATGCGTGAACAAACGTATTCAGGTGTGATTTCAATCGTTTTTCTTAGTGGAATATGGGCAAAGTTTTGCGTTTCGTGTTGGAAACGCAGCTACTGAGAGGTGGAGGAAATATGCTATCAAACATGTTTATTGACGATTTAAATGGAGACAGCAACAACTGTGCACCAACTTCCTGTTTCATGCACTTTAAGTGACACAGCACCCCCAGAGGTGAGGTGCAGTACTGCTCTGCCTCGTCCCAGACTTCTTTTTATATTTCAACAGGTATCGAGCAAATTTACCATAAAAATGTTGAAATCTTACAGAAATAAATGTATTTAACAATCAAGTGGACAAACTGATCATCTCTTATGATTTTGCCTGACATGACTGTGGCTCCTCACTGGTTTCTGGCAGAAAGTGGAAGGAAAAGTGGTTTCACATGGCTGGTCTCACTGCTCTTCATTGGTTTAATGATGCTTTTGATGATCTGCACACATTTCTTATGACATATTTTGAACCTTTGAGTTGAAAGACTGGACTTTTCTCTCTAAGCATGACTTTTCACTGGTGGTGGTCAAATCAGTCACATTTGAACAGCATCAACACCGAAGTGATCCAAAGCGCTTCAGGGGAAGCATTTCAATCTCTTTTGATTTCAAATAACAATTTGTTTTCCCACCGTTCCCTCTGATGTTGATCCATCTCCCTCCTGCAGACCCTCGAACGGCGGCCAGGACTGTCCCGGAGTCAACTACGAGTACCAGCTGTGCAACACAAACGAATGCCCCAAGCACTTTGAAGATTTCCGAGCCCAGCAGTGCCAGCATCGCAACTCCAACTTTGAGTTCCAGAATGCCAAACACCACTGGCTGCCGTATGAGCACCCCGACGGTAAGCCAGGGAAACAGGCACGCTGCGCTGGAGTGGGATGAAAATCCATGGGTTTAGCTTCAGGCTGAACTGAGGGATTCATTCACCGCCTGGTAAATAGTGTTTAAAGCTGCAGTGTCACTTTTATAAAGATGATGTCTTTACATGTTTGTTACATTCTGTCAAACATAAAAGTTTCACATTGTTACACATTTGTGAACAAATCGATCTCCTCCGCCTTCTTCCAGTGCACTGATTGGTTGTCTGAAGAAACAACCAATCAGAGCCAGGAGGCACGTCTTAGCGCTGCCAATCATACTCATATACGCGCTACTAAATGTGCTAATGGTGGAGAAACAACTTAGCATTACAGGAAAGCTGTAAGCAGTGGCTATAGTGACAGTTTTAGGCCTTTTAGTTTTCATGAAGGTTTCGTACTGCAGCTTCAAACTTTAGTGCAGTTTGTTGTATTGTCACCACCAGCATCAATGCACCGTACTTAAATTTCATGTGGGAGACCATAGAGTGGAGGATGACTGAGGAGAGGAAGGATGCAGGTTTGCAGTTTGGGTTGCATTTTTGTTCCGTCGTTTGGAGTCATGCATTGCTTTGTGTAGGTCTGATTCATAAAGTCCCCCAAAGCATCACAACACCAGCAGAAACTCTTTGACAAAGCGCGGCAGCGTATCCTCCAAACACAACTGAACTTCTTTCTTCAATGTTTTTTCACATTTTCTCTGCTTGTTCTGCTTTGTGTAATTTGGAGCCAGCTTTCACATTCAGCCTTTGCTTGAGGATGATGGATCCGTCTTTTGCTGCTGCGTCAAACATAATTGTCTATTTCATAGCAGAAAATGCTTTTATCAGGCTCCACTTTCTGGAGCTCTTATCACACCTGAAATGATCTGGAGTTTGAAAGTGAAGCTTCTTAAAAATAATGCAGTTTAATCCACTGAGGGAAAGGAAGAAAGCAGATGGGAAACCTTTGGCCTGCAGAAAGCTTCTGAGGAATCTGTGCTCAGCTTACATGGTCATGTATTTTCACCATTTAATGTCTTTAAATCCCATCAGTTGTTTCTGTTTTATTGGTTTACATGAGGGTTTTCAGATCTCTTCCAGCTTCAGTCACACACTGTTTGAAAGGATCAATATGGCACAATTTCACGCCACTGCCGTATCAAATCTACATTATATTGAGTGGAAATTGCTGGGTTTATTTTCTATGTGGCTCCTGACACAAAATGTTACCTTATTATGCGACTGGCAGGTCAGCTTGTGTCGACTTGACTGTCAAATTATCTTTTATTCCCACATGAGACGGGCTAGAAATCGGGTAATAACAGAAGCTTCTGTGATATTTAAAATGTGTTTACTTTGCGTTATCTTATTGAGATTGGTTCCAAAGAAGAAATAGCTGCACAAACCGTGTAGGAAAATAGTAATATTGTGTTTTTTTTTTAAATCTACAAGCCTCTGTTGTGATTGCGTTGCAAAAACATTTTAGATTATTGAATTAAAACACTGAGTATGAATGTTTGTGAAGCTTTCTGACAATTACTTAGATTGTTCCTTCTGAAGGTAATCAGACTTATTTTGATAAAACAAACACAATGTAACAAGTGTTTGTAGAGACGTAATAATCAGGTCATTTAGTCTGATTCTCATTTTCTTTCCAACACAAATTCATGTCTTTAATTTTTATTTAATTTTTAAATTAAACGTAACAAATATTGATTAAAAAAATCAGCTTCAGTAGATTTCAGTCAGATATATGGGCAGAAAAGTTTGTTCCTTAAACTGCATAACACCTCAACTCTTCTGATGTGGCACACTTATGCTAATCTGCTAATGAGCTAACGTTGAAAACATTTGGTGCACTTAGCTTACACTAAATAGTATTTTCTAAATAAGTTCTCATTTATTTGGCTGCTTTGCAAATTTACAGTTAACATCTGTGTTGAAGATTTGGTTTCAATTAAAATTAGCACTTTAGCATTAGCTTCCTCTGAATACACTGTTGGCTCTAGTGCTAACAGAGCTAATATTTATGATTAGTCTGTTAGGGTTAGCACAGCTAACTCTTCAGTTAGCATTGCCCACTGCAGCTGAATAAAAACGCTTTGCTCTCCAGGATTCCTTGGATTTTTTTTGCAATTGCTGTGACATTTATTGCACAGTCACAATGCTATCCAGTTTCCATGAATGCTAATCATGTAGCTGCTGCAGCAATCACTCAATATTAGCATTAGCATTACACAAGCTTCTGCTCAACTACTCACCTCTGCATTTGACATGCAGAGGTGAGTATTCTCAAAGTGAGAAATACAACCTTATCGTTAGTTGATTTCATAAGTCGCTGGGATCCAGTGTCTGTGTGCAGAGAGCATTGAAACTGATAAATGAGTTAATTTGTTCATAAACATTAATACTTCATAGACATGACAGACCTTGTTGTTTGACAACATGAACTTTATTTAACATGTAAGACTTTTTTAACCCCACTGTGGCACAGACTTCACTGTAACACAAGAAACAGATTATTATTTAGGAAAAATAAGAGAAAAGCTCTTTCAGGCCATTTATCCATTTTCTATGTCAGCTTTTTGCTGCTCACAGAGAAATGTGGGACGTCCAAAACATTGTAAGAACATCAAACAGACACACAGGGTAGAGGAGCATCCTCACACATCCAATTAGGGGACATTTTCCCAATTACCTAACATTTATTTGATCTGTGTGGAAAACCGATCAACATGGAGAAAGCATAAGCGCCCCACTGAAAGCCACCAGTTCAAACGAGAAGAAAACAGCAGCAGCTATTGACTGTCGCTGCACAAAGCCGAGCTGCGTTCAGGCTGTCACGTGTTTCTGTCACTGCTGCTGCAAACTGTTGCTGATGTAATTATCCACATTTTGATTCACACATGACAACAGTTCCTTTTCTGATTCACACCCAAAAAAACTAAATCTCACCAAGTATGCTGGTCCAGATTCTAGTCCAAATGTCTTAATATACTTGGAAAAAGACAAAACTAATTTACAAGCAACTTTTTATAGTATTTTACATTGAACAACATTTATAGTAGCTTGTTTTAAGTTAATATTTACTTAATATTGGCATAAAGAAGTACTGGTTGCACTGGCAGATTATTTCAGCCATCTGAGCCGCAGCAGGAGAGCTGTGACACAAACACAGGGCCGTAAAGCAGAACCTGGAGGCTGGGGCAGCGAAGGGGGCTTTAAAATCCTTCTTAGAGTTTTCCAAACAAGAGAGGAAAACACAGAAACACACAAATTATAAACTTTTTCTTTTTGTACTGTTGTAACCATTAAAAAAATCTCTTCTTCAGTTCAACCTTGTAAGTGGAGACACATTGTTGATGTTATAAAATAGCTTATAATTAAGCATTGCTAAAGATCAATGTAATTTTCACAGGTGGTGGAGCGATGTTGTTAGCAGCTGCTGAAAGTAACTAAGAAGTTACTTTTAATGTAACTTAGTTACTTTCCAAATCAGGTAATCAGTAATCTAGGTTCTTTTTCAAAGAGTAATCAGTAATCCGTTTAAGTTACTTTGGAAAAGTAACTATGCCATAACTGAACATTCAAAATGTCCTGTTATATTAATAGTGAAATAATGGAGCTAGAACTTTTTAATCAATATTATTTAATTATTTAAATGTAATTATTTTTTGCAGTGAAGTGTTTTAACTCACCAAAACCTGAAAAGCACTAAATGAAAATGTCTTTAAAACAGATTGTTTAAAAATTCAGTTGGTTTCATGTTGTAAATATCTAACAAATAATTCCCAACAAAAATATTCTGTTCAGAAATTATTGGACCTGCTGATTAAAACTAACTCCATCAAAAACAGACGCAGTGTGTTTTACATGTGTGATTTCTGCAACCTGGTTCAGGCTAAAGTTGAGTTTCTCTAATTAGAAACTGGACCAAAAACACTTGATAAGATGTTGAGTTTTTACAGTGTAGTTCTTTTATTTATCCAGCTTCTCTAAATGTCACTAACAAACAAACTGCAGCCACTTTTAGCTCAGATATTTGTTTTATTATCTGGTCCATCTCAGCAGCTGCACAGACAGAACAAGAAGCCCAAAATGAAATGAGATGATGTTAATATTTTTAGCAGGCGTGGGCATGTGGCAGGTTTTTTTTTTGCATCAGCCTGCAGTTGGCCGAGCATAAAAGAAGGAAATTCTGCCAGTAAGTGGGCCGCAGGTGAGCATGAGGGGCAAAAACTGGAACATCTGTGAGAGACGAGTTCTGTTTGAGATCATATTTCAGTTTAAATATAAGAAAGACTGAGGTTAAATAATTATTTTTGGTTTGTATTTATGCCATTCGGATAGATTCAGATTTGGGATTTGTCAAAATAAACTGGTGGTTAGTTTTCACCTCCAATCATTAGAATGTTTCTATTTCTCTGCAACTCTTCAGGGATTAGTGGTAATTTAGTGCAGATTAATTATTTATCCTATAATAATAAGTTAATTAATAAATACTAAAACACATTTGGACATGCACTGAGAAAATCCTACCGACTCTTTAACTAGCAGAGAAGAATATTGACTCTGCATATTTTGAATGCAGAGTCAAAATATGACCAACATAGAGTCTCTGAAAAAGTCTTTTGTATTTTCTTATGTTACAATCTCAAAATTCATTATATTTTAACGGGATTTTATCTGACGGATCAACACAAAGTGATGGAGGAAAAGTGAGGAATAATTTTAAATTTGCTTTCAGAAACTAATGAATAAATCTAGGGCTGCCCAGCGGCGCAGCTGGTAGAGCTGTTGCCTTGCAGCAAGAAGGTTCTGTGTTCGATTCCCGGCCCCGGTCTTTCTGCATGGAGTCTCCATGTTCTCCCTAGGCATGGTGGGTTCTCTCCGGGTACTCCGGCTTCCTCCCACAGTCCAAAAACATGACTGTCAGGTTAATTGGCCTCTCTAAATTGTCCCTAGGTGTGAGTGTGTGTGTGCAGGTTGTTTGTCCTGTGTGTCTCTGTGTTGCCCTGCGACAGACTGGCGACCTGTCCAGGTGACCCCGCCTCTCGCCCGGAACGTTAACTGGAGAGGCACCAGCACCTCCTGACCCCAGTAAGGGAAAAAGGTGCAGGGAAATGGATGGATGGATGAATAAATCTGGAAAGTGTGGCTTGCATTTGTATTCAGGAGGTTCGACATAAGCGTCTTTCTGACTTGCTTAAAGTTTTTCTTTGTCTTCATGAATTGATTTTGTTCATTATTGATCCTCTCAGGCCTTCAAAGAACATCTGGATTCATATTGAGATTTAATTACACAGGGAAAATCAATTTAGTAATTATTTAACATCTTCATTAAGCTGGATTTATTTCAAGCTGTCCGATTAAAAGTTGAGCTTTTTTGGAAAAATAATTCCACAAATCCATGTCATTTTTTTCTTTGCACTAGTTTATATTTTATGCATCCACATATAAAACACACAGAACTAAAAAGCTGGAGAGTCATTATGATGCCTGTAAGCTCTGTATCATATCACAGGTCAGCTGCTCCACATCCAGTCTGCCTCTGATCTATTAAATATCAATGTGGCAGAAAAAGACATGAATAAAAATCACTTTCGAGTTTCTAAACCTCGGAGTAACTCAGTTTTTTATTTATTATTTTTTGTCAGTCTTTGATGAATAATCAGATCAGAGCTCAAAGAAATTTTGAAGTTGTTGCCGGGCAGAAAAAGCCTCTTTACTGCAAAAAAGCGACTTTCCAGCTCACAACAGAGCACAAAGAAATATCCTGTAAAGAAATCCTGTCTGACTTTACACCTGAGTTTTCTTTCTTCCTGTTTGGATTAAAATGATTTTAATGCGGGGGAAGCAGAACGGATGCCCTGCTGTCCTGCGTCATGCAGGAACAGTTTAAATGAAAAGCTTTTCAGATATTTATTTTTGGAAAACAAAGCAGCGTCTGGATCAGCTGCAGCTGGTTTGATTTTCTTAAGGCAGACCTGTGAGGACACTGCTGCAGTAATCAATGTGACTCAAGATAAACACCTGGATGAGTTTCTTTACTGCTGGGACGTCAGTCCTTTAATCCTGGAAGTGTTCTTCAGGTGAAAGAAGGCTGACTTTGTAACTGGCTCTATGTGGCTCTGAAGGTTCAGAGTTCATCCTGATCTCTGCTTTCCAGCTGTAATAACTGAAGCTGTTCATTGACTCCAGATGATACAGATGTTGTATTTTTCTCTTGTTTTATCCTTCACTAGAGATTCAAAAGCAGAGTTTCAGCAGTTTTATTTTGATCTGTTCTGCCAGCTAACAAGCGGTGCCACCTGTACTGCCAGTCAAAGGAGACCGGAGACGTGGCGTACCTGAAGCAGCTGGTGCAGGACGGGACGCGCTGCTCGTACAAAGACGCCTACAGCATCTGCGTGCGTGGAGAATGTGTGGTGAGGATTTTATTTTATTTTAAACAAGGTTTCATCATGTTTGAATCTGCGTCACAGATTTTTAATCAAATTCATGTTATCTGTCATTTGAACAAGTTCAAATAAAATCTGATGGTTTTTAAAGACATAATCTGCAGAGCCGCACGGCTCCTGGTGGAAGCATGTTGGATTCGCTCTGCTGCATTAGCACTTTGCTCTTTCTGAAGAGTTTTGTTCAAACATTTCTATTAGACAATCATCCCTCTGGTTTTGGATGCTGTGCAGCTGCAAGGATTTTAGCTTTTACTTTCTTTACTGTGATGATTCCAGGCCGCGGCAATAAGACTCTTTTTGCTACTTTTTGTACAACCAAGAGATTAGCCTCTCAAACCTCCTGAACTAGGACCAGAAAGTCCAGATGAGTTAAAAAGGAGAAGCAGGAAGTTTAAGCTCAACTTTTCCACCAATCAAATTGGACACACTGCAAAAACACATTTTACCAAGTATTTTTGGTCTAATTTCCAGTGCAAATACCTCGTTGGAATAAGATAAAACTAACTTACAAATAACTTTTCAGAAAGATGAAAGTCATAATTCCATAACATTGATGGAAAAAGTATTGATGAAGTATTTCACTTCACTTATAACAAGGTAAAAATGAGATGTTACAAATTGTTCTGCCAGAGGAGCTAGCACGTTTCCTCCTTAGCACAGTTCATTTCTGCAGTTGATTTGAACAGTTCTTCTGGACGTTAGCGACTAACAGCAGCTTGAACATTGTCTCAGTAAATCTGCCAACTAAAATAGAAGTGAAAAAGTTTTTCTCTGCTTCTGCTTTCCCAGCAGCAGCGCTCATTAGCCAGAAGCTAACAGGTGAATGCTAACCGTCGCCTTGCTTTGTGATTCTGCAGAAGGTCGGCTGTGACAGAGAGATCGGCTCCAACAAGGTGGAGGATAAATGTGGTGTTTGTGGTGGAGACAACTCCCACTGCCGCACCGTGAAGGGAACCTTCACCCGGACTCCAAAGAAACCAGGTAAGCTCACCTGGAGCGCCACGCGGCTGCTAGCATGTCTGACACACAGCTGGCTGGACGCTTCCTGCTCTGGCTGCTCATTCAGGACAGCTTAACAAAACCAGACAAATTTCAGATTTTTTGCCAAATTCATGACTACAAACTCAAATTTTGTAGAAAATTTCTTAGATTTTTGTCTAATTTTTAATTTGTAGCAAAACCATGGAAAGTTTGGAGGTTAATTATGAGTTTGTGTCAAATTAATATGATTAATATGAATAGTTACCATCAGTCATTGACTTTTCAAACTCCTTGTTTTTCTCGTAAATTTCTGAGATTAATTTTAAAACTTCTGAGCTTTTCTAGAAAATTTTCAACTTCAAACTAAAATTATATTTTTTTATAGAAAATTTCTGAGGTTAATAGATTTTTTCTCCTCCTTTTTAAACGCCCTGCTACGCTGCCAAATGTACTTGCTCCGTTTCCAGAGACATGCATAAAATTGCATTTCACTTTTCTTTTTTACTTTTTATTGTCTGTCTGAAATTAATTAAAAAGACAATTCCTAGTTTAATGTGGAGAGAAATGATGCTGGAGGGATTTTACAAACACTAATAGTTAGAGATGAGGTGAGTCTTGAGTCTTCAGTCTTGAATCTGTAATGAACTCCTGCCTGAGCGTCGAAGGGGGAAAGTTTTTCGTGCTGTTATCTGAGTCTCAGCTCCCCTCTGACCTCTGACCCCCGGAGCTGCAGCCTCCTGGTTTTTACCAAACAGAGCTGAACTCCAGGTCCTCTGCAGAGCGCTGCGGCCTCGCTGACAGAGGAAATGTCGATGGTGCTTTTAGTCTGTAGTTGCTTAAGGTCACATGCAGGTTAAGAGAGAGCAGTTTGCAGAATGAAACTAAATGATGCTGCAGTCGCAGACGGACCTGAATTACAATCACATCAACATTCTTTCATTTTTTTATCATTGCTGCATTCGCTCTTAAGTGCAACATATAAAATTTGTGTTGTTAACTCAAAGCATAGAACTTATTTATAGACTTGTTAAGCTTATTGCAGTTAACTTTGATGATAATTTTTGGTAAAACTGCAATGGAAACGTTTTTACAGTCACATGACCACCAACCAGATGTTACTGGCAGAAACCACGAAGAAGACAGGAAGTAGCTGGAGGCTCATGGTGGAGTCATGTGTTTTTTTAATGACTTATCTGAACAAACTGATCCACATCTGATTTTAGCTGCATTTCTTATTTAATAGAAACAACACAATTTTGAAATTAAAATTTTTTGCGACATTAGTGGATATTGAGGAAGTGGAAGGTTAAGTGGAAAGAAAACGTATGGGGGATAAACATGCACAAGGAAAAGCAGCTTAAGATTTAATTACTCAGTTAATTAATCAGGTTTATTTGTAAAGCACATTTCAGCATCAAGGCAGCTCAAAATGCTTTAGAAACGATTGATATAAACAGCAACATTTAAAATAACTTCCTGATTTTGACTAAAAAAACAGAAATCTTTCTCTAGTTGAGGTAATTTTTGTCTTTTTCCTGATTTTCTTTTCTCATTCAGGCCCATTTTTAGTCGCCAGCGATGAAGAACTCATGTACATTAACATGTAACCTGCTCATTTTAAAATAACTCCTGCTAAAGGAAATAAGTGGATTGCAGTATATAGATTGTTGGTATAACAATCCATATACAAAAGCATGCCACACTTTTCAGAGCTTTAATACTCAAAATTTATAAAACTTTGTATCATTTTGATTAATTTGCGACAAGTGAAAGTGAAGCTTCTCACACCTGCAACCCATCAGCTGAGTTCAATCTGCTGCAAACACACACCACACTTTGTAATCAGACGTTATGTTGAAAGTAATTTTCCTGCTACCTTATAACTACATCAGCTGTATAAAAAGTACATGAGACATTAATAAGATCCTAAATAAATATTCAGATATTTCTGGTCTAGTTGAAGATGCTTGACTGTGTGTCTGTGCAGAACTGAACAGATGGGAATTAGATTTTTCTAACTGATATTATGGTGAAACTGGGAGGCTGAGCTGAATTATGGAGGTGCAGAAACTGCAGCAACTTCCAGCAGATTGTTTGCTAATGTGCTAAATTTGCATTCAAAGTCGATAAATGAGCCGTTTAGAGGAATTAGTCGCAGCAAATACGCTTCTAAAGGAAGTGTTGTATCTTTTTAATCAAAGCATTGAGAATCTTGGCTGAGCTTTATTAGTTTGAACTCTATGCAGATTTTTTACACATTCCACTTCACACATTGTTAGAGTAACCAGATCGTCTCTTAATGAGGAAAATGCCTCCCTGCTGAGTGACAGAAAGCTGGAAAAGACGGTTTTGTTTTGTTTTAGAAAAAGTTTTCTCCGTTTTAGCTGTGAATGAATAAATAACTGGAATGGATTCACCCTGAGGGTTTCTGTCTCCTCCTGACAGCAGCCAGGCCGAAGATTCATTCATCACTAAAGACAATCTAAGCCTCAGTGTGAAAACTTTTACATTTTTTGTTTTTTCACTGTAAAAGCACAAAATCCTACTAAGTTTTTATCTAGTTTCACTTGTAATAGGACAAAAATAACTTTTGCAGTATGTTAATGAACCTCTTAATTAAAATTAAGATCTCTTCCATCTCGTTTCAGCGAGATA
Source organism: Phalloptychus januarius (assembly GCA_902982915.1). NCBI lineage: Eukaryota > Metazoa > Chordata > Actinopteri > Cyprinodontiformes > Poeciliidae > Phalloptychus > Phalloptychus januarius. Next base: position 302,500 of record CADWAE010000482.1, read on the forward strand.
GAAGAGCTGGTTTTAAGTCAACAACTCCTTAAAATGTATTTTAAAAAGTTTCTCCTCGCGCCCAAACTTGTCACTGCTCAGGTCAAATCTTGTGAATTATTTTTCTGTTGCTACTATCGATTGTAACAACCTGCGCCCACCACTAGGAGGAAGCAAATGGACCCAGTATGGCTCTTTAATGCTATTGGCTGAGAGGTTGCCAGGCAACGGTACTTTTTGTTGCAGCAGAAAAGAATTTGCAAGCGAGCGGAGAAGTTTGAGTGGATCTGGGCAGAGACTCGTTTTGAGCGCGGGGAGAAAGGTTTGAGCGTTCTTGACATATGGCAGTAAAAGTCCTCCATATAATTTAGTTTTGTCTTATTTCAAGTGAACTAAGTTATCAGCAGACCAAAAACACTTGGTAAGTTTTCGTTCTGCAGTGTTTTGTTTAACCAGTCACCTTTTCTACAGGAAAACAGTTGAGCAAGCGAGAGCAAAGTGACTCCCCACTGATGGAAAGCTCCCCATGCAAGTATCCCAGGCTGTAGCGCAGATGGATGTCTAACTGTAGAAACCAGAAGAATGTCGTCTCAAACTGCTGTGACTAATCAAGTGTCTGTTTGGCTTCCTGTCTTCGGCTCCTTGTTGTAGAAGATGTTGTTCATTGTCATGTCCAGTGTGTGATTGGTAGCTCTCAGTCCAGCCTGTGATTGGTGGCTCTCAGTCCAGCCTGTGATTGGTGGCTCTCAGTCCAGTGGCTCCCAGTCCAGCCTGTGATTGGTGGCTCTCAGTGTGACTCAGTGGAACCCGACCGGAGCGCCGGCGCTCGGTTCAGCCCGATGAGTCACATCCACACGCCCAATTTACGACAAGAGCCTTTTCTTTCAGAGGTTTAATCAAACTTTTATTTCCACCGAGGGGCTGCTGGCTGCTCTGATGTCCTCCAGATTTATTCTTTAACGCCTTTAAAAAAGTTGATTTGCTGAGCGACAGCAGAGCGCCGCTCTGATAGTAGCACCACTTCAACATATTGTTACTCAAGTAAAAGTAAAAAGTAGCTCCCAAAAAAATTTCTCAATAAGAGTAAAAAATCTACTGAAGTCCCGAGTAACGGATCAAATTATCAATCGATTAATATTTGAAAATCATCAGACAGAACAAAATATAAAGTTTTATTTTTGGGTATTTTTAGGACAAAAATGACAATAATTCATATAAGTAACATTTTTTTCTGTAAATAAAAACCTTATAAAACTTTTAAAAAACTGTCTGGTGAATTTCTGTTTAAAACATGTTTGTTTTTTATTCATTGGGTAGAAAATCCAGAAATTTCACTCAGTTCAGAGTAGAGATACTACTCTAATCTGTAAAAGTAAAATACTCCTATAAGTAAATTTTTCCAACAAAGTTACTCCAGTAAAAGCAGCTGAGTGAATGGAAGTAGTTACTGCCGTTCTCTGCCTGTGACGTCCATTTCCAGCCCGTCCTGCTGCTTCCAGAGGGACGGACCGTCCTGCCAGTCGTTTTGCTGTGGATTCTTCTGCTTTGCTGATTAGAAACTTTCCTCCTCAGAGAGACGGAGAAACGACGACTAACTGATCTGTTTCTGTCTGAAGGGAAGACCAGAGGAGCCTTCACTCTGCCGAAAGGAGCGCGCAATGTGTTTTTAAATGAAAGTGAGGAGTCTAGAAACATGCTGGGTGAGTGGCGGCGGGTTTGTGAGCAGCGGACATCTGCAGCAGAAAACCACAGATAGAATAACTGCCTCATTGAAACGACCGGAGGATGCGGTTCATTTAACATGGAATGAACTGTTTCATGCAAAACACAAAAACCTACAAAGTATTTCCATCTAGTTTCTAATGCAAATATCTTAATACACTTAAAATGAGACAAAACTAAAGCATTTAGCATTTCTGATTTCACTTTCTGACCCATTTGAGAGGTTTGCTGCAGTTTATTTACTTTTGTTTATTTTGTCTCGGCTGTTATTTTTCTAATTGCTCTGACTGAACAAATGAAAGTTGTTTTTACATGTTTGACCAAACTGGTGAAGGTGGTGGTGTGATTTCTGAAATTCATTTGTAATTCAGTGCATCTCCAGTTATAAGTAAGTCTGCAGAGGACTGAGCGTGTTTCCATCAACCATGAGGAATTATTTATTCCTCAAATCCTCCATCTTGCTAAAAAGTTTCTTATTAGTTTTGTTATTGAGATATTTGCACTAGAAACTACAGCACTTTGTATAATTTTGTGCTTCTGCAGCGTTGGGCTGGTTTCAATGTTCATGCGTTTTCTGTAGGAACATTAAAACTTTCTCTCTTCTTCTAGTGTCGCTGCGTAGATCCAGAGTGAAGGAAACTTCTGCAGAAGTCTGATGTCCGCTGCTGCAAACGAAGAGTTTAGTTCTAGATCTGCTTAACTTTTCTGTCTCCTCTCATCTTCCCTAACCTCCCGCTGCTGCTGCTGCTGTGAACTCGCCAAAGGTTACCTTAAGATGTTTCATGTTCCTCCTGGAGCCAGACACGTGCTGATCCAGGAACACGAGGCCGGCCCGCAGGTCCTGGGTAAGTGGTTCCGGCCGGACGCTTCGGCCCGTCCTCACCGCCTCGCTGCCACCGGAAAATGTTCCCTAAAATCAGAGATTACAAACTCTGCATAATTTATCTCGTGTCGTTTTTTCGGCCTGAGAGAATCCAGTTGCTCATTCATTATTCATCAACCTATTAGAGAGTCGCTTTCGGGTTCCAGCGCTTGTAGGAATTTTAAAGTTTGAGTCCACAAATATTTCTGGCCACATGTCGGATTAGTCGGCGTTATTGAAGCCGCTTCATTTCGCTAATTAGGTGATAAAATGTCGAATGAAGACGTTGAACACTGAAAGGTTGCTGAGCGGCCACAGAAAGCTAAGCGGTTAAACGACTCGCAAAATACCACAACGCATCTTAATGTTCAGACGAGCAAAGAAACCATCAAAGCAACAATTGCCTGACGGCGAAAATGATGAGCGGAGAGTTTCACAGCTTCATTAGAGCCGAGATGCAAGTTCTCCTCCTCTGGCTTATAAAATGAGCCTCAAAGGTTTTAGTTAAAGTCAAACTCACAGCTGGAATTTGCTCCGTTGTTTTCCACATTATGTTTGATCTGTCAAACCTCTGGAAGCTGAAATACCGAAACGCAGCACAGTTACCTTTTCATTCAATTGTTTTGATTTTATATTTTAGTTTCATTTTCAACCCTTTTTTAAAACTTTTTAAATGTTTTCATTTAAATCAGAGGTGGAGGTCGTAACGCCTGGCGGTGCTGTTGATGCCCTGCAGGAAGGAAATTTCACACTTAACATGTTTTATGTATTTTTTCAAAGTTGTGTCTTTAAATACATTTTAACATTCATGTTAATCCAACATGTAACAAACTGGCAGGAGGCACAAAGTAATCTAAATGAAGCATCGTCTAACTGTGAATCAGATCGTCTCTCCGTTATTCTATAAGCAGCTGTGATGGTTTGCAGCCCTTTGGGACTGAAGAGGAAACACCAGGTGTGGAAATAAATCAAGGGAACAACAAAACTACTGAACAAACCCGGCTCAGCATAAAAGTCATTTATTTTCACTACTTTACTTCAGGGCTGGACTCAAACGGAAAGAAAGCAATAAATGTTTGTGTCTCCAAGGCCAAAGCAGCAGAGACGAAAACCTGCGACTGAAAATAAAATCATGTTTTATCTGTCAAAACAAAAGTGCAACAGCTGGACCCGCTGGCTGCCCAGGTTCTGGTCTGGGATCCTTTTTCTGTCTGCAGAACAGAAAAAACAGCAGAGAATCCATAAGAAAATATCCACAAAACAAAAACATCTAATCACAGAATCACAGTCGGGACAAAAGATGAAGTTTCCTTTTCAGACACCAAGACCGAGCGGAGAGCAGCGGCGCCATCCGGCTTCTGATCGCCGCTCAATTCAGAATCCATCGTCTGTGAGGAACCTTTGTGCAGGCCGAATGGATCGCTCTCTAAAGGCAGCAGCGGTACCAAACGACCAGTAATGATGGTTCTGGAGCGACACACACACGGCCGTCTGCTGCCTCTTTGTCCTGGGAAGGATTCACTTCTTTCAGGCGGAGCAACAGGAAACATCCTGGCTGCAGAACAGAAACCATCATGGCCGCCGTAAACCGCCGGGGAAAACTGTTGGCACCGTTTGGAAGAAAAACCTGAATGGAGGTGAAGCTGTTGAGAGAAAGGAGTCACAAGCAAAGCTAAACGGTTCTTTAAAGGGATGATTTCATCTGAAATGGGAAATATTTTATTAATATGTGATCCGGAAAGCAAAACATCCAAAAATTCTTAGCGTTCAGTTATGACTCTGTTTTCATGGATTCTTTTAGCATCACAGGTTGATTTTCTTCAGGATGTTTTTTCCCAGGAAGGGAAAAAACTTCATCATTAAATAACACAAATTATTTTATTAAAAATGTGTAAATAATTACATTTAGTTTAAAATATAAACTTAAAAAATATATAGTGGTGTAATAAACTGAATAATATATAAGTATATTGTAATAAGTAAAACACCAAATTTATAACCGGATAAATATGAAGTGAATAGATTTTTCCTTCAATTTTTAAACAGATTGCATTTCTCTTTTCTAAGGGACATTAATAAAGTAAGAGCACATAAACATGACAAAATTAAATACTAAAATTAATTGACATTATTTTATGCCTCCTGTCAATTTGTTACATATTGAACTAATGTCAATATAAAATATACAAACACGTTTCATCAGAAATGTGAGGACCCTTTAGACACACCTCCACGACCCACCTTTGTGTCATGACCCCCATGTTGAACACCTCTGATTTACATAATAAAAATCTTTTTAAAAAGTAAAAAAAGACAAAAAAAACCTGAAAATCAAACTAAAAAAGACAAATAATAAATAGAAAATGTTTAATGGTTTAATATGAGGATCAGATGTCGACCTGATGTCGTTGTCCCTCCGCTCTGACTTTGCTCCTTGTTTTTCTCTGTTTACGGTTTTGCTGCGTTGTTTTCAGTTCAGCCTGCAGGGAAAGAAAAGCTCTTCACAACCGATTACCTTATTTATTTTGTTGTCTGCGGGAAAAATCGATACCAGGACAGGAACGGGATCGAAACAAAAGCCGAACCCAGCAGCTGAAACATTTCAGAGTCCGACATGCTGCTGCAACGCGTCAGAAAGCTAACGACCACGCAGCATCAGAACCGCTCCTCTTCATTAGAACCGCTCCTCTTCAGTGAACCGCTCCTCTTCAGTGAACCGCTCCTCTTCAGTAAACGCTCCTCTTCATCAGTAAACGCTCCTCTTCTGCCTGCATTACCTGAAAAATGACGCTGATGGAGAGATTACTGACCTGCTGACTCTTCAAACTACTATTTTCTGAAAACTCACATCTCCTGTCATGATGTCAATGTTACCAAATGTTAGAGCTCTGCTTTGAACTTAAAATCAACCAGGAAACGGGCCGGTTTCCTCTGGTGCACCTGCTAACTAACGAGAAGCTGTGGGGCTTTAATGGCCACAAAAGGAATTTAGATTTTCAGAACAAATGATTATGCAGCTGCTCATGAAGTCCTGCTTCATGACGGCTGGAAGAACAACTCTTAAAGAGGCTTCAGTTGGGAAAAAGGTTTTTTCTAAGGACAATAAATCACCTTGCTGAGTTTTGAAGCAGAGCTGCTTTCAGCATCTGCAGAGAAAATCCAGGCAAAAACAGAAGATCCAAACTGCTAATTGATTTCTCATCTGTAACGACGGTAAATGTCAATCGAAGCGATTCGTAAATTGACCCCTTAAGATGCCAACGATCAATTTCTGCTGGTGTTCAGTCTGGTTGTCACAACAACTAAGTGAGTCTCATTAATGGGAATAAATTAGTCGTCAATAAGGCAAAACATGCAGATTTTCATTAAACATGAACAACTTTTCTTTAGTTGTACATGAAACATTTATGGTTTTATTTTCTTCTGTTCCCTTCTTGTATTTTTTCAGCCTTATATTTCTAAATAATTATCTTCAATTTTATGCCAGCACATTTTAATGTACATAATGTATTTTTGTTTAGATAATAATGAGATATAAAAATAGATATGAGAAAGTTGAGACATTTAGAAAGAGATAAAATGACCAAAGTATTTTTTATCTCTGCAAAAACACAAAATCTTACAAGAACATTTTCAGGAAAGTATCAGAGTTTGCTTTAAGTCAATAATTCCTTAATATTATTGACTTAATAATATAAAATACTAGTTCCACTGGCAGTTTGTGTTGCTTATAAAATGAGGAAAAATCCACCAGGAAATTTGATTTTATTAATATTAAAGAATTAGTGACTTAAAAGAAGGTTTTATATCTTGGTTAGAACTTATTTGAAAGTCAGTTTTCTTATTTTAAGTGTACAAAGATATTTGCTTGCATTCAGTGACTACAGTGATCATGAGGTTATGTGATAAAAGCTTCTTTATATTTCACAATTACTAAAAACACTTTTTTGTCAAAATCTGCCCACAACTGTGAATTTTTGCAAGTGCATAAATATTAAAGTGGCAGCTAGAACAACATCACAATTTGTATGTAATTATCCACTTTATATATTTTTTCATAGTAAAATTTAGACATTTTTTTTTTTGGCTGGAAAGTTTAGTTTGTGCACCAGAGAAAAACAGTCTGAAGCTCAGTGCCTATTAAATATTTCTGATTAATGTTGATATTTAAGTAATCTATTATAACCTTGTGCTTATGCATGTAAGCAATCAGAGTTATTGTGTGTGATTAATCCAGACCTAAATGTTCAGGCAGATTTATAATAGAGCAGAGGTCGGACATTTTCTGGACGTTTCTTCAGTCTGATGATTTCTCCCACCGAACGTCTGATTGCAGCAATCAAGAACCAGGTGACGGGACACTACATCCTCAACGGGAAGGGAGACGAGCTGAAGTCCAGGAGCTTCATCGAGCTGGGCGTGGAGTGGCACTACATCCTGGAGGGAGACGTGGAGACGCTGCACACCGACGGACCTCTGCACGACCCCGTGGTGGTTCTGGTGAGGCTGCAGAAACAGATCCAGGCCACTAAAACATCAAAAACATCAATTTACCCAAAGTCAGATTTACACTGCAAAACCACAAAATCTCACCAAGTGGTTTTACTCTAGCTTCTAAATATATTAGAAAATAAGACGACACTAATTTACTGGTAACTTGTCAGCAACATAAGTAAATCCTTTAATATTGATGGAAATGTTCTAGTTCCACGACCAAGATTACTTAATAATATTTTGTGTTTTTGCAGTGCTTACATTTTAAAATGTAATTTTCAAGCGTTTTCAGCACCTTAAAGTGGACGTATTAGGTGAAATTTACATTTTTGTTCTTGCATTTGGATCTAATTGCTTATAAAATCAGTCCATGTGCTTTAAAAAACCACCTAGCCGTTTTTTTGGTGTCTGGAAAATGAGCCATTTCATAAACATCCTGATCGTTTGGTCATATTGGACATGCACTGCACCGTTACCGAGCAATCCCGGCAAAGCTCCACCCTGTCACCTAGCAACCCAGTCTGAGCTCCAGCATGTTTGGTCAGCTGGTTCTTTTGTGGACTTACCATTCAGAAACCGCTTGCTGCATTCTCAAAGATTTTGAGGAATGAGGATTTGGAAAAATGTACAATATTTATGTTGACTCAATAATCACTCTGCTGATGTTAGCATCCACACTTTAATGTTCGCCATTAACAGTTAACAACGTGCGCACCCGCGCTCCTCTTACAACAGAATGAAGAACTACAGCTCTAGCCCCGCCTCCCATTACCTCACATCCCAGACATGCGCAGTATGCTACTTAGAACTTAACAATTTACACTTATGTATGACTTTTTGTTAAATGCGACTTTTTGTTAATTGTGATTGTTACTCCTTGTATTGATAACCGACTGTAACTTGACATCAAGTGCAGTAAAAAGTAAGAAATACTTCAGGAGTTAGCTGTCATTTAAACCCAAAGTTTTTGTTGATTTTTGCGGAACATTTTGAATAATTTCACAAATATACATTAGTGCGAAACACAACAAAAAAAACGTCTGGAGTTCAGAGGGCCCCAAAAAACGTTATGACGGGCCAGATTTGGCCCCTGTGCCTCCAGTTTGACACTTGTTCTAACCCAGACCTAGCAGTGTAATTTAATCTGGAGATTATTCTGAGACAAAGTGTTGCTATGAAGCATTTTTAATGAGTCACTGAGTCGTGTCCATGTTAGTACTCAGAGTTGCTCTGATGTATTTCAATAGTAAGATAATAGCTTGTGTTTTTATTAAAGACAACACAGAAGTAGAAAAGAGGGAGAATTGCTTCACCTTCTGGTGTCACGGTGCTTTCTGCAACCTTCATTCACTCTCCTCTAATTACCCATCTCATCTCGAGCCAATTACCTGGCTCACGATGAGCCGCCCTGGCTTCCATGTTTTCCCTCCTATTGAAATTATCCACAGTTTATTTGAACAGCTCCAGTCTCTCGGATCAGGCTGTGACGCGCCGCTTTTGTTTTTAACTCTCTTCCTGGTTTGTAGATTATACCGAAGGACAATGAGACACGATCCACGTTAATGTACAAGTACATCATCCACGAGGACTCGGTGCCGGTCAACAACAACAACGTGATCCAGGAGGAGGCGTACGAGTGGGCCCTGAAGAGCTGGTCGCCGTGCTCCAAGCCCTGCTCCGGAGGTAAATCAGCACATTATCCTTCATATAGAGGTCTGACAGGAGCAGGACTGCTGACACATTAACATTTCTGCTTCAAGTCCCACTTCACCAGCAGCAGGTGTTTATAGGTTATGATCACAGTTTAATCCTCTCGCTTTAGACAAGTTAAGTAAGTATGATGGAGTATTAGTGCCACACTGAGAGGAAATAAAAATATGAAACGATGACTATAATGTCCTAAAATTCATGAGGACAAAGTATCATTATGACAATAAACACATAATGATGCAAGCATAGTTACAAAACTACAAAAATAAAGCCATATTTCACAAAAATAGTCATAATATTAATATGATAAACTTGTATTTCGAGTTTAAAGTTAGAAAAATACGAGAGTAAAGTTCATCATCCTTGATGATGTTTGATTTTACTTTAATTTTTCTATTATCATTAGTTTTTGTTTTACATATTTTTGCCCCGCAGGTTCTGCTGACTTGCTGATTTCGGCCCACATGACATGAAGTTTGGGTCGGTCGGTCCATCGGTCGGTCGGTCGGTCTGGTCAGTCCGTGGGTCGGGTCGGTCGTCGGTGGGTCGGTCCGTCGGTGGTGGGTCAGTCCGTGTCCAGTCTGTTGGTTTGTCCGTGGGTCGGTCCGTCGGTCGGTGGGTCAGTCCGTGTCCATCTGTTGGTTTTTGAGTGCAGCCGTTCTGCCTGCTGAGGATCTTTCATCCACTCCTCTGTCTGCTCCGTATCTGATGCTCTGCTGTATGAACTAAAAATAATTCAGCTTGTTCGTTAATTTGATCTGTAGAGATTAAAGCTGCAGAATGTAACTTTTATAAAATATATATTTTTTTACATATTTGTTGAAACTGTCACCATGTTCTGACAGTATAATACGAGACATATAATATGTGCTAACTACAAGCATCCAATCAGAGCCAGGAGGCGGGGCTTAGTGTTGTCAATCATGCAGCTAGCAGAGCCGAGCCTGTTGTGGATGCTAATGGTAGTTAGCATGAACCCTAATAATGGCGGATAAACGGTTTTCCTGTAACAGTAAGTTGAAGCACATTTAACACCGAGTACATGAGTATGATTGTCAGCACTAAGACCCTCCTCCTGGCTCTGATTGGTTGTTTTTGTCTCCAGACTGCAGCTCATTAAAGAGGTGGACAGTTTTAACAAATATGTTAAAATTATATATATATATTTTTTTTTTTATAAAAGTTACATACTGCATCTTTAAGCCTTGGAGCCTGAATACATAAAAAGATTTTGCTGCTGAGGTGGAGATATTTATGTCTGACAACACAATCCTGCTGCTGGAGCTCTGAGGCTGATTATTGCTGCCGTTTAAACCATTTAATAAATGCCTTTGAATCAGTTGCTTCCTTTTTATGCACTGCCAAGCAATCCATAATTCGAGTCTCCTCTCTGCCAGGGTTCCAGTACACTAAGTACGGCTGCAGGAAGAAGGGAGACACAAAGATGGTCCACCGCGGATACTGTGAGGCTAACAAGAAGCCGAAGCCGATCCGCCGAATGTGTAACCTACAGGACTGCACTCAGCCGCAGTGAGTACAGCCTTCAGGCACGAAGCACAAAAATCCAGCGATTACAGTTCAATAAAGGATTTAAATGACCTGAATGTAGTTCTCTTGCTGAAGTCTAGAGCGAAGTTGAAATGAAAAACTTGTCCTGTTAAAATTAGCTCTGATTTTTTAATCTGTTTAACTTTTGGTTTATTTTGGACTCGTTTCTCAAAATGCAAAAATGAAAGTGATGCTAGAAAACGGCGTAAAAAAGTGAAGATTTAATGCTGGTTTGGGACAAAAGTGAAAAGAAATTAAACCCTTTTTTGTTTTCCACACAGAAACAGGAAATAAACTTCCTCTGCTACTCGGCGCCCCAAGTCATTATTTAGTTTACTTCTAAAATCATTGAACATTCAAGAAATGTCTCTTTGAGCTAAACGTCGCACAACAGACCACATGTCAGACTGTTTTATATTATGTAGAAAACTGAGCGAAATTTTTAAAATTATTTGTAAAAAATTCATAAATTGCTAAAGTCTTGATAAAAAAGTAATTTGCCTTGTTTGGCTGGTTTCCTTTGGCTGCCAGTGTTTGTGCCAAAGCCTTCGCTCTAAAACCTCCTCAGTTTTCACCGTGTTCATTTGCATAATGTTTGCATAATATGTGCAGACGTTTGCTGCAGAAATGCACGTCCAGATTACAGGTGTTTGTTCGCAGACATGGCCGTCTGTCATGACGACATGTTGTTAAGTCGGTGGAGGTGATTTAAAGCTAATGAAAGTGGTGAAATTACTGCTTCCATTTCTGTCTAATGCATCATTTGGGAGCAGTTAGCATGCATAAACAGAGAGGCTTATTTACGCACTAATGTTTTGAACATTTTGTCAATAACCCAGAGGGAATAATTTCACGCAGACGCTGCAGACAGATTGTAAATCTTTTCATCTTCCTTCTGCTTTTGAAGGAGTTTGAACTGAATCTTTCTAGCTGTACTAATATCCTCCTCCAGAATGAATAAATACAGACATCAAACTCGCCTCTGATGCATGTAAGGAGGAGAGACTGGAGAAACGTTTCAGGAAGCACCAGAGCGTGATGTCAGATCAATATGGAGCTGAAAGAGAAACTATGGATTCTACAGTTTCTGAAGGGAAAATGAATCGTGTTTTTCATGATTGTTGCTGTTTGATAAAATCCCAAGTTGCTGCTGAACTTCAGACTTTTTAAAAACTTCCTCAGAGCCGAGGTTTGATGCCGTTTCACTCAGATGGCTTTATTTGAAATGTTACACAGTAATTGAAGTAACTTTAGGTGAGGCTGAAATTCAAAGTGTTTTATTTGATGAGAACATGAAGTAGTTGCAGTGACATAATTCAAGGAAGTGACTAAAAGTTATTATTATAACACAGATTTGATTTAAAGGTGTTGCGGACCATCAAACGGGTTTGATGTCTCTATTATGTAGTTTGATAAAAACCCAGCAGCGTCTTGCTCTGGGCCCTCATGTAGCTGGAAACGGCCCTGCTAGCATAAAAACAGCAACATTCTCAGTTTCCTCCATCATCATCTGAGGTATGAAGATTTGATCTTTAAAAATGTAATCTGAGAATCATTATTTGTCCTGACAGCATGAGATGGAGCCGAAGTTCTTACACAGCATTTTGTTTGTCTTCATCACCAAACCTTCATCTTCCCTGGGTTTGTCTGCCGGGAGCATTTTGCTCGTGTTGCTGTTTTCAGGTGGTAAACCCATTTCTCCTCTGCCACCTAATGCCTGCAGGAGTGTTGCTGCCCTCTCAAAAATAAAAACCTGTGATTTTTAGCTGAAAAGCATCAATCACCGCCTGGACGAAAACAAAGTGACCAACAAGTCTCACAAAAGAAGCTTTTGCTCTGATTGTGGCATCTATTCGCCGTAACATCGTTTCCATCAGCTTCTGTCACCGATTCAATCCAGTGTTGCGTTAGATTTCACCAAAATCTTGTATTGATGATGGGAAAATCTGACCACTGATTAAAGCTACGGTGGCCCTGAAGTTCAAACTACATCAACAAATCGCTACAAATTAACAGAACAGAACAGGAGGTTGTCTAATCCATTTATGGTTTTTATTTCCTGTTTATTGACTGTTTTTGGTTGAACATTTATTTCTTCAGACGTAAAATGTGTCAACATTTAAGTCGACACATTTTGGGCCTCAGAGCATAAGAGCTGTTTAATATTCTAAAATAACCAGTTTAATAATTTAAATTCATCTGGAGAATTTTCTGCTTATCTCCTTAAATTACACTTGAAATAATACAAAACTAACTTACAAGTCATTTTTTCAGCAAGATATGGAAGCTTGTTTGAGTCAATAATTCCTTTATATTGATAAAAAAAGTTATAGTTCTACTGGCAGATTATTTCCCCTATTGGAAAAATTATATAAATATTATAAACGAAATAATCTGCCAAGTGTTTTTCCATAAATACTAATAAATTATTTTCTTTAAATGAGCTCTTTTATCTTGCTGAAAACATTATTTGTAATAATGTAATAATTAAACAAGTGTGTGAAGCAAAACTGAGCAAAAATACTTGGTGCGATTTTGTGATTTTGCAGTGAATGAAAAACCTTCCTAAACAAATTAAACCTAATAAATGTTTTACTAAAATAAATGCTACAGTCACCACAAGATAAAGTTTTTTATTATCATTTCTTGCTTTTTTTCAGTCTTGTTTTAAACTAAACTCAGTCAGAAAAATGTCTGAAATAGATTTAAAGTACTCTCTGTGTGTGTGTCTGTGATAATGAATGAATTTAAGTTTATCTAAAAGGTCACCAAAGTATTAATTTGACCTCATGTTGAGCCCTGATTGTGTATGATGGAATAATAACAAAATTATCAACTTAATTATCACCTTCAAGTTCTAATCATGAGCAGGAATAATTTCCTCTTTGGAGACGATTGTTGGCACAAAGACATGAATAAAATAAAGTTAAAGATGGAAACACATTATCACAACTTTATTGAATCCAGGTTATCAAAAAACAGATAAATTTTTTAATTTACCAAATTCAGGAGGATTTCTTAAGAGTTCAGCTCTACATCAGTGTGACGCGTTTGAGGCATGTTGGAAAAGATCAATCTGAGAAAAACCAGCTGTGTGAAAGCAGCGGGTAGAAGCAGCACCTTGAGGTGATTCTGAGGATGTTAGCCTCAGTGTGCAGCCGAGCACAGAACTGCTGCTGATGCTGCTGGAGCTGCTGCTGCTGATGCTGCTGGAGCTGCTGCTGCTGCTGCTTGCTGCTGGAGCTGCTGCTGATGCTGGCTGGATGCCCGCTGAGCTGCTGATGCTGCTGCTGATGATGATGCTGCAGAGCTGCTGCAGAACCACTGTAACAGCATCTGCAGGAAGGAGGTTTATTGGCCGCCATCCCTGGAAACGGCTGTCTGCCTCACTCATCTGAACCTGGACGCAGCAGGAGGCGGCTGCTTCGGGTCATCATGAACCGCCATGCTGTGACAAAATGCAACGCAACGTTAGAGAGCGCTCACGGTGCACTAATGTCAGCCACTGGCAGAAATACGAAAAACAACCAAATCTGAGGAACTTTTAACAACTTTTTTAAACCAACATTTATTTTCTCCCCTGCAATATGAACTTCTTTTACAGATGAGTGCTAAAGGATTTCTGGTTACAAAACTAACTCACAGATAGTTTTTCTGCTAGCTGTAGGCACTTGCTCCTTCATATTTATGGAATATTGGCTGATTATTTTACCAATAGCATGAATAAGCTACCATGCTAGAAGTGAAATAATCTGCCAATGGAACTATTATTATTTCATAAACATTAAGGAATTATTGACTTAAACAAGCTGCTATATCTTCCTCTCACAATAACAAATTTTACTAAATGATAAAGAATTTATTGCCATAAATGATAATGTTGTTTTGAGACCATTTTCCAATTACATAATTTTAATGGTGTAATTAATGCAAGAACATATTCTCAAAGATCAATAAACTTTAAATTCTAATCAATATTAGAAGAATTGGAAGATGTTTTTAAATATCCAAAATAAATAAACAAACCAACAGAAACAAGGAAAATGAATTATGTAGTTTCCCTAAGAAAGGAGACCAAAACACCAGACTGAAAACTTCTGTCATCCAGTTTTTGATGGAAAGAAAGAAAAGAAAAAAACATAAATTCTGCTAATGGAAATAATTTGCTGTGTTTTTTCCAACTACGTTTATGTTTAAGTATAAGAGAATATTTTCCAGAATTTGTAGTCAGATGGCGTAGCAGAACTAGCAGAAGGTAATAGTTTCACTTCATTTCAGTCTTTTATAAGCTACTTAACTTTGTCCTGTGATCCATCCAGGCATAAAATGAGCCGAAAGCTCAAAGTAGTGGCAACGGTTGACACTTAAATGACAACCTAATGAGTTTTAAATTGGTTATTTAGTCACTTTGTGATTAGCAGATTGTCACAAGGACACACTATTTAGAAAACAATTCAATGCTAACAAGGTTTAGCAGACAGAAAAAAAAAACGATTCAGCACCAGAGGTCGTTTCCAAAGATGGCCAGTCAACTCTATAATCAAATATCTACTATAGTAAATATCTATGTTCATCTGCTGTAGATACATCACCTTCCTGTCCATTTCTCCTCATTTCTAACAATTTGTTATCATGAGCAACAAGAACTGGACTGAACATGAAGCAGCCAAAGAGAAACTTAGGAAACCAGTGAGTTATTTTCCACGCGGTTCTGCTCCCTTGAAGCAAAGAGAGAAACGACGGAGATTTGAAGAAGTTTTCTCTGAACAGAAACGGAAGTAACTTGTATAATACGATCAACTTAATACAACTTCCTCTGATCGCCGTTTATTACTTCCTCATCATCACTCAGCTCCCTTAAAATTAAACTTTATATTAAAAAAGTTTTTTTCTGCTTTTGAACACGTTTCAGTGTTTTGTTCATGAGTGGAAAATCTATTACTGTGAATTAAAGTGAGTCTATTAGAAACTAGATATATATAAGATATATTTAAAGTTCAGTTTATTTAATTCACAACACATGCTGTCTGCTTTACAAAAGAAAGTTAATTTAATTGAAGCAAAGTCAATTACTCACATTTGAATTGATCCTGCTGATCAAACAATGCAGTGAGTTAATATTTGTGCTGCCAGTCAATTAAAAACTAAATTTACCAGATTAATCACTTTCTGCTGCTTTTATGTGATCATCTGAGCTGCAAGTGTTTTCTATAAACTCCTTATAGATTTTAATATCCAGGAGCCACAAAAGAAGTTTCGTTTCAGACATTATTTTAGAAATGTCAATTATAAGCTGTTTGTGCTTCTGTGGAAGGATAATTTATTATCGCAGGAAAATGTCTTGTTCTGACTGAAATAATCTCTGAGTGGAATTGGTACCTTTTACTAACATTAAGGAATTATTATTTAATACGTTGAGTTTGCTTCATTTTAAGAGAAAATATTAATAATAAGAGTGCAGGAAAAAGCAAAAGCTCAGTGAGTTTATATAACCCAAATATTACTGAACAAAATGTAAAATAATCCAAGAAGACAATCATTCATCAGCCGATCAGAAACGTAAGAAATATGATCACATAGAAACGCATCTAAATAAAATATGCAACAATCCTTTAATTAAGTACAGTTTTAAATAATGTTTAACTCTTTGCACTGGACAGAAAACGGGTCTGATATTTAAAAAGATGAAGCTCTGAACTTCAGTGAACTAAGAACTTAAAAACCTTATTTGCTTTAAAGCAATGGATCCTCTTTACTTCCACTACAAATCTTATAAACAAAAATACAAATTCAAAAATCATTTATGTCGCCAATACTAAGAATCTATAAACAAGCTCCTGTATCTTGCTGAAAACTTGAGTTTGTGTTTTTCAAGTGTAACAAGATATTTACACTGGAAACTAAACTAACAATACTTGGAAATATTTTGTGGGTTTTTTCAGTGAAGCTTTGCTCATCATATTTTAAATGTTAATTATTAGTTAATCCATATAATATAATAAGGCCCACCAGGAGAATTTGATTCTCCTGGTGGGCGGGTGAACGAACGAACAGTTCTTAAACTCAGCTGGAGGGAAACATTTTGACCTGCCGTCTTTTTCCATTTGTCCTTTTTCTGTGTTAATTTGCTCTCCTGCTGAGTTATTATTAATTTTGGCATTTCACTTTCAGGAATAGTTTTGAATAAAGTGGCATGAAAATGGGAAGCGACAGGATATTTAGACCATCTTTCAAAGCCTGCTGATTTTGCGTTAGGTGAATATTTTACCGTAGTCTGTGACACTCTCTCCCTGAAGTTGTTTCTTTGGCACAGATGAGAGCAAAGTGCTTCAGAAATACCAGCTTCCTGACAGTTTGAGCCCGTTTGCTCTCTGGTTGGTAATTTATTCTTTTATGAACGTAGAATGTCGAGTCATTCGTCTTTCCTTTCTCATTTGATTGCAAGTGATTGATGGAGCGCCAGGCTGAACAACTGCTGGAAGCAGCAAACAGATGAAGCTCATAAACACTCATAAGAACATAGAAGCATTTGTTCTTGTTCACCTGAGCGAACAAACTTACTCCAGTAAGGGAACGTTTTCTCTGAAAGCAGCATTAGCGGGGAAAAAGCTAAGTGAATAAGCTAACTGAGGAAGCTAACTGAATAAGCCAAGTGAGTAAACAAAGCTGAGTAAGCTAAGGGAGTGAGCCAAGCAGGGAAGTTAAGTGAGTAAGCTGAGTAAGGAAGCTAACAGAGTAACTAACCAAGTGAGCTAACTGAAAGTGGGTAAGCTATCTGAGTAAGCTAACTGAAGAAGCTAACCTAGCAGATGATTTGTGGGCAGAATGTGAGCCACTGTTAGCTGCAGCTGTGGCAGCAAGCAGCTGCAGAGCGGAGCAGAGAGATGACTGCCTTCCTCCGCATGCTGTCATGATTAAAGGGACGTCGGATGTTTCAGCAGCGCAGGAGCTTATTTGGAAAGGAACTGCCATAAATAGCCGCTGGGCTTTGTTTTGTTTTGAACAGAGCCACATCTCTCAGGGCATAAATACATATTTTTCTGTGATAAAATACCTCAGAAAGGCCTTCATGCCTTCTGGTGTTTTTTGGATTATTACCAGCTGGAATTAAAATGGCAATCAACGTGGCGTGTCTCCTCTTTAAAGGTATAAAACATTTTCTATTCTGCAATAAACAAAACAAAAAGAAAGCTGACCTCAGGGTATATCTCTATTGAACCAAACCACATCTTTACTTCTTCCTTCTTTGCAGACTTTGTGCAGGTATCTGAAACTTCTCCAGCTCCTTTCGCCTCCTGGCTGCTCTCTGCTTCAGTGATCTTTAAGTTATTTTGCATTTTCCCAATTGGATATGGGTTTAAGCTTTTCTGACAAGGTCATTTTCTCTCATTTAAATATGTTCCCTTTCACCATTCAAGTGTTTTTATAAGAGAAAATGTTAATGGAAATCATTTTAGTGGAGAACTCCTGTCTGAGTTCAGAAGTTGCCCATTGTCATCATTATACAAATTTCCACAAATCCTGAATAATTTTCTCTGCAATGCAGAAATGATCAGTCGGCGCTGTTCCAAACCTGATGGAAAACAGTTTCCTTATGACCAAAAAGCCTTTTTTTTAGTCTCATTAGCTTACTGTAGCATCAATAATCATGTCTAACGATGCCTTTTGGGGACTTTAGCCGTTTTGTCTTTTGATTTCTTGTTGAAGCAGAGCTGATTTATTTGTTTCTCACAGCGTTTTGAACCAGGATCCATATGTACAAAGATTGTGTTTTCTAACCTTTGTGGGTTTAAAGTTTGAGCCTGTGCACTCCTCCTATTTGGATCCAATTATGGATCCAAATAGTCAAAGATCCTCTACTAATTTGACTTGCATAGAAATGTACAACACTAACAATATACTATAAATAAAGTATACTATAATAATAAAGTTTTCTGAAGTTTATGGTTTGCATCTTGTTCTTCTGCAAATGTTATTTTATAAAAACGTGAAAGCACCCAATAAATGACAATGTGTTTACATGTAGATGACAACATTTATTTAAAGTTATTTAAAAAATAGTTTTTACATCATAATTAGCTTCATCCTCCTCCTTGTTTTAAACTATGCAGATGGATCTCTGAAGACTGGGAACATTGTACCAAAACCTGTGGCTCCCTGGGTTTCCAGATCCGGACGGTTCGCTGCATGCAGTTCCTCCATGACGACACCAGCCGCTCCATCCACAGCAAATACTGCAGCGGGGAGAAGCCAGAGAGCCGAAGACCCTGTAACAGAACCCCGTGTCCAGCCCAGTGGAGGACGGGCGCCTGGTCTCAGGTACTCCAAACGTTCTCTGACCAGAAAAAACTATGTCTTGTATAAAGTTCTGTCCTTGGTCTCAGCTCACATCACGGGTAAAATATCTTAAATGTTTTGTGACGTAGTTCAGCAGTGGTCTTATTATGCTGTATATTTAGCAAAACTGCACTGGAACAATAGAGACACTTTTTTCACGTTACCAATGGCAGAGACGACAAAGAAGAAGACAGGAAGTGGTTGGAGGGTGACGGTTTATTATCTTGTAATGTTTACGTACGTCGTCACCATGATTTTTAACTTCTTATTGTTTGAACAAGCTTAAAGTGTGATTTCAATGTCATTTCTTACTTAATGGAAACACCACAATTGTGAAATTGTGTGTTGCTTTTTTTACATGAACAAAATATAAGCAAAGATTTGCAGGTACTGATGGATTCAGAGAAATAGTTCAGAGGATCAGATCAGAGCAGCAGCTTGGAGAGGAAGACAGAGGAAAAGTAGAGACAGTTTGGATGTTGGAAATGGAAAAGAGGAAGACTCGAGAGAAGATTCGTGGACATGGAGATGATTGTTGTAACGGGGGAGGAGTTAAAGGCTGATACTGCATGAGGAGAAGCTAGAAGAAGAAGAATGTCCAATATGTCTGGCAGCACCTGGGTTCTCATGATGGTCCCTCCTTTACATGCACTGTTCGCCCTCTTGCACTTGGTTCTTGTTTTTGATGCAATATTTGCAAAAAGATTAAATATCAGGTGTTTTGTTTTTCCTCCTTACTCGCCGTACATTTGAAATTTTGACATTAATTATTTTTTCACAGACAGCACTCAGGCAAAAGGAAACAGATTTCAGACGTGAGCTCATCTTCCCATCCAGGCCAGCTGGAGATCCAGCAGCATTTAACCAGCAGAATCCTGAAAGGAGCATCCAGCAGTTTAACAACAGTCTGCTGCTGTAACCGAACTCAGTCACTGATAAAAATAACGCCTCTGTGACACGTTTTACACACTAGTAACGGTGCCATTTTCTTTGATAAGTACCTCTTAACGCTGTCATTCAGGTCATGAGGTAAATTGAAGGCTTGTTATGAAAGACTAGTTGGTCTTACTCTACATTTATTGAGCTAATAGTTAATTAGATGCATCAATACGGGCAAAACGTTGGTCTTTTCTGCAGCACATGACGCCTGTCAGGAACATGAAGGAGTCTTTATTACTGTTGTATTAAAAGTGCTTTAAAAGTGTCAACTTTATTTGGTAAATAATGACAATGTAATGCTAAGTTGCAAGTATCAACTTTGCATTAAAAGTGTGATTATTTACCTGATGACGCTTCATGACATCAGGCACTCCGCCATGTTTATGCCAGTCTTATTTACTCCCCTTTAATTAAAGTGTTCCTGTATCATTTATCACTGCTTCTGAGTAATTCAGTCGTGCACTTACACAGAGGAAGTAACCAAAGTTACCTGCAAGTTAAAGAAACTCTTTCAAAAAGTAAAAAAGAAATCAATTCATTCAGTAAGAAGCTGCATCCTAAAGTAAACCTGGTTGAATGGTCTCTCAGTTGGATCCCAGCAGATGAAATGTTTTGGTGCTAACTGGTTGATTCTATTCCCTGCAGACCGTTCAGCCCTAACAACACAAACGCTGTGAGGCATTTAGCTTCCAGCTGGACGTCGAAGTCGACTTGTTATCCTGGCCAATTACCCAGACGTTCCTGCGCCTGTGTGACCTTCCTCCTCTAATTCCTGTTCTTTCCGTGCCCAGTGCTCCGTGACGTGTGGGGAAGGGCTGGAGCGGCGGCAGGTGACCTGCAAGGCCGGAGATCAGTGCTACGGGGACAAACCTGAGGCGGGGAGGCCGTGCAGACCGGGACCGTGCCACGGTGAGCATGTCACAGGTTTCCCATCTTATTTTTACAAACGGGCCACTTTAAGTTTGTATTTTTCCTCCCTTAAAGCTGAAGTATGTAACTTTTATAAAACAAAGTTCTTCCATATTTGGTAACAGTCTCCAGGTTCAGACAGAAAATCTGTGAAATGATTGAGCTCCTCTGCTTCCCCCCAGTGCTAACATGGAGCAACCAATCAGCAGGTCTTAGCCCGTTTGCACACAGCACCGCCCTCTGCTACGCCTCAGCTAGCATAGGGTGCCATGAATGCCAAGGCTAGTTAGCATAGCCACTGATAATGGCAGATAAACGGCTGTCCTCTGTGAATCATGCTCATGTGTGCGCTTTACATCTGTCTGCTGAACTATCGCTGGCAGAGCCTGTCATGAATGCTAAGGCTAGTTAGCATAGCCACCAATAACAGTGGAAAAACACTTTTCCTGTAACGATAACCTGTTTCGTGCCATTAGCACATTTAGCAGCACATTCATGAGGATGATTGGCAGCACTAAGCCCCTCCTCCTGGCCCTGGTTGGCTGGTTTTGGTTTTCATTTCTTCAGACGTTAAAAGATGGAGGACATCGAACTTTTCACAGATTGTTGACGTAAATATCAAAACATTTTTTATAAAAGTTACATAATCCAGTTTTTATGTCTTTACTGTGTCAAAATAAAAACTTAATTTAAACTAATAACTTCTGTTTAGCTGATTCACTTTCAGACTTCCGAGTGCTTTTAGCTACTTCTGCTGTTCAACTATATATTTGCAAATGGTTTCTGTGTAGAGCTTTAATGCATTCGTGGCACAGGAAGAAGGTTTTCTATTATTCTGCTAGTTGCTCTGCAGTGGCTGTAATGCTTCCTAAGTGGTTTCAAACAGCAGCACATTTCTATTCTTTAAATATAAAACCGCCTACCACTGTGACTCCGCTGAATGAATAATGAACGGCAGCGGGAACCGGAGCCTGAGCAAAACCTTCCTGGAACTCATTTGTAAGTTTGTAAGGGGAGTCGAGTCACGCCTCCCGTCGCTGCAGAGCTTCTCTGAAAGTGCAGCTAATGACTCGTGTTTCTATCAGCTCTGATGCTCCTCTTTGCTCTGCGATGCATTTTCTGTTAGTGTGATATTTACCGAGCCGTCGTTGTCGTCCTTTTGTTTGACTTCCAGATGAGCCGTGCGGCGGAGACAAATCCATCTTCTGCCAGATGGAGGTGTTAGCAAGGTACTGCTCTATTCCAGGCTACAACAAGCTGTGCTGCGAGTCGTGCAGCAAGCGCACTGGAAGCTTGTCTTTGTTCTCGGAGGCGGCGGAGATGGAGGAACACGTGCGCTTCGGTTCAGCCTCCCAGCTGCTGGAGACGTTAATGGCCAACGCCACCGGCAAGCAGAGCTCAGGAAAAAGCAGCGCCGCAAAACGCATCACAACCCCAGCGCCGCTAAAGAAAGCCCAGCCAAAGATCTCCAAAGCACCGAGGAGAGTCCCACGAGATTTAAACCTCTCCCCATCGCTCCTCCAGGAGCCAGAAGGTCAAAGGTCAGACAGTTTGATGGGCAGCCGGTGGCCTACGTCATACTCTGAAGTTGAGAGATGAAAGTGAAGCGTGTTCCCTTTAGGACTCACGGACAGTAGATTTTCCAGACCAAACACACAGAGAGTCGGAAGGCGGAAGGAGAAGTGCTGGTTCACTTTGTTCTTATCGATGTCATCGGCCCTGAAGTGGACTTTAAATACAACGCTGACGTTTCCCAGACGGCCCCTCCGTCTGTGAGCTGAAGAGTTAAAGACCCAAAGGGAAAGTTGTTCTAGTCAAATTACAAAACCAAGTCTGTCAGTCTGAGTCCAACAGGTGGCGTTCCAGACAAATTGCTGCTTTATTCAAAACACAGTATTGAATTCTGGATTTTAAACAATCAAAACGTCTCAGAGATGTTTATGAAATTTCCCACATTTTTGTTCTGATTGGTTTATTTTTCAGTTTTTGTCAAAAATAAAGTTCACAGTGTGAACGTTGCAAGTTGACACTGTGCAACATTCATCTGTAGTAGAATCTGGTCTGCTGCCTCCAACAACTAGAAAACATTTATTAAGAAGAATCTAAAGATTTAGGAATCACATCTCATCTCCTGTTTTTAATCTGAATCACTTTAACGACGATTTGGTTTCTGTTTTTTACTCTTGTAAGAGTTTAAATCTATTTTCTTTTGTTTTAATAATCTCTTTAATAGAAACATTTTTTTGTTTTGAAATTGAACAGTGTGTGCTTAAGGTTTACATTAGGTGCCGAATAGACAGGGGAGAAAATAGCCACAGCAGAAGAGCTAATTAATCTGTGAAAGGGAAAATGTCAGGCTGCATTTGTGAGTCGAGAAAAAATCAAATGTTTTGAACTTTTATACTAGACATGGTGGCGCTGCTCTTCTCATTTGCTTAATAAGGTTTTTTTCTGCAATGCCTTAATTCAAAAAGATGTGAAGTTTTATCAAAGTCCTTTTACCTTTAGCTGCCATTTGTCTTGCCAAAAATATTCAGAAACTTGACTTGAGAAGAATTTCATTTAAAAAAATCAAAACAAACATGAAAGGTTAAATGTTACCCAGCTTTGTTCTGTTTTTTTAGATGTGCTGCCTTTAATTTCTGACAGTATTTCCACAGTTTTCTGTAAATATCGCACATGAAAACATCAGTATTACCTTGAGAAAACTTTGAAACCTTCCCTGTTGCTAGATTAGCGTGGTTAGCATGTTCAATATTGGTGCTGTTAATATCAGAAGGAATGAAAATTAAGTTAAAATATTCAGAACATGTACATACATTCTGAATATTTTCTTGTTACAAATATATTTTTTGTATGTTTTTGTTTTTATAAACGGTGGCTCCCTCGATTCTTGACCCGAGCTCGAGACAGTTAGCTTAGCTTAGCTTACTGTAAAGGCTTGGTCCAACATAGCATCTGAATCAACCACATTCCCCAAGTTGTGCAAAAAGGAAATATATTTGACTTTGGTTCCACTTTCAAAAGCTAATATACAACATGTCACTTTTATTTAATCAGATTCACCGAACAAAGATTAGCTTCCTAGGTCCAGCGAATGCAAAAAAGAGTTAAATTATTTCATGAATCATGAACATTTTTACTCAGTAAGACTTGAAAAGTCAAAGAATTGAATCAAATAAGACACATCCTTACTGGTCACTCTGCTTGTGCTGGTTTAGATTCTGTTTGACATTTAAAATGCGCCTAAAAAGACGTAGTTTCACTAAATTCCCATGAATATTCCTGGGAGGTTTAGCTCCACATTGACATGATCACATGAGTGTTGCTGCAGATTTTTTGGCTGCACATGCATGACATGAAATCCCTGCTCCACCACATCCCAAAGCTTGGAACCAGAGGCTGTTCAGTTACATTTTGAATAAAATGGAGTTTTTGGTGCTAAAGCAACAACATTCAATATGGAGTCCAACATAATAGACAATATCGTCTCACGCCTTTAAACCAGCAGCAGCTGAACTGTTGGCACGGCCAAATCCAGAATCATCTGAATGTGCTCAAATAAAAAAATAGATTTTTAGTTTGCATTTGTCCAGCTTGTGATTTTAAGCCCTTGTGCTAGAAGTGGCTATTTGAGCTGTTGTTCCCATCATTTATTTTCTCCTCGTTCTTTTCTGGCATCAACCAGGCTTTTTTGTTCACACAGCTGCTACTTATGGGTTATTTTCTCTTTTTCTGGTCATTATCTGTAAATCTAAAAGATGGCTGAAAATCCTCAGTTTCTGAAATACTCAGACGAAACAATCTGACACCAACGACTCTGCCAAGTTCAAAATCCTTTAAATCCTCATTTTGTTCCCATCCTGAAGTTTAAACTTCTGTCTAAATAAATTGCGTTTCTGCCTTTTGGTTGAAATCTGAGTTACTGAACTGGTGCAGCCAATCGACTGGCCAGAGAGTTTGTCTCATCTGAAGCGAACAAAATTCTTGTTCAGATCGCAAAAGACTATTGTTACTAAATTAAAATGACAAACATTTTATTTTGTTCTGTGAAATGATCCAGCAAGCATCTGTGGCTTATTATTTTTTTTGTCAGTTTTAACAAGCTCTCTCTTTTTGACAGGAAGTGCTAAAAGCTTGGCAGAGACATAAATTTCGGATGTGTTGCTTTCTGACTACAACCAGCTATTATTTCCAAAATGTTATGCAACAGCTCAAAGGAGAGATGCTGCATGAGCTGCTCTGTATGCATATCAAAAGAAATTCATGTGATGCAGAATTTCATTTCATCACTTCATTTCATAAAAGCGATGAAATGAAGCCTTTTTTTAAAACATCAAGTCCTGTTGCATCTGTAATGTGTTGGATAATTATAATTATGTTCTCAGCCTGGTTTTTTTAGTGGCCCAAATTGGTCAGATAATTATTAACTAGATTAATCAGAAAATAGGTCATGCCATCAGTTTCACTCTCAGTTTCCAGCCTCCAGCATGCTGAGGTGAGTGAATCTTCACCACTGGAAACAGCGTAGAGCTGCGTTAGATCGTTTTTTGTAACTTTGTTGATCTGGGGACCAATTTCTATGCATCTTATGCTATTTATGTTTCAGTGTTAAGTGCTTGTAATGTGCTGCCAGTGTTATTTTTCTATTTCACCTCATCTACATTTCCCATTAAAATGAATGTCAGACACGCTATAGAGTATAAAATTAAGTTATTGTTAGAGTTTTCAAATATTTTTCTGTTGAACATGCTACGGTGCTGAATTTTTTCAATCAAGGATTTTCTAATTTGCTAATTAATTGTGTTAAAGTTGATTAAGGGCATTGAACTGGTGCTTCAGGAACCAAAGGGCTTTGCAGAGGAGGAAGTGCTTTTATTCTTTAATCCTATATAAATGTTTAATTTATGTAGGGAATAAATTCACTTTTATTTTCCTCTCAACTTATTTCTATTCAAGTGTTGATGCTGTTATTGGATCCGGGATATTTCAGCTGTTGAATAAATATATAGATTTTATTTTACCGCATTATTGGTAATTAAAAGTACTAACATGTGGACCAGAACAAAAAAAACAGCTCAACCTCTATTAGAGAGAATTTACTTTATACCAACTAAGCTTGTATAAATATATTAACTAATTTAATAGATTTACAATAAAGACATTCCAGTTGATTTATTGTTTTAGAGCTTGAAGAAAAAAAGTCTAGAAATCAAACGATTCAAAACGTTTCTGATCAAATCTGGGCTGATAAACTTGTGTGTTGAACGTTTCATTTTTTTACAGAACAAAAGCCAAACTGTAAGCACAATAAGCTGGACTTTCAACAGGACCTTACTGTCTATGAAACCTATTTTCTCCTAGATTCTTTAAAAAAGTAGCTTTTTATGGCGAGTTCAGCAGAGAGAAAGCTAATTTATTTCTGAAAAGGATTTCCTAACTACCACCATGCATCTGACTGCAATAGCCAAAGACACGGTTTTGTGTTTTCAGCAAATAGTTTTCAGCTTTTCACAGTCACTCCTGTGTGCCAATGTACAGTGAGACATGTATATAGCATTGAGTGCATAAATATTTATTGAAAGGTTTTTTACAGTGGGTGCAGGAAACTGCAGCAGGTACATCATGGAAACCGAATCACCTTCTCTTGTCATTCAAATAAGTAAATGTGGTAGAATAGAAATGACTTTGTGTTTTAGTTGTAAATATACCTGCTCAGTTTTGAGTCACTTGTCAGAAGGCTGTTTGTTTCCTCAGCTGTTTTGTAGCTGTTAGTCGTGCATCACAGCAGCATGTGCTGACTGATCAGAGTTAATAAAAAACAAGTGTTTTAGTTTTACATTTTCCTCCCCAGTTCCTTTTTAATTGCTGCCTTGAAAAGCTGCTGCTAATGATCTAGAGAGCTTAATACTAGAGTAGTTGTAGGTGATAAATGACAATCCCTGAGCCGCAGACAGATGTTCTAGCATAGGAATCTCTATGTACTGTATCGACGCCGTTGTTTCATCCGTGTTTCAAACACCGTCAGCTTCTGCTCTGTTCTGCTTTGTATTGTTTGTGTAGATGGAATTGCACACTACTGATGCTGTTTGTTGTATTGGGGAGCACATAGCAATAAAGGATTTGATGAATTAATGTGATTTCTTGCGTTTAGACTTTCTGCAGTGTTTCTTTTTGTCA
The DNA here is from genome assembly GCA_902982915.1 of Phalloptychus januarius. Lineage (NCBI taxonomy): Eukaryota > Metazoa > Chordata > Actinopteri > Cyprinodontiformes > Poeciliidae > Phalloptychus > Phalloptychus januarius. The sequence goes on from CADWAE010000482.1 coordinate 329,180, forward strand.
GAGAAACATTCTGCAGATGTAGAAGACACAAACTAGACACAATTTGCTAGACTGTATCTAGCAAATTAGACACAAAGTCAGAATTTGCTCTCAGCATGTGAAATGTTCCACACATTCAGCTCTAAATGCCTGAAATTCAAGAGATCAATATTGAAGTTCTTTTTGCAGTTGAATTCATTCAGCCAAACCTCAGAAAAACCTGGAGTCCCCTCCTTCTCTTGTGGAGTGGATTCCATGTTTGAATTATTGCTTAAAAACATTTGAGCAAAAATGATATTAAAAGGGTAGTCCTGTGTTTTTTCCATTACATAGGATAATTAACTAACTATGTTAACCTCAGCTTAAAGGTTAAGCTGAGGTAAAAACTAACTGACATTCAAAAAAAAACAAAAACATGGAAGATTTCTTTTTTGGGGGGTAGAATAAGGCAACAGACACCCAAATTTTGAAATAGCTCATTAAAAAGACAGAAAAAAAACATTACAGTGAATGATTTAATCAAAAATAAAAATTAATGTGCACCATTACAGAATAGTGGTATGCTTATGTAATTTAAAACGGAAAAAACACAACAGTCATAGTCATAACCTCAGTTTGTTATGACTTAAAATAAATTTGACTTTGTCATTTAAAGCCTTGAAATTGGGCCTCTGTCTCTTTAAGAAGCTCCTGCTCTTTCTGATACTCCGTCTTCAGGAAGTCATGCTCGTCTGTTAAACCTTCAACAACGTTTTCACCAGCGTTGCTCTGAGTAGCTCCTATAATGAGCTCAGTAGATCCACCAGGTGTTTGCTAATTGCTGCTGGCTAGTCTGAAGGAGCTCTGTGACAAACTGCAGCTCCAAGGAGGAGATCGATCGAACAAGGCGTTTAGCACAGCTGACTGGTTGCCATGGAGATTAAATTATTTCTCAAACAAGTGTGAAAGAATGAAAGCAACATATTTATAGCATGCTGTAAAGCTAAAAAAAAAATTTAGTTTTTTTCAGGCTCATCTCAATTTTTCCCGGAACACATGCAAACTTTAAGAAAATATTCTGTGGAGTAAAACGAAAGTTAAACTCTTTGCTAAGCTGCGTGTCATTGTGCATTTCAGAAAAAGAACACCAGCAGTAAAAACACTGGTGGTGCTACTGTGTTGGTGTGAAAGCACTAGAGACTGGGTCTTTATGATTGCTTTCCTTAATTATTTAAAAGGCATTTTAATTGTGCAACTACTTGTAATCGTTGCCTTTGCTGCCATTTGGCCACGACTCCCTGGGAAAATTGGTTTTTACTCTGGGACTGTCCTTGTTAGACAAAATATAAAATAAGAATTTTAGTCTTAAGATACTGTCTCTTCCTTCCTGCTACCCTGAGGGGTTATATTTATCCTTCAGACAGGAGCAAAGACTTTCTTATATCCCTGCTTTCACAATTTTCTGCTTGCTGGTTTTTGTTTCAAGCACCAGAGATTTAGACTTTTCTTTTTTTTGTTGCTGACAGATACTCACAGGCTGAAGAGAAAACCCCAGAGAATCACTCGACTGTTTATCGCTTTGTTTTCCATTTTAAAGACCCTAAACATGTTTGAAGAAATCTGGCCAGTCTGACGAAAACCCCATCAGAAATGTGTGTTTTCTTTCCTATAAATCCAGGTGTGTGCTGAGCTGCAGCTTGCATATGCAGAGCTGCATTATAACAAGGCTCTGACTATTTTTATATCCATAGCTGCTGCACAATAGAATCAGTAGCAGAAACTCGGAAGGTCAAAGGAAAAGGTTTTAATTGTCTATGGGCCCTTTGGCTCAGAAGAGAATCATTTTAACAAAGGCTGTTGAATATTTTAACATTATCCTCCTGCTGTTCACCAGGCTCAGCGTTGGGTTACGACTTCTAAAATAAGTGGGAACATCTTTAAAATCACATTTTAAATATCAATAAATTTAACATATATACATTGTATTTATTCTCAACAAATACAAAAATTACACAGTATAAGCAAATGATATAAATGTATGTTAGGTAACAAAATCAACTTAAATTTCATGCATGATTTGGGCATCTGTATAATTTATTGTAGTAATTCAGTTCTGACAGTGAAGCGCATATATAGGGAAACATTTCAAGCATTTATTTCTGTCACTTTTGATTCTTTTTGGCTTACAGCTGATGAAAACCCTAAATTCTGGTTCTAATGAATGAAAACAGCAAAAATAAATTTTATTCTTACTGAAATGTTTTGTTTTGGCCTCTTCTATCATGGGGATGACTTGTCAATAACACCCTGTTGCTAAAGAAGGAGGCTGTTCAGAGTGCTGCGTTTGAATGGAAAGTTAGGTGGAGAGAAAAAATGTAAATTCAAGATGGTCAACAAGAAAGATTTCTTTTTGCACTAAATTGTCCAATATTGAAAAAATGCAGTCATTCTTAAATTCAAGTTGCTGTTGGAAATAAAAAACATACGTCCTGAGTGGTGAAGATGCTCATTTTCATGTTTCTATCCGTACTTTTGTAACAGCAACATGCTGCACTATGGAGGTTCATTAACTGTAAAATTAACGACAGCTGACACTTAAAATACACCACTGAGTGTAATGAATCTTCTTAATGAGGGTTTCACCTTTTTAAATTGAATCTCTGACATGAGTGAACTCCCTGATGATAATCTAATTTATTGTAATGCACATAATAATGTCTTCTCATTGGTTTTTATTTACCAAATGTGCGTTATTTCAATGGTTGCTATCGAAGATCAGCCTGCAGCAGCGCAGTGTGCTGCTGGTTTTAATATCCTGCTACATTTCATCTCGTTGCTTATCTGATGAGAAAACTAGAAGGATGCAGTTAACAGAAGAACAGTTTGTTACTCCAGAGTCACTGTCACTGGTTTAGCCTTTCAACATTATTTCACTCGTTTTCTAATTATTTTTTGAGTGCTAATTAGGAGCCACCGTGATTTTTTTTCTTCTTTATTTTGGTGCGGCTACAGTGAACCAGGCGTCTGACACTGAGCCAGCTTCCCCTGGACATGACTGATGAGTCGTTATCGTTTCAGCTGGCACACTTGGAGCTGATTTGCACGAGTGGCTTTTTTTGGCAATTGCTGCAGCAACGTGACAAAAGCCAAATGTCCAAGAAGCCTCAGTCCTGAGTTTGTGTGATATCGTGACTGTAAAATGTTACCACCAGGGTTCTGGAGGGGTTTCCCAGTGAAGTATTGCAGCTAAAGGTTGATTGCATTTCCCTGCAGTAGACAGTCTAGCTTATCCTGTAGCACAAAACAGAGTAATCCGTCTCTAAATATTATTTAAAAATACATATGTAGCATTGCTAGGGTGGGTAGATGTCAGTGTTTGAATGGATTTAGCTGTGGCGTTGCACATTCATTCTTTTTTAACCATTACAGTATCAGATTCCTCCTTTTGCTGTGAAGACTGCTCAAACCAAACCACACAAATACAAACTGTATAAAGGCATCAATACTGTAGCAATCAAACAATAAATGCAACGTGAATATTGAATAAACAAACAATACATATCTTACAGAAGAGTAACAGAAGGTAAGGTTCCTAACATTTTTTAGTTTAATGACTTTTTACAGTTAAATCCATAATTTTAAAAAACATTAAAACAGCATTATTTCACTTTTTTCTGTACAGTTGCTCTTTAAGTTTGGCTTACTTTAATAAAGTAGAACCTCGTCTATTTGCAGCTTAGTGTTTGTGGGACCATTCCCAATTATTTTCCAATTGTATTTTTTTTAGTTGAAACACCTTAGTTCAAGACTAGGAAGGTATTGGATATTACCTGCTGCTGTAGTGCCAAGATGGTTTCCACTGTACATATTTATACATATTATAGCTGTTGCACTTAATCAAATGATTCAAAGAACTCTTTAAAAAAAGACAACTTAAAAAATCCTCGAGGCTTTGATTAATAAATTTACAAATGTACAAATTAGCGACTGGATTCCGGCCGGACTTTTATTTGTGTTACACAAAGCTCTCACTTCCGCCAATCAGCGGTTGACGAATGCTACGTGCTATTATTAGCAGCTAAGGGGGGAAACGGCGACGAACAGCAAGTAGCAAGAAAGAGACAAAGAGTATCAAGAGTGTGGGATCATTTTTTATCTGAAAAGAAAAAACCGTCATAGATTAGCGCGAACTTGCTGCTAAACGGAACTGGCGTTTCACAACAGGAAGTCCTCGATGCTCCGTCCTGGATCTCCTCACATTAAGCTACTGGATGCTAACAGGTGACAACTTCGTTCCCTTTCCAAAAAAATCTTAGTATAGAGAATCTGGCATGGAAATACATTTTTGCCTGACGTTATATGTATTTGCTGCAAAATAGATTAGAAATATTTATTTCATTGTGTCTTTTAATACTTCAAACTAGAGACAAAGTGATTTTAAATAATGTTATTTTTAACAAACTGAATTGTACTTTACAAGCATTTTCTCTTTCATGTTTTCTTTGCTAGTTTGATTAGCTTCTACAGAATTGGACTGTTTTTTATTCGATTAGTCTATTAATTAATCATCAGAATAATTGATGCTTTACTCAGTCACTTTACAACTGCGCTAATGCACATTAGAGTTTATGTGGTGTTTTAACTATTAAAATAAGCTGTCAGACGGGGTCTCAAGTATCTTTGGATTGTGTCTGTTTAGGGTTGTTGTCCACAGGCCCCCACAAATCCTGCACCCTCCAAAAACACAAAATATTACCAAGAACTTTTTATCCAGTTTCTAGTGCAACTATCTTAATACACTTGAAATAAGTGAAACTAACTTAGAAGTAACTTTTCAGCAAGATATAAGAGCTTGTGTTTAAGTAAATAATTTCTTGATATTGGTGAACAATTACTAGTTAAACTAGCAGATTATTTCACTGTAAAATAGGAAAAATGTCTTGCTGATAGTGAAATTATCTTCTAATAGATTAAGTACTTTTTCATTATTTGCAGTGAAAAGTTCTCCATAGTTTTGCTTTGTAGAACAAATTAAGACATTAATCCACTGATGGATAAGAATCTGACATCAGTCAGTAAGTTTAATTTATCTGGAGTTTCATTGTGATGTTTTTAGCTTCCAGAGGGGATTTTCTTTGTTTCTCAGTGTGTTTCTATAATTTAGCTGCCTTATGTCTCAACTTCAGAGTATTTTATTGAACAATGTTGGGACGTGTGAAGTGTCATATCTCATGCATATTGCTCAGGAAGTTCCCACAGGTTCCCTGCTGCTTGGGTTTTATTTTTTTCATGGTCAAAGTTAATGAGTTGTGATGTTGACACAGACAGATCTCCGCCTGAGGTTTAACAGCTGATTTCCCTGTTGTCGTGGTAACGCTGTGGATTCAGTGGGAGGAAAGGATGATCCTTCTCATGTCGTCGGTGGAGTTCCCGCAGGCAGCAAACATTTACATGACAGAGTTTATAAATGTGAGTTTGCAAAAATGAGGGCTGATCTCACCAAAGCTTGTTTTTGACAAGCTCAACTAAATCTATTCCTCACAAGCAAAAAAAAAAAAAAAGTTTTTCTTGATTAACTACTAAAAACCCAAAATATGTAAGGATATTTTTATTTAAAATCTCACCAGTTTGAATAAATGTGTTGCTGGTTCTCATGTTGATGCCCAGCTCTGTGAAACCTGTGAGAAAGAAGCCGCTCAGCCAGATCCATCCGGCTCCAGACTCTCCTGGTGTTAACTGGTGATGCTCTCTGACCAACAGGCTTTTGTCTCAGACAGTAGGTGTTCGATAACAGTCTCCTTACAGCATTTCACAATTAAGACCAGAAGATGCTCACTGTCTCACAGACGGTCCCTTTTCAGTGAATGTTGACGTCTACATTCACCAACTCCTATTAATCTTTATCCAAAAACAAATCATTTAGTTAATTTCTTATCTTTTCTTTTTAATGAATGTGAAGTTGTTTTTTTCAGGGTTTTCAGTATCATTATCAGGGTTCATCTTTTAAAAGGCTTGAATTTCAATGAGGTCTTTTCAAGGTTTGGAAAGTGCTAGTTTTGTAGTAAAGCCTAAATGTAGAAAATGTTATTTACAGTTGAAATCAGATGTTTTCATAAAGTTAATAAAAACTTTTTTTTTCTCATTCCCCTGAAGTTAAATCAGACTGAACTGTCTTGTTTTAGGTCAGTTAGAATTTCACACGTTTCACTTTAAATCCAAATAAGCTGCAGGTGGCCACGCCCCCAACTCAGCCTTTACACTCACACTTGAACATTGGTGCAAACAGATGCTCAGTTATACAATTGCACGTTTCTGCTACTTCTGCTTTGTCAGGCAGTAGTAATACTCTCTCGATTTAGTAAAAGAGACAGTACTCAATTACTAAAATATTATTTTACAACAGCCCTAAATTATAACAGGTAAAACATTTTCACAGTTCTGAGCAAAAGAGAAACAGCTTGCGGTTCCACATTACTACTGAACTCTAAAGCAACTGTGACAACATTTTTCTTTGGAACAGTTTTACCGTCTGTCACTCGAGTCCATAGCACCCAAAATATGTAAGGATATTTTTACAAGCTACTTTACTTACATGTAAAGTAGCTTACATTTTAAGCCTGTTTAGTCAGGGTGAAACATGTAAAGTGGTGAAAATGGTTTCTCCTTCTCACATTCTGAAAATGTTAAACTACTCTGCCACTACTTTGCCAGGCGGCCGCGGCTGTAACAAATGTTTAAAAGTTTCTTTAGTTTCTCAAAGTAAAACTTGTATTTTTCCATCTGATAATTACCAGGAGCTTCATAAATACCAGCTGCCACAGAAACTGCAGACAGGAAGAAATGCATAAAAATGACATTATTCTAATTGGCTCAATAATCCATTTCTACTGGTGGAGGAGTCAGGAAGGGATCGCTGACCTGCCTCTACATCAGGCGTCTTAATTAAAAGAGAAATAAAATGGCAACATGTAAATTTTCAAAGGAAGAGTTTCATATTTATGTCATAATTTTTCTCGTCTGTTTATATTTGATTATTTAATTGGCTTCACTTTACCATCTGCTTAGCATCCATTCTGCTGTTGAGATCTACAGGCAGGAACAAAAGAAATAAGTAAAATAGGCTCTTCGGTTAACATTTCAAAAAGGTTGTGATTCCCTGAGGTGACTCAGCATTAACTATCAGATTATAGATTGGGATTGGGAGGGATTAGGAACCGCAGAAAGTAGATAACATGAGCATCTTTAGGTCATTTTCTAATGTTCTATTAATTAATAATGACAACAGTGAATGTTCACTTGTTTTGACTCAGAGTTTGAATATTATTTCAAAGTAAACTTGCAGGAAATTATCAGATATTTTAATTTCTCAAGGTCGGAGTTAATGAGATCTGATACCAAATCATCCCCTCTGGGTTTCACAGCTGATTTCACTGTTGTCGTGGTAACACCGTGCGCAGAGTTGAGGAACATCCTCGTATCATCAGCCTGTGTGGAGTTCCCAGCTGAAGCGGCGGTCTGTCTCAGCGGCACGCCGCCAAGTCGGCTCAGGGAGAAACAAACATTTGCGTGACAGCGTCTACAGTTGACCGAGTTTGTAAAAATAAGGACTGAGCTCGCAGATTTTTATTTTCCTTCCCTACAAGCATCCTGAGTCTGAGTAACAAATATTTCTGACAGACGCCGACTCCTTAAGGACGAGGATATAGAGGCGAAATCGGCAGATTGTTGAAACAATGGACCGACCCAAAACAATGCACTGTCACAGTGATTGTGACAGTGCAAGGTGATTGCAGGTGCTCTATGGAGGCACTTACTGATTCCTGCAGTTGGGCTGGAAAACAAAAAGCAGCATAATGCTCCAGAAGATGGGGCTCTAATGGTACTAATTAATTCAACAGGGCTTTTGTCTCAGACTGTGGAGGCATCAAAGAACATCATCATCACAAAGATTTTCACGATCACACAGGTCGTCCTTTCAGGCGTTTCTCAATCAACTCCAAATTCACAAACTCTTGTATTGACTCTTTGTGTGTCATTTAGATTTATTTAAATATTGTTGTCTAATACAACAAGCATTTTAGAGACTCTTCTCACTACAAGGCAATTTTATTTGTACTGCACATTTCATTAACGGGGCAATTCAAAGTGCTTCAAGAGATTAAAAAGAAAAACAGCAGAAAACATTATGAAGGAAATCGCTGAAAAGTTTAAAAACTTTTATTACTATTGAAGGAAACTCTAGATTTTGAACTCTGATTTAAGGGACTTCTTAGGCAGACCTGTGAAGACGTTGCTGCTGTAATCAATGTGACTGAAGATAAATACCTGGATGAGTTTCTCAAAATGTTCTTGGAATATTATTCCTTTAGTCCTGGAAATATTCTTCAGGTTCTTCAGGAAGGCTAACTTTGTAACTGTCTTTATGTGACTCTGAAGGTCAGAGTTCATCTCGATCCAGCTTTTGGGCCTGATCTCTGGTTTCTAGCTGTAATAAGTGAAGCTGCTGTTTCTCTGTAGGTCCAGTAACTGCAGCTGGGTTTATAAAGAAATGGCACCATCACACATTGATCTGTTTAAAGGATTCATTTATTGGTTGGATGGGTTCATGTAGATACCTGCAGATCTTTGGTTGTTTGCCAAGCTTCTCTTTCCATGGGCTCATAGAAGGACTGTGAAGCCAGTTCAATGTGCTCAAATGTTTTGATGCAGCTGTACAGACTCCACTATTAAAAATGGCATTATGCTTCACAGGTACCAATTTGTGCAGAAAATCCAGCTAGAATGTCAAAATCTTGAGCAAAACAATCGGGAAGACGCCTCCTGTCTGCAGCCGCCTGCCTGCAGTCCCCCTGCCTGCAGCCTCCTGCCTGCAGCCCCCTGTCTGCAGCCCCCTGCCTGCAGCCCCCTGTCTGCAGCCTCCTGCCTGCAGCCCCCTGCCCCCTGGCAGCCTCCTGCCTGCAGCCCCCTGCAGTCTCCTGCAGCCTCGGAGGGAAGTTCAAGCTCCCAACACTCACATCCTGGTTCTACAGTGAACAATCTGCTGCCGTGGGCTTGTTCCCTGCTTTAATTCCTTAGCGGTGTCAGACTGCGTTCTCATCTCTCCTCTGTGCCTCAGAGTGTTGATGGCTTCAGTGTTTCATGTTTAATCATCATGGAGAGAGCCTCTCCTCTCTTGGCCCCGTTTGTTTTCTTTCGGTCCTGATTTCACGCTCAGTCGTGGGAGAGGGACGGCCACACAACACATTTATCCAAACAACTCATCCTGAAGAAATTACTCCGCAGAGATCAACTTGCAGGCTGTCCAATCTTCGCATTTATTAATTAAATGTTTGATGACAATATTTCAGTGAGATTTGCATGTAATTTTTATTTTAAAAAATATGCCTTTGTTGCATTTGTTGCAACAGTTGTGTCAATATGTGAAGAATAATCTGTGATGGATTTCCTCCACCTCGTCTCTGCGTCTATGTTTTAATATAACAGAAGCAGGAAGTTATTTTCACTGCAACAAACTGAATCCAACACGTGAAAGCGTGACCTATGACCTACCTCTCCAAACTAAGACTGGAATTAGGGAAAACTTTGCATCGCTAAGCGTTTTGTTCAGGCAGCAGCCAGAAGCCTCTTGGCCGGTTTATTTGGAGTTCTGCTCATGTGGACGTAAACGCTGGTTGGTCCGAGTTTCACGGATTTAACATCAGCCGTGTCCTAAATTTGTGTTTGCATATCCAGAGCAGTTTATTAATTCAGCCTGGCTGCTCTGCGTCGCTCCGCTTTAATCTGCAGGAAACACTTTAAAGGCTTTTCAACAAGCACAGATAAACACTTCAAGACTGTTTCTGGTGGATTACATGAGACAAAACGCTCCTTTTGGAACATGCTTCAGTTATTTCCTTCATGTTCTCTTCAGTTTGTCTCCTACAAATATTTAAAACATAAATCCTCCCATTTAAGATGGTTGGACTGTCTGTTAGGTCTGATTTGTAGTTCTGTAGACTTGTTAATTTTCTGCTTTTATTTCTGTCTTTTAAACATCTTCAGCTGCTGCTGCTTTTTTTAATGAGACTAAATGATAAGTGCTTGACATGAGTCAGTAAAATGTGTAAACTGATTATAAAATGCAGTAAAATGTTCTTTGACTTCATTATTTTATGCTTTTCTAAAACATGTTTTTCTCTAAATGTAATTAGAAGATAAAAATAAAGACAACCATGATATATTTTACAGGTTAACTTAATTGGAAATGCCTTTTTTAACTAATGCACTGAGTCACGTTAAGCAGATCTTGGATCATTAACTGGTGCTCTAATCTTTGGTTTTTTTAAACTTATTTTCCCAATAAAACATATTTTTGATCAAACAAACCAAACCAGGCCAACAGCAGCAAACGATGACAGAATCTGGCTCCTCTGAACATAAATCAAAGTATTTACCTCCTATAGGAGTTTTTATTTTATTCTTCTTAGCAGTTGCTTTTATACCAAAGCAGCTTTCAAGTGGCTCACATTCCCTGAAGTCTGGAGATAGCAGGTTTTTTTAAATGCTCTTTAGAAGAAATGAAGCTCAATGCTGCAGATTCTGCTTTACAAATGCGTAGATTCCTACATTATATGAACATCTTTACGTTTCACACAAAGCATCAAGTGAAACATTATCCAGTCTTTTTATTTCCTGTTTTCCTCCAGCTGCTTCTGCTCGGTGTTTTTCTGGGGCTCTTGAATCTTAAACACAACTTGCTTGGAGTGTAACTCGATTTCATGGCATGAAATATTTTTAATTGAAGTAAGTTTCTCTTTTGAAGTGTTGTACGTTTGTGTCTGCAGCCCTTCTTTTGAGAAAAGCCAGTAGTTAGTCTTGAAAGCAAATGTGTGCTTTAATCATGACTGTCGAGTTTTACTCTAAAGCCAGAAAGAGCAGAATGACTCATAATTTATTAGGTGGCTGACAGCCTTTGGTTAGAAAATTACCAAAAATAATGATAATGTAGCTTCAAAAAAATTACATTTAAAATTGAATCTGTTTTGTGGCAGTTCTTGACATGTAGCAAATAAAATTGATGATTGTAACCTGAATCAACTTGCTGACACTGCATTGCAGTTCGAAGCTCCACAGGTAGAGCTGCTGCTTTAAAATAAAACATGCAACTCCAGTTACAGTAAGCAGAATAGTTAAATTATGAGAATAAAGTCAAATGAGAATAAAATATGGCAATAAGGCCTAAATAAGACAAGAACATGATGTCTCATTATTACAGATATCATAATGAGAATAAAAACATATTAAGCGGGTAGTTGTACATGAATTATGTAGCATTACAAAAACAGCCATAATAATGAGGATAGTCTTAATATTTTGAGAATGATGTAATTTTACGACTATTTCTTATTGTGGTGCTGATACTCTGTCATATGAAATAGCATAAAATCCCTTACAATGATAAAAACACAGCATGAAAAGCTTTTATCCTGAAATCTGCATATTTACTTTAAAAGAACCAGACAATTTTGTAGTTTTATGATTTTAACCAGGATCTGTTTCCTACTCTTTAAAAGATTCTCTAAGCTTCTCTTGGAAGTCTGACTCGATGTTTTAAATATTCTCATTCTCTAATGCTGCATGAGTTGCTGTTAATCCCGCTCTTATCCAGCGTCTCTGACCCGACAGGACAGCCCGGTGCAGAGAGCGTCGGATATTCACGGTGTTTCACTGGGATCGACCGCGTCTTAAATGTCTGTTCAAGCAGTCTGCAAACTCTGGATTATATGATATACCTGAGCTTGATTATTTGGATGGCTGAGGATAAACTCAGTAGAATATCCTGGAATCTGTTTCCAGATGTTGAAATGTTTTAGTCCAGTAGTTTATTGTGTGTTGAATGAGTTTTTGCACAGGAAGTGATCTCTGCAGCGGGTTTATTACTTTATTGATGACAGTTTTAGACGTTTTTCAGCTCACAGGACCACGGATGCACCCACACACAGTTTGGTCACAAACATGAGTCTTTGTACGAAAGCAGGACAGAGGTGAGCGGATTTCTATAGCATACACAGAAACAATGTTTGCTTTTTTTGCCTCTTACTGATCCAGTTCCCTCAGCAGACAATATTAACAAAACATAAATATTTCTCAAATGCTGCACATCAGTGACCGGCGCAGTAAAACTTCTCTTCCAGCAGAAAACCGTTTTGTTTTTGTTAATTAACACAGAGGGATTACACTGAAAAACAGGGATTATTTTAGAAAAAAAACACTTCTGGCCTGGGAATCACAGAGGTTTTTCACAGATATATTAAATGATGCCTGTAAGGAAATAATTAGGTAAGAAACTATGAAATATTAAGGAAAGGTGAGTTCCCTTCTGTAGGGAACATTTGGTCCAGCATTTTATCCAGTTGTGGTGAAAAAATGCAATCATTTACAATTTACACAAGTTTATGAATGATTGCATCTTTACCAGGATTTTAAATGATTTAAAACTAACTTTAAGCTTTTCAAATGGTGAAAAGATGCCAAAGCAGAAAAAATGCATTAAACACTAAACACACATTGAAACCTCAAACTTTGTACCAAATACAGGAAACCAGTTTTATTTGGAAAGTTTGGACTTCTTCTCCAACCATAAATGTAACAGGAATGCATCAGTTTCATCTACTCTGTAATAATAACTATACAGGATGTAGGTGAATTATTGAACTGCTCTTTATTAAGATAAAAGGTTTCGTCCACAGAGTTAAAGTGTGGAGTTTCCATTTGACTTTTCAGCTTAGAAAGAACAATGAACATTACAAATCAGAAGTAACTTCAGGAGTCTTTTAAAGTCTTAATTGAGTAGATTTCTGCATTTGGAACTGATTAGAGCTGCATTTTGTTTGCTGAAGTCATTTATGGTAAATACAAAAGAGCAGGACCAGCTGTTTATTCAGGCTGAGCAGGAACTCTGCAAACAGGCTCTGGAAATCCCCTTTATGCCCCATTAGGATTAAATACTCAGTTAATTGGAAGGTAATTAAATAAGACTGGGTTTTTTTTCCCCGACTCTTTGCAACGTTGCTTTATTAGCATATACAAAGGGCTAAAGAGGCAAACACACATGAAACTAAAAATAGCAAGGAAGGGGAATCCCTCTGCAGCAAATATGAAGAAAAGATGCAATGTAGTAAAAAACCCAGCAAAGCTTAATATGTTTGTAATATCTTGATTAGCAAGAAATGAAATGAGACATCAGGCGTTGATGCCGGAGACATCAGCTGCTGAGTCTTTGTTTTATCTGACAGTTTCTGGAGAATCAAAGTGAATCAGTGAAGTCGTTGTGTTCAAACTGGGTGCAAAAGTTTTGTACGGCTTTAAACCTAATGACAATACTTCAACATGAACAACGCATCACGTAAAACACAGCTTGTCTCACTAAATGCTTCAATATTGACAGCAGATGAAACTGAAACAGGTTCCTCACAACGAAGAGGCTGGTGGCTCTTTCCCTTAAAGGTGAGGCCGTGGTGATTCTGTGTGTTTGGGCCAAACTTCACCGAGTTTCTGTTTGCAGGGCCTGGCAGACTGCATGCAACCAGAGAAAAACACAGACAGTCACTTTTAACTGAGACTGAAGGGAAATGTAGGCAGCTATGTAGTTTAAGCAGAACCAGAATTTTTATCAAAGAATAAATCTTTCAGTGATTTAAGATTGATTGAAATATTCCTATATTTTTAATACCATGCAGCTATGAGTTTAAGTGCATCTGAATTGTGTGCAAATGTTAAATATTAAAATGCATAAGAAAGAAAGGAAAATAAAAACTCAGTGCAAACGGAGTGCAGACTCAGTTCTCCTTCCTTATCACAGCAGAAATGCAGACTATTTGTTCCCGCTGACGTCTAATCGAACAGCTGCTGTTATCTGCTGCAAAGCTTCTAGTTAAGCAATAAATCATTGCAGAGTGTTTATGTGCCACGCTGCCCACAAACGGACAGCTGCTCTTATCTGCAACATAAAAGCATTTGTTTAAAGGTGGGAATATTTCTGAATATGAATGAGGAGCAAAACTTTGCTACTGCTTCCTGAATGTGTCAGTTTAGATCCTATCACAGTTTGACACATTCCAGCTGCAAGTGGAGATTAAAGCGGTGATGTTTGCTTTCTTCTCTGAAGTGCAGCAGCTTTGAAAATCTTCTATAAATGACTCATCAGTCCATCTTTAATGAATTATCACAAATGAATAATGTTTTCACTACTATTGTCGTAAAGCAGGAGGGTTAAGCTTTGCTTTGCTCATATGCAGATAAAAGTCTATATATTGTGCTGTCAGTTACAGAGGTAACATATCAAGTGTTTAATAGCCCTTCACAATTAAATGGGACACCATGAATTCCTTTCTTTTCATTAAAATTCAACTCTGTTATGAAAACCATCAGTTTCTGTCCCAGGTGTTACGTCTCAGTAACATTGAGTAGAACATGAGAGCAAAGACAAAAACCTCACATCTCCCACGGAAACCAGCTGCATGCAGACGAAACGAGGATTTCAGGAGTCAGTCAGTCCACAGAAAATAGAAACTCACAGTAATTCATCAACGACTGTTTAAATGTGTTCTGTTCTTCACCACAGGCACTAAAAAGTACAAATCTTTTACATTCAAAAATTGACACAAAATGCATTTATTCTGCTAAACTGTTTTGGTTGCAGTAGGAAATGGAGAGCAGTCCTGCAAATACAGTTTTCTGTGTGGCGCTGAACAAACATCAGCAAACTGCATGAAATAAACATTTAAAAGCAGCTGTAAAGCTGCTGTATGTGACTTCTATAAAACATTGTTTTTTACATATTTAATTATGTCATAACAGCATAATATGACAGATAATCAGTGAAAATAATCCTCTCTGTCTTCTTCCAGTACGAACTACAAAAATACACCATTCATTCTGAAATAGCCAATCAGAGCCCGGGGGAGGGTCTTAGCGCTGTCAGTCACTCTCCTACTCTTTGACAAACTTGTTCCACTTATTGATGTGTTCTGTGACTTTGTATTTTGGTATTTTTATGATTTAAAGCATTTGAACTGCTTTGTTGCTGAAATACAGATAAACCTGATTGATTGGTAGACTGCCACTAATGCTAAGGCTAGTTAGCATAGCATGGCAACAGGTAAACATTTTTTCTGTAACAATAAGTTGTTTTTCTACAATATGCTCAACATTAGCATGTTGAACTGCGTACATGAGGATGATTGGCAGCGCTAAGACTCTCCTCCTGTCTTTGTATTTCTGTAACAGAAGCTCAGATCAATGTTTTCAGATTCTCTGTCTCAAACCATATCGTCACAACATGGCAAAGTTTGAGTAATTATGAAAAAAACATGTTTTTGTAAAAGTACATATTGTAGTTTTAAAGAAAAAAAAACTTTAAATAGATTTTAATGTGAAAAGCTTCAAAAAATATAATTTGGAGTTTGAAATGTATATTCTGAACATTTAATCTTCATTTTTAATTCTCCAGACATGATGCAGCAACACTTAGTGACCTACAAACGCAATGTTCACAAATGCAATCAGTCTGTGCTTCAATCTGTGTGAATTACAGATAATTATCACCATTTAACGGAACCAGCAGGGTCTGCAGAGACAATAAGAGGCTGAAGGGCTTTCAGTGGCAAACAGATGATGGCTCTCAGGTAAAGTGAGCAGCGATGTGCAGGGAGGACATGTTGGCTTGTTTTACAAAGACGAGTCAAGTCAAGCTCACAGAAGCTGCGTGTCAACATGAGAGATTTACCCAAAGGGGGAAACATGGACTGTTCCAAACTGAGATGGGAAAATGTGCTGAATTCAGCGACGTTGTTATGCTGCTACTATTTTAAAAGATCCCTGTGGAGACGGGGTTTGTTTTGTGATCTCTGGTGTGTATAAACTCCCAGATTCACTAAGATTAAACTCAGCATGAGCTAATTATCATGGCTGACTCTCAGCTTTGACCTCATTATGAGATGCACGACATGCAGGCTGCAGCAGAAGCCACCGCTTGAAAAATCACATCAAGCATTTTTAGGATTCGCTGCAGCAACCGGCACCTCAGGTGCAGACGCACTGCAGAAACAAAGTCCTAACAAGTACTTTTATCTCATTTCTAGTCGCAAATATCTTAGTATACTAAGATAAGGAGCTACATCCTTATCGTAGTATAAGGATGTAGCTCCTACATCCTACATTAGCAGGATGTAGGAGCTTGTTTTAAGTAAATATTGATACGAAAAGTTGTCGTTTCACTGGGAGATTATTTTACTTATAACACATAATAAGATAATTGTGTTTGGCATAATCACAATTATTTCTGAAAATTAAATCTAGCTGAAGCTGTTGTTGTAAAGTTAATATAATTTTAGATTTGAAGCTTTTAATTAGGATGACTTTTAGTTTTCCAGAGTTATGAATGTTTCATGACACAGAGGATCATTCTGATCGTAATGGACTGAATCTTGTTGATTAGAGATATTTAATAAGCGCCCCTCTTTAATATTCAGAAATACAAATGAGAGCAGAGATAATTAATAGTATTGAACTTCATTTGAAGGATTTTTCTCACAGCTTCAGGCTCTGCAGGATGTAGAATATATACAGCAACACAATAGGTCAGAGGTCAGGCCTTTCCTCAGACCCCTTTACTTTACAGGATTATTCTTCACACAAATATAAAAATAAAACAATAAATCTTTTCTTCTCCACAGTCATTCACATCAGACTCACAGGAGATTCATCTCATCACTATTTACATTTTTTGTGCCTTTTTGCAAAGCAGATTTCAAACCAGAAACTTTAAAATAATCTGAGCAGAGCAGCTGGAGTCAAATTTAGATTCACTTAATCAGCAGATTATTGGTTTTTCTGATAACATGATTCTCGTCATGAAACTATAAATAACCTTTAGTGAATATTCTAGTAGTTCGAATCAAATTTAAAAGTGCTGGAATATTTATTAGGTACAGGATTTATAATTAGCATAAGAAGCAAATCAGCCAATCATGTGGGAGAAACTCGATGCCTGTTTCAGTCACTCAGCAGGTCTTGATGCTCAATTCAAGTTTACTTTTTTTTTTTTTTTTTGCTGAAATCTAACTTTTTTTTGTTTTTAAATATTATTAATTAAATGCAACCGCAGTCAGATCACAAAGCGATCCACATTTCTGAAGTGACTCTTTTTTTTCTTTCAGTAAAATATTCTAGCTTGTGTTGTTTCACTTCCTGTCCCATTCCTGTCAGTTTGCTGCAGATATTCGGAGTCCCAGGGAATCGCTGTCTGTCTGTCAGACCCGACTGTGTTCTGACTGCATCCGACCCAATCACATCTGGATCTGCTGTTTGAAAAAACAGACTGGAAAACAAAGGTTGTTAACCCAAAACCAATCTACTTTAAACGTTTCTATATTAATGAAAGAATCTCTGATTGGAGCCAAAATCAAATGTTTCATTCAAACTCTGCTCTGCAGGGCCTCAGCCTATAAATTCACTCCTTTTATTATTTAATCAAATGTAAACTTTTATAAGGAAGTAGTCTTCTAGTTTTACCTAAAGGGACAGTTACGATACAAATGGCACAAAGAGCTTTAAGTTTCCTCCAACAAGTGGTTATTAAATATTAAAAAGAGAGAAAACTCCATTTAAAATGATCGTTTTAAGGATTGTAAATGTTTTCAGGAGTAAACAGCAGAGGTAGGTTGTTCACTCAGAAGAATAAATGTAACTTTAAACCAGAGAGGCAGCGATCCGTTGTTTTCAGTGACGATGTGGCCGATCCACCAGGGCAGTTTTCCTGCCGCATAGAGCAGCATAAAGTCACTAAGTCCCAGTTGTTATAAAAATGCTGCTTATGTCAAACATGACATCAAAGAAATTTGTCTTTGTAATTTAATGCGTTTAAATGGGGCCTCTGTCTCTTTAAAAACTCCTAATTTTTTCTGATGCTCGCAACATGGCTCCTCTATCAACCCTTTAACAATGTTTTCACCAGTGTTGCTCTAAGAAGAAGCTCCTGCAATGACCTCAGCGGACGTGTTTGCTAATTGCTGCTGGCTAGTCTGCAGGAGCCGAGTGAGTGGGAGCTGCTCTGTGAGGCAAAGGCTCAGTAGCTTAGAAGGGGAGCTTTGTCCTTGAAGGCGGGGCTACGTCCAACCAGCTGTGTCATGCAGCTGAATGGTTGCCATGGAGATTAAATGATTTCTCAAACGTGCATGAAAGGATCCAGGCAACACTCCAGGTTTGTTTGAGGGAATCACATTATAACATAATCTAAAGCTTAAAAGCATAGATTTTACTTAACACTGCCCCTTTAAAGTTGTTTTGACCAATCTTGTGAAGCCATTGGTGTGTTTAAGTGTGCTGTTCTGGTGCAGAGAAATGATTTAAGTCAATTCAGAACCGTTTATCTGTATCGGATCAGCATCAACTGATACTAGACCTCAGATATTGGTATCGGAAAAAATGGATCGGTGCATCCCTAATTTAAACTAGTTTTCCTACATTTTCATCTTAAGTCTATGCTGGGAAAAAAAGCTTAAAGCTTGATCATTAGTCACCATTTAAACCCCATTCATTTTGGATGTGTTATGTTACATAGGCACAGCAGATTCACATTTTAAACACCCTTAAATGAAGAAAAGGCGAGTTATCAGATGGACACGGCGGTCACGCCGCCGCTGCTGCCGGAGCCCTGCTCCAGGTCCTCCATCACCAGCTCAGGGACGTGGTTGACCCGCCGGGAAGCGTTCTGGTCCAGGCTGTTGAGCGAAATGGGCTCCACGGACGTCTGCACGTTGTTGGCCGGCAGCACCGAGTTGCCCTGCAGTCTGTGCGAGTAGCTCTTCCTGCGCTGACCCTCCGCCGCGCACAGGCTGACCTTAAACACGGCCTGGAAGCCCCGCCGGAAGTTCTCGTTGAAGAAGCCGTAGATGATGGGGTTGACGCTGCTGTTGAAGAAGGCCAGCCAGTGAGCGAAGGGGTAGATGTAAATGTTGATAATCCTGTACTGCTGCTCCGTCAGGCTGGCGTAGTCGCTCAGCATCATCAGGGTCCAGAGAGGCAGCCAGGAGAGGATGAAGAGCAGAGCCACGATCAGGAGCATTTTTATCACCCGCTGCTTCTTCTTCGACACGCCGTGGCGGCTGTCGGCGCCCGGCTTTCCTCCCGTCGGAACGGCGGTTTTGAAGAGCGTAATCCCAATCCGGGCGTACATAATCACAATGAGCGACAGAGGGGCAAGGTAGATGTTCGCAAACAGGACGGTGGTGTAGATCTTCCTCATCTCCTGGTTGGGCCAGTTCTCTCTGCACCAGTAGAAGGGGCTGGTCTGGTTGTCGTAGCCCAGTAAGACGCGGACGGTTTGCTCCTGGGTCACCTGCAGCATCACCCCGGACGGACACATGATGGATATGGCCAGGACCCAGATTACCACGATGATTAGCGACGCTGTGGGAATGGTGAGCTTCTGCTTGAACGGGTAGACGATGCATCGGAACCTGCAGGGTTGAAGAAGGAGGTTCTGTTTGGGTCCAGCTTATTGGAAGCACATTTCAGCAGCAACATGAAGTCTGACAGTATTTATATCTAGTTTCCAAAGCAAATATCTTAGTAGAGTTGAAATAAGACAACAGTAACCTACAAAATGAGCCTGTTTTAAGTAATAAAGTCCTTTAAGTTTTAGTTTCACTGGCAGATTATTTCAGATTAAACATTTTTCCCTTGTTGCCAGTGAAATAATCTGCCAATGGTTTTTCACTTTTACTTAAAACAAGCTGATTTTTCTTGCTGGAAAGTTTCCTGTGAGTTAGTTTTGTCTTATTTCAAGTGTTTGTCTGGTTTCTATTTGCACTACAAACATGACAAAAAGTGTTTTTGCAGTTCAAATTGCTTCACATCATAAAGATATCATACTAATTATAAAACAAGAAATAAACATTTAATTTTGTCAAATGCAATCATCAAACAAATAAATCAAATCAATAATTACTTTAGTTATTGATTATTCTGTCAATTAGTTGATTTATTGGATAAAAAAATTGGTACATTTTGCAGATTTTTCCTTTCTTGCACAATATTAGAAAAACAATAGAAGATGCAAATAATTGCATTTCTATTTTAAATACGAAAATGGCTAAAATGCAATAACACAGGATTCCTTTAGCGACTGAAAAATGCAGTTTATTAATTCTTGTTTTTTTCTAGGTCAATAATTGAATGGTCTTAAATGTTTTATTATTAAGGTTTAAGTTAAATGAAGAGTCCCAGCTGTGTCTTAGCCACAGCATTGTAAATGCTGCAGCTGGTAGGAGAATATTCCCTTGATGCTCTTCGTTCCCTTTCTGGAGCTGCTGGTCGTCTGTCTGACGAGGTGACTTTGAGTCGTGGACGCCAATCCGTTTTGGAGTTCATGTGTCCTTTCCGGAGGCGCTGATGTCCTCCAGGGATTTCACATGATGACAGTGACATCACTGGACACCTGACCTCTGAGGAAACCAGCTGCCATTTTTAAGCTTCCCTCCATTTTGTCCTCTGATGTGACTCGGCGCTTTGGCTGATTCTTCTCAATGGAACAGCGTGCGGCTTTGTGGCGCTAGCTTCCCTTTGTCAGCAATTAGAGAGGAAATAGGTGGGCATAGTAAGGGTTCCAAGGTCAAAGGTCAAACCCCTGCTGGCTGCGTCAAGAACTGTTGACTGTCATGGCAACAGATCTTGTATCATGAACCACCACAAATTTAGTTAATTCATTTGAATTATTTCTTATACATTTTATTATAATAATCATGTTGGATTTTCTTTTTTGTATTTACTGGTTGTTGAAGTCGGGCTGCCCAGTGGTGCAGCTGGTAGAGCTGTTGCCTTGCAGCAGAAGGTTCTGGGTTCGAGTCCCGGTCTTTCTGCATGGAGTCTCCATGTTCTCCCTGTGCATGGTGGGTTCTCTCCGGGTACTCCGGCTTCCTCCCACAGTCCAAAAACATGACTGTCAGGTTAATTCGCTTCTCTAAATTGTCCCTAGGTGTGAGTGTGTGTGTGCATGGTTGTTTGTCCTGTCTGTCTCTGTGTTGCCCTGTGACAGACTGGCGACCTGTCCAGGGTGACCTGTCCAGGTGACCCCGCCTCTCGCCCGAAACGACAGCTGGAGAGGCACCAGCACCTCCTGACCCCAGTAAGGGACAAGGGTGCAGGAAAATGGATGGTTGTTACAGTTCAGTTATTTTAACCCTTGTTTGTTTTTTAGCCAGATAAATGACTGACTGTCCATGGACAGCAGGTGAAAAGCAGCTTTTACAGAAATGTTCATCAGTGTGCATTATCCCCCCTAAATAAAAAAAATAAACATTTCAAATGGAGCCATGCAAAAATACATTTTACCTAAAAGACTTAATTAAGAATTAAAACATAAAAATGAAGATCAAAATGTTTGGTTACAGCTTCTTTGTCCTATTTCTAGCTTAACATTTTCAGAAACTGCATGGATTTCTTCTTCTATGGTTTCAGTTGTTTACTCCAATAACATCCAGTTGGTAACGCTTTTAAAATAAAAACTTGAATTTCACAATAACATAAACTGATATTGAACTTATTGTCTGACAAAAAAAAACTATAAAATATTATGTCTTTATTTCTCTAACAGTTACTAACTTGAGCTTTCTGCTGCAGTCAGTAATTATTACGCAGGTCAACCAAACTATGAGCCGTTTCTCCTGCTACCTGTTTGTTTTGGCTATATTTACCCAGAATGCCTTGTGCTGTAGTCCACTTCCTGAATGCTCTTAGATTCAGGTTTGTAAATCAAAGGCTACAGCTTTCAGGGTAAACATTTGTTCCAGAAGACTCGTCATAACAAGTCGCACTTGTTCAGTTAATAAGTTCTCATAGGTCATAAACTTAACCCTTTATGACTTAATAATCTGAGGTTATGAAGATTTTTTTATTGTTTTCCTGTTTTGGCAGCTTCTCTTCACATTTTGCTGTCTGAATTTTCTGGGACATTCACTTCTGGAAAAACAGGACAAGTGAATAATTTTCATTTACGTTGAATAACGGACATTAAATCGATCCGAAATCACATCCTGAGGGGGTTTGTTGTTGTTTTGATTGCAACTTTAGGTAGTTTTTATTCATTTTATTTGCCACAATGTTGTTTTTTTTTGTGGACTTTAACATCAGCCACCAGTGAAAAACAGTAAACCATTACCTGTCAACTGCGATGGCAACCAGTGTGAAGACGGAGGCTGAGACTGAAATCCCCTGAACCATGCCGCTCATTTTGCAGACCAGGCTCCCAAACGGCCATCCTGTTGACAGAAAAATGACGTTGAGCTTGTTTACTGCAGAGGACCTGTTCAAAAAGATGACAGAAACGCTCATAAGCAGAAGTTATTACTCATAAAGGGGCACTTATGGTTCAGTGAGGCAAGCATTCATTTTTAATAGAGACCATTACCTGCAGTGGCCTGAAAATCCAAAAAGTGTTTCAGTAATGACACGATTGGTGGAGATTTAATGATCAGTTTTTACCTAAACCTGTCCTTCCCACTGCAGGTAAGGTTTAAAAAAATGTTCAGGTTTTTGCAAAAACAAAATGCACAGTAAATAAATTGTTAAATAAAGCTAAGATTGGGAGCATTTAGTATAAGTATAACAAGAAATCATACCTTGCAGTCTCAGTATTATCCACGGCAAGATTTTGGCAAATATGTTTCAGGTGTAATCAATCAATTATGGGCTTAGTTAAATAAAATGATCTTAAAAACTGATCAAATAACTCATTTGCATTTAAGAAACATGTCAGAGTCAAGAGAAATTAGAGGTAAGATCAGTGCCTTGTAGCTTCTACTATTATCTATTATGCAAAATTTACATTTTGCACATTTTTGTACTTCCATTTAGTTTCTACTGCTGAAGAAAAACACCCAGCTGTGTTTTTAATAACTTAATGGTTTTTGGTGTCTGGAAAAAAGAGCTGTGAATCACAAATCAGCGTGATATTTCAAATTTGGGCAAATTGATGCATTAATTCATCCAAAAAGAGCCTTTGCTTTTGAGTGCTTTGACTTTAGAGTTCAGTAAAAATATTACGGTATTTTGTTGGTCTTTAATATTCAAATTCTCTTATGTAGGAAATTTATTTTTCACTTTCTGAACAGTTTGTGACAAAAAAATAAACACTTTTGATTTTCTTATTTATTAAGATGTTCCTGTAGGAAACTTTCCAAATCATCTTCAGTCAAAAGTCTAAATTTCTTATAAATATATTTTTCTAGAGCCGATAAGTAGGTCTGTCACAATAAATAATAAATAATTAATCACATGGGAAATTAAAACAAACTCAATAATTTCCATTTGCATGATTTATTGTTTTTAAGTTCAAACTTAATTTGAAGTTACAAATTGTGTATTTTATCTTCTAGTGATAAACAAAGAAATGTGACTTGATCAGCCTCTAAGGTCATGACGTTGATCAGCTTCTACGGTCAAGCGTTTATCAGCCTAAACAGTGAACGTACAGCCAAATGTGGGAACGTTGATCAGCGTTCCCTCTAACGAGTCAGTGGGAACGTTGATCAGCGTTCCCTCTACGTCAGTGCGTGATCAGCTCCGGGTCAGTGGGAACGTTCAGCTCTGCAGTGAACGTGTCCGTCCCTAACGTCCACAGAAGTCGTCTCGCTGACAGAATCGCTGCAGCGAACCGAGTGGGAGCCGTTTCTCTGCCTCCAGCCTGCAGAGGTGCATTGTGGGAGTCTTCATCCCTCGGTCAGGCTGTTCGCCTCTGATTTCTTTGGGATTCGTCACTGTGTGTCTTTATAAAGGACGTAAATTGCAGAGTTTGTGATGATTTTAATAGTGCTTAACGGTAGCTGGAGAAAATCTGTTGTGAGTCTGAAAGGAGCTTTTGTTTCGTGTTTTCTTCGCTCTCGTCTTTGGGCTTTTCGTCCTCCCCTTCCATTTCTTCTTTTTCACCGTTTTGGTAAAGGAAGCGTAAGAATCACAGTCAGCTTTGTAATCCCTTCAGAAAGAGGGAAGTTCAATCAGGCTTATGCCAGAGTCCCTTTACTACACCTACCTCTGGGTAGGCTTAGAACATGAACCACTGTGGCCTTAAATAACAGCTGTAGGTAGAGGGAATATTATTTTTGAACACACAGTTAACAATCCGTTGACGTGCGCCAGGGAGAGGGAACAGTTATTTCTCCTCATAAACCATATTTATTTTGGGATTCTACCAGAAGATTATAGAAGAATAAACATCTCATAAATAAATAAAAATCTCTTAACATATCAATGTGACAGAATAGATGTTGGACACAATTACACCTCCTTCCTTTTAATTTATTTCATTTAAATTGAAAACTGTTTTAATTGGAAATTATTCATCAAGCTGCATTTCTCATGTTGAGCCTGAAGGTGGCAGTAAACATGTAGCTGCAGCAGTTCGCCACTAGAGGGCGAACCGACTACAGTGAGTTTTATGATTCAGCAACTCAGCGCTGCAGCAGATGTTGGTCAATGGAGGATCATTGCTGCTCTCAAATTTACGACAGTATTACAGCCTTTGAATTTTCCCCAGAAAACTAAAATTTTCTAGAAAAAAACACGAAAACTTCTGAACTTCAAAAGTAAATATTTTGCGAGAAAAACAATCTGATTTTGCAGTTAATCTCAGAAAGTTTTTAGAAAAAAAGGATATTTCTAAGTTCCAGAAATAAAAAAAAAAAAAGAAAGCAAAGCAAACAGAAACGTTCAGATTCATTTCAAAAACCTTTGAAAAATGTGGAAATTTTTGCGCTTGGAAAGTAAAAGATTTGTGCCAAAGTTTTGAGATTAATCTGTGAAAAAAAATGGAAATTTCTGAGTTTCAGAAGTTGACATTTTTAGTCGATGCAGAATTTTTATACTTTAAATTTTGCAGAAATGTTTTCCTTTTTTTCCTATGTGTACTGGCCATAATATGCCGACATACATACCTGCATGTATGTATGTACTCAATTGAGTTACTGATTCAGTAACTCAATTACAGTAATGCATGAACTCCATGCTAATGTGAGGAAATCTGACCCGAGTGTTACTTTGAGTTAGCAGCTTAAAATTGGTTAGCTAACTGATGCTGCCGCTAGTCTGGAGGGATTGTTTCTGTAAGGCAGAAGCTAAAAAAGTTGATTGTTCATAATTCTCCCCTTTAAGTGTCATATTTTTATTGGCTGTGTGCAAAAAATCCTCTTAATTCACAAAGAGCCTGAAAATATATTAATATTCAGATTAACCCTTTAACTACTTAATATTCAGATTAACCCTTTAACTACATATGAACATTGTGTCATGGTAGAATCTGAGTGCAGTGCAGCCGGTGGAGAAGTTTTAGTGTTTCTGCTTTAGAGTTCAATCAACTTGTTCCATGTCTTAATTTCCTCATTGTTCCCTTCGGCTACATCAGTGTAATGAGAAACACGTTTCCTGTTTTTAATCATGAGCTGCAGAAAAGTCTGGCTGTGTGTTCTGAGGCCGTCTCTTTTCACCGAACTGCTTGGCTTTACTCTCAGTTACAGCTCCAATGCATTCTGGGATTGGTTGATTTGGTGATTTTCTTCACTCATTGGAAAAAGAAATTCAGTTCCAGGGTTTTATTTAAAATTTTAATTCTGAAAACAAAATAGAAACTTTTTTTCAGAATTTTGATCAGTTTCCTCTACTTTAAACTTTCAAAAGTCAGAATTTTGAGTTTACATTCAGAAATCATTGAAGATATATTTATTTATGTATTATTTAAAGGGAATAGCATATTTCCTCCAAAAAACTAAGTAGAAAAACTCAGATATTTATATGTTTTTTTTCTAGAAAATTTCCAAGATTAATCTCAAAATTAGAATTTTTTTTCTCAGATTTTCAACTTTTCAAGTTCAGAAATTTCCTTGTTTTTCCAGATGATTTCTGAGATTTTAATCTCATGCAATTTAGTTCAAAATTAAACAAAGTCCACTTGGACTATCAGGTGTGAAAACATCCAAAGTAAAAAAAAAAAACTCTCTGGTCAAGAAAAGTTATCAAAATAAAGACATATTGTGATTTATTTTTTTAACTTGAGCTATAAACTCAATAAATTTATTAACAATTAATTTATTAACAATAGTTAAATAATGTGTAATTTGTCAATGCTACAGACAAATTTAACCTTATTTGACCTTGAGAATGGATTTTCTTACTTTGGAATCTATTGAGTTTTATGACTTCATTAAATTCAGATTTGGGGGAAACCAGACAGACGTGCTTCTATTTACCATTAAATTAAACGGAACATAAAAATTGTGGTGTTAAAAATATTTTTTGCTATAGCTCAGAGTAATGATAAGATTTTCTTTAAGAATTAACTGCAGCTGCGTCAACCACCTTTATCACTGTTGAATTGAAATGTGCGGCTGGACAGAATCAGTGTGGAGGTCAGAAACGGCCCCCGGCCCACAGTTTGAACATCCAGTTTGACTGATGATGACAGACGTCAATCTGTTCTGACATCCAGATGAAAAACCTTCTGTTTCCAGACATCGCAGCGTTGCGCTGTTCGCCGGCCAGTCGGACGCCGTCGTATCGTCCTGCTGAGGCGAGAACTCGAGGCTTTCATCACAAAGCGTCCAGATGAAGAGCAGCCGGACTGCTGATGAGCTCTTCCCCGTTTCTGATTTCTTTCTCTACTCGGTTTCTGATCTCTGTGACATAAACAGGCCTTTTCCTTCTGCTTGCTGAGTCCTTCATGTGCCTCTTCTTTCCTCTCCAGGCGCCGGCTGCTTCAACTTGACTCCTTTTTCCACGCCACTGCTTTTTCTATTACCATTTTGCTCAGATATGAAAGGTGTTGGCGTCTTCTTCTCTGCAGCTAAATAAAATGGCAAATGGGCTGAGATTTCATATTACTTTTCTAGTTGTACTCTAAAAGCTGCTTATCTTGCAGCCATATCAGCCGACCTGTAAGCAACGCGGGGTTCAGTGCCTTGAACATGAGGGTAGATTGACAGGAAGAAGCTGGAATTGAACCGTTAACCTTCGGATTGCTGCTCCACCCACCCAGCCTCACACTTTTTATTTCTTTTGTCTCATTGTTTCTCAATTTCTTCCAATTTTATTCCACCAAATATGAGCTCATTTTAGAAAAATAAGCAAATATAACAGTTGTTACACAAGTAGGCATGGGCGATATAAATGTAAAGTTTTATCACAATATTTTGTAATTCTGTGATAAAAGTGACAATAAAATATTGGTTTTTAATACAAAGGGACATTAGTGATAACTAATCAAGCTTACTGCATATTATGCCAGAATTAAAATCACATTCAGTCAGGAGCTAAAGAGTAGTGTTGTAGGAAAGACTGGTGGTAAAAAAGAAAAACAGATGAGTGGATGTGGAGGGAAATGTTGTAAACTCGTGTTTGTTTATTATTTCACTGCCAAAAGGAGGTGATGAAGTTCCTGCCAAGGCGCTTCCCCAGCTCTGAATTGCTGCTCTGGGTTACAATGAGACGCTATGATCTGCTACGTGTTTAAACAGCAACATCAAAAGTTTCCCAAAAATGAGAAAGGAAAAGTGTTGTGCTTGTTCCACGATGCTTTTAAGCCCTAATAAAATCAGTTTTTAACTGAGAGTTCATGCAAGAGTTCAGGCTGAACGGCAACAGTGAGCCACTTATGAGAGAAATAAGGAAATTTAAGATCAACATTAAGCAGAAAGACATTCAGGCTGCTGCCATCATGTCATTAGTTCATTTCCATCGAGTTTTAATGGTTTGTTTTAAGGAATTGTTGACTTAAAACAATGAAAAGTTATTTTTAAGCAGTTTTGTCTAATTTTATTTGCACTACAAACCAGATAAAAACACTTGAGATTTTTTATTTTTGCAGTGTACAAAAACAGATAATAATACATTTTATTTAAATTTGATGTCATCAAACTTCTGACATTTAGGTGTTTTTGTTTGTTTTCCTTTTATTTGTTTTATTAATTTCTAGCACAGAATTTGGATAAAGTGCATAAAACATGTTAACATGACAAACAGTAACAATAAAAAAAGTGCTAAACATTATAATTTCAGAGCAAAACAAAATCTTTTTGAGGTTGAGTTGAGGAATCTGCAATGCAAGAGGGAATCTGAGACTGAACTATTAATCGATGCTGACTTGGTGTCAAATCTGCCCAGATCCAGTCCAAACAGCCACAGATTCCTGCTCCAGGGTCATCATCTTACGACTTAGCAAATTATTATAGAACTGATCATTTCAATCAGTTTCTAGGGGAAATCAATAAGCCCATATCAGCTTTGATAAGCATAGATTCACCTGCCCACACCTGTCAAACTGACCTGCTGTGAGTCGCCACGGCAACATCTAACATGCACTTTTTTGTGTCGTCTTAAAAAGAGTGAGAATGCCCAGCAGCTCCTGCAGACGACCAGCATAAAGCCTGCGAACCGCCGCCGCCGCTGCCAAAGAGGATCATGGGAGATGTGTGACTTCAGCAAACGGCTGTCGGGTAAAATTGGGAGACTGCGTGAAAATCCTTGGTGTTTGCACTGAAGTCGCTTTCCTCCATCACATCTCAAAGGTTCAGCTCCCTGCAGGGACGCGGTCCTGTCAGGAACGCATCAGAGCCGCCATGTTTACGCTGATCATTTGGCCTTTCCTCCAAAACATCAGCTGCAGAAAAACATCATTTGGAAATTTCCTCCCCCTTTTTTATGTTTTTATCTAAAATATCCCTAATCTGCTGCTGGAGGAAGGAGATTCTTAGTTAACAATTAATTATTACCCAAATTACTGGTGGCACTGGTACTCCTACACTACACTGCAAAAACCCAAAAATTACCAAGTATTTTTTTGTCTAATCAAGTGCAAATATTTTAATGCATTTAAAATAACTTATAAGTAACTTTTCCGCAAGATGTAGGAGGTTGTTTTAAATAAATAATTCCTTAATACTAATGAAAAAGTTTTAAGGTCAGATTATTTTACTTGTAACATGAGAAAAATGTCCAGCAGACCTGGGACTTTTTAAATCAAATTTCAAGAATTAACTTAAAACAAGCTGCTACTTCTTGCTGAAAAGTTACTTGTAAATTAGTTTTGTCTTATTTTACGTGTATTAAGATATTTGTAGTAGAAACTAGACTGAAAATACTTGGTAACATTTTGTGTTTTTGCTGTGCAATAATTTCCATATCGAATGTATCTTAAGTGTTGATTCTGACTTAAATCACTCAATCTTCATTTTGGTTTTTAGGTCAGTATAAACATGAAAAAAAACTTTATTTCCTACCACATTTCGTAAAACCTCTGACATTTGAAAAGTATCATTTTGCACACATTCTCCTGGTTATGGATCGCTGCAGCGAAGATTACAATTTGACTTGTTTGTAGTAAAAGCACAGATGAATCTGACTGAGAACATGCAGAGTCAAAAGGTTAATTAAGACGTCATTCCAGCTTAACAGCTGCTGAACAGCGAATCCAGCAGAGAATCAGAGATTAAATATGGAAATGAAATGTTATGATGAAAACTCTCACAACACATCAGATCAGATGAGGCATTTTAGCCTCTTACTCTCTGGATAAAAGTCGTTTTAACCTGTAAAACATATTCTTCTTTAAAACACAGAATCCTGCAGGTTATTTTAGTACAAAGAGAATAAAGCACACTTGTTTCCTGAACAGGATCCAGTTAATATTTTGCACTTTTTACTGCATCAAGCTTTCATTAGACACCCTGTTACTTCCTGTCCTTCTTCTGGATTTGGCCTCATTCAATATTTGTTAGCAGGAGAGTAACTGGGTACATTTACTTTAGTAACTTTTTGTAATATTTACTTTTAGGAGTATTTTTACTACGCTGTACTTTTTTGTTTTACTTGAGTAACTTTAGTATGAAGTATTTATACTCTTACTTGTGTAATACTTCTGGATTTTCTACCCACTGAATGAAAAACAAACAAGTTTTAACCAAAACATCACCAGACTCACACCTGCAGTTTTTGTTAGTTTCTTCAGTTTTTTACTGAAAAGAAAATACTTATTTTGCCTAATTTTGCTATTTATATAAATTGTTGTCATTTCTGTTCTTAAAATACCAAATTTTCCTCTTAACTTTATATTCTGATGCGTCTGATGATATATTGATATATATTATTGATAATTTGATTAGTTACTCAGTTCTTGAGTAGACATTTTACCAAATACCTTTTTACTCTGAGTAATTTCTTGGATGGCTACTTTTTACCTTTAATTCAGTTAAAATATGTTGAAGTAGTGCTGCTCCTACCTGAGTATAATTTTAGGTACTCTACCAAAAATCTGCTAGATATGTAAACATTTTAAGTTTTACTTGCATGTTTAAATTCATAGCGGTCATATTTTCTTTGCAGTAATTTGAATCAGATAAATGTTCATGCTGCTTGGTTGGAAACGACAGACTTATGCAGCCTACGCAACCAAACAATTGATGTTAGCAGCTCTGCAGCCCATTCCAGGCTCTGCTTCACTCTGCTCACCTGTAATGATGTTGTCAAGAAGAGTGGTGGGCATGCAGAAAATCCCCACCAGCAGGTCGCTCACAGCGAGGTTCAGGATGAAAAGATTTGTCACAGTCCGCATGTTTCTGCTCCTCAGCACGATGAAGCACACCACTCCGTTTCCCACCATGCACACCAGAAAGATCAGCAGGTAGGACACGATGAAGATGGCGGCGGTGGACGGCTGGTGCAGGTAGTATCCAACGTACGTGATGTTCCTCCTGGGAGCGACGAACTCCACCGTGGAGTTAGAAAACATCCAGTTATCGTACAGCTGAGTGGAGTTGCTCTCCAGTCCTTCGTTCATTTTAAACCTGGAAGATTAGACAATCAGTTTCTGTTAAAGGTGATTTATTATGCTTCCTTAATCCTTGTTAGGGCAGAATCTTAACATTCTGCTTACTCCCCAAAAATAACCTGCCCTAAAATAAAGCAGCTACTTGAATTTGAAGTAATCGCCGACCATCTGATGGAAATCATCTGGTCATGATCAATGGCCGATCAATCGGTTCACCTCTAGTTTCTTCAACTGTACTAAGATATTTGAACAAGAAACTAACCAAAAATACTTGTTAAGATTTTGTGTTTTTGCAGTGTATGGAGATGATGAATCTATTTTCCAGCAGCTTTTGGTGCCAAAGGTAGCAAAAGCTGCTTCAGCCAGAAAACTCCTCTGACCTTTAACCCCATAGGAAAGCTATGAGCTGTTGTCAAGAGGAAAATGAACAACACCAGGTATATGCTGCGCGTGTGTGTGTGGGTGTAAGTGTGTGTGTGTTGGGGGGGGGAAGGTGCGTTTTCAAATAAGAGCAGATTTCTGATCCCAGCCTTCTGCCAGTGAAATGGATGAATTACATAACTGGATTACCAGCTGGAGAAAACATTTTAAAGATGGACCCAGCTCTGATGTTTGACACATTTCATCATCTCATTGTCAGTTGTTCTACATTTTACCAAGCAATGTGGACCAAGTAGACACAAGCAAATTGCTTTATTCCATCATTTCAGCATGTAAAAACAACAAAAACTGTCTCTCCTATACATGCAATCATAAAAACATTCTCCTTTCAGCTGCTGCAAGCCAATTATTAATGTGTGATCATGTTTATATTATATTAATATTTATATTTATTTATATATTTATATTTATTTTTGGGAATATTATTATCGTAGATTAGCACAACATAAGCCTATTAAAACTGAACTGGTTCAGTCCTGTCCAACAGGCTCTGGAGTTACGACACCTAGTGGCTGCCTGTTGAAACAGCAACAGAAATATTGCTTTTCTTTTGTTCTTCTTTGTGTTTTTCTTCTGCAGCCTGTTTGCATTAATCTATATTCCCTGTGAACAATAATAATGACATTTTTACAGCTCCAGACACATTTATTGGTCCCACTGGTCGAAGGCATTAGGAAAAATCCATTTTTATTGTAGCAGTATGATCTCACACTGTAAAATGTTGAGATATCCATCCAGCACATTTATACTACATGGAAAAAATGTAACATTAACACTTTTTTTTCTATAAAAACCTCATTAGTTTGTTTATGTGATAAATTGTTAAAAAAAAAACTCCATTATCCTCCAACCACTTCTTGTTGTTTTCTTCTTCATGTTTCCACCAGTGGCAACATCTGCTTGTTGATTATGTGACTTTTGTGATGCAAAAAAAATTATTTTGCAGTTTTGTGAAATAAACAAATTTCAATACAACCAAAAAAATTAATTTCATCTTGGTGCCAAAACTTTTTATCAGGGTTTATTTTTGTTAATTGCCATTTTTCCATTAAGCACATTTATTTTTTAAATGTGAAATTGCACAATTATATGGTCAATGGAAACACAGCTATTGGGTCTTAGGTTGCATAAAGGGTCAAATTGAGTCAGATCCAAAGTTCACTGTCATCTCCAGATCCCCAACTTTCCATAACCATCTGCAGATCCCGTCCTGTTCAGTAGTTACACACATATCAACGTATGGAGTTTAATAAACTCGGCTTGAATTCTAACTGAAGTCATGGGCTTTGGTCCGATGAGACTAATGTTGTTTTCTCATAGTCTGGTAGACTTGGTTTGGTTTCTTAAGGCCTCTCACACTGATCTATAACCAGATATTTCCTTTTCGTCTTACTTGAATTATATTACATTTGGTTAAAGGATTATTTTAATGATAAATGTTGCACCGATATAATTCCCTTTTGGGGACAAAGTTCTTTTTAAAACATTATTAATGCCGACTTTTTATATCTAGAATACCATCATGCTAATCAGAGCTGTTAAGATTAAGGTAATAGAATGAATTTATTTCTTCACAGCTCCAAATTCTGAAACACAGCTGGGAGACTGAAATCATTTTTGTTCACTTTCTGCCTGCATTTAAATCTAAGCACCAGACGTCCATTACACTTATTTTTAAAATCTGAACAGAAACACAAAACGACTCCAGCTCCTGAACCCGATCATGCAAATAACGGCTGTAGAAAGCAGCTTGTTCAGCAGCACTGACTGACCCAGTGCTGCTGAATCGATAGCATCACTTGTTCACAACCAGATCTACCAGCAACACGCAGCAGAGCTGAAACGGAACCAAAAAGGACAAAGAGATGAACTCACAGCATCGTCGTTACTGTTATTTCAATTTGCAAAAAAAATGCCACATTCTTCTTGTTGCTTGATAAATTCTCCACGAATGGGCACCCAAAAGTAATATCAACCGATGTGACCAACTGGAATCTCATTAGGAGCTCATTCTGTCACTGCAGGCTGGTTAACCTGCAGGAAACCTGAGGAAAGCAGCCAGACTCAGAGGAGTGGCCGGAGACGATGGGGCTTCATGGAACAGAGCACAAATATTTAGAACAGAATCAGGCTGTGACACTTTCTAATATGGATTTATCCCTTTACAGTCACAGGAAGCCTTAAATATCTTTTAAAAATCCTCAGATTAAAATATCAAACTTATTGTTTCTGAATTCTTTCATCACTGCTGGGTTTTACTGGACAGATGTGAATTGCTTTGGTTTGTCTTGCAGTGAACTCATTGAGTTTTTCAGTCTAAGTTATGGTTTGAAGGTTTGATTCAACTCCACTAAAGGGTTTGCATCATCAGAGCCACAGCAAAGAGACATTTTGATTGATATGGTTGAATTATGAGGACATAATTAAAATGAAAGGGGGAATGTTCCGGTTTGGGAAACTAAACCAACATGCATAAGAGTAGAGACAATTTCAATCAATAAATATGATTTTGCAACACAACCAAAATGTGTCCCCTGTAATTAGGCTGACCCTTCATTAATTAGGATTGGCCCTGGGAGAACCCCGCATGTTGTGCCAACAGTCTCTGCGCCTTTATCTGCATTGCCGCTGCCTTTTCATGCGCTTCCCTTTTCCCTTCATGGGAACTTTGCTCCGCTAATTGCGCTCCTGTAGCGAAGCGCGCCGGGGACCCAGAGGGACCCAGAGGGACCTGAGGGGTCCCGGCGCGCTTCACTGATCCCCGCAGCACAAAGAAGAGTCTGTCACCAAGTAATGGCTGCGCCCCGAGGCGGGGAGGAAATGAGACGCAAGAAGCCCCAATCTACTGACCTGAAGCTCATCAAGATGTAAAGAAGTGCATACATTTATTTATGTGATCAGATCTTTGTACATTTTACTCCTTAGATGACGCCTTACCTGCTTTGAGTCCAGTTAAGTGGACAACCAGAGATGCGCTTTGAGCAGAAGCAAAAACAGTCCAGTTTCCTTTAAATCACACATGGATTGAAGGACCAGCTTCACCGATGAGCTCAGGAATGAAACAGCCGAGCTGCGCTCAGTCTCAGTCCGGCTTCATGTGCGTCGCTGGCACCGGCAGCGCGCAGAGTGAGGGCTGCGCTGCGCCGCGCCGCGCCGCGCCATCCGTGCGCCGCTGCCACTGCGCTGACGTCGGCAGCGGAGGGGAGGGATTAGCGGGGGGCTAATGGTTGAATGATATGCCCCTCCTGATCTCCTCCAGCTGCTGCCTCGGAAATATCAAGAGTCTGATGTTATAAAGCCAAAGCTGAAAGTGAGAGGAGGCGGCGGTTCAAAGCCTCCAGTCAAAACGCCTCATTTCCTCTGAAGATATAAAATCACAAGTGTCCCATTTTAGTGGGAGGCATTCCTCAGGGCACCCAATGTCATTCTAAAATCACCTATCAGTTCTCAACAAAACTATGCAATGGTTTAACAGCAAAGTACTTTCAAATATACTGGAGAACATAATAAAGGAATATATTAAGAATTATAAAAATAAGTTTAGCAAATGATTGGTTGTTATTCTTTATTTGAAGCACAGACCAGGACAAGTTTCCAATCCCAGCACCTCTATTCTGGGGTCTTTTCTCTGAATTTTCCGTTAATAATTTCATGTTACATTCCTCAGAAACATGTTAGTGGGTCGCTGTTAACCGGGTGTGACGTCATTCCCAGGTGTTCACACTGCAACCCGTTTTGCCTTAAATTGACCTCTATCTGATCTTTTCATGAACAGGCCAGATTTTTTTTTCGAATGTGACCTGCTCGGTTATTTGGTATCTGATCTTTTCGGCTTTCATCCGACCTGAACATCATCGATACTCAACCAACGTCATCCAGATGCG
The DNA here is from genome assembly GCA_902982915.1 of Phalloptychus januarius. Taxonomy (NCBI): domain Eukaryota; kingdom Metazoa; phylum Chordata; class Actinopteri; order Cyprinodontiformes; family Poeciliidae; genus Phalloptychus; species Phalloptychus januarius. The sequence goes on from CADWAE010000482.1 coordinate 364,310, forward strand.
CGGGCAGATAAACAACAACCACAGCAGCCGGTAATGAGGATCAAGTTGTTAATGTTCTGGCTTTAAAACGGTAAGAAGCTCCACCATTAGCATCTATGGTTACTTCCACAAACACTGAGCTCTTCTTCTTTCTTAGCATGCTCTATGTGTAACGTTATTGCGCCCTCTACTGCCAGGCGGGCTCTTTCAGGTCGTTTGCAGTTCACACTGGAGAATACATACAAGTCGCATAGATTTGATCGACCACGGGAAAAAATCGCAAAAATCTGAGTTTGGTCAGTTCAGGCTGTGAACGGAGCCTTTCCCAGGTAAACGGAGCGCAGCGTTAACTAAAAGTGACAAAAAAACGGTTGGCTTCTGAAGGAGGCCAACTAAAACTTCAGGACCTTTTGGTGAGACGGTTTTACTAATATCACAGCGTAACTCCCTGCCGTCACGTTGCATTTGCATTGACCATAAAGTTGTGCAAATTGAAATTCGAATAGAAAGAATTGTGAAATTGAGACAACATGAAGTTATTACTGGAATAACTTCATGTTGCAGTTTAATATCAGATGTTGCATAATTCAAATTCAAAAATACTTTATTTACCACAAAGGGAAATTAAATTGTACTAAAAAAGCTATTTTCCAACAAAAATGCAGGAATGAAAGTTTGAAAAAGAAAAAATGTCAGTGAAAGTGCAGAGCTACTCCAACGTGCTGCCACCTCGAGGAAAGTCAACGCTACAGCAAATATCTGTGTAGTTCCTGCACTAATGGTGGCTGCTCAGCAACACTTAATCTAATAACTCAACATCTATCTCTTTTAACATTTTACTTTAAAGCTGAATAAACTGCATTTGTTCAAACCCGCTTAAAGTTTAGACATCTTTTGGTGGAGCTGTTACGAGTTACAGCATTCAGTAACTTCATAATCAAAAATCTGATTAAATGATCTGCTTCATGGAAGTGTAGATGCTCAGGAATATTTATTTAAAAATAAAACCTTCCCAGATCAGAGTTAACTGAGGTTCATTTACTCTCCAGATACATTTAAAAACAAACGTCTACAGTCAAAGTTTCCTGACCATCAAATACTTTACAATCGTGGAATTTCCCCAAAACCTTTTCAAAAGGTCAAACTTAAGGAAGGTCAAGTAATTATGAAATTACCAAATCTTATTATCATCAAGTCAGTTGTGAGTGTGAAACAATCTGAAATCAGCTGAACAGAATGGGGCTGATGAAATGATTGTCTTCAAATCAGGCTGACTACAGTATTTCAACACCTGCAGAAAAGATGCTGATTGTCATGGATTTGCTTAAAAAGTGTTCAGGGTAAAATAAAAGCTGCTTCTTCTGTAAAACACACAGATTTGTGCAGGAGTGCCTCCCTGGCTCACTGGGGATTCTGCTGCACATTATTAAACACTTTGCAGAACCATTTTAAAAACAGATGACTGCAGTATGAAAGACAAGACGAACATTCAAGAGGTAGATGGTTAGAAATGTAATTAAAATATGCAGTTTCAGAGTGAAGAATATATTTGATTGACTGGTTTGTAATTAAACTTTACATTGACCTGTGAACAAAGCCTGAACATAATTACCTTCATCTCGATTAGAGCAAAGTTTCTGACAGGCCTGCATGTCTCTGGCTGGCCAATATATCACATGGCAAACAACCATGAATTCACACAATAAACAAAGAAATTAATCATGTCACTCAGTTCAGAAGCACATCCAGGAAACATGTTCGTTAAGGCGGCAGCATTGTGTTTTCCAGCCATTGTGATTGAGCCATTTTAAGGCTCAGTCAAGTAAATATGTCGCTTTCAGTTCTCTTAAAAACACTACGTATATATTAAGTGTTTTATATCGATATGCACAGTGCCGTTTCAGAGCACAACTTATAGAAAAATTCGCTGTGCAATTAACACCTTGAAATTGGGTCTCCATCTTCATCACATCAGTATTTCTCTATTACAATAGCAGTATTATGTATTTTCCAGGCACATTTAGCCATTTTATAGCACAATTAAGTAACTGTTTCACCTTCAGTTGTTATAAAAATGCTATTTGCATCAAATATGACTTTGTAGTTCTACACCTTGAAATTGTGCCTCTGTCCCTTTAAAAGCTCCTGCTCTTTCTGAATCTGGGCTCCTCTTTTCACTAAGAAGTCGCTCCTATAATGAGCTCAGTAGAGCTCCAGTGTTTGCTAATTGCTGCTGACTAGTCTGAAGGAGCGGAGTGGGGAGGAGCTGTGCTCTTGAAGGCGGGGCTACGTCCTCCAGCTGAATGGTTGCCATGGAGATTAAAGGATTTCTCAAACATGCATGAACGAATCAAAGCAACATTCCAGGTTTATTTTTGATGGGGGGATAACTTTAAAATATGATGTAAAGCTCAAAAATATAGATTTTATCTCAGTATTTTTCTCCCTTTAAGGAGAAATCCATGGTTACATTAAGCGGCTATATATAGCATGCATTAAATCTATTAATTATTAATGTGTGAGCATACATGTGCGAATGTAGAGACATACATTGTTGTAATATAACTTCGGTGCTTGTTAAACATATTTCTAAAACAATCACATATTGCATATTTATTGTAACATTGATTTAATTTTATAGTTATATATATATTATATGCAATCACTGCATCAACATGCAGAGATTGTATATCACTGCATACTGTATCTTAAGGTTCTTCCGTTCACATCCTTTTCCTGACTGCATAGTTAAACTCAGATCAGATTTCAGCTTTTCCAGCATTTCTATCACTTTTCATTTAGATATAAAACAGTAAATTGTTTCTTTTTCTTTGGGTCTGTAAAAGGCTAAAACCAAACAACAATCTCTGGGCAGAGAAAGTAAAATAAGCTTTTTGCTCTTGTAAGAAATAACTATAAACTGTGGCAGAGAGAACAATATTAGACTGTTTAAAAATATATTATACTTTTTTTATTATGCTTGTACTATTGACACGATCAGAATTAAAGTCACAGAATTCATAAATGTAAAACGATCTTTTCTGACATTGACAAGACAAAAAAAATACATTTTTGTTTTTCTCCTTGTATATGAGAAACTAGTTTTCAATCTGACTCACAATGAACCTTTTTAATTTTATATTATATTAATATTAACCTTGGTTTCTTTGTGCTTTTGTAGGGGACAGGAATGGCAGTTTATTGAATGATAATCAGGCAAAGAGAGGACATGACAAATTTAATAATCTGCATTAGTAGGTCTGCTTTGACCCTGTTCATTCTCACCTTGTTGCTGTCAGTTATATGCAGTGCAACGACGACAAAAGCAAAAATACTTTAGAAGACCTTTAGGAAGATGATTTTAAATAAAATATCTGGATCAAGACTCAGAAATAGTGTTGTTGTCAGAACCACTGACCCGAGAGACCGAGACAAGCCCAACAAGATGATGTTGCTGAAAACACTTAAAGAAATGCTATGCGCTAGCTCATTAGCATGCTGACCTCTGGTTTGGCTAACTTTCTTTAGTTATCTACTCCGCCACAACATTTAGGAGAATCTAGCTTGTAATGAATAAATAAATCTGACAGACAAACTCTGACATCCTCAGGAGCCTCCATGGCTTTAGCTGCAGGCATCGAGTGGGAGGAACAAGATGGAGGTGGACAGCTTCATCCTTTTAGCATGCTTTTGTTATCCTTTTTATACAACAGAAAAATCCATCCACATATTTTCACAGAGTTTAACGATTCTTCAACATTCATCATAAAAGCTTGATGCAGTTGTTGTGCAGACATTTTATTAACTGATATAATCTGGAAGCATTTTTTCCCATGTGTTGCTGTTTTTTTCTCTGTTTATGCTACAATATTATAAAATAATTTGAACAGAATTATTCTTAGATAATGAGTTTTCCAGTATTTTGATCTCCTTTCATAATGAGCTGTTTGAGGATGTCTTGTCACTTTAAATCCAAATAAGCTGCTGATGGGAACACTCATGCTAACATATCTTTGAAAAGCAGAAGTAGGGGCTTGTGCACAAGTAGCAAGAATGCAGCAACTGGTTTATGGATGATAAGTCAAAAACAAAACACTTGTCTTTTCCAGGAGCCATTGTACAGCACATAACCAGCTGACCACACATGCTGGAGCTCAGCTTGTGTTGCTAGGTAATGTGTGGAACTCCACTGGGGTTGCTAGGTTATAGGCTGAGCTTTGCTGGGGTTGCCTGCTGATTCGTGACATTACATTCACAAGTCAGGCTTTTGAAACGGCTCAATTCCCAGACACCAAAATCATGAACTTACTGCCAAAAAACAGCTGAGTGGTTTTTTTAAATACCTTAATCTGTTTTAGTACAAAAACATGCAGAATGAACACAATTTATCCATTTTAATTTGTAATTTTAGAGCACCAAACAATTATCTTTGGAAGAACATTTATTTTATTTTATTTTTTTTACTCCAATCTTTCAACAAAAAAACCCATACTGCATTAGTTGTATGGAAGGAAAACAATGACTCTTTTAATCCCTGGATTACGCCCCTTTCCCCTCCCTGCAGTGGTTTTTCATGTTACAGAGTATATAATATCAAACTACAGCTGTGAAAATAAGATTAGACAGCTGCTGTAATGGTTATATTTTTAAAATGTATATTTAAACAGTCTGCAAATGAAATTTTGACATTGAAAACTTAATTTCTAATCATTTTCAACATGATCTTTTTCTATGCAACTCCCATCTTAGCTGCTTATGAATCAAACAGTATTCTTTCTGTTATTTCTGTTCGTCCAGCTCCAGTAATAATTAAAGTTCATAGTAAGGAGACACAGGCTGGCTTTTCAGATGGCAGATTTCCTGAAATGCTGTCATAGAAAAAGTCTTTTGCTTCAGTGTGTTTCATATGCATAGAGGCTGCAGCTGGAGAGAGGGTCTGTTTTATTTGCCATGTTAGGTGCTATGCAGGGCTTGTTTAAGAAGATTGAGAGATAAGTTGTGTGATACAAACTGGAGATGGGGAGAGGAGACAATGATTATCGCGGAGCCAGTGGCAGCATTTCTGAAGCTTTTTGAAGCCTCATTACAGGTCAGCCAGGAGCTTGTGGATAAACATTAAAATGAGCTTTTCTCACATAAATTAAATTTGACAAACTTTTATTCCCCAACACTGAAGGTTTAAAAGACCCGTATCCATGGGAAACACAAATGCTGCTTCAAAAGGTGCTAATGTTGGTAGGGCTGGACTTTAAATCAATAACAATAAATATCATGTTAGATGTGATCAATATCAATAGATAATATATCTGAAAGGATATTCAATGCACCCCAATTCAGAACCGCACAGCATTCTGGGGGATGTAGGCAGAGGGAAGACGTTAGCCGCCACCAACCAGCTAGCTAAGCAAGGTGGGTAGCATCAACTCACTCATTCTTTGGTTACCTAGCAACTCACTCACTCTTTGGTTACCTAGCAACTCACTTACCTAGCAACAACCTGTTGAGTAATTTGCCAAGTTTCTTCACTTTGCCTCATAACTGCTTAAAAATAAAAAAAAGACTGACGTTAAGTGAAAACAGGATAAAACAAGAAAAGTTACGGCACCAGTCTGGCAAGATTTCAGATATTTAAAACAAAACCCTAAACAATAATTATTGACATCGACTGACACGAAACACTTATATCATGATGCACTTTTTAGTCATAGTGTCCAATTTATTTATGTTTATGTCATTGTTGAAATTTTAGATTTTTAGTTAATTATTAATGAAATTATTAATAAACTTAAAATTCTTCAGTTGAATCAGGAAACAAATTCCAGAAAGAGATAGATAGATAGATAGATAGATAGATAGATAGATAGATAGATAGATAGATAGATAGATAGATAGATAGATAGATAGATAGATAGATAGATAGATATCTGTTATGTAACTTGAAAAAATTTGAAATAATTTGCATAAATCTGAACATTTTTCTGTTTCCCACATCAGTTCAAACTGATGTTAAAATGTTGGAGTTCCTCTGGGTTTATTTCGGAAACAAGGGGAATAAATAAATGAATGTTTTGTTGGCAGGAGGAGAAAAGGCTTACAAAGCCAAATCCCTGAACTGCAAATAGTGCTGTGCTTTACAAAACTTCAATCATCGCTGGTTGAGTGAATTACTAAATCTTTGCACGGTCTGCTTCATTTCAAAAGGCCTACACTTGTACTTCAGATTGGCAAAACAAAATGCTTCACCTCCTTTTTCCTTTCCATAGAGAAGAAGCTTTTCATGATGTTCTTATAATAAATGTACCTGAAGGTGTGTGTGTGTGTGTGTGTGTGTGCACTGTCTTGTTATCATGACTCTTATTTGGTGAACTCAGCTGCAGATATTTAGGTTAATGTTATTGTGTTACAAGTTTCTAGGTCTTTCTATTCTTATTTTGGAGCAAAATAAGAATAGATAGAAAACTCACAGGCTCCTGCAGCATCACTGCTCCACTGCCTACAAATGTCTTTGCACACATCATAACGCCTGTTGCACTGCTGCAAATGATGACAGCACACAGAAGTTACACACAGCTGGAAGGGTTAATGCTACTTAAACAGAGTGTCTGTTGTTTGATGCAGCAGCTCGTTAACCTGCGAGTTCATCAGGAAAGCTTCTCTAACAACGTGAATGACAGAGTAAAGGTCAGAAATGTGTTTGCGAGGAACACAGCATGAATGTAAAATTAATTCTGCCGTTTTACTTTTGCATTTGAGCCCTCATTTTTCCAGAGCAGACTGATTAAACAATGTACAGTACATGTGCATTGACTTTTAAGAATAATTGGATGCACAGTTTTTTAATTTACGGGGAATTTTCTCTCATTTCCAGAAGGTCAAATTATAGACACTAGCTTAAATATACGGATACATTCACCTGCAGCTTTTAATGAGCTTCTTAAGAAAGCATTTGAACTTGTCCTCTCAAAGGTCAAAGCTTATTATAATTGGTTGAATCTGGAATTGCATGTTTTCTGTGGCAACAAATCTTATTGGTTGGACTGAGCTCAGCAGACACACAGTTGCTGCTGCCGCTAGTCTGGAGGAGCGGCCTGGGATGAGCCGGGGAAGAAATTGAAGCATTTCAAATACAAAACATGTTTTTTGATAAAAGTTTTTGCGCTAGGATCAAGTTGTTTTTCAGCTGTATTGAAAATTAGTGCAATTTGTAAAAACTGCAACTAGAAACACTTTTTTTGCATTACACAAGTCATGTGACTAGATTTTACTACAGGCGAAAAAGACAAAGAAGACCACAGCAAGTGGTCGGCAAGTTTTTTCTGAAAACATGGGAAAATGTCTTGTTATAAGTTAAACAATCTGCCAAGGGAAGAAGAACTTTTTCATCAATTTTAAGGAATTATTTACCTAAAATAAGTCTTTATTTCTTACCAAAAAGTTAATTTTAAGTTAGTTTTGTCTTATTTCAAGAGATACTTTGTAGGATTTTGTGTTTTTGCAGCGGGGAGTCCGATTAATTGTGATTAATAACAGAGCTGGTGTGATTATTCTTGATTAATTGAAGTTTTAATCTGATTAATAATCATAGCAATGGAGTCAGATTAATCATGATTATTAACAGTGTATGATTAAACTGATTACATGTTTTAATGGGTTTAGAGCACTAATGTATATGTGACTCCCTGTTTGCTGATGGAACTACAGCATCTGAAAAGGCTGAAACGTCCCGTTGCTGTCAGATTGTGACAGTTTGGTGCCAAATGAACATTCAGGTTCTGAGCCAGCCTCCTCTCCTCTCCTGGTACTTGTTAACACAATCCCTGCCAATTGACTGGTTGTACTAAACCAGGGTCTGAAATGGAAACGACAACCACATGCTGAATTCGTCTGCAGATAAAAATATACCAAATCAGTCAAGAAGCAACTTTGATTTAAAGTAACCAAATCTGTTTTCCGTAACTTTTTTCCCAACTGGTGTTCATGTCTGAAAGAGTGAAAGCAGATTTCCACTTGATTTTGAGAACAAATTAAAATTTGCTCCACGTTGTGTGTTGTAATTGGAATGCATAATGTGTGGGGGACGCAGAGCAAAGCTCTAATCTTATAGGAACAATGGGTGGGATATCAGGAAGTGTGACAGTGTGTTTTGCTCTGGGTGGCAGGCTGGTAGGAGGAAGAGATTTTCCTTTGTGAAATGTCACATCCACAGTGGGGTATTTGTCTCCTGTGAGAGCGCTGACAGGATGCTAATCATGGCTGCCGGTGCGCCCCGAGTGGCTTCTTGTGTTGTGATGTTTTAAACCAGCAGGGGTGGGAGATAAAAGCCCCTCAGTTTGTGTCTGGATCTTGTCAGGCGTCTTCAGAGCCGTCGATTCCCAAGTGGTTCAATTGTTTTGCAGCCACAGCAAATTCACAGGAAAGAGGAGACGGGACGTTTTTAACAAGCAAGTTTACACTAAAACTTCTTTCCTTTTACAATCTGGAATACTTCAAACCCTTCAAAAGTATTTCTGTTGGGTTTTTTTGTGAAGTTCTATCAGTAATACACACCAGCCATTGCAGATATAAAAAAGGAGAAACTTTTGGCCAAAAATGCAGAAATTTTCAGATTAATCTCAGGAATTTTCTAGAAAAAAATCAAACCTTTTAAGCTTTAAAAGTTGAAAATTTGCAAGACTCAGAAATGTTTAGATTAATCACACAGATTTTCAAGAAAGAGTTTCAGAGGTCAAACATTTTTAGTTTATTTTTTTGCTAATTTTTTTTTATGTTTTTGTTTTCATTTTAGAATATTTATCAGACTAATTTAATAAATTCTTAGTTTTCTGGCAGAATTTACTCCTGTTTTTCTACCTACAATGTCCCGATCACGCCCTCGAGTTATACTTTTTAATCAAAAACATTGGCTGTAAAACCAGATTTTTCCCCACTTTAATTTTTATTAACATTTCCAGTGGACACCAACATGTAAACATATGTCACATACATTTTATTGTAGCCTATAAATCCATAAAGGGGACAGAAAAGAAACTGGATGGACAAATATCAAGGCAAAAGAAAACAATAAGAAGCAAACAGAATATTTCGGCTGCCAGTCTAGAAGGATCTCAGGTTAATGCTGGATTTCCTTAAGTCTTCTTGATTGTCATAAACCGTCTAATTTTTTCCACTTATTCATTCTTTCAGTCAGAGAATAAAGGTCAGTTAACTGGCACCAGTTCCTTCTGACTTTTTTGCAAGCATTAACATCTACTTCCAAAACATATTTTTTATGTTTCCAAGCATAGAACGACTGGCACTGTTACCTAGCAACCCCAGCAGAGTGCCGCTTGTCACCTAGCAACCCAAGCTGAGCTCCAGCACATTTGGTGAGCTGGTTTTTCTGCTGTACAATCGCTGCTGGAAAAGACAAGTGTTCTGTTCTTGACCTACCATCCAAAAACCTCTTGGTTAATTCTTGTTGGTTGTGGAGGAGGCTCCACTTCTGCTTTTCAGAGATATACAGTTATATAATGGTGCATCTGTCTGCAACCATTTTCATATGCAAGTGTAAAAGCTGAGTCAGGGAGGCATGACCAACAGCAGCTTATTTGGATTTAAAGTGACAGGACGCCCTTAAACAGCTAAAAACAGGCAAAACTGACCAGGCTAAAATCTCATTGTCTGAGAATGATATTGTACAAGAAATATCATTCCCCAGACCTATCCTAACGGCATAAATGGCATGCTTTCATGCTTTCATGAAAGCATAATAGATCACCTTAATGATTGCTTGTATATAGCAATTAGCATATCTTCATTCTGAAAGCTGGAGTTGTCAACTTCAAACTATTTTGTCTTAGTAACAAAATGTCTGAGAGGTTACCTGATATCTAATTTTAACGTTGTCTGTTCTTGTTCATTCGTGTCTTACCAGTTAGAAAATCTTTGAGCCCCTCAGATGCGTCTGCTTCTTTGGGTTTGAGTGAGCTGTGAAGACTTTACAGTCGGTTCTTTTAAAGATCTGCCAGATCATTTCCCAGGAGACGGTTTGAATTTACACAGACGAAACTTATTACCAAGAGGGAGTAACTGTGTTTTTATCATTTCACTGCTTGAATAAATAAAGCAAATGGGGTTATATGAGATAGAGAAAAGAAGGGCATGCGCTATGAAAACTGAATACCAATTCAGTGAAGTCTATGAATGTCAATTTCCTCATATTTGCAGTAAAAAGAAGCATAATGAACACATTTGTGGTCGACACTTATGTGCTTCTGAAACGGGTCATTTAGATATGACTCACGTTATGCTTGGAGTGAATCAATCTATTCAGAACTTTTGAGAAAACTTTTAAAATTAAACGTTTGGAAAGTTATGAGTAAGGCTGACAGGCTCAGTGGCGCTGAGGTACTTGTTCTTATAAAAGTCTCATCAAATAAAATCTACCCGAAGCCGCAAACATAAACTTTCTCCTGGAAATATGTTTTAAATCTGTGATTTTAGTGGATAATCAGTAGAAACATATGAAGATGATGAGACATTGCAGATGAATGGCAGGAGGGAAAATCACTGGTTAGCAAGAAAACAATAAAGTCAACTAAAAGGTTGAGAAACTACATCAAACCAACAAAGGCTAAAACTAAGCTAAGAAAACTAAATAGAAATGAACACATCAGTATGGCAAGAGCATTTGAGCAATAATTGATTCAGGTGAAAATCATGTGACAAGACCAGAGCAGAAGTAAAATACGCGACAGCATATCAGGGTCATCATAAACAGAAAAAAATCAATTAAAAAAAATAAAAGATTGAGTCTGAAAAGTAGAAAATTACTAAAAAGTTCAACATTTGTTAGAAAATTTTTTATGATTATCTCTGAAATGTTTTATACAAAACTTAAAAAATTCAGTTTGAAAATCAAACATTTTCTAGAAAAAATTTGGAAATTTATGAGTTTCAAAATATTCAAACTTTGAAACTTGGTCATTTGCAGAAATCAGTCAGAAACAACCAATCATCGTCCGGAGGCGGGTCATATTGCTGTCAATCATGCTCGCATATGCTCTGCAATGATGCTAAAAACTGAGAAACAACTTACTGGAGACTTACAGAAAAACTGTTTATGATGCTTAGTAGCATCATTGGTGGCTAAGCCACTAGCCTTAGCATTCAAGCTCTGTTGCGGTGAAGGAGCTGTAGTGTAGCAGAGCATGATTGACAGCGCTAAGACCTTCCTCCTGGCTTGTTATAAAAGTCACAAAAAATAATTATATTTTTTCTTTATTTAAAGCACTCCAGTTTATTTTACATCTGTTGCTAACTGCTACTTTTATGGTGTATATTTTTATAACCCAAAGTAAAACATATTTTTGCATCACGGATGTTATTCTGTTGTGACAGCATGTAGGAGTGTGTTTTATCACCAATACTTTTTACTTTTTATGCAGATTAACAGACTTTATCTTTTGTAAAAGGACATTATGGTTCAGTTTTAGATTCCTTTGTTGCTGGTGCAAAAAGTCAAACCTCATTTTAAACACTAATAAGACTAAGAAAATGAGCATTGATTCTAGAAGGTTGCAACAATTCTCTGCCACAGTCATTAAAGGAGAAACTATCCAGGTTGTCATTAATTATAAATATCTTAATTTGTGCTGCACAATAATCTGAAATGGAACTAATGGCCTAATCTCTGCAAACTAAGACACAGCAAAAAACGTTCCTCTTGCAAAAATTGCTTCTTTAACGTCAACAGCTGTTTGTTCCAGACATTTTGTGCTGCTTTTATTGAAGCTGTTTGTTTTCATTTGAATCTTTGGATCCTGGTTCTGTCAGGGACAGAGAATCGGACCATCTGTTGCTGGCCTGCTCGGTTTGCTTTTGGAACATTTCTTAGGTAATTAAAACTTGTCACGCTGCTTTCAGGTTCAGAGAGTTCAGTCAGGTCAATCCCCCATGAGCTAAATATCAGAATAACCCTACAGACATGCAATACTTAGTTCAATACTTCTGGGAAGTAACCAGTAAGATATTATAAAAGTGTTTTTCTTGCTAATTAAATATTTAATTTTAAACTGTTACATTTATAATTGACTCTGAAAAAAACCCTATTTTCCTCTTATGAAAGCCTAATAACCCGTCTTCGTCCTCTTCTTCTTCTTCTTCTTCTTCTTCTTTGTCTTTGTGGTTTCAGCCAGTAGTTACATCCGGTTGTTGATCATATGACTCGTTTAATGTGGAAAAAGTGTTTCCTTTGCAGTGTTGTGAGATGAATCGATTTTGATGTGGCCAGGGGAAAAACTCCTCATCTTTGGGCCAAAATATTTTATTGAAAAACAAAAAATGTTTCAAAACTGCCATTTAAAGCTGCAGTATGTAACCTTTCCAAACATGGCCTCTTTGACTGTCACCATGTTGACAGTTTAATATGAGACAGATAATCTGTGAAAAAATTTATCTCTCCCACCGCCTGTTAATGCACTGCTCCTGATCAAAAACAACCAATCAGACCCAGGAGGCGGAGCTTAACACAGTCAATCATCCTCATGTAACCGCTGCTAAATGTGCAAATGGTGGAGAAACAAATCTCCATTGCAGGAAAACATTCACAACATCCTATGCAAGCTGGAGTGGAGCAAAGAGCAAGGGCGGTGATTGACAGCGCTAAGACCCGCCTCCTGGCTCTGATTGGCTGTTTCTAGTTAGCTCTGGGAGAAAGTGGAGGAGCTAAATTTTTTTTCAGATATTATACTGTCAAGTTTCAACAAGGATGGAAAAAATATATTTTTATAACAGTTACATACCGCAGCTTTTAGCTGATTTATTTTCAAAATGTCAAGTCATGCCATTATATGGTAGAAGTAGTGATGAATGCTGACTGCCATTTTTACCACCAGGGTTGGCACAACCAAGATGGTTAAACACTTTACTTCAGATGAACATGTCCATGTTCTCTAGAAATATAAATATTCCAACGTTAATTCAGTTAAACTGAACTAAAAATTGTTTTTCTGTCGTTTTCTGGTTGAATTTCTTCTGTTCCATCGTTTTTGTTGTTGGGATTATTTTTAGAAACGGTTCCGTCTTTTTGCTTTGTGACTTCATCGCCCTCAAACTTCTCTCTGCTAACTTTGAGGCTGAGTTGGTGTTTGCTCAGAGCCTGAGCCGTCTCTTGGCGCTCTTATCCTGAAGCAGGAACAGATGCCCTGCAGAAGCTTCGCCTGTGAACCAGAGCTGAGCTGTCCAGCTCATACGGACGGAGAGCAACCGCTGCGCTCTGGTCTTTTTCATTCCACCGGCTTCAGTTGAAGCTCTTTCATTCCTGAATCAAAGCGTTTCTGCCTGGTAGTGAGAAGAAGAATCTAAATCAGGCTTATAACAATCTTTGCCTTTTATTTATGAGCTCGTCTAACCCAAGTAGCGGCATGAAGAGGCCCGGCTGCGTTTCCCTCCGATGGGAAAATGGTGGATTTGGAGCTGCGATAGATGTTACTGTTTGTTTCTCCTGCATTGATCTTCTGATTCCTATGCATTTTTATCGTCAATGTTTCCATCTCAAACGCCCTCAGGGCGCTGGATTGTTGGCAGAGAATCCATAGGCAGCTGTTAAATCCACACGGTGACATGACTACACACACTATTGATATCGATACTGAATAGAAAAGTGACTTGATTGAAATTCAACAGAAGCAGCGGAAACCCAGATGTGTAGTTTTGCATTTCCAGCCACATTGCAACAGAAGAGATGAAGTATTTCTGTCTGGGACTGGCTACAAACATGCTGCAGGAATGTCTGCAGTGATTGGTCGACTGTTTGTGGACATCTGTCCCCGACCAAGCAGCTGCTTCTAGCAGCTGGTCCAGGTTTAACTTTGGCCAACAAGTCGATTCATCATCTGGATCAAACCGGTATTTCATGGAGAGCTACCGACAGAACGCCACGGTCAACCATGTTTGTTATTTGCAAGTTATTAGCTGAGGGAAGCTGTTCAATGCTGAGCCTCAGAAACAATTTCACAGGGCTGTGCAAACCCTTTGATGCCAGAGCCAAAATTGTAAAAAAAAAAAAAAAAAAAGAAGCAGCAAGCCAAAAAAAGCAACCTAAAATAAAGCAAATAAAGTGGCCCGATATTTATTGTAGATCCAAAATTTGAGAGGGGTTTTTATTTTGCAGACAGAAAAAAGGAATAAATGGTCACCAAAAACTCTGAAAGTTTTGTTTTTCTGAAAAATTTCAAAAGAAAAACTTTGACATTTGAAATTCTCAAGTTTTCAAATTTATTGTAGAAAATTTCTGATATTAATTTTTTAAAAAAATTCATGCAAATTTTAAAGCTTTTTAAAAAAAAAAAATTCTGAAATTACTCTCAAAATTTATTTTGCAGAAATTTACTACGTGGGCCAATTTTTTTCTGCAATGAATCCAAAATAAGAAAAATACTCAATACTGTACCAACATTTGTTTTAGCTTAAGCCAAAAAACTATAATTAAAAAATTTAAATATGACTTTATTTTAACTAAATAGGGGACAAAATATACAACTTGTTTTCCCAAACATTTCTCTGTTTGGGAAAACAGTGCAAAATAAATTTTAATATCCTTTATAGAAATATTTCATTCATTGTGCAATTATCTTGTTTTATTCAAATTTATTCTATTTGCCCTTTAATTTGCTGATGATTGAAAATGAATTCTGTTAAGTACAAACACGTTTATTACTGTGTCCAGTCATCCTCCATTAACCCTTTCACATTTTTATCAACGTTTCCCTGCACAGTCCTACCAAGTCTTTGCTAATTGCTGCTGGCTAGTCTGAAGGAGCCGAGTTTGGAAGCTGCAGCTCAGGGGAGGAGCTGAGCCTCGAAGGCGGGGCTAGGCCCACCCACGCGTTTAACAGCTGAACGGTTGCCATGGAGATTAAAGGATTTCTCAAGCATGCATGAAACATTATAGGGAACATTGTAACATGATGGAAAGCTCCAAAAAGCTCAATTTTACCCCTTTAAGTGAAAACTCCATCAATCTAAGTGTTACAGCTGCAATGACATTGTGGTGAAACCCAAAAAAACTCAAGCATGAACTGAGAGCCTCGGTTGAGATTCAAAGGGACGGCGGCTTAATTTACTCGACTAATTAATGTTTCTATAAAAGCTGCTGAGTCAGCAGTTCAGAGGATTTTCCCCAGAGGAAGACATGGCTGCATGTTTATGGAAACTGTTAATCGTTTTAACTGGCAGCAACATTCAGATTAGCTGAGTTACAGCGCGATGCAGCTTCATGCATTTTACTGGAGCTGTGAAAGTGAAAGTGACTGAACTCTCAGCAGTTTCTGACTCCATTTGGAAAGAAACCTGAAGAGAGATTCTGCTTTTTAGTGAAGAGCAGCTCTGACTGCAGGACTCAGGCTTTTACACTGAAAATAATCTGAAGATAATGTTACTGTGAACCTCATGATGCCCCAAACTGTCCATCCAGCCATGGAGACTGGACTGAAGGCAACAGCAGAGATCTTTAGACTGATCTCCCTACTAGATTATAAACTAAATATTTAGCTTCAACTAAATATTTAGTTTACTAAATAAATGTTTGATTTGGAGCCACATATTTGGTTTGTATGTAAATCTGTAGCTTGTTGACTAAACATTTAGCTTCAGTAAAATATTTAGCTTGCTAATTAATTAGTTTCTAGCTAAATGATGAAATATTTGGTTTGCAGCACACAGGTCTGCCTTCCCTCTCCTACCATCTCTGACTCTTTTTCTGGTTTACTTTTCTTTGACAGCATTTAATAGAAACTCACCATCATAGGTCAGAAGGATCACAGCGTTTAACTGAATCAGTAGGAAGACATATTTTCTTCCTTCAAGACGTGAGAGAGCGGAGAGAACTTCAATCTGTCCTTCTGAAACGGATCCTGAACACTTAGCCCAAATTGATGCTTGTCGTTGTTAAGGTCGGAGCTCCAACTCTGAGAAAATTGGTAATTTTATCCAAACGTATCGGAAACATTTCAGCCGACAGGCGTTTCAAGGCAACTATAAAGTGAAATGGATTTTTTTCCGCTGGTAAGAGGCAGAAATAAATAAAGCTTATTGTAGTAAAAGTGGAAAGATGAGCAGATTGTGCTCAGTCACAGATTGGACCAACCTGACGCTTTATTGCTCATCCAGCTTCTGCTGCTTGTATCAGGATCTGATATTTGGAGCAGAACCATCATAGCTGCGGCTGAAACCCGGATCCATCAACATCCATCAACAAAAAACTGAAACTCCTCTGCTTCCGGCAGAGATTCTCCACCAGGATGAAGAGAGAAAGTCAAATGTTCCTGATGGTGCTTCAGTTTTAGCCTCCGCTTCTGCACTCACTGCTGCAGTAGCGCCGCAAAAAGAGTTTTATTTGTTGAGATAAAGTTCAAAGATATGATTCATTTTTAGGACAAAAATGAATCAACCAACCTTCACAAAAGGGATAATATATGTAAAGCACTTTATCTTGTAGCTAAAACACTTTGAATTATTACAAAAAGCCTTGTAGCATTAGCATCCTCTCTGCAAAAACACGAAATTTTACTAATTATTTTTGTTTAATTTCTAGTGCAAACATCTTAATACACCTGAAATTAAATAAAACTAATTTACAAGTACAGCAAAAGGAGATGATTTTAATTTAATAATTACTTAATATTGATGAAAAGGTGCCAGTTCCTGGCAGATTATTTATTTTAGAAAAACGTCTTATAAAAAGTTAGATAATCTGCCCGACATATATAAAATTATTGACTTAAAAAAGCTCATATTTCTTGATGAAATTTTACTTTTAAGTTGGTTTTGTCTTATTTCAAGTGTCCTAAGATATTTGCCAAAATAACTGGAAAGGTTTTGTGTTTTTGCAGTGCTTCTATTTCAGATATTCTATACAGACATATTTTACATAAATACAGAAGAACTGCTTAAACCACTGCACTATTGCAGATAGAAATAATAAAAACGCCACTGTGGATGGACCAATTATATTATATTGTAACTACTATGTCTCTTTAAATGTCCAATACACATTATGAACATTTTTTTAAAAGCGATCTGTTGCACATTTTCTTTGAACTTGAGTTTGTCATTTTTAAAACTTCACACTATTTGTTCTCATTGTTTAAATTTGACTGGACTACATGTTATCACTTCTACACTGCAAAAACAAAATCTTACCAAATATCTTCAATCTGGTTTATAGTAAATATCTTAGTAAGTTTAAAAAACTCACATCTAACTTTTCTGAAAGATTTAGGAGCTTGTTTTAACTCAATAATTTCTTAATATTAATGAAAAAGTTTTAGTTATAAAGGGAAATAATGTGATAGGTTTTTCTTATTTGAAGAGGAATAACAAACGTTCACTTGGAATTAGACCGAAAACACTTCATGCAATCTTTTGTTTTTATGTGAATCTATTTGCTTGACTTGATTTTAATTTTCCCACCATCATAATCTGGATCATCATTTATTTCTTCATATATGACAAACTTTCTATAAAATCCCCCATTTTAGTATCAAATTAAAAAAATCTGGGAGGAACTCTGAACGTCTGAGACGTTTCCTTTCTCTTATATTTTACATTTTAGTAACGTTACACAACATTTTTCTTCACTTTTTCCAAAACAAACGATGTCAAAGTAAATTCTGGACTTGTTCTGCTGACACAGGGAGACAGGGAACGGCTGAGCCTCATTACTTCAGTCTCAGCTCTGTGAAGACAAATTCAGCGTTCCTCCAGCCTGCGTTGTTCTGCAGAGGGCAGCACGCCTGCAGGAAGCGTGAATTAAAGGATAACCTGATGCGGCAGCGCGCCGAGCTTCTCTCTCTTCAGGGTGACAAGGGAAGGAAATTATGTTCATGCACCACAATAAGGCCCATCTTTTCATTCATCAAACCTTTTTACGTCGATTTCCCATCTTTCACGTTACAAACTTTGAAGTCGGCTCACAGAAATCAGTCAGAGCTTAAAGTGAATCATTTAAACATAAATCCAAAATCTACAGCCTTTGGAGGATTAATTTGAGGAGATAAAAAGGCTGAAAATATCGATGAGTTTTAATGTGTCATTTAGGCTCAACAGATTTAAAGTAAAATGTACTTAATGTGATGCTGGCATGTTGAGAATCTTTTAGATCCGTTTTTAATTTAAGATAAACTGTGGAACTCTCTACCACCACATTATAAGACGGTAACTCACATTAAAATACTTAAAGGTTTAAGGACTGGGTAAAGATAATGCATAAACATACTATTGAGAGGATAATGATTACCACCTGCAGCTCGTTGTCTCCTCTCTAGTTCCCCTGGTCGAGGGTTTCCCCGTGCGTAAGGGCAGTTCACAACATTCACGGTTCTACTTCAAACATATCCAGTTTATTCAGACAAACAAATGCATCAAATCACACCAATAACATACCAGAATCAACAGAAACTCAAAACCACAAGACAGACATCAATCACCTGAAAGAAACAGAAAAATGGACAAATACGGACACCGCCGCGCCCAGCGATCTGATTCATTCTTTCCGGTCCGAAACTTTTTAAAGGAAGGTGTGTCTCTTCTCTAATTTATGCAGGCTGGGAGGTTCCTGCTCTCTAATTAGACTAAGTTTCAAATTTCAAAGGGAAGTTACTCCAAATGTTTTATGACTGTCGTTGCTGGGCTGATGAGTCCTGAAAGAAGCAACATTTCACACCTCTGTGTGAGATCCTAGAATCTCTCCAGGTGTCCTCTCCCACAAACACATAACAAAAGGCCCCAATCCTTATATGGGTTCAGGAAACAGTTATCTCTATGCAGAGCCCCTCCTGCTGCCCCACCAAGTGGCACATCAAGTAAAACAGACTTTTGGATCTTAGTATTAGCACATTTATCTTCCAAAACTCTTATCATATTCCTGAACAATTTTAATACTACAACATTAATCTCTTATTATTTTGATTATAATGCATTAACCCAAGTTAGTATGACTTAGACACTAATTAGTACTATTAATATAAAACTACAAATTAGACTAATTTTATCAAGTCATGCACATTATGTCTAAGAAAAATGTTCTGCTGATCAGACTGTTGATGGAGCCAAATCTAACTAAATGTTAACTTAAATTTGAGGCCTATTCAAGATAATATTGATCTGTCTAATATTAAAATAGGTGCGTAAAGTTAAAACTAGCATAATTGAATTATCATTTCCAACAATACTCATTTTAAATATTTTTATTATTTTGATTCAGAAGTTTTAAATTCATTATTCTATATCTCTTTTTGATATTTTTATTGATTTTAAACTTTTCATCTGAACCAAGTCCTTCTACAGACTGATGTTACAAAATGAATAAGGTTGAAATAAAACTGATTGTCTTGATCTGTGTTTATTGTATCTGCAACAAATAAACAACAAAATTAACATATTTAAATTGTGAGATTAACAGACATATAAAAAGTTTTCTTCTTTTAGGATTTTCATGCTAAACATCAAAATAATGGCACAATTACAGACATTTATATATAACTCAGAAGGGGAAAACTACACTAATAGAAAACCATTTAGAACAATAATAATAATAACCAGAGAGAAATGAACTGAATACAGAAATACCTTTTAAACAATAAAAAGAGCCTAAAAATTAACCAAAACACCAACAACTGCTGACTGGCAATTCTCATAAAGTTTTAACATTGTAACAACAAACTTCACCACGTATGGAGAGCCAAAAGGGCCCAAATTAAATTTATAAATATATCATTACATTTAAATTAAATTAATTAAATGATTAAAATTAAAATATTTAAATTTAAAAATCAACTGTTCTAAGTTTGCATTATGATTTAATTACACATTTAATCAATTAATTGCATCTTGTGAATACGTTTTTAACTATTAAATTTAGGATTTATTTCTGTCATGACAGATGTAGTTAATGACTTAATGATGTATTTTTTTTCTTACTTAATTTTGTCTCTTTTAACTTGATGAATATGAACCAATCAGTCAAATAGCCTTTCAATAAGTTATTTTAACTTGCATTTTATAATATGATTTTGTATGAAGACATGAGATTTTATATATAAAAAAACAAAAAAGCAAAACTATAAAGTTGATTTAAAAAATTCTGATCTTCCCTCCAACTTTCTGATGCCTCTATCGCCCCCTGGCGGCAAACAAGTTGGGAAACAATGTTGAAAACCTATTTGATTTAGAGGCTTTAGCAAAAAGGGAGTAAAAAAAGCATGCCACATTTTTCAGTGTCTGTCTTTCTTTATAAAAACTGCTTTCTGTTGGTCTGTTGTGAGAAAGCTAAAAATGTCATGAATGCTTTTGCGGAGCATCATATTTCTGGATGTGCTGTTAAATCTTTTTTCCATGACATCCTTATTCCTGGTCTTAAAGTCCCTTAAGGCTGAGATTTCTCTGCTGAATCCTCTGATTTGACATTTCCTCTCCTCACACCTCTGGCACCGTGACACTGATATGTCTGAACTGTTGCCCAGACTTTCTCATAATAATTCCTGGGGGTGATTTGTAACGTTAACATCGATGTTAGCATCTCGTCCTAGTGCGGCTTCACAGAGCAGAGTGAGATTTCTCCGTCTCGCAGTTTTTTCTCTGCAGTTTTTCTGCATCTGACACGCAGGTGTCAGAACAGATATCATCTTTCCGCTCTCCACAAAGGCAGCAAAATTGCTCACGATTCTCTTATGCTTTCTGCACCTGTTTGTGTGCAGAGCTGCAGCATGGGGAGAGCAGGAGGCTGCAGCCCATCCTGCATCCAGGAGTCTCTAAAAGCTCTAGTCACAGTTTTGCAAACAGTTCAACAAAAGCAAAAATTGAAATACTCTAAGTTCTGTGTTGTTTTACATCAGAAAGTTGGATACTTAGTTGGAGTTCCAAATTTTGCTGATTTTCTGCTGTTTTGATCAAGCTCAGAAAAACTTTGACTATTGTCCAGGAGGAAGTCATTCTGCTCTTAGCAGGGGGGCAACGCTTTGACAAAACAACTGCAGAAAATCCTCGTCTTTGTTTGTCTGTTGTTGAACGGAGCCGTTCTGGATCTTTGTGACTGTTGGTGAAAGCACCGTGTCACTCTGCTCCTCCTCAGGGCCCCATCTGCACTCAGCCAGGCCAACATGTGGGCACCCATCCAAGCTTACAGTTCCAAACAATTCCCCACAGAGCCAAAGGTAAAAAAAAAAAAAAGTATTTTTGTTATCTTACAGCAAAACTCCAACTTTCACAGAGACACAGCAGAATAAATGGATAAAACTTAATAAGAATAGATGCAGTTTTGATTAGCAAGCCCCGGCTTTCTGCACTTAGCTGTGAGAAGTAATTGTCCCCTTTGTTAAAATAATTAATGGGCATAACACAATTTTTTTGTTACTGAAAACCGTCCGGGACCGGAGGGAAGCTTGAAATCCTTCACCACGTTAAGGTGTGGATTCTTTAGAGAACGTTCCTAAAAAATGTCCCTTCCTTCTCCAAAATAAAATTACATAAAATATAATACAAGAAGACACAGCTGCAATAAAAGCTGGAAGATAAATCATTTTTATTGATTTGTAAAATTTTCTGTTTGATAAAAATGTCATTTTTTGGAAACACTGGATTTTTTTTCTCAGATTGGATTATTTTATCATCTGACTGAATAAAAGAAAGTTTTTGGTAATATTTTCTGTCTTCAATTTGAGAAAGAAAAAGGTGAAAAACTATCAGAAACCAATTTGGTATGGAAAAAAAAATCTGAGATTCAGATTTTGCACGTTTTTTGTATTTTAGTTTGGGTCTCAGCTGCTTATGAGACCCAAACTAAAAAAAAACTGTCAGTCAGTTTTCTAGAATAAGTTGATGTTTTTTGGTGTCTGTGAGCCGTTTCAAAAACATCCAGATTGTTGAGTCATATTTCATCGTTATCTAGCAACCTGAGTCCAGCCCGTCACCATAGAAACCAGAGCTGAATTCCAGCCTGTTTGGTCGGCTGGTTTGACTGCTGTATGCGCCGTGCAACGGCTGCTGGAATAAACAAAATGCTTTTCTATCTGCACAACCAGAAATCACTTACTGGTTATACAGGAGGCTCTATTAATGCTTTTCAAAGATGTATGGTTGAATTATTGCGCATCTGTTTGCAACCATTTCCACATGCGAGTGTAAACGTTGAGTTGGGGGCGTGGCCAGCAGCACCTTACTTGGATTTAATGTGACATAGACCCTAAAACAACTCATTCTGTTATCTAAAAATGATTTTGTGCAGTGCAGTCCATAATTAGGTCACCTTTAAGATTTATCACCCAGCCCTTTATATAGTTACATTTGTTGGTAACAGTTTTGTTTCTGATAACAGAGATGCAGAAAAAGTCAGAGAAATCATAAAAACAGGTTGGCTTGTTTTTCATCCTCAGTTGGACATCCAACCTCTCATACAGAAAGGTTTCTATAGGAATTGACATTCTTTGAAACTTGTCTTTTACAAACCCTGAAATTGGCAATTCAAGCAATCGCACAATTTAGTTTCTGTCAAAAGACCAAAAGAGGAAGTTTTGAATCGCTTCCAGGTTTCTGCTCGGATCTGCACTCTGCTCTCCTGAAAGTCAAAAAGACTGAAAAAAATTAAATGCGTACTTTAGTGGCAACCAGGTTAGAGACGTTACCTCTGGGAATAAGAGGTTATATAAGCAACACAACATGTCAGGTCAGCTGAGGTGAACAGTAACAGTCACATTAGATATGTGTGCACATGTTAGGGCACAGCTGTGTTTAACTAAACATTTTAGAAGCAAAATTCAAATCCTTTCATGATTATGTTGCTTCTCAAAAAGAATTAAAACTTTAAATGTTGCAAGCTATAAAGTGAAACAGCAAGTGAAAATCTAATATTAAAATCTTAAAAAGAAGAGAAGCAAAGTTAAAACATATGTAACTGTTTGGGTCACTTATGCCATATTGAGGGAAAGGTATGAAATTGCAACAATAAAAATGGTCAGAGGGAAAGTTATTCATATTTCCAAACAAAATGACAAGTTTGATTTAAATTATTTTCTGCACAACACCAATGATTAAAGGATTATTTAGTTGAAATCAAGTCAGTAAAAGCAATTCTATGTTTTTATTGAGTGCAGTTAATCAAAAACTGCAAAGTTTTGATGAACTTTACAGGATTTAATGCGCCCTCATGGCAAAGGGTCAATATCAATAGTTAGCATAAACAACTTCCAGTACACGGTATCCACAAGTCTGAACCAGAAGTGATCCGCGCCATGTTGGTAGGCAAATGTAGCGCGAAGCTTAGCGTACCCATGGCTTCCAGACCAAAATATGTGGTCACTCTTGACTAATGTGTAAGAGAAAAAATAACAAAATGACTGCTGTCAGGACCGACCAGTATGGGAGAGAGAATGGAAACATGTCAGACGATGTGGGCAAGCTGCCTCCAATCTCACAAAGAAAGCTAACAACATGGATGAAATGTTTCAATGGATTTGTAAAGGACGTTCAAACTCTGTGTGAATAACGAGGTTCTGGTGACTGGCAGAGTGAGTACATGTAGTAAGAAACATGTAGGTTATATGTCCATCTCAGCTAGCAAATAAAGGCTACATTAGCTAAGATAATTTTGCTAGTTTGGCAGTAAGTACTACAGTAAATATCTCTGATAGTTATATTGGTATTACACGGAGACGGGTAGAGTACTCAGAAACTGTAATCGAGTTTGGAGTACAGTTGTAAAGTGCTTACATTGTTTAAAAGTTTGATAGGAACAAGGTAAGAGCTTATTCTACGCTTGTGACTTCTTTATTGTTATCTATAGGAATACTGCAACAACTGCCTACCAAGATGGCTGTCAGTTGCCAAGTTGACGGCAAATGAGAACTACATACTGAGCTACGTACTGTGGAAACTTCTTTCGGATGTTTTAAGTTCACTTTGAGCTGTGTTGATATTGTTTATGCAAAAGGGAAAAAAGCTGACTTACAAGGAAATCCTCAATTGATGCGATTTAGCTAGATTTAACAGTCTGATCATGTCAAAGTCTTATTTTGATAAAGTCTAACTGATAGAGACTGAGAAATATTTTTAGGGCATAAAAATAACTCATACTGTCAATATGTTGTGTATTCAAGAGTTTCTCTATCAGCTTTATCTCAGTGTTTGGTGTTTTGACAGCCTCATGAGCTCTTGTCTTTGCAGAATGACTGAGTGCAGTGTTATTTTATCTGGGCTGTGTGTAATTAAACCCAGAGAGGCGTTTGTGAAGAAACACCTCCTGACTGGACGAAACCAAACCAAACAGTAGAACAACAGAGTAGTATTAGCTTAGCGCTACGCACATGATGAAAATAAACACTGTAAATATAAACCCTGTCATTAAACTGCTGCATTCAAAAACAGATTTAGCTGTGGTTAATCACAGTGCAGCAGTGAAGTGTGACGCCTTAAACACACGTTGCCATGTCGACGTCACACTAGCGCTGTAAAAACACAGAAAGGAGTCTGATGTGATCAACACAAAGCCGCATGTTAACCTCACCAGGTCAGGTTGATTAGCATTAAAAGGTTATTATTGACACTTATGTGCATGATTTTCAACATCTCCTAAAATAATCTTCAACAGGGCCAGCGCAAGCCTTTTTGGGGCCTTGAGCAGCATCTTGTTCGGTGCACTTGTGAATTATCAGACTGTTTTAGCTCCATAGAAAATCCTTTGATAGTAGCAGCAGAGTCCCTTTTAAATGAATGGGGTTTGCACAACAAAATGTTTTTTTAATATCAGACAATGCAGCCAAGATGCTTTGTTGTGCAAAGTTGTTGCAGGTATAAAATTTTGCCCAGTTTTGCTCATAGTCTAAATCTAATTGTGAAGAAGGCGTTAGATCAAACTCCAGATTTCCCTGAAATCAGATCAAAAGCCAGGAGGATCATAAGACATTTTAAATCAAGCACTAAATCTCAAGAGATGCTTGCTGAGCTCCAACAACTGCTGGCAAAAACACCACACAAACTGCTTCAGGAAGTCAAGACAAGATGGAATTCTACTTATTTTATGTTTCGACATCTCAATGAACAACGTGAATAAGTATCAGCAGCAGCTATGGCATCTCTTGCAGCTGATATTCCTTCCATTTCTAGCAAGGAACATGAAGCCATCAGCAAAAGTCAAGACATTCTTGCACCTTTCAGCCTTGGCTTTACAGAACTGTCAGCAGAAAAACATATGTCTGTCTCAAAATTCATTCCATTAATTAGAATGATCCAGCACAAACTGGCCACAAAGATACCACAGCTTCAAAATGCAACAGCAGACTTCTCGCCAAATCCAGTAAATTCTGTCATATCTCTCCTGTTCTTTATTCACTTCACTGGCTTCCAGTTGATTTTAGGATTTCTTTTAAAGTACTTGTGCTTACATACAGAGCATTATAACACCAGGCTGCTGATTATCTTTATCAGGTTTTGACTAAATATTCTGCTGCTCATGGTCTTCATTCTCAAACTCTGAATCTTTTGGTTGTTCCACGAACACAGTTAAAAACTAACAGGGACCTTTCAAGAGGCTGTGGAACAGTTTACCCTTGCAGCTTTGTTTCTCTGAGGTTTTTGAAGAGCAACTCAAATATTTGTATTTTCCCAGGCGTTTTTATCTTGATTTTACTGTTTTTCTTGTATTTGTTTTATGTTTTATATGGTATTCTATGGTTTTCTTCAAATATTTAACGAATCACAAAAATAAGTATTGTGATTTCTGATTTTGTGTCTGTGGAAAGCACTTTATAAATACACTTTACTTACTTACACTAAGGAAGAACAGAAATGGAAAACGAGGCAAAAAGAGAACTATCTAAGGAACACCAAAAATGACAACATTCCAAAACCAAACTCAAACGACCCCAGATCCCGACAGCATCTTTGTTTTTGATACAAAAAAAAGGACAACGTGACAATTTATTTGCATGCTTGTTTTTATTATTGATATAAAGGTTACTGACAGCACCGACTGTTGTCGCCATAATGACAGAAGACAGGAGGAGAGGAAGAAGTTCCCTCGCACTTCCAGATGTTGCTGCTGTCTTATGTGGATCAGGCTTTCTCTTTTTTTTTGATGATACTACAGTCCTGAAGCATATCTGAATCATCAGGCTTTTTATACTTCAGCCCTAAGAAATTTTTGAATATCTTCTCACACTGACTGCAGATATAAGGCTTTTCACTAGTGTGGATTCGCTGATGACTGTTAATATTACCCTTCTGAATGAAAGCCTTTCCACACTGGTCACACAGATAGCATATCTCTCCAGTGTGAATGTGTTGATGAATATTCAGATATGTCTTCTTTCTGAAATACTTCAGACACTCTTCACAGCAGTTTTTTTTCTGCAGCCTCTGGGATTGCTGAACCTGCTGTCCATCGCTGCAACCATCTGAGGCTTTATCATCATGTTCGCTTGGCTTTGTGCAGGTTTGGTTCTACGAAGGGAAGTACAGTAATTATAACCAATAGTAAATATAATACACAAACACTTTGATAGTCAACAGCATCATTGTTTTGCAAAGATTAAAACATCCTAACACATCTCCCTGTTGAGTTTAATCAAGTGCCAGAGAATAAATTTGCCTTTCTCTCAGGTAGACTAGAGGTCTGGAAACTCTGGCCTCACAAGTGGCTCTTTGGACATTTTATAATGGCTCTTAGCTGGAATTGAACCTACAACCTTTTGATCACAAAACAAACACTCTCTATATATCCTATATTCTATATTTTTACTTAATTCTCCATAAATATCTTCATTGGTATTAATGATTATTTGAAGGTAGATTCAGGTTTTAATTTAGACATTTAACCTTTTTTGGCTGCTTTAGTACTGGGGAGCTGAATGCTGACACAAAGGACCAGGCTAATGACTAACAGGGAGCTGGTGTGAGGGGAGAGATGAAAACTGAGGGGGAACACTGTGGATTAAATGAAACTAACATAAAGGAAGTCAACCCACAAGACTAAAGAACTAGAATAACTAAGAAAGGACTAATACAGAGAAAACAGTGATAAACAAAGAAGAAACATAAAAACTGAAAGAGAATATTTAAAAAGCACCAAACCAGAGTAAACAAAACAGCATCCAAAAAACAAGAGGAGAAGAAACACAGAAATAAACAAAATAACTAAACAACTGATCTAACAAGTATGTTCCAATTTAAATCATAAAATGGTGGTTCTTTAAAATGACAACAGATTTTCTATAATTAGATGTTTATCAAAGTGACAAGTCAAGTAACATTTGTGGCGCTAAAAAAGTGTTGGGTTTTTAATCTGGACTGAAGGCAAAAATGGTTTCAGATCTCGTTTTTAAGCTAACAAACATTTAAATTTTATTAGGTCAGTTCACCGGTAACAGGGCAACATAGAGACATACAGGACCAACAACACACACACACATACACACACACCGCGCACGCGCGCGCCGTTATGTTTTGATCACTTGTGGGGACTTCACATTGACTTCCATTAATTTCTACTGCCTAACCCTTACCTTAACCTTCACTCTAGCCCTAACCATCACAGACCTAACCACTAACTCAAAAACAACAATTTCCTCATGGGGAAAAAGAAAATGTCCTCACATGGTGCAATGGTCCCCATAACCATTGGAGACAGAAATAAGTTCCCATAAGGATATAAAAACCTGCTTCACACACACACACACACACACACACACACACACCCATATA
Organism: Phalloptychus januarius; assembly: GCA_902982915.1. Lineage (NCBI taxonomy): Eukaryota > Metazoa > Chordata > Actinopteri > Cyprinodontiformes > Poeciliidae > Phalloptychus > Phalloptychus januarius. The sequence continues at coordinate 392,018 of CADWAE010000482.1, forward strand.
GTAATTCAGAGAACCCAAATTAAAATAAATGTCATGTTTTTAAGTGGCATGAAGCCAGAGTACCCAGAGAAATCCCACGCATGCACAGAGAGAACATTCAACTAAATGCAGAAAGACGAATGAAAACTAAAAAGTAGCACTTAGTTTCCCACAAGTTTGAATAACTAACCTCTTCCAGTGATGCCTTCTCTTCCAGTCGAACTTTCTCCATTCCAGTTCTGCGTGAAACAAACATTCATAAAATGTAAAATTGAATTGACGATATTTGGTAGCAGCAGCAACAGTTTCAGTTATAATAGAAACCAGATATTGATAAGAGACAACCTGATTTCACACATTATGATTTTAAAACAGTCTTAACTTCCTGCTTTATGTCAGCTAGGATTAAATACATTCCCTAATTTCTCAGAAAAGTTTTCATTTCTGTTTTTAACTTAGAAAGTTTTCATAAGCTAAGCTAACAATGGATTTAAACAGACGCTTCGTAAACTTCTACCACTTTTAACAGAAATAAATGACAATCATGGAACAAAGGGTTGATTTCTGCTTCACATATTTAAGTCTTAGTAATGACATGAATTAAAGTGAATTATTAAACATCAGCATGAATTATTACAAATATATGTGATAGATAAATAAGCTTCACTTACAGTTTCTTTGAGCCACCTCTTCAGATTGTCTGTCATAATATTTACATTTGACAGATGCTCTTATGGTTTCTATGGTAACATTGTTCAAAGGATTACAGCTCCATAAACATTTAACTCTCCATGTATTTAAAAAAAACAAAAAAACATTCAGCCATGTGATTAGGATAATTACAGACTTTATTCTTCTGTGCACCAGAAAAGTTAAATCTATTTTAACCGATCTGAAAACTTATGATGCATTCAATATTGTTTCCATGGGGATAGGTTGTTTTGATATTTTAGATTATAATGTAATCATAGTTGTAACAAATGACATTTGTTACGTTTTGTTTTGTAAATGTCACTTCTTTAAACCAAACTTTGTGACTGTATGTGTCTTTGTATATATGAGCAAGCAAGAGCTAAAACAGATGGAGGAAAACAGAATTATTTATTCCCAGTAGCCCTGTGGCCCCCAACCCGGACCGCCATGTCTCTGGTAACGGCCCGCAGGCCTCAGTGTTGCAACCCCTGGACACTTTCTACACAACTAGGCTAATGTGATGCTAAGACTGAAGTAATTAAACTTACCCAAAAACCTGGCTGAATTTGGTTTTTCATCAAAATCATACTGAATTTGACGACTAAATTCAATATGATTTTGAATTATAGGGGATCAAAAATATTGCCAATTATAGAAAAAGAGGAAACCAAGAAGTAGTACTTCTTAGTTGCTGAAAGGAAAACCTTACAGCACAGTGAAATGAACATACACACATACACACATGAACATATGTGAGATCAGTTAATATGGAGAACGTCTCTATACGAATTAATCATCATCTTTTGGCCCGGTCTCTCAGCCCTGGCTCTGGGCAGTGGGGTAGGGTAGTGTCCTCACTAATGATGTCAATCATAATCATAATGATGTCTTCAGGGCCCAGGGAGTTCTCCCCCTATTGAGCTAACCTGACACTGCTAAATTTAAATAATTCAGATTCTCTATCGACAGTGCTAAGAAGTTGATATTCTGTTAGTGTTTTTTTAGGGTATAATTACTCATCAATTTGACCTTGTTAGTATTAGATTCAGTTATTTTGATTACCTGCATTACTTAGTTTGATTTAAAATATGCAAAAAATGTAATTAAATTCTTTGTCTGGAACCGGGGTGAGTTAGTACCATAACCGAAAGAATCCACTAGGGGGACTAGTGTGCTCTTTTCCACACTCAGTACATGTGAGTAAGTTAAAGAGCAGTGATTTTGTCTCGTGATCATTTCTCTTACAATTTTCCCTCTTTTAAGGTAATTAATTCAATAATTTTTTTAGGAGAATGACATGTGAATGAATGATAGCCCTGTATGTGTTTGTTTGTGTGTATTTAGTTTGTTTTGCGTCACAGAGTACTTCATTTTGTACGGAGCCCATAAGGGGACATGGGGGGAAAAAAGAAAGAATTCCCGACTTACTTTCTCAAGATCCCGAGAAACTTTCTGGAGATCTCGAGATCCCGACTTTTTTTCTCACGATCTCGAGAAACTGAGTTGGGAGAAAAAAAAAGTCGGGATCTCGAGAAAGTAAATTGGGATCTCAGGAGCTCCAGAAAGTTTCTTGGGATCTCAAGAAATTAAGTCAGGATTTCTTTTTTTTTTCTCTCCATGTCCCCTTAGGGGTTCCATAATTTTGCGCTAATGTGATGTGTGAAAAAATGTTTGGCTAACTAACTTAGCTCTGTCGCTAACACTAGTAGGCCTCGTGTTTGTTACAATAAGAATAACTACTTATGATTTCTGTGAGGTAGTACAAGTAATGAACATCTTTATTTTGCTTAGAAATATTTCTACTTTATGATTACAAATGTAGTTCTAACTGTACTAAAAAAACATTATTCAGAATGGAATGCTTTAATATTGTTAAATAAATTAAATGTACAACACTTGATTTTGTTTAAAGATATACCTTAAATACCTTGCAGTTAAAAAGGCTAGAAATTGTCTGAAAAGAGATGCCTGTATTCTGTATTTCGTCAAACAAAGGTAATGTGACCATAAGCTGCTTTAATTTGCACTTTCCCATGAGTTCTCATTGCCATGAGTTCTTTGTACTTCTTATATTTTTTTTGTATTGTTTTCTGAAACACTCTCAATACAAATGAGTAAATGAAAGAGCAGTAATTTCATCTCATACAATTTTCCCTTTCTGAAGGGCTTGCAGGAGAACCAGGCCCAGTTGTTCCAGGGTTGGTACCAGTTTTCAAACTGACCCCCCCCAGGTCACCTGCATGCAGGTAGTTAGTTCATATTGTTGTTGTGTGTCTTAATACCACCCCGTGTTTTGGTGGTAGACCCAGACCTTTGATTTGGATGGCTCCAATTGTAATTTTGTTTCTCCATTTTCCAAACAATTTTTGAGAAACATCAGAGTTTTAATTCTAATTCCTTTTATCAAATTTGGTAGCCTATTTTTCGGAAATAATTTGACCTGGTAGGGAGCATTCTCCCTTTCCCTGGAAGTTATGATCAATTTGGAGACTATGTTATTGTTTATAAGATGACAACTCACAAACTATGTCACGATTCAGGCACGGATGGACGCAGGGACTGAGCAGAGGAATACAGAACAGGTGTTTATTAGGGAACAGGCTTAATCACAGTCAGAACAGGCCAGGGTCGGAGCCAGGGAATCCAAATCCAGGTCAGGGGCTTCCAGATCTCAGGGTCAAACAAACAGAGGGTCCAAAGCCAGGAGGTCCAAATCCAGTGGGGATGGTCAACATCGGGGACAGGAAGGGCAGCTGGACAGAAGGGAAGAGACAGACAGGTTAGTAACCGGGCAAATCGCTAGGTAGCTACAGCAGGCCTGAAAGTGTTACCGCAGAGGGTTTGACAACAATCTGACGCTGTGCAGGAGGAAGATCCGTCCTTATATGGCAGCAGCTGGAGATCAGGGTGATGATGATCAGGTGCGAGTGGTCACAGCTCAGCAGCAGCTGTGACAAACTAAAAATATTTTGAGATGTTTCAAGAATTATTTAAATGAACAGTTTTAGATTTTATTGCTTATTTTTTCTTGGTAATACTTTATTTGATGTGGTGTGCATAAGACTGATATGATGCCGTCATAAACATGACATAACATCTATCATGAAGATGAAGGAGTCTTTATGAATGTTTATGACTATTGTCATGAAGCGTCATTCTGTAAATAATGACACTTTTAATGCAAAGTTGACACTTTTATTGGACTTCTTATGCCAATTTTAATAGAATTTTTCATTAAAAGGGTCATTATTGACCAAATAAGGCAAGGCTTAAACTTTTAATGGAATTGTAATGCAACTATTAGTGCAACTTTCGGTAAAAGTGTCATTATTTACCGAATGCCATTTCATGACAATAGTTGTAAACATTGATGAAGACACCCTCATGTTCATGACCATTGTCATGTTTATAATGGTGTCATGTCAACCTTTTGACCGTCGCCATTTCGGCCTGGCTCCGAACATTCTTGAGTTTTCTCAGCTCTAGCCACTGGGTGGCGAACTGGGCTGTATCTTGTTGTGTTGGACTATAAAAAAAATATCATTTCATTATCATGAAATGATATTTCATTTCATAAACAGTTAAAAGATCAGAGGTTTGATTGCCTTTTTGGAGAAACAGTTTCATCATTCATTCTAAATAATTTTAAAGCAGCTTAAATAATTTTCAAAATTCTTCTGAGTCAAAAGTTTTGTGTTAGTTTAAGATTTTATTGCTTTCTGAGTCTATTTGTAACACCAATGTTTAACTGGACCTGAATTTCTGTGTTGACATAATTGAGAATTTTACTTGCAGATATACTGTGATTCAATTGTTTTCAAATCAGTTTTCGTTCAGGAAACCCAACATATGGTAAACATCACCAATTAATATCACATCTGTCATGCTAATAAAATGTCATTGTGTCCTGATTTTATAGACTGCGCCCACCCATTCCTGCATTTGTTAAGCAGCAACTAATTTAATCAGTAAGTTAACTTTTTATCAAACCCATTAATTGCTCTTCATTATGTGCTATAGTCATGTATGCTAAATTTGGCCTTTCGTTCCAGAGTAATTTATTTAGAAATACTAGAGATCAACCCAGTATCTGAGTGTGCCTGTTCTATACATCTTCAAAAGCGTATAGGCAATGCCTCTGATCAGACGTCTGAAGACAGATGGCTGCCTCTGTGGCTCTGCTCCTGGTTCCGCTGTGGTTCGGAAACCGGCTGGCTTGCTGCTGGTTTCTGCTGCTGCTGGTTCTGCTGCTGCTGGTTCTGCTGCTGCTGGTTCTGCTGCTGCTGGTTCTGCTGCTGCTGGTTCTGCTGCTGCTTCATTTCTTCCTGTTGTTTCTCATTCACCAGTTTGATCAGCTGTCCCACTTTGCGATCCAAGCTGACAAGCCTCTTCCGTAAAATCTTATTTATATCACTCAGTTTTTGTATTTCTTCGTTTTTCTCCTGAAGCTGCTTTTCTTGTTCAAGCTTGATGTTCACAATTTTTATCTTCAGCTCCTCACATTCTTTAAGGAGAGACTGTTTCTCAGCAGTCATCACGCTGATTTGATTCAAGATGGCACGAAGTTTCTGTGTCTCTTCAGCTAAGGACTTTGAACAGAGTTGCATTCTCTCCTCGTTCTCCTCGTTCTCAGAAGATGATGACGTACTGCTTTGACTCATTGCTCGTTTCTGACTGGACAAGTCCAATAAATGTTCAATGTTTTCCTGTATGTATTCGTTGTGAATTGCCTTTTTGAGTTAAATAATTGTTCAGAAAAAAATCCTTCTATTTACTCTGTCTATTCTGAAAAATATTAATCTGAAGTGCAAATGGTTACCTAGAATTCAGGAACCCCTGTGATGTCACAGAGAAGAGCGTAATGTCATTAATTGATGTCACTGCCTCAGCAGAACAACTAGAAAACTGCTGAAGTTTGAATAAAAACAATTTGTATTTTCTATTTTAAATTGTGAGTCTAGTAAAAAAGTAACATAAAATGCAAATACAAATGTTATAAACCAATTATTTTTATATAAAACATTTATACTAGTTACCACTGAAAATATGAATTGCTTTTAAGCCTGTGATGTTTCCTGAAGATCTAGTGATTTAAAACAACTGTAGTACATTTTATATAAAAATTATTAGTATCTAACATTTTTGGCTGTATTTTATTGTTTTTTTTCTAGTTCACAATTTCAATATATTTCTAGGTACTTAGCTACCAATAATATACAAAGGACAAAATATTCTAATATATATATATATATGCTGGTAGAGCTGTTGCCTTGCAGCAAGAAGGTTCTGGGTTCGATTCCCAGCCCTGGTCTTTCTGCATGAAGTTTGCATGTTCTCCCTGTGCATGCGTGGGTTTCTCTCCTGGTACTCCGGCTTCCTCCCACAGTCCAAAAACATGATCAGAAATTTATAAGTGTGTGTGTGTGTGTGTGTGTGTGTGTGTTTTAAAATATCTTTTAATTTATGTTTAAAAGAAGTAATTTAAACAACCCATAAATCAGATGTCAGCTGATAAAATACTCACATTCCTGCTGTGAACACAAGACGTCATGAATATAATTTCCACATCATGTTTCCTTCATTTCTTCCAGTTCAAATCGATCCTTTATAGACTACTTACATATGGGAGTTTATGCAGCACAGTCATTTATTTATATGATATGCATTCCCAGTTTGACTTACTGTTTGGCTGAGAAAGGTACAATGATTATGGTGAATCAAATGGATTCGAATCACAGTAAGGCTTTTTCCCATTCTTGTTTCTTTCATTTCAGAAACATTTCTAAAATTAGACAAATGGTCTCAAGAGTAATTTGACCTGAAGAAAATCATTCATGCTTTTGTGTCATCTCCTCTGGACTACTGTAATGCCCTTTTTAACTGCCTGGATAAATCCTCAATTTCACATTTGCAATCAATACAGAACGCAGCAGCCAGACTTCTTACCAAATCCAGTAAATTCTGTCAAATCTCTCCTGTTCTATAATCACTTCACTGGCTTCCAGATGATTGTAGGATTTCTTTTAAAGTACTTGTGCTGACATACAGAGCATTATAAGACCAGGTTCCTGATTATCTTTGACAGCTTTTGACTAAATATTCTGCTGCTCCAGGTCTTCATTCCCAAACGAAGACCAGGGAACAATCTTTTGATTGTTCCTTGAACACGGTTAAAAACTAACAGGGACTTTTAGGTGGCTGTGGAACAGTTTACCTTTGCAGCTTTGATTTTCTGTGGTTCTTAAAAAGCAACTAAAATATTTGTATTTTCCCAGGCTTTTTTATCTTTTGATTTTACTGTTTTTCTTGTGTTGGTTTTATGTTTTATATGGTACTCTATGGTTTTCTACAAATATTTAACAAATCACAAGATTAACTATTGTGGTTTGTGATTTTATGTCTGTGGAAAGCACTTTATAAATACACTTTACTTACTTACACTAAGGAAGAACAGAAATGGAAAACGAGGCAAAAAGAGAACTATCTAAGGAACACCAAAAATGACAACATTCCAAAACCAAACTCAAACGACCCCAGATCCCGACAGCATCTTTGTTTTTGATACAAAAAAGGCAACATGACAATTTATTTGCATGCTTGTTATTATTATTGATATAAAGGTTACTGACAGCACCGACTGAAGACAGGAGGAGAGGAAGAAGTTCCCTCACACTTCCAGATGTTGCTGCTGTCTCTTCTCACACTCATTGCAGCTATAAGGCTTTTCACCAGTGTGGATTCGCTGATGACTGTTAAGATTACCCTTCTGAATGAAAGCCTTTCCACATTGGTCACAAAGATACCGCTTCTCTCCAGTGTGAATGTGTTGATGAATATTCAGATATGTCTTCTTTCTGAAATATTTCAGACACTCGTCACAGCAGTGTTTATTCTGCAGCCTCTGGGATTGCTGAACCTGCTGTCCATCACTGTGACCATCTGAGGCTTTATCATGTTCGCTTGGGTTTGTGCAGGTTTGGTTCTACGAAGAGAAGTACAGTAATTATAACCAATATAATACACAAACACTTTGATAGTCAGCAGCATCATTGCTTTGCAAACATTAAAAGTTACTAACACATCTCCCTATTGAGTTTAATCAAGTGCAAGATAATAAATTTGCCTTTCTTTCAGGTAGACTAGAGGTCTGGAAACTCTGGCCTCACAAGTGGCTCTTTGGACATTTTATAATGGCTCTTAGCTGGAATTGAACCTACAACCTTCTGATCACAAAACAAACCATCTATATATATCCTATATTTTTACTTAATTCTACATAAATATCTTCATTGATATTAATGATTATTTGAAGGTGATTCAGGTTTTAATTTTTTTCCTTTTTAAAATATTATTCAACTGTTTTATGATAAATAACTATTTGTGAGGACAGGGATGTCTATGAATCTGGTGGAAGGTTAGTTCCTGCAAGCAGGGTTAGTTTGTGCGTCAGTTCGGGAAAACAGACTTTGCACCTGCAGCTGAAGAAGGAAGAGCTGATCAGGTTCTTAGGGAAGGTTATTGTGTGATGATTTGGGCGATGTAGCCTCTGTCCTTGTTAGGAATAAAATGTCTGATCACTTTGGGAGTTTTGCTATCAGATGTTCTGAGATGTGTGATCTCAAAGACATATCTTTTTATTCAATAAATATGATCAGGGCAGGTTCAAGAACCAGGGCAGACTATTAACAAAAACCAAGAGATCAGAACAAAAACCAAAACGCCACAGATCAAACCAGTGATGAGAACATGGGGAGAACGAGAGGAAGTGACAGGAGGAATCAGCGAGGAGTAACTGAAGGAAAGCTGCTTTAGTACTGGGGAGCTGAATGCTGACACAAAGGACCAGGCTAATGACTAACAGGGAGCTGGTGTGAGGGGAGAGATGAAAACTGAGGGGGAACACTGGGGATTAAATGAATCTAACATAAAGGAGAAGTCAACCCACAAGACATAATGAACTAGAATAACTAAGAAAGGACTGAATTACAGAAACAAGACTGATATAACCAATGTAAGAAACATAAAATACTGAAATGAGAATAATTTAAAAAGCACCAAACCAGAGTAAAACAAAAAACAGCTTATCCAATAAAACAAGAGGAAGTAAGAAACACAGAAATAAACAAAATCCAACTAAACAACTCGGGATCCTAACAGTATGTCGTTTAAATCATAAAATGGTGGTTCTTTAAAATGACAACAGATTTTCTATAATTAGATGTTTATCAAAGTCACAAGATAAGTAACATTTGTGGCGCTAAAAAAGTGTTGGGTTTTTAATCTGGACTGGAGGCAAAAATGGTTTCAGATCTCGTTTTTAAGCTAACAAACATTTGGGTTTTGTTAGGTCAGTTCACCGGTAACAGGGCAACAAAGAGAAATACAGGACCAACAACACACACACACACACACGCGCCGTTATGTTTTGTGGGGACTTCACATTGACTTCCATTAATTTCTACTGCCTAACCCTTACCTTAATCTTCACTCTAACCCTAACCATCACAGACCTAACCACTAACTCAAAAACAACAATTTCCTCATGGGGAAAAAGAAAATGTCCTCACATGGTGCAATGGTCCCCATAACCATTGGAGACAGAAATAAGTTCCCATAAGGATATAAAAACCTGCTTCACACACACACACACACACACACACACATATAGTAATTCAGAGAACCCAAATTAAAATAAATGTCATGTTTTTAAGTGGCATGAAGCCAGAGTACCCAGAGAAATCCCACGCATGCACAGAGAGAACATTCAACTAAATGCAGAAAGATGAATGAAAACAAAAAAGTAGCATAGTTTCCCACAAGTTTGAATAACTAACCTCTTCCAGTGATGCCTTCTCTTCCAGTCGAACTCTCTCCATTCCAGTTCTGCGTGAAACAAACATTCATAAAATGTAAAATTGAATTGACGATATTTGGTAGCAGCAGCAACAGTTTCAGTTATAATAGAAACCAGATATTGATAAGAGACAACCTGATTTCACACATTATGATTTTAAAACAGTCTTAACTTCCTGCTTTATGTCAGCTAGGATTAAATACATTCCCTAATTTCTCAGAAAAGTTTTCATTTCTGTTTTTAACTTAGAAAGTTTTCATAAGCTAAGCTAACAATGGATTTAAACAGACGCTTCAGAACTTCTACCACTTTTAACAGAAATAAATGACAATCATGGAACAAAGGGTTGATTTCTGCTTCACACATTTAAGTCTTAGTAATGACATGAATTAAAGTGAATTATTAAACATCAGCATGAATTATTACAAATATATGTGATAGATAAATAAGCTTCACTTACAGTTTCTTTGAGCCACCTCTTCAGATTGTCTGTCATAATATTTACATTTGACAGATGCTCTTATGGTTTCTATGGTAACATTGTTCAAAGGATTACAGCTCCATAAACATTTAACTCTCCATGTATTTAAAAAAAAACAAAAAAACATTCAGCCATGTGATTAGGATAATTACAGACTTTATTCTTCTGTGCACCAGAAAAGTTAAATCTATTTTAACCGATCTGAAAACTTATGATGCATTCAATATTGTTTCCATGGGGATAGGTTGTTTTGATATTTTAGATCATAATGTAATCATAGTTGTAACAAATGACATTTGTTACGTTTTGTTTTGTAAATGTCACTTCTTTAAACCAAACGTTGTGACTGTGTGTGTCTTTGTATATATGAGCAAGCAAGAGCTAAAACAGATGGAGGAAAACAGAATTATTTATTCCCAGTAGCCCTGTGGCCCCCAACCCGGACCGCCATGTCTCTGGTAACGGCCCGCAGGCCTCAGTGTTGCAACCCCTGGACACTTTCTACACAACTAGGCTAATGTGATGCTAAGACTGAAGTAATTAAACTAAACGAAAAGTTTAAGCATTTTATTGTAAATCATGAGAAACAAAAGTCAGACATTCCTGAGAAAGTAGGAGACGGGATACACTGCAAAAACACAAAATCTTACCAGTTATTTTTAATAACGGTAAAGATAAAGGTAACTATAATTAGTATCCGCTGGTCTAATTCCTTTGTCTGTTTTGTTGTTCAAATATTTTTAGTAAACTTGAAATACGCAAGACTAACATACAAGTAACTTTTTAGCAAGGATAAAGGATTGTTTTAAGTCAATAATTCCTTAATATGTTTGAAAAATGTCTGGTTCCATAGGCAGATTATTTAATCTGTAAAAGCCATTTTTCCTATCAATTAAATTATCAGCCAATAAAACTAGTACTTTGTCATCAATATTAAGGAATTACTTACTTAAAACAATCCTTGCTGAAAAGTTACTTTCCAGTCAGTTTGTCTTATTTAAAGTGTACTAAGATATTCGGACTAGAAACTCGACCAAAATAATTTGACAAGTTTCCTGCTAGAATAAAAAAAAACAAACGACAATAAGAACATGAAAAGCACAAAAACCTTTGTTGTCTGCACTATTAGCAAACATAATCTATTTTCAGATGCTTTTTGCGCATTTTGTGTGATTCACTGCAAAAACACAAAGTCTTGTCTTTGCATGTTGCTGTAACTGAGCACAGTCACTACATGAGCTACTGTAGACAACATTAATGCTGCTGCTGCTCAGTCCTAATCCTGGTAAATCTTTCTGGTTCCACATCAGGTCCTCTGTCCCTCTGAGGGGGACTTCCCTGATGCGGCTCGGATCAGGTCGGTTCATTTATTCATATAAACTGCCTGAATGTGAAGCCTGCAGCTGTTCTGGCGTACAGGATAAGCAGGACATGGCGGCGGAGCTCAGCTCACCTGCAGCCAATCGAAGGTAACGCTTATAACGCAGCAAATCTAAAAGCACAAATCAGAGATCCTGAGTGCCATGGAGCCACGATGCAAAGTTTTATTAATTATTTCAAGTCTCATATAACTTGAGGGACATTAAAGGTATTAAAGCTTCAACAGGTGCAAAGATAAGAAAACAGATCTGGGATTACTCAGCCAGCTGATTTTCTTGGTGGGACTGTTTGGATCTGGCTCTACTGCTTTAATGACTAACACAGTGAATTCCCTGTGTATTTATATCCACCTGTGTCTGCATTTCTCTGTCGGATCTTTGTGTTGACTGTGGTGCTTTTGGTAAGTAACCACCAGTGCTGTCAGTGTCTAAGTTTACCTTGTCTCAGTCGTGAAACAACAGAAACAATAAATTAAATGAATTATGAAATCTCTGCAAACAAAATTGTTCACAATATTTTGTAGAAAGAGAAGAGAAAAAGAATAAATCATGCCCACGGCAGTTTTTTAATTTGTTTAATTTACTTACACAAGCGATCAATTAGTTTGTTTGTTGAAACAGGCCTACTTGTGATATAATATAATAAAATAGTGTAATAAAAGACAGAAAATTAAAGCTCATCAATTTCCAAGGTTCCTTGTTACAGAGCAATCCTTTCCTGAGTCTCATTATAACTTTTGCAGGGCAGAAAACAAACGATCTTGTTCCAGCATTAATTCGGCCCTAATCCCAGCCCAGCTGTTGTCTTTGTATGTTCAGTCATTTCTGCAGGTGTTTTCTGGATCCTGCTGCTCTGACGGAGTATTTTCCTTCCTCAGCTCCTGACTGCCCTCTGGTGGAAACAACCTGAAGTTGCCTGTTTGTGTGTTCAGCTTGTTGCTGTTGGCTCGCTGTCAAACGTTCAGTTTTACTGACTTATCTGAGTTTAACTACCTGGAACAACCCCGGATAAACCTGGGCTGGCAGAAATAAACACTCTAATTTATATTTCTTAATTTTAAATGGTATTGTTTGTCTTGTGTTTGAAAGATAAAGGGATGACTTGTTGACTTGTTTTCTGACAATATATGTGGAATAAATTATTATATTTACTCCCTAGGACTATCAGACTATTACTAACATAGAAGTAACTATATGTTGTAATATTTACCAAGGTGTTGCAGACTGATTAGCTGTAGCAAATATACTTGCATTTAAATTATTAAAGGAGTTTATGGCAATTTTTTAAATTAAACCAAATTAAATTAAATTAGATCTTGAGCTTCCAGAGTTTTTACCATGTTGACCAACTTTTCCCTGTTTGAAGTAACCACTGGGTCAACTTTTCTTTTAAAACTTAAAAATGCAAAAATAGTTTAAATTGAGAACCTGAACATCCGTTAGTAAAATGTTTAACGAGGGCAGCCTAATATTTCTACAACCTTTGCTATTGAAGCTGAAGAATATCAAAGTATTTGTTTTATATTTATTTACTCCAATATGCTGGCAGGAAAACTCTGCAGGCATTTAGAAATTACTACACAATACTGAATAATACTTTGATTCAGCAACATATGTAAAACCTGCAAGGTTTTTTTTTTTTATTTTATTTTATGAAAAGCAATCATGTTGAGTCATGGATCATAATGTTGTCCGTTTTGTTTGGTTTTATCAGTTTTGTTGGAAGTTGTTGCTTGGAGTTGAGGAACGTCGGTCGGCGTGCAGGATCCTGCAGAACTGTTTCATCCTGTAGTAATGCTCCGCAGACACTAGAGGGCGCCACAGCGTCGGCTATAAAATGGCTTCACTATAAACAGATTTGAACAATAATAAAGATGCCGGTTTGTTTATTTTGCTTCTTTTTATATTATATTTTCCTTCCGTAAATATGTAAGATAATCAGATTTAGAAACTTTAAACCTAACCAAACCAATCCATATTTTTAAATATCCAACAATTCAGTTTGATTTATTAATGTTAACTTTATCCAACCTCTCACCATTATTCACACACCAGCTACTTTATTTGTTACAGTTCAAATGGTTGTTAATAGAGGCTTATGACACTCAGTATTATATATAGTATTATATATAATTTGTTTTATATATATATTATAATATTATATATAGTATTATATTATATATAATTTATTTTATATCAATCTGAAGCCATGTAAATACCGGGACAGTGGCGCCGATTCTAACACTGATATATCAAACTTCTGACCTTCACATGTTTTTTGACTTATTTTGTTCAAACTTTATATTCTACAAAATACTTTTATAACATACTTATACAATTAACAAAAACAATTGAAATGTGTGTGCATTTTTTCCTAAATAAAAAAATATATAATTTGAGAGCAAATCAAAATAAAATCTTTTCAATAAGAGTTGAGAAACTGCAGTACAAAAATTAAATAAAATTTCAATCTTATCACATTAGTATCGATACGATGTGCCAACTTGAAATCGATATCATGAGTATTTCTGCATCTATCCGCCCACCTCTAGTTTTCAGCCAAAAGCAAATGAAACATGCAGGTTTCTGGATGTGGTGAAGATTAGCTGGAGTTCAAAACCTCAGAATGAGGAAGAAAGGAGACGTCTCAGATTTTGAATGTGCCATTGTTGTTGGTGTGAGACGGCTGACCTGCTGCGACTTTCACAAACAGCCGGCTTACAGAGAAATGCTCTAAGAAAGAAAGTCTTCAGCGAGAGGGAGGGGCTTACGCTGGTTTATTTTAACACTTATTGAACCTTTTGATCAGGTTTACAGTTTTGCAATAAATTAATGGAATATATTTGACTTTCCAAAGAATCAAATCAGAAGTTCGTTCAGAAACCGGATCTGGGTAGAGTTCTCATAAATCGTACTCAGGAAAGAGCAGCACTACTTCAACATATTTTACTCAAGTAAAGGTAAAAAATATCTGTCCAAGAAATTACTCAAGAGCAAAAACATATTTGATCAAATTATCAATCATTTAATATTTAAAAGTTACATCATCATATTGAACGAAATATAAATTTAAGTGTAAATTTAGGTATTTTACAGATGAAAATGACAATAATTCATATAAGGAGCAAAAAAATAACAAAATTAGGAAAAATAACATTTTCCAAATTAGTTTCTTTCAATAAAAAAATCTTAAAAACTTTAACAAAGCTGCAAGTGTTTGTCTGAGTCTGGTGAAGTTTTTGTTAAAAAATGTTTTTCATTCTGTTTTTTTTTTTCAAAGGTGCTCAAATGATACTCAGGTAAATTAGTTACTCAACTGTGTCAGAATGAAGCCACCTGTGGTTACAGGTTCAGGTAAAAACCAGCCGGACGCCATCGGTGTTTGATAACCGTTTATTGTCAATATACATTTCATTTGAAAAATAGAAATCCTACAATAAACCATTTTTTCTTCTCTATAGAAAGACTCATAAGTTAATTTAACAATAAAGTGTCAGTTTTCCTCTGCAGCTTTCTGAACTAATAACTCCACTGGAAAACCTGCAGAGCGTTGAGTTTCCTCTTATGGGGATAAAAACCAGGATTTGGACAAAGAAAGACGTCGATGCATGCTGTTGTGTTGCTTAAAAAAAGGATCAGAAATTGGCTTATTTATCAAACATCCAGTGCTAATAAAGTTAGAGAGGATTTTCTGTCTGAGGTTAAACCCACAGAAAGAGGAAGTTCTTCACTTTTGGGCCGCCGTACTGCAGTTAAAGGATAACCCTGCTGTGTTTCACATTTTTATTAATCTCATAATGACTGTGCACTTCACAGCACAAAGTCCTCAAAATAATCCCACATAAACAGAAGAACGGCTTTGGTTTGATTTGTGGATCATCACTTGGGTTCAAACTGCAAAGTTTACAGTTTTCTAAACATTTTTTCTGGATAAAAAACATTTAAATTGAAATACAACAGGTTGATCATCCTTCAGTACAAACCAAAAGTAAAGGCTCTGATCTTTAACTGTGGACACTTTGCAATGTTTTTATGTTTACACAAGAATAAAAAACAAAAGTGTTAAACTTTGTATTTACTGATGCTCAGCTCTGAATGCAGCAAAGAGGAAAAA
This sequence comes from Phalloptychus januarius, assembly GCA_902982915.1. Taxonomy (NCBI): domain Eukaryota; kingdom Metazoa; phylum Chordata; class Actinopteri; order Cyprinodontiformes; family Poeciliidae; genus Phalloptychus; species Phalloptychus januarius. The sequence goes on from CADWAE010000482.1 coordinate 407,518, forward strand.
CTCCAGTTTTCCCCATCAGGATGCGTTAAAATTAAAATGGAAAAGCTGGAAACCAAGTGAAGATAGAGGGATCAGAGTGAGCATCTGCATAAAAACAGGATCTTTGTGCGCTAATATAGAGACGTCAGCAATGATCCATCAAGTTTGGAAGAATTATGAGGAAATTTTACATCATTTTCCAGCTGGAAAAAAGCATCTTTGTGACTCTTTTCACAGTTACATCACATTTAAACCAATTTCAGAGTCCAGGAGGATATTTTGTCCTGATATATAAAACCCTAGAACTAAGACTGAGGTGCTTTTTATTATTACCATTCACACAAGTCAAACAACTGAAAAGTGTTGCTAAATAAATGGAAAAACATGTAGGAACACTGCTCAGATTTTCTGTCGTAATTTAGCTGTTTGGTTTTATATGGAACAAATATAATCTCATTGGAATTTTTTACACATTGAAATTATAACACTGAATCTATTCTGTGCAATTATCAATGAATATCTTTCACTTTAAATGCACAAGAAAAAATTTTTTATCTGCAAATGTTTCTTGAAAAATGTAAATTTATTAATATTTTATTTTATTTTTGAAGGCAAATTTCTGAAGGTGAATGTTTTTGCAGTGACTTTAAAGTGTAAAAAAATGATATAATTGCACAAGATAAAAATTGTGCAATTAAATTGTGTCATAAATGCAATTTATAAAAAAATCTGATTCTTTCAGATTTTATTTTTTCCAAAAATTTGAAGGATATCCTTAAATTTCTCTAAGCACTAAAGTGCAGGCTATAAAATAAAATAAAATAAAATAATTAGTGATTTTCTTGTGTGTGGTTTGATCACCTAAAATATTCTTTACTATATGTTAAAAAGTGGTTTAAACAACCCATAAATCAGATGTCGGCTGATGAAAAACACACATTGCTGCTGTGAACACAAACAGAGATGAATATCATTTCTACATCATGTTTCCTTCATTTGTTCCAGTTCAAATCGATCCTTTATAGGCCACTTAGGTGCAGGAGTTTATGCAGCACAGTCATTTATTTCTATGATATGCATTCCCAGTTCGACTTACTGTTTAGCTGAGAAAGATTCAATGATTATGATGATTTTCTACCCACATCATAGAAAAATACATAGGAAATGTGAACGACATTTACACAACATTATCACTTTTTAAAAATCAACAGAAAACAAAAATATGTAAAAAAAAACAGTTTGGAAGAAAAGGTGTAAAAGATTTGATTAGAAACAAACAGAAGCAATCAAATCAGCGCACACAGCTGTGCTCTGTTAATTTATAGTTAGTTATATTAAATCTCTATTTTACTTTCTTTACAGCCTATAATACAGCACATTTCTTAAATTATTGCAATTCTAGGAAAGGGCAGAGAGAAAATATCAAAACTCCAAGCATCATTTGTTCGTAATAAGATTTGAATCTAAAACAAGAGGTAGAGCTATAAAACATAATTTTCCTGCTACAGGAAAACGTTAAGAGTAGTTCAGTTTATATAAAAAATCTGAAAGGTCATATTTGTATTTATATATAAGTATATAAAAATGGGACGGCACTCCATGTTTAGTGAGAGCGCTGCAGCATGTTCTGTGGCAGCAGTTGCATAGATCAGCAGTAAGGAGTTATATTTAATCAACAAGTGAGACTGTGAAGGTGTGAGAGAAACATGATGGTGAAGACAGAAATACTTACAAATTATCCCTTTTTCAGTCCCAGCAATTCAAAACAAACTTCTTAAAATCATAAAAGAAGCCTAAAGTTAAGACTCATTTGACAGGAAGCTGCAGGTTGGTGGTCTACAGCGACGTTTCGGATCCCCGGCCCCTCCAGTAAAACGTGTCTTCGTCTTCTGGCTCCATGTCTATCCTGATCTGAGGCACTGACTTCAGCGGGCTCATCTCCGGGCTGAAACACAAACCCCAGCTGTCAGGACACAAACGAAAGAAACTGCAACTGTCTGACTTTGTCTGACGGTAATCAAAAACCTCTTAAAGGGGACCTGTAAAGCAAAACTACCACTTTGAACATTTTTATTCTCCCATTTTGGTCTAAAAAACTCCACCCAAACGTTTTTTGGTGTCTGGAAAATGAGACCTTCTGAATGAAAGCCATTGCCTAGCAACCCCAGCAGAGCTCCACCCGTTACCTAGCAACCCCAGTATAATTCTAGAACATTTGGTCAGCTGGTTTCATTGCTGTGCAATGGCTGCTGGAAAAGGCGTGTTTTGGTGTCGACTCACGATTCAGAAACCACATGCTACATTCCCTTCAGTTGTGCAGGAGGATCTACTAATGCTTTTCAAAGACGTACGGTTGGATAGTTCCACATCATTTTGCAGCCAGTGAAAATGATGAGTAGAGGAGGCGTGGCCAGCAGCAGCTTATTTGGATTGGAGGCGACAAAATGACCTAAAACAGCTCATTCTGAATAAAAAAAATAAAGAATAATCTGAATAATAAATAATAAGTAACATTTAGTTCTAGGATTTCATTTAGTAAAACAGAAATAAACTGACCTGGACTTCACCAGTTGGTAAAATGATTTAAATCAATCTTTGAGTACGAAATACAAAAACAGGTTCCACGCTGTCGTTATTTGTTAGAGAAAAATGAAGCCAAAACAGAAAAACTGTAAGGAAAAACTAAGTACACCCCATGAACAGTTAGTAGAGCTACTGGCTTCAGCAGCAATGACTATCAGCTTTGTTTTATTTCTTTACAACAAAGTTTCAGTGTTTTCTTCCAAACTTCGGCTGCCAACGGCTGCAAAGTGAGTCCATTCAGAGATGGACGCCTGCTTTCATTTTTAGAAGTAATGCGGTTTATTTACGCAACCTTGCAGAAATCTTGTTGCCATGTTCATTTTCTGATGGTTTTTCCCAGAAATTCTTTGAATTAAGTCAAACATTTCCAGCCGTTTTCTCACAAAGTGACAATTCTAACAAACATAGGAAAACATCGTTATAAAAGTCACATTCTGCAGCTTTAATCTAAACAAATAATTAATATTTAATCAACAAGTCAGCATTTTTCAGGCACCCGATTAATCTTTGCCAAAAAGAGTTAATGATTAGACTAACAAATAGCAATCTGAAGAACCAAAAAAGATTGAGTGAAAACATGTGGAGTTTGTTTCACAATCTTCAGAAATCTCCCTGAATATCCGCAAGAGAAAATATATCAGGAGAATATTTCATGTGTGGTTCAACTTCCTGTTTTATGCTGGTTAAAAAACAGAAAGAAAGAGGAAATAACTTTAAATCTAGAACCAGTAACTTTGGATGCAAGTCTTACTTTAGGAAGTCCAACCCTGACCTGTAATTCTATCATTTTTCTTAGGCATTTTTCTAACTCTAACGGGTCGTCAGAGTTAGTAGCAATCTGGCTTCAGATTCAACCAGCAGGATTACGTTTAAACAATCCAACGTTCGGACAGAGTTCAACATGGCTGACATGACCAAAGAAGGTAAAGGTTTTATTCTCTAATTTTCAGAAATCAATTCAACTTTTAAATAATAGTTGGTGATGAGCATAAACCCTGCAGGAAGGCCAGCAAATCCCCAAACGGAAACATGCCCATGTGGACGAAACGTCAGACATAGGCGGATTTTGACTTTTAAAGTCAGATATAGGTCAGCTTTAAACAAAAGAAGTTAAGCATAGGTCAGTTTTGAATAAAAAACAAGTTGCATTTAGATGAAAAAACATCAGATGTCGGTTGCATATGGACAAAAAATGATGCAGGGCAATTTAAACAAAAAACCAATGTGTATATAGGTCACATTTTGACAAAGGTCAGTCAGAAGCAGGTTGCATTCGAACTAAAACTAAAGTCAGATGTGGGTTGTATTTTCTGTTGCCTTTGAAAAGAAAAAGTTAGATACAGGTTGGATTTGACAAAAAAAGTCAAACATACAGCAGGTCCCATTTGAGCCAAAAAGTCGGATATAGTTCATATTTGTAAAAACAGAAATGTTTTGACTTTTCAAATATCTACAAAAATAGATTATATTATAGATTGGATTTGGACAAAATAAAATTTAACATTGGTTGCATTTGGACAACAAAGTAAAACCCGGTTTGGTTCTCAGTCTGCAGCGGACCGACGCTCTGCAGGAGGTTTCAGGAGAAGCTGCAGATGTTCACTGCCGTCTGCAGACAGAGTCGCAGGCTTGGCGCCTGTCGACCTGCTTCCTGTTGAAAAATTCACTTAGCCCTGGGTTAGCTGATCCGCTGATCTGACCTTTAAAGATCAGGCCAATAATTGTACGTTAGCTGTCCCACGACCTTTTACGAGCATCACTGCCACCAAGTCCAAGCAAGAGTCAGCTGCCACCGAGTTTTGTTTTGTTTTCCATCGTTTCCGTTCTCACTCTGTTTCCCGTCTCACCTGGATAAGTAGCTGTCCTGGTAGAAGCGGAGCTGCTCAGCACGATGTGTGTCGATCAAGGAATGACAGGGGCTTCTCTCCTGAGGAAAACAGCTGCATTAATAAGGAATGTTTCTAAATGAACTGTTCATTTGCTCAGCCTGAAGGATTTTGCAGGTTTTCATTCCAGGACAAGCATGCAACAATTACAAAGCTTTCAGCCTGAGAGGAGAAAAGAGGCAAAATGTTAGTTGTTAGTTTGAACCCTGCTGATTCCTGGGAAACTTTGCAGTTTTAGAGAAAAGGTTGATTTATGATCAGAGTCATCTAACAGCAGAGGCCATTAGAAGAACATTAGAGCCAGAAATTAAATTAGAAGATGGGGAAAAGATTAAGACACCATGATCTGAAGCAGTGAGTAGATTTCATGCATTTTTCAGAGAGAGACTAATGCAGAAAATAAAAAAAAGTAAAAGAAAAGAGTGAAGAACCCGACGTCTGCGTAAAGACGGGTCATCGTCATGAAGCAGAGCAGAAAAGGATTTATTTTCCCTCCAGGCGGTCTACTCACTGTCTGAGGCCTTATCACCTAAGAAGGGCTCCTTCTCCATGATGTCCATGGGAATTTTAATATTGGGAACATTCTCAATGTAAGGATAGTCAGACTGTTGGAGAGAGGAAACACATCCTGAGACAGGAACTCACTGACACAAAGAGTTATCAGGACCCGACATGTCCAGTCCGTTTGGTTCGTTCTAACCAAAGAACAACTTCACAAGACGCCAACATTCCTCGTTTAAGGACAAATGTTTTCTTTGTGCATTAGGTATAAAGTTACTCTTTTAAGTCATGAAATTATCTCATTCTATTAATATTGTGACTTTGTAATACGAGTTTATTATAAGACCATTGAGACCTTTTTCTCGTGACTTTATTCGCTTATTATTACAACTTTTTTCCTTGTATTATTGCGACTTTATCTTTGTAATATTATAACTTTATTTTCGTGATTTAATGACTTAATTCTCATACGTTTTTTATCTTTTGCAACATTTTGACTTTTCTCTGTTAATTAATTTTTTTATTCTCTTAGCCCTAAAACTGCGTCATCGAACTCTCCATTCTGCAAAGGGAGGAATCCAGAGTCTGAGCTCCACAGAAACAGAAACAAACCCATTTTTACATCCTGAAGCTAAACTCTTACATCTTCACCATCGCTGTCCATGCTGCCACATTTCTTCTTCTTCTCATCCTCCTTCTTCTTCTTGTCTTTCTCTGGAATGACGTCGTCCAGGAAGCCCAGGTCGTGCTGGGAGAACATGTAGTCCATGGCTTTCCTGACAGCAACCAGAGCAAGAATCTGGAAACGTTGGAAACACGGGTTACAGGAGGCTGGGACTGAAACGATTAATCAGATTAATCGGGATTGATCAACTACAGATATAATCGTCAACTAATTCTGTAATCGATTAATCGCTAACTGGAGAATACAGACTGAAAAAATGCCATTTTCTGACAGAATAACACTCAGAGTAGTAAATAAGCCAAAAATGTACAAAATATTTGCATTTAAGATGAAAAACCTTTTCTATCTACCTAGAACTCCTTAAGTGGTATTTTAGCTTCAACTGGTTCAAATTCTGTAAAAGAAAATATCTTTATTTAATTATTAATTGGTTAATTGGAAAATAATCAGCACTGCTAAATGAAGCAGATGATGTGTTGTTGGTAAAAGTATTTTTAGCTGCAGATGATCAAGCACTAAAGGAATAAAATCTTATTTAAAAAAGGAATTGAATTAATTGTTTATTTGCATCTTTTATTGTATTTAAGTGGTTAAATAAAAAATCAGCAGAATATGCCAATTTTTAATCCGATTGTCAGTATAACTGACAGGACAATTGATTACTAAATTAATTATTAGTTGCATCGCTAGCTGGGTCAGTTTTACTAAGGCATCTATAACCAAAATAAATAATTAAAAACATAAATCCTTTCTAATCTGGTATTTTTAATCTTTTTGGACCCGTCTATGATCTATGGATTGTAAAACAGGTTTTTCTTTACCATGACGGGGAAAATGATGGCCGCTACGGTGGACTTGAGGATCCAGAGCAGAGCCAAGCAGAGGATCTGGATGAAGGTGAAGAGGTGGACCTTCCTGAGGGGGACGTGCCTCAGGTAAACCAGGTCCGGCTGATGCTTGGCCGGCATCAGCAGCAGCTTCAGCCGGTCCATAAACTAAGCGAGAGTAAAAACAGATGCAGGCCTGAGTTATCACACTAATCAGAAGATGAACTGGTGGTTGACAAAACAACAGGTTCAGCTTTTATGGTGTTAAATTTGAAGAAATTTACCTGAACGCCATTAAGAGAAGCGACTCCCATGTATAAGAAGACTCCATACAGGACCGGCATGGGGATGAACTATGTGCAGAACATACAGTGAACATGGCTTTACAGGGGCAGCATTATGCTTTTCCAGGCTCATAAAATCATTTGAGCAAAAATAAGTATGTTACCTTCAATTATTCTAAAAATTCTGTATATATCAAATATGACTTAAAAGAAATTTGTCTTTGCAGTTCAACACATTGAAACTGGCCACCTTCAGGAAGTCATCGCCTCAACATTTCTCTGTTAAAAGGGCGTGATCATATAGAGATGCTTTCAGTTGTTATAAAAATGATATAAACATTAAATATGAATCTTGAAATTGGGCTTCTGTCTCTTTAAAAGCTCCAGCTCTTACTAAAGGTCTAACAAGGCGTTTTGCACAGCTGAATGGTTGCAATGAAAACTAAAGGATTTCTCAAACATGCACGAAAAAAATCAAAGCATGTATGCTTTTGATAAGGAAATAACACAAAAATATGATGTGAAGCTAAAAAAAGTTGATTTTTCATAAAACCGCCCCTTTAAGAGAAAACTCAAAGTGTTACTGCTGCAAAATATTTAGTAGATTACCTTTAAAATTGGAGACATGAACACAGACAGTCCTGTCAGGATGAACACAAACACTCCAGTGAACCTCTGCTCTCTGCAAAACAGAGGAAAGACACAAAGCTGAAAGCTTTTAATTTCAATCAATAACTGGACTCATTTTCCTCATTAACAATAAAATTATAACAGTAACAGTCGTGGTAACGTGAGACATTTCAAAAACATTACATCTGTAAACGCAAACAATGTTTGTAAAGTTCAAAACCGGTTTGTACAGCAGTTTATTAGCTCAGCTGCCACATCAGGGGGGCGAGGAGGACGGCATACAGAGACAAAAACAGAACACAAACCGTCCAAACACAGGAGGGAACGTTAGCGTGTTAGCATTAAAGAGGTCTGAAGACAGAAACACACAAATACACAACAAAACAGCGTTTTAAAAATCTAAATTATCCAAGGAAAGAGGGACCAAATTGATGAATGTGGTGTTTATGATCAACCAGGTTTCAAAATCCAACAGTGATTTTCTCTAAAAGTGTCCATTTGGTTTGACCTGACCTTTCAAAGCAGATCAGACTGAGAAGACGAATGTCTCCTAAACACCCTGGGTGAACGAACACTGTGAGCCAGGCTTTAAGTCACCAATGCAAAGTGAGCCGCAATCAGAAGTCGAGCAGAAGAACAACAAGCAGAACAAGAAGCTCAGAAGAACCAAATGGGATTTCCTTCATGAGTTTGTAAGGTTTTACTCTCAAAAATTAAAGACAATAATTTGGGTTATTTAACTTGTCATAAGAAAAAAAATGGGTTCATATTTTCACCACGTTATTAATTTATTTATGCCACAGTTACAAGATAAATATTTAGCTTGTAAACTAAATATTTAACTTGCTAACTAAGTTTTTATAATGTTTATACAACTAGTAAAGTTATTTTAGTATTTACTAATATTTAACACTTTGAATGGAGTAGCTTGTTAGCAAATAAGCAATTTCTGCTTGAGGATCAATAGAGTATATTCTATTCTATTGCAGCTAAATACTTAACTAAATATTTAGTTTAAAACGAAACTAACCTAACTTGACTTATTATTAAATATCTAGCTTTGTTTTTAGCTTGCTAACTAAATTTTCAGCTTGAACTGGAGTAAATATTAAGTATATGAGGTAAATATTTTTCTTGCTAATTGTATATTAAGTTTGAAACTGTGATATTTATGAATGAAATAATAATTTGCGAAAACATGATTTAGAAAAATGAACCCAAATGACTGAGTATCTGCTTTTATTCCTGCGATTCCGTTTGTTCTCACCTGACTCCCAGGAACTTGGGCTGCTCTCCCGGCGCCGACGTTTCCGTTTCCATCTTCAGACTGTCGATGTGGGCGATAGAGATGACGGTGGCGGCCACATACCACGGCAGGCCCATGAAGGAGCAAACCACCATCAGAACCGCCACCCAGAACAGATCCAGATGGTAACCTGCCCCTTTCTGTTCCAGACAACAAACAGGGTCAAAGGTCCAGAACACGCTCAGACAGGGACAGTGCAGCTGCAGACCGACCTAAACCCACGCTGAAGGCCTTCGAGATCCATTCAGCAACAGAACATTATCTAATTTTGGACTTTTAAAGATTTTGAAACTGTACTTCTACAACTGGCTGATTGATTCACTAATAACCAGACATTTTCCCATGTTATAATTGAAATAATCTGCCAATTAAGTATTTTTTAAAATCAATATTAAGGAATTATTGGCTTTAAAAAAGCACAAGTTTCTTGCTGAAATTCTACTTTGAGTTAATTTTGCCTTATTTCAAATGTACTAAGATATTTGCACTAGATTTTGTGTTTTTGCAGTGAAAACTAATGAAACAAGCCTGCACAAAAATGCTGGCACTTCTAGAAAAGTCTAAAAATAATTTTGTCCAAGTGTCCAACATTAAATCTAGATATAAAAGAGAAATAAATATTGACTCAGCTTCTATTTAAAACCTGCCAGCGGTTACATTTCGACCTGAAAGAGGTGCAGTCACTCTTATGAAACATCTCTCACGTCCCTGAGAAGAACGATTTTCACCTCCAGGGTGAATTTAGCCTGGATTTGCTTGGTATTGGAAACAATCTTAGCAGAAGCTTGACACTTTCTGTGAGTGATGTCACCTTTAGCTTGTGCTCCTTCCTGTTGACAATCACAGCGGTGATCTGTTGGTCCATGAAGATCAAGATGGTGACGAGGAGAGCAGGCAGGGCAGAGGCCAGGTAAACCCACCAGGGGTTTCCTCCAAACGGGGGCACAAACCAGCCCCGCTTCGGGCTTGTTGGCTGAGAGGAAAATGAAAGGATCCACCATGTTGTTTTACAAATATGATGTCTGACTCTGATTTAGCATTTTGTCTTTCTTTTGCTCACCTCATCGATTAGTTGTAACAACAGACTTTATTTTAGATATAAAAACAATAGTAATTCTGTAGGCTGTTTAGTTCAACACTGTCACACAGACGTCGTCATCTTGGTCACACTGCAATGCATTCTGGGTAAATGATGTCTACTTGGTCCAACTACCCCAGCTCCCTGAAGTGAGTAAAGTCTTTTTTAATTTGAACCGGAGCGCGTTGAAATCAATGGGATTTCAACGCGCTCACAAGAGGTGATGAAGATGAGGAGGACCAAAAGGAGGAAGAGGGCAGAATTGGCCAAAGGAGCTGTTGGTGGTTGCTGCTGCCATCAGCTTCAAATATGAAACAATGAGTGATACCTCCGTTCAAACTGTGTGATCCGGTCAGTAGTTCTGGTCCGGTAACAGCTGTTTAGGGTCCGGTCGGCTCAGTGGTTTCACATTCAGTATTGGCAGCAGTAGCATTAGCTCCTTTAGCATTTTGAAGTGCTTCCAGCTCTATCTGTCTCTGATGCTCCTCCCAGGTTTTATGCATTTTGTGGATAAAAACTGTCGGCATTGCATTGGTTTTTAGCTTGTTAAGGTAACAATCACCTGTTAAAGCCTTCTTCAGTTTTGCTCGTACAAATGACAAAGTCTTCTGGAAAGAAATGTTGAGGGCAGAGATGTAGGTCCTTCTTTAGTTGGTTAAGCTACAAATTTTTCCAACTTCTTTTTTTTACTGTAGGAAGCGATTCAGATTCACCTGACTGTTTTTTATTACAGCAAACAGTGTAGCATTATCTAAAATTACTCCAGCCAAACGCAGCATGATAAACAACTACTCGGGTAAAGTTAGCCTTGCTGTGTTTACTCTGTAGTACAGAATAACGGACCTGATGATGTCATCAACCCATCGGTGAATAAATGGCGCCCTCCAGGGGTGAAAAATATAACAAAAGATGTAAATTTTTTAAAGTAATTATAAGTTTTGGTGTATCACAAACAGCATTTTTTCAGTTAATAAGAAAATTACAACATATGTAGGCCAACATGTTCAGCTATTCGTGGATCACTTTAAGTAATAATAGTTATAATAAAAAAATCAGGAGCTCACCTTAAATTCAGTTGGCACAATAAGTTTAGGAGTGTCAACTCCCACGAAAATATCAACTCCACAAAAGATAAGGATGGCCAGGATGATGGCGAAGTCACTGATGAGTTTCCTCACCTGGTTGGAGAAAAGACAAAGATGCTCCATTAAAGGGGCAGTGCTGTGCGTTTTCCAGCCATTTCAAAGTAAAATCAAGTAACTATGTTGACTTTAGTTCAAATATGATTTAAAAGAAATTTGACTTCCTTTTTTCACACCTTGAAATTGAGCCTCTGTCTCTTTAAAAACTCCTGTTTTGTATGTTTTTTAACTCCTTTTTCTTTGTTTTTAATTTTTAGTTGTGCCGCACGAATCTTCTTGTTTGGCAACCCATGTGAATTTTCTGTGGCTCTGCAGGAGCGCTGACATGTCCACCCTGTTTTGTTTCTGTTTCTTGCTGTATTAAAGGCATTCTTAGAATGCTGTAAATCCGATGCACAATATCTCAATTTAACAAAGGTTGATGGCAGTACTCACAGTGGTGGGGAAAAAAGGGCTTGTTTTGAACTTCTTAAGACACATGGAGGTGGTGTAGGTACCGAAGAAGAGGATGAAGGACATGAGGGTGATGTCTGGGACGTAGCCGCACGCCTCCCCCACCAGCTCTCCTTTGTACATTAAACACTCTGACTTGGTGAGACTCGACCAGGAGCGGTTTGGTGGCTGAACACAATAAATAAAACACTGTAATTATGCCACACACAATCAAACACCAGGCTTAATTTTCACCTAATTATAAGAATTAAACACTGGATAAAGTCCATCAGGTTGAACAGTGCTTCTGGAAAATGTTTATGCAGAAAAACTGAAGTTTAACATCAGACATTATCTATTCATTCCATTTAATGTTTAACTTTTTTCCTAGAATGTGGATTTAAATGCAAGAAAAACTCACCAGGCCTGTGTAGTTCACGTACCACGCTGATGCATCTTCTAACGGATCGTCAAGAAGCTCCGTCTCGTTTTCTGCTAAATATACGACAATAAGGTTTTACTTCTAAACTAACCTTTAACTTTCCTAATCTATTCACTATTCAAAAGTTTAGGTGCCTGAAAGGAAGGAGTGGGTATTTATCATATTGTTTGCTATTTATTATTACAAAATCATCCTGATAAATTTTAATTAATGATGTTTTAAAAAAGAACAAAAAATGTCACACGCAATACTTTTGCTGTACAAATGTAACACTATTGATTGACACCATATTTTGTTTGATTTTGTAAATATTTATCAATATTTTTAAATATTAATAAATATTTTATTAACATAATTTTTTATTTAAATTATTATTAACATAATTTGTTAACAGAATTAACAATTATTTTTTATTTTTAAAAATATAATATTTTATGTTAATATTTATGTGTATCTGAAATTATATAAGCTATTTATAGTCTTAAATGTTTGTGCAACACCAACTGTCACCAAGTTTAATTTGCAGACAGCGGTCTGGACAACTTTACTGTCATTAAAAAAAATATTAGGCAGGAAAGTTATAATGGGAGGAAAGTTTTGTGCCATATATTGAACTGGTTTTGTATGGGAGGCACCACTTGTGGTGAATAGGACCTGGTTTCCTGTGAAACGTGGAGAGTTAAGCACAACCAGCTCTGGATTCATTTCCAAGCTCTCACTCCTGTCAACTGAATAATTCATTATTATTCATTATTGGTGAATTGGTGTCCGAAAATCAGTATTTTTATTCTCTCTAAGCATTAATTTCCTGTGAGTGAAATTCATCTGAGTCCTAAGATGAACACGACTCACCTAAGAGCGTGGGGCCCATGCAGAGACATTCGTACTGCGTGACGTTTTCCATGCTGTACAATGAGTTGATGGGATAGTGATGAGCTAATTTGATCATCTTCTTGAAGGCATCGTAGATAAAGATGAAGCTGATGAGACAGGAGAAGCCCTCCTCCGTGAAGCGGGTGAAGTACTTCACCAGGAAGCTGGCGTCAGTGGCAACGAGCACCAGGCAGAAGAACGCCGACCACAGGCCGATCCACAGCCGGAACTCCATGTAGTCGAAGTCATTATCCCTGAGTAGAAAAAGGACACAAAACACCATCAAAACCAGAGAAGTTCAGGACATGGAGATCCCACCTCCCAAAAAGCTGCTCGCTAACGATGACTAGCATTGGTCTTAGCTGCTAAGATGGCAATATAATGTTAAATGTCTGCATGATATATATAACAAAAAGGTTTGCAGTGCTTTGCTACTCACTGCCAACTCTACAACTAGATAACAAGGTCAGGAAACAGTTTTGATTTCAAAACAAATATCGAGGGAAAGGAAAGTCGGTCAGCTATGCTAGCTTGACTTTGACAATCTTAATGTGCTGTGGAATCCTGTGCATTTTGGTTCAGTTACAAAATTTTAAACGCATGTTTGTGTAGCACAACCATATTGCTTCCACATTTTTATTGAATAAATGCAATTAGTATTAAATCATAAAGGTAAAAATGTGCAAAAATGACCTTTTGACCCAAAATGGCTGATTTCTTGTTGGGTTTAGAAAATTCCTCCAAAATACTTTTTCTTATTGATTCACAGGGTTCCCCGTACGTCCCAAATTTTAGCTCCCTATTAAAGCTACCAGTTGGCCTGTCTCACATTAGGGGGCGCTGTAGAGCTGTTTTTAATTCAATCCAAAATACTACAATTTAAACCAGGGAACAATTTTTGGTAAAGTTTGGTGAGTTTTAATTTATGTTTAGGCCTCTACGTTGATGCTTCTTTCCAACAAGATGAAGGTAAATTTGATTTACTTTGTGTAATTACAAGACAGTAAACTACAAAACTTGCATTCTTTAACAGTTAACACCTTTTTTCATGTTTATTAAAACCCTAATTCAGAGTTAGACTGAGAAGACACAAAACTTGCCTGCTGAAGTTAAAGAGAAGCCTTTCAAACACCAGAACCGGACCGGTGCTGCTCAGAATAATGAGAGGCTGACCCCCCAACAAGCAGAAAACGCCACCAGCGATGGCAGTGCCCAGAAAACTCTCCAGCACACCCTGTAAACATGGAGAGGGAGAGTTAAAAACAGGAAATCAGACAGTTTGGTTGACACACTTTGGTTAAAAACCGGCTCTGACCTGCATGTTTTCTGTAGCGTCCCCCAGCAGACCACCGAAGGTGATGGCGTTCGTCACAGTTCCCAGGTAAATAAACAAAATGGCCGACAGCGCCTGAATGTGAAGCGCGTCGGTGAAGTCACTGACAAAGAAAGGCGCTTTTCTCTTGATGTCAAGTAGGAGACCACCACAAAACCTGACAACAAAAAACTGACTTAATAACATGAGGAGATTCTTAATTTCACTGCAAAAACACAAAATCTTACCAAGTATTTTAATCCAGTTTCTACTGCTTTGAAATAAGCAAAACTAATTTACAAATAACTTTTCAGCAACATATATAAACCTGTTTTAAGCCAATAATTCCTTAATACTGATGAAAAAGTACTAGTTTCATTGGTAAATCACTTCACTAAAAAACTAGACCAGTGGTTCCCAAAATGTAGGACGCGCCCCCTAGGAGGGGCGCAGTGCCACTGCAGGAGGGGCGCGATGAATAAATAAAAAAAAACTCTCAGGGAGCTGTTCATGTTTTAACCCCATTTTGCACAGAGGCTTTTTTTTAATGATAGCAAAGTTGAATATAGTTACAAATAAAAAAAATAAATAACACTGACAGCAAGGAAAACTTCTGCAGTATAGAACTAAAAAAACAGTTACACAAAAGTGTTTCTCTGTAAAGTTGGTTTGTAGTTTGTTTTGTTGCAACCTGAAGAGTGAAATAAACTTCAGTGGAGTTTGAAAATAAAAGCTGTGTATAGGTATAAGTCTGGTTAACGACGTGTGAGTCCAGTTAGTTTCTTTGGTTCTTTTTTGGGGGAGATTTTATTGTAATCCATAGGGGGACCAGAAAATCTTTGGGAACCACTGAACTAGACTAAGATACTTGGTAAGATTTAGTGTTTTTGCAGTGTACAATCTAAGAAATAAAAAGTAAAGCTCTATAATGTTTATTCTTATACCTTCCTGTCTTCTCCAGCTCCTCCCCCGTAGCGTGCCCGCCTCCTCCTCCATGGCTGCCATCATGAGGCATGTCTCCGTTCATCTGGGAATCTCCTCCTGCGTACATGTTTTTCCTAAAACGGGAAAACGTTTCTTCCGTTGATGCTGTGATAGTGAAACATCTGATTAACACAAAGGCACCTGGAATTATTGATTTGATTTAGGTCAACCTTTGGCCCACTGAAGCTGCTCACACAACCTGATTTAACCGTTACCTTTTCTGTCATGATGTCACCTGCTTTCTTCCTGTTTCCAGTTGGATGATGTTGATCCATTAGGTGATTAAATAGCCTGATTGTTCAGTGCTGACTGTAGGTTTATATAATACGAACTGTGGCAGTTTCATAATTAAACATTGTGTTGAGCAGCTGGATGCATTTGGGGTAATTCTGCAGTCTGTCATGCTCACACAGCATTCTGTGCTTCCTTGAACAGGTTAGCATAGGTCTGTGGCCTATACAAAACATGTTCATTACATTTATTGCACGAAATCATTCTTAGATAATAAGATTTCAGTCTAATTTAATTGTGACTTTAAATCCAAATAAGCTGGTGCTGGCCACACCCATTACTCAAAGTTTACAGAGGAGAATAAAAATGCAGACGGATGAGCGTTTGTAGAGCCGTACATCTCTGAATGTCAGAAGTGGAGCCTCCTCCACAACCAATAAGAATGCAACAAGTGGTTTCTGGTTTCTACATCTTTTCCAGCAGCCATTGTACAGCGGTATAATTAGCTGACCAATCGTGCTGGAACTCAGCTTGGGTTGCTAGGTAACAGGGCTGGGCTTCACTGCGGTTGCTTGGTGACAGGCAGTGGCTGCTGATTTGTGATGTAACATTCCAAAGGTTTTTGAGAAGGCTCATTTTCTAGACACCAAAAAACCTAAACTTATTGCCAACAGAAGGCTGGGTGTTATTTTTTAAACGTTTGGCTGATTTCAGAAGCATTTGAGACCCAAATGGAAGAATGAAAACATCCAATATATGAATTTTGGGCAATAAATCCAGTTTAATGAGGGCTAATTATGTATTTTCTAGTAAGTGTGTTACCTACATTTGTTATGAAAATGATATATATAACAAAGAAACAAGATTTTGCATCTGCTGCATGGAAACTGATCTCTGCCTCTTTAAGAACCTCTTACCTTTTCCTACACCGGCAATTCAGCTTGTCACTACGGTACTTTATATTAATATATTTTGCTACAATAAAGTTATAGTTTGTAGCTTTTATAAACATTTGTTTTCTATATATTTGTCAAAACTGTCACCATGTCCTGACAATATAACATGGTAATGTGGTTCTATTGCCATCTGCAGAAATAAAACACTGTGTAAAAACAAAAAATAAAGGATGCAAAGAGGATAAAAGTAAAAAAAATAGCTTCATTAATATTTAAAATGTCACTTTAATTTCTCCATTTGTCCTTCTGATTGCAGTGGATCACAAGTATTCTTTACACACCTATAGATTAAAGCAGAAATTGTTACGAATAATCGTTTAGAATTGAATGTTGAGATAGTAAAAGATTCCCACCACTAAAAAAATTAATTCTAAATGAAACATAAATCTGTATTATTGTTTATTTGATGGTATCATGTGCAACATAAGCTGGATACCAAAAATACTGCAAAGAGTTTGTGATTTTGTGCATTTTTGACCTTTTATCAGAGGATGGTAGAGATTTGGGGGGCTCTATCCTGATGGTCGGGTCCCACTCTCCAGGAGGAAGAACGATCACCTCGTCCAGGAACTCATCGATCCCGGCCAGCAGGTCCTGCCTGTCCTTCGCCTTGTAGGCAATGTCATGAAAGACCTGCCAACAAACAGAGAGACGTATTGGAGCGGAAAAGCTGTGACGTGAAAGCATGGGGCTCCAGTGAACTGTGACAGCAGATCTGGGGATTACTAAATAGGGAAAGAGAGCAGCGACTTACAAACACTAAATAAACAACTAATCCCATCTAATCAACCCAAAAACTGCAGAGAGCAACGCCATTTTATCACTTTAATCAACTCAAATGCTCACCTCAGGGGTCTTTGAGTTATTTTATTTGTTTGCTTTGCAATTAAATATCACAGATGCAAAACTATAAATGATTTAACATTCAGCAAACAGCATTTGGCAAATAACTAAGGCCAAATAATTCTAAATAAAAGTGAAAATATTTTTTTGTTTTCAAAAGATAAAGGAATAAAAGTGCTGCAGTTTTTCCAAAGTTCACAAGAAATTATTTGTTTCAAAGGGACAGTTTGGCTTATTTTAAAAGGAGTTCTGCGAGTTAGTCAGCAGTAGTCAGTATCTTACCTGTAGTAAAAATCAAGTTTGTGAAAGAAGGAGGAAACTACTAAACACAGAGAATTTCAAGCAAAACTCCTGATAAAGAAAATCCTGCACGTCTGAGCTTCCCGATCGTTTTGTTTACTCATTTAGTATATTATTGTTAGAAATATTATTGAAGAATAATTTCTGTGGATTTATGAGCCAGTCTAACCTCGTCAGACATCAGGGTGGCGATTGCTCTGCCAATCTCATGATATGACTTTGCTTTGCCTTTGGGTCCAAGCAGGATGAACAAAAACCTACAAAGAGAAGCAAAGCAGAGAATGAATCCGGGGTGTCCAAAGTGTGGTGCGCAGGCCATCTGTGGCTCTTCGAATGAGTCTGTGCGGCCCTTGTCCACAATTAAACATTCAGTAACTTTTTCTTGAAAGTAGAGCTGGGGTGAACCCATTTATTAAATGAGGCTGAAAAGGAGGATTTAAATTTAAAAATATATATATATAATAGAAAGAAACTTGGATCATGTTCTCAGCCTAGAATTCACCAAAAATGATTTACAGTCATTTCAATATTGTATGTTTAGTTTGTTTTGAATTGTTTTTGCACTTTTTGTCTCCCTGAATTCTGACATTAATCTGAGAGTTTTGATGTTTCTTCTCAGAACTTTGACTTCAATCTTCAGAGATCATAAATCAGAAAAAAATGATTTTTTTCCACCCTCAGTGGATTTTTTCCCCTAACAAAGATTTGGACACCTGTGCGCTAAATCAACGAAGGAGAAAACATTTTATAATTAAATGCTTCTGTCTGGTTTCTGATTGCTTGACGGGAATTACAACTTAAATGTAGAATTGTGAAAATAAAGCTATAATTCCTGAGTTAATCTTTGAATGTCGGCCACCTTGTGGGAACGGGAACTTCGGTTAGCGCTCCCAGCATCACGGCTTGCTGCAGACGAACAAACGCCACAAACGGGGCGTCCAGGAAGTCCACCTCCCCCACCAGGACGTTGGACGCCTCCGCGTCTCTCGGCAACTTCTTCATGAACTTATTTTTCAGCTGGAACAAACAAAAGAAAACAAAACAAGAAGTTTTCCCCCAAAAAACGATTAAACATCTAAATCAAATAATATGGATTCTTTGAGTGTAAAGAATTATTTACACTCTTTATATATTTATCCACATTGTCTGTTGTAATTTTTTCCAACTACTCCTTTTCATTCAAAACATTTGTTGGTATCAACATGTGACATGTTCATTTCAAACTGTAGATGAAATAAATAAAGTGAGAACCGTTAATATTCGCTTTAGAAAACAGAGAGACAAAGCGGGAAGGCAAAGGCTTCAGGATTTTAAGGCTCTACTTTTACCCAAACCAAACATTGCCACCGCAGTTTCACCATGCAGATAAAATGTGTCGGACAATTAAGACAAAACTTCTAGAGGAAATATTGATATGTAATTACATATTTACATGTAAAAAGAAACACTCAGCTGGGAGGAAAAAAGTTACTAAAATAAAAGTTAATAAAAAGAAGTCAGTCAGGAAGAAGCAGAGGTACTGCAATCCGATAACAGATATGTCTTCATATGTTATTTTACTACAATTATGGTATTTTGTGATCACAATATGTTAACAAATTGTCACCATGTGGGTCAGATTGTTGTGGAATCGTACTGCGGTACTTATTATCATTGTTACCAGCAGAACATAAAGGAAAAGGGGATGGAAAACATTTACTAAGACACAACCACAGGTTGACTTTTGGACCCGTGTTCCTTGGACTTCACTCTGTCAGTTTCAGGGGAAGTTTTCCAAAACGGTTATTTATTTCCAGACAAAAGTATGTCAACAAAAAGCATACAGTGAAACTGCAGCTGAAGTAAGAAAATGTTCCTTTTTGGATGGGAAGGGTTTGCTATTTAGTGAGGGATATTTACTGTTAAGCATATTAGCTGTTGGCCAAATGAACTGACCAAATTTACTGCAGAAGATGCTTTTCTAACAATCAAATTTGTTCAAATTGTTTTAATTAAACTATTTCATTTCAGGATTTCTGGTTCTTGTCACTATTTTTCCAAACCAGTTACATCCAAAAGGTAAAAGTATAAAGTGTTGCATCTTGTCCTGAACTGTGCAGATTTTGGAGCGTCACATGAAAAGTACCAAAAAAAAACAGGAAGGACAGATTTTAGGTTCCCTTTTGTTACTTTTAGCAATTGCTTTAATTTTTTCAAGGTTAATTTTTAGGTGCAGCATTCAAAAAGGGCATATTGTGATAATGATTGGACAATAATAGTATTTAAAAAGAATTTATTACATTATTTTTGAACAATCAACTGGTGTTTTCTCAGCTTTTGCAGTCAGCATTTTGAGGACAAGCATAGCGTAGCCTAGCCTAGCCTAGCCTAGCCTAGCTGTAAGTTTGAAGTATGTAGTGCCATAATTTGCATTAGATGAGTGCAAGCTTAATGCGAGCTCAATAAATTGTATTAAGCTTTAATGTAATTTATTTGAACTCTCATGAGAAAGAGCAACATAGTAACAAAGTACTGCATGATTTTGAAGTGGAAGAAAAATGAAAGTTTTCTAAAAATCTCTCCAAATAGAAATCTCCTGCAGGATGCTGCTGCTTTTTCTTTCACTTGTCAACTCTGTGTTGACGTTGTGTTTACAAGCCACTGCAAATCTGCCTTTGTTTCTGTCTGCGTTTTATCTCCAACTTATCAGTCAGGAGAGGAAATTATTCTAACTAGTGAAGTCCCTCTGAACTGTGTTTATGGGATGGGTGGGTGTGGAAACATTTCAGTGTACGAGACGCGTTTCCTGGTAACTTATCTCTTGAGTTGTGATAACTATTCACCAATCAGATCAAATGTTTATTCAAAGATGGAAGAAGTGATAAAGTTCCATTTAAGGTTAATTTATTATAGAAAGTGCTTTGTTTTATTTACAAATTATGTTTGCTTTAACATTTTTTCATGTATTTTTGAAGAATTATATTAGAAAAGGTTGATGGAAATGGAAAAATTTCAAAATAACTTCTTCAATTTTGCAAAAAAAAGTCTTTACACTCGCTTTAGATTGTTCATGTCACTGGAGGGTCTGCGCCTTACCAGAGGCACAAACTCTAAAACATTTCTAAATCCAAACATCCAGAACAGAGTGGAAAACTCTCTCCATTTTTCTAAGATTTTTGGTCTCTGTTAGTTTGCAACCTCTACTTTCTGTTTACCACAGCTAAACGTAGCGCCAACATCTGACAAAATCACAATTTAAAAGCACTAAATCTGAACATGCATCATTTGTATTTTCCTTTCTGCAACATATTAAAAGTTTGTGTAAAATCTGCATGACAATTGGACACAAACAATGACTGCTAATGAATGCCTTTCTGCCAACAGCATCACCATATGCAACGACTGAAGATATTCCGATGACGAGTTACGACATTTAATTTCCCTTTACGGAAAAATGAACTATTATAAAATTTAACTGAATACTTAATGCACATTAGCGGTAAAGAAAACTTCTCTTTTCCCATTTATCTCAGCAGAAGTGTTTCCATACTTCTTCCCCGATCAACCAAGAGCTCGAAATGATCATAATAATTAAAGTACCAGAGCCGGCGTCTGGTGCTCTTGAGGATTAGCAACATTTCCCAAAGGTTGAGAATCTGCTGATAAACTCTGTGTGGAAAAAACTTTAACCAGATTCTCAGAATGGATTACAACTGGAACTGGGTTAATCATGGAAATTCACTTGAACTTTTCGTGACTGGGCGTGTAAGACTCATCATCAATAAATCCTTGTGTTCCACAAACTTTACACATTAACCACAGACCTAAACATTTTTATATACTCACACTCTTGCAATAAACTTCTAATGGTGATGGAAACATTAGACATTTTATGGGTTTCAGTCTGTCTTTGCACACTGCAAAAACACAAAACCTTATCAAGTATTTTTAGTTTCTAATTAAATTAACTTCGCGCTCTCGAAATAAGACAACAGTAATTTGTCAGCAAGAAAGATGAGCTTTTTGGTAGCACTTTATTTAAAGGGGGGCACATAAAACTATGACGCTGTTATAAACATGACAGGGTCATGAAGTGTCAGTCAGTATATAATGACACTTAAAATGCAAATATTACAGTTCAAATGGGCTTTTAATGCAGGTTTTCATGTTATTTTTCTTTAAAAGTGTCATTATTTACTAAATAATGCAAAGATGACACTTTCAGTGCACTTTTGATCCAACTTTGCATTAAAAATGTCATTATTTACCAAATGACAATTCATGGCAGCAGACAAACATTCATTAAGACTCCTTTGTGTTGACATGACAGTCTTATAGACATCCCTTCAAATAAAGCGGTACTGTTTGTTTTATGGCCATAATTTCTTAATATTTGTGAAAACGTACTTTCATAAAGTACGTTTTATACTTTGTGAAAGTACAATACGTCTTGTACAAAAAATGAATGAACATACCAGAAGGGGAAAACACTAACATGTATAGTAGGAAGTCTTGTTTGTTCTAACAACATTCTAACAAAATGTCTTGTTAGAAGTTAATCTTCCAATGGAATAAGTGCTTGTTTTAATTAATACTAAGGAATTATTGACTCAAAATAAGCTCCTATATTTTGCTGAAAAGTTACTTGTAAGTTAGTTTTGTCATATTTGCACTAGAAACTGTGAAATTTTGTGTTTTTGCAGTGCGGGAACCGATTTCTTGTGGACGAGGCAACATCAAGCCGTAGCCCAGTCTGGCTCTGCTGCCTACAAATGTCATTTCCATTAAGATGTTAAATAAATGATCGACACTTCTCGCCTCTCTGCTTCCCCAGAACATCGCTCTGCTTTTGACATTTAGCTGGAGAGGAGCACTTTTCATACGCTGTTATTTTCCAGAAAATTGGCTTAAGGTTTCAGGCAGTGAACTGTGGAAAGAAGTGGACAATTTGTGGTCAATAACCTTAAAAACAGACAAAAAGCTGTTGGAAAGTCATAAATAATTACTCATTTTGTTGGTTATGATCATTAGTTCTCCTTTTTGAAGGTCTTTTTGAAGGTCTCCTTTTGAAGGTCAAAGTTTTTTGTCCGACTTTAAATGTTTTTTCACTCTTTTTCAGAAAAATACCATTTTTCGTGTGGATTGTTCAGCTACTTAACTTTATCCTTTAGGTCATTTAGTCATGAAAGACTACAAATACAATTCTTTACAATAAAAGAAAACATAATAAAGAAGGCAATTTATTCTTTAAAAGCAGCAGCTATTTCTTTACATTTCTTAAACCAAATTTTATCAAAATACCAATACAGCTGAAACCAGGGATTTACATACTCTGAATAAAAAAGTACAACTTTGTTTTTGTCACGGTCTGAAGTTAAATCATTTAACTTTTTTTGCTCTAGCTTAGTTAAAATTACAGAAATTATTTCTATTTATTAATTACCAAAAAAACTTGGTGAGGACATTTGTCCCTGAATTAAAATCTTTACATCTGTTTGGTCAGTGTTGTGGTTCATGTCTGATGAATGGAAAATTTAAGCTCCTCCCCTTTTTCCGGTCAGGACAAAAAAGGCGGGAATCACCATAGCAACCACTGACAGCATTTTCAGTTTGGTTTGTTTTCAGCACATTATTCTATATTTTTACAAGATGAAGGAAGGAAAGCTGTGCACTCTGGATATTTTAGGACAGTAGCTACATTAGCTTATTATGCCTCAATAATTTTAACATTTATATTATAAAAATTGCAAAAACACAAAATCTGCCATGTAATTTGTTTAGTTTCTAGTGCAAAAATCTTAATACACTTGAAATGAGTCAAAACTAACTTGCAAGTAACTTCTCAGCAACATTTAGGAGTCAATAGATCTTTAATATTGATGAAAAAGTGGCAGATTTTTTCACTTAGAACAAGCAATTTTTCTCATGTTATTGCTGAAATAATTTCCCAGTGGATCACTTAATTTTACTTAAGACAAGCTCCTATTTCTTGCTGAAAAGTTACTTGTAAATTAGTTTTGTCTTATTTCAAGTGAACTAAGATATTTCCACTGGAATTTTGACCAAGACTGTTCAGTAACATTTTGTGTTTTTGCAGTGTAATAACAGAAACTGCAATCGATTCCAGATGTCGGTTGACTCACCTGGTCTTTCTCTGGTTTGTCAGAGATATCATTCATGCTGCTGGACGCCAGGTTCTTGTGAGGCGTTGTCGGACTATCTGTTGTGACGCAGAAACAGATTAAGTTTTAAATTTGTCGGTTTTTCAGGACTTAGAATGGGATAAAAATGCTGGAGGAGGAGGAGATCCAGGAAAAAGACAGTGGCCCACATGCATCACCAGAACCTTTACCGCTCCGCTGCAGAATCCATGCAAGCTCAAAGCCAGAAATAAAGAAATGCATGTCCACACTATCCCTGTAGCTGAGATGTATTTTGTGGGGATAAGCTGATTAATGTTCAGGATTTCTATGAATACATACACAATAGAAACATATTAAAGTCAATTTCTTTGGAAACAACATGGAATCAGTTCATACCTGCTGATTTATGGGACTACCTCATGCATTGTTAATTTGCATTGTTAATTAAATTTTTCCTTAGTGAATAGGGGACCAAACCTGGCTCTGGCCCAGGGCCCACATCCTTGTAAATCCAGTCCTGGCTGGTTCAATGTTTTACCAGAAGCGCAAAACTCAGAAATATTTCAAAGTTCAAACCTCCAGCTCAGAAAAGAAGACTCTCTCCATGTTTCTGAGATGAGAAAAAGAAAATCTATGCTAGTTTGTAATCTCTATTTGGTGCTTCTTACAGCCATTCATAACGTAACTGAAAACCAGTGGATGGAAACGCGCCTTATTCACATTTCTTTTTCTGTCTTTTATTTAATTTAATGAAAACAAAGTAAGTCTTCTCCCATTCCACAAAAAAACACTTAAAAAACAAAACTATCTCCCTTTAGGATGCAACGATCCACTTTTTAACGTCAGATATTTAGTATCGACTGATACCGATAAACTCGGTATAAATGTACAGAAATACAAATATATTGAATAATTCTGCACCAGTACAGCTCATTTGAAAACACCAATAGCTCCACCAGCTTGGCCAAATATGAAAAAGCAACTTTAATTTGTTCAGTCAGTTAAATTAGGAGCTTAACAGCCAATGTAAAATAAATAATAAAGAAACTGACAAAAACAATAGAAATGTAAACAATAAACTGCAACAAACCTTCTTCCAAATGGTTCAGAAAGTAATGTTAGGAATTTTAATATAATTTGGATTGGCACCTGACAGACACCTGGTCTTTTATTTTGTCAATATTGGGACTGATACAGATATTAATATCGGATCGGTGCATCTCTACTGTTTAAAGATCTTACAAAACAATAAAGAATCTAGTTTTTATTACATGTCAGATCCAAACATCAGCAGCCCTGATGTTAGTAAAGTTTATGTTCCTCACAGGTCGTTCTCATGGTTTATTAAACTCGTCTTTCCTGCTTACACAGCAGCTGCTCAGCATCCACTCAGAGTCGCCGCTAACAGGTGAGGCTATCCGCTCCTCCTCACACCAAACGGCCCACTGAGTGCTCTCCTGTGACGGACGCTCTGCTGATTCTCTGTTTCTGACAGCGGGACGCGACCTCACATCTCAGCCATCAGGGTGGAAACCCCCAGCAGGTCGGAGGATGAGCGGCGCCACTGAAGCTTTTTCATAAATCTGCCCCTTCAGCATTGTGGGTAAAACCAGGCCTGTCAGTGTGATGCAGCCAGCATTAAGAAATCAGCTTTCGAGGTTGACTTTATATTTCTTCAATTTTACATGAATAATGAAGGAATTTACCATACAGACTAAAGGAAAACGAAGTGATGTTGATGTACAGTGATACTTCTTTTCTTCTTTTTTTATATAAAATTGTGTGAGGTATTTCTGAACAATAAGTCAACTGTTACTCTAACTTCACTTCCATTACTTTAAAATGATTTAGTTCATGTTCATAGGTAGGCTTGTCACAATAACAAATTTTGCTGGGCGATTAATTGTCTCAAAAATTATTGCGATAAACAATAATATTATTTAAAGACCATTTTAAACTGATGTAATGGTAATGACATAATAATGCAAACATAGATACACTTTATTTCCACATAACTTTATTTTCTTTGGTGAGGTGCTAGCTTTTTTTCCACAGATTATCTGTCTCATTCTGTACTGTAACGACTTAATGAAAGTTCAACAAATATGTAAAAATTATTTTTTTAAGGAAGTTACAAGCTGCAGCTTTAACTTGACTCCACGTGAGATTTTCTGATTAATCCTCCAAACTGCAGCAGAGAAGATACTTACTGCTCATAAATACTCCACACAACCCCAGTTCAAACAACATATGGATGTTTTTCATTTATTTTCCAATTCCCCTTTTTTCACTGCTAAGTGTTCTGCATGTTGCAACTGGGTCTGGGGAACTTACTAAGCCAGTCCATACTGGTACTCCTTTGGTTCTGCAAGTCCTCCATGGAGATGTGACCCGACAGGCAGGTCACCGAGTTCTCCAGAGGACTGCGGGCTTTAAGCGGCAGCAGAGGGTTAGCAGAACCAGTCCAGGCAAGCAAGAAGAAAGACAGACAGGTGGAAAGAGATGAAGGACAGTCGATAGACAAACAAAATCAAGACGGCTATCAGATCTGGAGAGACGGATTAATCCGTGTGTTAAAAGCTGTGCAGAGAAACAGTGAGTTCAGAGGAAATGTGACGTTAAAGTGGAGAAACAAGCCGTGGTTTCAACTCTTTTTCCACAAAGATGCACTTTATCCTCCAAGGCTTTATAACCCATTAATGATTATCACTGATTGGCTTTATCTTTACTGCGATCCAGACTTTGACATGATGGCGCAGCCCGTTCTTTCATCATCAAAATGTTTCTCACATCTGATAAGAGCTAATAAATAACTTCACTTTCTGCAGCTTCATGTCTGGTCACAGATTAATTACATTGAGTTACTCAACGTTTTACAACCAATTTTGTGTTTTTTCAGTGTATTTCTCCTACTTTCACTCTTTAGTGCACTAAATCATTTCTCAATTACAAGTTAATAACTTTTCAGTTCAAAACAACTTGGTCAGCTTTATCCTTTTGTTTCGGGTTTTTTCCACCAGAGCAATAAAATCTTGCATCATTTCGGCTCGTCTGAGATTAGCGCAGGCGCCTCTAAATACATTTAAAGTGCAGTTGGAGAGCTGATACCACACACTCGTCACTCAAACACAGGAAGTTAATCTACAATACAGGAAACAAGTGTTTGCTAATAATATTTCTTTTTTTTTCGCCAAACTTTGATCTTTCAAATCATCAAACAAATGTTAATGTTAAGGGGAAAATGTATCCAAACCAACCTGGATACATAACTATCATCTAAACCTAATAGCTGTTAAGAGTTTACTGACAATGACTCTTTTTTATTATTATTTTTATTTTATTCACGTTTAAGCATTTTTGACCATGAAGGAATGGCCTGTTTAGCCTTATGCAACAGCAGCTCAGTCACATTTAAGTCCATACTTTGACTAGGCCTCTCCAAATCCTCCCCAAAAGCACAAATCTTACCAAGTATGTTTGGTCCAGATTCTACTGTCAATATGTTAGATATAGATAATTTACAAGTAACTTTACAGCAAGACTTAGGAGCTGTTTTATGTCAATAAAATACTTAATATTAACGAAAACATTTTTGTTCCACTGGCAGATTATTTTACTCATAACAAGATATTTATAAGTGAAATAATCTGAACTAAAACTTTAAGAAACTATTTACTTAAAACAAGCTCCCATATCTTGCTGAAACGTACTTAAAGGTGATTTTGTCTTATTTCTAAAGTACTAAGACATTTTCACCAGAAACTAGACCAAAAATACTAGTAAAGATTTATGTTTCTGAAGTGTAGTGGGGTTTATTTGTCATTTAGAGGCAGAGGTGCAGATCTTTCTTAACCCAAGTATGTTTGAACTTAAGGTGACTAAAGGTTGGACATTCAGGATTTTCCAACCATGAGCAATAAATTAAATAAATTACCACTACAATGCCTTATATTCGGTCTGATTAGCTTTATATGTGATGCATATGAAGCTAAAATCGCTCTGGACTCCACTAGGATCTTGTAGGGCTGCAACTAACAACTATTTGATAAATCTGATTAAAAAAACGCCACATTTTAGAAATGTTTCATTTAACCACTTAGCTTTTTTATACAATATTAGAAAAACATTAACCGATGCATATAAAAAATAATTTAATTCCACTTTAGATAAAAATAATAAGTATTTTATTCCCCAAAATGCAGCAGCATAGCATTCCTTCAGTGAACGATTGATCATTTGTTGCAGCTAAGAAATATTTCTAACATCAACATGTTGATCTGGGATCATTTCTGGGATTAACAGATTAATACTTGGATGCCAAAACATGCTTGATAGGGGATTTTTTTTTGTTGTTTAAGAAAATTTGAACCAAGTGAATCTGAAAGCGTCACTTGATGAATTAGAAGTAGAATATATTAGGTTTTGTTTAACCTTAAATGCAAAATGTATTCAACCTTGGCTTATTTGCTGCTCTGAATATGTTGGTCTTTATAGTCCAGTAAATGATTCATCAATTACTTAATTAGCTGATAATTATATTAATGATTGACTCATAGCGATTAATTCAATTGATCATTTCAGTCCTAAATACAGTTCATTCAAATGCTGTTTCATAAACATCCAGGTTGGTTGGGAAATGCTGTTTCACTTCATAAAATAATCAGAATTTAAAAACTATTTTTAGTTTTTTTATTCTTGTCTTGTATTAAATTTGTTTGTTGATCTAAAAGGAGATCTGCAAGGCAGCAAACACTTTTTTACTGTGATGTTTAAACTTTTGTGTTATAAGATGAGAAATAAGAAAAAAACTCTATAAAATTTTGAGATTAATTCCTGAATTTTTCCAGAAAATTTGATAGAAAAATCTCAGAAATTTTTATATTAGTCTCATACTTGTTTCAGAAAAAACAAGGTAATTTGTTTGAAAATCAGAATTTCCTAATTTTTTTTTAGAAAATTTCTGAGACTCCTCAAAATGTCTTTTTTTTCCAAGCAAATTTTTTACTTTTCAAAATAAAAAATGCCATTTTCTCTTGAAAATTTTCCTAAATTAATCTGAAAATGTTTTGTTTTTTAATCAAATGTGGTTCTCATATGGTGTCATAAGTTTCAGAGTTGGTTGATTCAAAATGCAACGAAGAATGAAAATGCATCAAGGAGCAGACAGTAAATAATCCTTCCCTGCGTCTCCTGGTCCAGTATGAAACTAATGTGACCAACTGGGCTCTATTAAGAGTCCCACACTGTCATTTGCAGTTCGGTATTCAAAACTCACTGTACTTCTCGTCACTGAATTAATTTAGTATATTTTTCCAGTTGAATCACGACTTTCCTGTTCTGATTTTCTAGAGGGAAAAGCTGAAAAGACTGCACCAAACTGGCACCACTGTTACCGTTGTCCTGGTTGGAAAACAGCCTACTTGCGCTGGAAACTGTTTTCCCAATGTCGGCCAGGGAGCGGAGGTTGGACTTCTTGGTCTGGTGACGGTGTTTCCGTAGCAACGTGTACATCACCTTGTCCTTCAGGTCTGCTTTCAGCTGGCCAATCTCTATCTGGTTGTCAGTGATCATTTCTGGAAGCAAAAGTCAAATCTTAGTTTAGACTTGTTACAATGCAGAAAACATTTGTTATTTTTACGTTTTATGAAATGAAACTGTCCATCCAAAACCCATTTCTTCTGCTAAATTGTTGAATGAATAGACATTTGAGCTCAATAACAAAAAATTTATTGTTTTTAATCTTTTATTTAAGTTATTCAACCATCTGATTCCAGTGTTTCATGGATCATCTTCAGAAATGCTTTAGCGTTAGCGTCTGTGCTAGCTGCTACATGTTTAGCAATGAGATGCTATCTTAGCCGTGAATAGCTTCGCTGGTAGGCTAACTCCTTTTAGCACAATTTGAACACAATAGTCTTTTCCAGCATCCTAACAGATTGTTTTTCTGAATATTAAACACCAAGAAGAGCTTCTTTGTCCTGATGCGTCAGATTTATGGTCGTACCGGAAACATATAAATACTAAGGTTCCGGCTTGAGACGTTTGCATGTAAAAACAAAAATTGCACGTAATTAATTAATGTAAATCAATGTGCTCAAGTACTAACCTTGATAATATTACAACTGAATATTATTTTATAAAAAATAAATAACCCAATCTACGAGCTGGAAAGTTTTTCTCACTGTATAAAAACAAAACTACGAAAGAGAGAACTATTTTCCATTATTTTATATTTATTTGAAATAGGTTTTTGAAACAGCTAATTTTCCAAAGACCAAAAAGCATTAACTTATTGTCAAAAAGCATCTGGTTGGGTTTTGTGTTTTGTTGTTTTTAGAAGCAGTAAAGACTCGAATTGAAGTATAGCATCTTCCAAAATGTGAATTTGACATAGTATTTTCCCCATGAGATAATTTCATAATGGGGCGTCCTTAAGATTATTGGAGGAGGGAAATTGGGATAAAAACTTGGTGTTTGCCTCGCATATAAGTACACCTGCAGGTATGCTTTAGGTAAGCACCATAACCACACTGGACATGAGTAAATGCTCTGTATTTACCTCATAAATATACAAAACGTATTAGCATCCTGCTCCATAATAACTGATGCACCAAAAGCTGTTACAATGTTTAATGCAAACCATCAATGCCGATCCAAACTACAGTTGAAAGGATTTTCATAAAGATTCAATTAGTGACTCCAGGAGTGAAATGTTCCTGCTTCAGATTCTTCCTGGCAGGATGTGGCTCAATCTGAACCTCTGAACTATTTTTAAAAAAGAAGATCAGGAGCCTCGAAGCTGACAGAAGCCAGCCTCGGGGAAACTCTCTTCCTGCGGACGGTTAGTGCAGTTAATGGCCCATCAGTCAAAGCGCCGGTTCTTTTCGGCCCGCGCAGTCAATTACATCACATTAATCAGTCTGAGTAGGAGCTCTTCCTCCTGCTCCTTCGTGCAGACCGACACAGAGACGTCATAATCTGGAGACGATGAACTGGGAAAGTTTTTGTGCCGCCATTTTGATTTTGGAAATTACTTTCTGAGTCCAGCTAATCTTCAAACAATGGTGTTGTGTTGACTCAGACGACACCACACTGCAGGAACATGATGACCTTTATTAGGCTTTGCAGCTCCATGGGTCACATGATCAAATTACTCACCAACAACCTGAGGGAGAGTGGAAGCCTCCATGTCCAGCATGATGGTGCCTTTCTCTATGCAGGTGCGCAGCTCCAGCAGGCTGTGCAAGGACAGCGTCGCTACGTGGGGTTTGCTCCAACGCTCACCTCCTTTCTCCACCTTTTCCTCGAACTTTATCCACCTGGACAGGCAGCACAGCAGAAAATAAGGCAGTTAATGGCCCAGTTTTAATAATCTTAAGACTGGTTAAGATTATTATATAAAATAAAAATTTACAAGATCATGGACGGCCTTTCTAAGACCTTTACAATGTCTTCTGTTGTGTTTATTTTTATATAACAATTTTATTTTTATTTTAAAAGAGATAAAAATATAAAACTTCATAATTTCTGTGTTTCAACTAAATAAGAAACGCAATTAAAATGCTATGTGCATATGTTTATTTACGCGATAAATCATTAATCAATCAATTTTCCTATGTCTTCCTGTCGTCTTCTTTATCTTTCCTGCTACTAGTAACTTCCTGTTGTTGATCACATGACAAAAAAAGTGTTTCCAATCCAGTTTTGTAAAATTAGACAAATTTTGATACGGCCTCATCCTAGTCCAACAACCTTTTAGAGAAAAACATGATTTTTTTGTGTTTTTTTTAACGGCATGTTTTGATTTAGCCAATTAATTTTCTAATTTCAGTTTGCACAATCTTATGGCCAATAAAAATGCAGCTAGTGAGGGTTCACTGGGGGTTCTGAACATGAAAACCAGACTTTTTAAGACTTTTTAAAGACCTTTATCAATGAAATTTAAAACCTGACAGAAAAGTACAAAAGAAAACTGCATATGTACAAGTGCTATTTTACACATACAAGTGTAAAATAGCTGTTTTGCATGTTTGTACTTTTAGAAGATTCGGCTCCAAGTCTGTTGATTTGCCTCTTTAATTAGTGTCAGTTTCATTCATTTAGAGTTTAATTGGTGGTTTACACCACCATGGATATTAAACAGGAAATTATTTCTAATCATAAAAAATAAGAACATTAATAAAAACGATAAAGTGTTGCACCAATTAGAAATGTTTTTATGTCTCAAATTAAAAGCTCTCATCATCCGTTCTTCATTGTGTTTGTTTTTTTTTTAATCAAACCAGTCAGATTGAGTAATTGATATTTTTTATTGTGAAAATCCAGCAGTGCTTTGATTTTAAACCTCTCTCTCTCTCTCTCTCTGTGCTTCTGCAGAGGCAGATAGATGGCAGACTGGACCGGCTCTCAGGCTTTCATTCGGCCCGTTTGGCTGCCAAAACTGCACTTGGCAGATGGACAACTCAACCCGACAGTGGTCCGGGTTTTTATTCTCCAGTTGTCACCCAGTCCACAGGCAGAGAGTCGTTGCACAACATGTTCCCTTCTTAATGTGTTTGCAGAATAATAAGCTTATAATAAATTACTCTGATTTTACAGGTGATTTTATGGTATAAAAAAATGCAAGCAGCAATAATGTGACACGTATTTCTGCTGATCAGAAAATGAGCCACTAATCAATCTTCTTTATTTAACTATAAATAAATTATAAATTCAGTCCAATTCAATCAAAATAGTCAAGATTGAAACATTTATTTTGTTTTTAATTTTTATTCACATTAGTATTGACAAAAAATGTTTGGTTTTAATAGTAAACGACGCTTTTAATTCAGTTAAATTCTGTTAATTTATGTTCAGCTTGCAATAAATTAAACATCTTTGGATTCAGATTCAGCTACGTGCTTTTCTATTTGATCGGTTTAATACAATGGAGGCCGCAGCAATTCCTCATACTGAGCAAGCATGTGGGCACAGTGGGAAGAAACAACTCTCTTTGAACAGGAAGAAACCTCCAGCAGAACCAGAGGACAGGAAGTAAGAAAAACCTGAAGAAAAACTTGGCCGTCTCTTCCCGCTCCATCTGCTG
Organism: Phalloptychus januarius; assembly: GCA_902982915.1. NCBI lineage: Eukaryota > Metazoa > Chordata > Actinopteri > Cyprinodontiformes > Poeciliidae > Phalloptychus > Phalloptychus januarius. Next base: position 439,999 of record CADWAE010000482.1, read on the forward strand.
CCCGTCCACCATCAGCAGCTCGTCGTATTTATGCAACATTTCCCTACCACTAATCTTTTTTAAGCTCCATTTTCCAGTTATAAATCACTCACTACATCCGAATCGCTTCATTTTCTATCTTATACGGTGTCAGATATTGAATTTTTTGAATAATTTAGCCTTGAACTAGAATAAAAACAATAGATAGCTTCATCTTATTAAATGCATAACATTTTAGGACTGTAACTAACGATCATTTAAATAATCGATTATTCTACCAATCATTCTAATTAATTGATTAATCAGATAAAAAAATGCTTTTTTATTTAACCACTTAAGATTATTTTATAACACAATAGAGCTACATTGAAAGATCCTTTATAGATAAGAAAATAAACATTTTATTGCATAAAATATCAAATGATACAATTATTTTGAATACTTGATTATTTGTAGCAAATGATGCATCTGCAGCCTAAAAACTACTGACATCATGTGAAACGGCTTAATAGGAGGATCATTTTCTTCACTTTGAACTTTGTGAAACTAAAACTGCCACCTGAGAAGTTCTGGATAAAACAGATTTACAGAGAAATAAATTTATTTTCATCTTAAATTTACAGTTTTTGTGAGTCTGTATACTCCAGTTAACGATTAATCACGATTATTTAAATAATAGATTAATCGTTTCAGCCCAATAAAATGTCCTGCTTCTACAAACCATTCTGCCCAGACGATTTGAAACTTTCATTTGGACACTTGGTCAAAGGTTAGGATAACAAACGGACTCATTTGGTGCCGTGAACAGCAGCCCAGGGATCCTGTTTCCCCTGAGACAGTTTCACTCATCCAGTGCTAATGATGCATAAACAATCATCCCATCTACGTCTTATCACAACAATCCAACAGGCCACACAAAGGAAAGACCTAAAATGATATTTCCTTTTAAAGTAAAACTTGCTCAAAACATTGCAAGTACAATTTTTGATTATTTAGATGTCAAGGGAAGCAACTAAAGATTATTTTATGATGATTAATCAATTAATTGGATTTTAAAAATGGCACAGATTTTTCATTTAAGCACATAAGTCTTTTTTACAAAATGTTAGCAACACAGTAGAAGATGCAAATCATCTGCAGATAAAAATACTCTGTGATAATCTGTGGATTGCTACCTGAGGAGTTCTGGGTCCAGTATATTTACAGACAAAGAAGGATTTCCATTTTAAATGCAAAATTGATCATTTTTTGTACAGTTTTGTCTTAATATCTGAATTGATTGTGTTGCTCTTTTAGCAAATGGCCATTTTTAAAGTCTGTCTGCTCCATTTAACGATTATTTGATTTTTAATTCAGTGACCGAATCTTTAAATCGATTAATCAGGATTAATCAAATTTATGATTATTTGATTAATCCTGATTAATCCCATTTAATTGATGAATAAATTAGTTGACCATTATTTCAATAATTAATTAATCACAACTAATTGGATTAATTGCTTACTGAATTAGTTGACGATAACTTAAAGAATTGATTAATCACAATTAATCATGATTAATCGATTGAGCTTTGACGTCAAGTGGGGAAGGCTTCTGATGGACCCCTCACACCTGGGGCAGATGTTCTTACCTGGCCGTCTCTTTCCACTCCATCTCCTGCCCGTCCACCTCCAGCAGCTCGTCCAGCTCGGTGAAGAGCTGTGGCGGCGCCGGCCCGTCATCGTCCTCCCCTAAGATGAATCGGATCCTCTCGGCTGCCGGCGAGACTGCGGGAGATGGAAAGATACTGCGTTTCACAGGCTGGCACTGGTTCCCGTTGGGCAGCAGTTTGGACGCAGGCTTCTCGCCCTCCGCTGGACTCTTCACCTCCGGCGGAGGTGGAAGAGGAGGAACTTTAACCTCCTCTGCATCCTCTTCCTTTTCCTCCTTCTCCTCTTGATTATTATTTTTGGACATCTTTTAATATTTCAGTGACCCCCCCCCCAACCCGTTGCTCGCCGAGTCAGCTGAGATTGACACAAGCCCACCCGAGTCCCAGCGCAGCAGCTAGACCTTCATTAAAGCCCCTGGTGGAAGTGACAGCCGATCTCAGACGCCTTTGCACTTTGCAGAACAGGTAGGAGGGGGCCGATGGGTTTAGGGGTCCCCTCGGTGACAGCTAGCCCCCGCTGCCTCTATGCCTCCCCTTCACTGTTCAAACAGGCCTTCGCTATTGGTCCCGCTGCCTTGGCAAGTGGCCGTGAAACCCTCATTAACAAATAGGAAATGCTGCACAAACTGGCCTATTCTCTAGCTGTGGCTTGCCTTCGCTCCCCTTTGTCTTTTCATTTGAATATTAAGAGTGTTACATAACACAAAGCGAAACACGGTTTCAGCAGAATTTATGTACTTTTCAGTGCCTCTCAATGGATATAAATAAACAACATGATCAGATATTGTTCCAAGTGCAAACTAAAGTTAAAGTTTTAATGATGGACCACCAACAGAGGTTACATAAAATCTCAGAGGGTCGGGAGAAACTGTACATACAGTTCCAGTCAGAAACACTCGCCAAGGGAACCATTCATCTGAACAGTTCTTTTTATAGAATAACATTAAACTGCACTGACTACTTTTCAATAGTGGCCAACATATTTGATGTGTATAATTTTGGTGATGGCACAAAATGTAATGTTGACTGCAAGGTGTTTTCTTTATAACTTTCTAGTTTTCTGTTTTTATTATGTAAAGCTCCTTGCTGCTGAAATACATGATGCAAATAAATTTGATTTAACGTGATCAGTTCCTCCAGGATTTCAGAATTGGTTTTTTATTGCAATCATATCATATCGATCGCAAAATGTGAAAGATTTCATTTAATTTTGGTCTCAATAGTCTTTCTTTTGAAGGATAATTTTGTTTACCAGGACTTTGTAATTCATTTCATTTGTTGTTTCTGTTGTTTTGTCTATTTATTTTTGATATTTAAAATGTTAATTAGAATTTATATTTTATTGAACTTTGAGAATGTCTTCCTGGATTATTATGCTATTATCATTATATATTATTGAAAATGGTTTCAAAACAACAATAACAATCAAACAATCAAACTGATGCTGATTCTACAGCCCATAATAAATCATTCTCTTCCTTCCCTGGTTCTGTGGAATAATTTACCCAAAAAGGAAACTCGTTGTGTGAAGCTTCGTTCATACAAGAGTCTGGATGGATGGATGGATGGATGGATGGATGGATGGATGGATGGATGGATGGATGAGGATGGATGGATGGATGGATGGATGGATGGATGGATGGATGGATGGATGGATGGATGGATGGATGGATGGATGGATGGATGGATGGATGGATGGATGGATGGATGGATGGATGGATGGATGGATGGATGGATGGATGGATGGTGATCTCAGGTACACGCTGTCTAGTGTGAATCTGAGCACAGATTTCACATGGCCTCCTCTAAGTCAACAAAGCAACCACAGTCAAACACCATCAAGTGCTGGCAATGCTTTGACTCACTTCAAATAATAAAACACAACTCAGTCACTCATCTGCACATGTGCCAAATTATATCCAGAAAAACCATCTGGTGCTTGAATTTCTTTATACGACTTTGTAAAATATAAATAAAGCCGCCTTGCACTTCAGTGATGTTTCTCTACCAGGATAGTAATTTTATTAAACACTGATGTGGACTGAAGCAAGAACAACAGACACCAGGAGCTGAAATTAGCAGAATGAGCTACAATTACAGCAAAGTTCCAGGGTTTCACACAAAATAGTCACATCAAGTTTGTGGCCCAATTTAGCAACAGAGCTGTTCAAGTTCTTTACATAATAAAAGATAGTCACTAATTATGAAAAAAGCAACAAACAAGACATTTTGTCAAACAAGCACAAAGAAACTGATCAACGTTCCAGTTATGAATCAAAGGCAACTCTAAACAGCCTTAATTTAAAGCTTTGGCTGCTTTGGAGTTTCCTGGAGGTTTGTTCCAGAATCGTGGTGCATAGAAGCTGAAAGCTGCTTCTCCATGTTTGGTTCTGGTTCTACAGATTTAAAGTAGATTTGAACCAGAAGACCTGAGAGGTTCAGCAGGCTGAAGCAACAGCAGGTCTTTAATATTTTGTGGTGCTAAACCATTCAGTGATTTATAAACTAAGTATTTTTAAGGGGGACCTGTGAAGACACTGCAGCAGAAATCAATGCAACTAAAGATAAACATATGGATGAGTTTCTCTAGATACCGAGACATTAATTCTCTAATCCTGGAAAGGCTCTTCAGGTGACAGGAGGACGACTTTGTAACTGTCTTTATGTGGCTCTGAAGGTTCAGGTCAGAGGTCATCACTACACCCGATAAAGTACCATTGGAATAAGTATTTTTTAAATTCAATTTTAAGGAACTAATGACTTAAAACAAGCTCTTATATTGTGCTGAAAGATATTTGTAGATTAGTTTTGTCCTATTTCAAGTGTACTAAGATATTTAGACTAGAAACTAGAAGAAAATTACGTGGCAAGATTTCGTGCCTTTGCAGTGTGGTTTGAGACAGATAATGTGTGAAAAAATCAAGTTTCTATGTCTTCTCCCAGGGCTCTAGAAACAACTAATCAGAGCGAGGAGGTGGGTCTTAGCGCTGTTAATCATCCCCCTTTAAAACTCCTCTTTTGTTCTCTGCAGCTAGCATGGCCTATAATGAATGCTCAGGCTAGTCAGCAATGATGGTGGATAAACGGTTTTTCTGTAAAAGTAAGTTTTTAGTACATTTAGCAGTGAGTACCTGAGCTTGACCTACAGCGCTAAGCCCCGCCTCCTGGCTCTGATTGGTTGTTTTTGGCGCATTTCTTCAGACGGCAGTAGTATTTCAGGAAGGAGGTGGAAGATATAAATTTTTTCACAGATTATCCATCTCATAACAAACTCTCACAACATAAGAATATTCTTTATAAAAGTTGCATAATGCAGCTTTAATCAGTAGTTTGAACCACCATGCAAAGAAATCAGATTTCAGCAAAAAAAAAAAAAATGGAGTTAATCATCAAGAAATTAAGGTGTCTGAAATGAAAGTAAAAACACAACATTCTGTGAAATTCTCAAAGAAGGACATCTTCCAGGATATCAAGTGAAGAAGGATAAAAAGTGTCACTAAATCATCATTTTGGCCTGATAGTAGACGAGGTGGAGGGTTACACTTTTCCCCTCCTTGTGCATTTCTGCAGCACATTAACAGCAGCAGGTAGAGGCCAGACAAACAGCTGAAAGATTACTGGGTGGAGGATAAACTGTCAGCGCTTCGCTCCCTCCCTCACACACACACATTAACACAAGCTGCACTAGCTTTAGCTCCAGCCACCTGTTTAATAACATCCCACAGGATATAATTAACACACATTCAGCTGACAGCCACATCTACAGAGACTTACCTCGATTACAGTAAACAGTTAAAACAGGATTTAAATACATATACGACCATAGCTGGCACTGCAGGGTGAGGGGGCACAGAGTTAGAGAGCGTTGGGTCAGGTGAAAATAAAACGCCAAAAATGCTTTTATTGAGTAACATTTTTGAAAAAATTGTTTTAAGAGTATTTTCTCTATAACTTGAGTAACTTTTATTAAAGGGGCAGTATTGTGTTAAATTGACTTCTTTCAGTGTTACATCATGCTATGATATTATTCCCTCATCAAAAACAAGCCTGGACTTTTGCCTCGATTCTTTCATGCATGTTTGAGAAATCATTTAATCTCCATGGCAACCATTCAGCTGTGCAAAACGCCTGGGTGGCACTAGCCCCGCCTTAGAGCTGGAGCTCCTCCTCTAGGCTGAAATTTATAAACTTCTGCTTGCACGTTCTTCCTGTGTATGAGTGGGCTCTTTCTGGGTACTCTGGTTTCCTCCCATAATCCAAAACATGACTGTTTGGATAACTGGTCTCTCCAATTTTCCATGTGAGGGACAACCTGCCCAGGGTGGCTGGATGTTTTTTTAATTGCTGAACTCATTATTACATTCTGTACTTAGTTTCTGATTTTAAAATGTATTTATTTAGCAATAAACGTGTATTTATTCAGATCTGTATTTGCTTATTTACATAACTGTTTATTTGTGGATTTTTTATTAAAAAACATTAATTTTTTACTTGTAAACTTATTTATTTATTTATCTGGTCATACTAATTTTTTATTTATTTTCAATTTAAATTGATTTAAACTCATCTTTGTTAGACATTTTTCCAATTAAAAATGAGTTTTTTTAATTTTTGTTCAACATCCAAGAATTTTTTTTATTATTATTATTCATTAAACATTTAAAACATTACAAATGATTTGAATGGAATGTTTTGTTTTGTTTTTTAATATATATTTTATTATCTATTTTTGTTAAAAATGTTTATAATATAAAATTATACATTTACTAATGTTTGTTAAACATTTTTTCAATAAAAAAATATATTTTTATTATGCATTCTTCTTGAACATGTTCCCAATAAGAAATTATATTCCTATTATTTATTTTTATTAAACATGTTAACAATAAAATTATGTATATTTTTTTATTACTTATGGTATTAAATTATTAATTAATTAATCAACATTAATTAATACTAATAAAATACTTTTAGTTGATTGATTAAAGTCTTATCCTCCAGATGCTGCATGTTTGACTCCTTCAGCGTCGAGCCGAGCTGGGAACAAACTCGTCTTGGCATCCATGCCGCGCTGTCCCACTCAGGCAGTTGCTAAGAGCGCTGTGGGTGGGTGTGAGAGGAAGGTGGGCACAGGGTTAGACTGAAAGCAAAGAGGGCTGAGAGCAAGCACGAAAAGTACGGATAGAGATGAAAAATCCCCTTCGTTCAAACGCAATTTCAAAGCGCTATGCGCTCCAGCCAAGAGCCACCGGCACACAAAGAGGACTTTGTCCCAGCAGCAAAGGCTCATGGGATACGAGACAGGGGAAGAATGCCTGCTGCCCGGCAGAAAGCTTAGTGTGAATGCCACGAAAGGCCCGTTCAGTCCCACTCTTGACATGCATCCTACACAAACACCCACCATCCCCTCTGACCTTTCTGAAAAACACGACAAAATATGACCAGCAGGATCGAGTAGCATGTCCTCTGTCTGCGGTAAAACATGCGACGGTAATCCCACTTAAAGGAAGCTGTACAGGAAATGTTTTCCATGCCACAAAGTCTGAGATTCAGTATGCAGGGCAGCCAGCGCACAGGCCGGGAACGGGGACCGGGCTGAATGCAGAGTGTCACCCGGGGGGCGGGGGGGGGTTCATTCAGGGCTCAGCATTTATACCCAGGACATCCAGTTCTGCTGTTTTATTAGGAAAACCGAGGCAGATGAAAACCTAACAAACACCAGGTGTTTGGAAAACAACCTGAAATGAAATGAACTCTGTGAACTCTGCAGGTACAAACATAAATTAACAATATGTACCATAAGAGCTGATTTTTTTCCCCAAAAAGAAAACAAAACTCAAACTAAGTTCAGATCATAACAGGTCAAATGTGTGGTATTATGGGTAAAAAGGTGACATAATTGTGAGTAAAATTGCTTCAAGTAGCCAGTAAGATTCGTCCAACTCCAGACCAATTGGCTCGAAGGCCAGAGGTCGCTTCAAAAGCAGGAAGTGGACTACAGAGCAAAGCATTCTGGGTAAATACAACCAAAACAAAGTCGCCTACTAGCACTAGCAGCAGAAATGGCTTGATGTCTTTACCAACAGAAAATCCTAGAGCCCGACTCCATTTTGTTTATAGTTTGAAAATAAAGTTGCGCTCAATGTCTTCTAAAGACGTTTTTGTGTCATTTTCTTTAGCCGTCCTCGGTGCAGCGCCCCCCACAGGTGAGGAGCGGAACAGGTTTTTGAAAGAGTTTGATTTGTTTGATTCAGTGCAGAGTGAAAGAAAACCACAGCAAATACAAATATAAACATAAATATAACAAATGTTGCCAGTTTGGTTCCTAATTATCGTTTCCCTGAGGAACTCCAGATTTAATATTCAAACTCATTCCTACTCAAAACAGTCACGCGCTGCGTTTGACATGTGATTTATACATTCCTTTCCTCCATAAAAATCAAACTATTTTATGACTACTTCAAGCTTATTTAGGTTTGGAAGCAGAAATATTTATGACAATTCTGACATTTTACACATATTTAAGCAGTTGATATTAGGATCAATACAGTATTTTTGAATTTGAATTTAATTCAATATATTTTAACTAAATTATGAACCACGTTAGTAGTTTTCAAACACAAGTCTGGAGAGTATACAATTTTCACTCGTTTCCTTTTCAAACATATTGCAGATTAAAGTGGGATAATTTAAAATCTTTTCTACAACCAGAAGAAAAACACAGATTTTCTGACCTTAGAAGTTCAGACGTGTCAATCCCAACAATCCAACCTGGACATAAAAGTGAACGTTTGATCTGAAACGGGGGGAAAAATAATGTGACTTTGAGAAAATTAAACCCTTTTCAAACTCATCAAAAGTATCTAAGTAATCTCTGTAATCCAGTTTGAGGGAACATTTGATCCTGGTAGAAAAAAGATGGGATTGAAACAGAACATGCTCATCAAAACGAGGAGGGGTCAAATAGCTGCACGGACACACAGCTGACCCTGCAGCGTCCATCTGACTAAACAAGAGGATTTGCGTCCAGACAGAAACTTCCCTTGAGGGCAGTTATGTTTCCCAGGGAGAGGAGGATGGAGAGAACAGCAGCAGGACATAAGGTGGACCGCGTGCCGCTCCGTTTGCTGCCTGCACGGCAGATGGCTGCAAATAACAGAGTCCGCATCCAGCAAAATCTCAGATGTGACATTTTTACCTCCAATAAAACCCAAAATTCAAAGGAAAGAAAATTTAAAATGTTCATATTTGACTTGCTTAGCCACATTTAGTCAGAAACTTTCATGCACTTAGTTCTTATGGAGAAGATCAAAACATTTGAGCGTAAATGTGAAGTGATTTTATGATTTTGCCTGATTTTATACATAAAAAACTGAAAAGTCCAGTGTGCATTTGTATGAACATCCATATTTACAAAACAGAATAAAATAGATCATCCATCCATCCCCAAACTTATGTCTACATATTTAAAAATGTCTAACAGATTTCAAATTTACATTTTACTCAATTCTAATAAAACAGCTAGAAATTGTTTTGTTGACTCCGATTTAAATGTAATTTTAGGAGGTCCAGTGTAAAAGAAAGAAACAAATGCCTAATGTATGCACAGGGGAAACATGCAGAAATGCTCCACTTATCTTCTTTAATATACTGTTGGTGCTTTAAACTTGGACATACCTGGATATTAAAACCTCCAAAAACAAATTAAGGTTTTGGCTTTTTTTTCAATATTTTTATGGAATAACTGCAATGAATTTCCATAAGAGAACAATACTAAAAATAAAAGTTACATTTTTTATTTCTATTTCTCTTGGAAACCATGTGCTTGTTGAAAATGTATCCACATCCTTTATGCAAAATGTTATGCTTTTATTTTTTTTAAAGCCTAAAAATAAACATTTAATGGTCATTCTTAAAAAATGACAACAAAATTCCTGTATATATTTAACAAAAATGATCAGTTTTCCTCCTTTGAAAATTGTACATATTTTAAAATATAAACAGTGTTTCGCAGTGTAAAAAGCACAGTAAAGTAAAACTTTTTCCAAAAAGTTAAATCAAGTAAAGGTAACTAGCTACTATCCACCTGAGCTCATATTATGGCTGAGTAAGAAATTCAGGAAAGTTACCAGTGAGCTTAAACGTCTGTCGTCAGACCAGCAGCCGTCCATTACATCAGTCAGCATGCAAAAGTCTGTTTACATCATAAAACAAATGAACAATTTGGTCTTTCCCGTCGCTGTTTGTCGTGGTTTTTCACAATGCATTTCATGAATGCTTTCATTTCATGGCGGTTTTTACGACACCCGCTACGTTTTTATTTTTTGTTCCACCAACACCAGCAGGCCGCCGACCTGTTGACTGCTAACAGTACGTCAGAGTCCCTCAGGTCTCAGGCCAACATTCTTCCATGAATGGATGATTAATATTATCGCTGTCAACAAGCCGCCGTGTTGTGGGTTCATAGTCCTTGCTCAGCAGACTGACTTCAGGGAAAGATTTTTTAGGAATTAAACATGGCTCCACTATTCGTCTTTGACACAAACGTGATGCAAAGGATGGACTTTGACTTGGCCGTTATAACAAAGTAACATTCAAATCTTTTCTAACCTTTAGCAGGTTTTCCTCCAGTGGCTTTGATTTTTGTATATCTTCTGTTTTGGCATAGCTTTCATTTAGCACAGCTTCTCTTTTAGCATAACTTCCATTTTAGCATAGCTTTCATTTAAAAATAGTCTGCCTGCCTCCATTAAACACAGCTTCTGCTTTTGCACAGCTTATTTTTTTTTTAACAACTTACATTTTTCGCAAAGCTTCTGATTTAATATAGCTTCCATTTTAGCGTAGCTTGCATTTTGGCATAGCGTCCACTTTAGTGTAGATTCTGTTTTAGCGTAGCTTTGGTTTTAGCATAGCTTCTGTTTTAGCGTAGCTTCCATTCCTGTTGTGTTGTGTCCTTTGTATTTAGTTGACCCCTGTGGGCCACCGGTAAACTGTCAGACTACAAACTTGTTCAGGAGGAATTTGTGCAAAGTCAGTGACTCAGTGCAATCAGCTGAGATAGGAAACATTTTACCAGTTGGCATAATAAACTGTAAATAACATGTTGGGATGTATGCAGTTGGCCTTACATCTGCTAATATGATGAGACTTAACTGACATTTTCTGTAAACTGGATCATTTGTTATGCAAGATGATTTGAGGAAACATTTGCTACATAAACAAACTAAGTAGAAGTTGACATATATTCCCTGATGCCTTCAAAGTGGGCTTTTTATTAATTAGACAACTTCAAAAGACAATTTTATTGAGAGAAGCAAGAAAAAAAGGTGTTAACACAAATGCATGCTACACTTTTCAGATTTTGGATTGTTTTTTCACAGGAAGTCTAAGACATTGGAGTTTGATATTGCTATGTAAGGAAATGTGGAAGAATAAACTTCTCTGGTATCTATGAACATTTTCCCTCAACTTATTCATCTAGAGAGCATAAATGGGTAAAAATGGTTTATCCTGCTAATAACGTATTTGTCAAAATATTAGCTGTAATTTTGTTAAGACACAATCAAAGCAGCAGACAAAGGAATAACTGCAGTGTAAGAAACAAGAAAAAAAGGGAATGCTCTGGCATTAATCCATTCACAGATTGGATTTCTGTCCTTGAGAAATCCCCCTCATCATCGGCGTGTATACACATAAAAATCCAGTTCTGTCATGTTTTGGTCCTGTTGCAGCATCACGTGCGAGCAGACATGTGTAAAATTATATCATTTTCTGGAAACATCAGAGCTGCGTCTCATTATTGGATTTGACAGAGGGGCAAGGGCATGCTAAGCCTTTACACAGTGGAATAATGTCACACAATTGCGCAATCAGAAAACTGCTGCAGTTTTTTTCCTTCCTGAACTACAAGCTGTTTTAATGATGCAATAAATCTGTGACTGTTAGGCATTAAAGCATCTTCATGTTATGGTAATCTGCTGCACAAGACAAATATTTCGGACACATTCTTGACTGTTTTTGTTTTATTTTGAAGCATTTTTGGTTTCAGATAAAGGAGACTCACTCAGTAGTGTTTGACTGATATTTTATGTTAATTTCTTCATATCTAACTTCCATCTGGAACCCAGTTAACCCATCTGCTCCATATTTTACTTTGTTATATGATAATTGAATATGCCACACACTTAATCTTCTACAAATTAAATGTAAAAACAGCTAAAGAGTGGAAGGCGGTCAGTTCATCTCTCAGAATCTAAACTTTGTTACCAAACACCAGGAAAACAGCTCAACTAAAGCAACCAATCCTTTGCAGGAAGGAGTGATGATATTCCAACACTGAAGTCCCCTAAAAACATAGAAGGCGTTTCAGGATCACATTCCTTAAAGTTAACTAACTGAAAAGCTCAACCAGTTTCATTTCAACAGGTTTTCAAGTATAAATGAGAACATGAAGTTTTGTTTCTCCAAACATCAGTTACAAGATAACCAGAAGATTACCATCAATTAGCCAAAGCTTGTCAAACTGTGTAGTTTTGCTCCTGCTAGTCCAGCTTTCTAGCACTACTTTACTTTTTTTAATGCTTATTTATAGGGACAGAAACAAGAAACATAAACCAAAACAATCTAATACCTGCATCACTATATATTCGCAGCAGGATCCAAGTTTTGTGCATTTTCAGCACCAGCAGCCGGACCGTTTGGTCATAACAACAACAAAAAAAGAGCTAATCAGCAAAAAGACTGAATGCACTGCAGCAAAGAAGACAAAATAAAGTTAAACTTTTAGCTCCATTTGGCCAAATTTATTAGCCTGTTGCAATAACTCAATTCACTGCATGATAAATTAAAAGAAGACAAATCATTTCCATTTGCATTATTGATTTTCTCTTTTCTCTTTTTGTACCAAAAACTGGATGATAAAAGTTTTCAGTCTGGTGTTTTGGTCTCATCTAGTCCTTTTTATTACGGCTCACTTTGTTTGCAGAGACTTCATAATTCATTTTATTTGTTGTTTTGTTTATTTTTGATATTTATAACATCTTCCAGTTCCAGTGTTAAATGCTTATTAGAATTTAAAGTTTCTTAATCTTCAAGTTGGGTTATTTTGCTATTAGCATTATATTAGTTGAAAATGGGCTCCAAACAACGATATCCTCGTTTGAAGCAATAACTTCTGGGACAATTTATCATCCAGTGAAACTGGTTACTCTGACAGGCCTGGTGTTTCAGTTGTTAGCTGTCAACTTCTGCAGGTGAATTGAACTTTTTTCTTCTCCAAGGTCGGATTATTCGAGCTTGATTTAATGCTGTTAGAAGTAAAAAAAAAAACATGCTAATAAGCCAATTTAACATTTAACTTTTTTCGTTTTTACCATTATATATAATTCCCTTCCTGAAGTTCAGCGACTTCTTGTTTTGGTTCCTGAAAACTGAACCAAAGGCCCTGAAGACCCAACAATACAAGCATCAACTAATGTATGAGTAGGTCAACAATCGAGGTCAAAAACGGCAGGAAGAGTCGCAACACACTGCAAAAACACTTGGTAAGATTTTGTGTTTTTGCACTGCTGTGCTATAACAACCATTAAATGCAATGAAACATCATCTTCCTCTGTCCAAAATAAACATGTCACTCAGCAGGACACAGCAGAGCTATTTCTGGCCACTGAGTGGACTCAGCAACTTTGTTGGGGGTCACAGGATATTATGGAGGCATTTTTCTTGAAAAAGTGAGCAGCCTTCAGCAGAGAGCGGCATGAAACCTAATCAGCACTGACATGGAGTCCATCAGAACTTACTGAGAGGTCTGAGGATGCTGTTGCTGGCCTCGTCGTTGTTTTCTGTGTCCGACTTGTCAAGCTCGCTCCCCGTCAACTTCTCCTTTCTGTCCTTGTGGCTGGTTCTCCGGTGGTGGCGCCTCCGACGCCGAGAGCTTTTAGGAACACGCACTCCAATGTAAATGGTGTGGTGACCTGCAAAAGGCACAAAAGGGAAACAAACTCATGAAATCTGAACATTCAGACCACATTAAATACGCCATCATATGCTTCACAGCTGTTTTTGTGATAATACGTACGGATGCAACTAACGATTAATCGATTATTCTGACGATTAATCGAAGGAAAATGTCACAATTATCAAGTTTTAATTTAGGCCTTTTTAAAACAAAGTTAGAAATACTATAGATCATTCTTTAAATAAAAAAAAATAACATTTTATTTCCTAAAATGCAACACCATTGCATTCCATGAGTAAATCATGGTGATGCTAAAACTATTCAACTTGATGAATTTTGGCTAAAACAAAAAATGATTTTATCTTAAATGCACATTTGTTTCTTGTAAAGTTTAGGCTTGGTTGCCACTCTAAATAAGTTACATTTGTGAGTCTTTAAACTCCAGTTAACAATTAATCAATTACTAAATTAGTTGGAAGATTAGTTCAATAATCGATTAATCACGATTAATCAAATCAATTATTTAATGACTATTAACAAGATAATTACTTTTGGGAATTACAACATATTGAGAGTAAATAAAAGCATAATGTGAGCATTATGAGATGAGGAGGGAGTAAAAAAGAAAACTACATGCATAAACCACCATTTTTTACTAAAGACTTGCAGAGCAGCAGGGAAATAGAGGTGGCAGTACCCTGTCAAAACAAATACTCTGACAGAAAACGAAGTGTCACATAGCAGCAACGACGCCATGACTGTCTGCTTGGCTACAACCCTCCTGTTGATATACCAACAAAGAGAGCATGCAGCTTTATATATGGTTAGGTGGTTTAGGGTCAAAGAGTTTATGTTGCATTTTCATTCTCAATAGAAACCTAAGATAATGGCAGTGAAATTGAACATAGTCAGGCTACTTGATTATGCGAATTGTTTTTAATTAGCTGGCTATTGATTCCTTTGACCGCATTTTGAGGTATTTCAACCATATTTTGCTCAAGGAATATGATTTGTTTTTCAAACTTAGACAGCAATTTGATTGGAAAATGAGGAAAAAAGTCCCATAAAACTGTCAAGTTAAGTTTCTGTTAATGGACACAAACTGAAAGTTCTTCGCCACAAAACAGTTGCTAGCAAAGCTGCCATTTGCTTTCCTGAACAACAGTCACTATGCTAAGTGCTAATCATTGTAAACCTGAACAACAGTCAAATATAAATATAGCAAAAACTCAGTAAATTTCTACAGGGTGGAGTAAAATAACTAATGACATTTTTTAATAGGAAATTTTTGATTTAGCCATTTTAGATGGTGGAATTTGGCTCTCGAATGCTTGACTAGCTGTTAGCTTAGCAACGCCCATCAGCTGCCTGTTAGCTGTTAGCTTGACTTTCTAGATGGTTCAAACTTAAAACTCTCCAAAATCCACAGCAAATATTTAAAAAATATATGTATAACTTTGTGTAAAATGTTCTTTTTTTACACATTACTTACATCACTTATAGTTCATTTTAAAAATGATTTCTGATGCATAACTTAAACTATTGTTCGAAAAGTTAGCAAATGTACAAAAATAATTGAAATTGGAAACACCAAAATCCAACCCAACTTTGCCAGTTTCATGCTGAGATCAGTCCTTTAACATAATTAATTGAAGTAAAAATATTTTTTAAAGAAAATATTATGTATCTGAGCCATTTAAAAAAGGAAAGGCTTGAAAAAAATTGCATTTTGGAAATAGTTTCCAAAATAGATCTGGAAAAATAATGAATACAAGCTCAACTTTGCAAAATTAGTACTCAAGAAACTTCTTTGGCAAAAAGATTTTAAAAAATGATCCATCCATCAGATTATTGAAAACATATTTTGTATTTGGAACATGTTTTCTAAAAGGGATCAAAAAGTAGTGAAACAAAAGAGTATCAGTGTCAAATGTCTCGTTTTGGACCAGTTGGAGTAAAGCTGAGCCAAGCACTGCACATGACCCCACAAGCAAGTGACTGAACCCCTCAGCATCAAACAGTGATCTGTCTTCAAGCACAATAGCTTCATTATTCGCCCCAAGCACAATGTCCTGGTTTCTGTTTGTTTTGTTTAATCCATCAATGGTTTACCATAAAGTATCAATGATACAGAGGATCCAAATTCACAGTCACATATTACTGCTAGATATGCAATCAGGGAAGATAAAAAACAGGTGGATGTGGGAAGAAAACATCTAGAGATTTAGCCAGCATCACCCCCATCAGAACTGCAACCTGGCGGGTTTTGGGGTCAACAACAGCGGCCCATGTCACATGTTTATGGGACAACATGAAAACACAGGACCAGTCAGGCAAAGAAAAATCCTACCAGACAAAAAAAAGCTAAAGAACTGATTAGAAATAAAGGTTTGTTAAAGTTAAGCCAGGTATGAGAATTATCTACACATTAAAAATAGGATTAAACAGGCAAATACTGTAAAAAGATTTTGTGCCTATTGTTGGTGCTCAGTGGTCCAAAGTCCTTTTGCCAGATGAAATTAGTTTGCATTTCAAGCGGAGAGACATCCATGTTGCTTGAAGTCCAGAGTGACGTTTCCACCATCAGCAGCGGTTTGGGAAAAAATGTTATCCGCTGGCTTTGGTCCACTTTATTTTATCAACTTCAAAGTCGGTTCAAACGTCCACCAGGAAATTTTACAGCCCTTCAACCTTCCCTCTACTGACGGAAGACGATGACTTTGCTTTCCAGCATGACTTGGCAGCTGCTCACGTTGCCTAAATCACCAAAACCTCCTTTTATGACCATGATGTCCCTGAGCTGCATTGGCAAAGAAAACTATCTTCAAAAACACAAGAGCCATCGATACGGATGTGGGAAGGAGTATCACGGCCAGGCCAAGACATTTCTTTATTTTTATTCAGAGAATATAATTCTAATATTCCGAGATCAAAGTCATTATTATGACAATAACGTTAAAATAATACAAGAATAAAGTAGTAATTTTGTATTTTAACAATACAGTCATAAGTTGTATTAATATGAGATTAAAGTCATACTAAAGTTGTAATAATTCAACAATACAGAATTATTATTATTACCAGAATGAAGTTACATGACAATAAACACAAAGGCTAATATTTACAACAAAGTTTTAATATTTGGATGGAGCTTTCATTTGTAAAGACTGAACATCATGAAAGACAGAGGACAAGAATTAAAAATAGTTGAGCCAAGACTCTGGACAGGAAGATTTGCACGCTGCCAGAGGAGCTTTGTCAAACGACTTCCTCCTCTCCTTTAGGAGGTGGATGAAAAACAGCCTGTAAGCACACACTGAAGAAAACTAAACATTTTCTGGGAGGTTTGTGTAGCTCACTGGGTTTTCCTCCAGAGGAAGCAGTTCGACCCGATCTCCTAGCTACGACCAAGGCACTGGGAACTCCCCAGACCAGTTAGGAGGATGGCGACACACCACAGACCCCTGACCGCATACCAATACGAGGACCTTCAGAAGATGCTGTTAAAATGGGAGCGATTATCCCACAGAACTAACATAACAGTTTTACATCTTCCATATTGTGGAAGTTCACAATAATTTGGGTCTCAGCTGCTTGCAGAAACATTTGTTTTTCTAATGGCAAAGAGAAATTTACCCAGATCAAATTTCACTACCCACACCAACAAACCAAACCCAAACATAATGTTCTTGGGTGTTAAAATGGGCCCTGAGCCAGTTTTCAACCTGCTGGACGGTGACAGCGGGCCGTCCAGCCCTCTGTCGCCGTCCAACCAGCACTGCTCTGCCATGCAGCTCAGCTGAAAGAGTGCCATTAGGGTTCAGGACATGTTGAGTGTTCATATTTATAAACAGAGGATCTTGCATCCAACACCGGACTCAGTATGCACTGTATCTCTTTCCCATTCTGATATGGCAGTACCATCTTTATTTCTGTATTAACTGGATCCTCTTACGGATGACGAGCAGCGGACTCCTCTGGGTGGAGGCCAAACTACAACAAGAAGGTCTAATTGACTGGAATAAACCATTAATGACAATTCATTGTAAATTGCCTGCATCCCTGGCTCCGACCTTTCTCCAGCATTTTTTTAGTAAAATACTACAAAAAATAAAGAGTTTCTCAGAGGTGCCAACAGGTTTAGAGGTTGCTGCCTGTATCATTAGTACACCACCAGATTCTTTTCTTCCTCCTTCCCGTCCTGCCAGTCTCTCGGGGGATTAGTGAGGTAAACACTGGATCACATGCTCTGCGTTCTACATCTTCGTCTTGCCAGCTCGTTAAATAGGTGAAGACCAGGCCGTACAGTACAAACAGGAAGTGTGCCAATTTGGCACTCGGTAAGAGTCTCAACATTCATCCTGCTCCTATCAATGAGTGACTTTCCTTTGAAAAGACGATACCAGACTTTCTAAACCCACATCATGCAGAAGGTAAAACTGTTAATACAAGGGAAGTTAGAGTAAAATAAAAACAGGTGAACTCACCCTCTGCCTCCTCTTCGTCACAAAGGTGTTTGAGTAAGGACGCCCCGCGGTCCACCACCGCCTCGTCCTCCATCCTGTAGTAGTAGAAGAGGAAGAAAGACTGTTCACACTTCTCCTCCAGCGACAGCGTGGAGCCATAGCGCTTCGGCTCGTTTACATGCAGTAAGTTGGCACTGGGGCTCAGTCTGGTGCTGCTGGTGGCGCTCATCTCCGCCCATTAAAGAACCATAAAACACCAGAGGCTGCACCAGCGAGTAACAAGCCCAACTGTACGAGCGCGTGTGTGCCGTCCTTGACGAGGGCTAAGTGCAGCAGGTATAATGTTGTGGCTTTAATCTGGTACAGAAGGGTGAGAGAGAGGACAGGAAGTCGGCTAATTGGGTGTGATCCACAGAAACGTTGGTGGTGTTCCAAATTAGACTCCAACCTGGTCAAATCAACAGCATCCCTCCATCAGAGATGCTCCCTTACAGCCAGAAAATGTCAAATAAAAGTAAAAATTAATGAGTGTGATCAGCCAGACACATACTACAAAGCCTCTCCATCTGCTGCTAAAGCTCCCCCCTTTCCAACACCCTCCACCTTAGAAACAAGTGGGCCATCACATGTCTGGCTACTCATCCTCCCTTTACGGGATTATGCTGGCTTTGCTTAAGTGACAACACACACACACACGTCCAGGAGAGTTTCTCTGCTGCTTTCTGAGACGTCTACACACACGTTTGAGCTCAAATCAAACAAGCCGTGTTGTTTCCCAACAAACATCGACCAGAAATGGTGAAAATGTTTCAATTCTGCCGCCTGGCTCGCTAAAAGGAGATTAGCTTTGAGAAAATGTCCAAAGAAGCCCAGGCGGGGCAGTAAATCAATAACAAACATGTCACATTAGACGTGTGATCAATGTCAATAGATAATGTGCTCAATAATTCAACTGAACTCCGGACCAGAACCGCACAGCATTCTGGGGGATGTAGACAGAGGAAAGGTTGAAGAAAGGTTGGAGGAGTCTGGAAACAAATTCTGAGATGAGCAGATCTCAGAAAAACAGATGAACAAATATACAAATTCAATGGCTCGCTGATTAAATATTTAGTTAGAAAGCTAAATGTTTTATTTGAAATTAAACATTTAGTTTACAAACTAAATACTTTGCTCCAATTACATATTTAGCTAGCAAACTTATTATTTATCTAGCTAGCAAATATTTAGCATCCAAATATTTAGTAGTTTGGCTCCAATCTAAATATTTATGTTTGAAACTAAATATTTAGTTTAGAAACTAAATTGTTTTCTCCAAATTATATATTTAACTAGTCTGCTAAAGATTGAGATAGTTAAGTAAATATTTACTTAGCAAGTCAAACAAGTTAACAACTCACTCATGGGTCAAAGGTCAGCAACTGAGCCACATTCAGATATGAATTTAAATTTTAGAAGTTAACTGCTAAACTTTACCATCAATTTAATATCTTGTACTGCAAAAACAACATTCTCCTAATCATAAAAAGAAAGTTACACATTTAGTTACTATTATTACTTTTATACTTTGTGAGCCACTAAAAAGAATCATTCATTCCAAAAACATATTTTAATTTTCAACTGAATCACAATTATGAACTGGAAGAAATCTATAAACTTGAGTGTTGATATTGAGTCACATTTGCATGTTTAAAAATCCTGTTTTTCTTTTCTTAAATGAAAAACATGATTTTATGCCCACTAAAACCAGAGGCTCATTTGTCTCTGAACTTCACCAGCGCTGGACTTTCTTCTACCTCCATTGCCATCTATGGAACAAGCAGGGACATAACAGCAAAACCTGCAGAGTCTGAGAAACCCATAAACACGCAAACAAAACAAAACAACTCTATGTTCTGTCAAAGATTCACTTCTTCATTAAGATAAGTTTGCTATTGTTTAAATGTTGCTTTCAGTGTTTTTTCCACTTGTTACAATAAACAAGAACAGTCAGAATTAAATATGACAGTAAAAATAAAATTATTTTAGAATAGAAAATGTTTATATTAAATAATATATATATATAAATATATATTGTAACCAAATGACAAAGTTGGATGTTTTTAGATTATTTTGTGTAATAAAACAAACTTTGGGTAAAGTCAAGGAACTGGTTATGTTGGTTGCAGGTTTGAAGAAAAATCCCTCAAAGTTTTGTTCAGAACATAAATAAGTTCTGAGTTTATTAAAATATGTTTTAATAATAATAACAATGATAATAATCTTTTTATAACCAAGTTTTTGTCACCATTTTGTAGAGAATAACTATTATTCTCTTTTTCTTTCATAATAAGTGACAAAGTTCAGAGTTTTTGTTAAAGTTTCATAATTTAATTGAGAGAAACTGATTTGTAAACATTTTATGGTTAATTTTTGTTTCTTATATGAATTATTGTCATTTTTGTCCTTAAAATACCACAATTTTCCCTTAACTTTATATTTAGCTCCCTCTGATGATGTAATTTTTAGATACTAAGCTACTGATCATTTGATCAGCAACTCAGTACTTGGGTAAACTTTTTACTAAATACTTATTTACTCTTTGTGTAATTTCTTGTAAGCTTACATTTTACTTTTACATTAGTAAAAACATGTCGAAGCTGCTCTTGGTACGGTTTTGGGTACTCTGCCCTCCTCTGGCTACATGCAACCTTGTAACAGCCAGTGACTTTGGATTCATCACTGTAAATCCACTGATATCTCTGTTTCAGTTTGCAGATAACATTATCTGAGCTCTGGTTGGACCAGCATGAGCCTGCATGAGGCTCGGCCTGTTCAAGCAGGAGACGGTGCTCTCCGCTCTCAGCTGTGTGACCAAAACATCCCCGGCTGTATGGTGCACAGTATCTGCATGAGACACGTGAACATTATGCAGCAGAACGACTCATGTTCTCCAGTCTGGTCTGCAGAGGTCGATGCCACAACATGCTGCATGAGTCAGCAAACAGGTGCGTCTCTCCAGATCATAATTTCCTTTTGCATTAATTACTGCTGACTAATGATTATTTTAGCAAGCAACTATTCTGAAGATTAATTGATTAATTGCAGATTTGTTTTTATTTAACCACTGGAGTCTATTTAGACAACATTGAAACACATTAAAAGATGCAAATAAACAGTTCAATTCCTTTTTTAAATAAGAACATAAACATTTTATTGCCCAAAATGCAACATAGCATTTATTTAGTGAACAATTGATTATTTGTATTTATCTTTTAGCATCAGCGGCTAAAACATAAATACTTTGTACTTTTAAAGTTTGGCCATTTCTGCTTGGCTTAACATGAATACAATGTGGAGCTGACCAGCCGATCATTTTTCACATTAACTGATTAATAATTGGATAGAAAAACATGTTTAATGAGATTCTTTTTAACAGATTTTAAACTGGGCAAACCTAAAACTATACTATTGGAGGACTTCCAGGAGGAACATATTTACAGAGTTGTGTTGTCTTATTTGAAATGAAAAATGTATGTATTTTTTGTACAATTTTGGATTAAAATCTGCTTTGAGTATATAGTTCTTTTAACAAATGGCCCTCTGTTCAATATACTGCAGCTAACGATTCATGAATTACTAAATTTGTTGGTTATCATTTCAATAACCGATTCATCATGATTAATCTGACTAAATGATTCAGCTCAAGCCTCTTCTTCTTCATAAACTCTTTCTTTTATTAGCATATTAACACACCTGGATACAGTCAGGATCTGTAGCAGTGACCGTGTGGATCATCTTCTGTGTTTAGAGTGTCATCGGCTTTAATGATCAAACTTGACAGCAATGAACACTTGGAATCCTCATTTAGTTATTTAAATTTGACTTTTTGAAATGTATTAATAAAACTGAATTACTTAGTCAATTTATTATAATGTATCACAAACTTAAATTCCTCCTTCTATCTTTAGTTTTTCCACCTAAATCTCAGACAAGCACAATGTTTTTATGGAACTATATGTGTGTTCCTGTGGTTTTGACCCTCGTTTAAATCCTGTTTGTGATTTTAACAAAAGATTCAAGATGGTTTTAGTTTTTTATGTTCTAGTTTTTAGAAAATCTGAACCAACAGTTTTAATCTTGCAGCACATTGGAAATCTGTTATAACAATGAAAATTGTAAAGCGGTCCACCTGAATTCATGTAGATTAGTGGGAAATTGAAGCAAAAAGTCATAAATAATTAATTTTATCTTTTACATTTTCATCCTGGAGACTATTTTTTAACGTTGCACCTGATTTATGAGGGTTTATTTTTTCCACTTTATTTAAAATAAAGCAGATTTGCATGAAGGTAAAAACAAACACTTACTTCTTGCCACTCATGTCTTCAGGTCTGATTGATCTCCTGCACAGAGTGGATCACTGCAGCTGATGTTTGACCTGGCTCAGACAGAAACAACATTTTTTTTTAGCTTTCACATGCTGAAGCTTGGCTGCAGTGATCAACATAGCGGAAGCCTCATTAGAGGAGATGCTGACACTCTGCGTTCTGCAGAAAGAAGTACAGAAAGCCGCGTCACACAAGCACAAACTGGATTTTAAAACAGAGTCCGGCTGCGCTTTTACGCACAGGCCTGGAATTTCTCCAATCTGCAACACAACAAAACTTAAAAGGACAGAAGGAAAGCGAGCAAAGATGCGCCTGTCTGAGCGCTGAAAGCACCTGCCAGACTAGCAAGTTGTGAGAAAAATAAAGAGAAACTCACGGCCTCAGGAACTTTGTCCAAACTTGTCAATGTGGAAATAAAACCCCGCAGTCTGGCTCTGGTTTACAGCCTTCTGGAGAAGCCTAATTCCGGAGCGTCGTGAAGTTTGTCTGAGTCATTGCGCTCCGACAGTCAGCGCTGCGCGTCCTGAAGCGGCCGCCGCCTCCTCCTCTATCAGCCGGACCATCCTTCTGTCTGCGCCACTCCTCCGGGGGGAGGGAAGAGGAGGTCGGACCGCTCCACACACTGCGCCCTCACCGGACCTGAGGGTCAATGTTTACAATCTCACACATTAAGTCCAAAAGCAAACCAGAAGACTCGGTTAATTACTTCTGAAAAAATTCAAGAGGAAACGGTTACCTTTTGGCATGAACGATGAATGAAGTGTCTTCACTTCCGGTGACATTTTTGCTTCTGTTTTTTGTTTTTCCAGTGTCATAAAAAAAACTGTGTAAATTTCTAAAAGCTCATACTTGATTGAAATCTACCTGCAGCTCTGAAATTAAATGTAATCCTGGTTTGTAAGAATGTTCACGATCAGATTCGTTATTTTGAGCGTACAGCGCCACCTGCCGGGAGACATGTTGAGAT
Source organism: Phalloptychus januarius (assembly GCA_902982915.1). Classification (NCBI taxonomy): domain Eukaryota; kingdom Metazoa; phylum Chordata; class Actinopteri; order Cyprinodontiformes; family Poeciliidae; genus Phalloptychus; species Phalloptychus januarius. The sequence continues at coordinate 463,391 of CADWAE010000482.1, forward strand.
ATTACATGTTTAACTCAAAATAAACATATAATGACTCAAATACTGACAGACAGACAGATATTTGCATTAATAATAAAAAAACAAGATTACACTGCAATAATAATAATAATACTGTACAACATTGTGACATTAAAAATTTTTTTTAAATGATATTGAAATAGTGTATGCCGGTCCAAGCAATGTGCTACTGAGTAGAATGACTTGATTTAAGTATACATAATGTATAATTAAACATTAAAAAGACAGCACATCGGTTACATTACAGTACATTGGTGCAATAACAGCCAAAATGTTATTTAAAAATGAGTAAACATGCAAATCCCACCAGTGGCTGCTGGGAGGAAGGACAGACGATAACGCTCCTTCCTGCACATATGAAGCAGCAATTTGTCACTCAGTTCTGCAACAGCTTCATGTATGAGGTGGGGGACATTGTCCTGTAGTGACGTTATTTCAGTTTTCTATTGATTTCATTTTAAAGAACTCAACCTGGAGTAAAAATATGTGGGGATGAAAGGCAAAGATCTGGATAAGAATCATTTAAACTTAAACCGCCCTCATTAGAGATTATATTGATTTCATAATAGAGTTTAAATTATTCTAATTTATTATAATCATTCATAATTTTTTGCTGTTTTTAAATGTTTTTGGCTCAGAGGGTCAAAGCACCGTATGGAAGGGAACACTTTCTGCCTATTTTCACTCCTTAACAAAATACCAACATATCTGAACTCATCTGCTTGAGTTCGATCCCCAACCTGGAGGAAGAACTTCTACTTTTTTTTTTTTTTTTACTGCAGAGAAATGTTCTCACATTTCCAGGAATTAGCCACAGAACCAAAATACCTGCAAAAAAACAAAGATAGACCCCTGGGATCCCGAACCACACAGCCCACTCTGCATCCATACAGAGATACAAGAAGTATAACACATACAAAAAAATCTGATTTCAGCATTTTCTCTGGTATCTGATTAAAATGTCTTCCAAACATAAACGCAGTGTGATGAATGAATAGATTGGTTTAGAAACCTTGATACCGTAAAATGGATCTTGGATATGACATTAATGCTGTGTCCCAGTTGTACTCTGAACTAGAAGAAAAATGAATTGGAACACCACACGAAGTCGGATTTCCCACTGGGAAACTGGGAGCAGCTCCTTTGCGTTTCAATATGGCAGCTCCTCGCATCAACAGTAGTAAAATATGGCGGAAACCTGATTAGTTTACAAGACACATAAAGTGCGTCTAAAATCAGTGTAAAGCTTGCAACTCCAAACTGTACAGGTTCAAAGCGGCGTTTCCTCATGAAAGTAAAGGTTAAAATGAAGTTTGTATGAGACCTTGAAAACAATGTGGGCGTCGCCATGTTGAAATTACGACTTCAGAACAACAGAGCGCGAGTTGTTACCTGGGGTCTGACGTCACATCCAGCTCCGCGTTCCCACTTTCCGGATCGCTGGAAAGCATCATAAATCTACCGGACACATTTTAAAAAGTCAGTGTATTTTTATGTAAGAACATAACTCAAAGTTATTCATGGAACATTTGCAAATTATTTTCGTAGAGTATATCTAAAATATTCCAAGGAAAAATCTGTTTCGTAAGCTGACATAGCTAGCTAGCTAGCTAGCTGTAAAGCTTTTTTTTTTAAATCAGCTCTTATTTTCAAGAACAAAATTGTCCATCAGTTCTTTATTTGAGTTGTTTCAACATCTACGTCCAACTTCTTCTGCTCTATGTGTTGTTCACTATGGGTCGTTTCAGAGTATGCTCCTTTGCTGACCTTCATATATTTTTGGCACTGCCTTTAATGGCATTGCCTGACACAAGTCTTTCCATTCTTGCTGGTCTAAGCACTTACGCAGTGACTCAGTGGGGAAGATGCCTTGCAACCAGAAATAAGTTGCTACAAGAATCCGGGACCTGTTGCCTTTGAGCCAGCTGGTTCTAGATAAATAAAGAAAAACAGAATATCATTATGGTCTTATCAGCTGTACAATGGTTGAAATTTGGTGTTTGGAGTTTCCATAGTTCATTGGTTTTACATCTTTTGTTTGGTGCAAACATTCCCGTCCAGATTGACTATGGTTGGCTGAATAATGCAATAAATGAGGTAGAAAAATATCAAAACATTGAGCATAAAGGGACTTGGAAGCTCATGATGGCTGCCAAAAGGTCCAAATGCACTGTGAACTTTTCTTCCATATTACATAGCTTAAGAAAAGGTTTTTTTTTTGTTGCATAATTGTTTTCTGATCCTCAAACTAATGTTAAAGTCACATTACGTTTCCATCTAATTGTCATACATATTTTGAGTGCACTTATAAAATGTTGCAAAAAAGAAAATGCAATGCTGGGGTGAATCAACCAGGCTACTGAAAACGTAACTTCATCAGATGTTGATGCTCCTGTAATAAATAAGATGTAGATTTTGCAAACCAGCATGAACCACACATCTCAGAAAAATGGAGAGGATGAAAAATGAGGTTTTCTTGGTTTTATGATTCAACACAACAAACTGAGTAAGTTGAAATCATGTTGTGATGTTGTTTTTAAAATCTCCGTAGTTAGTGGTAGTTGAACAACTATTATTACAGAGCTAGTGCTTATGCTAACATGTTTGAAAAGAAGTGGTGCATAACCTTTGGTTCTGCACAAAACCTCCTGATTCCACTTTCATTCTTACAAATTTCACATTTGTAGTTTTTTTGTGTCGATCATCGATCATCATCCCCAATACTTTTTCAATAGTTGGAAAAACAAAACCTTGTAGTGACTCCATTTTTCTAAATCCGATTTTATACTTTTTTACTCAAACAAATCCACATATTCAAAAAGCTTTGTGGTTTTTGTGATATTAACGCTATTTTGGTTATATTTTCAACCAGGTCAATGCAACTCTTTCTTTATTGAAACTTTGTCGCTCAGTTTCAGCTGCAGCTTTGCAGATGAATCCTTCAAAGTTGCATGTTCCTGTGAACCAAATGACAACAAAATTCGTCAAACGGCAGGTTTTCCCAGAACATGCCGTTTGTGTTGTTCACTGTGGCAACACTTGCATTTTTCCGCATGTTAAAATTTGTTCTCAAAACAATGTTTATGTTTTCATTCACAACACAAAATATTGTCAAGGCTAACAGCGGTACAGCAGATCTCAGACAATGTGATGTGACAGAACATCTTCCCACATTTTGGAAGTGTATAAAGCAAAACAGCTGCAGTGCTGTGAGCGTGTCAGCAATGTTGTATTCCTCTGCAAGTTTAATATGCTGGGAAAAAAAAACTTCACATAGGAGGGGAAACAATCCATGCACCTGCGTCTGCCTTCTCAATCCCTGCTTTATTTCACATTACATCTCAAAACCATGAATTCAGAGTTCAAACACTGGATTTGGGGTTTTTACATCAGGATATTGATGCTTTGAAGTTAAAATGTAGTGATGCTGCTCCTGTTTCATCTCTCAATCTTTCCACAGAAGTGTTACTTTTCTCCAGCTGATGTCTTTGAAGTCAGATTCTTCCAGGAAAAGCAAATCCTTCTCTTTTTTGTCTTCAAAACACAATGTGATGTTGGAAAAAACATAAATATTTACTGGAATATGGAATAAATGGAAACATAGCTTCTATTCATTCTGGTGTGCAGAAATTTGCTTCAATACAACCTTCCCTTTGGTTTGTGCGATGGCGTATTTGAGCCACTAAAGACAGAAAGAAAGGATTAAATTTCCACTAAGAAACTCAAGACATTTTTAGATTAATCTCAGAAATTTTATAGGAAAAACTTATGAGCCAGTGAAGTTGAAAATTTTAAACCTTTGTATTTTCCAAGTTTTTTTCTAGAAAATTTCTGAGATTAATCTAAATATTTTGGAGCATTTCTCACAAATCTTTTACTTTTGGAACTCAGAAATGTTCTTGCTCTTTCTAAAAAAGAGTTTTTTGGTGGAAATTGATTTCATTTTTTTCAATTTCCAAAGGTTCTAGTATACCATCATAGGTGTGCTATTATGGTTTTACAATCAGGTTGAAATCTGGACTTTGACTAGACCATTGCAACAATGTTCATTGTTGCCTTTCTAGTTCTATTCACTAGTCACAGCTCAGTATTTGCAAAGTTTCTGTGCAAGATGACTAAATTTTTTGTAGAGAGTTAGCCTATTCTCTGATTGTTTCATACAGAATATAATAATACAAATAACAATAATAATAATAAAATAGCAACAATAATAATAATAATAATTTTTACTTAAAAAGCACTTCCTAGGGGTGCTGTGGTGGCGCAGGGGTTTAGCACACCCACATACAGAGGCCCTAGTCCTCAACGCGGCCGTCCCAGGTTCGAGTCCCGGCCTGGCGACCTTTGCCGCATGTCTTCCCCCTCTCTCATTCCTGTCTACTAACTATTAAATAAAGGCCACTAGAGCCAATAAAACCTTTTAAAAAAAAGCTCTTCATATTTACCAAAATTTCAAAGAGCTGCAATAAAACAATTACTTTAAAACAGCAACACCAAGCACCATAAAATACAGATTTAAACATTAAAATATTATGACAAGACACATTAATAAAAAGAAAATCATAAAAAAAACTGAGTGAAAATTAGTCATCTAAAGTTTTTGTTTTCACCAGTGACTGTTTCAATATGGTGTGAAAGTCACATATTAGTGATGTATGCTGTACATGTGTAAAGAAAATAAAATAAGTTCATGTGGTTTTAATTGCCTGAAAGCCTCCCAACCAACCACAAGCTGACCTGCAGGGCTCAGAGCGTTGGTGTTTGGTTTCCTACAATGCTGTACATTAAGGTCAACCATCCCGACTCTTGCAACATGGATCTTATTAGCAACAGCCGACTGCTAATCATCTTATAAATTGCTAAGGAGGCAGGAAGGGTGTACTTACTTTTCAACCCTGGTGGTTTTCCAGAGTATAGCTTTGTGGAATTACTGACACAATATCACCAGTTTTGTGTTATCTACAAACAGGATGCCACTCTTAATAAAAACAGACACTCATCACTCCCCCATTCAAGAAACCCAAGAAGGGTGAATCAGTTATTTCATGGAACAATGCCGCATGATTTTAAATGAAAAGCAAATAAATAAATGAAAGTAGTCTTTAATAGATCTGGAGAAGGGTATGCAAGTTTAAATCTGTAGTTATCTGATTACTTTTTTAACATTGTTTCATCCAAATTATCTGGAGAAACTGCAGTGTTTACCTAAAGGAGGATGGGAAAGAGCTGCTGTCAGGATTAGGGTCTCACACACCTTCCTGTATTTGAACTCTGTGACGGGAAACAGAAAAGCCTCTTCTGATCCTCCTGCTGTAAACCCCGGTGACCCGATGATCCTGTTTAGCTCCAAACTGGACAGCCTTCACTAAACACTCCAGACGTTTACCTTCAAATCGTCCACTAAATCGGTTGACTTGAACTTTTCTGTGAAACTGCAAATCAGCTATTGATTTTTCATTTATAAAAGGAAGCAACAAAACACTAAATACACAGTGCACTGCATACTCTGTGGTAACCCTGGTAAAGATGTGTACCTTTTATTTTATTGCAGTGGCGAAGCGTCACACTAAAAACACTGAAAAGTCCAGCCTTTACTTTCGGTAAAGTTATGTTTACACTCACTGAACTGATGCAAATAAATGCATGGAGATGCCATGGGTTTCTCCAGCTGAACAGAAGCAAAACTGACGGCATTATTTTTTAACCTAAATGGGAATAATCTAGAGCGAACTGCTTGTTGCTGAAATACAAACAAACTTGACATGACTTTGCAGTGTCTTTATATGGATGGAGAATTAATCGTTAAACCAATGGCTCCACGCTTGGCGTGAGGGACACAAATACCCAGACATCCACAACAGATCCACCATTATTTTTCACAGCTGAACCCTCCTGAAAACATGTTTTGATCTGTAACAAATCAGAACTCACACAGTGGTCAGCCAGCTATGTCTCTGATTCGTCTGAAGAAAAAGTCCCCAACTTCATGTCTACTGGTAACCCTTAGCTTTGCTTTAAGACTGTTGTGGAACAGCAAAGCAGTTGTTCAATGAATGTTTCAGGGAGGTCAAGGTTTTGCGAGCTGTTTCTTTGTACAGTGGTGTGAGAAAGTGTTTGCCCCCTCCATGTTTGTCACATTTGGTGTTTTAGAATATCAAAACAATGTAAATATTAGTCAAAGACAACATAAGTGAAAACAAAACGCAGTGACCTCAAGCTTAAACCAACTTGGTTTCGAGACACAGCAGCACCTCTATATGGCTGAAGAAAAACCCAATTTTACGGTGAAAACACTTTTTAACATAGGACCATAGAGGTTTGGATTTTTTTCTCCCTTAATAATAAACATCTTCAAACAACAAATCAATTTACCTTCGTTGATGTTTTGAAACAGTAAAATGCAACAGACATGCCAAAAAACAAACAATGAGGAAGGGTCAACACTTTGTCACACCAACGATTATTTTTTCACCAAATCCACTTCTTTTTAAAAGTCATGTGTCTCCACCTCCTGTACAGTTTAGGTACTACAAGTTTAGCAAACAAGCCCTGTTCTTAATTTTAAGACAAAGGCATTGCCATTGTCATTATGTCTGAAACGAACATATATTCCGTATCTAAAAATGACTTATCAAAATTACTCAGGATAACAGTAGTGTCGTTTTCGAATCTCGTTAAACTTGCCACTCACAAGATGGCCGACACACTGACGTATCGTCTCTCCACGGGGCATCTGCTCGGTGCCGCTCTAAGGCCTTACTCGGTTCATACATGCTCCGAAATATTTGCTCTCGCGCCCAAACCCTTAAAATTAAATATAACTCTAACCCTTTATTTCTTACCCCAAACGAAAAAATATTTTAGAAGACCTGCAGTATTGAACTGTTGATTCTCTTTGCGCATGCGCTGTCTCAAAAAGACCCCTGAGAGCGTAAGAGCGGCGTCAACCAGCGTAAGAGCGGAAAGTCTCGCGAAAATTCGCAGATTTGACCAAAATGCCAACACACAGCTGTTTCCGGGTCAGGAGGAGGTTCTGGAGAACAGGACGGAAGGTGGAATGATAACTGTGGGGCTTCAGAGAGCTCACCGATTGATAGAGCTATCGATTGCATAGCTAACCACGGCGGGTGAATGATTCACTGCAAACCGCAGACGGACAGCCCAGCCGCCGGTCACATGAAGAGGGACTGACCGTACGCAGAGGATGGCGGAGCCGACGGGAGATTTACCTCCGCAGTCAGCTGCAGAGGTCTCACTAAGTTCTGGGACGAGCAGACAGAACTCCTCGGATGAAAACGGGCATGTTGTTGAGAGTCCGGACGACGAGACTTTGTCCCCGACCTCCGTGATTTACTTCAAGGAAGCTTTGAACTCGTCCAACGTGAGGTTTGGGAAGCCAGCGCCGGTTTCACCAGCACCGCTTCGACAGTATGACTTCAGGATCGAAAGAATCGACTCAAAGCGAAGAAGTAAGTGCTTAAAAACTTTATTACAGCTTCAGGCTGTAGGTAGCAGGAGCTGCTGTGACCTGATGTAACCCCGCTTCCCTAAACAAACATGACTCAAGAAGCGTTGCTAATGTTGGAACTGAGTCAGAGGATAAATCGCGTCCTCTTTCTGATGACTCAAAGCGCTCAAACATGCACAGTTGAAAACATTTTCAACTAGCATTTTCAAAAATGTTCGATGCAAATGGAAAATGAACATTTTAGAAGTGTGTTGAACCGCCTCCTGATTCAGTTTCAGTCATTTCTTTAATCCGGGTTGGCAGATCTGACAGTTTCAGCCCCAAACAACCTTTAAAAAAAGTGTAAAAAAAAATCTGTACTTGAAATGTACTTTACGAGTATTTTTACTGTGCTGTACTTTGTACTGGAGTAATTTTATTATGAAGCATCATTACCATTACTTGAGTAAAATTTTTGATTTTCTACCCACTGAATGAAAACATGTTTGAACCAAAACGCACACCTGCAGCTTTGTTAAAGTTTCATCAGTTTTTTATTGATAGAAACTGATTTGGATTTTGTCATTTTATGTTCTTGATATGAATTATTGTCATTTTTGTCATTAAAATACCAACATTTCCACTTAACTTTATATTTTGGTCAGTCTGATGTAATTTTTAAATATGAAATGATTGATCATTTGATCTGTTACTCAGGACTTGAGTAGACTTAAAAAAATACTTTTTTACTCTTACTTGGGTAATTTCTTGCATGGCTACTTTTTACTTGAGTAAAAGTGTGTTGAAGTAGTGCTACTCCAGCTTGAGTACAGTTTTTGGGTACTCTACTCACCTGTGTTGTATTCTGACCAGAACCAGGTCCAACTGGCCCTCTAAAGGCCTTGACTCTTTGAACACAGTGAGTTTTCTGTGGCTCTGTGTCCATTTTAGATCATGATGTTCTTTAGTAGCTCTTCTAGTTCTTTAGCAACATTACTAAACTGAGAAAATGTCCAAAAGTCGGATATTTTTGTAACTCAGAAATTCCCTTCTTTTTTCCTCAAAAATTTCTGAAATGAATCCCAAAATGTCATTTTTTTTCCAAGTACATTTTTGACTTTTTAAACTCTGATATTTAATTGTTTTATAATAGAAGATTTCTGAGACATGTCAAAATCTACTTAATTAGTTAATCAAGACTAAAGCGTTAAGTCTTGTCCCTCCTCAAGATACATTTGATTAGACATCTGACTTTTGGGGATGGAGAGTCGTTTGTTTTGATTGATTGAAAACGTTTTTGGACCTAAACCTTTGGAGCTCAAAACTGTCTTTCTATTCCAGAACATTTCTGAATTAATCTAAAAATTTCTCTATATTTTTTTGGGGATAAATATTCGACTTTTCAAATTCAGAAATTTCCACATTTCTTTTGTTAGAAAATTTCTGAGGTTCATGTCTAAATTTCTAAAAAATGTTCTAGCAATTCACGGATTCAAAATCAGAAATTTAAATTTAATAAAAAAAATTTTGTCTAGAAAGTTTCTGAGATAAATTTCTACATTTCTGAGCGATTTTTAGCAACCTTTGGAGATCAAAAAAGTTCCTGTTTTTTAGAAGATTTCTGAGATGAATTTTTTTTATGTTTTAGAGCAGATATTTGACTTCAATCTGAGCGATTTCCAACTTTTTTTTAAAGAAAATTTCTGAGATTAATCTAAAATATTCTGTATTTTTCTAGCAAATCCTTTGAGTTTTCAAGGTCACACGTCTGCAAGGTTATTTTTTAGAAAATTTCTGCAATAAATCTCAAAATTTCAGATTTTTTCAAGCATTATTTTTTTTTTTTTTTTTTAATCTCTAAATTTCAGATTTCTTTTGGCAGATATCTACTCTTTTTTTTATTTTCTACCTACAGTCGCCCCAATACGCTGTCATACATCATAAAGCATGTATTAGGAGCATCGGTTATGAAGTGTAATTCGATGTAGACTAATGAACACTGCTGCTCTCCACTGCAGCCGGTTCTGTAATTGAGTTGCCACGACGACAGGCGGCTGTTAATGCTCAGCTGAATCATTAGCATTGCTTTGTTACTCCAGAGACCCCCGTCTCCCCTGCTCTCCTCTCTTTCTTCACGCATGCACCATCTGCTCACATGACGAGCGTGTCGCCGTGCCCAGCACCGCTGTCGGCCATCTTGGTCGACACCCACCTAGTGGAGTCACTGCGGTGCACAGGCAGCCCAATCAGAGGCGGCCGGTGCTGAGCTGACTGGAAGAGGGGCTGGGATTTTTTTGTTTTTTTTGTAATGGTGTGGAGGTTTTTTCACAACACTGTGCTCTGTTGCATTTTAAAAGGCCGGTCTGCACAGAAGGGAGAATAAGAGGCTGAAGAGGAGGAGGAGGAGGAGGAAGAGCGGAGGCCACTCTCAAGACAGCAGCTTATTTCATCCAGTTGTATCGAAGAGGAGAGGAGGATGCAGACCTAAAGAGGAAGAGGAGCAGCTCTCCCCCCCCCCGACACCTGCCTCTTCATCGTCTCCTCTCTTTCTCTTGGTCTTATCCTCTCTGGAACAAAGGCCGTTTTCCTTTTTTCTTTCTCCTTTTCTCCTCGCCGCGTTTTTTGGCCCGGCGAGCGCTGAGTCATCATGTCGGACCTGACGCCTCAGAGCGAGACCCCGACCCCCACCACAGACAAGATCACCCAGGCCGCACGGGAGACCATCTATCTCTGCAACTTTCGCGTTTCCGTCGACGGCGAGTGGCTATGCCTGCGCGAGCTCAACGACATCTCGCTCACACCGGACCCCGAGTTGGACCACGAAGGTAACGAGGCGGACGGGGTCCTGCTGGTTACCCCGTCACCCCTCCGTCAGGGCGTGGCGTTTTCACAAAGAGCCGAGACGCTGCGTGTTTGAGCTGTGTCATCGTGGGCTTCCTGAGCGTTACACAGCAGGATGACGCCACCAGGAAGTGCTGCCATCGTTATCCAGGATAAAAACAAAGCAGGACCAACTTCCTCTGGGGAAACCGCTTTAATGCAGATCTTATGGCAAAACAAGGCACTAAATGTCATAAATATCAAATTATCACATTATTAACATAATGGCCCAGGTCCTTTTTTGGACAAAGGTGATTTTTGTTTTTGTTTTTTTGCTTAAATCATCAATCATGTTTTGGCAATAAACAGATGATGATTTATTATTATTAATTATTTATTTTTTTGCAAAAATCATTTGTGGAAAAAAATGACTTGCGCCATTATTTTTGGAAGGTGATAAAGTACAAAATAGCTCAATCATTTAGGACTAAAATGATTAATCGTGATTAATCAACAATTTGAAATAACTGTAATTGATTAGTTGTTAACTAGAGTATATGTACTCAAATAAACACAATTTTCTGAAAAAACAAAACACTCACAGAAATAGTTAAGCCAAAACTGCACAAAAATATAAATCCATTTAGCGTTTAAGATAAAAATAAACATTTGTCTATACATATGTTCTACACAGAACTTAGGTGTCAGATTTAGCTTAACCTGGTTCAAATTCTGTAAAAAAAAATTGCACTCTTTGCTTAACAATTATGAATCAATGAATCCAAACTAGTCAGCAGATCAGCCCTGCGATGTATGGATCATAAGAGAAGCAGAAAGGTCTGAGCGTTCCTCATGTTGTTTTTTTATAAGCTTCAGATACAGCCTTTGCTACCACTGACCAAACATTTCCCACAGTAATGCTGTTATTAAATAAAATGTTTATTTTCTTATTTTAAAAATTTAATTAAAAATGCTCATTTGCATCTTGTAATGTGTTTCTAATATTATGTAAAAAGGCTTAAGAGGTTAAATGAAAAATCTGCTGAATGTGGCTATTTTTGATTAATCAATTAATCGTCAGAATAATCGATTAATTGAATACCAAAATGATTGTTATTTGACCCGATCAGATCAAATACTCCACAGCTCAGCATATTCTTCAACAGCTTCTTACAATACTTTGATTCATCTATCAGGTTTTTTATGACATTTTTCAAATATGATAAAAAGTGCAACAACAAACATGCTGATTAATGCGTTTAATGACAAAAAACCCCCCAGATTTATCAGTATTTGATCTAACAATCAAGGAAAAACTAGTCAGTTTCAAGCATTAGTTAATTGATTGTTGGAGCGATACCAATAATTGATGCTTTTGCCTGTAGTAGGGATTATTCAGTACATTTTAAGCACAGCTGTTCACATTGGTGTTATTATTCAACCTGACTGAGCAGATCTGAGTCACCTGGTTTTAAACGTGTGACCATGCCACAGAATGAACGGTCAGCAGATCGTCTCATGTTTCTGTAAAACCGCCAATAAATTCGATTAACTCAACTTTGTTATGCAGAAACGGGCAACTCAGATTCAACACGGCTACACTTCAGATTTACTTCTGAAACTCTGAATACGCTCAAAGATTATAGCAGTGTGTACAATTTATTGGTTCTTAGTAAGGGCCAGAACTTTTAAAAAATGAAATATTTTAACACAGTTAATCCCATCGGAACCTTTGTATTTGCGTGTTTCTGGTACATCCATAAATCTGATGCACAACTGTAAACAGCAATGGACGAATTTCTTGCATTTTTTGTGGTAATTGTTTGTTTTCTCCTGAATTCTTGTTTGTAAGCTGCTTTATTAAGACAGATTAGATCTGGACATAAACCACATCCTGGATCTTAATTTAAGTGCCTACAAATATCTGACCAAGTCTGTGTTTTCATGATTTAGTCCACAGTAAATGTAATGATGAAAACAGTCTATCAAGCTTTAATAACACAAACAGTTGTGACATGACTGAACAGTCTTTCACTGAAGTGCTCATATAAATAACTGATTGAAAAAGTGTCAAACTTGACAGAACAACAGAGAAAACAGTGTAACAGTAATTAAATTACTGTTACAGTAATTACTGTTACACTGTTACAGTGTAACAGTAATTAAATTACTGTTACACTGTAACAGTAATTTTGTATGTGATCAAATTAAAAAGAGAAGAGTTCCAGAAGGAAAATAATTCTGACACATTTTCTCAGATTTCAACAAAATTCGACTTTTTTCTTCTAAAAAATTTTTTTTTAGAATTCTTTTTTTTTCTCAATTCTGACACATTTTCTCAGATTTCAGACTAATCCCAGAATTCCATTTTCTCAGAATTCTGGCTTTAATCTTAGAATTCCGATTTTTTTTTCTAAAAATTCCGACTCCTCAGAATTCTGACTTCTCTCCCTCAGTTCTACTTGATATTCTTTTCTGTCTGCGTTTTAAGATCCCAAAGACCCGATTGCCATTGAAAGGCTGAACTTGATGAACATGGCGAAGCTGAGCATCAAGGGCCTGATCGAGTCGGCGCTCAACCTCGGACGCACGCTGGACTCTGACTACGCGCCCCTCCAGCAGTTCTTTGTTGTCATGGAGCACTGCCTTAAACACGGACTAAAAAGTAGGTGTTGTGGTCATGACCATGTAAAGGGAAGCTAAAGGCTGAATGAGCTGACGCTGTGGGTCGGTCGCCAGGTAAGAAGACGTTCCTGGGGCAGAACAAGTCGTTCTGGGGGCCGCTGGAGCTGGTGGAGAAGCTGACCCCCGAGGCCGGAGAGATCACTGCCAGTGTGAAAGACCTGCCCGGGTTAAGGTGAGCCTGTTTGCTGGTTCCGGTCAGATGCTGACGTCCAGCTGATGAACCGAGGCATGAAACCCGAATCTGTGTCTGCAGAACCCCGTTGGGACGCGGCCGGGCCTGGTTGCGCCTGGCGTTGATGCAGAAGAAGCTCTCTGACTACATGAAGACCATCATCAACAGGAAGGACCTGCTCAGGTGGGGTCATGTTGTCACATCCTGCAGCCAGCTGTCATTCTTCTTTGTTTTCCACTCACAGCATTCTGGCTGCCTTCTGATCGCTTCAGGTCGGCTTGATTCGTTTTTCTCTAAGCTTTTATTTTTCTCATTTTAAGACCTTTGGAAGAGAAGAAAAAAATGTTTGACTTAAATTTCTCAATTCTGACTTTTTTCCTCTCATTCTGACTTTTTTTCAGAATTTTGATTTTAATCTCTGAATTCTGATTTATTTTCTCAGAATTCAGAATAATCCTATAATTCTGAAAGTCAGAATTCGTTTTTCTCTTTTTGACATTTTTGTCATAATTCAGACTGATCTCAGAAATGTGACTATTTTTCCTCTTTATGCTTTTTTAAAAAATCTTCACAATTCAGATTTTTTTCTCAAAATACCAACTTTTCTCAGAATAATTTTTTCTCAGAAGTCTGACATTAATCTCAGAATCATAATTGTTTATTTATGCACCAACCAGATTAGGGAAACATTTAGTGTGTGTAAAGTGCGCCCTTTAAATCGGATAACAAAAGAAGAAGCCATTATGTGAACATTTTTGTATATTACTGACATATTTGACTCACCTGAAAATCTTTGTTTATTTACTTGACACAGAATCTGTACTTTTATCTTTTCAGTGTCGCTAATCTTTTCTTTGATGACAATAGTTTTGTTTTTCTCCTCTGGATATTTCTCCTACATGTTTCTCACAGTGTTTGCATGAGAAGCATCTTTTTTTCTAAAGCTGCCTCTCGCTTGTGCCTTGCAGTGAGTTTTACGAGCCGAACGCCCTGATGATGGAGGAGGAGGGCGCCGTCATCGCCGGGCTGCTCGTCGGCCTGAACGTCATCGACGCCAATCTGTGCATGAAGGGGGAGGACTTGGACTCGCAGGTCGATTAGCTTCCACTTCACCTTACAGAAACCAAACCTGAGAAGCCAAAATTACTTCACGTTACATACAGCACTGTCTGTTATCAGCTCTTTATATTAAAATGTCCCACAGTGAAGCTTCCGTAACTCAAACCGCTGAAGAATGTGGTGTCACTTTTCTAATCTGACGCCCTGTGAACTCAGAGGAATCCAGTTTCACTTCAGATTTCTACAGAAATATTTTAAAACAGTGAAGTGAAACCTCTCAGAGCACAAACCCCTTTCTAATTCGAGGCTACTACAGTATTTACATAAACTTTCACGCTTCCTTATTTCGCCCTGTTCCTTATTTTGCTACCAGTGTAATGGCACATCACCCAGGGCGCCATTACATTGGGGGTGTATGCTTTCTGCAGCTTACACACACGTCCAGTGAATGTGTGCCTGGTTTTGTTGTAATCTAGGCTCCTCTTGTATGCAAACCCGATGTCTGTGTCTCCAGAACTCCGTTGGGACGTTTGTATTTTATTTGGTAAAATAAAATCTTGCCAAGTATTTTTGGTCTAGTTTCTAGTGCAAATATCTTAATAAACTTAAAATATAAGACAAAACTAGTTATAGGTAACTTTTCAGCAAGACACTTTTAAAAATATACAGCAGCTCAAAGTGCTATACAGAAAAAAACATCAAAAAGAATAAAATATATAAAAAACCATAACATGCTGAGGCTGCCAATATAACAACAAGCCTTTGAAACAGCAGAGAAACTGTTGCTAGGATTTGTTCTTTGCTTTTTATTGACTTTGGGAACTGAACCTCTCTGTCCATCCAGGTCGGCGTCATCGACTTCTCCATGTATCTGAAAGATGGAGGACACAGCAGCAAGAGTGCAGAGGGGTGAGTGTCACTGCCTGACCTTTGACCTTCAGGTTCTCTGTAGATTAGAGAGAACTCAGAATAAATTCAGACTTGGATGTTTTACATTTGTTAACGTTATCTAGTATGGGAATAGTTCAAATATGTTATTGCAAACCTAAAATTTATGGTCAAGGTTATCATGGCTAACTAAAACTAATGAAATAACAAAAAGATTTTGAGATTTTTATTTACTGAAATAAATAAAAACATCAATTAATGAGGAAAAATCTGTAACTGGGACTATATTGTGTGTTTGTAAACATAACTTAAACATAGTGAAGTTATAGCTATAATGTCCTTTGTTTTTGTGTTTATGAATCTATGTATTATGTTTTTTCTTTTGAAATCACTGAAATCCTTTCAAACTGACGTAACCTTCCCCTTTTTATTTACAATTTTTATCTTTACTGCGTAATTTTTTATTTTCAAGGACTTATGAGGCAGAACTTTAAACTGCTGCTGCACAAGTTACTCTGCAGGCTGTTGCTAGGTAACCAAAGAATGAGTGAGTTGCTAGGTAACCAAAGAATGAATGAGAAACTGCTGTGTGGCTCTGGACTGGAGCTCATTGAATATTCTCCTGTATTATCTGTTGATATTGATCATATATGTCTGTCACCATATATATTGTTATTGATTTAACAGACTTTCAATCTGATGTGATATTTATTGTATTTTCCACACAAGCAGAACGGTACTCCATAATTCTCCTAGCGGCTAAAAAATACACTTTAAAAACTCACTAAAACAAACTGAATTAGACAAAAAAAGTCACAATAAAAAAAACCCTAAACTATAATGAAAAACCCAAAACTATTATAACCCTCTTCATGCTGATTATATGTAAACTTCTGACCTTTCCTGGAAATTTTATTTACCGTAACCGGAACAATGGTTGCCGATACATTTGAACCATTGTTGCTGTTTTAAAGAGAGAGTGCAAATCGGGGTTCTGATGTGAGCTTATTAGCAATCAACATCTAACCTGAAGTTGCTAGCTCTCGTAGCGTCTTCACATCGATTAAACCCTGTTTTTGCCTCCTTCCAGTGACGGTCAGATCACGGCGATCCTCGATCAGAAGAATTATGTTGAAGAGCTGAACAGACACTTGAGGTTAGCCTGGATAAATTGATCGTGTTGTTCTTTTCCCTATTCGGCACCACTGCTCACTCCACTCTGTTTGATTGTTTCTATTTGCAGTGCATCGGTAAATAACCTCCAGGCCAAAGTAGACGCTCTGGAAAAGTCCAACACAAAGCTGACGGAAGAGGTGAAAGTTCAGCCTTACTGTTTCAGCTGCAGAGTGAAATAAAAATAAGATCTTTTTTAATTTAATGGTGTGTCGTGTCTGTGTGTCTTCTCAGCTCGCAGTGGCAAACAACAGGATCATCACTTTGCAGGAGGATGTGGAGAGAGTTAAGGAAGAGAGCTCATTTCAGCAGGAGTCCAGGAAGGTGAACGCATCTGTTCCTCATAAATAATCATTATCAGTATCACTGATCCACCAATCAGTCGACCAGTTTCCTCTGATCGGTTCTCACCCATCATCAGATCGACTCCATAAAAACTGCTCAAACTTTTTCTCAGGTTTTAATAGGAATCAGTGCAATAATGCAACAAAATATGCATTTAGATACATTAATGAAGCAGCTCTGACACTGATGCAATGAGTAAAGCAGATTTCTGTGTAAATCACAGATTAAAAAAAACCAGGAAACCCAGAAAACACTCATTTCTTCATCTTCTGGATTTATTTTTGTTTGCATTTCAACTAAAGTCTTATTCTACTATTAAAAGAAAGTGAATTAAAAGCAAAAACCTGGATGATAACGTTGTGTTTTATCAGTAAAAACTTCATCAAACGTAAAATTGTTCCAGGGGCCGCAAATGGCCCCCAGGCCACACTTTGGACACCCTGCTTTAACTAGTAGTAGTATAACTAGTTTTACCACCAACCAATTCATTTTCAGGATAATTAAATCCAATTGAAACTTTTGATCCTTTTTTCCAGCTTGTTTTTTTTTTTCTTTCCTTCTGATTTGTTTATTTTTCACGAATGAATAAAATGTTGATATCACAAGAGTCGAGTGAAATAAGTAAATTCCTGTTTTCCCCAGACGTCGTCAGCGGATGGACAGGTGCTGGGTGAAACCCGGAAGCAGCTGAAAGAGGAAACTCAGCTTCGACTGGTGCGTTTCTTTTGTTTTTAAACTTTGACTTGGCCGTTTGTCTCGGTGTTACAACAGTAAAAATATTCCAAATACATAATTCACATCTGACATCACACTTCTGGGGACTTTGTAGCCGACAGCCATCTTGGTAGGTATTCGTAACCATTTGTCATCACAGTTGCTATGACAACAATAAACAAGCCACAAGCTTAGAACCAGCTCTCACCTCGTCAATGTCTAATTTATAAACAGTGTCAGTACTTAACAGCTGTTACTTGATTTCAGTACTTTACTCCCCTCTGTGTAATACTACAATAAATACTGAGAGTTACTGTAGTACTTACTGCCAAACCAGCAAAGTTAACTTTACTAATGCAGCTTTTATCTGCTAGCTAAGACGGATGTGTAGCCTACATGTTTACTACTTACTCTGCCAGGACCTTGTTATTCACATTAAAGACTTCCTGTATCCTTTTCAAATCCATTTAAACTTTAACTGCATGTGGCCATGGGTTTCAGGCAAAGCTCCTCCTCCATGTTGGACATATTCTTCATGTTCACTAGGTGGAGAACTTTGTCGTCGGAAGCAGCTTGTCCTCATTGTCTGACATGTTTTTATTCTCTGTGTCATAAGAATCGATCCCAGCAGCCATTTTGTTGATTTTTCTCTTGCACATTGGTCAACTTTCTTTTTGCTGGTTCATTTATGCTTTGCGCTGCACTTGCCTACCAAGATGGCGCAGATCACTTCCGGTTCAGTCTTGCTTGTATAAAGTTTTGGGTTGTGCATTTGCAGGACGTGGAGCGGGAGCTGGAGGTGCAGATCGGGATGAAGCAGGAGATGGAGCTGTCCATGAAGATGCTGGAGAAGGACATCTGTGAGAAGCAGGACGCGCTGGTGGAGCTGCGGCAGCAGCTGGAAGATCTTCGTGCCATCAACCAACAGCTCAGTCACAAGTCACAGGTCAGGCTGGAAAAATCTGGGTGAAAATGTACTTTAAGCAGTGAGAGGAACAGAGGGGGGGCTAAAGGTGGCCTGCTATGGTTCCTTGAACAGGGTAGGATCGGTCTAGGGGCGTTGCAAAAACAAATCCGTTAATTGTTTTGAGTTTTAGTGTATTTTGATCTCCTGTTAGAAGGAGCTGTTTTAGGGCCTCTGTCACTTTAAATCCAAACAAATTGCAGCTGGACATACCGCCCCCCCCCCCCCCCCCGTTTACACTCACATAAAAATGGCTGCAAATCGATCAGCAATTATACAACCATTCATCTCAACTTGTTGAATTCTCTGTCCACTGGCAGATTATTTAACTTATAATAAGACATTTTTCCATCTTATAAGTGAAATAATTCACCAGTTAAACTACAACTTTTTCATATACTTTTTAATTATATTTTTCAAATATTGACTTAATATTGACAGCTTTGATATGATGCTGAAAAGTTACTTATAAGTTTGTTTTGTTTGTATTCACATATTTGTCTAGACCAAAA
This sequence comes from Phalloptychus januarius, assembly GCA_902982915.1. Taxonomy (NCBI): domain Eukaryota; kingdom Metazoa; phylum Chordata; class Actinopteri; order Cyprinodontiformes; family Poeciliidae; genus Phalloptychus; species Phalloptychus januarius. The sequence goes on from CADWAE010000482.1 coordinate 482,188, forward strand.
ATACTTTGTAAGATTTTGTGCGAACATTTTCTAAATGTTCAGAATAACCGTTTACGTTCCCGCACCATGTGACTGTCGCATCTTCCTCAGAGCGCAGACGCGAGCTCGAAACAGAAAAGTGAAGCCATCGCTCGGCTGGAGGAGAAAATCAGCCAGATGTCTGGCACCATGAAGCAGCTGGAGAACAGGTGAGAACACCTGGACGTTCACCACAGGATGTGTTCCTCCTCTAGATCTCTCACCTGCTCAAACCTCTCGCTTCCTTCTCTCTCCATTTCCATTTTATGCTTTTTTTTTTATCCATTTCTTCCTCCATTCACTTCCTAACTCAGCGATAAAGATTTGGTGAAGCAGGCCAGAACCCTGAGCGCCGCAGCAGGGAAGCTGCTGCAGCAGCAGTAGCAGCTCTCAGAAACATGCAACCCTGCCTAGTATAGACATAACCAAACTAGGATGTTACCTTTTCTGTACGAAGCTCGTTTGTTGTTGATGATTTAAAGCCCCACATCTTCCCTGCAGTGGCTCTCTGGCTTTTATTATAGCGCCCCCAGCAGACGCGTTTGCAGCGTCTGACTTCTTCACATCTCTGCGTTAACTGTTTATTTTTAGCCATCGTGTTTCAAAGAGCTGATGGACTGACGGAGGATGAGCGTCAGCAGACCCGGATATTTGCTTGGTTGTAGTTTTCTTCCAAAGAACTCGGATGTTCTTGGATGTTTTTTTTTCTTCTTTTTTTGGCGGAAACAGAAGGAGAAACTGATGTTATTCTGGTATCTGACAGGTTTTGCTTTCATTCAGTGAGCTGCATGCAAGGGTCAACATTAGAAAGATCAAAACGAATTAATTTTGAACTGTGTGTGAACATAACATTGCTGTAAACTGTAGTAACCACTAGGGAAATAAAACATTGAACAAAACGCAGCCTGCTTCTTCCTCTCTGTTTTCAGGCTTTAGTTCTCCTCTCTCTCCCTGCCTCTGTTTAATTTTAACCTTTAGTTGCGTCTCCTCTTTGTTTTTGTTTGGCCATGAGTTTGTTTTAACCCGATCACCCACATTCAGATGGAAACAGGCCGAGAGGGAGCGGGATCTGGCCTTAGAGGCCAACCGGCTCTTCAAACAGGACTTTGGAGACAAAATTGAGGGTCTGCAGGCGGAGGTGGAGCAGCTACGCAGACAAAGGTGAATATGAAAGGCTTATTTAAAAAAAATTTTTTTTAAAGTTCTTTAGGTTCTGAAATGGTTTAAATAAATCACCAAGAGTCCAAAACGTTTGACTGAATCTGTGTGAAATGTTCTGGTCCGAGCACTGAGCCCTGAGAAACTCCACACCAAAACACGGATACATAAAGAAGATACATAAACATGAATCTTTAGATGTAAACAAGATGAACTGTTTTACAGCAGAGAACAAGGGCCAGTGAGAAAACAACTCTGACTTAATCTTAGAGTTATGAGATTAAAGTATCAGTTGGATTTCTGAGATTAGTCAGTTTTGAGATTATAGTAAAAGTTTTCAGATTAAAGCCAGAATTTTAAGAAAAAAGTCAGAATTTTAGGTTTAAAACCAGATGTTTTCCCTCCTCTGGCTCTAATCCTCTTCCACACAAGTCACTCCAACCAAATTTACAGCTGTACTCTAATCATCTTAAATGTTCGATTACCATCAATGCAAACAGCAGTTTTTTTTCTGTATTTAGATCCAGTTTTCTTTTTCAGATCTGGTCTAGAGCAGGAGCTGAGGAGAGAACGAGAGCAGAAGCTAAATCTGAGCGCTGCACCCAGAGCTTCAGCTCCGAGGAAGATCAAGCTTCCAGAGAGTCCTCCAAAGGTGAGTCCAAACGTCAGCAGTCCCTCCAGGAGATGATCGAACTCTCAAGTTCTTCCTTCCACAACAGCTTCTTTCACAATCTACACCAACCAAGACGGCCAGTCTGAGCTCCAGTCTGTGAGTCCACAGATCCACACTCTGTTTTTAATATTAAAGAATATTAAACTTTTTCTGACTTCTGTCTCTTTTCTAAGCTCTTTGTCACATACTGAGGATGAGCAGGTGAGGCTTTTATGGGATCTATGGAGGAATTAGGATTAGGCCTACTGAAAAAAAACTATTCTGACTTTAATCCTGGAATTCTGAGATTAAAATTATATTTAGTCTCAGATATCCAAAATTCATTGAAACAGAAACCTTTCTGTTTGGTGTTACTTCAGGAAGAGGCACTCCCTGAGGAACCCCAGCCTTACGTTTGCACAATGTGTAAACAGGACGACTCCCTCTTGAGGACAAAGGTACAAACTGCAGGAGACCGTCCGGGACATAAAACAGAAATCAGCTAAAATCCCTGCATGTTACTGAAAGTAGTATAAAGACTGCAAATAAGAAGTGAGAAAAAATACATATTTAGTAGCTACAATTTTAATCAATCTTTTTCATTTAATCAAGCTAAATGTGGCAGCTTTGTTCTCTTTCTCTCCTAGAAACAGTGCAAGAACTGCTTAAGCTTTTTCTGCGAGAGCTGCGTCTCTCATGAGCTGCCGCTGCCTTCCTCCATTCTCCCGGAGACGGTGTGCGCATCCTGCTACTCGCAGCTACTGCAGCAGTACGCATCGGCGCCAACATGAGCACTCGCAGAACCACAGCAGAGGCATTAAAACCCAAAAAACTGCAGGAAGCACTTTCCCCCTCAAAATGTCATGACAGACAGACCCGCTTTGGGGTGTGTTTTTTTTTTTTTAAATGTTTGAATGTTTGCCATGCAGGATTTCAACGCCTTTATTTTGTGTTACTGGTGACTTTCGCTTCAACTTAAGGGAAAATCGGCCGCAGCGTAGCTGTTAAAGGCACCAAACTGGATTTAAAATCCGTTTACATAACCTCTCTCATTGTTTCTTAATATAAAAATATCCACTGAATGGGATATTGCTGCATATTTCAACAGACATTTATCTTTTTAATGAATAAAAATTGAGAAACTGGATGTTATGCTTGTATTTTGAGCTTCTGCTTTGCTTTTTGTAGTGTTGATAGCAGATCACAGTTTGGTCTCTGCATCAGATTTCCGCTGGTGCCCAGTGGGGACCATCCGTTCTGAGAATTGAAACACATTGGGTCTAAAATGTTTACTTTAAACGTGGAAGACGTGGCCACATGCTCCTCATTTCTCCTTATTTTGAGAAATGGCATTAGCCTTTTATGTGTTTTTATGCTATAGTTAGTATTTGGTGGCTGGAGTTAGCCCATAAGCGCAGCATAGTTTAGCATAAAGTGGAGGTAGCTAGCTAGATTCCAGTGAACTGCCTTGTTAACCTTTTCACCAAACCAACACACAGAAGCCAATCAGTCCACATATGGAGAAAATATTGGTTAAATAATGGACCCTGAAATGCTTACACATTGGCTCCAGATTAAATGCTTATCTGGATTTGATGCGAGACCCAAAAAGACCTTTACAGGTTGCTCCATCACCGAGCCAATGCGCGGAAGCCAATTAGTCCAATTCTATGGTTATCCTCATAAATATATCACATATTACACCCACACGGACAAAAAATGATTAAATAATGGGCACCACTTGGCCTTGTCAAATGGTTTGGCAATGAGTCCAGATTAAATGTTTATGGAGGTTTGATGTGGGGCCCATTTGGGCCTTTGATTTTAACCAAATACCAAGTCAAGACCCAAAAGGGTCCGTAGACACCTAGAAGCTGACTAGTCCAACTCTATGGTTTTCTTGATATTTCTTATGTCAACACCAGAAAAATTCATATTAACATTAACTATCATTCACATATGGGGCCCAAATGGATGGAAAATGGGCTTGCCAAATGGTTATACAATGGCTCGAGGTGCAAATTTGCCAAACTCAATGATTTTCCTATATTGGTTAAATGATGGACACCATATGATTTTTATAGGTTCGATCTGTGACCCATGTGGGCACACAGTTATAACTATCCTGGTTCCAAATTGAGAACAAAGATGGTTTCGCCATTATGAGATGCACTACATTGGCTCCCATTGTCCAGGTACCACCATCAAATCCTTATGGGGCTCACATCCAAATCCAAGATGGCTGCTGTCTGAATAAAACATGGTAAAAGCAGAGGTGATAAACGGTAAATACCTCCAATTGGGCCTCATTAAATCCATCATCTCCAGTATTGTTGAAGTGAAAGTGGTTTTTAGGGTTTGAAACATGTCAACCGTGAGCTTATATTGCTAACTGGAACAGGGTTAAGTTAGGCAGGAGTTTATGGCTAAAAAACATCACCTTTTTTTAAAATTTATTCCTAATTAGCTTCTTTTTTCAGCTAAACTAAACCAAAGAGCTTCGACAAGCTGTAACTGCAGTAAATATCTAGATGGAGCAATCTGTGTGTTATTGCAATGTACATGTGAGTTAAAGCTGCTTTTAAGGTAAATAATAAACTGGTATCCAATTATTACTGTACTGTTGCATTATTTATCTTTTTCAACAAAGTGAAACTCATGGAATCCAGTTAACTTTATGAAACAGAGCCAATGTATGGAGAATGTGCCAAATTACAATAAATGACTTATGAAATAATTACAGTTGAAAATACTTGATGTTCTGATGTTATTTCAAAATCAACATGTAATTATTTTATGATTTAATGTTAATTTCCTGTCCTGAAGTACATCATGAATTAAACTGTCAACTTCACCCATCAAACTCAGTGGGCGGAATTAAAACTAATTCTATAGAGATCCTGACGTCTGATTGGCTGCTTCAAATAGTTAGCAAACATAACATTTTCGGATTTTGACTCTGTCAGTATTTTCTCTGGAAGTGTACAATAACTTAAAATTGTTGTACTGTATGTACTACAAACCCCCGCCTCTAGATTTCTAGTTTGGTCTTAAATAAAACTAATAGCGTGTGGAGGAAGCTGCTACAGACAACATGACAGACAACGTTAGCTCCGCCCACTAGCTAACAGCGGCTAACGGTCTCTAGTGAATGTCTTACAGATATTTCAGTCCAAACTAGAAAAATAGAGGCTGGAATTTCTCACCCAAAGTTGTAGTAAATACATTGTAATGATTGAATTGTGTTTTTAAAGTTATTTGTTCCCATTCTGGTGAACATATCAACGTCAAGAGTCATAGCTAACTCGAAGTCATCTTGACTTCGCGCTTGAAGCAGCCAATCAGAAGTCAGAGTCTGTTCTAACCCCGCCCACTGAGTTTGATGGGTGCAGTTGACAGCACAGCAACATTTAGTAAATAGTGAAATTATATAGTTTTTAAAATTAATTAAAAACATTAGAGGTACACTAATTTACACTGAAGAACCTAGTTTTGTATTTATTTCTAGTTTTAAGAAATGAATTACCTTTAAGGAATTATTTAATAAATTATTCATTTATTTTTATTTAGCACCTTTTACTCTCCACCATTATATTCCAGAAAATATTTTAATCAAGAAATAAAAAAAAAACACTTAACTGCCAGAGCTAAGAGATACATTTGGGATATAAAAACATGTTCTTCTGATGGAATATGACTATAAAAAGGCATAAAGAGTTTCATTCGACTATCAAAACATCCTGCGACATTTCTCCTTTAAACGAGAACATATTCTGGTTTTAACAAGATATAAGTCATGTTATAACAACTTTCATATGCCGTTAGAGCAGAAAGGTTTCTGCTCGTGAATGTATTTCCCATCTCTGGAAGCTAAAAATATTCTATCATAAAGTTAAATCTAATTTTAAAATGTGCAACTTTAAAATGAAAAACAGTTTCTCAGCACAATAATAATATATATATATATATATGTGTATATATATATATATGTATATACACATGAAGCTCAGGTTTCTTTGACACCAGGAATGTTTATTTTTTTCATATTTTATTGTTTGAAGAATAAATATGATAATCTTGATTAATTCCAAGGTTGAGCGTCGACATTCACCTAAAAATATATTCAGTCAGTGTCAGTTTAGAGGTTGATTATTTTACATTTACAGCAAATACAGGGGGGCAAACAGGATTTAGACATTATTGTTGCTCCATACTGCATGTTCCCAGAATTAGGTTGTTTAGAAAATCTTCCAATTATTGAACTTTACAGCTGAAACATTTGAGGATTTTTTCTTCTGTAGGAAAACATAAAACTTCTGGATTTTCTCACCATCAGTCAAAAGTCTGGAACAGAGTTCAGGAACAACTCGATGTATCTTTGCCCTAAAAAGAAAAGAAAGTTTAAAGAGACATTTTGGCATCAACAAAGATGAACCTACAGCAATCATTTTAGTGTTGATCTAGGATAAATTTAGAAAAAAATGTAAAACATTATTCAACAATTGTATGTAGATGGCAAAATAAAAAAGCTAATTTCTGCCAAAAAACTTTATAAACCTAGAAAAATTGAGAAAAAAAAAATCTAAAATGTCAGATCTTTTGTTCACTTATTAGTGTTTTGATTTGACTGAAAATATGCATGTATCTAATACATATTTTCAAAGGCTTTGGTTGTTTGTTCGAGAGGCAAGTTATTTGAAATCAACTGGAAAATTGTAGTTTAAAAATTTTTTAAGTAAGGATTACATATGCATTTTCTTTTAAGACATGTTAATGTTGACATTATTCTTTATTGGATTATTTTGATTGCTGCTTTAATTTGTTTTTATTTATTCCTTTGTATATATGTTTGTTTCTGTTTTTCTCATGTCTGAAATAAATTCTTGAGTTTCAAAAATTTATAATTAAAATAAACCCTAAACCAAGATTATAATTTTGGGTTTTTCATTGTAGCTTAATAGTAGCTTTTTGCTTGTCTAATTCAGTTTTAGTAAATTTTAGTATGTTTTTATTAGTTGTAGTACTGGTAGTTATTTTGGACTTTGGTTAATTTTTAGATGGAGAATTAAAAAGGGTCAAATTATTGTGCTGTAATTATGTTTACCTTGTTTGGGTAATGAATATTAAACAGAAAGTACCATTTTCAAAAAATGTATTCAATTATTGTTTAACAGTCAACTGACTGTTTACTCCCAACTTCTCCCGTCGTCTTTTTGCGAACTAACATAAGAGGATTACAGAGAACCGCAATGTGACACAAATTACTGGGATGGGAGGGAAAAAAATCTATTTCACATCAGTTTGAAAGGCTAAGAAATAGATTCATAAACACAGAAACGAGGGATACATCTATAATTTAATTCTAATTATATATAGAATTATAATAGTATGTGTTTGTTTTATAAATGTGCGACATAGCTCCATTTGGAAAAAGTCCCTCACTGAATCTTTGGTCATAATCATGAAAACAAAGGATATTACATCTTAGATTTCAGAATGTTCTAGTCATTATAAACACACATTATAGTTAGTGATTATAGTTTTTGCTATTAATTAATTAGTTAGTTCTGGTTAGTTATGAGTTTTGTTGCTGTTCTATCAGCGGCGAAGCTCCTACCCATGTTCATGCGGTCCTTTGCCATGGCGTCCAGCGCGTCCTTGTGGCAGTGGAAGAAGACGTCGGCTTCGCCACTCGGCTGCCCTTTCGGTCCGAGCTCCACCAGGATCTTCGACACGACGAGCGGCGAGAAGAACTGCAGGAGGAGGAGCAGAAACGCTGCGGTTCTGTCGGCTCAAACGGGCAACATAACGCTACTACTTCCTGTTTCCTGGGCTGTACCTTCACAATGTCTTCTCCAGTGAATTGGAAGGGAAGCCCTCGCATGTGGATGTAATGCGCCGGCACATGCGACGTCTGGTGGGAAGCTGAAGCGGCACAAATAACTTTGATTTATTATTCAGTACCACATTTAAACATCAATTCAGAAGTTAATGTCAATTCTGGGACGCATTTAATTGGCACATAAATGTAGTCTGTAGGTAGTTGGAAAGCACTGCTAATCGACCTCCTTTGCTTTTGCTCCTGCTCTTTAAAGCTCTGTCTTCCAGTATGGTTGGAAAGCAGAAGTCAATTATTCTGTCTCATTATGACCATTGAAAGAAATGGTTTAAATTTTCTCCTTTCTCGGCGAAAAAAGATTAGGGCCAATGAAAAAAAAATCCTGACTTTAATATCAGAATTCTGAGAAAAAAAGTCAGAATTCTGCAAAAAAAAAAAAATCTGTATTTTGAGATCATAGTGATAACATTAACCAAAGAAGTGACAAACAAAAAGTCTAGAAATGGAACAAGTCAGAACTGACTCTGCAGAGCTGCTCTAACTTGCTGCCACCATGATTCTCAAAATGAATGAACTGAATTCAGTCACCAGCTCTGTAGTTGGTCTGGGAGTCGGGAACTGGTCTCCAGTTGGCATACTGGGGCGGATTTGGATTTGGAATCGTCCTCATTTTCCTCAAGGCAGACTCGATGTCGTCCCTGCTGCTGGGAAACACCTCAATGTATCTGCAGAATAAAGCCGACACTTTTACATATTTCTGTCAGCAAGAGGAATACTTACACAACAGAAACTGGACCAGTAACCGGACCAGCAAACACACCAGTAACAAGACCAGTAACCGGACCAGTAACTGGACTGGCAGCTGCAGAGCCTTACCTGTGTCCAATAAGCTCTCTGTCCTTCTGCAGCGCTCTCTTGGCTTCCTCCTGAGAGGAAAACTGTACATACGCCTGTCCAGAGTTTCTCCCCCTGGAGTTGGTAACCATGGTGATCCCGTTCTCAGCTATGTTGAAACCTGCGTCGACAAAACAAGAAAACAAACGTCAAAATTGTGTCGCGCAGAAAGCATAAAAACTCAATTTTGACTGATGGATATGTAGACGAAACATGGCCGCCATATTCTGATGTTTATTCATCATTTTTTAGAGAAAATGATTCCTAAAATAACTTATCCAGAAGTTAAAAACACTATCATTTAACTACGACACTGTATTAGGGCTCCAGTAGGTAGAAGAATAAATAAATAAAATTTCTACCAAAAGATTTAACATTTTCCAGGGAAAAAATTGACATTTCTGAGCTCCAAAAGTTGCAAACTTGCCAGAAAAAAACTCAGAAATTTTCAGATAAATCTCAGAAATTTTAAAGAAACATAAGGAAATGTCAGTTTGAAAAGGTTTTTTAAAAAGTGCTTAACAGGAGATATTATTATTATTATTATTTTATTTTTTACTAAATTTGAACTACGTGAAACTAAAACTGCTGCTTGAAGAGTTTGGGGTAAAACATAATCACAGACGAAGGTTTTGTTTTTTATCTTAAATGCAAAATATTTATATTTTTTGTACATTTTTGGATTAATTACTGCTCTGAGAACATTGTTCATTCAGCAAATGGCCTTTTTAGTGTCTGTGCAGTCCAGTAAGCCACTAATCCATTACTAAATTGGTTGATGATTGTTATTTTATCATCAATTAATCGTGAATAATCACGATTAGTTGCAAATAACTTGATTAACCGATTCAGCCAAGCTAGAACAGTAAAAATCCTGGATGGAGGAATTTCAGCCCTGTTGATCCGCTCTGGCTCATTTTTGTGAATCATTATTTACCTGAGAAGAAGTGAGCGATTTCGTTCTCGTTGCAGGAGAAGGGCAGCCCTCTGAGCAGCACCACGTCGCTTTCATTCTGCGCCTTAGCTGATTTCTGCAGGATCTCCTCAGCGTCGCTGTTTGTCACCTCATACACTGAAAACCCAACAGAAACTCCCATCTTTCTTCAAAATAAAACACCTGATGGAGATGCTATTAATCATTTTAGAGCCGTAAAATGAGAGGATCTTTATACAATAAATACTTGAATTTATTGTATTTATAAGAATATTTATATAGGCAAACAAATATGCTGACTCATAATTGTCCATTTTCGGTAATATATTTTTTATTTATTTACTTTTTAAAATGACCAGTGTTACTTAGCTTAGCTGATTACTCCATTAGACTTTAAATGAAGTGCCACAATTGTATTAGACCCCGTCATCCTGGCACCTTGACCCCAGGGTTTAGCAGGTTTTCTGACCTTGAGCAGAGAAACCAACCTTCAACGTAGCGTGGGCCGAGGTACTGCCTGTGCTTCTCCAGAGCCTTGCTGACGTCTTCCTCGTGCTCCATCTCAATGAAGGCGCATCCCGACGGCCTTCCCAGCCGGTCCAGAGTCAGGTGGATCCCCTTCTCCCCATCACGGATCCTGCAGTCTGAAGCACAGTTCATCTTTCTCACTACAGATGCACCAATGCTCTTTTTTTCACCTCCGATACAAACATCTGAAGCTTAGCATCAGCCAAGAAAAAAAACTGAATTGACTTTTTTCTTTTCTTTTCTTTTTTTTAAACACCTGCCCGTAATTACAAATGTATTTGCTATCTTTGCACCAGTACATCACACTTAAATGCACCAGTAGCTTCACCTTCTTGGTCAAGCATGTAAAAACAACTTACATTTTTTTTCAGTCAGTGCATTTAGGAGTATATTAACCAATGTTATAAAATAAATAATAACTGACAAAAACAATAGGTTGATTACCTAAAACAAACTGGAACAAACCTTTCAAATGGTTCAGAAAGAGAAATCGGCTATTCTAAATATAATGGAAAATAAAAAATGCCAAAACATTTTTTTATCTTAAATGCAAACTGTATTTGTTTTTCTTACAGTTTTGTCTTTATTACTACTGAGTGCGTTGTTGTTTCAGCAAATGGCCTTTTTTGAGTCTGAATGCTCCAGTTAACAATTAATCTATTAATCACGATTAATTGTTTCAGCCCAAATTACAACACTTCTCAATAATATCACCATTTTCCTCTATTATAATATTTTTGCAGATATTAATGAAATATGTTGACACTTTACACAAGTTTCAGCATTTCTAAAGCTGGTTACCTGAGAAGAACTCCAGCAGGTCCTGCACCGTGCAGGACCACATAAGACCCTTCACCTGCACCAGGTAAACCTCTTTGGTTTGTGGCTGCGAATCGGTCTGATAGTCCGGCAGAGGAGGGTATTCGTCATTGCCCGGCGACGCCGCCTGGAAGACACAAATACAAGTTTTCAGGCTGCGTTGCATTAAAACAAACAAACAATAGAAACTCCTAAACTTTAGAAGATTTTAGCCAGGACTGGATGTTGTAACTGAATACACAAACTTGTTAATGTTATTCTTATTCTGACTGATACCTTTGTCTATTGAGACTATGTTGACTATTTTGTGTAAATATACTTTGTTTTTGTTTGTCTGGAAGCTATGGCTCATCTGTTTTGCATACCACTTGCCTACCAAGATGGCGGTTCAGTGGCATGAATCACTTCTGGTTCAAACTTTTTAGAACTATATATTTGTTTACATTGTCTTTTCCTCTTGTCTGTCACATAATTTAAATATAATGTGTAGTCTGAATAGTAAAATTGGTTTCTGAATTTAAAATAATTTGTGAATCAAATCTTTAACCTAAAACTCCGAATCGAATCGCTGGACACCGAACGACTCGCATCTTCTCTCAACACACCTAAAAAGCAATCAGATGCTAAGAATATGATCAATTTAAACACAAAATCCTGAGCTGATTTATGACGCTTTACTAACAAACTATTTTTTTTTTTTTCAGAGAGAAACCGCCTCCACAGATCGACTCCCTGTGTTTCCAGGAGGAATTACTGGCCTGACCTTGGTGCAGAACCGGTGCTGGATGCTCCTCAGGCCGGGCTGGAGCTGACGGACCGTGGTTCTATCAGAAATCCATGCTCGCTGCTGAGTGTGGCTCCACCAGACGCCGGACAGCACGCTGCTTCTTGTTTTGACCGCTGTGGTTACGGGTAGCTGTCTAACTGCGACACACCGCTGCAGTAGAAACAGGAGAGACTTGCAGTTGGCGGACATCTTTTTAACCAGCTGATCGTTAAAAATAAACTAAACGACTTGAAGACAATTTCTCTGGCCCGGGTTCTCCTCCACCACCTGGATCAGCTAGCTGTTAGCTTCCCATTAGCTAAAAGTCACGTGTCTATGACAGTCAAGGGCAACGCACGAGCGCTTTGACAGTCAAGTGAACTCAAGCCAACTATCTGCATCCGGTTTATAATTTCAAAATAAAGGCGTATCATTTAACCACATATAACTTATTCATAATTATTATAGCTTCCGAAATTATTTCAATCATCTTTAGGCGTTAAAAATTATTGCATTTATTTTTCAGATAGATATTAGCATACCAGGTAAGTTAACTTTACTTACAGGCTATCGTGAATTACAGGCTTTGTGAATTAATATCTTGAAAGATAGAACTTAAAATAGGCATAACTAAATATTCTCGGAGCCAATCAGTTGTAAGCTGACAATGCCACTTTATTCCTTAAAAACCAGGAATATAATACCTAAAGCTTTAAATGTTGTTTTAATGTTCGCAAAGGCTTCAGGGCTTCATCTAAATTGAGATAAATGTGAACTTATGGCTCTACATACTCACCCTTTAACGTCTTTTCGTGAGATGTCCCTTATGGGGCTCCGTAGGGCTCCGTAGTATATAAAAGCTCTGGGTAAGTAAATCCAACCGAACACCAAGCAGCAACTGGCTCTTTTCTTCCTGTGATGGGGCAAGTTTGTTATTTGTATTTTGAAAAGCCAGAAATTCCTGCAAGTATCCTAAAGATGTTATGCTGCCACCTAGCGGTTCGGATTGGAATAATAATCTCAATGTAGACTGCATTCTGCAGTCAATCTTTTATGGTCTTCTAAAATAAATATCAACATTTATTTTCTTAGCTGCTTTTCATGTTTTTGCAGTACTTTCAGGACTGATGAAATTTTTGTAAAACAAACCTTACTGTTTATTAAAACAAATGGTGGCTGTAAATAATTCATTAATGATTGAGTTAATGTCCACAGCAATGAAAAAGATTACTGTTTATGTCCCTGAACTTGTTGTTTTGATGTTATTTATTTTAATTATTTTTTATCCTGTTTCTTTAAAATACCAAACTTTGTATTTGTATCTGTCTTTATTTATTGGTCTCATTAATTATTTTACAAATTAATTCAGATAGTATTATCAAACTGTGCATACTTGAGTAGTTATGAATTAATACAATTATATTTCTATTTTTTCTAATTATTTTCCTTCAGAGAAATTAAAACATATTTGAAAGCAAGAATTTTAAAAAGTTAGAAAAAAATTTTTTTTTAAATAACTTGAATTTTTGTATTTTTATTTTACTTGATAGGTAAATTTGATACAATTTAACTGAGTCAAAGTAAAAAAAAATTACAGAGTCTTCCCAGATCTTCTTAAACTTTTAATGGATTTCAATCAAGTTGCTCTGGATGTTATTTAGGAATAACAGATTAAAGGTGGCTGGATATATTGATGCACACCACACTTTTCAGATTGCTTATATGTGAAAAAAGACAAAAATTGCAGCTAATTCAAAGTGTTGCTGCAAGAATCCTGAATACTTCCCTCTGGCTTTGTTGCATTGATTTTCCTGGAGTCAGACGAAGCTTTAGCCTAAACAGGAAGTGAGCTCCATCCATCTTAAAGCAGGGCACAAGTGCTGCATGACGGTGCTTTATATGAACTGGTTCATTACTCAGCCTGATGATGAAATGTCAGCCATTTGTGTCTCTGAAGCTGATCAGTTGACCTCCACATAGACTTCTGTTCAGTCACTGTTGACTGTGCTCAAACGTGAAAGCATGCTGTGTCATCAGATTGCGTTTCTGTTCGAAGAAATATATCCTCACCTCTAAAACATTTCACATTTCCTGTACACACTGACGTGTTTGGGATACAATGCAAGGGAAAACTGACCCCTGGATGAAACACAATGGGTATTCTTTTACATGCAGCCTTATCTCCAGGGAATTTAATGGGAAATGATATATTTACCTCACCTTCTTAAAAACATCATCATCACTAACGCGTTTATTCAATATTTCTGCACATTTAGACTAAAACGCACCTTTAGAATGTGCAAAGTTTAAGTCATCAAAGGTTTCACATTGGAATATTTAAAATGTACTGTAAAAGATAATATTCTGTTTACATTTTGTGAATTTAGTTGTGTTTCTTGTAGATTTTTGGTATCTCTGACATTATTTGCGTAGCTCATCATGGATATTTCAAGTGTCTTCATTTGTTTGTGTTTGTGTCTGTAGTGTTTCTGTTTGTCTTTTCTTTAATGTCTGTCATTAACGTTTTTCATTATTTGAAGAATTGGTTGTTGTTTATATCCAAAGCGTGTGGCATTCAATGACCACTAGAGGCACAATTTCCCTATTTACTTTATATGGATGCTTAACTGAAGCACCCATACATTGAATTTTGAACTGAACTTCAAAATAATTTTTTTTCCTTACTACTCCTTTAAGTAATTATATAGTACTATTTTACTGTATAATTTCTAAAGAACTAAATGCTATTACACATCAAAAAACAATTTCTGTATTATTTTGTATTGTTGTTACACAAATAATAAGTTAATATCTTCCTGCTGTTGGCTGCTGCCACTTTTGGAGAAATCTAAGATATCAAACTTGTTAACCATAATGTAAACAAATGTAGTGTTTATCAACTGATATTACTGATATAAAGAGTTAAAATAATTTGGCACACTTTAGTACCACTCTGCATTTCAAATTAGTTTTTTTAGTGTACTACTCCTTTAAGGTTAAAATCATTTGCCATAATAGCACTAATATGATGTAAGCTAATTACAAATGACATAGTGTGCTACACATAGAGTAGCTTAGGAATGATAAAGCATCTGGTGTTCATGTTGGTATGCGGGTCCCAAATAAAAATATGTTTAGGGCCCCAAAAAGGCTTGGGTTTGCCCCGACCCCTTCAAAAACATGACATTTATATAATTTAGGTTTTATAAAAAGGTGTAGCTGTTAGTTGTTTAATCACTTTAACGTTTGCATTTCAAAAATGAATATCAGACAAACATGTGTTGGTTTCTGATTGGGAAAAAATATGCGTGAGTTATTCATGTTTTCTAAAATCAGTATGTTTCATGGATGGATCGTCTTATGTTTTATGATTAGGGTTACTGGAGTGTGGACAGGAGATAAACAGAAAAAAACAGCTAATGCTGTGAAATCTACTTAATAATTAAACTAAATTCTTTCTGGTAAATTTGTATTTTTCAAAAAAGAAAACTTAATTTGATCTTTTACTTTACTAACATCTCTACTAAGCATTTGTACATTTTATCTATTTCTTTTTAGAAATGCTCTCTTTATGATTCATTGTCATAACATTCCACAAAAACATGCAGTTTAATTTATCACAAAGACCTGTTACATGTCTTCCAATTACTTTAAGAGATGTATTTAAACTTGTATTTCCTCCTGCTTTTCTTTGTCTATCTTACCTTTTTTTCTGAATGCTATACTTATGCTTGAATCCTTAAAGAAAATGAAAGTTATATAAAATGAAACGTGTTCGTCTCAGCATGGAGGGGGAGTAAAAAAAAAGGAAAACTGCGTCACATGACCACCTCCTTTATTTCCTGCAGCAGCCTCCCCTCTCGGCTCCTCTCCTCGGCTGCTCCCCGCCTGCGACAGCTCAGCAGCGGTGTGGTCGCTTCGAACGAGCGCTAACGGAAAGGAGAAAAAAACCCGCTCCACTCCGCACCGACAGGCCTCCACCTCACTGCACACCCAGCTAGTCACTCCGACGCCGGATACCCCTCATAAACACCCCCACAGAGGCTTGTTGTCGACTTTAATTTGCTTTTTTTTAATCAGAAAAAGCCAATCCCCATAATGGCGACAGCTTGCCCTGCTGGCTCCAGCCCCGGACCGGGAACGGAGCTCATCCGCGGACAGGCCTTCGACGTTGGGCCTCGGTACAGCAACCTCTCCTACATCGGGGAGGGCGCCTACGGGATGGTGTGGTGAGTGCTTTTCTTTTGTCCTAATATTTATTTATTTATTTACTCGCAAATCTTCAGTTTTATCGTCGAAGCAGTTGTATTATTTGCTATTTTAAACACAACTTCGCTCGTCATGTTTTAGCTAGCGAGCAGCGAGCGGTGTCGGGCAGACAGACGGCAGTTAGAGCGAAAACGGATTAAATCTCGGTGTGTGACCACCGGACTCGGATTCAAACGCACAACCTGGAGGTTTTCAGCTACACTGTGGCGAAATCCACCCAAACAAATACTAAATATTTGCTTTTATTGACCCCTCAGCTTAAGGAATACACATAAAGCTAATATCCGCAGCGTTTATGTGGACTTGTCACGCTGTGCAGGATCCACGTCTTTATATTTGCAGCAGTGTGGGAACTGTTTACCTCATAAAGCATGCTTATCTGTTTAAATGTGTAGATTTTTAATCACTTTCACTCAAACTGAGCGTGTTCCCACTCATGCTACCTGTGCACTGTTTGAATGTGGTTGCATAATGTGCCTGAAAATGTGCTGTGGGAGGATCTCAAGGGGATTTTTTTTGTACCTGCAACATTTCCAAAAAGGGTTAAAATACGTCAAAACGAATCATTTCAAATAAAAGCGAGTTTGGAAAGTTATAGCTATGTAAGATGAAATATTATTGGGTATTTAATGGTTTGTAATTTACATCAAAATGCATTAAAAGGAGTGATACACCAATCTTTTTTCCAACTTTGTCTTGACTGGTTCTGATCTAAGGACATATTATTTGGATAAATTGAAATAATATTGCAATCCCTTATTTTTTCTATTGTTTTGATTAAATAAAACCTCCTGCTATTTATATGAGTATTCTCAGAAAAAATATTAATTAGTTACAACCCCAATCAGCCTCAACCTCAAAGAAAACCAGAAGCTGGTATCCTTCAGGAACAACTTAAACATTACCTCTACTGAAAATTAATTATTAGGAGCATCTCAAAGGGATGCTCTTGCATCAGCATTTACAAGACATGTAAATGTCATGTTTTATAAAGATTTGGTTTTTATAAGATGCAGAGAGAGATTTGTTCTGGTGCAGGACCGGACTAAAGTAGTATGGGGCCTTGAGCAGAATTTCACTTGGGGCCCACCACCAACTGTGTTTGTAGATTTTTCTTTGAACTTTTACAAAGTAAACTTGCCAATTTTATTAAATCTTTTAAACAATTTAAAGTATCTTTTACCTATGCTGAAACCATCAAACATTTGATGGTTCTCAATAAACGGATATGAACACTTTAGATCTGTGTTAAATGGTTTGGAGGCCTTAAATTATGTCCAAACTTAATTATTCCATCTGAAAAATGATTAAATAAACTTTATAAAAAAATAACAAATTAGAATAATAGAAATTCTAGAGTTATACATTAAAACCAGCAATAGATTGTGATCCAAAATATAAAAGAAATACTTCATTTTTCAGAAAATGACTCTTGAATGTTTTGCATTATTTATTGGTTAAAATTATTGACTTGTAGTATTTAAAAAAACAACCAATAATATTTTTGCTTTGAAATCAAACTATCTCCAGGTAAAACCTACAGCTAAAACTAGAAATCGAGATATGAATCCATTCCCTTTGTTTGTTTAATCTGCCTCTTTTGTTTGCGCATCATATCAGTTGATTTTTGATGTAAAGGTGACTGAAACTGAAAACAGATTGTTTTCACCATGTAAAAAAATCTGTTTTCACCAGATCTTAACTGGTGTGAGAAATTTAAAGCAGTTTTGACCATTAAACCCCCCAGCCGTCGAGCTGTGTTTAACAATATCTAGTTCATATTACTAGATATTGTTACTAGTTTACATTAAATATAACTGGTTCATACTGATCTTATCTACCTCCGCTAAGGTAGTTCAACCAAGCAGCTCCAAAAAGGTTTTAATCTAACCTGTTGTGCAAGTTCTGATAATTAAATTAATAAATAATTTTTTTTAGATGAGTTAATTTAATAATTTGTACATTGATGCTCTAAGATTTTCATTTATATTTAACTGCTCACCAGCACTACCTGGTGAGCAGTTAAAACCAGTATGTATTGTTCTGGGGTATTGTAAAATAACACTTGAACATTAAAGTGACTTAGATAACACCTTGCTTTTAAAAGTAATCAGAATCGGCATGTAAGGATTGGTAATTGGCCAGAAAACTGCAATTGGTGAACCCCTAAAAAAGGAAAAACAAATGGACCCAAACCACAAAAGATCAAAATTTGCTTTCAGATGCATTAACCCATTTGGGCTGTTTTACATTTACAGATTTGTTTTTGTTTTTTTAGACTGTGGTGCTGCATTCAACCTTAAACTGAACACACTGTATTGGATTACATCATAGATCCTTGTGTCAAACAGCAGCAGAGTCGTTCTTTTGTCTTCCTTTGCAATACAAGCTCTGCTTTCTTTGAACTGCAGCTCCCCGCCCTGATATCTGCAAGGCAAGTTGATAGGATTTCTTTGTAGCTTTTGGTCCAAGTAGTGATAAAAACACATAAGAACTGGTAAGAACTTGCCATATAAATGTTGAGTAGAGTTTGTATTGAAGACAAATCAGCACATGAATTAGCAAAACGCCTCACTGTTTTCTTAGTAAGTCAACCAAGGAGTTGTGCGTCAGGATGGGAGCATGTTCGTGCAAAGCAAAGAAGTTTAAATTAAGTAACCAAGCAAAGTGCAGAAGCATGTAGTTTATTTTTAATACCATAAGATCTTTAAAGTATACCTGATTATTCTTGATCATATTTCATTGGATGTTTGGCTGTAATAGTGAGGAAACAGGCCTGATGGGCAGCTCCTCTTTTCCCCCACCTCCACTATGTACTGGTTACTGGAATCCCGAGGTTCTAATAAGATATGACTCAAACTTGTACTTCAGAGTTCATACAGCAAGATTTTGAGGTGGATTGTTGTCCTCTGAGTCGGCCATGTTTGTTTACTTGGAGCTCATGTTTGATGAAGACTTGTCACAAAAACACATTTTTCTAGACCATTAATTGTCCCAGAAGTTACTGCGATAAATGATATTGTTGTTTTGAGACCATTTTCAAATATCATTATGGAAATGGCATAATAATAATGCAAGAAAACGCACATCCCTAAAGTAAATGTATGTCTTTATCAATTTTTTCACAAAAATGCTCAACTTGCGACGACGATAGGATGCTAGTTGGTGACGGAAACTGAACTGCAGATCAACGTGGGCATCATTTCTGTTTGTGGAAAAGGTTTTCACTTTTTTCCATTTGTTTTAACCTTTAGCTTCAAAATGGTCCACAAGTATATTCTGCCTGGCGTTGCCTAAACTTCCTCTGTTCACACATAAACATCAGCCACATGGCTCGTGGTTTTCTGAGCAGCTGGGGAATTTCTTTCTGCATCTCCTCCTTTTGTTGACCAAATTCTGCCATTTTTAGTTTTTGAAAACTCATTTAATGAAGTTTCTGTTTGTGTCAACTTTTCATCATCTCTGCAGCACTGGAGAGAGGTTTTCCAAACCCTCCAACAGCTGGTTAAAGATGTCCTGCTTGTTGTTTTACAGATTATTTCATTTCCCTCCATGTTGGCATCAACAATTAAAGTGGGATTGTTCTTCCTTACATGGAGCCTACATGAGTGGAAGCAGGTTTTTGGGGTTGAATTTAAATATTTCTGGTTTGAAATCGCCTTTTTAAGGTTAGGCGTGTTGTGGCCACTCTTGTGCATGTCTGGAATGTTTTAATCCATTTGTGGATCTCGTCTGGGCACGTGTGAAGAATTCCTTGCAACCCAAACGTGAATAAATATGCTTTTTAAAGAAGTTTCTATTGTCCATAAGCTCTACTTTCTGAAAACTTGACTATGAAGTTGAAGTTACATTGAAATTCCTGCTCATGCAAACAATAACCCAGTAAAAATGTTGTTTGAGACGATAAACCTTCTGCTGGTTTGTACGTTTGGTAAATGCAGACCATTTTAGAAACATTTTCCATTCTTGTTATGAAAAAGCGTCGTTTCTGTGTCGCTGGAGCGTTTTGGCGTCCTCTGAGGCCTCCTTGCACTTTTCTTGCTGGGTTCTTATAGAAACCTGTGGTTTTAAAGCACTTGGGACATTTTAGCTTTGATGTGCAGCGCCCTGCAAAAGTGGTGCAGCAGATATTTCATGGACGTCCCCTGGTTAGACTCGGAAATACCTTTTAAATAGCATGAGAACTTTCTTCTGTCAGGTTTCACCAGTTGCATTTCCATTAAGCCCCTTTAGTCTAGTTTGGAGAGGTGGAAACTTTGTCATCAAAGGCTGGATGTGGTTTGGTTCCGTGTGGTGGAAAAAAAAAACTCAAGTAAACAATGATGTGCAGAAATTGTAAAGCAATAGACATGTGACTTTTATATAATGCAGTTTAATTCTTTCTTGTATCCATGTTTAGATTGCAGCAGTGCTTTCTGATGGGATCCACAAGCTCTTCCTAATCAACTTGCCGTGGCTTGCAGGCTGCCTTCGAGCGCCTCTTTTATTTTACACCAGATTATCCAGCACTGCTTGTAAATTATCTCAACTCTATAAAGAACACACTGCAAAAACACAAAATCTTGCCAAGTAGTTTTAGTCTAGTTTTTAGTGCAAGTATCTTAGTACACTTGAAAAGAAACAGAATTATCTTACAAGTACATTTTCAGCAAAAAATAGGAGCTTGTTTTAAGTCAATAATTTCTTATTTTTAATAAAGTACTAATTCTAGCGGCAGGTTATTTCTTGTAGCAAGACATTTTTCCTTTGTCATAAGTGAAATAATCTGCCAATGCAACAATTACTTTCATGAATTTAAAGAAAAATATTGACTTAAAACAAGCTCCTGTTGCTGAAAAGTTACTTGTAAGCCAGTTTTGTCTCAATTCAAGTATACTCGGATGTTTACACTAGAAACTGGTAAGATGTTGTTTTTGCAGTGTAGGAATGAGGTTGTGTAGCTTGGAGACAAATGTCTTTGACGGCGTCAAAGAGACTGTTTAACTTTGACCTAAATTATTTTTCATTGTGGGATTAAAGCTGCAGTATGTAACTTTTACAAAAATATAATTTTCACATAAAATGTGAAAATATTGGTTAAAAAAAAAAAGTCCGGAGCAGGATCTGAGCGCTGTCAATCAACCTCGTGTTCTGCTCAGTTTGCTAATGGTGGAGAAATAACTCACCGTTACAAGTAAACAATTTTTCTTGCCGCTATCGATGGCTATGCTAACTAGCATTAGCACTCAAGGCAGGCTACGTTGTGGTGAACCAGCAGAGGATAAATGGGAGTGTGTGAGTGGCACGTACACAAGAGTGATTGACAATGCTATTTGTACTTGTCAGGTACAAATAACTGACATGTCAGGGTAAAATTAAAACTGAAAATAAAAAATAGTAAAACATATTTACAAAATATCAAACACTTTTTTTTTTTGCATAAAATGCACCATCCAAGGTTGATACTTCTTCAAATGTCCTATAAAAATAAATGAAGGTGCATACACAGTCTGTACAGGCATTGTACAACTAGAACAACTTTGCTATCCGTTGTATTCCTCAACCTGCACAATGGTGCCAATTTTTAAAATATTTCATAAATAATCGTTAGTTGCAGTCTTAGTTAAGCCAAAGTTCATGCTACAGGTTGTAAGTTGACATGTTTATTTAGTAAAAATGGATGTTTTTATTTTCTCAGTGATTAAACCATATTTTCCACTTCCTTTCTGATCATACGAAGCAATGACATCCTGGCATTGCAGAACCAAAAGGGGAATTGCTTCTTGGTCAATGTTAACTATGTTGCTAGTTCTTTAAATGAATTTAATGCTTCAAATACCAGAGTTGTGCCATTTTCTGCACCAGGTTCTGCTGAGCCACGTCTCTGTCACATTATGGGGCTGCCTGGAGATCAACCAGTGGTTCTGCTGTTTTAGCAAAACATGCATAGATTACAGATCAGAAACATAATTTTATAGAGGTTTATAGAATATAAATGTGCCAGTAGGGTACGTGTTTATGCAACATTTTCTTATGAGTGATATGTTTTATCCTTCAGATCCTCCCAGTGGATGAAAAGCGCCTTTCATTTTGCTTGGCCTTTCAACAATGCTTTTTCTTTCCCCCATGAACCTTTGAGTGCTTTTCCTGGAAAATCTCTCAAGGTTTCAGCCCCGTATTGGAGGTGCTGCCCCCCCCTTCTCTTTGTTGATAACCAATAATTAGAGTAGAAATGGGTACCATGGTAACTAGGAAAATGGGACCAAAACTTTTGTTCTCACTTGGTTTGTTTATCATGCTGGGTTTCTCAGAGTGCCGTGTATTAGACAGAGATGGATTTGGTTAGCAGAGCGGACAGAAAAGCTCTGCAGAACTTTTGGCTCCTTGTGGGTTCGGTTCTTCAGATTGCTGGACCTTCTTTGTGTTTTTTGCTCGACTAGCTGTGTTGATGAAAATGACATGATTTGGTCAGGTTATGCATTTGGGGCTCAAACCAACGATTACTTTAACTATCGATTAATCTGATAAAAAACTTTGGTACATTCTGCAGATTTTTCATTAACTACTTGCACTTTTTTATATGTTAGAAATGCATTAAGAGAGTCAAACTTTTTTCTTTTAAAATAAGAGCATCAGGACTTCATTCCCTAAAATGCAAACAAAAGATTCATTTAGTGTTGGAGATTTGTTTTGCAGATTTAACTGGATGTAGTTAAAACTGAGACACTTGATGAAATCTGGGTGAAACGGATTTACAAACGTTTTTATATTGAATGATAAATGTAAATGCAGTTTAATACAGTTTTGGCTTAATTACTGCTAAGTGTGGCCTGTTTTGAGTCTTTATTCTGTAGTTAACAATTGATTGATTACTAAATTAGTTTATTTCAATAATCGATCCATCAGTTAATTGTTTCAGCCCTAGTTTTTTTTTCTTTTTAACAAATACACTTGAATAAAATAAAGGAATATGAAGAAATGAATCTCGTTCTGAGTCGAGATATTTCAGCTAATTCTTCCTTGATGAATTTTTGTAAGTTGGCCCCAATGAATGATTTTGATCATGACTTGGATTTGGTTGCACCTCTTTACTTGAGGATGTGCTTCAGATCATTTTCCTGCTGTGTAATGTAAGGGTTCGTTGTACATCTTTCAAAATAACTCCAGTTTGTTTACTTAAAATCTGGTCCGTTTGGGAAGGTGTGGGTGCGTAATCGAACTCTGATTTAGCCCTGGTCCGCCTACAAACCTTGGTCTCTGTGGACTTTGTTACGGTTCGAATGCAAACACCAAGATACTGCTCCAAAAGCAGGAAGCGGAAGTAGTGCAGGGCATTCTGGGTAAATACAACCAAAACAAGTGTGAATCTAGTACTAGCCGAGGAATGTCTTGTGGTCTTTTACCAAATACAATCACTGGAATCTGATGCTGCTCCATTTTTGTTTACATTTTCTGAAGAAGGAAATTGCACTCTGTATCGTTTCCTTCAGTGGTGGAGGTGAGGAACAGGTTTTTAAATTAGTTTAACTGCTTGACACAGTAAAAATGTAGCCAATGTTCCGATTTTGGTCCTCAGTCACCTGAATTTGAAGCTTTTAGCTGAAGGTTTTATGGTTTTTTTCTGAAACACTGTTGCTGTAAAGGATGCACACCTTCCAAGAAGTTACATTTTTGTCTTGTAAATCCAGTAAATATTTTTCCAAAAGGATTTGGGATCATCATTAATGTTAGATGAACCGCTCTCTTTCTTACTGATAACATTTGACACAAAAGCCGTGTTTCCATCAACCTTTTATTTTTTTCGAGCATTTTGAATTATCGCATCAGCAAAGGTTGATGGAAACGGCAAAATTTAAAATGGTTATTAATTTCACTAAAGCTGTCAAGCCAAGTTCTGCCAAATCTGTGCTTTTTAGTATTAAGGACGAGTGTCCATTTGGTCCAGATGATGCAGGAAAACAGAGTATTAAAAAGCAATTTCTAGATTAGATGGATGAGTGAGAGAAAAATCAGCTTTATGAAAGGAATCAGGCCCTTTTCTGCTGGAGAATAGCATTTTGTCTGCACACGTCCCTAACCCCATACGCTGAGATGCTGCCTGCCGTTGTCATGACGACCTGCGTGCAGCTCTGCAGCTTTTATTTTCTCTGATATGTGGAGACAATAAATGTAATATTGAGTGATGGGTGCTAACGTGATGCTTGAAGGCTTGTTGGTGTTCCTGAAAAGACCGCAGCTTCCTTCTTCTTCTTTAGCAAACAAAGACAACAAGTAGCCAACCCAGCTGCTGAAAAAAATTAAATACATTATCTCTGTTTAGACAATAAGATTTTGTATTTAAAAAAACCCTCTGTTTTGTCACTAAAATAAGGTTCACAGGCATAGAAGGCTTGAATGCATGGGACTTTAATATTTGCTGCATTCTGGGCCGATGTTCATATTCAAGGTTTCCCCCAGAAATCTGGCGCCCCTACAACCAAGCACCCCAGTGGTAGGGGTGCTTGGGCAGGTCACCATTTCCCCCACTGTGTTTGTGTTTTTATAAATGGACAGGATATTTTTGAAATAATAAATGAACAACAATGCAAATACAGAAGTGGATTAAATAAAGCTTCTTTCTGCAGGTTGTGTATGGATAATCAAATGCCATTATCTTTTTAAATGTCTAAGAATTACTGGCTTGTTCTAGATAAACCTAGCTTAACTCTGTGCTATCAGTTTTACTAATGTATAAAAACATAGAATTTAAGGTAAAGAAATTACGCTTAGCCTGGAGGGGGGGCAAGTAAAGCCTGGCAGCCCGTCAGGCTTATAATACCCCATAGTGATCTTGTGATGAATAATTTTGCGATATGTTGTGCAGCTCTGTCAGTAGTTCAACACAATAACACAGAAATCAGTCAGCCAGTGTTTGGACTGAGCCCTTTCACGATACGACTTCAACATCCATCCATTTTCCTGCACCCTTGTCCCTTACTGGGGTCGGGAGGGTTGCTGGTGCCTCTCCAGCTGTCGTTCCGGGCGAGAGGCGGGGTCACCTCGACAGGTCGCCAGTCTGTCGCAGGGCAACACAGAGACACACAAGACTAACAACCATGCACACACACACTCACACCTAGGGAGAATTTGGAGAGGCCAATTAACCTGACAGTCATGTTTTTGGACTGTGGGAGGAAGCCGGAGTACCCGGAGAGAACCCACCATGCACAGGGAGAACATGCAAACTCCATGCAGAAAGACCTCGGGTTGGGAATCGAACCCAGAACCTTCTTGCTGCAAGGCAACAGCTCTACCAACTACGCCACAATTTTTAGGATTCTTTCAGTTTTGTTTTTTGTTTCTCTAACATACTGATATCAGTACAATAAACAAAGCTATGCCGATATTATAACCGATGCTTATTTCTGTCTTTTGCTTTTTGTGTACATGTTTCAAGAAAGGGATTGATATAGTGGGTTTTTACGGGATTTTCTGTCTGAAATCTGAATGACAGAAATCGATTCCTGTGTTGCTAGTACTGTGACGTTTGAAACCGTTATACTTGTGATTTTTTTTTTTTTGTCGGCTAGTGTGTGTCTCAGGTTTTGAGACTATCGGCCGACAGTTTCAAAACTGTGTAGATTGAACGGAGCATTAAGGAAACGAGGAAGGCAGGGTCAGCGGAGAGCACTGGAGTGGAGCCTTTTTTAATTCAGTGCCATCAATAGAATGAGAAAAAGGCAGGAAGAGACGATAAAACCGATAAATTAAAATGAGGTCGATAATTTTCATTTATCGTGCGATTAATTGATTTGTTGTTTATCGCGACAGGCCTAATTATGGGAACAGTTTTGGTTTGTAAATGGTGATTTTGTATTTCTGTTGACTTAAAATTACTATGTAAGAACCACCAGTCATTTAGTCATTTGTAAGAAACATCTTATTGAACAGTCTGAAAACTATAAAGAATATATTTGCTCTCTTTTGTAAATGCAGTATATACATCTAATTTTACTGTAAGGATGTCACTGCAGGCCTATTTTGGTTTAATAGCCTCTTGCTACAGCTGAGGATGCTCATGCTGAGGCTTTTCAGCGGCTGACGTTTCAGATTGGCTATGCTCTGAGCCTCTTAACAAAAGCCACAGTTCACAGACACAGTCGCACGAAGCCACATTACCGTCTGTGATGATATTCAGGATGCGCCGTAGCATGCTCTGCCTTTTCAACCCGCCCACGGGAACAATTAGATCACTGGGGAGTGCTGCACAAGTGGCCTGCGCTTATGGAAAGTTATACATCTAAAGCTGTTCTCTGGTTGTTTTGTCGTTGCAAGATCGGGTTCATTGCCTGTCATGGAGCCTTTTTGGTGAATTCTTGTGAACAGCTTCTGACTTGTTGCTGAACTAAAACCGCTGCTTCCTTTTGCACAAATGTCAAAAGCTATCCTTCCTCAGAAGATGGATACTTTTTGTCTTTTGTTCATTTGTTTCTTCAGAAGTGCCACATTTTAGGCTTCCTTCTTGGAGAACTTTTTAACAAAAACAAGAACATTGTGTTTGGGGAAGAAAGTCCTGCAACTTTATTGATACAAGAATCTGCCATCACACAGCTGGACCCGGACAATAAATTGGTAATGTGTATCAAAACCAATAGATTATCCATCTGATACAATATTCACTGAACTCCGGACCAGAACCGTACGGCATTCTGGGACATGTAGGCAGATGTAGCTGCTCAACAAGGTTGGAATGAACTAACTCTTTGTGGTTACCTAGCAACTCACTCATTCTTTGGTTACCTAGCAACAACCTGAGTAACTTCTGCAGCAGCAGCTTCAGGTTTGGCCACTGTTCCTCGTAACTGGTTAAAATAAAAAACGACTTGGAGTAAAACCTGTGGATCAAACAGGAGAAAGGTCGCACCTCCAGCTGGGCAGCATTTCAGATGTTTAAGACAAAAAACGTAATCAATAATTATTTATGTCGACCAATATGAAGCGCTTGTATCATAAGTTAGTTTTTTCCCCCCCTAGCCATATCGTCCTGTCCTTCAAACTGGTCAGCAGTTTTCATAGATTTTGGAGTGTTGCGTAACACTAGAGACTTTGTTTTTGTTTTTTTAAATAAAAATGACTTTGATGAAAACTTTTTTTCCCCTTTCAGCCTCTGCAGATGGTTAAAAGCAGAAGTAGACGCTTAATTTAACTTATTTTATTGACTTATTTGAATATATACTTTGCAAATCACTGGTTCAGTAAGTGAACTGGTTTTAAATGTTTAAACATGAAATGTTGTTTTCTCCCTTCTACCTCCAGAAACTCTGGGGAGCAAAACCTGCGTCCTAAAAAAACCATTAGATTGCTTCATTTTGATCACATTTTGGTTAATTTTGCGGTAGGTGGACTTTTATTAATTACACAATCCTACTAAAATCATAAACATTTTTGGCCCTTGTTAAAAACATAAAGAAAAAATGTTGATTTTCAAGCCAATTTTATTGGGACTGGAACAAAATGTTTGGATGTGACAAAGATGATGTTCTAACACATTGGACCTTATTGTATTTTTCTTAACCCTTTCTACAGTTGTGTTTATAAAAGACAAAAATTATGCATTGGGATGGGCATTTATGTGCATCATCTACTGTGAAAAATGTAAGAATTTTCATCTGTAGTCAATTAAAATTCAATAGAGGTTTAAAAAAACCGAAGTGACCTTATTATCAGAAATATCATGAATAAAGGTTGAAAAACATGATTGCATGCAGTTACTGGTGCAGTTTATTGATCTAAGTTGCTTTTACGTCATGTCCAGAAGAAGCATATTTCAAACAGTATTTGTTTGAGGTGCCGTTAATGTTGTGATATGCAAACATAGCTGCCAAAAAACACAGTAATAGTTTATCACCACAGTAACACAAAATATTGTGATACAATTTCAAGTCCAGCTATTTTTCACCCCTATTATGCAAAATAAATTTGAGTATCTGTTATAAGAAGTATTATTTTCCATATTTAATAGATTGGCTACAATGCAACTGATAAACTGACTGTATTTTAAGGTTGTTGTTCCAGATGACAGGCAGTTTGGTTCATCCTGAAGGCAGGGAATGGTTAAATTTTAAAGTAACCTCAATCATAAACATTTCTACATTTACAAAGTAAACTGTAGAAATGCAAGTTTACTTTGCATTTCTCCCTCCCTCAAGGGGGGGGGAGAAATAATGCTGCTTACATTATTTCCATGTTTTTGTTTAACTTCAGGTACAAAATGTACTTCTTGGTGTAGCGAGTCCACATCCAGATTTTTTTCATTTTTTTCTTCTCCCTCTGATCTAGACCTGCCATTTTTTTATTTATTTATTTTTTTGCCACAGCGGATGCTCTGGTTCATTCTGCCATCTGATCTGTCCTCTCGAAATGCCACCGTGGCGCCCGTCTCCATGGCAACCCTTCTGCCTCTGACATCAGTACCAGCACTCCGCAGCCAACGAGGGAGGGCGAGAGAACAAGAGCCTTGACACCGAAATCCTGTTGTGTGATTCAGGAGGGGATGTAATTTGGGCGCTCACAGCTGCCAGGACGAGTCGCCAGTTAAACGCACCAACCAATCAGGCGGCCGGCTGCTCCGGTGCGACCAAACCACGCCGCAACGCGTCCCCGCGCTCAGACGGACGGTTTTTAATGCTAACGGTTCTAGCGCCCAGCCAAAACAAACGCAAACTGCTCGGCTCGCGTGTCGTCAAGGGGAACAAACGGAGGCTGTTTGGTGATGCAAAGTAAAAATTTGCACAATTGATCCGTTGGCTTTGATCTTATCGCGTGTGGCCTTGTTTTCTTTGCCAGACTGTGGTTGCAGAAGCTGCAGTTTCCTTAAAATCTGCTTGTGTGTTCTCTCCTGACGACTTCCTCATTTGAGTCAACTTTAAGCACAGACAAGAGTCGTGCAAATGTTCTTGAAAATCTTCCTACTCTTGCTATTCAACAGTTTTATTTAAAGGCTAAAAGTAAAATAAAAAAACATTTGCATGGTCTTACATCTCCATCCTTTCACATGAGCGAGCATTCTTAATTGTTACAGCATTCAGCTTCTATGCACCACAGATCTTCTAGAAAACAGCTGAAACGCTGACTTCCTTTAAATCCAGACTACACGTCCACATGTTTAGAGTTTTTTTTGAACCATAGAAAATGGACCAATAGACTTCAATAGACTTGGTGTGTATTGATGATATTGTCACTCGACTAAACGATACGTAATGTTTGCTACTGGCTTCTCAGTTAACTGTATCATGTTTTTATAATGTAAAGCACTTTGAACTGCCTTGTTGCTGAAATCTGCTATAGAAATAAACTTAATTTATTGATTAACATCAGCAAGGAGACAAATGTTGATTTATTAGTGGCTATATTTGTTAACCATTTTACCAGTGTAACTCTGGTAAAATGTCAGTCATTGCCTTCACCATACAGTTGAGGCGTTGATGTTTAAAAACATTTTTCGTTACTTTTGGATTTGAGTTACTGTTCTTAACAAACAAATCAATTCTGGCTGATTCTGCTGAGCTTGTTTTTTTGTTGTTGTTGAATGAATTAATTTAATTTTACTATAGTGATGATTTTACTTGTTGGGATTTCCACTTTCTGCCTGCCCACGACCGTTTTACTCTGAGATCGATGAACTTTTTGATCTGACCTCCTTCTGCTTCCTATGAGGAATGAGTCAAACCAAAACAAGTTGAGATTGTTACAATAAGTCCAGGTTAATGAGTTCACAGAAAAACTGAAACATGTTAATGTAAGAGTGATTAAAACCATCCAGCGTTTACCTTTCATCGAGAAACGCCGCACCAATCCCCCACTTATTTCTCTTGTTTTCAATAGATGGCTGGCAGAAAATATGGGTTTATGTTTTCTGAATCCAGATGGCGTCGGGTTTACCAAAGCTTATCCTGACAGTATAGTTTTAATTTTTATTTCATGTAGTAATTTTTCAACTTTCATCTGAGAGTAGCAGAAAATTTATGTATTCTGGACTATTTAACAAAGTAGATTAAAAAGCAGCACCACAAATAATCATTGCATTTCTAAAGTAAACAGTGTTATTCCTTTATACACATGAATACTGAAGGCTTCCACAGATCAATATCTCCTCGTCTTCTGCTATTTTCCCTTACTGAATGTTTTAAATAGGAGAGGTGTGCAGTTTTTCTGAAATTGCTAATGTGGTTAATGTTTATTAAGGTTGTTTGGGTGTGTAAGTACACTCTCTCTCACCCTAATGTAAAAGTGGACTTTGACCTGAAACGGAATAAACTGCACCACAGCGCAGCGATAACTGAGTCTGTGCACGGCGCGAGAAGGGAAAGTTTCTGCATCAGTCACTTCCTCAGACGTTTCCTCACAGCTGGGTCTTTCTCACCACAATGATTTGGTAATTTCTTTTTGCATCGGGCAAACTAAAGACATACAGCGTGAGTTGTTTTAACTGTTAAAGCTTATGTTTTTAAGGTTTAAAAAGAATGCAACAATCTTCTGCTGCATGCAAATGTAGCAGGAGGAAAAACCTCAAATAGGGACCATCAGATTTTATTTTACATTCATTATGCAATGTGTTTGTAAAAATCTGGGTTCCTGTTTAGCGTTGGCAGAGGAATTAAAGCACTTATCTGTCTATGAACGTATATTACCACTCTATAAATGTCTGGCTTGTGCGTTAGCTCACACATGACGCCAGTCAGGATGTTTTGTCTGATGTTTCAGCCTCAGATCTGAACGTCAAGCCTGAATGTTCATATCAGCGAGCTTCTCCCCTTCCTCTTTAACATCATCCTGGTTACAGTCCTGTTGCATAACGCTGCTGCTGCAGCAGCAGAGAAAAAGCCTTGTGTTCTTGTTGCCGTGGAAACGCCTCTCTACCCCCCGAGCCCTCTACCCGGCGCTCCTCTCTTACACACCGAGCATGCTCAGATGAAATTTGAAATTAACATGCAAAGGAAACAGGAAGAGCATCCAGAGTATAATCTCTTGTAAATGATGCACAGATCCTTTAATCTCTGTAAAGATAGAAATATGTAGCTACTTGTGTTCTAGCTGCTTCCAAAGGAGAACATCGTCTCAAGCATTCATGTTTGCATCCAGAAAATTCTAAAAATGAGTATTAACTTTTATTTTCCAGATCTGTGTAAGTAGGAGAAAGAGGGAGGAAAAGAGTATGAAAATGGTCTTGGACGGTTCATAGACCAAGAGACAATAAATAAGATGAATATAAATAAGATCAACTTTCCAGTTAAGTTCTTCATCAAGACTTTATTAGACTTTTAATTTTTTTTGTACCCAAATTTCTATGAAACTCGTTCAAAAGTTTACAGGTGTTTTCACGCCTGATAGTCCGGTAGGTTTGGTTCAGTTTGGAACCAAAATTGAAACATTCGTTGCATTTTCAGCAGCTGTGGTTCGTGTTCACACAGCCCTGCATCAAACTAGCCAAACTAATCTAAAAACCTATTCCCCTCCTCGCCTGTGGGGGCGCTGCACTAAGAACTACTGAACGAAACGACATGACAACCTGTGAACACGATACTGAGCGCAACTTCCTTCTTCACAGAATAAAAAACAAAAATGGAGTAGATCAGATTAGGATTTCTCTTTTTGCCTTTGGTAAAAGACTACAAGCTATTTTTTCCGCTAGCAGTAGTTGCCGCATTTGTTTTGGTTGCATTTACCCAGAATCCCCTGCGCTGTAGTCCACTTAATGATTTTGGAGCGAGACTTTTAGGCAAAAGGACCAAACCTTCTGGGCAAACAAAGTGTAATTGGATTAGATTGGACTAAACGGGGCGATTTTCTTCTTCATTCAACGTTTGTTTTTAGCTGCACTCTAAACTAAATGAATAAAACCATCGGACAGTGGATTTCTTTGAATTTGTCAGGTTGCTCAGCATTAAGCTGCCCATCATTTTATTTGAACCTAACCCACAGACTGGTCTGTCCTCGGTTCTGTGAAAACGTTTCTGATAAGGCGGAGTGATCCAGAACCCGGTTAACTGGCGCCATCGTAAAACACTCAACTCTTTGTACTTTCCACTTCCTCAAGAAGTTCCTTCTGGTTTACTGCTGAGCAAACTCATAGTAAACTGATCGCACTCGTAATGTGTGTTATGAAACTAAAATGTTTGTTGCCAAATTAATCAACAGGTTTCATTTCTTTATTTCATAAAATGTTGAATTGGTTTTAGTCATTTCTCATGTTGTGCAAAATAAAGACGCTTGGATTGTAGTGGCAGATCATGAGTATCATAAAAATTAACTTTATGCAGCCTTTTTTTAATTGATTAACTGTACTCAAGGTTTTTCACACAGTCAAGAATCCCCTGTAGCAGTCTGTGTTATAGTGAAAATAAAGAAGCTTCTGACTGAAGGTTGTTTTATGAATGGCACATCAATCCTACTGTTTTTGGGGGGAAAAAAATGCAATGCATTTGTTCAGGACAACAGTCGCGCAAAAAAATTGTGATTTATCGCTAAACTGCACACAGTAACTGCATTTAATCTTATTTTCAAGTTTGATATATTTAATGACAAAATCCCAACAATGTAGACTGTTCGGGGGAATTTAAACGTCATTAATTGGAATTTATTGTGGAAACAAATATAATTTTATTCCAATAAATGATAAACGACACAATAAATGCCCACATTTTCAACAGTCGATTTTTAAACCTGACTTAATAAAGCTTTATAATAAATGATGTCATAAAAAATGCAGATTGTTTATCTGCATAAAGGCCAAAGATCTGATTTATCTGTTCTAGTGCATTTAATTTAATGACAGGAAATAGTCCAGATTTTTCTGTATTTAATGTCAATCGCCATCTAGAGCTTATAATGTGTTCTTTAGTTACTTTTCTTGGTGTTTAAACATACAAAGTAATATTTTGGGGAAATTAGTTGGGGAAAAATACATTTGTAACCTAATTATTTAGCTTTTTCCAATGATTTTTTTAAAGAAAAAAGAAGGAAAGAAACTCAAAATATGCAACTAATCTAATTTAAATTATGCTGAAATAAATTAGCACCTGTCTTATGCAGATTGTGCATGCATTACGTTTTTTAAAAACACTGCCGGCTGCTAGTAATTGATGCCAGTTGGGCTCCAGGTTTGAGCTGCAGCCTGTTACACACCACAGTATCTGCTGGAGTGGAAGAACAGTAACATGGATAACTATTTACTTTCCTCCCACGCAGCCATGCACACACACATTCCTCCGGAGCGAGTAGAAAGGAAGGTCACTCATATTTCCCCTCGCAGAAGGCTGGCACACTTGTGTTTACATTTTAGTCCTTACACCCCCGTCACTATAGCAACTCGTTTCTTATTTGGTCCCATTGTGTGGGAGTTTTTTTTGCAGACATTAGCGTCGCTTGTAATGTGCTTGGCTTGGATGTAAACGGAGAGATTCTGGGATGAAGGGGGGAAAACAGAAATATTGCAACACTTTTTCTGTCTGTTATCTGGAAGTGCAGCAGTGTTGCACAATTTCTTTGCTGCCTGCACCAAATGGCTGCGCCGCGTTTGGAGTCTGGATTCAGGGAGCATTTAAATTCAGAGGCGGCACCAGGAGGCCAGCAGTTCCAGCACTGAACATGTGAAGGAGCATTTTCTGCTCGCATGACGCCAAAAAATATTATTATATGAAACTTATCAGCTAATAAAATGTGTGAAGATGCAGGTCAGGAAATTAAAACACAAAAATGTATTTTGTTTCTGTAATTCAGTTTAAATGAACCCTGCATGGCAGCGGTGACCAAACTTATTGACATGAGGTTGGAAGCAGGTTGGGGCCACAAATATTTAAGTTTGACATTATTAAAGTGATATTTTTGTGTCTTTTTTTAATTTGATCTGCTGCACTGATTTCTTTCATATTACAGATACTTCTCTGTTGTTTGTCTTAAATAACTTTTGTAACAGAATAACATTTGGAACTGGATTACTCATTTTCCAATGTTACTCTGACTCAGCTGTGCATTTCGACTTAAACTACTGAGATTGTTGTACCTTGGTTTAATGCAGGGATGTCCAAAGTCTGGTTCGGGGGCCATGTGTGGCCCTTGAAATGATTTTGTTTGACCCCTAACCTCAAGACTCCAAAAATGTGGAAATTGATTTTCTTTCAACAATAAAATATTCTGAAGCCTTTCTTTAAATTTCTGGTAAAGCAAATGTGTGAAAACTCAAAAGTAAGTTTCTCTGAACAAGTTCAAGCCTGCAGGATCAGATCAGTGAAATCTCCATTAGTTCCCAAATCAACGCACGTAAAATAGTGACTTGTTGTTTTTGCGTTAAGCTTGACTTGAAGTCATTTAAAAATACAAGCTTTTCCCGTTTTGGGGAAGAAAAATCCTGTTGCTGCTGCAGAGTTTTGCAACAGAAGGCAAAAAGCCTGCAGAGTAAGCAGAAAATCAAAGATCTCCCAGAGGATAATGCCTGAACTCAACATGGCCTGTAAAGAACACACACACACGCCTTTTTAATAATTCAAACTCCTTTAGCTGTAACATTTTAAGCTATTTTATCTAGAGGGGAGGAAATTATGCTTTAAAACAAATGAATTGCTTTACTTATTAATTTTAGGTCAATATTGTTAAGAACTAGTTCTCAGCTCTTGACTAGCTTTTGTAAACAGCACATTGAAACCTGACATTTCCTGTCCTATTTGGTTTTAAGTTTAAAAGCTTTCCAGCAGCAAACCACAGGAAGGAAGCGGCGTTCGTCTCGCAGCTCAGCGACTCACTGCTGCCTCTGCACAAACATTTCTCCTGCCTCTAAATCCATCCAAAGTATTTCATTCCCCAATTTACACGTCATTATTGATACAGGAGATATTCTCTATTTGGATCATCATGAAAACTGTAGATTAAATATTTGTTTTACATTACAAAAGTACAGAAAAATTACTATTTAAAGAAAAAGTGATAAATATATTTAAAGTTTTGGTTTTTAGGTCTTATTATATATAGCAGCTATAACTGCTACCGGTGTATATAAAAAAAAAAAAAAGACTTAAAACAGGGGTGTTCAACCAGGGGCCCGGGGGCCATTTGCTGCCCTTGGATTAATTTTGTGTGGCCCATCATTGCAGTTTAAGAATACCGCCAATATTTCAATCCGGATGAGATTTTCTGTGTTGAGTTGAGTTTATATTTTGAAAATGTTAAGTTCAGCACAAAGACCTTTAGACCATTAATTTTATTTCATAATCCAGGAAGTTTTTACTTAAAGACAAACTTTGGCAACCCAACCATCTCATTTAGCTAATTACAGTGAAGGGTGTTGAAGAAAAAGTTTCCTTTTGTTGCTTGGAATAAACAAAAAAACATTTTATAGACTTAAACAGCTGAAAATAATAAACCCAAAAACGTAAATGACATATTTAGGCCAATATAAGACATGTGTTTTATTTATTGTTGTTCTGGTAAAAGAGAGAATTAAAATAAATTGGGGAGAATCAAACATTTTGGCCCCTGAATGCAGATGTTTGGCCCCCTTTGCCAAAAGTTAAAATGCCCCAGACTTAAAATTAACGTTCAGCCTGGTGGAGCAAATACAGCCTGGGGGCCCGCCAGGCTGACGATATAGATGAGTTTAATGGTCATTGTGGGAGGATTAAAGCTACTGAACTTTGACACGTGTTGACATGAAATGTTTTTAAACTTTCCTTTGATTTTCTTTTTTTAATCAAACTTTTGTCTTTTCTCTTTCTCCATCCAGCTCTGCTTATGACCGGGACAACAAGCTCCGCGTGGCCATCAAGAAGATCAGCCCGTTTGAGCACCAGACCTACTGCCAGCGCACCCTGAGAGAAATCAAGATCCTGCTGCGCTTCAAGCACGAGAACATCATCGGCATCAACGACATCATCCGGGCGCCGTCCATCGAGCACATGAAGGACGTGTATCCTGGCGACCGCTGCAAACTTTACGATGCTAATCTCACGTTTTGAAGATGTTTATTACGTTTGTGTTTTTCTCAGGAAACGTCGAGAGCGGCGAGGCTCG
Source organism: Phalloptychus januarius (assembly GCA_902982915.1). Lineage (NCBI taxonomy): Eukaryota > Metazoa > Chordata > Actinopteri > Cyprinodontiformes > Poeciliidae > Phalloptychus > Phalloptychus januarius. Next base: position 518,084 of record CADWAE010000482.1, read on the forward strand.
AACGGCTTTTTGTTTGAGAAGGGATGTTCATTTGTGTTTTTATTACATAATGGCCACCTGTCGCCATGTATTTGCCTCAGATGCTCTTCACTGTTTCCCAACAGCGGCAGTAAAACCGAATCAGACATTCTGTGATCCTGCATCAACGAGGAATCACACAAAACCTACAGAGAATGGTCTGTAATGTGCATCAAATCGGAAAATGGATCCAGAAAACCACATTGTATGATGTGCATTTGTTTTAATAATTACATGAAATAAGTATAAGAAAAGCAGAACCTGATATTTGGAGCAGAAACCTTCGTTTACAGATGTAGTTCTTCCAAACTACAGCAGGGATTCTAGCTGATAACTAAAATCCCTGCAGATCTATTTCAGATGTTTCAGGTCTTATTCAGATTTTCATCTTTCTTCATGTCTGGCTAGTTCAAAGAGCGCTAGCTTCTGGGCAAAGAACTCCTTTACAAACAGATAACGCAACAAAAACATCAACTTTTAGAAGGTCTTTTCCTTAGTTTTATTTTCTATTTCATAATAATTACATTCATTTAGCATTAAAGCTAACTCCTCCACAGCAGGACGTTTCCTTCAGCCTCCCTCTGGTCAAACTTCTCCATTCTGCGCTTCTATGCTAACGTTAGAATCAAATTAACTTGATAAATTCGACTGACTGAAAGACCAGGATGGCAAATAGCATTTCAACAAATTAGCTTGACTTGCATTTTACTAAAACACATTCATGATGAAAAAATTACAATTAAAACATTTCTTAGATTCAGTTTTGCCACTTTGAAAAACTGGACCCAAAAAAAAGATTTTTGTTCATCAAATACTTATTTTCCCTGCTTTGTGGTCGTTTATAACAGTTTAGTTGATCGTTTTTCAGCTCTTCACTCTGAATTTAAAAGCCAGTTTTAAAAAAATTGTTTCTATGGTAACGGTGCCTCGAACGTCTGCTGACCGTTAACATTACAGAGATGAAGAGGAGCTGCTAAGGATTAAATAACTCATTACAAATCGGCTTTTAGTTTGTAAAATCTGACTTCAACACATGCAATGACATTAAGTTTGAGATTTTATCCAAATTAATTTCTGAAGCATTTCTTTGACAATACGCTGCTTTGCGTTCAAACGTTCGGTAGCATTTCTGCGTTTCATATCCACAAGGTCATTGTAGATGCGAGAAAAGGAGTAAATGTCAGCCAAATGGCTCAGAAAGTTAGAGATTAAGTTCAGAAATCTTCCAGAAAAAAAACATGGAAATTTCAGTTTGAAAAGTTAAAAAGTTTCTAGAAAAATTGCACATTTTGAGATTAATCTCAAAAATGTTTTTGTAGACAAAATCTTGCATTTCCGAGTTTGAAAAGTTGAACGCTTGCTTGAAAAAAAATTAAATGTTCAGATTAATCTCAGAAACTTTCTAGGAGAAAACTTTGAAATTTGAAAAGTCAAAGAATTTTGACATGCTGAAATTTTCTGAGTTTCAGATTAAAAGTTTCTGAGGTTTTCTTTTGTTTGTTTTTTTTTGTCTTTCACATTTTCGTCTTTGGGAGCTCAGGATTTTTCAGAGATTAACCTCAAAGTTTCAGTTTTTTTGGTGGAAATTTGCCCCTTTTCTTTCTTCCCCTGTGTAGAAAAGTCTTTTAGTTTCCACACCCTGACGTGTTTAAAGTCTTTAACCTGGGCTGGTGCAGATACATCGTCCAGGACCTCATGGAGACAGACCTCTACAAGCTCCTGAAGACCCAACACCTGAGCAACGACCACATCTGCTACTTCCTCTACCAGATCCTCCGAGGGCTGAAGTACATCCACTCTGCCAACGTGCTGCACCGCGACCTGAAGCCCTCCAACCTCCTCCTCAACACCACCTGCGATCTCAAGGTTGGTCTCTACGGTTCAAGCGTCAGACAAACAGGGAAAGACGCCCTGACTCCTTCTTTCTCTCTGACGTAACGTGTCGGTCATTAAGCAGCTTAGTGACCAAAGATCTCCTGGCTTCCTAAACTCGTTTCCATAAACCCTCACTGACCAGTGTGTGTTTGACGAGTCACACCTGGATTACATCCAAAACCTTATGATGCATGTTTCAGAAGCTCCTTAATGATCCACACATTTGAATCCAATGCATTTAAACTGAACAATAATTGCAATAATAGCCAGCTAATTTAGTTATCGATTAATCCTTAACTACGATACACAGACTCGAAAATAATGGCTAATTGCTGAAATAACACACAGTAATTGAGTCAAAACTGCATATAAAATAAAATTAGCATTTAAGATCAAAAAATACTTTTAATGCAACTTTGCTTGAAAAGTGTCATCATTTACCAAATAATGCAATTATTTACATTTCATGACAGACATGAATATGCAGACTCCTTCATGCTTGAGATGGCCAGTCTTATGCTTCAAATAAAGTGTTAAATATTTTACACTAGGCTTAATGATTCTCTACATAAAATGACTGTTTCACTTTCTGGGATTCCTGCACTTTTATGCAATATTCTAATATTATATAAACTTGTGACTCCATCTGGATGTTAGATGGAATAAAGTTGAAGTAGAAAAACAGTTTGGAGATGAAATGAACTAAAACAAGATGTAAGACTTGAACACGTCCAAATGTAATTTAATTTAAACTAAAGTTCTGTTGTTTTCATGCTTCCTGTCAGATCTGTGACTTCGGTCTGGCTCGCGTGGCGGATCCCGACCACGACCACACCGGCTTCCTAACAGAGTACGTCGCCACACGTTGGTACAGAGCTCCAGAGATCATGCTCAACTCCAAGGTGAGCCGCCAGATTTCTTCTTCCACGCTCAAAATGCCGCGCAGCTCGCTCCACGGTCAGGAAGCATGCATGAAGAGTCTGAGCTGCTTATTTTAGCTGGAGACTTTTCATAATATTAATAATGTGGCTGTTGTTTCGTGACCCTGTTGGTTTTGCAACGTTGCTGTAGCGAAATGGAGAAGCAAACTTTAGTTTCATCAAAATCAAATGCACAAAGTTATTTCTGTGTAAAACTTACCTTAAAATGCTTTAATATTGTTGCTGATTTAGACTTTTGAAGTTTTTTTTACTTTGCTCTTATTAATCTGTACATTAACGAAGCATAAATGTAATTTTTTAACCAATGCATTAGTGAGTGTTGTTCCATATGTCTTTAGTAAACGGATTGTAAATATTTGGATCTTGACGTGTCGTTTTCAGGGCTACACCAAGTCCATAGACATCTGGTCGGTGGGCTGCATCCTGGCTGAGATGCTGTCAAACAGGCCAATCTTCCCTGGGAAGCACTACCTGGATCAGCTCAACCACATCCTGGGTAAATATGCTTCCGACATCCAGACTCAAGAACTGGATCGTTCGGTTATTTCGCTCTGTTTTGTGATGGTTGATTGTGCATCTTTACCTCCAGACTTTCAGTCGGCTCCACAAACCGGGAAAGAAATTTTGCTTCAGGCTTAAAATTTTATATTCAGGCTGTTAAAATGAAACTGGGTTAATGTTTTATATACAGTAAAACATAAAGTTGGCTGCTGCAAGCTGTTCAGTTGGCAAAAAGATAGTGTTACATCTTACTGTCTTTTTATTATACATATTTATATCAACACTTTTATTTGCATTTATTTACTTTATTATTATTATTGGAGCCTGGCAATTAAATGTTGCCCAATATGTCAATGACCCTCTGTCTGAATAGATTAATCGTGATTAATCGATTACTGAAATATCCTCCAACTAATTTAGTAATCAAATAATCGCTAAGAGTACAGACTCTAATAAATGTAATTCACTAAAATAACAACTAACTCAGAGCAGTAATTAAAAAGATGTATAAAAATATACATTTTAGATGAAAAAATCTTCTTTGTAAATATTTTCTATCCAGAACTCGTGGAAAGCTGAGCTTCACTGCACAAATACAAAATCTTATCAAGTATTTTTCTGTCTAGTTTCTAGTACAAATGTCTTAGTTTTGTCTTATTTCAAGCGCAGTAACTTACAAGCAACTTTTCAGCAAGAAATATGAGCTTGTTTAAGTCAGTAATCCCTTAGTATTCATGAAACAATTAATTGAAAATGTCTTGTTAACTACCAAAGGGACAAGGACTTTTTGCATCATATTAAAGAATTACTGACTTAAAACAAGCTGCTATATTGTAGTTTATTTAATGTATCTTGGTGCAAAGCTGTGATTTATGAACTAACAGTATTTTAAAGGTTAACACATGGATGAGTTTCTCTGGATGTTTAATCCAGGAAATCTTCCTCAGGTGGCAGAAGGCTGGTTTTGTAACCATCTTTATGTGGCTCTGAAAGTTCAGGTCTGATCAGATTTCAGACCTGATCACTAATTTCTAGCAGGAATATCTGAAAGGAAGTGATGATGTTCTCGTTTTGTTGCAAATGAAGAATGTTTCAGCTAATTAATCCAATAGATTAATCTTTCTGAAAAGCTTCATCGTTCAGGGTTTCACATGCCGTCACCCGGAGCAGCTGGTCGGACAATGCTGCCCTTTTCCAGTCAGACTCTGAGTCTCTCTGTGTCGCTGCTTTAGCTGTCTGCTTTTCTGCTCTGAGTCGGACATCTTTGCTGTCCAGCTTTAAAACAAACGTTTGCTTTCAGGGATCCTGGGCTCCCCCAGTCAGGAAGACCTCAACTGCATCATCAACATCAAGGCCAGGAACTACCTGCTGTCGCTGCCGGTGCGCTGCAAAGTGCCGTGGAACCGCCTGTTCCCCAACGCCGACAGTAAAGGTCAGAGGGCGCGCCGCTTTACACACAACTTTTTATCAAATTAATCAGAAATGTTGCCAAATAAACCAGGCGCTAGAAAACTGGAGCTGCACCGATCCGACGCTAAAATCGTTATCAGTCCAGATATTTAAAAAGAAAATCTATATATGATTAGTAAATGTTCTAATGAGCATTTTAAATAAAACAGAAACGACAAATGAAATTAAATATCAAGTCTCTGTAAACAAAACTGTCATTCAAAATAAATCAAATAAATTTGTAATTCACTGCATTTATGTCTCCGTTTCCAAAAAGAGAAACGTTTTAAGTTAATGCAGCGTTTTTTCTGCATCAGCTTGAAAGGCAGCCTCAGATATCCCAACAGAAAACTTCTGATTTTGATGTTAAAATAACAAATTGAAACGTTTTTTAAACAAAAACTCTATAAAAGTCGCATCATCACCAGTTCAGTGCTTCAGGTTATTTTTTCAGGTTTTTTCTTTTCTCTGAATCTCTTCCTGCTAGATGTAGAAAGCAACTCATCAGCAGGAAAATCCAGTTTTCTTATCAGCTTCCTGCAAACAAAATCTGCGTTTATCTGCTGGGCGACATAAACGGTTTACTTTGAGGATGTGATGGCGCCCTCTAGTGTCCCCTGCATCAACTCGTGGTGCTAAATGCTGATTTTGTGCTGCAGCTCTGGACCTTCTGGACAGAATGCTGACGTTTAACCCCCACAAGAGGATCGAGGTGGAGGAGGCCCTGGCCCACCCCTACCTGGAGCAATACTACGACCCGACAGACGAGGTGAGGCGCCCTCGGCCTGCTGCTTTCGTTTCTATGGTTACCGCCCGCAGGGTTTAACGCTGTCCCCTCTGGTGTCCCGTGAAGCCCGTCGCCGAGGCTCCGTTCAAATTCGACATGGAGCTGGACGACCTGCCCAAAGAGACGTTGAAGGAGCTCATCTTCGAAGAAACGGCCCGGTTCCAGCCCGGCTTCAGGTCCTAACGGCTCCCAGGTACCGCAGACCCGGCTATTACCTCCAAAAGGAGCCCTGGAGCAAGTTCTGTTTGACTATACAGACTCAAAATAAAGTCCAGTTGGCTAAAGCAGCACTAAGAGCAGCAATTAATCAAAACACTGCACAAACTGTATACATTATGCATTTAAGATTATTTTAGAGATTCACATTCTGTCTCTAAAAAAAGAAAAAAAATAGTTTATAAAGTCCCTTTTTATTAATCGGCTCAATTAAAAATTCAGCATATTTTTTATTTAACCACTTCAGCTCATCTTATTTTATTTGTAAAGCGTCTTTGAGAACAAATTGAGGGTGAAAAAGCATTACATAGTTCTAGTTACATTTTATATGAAATTAAAAATGCAAATAATCCAATTACTTTTTTAAACATTTGATTATTTATTTATTTTGTATATTTCTGCTTCACTTCAGTGCAGGTCTGATCTGCTGAGTATTTTTCAGTTAACTAATCTATAATTGGAAAGCAAAAAGTGTTTCATAGTGAAACTTCCTGTTGACGTTTTGTTAGAACATGTTTACAAAGAGTTTTTCATCTAAATGCAAAATGTACATGAATGTTTTTGGTACACATGTGGCTCTGAGTTTCTTGTTCTTTGAGTAAATGTCCTTTTCCAGTCTGTATATTTAAATTGATTACTAAATTAGTTGATTGTTTCAACAACCGATTAATCACGATTAATTTAATTAATCATTTCCAGATCTCTCTGCTGCTTGATGTTTTTTCAGCCTCGTTTCACATCAAAACATCAAAATGTTTTCATTTCGTCCCCCAGGAGATTCAGCGGACAGGCTTCTGTGTCGCCACTGCTCCTCCCCGCCTCCACTCTGTTGCTGTGATTTTTCTGTTTTGGGGTTTTGGTTTGCTCTGTTTTTTTGTTTTTTAACTCTCCTCTCCTGTTCACACCGCCTGGACTCCTCCGGTTCCTCTTCTCAGTTTTCTTTTTCTTTCGTCAAGTCCACTTTGCTCAGGAACGGCGTCAGGAATCAATCAGTCATTCTCCGTCTCTCCTTCCTCTCTCTCTCAGCGGAGAGGCGAGGTAAGGGGACCAGAGAGGTGGGAGTCACATCACAGCTCATAGTTTGGGGGTGAATTTTGTTTTTTGAAGCCAAGATAAACAACTTTTTTTGTGTTTATATGTGTGTCTCAAAAGGCATTTGATTTAAAATCTTTTTTTTTAATTATACTTTTTGTTTTGGTGCAGCTGCTTTGCACAAAGAAAATCATCTATCATTAAAACAAAACAAGTTTTCATACCTTTTATCACACTGTTGCAACAGGATGCAGTGATTTTTGTCTTTTCTTTCTCTCTCATTTAGAAAAATTCGACTTAACTCACCTGATTTATGCAATTATGACAGAATGAGCCAGACTTTAACTGGCCACAAGCCATCACTTGGTGTTGACGAGGATGTATATTTTATCAAATCTTGTATTTTAATCTCAAACATACTCACACAGAAGGCCCCGGATATGAGGACCGCATATTACTAAATATAAATATATATATATGAAGCCTGAAGAGTCTTAAGATGTTTTATTGTTTAGGGTGAAGTGAATTTAATGAGTTTCTAAAGCAAAAAAGTCCCTTTTTTTATTTCTTATTGGCATTAAAACATGTAGATATGTACGGTTTATTGGAAGTTTCTGCCTTAGCCACGAGGAAATAAAGGAAAGGTTTATTTCACACAAGTTTGTATGATATTTTCATATTTTCCAGGAGGTGGGACACGTAGAATCCCCCAGCTTCACCTCCTCTGTTTTCCTACTATTATTATTCTTTTGTTGTCCTCTTTGGTGTTTGTGGATCTCTCTCGCCTTGTTAGAAGAAAACTGTGCCCTTTTGCATGACTGTTATAAAAAGCTCCGTATACAAAGACAGCGACGTTAAAAGTGCCACACAAGCCGGCCCAGTTCGCCGCTTCCTCCTCATCATTTCGTGGTAAAAGTCGTTTCCAAACACTCGGTGCTTTCCGCCCCGTTTTTATTTCCACTTTCTCCGTCCGACGAGCAGATTTTAACCTCTGCATGCTCAGTAACGATAAATCTGTGTTTAAAATGTTAAAAACATATTTAAAGCACAGCATGACGACATATTACTCCTACGTCACGTTTAAATCGCACATTTTAGTTCTAGAAACAGTTGGGCCAGCACACAACTGCATTAACGATGAGGAAAAAAACATGCATACCTGCAGCGGAAGTCAAGAATATCTTTACTGTTTGATCAGATTGAAGACTGTTAAATTAAATACTTTTATTTCAAATGTTATATTTTAATGGGGGGAAAAAGGGTTACTATTGCACCTCTTCAGTTTATCTAGAATCTTCAGGGCATCTATGGAAATATTTAACAAAATAGCTGAGATTTTAGTCATTAAAGTACTTCCAAATTGCACAGATGGATTTAAAGCTTAGATTATGCAGCAAAATGTTAGATATTTGGATAAAATCCTAGTAGAGGAAGAAAAATATGAATAATTTGCTGCTTCCCAGCTTAAACTCAGCAGCTTATTGGGAGATTTTTCTCTTCATTATAAACACAGATCGTATTTGACTTTGGTAGAGAAAACAAGAAAAGCCAAGCTGCTGTGTTTCTGTTTAAGTTGGGAGGATTTATGTGTTCAGCGTAAATAAATGCAAGATTCTTCACACAGCTTACAGTCAAGTATATTGGTTGTTTTTATTTTATTTTTATGGGTGACTTATCTTTACAAGAAGACGTTAAAGCGCCGCTCAGACGCACTCAAGCCATAGCTGGTCAGCCGCACCTCTGGCCACACCTGATTGTGATGTCATCGCGCCCGGACGCGCCTACATCACAGCAGACATGTTGGAATTTAAACCGCTGCAGATTGACCACAAAGGGGGGCTGGACTAAAGGAAATTATGGAAGCCTGTTTACGCTACCATAACAGCATAATTAGTCGAAATTTGGATATGATATTACAGTGGCACAAATGGGCTTCCGTAATACGATATTAGAAAAATCTCAATTTTTTTACTTCATTATCTGTTTAAAACTTGGATTAAAAATGGCTGATGGGTTTAATAAAACAAAAAATGCATTCAAATGCAATGCAATCAAAAAATTCACTAGCTGCATCATAAATTTGGATTTAATTGCTGTTGCAGTGGCACAGATGGGTTTCTGTAATACCATATTAGGAAAAACATTTTCTTTAAATCATTATCAGTTTAAAACTGATGTAAAAATGCCTGATTGAATTTAATAAAATAAAAAATGCAGCACTGATAAAAAAAAAATCCAACCATATGCATTATAATTGGCCACAATTTGGATTTAATAGTGGCACAAATGGATTTATGTAATATGCCATATTAGAGCTCGATTTCTTTAAATTATTCAGTTCAAGGCTTATATAAAAAAAAAAATTTTTATTTTAAAAATGCGCCACATATTAAAAATCAGCTATATCACAAATTAGTCAAAATTTGTAATTTAAATATTACAGTGGCACAAATGGCCTTCCGTAATACCATATTAGGAAAAACTCTACTTCTTTACTTCATTATCAGTTTAAAACTTAAATTAAAATGGTTGATTGGGTTTAATGAAACAAAAAATGCAGCACAGATCAAAAACTTGTCCAGGTGCATCGCATTTAGTCAGTTTTGATTTAATAGTGGCACAAATGGACTTCCGTAATATACAGTCTTGGAAGAAACTCAAATCTCTTTATGTCATTGAGTTTTAAAACTTGAATAAAAATGCCTAATTGGGTTGAATAAAATAAAACAAAGATGCATCGTAATTAGCCAAAATTTGGATTTAATAGTGGTACAAATGGACTTCCGTATGTACCATATTAGGAAAAACTCAATCTCTTTATATTGCTATCAGTTTAAAACCTATATTTATGGTCTGAGATGGTTGCAAAAATGCCTGATTGGGTTGAATAAAACAAAAAAGCAGCACAGATCAAAAACCTAACCTGCATCACATTTATCTTTAAAATGATCTTATTAATTCAAATTTTAACTTTAAAGTTGATGCTATGAATCACGTCTTCACTCCCATTTTAATTATATGTCTACATTTCAACTCCAGCAGAGATTTAACCCATCTGTCGACACGAAACGATGACCAAAACGTTGCTTTTTTTTGTTGTTTTTTGCACTTTGCAGATTTAATCCCAGTGCTCGTCACGCTCGCTGCACACACTCGTCCGTCTCCGTTATGATGAAATGCACTTGCTTCTCCGGTGGTTGGGATGGGACTTGTAATCCAAGGTGCCTGCCAGGACTTGACATGCCTGTAGATAGTTTTCTTTCTTTCTTTGAGGGGCGGGGAGTGGGGATGGGAACTTTTGAAGGGCACTGGAAACCTTTTAGTGGGGGGTTAGTTGTATAAAAAGAGGACAAATTGAAAATGACAAAAAAAAAAAAGCTTCAGCTGAGTTCTTTGTGCAACCTTGTCTGTTTGTGCCTTTTTTGATAGTCTCAATATCCAAGATTTTGATGTGCAGCTTTTGTTTAGTCGGGAATCTGTTGTAATCGCAGTATTCGCTCTTAAAGATGAACACAATCAGCTCTGTGGGAGGGGGTGAGAACGGGATGGGGGCGACCTTATTCATTTCTGTACATTTTAAAGAGATTTGTTGCAACAGCTGTGTGATCTGTGACTGTAATAAAAGACGAAAAGCAAACATTAAAATATATTTTTTGCGTTACCCTTTATTTTCCTTTTTTATTTTTTTTTTTATGTTTTTGTGCAGATATTTTTATTGTAAAATTAATGTTTCTATCAGACACTAATCTTGTTTGAGTTGTCTCCAGTGGAACTTCTTCACGCTGTATGTTTTGATCAGTATAAATCTTTAATTGTGTAGTTTTAAAAAAGGAAAACTAAATAAAGAAAAAAAGAGAACCATTGGTTGTATTTTAAAGGTTTGTTTGAGCTGCCATTAAATCGTTTGGAGTTGATTGGTGGGTTTTATTTCGCTGTTGTGTGAAGGATTTGACTTGAACGAAGCATTTGCTATTATTGCAGACAGACTGCTACTTTGGGAGAAAAAATGTTTTTTGGGGGGTGGGGATGTCTTTTGCAACTCTGCCATGACATTTCAATAGACGTTCATTAAAAATACTATACCTTCAGTAGTGTGTCTAAGTCTTCATTCATTGTAAGTTGGCTTGGAAATCTTTACTGTTGTGCTGTGTGAAGGAGCCACCCGCATGCGCAGAAGAACGTTTACGTCACAGCAGCGCGCTGTTTACGGAAGTAATAATGTATTCCGCCTTCCGTGCGTCGATTTTACAATTATAACAAGACGAATGAAATGAAGTGTATGAATGATTTACGACACCAAAGCCATCGTTATGCGCAGATGAAAACAGTTGACGTCACAGCAAGACGAAGGAAGCTAATGAAAAGCACAACTATTAGCAACATGGTCTTTGTGGACCGCTGACTATAAAGTGAGGAATTGTGATGTGATGCGCTTTACTGATGCAGACTTCTTTCATAAGTTCATAATTCTTCTTAGTCACCGTTTACGTCCGGATTTACCGCCTCTGACTTGTTCAGGTGCAGAATTATGATGCATAATTATGACGTCAATAACGTAAAAGTAGGAATGCGACATGATGAGCAAAGGCCGTTGCTATTAGCTTTGCTTTCTTCTTTTTAGCTTCATTCACCTTGTTATGCTTTTATAACGACACTGTTGGCTCCCATTGCTCAACAACTTGAAAATCGATCCATCGACGGCGGAGGCTCTTATTACTTCCGTAAATAATGCGCTACTTTGTGACGTAAACATTTTTCTGCGCACGCGGCTCACTTTGGGGACGTAAACTGCTCACATAGTTTGATTGCGTTAATTAGCATGATTGCTTGGACTTTACCAACATGTTTCCTGTTTTGGGATTGATCAAAATATGATTCTATAATGTGCCTACAGCATTCCCATTGCAAATTCAAAGCTCTGCATCAGTCCAAACGTCAGGTGTTGCTCTGAAACATCTGAATTAGCCCTGATTAATTGAGAACAGCTGTTTACTTTGACTAAACGGGTTTGTGGGACATCATGGCTGAAAAAATTACCTTCAGATACTCACAACTCTGAGAAAGGACTAAAACGAAATTTAAGAAATAAAATACAAGATGTTTAACTCTGAAACATTTTAAGCGAACGTGGCAGGAAGTCAGAAGTTGCTGCCCCATCTGGTTTGGCAATACAGATGGCGTGAAAATGTAAAAATTCAAGAAATTAGAAGAATGCTGCTGGAAACATCAAGGAAGACGCTGCTAACCTCCGAGACCCACTGCTAAGAGAAAAAGATGAGTGAAGGTAAAAATTTTACTGATGTTCAAAAATTATACAATTAAAATACAAAAATGTAAGGTTCAACACAATTTCATCCAGGTTGTTTTTTTTAGGAATAGGAACCAAAAAAATAAAAAATCCAAAGCAGTTTCCTAAACTTAAGGCTTGGCCACGCCTCTTTTGATGTTCAAAAAGACAGAAAATAAAATAAAAGGTCCAAGAAAAGATGAAAAATTTAGGATATATTTTGCCTTTGTTGAAAAAACAAATCTGGCCAACAAGGCATTTTCTCTGGTTTTTAATCTTCAATTATTTAAATATAATTGCTTGGCTTATTTCATAAGAATTAATTTTATTTAGTAGGTAAAAATTAAGAGTAAATAAGAATTTTTACAATTCTAATTTGAAAGAAAAATACATAAAAAAGACAAATTTTGACATCAGCCAAAAAGTTGACACTGCTGGTTTAATTCGTTTCAGTTTATAGTTTTAACTTATTTCCATATGCATACTTATTTTTATTTTATTTTTGTCTATTTTACATTTGGTCATATTTAAATTGCTTGCATTATCACAATCATACAGAGATTGCGTATGAGTATAAATTAGGACATTTTTATTAAATATCCCCTTTAAAATCATGGTTCTGTGCGTTTAAAATCCTTATACGACTTAACTTGGTTATTTATTACCATTTTAAACGGACATTTTTACGTAAATAAATCGGTTTCCGGAAAGTGAACCATAATAACCGCGTACAGGAGAAGCCTGTATTTGCTTTGCATGCACCGGATTATGTAATCTACAGGGTGTTATTAACCTGATTAACTCTAGGGGTCGCTGTAGTACAACTTAAAATCCCTCTGCAGTCTTATTCTGCAGCGCCAGAGCTATTACATAAGATTTGATTCATAAATTCAACATTTATGTTTGTAGGTCACGGGGGGAAGACATGTTTTTTTCATATCTGAAATTTGCAAAACAGTTCACAATCTTATAAAAATTTTAGATTTATTACAGTTACTCTGATTTATAACGACTTCAAATGTTTATATTTAACAACTAATGATAAAAACTGTGAATTTAAGTGTTATTAATAGCTGTAATTAGCTTTAAAAATAAAGAATACGAGAGCAATTAAGCTAAATCGTAGGAGAAAACAAACCAGTCAAATATATTGATTAGCCACGAGTTTGTTTACTTGCTCTGATTCCACCACGTGCCTGCAATGCGGCCACGCATGCGCCATAAACAGCTACATTTACATTTCGCACGCGTCACAGGTGGTGGCGCGCACTGCCAAAAACAACAAGCGGACGCGCGCAAATTACAGCCTTCCCTCGCGCTGATTGGCTGTATTTAGCTTTCCCCGCCCCCTTTGGCAGCTGATTGGTCGAGCGGACTGTCTGCTTCGTTCTCATTGGACGCTATTTGTGGCTTCGGCTGTGTAACTAGGCTACTGTGCTGCTGCTGCCGCCTTCACGGAACGCGCGCGGCGTCGGAACAAACCGTTTTTTAAAGCGAAAGACTTTGTTTTGGTTGGAAAAAAAAGCAGCTAATCGTCGCCCCGGGGTTTGTTTGTAAACGTTTTGAACTTAACAAAGATTGACTGAATCATTAATACTTTATTCATGTATTTTTGCAGTGCTTATGCTTTTAAAAGACAGTAAGATGAGAAAGAAGTATGACACTTCATTAAATATTCAGTTACTTCAAAATAAATATTTAGATTTGTATATATGGAACAAAGAATTGCTTAATTCATCTTTATCATCTTGTAGTTTGAAATGTTGGCAGTTGTTTTGATTTTCCAACACGTTTTACCATTTTCTGTAGAAATAGTTCATAGGTGGTGGATTTCACATTAATTTTAGATCTAATGTGATCTTAAGCATTTCAAGAGGGTTTTAATGTGAAATATCTGAATTTACTTCTCACCACAAATGATTATTTATTGCATTTGCATGACTGTGTAAAACCTAATCACGTCATAGCAAGACGAAGGAAGACCTTTTTAGTAAAGATGTCATTCTAATAATCATTATAAAATCTCCAACAAAAAACGTTTTTAAGGTTAATTCTTTCGCTTAATTGTTTTTTCACTTAATCAGCTAGCTCTATTTCTGTACACTCATATAATCAGCTCAGTTTAACTGAAATCCCTCTTGATCTAATTAACAAACTGCTATAAAAAAGCAGCAGATGTGCTTCAATTTGTTTTCTCCTGTTAGCAATAATTACCTCCAGAGAAAAGCCATCAGCAGCAGCTTACATCAAAATGAAGGTTTTTCAGTATGTTTGAGAACTTAAAGGTAAGATGTTTAATTCAATTCAATAAAAAAATGCTTTATTGATCCCAAAGGGAAATTAAATTTACTTTCAATGAAGATGACATGTCTACTGACCACCTGGACTAGTTTTGTGTTTGTACATCTGCAAAAAAATAAGAATTAGGCAAACAATAAGTTACAAGTAAAAAAATGACTTAGGCCATCACTTTAGTAAGATGACAATATTATAATTCGTCAATAATCTGTTTTAGTCTACACTGAAACGAAAGAGGTACAAAAGAGGTACAAAAAACTATTGGCACTTATGGGATTCCATACAAGAATCCCATAAGAACTTGGAAATAAATTCAGGATCTTGTTGTAATAGGAAACATTCTCCTTTTAACAAGGAGATGCAAAACTCGGTACGATGACTGAGTTTCTCGTTTAAGAAGATGAGTTTTGTCTAGAAAACCAGATTTTTATCATGAAAGTTGTTATAACAGTTTCTCATTTAGAAAAAGATTTCTTGTTATAAGGAAATGCAAAACTTGTTAAAACAAAAACATTTTAGTGAGATGAGTTTGATAGTTCCTCAAAATTAGTTTTTTGTTTAAACTTTTGTTCACTTTCTCGTTACAAACCTTCTCATTTATAATAGTCTTTAAAGTGGGTCGTTATAAACGCGAACAATAAAGTTTTTTTATGAGATGCAAAACCCATTGGAACAAAGTTTCTCATAATGAGAAAACCTTCTTGTTATAACGAGATGCAAATCTCATCTCACTATGACCACAACATTTCTTGTTTTAGCAAAATATAAAATGTGCTCCTCCGTCTGAATATTTAAAAGACATCATGTCCTCTGTTTCTTCTAGATGACATCTAGACCAGCGGTTTCTGTTTTACTGAGATAACCTTTCGCATTTAAAAGAACATATTTCAGTTTTAACAATATACAAATCTCGTTTTAACAGCAAAGTTTTCTCGTTCGCTACTGCTGATTGTTTTTCCCAGTTAAGTGCTTCCATAGTTCTGTACTTTTTATATATATATGTATTTAGCTTGTTTGCGATTCTTGTAACCCATATCTCCCGCAGCATTTGAACGCAGCATCAGTTGATGAAATGAAACGCAGCTTTTTCTGCACTTTCCAGACAAGTTTCACTCCGCAGTCCTCTCGCTCTCTGCCTCCCCACCCAGACCAGAGACTCTCACCGGATAGTTGGATTCATGGCCGCGCATCTGTTCGCGTTTTGACCAAAACGCGCCGCTCTGCAGAGATTATCGGGATTTTCGCTATAAATAAGGACTCAGACGGAACCGCTCGGCCTGCCGTCATTTATTTCTGCAGCTGAAGTATCCAGAGGAGATTTTAAAAACAAAAACAACATGATCCCTCTCTGACGGATGGGTCTCCACTCTCCTGCCGGGGCAGAAGATTCCCGCAGATTTCCACGGATCGCCCTTCAGGACGGGACGCGCGGATGTTTGAGGAGACTTTTAGTTTTTGTTTTTTAAACTGATCCGATCTGGATTCATGGAACCGTGAAGAGCCGAGAAACGCGCGTCCTCCGCCGGGTTGTTTTGGTCTGAGGAGAGGAGAGGGGAGGAAAGGCGAAGCGGCTTTTGGGGTAAGTGCAGAACGCAGGGTGACCTACTGGAGGACGCGGTGTTAGTTGCACCAAATCCGCTTTTAAATGTGACTTTTGCAGCTTTAGCGTTGCATTAACGCAGGAAAGCGCTGAAATATTCATAAGGTTGCTAAATTTGTACGCTACTTTCTGCATCCTGCACGATTAGATGCGTGAAACTCTCTCTATTTTTTGCTAATTTGCAACAAAATAGTGTGAAAGAACAGTTTCTATTCCTTGTTAAATGTCATTTTAAGCCTTTACCAGCATGTATCATGAGGTTACAGCATCGCTTTCTTTCCAAGAGCCACGTTTTGTAATTTGAGATTGGAGTTGCGTTCAAGTGCGCGACTCATTTCAGGAGATTGCGTCCTGCAGATGAGGATCTCAGGTTTTTGGTGTGTTTCTGTGTGTTTTCATGGGGGGTGGTATACGTGGGGGGATTATAAAGTCACGTGCACACGGCGACAAAAACACAGATTTCATAACGCACGTGCGCACAGCGGCGTGCAGATGCAGCAAATGTTGCGTTTACGTGCATCCATCCTCCGATATTACAAAGTCTACTTATTGAAATACAAGATGGTTCAAGTAAAAATAAAGAAATATGGGAATTAATCGATAAATAAATAAATAAATAGCAGCAGTTGATGAATTGTTGTTTAGGCTGACGTCATCCGCAGGAGGAAATAGGACGAGGTAGGTCAGCTGTCACATTCATGCTTCATTTATGGTTTTATTTATTTATTTATTTATTTATGTTGATTTCTGAATATTTTACGTGTTTTTAAACTTCACGGCAGGATGACGCTGATCTGCTGTAGACAACTAAGAGCTTGCAATAAAAAATCCCGATATGTTGCTTTCTAGAAAATATTAGATTTTTAAAATGATCTTTTTCATTTAAAAAATGAAAATGTATTCTTGAATCTGTGTCCTGATTAACTCGCAACCTCACCAGATTTTACAAAAATGAACAAAAATCGGATTCTTTTTTTTTTTTTTTTACAAATAAAGTTAAAATTATAAGTAATAGAATTTCCAGATTTTTTTCATAACCAAAAGAGCCAGGAAGCAGACTCGTATTCATGTTTTCACCTTACCAGTGAAATGATGAGGAGCTTCGTGTATTTATTTACACATCCTGGTATCTGCACGCTGCCGCCTACTGCTGGTGGCGCGTTCACGCCGCATGGGAAATAATTTCCCCTGCAATAACAACACCATTTCAGCTATTTATTTATATATTTATATTTTTCCCCTTTGTGCTCAGTCTGGAAGGATGTGGAGATTTGCCACTGAGTTTTTTTTTAAAATCTGTTTTTGTGGATGTGTTAGATATGTCTGTTTATATTTATTGCATCTGCCATAAGTTTAACTATTTCACATTTTGTCCTTTTACATCATAATCTAATGTAATTAGTTAAATTTGAGAATGCTGAGGAAACATGGTAGTGGCAGCATCTTGCTTCTGGGTGATTTTTAATTAATTAAAATCTACAATTGGTGCACCCTTACTGTTAAGACTTGGTTTTACATAACACCTCCATTTATTTTGCAGTTTGCGTGTGTCAGTCTGATAAATTGACAGACAATTCAAGCCGGTCTCACAAAGCCACAACAAGCATCTATCTAAAATGTATTTTCTTACAGAAGAGCTTGAGGATATCATTGGCTGTCAAACGAAGCACAAAACTTACCTGAGGCAGGAATGAACCGAGTTGTGATCAGTACTAAATGTCCCAAAGCACAACTCAAAAAGTCTGTTTAAAAATTATCAAAACTAGAACTGAAGAGCTAATAAACCTGGAATTTTGATAATAAAAATGTATAATGTAAGTCACAAATTGCTGAACTTGAGCTAAAAAAAATTTAATTACAGAAGGGTTGTTATTATTATTATTATTTACAAAGAAGACTGTTTCCTAACTTAATTAGACACTGGTGTACAACTTCCCAGCTGGCTAAGTTAGCTAGTTCGCTAAGAACGGGCAAAAACATGACATTATTCTAAATATAGATCTGGTTATTTTTGTTTCTCAACTGTTGCGATGTTAACACACTTCCAGTTATACTGTTATGTACTGCTTTAAGTTAAACAATATTTATTGATTTTTTTCAGTTAGGAACCAAACTTCCCCATCTTGAGTACTCTACCTATGTAGCTACCTGTTTTTTTAACATTTATTTTATACATTCATTAAAGCAGCTAGACTAGACTGCTTTTAGGTTGAATGGTTATTTTGTTTTTTTCCCGGTGTGTCTTGGTTCCTTGAAGGAAAGAAAACAGTGTTTTGTTTTGTTTTTTGCTGTGTATAACTCTGCGTGTTTCCATAAGCTAGCTTAGTTCTATCGTTATCTTGCTTATTGCAGTTTATACTGTAAATACTGGCGGTTTATTAACAAATATTTTTGGTTGAATATATTTTTACAATACAGTTGGTCATCACAGTTGTACTAAACCTCCGCGCTTATCTAGAATTCAGTATTAAATCTTTGAAAATTAACTTGGAGAACCGTTTTTTATTTCAAATCGCTTGTCTTCTATCCTACTGGTCCGTGAAGGCAACGCGGCCGCCCATTGGTCGATTCGGCCGTCAATCCGAACGCGCTTCTCCTCCCACGTGGTGACGTCCCCCTTCTCCAAAGTAACCAGGCCAGTCCATTACGCACACAAAAGGCAAAACAAAAGCCCGTGTTGGGAAAATGAGATCCGTCAGCACCTTGTGGACGCAACAATAAGTTCCCACCTGGCAGCATCACACGTGGACCGGAATTTGGGACGGAGACAATCACCGGTTTACCCTTGAGAAGAAAAAGGAAAAAACATCAACATTAGCATAAAATAACAACAACAACATTCATCTGGCTGCAGTTTCCCCCACCGAGATCTTGACTCAGGTGGTGAGTAGATCCAACATTGTTCTCATTCTGAATCTGTGAGGAAAGGTTCGGTTCTAGTGCCGCGTTGGGTTCACTGTCGGAACAAAAAACAAGAAGAAGAAGAAGAAGAAGGAAAGCAACGAAAGCAGCTGAGCCACACTGTTGCGCTTCGTCGAGCTCTTTTGTTGGGGATAAACACATTTGGAGGCGGAAAAAACAGGGAATTAAGCAGATTGGAAACGCCCGGAATGTTGAGATTAAACCACTTAGATGTGGTGAAAAGATGCATGTTTATTTTTATTTATTTTTCATGTTTAACAGAAGAGTACAGCGAGTCTTTTGTCTGGACACCTCTTCCTGTTCGCGGAGACTCGCAGTGCGCCGCTTCTTTGTTTTCATTTAGAATAATCAGCTGATCCTGCAGAGTCCCTCAGTCCTAAGCGCTTATCTGCTATTAAGCTTTAGTTTGTAATCATTCTGCAAAAGAAAACGCCATATAAAGGCAAAACGGACCTGATGAGAAGGTGAGGAAGTGGATTCAAACAAAAGATGAGCAGCAAATGACTAGTTCATCACCTTTTAAAATGCTTATTCGGTCTTTTTTAAATCTGTTTGTTATAGAAAAACATAGATTATCATTAAAATAAGCTAAAAATAAAGAGGAGATACTTATGCGCAAAAGTCACCAAAACCCTGTTTACTTGTCCATATTGGGTATTATTGAATAAAGTGTGCGTCATATCAAGATGTCATGGGGAAAACAAACGACCTTTTGTTTGCACTGATCGATCATCCAGAGACTGGAATTGGCTGATATTTGTTCCGGAATGGCTAAGAAGTCATAACCTTTGGCCTGTAAATGCATCAGAAACAGGATGATGTACTGATATGAGCTTTTTTCCTAGATAAAACATTTGCTAAATGCTATTGCTGTAACATTATGTGAAAACAAAGTTTCTAATTTATTTCACTCTCTACAAACTCCAGTTAAAGATACTTAAATTATTTGTCATCAAAAGAAGTCAGAGGAAAAACTGACTCGCCATGTTGGTGAAAGTCGGAAAAAGGCCAGAAAACGGCTGATCGATGCATCTCTGCTCCAGGCGTTTGTGGTTTGCTGCTTTGGTAAACTTTTCAAAACCTTGGAACTGAAAACTGACCCTAGTTAGAAACTAAAGTAACCCAATAGGAGAGAGAACAAAGATCAGCCAGTCAGGCTGCGGTGAAGTCAGGGAGGAAATTAAAACAAGCTGCCATTGTTTGCGACGCACCGATCAGTCAGCCACAGATCGGAATCGGATGATTATTTTTGATCAAATGAAAAAAATCAGATTTTTCTTCCTCTTGTTTATTAAATGCATCAAAACAAAAACTCTAGTAAGTTTTAGTTTATAAGTGCATAAACCGTTTTTTACATTAAATTGTGTAGGTAAAAACAAATACGAACAAAAACAAGTTTGCACTCACTTTAATGCACAGAGGGACAGTCCTATTTGGTTATTTCTGTTGGATTAAAAATTATTCCCTATATGGAAAAGTCCTTAATTTATCATCGAAATCTGTATCAGATCAGAGCATCATTAGCGTGTCGGGAATGCTAAGGCTAGTTAGCATAGCAACTGATGACAACAAATAAACAGTTCTCCTGTGACTGTAAGTTGTTTCTTCAACTTTAGCACATTTAGCAACGAATAGATAAGGTTGATTGACAGCGGTAAGACCCGCCTCCTGGCTCAGATTGATTGGTTTTGGTCGGAAGGAGGTCGGTCTGTTCACAGGTCTTATATTGAACTGTCATCACATGGTGACAGTTTAACAAATATATAAAATGTTTTTCTAAAAGTTAAATGCTGCAGCTTTAAGGAGGAAACTCTACCTTGGAATCAAAACCAGGAAATCTGCAAATGGAAATCGGTCCATTATGATGCAACAGACCTGACTAGGGATGCACAGAGAAATCGGACCGATATCCTTAATTTTGGAGATCGATCTTTCCTTTCTCTGCATCTGCGTTTCGTAATACTCACCGGACTGCTGTCGGCTTTTCAGACATAGAAATCACAATTGGCACTGAGGCTTTTTAAAGACTGGCCAGAAAAGTGCAATCGGTGCACCCGTATGTGTGACCTTTGGTGTTTTTGTTGTAAATGAGGAAAAAATCTCAAAGTTTTCCAATCTGTTAATGCAGGAACAAGTGGGGGAGGGGCATAACTGGATAAAATATTGTTGTACTTACTCTAGCGGCTCCTTAAAAGGACTTTTAACAGTATGAAGTAATCAAGAGCACAACTTTTTAAAAGCTTGGCCTATTGTCTTCAGTTTGGTGTCTCATCCAGCCCTTTTATTCAGGGATAATTGTATTTACAGAGACTTCATGATTCACTTTATTTGTTGTTTCTGTTGTTTATTTAGTTTGGATATTTCCAGTTGCAGTGTTAAATTTCCATTAAAACTTAAAAGCTTTATCCATCTTTGATTATTTGTTCTTGCATTATTATGCTGTAGTTACTGTTACCTTTCTTCAAAATCGTCCCAAAACAACAATATTATCGTTTATCGCAATAACTTCTGGGGCATTTTATTGTCCAGTAAAATGTATCGCGCCAGCCCTCTTGACGCCTCGCTGGATGTTAAAAGTGTTTGTTGTTGGGGAAGAAGCCAAAACAAACGCAGGAACATGCTCTGCGGCTGGTATTTAATTGTCTCTGCTGGTATAATTGAATAAATATTTGAGCGTTTGCGTCATGTTGAGGGGAAAACAACCTGCTATTGTTCGCGTGTGCAGCGGACAACCCTTCCTTTCTGCACAAAGCTCATTTAGTGATGTTGATGATGCTGAGGTGTGACATTTATAAAGCTCTCTGCGAGTGTGTGAGTGTGTGAGTGGTTGCCGCTCGCCGTGCACACGTGCACGTGGCAGCGGGTTTAAACTGGGCTAATTCACAGAGGGGATTTGGTCCTTTTCATGCAGGGATTATGCCTCCAGCACCTGTGCAGATTATGCGCGGTGTATGTAAATACAGCTTGTCTGGGAGGCCAGCGCTGTGTTTATGTTGTCATCTAAACGCGTGTTTGCAGAGCCGCCATGCTTCACATCACGACCTGCTTCCTGTTGAGCTGCGGAAGAGACCTTTTTTCTTTTTTTTAGTTTTTGTTGTCTGGCCGCCGGCTTCTGTCTCGACGCTGCTCTTCCTGTCGCGGCTCATTTGGAAACTTCCAGAGTCGCTGAAGTTTGTTTTAAATGCATCGTGATTGTTTTCCTTTTCACTTTGTGCAGCCCCTGACATTTACACACAATGTGTGTGAAAGTGAACTCTAGACAACCTCTTACTTTGCAAAAAAGGAGCCAGAGATGGTGTTTCCAGGGTCTTATTGCTGTCAATCAACCTGTCGTACTCGCTGCTAAATGTGCTAATGGCAGAAAAACAACTTCACAGTACAGGTTGCACAGAAAATATTAACATTTTTTTCACATTTCCCTAAAGTGGCAATAAAAATAATCGCATCACAATTGGAGTGGAACAAGATTTCATCGTACAAGAAATATCGTGATTCTAAAATATTAAAAATATTTCAAATGTTGAAAATTTTTGACGTTTGAAAATCAGAAACTTTTGTTATTTTTTTTTCCTTAGGAATTTTTTTTCCAACTTTTCAAACTGAATAATTTCTACTTTTTTTCTCTTAGAAAATTTCTGAAATCTCAAAAATTCTTTTTGGCTGAAATTTACTCCTTTCTTCTCCAGTGGCCGTAATACACAGTCTTATGATTGAACTTGCGGCGCTTCTTGTGATGCAAATTATTTAACGTTGAAAAAATATTTTTCAAATCTCTTCTCTCAAACCTCAGCCTCTTAAGAGGTCCAGACCAGCCGTGGTTTCGCTGCACACAGACAGCAATGCTCACAGAAACAAGTATTTTCTTTGACAGATGAGCCTTTTAGCAGATGCTGGCTGTAAACCACTGACACGTTCAGAGCAATTAATAAAGAGAATTGCGTTGACAAGATGAATGAGAGGCTCATAAAAGGCAGCAGATCGGAGTGTAAAAGGGAACAAACCTTTTCAGTATCAGTTAGCGAGGAGTGACGCTTTTTTTGAAGGCATTAATATCATCTTTGATTTGTGCCACAGCACAGTAGGAGCAGATTTTTGTGTGGCTATTTGCTGCTGTTGAACACCTGCAGAAACATTCCTGTCAACAACTTCATGACTGTTCTGGTCTGTCTTGTTTCAAGCGTCTTCTGGTGCGCAATTGTTTCTGCAGACCTAAAAATAGAACAAAAGTTCCTTGTTTTTTTATATGTTGTTTTTAAAGTAGAGCTGCACATGTGTGCAATTTTGCCATATTAAAAGACTCCTTTAGATCAAAAAGTAAAACTCGTCGAAAGCCATCACATATTTTTAAATTTGCCGCAGTTTATGGTCATTAAAGCAGCTATCGGTACTTTTTAGTGAACAGCTGCCAAGTTCTTCTGGAAAGTGAAATCAGCATCTCCATAAATCTTGTCATTAAAGAGAAGCAGGAAGTTAACTCCAGCAGATAACACGACTCAGCAAATCAACAGCAAATTTCTTCTGAATTCCTCCTAAAATATTCATTAAGCGTCACATTTAATTTATTAATTACTGATTAAGTCATTAAAATTATTTATGCAATTAAATTGTTTGTGTCGGCTGCAACCTTTGTATTCACAGGTTTCTGGTACCTCAGTAAATCTGACGCACAAGTTACCTCCCCAAAAACAGCTGCTTTGTTTCACCCATGTAGGGTTAATTTCTGCTTCTAAAACAACAATGAGGCACTGGAAAAGACTATTGTTGTGCTAAAAGAAGTTGGCTCATCAGCGAAGCTAATAAGCCTAAATTAGCATCTCAATGCGAAATATGTAGCAGCAGCACAGACGCTAATGCTAATGTTGGCGTCCACGTTTCTAAAGAAGCTCCATGACTGATCGGAAGTTCCTGAAACACTGGAAACTGAACTTTGCACCAATCTGATGGTTGAATAATCCAAATAACCTATTTAAAACAACCTCATGTGTTTATTTATTCAATAAATTAGCAACAAAAGGTTTTTGAATTGAAAATGTTGCGTGTTTTGTCCATATATGTTTTTCGTTTGACTAATTAAATGCAGATCCTACAATAAAAAATAAATCACTGACTTCCACCACTAATGAATGCACTTTTTTCTTCCACTCAATCAGCTCCTGTTTTTGAAGAGCAGTTTTGATTACAGAGATTTCATAATTCACTATTTAAATTGTCTTCCAGTTGAAGTGTTAAATATTCATTAGTATTTAAAGTTTATTGATCCTTATGGATGTATTATTGCCATTATATTACTTGAAAATGTTCTCATAACAATAACCTCTGGGACAATTTATTCTCCAGTAGCAATGGTTGTTAAAGTCTATTGTTATATTTCTAATAATTCCCAGGTGACTGTTTGACCTCTGATGTCAACATTTGATGCATGCTAATTTTATTCTTAACCTCTGAAGCAACCAGATCTAAACTTATTGGTCCTGCAACTATCTGTCCGTTGGGACAAAACACTCACCAATTGCAAATAAGTGAGTTTGCAACCAAATGAATCACATTATGAGACGTTTTGACTGGAATATTTTGTTACTTCGCCGCACATTTGTTGTGCACAACCCACGATTGTAATCATGTAATAGACGATTGTAATCAAATGATTGCTCCAGCTAATGAGCCGGGTTTGTACTGGAAATATAATCAGGATCATGTTTGCTAAAAATAGCCGATGCAGACCGCGCCGCTAACCGCTTCACCTCTGTGGCTTCTCCTCCGCAGGCTCGATTTTCTCCCGTGGTGTCTGTGTGGAGCGTCCCACACACCCACTCCACAACAACGACGGCTTTTGCTTGCATCTTCCAGTGTTTCTTCTGTCAGCAAGTCCAGCAGAGCTGCAACTCTTCCAGTGCCAGCCCTGACACCAGCGAGGAGCCCTGCCCCACTGACATGGTGAAGATGACCAAGTCGAAGACCTTCCAGGCCTACCTGCCATCCTGCCACCGCACATACAGCTGCATCCACTGCCGAGCGCACCTGGCCAACCACGACGAGCTCATCTCAAAGGTAACCCTGCTCCGCTTCTCTTCATTTACGGCCCACCTAAAGGTTACGCTTCCTTAAACAGGCCAGGATGCACCTACGGGATATTCAACATTTATAATTTATGTTTGCATAAAATCATTCCTACTTATTCCTATTCCTGCCTATTCTGAGCTGTTTTAGGGTTTCCCGTCACTTTAAATCCAAAGAAGCTGCTTCTGGTGCCCCCAACTCAATGTTTACACTCGCATCTGAAAAATGGCTGCAAACATTTACACAGTTATACCACCTTCTCGTTTCCAGCAGCCATTGCAAGGTGCTGATTTGAGACGTTACATTGTGGAAGGTTTTTGAAACAGTTCAATTTACAGACACCAAAAACTATTAACTCTTTGCCCAAAAAATGACTGGGTGGGTTTCTAAGTACTTGGGTTATTTTTAGAGGTAAAAATGTGCAAAAAGGTTCATTTTAAAACGGTTATTTTCACACCTGATCCTCTGTTCATTGGAGACCAAAGTTGCAACATTTGTTAAATTTTCAGCTGATGAAGAAACTGAGCACAACATCATTCTTCATGAAATGTAAACACAAATGGAGATTCAAGCAGTTACAGGATTTCTTTTTTGTCTTTGGTAAAATTTCCATTTCTCCTGCGAGCATTAAACTGGGACATTTGTTTGGTTGTATTTACCCAGAATGCCCTGTGCAGTGAACGCCAAGCGGTCTCTGGTCCGCTTGGCGTTCACATGTGGATTCAAATTGCACCAGTATTCACTTCAATCAAACCCAAACCGAAGTTTGTAGGCAGTTTGTGAATTCAAACCTCCCTAAATGAGCCAAACGAGTTTGGTTAAAGTGGAGAAAACGGAGCTGGTGTGAATGCACCGTAAAAGATCCTCACTGATCTGTCGACGTTTACACTGACGGAAAATAGCTGGAGGGGATTTGCAGCTGTCTGTCGCTTCTCACCACAGAGACATTTGGTGCCATTGGGTCGCTCAGCTGGAGAAGAATAGCAATACATGCAAGTCACACTCTTCAAATACTCAACCGTTTGTGGTGGCGCTTCACTTGGGCTAAAAATAACAGCAGAAAGTGTGATGTAGCAGATTTAGGAGATGTAGGTTACTGTGACACAACTAAGCTGTTTTTATCTGCGCTACAATTTAAAACGTGTTGATGTGAGGAGCGATGAATGAACCTGAGCAAGCTGAGACTAGTAGAGTCGAGTCAGCAAACTGTGGATCTGACACAGGATCTACAACGTGTCAGATCCTGTGAGGCTCTGATTTATTTATTTATTTAGCATAAATGTGAGCCATATTTGACTTTTTCCTTCCCATCTTTTTAACCAAGAAAAAAAAAATCTAATTTTAGTCACTTATATATGTGGTTATTATGTGCTTATTTTCAAAGCGTTTGCTGTCTGAACAATCACGTCAAATTATATACGACTTTTAGATGCGAGACAATTCTGGACCACTGCAAAAACACAAAATATCTCAGTACACTTGAAATAAGACAAAACTAACTTACAGGCAGCCTTTCAGCACTATGTACAGGCTTGTTTTAAGTAAATAATTTATCTATATTGATTTTAAAGAAGTACTTATTCCATTGCCAGATTATTTCACTTACGGGAAAAATGTTTTATCAGTGAAATCATGTGCCAGTGTAATAAATACTTTTCTTTTTATCAATATCAAGGAATTATTTTTATGTCAAGCGAAAAAATATATATTTTTTGTACAGTTTGACTTAATTACTGCTTGTTCTTTCAGCAAATGGCCGTTTTGTGAGGCTGTAAAGTAAACAATCGATAACTACATTGGTTGACCATTTAAATAATCGATTAATTGAATTAATTGGGACTAATTAAATCATTTCAGACCTACTCTAGTTAGACGAGCCCTGGATGGAGGGAATTTCAGCCCTGATGTTTCTCTCTGGCTTTAGCGATTATTCAGTTACTAAATTAGTTGCCAACTGTTTCAATTATTAATTAATCACAAATAGTTCCAGCCCTAATTGTCACCTTTTAAAGGATTCTGCAGGCCTTTTATCAAACATTAGTCCTGGGAAGAAACTAAACCCCGAATAGCCAATTAATTTCCAATTAGAATCGTTAGTGGCTCCCTCTGTATTGGTGATCAGTTCGAGCTGAGAAGAAAAACAACCCAAACAAATGCAACATTCAGGATGCTGAAGATTCAGAGCGTTCCCCAAACAGAAATGGTCCCGTCAGGCCCAGTCATCAATCAGCCTGCCGAGAACCACAAATGTTATTGCGTCTTTGAATTTCCTTTGCTGTGTCCCGGTTTATTAAAGGCGTTTGAATTATTGGATTTCCCATCGGCCGAACAGTGATGGTCTCTCACTGACATTTGGAGCCGCAGATCCAAAAACGCGTCAGTCAATGTTTATCGTAGAATCAGCAACTGGGGAGGAAAAATGAGTAAAGTTTCTTGGTGATCAGATAAAGCGGAGCTGCAGCAATGACCTTTGTGTTATTATAGGAACCTGACAGCACGCTACCCCCAGTGCTGCTCTCTCACCACGCTCTAAGCTGATTATTCAAATTACACGATGATCAATCTGCCGTCTCCATGTCAGAATCTATTTCAGTGCTGTAGCTCAGAGACACTGTTGGTGCTGGCAGGTAAATGGATCCAAAACCCAACAGTCTCTCCTTTCAGAAGGACCAGATTGAAGGATCAATCTCTCTAAGTTTAGAGCCCATTGTTGTGGTTTTAGTGCATTTTTACACCTGATAGTAAGGTAGACTCGAAACGGCTCATATTCCAGAAAAATTAGATGTTTGCAGTTGTGCAAACAGATACATACCGGTTTGATTATACAACCTTGTCTTTTCTAGCAGCCATTGTACAGCAGTAAAAACCAGCTGATGTGCTGGAGCTCCACTGGGGTTGCTAGGTAACGAGCGGAACTCTGGTGGCGTTGCTAGGTAACGGGAAGAACTCTGGTAGGTTGCTAGGTAACGAGCGGAACTCTGGTGTGTTGCTAGGTAACGAGCGGAACTCTGGTGGGTTGTGTTGTTAGGTAACAGGCAAAACTCTGGTGGGGTTGCTAAGTGCCTGCTGATTTGTGACGTTACATTCCTAAGGTTTTTGAAATGGTTCATTTTCAGGACACCAGAAAAGCGTCTGGGTTTTTTTAGGCATTGGGTTGTTTTTAAGAGCACAAGAGACCCAAATGGCTGTATAAAAACATTTTTCATAACATTTCCCCTTTCTGGATGTTTTCACCGCTAATATTCTGGTAGACTCAGTTAGTTTGGGGACTTAATAGCTATATTTGTTGCATTTTCTGCTGGTGCAGTTCGCTTTCTTAGTGCTGTATAATGGACAATTTGGCTGTTTTGTTTATTGCTGTCATAATCACACAAGTCTACATGTGCGGTAAGACATGGCTACTTCTATAAGATGTTTGGTGATTTTCTTATTTAATGGAAACAGTGGTTTGAAATTGGCAGAATATCAACAATGTTTTGCATACAATTTGTATTTGAAATGCAGCTACTGTTCACTTTTTTGATCTCTGTTCGATTGCATGTTCACACGTTTACTCCCCAAACAAACCAGATTTTCTACACAAACTAGAGTTTGATTGTTTGTTTGTAACCTTTATTTAACCAGGAAAAGTATCTCACAGAGTTAAAAATCTCTTTTCAAAGGGACCAAACAAGGCTGGTGTGAATGCATCTTAATCTCTGAAGTCTGCTGTTTATCATAAATGTGATGTGTGTTTGGCCCAAAGCAAGCGACCATCCATGTTTAGCAACACCTCAATTAACCTGTCCAGGTCTGCATCAGACGAACGGGGATTTATTGTTGCTCTAAAAGCCGAGGCAGGGCTGCAGCAGGGTGTTTTATGCAGGGACAGTTTTATTGGATTCCCTGAGGGTAAATTAAATTGTTGCTGCAGCAAATCTCAACTAAATTATGTAGCTGCGCTTAAAAGTTAAAGACTGGGCTTCAAACAGGAAAAAAAAGCCATTTCTGATATATGAATTGTTGTTTAACTCAAACATGCAAAGAAAAATGTTAGAGTAAAATGCGGCAGTTGTGATGATTTTGTTTTGTTTCCTCTTCATGTCGTCTGACAAAGGAAGTTTAGCTGTTAGAGATTCAATGGAGAAAAAACGCTTTTTCCTCAGATCGCAGTGCTACAACTGCACTACTTTATGTTGCAATTTTGCCCTTATACAGCATTTTATATATGCTTTCTATATATTTGTATATAGAAAACATATATATATATATATATTCATATACACTTTTATGAACGCGGGAGAATTTGTAAATACAAGAACATGTTGGTTTTGTCTTCCCAGTTTCTTAAAGTAGCACCACGCTGTTTGTCGTGATTCATCACCTTAGCAGAAATGTTAGGAAACCAGTAGCACCAGTTGCACTGGTTTGGTTAAAACTAGTAAATAAACTGGACTGCAATGCTGCCTGTGCAACCAGGCAGCAAACTGGTCTCTTCTATGTTTACGGCTAAAAATAATTCACAATGAATCTTATTCTTTTTTTCATCTTGTGATGAACAAAAAGATGAGCAACATCTTTGTTTGCTTAATGCATCATGATTTACTAAATTGACATAGACTGTTACTTTTGTGAGTTCATTTACTCCATATAAAAGGCATTTTGATTCTGTATTTTCTCTTAACTGTTTCTGAAACTTGAAGCAACGGCCTGCTTATGTCAGGTTATTTCTGCTATTTTAAGCGTGGAAAGTTGTGGCGACCAGCAGTCAGATTAAATCCATTTTGAACATTTTAAATTGAAAAAAAAGATTCTTGTTTTATTTTATTTCTTTTTTTTATCAGAAATATTTGACTTTAGGCCAGACAACTGACCTAAAATAACAATAATCAACTGTCCGGTTTTGTAAAATGCAGCTGTATCTTAAACATCATTCAAAGCTGAAACAGTTAAAGTTTTGGGCTGTTTTGTTTTTTTACCACAGGATGTTGTCACAGTTGAATTTGTAGGCATTTCTGTCTTTTTTCAACCAAATTCATTCCCCATTTCTGTAGGATTATATACTAGGTTTTCTTTAAAATCGCTTTGGCTTCCAGATTGTGCACAACTGACATGCATTTCACAGCTATTTTAACTTTAATCTGATACATACAGTTTATTAATAAAGAATAAAACCGTTGTTATGTTCCCACTTTGTCCACGTACATCCACAATCACCAGAAAAGGCCGGAATCACCATAGTAACGCATGACTCTGGGCAGCTGTTGCATAATAAGGAACGTTTTTTCTTCCCTGTATTAATCCATGAGACACCAGTAAAGTCAAACTAACAAAAGAAAAATGGATGTCAGATTTTTGAGTATTATCTCAAATGGCACTGCTTAAATTTTCTGTACATTTATAAAAAATATAAAGTAAATGTCAGGCAAAAAAATATTTTAAATCCATCTTGGAAATGTTCTGGGAAAAAATAAGTGGGAAGTTGAAAAATTTCTACTCTTTTGAAATTTTCTGAGCATCATAAGTCGAAACTCGTAATTTGAGTTTCAAAAAGAAAAAATTTTCATTGTTTAAAAAAAATGTTTAAGTAGAAAATTTTGGATTTTCCAAACTCAGAAATTTTCAAAATCTTTTTTTTTTTTAGAAAATTTTGGTATTAATCTCAAAATTTCTGAGTTTTTTGGTGGAAATTGATTCCTTCTTTATGCTGTGTGCAAGGCCCTGACCCACCGTCGTACCGGTCTGTCTGGTGTCAGGTCGAGTCACCTCTTCACCTCTGACCTCGATGTGAAAGGATAAGCGAGCTCATCCGGATCACTTGTAAGAAATCAGTGAAGTGAAGAGTGAACTATTGACTGCGTTGTCTTGTTTACCGGGCTAAAGTGACTGTTGACGAATGACCTCATTAGTCTAAACTATCCACTTTAGTAATAATTGGATTTCACGAAGAGCTCTTCCTTGGACAGTCTGTCTTTCTCTTGTCGGTCTCAAACTGTCAGTGTGTTGCAGAAAAAAAGGACAGAAAGGGAAGCTAAAAAGATCAACTATTATAAAAAATAACCTCCTCACACTTAAATATGTGCATTAAATTCAGCTTTAACAAATTTAACAGCTTGAAACCAAAAATTTATTTGCATTTCTGAATCCTCCTGCTTTGAGTATCTGTGCAACTTGTTAACTTACTCGCATTAATAAACATTTGGCTGCATTTGTTACAGAAATATGAGGAAAAGTTTTGTTAAATTAAGTTGAATAAAGCAGATGTCATTGATAAATGGCCTAGAAGTGCTGGAACATGTTTTCAGCTGTGTTTCATTTTCATTAATTATACATAAATCAGTGGAGGACTTTGTTATGCATTAAACATAAGTTTGATTACTTAAGGCGTTTTTGCTCACATTGCCTTGAATTTTCCCAGCTTGATTTGGGAAAATGAAAAAGTAGATGTCCACATAATTTTTCAAATGATCTTAATTAAAAGCATTAAGAAAGAAGAAAACATTTTATTATTACTGCAGTTTATCCTGTAAAGTAGGGGGACGAAAGTTCACATTGTGCTTGATTTACACTGCAAAGTTTAAAAAGTTCTTGGCTGATTTTCAAAACCTGAGACATCAAACCACACATGACTTTACAAAGTCATAGATATGACTGGCTTGGTACAACTGTTGCTTTTCAACGTGGCGTCACACCAGCCTCCATTTCCCTGCTGGAGGGCAAAAAACTGCTAGTCAATGGCTAGCATTGGTTTTAGCTGCTAAGTTGTCAACATAATGCCCTAAATCTTAAATATACACATGATATATAAAAGAAAACAAGGCACACTGCTCCCAATTGACAACTGGATGACAATGTCGGGGAAAAAGTTTGCGTTTAAATTAACATAACTGAAGTAGCTTAATTATGCTAGCTTGACTTTGACAACCTTAACATGAAGATGTGCTGCAGAATTTAGTTCTTTGGTTCAGTAAAAAAAAAAAACAGATCATCTGTAGAGCAGATGTTTAAATTAGCTAATCAGCCACCAGTTTTGCAGCGATTACTTATTTATAAAAGCAAAATAAACATCAAGCCTGAAAACATAAAACTTTAATGAACTGTACACATAACTGCATTTATCATATTTAGGAATTTGACATTTTTGATGCTTTCATTGAACCAACAGTGGAGAAAATATAAAATCCTGACAATAAGTTAAGTTTTTTCAGGTTTTTAGATATTATTAATTGAGATTTATCAAGGCCACAACAAATCAAAATTCTTATACTGTTAAAAAATTTTTTCACATTAACAATAAATAATACCACAATTGTTCATCCGTGCAGCTTTATTCCTGGCAAATCTTTCTTTTAAATGGTAAAAAAAATAGATATAAAAATGTGTTTAACTCACTTAAGACTTAATTTCAATATCTTCACTTATTTACTGTTACATGGAAGCTCCCATTTTAGAAAACTGCATTCATAATATAAATGCAGCAATATTTCAATGCAATTTTTAACCTAAATGTTTAGGTGAGTTACAGTAAACAAACATGGCCGCCTGGGAAGACTGAATGGTGACAGTTTGTGGACTATCAACATTGACAGAAACTGTCATCTCCGTCAAAACTTTCTGGCAAACCTGGAAGTGCGTTCCCCGTCCTGAGCAGCATCTTCAGTGCTTTGCATCAACCCTTCTAAGCTGATTATGTTACTTAAGAGAAGATGACACCGCTGTCTGGCGTTTTCCACTGCAGGCTGCCAAGTGACCGTCCCCTCGTTTGACTTGAAGCCGCCGTTCCTGCAGGAATACGTTTTCATACTCTTTTAAAATGTTTGTTAGATATTCCTGCTGATGGTACGATAAATAGTTGGAGTATCTTTGAATTTACTGACTGATTTCCCTGCAGTTTGAATGCATGATTTGTAAAAGCTGATTTCCTCTCAGTGAGGTTATGTACTGGAAGGGTTGCCAACTCTCAGTCAAAGATGCAGATGGAGCCGCCCAAAGAGAGGATTAACCTGAGCGCCCGGGTCAGGCCTGGCAACACGACGTCTCCTGCACTCGGCTGGTTAACTAAATATGGAGACATGTTGTTATTTTTGTTTAATTTAATTGTAAAGATCTTTTACAAACCACTTAAGTGTTGTTTCTTCTCTGTTAAACATTTAGAGGAGATGAACGGCTACCAAAAGTTTTGCTTTTTTTTTCCAAATATATGAAGACTTAATCCTAAATTTCTGATTGTAATTTTTTTAAATAATCGTTTATCATTGAGTAAAATTTGTTACGTCATTTGGGAAAAATAGTATTGCTAGAAGTGGAATAATCTGCCAATAGGACTAGAAATTTTAATCAATATTAAGGAATTATCAACTTAAGCAAGCTCCTAAAAAAGTTACTTGCAAGTTAGTTTTGACTTATTTCAAGTGCACTAAGATATTTGCTGTAGAAATTAGACTAAAAACACTTGGTAATATTTTGTGTTTTTGAAATAATCAAGATCTTTATTTTAGCAGCAGTTAGAATATCGCCACCTTCCTAAAATAATGGCCTGAGTCATTTTTGGTGAAAAATTATTTTTAGCAAAAAATAAAGTTCCTTTTTATTGCCAAACAACGAATTAAGAAAAATAAACTTTTGGGAAAAAATCCAATGGGTCATTATTTTAGAAGGTGGAAACTTTAAGTACTTTTATTCTTTTCAATCATGCAGTGAGAATCTCACAGGGGGTTCTGCTGCTACGGATGACGGATTTATATTGAGGTAGATGTAGCCTTTTATTTTGGTAGGATCGCTAGAAGACCCGTGTTGTCTTCTAGCGATCGGGTAACCCAGGATGCATCTGTCATCTCAGAGCTATTAGCGCCCCTGATGTGCCAACAGCTTCCATACAATATGCGGTAAACGCTGCTCCATTTACGCGAAGCATAATGACACAAAACATAATCAGCTTCTTTGTTTTTCCCATTTTAAGCTAAAACTTTTGGTCTGTAGACTTTCTGAAAGCAGAACATCAGATCTGAGCCTCGTCGTGAAACCGGGGAAGTGGTTTGTCAGCAGAGTGTGAAGACCCGCAGTGCGAACGTGGTTCTGGATCGGGCCGATGCGGACTGAATACTGACAAGCTGGCTGCCTGTTTTTATCCGGCACCTTGGCTGCGTCCCACTTCGTCTAACTGATGGAAGCCCATTTGTGGGATGATCACACTCTTCATTTCTCCCCAATAATGGATGCAGCTCCATTCGAGGCTCCCGCCTCTCTGGGATGTTTTCCAAGACATTGACCGCGACCCAAACCGTCGATATAGCTCTGCTGCGCTTCTCTCTAATGCTAATGTCTTAATTAAGCAGAACTCAGAGTCGTTTAGCCTGGTTTGCTTTAGGTTATCAGAGATGTAGGAAGCACTGAACCACTAAATATTTGAAAATAAGTTAATTATAATGTCATTTCATTGCTTTCTTGGTCTCTAATTACTGCCAGAATTAAACAATAGACCAGTTAGCAAACTGGAGGGGAAATAAATCAAATCAAAGGAAAATTTCACATTGAGCTCTTTGGTAAAACCATTCATTGTTTTTAGTAACACTCTGGAGGATTTGAACATGGAGGTGGGCAGAGTATCCAAAAACTGTGCCGAAGAAAGAGTCGTGGTACTTCAACATGTTTTTACTCAAGTGAAAACAAAAGTAGCCATCCAAAACATGACTCAATTAAGAGTAAAAAGTATTTGGTAAAAAAGTATGTGGCAGCATGACGAATCGCAGTCTTCAGCTCCGTCTCCATAGCAACGGACTCGGGAGCTGATGGCTCGTTATGCATCTGGTTGAACTGAACTCAAACCGTAAGTTTTTCATATCTTTCTTCTTTGGTTTGTTTGTTTTGGTCCAGATAAATTATTCATTTGAATTTTTCTACAGATTAAATGTTCTCACTGACATTGTTTGGCTGCTGTTGTGTGTCTGCAGCTTTTGTCCTTTATATCTGTTATGAATACGATTTAGCATTAAAGGTGTTCTGCATTGTTCAGGTTGAAATAGCATTTTTGATATGGGGGATTGATGTATAGGTTTATTTATTCACCTGTTTATTTTCCATATTTCGGCTCGGTGAAGCACGGAGGGGAATCTGGATGAGCAGCTGCCATGATGCAACCCGAGCACAGTGGACATCGGACTCTTCAATATGTTTATACTGTTGTGTTTGAAATTAGAATGTTGCAATAAAAGAATTGTGTTGATATAAATTGTTTTTATTGATATTTACAAACATTAAATCGTCTGGGTCAAAAATGGCATTTACATCTGGCCCAGATGCCTCAATAAATGACTGGATCTGCTTTTCCAGAGGTGAAACCGTATGTCGGCCACTTGGTGTTTCCTCAACTGGTCCACAGCTGGCCCAGTTCTGGCCGCACCGGGCCACATCTGGCAAACCAGCACTGGTTTGCCAGATGTTGCCCGTCATTACAACCCAATTTTGCTATGTGGGTTGTTTGTATTGACAATAACGGTTTGTTTCAAAGTTATATTCAAGTAGTTTTTCCATCAGTTTGGAGTAAAGACGTTTATTACGCAGCATGATTATGTTAATGCATAGCCTCATAGTTCCTGTAAACTATGACTTTATTTAATGTGAAATTCCAGATGTGTAAATCTTTAAAAGCCATCTCTTAAACTCAGGGTTTAACTTACAGAAGAAGATGAACCCTCGCTTACTGCAGCCGGCATCTGTTGAGACAGATGGTAAAAATCAACCTCAGCAGGTTTCTTAATAGCTTTGGCTCAGGTTTTCTTTCAGAAGAACTGCTTTTAATTTGTATAATTACACCCTCTGAAGAAGGGTAAAATGAGAAGCAACATTTTACCTCTAAATACCAAAGTGTGATTGTGTTTTGGAGCAGATTGTCTCAGATCCAACTGGAAAGGTCACACCGCCAGCTGCGCAAAAAATAAATTAATAATTTTGATATCGATTGATATGAAACGCTTGTATCATGATACGTTTTTCAGCCATGTTGTCCAGTGGTAACCATCTACACACTGTTCTCAAAGTTTGAACCAGAAGTGAGCCGCACCATCTTGGGAGGCAACC
Organism: Phalloptychus januarius; assembly: GCA_902982915.1. Taxonomy (NCBI): domain Eukaryota; kingdom Metazoa; phylum Chordata; class Actinopteri; order Cyprinodontiformes; family Poeciliidae; genus Phalloptychus; species Phalloptychus januarius. The sequence goes on from CADWAE010000482.1 coordinate 554,122, forward strand.
GCAAACCGTAGCAGATCTGTGGCTTTGAGATTAAACAAAATAAAATATGTGAACACTTTTGACCAATATGTGAGAGAAAAATAAATGAACAAAATGGCTACTGTCAGGATCGACCTGCAACGAGACAGATAATGAAATGATGTGGACAAGCTGCCTCTGACCTCACTATAGCACAGCTAACTTCTTAATGACTGTGAAGTTAACTAAGGCGGCAAAATCCAGGCGACGGATACAGTCAACATCTGAACAGACTTGTAATGTACGTACAAGCTCTTCATGTGAACAACGTTCTGCTGCAGAGTGAGTACATGCAGTAACAAACACGTATGCTACATGTCCATTTTAGCTAGCAGATAAGAGCTACATTAGCTAAGCTAATTTTGCTAGTTCGTCAGTAAGTACACAGTAAACATCACTGATATTTATCTCACTATTATACATTGGTGGGCAGCGAACTCAAAAATTGTAATCGAGTAATAGTTGTAATGTACTTATAGGAACAAGGTGAGAGCTAGTTCTAAGCTTGTGGCTGGTTTATGTTGTCATAGCAACTCCATAGCAACCAAGATGGCTGTCGGTTACAAAGTTTTTTTTTTTTTTTTTAAAGGTTTTATTGGCTCTAATGGCCTTTATTTAATAGTTAGTGGACAGGAATGAGGGAAATGAGAGAGGGGGAAGACATGCGGCAAAGGTCGCCAGGGACTAACCTGGGACTAAGGTTGAAGACTAAGGCCTCCGTATGTGGGTGTGCTAAACCCCTGCGCCACCACAGCACTCCGGTTACAAAGTTTATGGAATGTGACATGAGAACTTTGTATTTTTTTCAGTTGTGTTGACCAGATTTTTACCTTTCTTTGACTTGTGGTCAGAGGCCAAACTAAATAATTGTAAGGGCCACAGAGAGCGCTCCGGCGCCAGCAGAGAGGGGAAATGCCAGCAAATTAAAAATAGAAAATGAGAGCGAGAAAAGGGCAGCTAGAGATGGAGGCAGTGGTTGGGTTGATGTGTGAACCCTTCTGAAAAACAGATACGACACCCAGCTCTTGTCACATGGACTAACCCCCAACCCGCTCTGGCCTAAGCGCTGTTGAAGTCTTGTTGTCAGCTCAGCAGGGACTGACCCAGTTCCCCCATGCTGCGGAAAGGTCGCGCCTCGGTGCTCTGAACTGCATGCGTCTGGGCAGATTACACTTAAAAACACAAACACTGAACTGTAGGATGTGACAGGTAGGACATTAACACCTGTAGTGCAGAGAAAAAGGAGAAAATAACAAATTATTTCCAGAATAAATGCTGCAAAAAATATTTCTTCTGTTTTTGCTTTTTTCTCCCAAAGATAATGATTGGGGCGTCACCCTGGGCATCATAATAATGCCAGAACACATTCTCAAAGATCAATAAACCTTACATTTCAGTAGAGATTTAACACTGAAACTGGAAGACATTTTAAATATCCTAAATAAATAAATAAAACAACTGAAACTACAAGTAAAATGAATTATTTTGTAAACAAAATTGTCCTTCAAAAAAGGAGCTAGTTGAGAAAACAAAGCACCAGACTTTCGCCATCCAGTTTTCATAAAAAGACAGAAAAAACAATAAATCATGCAAATGATTGAGTTTGTTTAAAATTGATTTATTGCAACCAGCCAAGTTGTGACAGCACTTGCTTATGTTCTGTTTTTGTTTCAAACATATCAATTTGAATGTGAATCTGTTTTTGTTTTTATTTTTTGTTGTTCATTCTCTTATCTAATTGGTTATTTTGTAAATCAATACCTCTGCTTGTTAGATTTGTATGCACTGATTGGTGAATTTATAGTTTTTTGGGGGGAGAGAGACAAAGTGTTGTCACTCAGTTAGCAATAAGTGTGGGAGGGGCGCCCTTTTGTTAAGCTCCGTGCCATACAGTTATAGAAAACTCCCATTAGACCTTGTGAACAGTCTGCTAATGAAAGATCTTTGCAGCTTTCTCACTCTAAAGCTTTAGATGTTAAACTTGCTAAAGGGAAACGGGACTTTTTTATTGTTAGATTTTTTTGGGAGGAATTTGCATAATCAAATGGGTTCTTGCCAAGCAGCCTTATTGGAAACACACTTCCAGCTGTTTCCTCATGAACAGCTCATGAATGCTCTGCTTGTACCATCCTCTTACAGAAGTGCCTCTTTTAATACCATTAGACGAATTTTAAAGATCACATGTGTTTTTCTGTTCTGATGCAACAGCTTGTACAACAAGTTCCCAATAAACAAAGACAGGGTGTTATAAAAACTGACAAGCTTGCTCTCTGATGTGTTCGTGCTCGTCCTGCAGTATTTCTGAGCTTCGTTTTATTTATTTATTATTATCTGCTGCCAGCCTTCTGTGTGGAAACCGTGACAAGGTGAAGTATGCGCAGCAGGCAGGGCAGGAAAACGTACCCGGGGCATCATCTGCTGGCATTCCTGCACTCAGCTCTGCTCATGTGGCTCCTTCATGTCAACTAACTTTCCTCTCTTTCTTTCTGTTTCAGTCATTTCAAGGCAGTCAAGGAAGAGCCTACCTGTTTAATTCAGTGTAAGTATCTTTATTCTTTAAAAACTTCCCTTTAGATTTATCTGTCATTAGTTAAAGTTGGCTGCTCTCACAAATGGTTTATTAAAACGTGAGTTTGTTGTTCAGGGTGTTTGAATTCCCTAATCGATTTATTATTTGTAAGAGGAACTGAAAGTGTTTTTACAGCTGATAGTAGGTTTGGTTCAGTTGGGGAACAACATTGAAACATTTTTAAAGTTTCAGCTGCTGCAGTTCATTTTCACACTGCACTGTCAGATGAACTAAATCCTTCAAAAAACCTGTTCCCTCGCGCTGCATCAAGAGTCATTAATGAAAGCAACACAAAAACCTGAACACAACTTCCTTCTTCAAGAAATGTGAACAAAAATGGAGTGGCTTCAGATTTTAGCAGACTTTTGTCTTTGGTGAAAGACCTCTAGTCATTTCTCCCACTAGACTCACATGTTTGTTTTGGTTGTCTTTACCCAGAATGCCTTGCACTGTAGTCCACATCTAGTTTTTGGAGCGGTCTCCAGTTTGCTTCTCATTCACATATGTATATGAACTGCACCAACGTTAACCTCAACCGAACCAACAGCTTGGGTTATAGGCGGACCAGAGTTTGCCTTTTTGTCCAGATCAGTTCACATTCTCACTTCCCCAAACGAACCGGACTTTCTAAATGAACTGTAGTTGACTTAAATCAAACTAAACGGCTGGTGTGAAAGCTAAAAAACTAAATCCACTCAGCAGCAAAAAAAACAACAACATAAGGTACCAAAGGCAGATTTAAATTTTTAAAGACATGTCCTGTGGATTGAACTTTGTTATATTTGGAGGACAAATGATGCAATTTAAGTTTAAAATCCACATTATTTACAACAGGAAATCTCGAGGGTTCCTTTATCTTTTTTATTGGACCTGGTAACAGGCTTGGATAGGATTGCTGTTGTACTTGTGTATACATACCAGATTTATCTGCGCTCTCTGCTGGGTGATTTTCTGTCCACTCTGCAGAAACATCATCCATCTTTCAAACCCAATAATAAAACCCGTAGTGGTTTATGACTTGGTTTACTTCTGTTTGGGTCTTCAGTCTTAATGAAGCACACAGACGTCAATCCCCAAAGGCCAAAGACATTTTTAGGTGTCACCATGCAACAGCTTTGTGCCTGCAGACTCTGAGTTACATTGTTCTCACCTGGTGCAATGAATTGGATGAAAGAAGCACTCCACAGGCCTGACAGGATGAATAGCTCAATTCAAACACTCACTTTTAAGAGTAAACATGTGAACAGCCTGAGAAATGTCAAGGTGGTTTTGAAGTTCACACAAAATTTATCATTTACTCTTAACTCTATAAAATATTGTTTGTCTTTTGTTGCTTCATCTCAGTGAATTAGTGTTTCAAATCCTTGTTGGTAGATTAGGGTAGAAAGAGAGTTGGAAAGCTTCTTTAACTTGGTTATTATAGAAGTGTTTAACTGCCAGAGCCTGGAAAGAAATTCAGGAGCGTTATCTCATTTAAACTTGATACCACTTTGGTAGTCCTAACTCTATATAAATAAGCTGAGTTAAATTAAAAATACTGCTTTAAAACTTATTTTGAAATGCATTTAAAATATGGTAGATCTGCCTCTAGTTAAAGGGAGCATGTTATGCAAAATCTGCATTTTGCATGTTTTATGTTTCCATTTGGGTTTCAGCTGCTTCTAAAAATAACCCAGGCACTTAAAGAAAACCACCCAGCTGGTTTTCGCAGTAGGTTTATGCTTTTTTAATATCTGGAAATCCAAAAAAACCTCCTGAATGTACGAATGAACATTACAAATCAGTAGCCACTGCCTGTTACCTAGCAACCCCAGCGAAGCCCAACCTCGTTACCTAGCAACTCCAGCGAAGTCCAACCTTGTTACTTAGCAACACCAATTTATCAGCTGTTTTCTTTTGTTAAAGTAATCTATTTCTATCTATTTCCCTGAAAACGCATAAAGAGTTTGAAAGTGCTTGGAAAAGAAAACAATTTCTTGGACTTTATTAGATTTATTTTTTATTCAAATTAACTTGTTAAAAATTTCATAAGACGTTATGGGGTACAAATTAAATTTTTATATATATATAGATTTTTTTTAGCATATTTCTTTGTAGATATAATTACATAAGTTGCAGGAGGGAATAGCTTCACTTTATTTTAATTGATATTATTTAACCTGCAGAGAAAATATTTATTAAGAGTTCAGCTTGCCGAGATTACGGGATTTTCTTGTTCAACTGTTGCGTTTGGTTGTACTGTAAAACGATGTTGGATTTGAATGGAACATTTTCTATAATTAATGAAATACCCAACCTCCATGAAGGATGTAATGTTGGCTTTTAATAACGGATGGATGGATGGATGGATGGAAAAGACAAATAATTAAGATTCTTTTAGAAATATTATTAGTTTTTCAAAATATTTTTTTTCTGCTAAGGTAGATGTGTTAATTGGATTTTCTCTTCCTGCTTTCAGGGTGAATGTGGGCTGCGGGCCAGCGGAGGAGCGGGTTCTCCTCACAGGTTTACATGCTGTGGCTGATATCTACTGTGAAAACTGTAAAACCACCCTGGGCTGGAAATACGTAAGTCACTCTTTCTCCCAAACTTTCCTCTGAGCCTGCAGCTGCTACCGTACGTCTGTGCAACAACGTGGCTTTTCTGGATGGAAAAAGTCAAGACATTACAGGTCAAAAGAGCAAAGTAGCTTCCATTAAGGCAGCGCTCTTTAGCGCCACGCTGACACTTTTGTTCAGGTTTGTGCGATTGAACACTTTGGTGGTTTCCCAGCACACAGCATAATTACAGCGGCAAAAAAGGTTGGCTTGCAGACAGCCAGACTGGTTCCTCAGAGGCTCTGCGGTGATTAAATGTCACACCGTTTTGAAGAGCTCTGTTCCGGTAATTGTCTGAAAAGACGAGAGAGGAGTGTAAAATAAGTGAGCAAAGTACAAGACGGGGACTCCTTCAGTGACGGAAATGATCAGATCGCGGCAGGAGAGAGCTGGTTTACAGGGAGAAGCAGAGCGAGGACGCTGACGCACGAGACTCTTCGTGGCGCTGGGCAGAAATCACACAGTCCGTAATGAGATGTGATGTTACATCTGAGAGGATTTTTGTCAGAAACTATTTTCTGTTTTCGTGTTGTCACCAAAAAGTTCCCAAACAGAAATGAGGCCGTATTAAAACGCAACGCAGTGGACAATAAATCGCATGACAAATTAAAACAAACTTAGTCATTTCCATTTGCATGATTTATTGTTTTTTTCTTTCTACCAAAAACCAGATGACAAAACTTTTCATTCTGGTGATTTGGCCTTAACTGTCTCTTTTTTGAAGGACAGGTTTGTTTAGAAACTTCATCATTTATTGTGCAACGACTGTATGCGAGATTTAGTATTACCAGTAAATCACCAGCTTACTGGTGCACAAAACCGCTAACTAGCCAACAATGCTAACGGTTATTTTAGAATGGCTGAAAATGGAAGAAATTGTGTGTTAAACATCCAAATGAACAGTATTTGTCTACACGCTCATGTACTCCTGCAGTCCCAAATGTTTGGCTAGAAAAATCACTAAAATGACCTCTTTATGCATTAATGCACCATGCTAATGTACATTTATGCATTGCATGCAGTTATTTAAAGCATCCATTCACAACAAAAGTTACAAACAATAGAACCAATTCAAATCCAGATACATGTAATCCGGTTCAATCCAGTTTAATCCAGTTACAACTGAGACCATTAGTCAGATTCAGAGCAAAATCCAATTACAAACACTGTTTTAGAGATGCACCGATAGCTTAAATAGCAACTAGTAATCACTAGATTTTCAGCTTGACTCGCTTATCTGAGTCAAATATACATATTTTTATTAATACACTGTACAAATGCCATTTCTTTAATTTCATATGCAGTTAGATTTTTTTATCTACATTTTCTATGAGAGAAATTTAAATAAAATTTTAGTTACATTGGCTATGGTTAATAGTTGAGCTCCAATGTGGTGCACCTGATAGTCAGGATGTTACTGGGGACCAGATTTGCAACATTACATTTTCAGCTGCTGCAATTCACTTTCACACTGCACTGAGTCAAATGACTCACTTGAAAAACCTGTTCCCCTCCTCACCTGTGGGGGCACTGCACCAAGAACCACTGAGAGAAATGGCTCGAAAACCTCTGAAGAACGAGCGCAACTTCTTAAAATGTGAACAAGAATGGAGTTGTCAGATTTTAGCGGTTCTTGGATTTCTCTTTTGATGTTGATAAAATACCACGAGCCACTAGTGTTTGTTTTAGTTGTATTTACCCAGAATTCCCGGTGCTGTTCCTGCTTTTGGAGCAGTGTCTAGTCTGCTTGGCGTTCACATATGCATTCGAAGTGCAGAGTTTGCTTCAACCAAGCCGAGACAGAGATTTTTAGGTGCCTTTGGGTCCGCACCAGCGTTTGACTGGCATTCACACCTCCCCAATTGACGAGACTTTTAGAGAAACAAACTAGAGTTTGATTACAGAAGACTAAATTACCAGCTTACTAGTGCACAAAATAACACCGCTAACTAGCCAACAATTCTAGGTGTTGGTGTAGATGCGCCCTAAAATATCTCATGAAATTGAATTGCAATGTGACATCAGAGGCGCAAAATCCAGCTAGAAAACAAGGTCAGGAAAAGTTTAAATTAAAAAAATAGACAGTTATGCTAGCTTGACTTTGACAACCTTAACATGTAGATGTGCTGTGGAATTCTGTTTCAGTTCAGTTGGAAAAAAAAAAGAAAGGGGGCGACCCACCGCCGTCTCTGACAGACCATCAGTGGGCTGATGGTCTGTTCATTGTGTGGGAAATGAGTGTTCTTTGATGTTGAACCCTGATAAATTAGTGGAGCTGTTGTCAGTCAGTTGCTATGGCAACAGGTCTGTGTGTAGCCGACACATTGGTTTTGAGTTGTTCTTTGATGTTTTTTTCTACGTGGTTTGTAGAAGAGTTGTAAACAATAACATGCAACGTGTCTGTTGTTGGTTTAAATCCATCAGTCCAATAACCAGCATATTTGTTCTCTTTTTTTGCTCATTTTTTGCAGGAACATGCGTTTGAGAGCAGTCAAAAATACAAAGAGGGAAAGTTCATCATCGAGCTGGCTCATATGATCAAGGACAACGGATGGGAGTGACACCGAGGCCACGTCCCACCCACCTAAATCTGTTTTCCTGACCTTGGAATGCTCTTTACTGAACTGAGTGGAGCGTCGACCATCTTCCCCCTTCCTCCCTGTTCCCCGCCCATTACTCACACCTTCTTCCCTTTAAAAGACCTCCACTCGCCGGCCTCCGTCACGTGCACAAACCCACCTGTTCATCGTGAAACCGGACAGAACGAATGCATTAGGAAGTGGAGTTAAAAACCCACGGCACCTGCACCACCTTGAAGATTGTGTGCTCTCCGTCACCGCTCAACGTTTGGGTTCCCTCGCCGCCGCCCGACCCCGCATCCAGCCTCGGCTCCAACGAAACACGCTTACAAGTGATTGTGGTGATGTGGCGACCGCTGTGTGAACGGAGAGACTTCACTGAAAAAAGACACCTTATTGTTTTTCTTTATTCCACTCATCTTCAATGACTTTATTATTATTATTTTATTGTTATTTGCCATAGTTTTAACTTTTGGGTTTGGTGAAGCTTTGGTTTGATGGCAGATGGATGTTACTGGTTAGCATTTTATTTCCATGAGTTTTATTTGGTTTATTTGTTTTTTTGAGTGTCCTTTTTTTCTTTTTTTCGCTATTGTCCAAATGAGCAATCAGGGATGGGTTGAGAAGAAACGGGCAAAGGGAGTTTATTATAGTTACAAACATGTAGCAGCTTTTATTTTTCCTTTTTTAAACTGGGATTCCAGTAATGTTGGATTTTATACCTGCTGTTTCCTTATGTTTTTATCTTTCGTGTTAATTCTCCCTTTCTGGTACTTTTCAGCACCCAAAAAGCATAGAAAGCAACATCTACTATTTTTTTTGACATGAAAAGGTATAAAATTATATCTAAATACACATATATAAATTTATAGATATATAAGTATTTGTAGTGTAAGGCTAAATGCGATTGTGGCTGGTCCCATTTTGCAGCAGCACCATGAATGAAAGGCATAAAAAAGGAGCAGAAATCATTTTAGAGAGGGGAAGCTGACGTCAGTGTCCACACTGTATTATCCCATTGTCTAGTAATGAAACAATGAAAGTCACTGCTACATATTAATATAAATACACATACTATGATTACATATCCATCAATACTATGATATTGTACGTAGTATGTAGAAATTGATTGGAACTTGGTTTCAATATATATATATATATATTTGCTGTCATGCACATATGTGTGTATAAGCATATGACTGTGTGTGTATATGCATAGTGTGCGCGCGTGGTCACGCATTACACAGTGACGTACTTGAACGACGCTACATCCTTTGCACGTTGCTGAGGCACGAGCTTCGTCTCGGTTTGGAGGCAAAAAAGTTTGGATTTTTTACACATTTTATTGGATTTTTAGTTCAAATTTAATCTCGAATTCTGTCTTTTCCTCTGTTTTTGGACTGATCTTTGGATTTTAGGCCTAGTCCATGCATACCTGAATAGACGTTTATGCACTTTGGACTTTAATCCACTCAAAACAATTAATGATTTTGGATCAAAGGATTAGTGTTTGCATGAGAACATGAAACATTGAGATTAAATCTGTTGAAACTGAACATTTCTGAAAGTTGAAAAATTTAAACTTTAAGTCCCAAAAAGTCTGTTTTCTTTAGCACATTTTTCACTTTTCAAATGCAGAAATTTCTAAATTTTTCTAGAAAATTTCTGAGCTTAGTCTCAGAAATTTTGAGTTTTTTGGTAGAAATTCATTTTTTTTTTTTCACTTTTAATTGACTTTTTAAATCGACAATAGCCCTAACATGCAGTCATAATATGACAAAAAAACATTTACATTAAAAAAGTCAGGCCAAAGTTTTGTTTGTTTGTTTACTCTGGAAAGCGGAAATGAGATTACTCTCACTTTTCAAACTTATACAATTTTCGACAATTTCCTTGCAGAGCCTGTCAACGCCATCATAGACAAACAGAATATGATGATAAATATGTTTTTATGTGTTTTGGCCTTTAATCACCATTTCAGATCACTGGAAACAGTTCTTTATAAAAACTCACACCAAAGTGTAGATTAGAGAAAACTGTATAAAATAATGCGCCAGTTTACCCACAGACTTGCTTTGACACAATTCCAAGTCCACTGTATAAAAGTAGTTTGACTTCCTGCTGCCATGTTTAATTCCAAACAGGAAGTGGTTGTTGCTTTGACTTGATTGGCTAAGACTGTAGCTTGGCGCTGCACTGCCCCCTGTGGGTTTGGCATATTTAAAACAACGCTCAGCAGCAGATTTGAGGAGGTTCTTGTGAAATCTTTTCCAAAACTGATCCTGAGAGTATGATATTTTTATTTTTAAATGATTTGGTGACTAAGCTACATGTGTACAAGGCTTCAGCTTTAAAAAAAAATTCCACTTTTTTGTTCTTTCCTTGCCCTAACATGTCTGATCTATTTTGGATTTCTTTGCCTCCAAACCGAATGAATTTCGTGCCTCTTCAAAACATGATCGGCCTCCCCCATTTATTGTTTTTTTCTGTTGTGCAGTGCATAACTTGAAAACTTTCATGTGAACCGATGTGTCTTCCCTTGTCCTGGTTCAACACGGCCCTAAACGACCCTCAGACAACTCTGCCCTTTTTCTTTTGTCTACATATGTTTTCTACGATAATATTTAGAGGTGCACAAATGAATGGATATTGAGTATATTATTTCTCAGAGTAAACATGGAGGAAGAGGCTGTAACTGTGCGTTATGCCCGGGGCGTCTGTTTTTGTTCCTTTGTGCCCATGGAGAACTGGCCGTATGTTGTTGGTTTGAAGGATGGCAGTTTAAAAAAATCAGCAGTGATTGATTACTTTGCCGGCAAGGTCAGTCACATCACTCTGACCTTTTATTCAAAAAAAAAAAAAAAAACGTTGACAATGCAAACCCTTAATAGATAGCAATGATACCTACTTGAAAATTTAAATACAGAAACCGCTGAGATATTGGCCCGTGATAGTTTTTGTACATAAAGTAACATATTTAAGGTTTTATACGTATTTCTACTGGGTTAGTTCTTTTACTTCCCTGACTTGAAGCACTTTTGTTCACTGTACCTCTGTCTGAGAGTGTGTGAATCTGTGTGTGTGGATACTTTGCATGTGTTTCAGCCCACGTGCATGGCTGCACATGAAAGTGAATGTTTACTTTCTCTTTGGGTTTTTTCCTCCTCTCTTTCTGTTTGTTCCTTTTTTATTGTTATTATTTTTTGTTTCGCAGCTCTCTGGTTTCACTGCTGCTCCCGCTGAGCTGAGGTCAAGAGCCGGTTTAGTTTTTTTGGAAGTGATTTATCCCCCTTTTTTTTTTTCGGTTAGCTTGTTTGTTTAGCTTGTGTGGTGAGAGCCGGTGTTTAGGTCTCTGCTGAGCCGTGTAGACGTCGAGGGCGAGCTGGAATCTCCCACCGTGTCGCAGGGAAAGCCTTTATCGAGACCCTTTCACCACCACACTTAGTGTTACACTCGAGCGCTTTCAGGCGGCGGACATGTTGGAGGTCCTTCGCAGCGACGCTGGCTGTTTATCTGATTGTATTTCACATTCATGTTTACTTTTGTCCAAAAATAATCTGTTAACTTCTGTGTTCTATTTAATGTGATGTGTTTTGGATCGATGGTTGACTGTAATCTCGCCGTTTTCTGTTTTTAGAGACGCTTTACTTTACAGCTCGCCAGTTGTCTTGACTTGTTTTCGATCAGCTCTGCACAATTTAGTCTCTGGGATCAAGAAATAAACTCCAAAGGTGTCACATAAACACAGTTAAAGCATTAAGTTACTCCTTTTATGGTGCATTCAAGCAGTTTTCCCTGAATTTAGCTTTAGTATTTGAGCATATTCTACGTCCTGAAAACGGTATTTAACAGAATATTCAGATCTTTTTGGTCTGTTTGCTGGCAGGGGTGGAGAAATGTTCACATCTGATGCAAACTTTTTGTTGTTTTTACAAAAAAAAAGCAATTCAACATTTTCACTTATTTCAAAAAGGGAAATTTATGTAAATTCATCTCACCTGGTGAAATATTTTGAGCCTTTATTTGATTCTGTAAAATCAAAGTATTTGCAGTAGTAACATGTAGAAGGAAATAGTTGCTAAAACCACTTTGGAGCACAACATCCATATTTTCTAAATAATTCACAAAAGACAAAACCAATTAAAATGTCGCCATTTCTGTTGGAAAACCTTGTTTGGTTAGTTTCAGATGTATAAACTTTACAGAAAGTGATGGAAATGCAAAAATGAACCAAAAAATAACAAGTTCAGGGTACAATCTTTTGTCTCAAGGCCAGTTTAAGTAACATTATGTTTTTTTGAATGATTTTATTTGTATTTGTTTTTATCTTCTTACGTTTCACATTATTTCATTAAAAAAAATGAATTTTGCTTTTTAACGTAATGCTAAGGTATCAACATTTATCCCTCCCCATTTATAAACGTCTCTGAAAAATCACCACCGTTAGTTAATACTGTGTGATTTATGTTGATGCTTTTATTTTGAAACAAGTTACGGAGACGCCACTAATGTCGGACTGGCTAACACGATCATATGGAAGCGCTTTAGTTTTTGACACCCTAGGTTACAACAGCAAGCTTGTAAATAAAAATCTGATGCTAGAAAAGTAAGCGGACATTAATTTTGTTCAATCAAGTGTGGTAGTTGAGAAAATGTTTCTTCATCTTCAGACGAAAAAAGTTGTTTCTACGCCTGTTTGCCCCTGCACACCCTTAGCTCCGCCCCTTTTTGGAGACTGTTACAAGATGAACTCTGGCCATTTAGCAGGGGTCTAAAGTGTGGCCCCGGGGCTATTTGTGGCCCTTTATATGACTTTGTTTTGCCCCCAACCACAAATCAAGAATAGTTACAAAAAATATCACCCTTTCCAGGAGAAAGCTGATGTCTGATTGAATTTACCAAATATTGGGGCCTGTGGAGCTTCATTTCTAAAAATGTTGACATTCTGACTCATTTTTTTTGAGTTTGAGTACTTGAATGCACCATTAAAGACTAACCTTCTGGCTTCCTTTGAATGTAGCAGCCCAGTTTGAGACTGATATCTCACAATTTAGCCTGATCTGACAACTGTTTGCTAAATTTGGAAGCTAATCTTCCTCTCACTGCTCAAGCCAGCTCAAACTGTTACTGAACACACTCGTACGAGTCCGCCAGTTTGTCTGAAGGATCCTCCAGCATTGGTCGATCTAAACGAAGAGCTTCGTAGAGCCGAGCCACCAAAAAGCAGCGGCCAGCGTCACCATTGTGTACCAAATAAGAACCGGGGTCTGTTGAGCAAAAGTCGATCCAGGAGATTCAACTTCTATACCAAATGTAAAGGCTGGGAAGCGTTTTGTTTTCTCCGTCCTGCAGAATGTTTAGATTCTCTGAGCTGAACAGCATCAAACGCTGAAAGTTTCTGCTGCTGAAAACTGTTTACTGTTTTACTGTGATGCTGGCCGCCTGCTTTTTGAGCTCCGAAAACCTGAAAGGATGTCGGTCAAAGGCGGGAAAAAGTCTGCCCAGGATCTTAGGACTGTTAAAACTCCAGTTTAAGGTCTACAGCATGTTGTATTTATAATGGCTTTATGTCGTGCCTGTTTTATTTTTTTCCTCTAAATTTAAAGACAAATATATGCTTTTATTTGACTACATTGCTTTGCATTCTGTCTTAGTGAAGCCATTTCACATGTCTGTTTTCACTCTAATGTAAACTATCAGATATCACAATAAATTTTCAATGGCATTAAACTGTGGACTTGCGGTTGGCTTTCGTCTTTTTCTTAAGCAATAAATTAAATTTGTGACAAACATTTAACATCCTATCCATCAATTGATTATTTTCTGCTGATTAAGGAGTTCCCAGGCCCGACCCTGACAGATCCATTAAATAAGTTAGAATATTATTGAAAAGCTCATTGTTTTCAGTTTACTAAGTGAAACACATTATATAGATTAATTACACACAGACCGTTTCAAAGCAAACACTTTTAATAGAGAAATGTTGGCTTAATGAAAAGTATTTTAATATCTACCCAGAGGTAATTTTCATAAAGTAATTTTAGTATCAGATACGTCTCACTCGGCTGCCCAGTGGCGCAGCTGGTAGAGCTGTTGCCTTGCAGCAAGAAGGTTCTGGGTTCGATTCCCAGCCCCGGTCTTTCTGCATGGAGTTTGCATGTTCTCCCTGTGCATGGTGGGTTCTCTCCGGGTACTCCGGCTTCCTCCCACAGTCCAAAAACATGACTGTCAGGTTAATTGGTCTCTCTAAATTCTCCCTAGGTGTGTGTGGATGTTTGTGTGTCTCTGTGTTGCCCTGCGACAGACTGGCGACCTGTCCAGACTGGCGACCCCGCCTCTCACCCGAAACGATAGCTGGAGATACCAGCACCTCCTGACCCCACTGAGGGACAAGGGTGTAGGAAAATGGATGGATGGATGCATACACCTCACTTTAAAAAAATAATTTAATATTCATATTTACTGAATATGACTTTATGTAGTGCTTTGAAAAGCATTTCATGAATTTTTGTCACACTTCAGAATCCTCAAGACTTTTATTTATTTTGGCTAGCCAATTGTTGATGCTAAGGGTAATTAGCATTATTTTTTTAACAAAAATATATGAAAGAAAAATAGTTTAATTAATAGCATTTAATTTATTACTTTTCTTATTTTTCTTTTAACTCACCTATAAATGATGAAGTCGAGTTGCTTTTAGCTGATAAAACAGCACGTTAGCAGTTAGCTAACTAGCCCTGCTAACTGCTAAAGGGCTTCTGTAATGTTCTTTAAAACGGCAAAAATACCAAAACATTATCTGTGGTGAAACTGTACATTTGGTTTTAAATTCCTAGCAATTATTTTAATGCGTTAAAGAAAAAGTACTGTTTTTAGAATAAAGCCCAGCTGCCATTGGTTGCAGTAAAAACCGTTTAAACATGCCCCTTTGCTAATTTCCACTTTAAGAGTGGGGTAATAATATTTTCATGGTCGGTTTGTATAGCTTCAATCCCCCCAAAAAACCTCGAAAAATTGTGAAAACTATAAAAAAATATTTTTTGTTCCATTACTAGTTTAAATATATATTTATAATGCGAAGAATTGGGGAGGTAAAATCATTTTTCTCCTTAGTCACATTCTCTTTTTCTTTAATGGGTATGTTTAAAAACATTAAATCAATGGTCACATAATTAAACAGCTGGTTATAGATAAATAAATGTATTAGTTTAGCAAGCTGTATTTATTTAATGCATACATTTATTTAGTTAGCTAGCAAAATAAAATATGTGACCCTTTGAACTGCTTGCTAGTATTGGTTAGCTAAAAAGAAGCTACATAAATAGCTTCTTTTTAGCAAGCTATGTATAGATAGATTTGATCGATTAGATGAACAGAGGGACGGATGATCGATCAATTCATTATCTGGGGTCCATGCTTGATATAAATCCAAAGCAGAAGGGATTTGCTGAGCTGTGAGTGTCGCCACAGCTGGTTTGACATGAACATTTGGTAAAATGACATCCTGTACATTAGTGGTACAGCCTGGAGTTGCTATGGTAATGCATATATTCTCTCCACTGCCTTCTCTTCTCCGTCTTGTTTGTGACGCTGATGCCCACACAGCCCCATGTTTCGATGTCCTTGAGGTGGCTGGCTTCACTTCAAGAACAAAAACAGTCTGCCAGCTTCCAGTTATCTCAGGCTCCCTCCCTGTGTTTCTGTTTCTGATTTTTAAACTTCAACTTTTTCACATGGACTCCCACGCTTCCACTCTATCACTGACAGGACGACTGATGACCTGAAGGTAGATCAAATTTAGACAGAAACTCATCAATGTTGAAAGGAGCGATTCCATCCAGTATCTTGTTTTTTATGAGTATTGTGTCACAGGTCCTCCTCTCGTCTGTTATGCTAAAATAAAGTCGTTTATTTGTGTAGCAACAAGGAAGTTAAAAGTGCTTTACACCATGAAAAAATCCAGTAACTAATTGTGAAATAAGCAAATAAAAAAATCATTTTATCAAATTCCATTATCTAGCAAATGTACATCACATATACTTTTGAAAGTCAGAAATTAACCATTTTTTTCTAGAAAAATCCCATGATGAATCTAAAAATTATTTTCAGAAAATTCTTGACTTTTCAAACTCATAAATTTCCTTGTTGTTTCTCAAGCATTTCTGAGTTTTTTGTAACAGTTTACTCCTTTACTTTGACCTAAAATGGTACTGATATGCAATTTAGCCATTCAGAAGCTATGGCAGATGAGAAAAAAAGGAAGAGTAAATTTCCTCCAAAAAACTCAGAAATTTTGGGATTAATATCAGAAATTTTATAGGAAAAACATGGACATTAAACTCTTCTGAGTTAGAAAAGATCAAAAAATTTTAGAATAATATCAGAAATTTTGAGACGTTATGGAAAAAATTTAGAAATGTTTGAGTTTGAAAAGTTGAAAAATCTTTCAAACTCAGAAATTTCCAAACTTTTTGTAGAAAATTTCAGAGATGGCTTGAGTTTTTTTCTAGCAAATTTTTAACTTTTCAAATTTAGAAATTACTTTGTTTTTTCTGAAAATATTTTAGTTCAAAATAATAATAATAGACATAGCCATAATTTACCATAAAAGCAATAGGCTGATGCTAAAGCCTACCCTTCGTGGAAATGTACTCTTTTTTTTTTTCTCTATAAGTGCACAAAATTAAGCTAAAAATAAGATATATATAGTCAGGTAAAGATCTTATGAAAACATGTAAAATTTAAACATCTCAGGAATAAGTCAAGCAAAATTCAAAATTTTGAAGATTTGTATTGGGGTTTTCATGCCACATAAAGTTTTATTTACGTCTTTTTATTTTAAAGACCCATTTGATGGCAAAAACTGATGAGTGCAGATATGTGAGTGCAGAAGCTTTGTACTTTTACCACATGCATATTTCAGTGTGGATGAGATCCATCCTTTACTTTGTGCGAGGCGAGGTTAGCTGATGTTGTTGTGATGGCTGCAGAGGACGGACAGGAAGCAGTTATTTTAACACTCCTGGTGACCTACTTCTGTGGCGATGCTAAAGTGTGAGCGTCTCTCGGCTTGTACGCTGGTTGTGACTTGGCTCAGGTGTCCAGAGCTGCACCGCCTGACTTTAGCTCACACTCTATTAACACAGACAGCTTGGCGGCGCGAGGCAGGAAGCAGGCAGATAGGGATAAGTGTTGGCGTGTGTGTTGGTGTGCGCGTGTTGGTGTGTGAGGGAAGCATGAAGAGTGTGTGGTAAACTGAGAAACTGACGATGGCCTCCATGCAAACTGGCCTCATTTCTTACAATATTCACAGCAACCCTTCACACATCTCTGGTAAACATAAAATATATTCATCTTCAACTGAAGTAGCACCATCTACCCAGTGACAACCCAGAAGTTTTACTCAAGTAAAAGTAGAAACGTATTTGGCAAAAAGTCGACTCAAGTACTAAGTAATTGATCTAATTATCAATAATTTTATATTTAAAAATTACATCATCTGATGAAAAATTTGTCATTTTAAGGACCAAGATTACAATAATTTATATAAGTAACAAAACATAAAAGAAAATGTCTCCAAATTAGTTTCTTTAACTAAAAAACTCATGAAACTTTGTTAAAAACTGCAGGTGTGTGTCTGTGTCCGGTGAGTTTCTGATTGAAACATGTTTGGTCTTCATTCAGAAAATAAGAGTAAATACTGAAGTAAAAAATTAAAAGTACAGCACAGTAAAAATACTGAGATTTTTTTTTTAAAAGTTATGTAATTGAGTAAATGCAAATGGACCCAACACTGTATCTAAGACTGAGAAGTTTAATAAAAAACATGACAAGAAAGTAACAAACCCGTAGCCAGGCTACATGTCTATCTTAGCTAGCAGGTAAAAGCTACATTAGCTAAGCTAATTTTGATAGTTCGGCAGTAAGTACTACACTAAATATCACTTATATTTATCTCAATATTACACAGAGGTGTAATACTGTGTAATACACCTCAAAATATGAGATTCAGTAATAGCTGTAAGGTATTTATACTGTTCATAAATTAGAAAGAACGGAGGCCGGAGCTCATGCTAGGATGTGGCTTTTTTGTTGTCATAGCAACTCCATAGCAACTGCCAATCAAGATGGCTGTTATGCTTCACTACTGTTCTTCTTTTGTTTGCTTCTGTTTGACATGTCTTTGTATGTAACTTTGTTTGCTCTCTCATTGCCCTACGTTAAATAAAGTCAGACTTGGTGCACATTCAGAGCGTTTCGCACTTTCTCTGCGTTTAGCATCGCCTCTGACTTGTTGCGCTCTTTAGTTCGTTATCTTCCCCCTTTGGGTTGAAGTGGCCGCCCGGGGTCGCAGGGCTCTCAGCAGGCTCCCATAACAGGAGGCTTTAGTGCCGCTGCTATTTCCATCCCGCTGATGTCATCTGGAGGAGGGGCCGGCTCTCCAGCCCAGGGCGGTGAGTCACAACCGGAGAGACGCTCGCGGAGGGAGCGCATCCACCGCGCTGAGCCACCAGAAGGATGGAGAAAGGGAAAACAGAGCCTCTAGTGACCAAAATAACCATTTAACTGACCTTATGTTTGCTCTGTGACATCCACATGTTTCATTTTTAATGCCTGAAAATTTAAGTGTTTGTAAGCAGGCAGTGTAATTTTGTTTTCTTTGTCATCAGTATTGATTCATGACTCACCTATTAGTCACTTGGATGATGTTACTCAGTTTTTCATGAAATAACCTAATATATCTTGATGCAATAATAATACGATCTCATAATTATGTAGCATTTAAAATGTTTAAATATACAGATCAGATATGACTCCTTTAAGCATTATTAAGAATAATTATATTGAACTCTAGGAAATGTTTTGTTAGTTTTTACTAAATTTGTTTTTTTATTTTACTTCAATATTTTTGTTATATTTCTGTCATTTATTTATTTTGGTTATGAATAAAATATTTGTTTCATGTTATTTTGGGGGATTACATTTATTATTAATATTGCTAATTGTATTGATTTTTTTAAATGGGAGATTTAATATTAGTAGTTGTTGTAGATTTTTTGTAATTATGTTATTGAATGACAAAAAACAATCTAACTTGGATTTTTAACTATAGTTATTTAAAAATGTTTTTGTACTATTTCATTTATTTATATATTAATTTTACTTACAATTTTAAGACAAAATTTCCCACTATTTAGTGGTTAACATTATTATTATTCACCTTCTTTATTTGTAATTATATTCTCAATATTAAAAAATAGTCCTAATTTATAACCCCTCTTGCTAAATGTAGTTTGTTTCATTTAATTTTTTGTTTCCAGGATGTCAAACTATTGTATCTGCCTCCCAGGGACATTTGTTGTTATGATAACCGGCAGACAAACGGACGGAGGAACTGGACGAGATGTTGTTGTTTTCCCTCCAGTCTTCCAGAGTGACGTCATCCCCCACATCCCCCTTCCATTCAGACTCTGCCCACACTAAAGTCGTGGCAGCGATCGGCATACGCTGTCGTCATGGCAACCACCTTGCGCCAACACGCTCCGCTCCATCCCGGAACTGGCGGCTTCTTATTGGTAGGCGCGTCAGAGTGGCAGGACCTCCCACCAATGGGAGATTAGCTGAGTGACGTCATTTAAACAGAGCTCAGAGATCTAATGTTGATGCATCAACTTAATGTCGGAGGACGTCAGCAGAAGGTACACTGTCTTCTGTAGTTTATTTATATATATATATGTATGTATATAAAGCAGATAAGAACAAATTTACACATTCTGCAGATTTTTTCATTTAAGAAAGGGATGTTCAATCTGTGGCCCGGGGGCCATTTTCGGCCCTCTGGATGATTTTATTTGGCCTCTTGGTTCACAATTAAAAATGGAGCAAATTCACAATTAACTTGAGATGTTTACAGACAAATAAAATCTTCTTAGACATTTATTTATTTAAGTACAGGACAAAGTATCACTATTTTGTGGGAGCATAATGTGAAACAGATCTGTGAAAAAAACAGAACTCCTCTTGCAAGTTTTTGACTTTTCAAACTCAGAAATTTAAAAAATCCAAAATTTTCTAGAAAATTGCAGTTTTACTGGCAATTTCTTTTACTTTTAATAGATTTTTTTTTTGTCTTCAAAACCTGAAATTTCAGTTTTTTTCTCAAAAATTTCTGCTGTTAATCTCAACATCTCTAAACATAATCTACATTTTTGTTATTTTTGTAGCTTTTTTTCCAACTTTTGAAAATCAGACAGTTTCTTGTTTTTTATAGAAAATGGAATTAATCAAAATTTCTGATTTTTTTCTAGCAAATTTGCGACTTTTCAGACTAAGACTTTTTTTTAAAGTTTTTTTTAATAGATGTTTTGGTGGAAGTTTACTCCCTTTTTTTTCTTTCTGCAATGGTTGGGAAACTAGTAGTGTGGCCAGTATTTTTTAAGATGGGCCATGGCCCTCTTTTATCCCCCTTTTGGGGTCACCTCTGCTCTTTAAGAGCACTAAGTTAAAAAAAAACAACAAAAATAGAAGCACTAAAATGGGGAGAACTTACTTTGGCACCAGTGTCTTCGCTTTGCAACATCGTGAATATTTCAAATTAAAAAATTCTGGCGATTCTGAAGAGAAGAAACCAGGAGTTCAGGGAGTAACGGACGCATCGCCTCTTTTCCCAGCATGACTGATTAATTTCCTCCACCCTGAAAGCTACCAATGATCTCCTCCACTTTACAGACCGAATGCTGTGAAATGGAGGGAAATGGAGGGTCGCTCAGTGTGAAATGAAAGTGAACAGGTCACGGGTTGTTGTAATTTAGAGCAAGAGGGAGAATATTTAAGGGCCTGAATGGTCTGACAGCTGGTAGGAAAATGCTTGTTTGGTTTCTGAACGTTTATAAAAGGGGCGATATTATATATAAATCAACTTTTATTAGTTTTACATCATGTTATAATGTTATTCCCTCATCAAAGACATACCTGGAGTGTGCTTTTCTTCTTTCATGTATGTTTGAAAAATTATTTAATCTCCATAGATACCACTTAGCTCCTTCAGACTAGCCAGCAGGAATTAGCATCATTATAATAGCTGCTTCTCAGAGCAACTCTGGTAAAAACGTTGTTAAAGGGTTAATAGAGGAGCCATGTTGTAATAACTTCCTGAAGGCGGAGTTTCAGAAAGAGCGGAAGCTTCTTAAAGAGACAGAAACCAAAATTTAAGGAGTTAAATTACAAAGCAAAAATGTTTTTTATATATATATATATATATGTATAAATATATAAATAATTATATAAATAATTTTAAAAAATATAAATATATATTTATAAATATATATAAATATTTACTTTATCATGTTTGGCTTCATCCCCTCCACCCTCCACCTTTGACGTAAAACAGAAAAGTTTTCACCCACATTCAGCGTTTAGTTTTGATGTTTTTGTGGTTTTATGGACTTCCTGAAGGCGGAGTTTCAGCAAGAGCAGGACCTTCTTAAAGAGACAGAGGTTCAGTTTCAACGCATTAAATTACAAAGTCATAAATTTGTAATTGACTTTGTAATAACAACTGATAGCAACATAGTTACTTGAATTTTATGTAAAAATAAATTTTACATGTAATACATTTTTTACATGTAAAAAATAAATGTAAAAAAATAAAACATTTTATCATATACTTCACAATAAAAATTTGTTCTCAAATTAGAATTTGAGAGAAAATTGTAAATTTTTCTCTTACAGAGTTAAATTTTGAACCTGAAATATTGACGGCATTATTGATATTTGGGATCCAGGAAGGCGTCCCATCTAAATGCCAAACTAAATGTAGCTTCTAATAATGCAAAATTGGAGAGTAGTAGGAAAACATAGCAGATGAAATTTAAATTTTGAGCATGAATCCCATTACACATTCACATTATATGAACTTTTTGTGCACAATAGTCAACTTCAGCTGAGAGTCTTGGGTTTCAGGGCCACAGCAGGAAAGTTTAGCACCCCGTGTGTGAAAATGACCATCATGGTGGTCAGGAAGTCCAGACTCAGGACTTCCTGTGAACGCCAAAGATGCTCAATGTGTTTGTGCTGAGTAATGAGCAGCATTAGAGGCCATTAGCGGCCATAACCAAGCGGCCAATAAATTAGGTTTTATGGCACTCTGGGGCGCATTTAAACAACAGCCTGCATGCAGGATGTGCAGCGCAGCGAACCGGGGAAGAAGCAGGAAGTCGGGTTTGTTTTGGAAATATTTCTGTTGAGGAATGAGATTTCCAGGAAAAAATAAAAAGCAGAGTGATTGCAGTAAAAGCATTAATAACAGCGAGCTTCACCTTGAAATGTTTCCTTCCTGAAGGAAACAGCAGATTTCCCCACCGGTCTTCCAAATCACTTATTTATGATTTCATCCTTCAAACAAATGAAGCTTTTTCAACTTAAAAACAAACCACACAGCTCATTTCCGCCCAGAGAGTAAACAGATATTAAACCAATAGATCAAAAATATCACAGTTTATTTAGAAAACTTGTTTTTATCTAATTGCAACAATAAACTTCCCAGGACTTTTGGGACTTGCATCTTCAGATAAAATTTCAAAATAATTAAATTTGAATCAGATTGCACGATAAAAAAGTCTTGCCACCCACCGGGCTTTGACTAGACCATGAGAACACGTGAATGCACTTTAAACCCCAAAAACTCTTTGGACCTTCTAGAACGATGACAGAGGATTACGGCAACATGAGGAAAGCAAAAACAAACAAAACTGCAAGAATTAATTCATAGTACTATGGAAATATTTATTCTGAAAATTTACTTTTATCGTACTTTATTCTCATATTTCGACTTTATGCTCGTTATTTTATGACTTATGTTCTCAAACGTATTCATCCCCACAATAGTGCTGCTCTCAAAATATTGCTTTATTCTAGTAATTTTGTCTCTTATACAAATTTATTCTCATCACGACTATCATGTACAATTTTATGACTATTCTCATAGTTTTATTCTTGAAATATATCTATTCTCAAAAGATTTTACCTTTAAGACTTTTTTGTAATTCTATGAGTATTCTCATAAAAAATTATACTCGTAATACAGCTTTTTGAAATATTACTTTAATCTCATTATTTTGACTTTGTTGTACAACTATTCTTATTTGATTTTTCCTCTAACGCTCCTTCATTCACCACAGCTAAAAATGATAAAGATCCAGCTAATATTTCTAGGTGTAGATTTAATAAAAACAGGTTTTATGAGTTTTATTCATGGAATAATTGTGAATTTCAACAGCAGAACGACCATAAAAGTACCAACAGAGAAAAACATTTCTCTGTTTTTACCGTTTTTAATATAATTTTCCACAAAAATTAACATCCAATTGAAGAAAGTTTATTCAGTCTCCTTTTCATAAGAGCCAAAAATAAAAATAAAATTGTTTAAAATTATACAATAATAAAAATGTATTAAAAGATGCAATTCAATTCCTTCTTTAAATTAGAAAATAAATACTAGAATGCTTAAAATGCACATTTAGTGAATGTTTTTATATTATTTGTAGCAATGGACGCATCTAAAAATACCTTAAAGTTAATCTGATTAATTGTTTCAGTGCTTTTTGATTAACAAGTGTTAGGGAAAATGTAAAATCAAAGCTGGAACAATAGTGATGAAAAAGTATCTTTATTGCGTGTTTGACACTCGACTTAATAAAAAAGGGGGGGGAGTTGAACTTTGACCTTTGATTTGTTATGTACAGAATGCTGGAAGTGTCGGCACTACCAGGAGCTGAAATCTCCAAAACTCGTCTTTCCTTTGGACTTCTTGGCCGTTTGTCCGCTGGTGGACGGGCCGCCCTCGTCTTCAGCAGCCTTTCGTTTTCTGGAAAATCACGCAAAAAAAGGAAACATTTTAGATGCTTAAAAACTTTTAACCAGCAAATCGTCTGAGACGATGGCAGCCTGTTGGTCCAACTATCAGCTGGAGAGACGTCACACTGGGTGTGTTTAAGTCTGTTTATATAAAACCAATGTTTTGATTTTATATTTATTTTCTGTATTTGTTTTAATAAACATGTAACTGTTCAGAATAAAAGAAAAAAACATAAAGTAGCAAATAACTAAGTGAAAGAAAAAAAGAAAATATAAACTGATAGGAAATGAGAAAGAAAGAACAAAAGAAAGTAAGAAATAAAAACCAGAAGACGGAAAGTTTAACGAACAAACGAAACAAAAAAAAGAAACAGAAAAAAATTAAGGAAAGAAGAAAAATAAAGAAAAGAAGGAAAGAAAAAGAAAATAAAGTAAGTGTGTGTGTGTATATATATATCTGTGTGTGTGTATATATGTATATATATGTATGCTTGTGTATATATATACATATATATATCTCTGTGTGTGTGTGAGTGCGTGTGCTCACGCCGCAGCCGGGTTGATGTATTTCCCGACGCCTTCCTTAAAGGTTTTTGGCGCCTGATCCTCCTTGGCCTTCTTCAGCGCCATGTTGGTCTGCTGCTTCTCTTCTTCCTGTTTCTGCAGCTCCTTTTCTCTCTCCGCCGCAATCTGAGCGGAAAATTAAGTTCCTTTATTTGTAATCAATGTGATTTTATTTACTGCAAGTAAAGAGTCGAACCTGAGCGTCAGCCTCTTCGTACGGATCCACGAACACGGTGGTGCTGATCAGCTTGATCTCCGCCTGCAAACGGAAACACTTCCATACGTAAACAACAGAATCTGTCTGATGTCTGGAAATTAAATTTACATCTTTGTTTGGACAAGCCACAGTTCACACATTAAAAGAAAAAAACAAAACCAACAGAAAAGGGCTAAGAAAAAAGATTTGAAGAAAGAGAAATAAAAATGTGAGGAAAAGGTTTTACAAGACTAAGTTGTAATAATACAAAAATAAACCCGTAATGTCACAAGGTCTTTATATATGTGGTTTTTGATTAAAATTTGGTTAATTCTTTAAAGACCTTGCAATTAATTGAGTCCCATCACTAAAACTCATTTATAAAATAATAAGTTTGCACCTTCGGTTTGTCTGTTTTGGTATCACACTCCACGTTCTCCATGGCTGTGAGCGTCTCAAACCCACCGACTACCCTGGAAACAAATAAAACAGCCGTTAATATTCTGACTGCTGCAGCATTTCCCTGTTTAACCAGCCAGGTCCAGCCTCTGGTTCTACTGGTCAGGCAGTAGAACCAGAGGCTGGAGCCCTTTGAGACCGTCAGCCGACTCTGGTGCTGATCCATCGCCGCGCAGGCTGAGGCAATTTATTCTACTTCCTGTTCACACAGGAAGTGACCTTTAAGCTAGAAGGTTCAGCTAGAGGACACAATTTATACCAAGAATCTGTTTTTCCAAATTTATTTAAGTTTTAGGCCTGCTTTTTTATTTTTGTAATTTCATGTGCTACTGTAATTTTCTACAATTTTTGTCTGTATTCTGCATTAAATTTTCGGTGCTTTTCTTCCATCTGTGTTCTGCATTATTTGCTGCTGTAGTTCCATGTTAACTGAAAGCACCAGACTTTCATCATCCAGTTTTTGATCAAAAGAGAAAAATTATAAGTCATGCAAGTAAAATATACTGAGCTTGTTTTACTTTATCATGCAATTAATTAATTTAATGTTAAACTTAATTATTCAGCAACTAATTTTTTTCTGAAATTCTTAAAAAAGAAAACAAAAAATATTTTTGGTTTAGCGAATCGACTCAAACTTTGACCTCCCACTTTGACACCAAACTGCAGATTGTTTCAAACACACCGAGACGTTGATGGAAATAAATTAAATTAGAGATAATCTGGTTACGGAAAGAAAACTGAGCAGTAATTTGAGCCAGAAACAAAAAGACTGACTCAGCTAAAATCTGGGAAACAGAAAAATAAGAGTCATAAAACAGAAACTCACCTTCCAAACACCGTGTGCTTCCCGTCGAGGTACGCGCACGACCGAAACGTGATGAAGCTGAGGGAAAAATAAAGGAAAAAACAGAATTAAAAAGTTACATTAATGGCAACATTTTGTTCAGATATTCACTACATTTTTAAAAATGTTTAAATTGGATATGCAACAAGTTTCTATATTTTTTAAAGGGAAAAAAATCCAATATGTATCCTGTAATCTAGCATATAATATTTATTTTCATATTATAAGCAAAATCATAGTCATAATTTCTGAATGAACAGCTCAGAAAACTTTCTTAAACAAAAACTTTTTTTTATCGACTCGGTTTTCTCCACACGAGGAGTTTTAATTAATTAAGGCAAAGATGTAGAAAAATAAAAGCTTATTATTGTTCTGACTGAAATTTAGGTAAATAATCACTCATTTCCACTTTTTCTCACATTAAAATAAGAAATTACAAAAGCAGCTTTTATTTCAATCTTCCTTTTGTGAGACGGAATAAAAGACTTTGCTTAATTATGAGATTAAAGTCATAATATCAGGAGAATAAAGACACTTTTTACCAGAAGAAAGTTTTAAAATTATGTGAAAAACTATTTAAATGTTAAACTTTTGGTGTAGGAGTTATAAAATTACCACTTCATTGTAATATCTTATTGTTTCATTATTACATTATTCTCGCAGTATTATGACTTTTTGTCGCACACTTTTCAAAACTATTGAGTTTTTCTCATATTACGACTTTATTCTCATCTTATGAGTTATTCTCATAAACTTTATTCATGTATTATTTAAACTTTATTCTGAAAATATTATGACTTTATTAAGTTCTGGCAGTTTTCTTCGGCCGTTTCAAAGTTCTGTAACTGATAATAATTTGATGTTTGTGTGTTAAAAGATGAAGTTTTTTCCCCAGTGGAAACGAGGCGTCTAGTTTTTAGAAACAATTTCTTACAACTGAGATTTGTTGGTGTTTGGGCCGGAGTTGGCCATGCTCAGAACTCCCCGGCCCGTGTGAGACAAGTTGGGCCGAAACTCGTCTTTGAAGGGTTTTCCCCAGAATGACTCGCCACCTGAAGGACAAAAACATGATTTGAGATTTGGAAATAAATCTGATTCTTACAACAGAGCTGATAAAACGCCTCCTGTGTGTCAGGAACAAAGCTGAGCTGGACGATTCACTAACGGATTAATGACGTTTGCCTGAAAGCAGGAACTGCTGTGTGGTTTTTAAGGTGTTTTCACACCTGACGGTCCAGTAGACTCGGTTCAGATTGGTACCAAAGTTTGTTCCATTTTCAGCTGCTGCCGTTTGATTTCACATTGTCCAAACCTGTTCCCCTCCTCACCTGTGGGGGCGCTGCAACAAGAACCACTGACAAAAACAACACGGAAACCTCTGAAGAAGCCACTGAACGCCGCTTCCTTCTCACGAAATATGAACAAAAATGGTGTCAGATTTGAGTGGTTGTAGGATTTCTCTGTTTTCTTTGGTAAAAAACCAGGAGCAACTTCTGCCATTAGTGCTAGCTAGCTAGTGTTTATTTTGGTTGTTTTAAACTTTTCAAACAGAAGTGTACAGGGTTTTTTTCTAGAAAATTTCTGAGCTGTTTTCTCACAAATTTTCAGAGATGTTAAATTCTTTTCTACAAAATGTCTGAGATCTCAAGATTTCTTTTATATTTTGCTAATTTTTCACCTTTCAAACTGAAATTTCTAAGTGTTTTTATACAAATACTACAGATTTTAAAATGTTGAGATTTTTCTACACATTTTTGACCTTTCAAGTTTAAAAAATGCAACTTTTTTCTAGAAAATTTTTGAAAATGTAATTTTTTTCTCAACTTTTTGACTTCCAACTGAAATACCCAAGACTTTTCTAGATTTTTTTTTTTTTAAATTAATCTGATTATTTTGGGAAGGGATTTCCTACATCGAACCTAGCATGTTGCTTAGTTACAAAACTGCTTAGATGTATAAAAAACTGAAAAGTTTGAACAAATATGTGTTCAAACTTTGATGCAAATTGAGCTTCTGAATGATTGAATCATGAATCTTCAGATATAAAAATGTCTGCAAACAGATTTGTAATCCCAATCCCAACAGGTATAATTTTAGTGACTCAGGTGCAAAAGTTTAAGCCGTTTAAATTTTTTTCTGTCTTGCAAAAACAATATGGTAGTAATAATTTGCCCCATTTGTTACGCCTAAACAAGAGGCAATTTTCTGTTTTTAGGTAATAAAACCGTGTTTGCTGTTGCCTACAGACTCGTGTTCAGAGCCTCCAGCTGTAAATCTTTACCCAGACTGATTCTGTTATTACGGGTCGCCATGATGGGTGAGCAAGGAACAGGCGCTGCAGGAGATCTGGCTCCCGACTGGGGAAGGGATCCGTTTCCCTGAGGTGTCGTCCCTCCAGATGGAGCACAAGCAATCAGTGAATATACAGCCACAATATCCATACGCTCTCTGTTTATGTCTGCAGCAGCACAAACAAGTGCTGGGAGACTTCTGCAGCCATCAGGCTGGTGACCTTCCTGCATAATTAATCAACAAACTGACATTTTAACAGACTGACAGCGTCGTAAACGAAGGAGAGGGAATAAAATATAAACGGTTAAACAGTCCATCACACAGAATCTTCCTTTAATTACTCGCTCTGATCATCACACAAATCCAGACGTTACATCCTGAGCCTCTTGTTCTGAACAAGTTTTTATTTATAAAACTATGATGTCGTATTAGGGCCATTGTAAATGATAGAACTAACATTTTCTATAAAAATAAAGGGGATTTCTGAGTTTGAAAAGTAAAAGATTTCATAGAAAAAACTTATATTTTCAGATTAATCTTAGAAATTTTCTAGAAAAAAAATAAAGAAATTTTTGAAATGGAAAAGTTTAAAATTTCCTAGAAGAAAATCAACATTTTGAGATTAACCTCAAAAACATTCTAGGAATAAATGTTTGGTAGATTCAAAAAATGTTCTCGAAAAAAGAAAAGTGGAAATGTCTGAATTTCAAAAGTCGAATATTTTTGACTTCCCAATCTTAGAGAATGTCCTAATTTTTCTAGAGTATTTCTGTTTTTCTAGCAAATTTTATATATGGACATACCAGGAATAGCCATGTATCTATAATCCAGATATAATCCATAGATGTATTAAGCTTCTAGGAAGCTTAATATGTCTCTTAAGTTAAAAAGAAAAGTGGAAACAAAGTGTTAAAACATCTTGTAAACAAAGAAGTTTAAAGTTTGAAATTTGTGAGAAAAAAATCAGTTTTAGTTTAATCTCAAAGGAAAATTATTTTCCCCAAATTCTACTTATTTATTAGACAGATTTCACAGGAATCTACCAAAGCCTGGTGCATGTGAGTGGAGGGAAAAACCAGCAGCCCAAACTTAAAAACCTCAAATAAATCAGTCAACAGCTCTGGGTGGGACAGAAGCTCAAAGGTCAGCCGCTTCCAAACAGAAGTCCAACAACACCTCAACTATTCAGCCATCAAAGAGCATCAAATGACTTCTTTAAGGAGCTGCACAAAGTTCACAGAAGACATCTTTAGTTTAAGAAAACAAGAGAATAAGTGGAGTCTATGCCAACATCCATAAAGCAACAGTATGTCCGTGCCAAAGTCCACAGCAGGGCATGTTGCCGGCCCGTTAACGAGTTGTGTGCACATATTGTTCAGCGCAGGCGACGAGGAGAGTTTTACCCACAGGCCAGAAATTCTGCACCTTCATAAATCTGCCACAGCAAACCCAGAGACACAGAGCTCACTGTGTTGGAGCGGCAGGAAACGAGCCGCATGTGGGCTAGCAGCCGATTCACTCAGCGGCGTTTTGAGCGGCTGCTTTAAGGGCAGGAAAATTACGCCGCTCGCCCGATGACGGGTCGCTCCCCCCGCGCTGCGGTCACATCATCTGTTACTTCTTTAATGCACTGCCACGTCCAATCACAGTTTATTTTTAGAAAACACTCGGCTTGACTCAGCTCCATTGACGCAAAGCTCACCCCCAAAAAGAGAAACTGTTAATTATTGAGCAGGAAAGTTACGTAACTTTGAATTTTAGTTTGGGAGAAGAGAGATGGTCGTACCTGTGCCTGTGCCGGTGGGGTCCCCGCCCTGAATCTGGAAACACAGAGGCAATGTTTCTGGATTATAGACCATTTCAGAAATTACTGCAATAAAACACACTGGACGACAAATCAATAGCAATATATACTGAGATGGACACCTGATCAATACGAATAGTTAATACATCTGACAGATGATCCAGAACCGCACAGCATTCTGGGAGATGTAGGCAAAGGAAATGCTTTAGCTGCTCACCCTCTGCCCGCTAGCTAAGAAACACTGGTGGAATCACCAAACTCACTCTTTGGTTACCTATCAACTCACTCACTTTTTGGTTACCTAGCAACTCACTCACTCTTTGGTTACCTAGCAACTGCTCACTCTTTGGTTACCTAGCAACAACCAGTTGAGTAACTTGCGCAGCAGCAGTTTCAAGTTTTGCCACCAAGCCTCATAGCTGCTTAAAAATAAAAACTGTGGATAAAACAGGAACTTATCATGCGAA
Organism: Phalloptychus januarius; assembly: GCA_902982915.1. Lineage (NCBI taxonomy): Eukaryota > Metazoa > Chordata > Actinopteri > Cyprinodontiformes > Poeciliidae > Phalloptychus > Phalloptychus januarius. The sequence continues at coordinate 584,366 of CADWAE010000482.1, forward strand.
TATTTTATTAATTGATTATTGTGACAGGCTTAACTATTAGCACTGCAAGCTAATGAAACAGCTATGATCATTAATCTACAATTCTAAATCTTCCTTTAAACATGCTTTGACTTCCATAATCTTCCTTTTCAGGGTTTCAGAAACCAACAAACTCTCTGTTTCACCCCATCTAACCTGCAGTCATGTTCCATGTAGTCATTAATAGCAGAGAGACGCTTTTCCACTGAGAAGGCCTCCATTGTTCTTTGTCTACCTTCCTATGAGAGCTGCTAGCGCTCTGTGGTTTTTTCCCCCAGACTTTTTGTTTGACAGAACCAGGAGTTATTGGCCACATGTGCTGCAATGGTTTCAATAATATTTACTGTTGTGTGTTTATTTCTACGCTACAGATGAGGCAGCATGGAGCTGTTTGCAATTTTGGCACTAGGAATGAGCCTTAATGAGGTTTTAACAGGACGATGTCGTGACTAAAACTGTCGTGGAAATTTCACAAAACCTCAAAACAACATGATGAAACTGCTTTCATTCACAACAGAGAAATGATGCAAACACAACGCAGGATGAGTATCAGATGCCGGCTGGAGCTCCACAATGTGACTGAGAAACCTATACAAGCATTTTATATCAGCTCATATTGAGAATTATTGATTAGTTTTTTGTTTTACATTTCTGAAATACTGCCAAACTGGTGGTAAGACCTTCCCTGTTTTAGCCACACTTCTCTCTCCATAATGTTACTTGTTGTTTTTAAGCAGTTATGAGGCAAAGTGGAGAAACCTTAAACTGCTGCTGCGCCAGTTACTCAGCAAGCTGTTGCTAGGTAACCAAAGAGTGACCGAGCGAGTTGATTCAAAGTCAAAATTACTATTTGATCCCAAAGGGAAATTAAATTACCAACAACCTTGCTTAGAGGTTGAGAAGGTAATGTCTTTATTCTGCCTACATCTCCCAGAATGCTGTGCAGTTCTCAATCGGAGTTCAGTAAATATTCTATACATTGAATATTTTATCAGATGTATTATCTATTGACTACTGATTTATTGTCCAGCTAATACCGGCCCATACTTTTAGATTGTTGCAGCCTTTTTCTTTGATTGAATGGTAACACATATTAGGCCAAACTTTGTAATTAGAGGCATTAGGAATAAACTTCAAAGATTTTTGCAACCAGTTGTTGAGAACAGCGCCATCTACCTTTTAAAATAAGGATCTCAGATGAATCTAAAAACTGAAGAGACGATTTTTGAGGCTGCTGTGTCACGGTATAGTTGCTGCTTAACCCCTTTCAGGTCAGTGAAAAGGTATTTTCTCTGTTACAGATTTGGTCAACTTACACTCACCTAAATTTTGATTAAAACAGTCAAAGCTTGGTACACATAGACATTCCCATCTACTGTTGTCTTAGTAGAGACAATCAGGCATTGAATTCACTAAAACATGATCTGAGCTCATGAATAAACAATCGGCGGTGCGACTGAAAACTGCACAAAGAAAAAGACAAGGGTCCTCTAAAGACCAGATGTCCACTTGAGAGACATTTGAATTATGGGAGCGGCAGCTTTGAACAGCTGATCAGAGAAAATCTCATTCAGATGAAGAACGAGCAAAACAAAAAGCGATGCTAATCAACAAAACACAAAATTATATCAAAACCTGATGAAAACCTTCCTGTTCCGGGTCAAAGGTTATCCCCCCTCTCCCTACTTGCAGAAAGCGTATGAAGCCAAACATTAGTAACATAGAACATGTTTAAAGGGGCAGTATTATGTATTTTACCGTTACCTTCAGTTACAGAAATGCTGCCTATATCAAATACGAGTTAAAAAAACATTTGACTTTGTAATTTGACGCCTTGAAATTGGGCCTCTGTCTCTTTAAGAAACTCCTGCTCTTTCTGAAACTCCACTTTCAGGAAGTCATCATATTATGGCTCTTCTTATGGTAATGTTTTTACCAGCATTACTCTGAGAAGCAGCTCAGATCCACCTGGTGTTTGCTAATTGCTGCTGGCTAGTCTGGAGGAGTAGGGGGAAGCCTGCTCTGTGAGGGAAAGCTCATTAACTTGGAAACTGCATCTCCGTCATGAAGGCGGGGCTAGGTCCAACCAGCTGGTTCCATGGAGATGAAGGGATTTCTCAAACATGCATGAAAGAATCAAGGCAGCACTCCAGGTACGTTTATGATGATTTCCCATGCTGAGATGCCAAAGTTTATAAAGAATGGTTGGGACAAAATGTAACAATAAAGAAAGAAAAAGTGTCCTGAAACCGTGATAACAAAAAAATATATATAATTTTTAGCTAAAATGTCAGAAAATATTTTCCTGAAGTTGTGCAGCCATAAAAAGGAACCATTAAATATGTTTTAAATTAAAAAAAATTCTGATGGATTGTGTGAAACGGCGCTTTATGATGCAGTAAAAGAGAAAGCAGGTTCTTCTTACCATGAAATTGCGGATGGATCTGTGGAAGATCGTCCCATCATAGTAGCTTTTTTTACACAGACGGATGAAGTTCTCCCCAGCTTTGGGCACCTGGAAGAAAATATGTCCATAAGTGAGATTTGCATGATCTATCAACCCGAACTGACCAATGAAAGCAGCATCCGATAACGTCTGTCGTTTTCAGCTCAGAGATATGAAATACGAACTCTAAATGAGTTCTGCCATTTAAAAAGAATAAAGAGGGAGAAACTAAAACTTGTTATCACGTTTTATATATATCTATATATATACAGACTCGTTGCTCTGATCTGAATAATTGGAAGGTTAATATTGATAAACCATAAACTGCAGCCAGGCTACATTCGACAAGCGTAAGTCTCGGTTCGGTTGAAGTGAACTCTGGTACGCTTCGAAGGCACCAAACACCGCTCCAAAAGCAGGAGGTGGACTATAGCGCAGAGCATTCTGGGTAAATAAATCCAAAACAAGCATTTGAGTTCATTGGTAGTGAGAGAAATGGCTCGTGGTCTTTAACCAGGCAAAAGAGAAATCCTTCAGCCACGACAATCTTTCCATTTCATGAAGAAGGAAGTTGCACTCATGTTTCCTTCAGTAGATCTTGGTGCAGCGCCACCAACGTAAGGAGCGGAACAGGTTTTCAATTAGTTTGGATGGTTTGACAGAGCAGTGAGAAAGAGAACCGCAGCAGCTGAAAATGTAACAAATGTTGTGATTTTGGTTCCCAATCAAACTGAATCTACTGGATTATCAGGCGTGAAAACGTCCTAAAACTTCTGCAAAGTGCAATATTTTGATCAAATAAATACTGGTGACCCAGAGCCAGGACGAATACATGTACAGTTCGGGATGAAGTTGAGTTCATGCGGCGTGACGAGGCTGGGTGAAAAGCTGTGCTCTGCTGGTGTACAAAACACAAAGACATGTCTGGAGCACCGAGGCAGGGTTATAAAAGCCTCCAGGCCTCCGCTTAAATCATGACAGACGCAAACAGAAGCTCGCTCTGAGCAGCGTTTGTTCTCCGAACGCGATTCCACAGTTATTAATATCAACAACCTTGAGGAAGACTCCTCTGCTTCGCCATCTGCAGCGCTGCCTTTAAGCAGCGACAGATGATGGTTTCCAGGAACCATCAGATGCTCTTGTCCCGTCTGACCCATTTTTACTCAACGACGGAGTGAGTGGAAATAATTCCCACTGTGACGTTTGCTAGGGATAGGCCTGTCAGGATAACCAATTTTACTGGACGATAAATTGTCCCAGAAGTTACCGTGATAAACAATAATATAACCACAAACCTTAAGATTACAGAGCATTTAAAAAGACAATGTGCAACCTCCAGAGGTCAGCTTTAGACAGTGAAAAGGAGAACAAAAGAAACTGCATGAAAATAGTGAACTAATTACTATCTGCAGAACAAAATGGCTGCACATGCAGAGGGGTGTAATTACAGCAACGGGCATGAAGAAGACAGACGGCATATTGGATTTGACACAAAATACACATCTGTATTTTTGTACTCGAATACACAAGTCTATATTTTATGTTGTGACATATAATAAATAAAAAATAAAAGTGTTTTCACCTTATCACAGTGCAACTCCAGGTTGAGGTCTCCCTTGTTTGTGTGCAGACGGACGTAGCCTTTCTTCTTCACGTACTGGTAACGCACCATGTCGTCTGCAATCGCATCTGCAGAAACAACACAGTACGAATATTTAAAATAAACCTGAAGTAATTTATAACCAAAGTGAGAGCAAACACACTACAGAAGCCACGACCATTTTCGCTCTACTCTGCATTTGCAAATAAAAATGACATTAACTTTGTTTTCTCTCAGTTTTTTCTTATTAACTACCCCAGGCTCAGTACATCCTAATATTTTTCTTTGCAACAGAAAGTTTTTCAGGTCCATCAAAGTGCAACAGGCCACTGGATGAAGCCTGTAGCTCCATAAAATTGTGCAAATTGAAACCACAAAAATGAATTTGCTACAAGGAAATGTAGAAATTATTAAAATAACAAAAACAAAAAATGTTTTTTGAGCTGGGATGTGGTGTTTCTTTTTTTCTGGACATAAAATAATTAGATTATTTCACAAAACTGCAATGAAAACACTTTTTTGCATAACACAAGTAACTCACTGAACAACATGATTTTACTACTGGAGGAAACCATGAAGAAGAAGATGGGGGGATGATGGAATGGCAGGTTTTTATTGATTTATCACAGAAGCAAACTTATTGAAGCATAACTTTAATTGTGTTTTTTAATGTGATAAAAAACATGATTGTAAAATTGCGTTGTTTTTTTTTGACATTAGTGGAATATTGACAAAGTTTTTGTGCTCATTTGTAACGGAGACACAGCCACCATCAGCTATTTCCTTTCTTTAGCCAACAGATTCACTTTATTTTGGTAAATTAACAATATTGAAAAAAAAAAATCTACTTTACAAACAAATTATTTACTAATAAAGGAACAGGCTGATGCCAAGGCTTATACTTGCCTTCCCCATTCATACCTAAATATGCATGTGTATACACAAAAGAAAACAGAAAACAATCAGTTTGTTTAATTTCCAAACAAACTGGAAATTATTGAGCTCATTTTAATTTATCCTGTGGTTAATTGATTTATTGCCTGTTTCTCTTCTCTAATATTACTAATTGTGTTTCTATCAACCTTTTTTTAAATCAAACATCACATTAGAAAAGATTGATATAAGTGGTAAGATTCAAACCAACTTCCTCAATTTCACCAAAAAAGATTTCTTGCGGTGTTTTTGGTTTTTCAGAAACATTTCCTGAAAGGTTTCTGATGTAGCAACCTTCTCCAGCCCTTCTTGTTGGAAACAGAGGCGAGTTTCAGTTTTTCTCAGAGAGGCGGTGTGTTTCCGACTGCCTGAACTGTCATTTGAAACCCTGATTTCGATTGATAACCCTGTGCGCCGGTCTGGAGCGCTCGCCTGTCTATTTATCAGAGTGAGATTGAGCGCTGCAGCATCATTTCAGAGCGACAGCCACTGCTGCTGGGATTGGTGGCGCTGCCTTTCTCCAGCCTCTCACATTTCTGCTGCTGATTTTTCAAAACGTGGCATGACATTTTTAACCAAGCAGATATGATTCAGACGTGGCAAAGATTCAGAACTGAAAAAGCTCCTGTGTTGCAGGGTCGTTTCCATGACGACCGTCACACAGTAAAGGTAACGGTGAATCACAGGCGGAGTCAGTTTTAGTCAGAAGACAAAGGAATAAAAGAGAAATTAAGTTTAAATAATGAAACAAAAATCAGGATTTATGCGAGAGAAAGTTAAATTGAAAGATGAAACAAATAAATGACTCAATGTTTGAATCATTTATAAAGAAAACTGTTCAGGATTATTGCTGAGTTTTATGTTACTTTACTATATCGCCATAAGAAAAACATTTCACTGTGGATTTACTAAAAATATTGGCTCTGATGAACAAAAACTGATAAATGCAGAGAGGAAGGGGATGGATGGATGGATGGATTTACGGATGGTTGGATGGATGGATGGTTGGATGTAGTGGTGGATGGATGGTTGGATGTACGGGTGGTTGGATGTACAGGTGGTTGGGATGGATTGACGGATGGTTGGATGTATAGTTGGTTGGATGTACTGATGGACGTACTGACGGATGGACATTTTGATGTCTTAGGAAACTTTTATATTCCTTTATCACTCCATTATCAGTAGATTAAATCTAATCTAATCTGCTAATCTCAATCTGACTCTCTAATCTCCACAGTTTCATTTAAATAAAACATCAGACATCAGTCAAACATTCCTCTCTTTCTCTTCTGTCTGTGAGGTTCTGGGACCATGAACTGGGTCAGCGGACCCGGACCGCTGCGTGTTGCGTAACGGCGCGTCTCTCTCCTGCAGCGGCTGACAGGCTGAGAAACGCTAAACGAGCTGCAGAAGCGACAACACGACCGAGCAGCGTCGCTGCGTCTGGATTTAGGAACCGAAACAAGAGGAGGTTCGTTTTCACTGCTGCGAATCGCTTGCCTGCTTCGTGCGTCGTTGCCGGAGTCATGGCGGTGGAGGTGAAGGAGGCGGAGACTCGGCCTGTGGAGTAGTGGGCCTGGAGGAGGACAAGATGGAGGAAAAGATATTTAAAATCACCTGGTCAATCAGGTTTTACTTTTAATTTGTGGTTTAAAACTTTGATATTAGAAATGCAAAGATATGTCTGGTTTTTAGACGGATACAGAGCATCTTCAGTCAGAGGCTTCTTCAGATTCACTGTGATACAGACTGCTGCAGGAGATCTTTTCTGCCAACAGCAAACACCATCTACAATAACTAATAGAAGAATCTGAATTAATGAGTTACAACATTTAATTTCCCTTTGGGAAAGTACTTTTAAATTGAATTTTTTAAATTTGTATCTGCTAATTTGAGTCATTTTGCAACGTAACTCTGATTATCAGCTCGATAATTAAATCTAGGCATTGATAATGTTTATTTCAAAATGAGAAAGAATAAAGGAAAGAAACAAAAGAAGAAAGGGAAAAAGGCAGAGAGAGAAGCTACATATAGAATATGGTTTTACATGTAAACGAATAGTTCTGTCAATAGATACAAATTGAATTTTGCAGTAAAAATCCTCAACTTCTGAATCATTTCCCCTCCAATCTAAATGACACACGGCTGAATTGACTTTCTGAGTAACACACCTCTGTTTGTGGCGTAGTTACAACTCGTACTTGTTAAAATCCAAAATATAACGAATAAATTTGATCATAAAATAAAAGCTGATGGCTTCAAATGGCATTCCTGAAACTTCCCAGAGAAAACTGGGGAAAGAGTTTTCATGAAATTAATCTCAACGAGCCTCTTTGAAGAATAATTTGTTTGCAGACATTTCATAATTCAATGTATTGGTCGTTTCTGTTGTTTTGTTTATTTTGATACATTTAAGATTTCTTCCAATTCCAGGGTTAAATGTTCATTGTAATTTAAAGTTCATTGATATTTGAGAATGTGTTCTTCCATCACTATTATCATTATAATGCTTGAAAATGGTCTCAAAATAACAATATTATTGTTTATTCTAATAACTTCTGGAACAATTTATTGTCCAGTAACATTTGTTATGGTGGCAGGCCTCGTTACAGCCTGGTGCGATCTCCACTATTTTCTGCTTTTCACAATAAACAAAACAAAACATGCATTTCCATGATGAAAGGATAATGTGCAGCAGCACCACCAGAAAACAGAACATTTAGAAATTGTTTATTTAAACTAATATTTATGTTTCCTATTAATGAATACTCAATAATTAATTTGAGTTTATTTGTCTCGACTTTTTAAAGAAATCATTTAAATTTGCATATTTCAATGAACAACAGCTTTCCATCATCCTCTTGCCATGTTTATGTCATGGCGACTTCCGCCACTTGGTGGCGCACCATCGCAGTAAAGACACAAGCAATGACGTCACCTCATATCGACTCCATTAAACTTGCTTTGACTCTGAAGTGCATCAGTCCTGGCAGCAGGGACAGACTCACAGCAAACATTTATTGGTGTTTCCTAGAGTAAAATGGCTTTAAATAAAATGTTTATTTAATTATGATTAAAGTAAGAAAACCTGTTAAATGTTTCTGTAGATAGGTCACGAAAAAAGCCTAAAAACAATAAATCAATACATCTTTTATATATGTTTCAGTCTAAATTTCAGTCATGTTTTTATTGAAATAACTTCCAAGCCCCTCTTTAAATTTAATCCACTTGTGATGTATAAAACCTGAGATCAGGTTAGGATGCTGAATTAATTTTAATCTGTATTCAAGGTAATTTAAGAAGAAAATCTAAGACAGTTTAAGAAAAGATTATATAAGATAAATAAATTATTTTTAAAAATAATTTAAGAAAAAGATTATTTTTAAAAAAATTTAACAACTTAAGAAAAAAATAACGGATAAAAAGATTTTTCAAAAATTTAAGATCATTTTTAAAAAAAAATGTTCTTAGATAATATTTATTGCACCTACAGCTAGAAAATTATTCAACTGGACTTTTCTAAAGATCAAATTTGTTGTGAAATGGCCATTGATTTAAAAATAAACTTATTTTTAACCTGTTAAAAAATTCCATCTTTCCATTAGAAAACTTAAAAGTGTCAATTTAAAACTAGCAATAGAAAAATACAAACATGTAGGAAACCGAATTCCTGGAATGGATTAATGACCCCCACAGAATCCTGAAATCCTGAAGGATCAAAACTTTTCTCTGAAGAGTCGTTTTCTGTTTGCCTCTTTCAGGTGCAGCCTGCCAGGTGAGTAAACAGGTCTAATGCCAGGCTCTGCTGTTCGTGCAAGACTTAAGCCAAACTCTAAACCTCACCTAAGCTTAGATTGTTTTAATCTTTAAATTATTGAGCACAGCTACTGAGATTATATCAGATTTGTTGAATAAACAGTTATGTAAGAGTGAAGAAGTTGCTTAAATCAACAGGAAAGCTCACTAGAGATAAAAGCTCAACGGCATAATCGCATCTGAAAGCCAAAGCAATCTTCTGCTCCGATTCTTCTGAGGCTTCACCTCATTCTTTTTTTAAAATCTGACCTATATTTGCTGTTTTTCTCAGAGACCATCAACCTGTCACCCCAAATATAAACTACAGACAGCGAGCAAACAAAAACGCTCTGGCTTGAAGAAGAAAACCTTTTATAAACGAGGCAGCAGCAGAGAAACAACGTCCGACTGTTTCTGATTATTCTCAGATGTATGTGATTAACGGTTAAAAAAGAAGTGGGCTTATTTCAGCTTAATCGTAGATATGACCACTAAAATCACAAATGTAAAAAGGAAGTAAACAATAAAGTGTCATTTTAGAAAACACAACCTCACACCGTCACTTAACTGTAAATATGTCTTTTTTTCCAGTGACTAAACAGTTATTTGTCTCTTTGCCTGTTTTAAATTCACTGCATAACAAACTGTTTGTCTCCCTCTTGTGTACAAAGTAAACATTACAGGTCTTGAAAAGGCGACTCCTAAAATGTGGCAGGAATCTGAGACTATTAAACATAATAAAAAAGGTCCTGTTTGCAGCAGGGATATTTTTTAATGACACCTGAGAGAGTTTCTTCAATTTACCCCAGCGTCTGCGCTGTCCAGCCGTTTGTGTTTACTCACTGCGTTTATTTTGTCCGTCTTCTTGGCTTCAGGCTCCTTCATGGTGGAGGCCAACAGCTGATCCCCTTTGTACTCTTTGTAGAGCTCCGCCAAGGTCTCTCTGGTCTCCAGGTTGGTGCTCTTCAGGTGGTACGCTGGATCCTGTTTGGCCTTTTCCTCGTCTGAACAGGAGAAGGAACAGAATCGAGGAAACGGTTCAGAAATATAACATTTTCACACAGATTTAGAGGTTTGAGTGACGTTTTCTGAGTCGCTTTAATTCCCCAACTGCAAATAGAGCTGAGTGCAATTAATCCTGTTGAAATAAGCAATAAGCATTGATTTGTAATAATCATCCTGATTATTGTGTTTAAACTCTTCAGTTTGGTGTTTTGGTCTCAACTAACCATTTTTTTTGAAGGGCAATTTTATTTACAGAAACTTCATGAACCATTTTATGTGTCATTTCTGTAGTTTTTATTTATTTTAGATATTTAAAATGTCTCCCAGTTCCAGTGTTAAATGTTCAGCAGAATTTTAAGTTTATTGATCTTTGAGAATTTGTTCCTGCAATATTATTACTGCTATATTACTTTAAAATGGTCTCAAAACAAAAATATTACCATTTACCACAATTCCTTCTGGGATAATTTATCATCCAGCAGAAGTTGTTTTTGTGACAGTTCAATTTATGGCAGCAGCAGCAGTCAGTCTTGCAGTGAATCAGATGAGGCCTCTGACTGAAGTCTGTTGCTGGACTGTCATGACATGCTAACATGCTAACAGCTCAAATTAAGAGCAGCAGAGACGACATTCTCTGCTGCTCCACAGCAAAATATCCTTGATGTTACCATCAGAAATGCTAATCCACCTCGTTTGCTTTTGCTGCAAACGAGGTTATTATTATTACACCTTTGCCTGGTCATATGGTTCGAAAACCGGGCTAAGAGACATTGAAGTAGTGGAGTAGCAGTAACACTTGGGTAAAGTTTTAGTCTCCTCTAACGACCTGTGATGAGAAATGATTTGCTAGTCACCAACCTGGATCAAGCACCTTCAGGTTGTTCTTCACGTGGAAAAAGCTGGACACATTGAACTTATCCAGGTTGGTGGGGTCCTTCAAAGACGGAACAGAAACGTCACTGGTTTTCCAGAACAAAAACTTAAACTAAAGAAATGAGTCTGACCTGAAGCGTTATGATGTCCTTTCTGGTGAAGGGTTCGTCAGTCAGCAGGTCTTTATAACTTTTGGTCTTGATGTTTAGTTGCTCAACAGCCTGCAGGGAAACATAATTACTTCATCTGATTATTAGTAATATGTCTTAAATCTAATTTGTAAGTATTTATTATCATTAAACAGCCCAAAGAAAGTTTGTAAAAAGCAAACATGAAGCTTTTTTGGGAAAAAAGAGACATCTCACACACAAAACCATGTGACACACGGGAGTATTTTGTATTTATATTGTTGCTGATCCTGTTTGGTTTAAAACTGAAACCAAAATCAACATCATCTCTTCATCATGTCATCAGTTTATGTTTGAAAAGTATTTTCAGTGAGGATGCGCAAAGCAAAAGTCACGAACCTCGTAGGAGAACACATTTCCAGTGATCTTGTTGGTAACAATGTGGGAGTTGTTTGTGAAGACGTTGTACAGAACGGGGCAATGATACTTTCCTGCAACAACAAAAACATTAAAAAAAATAAACAGGTGGCTGAATGCAGACTTGCTCTACGTATGATCATTTATAGTCAGGATTAGGATCAACAGCTGATCCCGAACATTTTGTCAGCGCTCAGTTGTCTGGATGCATCAGGATACATGGGATGACCAAATGTCAAATAACAGAGCTAAACAAAAAAACAGCAACAAAACAACGACTCCAAAGCAGGTTTATTTTACAAAAACAATGTCAAATATGCTAGACACTATTTTGCATTTGCAGATTAAAAAAAGGACAGGAAAAACCTTTTAAATATTTTTCAAAAACATTCAGTGTTTGCAGGGTGTTTTTAACAGCTTTTTGTTATGTTTGTAACAGCTGGACAACAATCTCTGAACATGAAATTCTTTGGATACTAATTTACTGAATCGTTTTTCATCCACACCTCAATTTGGGTTAATAAATACATTTAGAAAGTAAAAAGTGGAAGCCAGAGAAATAAAAACAGATTTTATAAATCTCTCCTGCATCTCCAGGACGGATCTCTTTTTGTGACATTATAATCTAATCCTTATCACATGAAAGAATTGTTCACGTTTGTTATTAATTTAAGGCAAAAATATATATTTACCATCGTTGTTCTTGGCGAAGTTCAGCTTAATAAGAGACTTTGCTTCCAGTTTCTGCAAAACAACAACAGTGACTTTAAAAAAGCTTAAAGCTTCAAAATGAGCTCTTAAAATGTAAACACATGTAGAATAGTACAGCCATATGGACAATATAGAACGCTCCATAAAAATTCAGTTCCTAAATGTTTACATGTCCAATCTTAATTCTAAATTTCTCTTTCTAGAGAAAGTTGGTTTGCTTATGAAAACAGTGTCTTAATGAGTAAAGGTTCATCTAAACATTCACTTTGTGCTCCACTCCTGTGTTTTCATCTATTATACAAAAAAGCTAATTTTATATGCAAACATGAAACCTAAATGTTAAAATATTGACCTAATTCTTAAATATCTTCCTAAAAGTCCTAGTTAACACAACCATTATCTGAAACATTTATTTTCTTACTTCTCCAGAGATCGGATTAGTTCCGTACTTCTTAATCCACGGAACGATGCTCCTAAAAAGAGAGAAGAGCGGAAAGCAGAGGAAGAGAGTAAATTCAAAAATACACACTTTTTATCACAGTCTGCTGTTTTATTGCAAAAACAGTTTCAGTTCATAAAAAAAAATAAACTATCAAAATATTCATCACAGTTGTGTAAAAACTAAACCAACACAACTGGTATTCAAAAGGAGACAAAGCAGTTAATCCAAAAGACGCTTGAAAGTTTTGAAATAATTTACTTTACTGTTAATTTTACACTGAAATTTTTAGAAAAGTCCAACTTATTCTTAATTTGAGCATATTATTCTTTGGGGGAAAATACCACATTAAAATATAATTGTTCAATAAGTCTTCTGGGTTTTTAGGTTTCTATTAATGTCTATTTTCTAATCAACTCTTGTTTTTCTGGAGAAGAAATAAAACGCAACACAGGCAGTCATTTCTTTAAACAACTGAACACTAACCTGGAAAATTCAAAATCTATCAATGTAACATTATGCTGCAGTATTGAAATGATAATGTATGTTAGATTCTTGCATATTTTTAAAGGGGTGATCATTAATTATCCAGTTCAAATTCAGCACAAGTTACTCACAGCAGGTCAAACACGACTCCCTCTTCAGTGCAGACGGGATACTCAAACGGCTGCAGGGACAAGCTGAAAAGAAGTCAAAAAATGTAGAATATAGAGTCATTTAAATAAAAATAAAATGGAGAACTATGAATTCATCCTTTTATTGTTTTCTGGCAACAAACACCAGATAAAACATAGAAAAACAAATCTTAGTGGATGTTCCAGTTAGTTTATACCCTCTTGATAAAGAAAGGAATGTTATATTTTATGTAACAGCTAAAGATTCGGAATCTTTAAGACTAATAATAAAAACATTATCACAGTGTTGGATTAGCAAAAAGACCAACAGGAAACACAAACGAAACAAAGACAGAATAAAAACAGCTTTTTTCTCCAGCAGGATTTCTTCTTACCTGCAGTGGTCAAACGGGAGCCGTTTAAAATTTGATCGAGGGATTTCTGAAAAATAAAGCCAAAACTGAAAATCCAACCATCGTATCGATTCAATCATGTTAGATCTAAGCTGTGCTAAAGTCCAGGTTTTGTATTTGTTGTCTTAGGTTTAATTTAAGAATCTGTCACACACAAAAACTCTGTTCCTTTAAGAAATATTTTAAGTTTCAACAATGTATTTACATCGTCAACCTGGTGTTCTTTCCAGTTACTATACTGGTCACATAGTGACTTATGTTCATTTCTAACTCCATGTCTACTTTTTACATCAACTTGAGTAAAGGTATATTCAAGTAGTGCTATTGTTACTTAAGTACAATGTTTAGGTGCTGTTGTTCCCACATCTGCTCTAGATACAGATGAATCACATTGTTTATTTCTTACACATTCTCCCATTTCCGGAAGTCTCATAATAACAAACTTACAACGATTTTTATATGTTACAAAACAATAAAGTATGAAACCACTAATAAATCGACAAACATGATCAAGACAAACAAGATAGTCACAAATGTTATCTAAAATAAAGGATTAACGCAATTGGAAGTCACCTGCTCGTTTCCCTCCATAGAAGTTGGTGTATTCTGTACATGTAATGTACCTGTAATAATGTTAAAATACACAAACGTTAATAAAAAATAAAGAAACATTTACAAAGCTTTAAATTTAAAGAACGCCACTTACAAGCTAACGTGTGCTAGCATGCTAACTTGTTAGCGGTGGAGGTAAAACGTATTTTAATGACGTCCTAAACGTATTAGACTTACATTTTATCCTTTTGGTGCTGTCGCTTCCCCATTTTTACTGTATGGGCAGGTCTGAAATATTAAATACAATAAGAAATATCAAACTTTAACAGTATATCATACAAGCTCTTTGCCTTCTCTGTATTTCTTGTTTGGTGTCGTTCTTCTTCTTCTGTTTTTGATTTGTGGGTTATCTGTATTAGCGCCATCTTCCGGATCAGTCATTCATCACAAGTCTCTTAAAAGAATCTTTATTTTACGAAAACTGATTTCCACTTTAACTAAAATAATATGCCATTAGAAGTCGGTTTCCCAGTACTTCGCAACTCCATGATGGATATTTTCCTCTGATTCTCACATTTCCTGCATCCCATAAACAAATATAGAAATTACGGAGAGCCATTTCAGCCAAAATTAAATAAATAAATACACCTGAAAATAAATACATGACTAAATTGGGAAATATTAATAATAAATAAACAATAGTAAAACAGAAATTAAATTAGATCATATATCTGGAAATAAGTAAATAAATTAGGAAATAAATAAATGACAAAATATTATTGAAAATAAATATATTAGGAAAAAACTAATTATTTGTTTTAGTTATTTCCTCATTTATTTATGTAGTAATTGTCAGTTTTGACAAGATTAGTCTTCCATATACAGCTCTAGAGCAGATTAGTTATAAAAACCAGTAAGATGCTTTCCAGTGATTGTCTATGTTCTTCTGTTGCAGGACAGAATGGAGGGGGTACCATCATACAACTTTATCTTATTTTTTGCATCAAAACTGCTCAAACACATTATTAAAATCCCCAAAAATGATGCAACATTCATGCCTACAATGAGTGACCCTAACCCTGACGCACAACCTCTTTAAATAAAACAACAACCAAATTAATCTCTAAGTTTATTTTCTTCTTGGCATATAATTGATAGTTATGGCTACAAGAGAGAGGAGCAATCAAATTAAAACAATGTGGACAATGAACAGATTAGTAACATACAGCAGTGTGAAAAAAAATCACGATTTCTGTTATTTTTGTTTCTTGTCATACTGAAATGTCACAGATCATGAATAAATTTAAGTATTTGATAAAAAAAAATTCAGATGAAGTTTAGAAACTAGCAACTATTTTTGCCACTTTGCTTTGCTTTGTTTTTATTAGTCATTCAGACGCAGACTTGATGCTGTGATTTGGATTATTCTCTTCATCTTTGTGTTTTCTTTTTGGTAAATGAAACATTGAGTTCTTGGTTCTTTTGGGTCAGCAGTGACTTTGGCCTTAAAGGAGATCTTTAAATGGTGTTCTAGATTGTTTTGTAACCTCCTATCTTTCTATCAAAAACTGGATGACAAAAGCCTTTTTTTCTGATGCTTTGGTCTCAACTAGCCCCTTTTTCGAAGGACAATTTTGTTTACAGAAACTTCATAATTCATTTGGCTGTTGTTGTTTTATTTTGGATATTTAAAACATCTTCCAGTTAAAAATGGCCTCAAAACATCATTATAGTCCAGAAAAGATTGTGCTCCACTGTGCGGAACTCTGCTGGGGTTGCTAAGCAACAAGTGACGTCTATATTGTAAGGTTTTTGAAATGGCTCAAACACCAACAAAACATTTAATCATTGACAGAAAGTGGATTAATTTTTGTTTTATTTGGTGCTTGGACTGTTCCTATACACAAATTGAAGTACAAAAAGTGAATTTAGCGTAATACGTCTCCTATAAAAAGGGGGCGGAGGAGTTGTTTAGTCATTTTTCCACAGGGAGCAAGTCAGTGGATAGCTTTTGATCCTTTAGTGAATTAAATTATCGCTTGAAAACTGGTTTTCAGATTTACTTATATTCGCTTGATGATCTGAAACATTTAAGAGTGACACATAAAGCAAAAACAAAATAAATCAGTTTTTTCCCCTCACAGCAGCCGCCCACACTCAATTGCTTATTCATACCACCGTCTGACGGCGAGCAGAAAGCTTAAATCTACTATCCGCCTTTCTCCGAAAACAAATACAAGGAATGAAGAAATGATTCAAAAGATGGCTCCCGTCACAAACCGGAATAACACTTTAAACCAAATTCTTCATTTGGTGAATAAAGGGAAACTTGAATACAGGGCAGGAACAGCAGCACTGCCTGCATACCTGAGTTACTGCTGGCTTGCATCTCGTCAGTTATATCACTCCAAAAGCTAATAGAAGAAAAACCCAAAGAGTTTGGAACAGTTGGGGGAAAAAAACAACAAAAAACTCAACAAAGTATGAATGTTCACATCCTTGGCACTTTATCTGTCATTTAGAATCAAAATCTCACCTGTCAGCGGTCACTGACAAACATGTTGAAAGAATAAAGCAGAATGGAGAACAAAATAAGGATAAAAAACAGAAGCATGGAAAAGACAAGAGGTTCAGAAGTCCATGAGTCTGATAGTAGTTTGCTTGTTTGGAAGTGCAATAATATATGAATGTTCAACAAAGTTCCTCTTGAGAAGAAAAGAAGTCTAAAGAAACGGTAAACATGTGGTCGGCGCTTTACTCAGTACCGTCCGGGAAAATAAAACAAGTGTTTTCAGCTTCTTCCAGTAAAACATGTTCAGTTCGGTTAAACAGTCCTCGAGTGTTTGGGTGGAACCAGAAGATCACCGCAGGTCCATCATGCTCACAGAGTCGTCCGTGATGTTCACATGTCCGGCGTGCTGAAAAGGAGAAACATGTTTAGAGAAAGTCTCTCCACCAAGTCGACCTGCTGCACCAGCTGCATTCACATTGAATTGGAATTTCAATAAAAAAGGTTTTTGCAGAAGGATGTGGTGGTTTTTCACCTCCCTTGCACTGCAAAAACACAAAATCTGATCTAGTGTTTTTGGTCTGGTTTCTAATCCAAATATCTTAATACAATTGAAATAAGACAAAACTAACTTACAAGCAGCAATTCTGCAAAAATTAGGAGCTTGTTTTAAGAAAATAATTTGTTAGTATTGATGAAAAAAGTGCTAGTTCTATTGTTCCATTTCACGTTTTTGCCTTGTTATAAGTGAAATAATCTGCAGTGGAACCAGCGCTTCTTTCCTGATTTTAAGGAATTATGCCCAGATTTACCGCGCCTGGCTTCTTCTGGTGCACAATTATGACTCTCGTTTCACGTTAACAAAAGAAAAGTTGGATAAAATACGACATGACTGTTCAGACTACAGACAGTTTGCAACTATGGGATGCAACGCAGTTCCACATATAGAAGTGGCACAGACTGGGTCAAAAGATCAAAACTGGGCCGTTCAGACTGTCATAAAAATTCAAATAGAGGTTTCATCTGGACAAAAATAAATAAATATATTAAAGTTCACATTTTTATACTCACTGTGAAGAGAGGAGGATCTTTGCTGTGAGGATGGAAGCCTTTCTGTTTACACGAAGAGATCTCGTCCGTTCCTCGATCGGTTAGCCGGAAGTAGCCGATTCTGACCAGGAAAACAATCGGAAAAGATTTGAAACAATCACAGCGGAAATGACCGGAAAACTCCCGGGTTTTCCCCTCGACTCACTCGTTGAATTTAGGCGAGCAGACGATGGCGATGGCCTCGGGCAGCATGATCTGGTAGGAGCAGTGTGTGTGGAGGTCGACGCTGGACAGGAAGGCCGTCTGCGTCGGGTGAGTCTGGGAAAACGAAAACTAGTGTTACTTTTCACATTAAGAACATCAACTTCCAGAGCGTTTAAAGGCATTTGTTGCTCGATAATAAATGTAGATTTTCTCAGATTCGTAAAACTAACTTTGATACGATCAAAGACACCAAAAATGTTTAATTCGTAAGTTGAAATGAGAACAGAACAGAGATGGAAACTGTTCAATAATCAAAGGAAAAACAGAAAGCTGATGGAGGGAGAGAGAAAACTTAAGAAGTCAAGCAGGAAGAAAGGAAGGAAAGATGAAGGAAGGAACAAAGGAAAGAAAGAAGGAAGAAAGGAAAGAGGATGGAAAGGAAAGAGAAATAATGGAACCAAATAAGGAAAGAAGGAAGGAAGGAACGAACGAAGAAATGAAGAATCGACAGACAGAAGGACATTTCAGACGCATCGGTTGGATGGATTGGTTGATGGTTGGATGAGCTGTGTCTGCCCTGAGCAGAGCAGGAAGTGAATGCCAGCAGCTTCCTGTCACTCACATGGATCCATCCCAGGGTGATGAGGTCGTGCTGGTCCTGGATCAGGAACAGCTCCTCCTCGTTCTCAGTGTCACAGTAGTCCGGCCCGCCGCACTGCTTCGGCACGATGACGTGAGTCACAGTAAACGCATTTCTGGTCTGGAACGAACACAAACCATCAACACTCAGCAAGGAATGATGAGTCATGCTTTTGATAAATGACCAGGAACTTTAATGGATTATATATTTAGGATTTTATGCGGTCAACCCACATAGTGATGCCAAACTGTGAAGAGGAAGAATAATAAAATCTGAAAAGTGTGGTGTGGATAGATCCCTTGCATGCTATTGTTTACAGCAGAAATTTAGCAAAAAGGCTATTGTTTTACTTTTCATCCATAGCCGCGCTGCTGATTGGAACAATTCGTTGATAAAATGAATCCTGGAGATGTTGGGGTTATTAATTCAGTGCAATCCTCCACATCAAAGGGAAAAATATTGCAGAAAACCGTCGAAGAACAACTCTATGTCAGCTACTCTACACGCAGACTTGTTGTCATAGCAACTGACAACAACATCACAAGTACGTCAGGATTCGTGGCACAAATATTTCTTAAACAAAGAACAGAACATTCAGTCTATTACAATTTTATGATTTTAAATGATATTTTTCTCAAATGCAAAATTAATTTTGTTACAGTTTTGTCTTAATTGCTGTTCTGAGTATGATTTTTTTTTCCAGCAAATGACTGAAAATACTTCAGTTAACGATTAATCAATTACTAAATTAGTGTTATTTCAATAATCAATTAATCATGATTAATCATACTTTGGTGGAGTCTCTCTAGAGGACATACCAACAGATTTGGCCTTACAACAGATTTTGAATACTTTTGAAAGGCACTATAAACTTTTAAAATGCGCAAATTTCATTGAGAAATGTAATAAAACAAATTGTGTGAGCTGAGTTGTTCCAAAGACTTGCCAGTTTTCCACACAGGATGCCGCAGGTTTCCACAGCGCGGCTGGTGTTGGCCTCGGCCAGCCGCAGGAAGCTGCGGCACAGCTCAGCAGGAACGGCCAGCTGCCGCAGGGCATCCACCATCGTACCTGCAAAAACCACACAGAGGAGGAAAACAGCAGCTGAATGGAAAAGTCTGTCCATTTCACCCATTTCCAATACCAACATCTGAGGTTTAGCATCGGCCAATACCGATCCGATACAGAAAACAAGCCCTGAATTGACTGAAAACATCTATTTTTTAAACACATACATAAATTACAGATTTATTGATAACTCTGCACCAATAGCTTCCTCTGCCCTGATGGCTCAGGCACATTGTCACAGATACCTGGACTTAAGGCTGGGCAACAAATCAATAACAATATATATCGCGAAGGACATGTGATCGATATCAGTACATAATAGATAGTATATCCACTGAATCCTGATCCACAGTGAGCTGGTGGAATCTTTGGTTACCTAGCAACAACCTGCTGGGTAACAAGCAGTTCCCCCAACTTCGGTTACCTAGCAACGACTAGTGGAGTAACTGGGCAGCAGCAGTGTTTAGGTTTTGCTACATTGCCTCATAACTGCTTAAAAATAAAAACAGGAAAGCTCACGCCAGATTGGTAGTATTTCAGATATTTAAAACATAAAACTGATCAATAATTCTCGCTAGGCCTGTCGCAATAAATCAATTGATCGCATGATAAATTAAAACAAGCTCAATAATTTACATTTTCATGAATTATTGTTTTTCTCTTTCTGCCAAAAACTGGATGACAAAAATTTTCAGTCTGCTGCTTTGGTCTCAACTATCCTTTTTTTAAAGGATAGTTTTGTTTACAGAGACTCTATAATCAATTTTATTTGTTGTTTCTGTTGTTTTGTTTATTTATTTTGGATATTTAAAATGTCTTTCAGTTCCAGTGTTAAAAGGTCATTCAAATTTAAAGTTTAACAGTCTTTGACTATGTGTTCTTGTACTATTATTCCTTTCATTATATTACTTAAAATTGGTCTCCAAACAATATTATTGCAGTAACTTTGCTGGACAATTTCTTGTCCAGCAAAATAAAAGCCTTTTATCGTGAAGCTCGGCCTGTAATTTTTTTTCAAAGTTAGGACCTATACAGATATTAATATTGGATCAGTGCATTTGTAGTTTAAACAGGAACTAAAGCAGCTCGGGGAAAAGAAATGATTAACTCACTGTTGTTCCCGGGGCTGACCATGGACCCGGGTTTGAGCGAGCGGTCAAAGCTGGGCGGGCAGGCCACGGGCGTGCCCGGTGTAGCAGCAGGCCGATCATGCTGATAGTTGTTGGCGCCGAAATCGGCGGTGGGTGACACCAACGGCGGGCCCTGGATGCCAGGAATGAGGGGCGTGTCGGCGGGAGGCGCGGACGGAGTGGCGAACTCCAGAAGCACTCGCTGACGCTCCTTCTCCAGCTCCTGGCGACGGATCATCTCCTCGAAGGCACTGAACTGC
Source organism: Phalloptychus januarius (assembly GCA_902982915.1). NCBI lineage: Eukaryota > Metazoa > Chordata > Actinopteri > Cyprinodontiformes > Poeciliidae > Phalloptychus > Phalloptychus januarius. Next base: position 605,171 of record CADWAE010000482.1, read on the forward strand.
TCCTGCTCCCGCTGCCGCCGCTGCATTACGGCGACCCGTTCCCGCTCGGCGTCCAGCGCGCGCTGCCTGGACTGCTCCACCGCCAGGGCCTCCTCCTCCGCTTTCTGCAGGTATGATACACCACAGCTGAGTGAAAGGTCTGGTCTCCTAGTCTGTAGTATTGAAATGATTCATTTTATTAATCCTGATTAATCTGATTAATAATGATTAATGTACACATTTTGAATCTGACAGTACGAACTATAAAAATTGCCTTTTTTTGAATCTGTATACTCCAGTTAATGATTGAGTAATAAATAAGTTGACCATTATTTCAATAATCATGATTAATCATGATTAATCCTAATTAATTGATTATTTACATCCTAATTAATCACGATCAGTGAACTGAATTAATTGAGGATTATTTCTGTAACTGATTATTTTAATAATTGAATAATCACAATTATTATAACTGATCTATTATTGAAATAATCCTTAACTAATTTCGTAATCGATTAATCATTAACTGGAGTATGCAGACTCACAAAAAGGCCATTTGCTGAAAGAACATCACACTTACAAGTTTTATTACAATATTTTGCCGTATTATTGTGATGAGAATAAAAGTGACAACTTTTAATCTATTATTTCTTCTTTGGTGACTGTGTGCCACAGCAATTATTAGTTGCTATGTTTGCTACTCCTGAAAAACATTCCCATTTGCAATTTGTTTCTTAAGGACGCCATTGTGATTTGTATTACTAAACTGCTCAGACTAACTGAATTTTCCAATGTATTGGTATTTATTGATGCTTTCATTCAACAAACAATGGAGAAAATGGTAAAACTATCAATCATGATAATAAGGATGGTTTTGGTTTTTTAAACACCATTAACTGGAATTTATTGTGACAAGGATTAATCAAGATTCTTATTATGATAAGAAATTAATCATGATAAAGAATACTATAAATGCTCATCCCTAGTAAGAGCAGTTATTAAGACAAAACCAGCCCTGACGCAATAAGCAATAAATCAATTAATCGCATGATAAATTAAAACAAGCTCAATCATTTTCACTTGCTTTATTTATTGTTTTATTCTGTTTTCTCTCCCCGTTTCTACCAAAAACTGGACGACAAAAGTCTGTTTTTATGTTTCTCTAATCTGGCACTAACTTCCACACAACAAAAGAATAAAATTGCAGAAACACTGAGTTCCTTAAATCAAGGTTAAAACCCCATTTGTTTTCCAGTAGACTGGGTCTAAGTGGTACGGTCCCAGTCTGCCCAGCCTGATTCATTTTCCATTTAATTCATAATAGCTATAACATCTTAAAGTGTAGTTATCTTTTAACTTGTCATTTTCCCTTACTTTGCCACTGGATGTAACTCTGTTTCTAGTTAGTAGATATGTTGCATTATCAGAATGTCTCCAATCTGATAATGAGAACATTATCAGAATAGACTGGTGCTTCATCTTACCTTTTTGACCAGATACTGCGCATATTCTTGTTCAAATCGTTTTAAAAGAGCCTGTTTGAGAACCTCTGCTTGAGGAAACGCCACATCTTTGAGTTTCTGTTGAGGAATCACAAAGTTAAGCAGTGAATTTTCCACAAAAAAGTTTTATAAAATAAAAAAGAAAAACACCAAACTCTTTGGGCACCTTTACTGTGTCCTTTTTCTCTGGGATGTTTGCCGTCTTGTAATCCCGATGTTTGGGAAGTTTTTCAATAAAAAGCCTTGAAATAGACATAAGAATCAAGTTAACATCTTTATTTTTAAATAAAACAATCAACAAAATTATGGTGATTGCTGAACGTGGTTTATGCGAAAAGTCTTGGGCTAAAAAAAAACAAAACAAAGAAAACTCACGTAATATATTTATTGTAAAGCACGAAGGCGCGTTCAATGTTTCCCTCTTCCGTGTAGATGTGGGCCATTCGGATCATCTCCATGCCGGAGCGGAAGTAGCGTCGTGGCGGCACGTCGTCGTTGACTTCCACCGAGCTGCCTCTTTTTGTCAGAGCGCGGACTCGCTCTTCGGGCGGCAAACTGACATCCGTGTGATCCGCCATGTCAGCTAACGACTCAACCTGACAGACTGGAGAAACAGGCCAGCTGCTTGATATAAGTATGCACTGATAACGTTGCATCATATTGACTTACTACTAATGGTTTAATAGCAAGTCGTCCTGAACCGGAGCCAGCTGATAGAGAAACAAAGATGGCAGCCACAACAGAACGGTACAGAGAAACGATCCAAACGAAGTCCAGTTTGAGATGCAAAATGGACTTAATGCGGTTCTGTTTTGAAATATAAACACTCAACAAGCCATTTAAGTTTCACCAGGTAAGTGGTTCATATATATATAATTTTAGTTTTTTTTTCCTCTTTTATTTTTCTATTCAGCAACATAAGACAGGCCTGTTTGGTTATATTTTATAAATATGTCTCTGTTTAATAATGTGAGAAATACAGAATGTTCAGTTTATTCAGTCAATATTTAATACAGCCGACACAAAATGATGTTAAAATTTAATTAAAAAAAACACTAACCTTAATGATGCTAAATGGTTGACCCTTTTGATACAAAAGAAAACTCATGTTTCTAAGAAAATGGCCACTTATCAATTAGTCATTAGATTAGATCATTAATTGATAACTTGCTTCCCTAATAGCTACGCCTGACAAGGTCTGAGAATTTGTCAAATCTGAAATTAAATCTTTGCTTTAAAAAAAAAAAAGTTTCTGAATCTCTTTTGTTACTTATTTTCTTAAAATCAGGTTATCTGACACCTTGTTGGCCGATTTAGAAAACACTGTGCGCTTTTGTTTTGCACTTAAAAAAGAGAGATAAAGGGAGTCTGGCTGTCGATTTTCCAACACTTTAGTCATCATGACATTGCTGTCTCGGTGATTAAATAGTTGCCCATTCATGCAAGTCATTCATGTTTAGCGGAAGTGCTGCTTCAGGTGGAACAACGAAGCTAATTTCCATCACAAAATAATCAGACCTGCTGTAATACAGACTGCTACAGGAGATCCTTTCTTCACACAGCCAAGAGCATTTAGAACAACTCTTTGAAGAAACTTGAAAAATATGACTTACAATATTTAATTTTTATTTAAGACCAATAACATACTTTAAACTGAATTGAATGGAAACAGCAAAGACGTTTCATTTTTTTTTTTATTTGAAGATATAAACAAGAACCCTTTATGTAAATTTGCTTGGGATAACAGGCTGATGTGAGATCAGACCTTCTCCACCTTGAATCATTACATCATGAATCATGAATCGTCCATCAGCAGGAGCAGCTTTCATACTCCCAACTGGTCGACAGTTAGTTGTTCACGGTTCAGATTAGGAGGGTGTGGCAGATTAAAGGAGCAGTAGGCCATTAAAAGCATTCGTTGTATTAGCAATATTTGTTTTCTATTTTTAGCTTGTACTGCAGTGGACTGAAGTGGGTGGCTGGGGCTGAAAGGTCGCCTCAAGACGGGGAGGAGTTAAAGTTTTGATGTTTTCTACCAGAGTGATGGATGTTTAGATCAGGTTATTGGTCTGTTGATGTTCCAGCTCTGACCTAAGGTCACAAACAAGAACTAAACACAAGTAGCTACTATAAGTTTGAGCTCAGATTTTGCGTCGCGGCCTTCGAAGATCCAAAACCAAACTTTTATTGAAAAGGCCGAAGGCTGGCAACAGGTAGTTAGTTTCTTGAACACACTTCTAACTGGTTTGTTTAAAAAAAAATTACATGCAGTTTATTTCCAGAAAAAATATGGACAAAACAATAACTAAAAATCTCTTACAAATTAGATGAAAGTTAAAGTTGACTTAATCTGATGTTACAAGTTCACAAAGTATGTTCAAGAAACAAACCACCTGCAAAACAAGCCATTAATTAATTAATTACAGATTTTGTTTCTAAAATAACGGAAGTATATTCTAATTGCCCAAAAGAAAAACTAAATTGGCAAAACTTATGATTTACAAAATTCAAGATAAATGGCCACAACACTTAAAGTGGCCATTTGTATTATCACAAATTTTCCAAATCAAAAACAGTAAAGTGGCTTCTGGTAGGGACAACATATCCACTTCTTTCCTGATTTTTCTCTTCCTTGACAAGACTCCAAATGTTCTCTACAGGGTTTGGGTCAGACCAAGTCAAACACAGTAATACAATGTTCATTAAATTAAGGAAGTGTGGGCAGATGCCAAGACCTCCTGAAAAATTCATAATCATTAAATTTCTCAGCAGAGGGAAGCTCTAACACTTCCTGATAGACGGTTGTGTTTATTTTGGATGTAATAAAACACAATGGACCAACAGCAGCAGCTGACATGGCTCACAAAATCTTTACCAACTGTGGAAACTTTGCAATTAACCCTCAAGAAACATTCATTCTGTGCCTTTTCCAATTGAATATTTTACATTTTCATCTAAAAAGAGAACATTTGACCATTGAACAACACTTCGTTTCTTTCGTCCCTTAGTCCAGACTTAGTCTGGTGAGATTAACTAGGAATGGCAGCAGACCAAAGTTTATGAATACATGATAAACTATTATTACATCATACTTTTTTTCCTTCCACTCAACTTTCCATCATAATGCTTTTGCACATCCCACTGCTTTAGCAATAACCTCTTGTTACTTGTTACTTCCCTTGTGGAGGGAATCAATGACTGTCTGCTGAACTGTCAGTATTTTTCTATTAAAAATTCTTTATTGGTCGTGTCTATATTTTTATGTTCAAAGAAATTGAATGTTGATTTTAATTAGTTTGATCCATAATAATTAAATTAACAGAAGCAAACATTTGCTTAGTAACTAATTTCAGTTTCAGTGTGTCCTGGTTTATAAACATGCATCTGTAAATGTGGGATATGAAGGTTAACATGAGTTTAAGGACAATATATTTTTATGTAAATAAAACTCTCATCTGCTGTCCTGTGATTTGAATCAAATCAGGAAACCAATCATTTTAATTACTTAAAATGACACGGGATAATGCATTTCACATTGATACTGTTTTAACTAGTCTAATTTCATTGGGCTTGTTTATACAGTGTATATTAGCATACTTGCACTATGAAGCTGTTTAAAATAAAGAACTGTTAGATTTAAAAACAAACACAAAAAAATGTAAGTTTAAATAAAATTATAACTGAAACAACGCGCTTCTGTTCTTTACACAAAAGGCAGTGTTAGTTTTCATTAAATGTGAATTGCAGATCATGTATGGTTTTAATCCAAACACAATTTTTTGGAATATGTTTTTTATATTTTTGTTTATAAACAACAATCAAATTAAGAACTAAAAGATTATTAAAGAGAAAAATCGAAAAAGTTAACATATTTGGTGAAAATAAAGCTTGGTGAATGAAACAACTTTCCAGAACAAAATTCAAACATTTGTCCAGCCCCACTCTCCTTCCCTTCACCTCTTCTGGAAAAATGTTGGCGCAATGACAACAACACGAGACCATAAATATACTTTTCAGCCGTGCATACACGGTCCTTGCATCGATCAGTGTCCCTGAGGAGGAGAGGATCAATGTTTCCGAAAGACGTCGCGGTAGCTGTGCTAACTTAGCTAACGTCAACTTTATCAACGGTTTGATCAGAAAATAAACAATTAGAAAAATGAAACGGCATTTTTTTTTCATTCTTACCTGGTCTACCCGAGAACGTGAGCCTCTCGGAAACCTACATAAAGCAAAAATAAATAAATAAACCGTGAAGGTTGTAAAGTATCCCAAATGTGATCTCTATAGTCAGCTTCAACAACAGCACTACTGTACCACTTCACTTCCGCGATTAAAACAACTTCCGCCTCACGACACTACGTCATCGGAAGACGTTGATTATTTTCTAAATATTTTTTTCGTTCATATGAAATGTATATTACGTAATTAATAAACATTTTAAACACATTCCGTTTTAAGTTTTGAAAAACAAGGGCATATAATTTTGTCATTGTATATTTCGTATCACGCATGCGCCACCCACACACACTTCGTAATCCAAATATCTGAGTTGATGGTTGTAAGGGTTTAGTGTTTGCCGTGTGGACGTGGCGGTATGACTCTGGCTTTGGGCGCCGCGGCCAGCCGCGAATAGTATAATAACTTGAATTAATCTTTTATCAAGAAATTAGAACAGGTGGTTAATGCAGATAGAGACTTTTTTAAAAATTAAACACAAAACATTTCTACAACTGAAAATATTCTGTATAACACAAAGTATTTGTCTTTTAACAACCCTTTTTTTGTTTTCTCTTTATTTTCAAATTTATCAACTGCTTTTATTTAATTTATTAAGCTTTGCTAGATACGTACGGCTCCGTAAGATACAGCACGAATTTTTAAAGACAAAATTACCCAAATCCCGCTGAGAATAAGTGGAATATTTTCCTTTAGTTCTTTATTTTATTTAAGCCCAAAAGCATTTGGAAACTGGATGATTTTCTTTTAATGACAAGGAAAACTCTTAATTTGTGAGGGATCTAAAGTGGTTTAATAATAAAAGGAAACCCTAATTCTTTGCTTGTTTAATTAGACAGATAATTTATTGATCCCAAAGGGAAATTATGTGGCAGTGTGTAGCTCTCATTCATACAAACAATAAAAAAACAAAGTATAATAAATATAGTATACCTCTGTTCTGCATTAATATATAGTTATTGTAATATCGAATTTCAACCGGTTGGTGGCGACACAGTCACCAAAATCCATCCGGCAGAAAGCTATCGACGTCACCACTGAGCCTATCAGGACATCCTCCAGTCCTGTTGTTTGGTCATGAAACGGAGGTCAGGGGGAGAGGGAGCGAGATAAATGAATGAAGCAGATGAGGTTTGCCCCCGCTGGACGTGTTTTTTTGTCTCCAATGTGACCGTGGATGGTTGGCGTGGACGCTGCGGTTGAGTGGAGCTGACGTCAAAGCCTGCTCTCTTCCATCATCACCACCGGGTAAGCTAACTATAATCAAAGCTAACCGGCGCGGACCACCCTGATTCAAGCTTATTACTGACTTAATAAGACGTTTTTTATTGTATGCTAACAAGGCAGACATAACATACCCGGCTAACGTATAAAATACGACAGTAGCTAAACCAGATGTGTTAATTTAGAGTTAGCATAACAAAGCATAATCTGTTCTTTTACTTGTATTCCACTATCGATGTTTTTTTTTTTGCTGAAAAGTGTGTTCAGATTAGAAGTACGCACAGATCTACCAGTCACGCACTCTGACGCTTTTTTGCTGGGAATAATATATGCATAAATTACATTGTTTAACTGAATTTGGATACCCAGAAGAAAAACAGACTATTTAAAATAGAATAGCTATAAACAAAAACAGTAAGTAGAGTTACACACAATTAGTCAAAACAGGATGAAATTTAGCAGAAAAAAATTAATATGGATAAATACTTAAAAACACGCAGTATAAATTCAAATTGAATTTAAATATGTTTGATTTATCCCAAAGAAAAATGAAATGTAACTCATATAATCAAAGAGTCGTTGTAGATGATGCTGTGGACAGGAAGGATCTCCAGTAGCAGTCAGTCTCCCTACGAATCAAAAGAGGGTTCTGACAGAGCAATGTTGCTTTATGTAGGCCAAAATCAATTAATCACACGATAAATTAAAACTAACTCAGTAATTACTGTTTGCATTTATTGTTTTTCTATTTTTTTCCTCTCTTTCTACCAAGAACTGGATGACAACGGTTTTCAGTTTGGTGCTTTGGTCTCAACTAGCCATTTTATTGTAAGACAGTTTAGTTTTGCAGAGAGTTAATAATTCATTTTATGTGTTGTTTCAGTTGTTTTGTGTAATTATTTTGGATATTTAAAATCTCTCCCTGTTCCATGGTTAAAAATGAATTTGAATTTAAAGTTTAATGATCTTTGAGAAAGTGTTCGTGCAATATTATCATTTATTGCAATAACCTCTGGGATAATTTATCATCCAGCAAGATTAGTTATTGTGACAGGGCTAGCTGTCACAATAACTAGGTAATCATGCAGACATGGCAGTCAAGCCAGTCATGACTGCCATGACTTGCAGACAGCAAGAGATGATATTTCACAGTTAAATGACCTGAATAAGACTGTAAGTAGTAAGCAAACACTCCTAATCTATCTCATTTGCTTTTGCCGCTCCTTAAATCTCTATATGGCCGCATGATTAGAAATCCGGGCGGAGAGATGTTTTCCTGCTCTGCACCCTGCTCTTGATGCCAGTAATATATTTAGATCACTGCATATTAGGGCTGCATCCAGTGATTATTTTATTAATTGATTATTCTGACAATTAATTTGATAAAGAAATTGGCACATTCTGCACATTTTTTATTTAACCACTCAAGCCTCTTTTTTTTAGTATATCATTCTTTTGGTGCATGCTTTATCAATTGTTTCAAAGGATACATCAGCAGCTAAAAAACACTTTCCAATAATCTATGGAATAATAACTGGTTGCAAAAGGTGCTTTTTCTTTTGTTTTTTTTAAGAATTTGAACCAGAAGTAGTTAAAACTACCCCACTTAAGGAGTTTTAGGTAAAACACATTAACAAAGAAGGTTTTTCATCTTAAACACTAAAGGTTTATTTTTTTAACAGTTGTGGCTTAATTGCTGCTCTGATTATGTTGTGTTTTCAGCCAACAGGTTTCTTTTGTTTGCTATTTGTAGCGTTTTATCTTTTGCTTCTAATTTCTATGATTGCAACATTTTTCGTTTGCATTAGTTTTGGGTTTTGCATCACTCATGTGTTTGCTGCACATTTATTGGTTTGCACATATTGGCCACTGTAGAAACTGGAGCTTTAAAATCGGAATGCATGATACATCAGTATGAACATCGGTATTGGCCGATTTTAGTCGTTTTTTAACTTATCGGTATTGGCCCGATAAATAAAACTCGGTTGAAATCAACAACTGGTATTTATTTACACATTGATTCTTGTCATTTTTATTTCCAAAGATGTCAAAACAGTTGAGAAATATATCAGTAAATATCAGTTATCAACCAAATCATAAATATTAATATTGGATATTTGAAAAGTTGACGATTTGCTAGAAATCGGCCAAAATTTTCATATTGGTGGTTCCCTACTTTAAAACCATTACCTACTTCTCGCTGTCCCTGTTTTAAAGAAGCTGTAGAATTGACTAAAGTACAAATCAGTGGATATTGAGTGGCTGCCATTACCTGGTCTACTGACCTCAGAGCCGGCCTCGGGGTAAAAGTGAGCGCTTCACTTAGCCGCAGTCATTCCTAAAACCTTTAATTTTCAGCTGGACAGGAGTTACTGTGTGCAGGACGTAGACAATGAGCTGACATCATGCCCACAAACACCACTGTCTCATCTAATGATGGGTTTCCAGGTGGAACAGGCTGAGAAATGGGGGAAACAGTAATTAGGGGTCTCAGGTTTAGTGTGATGAATCAGTCCTCTCTGCCTCCAGTTGAATATAAATCAAGATGAGGAACGTGAAATCCTCAGAGGACGGAGGCTGAACAGTTTGGTGGAGACGACAGCAGCGGGTCAGGAGGTTTCTGGGTTTCTGTTCCTTAAAGGTAAAGTAACATCATGTTAGCAGCTATTATAGGGATCCAAAGTCTGGCTCCCATCTATGACACTGCAAAAACACTAAATCTTACCAAGTAGGTTTGGTCTAGTTTCTATAGGGAATTTTCCAATTGTTTTCCTACAAAATTTCAGAGTTATTTGGCTGAAATGTACTCTTCTTTTTTTCTATCTACCGTCCCAGTAATACACTGTTGTAAAATTTGGGCCACTTCCATTTAGTAAGTGTTTCATTGTCTGCATTTATTGCCATCTCTAGTTACTCAGTCCTGTAGGTCTAATTGTTTGACTTTTGGTCATTTTGTTTTTTGAGCAGCCAAATTATAAAAGCAAAACGCCGCAACAAAATTAATGTAATTAATTTACCGAGAACACTGGCAGTACTTAAACAGCTTGAAGTGAAGATTAGTGCACTATTATTACCTAAAGGTAAAGCTGTGTGAATCGCCTCTCCAGCCTGGTTAATTGATTCTTAGTCTCAGTGTTGGCACAGCTGTAGCTGAGATTTAAAGACTTAAAGTTCAGTGAGATGAGATGAAAGCCGATGCAGGAGGAAACCTTGTCTGCAGCTGGGAGGTTCCCTGCTGCTCTACATGAAGGACACCTTCAGGAATTTCCTCCGATATGCCACAGAGTTTTAATCAAACAAAAGGATGAGAAAGAAAATTATATTGGCTCTTTTTAGATAATTGTATGAATCTGCACTTTAGGAGCAGAGAGACGTTTAAAGGTGATTTTAACCTGTAGCTGCAGATAGAGAGCAGTGACCACAAGCTGGTTGTTCTTGTTCTTGCAGGATGCAGTTAAAAGTGGAGGAACATTTTTAGGGAAAAACACAAAGTCTTAAAGCATTTTTGGTCTAGTTTCCTGTGCAATTGTCTTAGTGCTCTGAGACAAAACTGACTTATAAGTAGCTTTTCAACAACAAATCGGAACTTGTTTTAAGTAAATAATATTGGTTTAAAAGAAGAAGTGCACTGGCAGATTATTTCACTTATAACATCAGAAAAATGTCTAGTTGTAAGTGAAAGGATCTGCCAGTGGAAGTAGTAATTTTTTAAAATCAATGTTTGGCCTCTCGCAAAAAGCTATCAATGATTCTGTCGCCTTAATTCACAATTTAAAGAGTTTTAAACTCTTCCTTTGTGGTGAAACTTTAAAGAAAGAGAATTTGTTGCATAGCGAGAGTAGAGTACCTTTTCGACACTATTCATTCTGTTTTCTCTGGTTTCCTGCTTGATGTTTGTTGCTGAGCCTGACCTCAGACATCCAGGTTGTTTTTCTGCTCGGTCAGCTGATGAAGCCGAAGATGAGTGGAGTGAGTTCATGCGTGCTTGCATGTGGGAACGTTGCACTATTTATAATTTGTCGGCTCCCCATTCTCATTTTCTGGCTGATAAAGTTGTCATTTCCTGCTGGTGGCAGCAGATCTCGTCTGACCGCTTATCACAATCAGGGGCTTCTCTCCATTTATAAGCATTTTTCTGAGTCCACAGCTCCTCTGGACTCAGCGCAGTCCAGAGGAGGTAATCAATGTGGTAATCAAGTGACTTTCTAAGAATAGAGACTTGAAGAGCAGGTTTGGGATCCCGGAAGCGCCACAACTCAGAGCTAAACCTTTTTTTGTTTACAGAGACTTTATAATTCATTTTATTTGTTATTTCTGTTGTTTTGTTTATTTATTTTGGATATTTAAAATGTTTGAAATGCTCATTATAATTTAGTTTATTGATTTTTGTGACTGTGTTCTTATGTTATTATGTCACTTTTATTAAATCAGTTAAAATGATTTCAAAACAACAATATTATCGTTTATTGCAATAACCCCTGGGACAATTTATCGCCTCATGGTGACAGGTCTATATTGTGGATATTAAAAGGTTTTCCAGTTCCAGTGTTCTTTAGAAATTATAGTTTGTTTTTTTATTTTTGAGAGGTTATGCTAGCAAGATTATGCCATTATTTTATTATTGAAAATGGTATCAAATGACAATATTATCATTTATTGCAATAATTTTACCATGCAGGAAAAGGTGTTAGCGTAATAGGCTTAAAAATTATTTTTATTTTCTGTTGCTAATTTACAATGCAAATCTTGCCCTTTCCAATCATGTTACTTTTGCTAAGAGGCAAAAGAGAACCGAATCGCCGAAGTGAAAGAGGAAGTTATCGGAGTTACTCTGGATGTCATTTCAAACTCAGCCACGTTTCTGTGTTTGTCATTTCTATTAGATTTTATTTTTTCACTCTGAAGCTGTAGTAAATTTTAAAAACCAAAGAGTTCTTCGAAAAACAGAAAATGTCATAATGAGTGCCAACGTTGGAGTCAGTTGGTTACATTTCATATTAACCAAAGTTAACTGGTTGCATTTATTTGTCTTGTTAAAATGGAGGACATCTGATTTAAAATGAATGTGGAAGAGGATGGAGATGTTGCTTCACTTCTAGCAGCTCTTATTGCTTATAAAGGCACTTTGTCGTAATAGAAATTCAAAACTACTATATGTTTAACACAAAATATTACCAAGTATATTTTATCTGGTTTCTAGTCCAAATATCTTAGTACATTTGAAATAAGACAAAACTAACTTACAAGTAACTTTTAAGCTATAAGAGCTTGTTTTATGTCAATAATTCCTGAAAAGGTTCTGGTTTCATTGGCAGATTAATTCACTTGTAACATTGGGAAAAGGTCTTGTTATAAATGACATAATCTGATGATGGAATAAATATTTTTTTTATCAATATTAAGGAGTTATTGACTTAAAACAAGCTCATATCTTACTGAAAAGTTATGTTAGTTTTGTCTTATTTCAAGTGAACTGAGATATTTGCACTAGAAACTAGACCAGAATTACTTGGTAAGATTTTGTGTTCTTTCAGTCAAAGAGTTCAAACTGGTTGTTAAATACAGCATTTATTGGTAATGTGGGTTATTTCTACAATATTAAATAGTTTCAAGACGGTGGAGTAAATTAGCAGTTGGAGACTAAATCACCCAAAACAAAGTCATCAACTTAGAGGCAATTAAGAACAAGATTTAGACTTTTTATTTTCAAGGTTTAGTTAGTTGTTGAGATTTTATTTTCAGGCATAAGCTTAAATACACTTAAATCTCTTGCTTAGTGGCCTGTTATTCACTCGACGTCCTGTTTCTAGTCTCTAGACAGATCAATTGTTGCAGCATAACTCTCCACCGTGGACCTTCCTGTTCTCCTGAACAACAAGAGCTGCCAGTAACAAATCCTCTGACTCTTTGCTTGATTGTGAAACAGCAAATACTTGGAGATAGAGAAGTAGAAAGTAACGGATAAGGAGCTTTTTTCTTCCTCTTTGGGTTTTCCTCTTTATTCCCTCTTATTCCAGTAAGCCTCCATTTGATCAACAGGAGCTTAATGATTTTTGCAGACAGCGTACAGTTCGATTCAGAGGGGAGGACTAATCAGAGACGACAGTGTTGTTGTTGCCTTTCAGCCCACAGAAATGTGGAAACAAGTTAAGAAAATGAAACCTCGTTGATTAAACCCTGTGCAGGACTTTTTATGGATGAAAATGCTCACATTTAAATGTTCAATGGATTCATACATTTAAATATATGCATGTGTTTGAAGCTCTCAGAACCAGATCTGAATTGCATTTTTTAATGCAATGTTTTCATTTTTAGTTCACAATTCGCATGACAAGAATAGGAAGGTGTATTAGGAGTATTTTAGATAGAAACAAAAACGAGGGGTAGGTTTCTATTAAGAAAAAAACTTGGAAGTTTCTGAGTTTAGAAATAAAAAATGTATGACTTTTCAAACTTTTCTAGAAAATTTCTGAAATTAATGTAAAACATTTTATTTAATTATATCAGTAATTTCTATAAAATTACTGATATTTTATGGTAATTTTATAAAATCAAAAATTGTTAAAATGACTAAACACTGATATACTGATATTTATGGAAATATCAGTAATTTCTATAAAATTACAGATATTAATCTAAAAAAATTATTTATTTTTTTTTTCCAAAATTTCCAAACTTTTTTGCAAATTTCTGAGATTAATCTAAAAAATGTTATTTTTTTTCTAACTTTTTTCTAACTTTTTTTTTATAAAAAATTAAGTTTAAAATTTTTTTTTTTTTTTAATAAAAAAAATAGTTTTATTGCAAATTTTCAACATTTGGACTTCAGAAATTTCTCCAAAAGTTCTATAAATTTTAGAAAATTTCTGAGATTAATTTAAATATTTCTGAGTTTTTGGAAAAAAGTTACTCCTCTTTTTGTTCCTTCTCTACAAAGGCTTTAGTAATCCATTGTAAGATTGTTACTTGCTGGGTGCTTCCTGTTATCTGCAGGTAACAAAGTACTTTCTGGAGCTAACATTCCTTACACACCACTTTCTCCCTTAACTTGGAAAGTGCATTTTAAATTGTTATCCAAAAAGAGGGCAGACAGTTAATGTTTTGTTTTTAGAAATATGCTAAAAAGAATAAGCTATTTTTGTTTAAGTAGGTTCATTTGATTGTTGCTTTCTTTGCCCTCTGTCAAAGAAATGTGATATTTCTGCAGCTTACTGCAGCTGAACTGCATTTTTGTGGCTGTGATGTTTCTCTGTCTGGAGTACAACACCAGGGAGCTAAGTGACCTTCCCTTTTAAAATTACTGGGTACAAATCAACTAGGAATGCTCACTACAGTTTTGGAAAAGATCAGGAACGGCTTAATGCTTAACTTTCAACGTTATAGAGGAGAAAAAAACTGAGTGGCTTGAATCAAACTTCATGTTTTTTGCTCTGCTTTTTCTTTTTCTTCCTTCTAACCTTAATCTTTATCTCTTTTATTTACAGTCCAGCTCTATCTTGAAGACACATCCGCTCCCTTCAGGCAGTTCTTCCGTCTTGGCAACCAGGTAAACGGAGTGCATCGCTCTGCGTGGTCGGCGCCTCGGGCCAGACGGACTGAATCAAGCACTTCACGTAGCAGCTACCATCAGGGAGTCCAGAGTAAAAAGGTGATCACAAACATGAATGATTCTGTTTGTTTAGCCCAGCTTTACATTTATGTCTCCAGGCAACTCTAAAGTGAATCAGGTTCAGAAATGCTGGGCTTGTATTTAATATCGCTTTCAAACTTGGCGTCAGGAAGTGAATAAAACAAGATGGATGCACCCGGTTTTGTTCTGCAAAGATATTTTGGGACCCATTTGCTTTCAGAGCAAATAGATTCAGCAGCGCGTCTAAAATTTCCATCAGGGTTCTGCATCCCTTCACGGTTTTAAGCAGCGCGATTTGACCTGCTGTTGTCTTTCTAGCTTTGCTGAGCCCTGATTACCAACCACTGCATGTCCTGACTCGATTTGAACCTTTCTATCTTCCAGTTAGTCTAATTATGTTGAGCATATTTACATGGCGAAAAATACTTAAACAGAAAAGACATCACTCTTTATCTCTGGTCTTAAAAATCTTGTAAAATTTGGTTAATTAGATTTTGAATGAAAAAAAATTAATAATAAACAGATGCACCGATATAAAAATGTGTCATTGCTGTTAATTGGTATTATTGTGGTTACATATATATGCCTATGAACAAATTTAACTTGAAATTTTTAACTAATATAAAAATAGACAAAGAATAATGCAACTTGGCCTTCTCAAAGATCAAGAAACTTTAATTTCCAAAGAACATTTAACACTGAAAACATTTAAATATCCAAAATAAACAAAACAACTGCAACAATAAATAAAATGGATTGTGAAGTCTCAGCAAAACAAAATTTAATATATTAATTATAATATATTGAAAACATATTATTGATCAGTCTCAGATGGGCAAATCTGCCAGTTAGAACTTTGTAAAGAATATATAAATTAAAGCTAACTAACTAACTAACTAATCATCACAATAAATCAAATAAATCATTTCAGTCCAGATGGAAATGATTGTGTTTATCTATATTTGGACACTGGGGTGAATTCACAGTATTCTGCTGTGCCGTGACCGGGTTGTTACTTTTCTGTGACGTTGGTGTTTTTTCTTAGTTTTTTTTTCTTTCTTTCATCTTAATGGTTCAACTGACGGTATGGAAATTATTGTCAGTGAGTTTCCTGTAGTTGTCAGACAATCATAAACTAAATGAATCAAACATTAAATGGAACCATTTTAAGTTTCCATTTTGTTTATGTAATACATTATTGTGTAATTGCTGTGGAAGCTTGAATTCCCATTGGTTCTGCAGCAATGGCGCATATCTGCAGTTCACATGCTGTAATTCATGGAACAAGTTAAATGGCATCAAATCTATGTCTTTTGGTGTCTGGAAATTGAGCCATTTGAAAAACCTTCCGGTTGTTGAGTCTCACTGCGCTGTTACTTAGCAACCCCAGCGGAGTTCTGTTTGTTACCTAGCAACCCAAGCTGAACTCCAGCTTGTGTGGTCAGCTGATCTAAACCACTGTATGCACTGTACAATGGCTACTGGAAAAGGCAAGAATGCAGCAGAAACCACTTGCTGCATTTTTGTTAGTTGTGCAGGAGGCACCACTTCTGTTTTTCAAAGATGTATGACTATTTAATGCACATCTGTTTGCAGCCATTTTCACATGGGAGTATAAAGGTTGAGTTGGGGGGACGTGCTATTAGCTAATCTAACTCTGTGGTGTTGATTAGCTAAATTAATCACTTGCTCTAGTGATGATCTGTCAGAGTTGGTGTTTACGTTGCTTTTTTATTTTTTAACTAACCTGAAACGCACCAAATTCCACAGCAAAGCTACATGTTACGGTTGTCATAGTCAAGCTAGCACAACTGAACTACTTTCCTCTCTTTTGTTATTGTTTTCTTAATTAAAACTTTTTCCTGATCTTGTTATCTTGTTGATGTGGTGTTGACAAATAGTAGCAAAGCACTGCGTCCCTTTTTATTTTATATGTCACACATACATTTAAGATTTAGCGCATTAAATTGATAACTTAGCAGCTAAAGTCAATGCTAGTCATCGTTAGCTAGAAGCTCTTTGCCCTCCAGCAGGGCCATGTGGGCGGGATCTTGCACTCGTGACGTCACACTGCACACTGTGCAACCTGTTCAAGGGGCATAATAGGTCACCTATATATGTTCATTTATGTGTTTCAGTTGGATTGAAGTTTAAAGTGTGATTCATTGTTTGTTTCCTGCCTGCAGATAACACCCACCATCTTTTAAAGAAGTCATGCCCATCTGGTCCCCTCATGGCAGGGTCACTATGACGATCACCTCCCTCCGCTCACAGCCGGTGTTGCTGCTGGCGGTGGCCGTGCTGCTCTGCCCGGCCGGCCTGGTGACGTGTCAGGAGCAAAACGACACACAGTCACCTGCCCAGGTTCTCCAGGACCTGCTGGCCCGCTACGGAGACAACAGTACCATCACGGTGCCTCAACTGCGCTCGCTCCTGGCGCTGCTGAGTCAGAGTCAAAGTGACAGTTCAAAAGACGGCCGAGATGAGGCAGAGACGACGACAGTTATGCCACCCACAACAAACAGTTCCAAGGTACAAATTGTTCTTTATCTCTGGTCAGCATATTTACTCAGTGAATTTTTACGATGTGTCAGGATTATGGGTCACAGTTACTCAACAGACACTTAAAGGGAAAATCTTAGTATGATAAATATTTTCCAGCATCTTTGGTGAGTCAGCAGGTTTGTTAAATCTGTTGATACAGTTACAAGATAATATTAAACAGATTCAGGGTTTCCCCAGAAAACTTGCTAAGCCTGTTTCTGAGTGAAAAATTGCTTAAAGTTGACAGGAAATTTTAAATTATGACTAAGTAATTATGTGTTTTTGGAAGACATTATTAACAATACCTGAACAGAAATTAAAGGTCTTAAAAGTGGCAAAAATAAAACAAAAATACAATTAAAATGAATATGGATGTTTTTTTTTCACTTTTGTTGTTTCATCTGAATTAAAATACCCAATCTTTTTAATCTTTGAGATAGATAGATGTTGTTAAAATTGTTAATGCATTAAAATCTGCGCAATTAATTAATCTAAATTAACGCATTAAAGTCCCGGCCCTTGAAAAAATTCCATATATGTCTAATTTCTCTATTTATAAGCTACAAATAAATTAATCGTGTGGTAAATTAAAACAAACTTAATCATTTATATTCTTATGATTTATTGTTTTTCTCTCCCTTTTTCTACCAAAAACTGGATGCTAAAAGTGTTTAGTCTGCTGCTTTGGTCTCAACTAAACCTTTTTTGAAGGAAATTTTTGTTTAAAGAGACTTTATAATTCATTTTATTTGCTATTTCTGTTGTTTTTTTATCTTTTATCACAATAACTTCTGGGACAATTTGTCGTCCAGCAAAATGTGTTATCATGACAGGCCTAGTTAAAGTACCATATTAACTTCTAGTGGATGGAATGATGATATTTGGAGCCTGGAAAATGTTTTGCGTTTAGAAGAATCAACAGGTTTTTCTTCCTAGCTGACGTTCAGTTTTTGATTCCGATCTTGGACCAATAAATCTTCATGAACTCCTTCATTTTCACATCTGAGAGGCAGAGGAGCGACTTGTTCCCCAGCTTTATGTCGGAGCAGAATCAGCATAGTTTTCATACTTCCCATACTTAGTGTCACGGATGCTGATCTGCTTTTGAATGGATTTAGGTTGAGTTCTTGGAAAAACAAGAGGAAAAGCTTTGGTTTGTTCCCAGCTGGGTGCTGCTGTAATGGAATAAGGTAATAAAACCCGGCAGGTCTTTTGTTTGAACAGGTGGGCACTTCAAGGAACAAGACATAAACCTGTGACCTTTGACCAAGCATCTCTTACTGTGGTGAACCGTAATGCAATCAGATATGAGCCATGTGCAGAGTTAAACATCTGCTAGAAAGTATTATTTAATAACCTTCCTGCCTTCTAGATTAAATATTTCAACAGTTATGTGATATTGCAGAAGACACAAAATAAACTGATGTATGTAGATTTTACTAATGGATCAAATCAGAAGTCTTTGGTTCGTTTCCTCAGTTGTTCTCCGAAAGCTGCAGTGATTTTGGAACTGTTCCACGAAAACGCAGTTGTCTCAAAAAGATGAAGCAAACACTGGAAAATATTTTAAATATCCAAAATAAATAAACAAAATGACTGAAACGACAATGAATTATGAAGTTTCTGTAAACAAAGTTGTCCTTGAAAACACACTAGTTGAGGGCAAAGCACCAAACTTAAGATTTTCGTCATCCAGTTTTCGTTAGAAAAAGAGAGAAACACGAGAAAAACAATCATGCAAATTATTACACTCATTTCAGTTAATCTATTGGATTATTGCAACAGGCTTAGTACAGATAGATAAGTGGTTGGTACATTAAAAAAAACACCACCTGTACTTACTTTGAAACCTGATTCCCTTTTGAATAAATCTAAACATCTCTTAAAAGTCATACTTGATGAAAAGATGTTAATAAATTAGCAGTAAGTTTGTGTTTTTCCTTTCTGATTGATTGATTGGTTCCAATGTTTGCTTTCCCAGTGCTTGCCTGCAGACACGCTGGCCATTTACAGCATCAGTGAGCAGTCACGGCTGGACGGGCCGGGTCTCCAGAAGCTGTGCCCCACCATGCTGCAGCAGCTGGACGCTGGCACCTGCAAGATGAAAAAGGGGGAGGAGCTAAATACTGACCCCGCCCCCAGGCCTTCAGATGCAGAAGGTGAGAAGAATACTCCAATGTCTTACTGGAAAAAATGCATGCTAATCCCTCAAGTGGTCAGACACTAGTTTTTTAATGTGCTTAGCGATTTAACATTAGCTTCAACTAATTTGCTTAATGTTAATGAGGTTAGTGGTTTTGTGTTATCTTCTGCTGATTCCCTCATGGTTTTAGTATTTTAGCAGCATCTTCTGCTAATGTTTGGTGGTTTAGCATTAGTTTGTGCTAAGTTGTTCAGCATGGTTACTGGTTTAGTGTTAGCTAATCTCAATTTTTTATGTGTTTAGCAGAAGCTTATGTTAATTTAATGCTTAATGGCTTAGTGATAACGTTGCTATTTTACAAAAGCTTTAATATATTTAGCAGTTTGGTGGTAGCTTCTGCTAATGATTTTATGTGTTTAGTGTTTTGGCATTAGCATCTGCTAATGTTTTATATGTATTTAGCGGTTTAGCGTTAGTTTCAGCTAATTCTTTTATGTGTTTAGTGGTTTAGCATGAGCATAGCTAAGTTCTTCTTTTCTGTTATATTTTTTACATTTTTATGACTCCATATGAATTTTGTTGTGTATCTCTAACTTTTTTCTAACGCTTTCATTGTCATTTTTAGACATTTAAGCACATTTAAAGTGAAATTATTGATCCCCCAAATGTTCTGCTTTCTAGTCTTAGAGTGTATTTATTACTCAATAACCTTTCAGCTTCACCAATAATGCTGCGTATCCATAGGGTGACATAGATCTAATCCAGATGAAGTGGTCTCCGTAGCAAAACTCATCTTTCATCAGCAGCTGAGTCACTGTAACTCAATCCATAGCGCTGAGTGAACACAGCCTGCAGGACATCCTTGAAGGACCTGGAAGTAGTTTTTCTTGTAGATACTGAAAATAGAGGCCTCTGTCGGTTGTTGTTGTTTGTCACAGATTTTGTTTTACTTTTTCAACTGCAGAAAATATTGCAGAGGACGTCTGTAAGAGGGAAATTTCTTAGATTTCTGCAGCTGGTTGTAAAGTTTAAACTGGATCTATTTGCAGGTGCTTGAGATCCTTAAAAAAGTTGTTTTCAAGGTTTGGAAAGTGCTTGAATCTATACAAAATCCTTGAAAGTGCTTGATATTCAAACTGCAAGGCTTTTTTCTAAATAAAAAATGCTTAATTAGGAGCCTGAATTTGGAAAGATAACATTTATTTTCTCACTTTCTGAAGTTAAATCAAACCACTGTTCTGTTGTTTTAGTCAGTTAGAATTACCAAAATAAAATGCCAGAAAACGTAGCGAAAATATTTTTTGATATTTCTTTTGTATCTTTTTCAGACTAAATAGATGAAAAACAGTTGAGACACATTCCAAAACAAACAATTTTGTTATATTTTAGTTTTACCTTGTCCCTACTGTAGATGTGGAAAACTGTCACAAAATATTGGTAATGAGAGTAATAATAAATTGTATTTGTAGTTAATCTGTATTGTTTTTATCTGCAAGGTTTGAAAACTTACCTTGAAAATGCAAAACATACCTTGAAAATGGTTGAATTTTGCTGTGGGAAAAGTGTCCTGTGTTTATCATTCGACAGGTGAGGGAAAGAGTTTGGCCTCCCTCTCCGTACCCACAGATTTGTTTTTCCTCCTCAGCCGCTCTCACCTCTCCTCACCCCCTCAGGAGGAGATTATTTTGGCTCCTCAGCAGTTTTCCCTTTCAAATCCTGCAGAGATTTCCCAGCAGCACCGAGGCAGATGTCCTTGTTAGAAACATGCTTCGTCTATCTCTGCTTTAACCTGTGGACATTTTGATGTCATTAGAGGACTCTATGTGGAAATATTTTTAAAAACATTATTAGTTATTTTACTATTTAGTGTCTTCACTCATGTTTTTCTGCTTTACCATCATGTTTACCTCACCAGCTGTCTTCACAAAGTATTTCACAGCTTGTTGGTTCAGTTTAAACTCTTGAATTACTGAAAATATTTGAGTAAAAGTAAAATACATAAATTCAGTTTCCTAATCTCTTCATAAAGAAACAAACTTAACTAAAAAACTATTTTTTTGGAGCATGCACATTATTCTGATTTAAAAATTGTTTTCTAAGCATTTTAGGGTAAAATAAAAAATTATAATGTCATGTTAAATCTTGTAATTTGGAGATGATGGTCAGTTTTGTTCAAATCCAGACAAAATCTTTTTTTTCTGGGAATTTTTTATATTTGCTTTTTTGCAAATGTACTGCCAAAAAGTATTTTAAGCTTCTTCCTCTGTGCTAAGTACATATATAAAGTAGAATAATTTACAATTCAAACTAGACAACAGGACAAAACCTGTGGGTGTGTAACTATATCAAAGGCAGTACAAAAGTTTAAATTTTAAAACGGTTGTTTATTTTGTCATTTACATTTAAAAAAATATAATTTTTACAAGAAAATTCTTATTTAATCAATTCAGCAACCTAATTAATAAATGATTAAATAAGCAACAAAACTCAAACTCCTTGTTTAGCAGCTAGCATTCAGTGCTGGAACGGTTGCTAGGGCAACAGGGCACAGGTGGAAAGAGCGGGAAAATGTCTCAATGTATCAACAAGTGCATTAGTAACACTAACAAAGGCGCATTTGATTTGAGAAACTTTACAGCTTTGGATTAAAAAAGCAGATTTTTCTTAATGTTTATTGTTTTATACAGGTTTAATTATTTTGTTGTAGTTTATATTTAATGTTTTCTGTTTGTGACCTGGTTGTTTTTTTAACCTTTTAGACATTGTATTATTGGTATTTTGTCATGTTTACTTGTTTTTTCTTCAACAGCTAATATTCAAAACCATTTTTTAAAAAAGTGGATTTTAAAAACACATTTCTGAAAACTAGACGTAATTTCAGTTGGTTCTTCCCAGTGTTTTAATGCTCCTCTTTATTCCACGTGCAGTGTGGGGTTTTTCTTTTCTGAGCGTGACTGTGATCAATGTCTGCTCTCTCACCGGAGTTGCCATCGTACCTCTGATGAAGACGAATTGCATGAAACATGCGCTGAACTTTTTCATCGCTCTGGCCATTGGCACGCTCTTCTCCACAGCCGTCCTCCAGCTCATACCTGAGGTTTGCTAGCTGGCTGTATTCGTACATCTTTTACACCTCTCTGCACATCCAAACCTTTTCAGAGCACAAACAAATGCAAAAAAAGCTGAAAACTATGTTGGAGTCTTTCATTTTTTGAAGAGACAATTGTTTCACCTTTGATCAGGTTTCTAGTTGGTGGTTTTCCTCTTCCTGCTTTTGTTTGTTGATCGTGGTTTTTCTTAACCTTACCTGGCATTTGACATGCTTTCTGTATCTATGTGGAGATGTTACATGGGCATTCAAAATAAAATGCATAGACTTAAAATTGATCTCATGGTCTTTATCAGATTCAGTTTGGTGTTTCATTAATCCAGTAAAGACCAAGTAAATTGTATTTTCCCCCAACATAAACAGAAAGATTTAATATTTTCTAGGGATGCACCAATCTGAAAATGCAGGCCGATATCAATATCCAGTATTAATATTCCCGTTCCGACCGATAACTGATACTGAATGCAATATATACTTTTCCCAATCCTTTCAATTCTATGAGAAAAGGACTCTGTCTTCACAAACGGCAACAAGATGGAAATAAACATCGTTGTTTTTATCGCCTGATTTTTAGTCATCAATACCAATGTGTTAAAAATGAGAAACATCAACCAATGCTGATGTTCAGGCCGACAAATGGCACATCCCTACTACCAAACATACATAGATACATGAAGTATTTCCAATGCAGCTGCTTTGGTGTCCTTTATTAGCAGTGACACTGCTCAGGTTCTCCCTGTATCCATACAGTGACATCTGAGCAGCCTGGAACAAGGTCTGTATATGCATAATAATGACTTCCTCTGTGAAGGAAATGGACTGGTTTCAAATGCTGCCTCACAGGAAGGTAAATCGTCAACCTCAGGGCAGATTCCCACAGGATAACGGGCTTCTTTTTAATTCTTTCTCCTACAGGAATCTCTGTTTAGTGATCCGTACCCTGATAATCAGATTAGATAATCACCGCACTAACCTGCTGTCTTTGTCTTTCCTTTCTGCTCCGTTGATCAGTTTGGGGTTATGGGCTCCTGTGTGTGACACTGATCTCTCTGTGTTCGCTGATCGGGGCCAGCGTGGTGCCCTTCATGAAGAAAACCTTTTACAAGCGGCTGCTGCTCTACTTCATAGCCCTGGCCATTGGCACACTGTACTCCAACGCCCTGTTTCAGCTCATCCCCGAGGTAGAGTTACATACCTCAGGGCTGTTTTTCATTTCTCCATAAAGATTCTCGGTGTTGATTTTACATCATTTAATCCAGCTGGAAATTTCTTGGGTTTTCCTGCTTCAACTACTGTTTGATATTGTTTTCTATTTGAGTTTCTACTATAAGAATATCTTTTTGTCCATTATTTAGATTAATTAATCACAAAAAAACACCAGTATGAGGCTTAAATCACATTAGACACAAAAAATGCTTATGTAGATTAATTTACAACAATGAATTTATAGAAATACTGATTGAATGCAGTAAGGCTGAAACGATTAATAGGATTAATCATGATTAATCGATTATTGAAATGATCATCAACTAATTTAGCAATCATTAAATGGCGTATACAAACACAAAAACGGTCTTTTACTGAAAAAATAAGACACTTTGTGCAGTAATTCAGCCAAAACTGTACAAAATATACATACATTTTGAATTTAGAAATTAAAAAAACATTGTAAATATGTTGGACCAAAAACTCCTCACACAGCATAGTTTTAGCTTCACCTGGTTCAAATTCAGCAAAATAATAAAATAAAATCCCCTATTAAGCACCTTTTACTATGCAGTTATTAATTGGTTAACCTAAAAAATAATCAAGAGCTCAGCTGCATTGATGCTGTTTTAGTTGCAGATGCATCCTTTGCGACAAATTATCACAAGTTCATAGTTCAAGTTCGTTTATTATTACTTAAATGCTAATTAGTGTTAGCCGCACCAAGGTAATAATTGAGCACTGTGGGCATCCTGTGAGTTCAGTGAGTGGTCAGGTAGTACATTGCTTCTCAGAGCAGATTGTATTCAGATGGCTAAGCTAAACTAGTGCAGATAAAAGTGTCAGAAGATTTCTGAAGGTGTTCTGATCCATGCCATCTTCAATCTGCCTTTAGCGCGTTCACACATGTGTTTAACCGAGCCAGGGTGTGATCGGATCAAGCGTCTGAACATCAAAGATGTGTCTGTTACAATGCAATAAAACACAAAAATGTTACTTTGTTTTATTTGCCAATTAAACAGGAGGCTAACAGCCAGTTAAAGTCTGTTGTAGTTATTTACTGGCTTACATTAAACCAAAGCTAAGTGAAGATGTCAGAGGAAGCCTAATACTCTGAATTCATCCTGTTTTGTGTGAAGCTTTAAAGCCTCTTTAAGGAGCTGGAAATATGAGGCTCTTAATCTGCTTTAAACCCAGCTCAGAGTGTAAAACTTAGACACCTTCCTAAAACAAAGTTTATTTCTTTAGGCCAGAAATCACTCACATCTCAGGCAGATTGAGGTTTAAATTTGTTTCCTTCAACTAAAATGTTTGATTCCGGTGGGAAATGTGAGCAGACATCCTCTAAAACTGTTTTGAGAGGTAAGAAAAAAAAAAAAACAATAAATTGTTTTAATTAATATTTTATTCTAAAAGTAAAAGAACAATTTGTATTAGCATTACACCACAAATCCTTCCTTTAATTTAAAATCAGATTCGTGTTTTGATTTATTGACCTTTGCTGATGAGCTCAAAGTCTCTATCGCATCACCCTAATTCAGTTCCTCCCACAGGTTATCGATAAGATTAAAGTTGGTAGATGCTGCAATAATGTGAAAATCATCTCCAGTTACAAAAGAAAGCATGTTAGTAAAATTAAAAGGTTAAACTAAACCTGTATCTGCCGGTGAATAATTATGGGTTTAACTGTAATTTCTATTGCAGTTTACGGCATTAGAGACTCAAATACTGTCAAACATTTTCTCAGCTGTGCAGACGACCAACATAATAAGCAGTTGTGCAACTCATTGAATTCATGTACCTTGAATTACCTGAGAAAAGCACACCTTTAAGTTCAAAGGGCGCCAGATAAATGACTCTGAGCTTTGAATTCGTCTTGAAATGATGGATTTTTATTGGACTCCTTCCCAATAAAACAACTTGAAAAGGGATTAAAAATTTATTTAATGATTTTAATTAAACTAGTTTTGACCTAGACACAACCTTGGCACAAAGGATTACCAGAAACACAATAACTGTATAAACAAAACACATGGCAGTATTGACTGCTGTTTACAGAATACACTCCTGATAATCTCCTCCAACTAACAGAAGATTCTCTGTGTCCGTCAGGCCTTCGGTTTCGACCCGATGGTGGACTTCTATGTATCCAAATCGACCGTGGTTTTCGGAGGCTTCTACCTCTTCTTCTTCACAGAAAAAGTTCTCAAGGTTCTCCTGAAGCAAAAGCAAGGGGTGAGTTTATATTAATGCTGCTTTTGCTCTGTTCAACTTCTGGATACTGCAACCTAAGGTGGTTCAAATGTGTCAAAACTGGTCCTGAAGAGAACACAGTCTTCATAAAAAAACACTTTTTTCTTTGTTTTTGCTGTTTGAAATGTTCTTGTTTTGCTCGAATTAGGATAACATAAATTGTTTCTATTTGCTAAATCCCACACTTTTGACACTTTCACTTTATCAACTTCAGTACACACACAATGTTGACAAAAAATCTAGATCAGGTATCGATGACAATGTAAGAGTGCTACATACTGCACCACTTTGCAGACTCTACTTACACCTCTCACAGGGAAGCTATTCAAGCCTTAAATAGCTTCTCAGTGCACAGGAGCTAACGCTAATGTTAGCATCTACATTCCACGTTTCTAAATAAGCTCCATGAAGAGTTCCTGAAAAACCGGAAGGCTGAACTTTGCACCAATCTGATGGTTGAATAACCTAAAAAAGAGACTAAAAACAGTAAATATCTTTGTTGTTGGCCTTATGTGTGTATTTATTCAATCATTTAGCAGCAAAAAGGGTTTTTGAATGGAGAATGTTGCTATTTTGTATTAATTGTGATTAATTACAGATCTTGCAATTAACTTGATTAGACATTTTAATTAAGTCCCTCCACTGGTTTCAGGTCATTGATCAAGCTTTAGCCTCCTGGTTTACATCTTAAAATGTTGCTTCAGTGTTTCTACATAATCCAACTTCAAAGTTTTTTTTGCTTTATCACATAAAATCCCAATAAAATACATTAAAGGTTTTGATTATAACAAGACAGGCACATTGATAATAAAGATCAGGGTATATGAATTAGTTTGTAAGGCTCTGTAATTTTATGACATATAGTTGAGATATTTTTACAAGACTAAACTTTTGCTCCGACTGGTATTTCCTGCCAACACGCCACAGAGTAAATACCTTGAACTTGTTCTGCTAATCGGCAGCAGGTTTGACTTGTAGGATGGGATGTTTGCTCTCTAATAACTGATCTGATTAAAAAGGATGTCCAGAATATCTACAGGCTGTTTGCATTGCCTTTGTTTAATCGGGGCGTCGCTCCGTTTTTCCACGTCAGCCAAAGTGCAAGACGGTGAATCATTGTTTGTAAAAATGCTCCTCATAATGTAGAGCAATAAAACAAATAAAATGTAACTCAGTTTCTCCTTTCTGTTTCTGATAAACAAGCTTTTCTTAAATATTTAATAGTGCTCTTGATAATGGTGGCTTGTTTCATGATTCTTCCAAACGTTATATGTTTTATAATAATAAAATAATTATAATAAAAAATAATAAAACAAAATAATTTATTCCAGATTTGTGGCCTTGTTGTTGTAATCTGACAATTTTTGCTCTTTTAAAAACTAAACTGATTGAAATTGTGAGACTAAGATAATAAATTCAGTTTTATTTCATTCACAGAATGCAGTGAGAATAAAAGTAAGGAGGTAATTGTTAAACAGATGCGCCATCTAGTGGTTGTTTCCAGTTACATTATAATCTTAGTAATCTGCTACTGGAACCAGTGTTTTATTTTTTCATCAATATTAAGGAATTATTGACTTTAAACGAGCTCCTATATCTTTGCTGAAAAGTACCTGAAAGTTAGTTTTGTCTTATTTAAAGAGATGTTTGCACTAGAAACTAAATAAAAGTGCAGTGTAGAAAAGTCATTGACATGAAGATAGTGATTGTTTTTTTAAACAAGGCAAAACTGTAATTTTCAGATTTATAATAACTTGGAAATCAGACTTCTTTAGTTTATTAAAATACAGTGTTGTGCCGATAAAAAAAAAGTTTTATTTTTTTTTACAGTTTTTAAATAAAAACAATTAAAAGCAATCTTTTACTAAGTTGACATTTAGTTGAGTAACTTTTTGGAAAAAATTTGCTTTTACGAGTATTTTTTGTGCTGCGCTTCAGTATATAAGCATTTTACATAAATTGATATTGATAATTATTGGTTAGTATTTATGTTTTAAGTACCTGAAGTAATGCCGTACTGGTGGCGGGACCTCCCTCTTTATCCACAGGTTCCTCTCTATGCTGTCGTTTCTTTATTGATATTATTTTTAAGTAGTTATGAGGCAAAAGGTGG
The DNA here is from genome assembly GCA_902982915.1 of Phalloptychus januarius. NCBI lineage: Eukaryota > Metazoa > Chordata > Actinopteri > Cyprinodontiformes > Poeciliidae > Phalloptychus > Phalloptychus januarius. Next base: position 633,116 of record CADWAE010000482.1, read on the forward strand.
CAAAGTTACTGAACTTGTTGTTGCTAGGTAACCAGAGTTGTAGGGAACTTGAAACTGCTTGTTGCCCAGCAGGTTGTTGCTAGGTAACCAAAGAGTGGTAAAGATTTCTCTCTGTTTGCTCTGTTTATCATAAACATGGAGGGTTTATTAAATGTCATCAGTTTTTGACATCGTTGACCGTGTTTTGTTTTTGCCTCCTCGACCCCAGAGCCACGGCCACAGTCACTACAGCGGCGCAGATCGCTACTCGGCCCCAGACAGGGACGCCGAGGAGGGCGAGAAGCCGCAGCAGAACGGGGAGGCTGGCAGTCTGGTGCAGGGGAAAGTGGACGAGGCCGGGGAGGGAGAGCTGATGCTCAGCCCTGGACAGACGCCACAGGTCGGGGATCAGACGTAAAACAGGACTAATTATTTTACTTTGGCCACATTGGAGGCCATTTTCTCCTTATTTGAATCAGTAACTCTGACCTCACCTGATGCGTTCAGAGCTTTAGGAGTTGCTGTTGTTGCCTGCTGGATGAGTCGTTAAACCGTCCTGTAGTCATTTCGGTTTGGTTACCCAGCTCTGCTCCTTCTCTCCAGGAGTCTGAGAGTCCGGACAGCGCGGCGCGGTCGGGCAGCCGAGGCGGCGGCTGCTACTGGCTGAAAGGAACGACCTACTCTGACATCGGCACGCTGGCCTGGATGATCACGCTGAGCGACGGCCTGCACAACTTCATCGACGGCTTGGCTATCGGCGCCTCCTTCACCTCCTCAGTCTTCCAGGGCATCAGCACCTCTGTGGCCATTCTTTGTGAGGAGTTCCCCCACGAACTCGGTGAGCCTGGAAAACTGAAAGCCACCAGATGTTTCCAGTGAAGCTTTGCCATCTGTTGTCAGGAAGGGCATTTTCATCAAAAATCATCATTTTGCAATGACGGTTTCCATTAAACAAGAAATGAAATTTAAAATCATAAGTTTGTTCACACAGTTTTAGATGCAGCTAACCACCTCATCCTAATGCAAAAAGACTTTTAACAAAAACACAAACTATTTTTAAATACATTTTTGTACATTCTATTTGACCAACTTTATGATTATTTTGAACGCAGCTGATGTTTTGCTGGTTGCTCCTTTCTCTGCAGGAGACTTTGTGATCCTCCTGAATGCCGGCATGAGCATCCAGCAGGCGCTGTTCTTTAACTTCCTGTCCGCCTGCTGCTGCTACCTGGGCATGGGCTTTGGGATCCTGGCCGGCAACAGTTTCTCTCCGAACTGGATCTTCGCTCTGGCTGGAGGAATGTTCCTCTACATCGCTCTGGCAGACATGGTGAGCTGACAGGGAAATCCACATCCGGAGTCGCCAGATTCTGCTTTTAAAAGGGTTTTAGGAGAAAAGTAAAATATTCAGCCCCTGCTGCCTTTGGGACCATTAGCCCATTTAAGACCCAGATGCCGCTTTGCATTGTGGGAAAATGTATATGTAAAGTTACGCAGTCAAAAACTAACAGCAAAGAAATGTGGTTCACATTTCAGTCATTTTGACTATGTTCATTTATTTATACATGTCACAGTTTCAAACTAAATATTTCACAAGAAAACTCCACAACTAAATAAATTTATTTAATTTACTAACTATTGAGTTATCAATATTTACCAAACTAAATATTTGACCAGCAAGCTAAATATTTAGCCTCACATTAAACATTTAGCTTGCTAACTAAGTAGTTAGAAAATATCTATTTAGAAAGCTTAACTAAATATGTGATTAGCAAGCTAAATGTTTAGCTTCAGATTAAATAGCAAGCTTAATTAAATATGTAGTCAGCAAACTAAATATTTGGCTCACAAGCTTCATATTTAGCTTCAAACTAAATATTTAGTTATCTTATCTCATCCTTCAACCTGTAAAAAAAAGCCATGTTTGCTAATTGAATGGTTTGACGCTGGAGTTGATTTGATGACATGTTGTTGGAAAAATATTTGTTCAAATTTTTCTATCAGATGATCAATCAATCGATCAACCAATCAATTGCCTTTTGTTGACTTCAATATGAATTCTTTTTTAAATTTTTCTGAGTGGTCTTTGTCTTTGTGATTGATTTTAATTTAAATAGATTTTTTTTTCTGTCTCAGTTTCCGGAGATGAACGAGGTGAGTCGTGAGGAAGAGGACGCAGGTGGCAGCAGGTTCCTCATCACCTTCGGCATCCAGAACGCGGGACTCCTGACGGGCTTCGCCATCATGCTCCTCCTCACCACGTATTCAGGACAGATCCAGCTGGGCTAGCGCCGGACTCTGGTAGACACAGGGCTCAGTTCTGCTGCTGGGGATCCGATTGTGCGGCGGGAACGCACAGTCCTGTATTTAAAAGAACTGACTGCTTTTGTGCAGCTCTGACATGCAGTAAAGTTCATGACCTCTGAACTTTTTTCCTCCCTTCTGACGGTTTTGAAACGTCAACCCAGTTCTTCTTTAACCACATTTTCCTTTCTCTTTGTTTTCTGTGACTCGCTTATCCTCGACGTTCCTCTGATCTGGGGTCGGTTCAAGTTCATGCAGATAAAAATATCCGCGATTCTTCATGAAAGCAGATCAAGATGACAGCTGCTGTTTTACTTTTATTTGTTTTTTATCGCAATTAATACCAAAAAAGCACAAATCCTGAAGGACTTTGAGGTGGAAATATTGTGTGATACTTTAAAGTTTTATAACATTTAAAAAGAAAAGTTTGGTGAAGGGCTACACGATGATCCTGGAACATTATCGCTTCTGAGTCTGTATGCAGTGATAGATGATGTTTCATGTTGTTTTCATGCCCATTCAGAGGCATTTCTCTACAGTTTACCATCTGTGCCCTTCATTTACAAAAGCTGCGAATAGTTTTTAGATTTTTTTTTATTATGTGTAATCCAGGGTGCATATCTGTGGTCTCATGCTTTATTTTTTTATTTTTGTCCTCAAATATTTTGTGGTTTTCCGACTTTTACGAGTTTATGATCATATCTGTGTTTACCTTCCTCAACTTATTGATTAGTGATAAGTGACACCCAGTCCTCGCTCAAGCTACACATCAAATATATTCCATTCATATTTATGTTATGAATCACCAGGGATTAAAAAAACCTACTAGATAACTTGAAACTTCTCCAAAAATTAAGATCAAATTATTTTCTGATAAATAAATTCTACTTGAGCTTAAAAAAGAAGCAACAGATCAACGTTTTCTAATCAATTAAATGTTAAATCAAGGCAATTAAGAAAAAAACACCAAATTATCTCAAATTTGAGCCTCTTGGTTGAACAAAACAAGACGTTTCTTTGCTATTAAAAGTGGAGAAAAAATCTAGTTTCAGAGAAATGTCACTACAACGTGTTCCAAATTATTATCCATGTTGGATTTAAGTGTCATAAAGATAAACATTTTTGTTGTGCTATTAAAGTCATAGACGGTTTTGTGTCTCAGGGCTCTTTGAATCACTGTAATTAATTTCAGAGCCCTGGTTGATTGGTTTGTCAGGGGAGCTCAATTAAAGGAAATCTACTTAAGAAAGATGTTCCACACTATTAATCAGGCCACAGGTTTCAAACAATATGGAAAAGAGAAAAGATCATCAGATAGTGTAGTGCAGTGGATATGAAAACATTAGATATTTAACAAAAACTGAAGCGTTATCATCAAACTGAAGAGATTTGTGGCTGATTCAGAACGAAGATGGGTTTGTGCAGATAAAGGCAGAATGAGGAAGGTTTCTGTTAAACCAATTCATCAGATTAAGAGAGCAGCTGCTAAAATAACCTTACAAAGCAGGAAACAGTTATTTGAAGCTGCTGGTGCCTCTGGAGCCTCAAGGTGGAGGATCCTCCAGAGGCTTGTTGTGCAGGAACCGACTATTCAGCCCTAACCAGACTCACAAGCAGAAACAATCGCAGAGGGCCCAGCCGTACATGAAGATTAATTTTCAAACGACTTGTTCACTGAGAAGGGGTCCCATGTTAACCTGTAACTCGGTATGTTAAGACGTTTTTGATTGAACTAGCTTTTGATTTTAGTTCAAGTGACCACTTAATGCTGCATATTCAAATAATGATGCAGTCTTGCAACTTGCAGTTCTTTATAATCCATAAAATGTTTAGAAAATCTGCTGTGCATAATAATTTGGAGCAATGCATTTTGAGTTTATTTTTGAAAAAAATCCTGCTCTCATTGGGAGGTTTGTTTAATAAAATTTGATTTATGCTGTAATAGTTCATGACTTGAAAATTAGACTGACCATCAGTTGCATTGACCGTTTAGGAAAATCTGAGAAAATATCACTTGCATAATAATTTGGATCATGGTGTAAAGTGAGAGCTGAAGAGTTGCCATCCAGCAGGGTGGAAAAAGCCGCTGTCTTTAGAAATTACTTGCGCACATGAGAGAAGCACAGCTGAGCAACTGAGTCCAAATGGTGTGAAATAAACTGATACCATCCCAACAAATTATCTACTTTTATTCAAAATGGACCCAAACAATCGCTTCATTTCCAGCTTTTAGATCCCAAAAATCAGAAAAGCTTTTTTTACATTTGTTTTTTTAATTAAGAGGACTTTCATTTTTGAAGGCCAGAACTGCTGTAAAGTGTCACTTACTGACGACTCTGTGACTAATTTTAATCATAGACTTAAGTGAAGTTGGTTCCCCGTCTTCAAATCTAACAAAATTGGTATCAAACTTTCATGCAACAAAAATTTCCGTTTACGCCGCAAGCATTTAAAATATGATGATGAATGTTTGCAGAGGTCATGGAAGGTAACCCAACCCAAATCTGACTATATCAGTGTTAACACAAATTTGTTTTTGTGCCACTGTCATTTTGAAGTTGCTAGGAAGATCACGTTCACATAAACAGACAAATTTGGTGTCAATCAATCTGCTGCATTTGTGCAGGAAAAATGTTGTTTGTGCTGCTTTTCCTTTGAAGATGTTGATGATGACTTCTAGAAAATTTTTCATTAATGTCTTTGAAATGATAGCGGCACAAATGCTAATTTTTACTGCACAAACGTTTGACACCAATTTTGTTAGATTTGAAGAAGGAAGGAGGGACAACATCACTCAGGTTATAGTACTGGGTATTTTACCTCTTTAAAAATATTTTAACTCACATAAAATACATCTCAAACAGTGTGTGATCATTATTATATTAGCTCCAGAGATGTGCAATTATGGCAGGATTATTGACATTATTGACTTTAATTCCTGGATGGTGAAGGTCAGATCATTAAATATAAAGTGCAGAATCGCTGCTGATTGATGATGTGTGGGAGTATTTAGTATTTTTTTAAGCCATGAAATATTTATTTTATGCTTTGCACTCCAAGCCTTGGCAGCAGTGACGTTTCCTGCTTTCGTTTTGTCTTTGTTTTATTGTTTGGAAAAAAGCTGGAGATCCGAGTTGGGAAAACTTGCTGCATTATATGTTTGAACTGTATGTTGAATCTATACTGAAAACGGAGCGTGAGAACACCACGCCAGTTCAGGAATCTGCAATCATTTCAAGAAAAACTGTCCTGAAGTTTAACGATTCCAGCACTCCCTCATATATAAAGATAATTTGCAAAGTATTGTATGCAATGTAGTTCATTGTTAGCCTTCTCTGTCATGACAAACGTTTTATAAAACATTTTCTATGAAAATCATGTGTGTCTTTGTCCTCATTGAGTCCTGGTTCAAATCTGATGTTTTCTTCCATAAGTGAGATTTTTATTTGAAATTGGAAAAAAACTACTTTGCATTCTCAGACAATAAAAGGCAACTATGTGATAATTCTTCACAAAAAAGTATTGCTGAGTTGTGAAACTGTTTTCAGCTGTAGACAAACATTCAGCAAATACAGGCTGATTCCATAAATTGGAATGACTGAAAAGTTCCTTTGTCAGCAGTTCCATCACCAAGTGAAAGATAATATGTAGATTAATTAGATTACTTCCATTTTAACATATTCATATGTCAGAGTATGTTTAATATCTGCTAAAAGGTTATTTTTGAAAGGTATTAATCTGACAAACTTGATCAGAATGTATGTCCCACTTTATTGAATAAGACTGTATGGCATTCACATTTAAGTTTTGGCCTTATTCTTAGCACTAAAAAAGAAAAGGCCTTCCAGTAACTGTGGATGCATCAGCGCCCCTTAGGCTCTTCCTTGTCCCCACCAACTTGCAACACAAAGTTACACCTTTGTATATATGTTAGCATGTCTTAAGTCAGAGGCTTTTCAGATTCCTTGCAAGACTGACTGCTACTGGAGATCTATCCACAACGAGTCTTTGAATATTATTCTATGACAACATTTAACTTCCCTTTGGAGTAAATTAAATATTTTTGAATTGAATAAAAATGTGGAGAAAATCTTCCCGAGTCCATCAGCTGAGTTTGTAAACTGAAAACGGGATGAGAGCCATTTCGGACGACCGTTGGAGCGCTAACCCACGGACTGAAATTTGTATCATTATTATGACGGATCTCTTATGAACCCTTAAATAATAGTACACAATTTAATATCGCTAATAAGTAAATAGATAATTTTCACAAATGAAATCCGGTGTTATGCTAAAACAAACAAAAAGAAGACTTAAATAACATTTTCGGATTTAAATCACAGAAACAGCAGCTATTCTGCGGTTAGTCACCAGGGGGCGATCAAGACTTTACTCTAAAGAAAAACAGACGACGTAATTTCCTGGCCAGCGCAGATGTCTGTGAGAGAGACGTTTGGAAGCAGAAACTGATCAAAACTGTGTCGAGATGGCTTGACTGAATCACCGAGTGTCGTGTTCAGAGGTAAGCGGCTTCATTAAGCCTGGTTTCCGGGCAGTTATTTCCGCCGAGTCACGGCCGGACCGCCGGTAAGGCAGCCGGTTGGTTAAAACGTTTCTTCATTGATTAGCAGCTGCTATTTAACAGGTTAGCGAAGCTTCAAACGGCAGCAGCTTTTAGATTAAGAACTAAACAGACTGGCAGTAAAAGTTGATCATTAACAGGTCCGTGTTTCAGTCAACGTAAGTTTAGGTGGTTCTTTATCTTGATATTATACAAGTTTACTATTCGCTAAGAACTTTAGGACTTTAAAAAACACGACACATTTGTTTACATGAATGTCTGTCTATCTGTTAGTCTGACAGTCAGCAGTTGGATGAAGTACAAAATAGTCAAAAATAAATATTTGGTGCAAACTTCCCTTAATTGTAAATTTATGAATCAATGTCTGGAGAAATTTCCAGAACAAAGCAAAAACATTCAAAATGAAACAATGTTTCAGTCTATGTTTAACATTATTTTCCTGTTTCCTTTCATTTGATCAGAAATGGTGGTGAGTTGTTGTTTTATTTGATGTTTTATGAGGAGAACTGAGATCAGATAAACACGAGCTGGGAGGCCATTGTTGCTGTTTTGACTTCTGGAACCAACCAGAGAAAAATATGTGTTAATGCAACCATCTGCCTCTCATTTAGTGCGAAGAAAGTGATTCACGATCAGGTGTAGTTGGTAAAGGTGAACTTACAAAGAATACTATGTTCACACTGCAAGTGACACAAATCCAACTTGTTTTTTGTTATTTTGCCAAATGGAACCCATACCCAACTGGTTCACAGGAGTCTGAACGGCCCAATTCCAATCTTTTTATCCAAAAAATTAAACAAATAAAATTTACGCCACTTACGTAAGTGAAACTAAATCCAATATATACCCGAATGCGTCTGCATTCTGCATGTCGCATTTTATCCGACTTTTATATGATTTACGTTAGATGTGTTATAATTCTGCACCAAAAGAAGGTAAATCCAGATGTAAACAATGGATGGAAATTATAATTATGAAATTATGAAAGAAGTTTGTGTCGGTGAAGCTCCGACACATCCAGACAGGTTTCTCTACAGAAGATGCAGTCAATGTTCCACAAAATAACTAGAATCTGTTTCCCTTCTGATCAGAGTAAACCTCAGAGGAGCAGCCATGGCCTGTGCTCGAGTGCCGCTGGATGAGCAGCAGGTGACGGAGCCGGGCCCTTCGGGAAAGGAGCGCACTCTGCCTGCACTGGTAGCTTCCGTTTCCTCATGTTTGTGTGACATTTGACCTCAGCAGCAGTTTTGACAGTTTAGTTGAATGGGCAGTATTATGTAAAATCAACCTTTTGGAGCTTTCCATCATGTTATAATGTTATTCCCTCATCAAAAACATATCTGGAGTGTTGCTTTTATTCTTTCAAGCATGTTTTAAGAAATAATTTAATCTCCATGGTAACCATTCAGCTGTGTAAAACGCAGCTGAATGGCTAGCAGCCCCACCTTCTAGTCGCAGCTTCTTGAGACTATCCAGCAACAATTAGCAAAAACCTCTGCAGAGCTCATTATAGGAGCTACTTTTCAGTGAAATGCTGGTAAAAACGTTAAAGTGTTAATAGAGGAGCCATGTTGTAATGACTTCCTGAAGGCAACGTTTCAGAAAGAGCAGAAGCTTCTTAAAGAGACAGAGACCCAATTTCAAAGCGTTTAATTATGAAGTAAAAATCTTTTTAACTCATATTTCATATAAACAGCATTTTCTAACAATTGAAGGTAACATAGTTAGTACATTAAAATGGCACAGTGTGGTTGGAAAACACATGATTCTGCCCCTTTAAAGAATTTGTTGCTGTGTTTTCCACCAGCACCCAGACAGGAAGGAGGAGCGCTGCTTCGTGCCTTACAAACCTCCCCCAGAAGACGGCTCTCTGGCCGAGGTGGAGGAGTTTCTGGAACACGCCAGGTTTATAGCAGAAGACCTGGAGTGGCTGCTGACGCTGCCTCACGACAAGTTCTGGTGTCAGGTACGGGACCGATCCGATCGCTGGAGATTAATCAATAAGTCAAGTTCATTGATTTGTCATCTATCAAATAATCATGATTAATTAAAATGAGCTCAATAATTTCCATTTGTCTGATTAATCATTTCTCTCTTTCTACCAAAAACAGGAAGCTAAAAGTTTTCAGTCTGGTGTTTTGGTCTGAATCAGCTCTTGTTTTGAAGGACAGTTTTGGTTACAGAAACTTTATAATTCATTTTATTTATTGTTTCTGTTGTTGTTTTGTTTAGTTTGAATGAATGTCTTCCAGTTCCAGTGTGAAATAATAACATTATAATTTATTGGAATAACTTCTGGGATATTTTATCGTCATACAGATGTGAAAACCAGGCACAGATGTTACATTTGCCATGTTCCATCGTTAAATCATCAGTAAACTTCAGATGTGTTGGTCGATGTTCCATTTATTGCGGTTTAAATAAGTCCAGAGTAACCGTTATGGCGTCCCCACCAGGTGGTGTTTGATGAGTCTCTGCTGCGGTGTCTCGACTCGTACCTGCAGCTGGCTCCGCGCGGCCTTGACCTTTGCCCTCTGCCCTTGTCGCCGGCGGTGGCCGACGTGCAGCGCACTGTCCACAAGGCGGTTTTCCTGACCTTCCTCCGGATGGCCACCCATAAAGAATCCAAGGTCAGGCGGAGGGAATAATGTAAGTTACATTTATCTGATGATTTCTTCTAAAACGTCTATTTCTCTTTTCTTTCTTTGCGACAGGAACATTTCATCACCCCGGCTGTTTTTGGAGAGATTATCTACAACAACTTCGTGTTTGACATTCCTAAAATTCTGGATTTGTGCGTTCTCTTCGGAAAGGGCAACAGCCAGCTGCTTCATAAGATGATAGGTGAGCAGATGGAGAAAATCTACTTTAATCAGAAATAGAGCTGAAACGACTAATCGAAATACTCAATAAAACATAGATGCATAGAAAATATGAGCTTAATAATACCAGGTATTATTAGCAGAATATATGGTATAAACCTGAACAACTGAAGGGTGGAAACTATTTACAGCAGATAATAGATGTCTATAAGCCATCACTGTCCAACATGGTGGAGGGGCTATGATGGTTTTAATCCAACCTGAAAATGACAAAACCTAGACAAATGTAGGGAAAAAACTATTTTCCATGAATATAAGGCATAAATTAAAAATATTAGAACTAGGATATTCTGTGACATCACAAAGTCAGAAATTTCTATGAAGGAATCAAAGACTGAAACGATTAATTGTGATTAATTGATTTTTTTTCAAAAATAATCATCAACTAGTTTATTTATCAATTTATCCTTAACTGGAGCATGAAGGCTAAAAAAATACTACAGCAGCATTTACAAAACTGTTCGAAAAAGATACACATTTTGCATTTAACATTAAAAAACCTTCGTTATCTGTAAATTCTACTCCTCAAAATCTTCTATAAAGCATCTTTTGTGATTAAATTATTAATCAGTTAATCCAAAATCGACTGGTCAACCCAACACCGTATTGATGTTAAGTCGAGCCGAAAGGGCTGAGACTTTCACATGTTGCAAACATTTGACACACAGTAGAAATTCTAGTATTTTTCATCTAAATATTCTGTATGCAGATTGTTTTGACGGTTGAATTATTTTTCACAACAAAAGAGACAGTTTTATATAATAAATAAATAATTGTTATCTGTTAAAAACTCCTTTCAGAGAACATTTTTACTCAGCAGCCGGCTTATTACAGCGACCTGGAGGAGACGGTTCCCACAGTGCTGCAGGTGAGATTTACAGTCAGTTTTACCTTTTTGTTTTATTTTATTGATGTTTGTAATTCCTGTTGTAACCGTTCAGGTGTTTGACACAATCCTGGAGAAATGTGGTCTGCAGTGTGAAGGAGCCACGGCCATGGAGCCGATGAAGCTGAGCGCACAGAAACAGCCGACGGCCATGAGCATGAACCTGCAGGTCAGGCAGAACAAGTCAGAACAAGACAAACTGCGACACCGTCCAGGAAAAAATCTGCCAGAAATCTGAGATTTATCTCAGAAATGTTCCAGAATCTTCTTAGACTTTTGATACTGAACTTTCCTTTTCTTTTCTAGAAAATTTCAACCTTTTAAAACTTACCTACTTTTTTTAATTAATCTCAGTGTCTTTTTCTATAAACATTTTGACTTTTCAAACTTAGAAATATTCTTGTATTTTTTGTAAATTGTATAAGATGAACTCAAAATTTCAGATTTTGTTTTCTAGAAAGTTTTTAATTCTCAGAACTCAGAAATTTTCTTGTTTCTTTTTCCTAAAAAAATTCTGAGATTAATCTCAATATTTCTGATTTTCTTCTGGCAAATTTCTTTTCAAAAAATTTGTAACTTTTTAAAACTCATAAATTTTCAAATTCTTCCGAGAAAATTTCTGAAATTAATTAGTGTGAATGCTACAGGCATTTTTTTTTACATTGCATTGAATATATTACTTCTAATGCACATATTGAAAACCATAAGTTAAATCTTTATTTATTCTAATATAATTTAAAGATATGGAAGTATGTTTCTTATCTTACAAATGAAGCTGCCGTTTTTTTCTTTCAACTGCAGGAGCTCGGTGATATAGTTTTGTATTTGTGCGACTCGACCACCACCATCCACGCCTTCCTGGACATCTTTCCCGCCGCTTGTTCCAGCTTCCACTCCCACGGCTTCCTCAGCAGGTAAACCAGCCTGGAGCTCACAGTGAGACCTGGCGGCATTAAAGGATAAGGGATGCAAAATAAAAGCCGTTTAAAGTCCGCAGCGCTTTGACTTTCATTTAATGTTGTAATTCTGTCGCCATCCAGCAGAGGGCGCCGCTGCTCATCCTTAAGCAGAGCATTTTCAGAAAACGAAGATGGCGGTGGTCTTATATAAGAGCAGCGGCCCAAACACAGTCCGGGTTTGGATGAAAAATTAACTTTATGCGGTTCAGTTTTGAAATATAAACACTCTACAAGCTCCTTAAGTTGTTTTGAAATATAAACGGTCGACAAGCTCCTTCGGTTTTCACCTTAATAGCGCTCTTTCAGCTGAGCTACATGCCGCAGCTACCTCAGTTTCTCAACCAAAAACTACTGATGGGCTGCGTAGGCGAGGTAATGACGAAGAGGAGGAGAATCATTTTAACACGATGGAAAACACGCTGTGCCATTAAACACGGTTGGTTTTGAGGGCAGTTGTGAGTTAAACAAAACGAGAGACTAACGTTGGTGTTAATATCTCTGCTCACAGGATAAATCAACTCTAGATTCAGTCATTAATCGATCATTTGCATCCATAATAAGGACTTTGTGTTCTCCTCCCTGTGGCCGTCAGGCTGCCGCCGTTTTACGAGGCCACCGTGCCGGACTTGGAGAAAGCCATCAGGAAGAGAAACTTTGACGATAAAAGGCGAGCATCCAACTCTGGGAATTTATTATTAGAAAAAAAATGGCATTTTGTGACATGTAATGAGCTGAATTCTTACTCTGCCTTAGTCAGCAGGAAGACCTGTGGAAGAGGATGAGCCACTCCTGCAGGAAGATGGTGGAGACGACTCACCTGCTGCTGCACCACACCTGCCTGCAGCCCATCCTGGAGGGGTGAGTCCGGCCTGCAGCTCAGGCCCAAAATGCACCACAAACACCCTGATCCAAACAATAAGAACAGGAAAAATAATAATGCCCATTAAAATGCAATTTTACATAATTTGATCTAAAAAGTGCAGGTAGAAGATACAAGATCTTACAAACATTTAAATCTCCCCACACTAGATAAACTCTTAAATTATTCCCACATTGAAGGACACTTAAAACTCAGATTATCATTCCTAAATGTGTAATTATTTACACATTTTTAATGTCAACAGTAGCATTTTTGGTGTTTGAAACACCCATTCTCTACAACATATTTCCCAATAAACTTCTTTCTGAACAGTTTTGAAGCTGGTTTATATTTCTACTAAGGCTGAAATGATTCGAGTGCCTCGATTATTAAAATTCCTAGAGGAAAATTAATCTGACTCAAAGCTATGAATTGTACAATTTTCAGTTTAATTGATTAAAAGAACAACGGGTTTGTATTTTCCCGACATATTACTGACTGTAATATTCTGATTGATTTTTCTGTTTTTGTGTTGCGTACAATGACTGTAAATTAGTTTTATGTATTGCCCCAAAAGTTTCACCCAACAAGTTAAACATGGTTCAATGTTTTTGTTTTGTTTCAGTCAGGAAAACATGCAAACGTTCGCTGAGGAACTCCTGCAATATTTTACATCTTTTTTACCCGAGAAAAGGTGAGAAACGTATTTATCTGGCTTTTAGTTCGAGAACAAAAGGTTTTTCTAAAGAGAGGATTAGTTTCTGAAAATCGAGCCCATTTTGTAAGGATTTTATTTTTCAAACCTCAATATTTAATCAACTTTATGTTATGCAGGTTGAAGTGAAACATTTTTTTTCTGTTTTATAAAAAATTATTTATTCTTGGGATTTAAATCAATGTTGCAGGTTCTGGTTTAACATTTTAATAACTGAAGTAAATTCAAAAGTTTTCTTTTATGATTCGCTTAGAGTCAAATTCACAGCAAACTCTTTGACAAAGGTTGCAGGTCAGATCCTGACATAGTTGGTTAAAAATCTAGAAGTTAATAAATGACCTGATAAAGTCATTAATGTGCCAAACATGGCATCTGGAAAATAAAAACTAGGAACCCTCCAAAGTTATTTATTGTAACATAAATAAATGTTTATCATTTTTAACATCATTAATTTAACATATCACTATTATTTAATTTTCCATTTCATTTCCAGTTTTATTGTCTTATTTATAGTTTTATTAGTTTCCTTTTATTTCCACATCCAGAATTTAATATTTTTTATCATACACTGTGATTTATTTTTTCATTTTGTGTTTACTTCTGTTTTCTCTTTTGTCTGTCTATATTTGCAGATTTCCTTTTTAATTTCCTACTTTTCCTTCTGACTCTTTATGACGTTATAAAAATAAAAACTAAATGTTTCTATAACTTTGGGCGGATCTGTCCTCCATTTAAAACAAATTACAAACCAAAAGAAAATAGCATTTTTAATGCAAAGCAGCATTATTTTTTATTAGCTAAATGAAAAATAGTTACTTCAGCAATCAGCCGCCTCTGGTGGTAAATTTGACCCGTTTTTTTTTTTGTGTGTGTTTTCAGGTTTCTAGTCGACTTCGACGAACAGTTTCCCATTTCAGACGACATCAGCCTCCTGCAGCAAGCTCTCCCTGTCATGCATCCTTTTTTTGCTTCAGTCTCCAACACATTTGTCCATTTAAAGACTTAAAAGCTTTTTTAGTGTCATATATCAGTTTTTGTTGCAGCTTTGTGCTCGGAGAAGCCGGTTTCCTCTTTAACTGTCCCTCAGTGACGAGACGAGGACGTCGTATTTGCTCCATGGTGTGGAAAGCGCCTGGGACGCCACGGGCCGACAGAGACCACAGGCTGACGCCGCTTCCTCGTCGTCGGCCAATCAGGGCGCAGCGGCGGCAGCCTGTTCGGACAGCTTCGGGTTGCCAGAGGTCAAAGAGTCAAGAGGAGAGAGGCTGGTGGGGGCCGAGGCCAAGATGGCCGCCCCACAGAAAGGAGACAATGTGAGCGCTTCTATCTGCAGCTGCATGGCGTCTCAGTGTTTGTTTTTCATGGGTTGAAATGTTAGACTAGAAACAAACTTGGAAAAGTATTTACACCCCTGAAAGTGTTTGTGTTTAAAACTCGTTTACATTTTCCTGCTAAAGCTACAAACTTCAATGCTAGGATTGTATGAGATGGATCAGTGTGGCACATGTTTATAAAGCTGAAGGATTTGTGTATGTAGATGTTTGTGGTTCTACAGTTCTTCCCATCCAGGGCAGTAACACATCAAAGCGTTTTGGGTTTCCAGGGCGCCGTGTGTCCTGTGAGCGGGCCGGAGCTCGAGTCGCTCCTGTCCTGCATCAGGGATCTGCTTCCTGACCTGGGCGAAGGCTTCCTGCTGGCATGTCTGCAGGAATACGGCTACAACTCTGAGCTGGTCATCAACAACATCCTGGAGGACCGACTGGCTCCCAGCCTGGAGAAACTGGACCGAACCATGCCGAGGTATGGCCTCCCGAGGTTATAACAGCATCCACTAGGGGGCAGCGCTCCGTCCTCCTGTTTAAAGACTCTTCAGGCGCCATTGTGCTTTAGATATTTATAACTCTGTGTTGGGGCCGTTGTAGAAATAAATAAAAGCAGCAGTACCTTTCCATCAAACATTCAAGAAATTTTAGATTAATTTCAAGTATTCTTTAGAAAAAACTTGGAAATTTCTGAATTTGAAAAGTTTTTGTATTAATCTCGGAAAATTTCTAGAAAAATCAAAAAAATTTGAAGATTTTGAAAAGTTCAATTTGAGTTTTTTTTTAGCAGATTTTGACGATAGGAGCTTAAAAATGTCCAAGTTTAATTTCTAGAAAATTTCTGAGATTAAACTCAAGTTGCTTTTTAAGCAAATTTTGAACTTTGGAATCTCAAAAATCTCCATCTTTTTTTCTAAAACATCTGTGATATTAATCTCAAAATTAAATTTATTTATATATATTTTTAGCAAATTTTCAACTTTTGAATCTTGGACAATTTTCAAAATAAAAAATTAGACATTTCTGAGTTACTTGGCAGAAATGTTCTCTTTGTTTGTGTTTCTCAGATTTTTGATGTGGTGTCACATTACAGGTTCTGCTGGAGTTAAGGGTTCAGACGACCCACACTTTCATGGTTTCTCATAGAAAGAAAAACTTCCTAAAACCTGTAGATCTGTTTCACTCAGTCATTTTAAGATGACAGGACAGTCGGCATGCTGAACGTTTGTGTGATTGGAGCTCAACAATGTTTTCTGCGTTCGCAGGCCGGTGGCAGAGGATCTCCCAGGTGTCCTGAACAACAGATCCAACGTGTTCGATGACGACGAGTTCGACGTCTTCCGCCGGGATCAGGTGGACATGTCCCGCGTCTGGAAGGGCAGGAGGTAGAGGAGCTGCTAAATGTCACCTGACTGGTCGATAAATCGATTTGATTGATTAATCGAATGTTTGGAGGTTTAATTTTCCCCACCAACGCTCTTTTTGTTTCTGTTTTCAGTGTAGCTTTTGAGCAATAAATGGGAGCTTGTTTTAAGTCAATTATTCCTTAATATTGATGAAAAGTTTTTGTTCCACTGGCAGATAGTTTCACTTGTAATACAGGAAAAGTGTCTTGTTATAAGTGAAATAATCTGCCTGGGGAACAAGAACTTTTTCACGAATATTAAGGAATTATTGAGTTAAAACAGGCTCATAATTCTTGCTGAAAAGTTACTTTTCACTTAGTTTTGTCTTAATTCAAATGTGCAAAGATATTTGCAGTAAACTAGATAAAAATCCTTGGTGAGATTTTGTGCTTTTGCAGTTCTCTGGAGGTTTTTCTCTTCTCCGCCTGCAGGAAAGGCGAGAGCGCCCGAGAGATGCTGAACGACAAGCAGCACATAGCGGAGCAGCGAGCGCGCTACCTGACGTACGAGACGGTGGTGGACGAAGTCGTCGTGAGCCGGGAGCGTCGGACGGCGCCGGCGCCGACCCCTACGCCTGGATGACTACGACGACGAGTACGACGACACGTACGACATGAACCAGGTCGGAGCCAACGACCTGGACGGAGACAGTTTACTCAGCAGGAGGTACGGTGCTGCACGGTTCCTACAGGTGCTTGAAATCCTTGAAAATTCTTGAATTTCATTGATCAAGGTTTGGAAAGTGCATCAAAAATCACCATGACATTGATGCTGATAACGAGTGTGTTTTATATTCCTGACTGGAGCTTTAACATCCCAACACAATGAAGGAAAAGCTTTGTTTTCCTCTCTGCAGACCGTTCACCGTCCCACAGGTTCTGAGGAGAGGAGCCAAAGTGGAGGAGGAGGAGCAGGACGACGATGAAGATGAAGATGTTTCACAGGTAATAAATTGACTCACGTTTTGAAATCAAGTCTCAATTTCATTTCAGAGAAATGTCTCATTGTAACGAGCTGAGGTGGCAGAACAGACAAAAATCAGTAGTTAAAATACTCTTAAAATTACATTTTTTCCAAAAAGTTACTCAGGTGAATGTAATAGAGTAAATATAACTGGTTACTACCGGACTCTGGTAATGACATATAAAAACATGATGCTCTAAAAATGCAGATTGATTTAGATCTAAATCTTATTTACAAACCTGTTTAAATGAGATAACACTCCTAGCTCCAAACTCTTGACAGTTAAACAACGTTTTTGGTTTGGATTCAGAATCTGGCGAATCAGCAGAGAATCAGAACCAGAACTAATAGAAAAAGTTCTTGATCGTTTTTTGATGAAACACTGTAAAACAGGCTGACGAAGTTTGAAAGCTCTGTCTTGTGTTTGTGTTTCAGAACCCTGCGAACCGGGACCAGTTCGTCCAGGACCCGGCTCTGCTGAGGGAGAGAGCCGAAGCCAAACGAGCTGCCATGCAGCAGAAGAAAGGGTAAGGACCTCCAAGATGGCTTCCCATGTAAATAAAAGATACATTTAGGGGAATCTGGGTAAACAAAACAAACATGCTAACTAGCGCTAGCAGCAGAAACGTCCGGTGGTTTTCTCATCGAAGACGAAACAGAAATCCTCCAACCGCTAAAATCTGACGCCACTCCATCTTGTTTACATTTGGAGAAGAACTTAGTTTTGCTCAGTGTCTTTAGAGGTTTTTGTGTCGTTTCCTTCAGTGGTTCTTGGTGCAGCGCCCCCACAGGCGAGGAGGGGAACAGGTTTTTGAATTAGTTTGGCTCATTCAGTTCAGTGAGAAACCGAAGCACAGCTGGAAATGCAGCAAATGTTTTTGTTCTCTCATCGAACCCAATCGGCTGTGAAATCATCCTGAATCATAATCTCTGGTTGATTCTGCGCTCGGTTTCTGGTTGCAGCCTCTGACCCTCGTCTCTCCCCTCCCGTTTCCTCCAGGTTTCGGCCCGAGCGGCCCAGTAACGTGGTGGGTCGACCCAAAGGCCAGGGACAGACCACAGAGACGTTCCTGGACCGACGCAAGAAGGAGGCCAATAAGAGCCGAGTGAGCAACCACAACCGGCGCTCCATGGCGGACCGCAAGAGGAACAAAGGCATGATCCCCTCCTGACCCGCTCCACGGCGCTGCTGGAGCCAGAGGCGGCCCGGCTGACCTGGGCCTGGCTGACCCGGTTCTGATTTGTCGCCACAACGTTCCAAAGAAAGATCTGTGGATCTTTCCTTTTCCTGAAAAAGAAATATCCACTTTTATTTCTTTTTTTTTTTTTTTTACAAAAACCAAAACGATTTATTTTAGCTCTGATTTCCTTCCTCTGCTCACCAGAATCACAATTAGACTTTTTATTTTTGCCAAGTAACAAATCTGTTTATTATTACGATCCAAAGATGTAAACAAGTAAAACATCAAAGAGCGTTCCCTCCATCAAAGAGCGTTCCCTCCATCAAAGAGCGTTCCCTCTCCTTCTGGAAGAACATCAGCCGACCATGGAGCAGAGCGGACGTGAGCGCCCTCTCCTGGCCGCTCTGATCATGAGAACCGGGTCAGAACGAAACATCTGGAAGCACAGGCTGCGTCATGTTGCCATGCACAAACTATTTTCTACACAGAGAACCCATCTATCTGTCAGAACATTTTGTAACAAGACAAATTATTACTATTTTGGAGTTGACATGACAAAAATAACAAACAAGAAAAGCAGATAATAAATAATGCAGTTGTTTTGACGTCTTTCAAGTTTGAGTCATCTGTGGTAAAATGCATAAAAGTGTGTAACTTTTATATAAAAATCTTTATTTTCTAGCATATTTGTTAAATTGATCACTGTTCTGATAGCAACAGATAATCTGTGAGAAAATGGAGCTCCTTTCCGTCCTAATAACTGCAGAAATAAACCAAACAGAGGGAGGAGTTGGGTCTTAACGCTGTTAATCATCCTCATGCTCTTTGCTAGGCTAAAGCTATTTAGCTATTAGCATAGCATAATAGCAGATAAACGGTATTCCAGCAACAATAAGTTGTTTCTAAGCCATTAGCACATTTAGCAGTGAGTACATGAGATGGATTGACAGCGCTAAGCCCCGCCTCCTGGCTCTGATTGGTTGGTTTTGGTGCATTTCTTCATGCTGCAGTAACAGCTCAGCTTGACCTATAGCTGACCTTTTCTCAGATTATCTGTCACAACAAGGTGGCAGCTTTAAAAAACATGTAAAAAAAAACATTTTTGTAATAAAAGTTACAAGCTACAGATTTAAGTGATTAGATCTGACCCAGATTTATACAAAATTAGTGAAAATGTTGATCCCACTGAGCAGAAACATCTAGTTTTCTGGAGTCACTAAGAGCTGCGTGTACAGAAGTCACCAGCAGGGGGCGCATGACGCTCCTCATACCAACTTATTTCTGCGCAGACTTTTGCTTACAGTGTTGTGCAAAAGTCTTCAGCTTTTAGGAGGCGACCTTTGACCTACATCTGTGATTTAAAACCCAAAAGGTTTTGTTTCTACTCGACTGTTAGTCTGATTGTAAGACGGAGTGTTGGAGCCTTTAGAGGAGTAAATTCATGCCAAAAATAAGAAGAAAAACTAGGAATTGTAGATAAATTTCACTTGGATTTCCTGTCATGTCAAACTAAATCTAAATTTGCTGTTAAAATAAAAAACTAGATTCTACATGATTAAAGGCATAAATTTACTGGAGCTGCAGCCAACAGTTATTTAAATTGGATGAAAAGAAATTGGCTGGAAAAGATTTTTCATTTACCAACTAAAATTTATTTCATATGTTAAAAATACATTTAAAGGTGCAAATAAATAATTCACCTTCTTAAATAATTTTAGTTCCTGAAATGAAATAAAATAATATTTCTAACTTCAACATGTGAAAAGCTCAATACTTTCTGCTTCAAATGAATTACCACTCATGTGGTAACTCATTTGATGTGGTAATTAATTTTGTTTTAATTAACTAATTAATAATTGGATGGAAATAGATGCTTTACATCAAATTTATATATATTTTGAATCAGGGGAAGGTAAAACATTTACAGATAAAGTTGTTCTTTTTAAATGCAGAATGAAAACATATTTTTGTTCAATTTTAATGTTCAGCAAATGAACGTTTTCTGTCTGGATACTCCAGTTAATAATCAATTTATTACTAAATTAATTGACTATTATTCCAATAATCAATTAATCGCGATTAATCGATTCAGCCCGAGATTCTTTCATATAAACTTCTCACTTTATAATGTTGCAGAATATTTTAGTTTTAATCATTTGAACTTATGATTTTTAATCAAGTCTTTTTTTAAACAAACGTATGACTTCTCCTGATTTTAAATATGAAACATTTATGTAGAAATATCTACAAAGATTTCATAATTTTCAGTTTGTTGCCTTGCAGGCAGCTATAAATCCCTAGAATTAGCGAACTAATCTAGGAATCTTTTCACCCTGGAAAAAAACCAGAAGCAGAGAAGTGATTTTATCAGGAAATAAATCAGACGAACATGTTTGTTACTGACATCATTCAGGAGCTAAAGTGAACAGCGTGTGGAAGAAGAAGTTGTCGTCGTCCTTGGAGCGAATAAATAGTTTTTACATGTCAAAACGTTTCGGCGGCCGACTTCAGCTGCAGAGATTTCACATATTGTAACGTAACAGATGTCCCAGGAAGAGCTCAGCAGGAATCCATAGCGCAGAGTTTCTGGAGTCCGGATCCGCTCCCGGGGAGGGCGTTGGAGTCGGGACGAGGTCCGGGCGGAGCAGCGGCTGCTAGCTGTCTCTGTGGACGGCGCCTGCAGGGAGAAGCAGAAGCTCTTCAGACGGGTTGGACCGGGCCGGCTGACGGGAGGAGGCGGGAACTCACAGAGGATGCTGCGTTTGCACAGAGGGCAGGTGTGCTGCAGCAACAGCCAGGGGTCGATGCAATCCCGGTGGTACTCATGGAGACACGGCAGCACCCGCAGACACTGAGGACACAGAGTAGAGCACAGATCGTATCCCCTACGCCAACATCCTGCTAACAAAAGGAGCTAATGAGGTAGGGGAGCAGTTTTATTATAAAAATCTCTCTAGTGTGGATGGAAGCCGGCCTGTCGCAGTAACTGTTGCTGAATGATGAATTATCCCAGATTTTATCATGATAAACGATAATATTGTTGTTTTGAGGCCATTTTGAAGTAATATAATGGTAATGTCAAAATAACACAAGAACACATCCTCAAAGATCAATAAACTTTAAATACTAATAAACATTTAACACAGGAACTGGAAGACATTTTAAATATCCAAACTAAATAAAGCAGAAACTAATTATAAAGTCTCTGTAAATTAAATTATCCTTCAGAAAAAGGTTTAGTTGGGGAGCTGTGGTGGTGCAAGAGTTAAGCACAACCCACATAAGGAGGCCTTAGTCTTCGACCGTTGCAGGTTCGATTCCCGGCCTCGTGACCGCGTGTCAAATAAAGGCACTAGAGCCAAAATAAAGGCTCAGCTGAGAGCAAAACACCAGACTGAAGACTTTTATCCAGTTTTGGTAGAAAGAGAAAAATAATAAATCATGCAAATGAAAATTAATGAGCTTGTTTTAATATATTATCTGATTAACAGATTTATAGATTATTGTGACAGGCCTAGATGCAAACATAGAAATTTGTATGTTCATCCATAAAGTTGTTTGTTTTTCATATGCTTACACACTTCATTGTTAGCTTCTGCTAATGTTTTGTGTTTAGCAGATAAAGCATTTTTATGTGTATATAGCTGTTAGCTAAACTCTAAGCTGCTCATTCTGCTAATTTTCTATGTATGTTGAGAAGCTGAACAAAACTTTTTGGTTAGCTGTTCCCGCCATCAGCAATTGGCCAATTTCAATGAAAATGTATATTCTCAACCGTGGCGGCCATTTTGAAAAATGTCCACAATTAAAAGGAAATGAAAGAGATAGGAAACATGTATTATTCCTATAAGAAGGTATGACATTCATCTAATACTTTCCCTTTGGGATCAATAAAATGTTTTAGAATTTGAATTTTGAATTAAATGATAACTTTAGGGCAAACTTTATTTTCTATAATGACCACCATGGTGGCCATCTTGAAAAATCTAAATATAATCAATAAATATGATTTCAGTGGGTGCAATTATGTGTGATTTAATACAAAAAAGTATTTATGTGATAAATCTGAAATAACATGGTCATCTTGAATTTTATCATCGCTGCCCATCTATGCCAAGTTAGGTTTTTCTATCTGCATGTGAGATATTTTGTTGAAATATTGTTAATATGGTTGAACATTGAGCAGCAATGACAAACAGCAACAGTCTTCAGTCAGAGGCCTTTTCTGGTTCGTTTGAAGACTGACTGCTACAGGAGACCCTCCCTCCCTGCAGCATCATCATCCAAAGCGACTCTTTGACACTTGAATGATGAACATTTAGCTTCCCTTTGGGGTAATAAAAGTTTGGTTGGCTGGTTAACCCACCTGGTTGTTGTTGAACGGTTCCAGACAGACCGCGCAGTTCTCCGTCTCGGTCTGCTGGGTCGGGTCGCACCAGGGTTTGGGCCGACGATAAGTTTTGGTTTTCAGCGACGACATTTTCTTCAGAACATCCTGCTTGGGAAGAAGCTGCAGTAGAAAATATAAAAACAGATCAAATTTATGTCGTAATGTCAGAAATCTGCAAATTATAAACTAAAAAAAAAACAAAACAAAATGGCACAGAACAAATGGTACTTTATGTAGTTTCTGCAGATAAAGAATGGAAAATCATTTTATGAAACAGTTTATATATAAATAACTTTAAACACCAACAACCTGCAGGAGCTGGTCTGTATTATCATTTACTACGTTCAACAGAAACACTCCATATGGAGACTTGGACCAAGGCAAAGTGCAACTAATCGCCCTGATAAGGCAAAACTCCGCGCCCCAAACAAATTTAGAAAAAATCCACAATTTTTATAAATTTTAGAGCTTGGCCAAGAGGTGGATGAGCAACAAATCTGGCAACTTTTTTCTGCCGTAGCAGCTGTTCAACCAGCACTGAGGCTTCTTTAAAGTAAAAGAATAAAAAATTCAACAAAATTTAAAAACATTGTCAAAATTTCTGCAGAAATTCCACCTATTTAGTCAGTTTATCATAAAAATTTTTTTGGGGGGTTTAGTTACACCTTAAGGTTTAAGGTGATTTTACACCGAATTATTGGATAGAGCGTTGGATGTTTTATACTGTAAGAGTTTAAATCTGGAAGGAGGAAGTTACTTATCCAGTTAAATCCATATTTTAGGGTTTTAAACTGTTGATGTTCTGGTTATTTTTTTAAAGCTTTTCTAATAAAATCTATGAATGTTACAAACTTCCTCTGACTTTGAAGTGACTTTATTTCTGCTGCAGTGCAGCCGCTGGGAAACAATCAGCTGTACCTCTAAGTTGTCGTTGAGCTGGCGGTCCTGGTACTGCCAGCGGGCCTGAACGATGACGCCTGTGCAGAGGATCAGCGCCACCAGCAGAACGGTGTCCCACAGCTGCTGCAGGTACTTCTGGAAACCACCAGAGAAGAAGAAACGGCGTCTGAAACGTTCCTATAACCGCGTGACCCGACAGATCAGACCGAAGGTCAGCAGCATGTTGGCTCATAATTAAAAATAACCAGTTAATTAAATACAGATACAACAACAAATCCAGGCTTTTTTCTTTTTTTCTGTAAAATTTCCACCTGACTTTACAGAAAAGAACTAGAACTTTTTTTTCTTCTGAATTTTGACTTTTCAGTATTTTGCTTTTAATCTCAATTCTTTATTTTTTTCATATTTTACTTTGATCTCAGAATTGTGATCTAAATTTCAGAATTCTGAATATTCCTCTCACAATTTTAACTTTAATTTTAGAATTCTGACTACTTCTTCTGGGATTAAAATTAGATTTCTTTTCAGAATTTTGACATTAATCCCAGAATTCTGATTTAAAATTTCAGAATTCTGGTTTTAATTTTAAAAATTCTGAATTTTCTTCTCAAAATTTTGACTTTAATCATAGAATTCGGTCTTCTTATTCTGAGATGAAAGCCAGATTTTTCTTTTAATTCAGCAGCCCTAATCCTCTTCCGTAGGATTTCCACAAAGATTAGGACTAAAATTATCAGTAATATGCTTTTAAATTTGTTTTATATTATTGCCCTTTCTCCATGCCACAGAATAAAAGAATTTCCACATTCATATTTTCTTAGAAAAACTGTCTTCAGTCAGAGGCTTCTTCAAATTCACAGTAATACAGACTGCTACAGGAGCTCTTTCCTGTCCACAATCATTATCATCTACAATAACTTTTTAAATAATTTTGAAATAATATCAGTCTAAAGTGATACTATTTTTTTTTAAAACTTATGTGACATTAGTGGCTCTATATCAGTTCTTTTTGGCTGTTTTGAAAGCAAAATATCTTCGGTTTATAAAAGTTGCAGTTGGATTAGACAGAGTTTTTTTTTGTTTTGTTTTTCTCTTTCCTTCCCACCTGGACCTGAGAGTTGCTCTCGCCGGTGCAGATGACCCCCTGCCACTCCCCGTACAGGCCGCCTCTCGACCGGCCGCAGCTGGACCACAGGGTCAGCGTGGCGCCCTGCCCGGAAAACACAGCAGCGGCTCGGTCAGCCTGTCATCTGCTCACTCACCTCTGGGGGCGCTGCGAACCCGGAAACACGCGGCCAGCCGCGAGGAAGAGGCTCACCAAGTTGTCCTGCAGGATCGTCTCATATGTGACTTTAGCCGTAGCCCGAAGACCCCTGCAGTAATAACAATAACGTAAATGCTATTTGATCAAACTAGTAAAATAATTAGCGAATAAACAACCTGAAGACCGTTTCAAGCTGAATTAATCGGACAAATTCAGGATTTAGCGGTTTTTTATTTTTCTAAAATATTTCTACTTTAGAAATATCAGGAAATATTTGGCAAACATCATTCATCAGGACTTTGACTAGACATTAACTTTAGGTCAGGTTGTTGTGGCTGTGGTTGCGTAACGTTTCTGTACCTCAGCAGAGCTCCAATCAGCTTGGTGACATTCTCTGATGTTTGGATCACAATAATTGGCTTGGACAGCAGAACCTGAGACAAATCCATCTGCAACACAGAAATGGGCCGGTCCAAACCGGTTCAATAGAACCAGATCCAAAATTAGAGCCTCACCGATAAACGCACAGATTTCATTCATATTTATTGTAATATTTACAAACTATTAACAGGTGATATTAAATATATTTTTTCCGTATTTATTAAAACTGTCACCATGACAGTATAATACAAGTTCGCTGGATGATAAATTGTCCAGCGAACCATTTTATCGTCGTGATAAACAATAATTGTGATATACAATAATATTGTTGTTTTGAGTTCATATGCAAGTAATATAATGGTAATAATGGCATAATAATGTAAGAACATATTCTGAAAAATAAATGAACTTGAAATTCTAATGACCATTTAACTCTGGAAGACATTTTAAAAACCCAAAACAAATAAAACAATAAATAAAATGAATTGTGACGTCTCCGTGAACAGAACGGTCCTTTAAAACTGGAAAACATCAGAAGCAGAGTGACGTTTCACCTCGCTGACTGTGTTTTGGTTCAGAGCCAGGATGATCAGCGCTGACGCTCCCAGGACCAAGGCCCGCTTCATCTGCGTACCAAAACAAACAAAGCAACAAAGATCTTAAAAACTAACATCCTCAAAGCATCAATGAGAAACAACAGCTGAAACTTCCTGCAGGTTGGTGGAATCTCCCTCTAACTAAACTGTACTTGACATGGTTTCTCACTTTGTTCACCATCGCATCAGCAAAAGACTCCTGGTTCCCAGTGGAGGCTTTGCTGTCGTCCATCTCCACCGGCACAACGCCGATCCACGGGTCCTGCCGGTCGCCATCGTCCCCGTCTCTTCCTTCGCTCGGCTGCGTTGCATCGTCTCCAACCTGGAGACAGGAAAACAAGCAATCGTTTAATCTAAACTATAATCTCTGCAGATTTACTGGGGCTGAGTCAAAGCTTTGTTAATGGAAAGTTCAACGGAAGGAAAACTTGTGGAAGACCAAAGTTTTGCTAAAGCAACAGGGATGTTAGAGGTGAAGCACCACTTGAAGAGTTTGAGGGAGATTCAGAAGATGTTAACTCAGGTGGAGTCAAGAGCCACAACAGAGTTATCCAGAACATTTACCACTACGCAATATTTAGATTTTCTCATAACCTGATTTTTAGGTTTTTATGATTAAAGCTGCGGTATGTGACTTTTATACAAAAATATATTTTATATTTGTTGAAACTTTCACTGTTGTGGCAGTTTGGTGTAAGACAGCTAATCTGTGAAAATAATGGAGTTCCTCTCCCAGTGATGACTAGAAACAATCAATCAAAGCTGGGAGGAGGCGGGTCTTAGCGCTGTCAATCATGCCCATTTGCTAGACACTTCCCATCCCTCCCCTCCCTGCTATGGTACGGCTTCTCCAAGTCAAAATATATTGTTGTGAATGCTAAGGCTAGTTAACATGACCACTAATGACCATGGAGGGTTTTCACAAGGTTGATTGACAGCACTAAGTCCCTCCCCCTGCCTCTGACTGTTTTTTTTTTGTTGCATTTCTTTAGATGGCGATAGCAGCTCAGGGAGGAGGTGGATTTTTTCCCAGATTATCTGTCTCATATTGCACTTTCACTGAGACGCTGACAGTTATGTAAAAAACATTTTTCAATAAAAAGTTACATAGTGCACCTTCAATCATAAAGGTGCACTATGTGATGGAAGTGCAATCACATAGTGCACTTCAATGCACATAGTTGAAGTGCATTGAAAAGAAATAATGTTCTATATTCAACATCGAACTTTTAGACATACCAATTCTTTGTTAATGACTTGTTTATTCATATTTATATCTATTTGAATACAATTTGATGATGTAACAAAGAAAAAAGATAAACTAATCACAGAAAAATACATTTATTTTTGCACGTTGCCAAATTGAACTGAAATATTTCTGATGCATGTGTGAATCGTAATTTATAATGCAAGTGTATTTAGTCTTTTCACATCATAAATGAACATTTAAAAGACATCAGTAAGTCTCACCAACACCAGGTTCCCCTCCAGCTCCTCCTTCCGGGTCTGTGAGCTCTTGCTGCCTCGGCTCGACTCCACCACTTCCCCCTGGAGCAGGGTGCTAACAGCGGGCTGCTGCTCCAGAAAAACCTCCACCAAAGCGACCTGCTCTGCGGCCACCAGCAGCCCGGGCCACCGCAGCAGCAGCAGCAGAACAACCGGCGAAGGTAAACAGAGACAACATGGGCGAGCTGAAGCCATGGTCCGCCACAAAAAACCAGCAGGAAGCAACAACAAACACACAAAACTCATCAACTGTCAGGCATTTTGTTAGAAATCCTGCAGCCGATTATTTTAGGCTGGTAGCTCGCAGGCTCCTGGATGTAAACAGGAAAAATAAAAAAACTTCCGGTTGTAAACGGAAGTCGGGGAGGGGTACTATCTTGTGTCAGAGCGCCCAAATGATTCCCGGAAAATATCTGGTAATAATTCAATAAACTACCATGGAACTCTAAATGTGTACTTTTAAAAAATGATTTTCTTTAACAAAATTAATAATAATTCTTCTGTCAATAAACGCAAATTGACCGTAAAGTTACCGGCGCTAACGTGTATTCCCCCAAAGAGGAAAGTAGAACAAAGAGAATAATCTTCTCACAGTTACATCTTGATTTTAAAGCCACAGTTCGTTTAATAAAAACTGCAGAGCAAAAAACACAATTAAATAAAATAGAAAATAAAAACTTATACTAAGCACATTTTCTATAGTTATTATTAGGTTAATTTAAAAAAATAATCAACAGATCAGAACTACAATGTATTGATGCTATCTATCTACTTTCCTATCCAGTTGATATTTTTTGCAACTCTTTTTGCATATACAATATTGCTAATATTGTATATAAAAAGGCTTAATTTCTTAAATAAAAATCTGCATAATGTGTCACTAAAGGAATGCTGTGTTATTGCATGTTAGACAATAAAATGTTTACTTTCTTATTCAAAGAAGAAATTAAATTATGTTTATTTATATTTTTGTATTTGTAACATTGTGGTCAAATGAAAAATATGAAGAATTAACTACTTTCTTTATCTGATTTATTTATTATATTATACTAATGCATTTATTTACCATTTTTAGTTAAATATTGACGTAGGAACTGGCATTTATTGAGTTTTGGTCCTTGGGGGCCCCCATATTTAGAGGCGGCTCCTCCATTTTATCTAATTGCGCCTTCTTCCTGCGGCAGAGTGACTTCTCTTGTTCCTCGCAGATCTTTGGCCGAGTCAGCCGGTTAAAGTGATCTCCTGCTGGCGATGCGTCTGTGAGAGTCGTGTTTGCATTTTTTCCACCTGCAGGCCGCCGTCAGCGGAGGGTAAGAGGAGACTGCGGCCGTAACGAGCATCACGGGGCGGCGTCAGGCACGGACAACCTGCCCGCAGTTCACGGCGTCTCTGTGGATTTGACTTTGAAGAAGCACTGCCTGTCCTGCAGGTCTGAGACATGAGCGGAAGAGTTGGAGACCTCAGTCCTAAGCAGGCTGAGGCGCTGGAACAAGTACGTTTTATTTTTATGAATTAAATAATATTTGTATCTAGTTTTACTCTTTTTCTATCCTGCTTCTTTTAGTTAATATCAATCAAGAAGTGTGGAAAAGCTTAATATCTGCTCACATGGAGTTTACCGCTCCCATAATTTTGTTCGGTTATGCACTTTCACGCTACAAAAGCTTGGTAGTGCCATGACCTAAAAACACTCAATTTACTACTTTTTTAACAGAGTAATAGGAAGCTACTTAAAAAAAAGGCCATATTTACATGAGCTTATCAATTGGTGGCTCTTCTGTAGGATAATTTTCTGGAAATGTACACTTCTTTAATTTGTCATATGCAACCACAAATTTCAATGTTTTAAATTTACCAATGGACCAAAAGAAGGTAGTTCAGAGTTGAGGCGGAGGTTAAAAGATAATCTTTGGTTTTTTAGATTACCTAAAAAACCAAAGAGGGTATCTACTTGCCAATTTTGCACAGCTAGTTATTGCTAATTTACTAAAAAGGTAAAATATTTCACCTATGAAGATCAATTTTCAACACATCCACGTTTAGGTCCATTCATCTACCTATGAACTCAGATCCAGAATCCATGCCATTACCATTCTTCTATGGCACAATTTTAGTGCCAAAATTAAGACTCTTGCGCACATAGTAGTGGCTATTTCTTGTTGCAAGAGGCTATATCCAGTCTTAAGCACACTTTGAGACCTGAAAAGGTGCCTTACTCATTTGTGTTAGCTTTCGAGAGGCTAGTAACTAGCATGTCTAGGGTGGTCACCCTCTGGATTGCCTGCTTCCTCTACTGTCCATTAGCATGGATAGGCTAGCATCACCCATGAATAGACTAGCATTAGCACTGGATAGCTTGGCTACTAGCATGCTTAAACTGGTCACCTGCAAATAGAAGTTGTTAATCCCATAAGTTACCAGACTGGGCAAGCAAGTTGTTATCTTCTCCAACACTAGCCTATCTGCACTAATTGGCACCAGGATAAGTAGGCAGTCCAGAGGGTTACCCCACTAACGATTAGGAATGTTAATTGTTAGCTTCTCCGTCACTAGCCTATCTGCTCTAATGGACAGTAGAGGAAGTAGGTTTGAAGTAGGTCCAGTGGGTGACTACCCTAGTCATGATATCCTATCCAAGGCTAATGCCAGTATATCCAAGGTCGAACACTAAGCTATGCAAGGCTAATGAATAGGACAGGAAGTAGTCAATCGAGTTGATGACCATCCATGGCGTGCTAGTTGTTAGCTAGCCTATCTGCCCTAATGGACATCTGACAAAGTAGGCAATCCAGTGCTTGACTAACTATGACTATCCATGCTAGCTGTTAGCCTACTCTATCCAAGGCTAATGCTAGGATATCCAAGGCTAACGCTAACCTATACCAACCAAATGGACAGCAAAGGGAGAAGTCAATCCAATTAGTAACCAGACTAGGTGAGCTAGTTGTTAGCTTATCCTATCTGTGCTGATGGACAGTGTAGGAAGTTGGGTAATCCAATAGGGATGCTATCCTCTCCAAAGCTAACGCAAGTGAGTAGTTGCCTGCTCGCTACCCAACATGGTTGCTCTTTAATCGGTAGCTAGCTTACGAGCAGATATAGCTTCCTGCAACAAGGACGTAGCCGCCACTGTATGCACACATTTTTAATTTGGCACTAAAACTGCCCATATGCTTCTCGGTAGCTACAGCACAAAAACTAACTTTAATAATATTCTTTTTGTCACTCTTCCATGAATTCACAGCTTTGTGTCGGTCTAACTCTAACCCAGTAAAACTCGTGGAGGTTTGTGGTTGTAAGATGAGAAACTTCAACGAGAATGAATACTGAACGTGCAATGAGGTAAAAACTAAAATAGACTTTTAAGTCTCATAAAGCTCTTAAAATTCCTAATTTTTTACCAGATGAGATATGAATAAAATCCCCAGCATGTTTCTGGGTGTTGAACAGTTCGTTTTAAAGAGACAGTACACCCTTAGGAGAGAGCCACATCTGCAAGGGAATCCTCCAAATGGACATCTAAACATGATTGCATTGTTAAAAAAGTAACAGGACACAGTAACCATCATGTCTGACAATAATGGCCCGAGTTGTAGGATGATGGGAATCGGTTCAGTTTTAGCAAACATGAAAGAAAGCTTGAAGATCTTCAGAGGCAGCATGGAGACTTTCTGGAAACTTCCTAAAGTAACTCAAGGTCTTCAGACGCATCGTAAAGCTGCAGCGTGCAGCGACATGCACCAGACTTTTGTTCCAGTTTAGGCGAGGCACCGATGAGTGTCAACATCACGCCTGGTGTGTGCATGAAGCCTCGACCCTGAAACAACAGATTGGTGTGGGAAAACCTGACCAGCCCAACCAGTCTCCCTCCAGCTCCAGACTGGCTGAGGTTAAACGCAGTGACGCTCCCAGATATATGAGGAGTAGTTTAAACCTGCGGCGTCCAAACCTTTTGAAACGGGGGCCTTAGATTGTATCTGCTTCGTTATGAAAAATGCAAAAACAATTTGATAGTAAAAGCAAATTAAATGCACAAAATCCTGATTAAATGTCATAACCTGATGATGTAACTCTGCTTTAAAAGTGTCATTATTTACCAAATAATAATAATTCATCTAATTTTAATGGAACTTTGCATTAAAATGTCATTATTTACTGAATGAGACGTCATAACAGCAGTTGTAAACATTCATGTTCATGACGCTGTCATGTCAGTCTTCTGCACACCCTGTCAAATAAAATCCTCTCATTTAGCCTGATTTAATAAATGGGTGCGCCCATTCAGTTAGGAGTTCCTGAATGTTTGTGGTGTGACGTACCTGTAACATAGTTCTGTCTTATTTAAAGTGTACCAAGACATTTGCACAAGAAACAAAACTGTAAATATCTGGTCGGGGTTTGTGTTTTTACAGTGCTGAAACAATAAATCTCTGCTCTTTATGTAAGATTTCTTTATGAAATCGTAACTGTGAAGTTCGGTTTGAGCTAACATCTGCATTTGTTGTTATCTGTTTTTAGTTTCGATCGAAAATACAAGATATTCTTCCTCAACTTCCGGCACAGCATGACCACTTCCTGCTGCGCTGGCTCCGAGGTGAGCTGATCACTCCTTCTGCTCTTGTTTATTTTTATTTGTAAACCAAACTGGGTGCTGCAGGAACCTCTGCACCGCAAGAACACATGAACAAGTAACTTTTCCAAAAGTGATGGTAACTTGTTTTCAGTAAATAATTCCTTAATATTGATGAAAAAAGTTCCAGTTCCACTGGCAGATTATTTCACTTATAACACAACCTTGTCCCGTGTTGAAAGTTAATTATTTGTTGTGCATAATTTTAAAAAAGTCTCAATCTGCATCTGTTTTTGCTCCTTGACTGGGAATAGTTTCCATTCATTCACAGGGAAAATCAGCGTTGTTGCTCTTAGAGCAGAAAGCAGAAGCTGCTGCGGTTTATTACATAAAAATGTGATGCAACACAAGTGAGGAGAGTTTGCAGAAGTTGACAAACTCTTGATTTCAGCTGAACTTATAAATGGTGATCGATTATCTGCTGTAGGGCGCCTTTATGCATCGAGTCATATCCACAAAAACATACTGTTCCGATGTGAGCAGCTAGTTCGGCAGAAAGTATCACAGTAAATATCACTAATATTCATCTATATTACGCAGAGTAATATACATTAATATATCTATCAAAGTAGACATATTTATCTAGAGTAGAGTACTCAAAAATTGTAATCGGGTAATAGATAGCTCTAAGTTTGTTTCTTGTTGTCATAGCAACTCCATAGCGACTGTCATGACGGCTACCTGCCAAGATGGCCGCCAGCTGCATAGACATGAATGCAGTCAGCTACAAAGTTCCCAGAAGTGAGGTGTCACATTAGAACTATGTATAAATTAAATTATCCATAATTGCTGCCAGAGGAGAGTTTGCTAAATGTTTTATATGCTTCTTGATGACTATTATGAATATCGCGACGGTGAACGAACGAAAGAAAGAGGCAGTTACTCCAGTTTTAGCGTTACTGAACGTTTAATCTAATTTATTTGTGTGTTAGCACGGTAAATTGAATAGGCACATGAACATCATAACATGCTTTTAATTACAAATTTCTGATATTTACTAAGTCGATAAATAATATATTTCATTAAATTATGACAAGAGATAAATAGATGCTAACTTCTTCCTGCTCCTTTTCAAACATAAAAGTCGTGGTTAGTTAATTATTTTGTCCTTAGTTATGCACATGTTTTCTCTTGTCCTACTGATTGCTTGTTTTCTTGTTCTTAAGGAACAGTTTGAAATAAATCAATAAAAGTGGCTGACTGAATAGTGGCCGATTAGCTTGTGAGCGCCGGGCTGCGCCCCTGCCTCAGGGTGAAGCAGCAGATATTGTTTTGTGCTTTAGAGAGGGAGGAAATGGGAAGCTAAAGCAGAGGTCCAACAATCTGAGTATCAATCTAATCCAGAGTTAATCTGATTAGGACTGGACTACGGTGGCTGCAGGAGTCTGCTGCTCTGTTCAGGGTTTAGAAGATATTTAGAAATGGTTTCTTACCAAGAACTCAGAGCAGCATTGAAGGCTCTTTGTTCTCCTAATTAAGCTTCGTTCAGTTATGAAATGCCAGATTTGGCCTCTGGGAAACGAGAAGTCACAGCTCCAAACATGAACAATAAAGCTCTGTTACTGTGACAAACGCGCTAAATAGTTAAAGTTATGTCACCCTGGCACTTATGTGAAGCTAAATTTACCATTTAATGTTTCATAAAAATACGATTTAACACAAAAACCCTGATTACACTGCAAAACCACAAAATCTCACCATGCTCTAGTTTTTAGTCCAAATATCTTATTTGTCTTATTTCAAATGTACTAATTTACAAGCTGCTTTTCAGAAAGAAATGGGAGCTCATTTTAAGTAAATAATTTAATATTAATGAAAAAGTAGTAAATTATTTCACCGATAAGCAGACATGTTACCCATGTTATAAATAAATTATAATCTGCCAATAGAACTAAAACTTTTTAATCAATATTAAGGTATTATTTACTTAAAAAGCTTTTACAACTTGCTGAAAAGTTACTTGTAAGTTAGTTTTGACTTCTTTCAAGTGCAGTGCAATAACATTACACATTTTATGTTTTTGCAGTGTAATGATGCCATATGTTGGGGTTTAACCACGCAGTACAATCAAACTAATAACTTGCCTCATAAACAGTTATGAGGCAAGTTGGAGAAACCTTAATCCGCTACTGTGGCAGTTACTCAACGGGCCGTTGCTAGGTAACCAGAGAATGACTGAGTTGCTAGGTAACCAGAGAGTGAGTTAGCTGATTCTTCCGACTTTTAAAGTCGACTGCTAGAGGTTGAGAAGTCTTTCCTCTGCCTACATCTCCCAGAATGCCGCGCGGTTCTGGATTGGAGTTAATTGTTGAATGTTGAATTTTCTGTTAGATCTATTGACCATCTATTGATATTGATAATCAATTTCCAGGCTAAATATTCTAAATAGAAATCAAAGGGACACAAAGGGATAAAAAAGTGATTTCCTGTCTAAATATCAAATTAACCCAGTTATGGTAAAGATTTAGCAGTATAGGCCTCAGGACACAATAAAAATCTATTTACCATGTTTTAAAGTGGTTTCAATCAGACTTAAAGTGAGCTGACTAACCTGAAGTTCCTTTTAAATCCCTTAAAAACAAACAAATGTGTAAATTGGCTCCATCAGCCACTGTATCGCCTGACGTGGCCACAACCTCACTTACCAATGAGAGAGAAGCTAACGCGTTGTGCGCTAGCAGCAGATGATGTTTCTTATCAATGCCAAAGTGTAAGGAAATCACATCCAAGCCAACCATAAAGATAATAAAAGCAAGACTTACTCTCTCCAGATCTGCAGCAGATTGCTTTTGACCTGAGCTTTGAATCAGTGGGTAAAAAAATTGACTTTATGACAGAGCACACCTGCTTTTCCAGCAAGAGAGAGATTATTATATTACAGATTAATGGATCCAAATGATCTACTGCAGCATTTTTCACATTTATTACATTTTAAGTATTATTTCATGCTTAGATGGAACGGACAGCACGTATTGAGGCCATTGTAGATATCAAGAAATCCCAAAAGGAGTAGATTTTCACTAAAAACCTCTAACATTTTTAGATTAATCTCAGGAAGTATTTGTTAAAGCATGCATTTTTAAAGCGAATGACACAAATCCTGATCTTATTGCAGAGGATAGGTGGAATATTTTTTAGTATATTTATTCTTCATTTGAGCCCAAATAAATTTGCTATTATTTTCATGACGTAATATAAAACCCGTTAATTCTTTGGTCTCTGCAATAACTTCGGCCTTCCTTTCCTTAAAAAAAAAGTAGTTGTTTGTTTAATTACAATTATTGTTGGTAACTGAAAACTATTTTTAAAGTTTCTTTTATTATAATTATTTTTTTGGCCCACAATTACTTTTGACTTGATGATTTTGTCCAAAATGACAAAACATTTGGACACCTCTACTATGGACCCCTCCTAGGTTACTAAAGGAAGTGTGAGACGTGGCCTTTACAGCTAAAAAAGAGGCGTTGGCGACGCCTCCTCGTTTTGACCGTGGGTCAGTGAACGCAGCGTAATCCAGCGCTCATCTTGCCGCGCTGCCAGACGGTTAATCACCTTACAGAGAGGCTGAGACACTGAACTGTCCACTCTGCTCTCCATCAGTTTGGCCTCAGTGGTTTAATAACTACTTAAAAAAACAAAAACGGTTTAATATTTTTTGTTCATTGCTATCTTCTCTTAATTACACAAATGTCTAAACTTCACTACTCGAAGATGGACTACATTATTTTTGCTCTGGTTCATTAAAATACAGTTTATTATTATTTGTGAAATTTTATTTTGGGGATTTTCAGGTTTCCCAGAAATAAAACGAAAATCAGCAGAATATTTTATAAAGCATGCAGCCTGTTTCCCATAATGCATCAGGAAGGAAGGAAGGAAAGAGAGACAAAAAAGGAAGGAACAAGGGACAAAGAAAAAAGTGAGGAGAAGGAAGGGAGAACAAAGGTTTGACAGAGGAACCTAGATAAATAGAAGAATAAAGTCTTAAAGTTTGTGTCATTTTTCTGTAAAACTTGAAAAACTGGAAACTTCAACACTTTTCTAGACTTTATGAAAAATCTTTTCCTTCCAGCGTTAATCTGTAATCTCATAATCTGCATTGTGAAAATGTTTGTGATCGTTACATTTGATTGTTCAGCTTCTCAAAACTGTCTTTCCTGTTTTTCCATAATTTTTTTAGAGCTACAGAAAAATTTAAACAGGATGTGTGAATAATCCCAGATTAAGACATTTTTTACCATTTTAGATTAAACCTCTGCCTCTTCTGTTTCAGCGAGGAACTTCAGTGTGCAGAAGTCTGAGGCCATGCTGCGAAAGGTAACACATTATTAAATAATCTGCAGCAAATTACACTAAGGAGCTAAAAACAAACACATCGTTTCTAATCTGTGGAGGTGCAGGCGAGGCTCCAGATTATAGCGGGCAGAGGGGTGAAGGTTCACAAACTGAGTCATCACTGCACCCAGAGACAGATAAGACACAGACAAGAGATTAAATAAAGACCTGTGGCAGGTTAAGATTACCGGTTGCATCATTTGCAGCTAATCTGCCTCCACTAATCTGCAGGACATGTGAAAATCCGCCATGCTAATGCTAATGTTTAAGCTAAACACAAACAAATCTTCTGTTTCAGCACCTGGAGTTCAGGAAACACATGAAAGTGGACACAATAACCACCGACTGGCGACCACCAGAGGTAAAACAAACAGACTTAGGCTGCTGCGTTTCCATCAGATCAAACTGAAATTATGATAAAGTTTAATTTAAATAAAGTTGATGAAAATGTTTTAATATGACGGCGAGTTGGGATTATTGTAGATGAAAAAATAATAAGTAGAGCAAATATATGCAAAAAAATGTTGATATTATCATCAATTTTCAAGAAAAAAATTTGGAAATTTCTGACTTTAACAAGTTTAAATTTTGTTTGAAAATCCCCCAGAAATCTCAAAAATTTTCAAGAAAAAAACAAGAAAATTTCTGAGTTTCAAAAGTCAAGAATTAACAAAACAAATCCAAAATTTTTAGACTAAAGATATGGAACTTTTTGACTTTGGAAACTTAAAAAATTGTTAAAAAATAAATTAGAAATTTTGAGTTTAGTTTCAGAAATGAGAAATGAAAGGAATTTTGTGCTTGAAACCTCCACCTAAAAGTTTGAAATTTTATGGGGAAAAACAATTCAGAATTTTTTTTTGTAGAACTTTTTATTTCTAGTAAATGTTTTACTTTTCAAACTTCATATTTTTTGGTAGAAATTGACTCATTTTTTCTATCTACAATGGCTCTAATATGGCGCCATATTTTTGCAGGTTGATGTGGTTTTTCTGCCATATCAAAATAGACATGTGTGATTTAAGTTTATTTTTTTATTTAATTGTGTTTTTTTGTTTGATTGTTTTTTTTACATTAGCAGAATATAGACAAAGATTTGTCTATATTCGTGATGGAAACGCAGCTTCAGGTCTTCAAAAAACAGACGTGTGATTCAAAATGTCTGCCTCCCTGCAGGTGATAGAGAAGTATCTGTCAGGAGGGATGTGTGGCTACGACCGCGAAGGCAGCCCCATCTGGTACGACGTGATTGGACCCGTGGATCCCAAAGGACTCTTCCTGTCTGCGTCCAAGCAAGACTTCATCAAATCCAAGATCAGAGACTGTGAGATGCTGCAGAAGGAATGCAACCTGCAGTCGGAGAGAGTAAGAGCAGAGTAGTTTTTGGATTTGTGCCCCTAAAAAATGAAGTAATAAGTAGCTTAATTTTTATTGCAATAGTAACACCATGTTATCCCTATTTCTCCGTCATGTAACTTTTGTATTTTTTATTATTCTGTGTTGTGTTTTAGCTGGGCAGGAATATCGAATCAATCACGATGATCTACGATGTTGAAGGTCTGGGACTGAAGCACTTATGGAAACCTGCAATAGAAACATATGGAGAGGTGCAAAGCGACACAAACTGTGTGCAGTCTTCTCTTTAATGAACAATTTGCTGATTTTTCTGCTCTATTTCTCCTGAAGATCCTCCAGATGTTTGAAGATAACTACCCAGAAGGCCTGAAGAGGCTGTTTGTAATTAAGGGTACATTTATTTTAAAAGATAGATACAATTCTGAGTGATAAAAGTAACTTAATGTACCTAATTTATAAATAACAATGTATTTAATTTAGTCTTTGTACACTTGATAGTAAGGATTTAACAGTTCATAGTTCAGGGTTGTAAAAAGTTTTTTTTATTTTAAATATGTGGATATATTTAACTTTGTATGTATATTTTTAAATCATTTGTTTAATTGAGAAAATCCAAAGTAAAGTCAAACTTGTGCTCCATGTAGGCTTGCAACATACTTATTATTTTACCTTGTTTTCTATTTTTTTTCCTCCTTTAGCTCCTAAACTCTTTCCTGTGGCCTATAACCTCGTCAAGCACTTTCTGAGTGAAATCACGCGGCAAAAGATCTACATTCTGGGGGGTGAGATGTGGACACATCACCCCAGGGCTTTGTTTAAAATTACATTTGAGGATTTATGCTGTGATGCTATGTTGTTTTATTGTCTTTTAAATTGTTTTAAGTTGTTGAAAGCCCATCTGGGGAGATGCATTGCAGATTAGCTAAGGCTATAAATGATATTGTGTTCTGTTTTCATTAATACTCGACCAACGCAAATAAACAATAAGGAAATAAAGAGCTGCACATTATCCCAAACATATAACCAATAATAATATTGCTGCTATTTGAAATTCTATTTTATATTCGCTGGGGGTTCAAATAATTAATCAACTTACGATTAATTGATGATTAATGGTTCATTTGATTGAAATTAGTTCAAATAGATTAACTATTAACGTCCGCATAGACCGTCTTTCAGTGTTGAAGTTTGGCCTCCATCCAGCAGAGGGCGGCGCTGGTCATCCATAAAGCGGAGCCATGGATGCAGAAACAAAGATGGCGGCCGTACTAGAACAACAGCGAAAGCTGGCTGTCTAAACAGAGTCCGATGCGAGATGAAAATCTCACCTTATGCGGTTCAGTTTTGAAATACAAACAGTCGACAAGCTCCGTAAGTTTAACAATGTTTTCTAATACACAAATTCGGCATATTTTTAAAAAATTAGCCCTGTAGCTTATGGAAAGACGAGCCACTCTCTTTGTTCAAGAGAAAACTGGATTTTAAGAAAATGGCGGCTTATAAATGAACCATTAGTCGATTGACGAGATAAATCAACTTCATTAATCGATACCTTGCATCCCTAATCCTGACTGATTTAAGAAATGTAAGTTTCAGCCTTCCTTCCTTATTTTGGAAACGATATAATCTGAAACTGTTTCTAATTAACTGGAGTTAAATTAATCAGCCATGCAACTGTCAGACTGCGCAACGTAACACTGAACTATTACACTTATGCAACAAATACCATAAATCTAAACACCACACAATGTCAAACCACATGGTATCACTTAACCATGGCTAAGTGGTACCAGCATATCTTTCTCACTGCTCATATTTCTATTCAGTAAACATGGTTGTTTATGTTAAGAGGACCTGGACGTTTATTTATATTGTGCTGTAACTGTAAACACATGCTACACTGTTTTTGTTTTCAGGTAACTGGCAGGAGGTTTTACTGAAGTACATCGATGCAGAAGAGCTGCCAGCTATTTATGGAGGGAAGGCGACAGATCCTGATGGAGATCCTCGCTGTCGGACCAGGGTGAGTCAGCAAACCTGCTGATTATTTCATGTGAGAGATGGCTGATAAGTTGGAAAAGATAAGTATCTAGAGCAACCAAAAATAAATCTCTGGCTCACTGATTCTAGAAGCAGCGTTTGCCCTTTTAGTTTCTGCCTTTGATTACATTGTGGCACTTGTTCCCCAGTTGTTTTTTATTTTGATCAGTTTTAGGTACATTCATAATAATTGTAGCATAAATCTTGGCCAAAGCCTTCCCTCAGCAGATTCAGCCACTGTAGCCTTTCAGACCTTTGATACCTCCTAAATATCAGTTCTTAATCACACCTGCAGTAAAACGGCTTTCATCAACTTCAGTAAGCTTATCTTGATTTAAGCTGACTCTGCTCTTTCGTAGTTCAACGAGCAATAAAAGACAAAACAAAGTAGCAATTAATAAGGCCATGCTAATGCAGAGATTCCCTAGAAACAAGCAGAAACTGTGGAAGCCACTGGTAACAGCAGAGCCCTCTTTTCAGTCGGGTGCCGTTTCCACATGTTTGTCACATTGCAACCCAAAGTTCACCAACCCAAGTGCAACCCAATTATCACTTCGCATAATTGCGAAGTGAGGAGAAAGTATTTCAAATAACTCCCTAATCCCACCAGAATGTCTTCCACTGAGGAGACTTTGGGTTGGACTCTCTGGTGCCGAGGTCACCAAGTTGCTTTCAAGGGGAACCATTATGCAAACAGTTTAGATGTTTTTGTTCTTCCATTTGGGTCTTTACTGCTTCTAAAAAGAGCTACAGCATTAAAAATAACCCCACCAAGCTGTTTTTGGCAATAAGTTAATACTTTTTGGTGTCTGGAAAATGAAACCATTGGAATGTCACAAATCAGCGGGTGCTGCCTAGTTACCTAGCAACCCCAGAGCAGAGTTTCACCCGTCACCTAGCAACCCCATGCAGGGTACCAGCATGTGTGGTCAGCTGGTTTTCAAAAGCGGACTAACCTGGTCTGGTGTGAAAGCATCAGTAATGTAACCTGCTGGAGCTTTCCTCTGACCTGTGTTGGGTTCTTTGGTCTCCAGGATGCTGCTTGTTAGTAAACCTCTGAGGCTTTCACAGAACAGATGATTCATATTGAGATTAAATCACATACAGGTGGACTCTGTTTACCGGTTAGGGGATTTTTAAAGTAAGTTGGTTGAACTGGGTTTTATTGAGTTTTGAGGATGGAGTATAAACACATTGTTTACTTGTAAACAATTTTGAAAAACTTGTAGCATTTCTTTCACTCCACCATTATTTATTTTACATAAAATCCCCACAAATACATTTAAGTTTGACTGTTAAGTGACTAAATGCTACAAAGCTCAAGTGTCTCTAAAATGTTTGTTGAAAAAGATGAAATCTTGACATTCTGATATGTTTAGGTGAGAAATAAAAGGAGAAAGCTTGTATTGCTCTTCAGGACTCCTGGTTGCTTGTTTGGTGTTTAGTTTGCAGTTTATTTGGAAAAACATCTGGACTGCTGACTCATCTGTGCAGAACAGACTTTAACGATGTAATCCGAGACGTTTGAGTCCACGGGGAAGCAGATGCAAATTTTAAGTGTCTCCAACGGTCTTCCTTTTCACTCAACGATGCTGCTGCTAATATTAAATCACTAGCGGGTATCAATGAGATGCAATATGTTGTTACTGGATGCCAGTCTGATTCCAACTTCAGCCTCTCAGCTGTAGATTTAAAAAGCTGAAATAAATCAAATAGTTACCAGCTGCTTTGGATCGTTCTGGATATGCATTTACTTTTGCATTATTTTTGCCTTTTGCTCAGGTAGTTTACTACAGCTTGCAGCTTTGCTTAAGTAAAGACTATTTCATATTTACATTTGACTTGCAAAGTTTGGTTTATGCTAGCCCTGTAACCGCCAGATTTACCTGTTCTGACAAGCAGCTAGAAATGCAGAAGTAAATCTCCATAAGCCACCCAGGGAACCTAATCTATGGAAATCTGTTTGGATAATATTTAGGCTGTTTTAATATACGACACAACAGAGGTGCCCAAACATTTTGTTACATGAGCCAAAAGTCAAAAAAACCTTTTCTCCTTTTCAAAAATAAAGTGAATGGCATAAAGTAAACAAATAAAGTAGACTGTGGTTGGTTATTGTAGATGCAAAACTTAGAGTTTTACATGTTTAGCCTGTAGCAATAAGCAATAAATTAGTTAACTTGTATGATAAATTAAAACAAGCTCAATAATTTGCATTATTTTTGTTTTTTCTGGATGGTAAAACTCTTCTGGTGCTTTTGCTTCAACAATTTTGCTTAGAAACATCATCAGTTTTATGTGTTGTTTCTGTTGCTTTATTTATTTATTTTGGAAATTAAAAATATATTCCAGTTAAATGTTCAATGAGTTTAAAGTTTATTGATCGTTGAAAATGTGTCCTTGCATTATTTTGCCATTATCATTATATTAAATGAAAATTGTCTCAAGACAACAATTATCGTTTATCGTAATAACTTCTGGAGTAATGGACCATCCAACCCAAATGTATCTTGACGGCTCTAGTAAAGCCTGTTCCTGTCTGCCCTGTAACAGAACCGTCCAGTTCATCTTCAGGCTTTCTCGTCTTCATGCTGCTGCTTTCTCGCCTCGCTTTGCTGAAGTAGGAAAAGCAAATCAATAAAAATCTCCCTGGCAGATCAGATCCTCTGTAGCTGCTGCAGTAAAGGCATGGGCCGGTATGAGATCCTCAGGTTATCATAAACATAACACTATTTCAATTTATTTACACAAACATTTAAAGTAAAACCATGTGTTGTCTTTCTGCTTTTTGTACAGTTACATGTAACCTAAGGAGTGAAGGGTGGCGCACCTTTAGCTTTTACGTCTTTCTAACGGCCAATATTGTATTTCTTTTCTTTTTGCTATGCTGAATTTAAGAAATTAATATATTTTAATATTATCTGTCAGCGGTATTACGTACTGACTGAATAAACAGGAAAATTGTGGTTTTCTCACATTAATAAACTTAAGACATATTTATAAAATATAACCAAACAGGAACCTGTGAGCTCGCTGAATACAAAAACATAGTGACAAGGGGCTTGTCAGGTGTTTACATTTCAAACAGAACTTCATAAAGTGCAGTTTGCGTTCCAAATTAGTAAAAAAAAAAAAATAGAATTTGCATGGAAGAAACTGAAATTTTAGAAATCTCAGAACTTAAAAAATAACACAAATAGGACATTTCTGAGCTCCAAATGTCAGATATTTGCGAAAAAAAACCTTGAAAACTTTGAGATTAATCTCAGAAATGTTCTAGAAAGATAAGAAAGTTGCTGAGTTTGAAATAGAAAACTTTTTAGAAAAAAATGCAGAGGTATTTAGATTAATCTCTACATTTTTGACTCTTCACATTTTGAAATTTCCATATTTCTCTACAAAATTTGAGATTAATCTCTGTTTTTGGTGGAAATTTACTCTTGTTTTGTTGTATGCCATCATACAAACTGCACTCTGGTTCTGGTATGACCCCGCCGTCTTTGTTTCTGTATCAACTGGCTCCCCTTAAAGATGGCCAGTGATGCCCTCTCCTGGATGGCAGCCAAACTACATCACTGAAAGAAAGGTTAAGCAGACCTCATAAGTTAATTTACTGGAACTCATTTCAATCAACTAAAGCACTAATTGTGATTAATATCTTTCATCCTCACTCTGAAATGTGACTCATTGACCAGGTAACTGGCCCATGCCTAACGTAGAACCAACCCAGTAGAAGCTGCTTTATGAACTAAACGTAAAACTGATTCATGTTTGTCGCCGTTTCTTCAGATAAAAAATTGGACCCAAGACAGATGAAGAACACGAGGAGGCAAATTCATTTTGTCTGCGTTCAGGATGCTTGGGATTAACTGGGCCTCTAAATGTTTTGGTTTAGCTTCCCGCTGGTTAGCTAGCTGTGTCCTTCACATTGTTGGGTGAGATTTTAGTTAGTTTGGGACCAAACTTCTGTTCTTACCTGATAACACACCAAACGCAGCGTCATCTACTCAGCTTAGGGTGGACATTTATCAGAAAACATTATCTGTCATAAGGGTTAAATTAAACTTTTAGGTCTGTTAAATACACTTTTATTATCATGTTAGTATTCATGCATTGTTATTCACCTGTACTAAACATGTTTTAGTGCTTTTGTTTCATTTAGGAAAGCATAAAACAAATAATTTGATAAATAATTGTAACCTGCAGAAATCAAAGTGCTAATATTATTTAAAGTAAGTGCACTGCAGACTGACGGGAAGCAGATTTTTTGATGTGTGTTTTGGCTGGATAATTGACCCGTAAAATATGAAATTGTAATAAAAACACCGGATTGGGTTTAAAAATTGGCAGAATATTTTTTTTAGAAGCGGAAAAATATTATTTCAAACAACAAACTATTTTTTAATTGGAAAATTTCTCCCACTCTAAAGATGTAGAAAAACAAACATATTTAGCCTAAGAATATATATTTTTGTTTGTTTCAGTGTCAACGTTGCAAATGAATCCAACCATTAACTTCTTCCTCCTGGAATTATTGTTGAACTAAGGGTCACAGTTACAAATTGCAAACATCAGAAATCACTATTTATTTATTTATTTTAAACTTGAAAAACTTTGAGCCTTATGGATTTTTGTAAGGTTTTTTATTTATTTATTTTTTTCTTCTCAGTTGGTTGTAATTGTGCATAGTTTATGTAGAAACGTTTTGAACCTAAACAGCCTTCAGGCTGCTTTGCTTTAGTCTGTTTTACATTATTTTTATTGTTTTCTCTTTAAGTGTGTCCAGGTTAGGGGTGGGCAATACAGACTTATCACGATATTTTGTGATGCTGATAAAAACTATTTTTTATTTTTCTTTGTGACTGCACAGCTCAGCAATTAGAGCCCCACAAACACAAATATTACTATTAAAAATGTTTCAGTTTGCTTCTTTAGGACAGCAGTCGCATAAATAAAAGTGATTTAAATGATTAAACTTCACACACTAACTCCATTTAATCATATATTCCAGTTTATGGCTGTTGTACACGAATATTTTAGTAATCGAGTAATCGGATAAAAGAATTGATAAAATA
The DNA here is from genome assembly GCA_902982915.1 of Phalloptychus januarius. NCBI lineage: Eukaryota > Metazoa > Chordata > Actinopteri > Cyprinodontiformes > Poeciliidae > Phalloptychus > Phalloptychus januarius. Next base: position 677,627 of record CADWAE010000482.1, read on the forward strand.
AAATATTGGCAAATCTGACGTAACTCCAGTGTTACTATGGATGTCAATATCAGTCCAATTTTTCATATTTGAGCTTCCCTAACAATTATGTTTTTGTACTTTAGAAAACTAACTTGTAGCAATAAAAGCTCAATTTCTAAGTTAACCTGAAGAAAAGTTGTACAAAGATCTGAAATTATATTCAATTTAATTTAAAGAGGCAGCCTCACCAATACGCTGATAAACAATGTCTGTACTCCAGCTTTTACTTTATGTTTTCACCTCCAGTGAGTTTAATAGATGAACTCTGACCTCGCCCCATACCTACCTGGCTTTGGGGGAAAACCCGGGCATTACTATTAATCAATAAAATTCCCACCAGCCGAACTTGAAAATTGGACGTTATGCTGCTAACACTTCGCTCTCGTCAACAACTCAGAGGCGGAAGTCAGAGCTCCGCAATAATGACCCTGCCAGGTTACAGAAACTTTGTAATTGATTTTATTTGTTGTTTTTATTTTGGATATTTTAAACGTCTTCCAGTTCCAGTTTTAAATGTTTTAGAATTTACAGTTTATTGATTTTTCAGAATGTGTTGCTGCATTATTATTATAATTTTCATATTATTTTTAAATGGTCTCAAAGGAACAGTATTCACGTTTAAAGCAGTAACTTCTGGGATAATTCATCTTCCAGTAACATTTATCATGAAAGGCTCGTTAAATCAAAATGATCATAAGATGATCAATGCCCACCTCCAGTCCAGGTTACACTTAATTTGCACTCATGTAATCAAACTGCTGTAGTTCACACCAGGAAACCGTGGCCTGTCCTTTAGTTGGGCTCATGTATTATACTTCACTATTCTGGTTTTATTTGATTGATTTTTGTGTGAATAAATGGAAGAAAGAACCATTTTGTGTTGAGTGTCTTAATAACATGGTTACAAGCAGTCAGACATAACGGCTCCGTAAGTCAAGCCTCCTTTCCTTCTAACCTTCTGCTTCCCAGGTTTTCATCCCCTGTATTTTGACCTTTGGTGAATCTTGTGCAGATAAACCACGTTGGACCAGTTCCTCCTTCCTACTACGTGCGGGATCACGTCAACGTGGATTACGAACACTGCCTGACCGTCAGCCGAGGTTCTTCCCAGCAGCTGGACTTCGAGATCTTGTTCCCGGGCTGCGTCCTCCGGTCAGTATGCTAACGGGACAACTACAAAACAAATGACCTTTAATCCCCTTTGCGTGATACAAACCAAACAAACAAAACAATGTTGCAAGTAAAATGGGGAGCCGCTGTTTACTTAGCTGAACTATTTGGAAACAATGTTAAACATATTTATTTATTTACTTATTTTAATTTCTACAGCTATGCTGGGACAAACAAAATCCCGCCACCCTGGTCGAGCTATAAAGAATTATCTTAAAACCAGCTAGCAAAATGTGCTAAACTCCAGTTGCGTTGCTAGGTAACGGGCGGGGGCGTGGCTGGGGTTGCTAGGTAACAGGCAGAGTTCCGCTGGGGTCAGTAGGTGACGGTTGGTGCCTGTTGATTTATGACGGTACATTTCTATTTAGCAGATTCAATAAAAATGTGAACTTATTGTCAGAATGCAACCAGGTGTTTGTGTTTAGAAGCAGTAGAATTTAGCAAATTACCTTTAAATCAGAAGTTTTGTGTAGATTTGGAGTTCATGTCCATCTCGAATACGAACACATTCTTTTGGAATACATTCAGGTTAAAGATGATCTCATGACTTGTATTCATGTTTTCTATCTACGCCTCTGTAAGGTGGCAGTTTGCCTGCGAGGGCGCCGACATCGGCTTCGGGGTGTTTCTAAAAACCAGAAAGGGTGAGTGGAAGAAAGCATCTGAAATGCAGGAAGTGATTCCCAGCCAGCGCTACAACGCTCACCTGGTTCCGGAGGACGGGTCGCTGACCTGCGAGCTTCCAGGAGTCTGTGAGTCCACCGACGGTTTACCCAAAATCAGCACAACTCAAGAGCCTCCCCTTTAAAAGCTCCACTTCCTGTTGAACAGATGTGCTGAGGTTTGACAACACGTACAGCATCTTCCAGGCCAAACGGGTCAGCTACACGGTGGAGGTTCTGCTGCCGGACCGGCTCCAGTCCCAGCGGGAAGCCCAGGCCAACGGGACCAGCACCCAGCTGTAAGACTCTGATCTGGATGGATTAAACGATGAAACAAGCACAGCCTGATGTACTTGATGTAAATAGAACCTGCTGCATTTTCAGTTAACAGTCCAGTTTAACGCTCAGAACTCTGAACGTTCGACCAAAAATTAAACAAAATTTGCTCCAATTACTGTTTTCTTTCTCCTTCTGTTATTTTAAACAAATAAAAAAAACAACAAATGAAGAAGTTTCACTACGAGGAGAAGCAGAGTGGCCAATAAATATGCAAACACAGATTTTGATTTAAAATCAGAAAAAAATAAATCTAATTTTAACTGTTATCGCTCCACAAGCCTTATGTCAAAACATTCCAGTTTGATGAATTAAAGGATTAAATTTTAAATAAAGTGAATTTATTTCTTATGATGGCCATACGACAAAAAAATAAAATAAAATTACAGGAATAAAGTCATAAACTTACGACTTTATTCTGGCAATTCTGCAACTTTATTCTCATATTATATCCACATCGCTGTGGTAACATTTATTTAGTGTCTGTTAGGTTTAAAAATTCCCTGATGTCAAATTTAACTGCATTTATAGACAATCAGTGATTTAATATTATGCAATATTCATATATTTGCTTAAAACTTTAGCAAATATATGAATACGACATGAGTTTATACGTCGTCTGCAGCGTGACGGTTTGCTGTGAACATTAATGTTACATTCCTAATTATTACTGAGGGCCACTAGTTAGTTAGTAAATAGTTAATTATTTATATATGTGATAATTCATATAAAAGTTGAATCATATATAAATATCAGAAAATGATTCAAATTTAAACTAGATGTAGGGAAATGCAGTCAAGTTAAGAGGATTACATTTTATTTTCATGGTAATAGTAATAATAATGAATAATAATAAGCTAATTAATATGGGTTTTGGCTGTTTGAACTAATCTTGCAATTGTCGGTTCCACCAGAGCATCAAAATGGTTCAATATATTTAAGGTGTGATTGAATGTCATTATTTCAGAAGTTTTATATTTTAAAAATGTTTTATTTGCGTGACAGCAAAAAAAAAAAAAGTCTTAAAGTATTATTGAGGTATATTTTAATTCGTATCGCCCATTTCTGACTGACGGCACCAGAATGTTCTGCATTTAATCATTTTAGTCATCAATAAATTATTTCATGAGATTTACCCAGGAGAGTCGGTGGGAGGGCTCAACACGGCTACGGACGACGTGATTGGTCTGCAGCTTAACATCTGTGCATGTTAACCAATCAAATGTTAGGATCTATAAAATTACAGCCTAGTTATTTTACAACCAACTGTAAAATAATTTAGGTAGAATGGTAATTAAATAGATTTTTTTATTTTTTAGTTGTATTGGTTTAAATGTTTAATTTGTGTTTAATACATTTTCAATATTAATATTCTATTTTTATTTAAAGGTATTATTTTTATATAAACTATTACATTGATAAATAATCATTCTGAATATTCCCATTAATCATCTCCATTTGACACATTTTAATTTATTTTGTAGTCAAACTGTTTTAAAATAAAGAAGCTAATTCCACTGTGGTCTTATTGGACTTGATATAAATGTGTATAAATATGATTTATGGGGATTTCCCACTAATTAATAAATGACTAAATATGTTTTCTACATACAAAGTAAATACTATTAATTTCTTGTCATGTAGTAAAACAAGCTTTAGCCTTTATTACAAAGTTTGATTTTCTGTGTATAATGGTAACGATATTTAAAACAAAAACACTGCAAAGATGTTTACATCTGCTCTGAATGTTCTTTAAATTAAGTGTCATGTTGTTTAAATGATGCTGATGTTAAATCCTGGACTTCAAGTCAAAGGAAACTAACCAACTTTCACAAACATTTCCATAAATATTCAGTATAATCAGCAGGTTGAGCAAAATAATCTTATTTATGCAACATTAGCTGATGTTTCTATGTTGAATCAATAGTGTTATACATTCATGTCTTGCCTGTTGAAGTAAATGAGTTTTGTTGATTCACAATGTTTATGCAATCAAATACATTTATAAATGTAGACTGAGGTCAAAATGAAATCCATTTTTTCTCAGCAATACTTAATTTATTCCAAATTATTCCAGTTTTTGGCTTCATGTATGTTTTGTTTTGGAGATTAATTCAGTTGTTACTGTCTGATTTTGTGTAATTAAAGCTGGTTTCAGACTTTTACCCTGGACTGGTTATCATTACCTAAGAAAAAAAATGTTTCATTGCTATCAGTCTTATCCTCCAGAAACTGAAAATAGATTGATTGTGCAACCTTTTACTACACGGATTTTAAGAGTAAATAAAAAAAATCATACATTTTCTAGAAAATGCAAGGAAATTTCTGAGCTCCAGAAATGGAACATTTCTTCTGAAATGAATCTTTCAGAAATTCAATATCTTTTGAAAAGCACATTTTTGACTTCAAACTGAAATTTCCTCATTATTTGGTGGAAATTCAATCTTCCTTTTTTTTTTTTTTTTCCTTCCTGCACAAGCCAAAAAACTCAGAAATCGAGATTCTCAAATGTTCTAGAAAAGTTTCAAAAGTGGAACATTTAGTACAGAAAACATAAATTGAGATTTTAACAGGCACATTTGAGTTTTGGAAATGTTCTGAGCTTGAAAATCAAAACAGACTCTTGAAATGCAAATCTCTCTTTTCGCTTAAATCTCAAAATTTGACTTTTCTCCAACACATTTTTGACTTCAAACTAATTTTTGGCAGAAAAAAATTATCCTCTTTTTCTACAACGGCCGTAATATGATGTCATATATTCCCAACAGTTTCATTCCCTTAATTATTTTGTCTGGTCAGAATGAGGGAAAGTGCCAGAAGCCGTCGACTTTAGGATTACAGGCAAAATAACTGAATGCAATTTGAAAGTAGATTTAATGAAAAGAAGTCAAAACAGTAAAGACTTTTTGATTCATAAATATTTTATGTACAAAATATTGTTACAAGTATATTCAACATATGTCACATTGGGATATTTATAATTACATAAATTTACTCATTTCACAGTACATACAGGAAAAAAAAAATCACAAATCTAGTGGATTTTGTGTACAATAAATACATGCTTTTATATTTTTACAGTTTTGCTCAAAGCAGAGTGCAAGTGTTCAGCTGTCACTCCAGATGTGGCCAGTAGGTCTTCAACTCACTGCAGACTGTTCGTTTAATAAGGGCCAGGCGGCAAAATATGGAACTCTAGAAAGGCCACATTTGTCTCAGAAAGCAACTGAAACACAAAAACACGACTTGCTGAACACTCGCCATCCTTGGCACATAGCGCACAGGAGCGCAGAACTAAACCATGTACGTCATTCGATTTGATCAATGCTGCAGGTTTGTTTAGAGAGGCCGCAGTGGTGGGCACCGCTAGCTAAAAGGTTAGCTATGCTAACCCAAAGCTAAAATGCTATCCCAATATGTTGCTTAGCAGAAGCTAAACGCTAAATTCACCCATGTTTACACTCACTGTGCGACATGTTATGCAACCCTCAACAGTCAAATTCATTACACAACTAGGACAGGAAATTGAAACGGCTGCAGAAATGGTCCTGACTCACTTCAAAATAAAAGCATGAATAAAAAGCTCTAACTACCTGATCAGTTCTTAAGTTGATAACCAAAACTTCGACACTTTGAGATGTTGAACTTTATTCAATTGAAAGTTTACAAAACAGCCAAGGAAATTAGCAAACATACTGAAGCGCTGAGTGAAAAATTAGCACTTCTTTTAGCGGGTTAGCCAAAGTGTGCCCATCACTGCAATACCGTATGAATGCATTTTAAGGTTACACCATCTGAATTGTTCTTCAGGTTGTGGAAACTGTAAATGCAGTGGAAAAAAGCTCTCAGTCAATGGTGAATCAAACAAACACCAGTTTACTGTAAGGAAGCTGAGCTAACCTTGGCAGCTAACCATCTGTTTAAGGCTTTGCCATGAATGAGAACTTGCTACATCGTCATAGTCCTGTAAGATTTTTGCACCATCAATCATCAGCCGTTCAATGATTAAAAGCAACAACGATTGGAGATGACACACTTCCTGTTGGGAACAGAATTAAAACATCTACTTCCTTTAAGACACATCTGGTGCTACGAGTGTTGATCGTTGGATTTAAGCTGTAAAATCAGGCTTGAACCCAACAGGGGGAAGAAGAAACCATTTGCTACTGAACTTTCAGACTAATTTAGGATGAGTTTGCTTTCATTATCCCCTCATATCAAGTCCAGTATCAGAATAAAAGGTGGTACTGATGGCACAAGACATATTTATGAGGATTCTTAAAGCCTCAATGTAATGAAAAGGTGCGTTCACACCAGCCCAGTTCAGTCCCACTGAATCCAACTCCAGTCCATTTGTCTAGAAAGCCGGTTCGGTTGGGAGGTGTGAATGCTAACCGACCAAAATACAGAGAACTGGTCTGCCGAAAAAACCGTCTCAGTTCGGTTGAAGTGAACTACGCTGCGGCTCAAATGCATATGTGGACCAGAGACTGCTCCAAAAGCAGGAAGTGGACTGCAGCGCAATGCATTCTGGGTAAATGCAACCAAAACAAACACGTTAGCCTAGCACTAGCTGGAGAAATGGCTTGTTGTCTCTTGCTAAAGACAAAAGAGAAATCCTACAACTGACGAAATCTGGCGCTGCTCCGTTTACATTTCATGAAGAAGGAAGTTGCATTCAGAGTCTTCAGAGGTTTTCATGTCGTTTTCTTCTGTGGTTCTTGGTTCAGTACCACACAGAGCAGGAAGGGATCAGGTTTTTTTGATTAGTTTGGATCATTTGACACTGAAAATATAACAAATGTTGCAATTTTGGTTCCCAATCAAATTGGTGTTAAAACACCCTTCGTTACCCGTTATTAACGGACCTGCTGGTTTTTCCTCTTAAAAGCATTATTTGTAGTTGGCGTCCACTGCTAGCTGACACAAATCAAACATTTGTTATAGGATTTTAAGATCTTTGAAAACGCACCTTTAAACTATGTTTTATACGTAGGAAGTTGAATTACAGTTTACAATCAGTAGCTGCTTTTGTATTACACATATGTGCAAATCTCTGTCAATTCACAAATAAAAAATGAAATTAAAATCACTTGTGAATAAGATCGTTCACACAATAAATCATTAAAAATCATGGATGTAACAGTTACATGAGATTCTGCCATCCAGCTGTTGATCATGTGACTCGTGATGTGAAATAAACCAATTTTGACAAAAACACCATCTTAGCGCTAAAACCTTTCATCAAAAAGTGCTTTTTTTTTCTAACTCGTCGTGTTTATTAAAATAATTTATTTTCATAATTTCAATTTGCATAATTTTATGGTTAATGGAAACAGAAGTAGTGAATACTTTTCAAGGGGAAACAGAACAAACCACTGGAAACATTCCTGGATTAAGGGAAACTGATTTCTTTCAAAACCGCAACAGTTCAGATATTTAGGAACATTAGTATCAGTTTTTCTATAAATTGCTGTGTTTCCAGTAAGCGAATGATTTTTGATCGGATTTTCGATGGAAACGCAGCCATCGCTCAGTCCTGAGTCAGAATCGGCTCATCTGCCCTCCTCTGCCGGCCGAGTTTCGGACTTCAGCTTCACAAACTCCTTGGCCACTTCGTCGGCCGGCCGCTGGGACAGGATGCGCATCACGGTCAGGCCGGTGTCGTCGGTGTGGACGCGCGGCCCGAGGGGACACCAGCACACGCAGCTCTTCCTGTCGGCCACGTCTCGCAGCTGCAGCACGGCCAAGCCGACCACGCGGTCCGCCCGGCCGAAGCAGTAGTCCTTCACCGTCGCCTGGAGCTCGTAGCAGTCCGGGGACTCCTTACCCAAAACGCTGCAAAAGCAGAAAAACCAGCAAATAACCAGAAACTAACGCGATGCGTTCATGAACGCACGGCGGTACTTACAACTGGAAAGTCTCGTTGAACTTTGCGGTCCAGCTGTTGTTCTTAGATTTGGTGGTGAATTTTCGCTTCTTGTCGGCCAGAAAGGGGCCGACAACGGAGACCTCGACAAACGGCCGAAACATCCCGGAGGTCTGCCACTTCATGTCGTTCACCGCAATGACTGAGCGGACGGACGGGAACGCAGAAACAGGAAATAAACGACAGGAAAGCAAACGAGGAAAAGAACTTTAACATCCAGTCCATCCAGAGCATTGGTGTTGGTTCAGGAGTTATTATTCATGAGCCAACATAAACAACAAAATAAGAATTACAATCATTGTCTCCATCTGTCGTCATGTTTAGCTCATTTCATGTTTACAATTCTTTTCATTAATACAAGAAACCAGATTTTTTTCATAAGAATTTCAAATTACTCAAATTAACTTCAATCACTGTTACTGAGCTCGCTTCCTTATCGACTGGAGCTAAAATTTAGTTGCTGTTTATCTTTTGCTGCTTTTAGCATTGAATTGGCTAGCAATTGGCAAGCTTAGGCTGGTCTTCCACTGGACTGCCTACTTTCTCTATGCTAGCATAACCCCTGGGTAGGCTAGCGCTAGCGCTAGCGTTGCTTTCCAAACCTGGCCACACACAAAACATACTTTTCCTCTAAAGAAAACTTCATCTAGAAAAATGGTTGGCATACAGCGACATACAGAGTGTTAGCATTGAGATGTTTAAACAGACAGAGCTGCCTACTTATAAATCCAGACATTTCATTCATTTATCCATCCATACAAACATGCATATCCTTCTAGTCAAGAAAAGTGAACCGTCTTTGCTGCTTCCTTCGTTCAGAGGCTTCACATGTCGTCAGTAAATACGTTTCTCACCCCTGACGTTTATCTTGCGTTCCTTTCCCAGCAGCATGTCGATCTGCAGAACAGCCTCTCCGATTGGCTTCTCCACCCCAGAGCCTGTATCACATCCAACAATATCAATATGAGTGACGACACGTCACAAACGTCATCACAGTTTCAATCATTTCTTATTATGTTTATCATAGCTTCCGGAAACCATTTTACCATCTTCTGATCTTTAAACCTATTAAATATCCTGTTAGTTCCAGCAGACGTTGGTAAAACCAATGGAAAACAAAGAAACGCTTCATGTTCGAGTTAAAGCTGAGAAATGTTAATCAGCTGAACAAAACAAACCCTACGAATCCCGACACCAGTAAGTTGCAGAAAGTCTCACCTCTGTCGGGTTTAATCTTCTCATTACCAGTGATTCTGATGCCAATCCCATCATGCACTGAGGCAACAAATAAAAGAAATACATGATTTGAAGACAAATAAACGACACAACCAGCGTCAGGCCCATGCAGAGTGTGTGGCATCACCTTGGGAATGCTGCGTGGTGACGAAGGTTTTGATTAGAGCGTCGGTGCTCTGGGAGTAGAGAGAGAGCGCGTAGCGTAGAGAAGCTAGCTCAGGACTTTTCTCCACGAACGCCTTCTTAAGCCCGTTTCCTCCAGCGTGGAAGTATTGCTGATCGGCCACAGAGGAAGCAAACATTTCATTATCTTAGGCCAAATACTGTAAATGAGTCAATAGAGGCATAAAGTTACACAAATAAGTTGGTGGTTAAGTTCATAGTCAGCTAATTGTATGGCTATGTTGAGTGGGTAAAGTATACGCATAACATTTTATTGTATTTTTCTATTGGAAAACACCAACTGTGAATATGTTTGTAGGCACTAAAGTTTCTTTCTAATAATGTAAAATTTTAATTTCTGCAGTGGCCAATTTAGTTTTATTTTTACACTTTTTGTTTGTTAAGAAGTTACATCAATGACTGCATGAATAAATTCCTGCTAAAAATGTGTGAAAAAAATATTGGGTTTGAAATGTGATCAGAGTGATTAAATCTCTCACGCCAGAGAGGAGAGATGGAGTTCAGAATGACGATTTGTGTTGCAAAATATCTTTGGAATGTAGAAACTGAACCGAGTGAGTGCTCTTAGCACCAAACTGTCTTTGATGTATACTTGTCCGGTAACCACGACAACAAGAAATCTGTCAGTTAGGAGAAAGTAAAACGGCTCTCGCATCCTGAAGGACTTTATGGCTTTTTACCTTGAAAACTTTAATCTATTTGAGCATTTATGTGTCTGAAAACATGTGCTGGTGTTTATTTATTTAGCTAGTAATTACTTTTCTTTGTAATATTTCAGCTTCAAAATTATGGAGAACCAAAAGTGACATAATGAGAAATAAAACCATAAATATATTGTTAGTTTTTCCTTGTCCTTATTTTGAATATATATCCATTTCTTGACAGAAACTCGTGCGTAACGACAAGGAAAAACTGAATATATATTTATGCTTTTATATCTTTATATCAGTTTTGGTCCTCCATATAAAATCGTTTTGAGTGCAACAATGAAGAGTGTATTGATTCACTTTTTTCTAAGCATTTTAAAATAACGATGACAGATGGATAAATAACTAAATTAAATTCATTAGGCGTGTATGTTAACCCCACCTTGATGGTCTCCAGTCCTGCATCAATAATCACACATTGTTTAGGAGTCAGAGTTTTAGCTTCAGCTCCTCCCTGTAAGACAAAACGTAAAAGAAAGTTATTGATCAGAGTGAGGATTTACCACAGATGCTCAAAGTGCGGCCCGGGGGCCGTTTGCAGCCCCTGAACTGATTGTTTCTGACTCCTGATTTCAGTTCTAGAATGATGCAACTTTACTATGGAGACTTTTTATTTTTAATTAGGGCTAAATTACCACAGACAAATTGAAATTTTACAATAGAAAACTTTAGCAACAACAGCAATTACTTCTCTGTAACCAGAAAGAGCCGCATTGAGTTACTGTTACTCAAAAAGATGACTTTGCTGCACAAATCTGCTTTGAATTTATTTACTAAACTTGGCTAAAGCAAACTTCTTTTTTCTAGAAAATTTCTAGGATTAATCTAAAACTTTAGGAGTTATTTCTAGCAAACAAGAGTGGCCTAAATCTTGATTTTCTTGCTCAGAAATGACAAACTTTTGTTCCAAAAGTTTGAACACCCTTGCCTTGTATTCATTTATCCATTTGTTGCATTTTAGTTTCTAGCCAATCCAAGAAAAGCAGTATGAATTAAAAATGTCTATTGTTAGACATTTTAATTGTATTTATTTTTATTCATCAGTAATTATTAATAAGCTCCAGTTAGGTCCTAGAAACCCTTCAGAGAAATAAATGCCTCTGATTGAAGCTTTGTTACCTTGAGATTAGAAAGTCCTTTTGCTGCAGTGAGGAGCTGAGCTCCCTGAAAACAAAGAGACAAAAAGATTTAATCTGAAAGTTATTTATCCCAAACACACAAACAACAGAGAGAAAATACTTAGAAAACCTTCACAATATCCTGGAAAAGCAAAACAGTGACTGACAGCCACCAGCAGGGGGCAGCACAGCCTCTGACTTATACAGGAAAGGAAACATTCAATTTTGCTGTTTAGAAATTAATACATTCATTTAGCATAAAGCAACTTGATACATTTGACTGGCAGCATGGAAAATAATGTTTTCCTGAATCTTTATGAATGTTTGTTGTCATTTTGCAATGAGTGTCATTATTTACTTCATGAAGACTTCTGCATATTCAGAGGCTTATCAACACCTCTTCAAATAAAGTCTTACCATTTCAATTTATGTTTTATAATAACTGAAAAAAGAGATTACATTTATAAAAAACAATCTGATTGAAGCATTTATTGGAGTCCTTTTTTAAATTGTTTCCATTTCTTTCTCATCCTCCCTCCAATCCTCTGAAGGCTCCACTTTGAAAAACACAGACTCACAATAAAAACTAATTTTACTGTGAAATTATGAGTTTCATTTCCTAAATATGGTTCTAACCTGGTTTTCATTGCCGTCGTGTGAAACCTTTTCTCCTCTTCCTCTACTCTTATAATTGCCAATTTGTCTGGTGCATTGTAGATAACAAGGGAGAAAATTACAGCCCTGCTGCTTTGATTCTGGAGGTTTTTATGTATAATTTTTAAATAAACCCCATTATCTGAGTGGTTTTGTGACTCTCATTTCCTCCAGGTCAGAGTTTCTCTCACCAGGCTGTCGTTGCTCTGAGGAAGGACGACGATCCGCTCCAGGCTGCTCAGGACGATCTTCCACAGATCCTTCAGGATCCTCTTCAGCACCGTTTTCTCACAGATATCAGCGAAAATGCTGAGGCTGGATCACAAGAGAAGAAACATGGGAGCTTAAAATATGAAATATTAAAGAGGTCAGCCTGTGAAAACTAGCACAAATTAACAATCCACATTTTATTTGAAGATATTTAAGCTTCATTTTCAATTATGAATGAAATTATTTGTTGTTTTGTCTGTAAGGCAGATGTACAACAACATATTAGATTAATCTAAAAAATTTTCTAGAAAAAATGTTTTAGCTTCAAAAGAAGAAAATTTGATCTGAAATTTTGAGATTAACAGCAGAATTTCTTTAGTTTAAAAATTTGCCAGTAGAAAAAAAACTCACATTTTGAGAGTAATATCAGAAACTTTCAAGAAAAACAAGGACATTTTTCAAAAGTCAAACTCAGAAATGTCCTTGTTTTTTTGGGAAAATTTCTGTTTTTTGGTGAAAATTCGTTCCTCTTTTATGTATCTGCAATGGCCGTCATAATGAAATGAGCAGGGCTGGAGATAGAAGATTAAGGGCCCGAAGGCTGGGCCAGTTTTGGTGCCTCATCCAAAACCCCCCGCACCCCCCAAAAAAGAACTAGAAATAATTTTGCTCAGGAAAATTACGGTACGTTGTTAGTTGGCCTAATCTGCAGGAGACTGTGAGCATCTTACTTCCCATCCAGGAACTCCATCAGGGGCCTGAGCGTCGTTTCGGCGTCCGCCTCCGCAGTGTTATGGTTGGGCGGGCCTTTCATCTGGTACAGGATCTCCGCCATCTGTCGCATGCAGCCGTTTATACGATTCTGAAAACTGGAGGAGATTGAGTTAGCAAAACAGATTTTACATCATTCGAATCAATTTGGGGTTTAGATCTGAACCAGGACTTGAGGGTTGTTACCTTTTGGCGAACACGGCACTAAAGTTGTCCAGGACGGTGTTGAGCTTCACCTGGAGTTCGTTGAGGATGTTGGCGGCGTCAGTATCCAACTGCAACATGGTTGGAAACAAAAAGGATTAAAGAGATAAGCTAGCAGGGCCCAATCAGTTTGTGGTCGGCACCTGCAGCCAGAATCGGGCTGCAACGTTCAATGTTGCTCAGTTGCTCCGTTAAGGAGGAACTCTGGTCTCAGTTTTCATGGTTTCAGTTGTTTTTCCATTTTCAGCTCATACCAACATCTTTTTTGCTCTTCAGGACATAAATATTGTAGAAATAGACCAAAGAGTAGAACAAATAGCAGCACAGCTACAAGCTAATGTTAGCACAGCACTAAGCCTAAAGTGGCAACTACTCTAGAGAGGAATGATTTTGACATGCTCTTATTATTTTCCAAACCTTTCCAGGCCTGGAAAAAAACAAAATTAAACTCCAGACTTTTCCCACCTACATAAGGATTGTGTTTATAATAAATATAATGCCTTAGATTCAAGAAAAAATATAGCAAATAAATGTCAACACAATGCCAACTTCTGTATTTTCTTGTTCTTTTCTGAAAGAATATCGAAGCCAAAACATGGCCAAAAATCGCAGCCTCAACGTGAAACGTCTTCGTGGAAAAACCCTTCAACATTAAACTTGGCCTTGAGCTGCTTGGTAACAAACCATTAATAAATCTAAGAGTAGGAAAACTGCAGCTCATTTGGATGCTCTCTGTGTTACACCAGTCAAAGCAGCAGCTGGGCGAATACAAGGCGAAGCGTCCTAATCAATCTTTATTAAAAAGCTCCATCAATAACGCAGAAGAGCGTTATTAGCTAGCAGACACTGGGCACGCTGCCACAGACTCTATAAGCGGGCTAAAGCTTTACCTTCTTGCATTATAATTGATAAATGTTGGAGGTGAAAGGTCGGTCAACAAAACACACAGCTGTGTTTACGCAGAGTCACGTAAAACACATTTATGGGCATGTAAACATCAAAGTGAAGGTCATGCACAGTTTCCCATCATATGATAAGTTATTTAGGATTTAAGCTAATATATTCTGTTTACCTTCACTGCTGGAGGTTTACTCAATTTAAAGCAGCAGATAATAACAACAAAACTGACACTGTCACACTGCAGCTTCCCATAAAGGGCAAAACAAACAGAAAGAAGCATTTTTAGCATTTACACAAGGGCTGAAACGATTAATCAGATTAATCACGACTAATAATTATCGACTGCTTTAGCAATCGATTAATTGTTAACTGGGTTATACAAACTCTAAACTCAGAGCAGTATATAAGCCAAAACTGTATAGTAAATATACATATTTTACATTTAAAACAAATATGTTCTACCCAGAACTCAAGTGGCATAGATTTAGTTTCACTCAAATCAAATTCTGTATTAAAAAAAAACTCCTCTTATTAATCAATAAAATAGTCAACAGCTCAGCCCTGTACTGTATTGATAAGTTGATCAGATGTTGATGTTAGGAGTATTTGCATCCTTTACTACAAATGATCAAACATTCACTAAAATAATGCATTTTTGCCAATAGAAATATTTATTTTTTTATTTACAAAAGAAATTTTGTTTTTCATTTGTATTTTTATGTATTTCTAATATTGTGCAGAATAATCTCAGTTGTTGAAAAAAAATCTGCAGACTGCAATGTACACATCTTGGATGGATGTAGTAAACAGTGAGTTAATGTTTGAAAATTATCTAACTTTAGGAAAATAAATCACAAGTTCACAGAATAAATCTCTGCACTGTTTGGATAACAAACTTTAGCACTAAAAGTGCAGCAAAATCATCTTTGACCACTTAGTTTCGTACCTTCTTTGTGACCACAGCAGTGGCTTCAGTCTTTCCAGAAAGAAAAATAAAATTAAAAAAATAAGAAAACATAATCAGAAGTATCACTTAGTGGCAGATGTACACAAAGCGACTATAAATAATAATAATTAATGATTTACTGCAAAGTAAATCATGAACTTAAACTGTCATTTTCACTCAAACTCACTGGGCGGGATTAAAGGACACCCTAACGTCTGATTGGCCGCTTCCACAGAGACCCTCAGGTCTGATTGGCTGGTTCATACAGCGAGTTAAGACAACTTCCTAGAAGTTTGCTACCGCTCTCAGGTCAATATTTTCATTATAAGTGTGGAGATAATGACAATAAATTGCTGTAATTTATTTACTACAACTCTGGATGAGCAACTCCAGCCTCTATATCTTTAATTTGGTCTGAAATGTCGGTAAGACGTTCACGAGATAGCGTTAGCCGCTGTTAGCTAGTGGGCGGGGCTAAAGTTGATACAGTCGTCTATGGCATCTTCTTCGATGCTATTATTATCGATATTTGATAGTTCAGACCAAATTAGAGCTGTAGATGCTGGAGCTGCTCACCAAGAGTTTATAGTAAATAAAATACAACAATTTATTTTAGATGTTTATGCACTTTTGAGTGAAAATACTAACGTCAGCGTTGTAGCTAACTTAGAGGAAATTGTTTCGACTCCGTTTGAAGCCGCCAATCAGACATCGGGATCTGTTCAGAAGCAGCCAATCAGACAGCAGGGTCTCCGTTAGTCCCACCCACAGAGTTTGATGGGTGAAGATGAAAGTTTAAATTGATGTGCTGTAAACACTAGAACATAAAATAATGTATTAAATGATCAAATAATTTTATCTAGCTTTTAAAATACGAAAACATTTAATTCGTCATTCATTTTTGTAAATGAATGACATGTAAACAATTATTTCATTGGTTATTAATTTGGCATGCTCCACTTGTCATGTACCAGTACCAACAGTCTGCATTTATAAAATGGGAAGGAAAGATGATGTTCACTAAGCAAACAAACCTTGTTGACTTCGTCTTTTGTCTAAAAAGCAAACCAAACAAAAAATGAAACATTAAACGACTGCCATCTAAAAGACGCCTTTTCTCCACATTATGCTAGCAACAATCTAAAAACACACAGCAGAGGTAAATAACGGAGAAATAGATCCAAAATGGGTTTCTAGCAGCCACTGATGGGAAAATTAAGTGGAAACACTTCTGGGAAATGGGGGAGGAAACTAGGTCAGCAGACAGAACCATTGACCCGGTCAGCTGTAATTGTGTGGTCTCAAAGTTATCACACACGACAACATATAGAAACATGGACATCTTTACAGTTGATTTGTGCTTGTTTATTTGATTTAATAATAAGCTTTGAGTTATGTTTTGCTCTAAAAACTCCAAAAAAATCAGGAATAAAAAATTTCCCTCGTTAGTTTTTTTTTTTTCATGTTAAAATTGGAAAATGGAAAACAAGCTAAGGAGTTTCAATCAGGATGTACAGAAGAGCTTTTGAAATCTTGTTTTTCCTCTCCATTCACCTTTATAGAGTTTTAATCTATATTTATATTTTCTAATTTTAAATGCAAAGTCTTCGCATATAAAGAATGAAGTGAGCTTCTTTGGGCAATAAGTGGTTAGTTTTCCTTTCATCACCTTTATTCTTCCGCCTAACTAATTAATAATGTGATTTAAGAACCCACCTCTTTGGTGTTAGAATCCTCCTTTGGCAAAAGTGAGGATGAAAACATTCAAGAAAGAAGTTATTCAATATTTTCCTTGCACAATAAACAGATATATTTTACGGCGAGTATTAGGGCCAAGACTCTTTTTTTCCTTTTGCAAATACTACTACTAATGTACGTATGTATTTAAAATAAATGAATCATTAAGGGAAATAAGTAACAAAACTACCGGATTATCTAAATTGTAAAGATAATCCGGTTCAGGCAGCATCGAATGAAAGAAACGCTCCGGTGGAGGTGAAATGAGATCACAAACCTGCTTTTCTTCATCTTTCTTTTCAGCCTGTAAGGACACACGTGTGTGTGAGCCACAGTTTCTACTTTACATCCTCACACACACTAAGAAAAACAACACGCTGGCGGCCATCTTGTTTTATCACTGTCAGAAAGTTCACCAACCTTCTCCTAAACAAAGAACTAACCAATAATCATTGATGGACTGATATGAAACGTTGGTATCATGCTAATGTTTTCAGCTATATCATCAACCCCAAAAACTAGCTAAAGATTTGTGAAATACTACTAGGATGAGGATTTAGAAGCACAAACAAACCTTTTCCTTTTCGGTTTCGGACTGAAAAGAGATTGAAATAGAAAAAACAAAACA
Source organism: Phalloptychus januarius (assembly GCA_902982915.1). NCBI lineage: Eukaryota > Metazoa > Chordata > Actinopteri > Cyprinodontiformes > Poeciliidae > Phalloptychus > Phalloptychus januarius. The sequence goes on from CADWAE010000482.1 coordinate 695,039, forward strand.
GAAAACTGGTTCAAATCTTAAATAGAACCATAAACAAATGTAAATGTCAAGTTATTCTGCTTTTGGCTCCTTTCTCCTCGCCAAAGTTTTGACCAAAGAGGGAGAACAGAAAAACACGACAGTTTAAATAAAGATAAGAAGTGGGAAATTGATTAGGGAGAGCTTCTATCCTGCAGCTTTTTGATGCAATCCTTCCCAAAACGGTTGAATGGAAGCAGCGATTAACCTGATCCAGCTGCAGAAGAGACGCATCTGAAGGCTGCAGAAAAGACGCAGCTTTCAGATGCGTCTCTTCTGCAGCTTCCAGATGTTTTCAGATGCTGTCTTGCATCTGGAAGCTGCAGGACAGCGGCGCACGGAAACAAGAAACCTGGTCAACACGAAGGAAAAACAAGAGGATAATAATGATCCAATGTGAGGATTTCCATGAGCAGCAAATAAATGAAGATGGAAATAAGGATGCAAGTTATCGATTAATGAGCAAATGTTATCAGTCGACTAGAAATGGATTATTAAGCCAGACATTTTCTTAAAATTCTTTTTTATCTTGTAGCTAAAAAATAATAAAATGTCAACATTTTTTCGTCTCATTTGTATTTTCACATCCTCACATTCGTAGCAAATAAGTAATTTTTTTTGTTGAGCAGTTAACGCTGCTCCATCATGCAGCTCGGTTGAATGAAGCGCCATTAGGAGGGAAACTTGTTGAGTTTTTATTTAAAAGCAGAAATCGAATAAAGTGCATTTTTATGGAAGAAGATTAGAGTCCCTAAACAGAATTAGAATTTTTTCTTGAAGGCTGAGATAAAAAAGAAAAAAAAAAAAAAAGATTGAAAAGTCAAAACTCAGAGAAAAACTAAAATTCTGATAAAAATGGGAATTCTGAGGTTATACCCAATTTTAAAGAAGAAAGTGAATTCTGAGAAAAAAGTCAAAATACTGAGGAAAAAAAGGAATAATTTTGAGAAAGAAATATCTGAAAAAAGTCAGAATTAGTTTATTTTAGTTTTTTTTCCTTGTTCCTGTTCGGTTATGGCACCGCCATCTTTGTTTCTGTATCAACTGGCTCCGGTTAAGGACGACCAGCATCACCCTCTGCTGGACGGAGCAAAACTAAATACTTAAAGAAAGTCTAAACGGACGTTACTAACTAATCGACTGCATCTAATTTTAATGTAATAAACCATTAATCGATAATTAATCATAAGTGGATTAGCTGTTTGCATCCGCAGTAGGAGGCCAAACAAACCAAACCTTCTCCTGCTCGTCTTCGCTCTCATCATAAGCTGAGGAGTCGTCCTACAGGAGGGCAGATAACAACTACTCTGATCACAAAACAAACTAAAACCTATTAAATTCAACCAGATTTCACCAACAGCCAGGGGCTCAGAGATGGAAACATCTAAAATCAGGTTTCTCCTACTATCTCAAATGTCTGGTTTCAGCTACCTCTTCAGTCATCTCGGATTAACTGGCTACAGCAGCCAGAAATCCACATCTTTTCTCTGAGATAGAAAAAAAGATGCCTGAATCTCCATGTAACAACAGGAAACTAATCATTTTAATTTATTTTGTCTTTTTGACATCTATAACTGAGCACAGCTGCAGTTTCCTGCTCTGATGGGATTCTTTGTCTTTCAACACAAACAGAAAACTTCACTATAACAAAGCACAGCTCAAAAAACATATTGGGAAAAAGTTTCATATTTTTCTCACTTATTTCAGAAAGTGAGACTAATTTTACTGATTCATTAGAGAAAAAGCTGCAAAAAGTGTCTATTTTAGTTATCAATTGTTCTGATGGTTAATTGGATAACAAAACTGGCACATTCTGCAGATTCATGTAAGCCTTTCTTTCTTCAATATTAGAAATCTAACCAAGTCTAGTTTCTAATGCAAATATTTTAGTACACTTCAAATAAGACAAAACTAACTTATAAGACTCATTTCAGCCAGATATAGGAGTTAGTCAATAATTCTTTAATAATTATGAAAAAGTTGTATTTCCATTAGTAGATTTCACTTGTAAGATGGGAAAAATGTCTTGTTATAAAGAAAATTAGTACTTTTTATCAATTTTAAGAAATTATTTAATTAAAACAAGCTCCTTTTTGTTACTTGCAAAACAGTTTTGTTTTATTTTAAGTGTACTAAGATATACTAGAAATTAGACCAAAAACACTTGGACAGATTTTTTTGTTGTAACTATATCACTCTCTGAAATAAGTTAGAAAAGTTATTCAACTTTTTCACAACACTTAAAATTTTCTGCTGTATTTGCACAGCAGTAAATAAAACACAACGAGCCGACCAACCTTCTCCTTCTCTTTGTTGTCAACCTGCGACGGGCGGCAGGAGCAAAGAGATCGGAAAGACAGGACAGAGTTACAAATACACACTGCTCTCTTCAGACCACAAATAAAACAACTCAGGCTGGCACAACTCTATAGAACTAAACAATGATTATTTTTTAGAGAATTCTGATATTAAAGTTAGAATAAAGGTCAAAGTTCTGAGGAAAGTTAAAATTTAGAGAAAAAAGTGAGAATTCTGTCATCAAAGGTAGAATCATGAGAAAAAGATTTTATTTTTTTTCCAGTGTCCTTCTGAACAATTCAAACTGCTTCTCCATCACAAACTCCTACATCCCAGTTCACAAGTGTCCAGTTTTCAGCCATTTTGTGTAAAAAAACCCCCCAAACTTTTATCATGCAAAAAAGTCCAAGGAAAATGTTTAACTGGAGGTTTGACTCAATGGTGCATGTGCACTTCGTAAAGCAACTAAACAAAATTAAAGTGGCCTAGTCAAAGTATGAACTTAAATTCAACTCAATTAAAACCTTTCATGTGTCTGAATTAAAACAATTTTGCAAGAAGAAAAGAACAAACATAAAAAACTCACTTGATAAGTTAGTTTAGGGGGAATTACTTTTTATCTTAAGCTCAGGTTTAGTTTAAAACAGAATCTAAATTAGAAATTAGAGCATATGCGGCATAAATACTCTGAATTTTTCCAAAAAGTAACTACAGTAAATGTAACTATTTACTACCCAACTCTGTTGCCATCGCTCTGGTCTTACCTCAGATCCTTCAGAGTCTGAGCAGCCAGACTGACATTTGGTAGAATAAAAATAAAAAACATTAAGAAATGAAACAAAATAAAAAATTAAGGAAACCAGTAAGAAATGAGACAGTAATGAAAGAAAATGAAGAGTTCAGAGATCTTCACTCACCTTAGAGTCCTGAGACTGAAGGCAGTGAAGATTTAAACCAAAGGAACCAAACAAACTCGGTTATTTTAAACCATAAAGGCCATGAAAAACAGTGAAGCTAAAAGCAGGCTCTTATTTTCTGCTGCTTCCTACCCACCATGCCGTCCTCTCCTTCGTTATCGCTAACGGCCTGCTGGCGACGAGCAAACGGGAAATAACGGGGAATAACAGAAAATAGCGGGAAATTTAAACAGAGACAAAGAAACGTGATTATAGAGAAATGAGTCCATGTGGAGATCTGATGAGAAACGGAGGTTAAATATATCCATCCATCCATCCTTTACTGAAAATAACAACTGGACAAAATGAATGTTTCTTTAGAGGAGGATAATCTGGATTAACTCCTTAATAACAAATTAAAACTATTTTATGAATTAAACTGGCAGCAGTTTAATGCAGTAACCAGGTTGTGCCACCAGGTGGCATAGTGGAGTCGTGAGGGGAATTTAACCTGAACTACATTCATGATGAGATGAAATGTTTGAAATACGATGGAAATATTTAAATAAACCAAGATTACATCAACAACGTTTTAGGTTTTCTGAGCTTGAAGTTTTCTCATTTATTTAACAAAAACCTTGAATCTGGTGGCGTTCCAGGAGATGTAAAGTCTGTGTTCGTTCAGAGCGCTTGGCTCTGGTTTTACTTCATAATGAATAAAAACGTTGGTTTTCACAGACATCCCTGAGCTCCACCTCGTTCGTCACCTTTGACCTTATGGAGTAAAAATAGCAGCACGCCTCATTATTAATATTCCTCAGGACGGGATTAATATGGAATATATATAATAGGTTTGACCCATGGAGCAAAACATTTTAGCTTAAGAACAAAAGAAGTACATTTTTATTTCTGACTGTATCTGCAATTTAAGAACTGGTTTTAAATAATAAAAACAATTTTTGCATATTTACTAAGAAATTATATTAGCATATATACAAAAAACTTTTTATATATTTGTGTAATTTTAAATTAAAACTACATCTTGATGTTCTGATGTCAAAAGTTGAGTTGTCTGATCGTCCTGCTTTGACAAAAACAGCTCAAACAAATAATTAAAACTCCAAATGAATTATTTAATGTGAACTTCTGACAACTGAACCTTTAAACATCATTTCAAACACAAAACACAAAATAAACTCAGTTTATCCATAAAACCCACCTCTTCATCGCATTCGTCAGGTTCCTCCTCATTCTCAAGCTTTTTGGGAAAAAATGTAGCAACGGATCAGTTGGAACGGGAATTTTCTTTTTTGGTTTGTTTTTTATTCGTAGGGAAAAGAGGAATTGTCAGAAGGAGGAAGGAATCTAAAAATATCCAGATGTACAGACTGCAGGGAGGGAAAAGGTTTATCTTCCCACTGACAGAAGGAAAGAGGTGAGAGGAAATTCAGACATACCCTCTCCTCCTCAGCTGTTAGCTGCACAGGAGCAAAGAATCAGCATTACCTCTGGCATAAAGTTACTATTTTAAACCTCCAGCTTTTACATTTATGCAAAAAAAGACTTAAAACTATGAAAAGTTTCCTCACTTTGATATCGGAAGAAGAGATTAGCATTTTCTCTGATCATTCAAAGCTTCACTGCAAAAACACAAAATCTTTCCAAATATTTCCGTTGAGTTTCTAGTGTAAACATCTTAATACATTTAAATAAGACAAAACTAACTTATAAGTAACTTTTCAGCAAAGTATAGGAGGTTGTTTCAAGTCAATAATTCATTAATAATTGTAAAAAGTTCCACTTGCTGAAAAGTTATTTGTAAGATAGTTTTGTCTTATTACTAAGATAATTGCAGTAGAAACTAGACAAAAAAAACTTGGTAAACTTTTGGGTTTTTGCAGTGTAACACCTGCTGACCAGTAGCGTGCACACTTCCACTAATCCGCTAATCCAATAATCCACTAATTTTGCATTTAGCGCATTAGCATTTTTTGCTAACATTGAAAAACATTTAGCGCACTTACTGTAGCTTCCCCTAAATAAAATTTTCCAGATAAATCCTAAACTGCTAATTTATTTGGCTGTTTCGTAAACTTTCAGCTAAATAAAGTTTTGATGTTTCGGTTATCAGTTATTAGTAATACATAGTTCCCACAGGAACCGCCATCTTGGTAGGCTGCATGTCCGCCTTAGCTTGCAGATAAAAGCTACATTAGATAGGCTAATTTAGCCAGTTCTGTAGTAAGTACTCCAGTAAATATCACTGATATTTATCTTAGTATTACATAGAGGCGGGTGAAAAAAGTATTTTAATAATGAATCCAGTGAAATCTGGATTTGAAGAAGACCTTCAAGTCGTTTCAGGTGATGGTAGCGAAGGATTGTGTTGTTTACCTGTTTTGCTCCCATCGACTCGAACATCTTCTCCAACAGGACCCTCATCTGCTGGACGTTGTTCATCAGCACACAGGGCTGCAGGAAAACACAAGACACGGCTGCATTTAGGAAAAAAAACAAAAACAGACCAATCAAGTGATCAAAGGAAAGAGAAGAAAATCCAGTTAATCTGAGCTGAAAGAACCACAAATGTTACAGTTTTAGAAGAGAGGCTACTCACTATCTTCTCCTTCTCACAGTAGGATGGGAAGCTCTTGGCCAGAACCGCACAGTACTGCAGCAGAACCTTGGTGATGGTCTGTGGAAACACGGAAAACAAGAGAAAAGGCTTTGGGATGTTCTGGAGATTCTAAATGTCGACATCTTTTCCTTCCAGAAAATAATAACGCTGCTTCTTTTTTCATCCAATCAGCACATTCCTTGGATGAAAAGGAGCCAATCACAATCAACAAGTCAAAATACTCCAGGAAGTGAAACAACAAAACAAAACTGTACTTGATACACTTGAATTTTGTAGCCTAATTCAGAGTAGTTAAGCAAACAAATACGCTTACTTTGTGCATTTCAGGAAACATTTCTATATTCTTGATTTACTCTGACGCTGCTCAGTTCTGCCTATTTTGAGCTTCTTTCAGAATGACTTTTAGGGGATCTGTCACTTTAAACTCAAATGAACAGCTCAACTCCATCTTTAAACTTGCACATACAAACAGATGCGCAAATATGCAACCGTATATCTTTGAAAAACATAAGTGGAGCCTCCTGCACAACCAACAAGAATGCAGCAAGTGTTTCCTGGATGGTAAGTCGACAACAAAAGTCACCAGCTGACTAAACATGCTGGAGCTCAGATGGGGTTGCTAGGTAATGGGCAGTGCCTTCTGATTTCTGATGTTGCGTTCTAGAGGTTTTTGAAACGGCTTATTTTCCACACACCAAAGAAATATAAACTTATTGACAAATAATGTGGGTGGTTATTTTTAAGAGGTTGGTCTGTTTTTAGAAACAGTAGGAACCCAAATGGAAGAATTAAAACATGGAAAATGTGAATTTTGCAACATAAATCCCCTTTAAAGGCCAACATCATGATTTTGAATTAATTCAACCTGTTTTAAAATACTATAGAAATTAACAATGTGAGCACTGAACTTGTTAAAGCTAAGAAGCCAAGAAGTTATGGGAGCAGCATGAGGTTATTTTGACTTTTGAACAGATCCAGACTGAATATTATCCCAGAAATCACTTTTTAGACAGAAAAGAAAAAGCTCGGATGCTTATCCGATGTTGTTTTTTGTTAAAAAAATGCAGATTTCACAATAAAACATTCAAACAAAAGGTCAAGTAAATGTTAACGAGCTAGGTTGCACAAAACACTCTCTCCAGGTGAGAAACCCTAAATGTCACATTTGTTTACGTCCAAACCTCTGCAGGCCACATTTTTAAGAAGTCAGCGGTTTAATAGTTAAGATGGGAACTTATGGACAGGAAGGACCAAAGTTGTGCCGTTTTCCCCTAAGAGCGTCCAGAACTCGCTGTGACAGATTTCCCGGCTTTCTGCTGACTCAGCCGGACGGCGGGCTCATGCATTAAACATTCGATCCGTTAACAGCCTGCAGTACGTCCCTCAGTCTGTCTGTCCAGTTAGACCTCCCTGCTGCTGTCTCTGCTGTCATAAAGATGAATAACTACTGTTATCTAGATGAGGGTAAGAGAGACAACGCTGCAGGAACTGGAGACCAAAAAAAGTTTGCAGAGCAAATCAGAGACAAAAAGGGAAAAACAAACAGGGGGTTTTAAAAAACATGAATGGAGTGGAATAAAATGAGAAGTCGTTCACTGGCAGGGGACAGAGTGATGGCTACATTAGCCCTTCTTTATGTAATGAGTCCCATATCGATCCAGCCGTAATGGCCATTAGTTTTAATGGAAATTAAAGCTTAAAGCTGTGAAACTACAGTACATCTTCAGAAATGTTAAACTCTGTTGGTTTGGGTATTTTACATAAACAACTGATGTGAGGAGGTGAAAAATGACCATAATCTGCGTGGGGAAGCAAATTTAGGCGAAAGAATAAACACACCTCTTCATCAGAGGTGATTGAAGAGCTCTCTTAAAGGAGATGGATTATGCAAAGTTCACTTTTTGAAAGTTTTTATGCTTCCATTTGAGTCTCAACTGCTTCTGAAAACAAACCAAGTGCTTAAAAAAGAAAAAACAAAAAGACTTGCAGTCATTTTCTGGCAAAAGCTTAATGGTTTTTGGTGTCTGAAAAAGGAGCTGTTTCAAAAACCTCCTGGTCATTAAGTCACAATCGAGCATTACTTAGCAACCAAAAGCCTGCATGTAGCAAACATTTGCATCATTTTGATTTTAATAATTTTCAGCCATTGTTTAAAGATTTACTGCCTGGCTTCTTCTGGAACAGAATTATCATGAATGTCGTAAAAGTCGGATAAAATGCGGCAGGTTTTCAAATGCAGTGTGAAAGTGAACTGCTGCAGCTGAAAATGTAACAAAAGTTGCAACTTTGGGGACCAAAAGGTTGAATTAACTGTTCAGGGTAGACGCCTGGAGCTGGTGATCTGCATGGAAAAGCTGCAGGACAGTAGCTCTATAAGACTGGAGCTGAGCTCAAATCTCATAAGCCTCACCTTGGCGAAGCGTCTATTATACTGGGCCACCACTGTGGGATCGGGACAGTCCAGTTTCTTGATGATCTCAAAGCTCTGGTTGAGCTGAGTGAAGATGTCCACCACCGAACTGGAGAACAGAACATGCTCCGACGTCTGCTGGAACTGCAGAAAGAGCCAGAAAACGACACATTTCTGTAACTGTACAGGCTCATCCAGACAAACAGCTGCTCCACATCTGCTCCGAGACAATCTAATCGCTGCACTTACAGTATTGAGTGTCACTATAGAGGAAATCACCAGATGGGCGGCTCTTGCTAAAATGCCGCCCATCTGGTGCGGCATCAGATAATTAGAGAGTCAAATTTCTGGTTTCTGCTGCTGGTTCCTTTCAGTTCTCACAGCAAAAACACAAAATATTTCCAATTTTTGGTCCAGTTTCTAGTGCAAATATCTTAATACTCTGGAAATAAGACAAAACTAACTTACAAGTACAAGATTATTTAACTGATAATCTCAGAAAAATGTTTTGTAAATAATCTACCAACAGGACTGGAACTTTTTCATCAACATTAAAGAACTACTGACTTAAAACAAGCTCCTGTACCATTCAGAAATGTTACTTGCATGTTAGTTTTTTCTTATTTAAAGTCTACAAAGATATTTTCTCTGGAAGCTAGACCAAAAATACTTTTTGAGTTTCTGCAATGCAGAGTTTAAAACATCACAGGTGGTTCTCAAAGAGACTGACGAGATGAATGAGATAAATATAGCATCATAAGTAAAAGTTAAAGTATTTTTGCTGCATCATTATTTAAAGATTATGGAGAAATCTGACATGAAAAACAGAGTACACATCTATTAATTTAAAAGAGGTTTATGAAATATTAGTGTCATTTGGTAATTATAAATCAAAGCAAGTGAAAATCACATGTGGGGTCCCTCAGGGCGCCTTCATCAGTCCGATTTGTTCAGCATCTACACAGACTAGCTCAGATTATGAAGTGCTACATAATGTCTTGTAATATATATTTTACATGCTGATGACATACAGTTTTATATTTCTGTTTCACCACTTGAACCAGATATATTTACACCAAATAAAAACACACATATACATTTTTCCCTCACTGTCTGAAATTAAATCTGACCAAACCTGACTTGTTTTGGTCAAATTACCCACATTTTTTCATAGAGACTATTGGATAAATTTATTTGATGTGTATTGATCATTGATGATTTCACTCTATAAAATGTAATGACTGTTCTCTAATTAGTGACTGTATGTTGTTTGATTTGCCTTGCTGCTGAAATGTGTGATACAAATAAACTTTATTGATTCTTAATGAGGCTGCCCAGTGGCGCAGCTGGTAGAGCTGTTGCCTTGCAGCAAGAAGGTTCTGGGTTCGATTCCCGGCCCCGGTCTTTCTGCATGGAGTTTGCATGTTCTCCCTGGGCATGGTGGGTTCTCTCTGGGTACTCCGGCTTCCTCCCACAGTCCAAAACCATGACTGTCAGGTTAATTGGCCTCTCTAAATTGTCCCTAGGTGTGAGTGTGTATGCTTCTTTGTTTGTCCTGTCTGTCTCTGTGTTGCCCTGCGACAGACTGGCGACCTGAATCAATGAATCAATGAATGAAGGAGGGAGTCTGTGACCTCGAGGTCAGCAGACAGAAGCTGTAAATTAACTGCTTCTGTTCTGCTGCTGTGCTCCGGGTCCAATTCAACAATCTGATAAGAAACTCTGAAGAAGACAGTCTCAGTGTCGGTCCAGCTGCCGGAGGCAACAAGAACGGAAACTAACGTGTTTGGTGTGAAAACTGGATTTGCTTTCAGGGAAAGAATTTCTCCCCTCTTTAGGTTTTTATTTTCATCCATCCCTGCCTGTCTGCCGTTCGTTCACCTTTAGACACCAGAGTCACACTTAATATAACTTTCACATTTTTTAACTATAATAAGCTTCAATTTACATTCACTTCATTTAACACTGGAGCTGGAATACATTTTAAATATCCAAAATAAGTAAACAAAACATCCAAAACAACAGTAATTAAAATGGGTTATGAAGTATCTGTAACCAATAATAATTCAGTTTAGACAGGGATAACAGGCGAAAGAGGCAGGCAGAGCAAACAAACTACAAACTACTGTATGTCAAATGTTTGCAGCATTAGTTGTTTTTGTTAAACGAAAACTCACCCCTTCTCTCTTGTCTCTCTCCAGAGCTCCGGACATGAACTCCATCGACACCTCCTCGTTCTCGGCCAACCAGGCCAGAACAAACTGGAGGAACCACCTGCAAAAACACAGACAGAACAAATTAAAAACTTCTCTCCACCTTTACTAATAAAAATGTAAAAATTGACCTCCCCAAGCTATCACCAGACAGAAAGATCACGTCTTCTAATATTGTGCATGAGGCTCTACTTCTGCTTTTCAAAGAAGTACCGTTGTATAATTGCGCATTGGTTTTCAGCCATTTTCACTTGCAAGTGTAAACGATAGGTTTGTTTTTTTGACTTAAAGTAACCAAGAGGCCTTAAAGCAGCTCAAAATGGCAGAACTGAGCAGATAAATGTCGTTATCTAACAATTATTTTGTGCAAAAAAAATTCTGAACATGATTTTTAAACACCCATAAGCCTGTCTTAACCTATTTAAGGAGGCATAAGAGGACATCTTTAATGTCGTACTCTTCCCCAGACTAAAGAAGTTGTTGAAATGGTTAGAGACTTTAGCGTCTCTAACGTCTGTTATTCAGTAGCTCAGTATCTCCGGTAGTTTGGGAAGGAGCATTGGTAGAAGTGTAGAAAGACAAAAGTTGGCAGGGCAAACATTTGCTTAGTTTAGAGTGAATTCAAACCCAGAACCATCTTGTAGCAGGGCAGCAGCAGCGCTAACAGCCGCACCACCGTGTGGCTCGATAAGCAGCACATTCCAGTCGATCAAACATCGACTGGAAGGATCTTCCCTTTGAAACAGGGGGAAAGGAAGAGCGCCTTACGCGGAGTATTCAGGCACAGCGTCTGCGAAGGCGGGCAGATCCTTCACGTACTCGTTGTACAGCCACTTGACTTTGAAGTGCAGGTTCATGTAATCTGAAGACTTACACAGCTTATGGTTCTCATGCTCTGCAAAAGAAAAACAGAAAAATTATACAGATTAAACAGAGAAAACAGTTTAAACTTGCAGCATAAGATCTGTTTTTATCAGAGCAAATCAATACAAATGAACCCCTTCAGACCTGATGTGATATATTTCTGGGATTTTGTCATTTCAATGATTTTTGTTACTGACTAGATTCTGATTAATATTGCATTGCTCTGAAGGGGAAGGAGAAAGTGTCTATTTTCCATCTGATGTAAAATTGGTGTTTGATCATCTAAAGTGGGACAAAAAAGCAGAATAATAAAAATCTGTTTCACTTTTTCTGAGCTTTGTAATTACTGGTTTGAAGAAACAAGAATAAAGTCTGATAATGTAAAACATAATGTTAGTCTGTTTATTTATCTACCTCATTTATTCTTCAAAACATTTTCAAATTGAAATATTGAAGGGAAAGACAAGATTACAGGGATTTCTTTGAGATAAATGAACAGCCTACTCTTTAATTCAGATTTGCTCTAAGGCACGTTCCTGTTCAAACAAAATAAATCTGATTTATAAACATTGAGAGCTGCTGCAAACAGTAACAGTAAAATAAAAACCACACAAGTTTTTATTTATAAAGACTTTGTTTTGACTTTCATTCATTTTATGCCAAACCAACAACACTTACCCTAAGCTAACCAGTACGATTACATTCCTAATCCCAGTTTAAAGACGTAGAATGTAACTTTTAGAAAAATATCTATTTTTTAAAATGTTTGTTGAAAGTTTCACCTTGTCGGGACAGAATAATATGAGACAGATAATCTCTGAAAAGATTTAGCTTTGTTTTCTCCCAGTGCTAACTGGAGTCAGGAGGCGGGTCTTAGCGCTGTCAATCACCCTCCATGTGGCACTGCTCATCCACAACCCTGTTTCTCTCTGCTAGCATAGCCTGTTGTGAATGATAAGGCTAGTTAGCATAGCAACTGATAGCAGCTAAACAACCAATAGCAGATAAACAATTTTATGTGCTAACAACTCAATCTCAATCAATCAATCTCAGCGAGCACATGAGATTGATTGACAGCACTAAGACCTGCCTCCTGGCTCTGATTGGTTGTTTTTGGTCAGGAGCGATAATAGCTTTGGGAGAAGAAGGAGGAGAAGGATCTTTTCACAGATTATCTGTCTCATGGTGACAGTTTTAACAAATATTTAAACAGCTTTATGTAAAAGCGGCATTTTTGTAGAAAAAGGTGAGAAATACTAAAACACACACACACGCACACACACCCAGTCTTACCAGCATAAAAATCAACTCTGCGGATGTGAAATGTGGCAGGAGCTGAGACGGCAACAGAACAATGAGTGAAGCAGAGAGAGTTCAGAGAGCGAGAAGGAAGCGTGATGCGTTAACAAACAGATGAGGATGAATTTATAAAACAACACACAAATTCAAAACCGCAATGAAAAATATCACTATTTATGAATGATCTGATACTTCAGGACAAAACAAGGTGAAAGACTTTCTACACGTCTCAGGAGAGCTACAGTGAAAGAGCTTTATATTTATAAATAATGCAGGTTGAGGAAACACAAAGTTTTCATTTAGTCATATTAAAGATATGTTTTTATGTAGTTTCAACCCATTTCAAGAGGCACTTTCACCGTGGCCACATGTCGCTGCATGCTATCAGTTAGCTGCTAGCTGTTAGCATGACAGGTAGGACAACTTAAAAATCTCTACGCTCATTAAAGAAAGATTCCACCAAAAATCCTGGAAATTTTTAGATTAATCTCAGAAATTTTATAGAGAAAACAAGGACATTTCTGAACTTGAAAAGTTAAGAAATTACTAGAAATAAATCTGAAATTTTGATATTATCGTCAGAAATTAGAAAACAAAAATTCTAATTTTTGTTTTCTAAAAAACAAAAAAATTTTTTTTGACTTTTGTAAATTTTCTGAGCTGAAACAATAGTTTTTTTTTTTTTTTACATATTTAATTAGGATGCCAATAAGAGAGAAATAATATTTAATGCCAGTTTAACAGCAAATCAATCAAGCTAAGCATGTTAACAATTTTGTATTATGTTGCCCTGTTGCATAGAAATTGAAACTATGATAAATGCACTAAGATAACATAAACTACTCTATCAGCTACATTGCCTCTAATCTCACCATTGTTCCAGCGATAGTGATCAACTTTATCCAAAACTGAAGGAAAGGATGAAGAAGAATGAGAAGAGAGATGCTGGCGTGGATTTAGAGGGAAGGATGGAGACGGTACCAACCACTAAACGTGTTTTTACCTTCCAGAGCATATTTCATGTCCTGAGCAAAGAGAGTCCACATGACCTCAGCGCTGACTTTACCCACGTTCAGTTCCTGAGGAAATCTGAGAGGGTTGGAAAAGAAAAGTTAAATACTGACACGTCTAAATGGGAAAAACTGAAGTAGTTTTTGTGGAACCTCTGTTTTCTTTTTGTTTCCTTTGTGTTCTGAATAGTGTGTGTGTATTGGGATTGAGGTTGTGGGATTCACAGTGTCCTGCTGATCAGGACAGAGAGTGTTGCTTTTACTGTGATGCTGATTCTGTTTTATTTTTTTAATTTATGCCATATGTCGGCATTGACTGCCTGTCTGGGGATATAATTTTAACAGTCTGTAAGCAAGAATGGGACAGAAGTAGAATTCTGTAAGCATCCAGCATGCCGACATGAGTAACACATCATTGGAGCAGGCAGCATAGCAAAGGACAAAATCATTTCATGTCATCATTGCTGCCATATTTGAGTTACAAGATAATAATCTAAAGATCTCTGCTGTTGTCTGATGGACCAACTTTCTCAATAACAAAGTTGAAGTGAATGTCAGAAAAATCACAAAATTTTATGCTTTTAAATCTTGATTTGCTAATTTGAAGTGAACCTCTAGAATTGACCTTGATAATGAAAGTGAGTGTAAACCTGATGGATGAAAATGAACTAAATGTGCTAATCAAAGCGGTCGGTACTGACTGGTTGATGACGGGTGTGTACGAGTTTTTATCTTCCTCGATGATGGACACGATGAGCGTGATGAGCTTCGGCCAGAAGTCCAGGTTCTGGATGCTCGGGCCTTGCTCTTCTGGCTGACTCTCTTTTTTCTCCTCCTCTTCTTCTTCCTCGTCTTCCTCCTCCTCTTCTTCCTCTGCTTCTCCCTCAGCTTTCTCCTTCTTTTTCTTCTTCTTCTTTTCCTGGTCAAGCTTTAAACAGAAAAATCAATTTAAAAAAATTACAGTAGTTGGAAAAAAAGAAAACTTTGTGCAATCTTTGTAAAGATGAAACGTTAATTTATGCAAAATAAAAAGACAGAAGAACAGGTTTCCACTCATTAACAGACACATATTTCAGAGCAAAGTTATAAAATATTCAGAGGTACTGATGGCGACTCTTATTAGTCCATTAGTTTGTGCAGCAAACTGTGCAGCTAAATGCATTTAGAAAAACTAAATGCATCAGAAAATTTCTAAAATCACTGCAGGTCGACAAAATGTTTTATTGTTAATTTTATGAAATAGTATATGTTAATATCAAGAAATATTATGCTTCATAATAATAGTAATGTGAAAGTACCTTTAATATTAATAAGAATGATACAAACACTATTAATGATATAGTTTTAATATTGCAATTATAACATTTAATTCTCTTCAGCATCACCACGGTAACCACGATAGTCATGAACATTATCACTGTAGTAGCGTTATTATTATTTGATACACATTTACATTATTAAACATAATTTAGGGTAATTTATTAGTAAAAAGCCACAAAAAACTGAATTAGAAAACTACAGTAAATAAAAAAGCTATGAAAATACACAGCAAAAAACAGTACATATTTAGGCTAAAAAAGGTACAAATTTAAAATATAAATAAAATAAATAATTTCATTTAAATATTAATTTACATAAAAATGTGAATTAATTTACATATTAATGAATTTGTGGTGTCATAAATTACAAACTCTATATTTGTGATTTATCTTTATTTTAACAGCTGAACAACCGTCCGGGTCGTGTGTCGCATTAAAGGTTGCTCAGTCGCTAGCAGCTCTGTGAATCAGTCGCATTTCCTGTTGGATGTGAGTAAATGAATCGATTAGACAGGCTGAGGCTCACCTGAGGGCCGGCAGGCTGGAACTGGCGGCTGAAGAGCTCCAGGCAGTTGTTGAAGATGTATTCGTAGGTGGAGTTCAGGCAGGCCTTGACGCAGTCGCGGACCACGTTGGCGGCTCTGGGCGGACTCGGCAGCTCCAGCACCTGGACATCAGCAGACAGTGAGCGGGCAGAACAGAACCAACAGAAACACTTCATGAAACAATCAGGGAGTTATCTTTTTAACAACATGGATGCCGAGACCTGCCACTTAATGTTGCCTGAAATGCACAAAGTAAACACATCTGTTCGCTGAACTTCACTCATATTCTCCATCTTGTCATCTAAGTAGTCAACAGACCCAAGATGTGTGTAATTCATTCAGAGCATGAAGATTCATAAGTTGGATGCTTTTTTGTCACCTTCATCCTGAAGAAAGTGATGCTGGTGAGAAGATCTACCGTCGACTTCAGGTCGCTGAGACGAGCCTTGTTGCTGGCTGGGAAGTTATTCTGCAAACAAAAACACATAAAATCTCTGGACATCAGATTTTACGTAACACTAAAAACAAACGTCGTTGAGCTTTTTATAACTGGTTGATTTATAACTCAAAACAAAACTTTAAATTGCCCTTAAATAGCCATTAAATACATTTTGTTTTGTATTTGGAGTCTCCACGATAGCAGAAAAGTTAATTTTTTTCTGTCTTGGTGCTTGAAGGGGCCGGTCTGTCAGTCAAACCTTTATCCCCAGAGAGCAACAGAGGACAGGAAAGAAAAGATCGGCTTCATATGTAAAAACCGTCTGATCCCAAAAGTAAGGAAATCAGCACTGATAAATAGCTGCTCCCCTAAATAAAACCACTTATTTTCATATGCAGCTGATACCAAAGGCTTCCACTCACTCTGTACATGGAGAGGTCGATTCTCAAAGAGTTGTGCAGCTGATCCAAGAGCTTCACAAAACGATCCCTCTGTTGGACAAGAGAAATTACAAAACTGTTTCACGGATTCCTACAAGGAAAATTCATGCATGAGAAACTTTGCAGAAATGCAAAAACAGAAAATACCATGAAAGAAAATTCGCAAAATACAATTCACATGTAATATTCAGATTATGCTGTGTAGATGTCACAAATAACTTTTGTTTTTGCCATTTGAAAGCAGGTTCTTAAAAAGCAGACGTAAAGCAGGTTGCTGGATCCTTTAACTCAGCTCTCTCATCTGAATTATGACCAGCAGCGGTATCCCCAATGCCTATTTATATCCGCTTTCCTCCACATTGCATTGGCAGCACAAATGTATCTGCATGGCATGGGGAAGAAAGCAACCTGCTGTTTGGAGGGAGAGTTATCTATGGCGGAGGGAGTCACGACTTGGACAACAAAGTGAGAAACCAGACTGGGTTTTATCTCAGATTACTGGAAAGCTGGGCTTCCACTCTCACTGGTGATGATCTGATTGGTTACAAGAAAAGGAAAAGATTCTCAAAATGCAGCATTTTCATTATGCAACCATTTAAAATGAAATCTGACGTCTCCCTTTACGCTATCAGAAAAGTGGAAACTAATGTTTGCAGAACGTTTTTGTGCATAAAAACAGAAGAACTTCCTTTTTACTTCATTTTTACAAAAAGTAAAAAATCCTCAGAGTTTTTGTCATGTTTCTGGAGCGTCCCATGGAGGCAGGAGCAACACAGACAGATAGACAGAGAAGCGCAGCGCGTGTAGAACGGCTTTGTGAGTCACGGCAGTCGTGACAAAAAAGAATAAAAAATAGAAGAAGGAACAAGTGGAGGAAAATCCACAAGCACAAACACAACTGCAAAGAAAAGAAGTTATATTCTACTCAACCATGTGTGGCTCCTCTTAAAGGGGCGGTATCATGTAAAATAATTCTTTATTTTAGCTTTACTTCAAAACTATACCTGGAGTGTTGCTTTGATTCTTTCATGCATGTTTGAGAAATCCTCTGATCACCATGGGAACGATTCAGCTGTGCAAAACACCTGGGAGGACCTAACCCCGCCTCAGAGGACGAAGCTCCTCCCCCACTCAACTCCTTCAGACTAGCCAACTGCAATTAGCACCTGGTGACACTGTGCATCTACTAAACTCATCATAAGAGCTAATTCTCAGTGAAATGCTGGTAAAAACGTTGATGAACGGTTAATACAGGAGCCATGTTGTGATGACTTCCTGAAGGCGGAGCTTCGGAAAGAGCAGGAGCTTCTTAAAGAGACAGAGGCTCAATTTCAAGGCATTGAAATAGGCGTCAAATTTCCTTTCAGTCATATTTATAACCACTGAAGGTAATGTAGTTACTTAATTGTGCTATAAAATGGCACTATGCCTGCAAAAAACATAATATTGCCTATTTTTAAAATCTTACTTAACTAAACAGTATGCATCTGGGGTAAAGCTTGTTTTGGACAAACAGAGAGTTGGACTTGTATATCTGAGTGGTTTAAAAGCCTTTACTGTGTGTATGATTGTAATTTTGTCCTTCATTTACATACATAATAAAAATCTCAAGTGTTTTAGCTTTCCAAATAGGTGTAATACGTATATGTGAGCCCCCAAAACTTTAAAAGTTTTTCTTCAACTGAAATATTTTTAAACCACTAATTTATTCACACAGCTTTAGGAAGCTTTCATTAATAGCAGATAATATGGAGTCTGAATTATGCAAATGTAGCTTTGCTATTGGGAAACAGACACATCAGAGAAAAAGAATCCAGGGGATAAACGTTATTTTTTTATAAGGAGTGTCAGCGAAGAAAAACCGCATTTCCATTAGGAAATCTGGATGTAACCATTAAACGAGACGAAACAGAGAGAAAATAAAACGGCCTCCCTGCTGTCTGTTATTTTATCTGGGGTCAAAAATAGAAAATATGTGGGATCTATTATTCTGAGAAAATTACAGGCTTTTCAGGCTTGAAAACAGTTTTTTCTACCTTTAGACAGAGAAAAATCCTCAACAATTCAACTGAGAGTTTCATCTGAAACTATTTCATCCAATTATTGTTTAATGGAGCAAATTTTAAATCACTTTCAGCAAATTTTAAATCACAAATTATGTTTGTTTTCTTAATTCTAATCTATCATCAAATTATGTTCTAATCTGGGCTCTGATTGGCCCATTCCCAGAATATGATTATTTTTAAAGGTTTTCCACGACAGCAGAAAGCAACAAAAGTTGAAAATTTTTCCAACTTTCTTGGGTTTTGTTGCTACATGCTAACATCTAAAACGTAAAGCAAAATGGCTTCATTTAAAACTTATTAACTATATAAAAAAATCTGATTCTTCAGACATGTTTGGTTTGAGGCAATAAAACATTTTATGAAACGTTTTTTGGTGTTATCAGAAAGAGTTGGGGACCCAAAACTAGAAAACAAAATATATCTTATCCACCTTTTGTCCCCTGATGAAGTTTGACATTAATTAAAAATAAAAGTAGTGATAGATAGATTTTGCTTTTCCTTTTTCTTACATTTCATGAAGAAATGTATGTATGAAATGCATTTTGTTTTTCAATCAATGCTTGTGAAAGGAAATTAGAAAACAATGTAAATATTTCTTGACAGAAACACGTGTAAGGAGAAAAGACGTGTCTAAGGAAATCGCAAAAAAGAAATCCATTTCATGAAGAAAATGCATGTATAAGGAAATGGAAAAAGAAAATATTTACATTTCTTTACAAAAATGCATGTGTAAAGAAAAGGAAAAAGAAAAATATTTACCTTTATGATTTTATTTTTTATTTATGTCACTACTGGTCCTCCATACAGTACAAGCTGAATTGTAATTACTAATAAAAATATTTGGAAATTTTCCACTAATGATCTTAACAATTCACTGATTACCTCCACTGGGTTTGTTTTCACCCTCATTAATTCATAAACAACCAATCACTGAGCTAATTCAGGATGAAAAACATTGCAATGCATCATTTTTTTTCTACCATTTCATGCTGAGTAAGATTTTCCCGGCTATTAATACCCTATGAGTTGACAAGATGGGAGGGAACGAGCTTACTGGAACATTTTTTGTCAGGAGAACCCAATGAGACAAATAAACTAACCTGCAGGGCTTATTATTGAGCTGACAATCCAAAAACACTCCTACACCATTTCTCATTATGAGAGCGGGCCTGTCTGCTTCCTCTGACCCGTTAAAGCAGAACCAAGCAGGACAGGAGAAACCGACACGATTGGCAGAAATCCCAGGAGCCATTAAGTCCGGCCGATGTCATGGCCACCGGTCCGATTTGGACCAACACATGTGGTTCAGAACCACCAAGTCTCACAGGAAGTCACCATGTAAGGATGAAAAACAGCTCCAATATGAAAATAAACCTGCTGGAACTGCGCAGGTTACTTAAACAAACTGTAAAGTTCATAAACAAATGAAACAGTTCATCTGTAACGACGGTTTATTCTTTGTTTCATGTTGGTAATATTATGATTTTATTGTAAAATAATAAACATTTTTTCTCTCGTATTTTGTCTTTATTCTCCAATAATTCTGGCTCTTTTCTCGTATTTTTAAAGCTTTGTTTTGTTATTATTTTATTCTCAAATTGTAACAACTTTCTTCTTGCTGTATTGTTACTTAATTCCTACAATATTATGACTTCTTTTGTGCAACTTTTTTCAAAATCCAAATATAGAGAATCGGTCAAACAAGATGGCCGCCTTGGGCGCTCTGACATCACTGAGCTGTGGAAATCTAAGGAATGCATTAAAAATCCTGAATTTTCAAAAAATTTTATCTTAAAAATTTTTAATATTCGATAAAATGGATGCACATCTTAATTTGAATCCATTGTCACATTAATGCGGCAATCTGGAAAATGTTCTATCTAAAAAAAAAGAGCTTTTAATGCTGGCATGTTTTAAATAAACCACAAATAATACATTGAGCACATAAATGAAGCAGCACATGTTCCATGTTTCATCTGTCTCTTTGTTTTTGTCACTAATGACACCAATTTAACAAACTCTAGCAATATTTTGACACTTTTCCAAACAGACTGACAGCTTTACTCCCGTGAGGAAAACACCAGAAATGTTGCGTTTGTTTCCCCATGTCTGTGGCAGTCACTCACCCCAAAGTTGGAGGCAGCGAATCTGGCGGGAGCAGAGACGTTTGTGGAGGCAGTGGGGTGGGCGTAGAAGGCATTGATGTTGGCCAGCAGGGTGCTCATCACTGCCGGCACTCCTGACAGCATGTACTTAGATGACAGGCAGGAGAAATGCCTGCAGGGATGGGGGAAAACGGTCAGCGTTTCTGAGTGGCTAAGAAATAAACAAACCTTATTTTTCTAAAGCGTTACTACAACCAACAGAAAGCACGGCTTCATTTTGGTTAGTCTGATTGAAGATTCAGGATCTTAAAACAGGGAAGAAAAACCTGCTGAGTCATGCTAGAGCCAGGCATTCTTTGGTTGCCATGGTGATTCCAGACTTCTCTAAGAAGCAGCAAAGCAGAAACCTCTGGAGGCGTGAAAATAAAATTAAGGTTTTTTTACTACCAGATCCAGTTTCCAGTTTTTATTCTCGCTTTTGTTTTTTTTTAAAAATTCAATTAAAATGACAAGAACATTTTTTAAAAAGTGTTTTTTTATTCAGTCATTCCTTATGCGAGTTAAACAACAAAGTGATAGAACAAGGCTAGGGGAAGTTTTATTTAATTACGAGAAAATAGTCATATTTAAAACATAAAACTTTTAAAAATCATAAGAAAAAAGTTGTTTTAATGAGATAATATCCACGGTTAATGCCGAGTCATGCTGGAGCCAGGCGTTCTTTGGTTTCCATGGTGATTCCAGACTTATCTAAGAAGCAGCAAAGCAGAAACCTCTGGAGGTTTAAAAATAAAATTAAGGTTTTTTACCTACCAGATATAATTTCCAGTATATATTTATCCCTTTTTTTATTTCACTACGAATGACCAAAAACATTTTAAAAAAGTGTTTTTTATGTCAACTTTATGCGAGTTGAACAACAAAGTATTCGCTTAATAAATCAAATCAATTCATCGCCCAGTCCTAATGCCAAGTTAGGTTTGTTAAGGCCACGCTAATATAACTTTTGTTTAATTATGAGAAAATAGTCCTAGAGGAGAAAAAAATAAGTTTTATTAAAAAAAAATTCTTAAAATCACCAGAAAAAATAACTTTTAATGAGATAATAGCCACACTTAATGAGAAAAACCGTGGATAATTAATTTCTTATTTTTTTGTGTTGGAGTTACTTACAACTTCATTCTCTTTTAGTGAAACCTTTGTGTTTCAATCCCAGTTTTAATTTAGCAACTTTGTTTTCTCCACAGCTTCTTTTCCACAGGGTGAAGTCTGGTTCAGCTCTAATTCATCTAATTCTGGGATTACTGATGAAATTATATCAGTTTGCCTTTGCTTGTATGTGGTTATGAGAGCGCACCGACTCTCTCTCTCCATCTGATCACACAGAGAGGGAAAACTCAGGCGCGGCAGGTTATACATTCTCATTACGTGAGATAAACTGATTTGCATTCTGTTTATAGTTCATGAAAACCTCGCTGACCCCTCACACACACGCGCACACCCCCCCACACACACACACACGCCACACACACAGAGAGCTACTCAGAAACAGTAATATGAAGCATTTCCTGATTCAATTCAGCTAAAATCCAAGACTAATTGGTGAATTGCGTCAAACAGCCAGCTTACGTCATGGCCTGGTAGATGGACTCCACGCCGTAGCGCATCGCGAACTCGTCCACAATGTCCTGCTGAACTTCGTCAAAGTAGACCTTCCACGCGTCGTCGCCCTGAGCGGACGGGATCTTCACCATTCCACCTCCCTCGATGTCCGTCGAGTAGTGAAACATGTTCTGAACGCAGAAAGAAAACAAAATTCAAACATAAAGTTGCATTTCAATTCTAGCTCAATTCAAACTCAATTAAGTTTATTTACATTACATAAATTAACTACAATAACATATTTTACATCCCACTCTGCTGCTTCCCAACTCAACGTTTACACTCACACATGAAAATGTCTGCAAATAAGATGTGAAATTATGCAACAGCTCATCTTTGAAAAGCAGCAGTGGAGCCTCCTGGACAACCAACAGCAAGTGGTTTCTGGGTGACAAGCCAACAACAAAACTCTTTTATCCTTTCCAGCAGCCATTGTACAACGCATACAGCGGTAAAATCAGTTGACCAAATGTGCTGGAACTCTGCTAGGGCTGCTAGGTAATTGGCTGGGTTTCTGCAGTTGCTAGGTAACGGGCTGGGTTTCTGCGGTTGCTAAGTAATGGAGCAGTGCCTACTGATTTTACATATTTAAAAATAAATAAACAAAACAACAAATAAAATAAATTTTGAAGATCAATGTAAACTAAATTGATCTTCAGAAAAAGACAAGTTGGGGCCAAAGAACCAGAGCGAAGATTTTTATCATCCAGTTTTTGGTAGGAAGGAGAAAATCAATAAATCATGCAAATGGAAATTATTGTGCTGGCTTTGATTTATAATGCGACTGATTGATTTATTGTGAGAGGAATACGTGGGCTGTTTTCAGAAGCCGCAGAAACAGAAGTACAAAATGTGATTTAAAAGATATCAGAATTTGAGCCATTTCAAATTCTGAGTTAGCAACCCTGATTCTTCAGTTGGTACCTCGTGAAGGCAGGTGTACTGCACATGGTACGGCGCGACCTTCTCCTCTCCCTCGATCTCCACGCTGATCTGAAGGCGGATGGCGCCGGACACCGCCGACTTGTCAGTTCTCTTCTCTGACAGCGAAGACAAACAGTCACAGTTTTACAGTGAAACCAAAGCTTCACTCAGCCACAGATTTTTCCTTCATGAATGAGTAAACCTGATGCAACTTCATGTTTTGTTTTTCTTAATGGGTAATTAGTAGTTTTCTGCAGAACTTGACGACATGCTGAGGAAGAAATGAGCTGTGTTCTTTTGTAGTAATACGTACCCAGGTTGTACCAGACGTCCATTTCTCCACTCAGGGTCCGGACCTCGATGATGGTCTGACCCAGGAAGTCGTCCGACTCTCTCTTCAGTCGCTGCTTCACTCGCGACTTGATGTCATCGTCCTCGTCCCAAACCCGGAGTTTGATCCGGTCCGATGAATTATGGCACTCGCTGCAAAGGCAGAAGATGAATAATAATAAAAATGAGGAGAGGAAATGTTACTAGAGCTGTTCAGCCATTACGTTTCTGTAGTTAAGAACAAATGTGTGGAGCAAAAAGTGACGGTACATGAACCAAACAATCTTATTTAAATCAGATTTGACTTCAGATGACATCTAACTAGAGCTGTCTAGTTTTTGTCACGAGTTAAAATGATAGAATTAAAAGTGTTTATAGTATTCACATAAATTTGAAGTTTGCTTCAGTGAAACGTAAGGAAATGTACAAGTGATTTTCTGTGGAACTAAAGATGAAAGGTGTTAATCAGGATAATGGTTCCTGATATCCTCACAGATAAGAGGTTTGAACCAAATGATATCACCGGCGTGGGTTTGCAGCGTGAGTGATTTAAAACAAGGTCGTAACAAGCAGGAATGTTTTCCATAACAACCAAAAATCTGCACTCACAAGCTGAACTTTTCCTCCCAGACGGGGTTCAGGTTCCCGTAGATGGTCTTTGTTCTCTTCTTGGTTTTTCCCACCTGGATGGTGACGTACGGGTCGCTGGAGCCGGTCCGGTCCTTGGCCTGCAGACCCTGAGCGCTAACCACTTAGGGGATAACAAAAACACACCATCACTGTGGAAATTGCATAAGAAAAACAAACACCTACTCTTTCTTTTTCTCATTCACACACACATCAAAACAGAAGATATCACCCACACTGTTATGCAAAGACTCGTAACACAGTTTCCGTGACTCACAGGCAGATGCAGGGGAAAAGCGATTAACTAAAGACATCCAGTGCAACAAGGCAGCAAGAAAACCGTCGCAGAAACACGGAGCCTCAATGCGAGTCAGAAAGCGGTGAAGTGGAAACACTGGATTTTACTTTAAGATATTTTAAGGCATGAAAATCTCTAAAGATGAGAAATATTCATTCTATGTGAGCAAAAAATTTTTTGATGCTGCTTAAACTTTTAAAAGTTTATAATTTTATGTGACAGAGTCACACAATTAAAATGAAGTTTTCAAGAATTTTGTTTAGAATTTTGAATCAGACAAAAATGCAGTGCAGCCATTATTTGATAAGTCAGAATATTATTAAAATGTTTATTTTAGTTACGATAAAAGTTACGTATTTTCAGGCCACAATGTGAAAATAGTTTTGCTAGTTTTTGGAAACTGAAATTCATAAATCGTCCATCAGACTTGAACTTGTGACTCTAAACATTCTTGATTTGCATGTGATCTTTTCTCTGATGGTGACTGATAACATCACATCAAAGGGAATCTTACATCAATTGTGGGAGAAAGTCCCGAATTAATTTGTGGAGATCAAAAAGCATATCCTGTCACTTTAAACACTTTGCAACATCAATTTAGCTCTGATTGAATTATTTAAACAGGATACAGTAAAAAAAATCATTGTTTTATCCTTTAGATGCATTTTTTTTAATTGCAGATGTTAAAGTCTGTTATGTGCTTCAGCCTTGATGAGCAGGAAAAAAGAAAAAAAAGAAATCCCATGACCATGAATTAATTTC
The DNA here is from genome assembly GCA_902982915.1 of Phalloptychus januarius. Taxonomy (NCBI): domain Eukaryota; kingdom Metazoa; phylum Chordata; class Actinopteri; order Cyprinodontiformes; family Poeciliidae; genus Phalloptychus; species Phalloptychus januarius. The sequence goes on from CADWAE010000482.1 coordinate 720,202, forward strand.
AGGACCAGCTTTAAGGTTATCTCTGCATCTTTGGACTCATCACTGTTGATTGGAGAGACAACCTGTGATGGGTGCCATGGCAACACCGCTGCTACGACACGCTGCGATGTGTCTGGTCGCTTTGGTAACAGCAGTCGCCTTGATGCTGGGTGAACTGGAGGTAAACATTTCCTGATGTTCGTATCTGCAGAAACCTGACATGGAGTAATATTCGCACAGCCACAGGAGTTTCTGACAACAACCTCCGAGTCACTGAATCGGTTTTCATTTCTCAGAATTTCTAAATATATTTTCCAGAATGTGGCATGAGGCATTTTCTGCACCTCTAATGTATAGATACGTTGAAGTATGATGTCGATCCCCCTCTCATCTTCCTGCAGGAGGCCTAAAAGTTGCTCGCTAACAATGACTAGCATTGGTTTTAGCTATCAAGTTGTCAATACATCATGCTAAATCTTAAATATGCAAATGATATATAAAAGGAGAAAGGAACGCAGTTCTTTGCTACTATTTGTCAACACTAAAACAATTGAATAAGATCAGGATAATGTTTTAATTTTAAAAAAAGCAGGTCAGTTATGCTAGCTTGACTTTGACAACTTCAGCATGTAGAGCTGCTGCAGAATTTGGTGTGTTTCAGTTCAGTCTACAAAAAAATAAGGCGATCAACACACCAGTAGAGCAGATGTTTAAGGTAGCTAACTTAAACAGAAAAATAGCTAATCTACTGCAGTGTTAGCTTAGCTAATAGCATCGGCAGCTAATCTACCACCGCAATCACGTATTAATAATCAGAAAATAAACATCAGACCTGAAAACATAAAACTGTAACAAACTAAATGTTCTGTTCTTTGTGTAGGAAATGTCTTGGTGTTGAATCCTGATATATATAATGACTCTGTGTGTGGAGTAGCCGACACAGCGAGAAAAAGTGGCTTTCCTGTGGAGCACTGCACTAAACTAATAAAACCAACATTTTCAGGTCTCATTTTATTAAAAACTGTCCCACAAACAGCATGTAAAAAAATCTTCTTTTTTATCAGCATTCTTCCTGTTTTAAAAAAAACTAAATAAAGATGCCTATGAAATGTAGTTCCTTCATGCTATTCCTTATGAGCCACAATGTTTCCATGTATTTCTTGCAGCGTTTTTTAATGCAACAGTAGAAGTCAAAACTAAAAAGGTGGAAAGACAGCAAGCCAAAGAGAGAGTGTCGTTTAACGCTCGGAAGTTTAGTCAGATTTGCTGAATAAATAAATCCTAAGGCAGCATTTTCTCAGCCGTACCTGTGATGGTGATCTTGGCAGACCACTTGGAGGTGCCGTCCAGCACACTCTGCTTGATGCTCTTCATGTGTTGAGCATGAATCATCTTGGAAATGACAAACACTTTCCGGATCTCCTCGAAGATCTCAGGCTTGTTTCTCTCGCGGATCTTCATCCGGTCTTTCATAGCCATGATGATGTGCTGCGTCCGATCTTCTGCCCCCGTCTTCGAACTTTTCTCTGCTGCTCCTAAACACACAGAAACCAGTTGCAGCAATATTTACTATTACTGTAATTATGATCCGTATTTTCTAATAAGTTGCTTTAAAGTGTGTGGATCGCGGGGTTCTGCTTCGTCACCACAGGGTATATTACTTGTCAAATTAAATTTATATATATATTTTTTTCACAATTAACAAAAAACTGACCATCTCTAAATCAAGTTTAAATGTTCTACAAAATAATTGGTTAAAAAAACAACTGCAAATAGGGAAACTGTCACTTTCACTTTCAGTTTCAACCAAACAGCATTAGTTAATCTTCATCAGCGCAGACAAAGTGTTGGCATAATGTCACATGAGATTAATTATTGGCTGATTTCTCCAGGATTTGAATAGTAATTGAATCATGTGAGAATCGTGTCGATCATGTTGTAATGTTCTTTTTCTGGCTTATCTGGTTATCAAAGTTTGTATTAATTGCATGAAAAGGCAACATGGGAGCGTTATTTAGTCAGAGTGTATCTTCCCACACCATTGAAATATGCAGCAAATATTAAATATAAAGAACTCAAATAATTTTTGTCTGGATTGAAGAACTTCTCAAACCTTAAAAACACCTTATGTTGCTTTAAATGTGCGGAACTCACAGTGTCCTGCTTCGTCAAGACACAGTATTCATATTGTATTTATTTTTTGCATGACTAACATAAACTGACCATCTCTAAATCAAGTTTAAATGTTACACAAAAAACTTGAAAGACAATTAGTAAATAGGTCATGCTGTCACATTCACTTTTGATTTAGATCCAACAGCATAAATGAATCTTCATCACTGCAGACAAAGCGGTGGCATAATGTCGCATGAGATTAATTATTAGGTGATTGCTGCAGGAATTGTTACAGTACATAAAAAAACAATGTCTTCCCACACTATTATAATGTGTGGCAAATATTCAATAGTTAGATGTGGCTTAAAATATTTAGTTTTACTAAAAATTAATGACACTTTGAAACATTTCCATTTCTTTTAGTGACTAAACCTACTTTGCAGGCAGTCAGCGTTCAGCAGCTCCTGGCATTTCTCATGAACTTTGACCCCACACTCTGCGCAGCGCATGCCCTGCCGAGCGATGCCCCACAGCAGACCCTCGCACTCGTAGCAGTAGGTAGGCGTGGTGGCGGTCCACACCTCGAAATTGTGCGGCGTGGTGCAGGAGATGGGGTAGATCAGAGCCTGCAGAGTCTTCTTGTAGACGTGGTTCTTCTGTTGAAGCAGTAAAAGAAAAAAAGTGATGAAAAAGTTTGATCAGAAACTACAACAACCCTTTCATTATACAGGCAGCGTTTCCTCTACAAATGTGTGCAAAACTTTGCTGATATCCCGCTACTGTTGAAAAAACACTATTTCCCAATTGTGGCGATTTGGCAAACTTGTTCTGGAAATGTCAAAATATTGCACAATTATTTGGTTTATGGAAACACATCTTATGAAATGGAGGGAAAATGATGCATGGTTTGGGAATAAAAACCTGAAAAATGTACAAATATTCAGAAAACGCTGAACCAAACTCATAAAATCCCCTCAAAATATGGTGAAATTTGGGGTTGTAACATGAATATCTTGCACTGTGCTGTAGAGTGTTGTGTAAATCCCTTTGGGAAATCTTTAGGAATCACAATTTCAGTCCAATCAGCAGGATAATTGCTTTAAACATGGAGCAAATGTGGTTGAAATCCAACAGCTGTCATTGCTCTGCATCAAAATGGCATCAAATGAAGAGAAAGAACAGTCATGTGCACCACCAAGAACCTCAAAAGGTGAAAGGTCAGCTGCAGAGATGAAGGTTCAATGATCGGAGAGTTTAGTTTCAGTCTCCCACGGAGAAATGTGCTAATGGGAGCAGAGAATGCTGAGCACCAGCAGCAGGTGGTTGTTAGTGTCTCTGCACACACAGCGAGACGCAGACTTCTGGACAACGGCGTCGCAGGAAGAAGAACAGCAAAGAAAACGCTACTGTCCCCAAAAACATGGAGGACAACATGCTTCTGCTGACAGATTTAAACGAGAAAATCATTTGTCCTCTGAAGAAAAGGTCAAGATCCACCATGAGTTGTGGATGGTGTCAATAGTTAAGATCCCTGATGAAATTATAGTGTTTGGATGCTTCTTATCCCAGAGAACTGGTTTTTTTCTCCCTGACTGTGAACAGAAACCTGCTGAATAAAGAGCAGAAAAATCAACAGAAATCTCTTCCAATCCAGGAGCAATCTGATGATTATCTCTGGCTTTTCCAGCTGCGTTTTCATTAAAATTGCTAGGCACATTTTAAAGGCTTTATGCTTCCTTGAACAAGTTAGGACAGGTTTATGGTTTGCACAAAACAAGTTTGTTACATTTTTTGCACAAAATCATTCTTAGACAATACGATTTTAGTTTGATCTTTTTAGAATGAACTATTCTAGAATCTTCTGTCACGTTAAATCCAATGAACTGCTGCCCCCCTAACTCAACATTTACATCCGCATGTAAAAATGGTTGCAAACAGACGTGCAATAACACAACCAAACATCTTTGAAAAGCAGAAGTGGAGCCTCCTGCACAACCAACGAAAATGCAGCAAGTGGTTTGTGGATGGCAAGTCAACAACAAAACTGACCAAATGCAGCACAGCTCCTCTTGGGCTGCTAGGAAACAGGCTGAACCTGTCAGAGTTTCATGTCTTTGGTAAGGTACAGTGGATGGGAACATTTATTGCAGCAGAAATTATTTAGTAAATTTATTTCCAGCTTCCCTTTGGTAAATTAACTCTTTTTTGGAACAAACACTTGAAGAAAGCATAAAAGCTTTTTTGTGAAATTCAGAAAGTTACTTTTAACTAAGAGAGTTAAACTCTGGATTTTTTGTCCCATATTTTATTCTTCTCAGCCAATTTTCTTATTTTTGCTCACAATTAACAGGATAAATTACTTACAGAAAATTTAGATTTGAGGCTCAGGTTATTAAAATAAGAATAAGTCTATATTTACCATAAACAAGGACTTGAGGCATAAAGAGATGTTCTTTTATCTCATTTTATTCCCAGTTTCACCTTCAGAACCTTGCAGCTCTTCTCCACTAGATTGTTTTCTCCTACATGACATAGACTAACCTACTTTGTGCACCTGAATTATTAATGTTTCTTCCAATGTAAAATGTAATCATTATTATAAATTGACAAATTACAGCGCTGTCAGCACAAAGCAAACCGTAAGAATTATGGAGCCACACTTTGGATCCATAACGCTGACTCAGCATTTCCAACAAATTATGAACAGCTTGGTTACAGGAGACACACAGTCGAAATGAAAGACTGAGTAAAAACGTTTAAACAAGATAAATGAGATAAACTACTCACAAGCTCTTCATCTTTTAAGGAGGTCCGAGTGGCCAGAGTGTAGTTCAGTCTGGCCTTCCTGGACTGAATCATGGACTGGAAACAAAACCAAAGTTAGAAATCAGGAATTCACACCAACACACAGTCATACACTGTCAAGATTAAGTTAATTTGAAGAAATTCTTGTTTTGATGATTGATTCTTTTATGTTTGAAGGTGAAATTATAAAAACATACAATAGGCAATTTCCTTTTGTCTTCCGGTTTTTCTTTTAACAAAACCATTTCAGGGTTTATGCAGGTTAAACACATTTTAAGACTTTTTAAGACCTTTAGACCTATAGCCTGGCAAACACATACAAGAGAAACGCAGAGGACCAAAACTCTGCCTTTTCTCACATAATCAAAATGGCGTATGGCACTCCAGCTAGTTGGCAATGTAGCTATATGCTAACCCCTAAAGACTTCTTTGTGATAAGAAATATGCTAGGTGGTTAGCAAACTGTCAGCTAGATAGCTAGCAAGCAAGTATTAGCATCTTTTTAAGACCTACGATTAACATATTTAAGGCCAACTTACATTTTCTTTAATGAATTTAAGACATATTAAGGCCTTGATTTTAGATAAATTAATGTAAGATTTTCTAGGGATGTGTGGAGACCCTCCATTTCCTTCCCTGAAATGTTTGACACAGTTCTCAATTTAAATATAGATAAAGTAAGTAAAAAATCCAAATGAGCTTGAAAACTTTAACTTTAATAGGTGGAAATAAATAAAAATATTATAGGAATCTTATTACTTAGGCTAATATCTGTTAACCTTTTGATGTGCAGTCGGTTTGGAGCGGATCTTGGGAGCTTTTCTTTATAAATCTTTAAGCAACATGAATGAAACCTCAAAAGCAGTTTTTGATGCTGCAACGACTCTTTGATGCTGCGTCACACCGGTGAAACGCATCAGACATTTTAAACCCAACAGCACAGGCTGTCAGGAACCATTAAAGCAAACTGCCTCATGGGTTGGTAATGAATTTCTTCTACTGGAATAAACATGTGATAATGAAGGAGAATCAATAGGTGGTTGAGATGTGTAATAGTATTCGGTATTGTGCTGCTGATGTTAATTAAAACCTTTACATCTAAAACTGAAATCAAGCAGAGGGCCTTTTGCTTTTCTTTATCAGTCCAGTTCAGTTAGTGAACACAACACAAAAAACCCTCTACAGCTGATTTTATTTTGTGTTTGCTTATGGGTCTGCATGCTGGTACAAAATACGATTTCACACTAGCAGACTGGATTTCAAACCAAACCCATCAAACCTGCAGACTAAAGCAAATACAATCTCACTTGTCTTTTACTCACCATGGCCTGAGCGGCGACAATCACAGGGAGAGAACGTGAGCAAAGAGAGGAAGAAAAGAGAGCTTAGAATCTCACATGCTTTAGCCTTGACAATTGTTCCATTTACTTTTGATTTCAATCACAAAATATCAGCCTGAATATTCTTTTTTATATCTGTATGAAAAGAGAAACAAACAAAAAAATCTTCACAAACATAAATTTATATTGAGAAGACATATGACTTCCCTGATGTATAACAAATCCTGACAGGTTAATGTGAAAGTGCTTTTAATCATTTTTCCTGTATCTTCTCTTAAAGGGTCAATCACTTCACTTGACTGAATTATTTTAGGTGTGTAAACGTTAAAAAATTATATTGACTCAACATAGCATTCATTCTGCATAGCCTGTAATTGTGCTATATGGCTCATTAATTAGAGTAACCAGCTTCATATTAGAAGCTCACAGTGACTAATATCACTAAAAAATATGCATGAATGGAGGTATAGCTTGCAGATATTTATACAGATGGTTGCTAAGAAACCTTCTTCTTACTTTTAAGTATTTTGCACCACTTGGTGATGGTATAAACACCCCAACAGGAATCATTGTTTCATTGTGGTAAAACAACTACTTGATTGGTGTTAATATGAAATAAAAATGTTCTTGTTTTACTTTAATACAGAAACTGCTCAGTTAGTGTAACAGAATAATTTTCTGGTCATTTTCAAGTATCAAACCTATTTGGTTCCAGTTAAGAAATAGCAGTAATGGCCAAAGCTAACTAAAAAGCTAACAGCGCTAACCCTAAAACGCTAATAAACATTAGTTCTGCTAATGCTAAAGTACGACACCAACATGGTATAAGGTAGAAGCTAATGCTAAATGCTACACAAACATAATATTTTGTAGATGCTAATGGTAAAGTGCTACACCAACATATTTAGCAGAAGCTAAAGCTAAAGTGTTGACTCCCACCATGTGTCAATGACACCACATGTGTTATATCACCTACAAGGTCAACTTTGTTACTGCACAAGTATTTGAACGTTTTAGATTCAGTAAAGTGATTCTTTGGAACAGATCTTTCCCTCATGGAGTTTTGCTAACTCTGTTGCGGATTGGTGAGGACACAGATGTCAAACTTTATCCAACTGAAAGTTTACATAACAGCCAAGTAACATTTATCTGGAAAATAAATTTAAAGGATGCTAAGAGGGCTAAAGGTTTTCAAAGTTAGCAGAAATGCTAAAGCTTGTATTAAACCCGCTTGGTTAGCATTAGGGAACATTTCCTGGTTCAGTTTAGGTGAAGAAATGATTCTTTAATTTGTTAGGAAAACATTTCTGGGGTTTATTTAAATGTTTTATGACGTGGTCAGAATTAGCAATAAAGATTTACACCTTCTCACTTAACGCTGAAATAAATGATTCTCTTTGATGGCCTCATAAAAACAAGCCACAGTATAAAGAATTAAATTTAGATTCAATGTCACAATTTTTCACCAATAATATAAAAATTTAAATTAATTTCAAGTTGTTTCCCAGAAGGAGGATGAAAACATGTTACTGTCTCTCTTTTCTAACAGTATTTTTTCTCCAAATATAAATTTAATCAGCGGAGTTTTGACTTAGTGCAGCAAATTTTTATTCAGTGAATTTCAAAACTGTCAAAGGAAGCTATAAAAAGTATTGATGGGATAACTCACCAGTTCACTAACAAGAGGGATAGGCCTCTTCTTGCGGAGGTCTGGCATGCTGTCAATGCCAAATGGTGTGTTTTCCCTTCAACGAATGAATAAATAACAGAAAAAATACATAAAGACAGAATTAACTTTGTACCGTTTACTCAAGCAAGCACACATAAAACCTTTACAGACCCCGGCTTGGCCCACGGCTGCTTGCTGAGGTCACCGTCTTGTGTTTGGCTCTGAAATAGAAGGTCATAGGTCATGCATTAATTAAGTTAAAAGCGAAAGTTTGATTTAAGGAGAAGGGAGCATGCAAATGCAAAAGTATGAGATAAAAAGGAAAGTGTGTTGGTCGAGTTTCAGTTCTGCATGCCAAGTACATTTCAATCAATCATTTTTTACTGATTTGTGAATATTTACATTGAAGGAGATGATAAAAAATAAGATTTCTGTAGAGAGTCCTATTAAGGACAACATTGTGTCCATCAATGCTACTTTTAAAAATAAAGTAGGTATAGTCAGGGGACTACTAGGATCAGCATAAACATAGCAACAGCAGAAAATGAACCACAGAACAACAAGATAATTTTAAGCCGGTTGGTTTTTAGGTGACCTGATCTCCATCTTGACTCCCATCTGTAAAACAGCGAGACAGAAACACACAGAAGAGATAAAAACAGTCATTGACCAGCTTGATTCATTGTGTAAAAACAACAGCGTTACAGTTTAAAAGCGGCACCAACGCTGAGTTTTTCGACAAATGGGGTCTGAGGTCATAAATGTTTCATTAACATGTATAGTTCATCATGAAAATGACTCCTAATATTTTCCCCGATCCCCGGTCTTTAATGTCCGACTTGCTTTCCGAGGAGATAATTAATGTTTTCTAATTCTGCAAATGGATCCTGCTGACGCCTTGGAGAGGAGCAAGGGAGTCCTGAGTGGCAGCTGATACATTACTCACAAGTGGGTAGAAATTATCAATCCAGAATAGACCATGGTACAATAAAATATCCCGGGGAACTTTAGACAAAAAGCAATAACTGCCAATCTCTAAATGGGTACCAGAGACAGTCCCTTTATCTGATCAGAAATTATCAAAGACCCGGTGTCAAAAAAGGTCAATCAATCACCTATCAGAGCCGCAGACAGAGAGCATTAAATACATCTACAGCCCTGTTCAAAAAGTTTCAAACTGACCCTATTTTCTTTGGTTTTCACCTTCTAATAGAAAAGGTTTCTGGCAATCTTTTAAAGTGGTTTTGATCGATAGATTGCCAAGCTTCAGTCCATTTCTGACCCTTTTTACAGATTTCTCTTTATTGTTAAAGCCAATTAACGCCAACCTAAAAAGCGTCCAGGCTTTAAAATGCTTCCATAGATAAACCTATTTTTGTAAGAAGTAACTCTCAGGTACAGCTTAAATGATAGTTTTATCTGTCCTTCACTTGACCAGTGGACAAGATTCTGTCCTGATTGGGCGCAAAAACTGAAGATGAAATGTAAACAGGCAATCAAACTTTAAAAGATTAAACAAAACCACAAAAAATATAGCTTAAGAGTTGTACACCTCTGCTGTATGACTGAGATACCGAGATGCTAAAGACCACGGAGAATGGTGGTTCAATTTTACACTTTCCTAGTTTCCCTGGTTCAAAAAACTTATTATAAAAAGGGTAAATACAGCTGAGTTCTTAGCAATCACAAAGACAGGATGACCAGAGGTAAAAACAATGGCTACCTTGTTCCATTTCCTCCTGGGAGAAGGTGGACATGGTCATACTGACAAGGTTGCGTCTGGTCTCCCTCTTCTCCCTCAGAATCTGCTGAAAACTCCTCAGACACTTCAACTTGCGTTCATCAATCTGTGTAACTTCTGTTGATGGCTCTGCCTCATCTCCCTCTGATTTGACCTCCAAGCCTCCAGGAATGTCAGCTGTAGGCTGGTCTGGTTCCTCCAGTGCTGCAGGTTCACCAGCCTGGATTGAGGCTGGCAAAGATACTGCAGTGATGTACTGGGAAAGCTGCTCCTTATCACTAACATCTGCTGGGTCTTTTGAAATCTTTTCAACTAAGCAATCTCCAGGTAGGTCTGTAAGGCCTTTAGGTACTTTTGTCCTTCTGACTACAGAGTCAAGATCCAAAGATTGTTCTTCAAAACTTGATGGGACCTTGTTCCAATAAGGAGGACTTTGGCAAGTCTTTAAGGGCGCCAGTGCAAGGCTTTCGGTGGTTTTCACATCTAAAGGCTCCACTGGAAAATTATTAGACTTTCGAGTAGTACTATTTTTGGATAGCTCATCAAAAGCATGAGCATAAGTACCATCTTCGTGGAATTGGTAAGAAGTTTGTTCTATATATTCCTCGTAGGATCTCTTTAAAGGCAACTCATCAGAAGGCATTGAGAGTTCAAAGTCTCCAGGATTTACCTCAACAGGTCCTTCAAGCTTGCGTAGCGCACCCCGCAAAGCAGACCTGAAATCAAGCACAGCTCGCCCTAAGCGTTTGACAGTTAAACCTCCAGCAGGGACATCTGCAGTACCAGGATCAGAGAGTCGGTTTTCCCAGCTTCGACTGCTGTAAGGTCTTACAACTCTATCTCCAGAGACACCTGAGAGTCCCTCTGTCCAGGTCATAGCAGAAGTCTCTTCATAGCTTAAATAGGCTTCGGTTTCACTGTTTGTTGTGAAGGTCAGCTCATTTGTTTGATCAAACTCAAATTCCTCTGCTTCCCCATCATGCACCTCAATTGAATGGTAACCGGAACTTTGAGGGTAGGATAAATCAGTAGAATATTCATACCCAATGGACGAGCTTCCAATGCTGTTAGCAGTTGGATCGTTACTCCTGGACTGACTTTGAGGCCGTCTCAACCGTGACTGCCGTTCCTTCCTGCTTGAAGTGCTGGCAGGTGAGTTGTAATGCTTTCCAGAGCTAACAGAGAGAGGATCTGAGTGTCCTGTGGATGACTGTAGAGATGTACCATATCCTCCTGCTCCTCTGTAGTGATCCCAGTGTCCAGCTCCTTCACGGTAGTGAGAAGTCCTTCTGGCAATGTCCTCTACAGCCCGGTCCCTGAGGTAAGTGCTATCCTTATGCCACTTAGACTCTCTACTAACACTGTGTGGGGGTATAGTGTTCGCCCATTCTCTCTCATCACCAGCTCTTTGCTCCTTTCGTCCAAGACTAGATAATTGCCCTGGTAAGTCATACTCAGACTTTGAACTATGGCCAGAAGACAAAGAGCTAGTGCTTGGAAAATCTTGGCAGTTTCCATGGTCAAGCAAGCTTAAGCTAAGATTTCTTGCTGTTGCACCTTCTGGTATATCTGAACTATGATCAGAAGTATCGTCAGCGTCCTCCTGTTCCTGATGATCAGCTGTTGAAACAATTTGGGACACTTTAGACCCTTCTAGCCTTGTTGGCAGTCGGACCCCATGTATACTGTGGTGCTCATCACCTGGCTGAACACAGTCAAGATCTGACTTTGCTACTGGGCTCCCTAAGCTACCATAAGCACTGACAGGCCTTCTACGTGTGGCGGATCCATTTTTGCTTCCTGACCATGTACTTGTACCGCCTTTGTTGCTAGAACGAATGCCTTCGATTTCCATTAAAACAGCATCTACACATGAGGATACCTCCTCAACCGAGCCCCGCACTGAGCTCAGGTAATCCCTGAGGTCTGAGATTTCCTCTTGGATCTTGTTGATGCCCCTTAGCTCTTTCAGAATATGGTCAATGATGGCACTCGACGTCTCTTCTTTATCTTCATCATCTTCCAGAAGTGTATTTGGTAAAGCTCTGTTAAAGTTGCAGTCCAAACAGTCACCAGCAGAATACGGTCTTTTGGGCCGAATGCGAGGGGCAGTAAATTCTCGTGTTCCTGATGCAAACTTTGTCCCATTCATGTCTGGGCTGACTGGACTGTAAAGTGGGATTGGTTGGACGTCTTCTGGAGGTTCCCGGAGTCCACTCTCAAAGGATATCCGTTTTTGACTTCCTTGGGATCTGGAGCTCTTATGTTGTAAAGTGCAAGGTATTCTTATGCAACCCTCTCTGTTCAGCTCCACTTCTCCCACACATGGTGGCTCTGATACCACCTCATGTCGTTTGATGATTGAAGCTTTTGGGGGGAAGGCTTCGGCCCTTGGGGTAACCTTCGGATACATGCTTCGGAGCTCTTTTCTACTGTCAGCTGCCTCCACCTCTTCTTCCTCCTGTTCAGGGCCTGGATAATAGAGGTGGGATTCGGGGACATGGTGGTCTGCAGACCCTTGCAAAAGACGATGAATTTTGCCACGGATAACTAGTGCTACTTTGGGATTTGGAGCTCTCTTTTTAGGTGGGTGAGTTTTGGATTTTGCCCCACTTTTAGGAGAAACTCCTGCTCCATGTTGTCCATTGAAGCGATTTCTGGAGAACATTTTCTCATGAAAGCAAATTATATTCACCTAGTCTCCCACATTGTTGGTGGGACATGTAGTCAAAGTTCTTGCAGTACCATAGTTCAATATTAAAATGTTTCCAAATAGCTAAAAACCAAATGTCAGCAGTCCATAGCTATAGAGAAAAGAGAGAGAATAAAATAAAACATTATCCAGGTCACTTTATTACCTTGAAAAAGACAACACCTGAGGTTTAAATTACTTGCTTGAAGAAAGTCGACCATTCTTGTTGTTATCAAGTAAACAAATTCCAACAAAGATGTAATTTGTCAAGCTTATGAGTTTAAAAAGTGTTTAAAGTACTGGAAAAATACAGATATTTTACAGCTTTTACTTTGGTTTGTGCATATATTCCTGTGTGTTCTTTTTACAACACATTTCCCATCTTTGCCATGAAAACAAAAACTATTTTCAAATATACTGATGTAAGTTTTAATGAGTAACTGGCCCTACCCTCCTTTTGCTTCAATGCTTGGGTTATTATCACATAACATAATTTGAGTTGTTGTGGTCTCATGTCTTAAATTGTAAATGTTTGCAAATACATCTGGAGAGAAAATCAAGTAAAGGTTGGAAAGACAAAAGGCGATCCTTGATCTATAACCTTGATATTTTTAACTCATATTCAGGACTGAATAAGCCTTTAGGATGAGAGATGAAATGCCCGGTTACCTTCCACTTAGGGTTGTACTTTAAACGTTAAATAACATTACAACATGTGAAGGTCAGGCTATAAACCGTCTCCAGGTTGAATCGACCTCTTGGAGCTCAATGACCATAACAGAGCAGATGGGCCATGATTAATTAAACCTAAAAGCAAAATTCATTGGATGAACATTTAAGGCTCTCGTCTTTATGTTCAATGGGGAAAAATTTGTTTTGGTCGGGCATGTTCCTGTATCCTCAACTGTAACAAAGAACCTATTGCTGTTCAATTAAAATTGCAAACATTCTTGGAGGAACAATAAACTGTAAAATGAAGATTGTAAAACTGCTCCTGGATATCTGGACATGATTAAATTGGATTCCCTCCTCACGTTTCTACCTCGCAGGCTTAAACAGATATTCAGTCACAGACGCATAAAAGATCACACCTTAAAGTTCAAATTCATTCTAATACAAAACTAACACAGAAACTGTTGATTTACCTGAGAGAGTTTGAGGTTTCAATCATCAAATCTTACATATTCAGTCATTTTTAATTTATTTCAATAAGCTTCAATCAGTTTGGCCTGAAATAAATCAGTTAATCGCATGATACATTAAAACAAGTTCAGTCATTTTTATTTGAATTGTGTGTTGTTTTTCTCTTTTCTTCAGTTTCTTGTTTTGGTCTCAACCATTTATCCCAATAACTTCTGTTATGGTGACAGGCCTATGCACCATGAAAACATCATACTTTAAATATCACGGTGTAAAAAAAGTGATCTTCTAAGAGCAGCAAGTAAATAATATATTTAGCCAACATGAAGACTTATACATATTCCAAAGACAATTTAAGTTTAGTTACCAAATAAATGAACATTTATGGAGAAACATGACGATAGTTTTCTGAGCCTGGCTTCTCACACAGCAGAGAACTGATTACTGGAGCTGCAGGTCGAGTTGGAAAGGCTAACTGGGTTAGCTATCAAAATTTATCAGACAAGCAAAGAAGTCTGAAATGTATCCACTGGCCAGTATGATCCAACCTCCACCTTTAATAATAAAGAGCATACTCAGTTAAATAAGACATTGTCTGAGAAACTGGCCACTTCAAATCTCTAAAAGTATGGAAAAATATCTTACATATCAAATGATTGATAAAACTGGTAAAGCCTGAGCTAGAAATAGAGGAGCAGCTCAGTGGACGGACCGGAGTGATTTATTGCTCTAAACAACTTTAAATCAACTGTGAAAGATGCTCAACTCCATAAACATTGACTCCAAGGTCTGTGAGCAACTGAAATGAACCACAAACAAATGGATCTGTAATTTCAACTATTTCAAGCCTATGAGGCATGAAAATGAGAAACCTCTCACACTACAGGTCCCAAATTACAGCCCAACGTTTACATGTCAGCTGTAAATGCCATCATCTTCGTGGATGTATTTTTTCTTACTAAAGGTTTAAATGCCATTTTCATCACCTGAAACCATAAAGTAATAAAAATAGAGAAGTTGAAATTTAAACTTTTGACATTTTTATTAAAAAAAATGTTTTTTTTCTAGCAATTTTCAAATTAAAAAATGTTCAAGATTACTCTCAATTTTTTTAAGTTTTTGGATGAAAATGATCTTTTTTCCATCTATAATAGATAGAAAAAACACACCACTGTGGTCATGAGACGACATTAACAGTTTTCAGACATTTAACAACCTTTTCAGTCTGCATTTTATTAACTTTTATTTTTTGCATTGTTTAAAAACCTTTAACGCTCCATGTTCTCAAATGTTTTATATGTTAAATAAATAACTGCCCGTATATATATGTTATATGTGTATAACATATATATTATATATATAACATAATATGTTTCCATCCAACTGTGAATTTTAAGAGAACTTTTAAAATGTTGAAGAAATAAAAACATGCCTAACTAGAAACAACTGGCCGTGTTTCCATCTGTTTGGCGTGAATCTACCAGGTTACGCTAATTCTGTCTGATGTTTAGCACGTTAACTTTTTTTTCTGACAAGCCAAAAGCTCAAAAACACAAGAAACTGTAAAAAGTTTTTTGCAAAATTGAGTTTATTGTTTTAATTTTGCCGTTTCCATCAGTCTCTTCTAAGAACGTTGATGGTAACACAGTTAATGCTAAATAAATGAAACGGGTTTATAAAAGTGTTTAATCCATTCTGACCAACCAAAGCAGCGATCAGCTGCCTACTGGAGGTAACGCGTCTTGCCTAGTTTAATACTGGCATTCACACTCATTAGTTTGAAGAATAAGGAAAATGTAATAAACTGTTTAGACACAAACAGAGCTTCTAATAACCAGAACAGTTTCTATGAAAGGCAGAATAAAACAATTATGTTTGAGTGAAATTATAATATTTTCCAGTTTAAACAGCCATAACAAAAGCACTTATAGAGTCGATTCCAACTATCTGCCTCTTCACCATGGAAACTGCAGCCTGGCTGGGTTTAACAGAGCTAAGGGCTCTTCATTAGACCAATAAGACTTTAAAAAAAATCAAGCAGGTGTAATTAAAAATAATGACCAAAGCTTGAAAATGAAGCTCTCTGTGGTGGAACCTCTTGTGTCGCTCTGTCAGTCACAGTAGACTGAACTGTATCCACTGCTGCCTCAAAAACCAGAAATGAACCTGAATAAATTAGAAATTATGTCCTGAACTCTTTTAATTTGGATGATCGAAGTTTAAACAACCTTTTCTCTTTCTAAAACTGGGCTCAACACTCATTTTGTGTCAGAATCAGAGACTTTTCCCCACTTTATCCCCTGCTGGGTTGGTGGGGAGCAGCTGGCTCACGGCAGGTTGGGAAGCTGCATCATCGCCATCTAAGCCCGGCTGATTAGTGAGCTCCAGGGAGAACGGACCGGCGCCGTGGCCTGGTCTGTACCCACATCAGCACCACAGACCCTCTGACCCCATTATTACAGGAAACCTACAAATTAGGGATGCAAGTTACGAGTTCGTTTAAAGCTGATTGATAAGTGAACATTTTCTCCAACGCCTGCGTTTTTCTTGTTTCAAGATGGCCGACTGCCTTTTCATAACACAAGTTGCAAAATTTTT
This sequence comes from Phalloptychus januarius, assembly GCA_902982915.1. NCBI lineage: Eukaryota > Metazoa > Chordata > Actinopteri > Cyprinodontiformes > Poeciliidae > Phalloptychus > Phalloptychus januarius. Next base: position 736,281 of record CADWAE010000482.1, read on the forward strand.
CATAATATGCTGAATTAAAAATAAAATAATTAAATTTTGACATTATTTTGTGTGAGCTGGATTAAATACTGACTGAGTAAACAGAAATTTTTGGTTTTCTTACACTATTAAACTTAGATTTATAAAATAGGAACCAGGAGGTCTAATGGAGACAAAGGAGTAAATTTCCGCCAGAAAACTAATTTTTTTTAAGAAAAACAAGTAAATTTGAAAAGTAAAAATATTGCTAGAAAAAAAACTCAGAAAATTTTAGATTAATCTTAGAAATTTTCTAGAAAAATCAGGCAGATTTCTGAAATTTTAACAGTTGAAAATCTTGCACTTTTATAAATTTTTTAAGTTTTTGGAATTTTCAGCAATAAAAGAACGAGACATTTCTAGTTAGTCGACTGCACAGATGTTAGTAACTAGTTACATTTACTTGAGTAATTAATTTTTTAAAAAGTAATTTTAGGAATATTTTCTCTATGCTGTTTTTTTCCTTTTACTTCAATAATTTTATTATAAAGTATTTCTGCTCTTACTTGAGTAAAATTTCTGGATTTTCTTCCCACTGGATGAAAAACAAACACGTTTTAACCAAAAATTCACCAGACACAGACCTGAAGTTTTTGATAAAGTTTATAAGTTTTTTATTGAAAGAAACTGATTTGGAAAAATGTTCTTTTGTTGATTTTTGTTACTTATATGAATTATTTTCACTTTGGTCATTAAAATACCAGAATTTTCACTTAAGTTTACATTTTGGTCTGTCTGATGATGTAATTTTAAAACATTAAATGATTGATAATTTGACTTGAGTAGATTTACAAATACTTTTTTTTACTCTGACCCAATAAAGTTCTTTGACGGCTACTTTTCACTTTAACTTGAGTAAAAAATGCTAAAGTAGTGATTATTCTTACTTGAGTAAAGTTTTTGGGTTATCTGCCGCCTCTGATCGACTGGAACAAATTTTAATCTAATAAACTACGAATCGACATTGAATTAGCATCGCTAATACAATTAGAAAGCATATGTCCTTCATACTATTCAGCTCAGTGCATTTTTCCTTTTTATTTACATCTTCTTCTTGGCAACAATCCCCAAATAATTTCAAGTTGGACTCGACCCAAATGGAGGTGCTTATACTCTGGGAGATGTTCCAAGTGTCTGCTTTGGTGCCAAGACTCATTTTAGAGATTTGCTCCTTCGTCTTGTTGAGAACAGAGTAACGCAGCTCCTATGCATTCACGGCGCAGAATAAAAGGAGCAAGGGAGGAATGGGATGCCGGCTTGCTTGGCCGTTTTCCAAATACACATCTTTAACTTGCTGGAATGAGCACTTCCCAAATTACAGTGGATCAGGTCGATTACTCCCCGTTCTCGTAACCCGTCTATTAATAAAACCCTGTTGCACTAGAAAAGGAAAACTAAATTATCGCCTCATGTTTTAAGTCTTCTGATTTCATCTTTCCTTTTCACAAGTGGAAATATTATAACTTTCCTGTGACCGTAAAGCTTCAGCGTTTATGATTTGATCCTTGCGGCAATAAATTCTTGGCAATTTAGGATTTAAATAAAGGTATAAAAATCGAAGTTTGTTGGAAGAATTAAGTGAGAAATGTAATGAAAGCTTGTTTGGCTGTAAGCCCTGAAGACACTGAAGGACGGAGAAAATGTTTGAGTAAAACCTTCAGGTCAAGCTTTTAGAAAAATCACCAATCTGCCAACAATCCTTGGTAGACATGATGTTGTTTTTGGTTCTACAGTCCCATTACGAGTAAAAGGCAGTTATTATTAATAAACTATGAGTGTTTGTTCAGAGTGAAGGTCGTTCTTACAGATTCTGCTTCAGTCCGCCTCAGCATTTGGTTTTCAGCTGATGGATAAAAGGTGTGCAGACCTTCATTCAGATCTGGCTACAAGTTGTTTCTCATCCACTAACAGCATGTCTTATCATGCAGTCACTGGAAATAGTGAATCAGCCAATCACGTGGCAGCAACTTAAAGCTTCTGGAAGAAACAGAGACCACTTGTTGGAATTTAAACAGAGATTAAAAATGGAGAAATATTTCAGATGATGAAAAGGCAAACCAGGATCAGTGCCTCCAAATCTGAGGGTCTTGAGCCGTAAAAAGGGTAGAGTGCCTGTTCCGGGTCGGGGAATCCTGCCCCTGACCCGAGGAGTTTAAATAAGGCTAAGAATAGATTATGACGGGAATTTATTGATGCAGCATATTGAAATGACAGACACAAAGTCCAGCGCTCCTCTGACCCAAACATCTGGTCTTTGTCCCGCCCCCACAGCCAATGAACCAATCAACAGCTAACTTCAAACCGGCCCTGTTTGGCCGGCCCGATTGGAACCGCAGCTCTCGGGGTTCCAAGGAGCCGGGTGGTACCGGGCTGGAATCGCTAATGCAAAAACTCTCGGCCCTACTTTGAAGCCAGGCCGACCCGGATCGGCCTGGGTCCAGCTGTGGAGTACAAAACAGGCTTAAGTCCACCCAGGCGTTTTGCGTAGCTGAACTGTTGCCATGGAGATGAAAGGACTTCTCAAACATGCATGAATGAATCACTCCAGCAACACTCCAGGTTTGTTTATGATGAGGGAATCATATCATAACGTGATGCAAAGCTCCAAAAACTCAGTTTTACATAACATGAGAGTCTGATTTTAACCATTTCCACCATCTGTTTCTTCCCTCTGCTCCTCAGGAGAGCCTGGATTTATCCTGCACACATTCTCCTGTTGCCTTGCTTCAAGCCTCATTTATTAAGAGTTTACACACATGTCATATTTGGAAGTAAAATTATTGAATCACAGTTATTTAGAAAGTTATAACTTGATAAATTACAATAACATATCTGCTGTCTCTATAAACTACAAATGCCTCTTTAAATTTAAATGTACTTATTATTTCTCAAAGGCCTGTCATGGTAACAAATTTTGACGATAAATTGTCTCAGAAGTTATTCAGATAAACAATTATACTGTTGTTGACAGCAAATAAAATGAATTATTTAGTCTGTAAACAAAATTGTCCTTCAAAAAAAGGCTAGGAGAGTAAAGCTGCAGACTTTACGATCCAGTTTTGATTGAAAGAGAGGAAAAAAAAAAGAGAATTTATTGAGCTTGTTTTAATTCATCATGCGATTAATTGATTTATTAGGTTTGCGACAGTCCTAAGTCCCACATACTGACTCTGCTTTGACCTTAAATATGCTAAACAGAGCAGCGTTTTGGCCTATAACTCCAGATGAATGATGAATTCATAAAGCTGCCTAAGAAATTGTCCTTCCAGGAATCAGATTGAGCTCAACAATTTCGCCAAAGCCTTTTTCCATAATGGCTTTCTCTCTGCCTGGTCCAAGCCTTGTAAAAGCTCCACAGCAGGGTCTCTTTTCAAAAGGCTGTACGTTTATTGATCTGTGTTTTAAATGCACTCCTGTAACCAGGCAAACAAATTCTGCCTGGTTGAATCCAGGCTGTGAATCATAAAGAACCTAAAGCGGACGACTAACTGCACCGTGTGTCTGCATTACACAGTGGATCCATTTAAAAGCTCCAAAGATGAATAAAACTATTGTTCAGTGAAGATCCTTTTCATTTTGCTGAACTTATAGAAATCTGGATTGAATATTAAAATGTACAAACGCACAAAACAGCAGCTTAAAAAATCAGTTAATCACAAAGTCCAAAACTTAAATCTATATCCAGGTTTGTCTTGTCAAATGCAGAATTTGAGTAAAAGCATTCATAACTTCAACCATGAGTTGCATGTAGTGGAATTCATGTTAAAACAGGCAGAGAAAGCGATTGTAGTTGCAGCAGCTATGAAAAGCAAACATTACAACTCAATTTTTTGTTAAAGTTTCCATTTGTTCCTAGAAAAATAACAAGTAATCAGCAGACTTCTGCTAAATACAAGTTAGATACAGTCTCTTCAAGTATCAAAAATCAGAAAGTGCATATTTGCTTTTTGTACAACGAGCATGAAATTATGTTAGTGACAAGGAGTGCCTGACAAAAAGTAAACACCACCGTTAGGGGGAGGCTTAATTCAGAAGAAAAGAGTGACAGCTAGAAGAACAGCAGGCAGCTGGCTGAGAGGACAAAGCCCAACAGCAGCTGTTCGACTCCGAAGCAAAACGGATAACAATGACGGGCGGTAATTTAAAGAGTAAAGAGAAGACAAAAGCGATCCAAAGATTTTCTCTCTTTACCAGCAAAAGCTAATGCAGAATTAGTACAATTCAGAAACATGGCGGTTAACACATGGTGGTTGTGGTTCTGTTTAAATTTCACAACACAAAAAGAAAAAAAGATGAACAGAACCTTTCAGCAGTGCTTGGATAGAACATCCAACATGCTAACATGTTAACATGCTAACAAGCTAACGTGGAAGAACAAGTGTCAAACAGACGGTTAGCAAGCTAGGAAGCTCCAAACCTACAAGAATTAGTTCAAAGGTCAACTCAAGCAAAAGCTCTCAGTTAAATGGAGAAATATGGATGTATTTTAAGGCAACGTGAATAACATTAATCCAAAAGCAACATTTTGTAACATACAGTTTCTGAGACATGACAAAATGTAATGTTTATTGCTTGGCTTATATTTGTGTTGTTTTTCTGGTGTAAAGTTCAGTCAAAAACCTTGTTGCTGACATGTACTATAAAAATAAACCTGACCTGCCTATTAATAAGAAATGCTGCCACCTGTAGGTGGGAGTTAGCATCACTTAAACCCAATGTTTCATGAAAAAACGTGATGCTTGATTTTGTATGAACTTCCACAGAAAACTGGAGCGACTGATTAATATGTACTTCATGAGTGAAAGTGACACTGAAATGTGGCGTCATGCACCTTCTGCCACATCACATCAGCTCAAACGAGCTTCCTGCCAAATTTACGTTTTACATAACATCTATATGACAAATCCATTTCAAGGGCCCTGATGCCTAACCTTGGTGTTCGGCACATAAATTCAAACGTGTTAATTTTAAAAACAAAGTCATGAGTCTTCAAGTACAAAGTTAATGCAGGCAGATATTCAAGCACCACTTTAACAAGATCTTGTCTTTGCATGGAGCACAACCTTAAGTTATCCTGAAGAGCAGGCATTATCACCAAAGAGTGGGCTGCAGTAAAACACCGAGTGGATTGAGTCATGGCAGAGTGGGGAATTGGGATTGCTGTCACCTTGATTGGCCTAATTCTCCAGCACACCACTGTAATTGATTTACCATCACCACTCCACCTCCGTTCAGACATTTTTCAAACACAAACTGCTCATAATTGCAATAAGAGCGTCGTATTTCTACAAATATCACACCTAACTGCACCAACTGGGTGTGATGAGGAAGTAACAACTTTTCTTTGGGATGAGCAGTAACAGAGAACATTTACTTCAGTACTGTACTTTGGCATTACACATTAAGTGTTTCTAGCTAAGCTGCTGCTTTCATTCAAACTCAGCAATGGAGACGTTTGCAGAAACTCAGATTAATGAAAATGTTATTATTTTATATTTTTTATGCTGAAGTTTCACAGATGATGTAGAGTTTTTGTAACAGAGTGGTTCTAAATGCTAATGTCAGAAAACTACAGCTAACTACTCATATTTGAACATATTACTTGTACTTCTGAATATCTTAATTGGATTTTTAATTTCTCAATGGTGGGTCAAGTACCCAAAAATTGTACACAAGAAATTACGCGAATAAAGAAGTATTTGGTAAAAAGTCTACAAGTACTGAGAAACTAATCAAAAACTTTACCAAAATATAAAGTTAAGTGGACATTTTGGTATTTTACAGATCAAAATGAAAATTATTCACATAAATATCATTATAAAATAAAGCCAGACGAAGCAAACATTTTCCCAAATCAGCTTTTTTCAATGTAAAACTTATGAAACTTTACCAAAAGCTGCAGGTGTGTCTCTGTGTCCGGTGAATTTTTGATTAAAACATGTTTGTTTTTCATTCAGTGAGTAGAAAATCCATAAGTATTATTTAAGTAAAAGTAGAAATACTTCATCATAAAAATACTCAAGTTCTCAACAAAGTAAAAAAAAAAAAAAAACTGTTTAAGTACAGTACTGAAGCAAACGTATCCCTGCCCACCACTGCACAAACCTGCAGTGAGGAAAACGTTGGCAGAGTCGCTCAGCAGCCGCCTTGCCGGAGCGAGCAGGGGGAAAGTAGGGAAAGTGTAATCACTTTCCAGAGCAAATCGAATGAGCCGGTTCTGTGTCTTCTCCTTCATCCCAACCCGACTCTCCCTGCTTGTTTTCTTAAATGAGCGGCTGTTGCATGAACCGCCGCTGGCCGGCTGCCAGCGGTAACCCGATGCGAATGACAATGGGCGGCCTCCTGAGGCTAATTGATTTAGGTTTCGCTGAGCCATTTAAGAGATGCCAAACAACGATGCTGCTTGTTGTTTCGGCCAATTCAGGAAAGAAAAGAAGAAGAAAAAACTCGGGTTTAAATGGAAAGTTTCCTCCTTTCAGGCGACTGATAAACAGCTCTAGAGAACGCTGCCTGAAGCAATTGCTCAATCTCTTGATATTGCTTGTCTTTTTGTTTCTTTTGAGATTTCCTAATTGCTGTAATTTATTGAACATTATGGAAAACTCAGATTTTACAATTATTCCTCAGGCATATGTAAGACAAGAAAAATGGGTCGACTCGTGATTATTGTGCAATTTGCAATAATCGTTGTCATTTTCGCTTTTTGCTTGAAGCAGAAAGACAGTCACCACCATGACAGCATCTCAGGGGTTTGGATTCTCCAACAACGAGAGTTTCCAACTGAGACGTACAATCGTTCAGTATTTCAGACGTAATCTGTCAAACTTCATTATGAATTAAATTTACGGAATAAATTTAAGTCCTGTAACATGACAGAAATATATGTACATGCATATATGCCTGATAAAAATATAAGTGGTGCTAAATTTGCAAGAAAGCTAGCTAGCTAACTAGCTAGTTTGGGTAACTAGCTGACAGCTAGCGGTAGCTTCAGTCCTCTCAAGTCACAGAAAGTAATAAAGTGACTCAAACATTTGCCTGACAGAAAAAAAAAGAGAAATAAAAAAAAAATACATATGATATAAGATATTAAATAGTCCTCACACTGCAAAGTTTAGGGCCCAGGCTTTATTTTTAAAATGAATTTAATACATTTTAACACCTTAATTGGATAGAAGAGTAATTAATTGAAGACTTTTTAAGGATGCACAGAAAATGAGTAGATTAATCTACTTTCTAAAGAAGTCTATACCAAACTACTGCAAGAATGGCTAATAATAATGATGGAAAGGAGGTTGAAGAACCGCTTGCTTGTGTTTGATCAGCAGCATCCCAAGAGGCTTTCAGATTCTGGTGATAAACCAAAAGTGGTGGAAACTTGACAAGACCGACGGTCATATTATGGGAGTACAATAATGGCATTATATGTTTCATCAAATCAGACTAGAACCAGAGACTAAACATGTACCGCCTAGGGCTCAAACAATTCAAAATGAGTTAGTGTTTACCAATTTACAGCCAATTTATTTTGATTTTGTCACATTTGGAGAAGTTTTTCAGTTCTGCACCACCATGTCATTTGGACAATGGTCCCAGCAGGACGCATTAGTCTCCCTCCATCCCTCAACTCATTTAATGTTGAGGTAACACGTCGCACAGTGACCGCTGTTCCCTCCGATTCTTTATATACCTGCTTCAAGGCATTCAGTCCATTAACCACCTGTCATGCTTGGACTAAACCAGACATATTTTCACCAGACTTGTACTTCTGCTCTTATTAGGCCATTATTTATAAGTTTGACTGCATGCATGTATTTGTGGTCTGTTGGGGTAGAAAGTCTGGTCTGGAGGTGTGAATGCATGACTGAACTCTGATGTGGATCAACAAAAAAGTGAACTCTGGTCCGCTTAAAACCTCGGACTTCAATTGGTTGAAGGGAACGATGGCGAGGTTTGAATGCATATGTGAACGCCAAATGGACCAAAAACGGCTCCAAAAGCAGTAACTGGACTACAGTGCAGGGCACTGTGGGTAAATGCCATCATAACAAACATGCTAACTAGCGTTAGCAGGAGAAATGGCTCGTGGTCGTGCAACAACAATACTACAACTAAAATCTGAAGCTAATCCATTTTTGTTTACGTTTTCCGCCTTCTTCACAAGTTTTCATTTTGTTTTCTTTAGTGGTTTTTGATTCAGCGCCCCCACAGGCAAGGAGGGGAACTGGTTTTCCTATAAGTTTGGTTTGTTTGACAAAGGGAAAACAAACCACAACAGCTGAAAATGTAACAAATCTTGCAATTTTAGTCCCAAATCAAACCAAGTCTAAAAAACTGTCAGGTGTGAAAACACCCTAAAAAGACCTGATAAACACTTTAGGTTCTCGTAAAGAAACACGAAATCGTACAAAGTTTTTTTTCATCTAGTTTCTTGTGCAAATCTCTTGAAATAAGTCAAAAGTAATTCATAAGTAACTGTTCAGCAAGATATAAGATATTGTTTAAGTCAATAATTCCTTGATATTTATGAAAAAGTTCTTGATGTAAATGAAATTATCACAATATTTCACTTATAATAAGCCGGTGAAAAAGTCAGTCAATAGGACCAGTACTTTGTCATGAATATTAAGGAAATATTCACCTAAAACGAGTTCCTATGTCTTGCTAAAAAGTCACTTGTAAGTTAGTTTAGTCTAAATTCAAGTGCACTCAGATATTTACACTAGAAACTAGATTAAAAAACAACTTTGTTTTGGCTGTTCCACTCAATTCGCTCCATTATCAATTCACAAATTATGTATTTTTTTTATTTCTGCTTCAAGAAGAAAAAAATCCAGTAACCAAAACATGCAACATGTTTATTTAACCGGTCGTGTGTCCAAGACAAGAAGTCCTTTCCATGAGACTCCGTCGTACATGTGAACAATAACTAAAGAACTACTTCCTGGTTACTTCAAATTAAGTCTCAAACTTGTATCTTATATACTTTATATCTGAGACTTATGAAAAAGTAACCCAAACTAAAGCTAAGTAGTGCTTCAGCAGGCAGATTTCACTTTGACCAGAAATATCTTGACATTTTGTTACTAGTGAGTCCACATCAGGTGGAAACTGGAATTTTTAATGAGTGTGTGGCACATATAAATGTCAGTGTGTCCATTGAGTGAATGCCTGCAGAGCTCAGACTTTCACCCCTCCATAGTTCATGCACACATTGGTTGATTGATGGCATGAAAATTGTTGTGGCCTTTCACAGCATCATCCGCCGTCTGCAGACAATTAGCGATGTCAACAATGGCGGACGAGCTGGAGATTATCTTCATTGTACGCCGGTCTAAATGTGAAGAGGTCGAGAGTATTTTCTTAGACTGAAACGATTCCAGTTATCATCTAAACAAGAAGATAATCTGCTGCGCCTAACTCACTTTTTAATTGCTTTTATAGTTTGTAAATCAGCAAAGCGACCATCAGTTGTCTCGTTTTTATAAAGTAATATTGTTGAATCTGTGTTTAACAGACACAGCTGTTAAATAATGTTTCTAAAACCAAATCCATTGATCCCTGATAAAACCTCTACATCCTAAACTGTGCAGTGGCATTGTAATAACTTTTGGTCTTTAATTTCCTTTTCTCTGGACACACAAGTAACCAAATCTTTTTTAATATGACTGATTAAATTACTGGTGAACTTTTAATAACTCTGGGCAAAACATGATTTATTCCGGGAAGAGTTTTACACCCATATTGTAATAATAAACAACCTTGTGTTGAATGTGTTGCTACAGTGTCTTAAAATGTGACTTTGCATCAGAGCATGGCTGGTAATAAATGGTTTTCTATTACCTGATTACAGGTGATTATTTTGGATAAACATGGGGGCTCATTGTGATTCTGTTTGGACCAGATGCAGTTAGCGCTGCTGTGATTGGTTCAGATCAGGCGCCTTTTAAAAGCATCATTTAGCAATAAACACATGAGAATATACAGACAAATCCTGGAGATCAATGTATGAATCAGAGCATTTTCTAAAAGGTAAAAAAATTTAACTAAATCAATCCATCCATCCATCATTCTACAACCAGGAAGCAGACCAGAGAACAGGGCATTCTGGGTAAATACGACCAAAATAAATGCACTAACTGCTGTTAGCAATTCTCTTTTACCAAACACAAAAGACAATCCCTCAATCTGACAGTACTCCACTTTAGTTATCATTTTATGAAGAAGGAAGATGCGCTCAGTGTCTTCTGAGGTTTTCATGTTAGGGTTAGTCATTCAGTGGTTCCTGTTGCAGCGCCCCAACAGGTGAGGAGGGGAACAAAGTTCAGTTTGACACATTGCAGTTTGAAAGAGAATCACATCAGCTGAAAATGTAAAAAATGTTGCAGCTTTGTTCCCAAATCGAACCGAATCTACCGAACTACCAAGTATGAAAGACCATAGAACTATCCATCCATTGCTGGCAGTCACTTGTTTGTGCAGGGTCAAAGGGCACTGGTGCCTATCGGATTGGGCAAGAGGAGAGGTACAACCTAAAAGAGTCACCAGCCCAAGAGATGGCAACATAGACATTCATTCACACACTTATACCTAGAGAAAGGAGACCAATTAACTTAAAAGTCATGGAGAGAATGCACACAGGCCTGTAACACAGTAACAAATTTTGCTGAACGATAAATTGCATATGTTTTGCAATAACAAAGATTCTCAAAGATAAAAAAATTTAAATTCTAATAAACATTTAACCTTGGAACTGGAAGACATTTTAAATATCCAAAATAAAACAACAGAAACAACAAAATCAGTTATGAAGTCTCTGTAAACTTCAAACAAGGGGCCAGTTAAGATCAGAGACTGAAGAACCTGGCCGACTGCCTCCGTTCCACACCGCATTGATGCAGTTATCCAAGTAAAAAAACATCCTTGACTAAGTATGAAGTATTGGCTGTATTAGACATACTTGTTTTATAGGAGTACCTCACTTCTGTAATAAAAATCCAGCTCACTTTTATTTTGAAAGGCACTCTCCTAACAGCAGTTTATTTTATTTTTTTCATTTTGAAGGGAGCTTCACATCCAAAAAAAGAAAATTGTAATACTTTTACATGACTCATATCACATCACTTCTCCAGTTTACCTTCAGCACAAGTCCTAACTTACAGGCTCAGTTTTTAGCCAATAAGCCAAAAGTACTAATTACAATTTTATGACCCTTCAAGTGAATATCCAAAGCTTCCAGCTCTCAAACCTAGACTTGCTACGCGAGTGAGGCGTCACGATTAGAGAGCAGTTTGCAGAGGCAGCGCAGACTTTATTTTGTGGTTTCCATTTTTCTTTCTCCAAGCTGAACGTCAAATAGGAGCAGCCGGTGGAGGGAATTAGAAGCAGAAAGAGGACAGTATATAAATAAACAGTTTGGAAGTGAAAAAGGAGGCGGCGTGGAGGGAACAGGGGAAAAGTTCTGTTTCGTAACAAATTACTTTTTAATTGGAGAGTGCGATGGCAAAGAGAGGAAATGTGTTTTGTTTTGATCACACAAAATAGATACAGATTTTTCTAATCGAGTATTGGTTGCAAAATGTTAATTCATTTGGCGTCTAATCAGCTCAAAAAAAGCTCAAAGCTCTTGATTTTTAGTCTCTTTCATGCATTTCCTGAGAGAACACCTACCTGAAATCAGTCAAACTTTCACACAATGATCCAAGCTTCCACAAAATTAAAAACACTAAAATCCCACATCAACGCCGACAGACCAACGGCGCTTCTACTTAAAAAACGTTGGAAAAAAAAGCCTTCAAAATGATCCATAATCCATTCAGATTCATAATGAATTCAGAGACTTTCGAGCATCAAGTGTTGATGTAGAAAAAGAAGAAAAGTTGCCGGGTTTTTCAGGCTGACGGGCGTGACTTTCCCTGCACATCCTGAACGCTCCTGTTTCTGGATCGCGGCTCTCAGCGTCTCTTCCACCCAGCTCAACCTGCGACGTCTCCTCCTCTTTTTTCTCTTGCTGTTTCACTCTGTTGCTCCCTCCTTCTCCCATCCTCCTCTATCTGCTTAATGATTTTTGCTTCTTTTTTCTCCTCCTCCTCCCATTAGCTCCACTGATCGCAGCTTGTTGCACAGCTGACAGAAGCACAACATCTCCAGCGCTACCTCTCCTCCCTCTCGCTCACCGTCTCTCTCACCTCCTTCTGTTCTTATCGGTTTTCACTTTTCACACTCCAGCTGATGCACATATGCCAGAGCAGCGGATGCACATGCACATTATGCATCGATTTCTGCCAGTAGGACAGTTAAATACTGCTTTATCAGTGCAACTGGATACCACACAAGAAAAAAATGGATGTAGCTTCAATAGAAAAAGGTGATTTGTAAAGATTAGATTAGGTTAGGTGAGACTTTGTTAATCCAGAGGAAATTATGAAGTAATCTCATGCTGACACAGAACCGCCCAGAGAAATAAGACATAAAAAAATCTTAAAAACATGATAAAATTATTAATTAATTAATTATTAAACATGATTAAAATTATATTTAAAATTTAAAAACTACAACAAATATAAATAAAGACTGCATGGCAAAAACAAAGTCTTACCAAGTATTTTCACTCTACAGTAAATAAAGTTGAAATAAGACAATAAGTGAAAAAATCTACCGGTGAAATGTGAGTTAATATTTTGCTAATATTAAAACATTTTTGACTTTAAACAACAAGCTCCCATATCTTGCTGAAATGTTCTTGTAACTAGATATGAGGATGCAAATGCACATTATGTATCGATTTTTACAAGAAATTCAGTTAAATAGTGTTTTATCAGGGCAACTGGACACCATAGAAGAAGAAAAAGTGAATGTAGCTTCAATATAAAAAGGTGATTGGTTATGATTTGGTTAGGTTAGGTGGGATTTTGTTAATCCAGAGGAAATTATGAGTCATGCTGGCATGCATAACCGTCCATAAGAATACTAGATTAAAAACCTTAAAATACAACAAAATGCACACTAAAAGTGTAAAATCTGGGATTAGGGATACGGTTTGCACTTAATTGAAGGAAGATGGATTTAATTATTCTAGATAATTAAATAATCACGTAAGAGAGGAAATCTTTTGTTATTTAATTAAATTGTAATCTGAAAATTTCTATTCAACTACAACAAATATGATCAATCAAGGGTGCAAAAACACAAAACCTAACCAAGTTTTTTCTAGTGCAAATATGCCATTACACTTGAAATACGATCAAACTAGCTCATATGTAACTTTTCAGGAAATATTGGAGCTTGTTTTAAGTAAATAATTTCTTAATTTTGATTTTAAAAAGCATTGGTTTATTGGCAGATTATTTAATTTATAATAAAACATTTTTCCAATGTTAGAAGTGAAATAATCTGCCAATGTAAGCAGCTTTTCTTCACAAATATTAAGGAATTACTGACTTAAAACAAGCAGCTGTTTCTTACAGTAAAGTTACTTTTATTTTATTTCAAGTGAACTAAGATATTTGCACTAAAATATCTTAGACATACTAGATTCTAAGATCATTTGTGCCTATTTCATATCAGTTTCTTTTTACTCCACTGGAGATTATTATTTCATAAAAGCATGAAGCTTTCCACTGTTTTGGTCAAAAAGCAAAGGCCTAAAATGTTTCCTCTGTGGCCTGTGGACAGAGATGTGACTTATGCCTCATTAAAAAGCCATTAGCACAATGGAGCATCAACGCTCCGGCCACTGGATGCTCGGCATTCGGACCCAGGCAATCAGCCTGGAAGTTGAAGCTCATTTTACTCATAATCAATGTGACAAAACTAATATGGCCGACACAAAAAGCATGAAAACAGACAACGATACGCGTGCTGGGAATGAAACTTTGCCCAGAGGAATCATTAGAGTAATATGTCTGCAGTTTAATAACGAACTGCTTTTCTGAAACTGATGGCAAAAAAAAACTCTGTATATTTTTCCTGAGTTAAATGTAAACTGGCCAATAAAAGGTTGGAAAAAGTTAAGATTGCACTCAATTTCTGTGGCTTCACTCAGCTACCATGGCAACGATGTCCATACTTCTTGTCATGTGGATCGAAGTTGACAAGGTAAAAAAAAGGTCAATATAAGAATAGAAAGATTAAATAAAATCGAGCAATGATTTTACACATATTCACTAAAAGAAATTTAATTTAGTTTTCAAATTTCTTTGGGCTCAGTTTAACAAATTTATTCTGCTATAAGAAAATTTCAGGAACTTCCTTTCAAAAAAGAAGAAAAAAAAAGAAAAACTAGCCGAGATTAATAAATTAATTATTTGCTTCAAAGTCGGCTGTTCAGTAAAACTTTCTACATAGTCGCGGTTCTACTCACTATAAAAACTTGATTATTAAAATACTAATATTTTGTGTTGTACTTAATATTTTCTATGGTTAGAAAAATACAACCAAATTTGTATCATTTTTGAATTGCAGTTGGGGGCCACACAAAATCACTCCTAGTGCCACAAATGGCCCCCGGGCCGCACTTTGAACCCCCCTGTGCTATGGAATCAAACGGCTCATAATATTAGAGCTGGTTTGTTGCTTTGTGAAAGATGAACAAAATAAAAACAAATTCAGTTTAAAATGACCTGGAATCCTGAAAATGGAAGAAAACAAGCATTTAGCGTTTAGCCAGGAATTAATTTTATTTTTAACAATAAAATCGCCTGCAGAAGGTTTTATTGTTATGCAGCTCAACTCTGTTCCTAAACCAGGGGTGTCCAAACTTTTGACCACAAAACTACAGAGTCAGAATTACTTACAGGTCAAAAATGATATACTTTCTAAAACAATTGGAAATAACATTTTAGCTGCCAAACACTAAAGCAAACATTAAATAATTAGACATTTTGTAAAAACGGATGTGTAAAATCATCGCATGATCAAAAAATTAAAAAGGATTTTGTACATTTGCCTTATTTGAAGAAAAGAGTCCAATTTGTACATTTACATTCACTCATTTGTTTACTCATTCATTCATCGATTGGTTAATTCATTCACTAGCTTGTAAATTTGTTCATTTGTTTGCTCATTCATTTAATCAATCATTCATTCACTTAATGGGTCATGAACTCATTCAATTCTTCTCAATATTTATTTGTTGATTCAATCCTTTGTTTATTCATTCATTTTCCATTCATTCATCATAGTTTCATTCATACACTCAGTTTTTCTTTTATTTGCCCATTTATTGATTAATTTATTAAATGAGGAAAGCTTTAATCATTCCTTTGTTAATTCATTCATTTATTAGTTTACTCATTAATTTTTTAATCAGGCAAACTCTCAACCCTCCCAGTTCATTCAATCAATAATCAATGAGTTCATTCACTCAGTTATTCATTCATTAATTTAGCTAATTCATTAAATTTTTTGAATGTCCATTCATTCTTTTGCTCATTTGTTTTTAAATTCAGACAATGTTTCATGCATTCATCCTCTCAATAACTCACCAGTTCATCCTCACATTCCTTTCTTTTGTTCTGTTACACATTCATTCATTCTTTTGTTCATTTAATCATCCACAGGTTCATTCACTCATTCATTGGATCACTGATTTATTGGTCCATTCATTTATTAGTTTCTTCACTTGTTTGCTTTTTTACTTATTAGTCAGGCTAGCATTCATTCATTCATTCACTCATTCAGAGATTTGTTTTGATTAATTTCCAACCAGCTCTAGGGGTTTCATTGGAGGCTCAGCATTAAAAACGTCATTCAGAGACACTAATTGTGACGGTTTGTTTCCGAACCAGGAAGGAAATCTTTCCCCGTCTGAAAAAATTCTCATCAGAAACACAAACCATAACTGCAGCTTATGAGCAAAACAAAAAATCCCCGTGAGTTCAGTCAATTCAACCATAAAACTGCCTCAACCCTTTCATCTACCAGCTGCAAATTTTAACAACCACTTGTGCGAAACGGCAGAAAAGAAGCTAATAACGGCTCTCAGACACAGCGGCAGGCGGAGCAGAGAAGCACATCCTGCCATTGAGGGGAATTAAAGTGAACATTAAATATCTGATCCCACTTTAGTTAAATTCATGCTATTACTGTCTCGTGAGTAATAAAATAAAACAGGAAGAGATTAAAAAATAAAAGCAAAGTTCCCTCGCTAACGTTTAGCAGGAAGGTAAACATCGGGGCATAAAGACACCCCCCCACCCCCACTGGCATGATTTCCACAGTGACTTTCAGCCAAAGTCAGAGCGGCGGGGCGCTCACGCAGCGGAGCTGTTAGTATGCTGAGCATCATTCGTCATCACCAGAAGAACTCATCCTCCCCTCAGTGTCCGCCTCTCTGTTCAGCCATTCTGCTCCTGTTATCATGATTGTTTCTGGTTTTTTTCTTTCTGCTTTATAACCTGAATGGAGATCAATACAATTAAGGCTAGCTTGAAAATCCTTCAAAGCTAATTCGTTTTGAGTCTCTTTTCCTGTCAGTTATGTTTAGTGTTTAATTCTTTAAAGGGCCAGCGTAATGTAAAATTGACTGTTTTAGTTTGGTTCCCTCATCAAAAACATGTCTGGAGTATTGCGCTGTTCCCCCTATCTGCTCCTTCAGACTAGCCAGGAGCAATTAGCAAACACCTGGTGGAACTGCGTTTCTACTGAACTCATAATATGAGCTACTTCTGGTAAAAAAAGTTGTTAAAGCTGCAGTATGTAACTTTGATTAAAAAATATATATATTTTTTACATATTTTCTGAAACTGTGAATATGTTGTGAGTGTATATCACAGATAATCTGAAAAAAAAAGATCTCCTCTGTCTTTTCCCAGTGCTAACAAGGAACAACCAATCAGACCCAGAAGGCGGGTCTTAGCGCTGTCAATCACCCTCCACCTTGCCATAAATACTAAGGATAGTTAGCATAACCACGGACTACGTCGCATAAATGGTTTTCCTGTAACTGTAAGACATTTTTCCATCATTAGTATATTTAGCTGCGCATACAGGAGGTTGATTGACAGTGCTTATACCCTCTTTCTGGTTTTGATTGGTAGTTTCTGGTTGGAAGCTGTGTATTTCTTCAGATAGTAGTAATAAACTCATGGAGGACGTGGAGTGGATCGATCTATTCACAGATTATCTGTCACAAAATGGTGAATGTTCTAACAAATATGTTTTAAAAAGTATGCTTTATAATAGTTATAAATGCAGTTCTAATAAATGAATGATGTTGTGATCATTTACTGAAGTGGAGTTTCAGGAAGAACAGTTTTTAAAGAAACAGAGACGCAATTACAAAGTCAATCACAAATGTAGAACAAAACAAATTTACACGAAAATGTAAAGATTTGTTCAGAAACCCCAAAAAAATTTGTGGAGAGAATTTATCAGCAAAAAAACGTTGATGTTAGTTACACTTTAAATGTCTCAGAACATCTAAAAAAATTTAGATATTATTTAAAGACAACACAAGTAAAAACAAAATTTAAAAAATGAAAAAAAAATTTAATTTAAATAATATGGGAGAAAAGAAATCCAAACCTACATGGCCCTGTGCAAAACCAGCAAAATAAATAACTTTATAAAAACATAACTGAAGCTAGCATAAAGATTAGAAAAGGCAACTAAATAATTCACTTATTCTATGGCAGGGGTGGGCAACTCCAGGCCTCGAGAGCCGGTGTCCTGCAACTTTTAGATGCGTCTCTACTTCAACACACCTGAATCAAATAATGAGGTCTTTAGCAGGACTCTGGTGAACCTGACTGCACTCAGGAGGTGATTCAGCTGTTCGATTGAAGCGCGTTGGACCAGGGAGACATCTAAGAGTTGCAGGACACCGGCTCTCGAGGCCTGGAGTTGCCCACCCCTGTTCTATGGTTACCTAGCAACAACACGTTGAGTAACTAGCGCAGCAGCAGTTTCAGGTTTCGCCAGATTCTTATTGCTTAAAAAGAAAAACAACAGCGTGGAGTAAAAACTCCGAATAAGACAAGAAAAAAAAAAACTAAAGAAGTTATTCCATCCCATAAACATTTTCTCAAAATAGAAGAAGAAAATTCACCCCAACTTATTACTGAGGAATTGAAATTCAGCACTTCACGTCTGAGTGACTGTAGTCATTTCCCCACCAATAAGCTAATCCTGTCGAGTCGCTCAAACAGCCATCCCAGAATATTCATCAGGTGTTTAATAAACCATCTGCACAATAAGGGAATAAAGTTGTTTTCAAACGTATCTGCTTCCTCACACTGCTTCGGCTCCCGACTGAAGTGCAGATGTAGTGTGAATAAAACTATTTATATTTAGAAGAGCTAATTATTTTTACAAGGAGAAAAAAGTGTTTCACTCCATTATAAACTGATTTAAAAAGGATATCATAGAATTATAATTATAAAGTTTAGCTGCATCATCTTTGAGTCAAACCAGAATTTTGAACTGTCTCCCCATCGCTTTTGTTTGTTTTGAAAACGTCGTCGTCTTGATTTTACATCACTGCAGATGATTGCAGAGGATTTTAGTTGCAAATGAACCGCCCTCCCGCTCCCCTCTCCCGACTTCAGTTTTCTCTCCTCTGGAAATCTGCCAGACACAGACCACTTAGTGAAACTGACAAAAGATGAAGAAGGATGCAGCTCCTGGCTTTGCTTTCAGAGCATGAAAATTATTCTTAAAAGCTACGCCGTCGCACACAGTGACGCTGCTTTGCAGGATGAGGAGCTCAGAGTGTCAGAATGACGACCTTTCTTTGAGAGAGGGGTCAAAATGATCGTTTCCTGGCTGAACTGAGGTAAGATGTTGATTTCACACAGGAACTGAAGCTCTGGGGGTCCCCAGGATTTAATCCAGACAAAAGATAAAAGTTCTGGTATAGAAAATGGATTATGCATCCATACATCAAACTATGAAGGTCTATAAATGGATCCATCCAAATAAAAGTATACATTTTAACCAAAATAGCATCCCTCCTGTAAAAATCTGTAATAAACTAATAAAGCGCCTGAACATGTTTCAACATGGAGAATACCCACTGTGGTTTCCACCACCTGCAGCGATCACAGCCTAACCTTACACTAGTTTAAGGTTGTGTTTCCATAGAAATGTAATATTGTTGCCATGCTACATTGTTTTCTACAGAAACACAGGGACTATTTTTGTCTTTAATGTGATAACTGCTGGCCAGGAGCAAAGCAGGGAGCCATCTCTTTCTGCTGAGCATCTGAAACAGAGGCAGGGACGTTTGCTGAAGGAAACAAGGGAAGCTAAATTAATGATGACAAAAGTGGGAAAAGTCAGGAATTTAATGTAACTCTGAAAACTGATAACTGAACAGCGACTTTGGTAAGTTTCGCCAACATTTTCAGAAAGTGATTAGACTTTGAAAATGTCAAAGGAAAGGTGGGGAGAAAAATAAATCATAATAAAAGGTTTCAGTGAGTCGAATTTAAGACTTTTTAAGACCTTTTTAATGCAACCTCGAGTTCAATTTAAGACAGAAAAAAAACGATAAAATTCTTCTGTATTACAATCAAGCATAGTAGTGGCTTTTTTCTCCACACACTACATATGGCTTTCTGCAGCCTTAAAGCTGCAATATGTAAATAAAAATAAAAAAATAAATAAAAAAAACATGTTTTTTACATATTCCTTAAAACAGCAATATAATATGAAACAAATAATCAGTGAACAGATCAATCCCCTCCACCTTCTCCTTAAGCTACTGTTACTGTTACAGAAATGCACGATTCCCAACCAAAAACAACCAATCAGAGCCAGGAGGCGGGTCTCCGCGCTGGCAATCAACCTCAAGTACTCAATGATAAATGTGCTAATGGCGGAGTGACCCTAACCCTGCTGATAACTTGCAGTCTGTGTTTAAAACAAGAAACCTCTCCCCCCAAATAACCAAATTTAAATGGACGCCACCAATTATCCAGCCAGAATTATCCCATTAATCCTACCCATAGCCAGACAATATGGCTGGAAAATGTGTTATGATACAGGCATTCCATATCAGCCTATATCAATAATTACTCAGAATCTTTTAGTTTTAAATATCTAAAATACCTTTTCTGTTTTATCCACAGTTTTAAGCCCACGCTGCTGTTTTTTATTTTTAAGCAGTAATGAGGCATGGTGGCAAAATCTTAAACAGCTGCTGCTGAAGACCTTAAACTCCTACATGTTACTCAACAAGTTGTTGCTAGGTAACCAAAGAGAGAGGGAGTTGCTAGGTAACCAAAGAGTGAGTGAGCGAGTTGAGTCCACCAACTTTATCTGGGAGAGGTTGAGCAGCTAAAGCCATTCCTCTGCCTACATCCCCAGAATGCTGTGGTGAATATTCTATCAGACGTATTATCTATCAATATTGATCACATGCCAATCGTGATACATATTGTTAGTGATTTATTGTCCAGCTCTAGCTAGAAGCTTGTTAATGGCTAAAATCCAACTTAATATGGGGATATTTAACTAAATGTTAGTGATAGTGCATTTGAGCCTATAACTGTAATTTAGATTCATTATGAATAAAAGAAATGTCTGTACCCAATTTCCAATATTAATGACCACTGAAATCCTTATGGGAAAACATATTTATTGCAAAATGTTTTGGCATGGCCAGAAATTCAACCAACACAAAGGGAAAAAGAGGCAAAGCATCATAAAGACACAGAGAACCAGCATGTCAGTGTGTGCAGGGTGAGGCTATCATGATTAGGTTTATATGAAAGATGCAGAGTAGATTTGCAAGAGGTTTTGTCTTGGTATTGAGTGTGTAGGAGAAAGAGATGAACCAGGAGAGGGAACCAGTGCTTCCTACCTCATGGAGTTGTAACCTCACTTTGTTGTAAGCTTTCAGCCAGCGAACTTTAGCTGGAGAGCAAGGTGGTGGGCCGTCACCAAAGAGACTGGGAAACACAACAACACGCCAGTTGTTTACCAGTTTCACGAAAAACTATCAACGTAAAGGTTGCATAATCCTGCAATTATAACAACAAACACATTAATATTTAAAAAATTAAATTACAAACCAAGTTTTTGTTAGATTTGTGTCATCATGTTTCTCCAAGGTTGGCTGTGGGGAGACAACTGATGAATCCTTCCTGTCTTTGTTCACCCCGGATTCTGGAAGTCCGTTCACTTCCTTCTCCAGCTCTTCATCCTCAAACGATTTGGAGGCCTCACTGCGCAGAGGCGTACGAGCGCTGCTGGGGGGGCAGGACTCCGGAGGGTGGCGGTCCTCGAGTTCAGAGCTCAGCTGGGAACTGACGGGGCTCAGGTTCCCTGAGGAGTCAAAATGGCTGCTGTCCAACGGACTGTAAAGTGGGAGAGTTAAAATAGTTAAAATACTGTGGAAAAGTAATCAGTATAACAAATAGAAGATTTAGAGTAAAGTTGCAATGGTGGGCACATTTCCACTAATCCGCTAATTTGACTGCCTAGCAGTTTTGCTGGCTTAGCTTCCCCTAATTTAAATAAATTCTAAAGCACCAATTTACTTGGTTGTTTTGTTAGGATTTCTGATGAATTTTCATTTGAAATCTCTGTTAAAAGTTTGGTTATCTGTTAAGAATTCTTAAAATAGCTAGAAGTTTATATTCATGCTCTTATTTTGAAGAGGTTGAAAATAGAAGTTCCATTTCCTCTCCTCACATTCTCTTTTTTCAACCAAAAAACATTTTGCTCCTGTCTTCCAATATCTAAAAGGCATTATTGAACATGTTAACTGTAATGTCAAAATTAAATTGGTGTTTGAGGGTTGTAGTCCTGCAGGGGTATAATTTATAATTTAGGTATAATTTAAATTGAACTTAGCGTTTAGCACTAGCTTCTGCTAAAAACCATGTCATTATAACACTTTGGGGTTAGTGTAACTAACTTTTTAGCCCACCACTGCAATGTTGATTCTAAAGGTTTTATTGCTTATTTAAAAAATAATCTCTAACAAAGGGAAAAAAGGTAAGGGAAAATAAATACTCTCAACAGCTGGAGGGAGAAGTATTGTTCAGCAACAACTAAAATACAGATATTTGAAGTTTGGATTAGATTTGGAGAACAGAAAGTTGTTTTCCCAACCTTTTGCATGGTCTTAGAAAACTCAAGTATTCCAGTCACTCAACTGTGTTTTATTCAGAGATATGCAGCTTTAACGGTTGAGGACCCATCTGATACTAAAGAATACACAATTTGTAGTTAAGATAACAGAATTTCTGAAATGATGAAAACTTCCAGAAACGGAAGCCACAAATATAATTCATTGCTGTGGTATTGACACAATTGATACTAGAATGCCACAATAATGGCTCAATGTTAACATTTCTTCATGCTATGCTACTCTGCACTGATATAAGATATAAAGCTTACTTCAGTATGATGAATGCTTGGTGAGTTCCTCCGCATTGTGGTCTTTTGACAACATGTGGCGTCTTAAAATTTATGACTACATTGTAACATCTAAATCCTTCTTCTATGAATGCAGGTCATTTTGGGATTGTAAACCGTTCACACATTAATGAATGTGACTGCATCATTCAGTAGTGTGAACAACCACACAGAAAAATTTATTTCAGCAAAAAAAAGAAATTGAGTCTTGCTGTGTGAATGTCGCCTAAGTGGTTCTGAGAGCTTGTTTGTGTGACACACAAAGCTGCAGAACCTTCGGTTTTGTAAAATGGCTCATTTCATATCAATGTAATTTGCACATTACTATTGCCAACATTTAGTCCATGGTTATTCCTACAAAATGTTAATAGCGCAACTTTGTTTTTTTTTCAAAAATATCACTTTGAAAAGCTTCCTAAACCTCACTTTCAACTCAAATAAGAAATGACTCCAATGCAGTCCAAGCTCAGCTGATGTAAGTCAGGCCCTACATAATGAAAATAACAAATAACTGACTTTGAAGGGGAGAGACAGAGAGAGAGGTGCAAATGCTGGTTGATTGAGTTCCCTAACGAGGAAAGTGGTTCTGCGCCTTAGGTGGAATGATTTACTTAGTCTTGGTTGTTTGCCAGATAACTTCTCACTGTTGCTTTTAGTCCAGTGTCCAGCCTGCTTCCACGGTCTTTACTGCAACACCATCATAAATCTACCGGACTTTGATTCATCTAAATTAATTGGCTGAATCTTGGGTGTAATTCAGAGAGCTGCAGGGGACAAAGGAAGGAGGAACTTTGTAACAGCCTTAGCAGTAGAGCGCTAATAAATAAAACCATCACTTTCTGCATTCATCGAACTACCATCACAGTCAGGAAGCCCATAAGTAAGTCGGTGTAATGTGCCAGCACTATATTTTTACACTTGAAAGGAAACACCTTTTCACATGTGATCACTCGCTAAAGGTTTGGTAATAAAACTCAGAATGAAAGGGTGAAGAAAGGGTGTTAATAACTGCTTTGGATACAAGGTTGTAGATTATTTATGAGATCCAAACTATAAATATTTTCATCAAAGTAAATTTAACTATTTACCAAGAACTAAAGTAAAACTACCAGATGGAAAATGGACAAATGGGCAGAAGAACAAAATACAACACATATCAGCCATAACAATGTGACCATCTGTCTACTTAGTGAATATCCCACTCTTCTGCCAACAAAAGAGCTCTTATTAGATAAGGCACAAGCAAAATATATGTTAAAGAGTTTTAAAGTAATTATTGCAATAATTTTGGTGCAAGTAAACAGAAAATAAGCATCCTTTAATAAAAAATAATGTACATGTATGTATCATGTATTTCAATGGTCACAATGTTATTGACTGCTCAATAGGAAATAATGGGAAATAGGGAAGGATATGGGTTGCAGATGTTTCTACAGAAATATGATAAATGAGTAATGTCATTTATCATACAGATACTAGCCTTTTCATTGCTTCCTTCATCAATAGATCTTTTGGTTGTTCTGTTTCCAACTCTGCTTGCCTGGTGTCAAGTGTATTTTCTTCGCTCTTATCTAACTCACATGGTGTGAATGTTACCTGAGGCTTATCTAAGCTTTCTGATAGAGAACCTGAGAGAGACGGGATGCCAGATTGTGCCATTTGTGCTAAGGTGTCACAGCTTCCTGTTTTAGATGTCTCTGTTGGACCTTCAATATCACTATTGTCTGCACTTTCAGTTTCCCCAGAACCTGGAGATGGTTTGTCAGAGTCCGGCTCATCAAGTTCTTCTGCCGGTTTAGGAGATTCACTCTGAGGCTGGGATGTGACTACAGGTGGGGTGGATTCAGGTTTGGGAGAGTCTGAGGTGCCAAACACTGAGCTCAGTTTCAAGCCAAACACTGATGACGCACTAGGTGTTTCCTCTTTTCCTGCTGGCTTTTCGTCCTGGAAAATACCAGCTGAAAGGTTTTTAAAGCCTGAAAAGAGACCACCATCTGTCTGTTGAGGCTCTGAGGGTTTAGTAGCTGAAGATGTAGTGGAGAAAAGGGATCCAATAGATGTTGTGCCTTCAGTAGCTGCAGACATGAAGCCAAATTTAGGGGTAGCCAGAATGGGTATATCAAACATGCCTTTGGTTTCAGGGGCTGCAGTTGGTACACTTTTGGAAGACTCATCAGTTGAATGCTCAACAGCCTCCAGACACTCTGTCTTTTGTTCAGGGTTTTCAGATTTTACTGTTGATTCAATGAGAGAATCGCTTTCTGCTTTGTCTTTTCTTTCTGCCTCCTCGACGAGCCCTTTTTCAGGTAGGTCAGAATTCTCTGTGTTTTTGACTTGTTTATCTTTGGTTA
Organism: Phalloptychus januarius; assembly: GCA_902982915.1. Classification (NCBI taxonomy): domain Eukaryota; kingdom Metazoa; phylum Chordata; class Actinopteri; order Cyprinodontiformes; family Poeciliidae; genus Phalloptychus; species Phalloptychus januarius. Next base: position 761,018 of record CADWAE010000482.1, read on the forward strand.
AGGTTATATTATCTGCATTTGCCTTTTCAGAGTCCTGAGGGTTTGCCAAATTTGCAGGAGCTTCTGCTTGTTCAGATTTTGTGCCCGTTTGTTCAGGTTCCTCTGGTTTTGTTGTCTCTTGACCTTTGAACATACCAAACAGGTCACTGGTGATGGATTCTGGCGCAATGCTACTTGGAAGGCCAAAAAATGAACTTTTCTGTTGTTGTTGTTGTTGCTGAGGCTGACGAGGAGTAGGTGATGATCCAAAAAGAGATCCTGGTGAACTTGAAAAAAATCCACCAACAGTTGGTGATTTATTTGGTGCACTTGGGGTGGAGAACATAGACATGAAGCCAGAAAAGGAAGATGGTTCAGGAGGTCTCTGTGGTCCTGGTTGTCTTGGACCAGCCATTCTCGGTCCTGCCATCCTCGGTCCAGCCATCCTTGGTCCAGCCATCCTTGGTCCTGCCATCCTCTGGGCTTCCATTTGTGGTGCTCCCATTCTTGGTGCTCCCATTCTTTGTCCAGGTGGGCCAGGTGGTCTGACCATTTCTGGCCTATGATGTTGCTGTGTTGAAGGATCAGCAGGTGCTACTGAACTGTTTTTAAGAGCTTTTTCTTCATTTGATGATGAAACTGCTGCAGAAATTATATCACTTTCACAAATTTTGTCTACTTTATGAACAGGATCTACATTATCTTCTGGTTTTTGTTCAGCCAGTTCTTTTGGAATTTCAACAGAAGATGCTTTCAAGTCTTTTTCATCCATTTCTTCAGTGGGTTTTTCTGTGATTTCTTTGACAGAATCAAGGTCAGTTGCCACTTTATTTAGTTTTTCTAGACTTGTGACAGTGGCTTGTTCCTCCCCAGGAACCCTTAACGGATCACTAGATACTTTGTCAACATTAGATACTACTGTTTGTAGCTCATCGGCAACTACCAAAGGCCCATCAGATAATTTTTCAACATCAGAAATGGTTGTTTTTTGTTCACCACCGACTATCAAATTTTCATCAGGTAATTTCTTAACATCAACAGCTAGTGGCTGCATCTCAACAGCATTTCTCGAGGTCTCTTCAGTTTGTTTCACATCTGCTGCTGAAGTCTGTTCTTTATCCTCAGCCTTCAGAGGCTCCTCAGATGATTTTTCATCAACTGTAACTGCTCTGTCTTCATCACACAGTTTCATAGCATCCTCATGTGATTTTCCCACATCTTCAATTGCAGTCTCCACAGGAACATTTAAATCATCTTCATTTCCCTTCTCTGAAGGAATGTCCACATCTTTAGCCTTTGCACCTTGAATTTCTTCCACAGCTCTAATATCACAGGTTTCTACTTTTTCCAAGGAATCTGTTATATTTTCTGATACTTGAGGAGATTCATGTTTTTCTGATAACTGACTGATCCCAGCTATTTCAGATTCATTTAGAGTAATCATCATTTCTAATGTAGCAGTTTCTGGTTGAGCAACTATTTGCTCAACATTTGCTGCACCTTCTCTTTCTTTAGATTCACATGGGATGTCTGATTGTGATTCGCTGACTTGTTTTATATGTTGTGAATCCTCTTCTGAGAAGAGAAGTGTCTCTTTCTCAGAAAGATTACTTGTAATGTTCGATGACTTTCCAATAGAAGTTTCAACTGTCTCTGAGGCATTTTGAGAAAGGTTTAACTGTATTGTGGTTTCTTTGTCCACATCTTCTTGTGAATCTCTTTGAGGAACAGAAGCTTCATTAACATTTTTAGAACCATCGTTGAAGGAATCTTGGACGTCTTGACATGTCTCCTCTACATTAAGTTCTTCCTGAGCTGAAATTGTAGACACGGATTCAGTGGGTACATGTTTTACAGTTTTATCACGGTTATTGCCTGCTTTTTCTGAAATAGGTTCTGCATCTACAGACTTTAATGGCTCAACTACAACCTCCTCTTTGACAGGAACACTTTTTTCTGGCTCGGTTTTGCTTTCCTCCAAAAAGGACATACCAAATAGACCAAACCCAGTTTTAGATTTGTTGCTGTCAGTATTTGAACCAAGTGAAAACACAGATGACACTTTAAAAGCACTGTCTGATTCACTTGTTTTAGAAGGTGTTGGTTGTGCTTCTGGCGGCTGTTGACTCTGTCCACCGAACATGGAAAACAGTCCCTTCCCTGAGATCTCTGAACCACTGGGTTTTGGTGGCATAGCTGTTTGACCAGGTGTGCCTACTTTAGGCCCTGTTTGGGGCTGAGCCCCAAGACCACCAAACTTGGAAAACAAGCCTGTACTAGGAGTGTCTTTTTGCGTTGCTGAACCTGGTAGGATGCCACCCAAACAGAGAAGAACCTGGCCCTGGTGGCCCCTTGTTGAGGTGCAGCTCCACCAAACATGGAAAAGAGACCTTTTCCTGTAGGTTCTTTGGGTGGTGGCCCCCTGGGCCGCATGCCTCCAGCAGTTGGACCCCTTGGGCCAGATGGTGGCTGACTAACAGAACCACCAAACATAGAGAACAGACCTTTTGCCTGGGGTTCTTGTGGTGCCGACTGTGGTATATCTTTGGATTCAGATGAAGATGGTGAACTTGACCCACCAAACATGGAGAGTAACCCTGTCCCAGGAGTATCTTTAGTAGATGAGCCAGGGATAATGCCCCCAAGTATTGATAATCCAGTTTGGGAGGGAGTTTGTTGTGGGGGTGCAGTAGAACCACTGAACAGTGAAAATATGCCTTTTCCTGCTTGTTCATCAGTTTGTTCAGCATTGGGCAGATCACCCTTAACAGCTGCACCATCTTCCTTAGAGATAGTAAGTTCTTCAGTAGGACCATGGATAGGAGGTGGCTCAGGCACAGATAAAGTGACATCTTTTTCACTTTTCTCATGAAGATGTTGGACACTTTCAGGTGATTTGACATCTGAAACCAAGATTTCTACTTTCAGAGACTTGATGCTCAAGCACTCAATTTCTTCAGGCAGTTTTGTACTGGGAGATTTGTTTTCATTCATAGCAACTGACTCTTGAGATGACTGAATACATTCTGGTGACTCTTCAACAACCTGGCAGGACAGGTCAGTGAGAGGTTTTACTACTTCACATGGTGATGTGTCTGATGTTGTAAACTCTTCAGAAATCAATTGACATTTGTCCTCAGGAACCTCAGTGGTCTCCGATTTAATTTCAGCCTCTGAAAGGGTAGTCCCTATTGAAGTTTCATCTGGCAAGTGTGCTCAGAGTCTTGGTCATTTGTAATTATCAGACTTGATGTAGTCAGTGTAATTGGTATCTCTGGAGAGCCAGTCTTAGCCTCGTTCCTTAATGGTTCAACAGATCCCTGTATGGCACTGTCTTCTAAAGTACTGGTATCCTTAGATGCATCAGACTTTACAACAATATCAACATCAACTTCCCTTTGCTCTAGTCCTGTTCCTGCACTTGGCGTAGCATCATCAGAGCCACTAGCTTCTGGAAAATTAGGTCTATTACTTTCAGGGGTACTAAGGTTGGTCTCATTACTCTCTTCTTCTGGTGAACTGGCAGCGGATATGAAAATGTGGGGCAATCTAACATAAGGTTTTTGCTCCCCCGATTCCATTTTTACCCCAAATGGAAGTGTGTCTGAAGAACCTATGCCAATGTAGATTGACCTTGGAGGTCTGCTGCTTTCTTGGGAAGAAAGTTCTTCAAATTCAGCCCTAACATTAGCAGACTGTGTAGATATAGCTTGTTTAAGCTCTTCTAAATCTTGCTGTTGTGACAGGTCCGATTGAGATGGTATTTCATTTATTGCAGCCAATGCTTCTTTAGCAGTTGATTTTGATTTAGCTTCTTGCAATGCTAGTGGAAATAGTGGAGATTCATCAAAGCTTTGAAGTCCTTGATGTAATTTACTATCTATTGGTTTAACTGGTAAGAGTTCAGAAGGAGGTAAGTCATCAGGTGCTTCTCTTACTGTGCAATAATTTGTTTCCTGTAGTTGTTGACACGTTTGAGAAAGAGATGTGGACTTAACAGTACTCAATGATGAGCCATCCAGTGTCCCAGTAGACAAGCTATGACTTAAATCACTTGATATTAAGCCTATTTGTTGTGATTCAGTGCTTGGAGGTAGTTCTGGAGGCAAAACTGTCTCCACATTGGCAGATTGATCTTTGGATGCCTCAGATGAACAAGCTAATTTAGCTTCAGGAGTCTCTGATCCTGATTCAACATAACCCTGTCCAAGAGTTGCTGTCAGTGGCACAGAATCTGCTACAGTAAAAAATTGTGAATTTGAGGACATTCCCTCCATGTTTCTGGTGTTATGAGTAACTGCGACAAGATTATCTTGCTTCTGTATTGAAAGAACGTGGTCTAGGGGTTTTGATTCAGTCTTGGCATAGCTGGAGGTAGCAGGTGATTTTGTACAAACAGAAGGTTGTGAGTCCAAATTACTAAAAAGTGAAATCAAACCCTTCACAGAAGAAGACCCTGCTTGTGTTGGAGCCACATGTGACTCTTGTGATTGAGATGCAAAGCCCTGATTTTGATAATGTCCTTTAACATATCTTGTGTCAGGAGTTCTGGCAGTTTGTGATACAGGTACACTAGCTTGTGAAACGCACTGTATTGGATCCATGTTATTAGAGGGTAAGGTTGGTGTGTAATTACTTTGTGCAGTGATGTGGTGTTGGCTTATGCTTGGCGACTTTGAGAGGTGAAGAGGTATTTCTGCATCATTACCAGCTGAAGTGGTGTATCCTTGTACAGGCTGTGCGATTGTAGGTGCCATAGAATGTCCAGTGCTCACACCATGCTGTTCATTTAGAGACAAAGAGACAGCAGCTGTTTGGGATAAACCTGTACCTTGTTGGGTAGTGCAAGAAGATGAGTGCCTACTATGTGTCACTGCTCCATTTTCTTCAAACTCTTCTGTACTCCCATAACTGTCCACAGTTGCCTGCTTAATAAGAATTTTGGGTCTATAGGTCACATCCTGCTGTATAATTGTGTCTTGTTTTTGCAACTTTTGTGTCTTGGGCAGAGGAATTGCAAATTCAGCTCTGGGGTGTGGACATTGGTGTTGAGAAGCTAAATATTGAGTTGGCAGTTGATGTTTTACCAAAGACATTTGTTCAGGTACACTATTGACCTGTTGATATGCACTATTAAGAGACAACTGAGTAAATCCAATGTCTTGTGTAGCCTGGGGAGTAAAAGGTTGAGGAGGCTGTTTTCTCCTTTCAGATGCAACCAGAGGTGCAAATGCAGATTCAAAATTCAATTCTGATCCTCCATGCATTTCATGATGTGTTCCAGCATGTGTGGTTATGCATGTATCATTTGAATATTCCATCACCTCTGATAACTTTCGAGTTTGAGAAAATGTAATGTCACTTCTGAAATCATTAACAGCGTTTGCAGGTATGTATTGTTGCTGAGAATTTATTCTGTGTTGAGATGGGACACAAACCAAAGAAGTGAAATCCGTTGCACCTTCAGGGTCAATTATTGACTTGTTTTTAACATTCAAAGTTAGATCCACAGTACCCACAAATGTTTTCTTTTCTGGGTCCTTTTCACTTTGCCATTTTTTAGTAGTTTCTTTCTTTGCTTTTGCAACAGTGTAGTTCATTGGCTCTCCATCTTTAGATTCAATTTGATTGTTTAAAAGATTATGTGTAACAAAGCTGTCTCTAACTGAGAAATCTACAGGTTTATTGTGTTGATGTGTCCTCAAAGGAGAAAACGCTTCATTACAATGAGAGGTAGATATTTTTCTGTGTAGGGTCTCAGTTGTAAAAACTTCTGTCATAACATGTCTTCTTTGTTGGCATGCAGGTTGCTCCACGATGAGTGGTACACCATCACAAGGATTCCTTGATACATGTGTCCTATTTCTGACTAGTGGCACAACTTCACATGATAGTACAATGGAAGCTCTTTCAGACTCCTTCTGTTGGGATTTTGGGGACATGTCCAAAGAGCTTCTGATGGAGTTAGCAGGTGCAGTAGTTTCTCGAGATTCGCTATGCACAAGTCTTTGTAATGGCTTCTGAGATTCTAACAATGCTGTCTGATTTCTTTTAGGCTGCTCTTGGGGAATGAGTAACTCCACTATTAAGGGAACACCAACTGAATCTTTTTGAGTATATGTTAAGCTTGATCGTCTTGAGCGAACCAATGAAACTGGATGTGAAGGCATACTTGTCTCAGGTACAGAGACCTTTGTTGACATGTCCAATGTGCCTTTAACTGAGTTTGCTGGAGCTGTACTGTTTGAATTTGATTTAACAATAGTCTGCGATGCACTTGAGTGTTGCATAACTGTGTAGCGGGGAATGGAGTGCTGTGAAATACGAGCCCCATTTCTGTCTGTGATTTGGCTTTTTTGCCCAGAGATTATATTTTGAGATTGCATTTCATTTGTTGATTCCATCTGGGTTTGATCAACTATCAGTGCGACACCAACAGAATCTCTCCTGGCAACCGCTCTTGCACTTGATTTTTTAACAAGTGAAACTGCTTCATCTGTGATAAACTTATCTCCAAGCACTGTTTTTTCCAACATGACTTGAGATAGCTTTGGTGACATATCTAACACATTAGCGGCATTTGACGGCAGACAAGCAACATATTGTTTTGTTCCCAGTAACTGAGAAGTTGAGTGAACTGATTGCATTAATATACCATCTTTGCTCTGCCAAGAGTGTGGCTGAAGTGATTCTGGGTCTAACTGACATGGAAGTGGTTGTGCATTAGGAGATAGACAGATGTAGTCAGTAAGAGGTTTCCTAGATGTGATATCTTCATTCAGAACCACTTCTTTTGAAGTAAAAGACTTAGAAGTCATGTCTTGTGTGTTTTTTAGTGAGCTTGGGAGTTCCTGGAGAGCTGGTGTATGACTAAAGTCTTTCATCTCAGGTTTATGCAATGATGACACAGATTTACATGTGAGGTCAATGGATTCTTGGCGACTTAAACTTTGGTCGCTCTCATCACAAGCTAATGCCTTTCTATTGGTCAATGACAAGGCCTCGCCAGCAGGCTCCTTTTTTGGCACAACAGTTTTCTGTGTCAGCTGTGTTTTTGACTTTACAGACATATCTAATGTGGCTTTAATTGAATTTGAAGGTGCAGTTGTCTTCTGATATTGCTGAGTTTTTTCAAAAGACTGATAAGAAACAAGTGCAGATACTGGTTTCTTGCCAGGGTAAACTTGAGTAGAATCTGTTGTAACTCTAATTGAACTCTGCTGTTTTGGCAGCTGTTGTTCCTGACTGTCCACTTGTTTTCTCATAGTAGGGCTCAAAAGCGGTGAGGTTTGTGCTGGTTGTTTTGGCTTCGTTTTTTTGACAGTTTCACCAAGATTGGACTCTTTACTGGAAGTATAAGACACTGTAGAAATTGTTATTTCTGATGTAAAGTTGGTGCCAGGAATCCTCGACAGTACAGGAGATGCACAAGTCAGCTTGGAAGAGTTATCTTCATCTCTCTTAGAAAACTCAGAATCTTTTTGACTAGTCTTTGCGTCTTTGGTAGTACTAGAAAAAGCTTGCATTTGCTGTGCATCGACTATAGAATGAGGTTTGCCAGTTTCAACTCCTGGCCTGGACAGATGTCTTGCTGATTGATTTTGTTGCCCAACTGTATCTCTGTGGCTTGTCTGAGATATGGTCAGACCATCTTGTAATGGGCTTACACTAATACATTTTGAATTTGGCCATTCAAATTCCTCTTCTTCTACTTGCTTAGTTAGGTCTACAGCAATTGTGATTTTATCCGGCATGTCCACATTTGCCTCAGAATCAGCTTGCTTTTTTTCTTTGAATTTTTTTAACTTGTACTTCGTAAAGTCGACAGCCTCATTCCTAGGTGCAGGTTCACCATTATCGATTCCATCCTTTTGTTTGGTAATGTTTTTGTTTATTGCGGATGAAAAATCTAAAACTTTATGGCACATTTGAGAGCCACCAGAGGAGGTAAAGCTCTTCTGGTTTCTGTTGTAAAGGTAGGCTTCACTATAAACACTTGAAGTGTCATTCAGTATATGTAGCTTTGGTTTAAATACCTTAGGGATATCTTGTGGCTCTTTAGGAGTCTCAGAGACAGTTTGGGTCATTGTTGAGGTACTTTTCTCTGTGTTGCATATCCCAGTGACAGTGCCTTTATTAAATTGAGATAATACTGCTTCATTTGCTTGAGATGGTTGTCTTGTAAGGTGTGGTCTCTGGGTAGAAATAGAAGGCACCGTTGGGGAAGATGATTTTGCTACTGTAGAAGAAGAAGCTACTTGTCCTGATGGAGTTGAAGGACTGGTTGTCTTGCTATCAATTGGAGCATTAGGTAGCTTCCTTCCCAACTGTATTTTTGAAGTTGATGGGGAAGTTTCTGAAGGTTGACTGGAAACAGATGCTGAAGTGGTAGCTGTTGCTGAAACAGTTTTACTTGTGTTGGTATTAGTAGAGTTTGCTCTGAATGCTGAAAATATAGAACTTGCTTTTTGTTTTGATTGGTTTGCATTTGTATCATCTACATGTGCAATCTTGATTTCTGGAATAGGATATTGTCTGTTTTGAGAGATTTGTGGCAAGTAATGTTGAGTTGAGTGGTTAGGTGTGAGTATATCTTTAAGTCTTTGATCCTTCCAGTAGGGCCCTCCATGCCCCCCTTTTAGCGACTTCAAGCTAAAATCAGCAGCTTCCATTATCTCCTCTTGACAAGTGTAACCATTTTGGACGGACTCCACTTTTATCTTTTTAAGCTTATACACACTAAAGTCAATAGGTTGCTCTGCTTGAGACGATACCGATTCTTGAAACATTTGAGAGAAACTTTGCAAATTCAAGTTCATTATTTTTTCACCTTTCCTAAGAGCAGCCGTCAGATCCATGGGTGCATCGTTCAATAATAAGCCATTTTGCTGATTGTCTGAAGCGTAGAAACATTTACTTTCATCATTCAGAGGTATTTTGAAACCACAAAGGGTCACTTTATCAGTTTCTCTTTGCTTCAGAATGTTGGCTATATTTTCAGTGATATTTCCCAAAGTTTGCATATCCTCGTCTGTAGCACAGGCGTAAAGATGCCTTCCAGCTTTATCAGTTAAAAGAGAATAAATGTAGTTTTCATCTGTATAAACATAATATCCACAGTCTCCTGCCTCAGCTGGCCACCATAGCCCATGTTCCAATAGTGACATCCACTGTTGATACCACTCAGAATCCTCAAAGAGCATATAATCTTCTCTATCGCCTCCAGTGCCTGCTGACTTGCTTAAATTAAGAGCACTGCGTCTTAAGTCAACAGGTCCTTTTTTTGTTGAAAGTCGCTTTAAAAAGTCAGTTGCTGATTTTAAATCAAAGTTGTCATTTTTCAAATAATTATCTACAACACATTTGTCCTCTACTTTGCCAGATTCTTGAAGACTGCATTGCGTAAGCGACTGACACCTATTTAGACGTGTCTTTGATTTTTCAGTTGACAGATTTATTGCACTACCTCTTGCAATCCATGGTTTACTATTGCTATCAAGATCATTCAAGTGGTCACAGCTACTCCAAGCTTTCTTGTTCCGGCAGCTCATGTCAAACAACACTAGATCTTCATCTGTTTCAAAAAAGCGGTTTCGGCTCTCAAAAAGCTGGGCGGAAGTATCCCTCCAAGGATGAGCAGGTATGTTGAAGTCACTGATGTTCATTTCTTTAGGATTTAAAGTAAAGCAGTTGTCCATTTGAGGAGCTTTAGCTGTAGGAGGAATATAGCCATGGCATGTCTGGTTGTGAATTTGAACATTGGTGGCCAGACTTTCAGCTTGGACATAATCATTGAGTTGTTGCCACAGCAGAGCTTCTATGAGACACTGATGTTCATATAACTCTGGAGGAATCACTCCATGTTCTGTAAAGTTGTATAACAGATCCTTGTAACCATATTCATCTGATGTCCCATACAGGAGACGCTGGATTTCTTCAAGATAACGCTGTGCTGGGGAAATTGAATCATCTTGCCTAAACTGTGACTGTGGAAGTTGTTTCTGGGTATCAACACCATGAGTAGCTGAATTAGTAGTAGCTGGGAGTGCTTCTATACTTGAGCGAATTTTCTCCTTATTTTGTGGTAATGTTTCAAGGGAAGCTTTTTCCTTTTCCTTTCCAGGAGCAGAAGTGCTGATGTCACTAGAATTTGTTTTGAAAATGCTAGATAACAAGCCAGTAGATGTCCCAGTAGAGCTGTTTTTTGGTTCTTCTGTCTCTGGTTTAGAGGACTCCTGCATCTTTGATGATGGCTCTTCCGCGACATTAAACAAACTGGAGAGAAATCCTTTTTGAGCAGGAGCTTTTGTCTCCTTATCAGAGGATGTGTCCTGGAAGGGTTGAACTTCCACTGGTTTCGTTCTCTGAATCTGTGGTCTGCTCTGACTTGAACGTGGCTGTTGTTGCTGTTGATGCTGCGGCTGCTGCTGTTGTTGCTGAGTTGGCTGAGGTGCTACCTGGTCAGAAGATGAGGATGACTGTTCTACAGTGGCTGAAATTTTGGTTAATAGACCAGAGAATAACCCCCCAGATTCAGGCTGAGGTGGATTTTGTCCTGCCTTAACTGCTGCTTCTCTAGCCTGAGGAAGTTTTGCTGATAGTTGTTCTTGAACATTGTCACCAGATGCAAGCTTGAGAAAACCTGAAAGCAGGCCTCCACTTTGATTAACTTGCTGCGTTGTTGTTTGTTGAGGACCTGCTATTTTACTAGGTTGTTGTACTTGTTGAGGTGGTGGTGGTCCAAACAGACCAGATAAGAAGCCGCCCTGCTGATTGGTTTGAGATGATGGTTCATTAGAAGGCTGCCCAGGTTTACTGCCCTGCTGAGTACCAGCTTGTTGGCTGGGCTGTTGTGATGCATTATCACTGGAAGCTAATTTGTTAAACAGTCCTGACAATAACCCACCCTGTTGTGGCTCTGGAGCAGAAGCAGGGGGTTGCGGAGGTATCTGGTTTTGTCGGCGCAGAGGTTGTCTGTTGCCTTGTTGGGGTTGCTGATGATTTTGTTGATTAACAGGAGACTGCTGCTGAGCTGGAGTATTAGATCCCGAGGAGAACAGTCCAGAAAGAAATCCCCCCTGCTGATTAGGTGGTTGCTGACTCATCTTGGGGCTTGGTCTTTGTGCTTGTTGCTGAGTTGGTTGACTTCCCACTGTTGGCTGTGGCACACCTACATCTGCAATTTTATTAAATAATCCACTAAGCATCCCCCCAGTACCACTCGGCTGCTGCTGTGGAGGCACTTGGTTTTGTTGAAGGTTTTGTCTCCTGTCTAGTTGCTGATTTGGTTGGTTCTCAGGTTTTACAGTCTGTGGTTGGTTTTGTGAAGGTTGAGGTGGGTTTACAGGAGCAGATTCTTGTGCACCAATTCCAAACAGTCCAGACAGCAAACCCCCTTGACCAGAAGATGGTTGCTGAGGTGTAGATTCTGAGAGTTTTAGTAAGCCCCCAAGTAATCCACCTGATTGAGGTACAGTTGTTGGTTTTGAAGCAGCGTGTTCTGTAATTGAGCTAATTTGTTGTGGTTGCTTTGATTGCTCATCTGAGGCTATTAGTCGCCTTTGTTGGTCTGTTTGATTTTTATCAGGAGGAACACTATCTGTGGATCCCAATTTAAATCTTGACAAAAGTCCAGTCGACTCTGCATGCGAATCTGATCCTTGAGCCAAGTGTTTTTCTGGCCCATCCTTAACAATTGTTGGGTTAGCGTCACTTGGCTGAGTATCTTGACTTGACAGGGCTGACTGAGTCCCAGTTACTGTATCTGTAGCTTTCTTCAGCAGTCCAGAAAAGAGTCCTTGACCTTGGGATGGAGGCTGGCCAGATTGACCTCCTGGGGTTGTTGACTGATTTGTAGAAGCCGAAACAGTATCAGAGGCTAACTTAAGAAATCCAGAAAACACTCCTGATTGTTGCGTGCCAGAACTCTGTTGTGGTTGAGAGGAAGGCTGAGAAGGTGATGAAAATATACCAGAAAATAAACCACTCGGTTGAGACTGAACATCTCCTTCATGGGTTTTCTTATCGGATGACACAGATTCTGTTGGTCCTATTTTCAACAACCCAGAGAGAAATCCTTGAGGCTGTGAGGTCTCTGGTTGGGATGTGCCTGCTTTGACCGTGGGAGGTTCTTGGTCTTGGGAAATAACATCTATTTCCTGCAAAGTTTGCCCCTCAGAGGATTTCTCTGCACTGGAAACAGTAGCTTCTGGTGTGTTGGGAAAGATCTGTTCAGAACGAGGTTCAGGTTGATCATTAGGTTTTGTAAGTGTCACAGTGGGTGTCATTTGGTTTTTTTCTGGTTCTTTGGCAGGTTCAGGTGGAGTCACCTTAAAAAGGTTAGAAAACCAGCCGGTTCCTGTGTTTTGTTTTGGAGCACTTTCAAAAAGTGAAGCACGACTTGGAGAGGGAGACCTTGAAGGAGCAGGGGCTGAAGTATTTGAAGTGACATTAGAATCTTCCCCTATTCCAAATTTAAGAATCCCTGACAACATACCTCCTTCTGCTTTAGGTGTGGTTGTTGTGGAAACATTTTCTGACAAAAATGGAATTTTCAGTTTGCTGCCTAGAAATGACTCCTCGGCAGGCTTGGTGTCACTGTGTGGGGGGGTTTCTGGAGGAACCGCAGACATGAGGGTGGAGAGAGATTTCTTAAAAGGACTGAAGAATCCAGTATCTTCTGAACTTCCCTCAGGTTTTGCATCAGACACTGAAGATGTTCCTCTTTGCTGGATGTCAGGTAGCTCACCAGAAGACTCAGTCTCTGGAAGAAGTTCTACTGACCCTGTTGTTGTTTCTTGGGAAAGCTCAATTGATCCACTTCCTGTATCTGGCAAAAGATCAACTGATCCACTTGCAGAACCTGGTCTTGTCTCTCCTGATGACTGCTGCTCTGTTTGTGAGCCTTCTCTTCTAGGACTGGTGGCTCTACTTACTTGCCCTTGTTGGGATTCTTTGCTTACAGCAGATGGACTTCTTTGCTCTGTTTGAGGTGATGTCTCTCTGGGAGATGGTGAACTGGAAAAAAGCCTCAAAGGACTTAGCCTTCCGAACATGGATTCAAACCCAGACGCAGACTGGTTACCAGCTGTTGAACTACTTTGTGCCTCTGTGGAGACTTGGGAAGGTGTCTGGTTGGCCTCAGCTTGTCTACTGGGTTCAGAGGATTGGAAAGGCAAAAGTGACTGTAGAGAGAACTTTTTCTCTGTTGTGGGCTCCTGAGAGGCAGGCGGAACTATGGCCACTAGTGGAGAGGTACCACCACTTTTGGGAATAAATGCAAGCAGCTTGGAAATTCCTGATTCGGGTTGGGGTGGTGTCTGGGAGGTGGGTGGTTCTGTTGCAGATGCACATGCACTTTCAGGGGTTTCGGTATTAGATCTAGGGATAAATGAGAACAATTTTGAAACACCAGAATCAGTTTGTGGTGGCTGGGGAGATGGAGAGGTACTAGAGGCTTCTGCCTCAGTTGGAGACTTTGCTCCAGTGATTGTGCTGAACAATGAGCTCATTGCATTTTTCACCCCAGTTATGCCTTGTTCAACAGGACTTTCCTCTTTAACATCAGGTTTGGCCATATTACTGTCATTGTCTTCAGGTGGTAAAATTTTTGCATCAGTTGGCAGAGCAGGTAGTTTTCTTCTTGTTGGCTTGGGCATTGATTCATAGCTTTTGACCTCCTCCTCTTTTACTGCCAGGTATTCAGACACTGAGTGGACTAAGCTCCGCAGTTGACCCATTGGATCTATGTATTCATCATCTGGGTCCTCCACAGGAGATAGCATTGGATCTTGTTGATCAGTTGTTCTGCTTTTTCTTGAAAAATCTTGTCCTCCAAAATGTTCCATATACTTGCCAGAGTAGCCATAGCTTTCATATTCAAAATTAGCATCTCCCTCATTGAATGTTAGATCTTCCAGTTCTTCCTCAGATCCAAATGAGTACTGCATCTCATCAGACCCAAGCGAGTTATAGTCAACACGTCTTCTGACCCTAGCAGATTCTTCCCTAGCAGCCTCCTGCTCACGAAAAGCAGCATAGTTCTCCAGAGTATCTTCTAAAGCAGTTTTGGCCCACAATCTGGTCTTGTAAAGGAGGCTTTCTCTGTCTGTCGGCTGTCTCAGCTGTTTGACGGAAGGGATTATATCAATTTCAGGAGGAGATGATTCGTCCTCAAAGCTGCCGGCTGCCTTGTAAACCAATCGCACTTCCCCACTGCCAAAGCCATGCCTCTGTCTGGGTGCCCTGTCATTTGGCTCCAGCATGTCCTCTGGGGATAGACCATCACACTCTACCGTCTGATAAAATCTGCTGCCTTTGGACTCACAGTTGTCACTGATTCGGTAGATGATACTTTTATCTTCATCCTCCCAAAGTTTCTGCTCAGTGTCTAAATAATCATCCAGGACACCCGAGTCAGGCACATTATATTTACTCTCCCAATCCTCTACACCCATACCTGAGTCTACAGGAATTATTCTAACGCCTCTTTTGCGGTTTGATCGTCTAGATTGGATAAACAAAAGTATATCATGCAGGAAGACGTGGAATGTGATGCAAAGAAAGAAAAATAAAGAAGAATAACAGAGAGAAGCATTAAACATGATCTATAAGAAGAAGTCAAAGAAAGTCAGAGTTAATGTACAAACAGATGAATAAAAGAAGACAGGTACATGCTTAAAACAACAACAAAATGAATAATAGGTTCGTCGCTTTAGCTTAAAAACATCATCTGCAGTTGTTATCCAAAAGAAAGTTAATTTTTTTTTTTTTTTTTTTTTCCTTAAAAATATTTAGAAAAGCTACTGGTTGACCTAAACTGTCAACAAAATGTTAAGGTAATGTTAAATAACTAAAGCCATAACTTTTAACCAAGACTTGGCGTGTCTATCTATACACAGATATACACAAATTATTGACTTTTTTGCCAGTATGTAATACTGCATATGCAGCATATGTGTTTACCTGTTTGCTCTCGTTTCTCTATTGTCTAGATCATAAGTGTGAACAGAGTCAGACTCCCTAGACAAGCTCTGATGCTGGACTCTACGGCCTATGGGGTACTGATGGACGGATGAATTCGTCTGGGAAGTGTTGTGGAACCGCGGTGGCCGGCTCCCAGTTTCACTGGGGTAGTCGCTGTCTCGGTCGTCCACAGCGCTGTCATGGTCATCATACGCTGGAGTGGAAACAAAGGAAATACTTTAAAGAAGCACTTCCACCTCCATTTCCCTCAATTTACAATCTCACAATGAGATGTAAGGTGTTTTAAGTATGGAGAGACAGCATTCAGACAGCTAAAGTATTTGAACAAATGGCTCCCTCTTGTGGAAGCAGGCAGACAACACAACAAACTGAACGCTGACGTGACAGACAAAACAATGCGACTCCACACAAGACTTTTGTTTTGTAGTGAGATAACAAACCATTCTGCAACATGCAAATATGGAGAGAAAAATGAATCACAGGTGGTAAAAAACAACAAACACTTTACATACTTTGCTGATCACTCCATCCAAAATAACCCCAACTGCCTGTTGGGGATGAAGGAGAGTTTCCAAAGAAGAAAAGTAAACTGTATTATTGAAAAATTAACCCTGTTGTGCACGGAAGTAAACCAAATGTGTTTGACTGGACGAAATATGTGTCAAAGTGATGAGATATCTCCTTTTCTGACAAGAAAGTGCAAAATTAAATTACTCAAATTTATTTTTAATAAATATCCTGCCAAATTAGCGCCAATGCATCGGTCATTAATAATTTTTTTTGTTTTAAAATAAAGACAAACACTCATTTATAAGTTTGAATTCATCAGTTAACTTTGAAAAAAAAATGAAAACAAAACAAAGACTTGTTTCTAACTGCATGCATTAAAATAAGGATTTTGTTTGTGGACTCACAGCATTGTGACGGCATCGACACCATTCTTCTTCTCTGGGCCTCTCCCGATAAGGGATACTGGAAAAAGAAGAGGCAAAAGCAACAGGAAAAGTTAAACAAAAAAAAGAATAAAATGATTTTAAAGTGATTCTTGCATTCGTTCCCTGTAGTTATAACCTTCATTTGACACAAGGTGGCAGCAGAGAGCTAAACTAACTTTAACAGGAGGATGAGTTTGATTTTATTTATAGAAGCAAACCAAAGAGGATAGATTTCAAAGAAAAACTACATTTTGTTTTAGTTTGCATTTCTTCAAAACAAAGATATAAATAAGATTTTAAAAAGTCTAAATGCAGCAGGCAAAATCAGACAGAGATGTTTTATGGTAAAATTGTCCAAATGAATGAAAGATTAACCAAGAAATAAGGAATCAGGCAACATGGAAAAACTTTTTAAGTTTCACCTAAAGACTCTGTGTACTCTCTCCTGTTTCACTAGTAGGTGAAACAGGAGTTGCATTAAAACTGTGTTGTAGTTGAGATTTTATATTATTTTAAGACACATTGACTGAGTTTAGATTAAACCTTAAGCTCTGGTATTTTAGAAGAAAAAAAACAAAGGTTTATTTTGTCTACATTTTAAATTTCTACATGTCAAAAAGCTTTTTCACAGAATATAATAAAAAATAAATGACTGAAAAGCTTACATTTTAAATTCTGTTAAAACTTCATCTGATAGTTCAAATGTTTACATATAGTAAAGATAGATAAAAGATGCATTATGCTTCATGTTCAGCCTTTGAAATCTGCAGATTTACTCTTTAATGCAAGCACACATTTTCAAATGAAAAGAAATTAGGGCACAGAAACTAGTTTTGGCCTTTTTTAGGTTACTAGCAGTGAACAATCATTGAACCGACCTCGTCGTGGATCTGCATGGTGTTGATCCGCTCCAGCTTACTGGTCCAGTACTCCGCCTCGTCTTCTGGGATATCTGGTCCGAGGAGATGGAGGAAAGCAACAAAGTTAAGAAGAAAGACCCGCAGGCAGACATGGGAAGGAAGGATATGTCAAGTGATGAGTGGAGGAACAAAATGAGGAAATAAAGCACATAATCCTGGAAAAATCAGAAGTTAAGTCAGCCAAAGTGGAGAAAGAAATGAAGGGCCATGGAGGCTGGAGCTCCACCCTGATCTCTGCTCTCTCTCCTCCATCCTCTGTGACTCTCTCAACCAAACAGCTCAATGTGTTCAAACCTTAAAGTCATGCATTTTTGATGACTGGTAAATGGGAAATTTTATTTCCAGGCCTCAGAATCAAATTAACCAGCAGCAGCAGTTCAGGGTTTCCCTAAAGCCAATGCAGGTTTAAAAAAGAAAAACAGAAGAATAATTAAGTGAGGTTTATAATGTCCGGCTGTAGTCTCCAACATCAACACGAACAAGATGTAGCACATCGTTACAGGAACTAAAGATGAACCGATAGCTACATTTTCTCTTACTCTCGCCATGTTGCTACAATCGGCTGTAATGGTCTAAACGCAGCTTATTCTGAGCGAACTGAAATCCTCTACCTGTTTAACAATGCAGTGTCCTGTATCCATCTGGGAACTCTAACCAAGCTAAAACAAGAGACGTCTGGTCAGATTTAACTTCAGGCAGAGAGAAAAAAATTATATTCAGTGTATGTAAAAATCTGGTTTCAACATGTAAAAGAATAAAAATAAAACAGGAACAGATCCCAGAGTAGGAAGGGTTTAATTTGGATAGCAGGGAAAAAAGAGCAGGAAATAAAAATGAAAAGGTTGTGAAAGATTAACAAAGTGTAACCCATCATAAAAACTTAATGAAGCCTAATGGAGGTTCCACATGTTCCAGTATTTAACAGGAAGTGAAAGTGAATAAAACAGAGCAGGCAGCCGTGAGCAGCTAAAAGAAACAAAACACTTTCTATTGAGTGTTCATACTGTAATTAACGATTAATCGATTACTACGTTAGTTGATGACTATTTGAATAATCGCTTAATCACGATTAGTCATGATTAATCGTGATCAATCGTTTCAGCTCGATGTGATACACACCAAAGGGAAGCTCAAAGCGAGTGTCCAGCAGCACTTGGTGCGGCGTTGGGTTGGTGGTGCCGCAGATCTGATCCTCCTTCATCAACACCTCCGAGTCCAAAGCCGTCCAGCTTCCTGGTCCCTCCTGGAGAACAGGAAACGCTCAGAAAAACAGATGGAAACTACCAAGACATGAAAATACTCATTTGCATTTCTTTAGGTGCGTCTTAAAGCAGCAATCAGGCTCCCATCTGTGCATCAATACAGTTATTGATCCGTATAATGGGTCTCTCTCTTCCTGCTGATCATCTGTGATGTTAACGGAGTTCCAAACAAGGCAGAGAAAGGCTCTTTCCTCCCGGTAATTTACTAAATTTATTTATGTTTTCTTCTGAAACCCTCCCAAAAAGTAACAAATACTAGACTCTTTCAGAAACGTCAGATTTCTATGCATTTTAAATTTAAGGTCTCAACTGGAAATAACAGTTAATGGCCAGAAATATTCAATGCAATGCTTGAACTTTATTGTTGACCATAGAGCTAAAACAGCTTTATATTTGTTTATTGAGAA
This sequence comes from Phalloptychus januarius, assembly GCA_902982915.1. Taxonomy (NCBI): domain Eukaryota; kingdom Metazoa; phylum Chordata; class Actinopteri; order Cyprinodontiformes; family Poeciliidae; genus Phalloptychus; species Phalloptychus januarius. The sequence continues at coordinate 779,506 of CADWAE010000482.1, forward strand.
GGAGAATATTATGAAATTTTACTTAATGGTTTCTTCAAATTAAAAGGTTTTAATTTGCGTAACTGGAAATCTAGTTTGTTAGTGCAAAGAAAAATCCTCATTATTAAATTGCACACAGTCCTGACCAAAAGGTAACAAATACCTAAAATAAACATTAAGCTGAGGCCAGATTTTCAAAAATCTATTAAAAACTAATGATAAGAAAAAACTGGTGCAAAAAACCCTGTAACTTTCAGAGATTTCTCTCTGCACAGTAAAATGATTAAACTAAAAATAAAACGATTAATCAGATTTATCAGTTTTTAGTTATATGTCATAAATATTTCAGAATACATTTTTACATATGCAAAACAAGATGGTTTTTTAAGACTAAAAACATTTTATAAGATAAAAAAAAAAACATTAATTTTTGGTAAATATGTTTTACCAAAAACTCCTCAACTGGCAATTTCAACTTCACAGCTTAAATTATGCTAAAATATATCTTAAAAATCTCCTTTTAGTTACCTTTTTTACCCAACTATTTATCGGTTAATCCAAAAACTCATCAACAGATCAGCCCTACACTGCACTGATGTTAAATCAAGCTGAAATTTTACATGTTTATGTTAGAAATATTTTCTGAGTTCAAGACGCATTTCTTGTTCAAAATTATCAAGTGTTCACTAAAGGAATGTTGTGTAAAAAAATCTCATTAATTTAAATGAAAAAATCGTTTATCTGATTAATCGATTAATTGTCAGAATAATCGGTTAAAAGCTGACTAAATTAATCGTTACCTCATCAGACTGATGGATGGTGTCCAGCGGTATCAGTGCTGTACCGATCATCGTGTCCCAGATCAAACCTTTGTTCCACAACTCCACCACCAGACCCGAGTCCAGATTGCTGATCTCGCTGAGGAAATGAGCAAACACAAAACAACATCAGTAAAATACAGCAAACAGTCTTTCCACATGGTCACCACAACAATAGATTCATGTAAAGGAGTCACTGTATAAACAACCTACCAAGAGTTATTTGTCCGCTGTACTAAGTGATTTAAAATTAGTTTTGAAATGCATTAATAATTTAACTCGATTTTATGTTGCTGAAATGTTTCACCATTATATTCCAAGTTGTACGCTCAGATCAGCAGATCGGATGCTTTTATAGGTACCTAAGGCAAAGTGCTGAGGAATACGTCATCAAATATATGTTTAATTAAAATAATCAAGGAGTAAAAGTACTTCAGGTGTTCGTTTGAACTCCTACCCACACTGGTCGACAGGTGTATACCTGCTGCAAACAGGTTTGAACCCCAAAGCACACAAAAAGAATTAAAAAAAAAGATCAGAAAAACAATGCAAAAAAATATGCTGCAAATAAATCGCAAGTACAAAATGTTGCAAACTCGCTCCACAAATCAAAAGTCCTCCAGAACACTAGGGGGAGTATGGAGCAGCTAATATTACCTACATGAATATGCTGCTGTTCTAAATCTGTAAAAAAAAAAAATAAAAATTTAAGTATAACATTAATTGTGTTTTCCTCCAGCTTCCTTTTGGACATTAAAAGTCTGATCTCACATATTTGCTCGTTGACTCCCCCTAGTGGTCTGGAGGACTTTTGTCTTATGGTATTAGTGTTTCATACTTAATGTCTTTGTTATTTGCAGCATTTTTCTGTAGCACTTATTTATTGCGTTTGTGTTTTGGAGTTTGCATCATTAATATATATCGTCAGTGATCATATCTAACATATCACAAAACAGGACAAATTGCTTTTAACCTGCAAGTTAATTCTCCTTCATGTGTGAATGTTATATATGAACACATGAAAGGACCGTTTTCAATATTACATAAATGTAGCGAAGCTCATGTTAAAATCAAACCAATCAAAAGAAAATCTACATCTGGTCTAGGATGGGATTTATTTTTATTTTTCCATCCGGCACCAATCTTCTTCCCGCTTAAGTTCATGAGGTTTCACCAGTTTTTGTGCCGAAACAATAAGTGCCGAAATGACAACTGTCATTTTCTCTAAAGAGAAACAGAAGCCAACTGTCTCTCCTACTCATCTGCATATTCATATTCACATCCTCATTCACATTCATGTCGCCTCAGTTTGCCTGTCAATCATCTCTGATGATTCTCAGCAGCTCAGATGATGGAGAAGCTGTGGGTGGGAGAAGCTACGCTGTGCACATACTTGTTTAAGTTGCCAATTAAGGAGATTTTCTGGCCTTCTGGGGGACAAAAGTCATTAAATATCGGAAGACTTGGTTCATTTGGAGACCGAAGTTGCAATATTTTTTACATTTTCAGCTGCTGCAGGTCGATCTCATATTGCAATGAGTCAACCAACTGAAAAATCTGTTCCCCTCCTCACCTGCGGTGGCGCTGCACCAAGAATTACCGAGGACAAAGACTTGAGACTTACTTGAGACTTGCAAAACACTGACTTGGTCCCACCTCTGAAGGTTTGTAGACGAATCAGAGTTTGCTTTTTTGGTTCGCATCAGCGTTTGAGTACGCAATCACACATCCATAAGCAAACCGGACTTTCTAAGCAAACAAACTGGAGTTTGGTTAAAGTGGACTAAACATGCAGTAAGTTCGGCCTGTCACAATAAGACATTTTGCTGATTAATCTCAGAATTTATTTTAGAAAAAAACTTGGAATGATATTGAATTTTGGATTACAATAAATTGTTCCAATAATTATTGTGATAAATAATAATGTTTTTTGAGGCCATTATCAGGTAATATACTGATAATGGAATATTAATGCATGTTGAGTAACTTGCACAGCAGCAATTTAAAGTTTCGTCATAGTTTTAACAATTATTTTTAAAAAAACATTATTTTATAAAAGTGACATGCTAAACCTTTAATCTTACAATTTCTCAGCTAAATCTGAATCTTAAATAAGTCAGAAATATGATTTATTAGCAGTTAAAAATGACATTTTGGCCAAGGTGAGCTGCTTTAATCTCATATTACATAACAGTCTGAGTCTGCTGGCTTAAAGGGAGGAAAATGGAAATAAAGAATTCAGTTTTTATTAGTGTCTCAGTTTAATCTATGGGATTATGCAGTTTTATGATTAAAAACATGTCTGGTGTCTATGAATGACGTGCCTGAGCTGCGTCTCTGGTGAAAACAGTCAGAATCAGTGCATTTCTAAACACCCAGAAGGACACTGTGTGTGTTTGTGCTGAGATTGAGAGCCGACAGACGGGAGATCTGTGAAGTCAGCAGTGAAATACAGATTCAAACATGTTCCTGCCGGGAACGCTTTGCACAAACACACACGGCCGTTTCAGGAGCAGGAACAAGAAAACAGCATTTTCTGCTTGGCAATGCTCTTTTTTATGCCATCAGTCTTGTTGAGTTAGTTTGATTTTGACAAGAACATCAATGTTTCGGCACTTATGTCTGTTTAAACCTTAAGAGTGCATACTCACAATACCCAACGTCACTGTGCTAACTGACCACATCGTTATCCTTAATTAAATCAATAATATCTACAACAAAATGATTTTCATTCCTCCCAAGTGAAACTGGTTTCAAGAAAGCGGATGTGCAGTCACACAAACTAGAGCTGGAGTCGATAGTCCTCTTTAAGCTGAAAGGCTGCAGTTGGGTTTATGTATGAGGTTGTTAATGCCCAAATGTAAACTTATCAATAAAATAAAACCACTTCCTGGATGTTTAACAATACCTGATCAGAGATTCATCATTTCAGTGCTGATGATTAACATTTTTCAAAAGGACAATTTTGATCATAGAGACAAAACATTTAATCTTATTTATGGTCTTGTTTGTGTTCAGTTGTTTCTATTTTATTCAACAAATTCAGTGTTTTGTGTTCTTTACAAAGTGAACGTTTTTTGGTTGTCGAGACAGCAAGCTTGTGTTATTTTCAGTATGTTACTTGAAAAAGGTCTCAATGACAACAATATTGCCACTTATTGTCCCAGACTATTTGTTGTCTTTGTCAAAGATAAATTGTTTTTGACAATATATTGTCCAGTAAAATCTGTTACTGTGACTGACAGGCCTGGTCTCATAGATTTATGCCAAAACGCTGAAAGTTTTAGATTAATCTGAGAAAGTTTCCATTCAAATGATCAGTCCTAGTAAAGTCAGCTGCATTTTCCCATCTTCTACTCAATAAATTTCAATTAAAATATATTAAAAATCTGAATGCAAAACAACATGACGATACACCATGAATTGGATTTATAAAATACAATACATAGCACCCAACTATTTCGTCTTATTTAAACATCCGGATGTGAGAAACTTTGCAGATCAAAATCAGAGAGAAGGAGAATGAAGAAGGCAGGAGGAGGAGGAAAAGGTTTCCAACAGACAGACGTTAATCTCTCCTGTTGTTGTAATTTGATAAAGTCACTCCTCAAACACTTAATACAGGCTGATGCAGGCAGAAGAAAAAAGGTCACAATTTGCTGACAGTTGAGCAGACCTTAATTGAAGGAAAGAGTAGGCGATGACCTGAAACATCAGACAAACCGATCAATAATCAGAAGAGCTTCTCCCCAAACATCGAAATTTATCCTTAGTTGTTGTTTTCCAATTAAAATAAAAGGCATACATGTGTGATCTCATACCAGCCCCTTCTTCACTGCACTATAATAAATCTTACCAAGTACTTTTGGCCTATTGCTAGCGCAAATATCTTAGCATGCCTTAAATTAGACAAAATTAGCTAATAAGTAACTATTCAGCAAGACATTAGAGCTTTTTTTAATATTGGTAAAAAGGTACAAGTTCCACTTTTTCACTTATAACCAGACATTTTTCCCATATGTTAAAAAGTATGTTAATAGAACTGGAACTTTTTGGCACAATGGGCTTGGAAATAAATTAGCAGTCGGTCTGCTAGTAGCTGTGGCACAATCATTACTTACCATGAGATTTTCCTAATTTAATCTGGATTTTCTACCCTTCAGATGCTCCTTTTTGCTTGATGGGAGACCACAAAACCTCATTTTGCCATCAGTGTTTCTCTGTACAGCTGCCAGATGCAGGACGAGTCAAAAAAACAAATTATTGGATGCCATTCAAACCACCTAACAAGGATGTTTTGCCCATCAGACAATACTTCCACACATAAATCGCTGATTTTCTCCTCACACATTGATTCCAACATCACCACTTACAGCAGAACAGGAAGCGTAAAAAAAAGAAAACAGCAGATTTCTAAATCAGGTGCATCTTTACCTCCATGCCCTCTGGAGTCCGGATGGGCTGGACAATTCATTAGATTTCTAACTGGCTCATCCACTTATCTGGCAGGTAATTTCACTTTCCATCCATCCAACCTGCTTCAGCCACAAATTCCCATTTAGGAGGCCGTGTCAGCCGGCCAGACCGGAGTCCCACAGGCCGCTGCTGGGCACCACTTTCAATGCCACAGAGGCCCATTAAGACCAAATAACAAGTCAGCTTGCAATGGCTACCTGTGCGGCATTCATCTGCAGGCTGCCACAGCATCTGAGGCACCAATTTCTCTCTGCATTTGTCTTAATACATTCCAGGCGGCGAACAAGCCGTTACCACCGCTACTGACAACATTTTGCAAAAAAAAAAATATATTGAATTCAAGATAAAAATATAAATCTGTCTGTAAATATGTTGCATAAAATAAAATAAAACCCCATAAAACAATAATTTTTTAAAAAGTTTATTTGTTATTTATTTCAGGATTTTTTTTTTATTCCAGTATTTATTTATTTCATTTTTATTCATTTAATAATTGTGTTTTATTTTGTGACATTTTAATTTTGTAAAGCTATTTTATGCATTTTGTGGGCTTTTGCATTTTAACCCAGTTTTTATTTCACAGCCCTTCATATCAGGAGGCCTGAATACAAACGCTTTCTGCTTCCCATTTCTGCACTACTTCATGTTGATCTGTCACATGAAATCCAATTGAAAAGCCCAGAAGTTTGTGGTTATAATGTGACAAAGTGTGGAAAGGTTCAAGGGCTTTAAAATACTTTTGTAAATATTAACTGTAAGTATTTTACTTACAACATGAAGTCCTGCTCCCAGCATGGCTGATCTCCACGGACTGTGATGGTTGTACTCTTCACATTCTGGACCTTTAAAGTGACGTAGGCGTTGAATTTGTCTGGAAAAACAGAGAAACTCGAAAATGAGAAGCTCGAGTATTTGTTTGGGGGTCAGACATGAAAGCTACGAGAAAAGCTAAATGTTATTTTCAACTTTTGTTATCTTTAATTCCAAGAAATATTCAGAAAATCCCAGATTAAAATAAAGGACAGAGTTTCTCCTTGTACGTTCTGCAAGCTGGGGAATTAGTGATGTGATGAAATGATGTAAAACATTTCATTTTGTTACACAATAAAATAAAGGGGTAAAACACTCTTCAGATCAAATCAATTTCCTATGTTATCAGTTACTGTTTTCCGGTTCACAGGGGGTATTGCAATCCATAGGGGGCCCCAGAAGTAAATCTCTGGGAACCACTGCACTAATCCATCCAACCATCCATCAGTCCATTAATTTATCCATCTTTCCATCTACCTATTCATTCATTCATCTATCCTTCTACTTATCCTTTAATTTATTTACCCATTCATCCAGTTATCCATCCATCCTTCCATCCATCTACTTATTCTTTAATTTATTCATCCATCCATCTGATTATCCATTCATCCATTTCCTTGCTGCCTGTGTTTTTTTGCTGATTCCATATGAATCAGTTAAACACATAATAACTAGTATATTCACAGTAAAAGTTTGTGTTAAAAAAAATAAATTAATCAAACGGCCAAACCTCTGATTACCAACTTCTGTTGAAGATAAAAAAAAAATGGTCTGAAGAAAAAGTTTGTACCTCCAACATCAAATGTATTTGTTTCTCTCAGAGCTGTCTGCTAATGCATGTCTGCAGTGCTGTTACAGCGACAGCTTTTAGAGAGTGAATCTACAGAGGCTGAGGCATGAAGACAACAACACAACATAAAAGGATCTGAAACAGCTAAAAATCATTGCAAAGATGAATCAATAAAGGATCTGCTAGTATAGACGATTCAGATGTTATTCTGTGTTATTTTGGTAAGATTTCAGGTGGTTTATACAGAATGAAAGAAAAATCAATGCAAGAACTGGCCACTTTCTACAGGATCAGCTGTTATTAGGGATGCAGGTTATCGATTAATGACAGTTGAGTGATTTTAATTCTTATCGATCAACTAACGATCAATTGAGAAGCGGCCCTGCTGTATGAAGATGGCCGACCGTCTTTCCATAACATAAAGTGTTACGTTTTCGTAATATGCTGAATTAAGAAATTAAAGAATAAAAAAAATATTGTATTATATAAAATATTATACTGACCGAATAAACAGAAAATTGTCACGTTTGTCACGTTAAAAACTTAGACTTATAAATCAGGAACTTCTTAAGTTGTTGAATAGAAGAAAAGATGGAAAACATGAGAAATACTTTCCATGAACAGAAAAATGCTCATACATAAGTACGATCATGAATGAATATTGATTTTAACTTCTTAAATCTTTATCCTCACCTTCGTAGCAAGTGAGTCATTTTGAGAATTGACACTACCACCATGAAGCATATCGGCTGAACCAGCGTTATTAAAGTGAAAACTTAAGCAGTTTATCGGGTGTTTATATTTCAAAGCAGAACCGCTTAAGGCGTATTTATTGTCCCACACCGGACTCTGCTTGAACCGTTTCTCTTTACTCGTCTGAGGTGGCGCCGCCGCCATCTTTGTTTCTGTAACGGCTCTGCTTCAGGATGAGTAGCGGCGCCCTCTGTTGGATGGCGGCCAAACTACGGCACTGAACTGATAGTTACTACTTCAACATATTTTTACTAAAGTAAAAGCAAAAAGTAGCCATCCAAAAACTTACTCCAGAGTAAAAAAGTATTTGGTAAATAGTCTGTTCAAGTACTGAGTAATTTATCAAATTTATTAAATATTTTAAAATTACATAATCGGACAGAACAAAAAGTAAAGTTAAGTGGAAATTTTGATATTTTAAAGACCAAGTAATGGAAAATAACAAAATCATTTTCTTTCCGTTTCTGAGCGAGTTAATCTGAGATAATCCATCATTCACCTTACAGAGTCTCTATGCCTGTGAATGACAGGCTGCAGACAGCTCTATTAACTGACTGCTAGCACAAGTGAGAAAACCATACAGGGTCATGACTGTAAGCAAAAATAACCCAACGAGAAACAAAAACACAGCGGAGAGAGTATTAACAATCCAGCCTCTGTTGTCTGTGACCCTGCAGAGGTTGTTGAAGTCACAATCAGAACGACGCAAACTTCCATTTATGTTCTTGTGCAAAACCCACAGAAACACATCAGATGCAAACGAGCTTGGGGAGAAGATATCCCAGCATGCAGCAGGGCCTTCTTGGGAGAGCATCCGGCATCATTTATAATTAACTGGTAATGACTTATGAAAATGAATAAATTATATTCAGTTACGCATGGACGTGCACGGTGTGGCTGGACCAGGTGACATTTACTGGGCTGTCTACAATAATAAATACTCTATTATGGGCACCGAGGGAGATCGGAGAGGTTTTGGAGATGGAGATAAAAGCATCCAAATCTGTTTATTGTTCGACAGCAGAAAGACAAGATGTTCCCCGTTTCATTACAATTCCCATCTAGTTGGGTCTAATTAATATTTGCACATTGAAATTAAAGTAAGTGGAATCGCATAGGAGCCATCACATATGAGGAATCTGAATTTGACTAAAAACTATTTGTAGAAAATTCACAAAAAATTTTTATTTTTTTTGTAGTTTATCTAAAACATCCTAAAGAAAATGCAGCTTGTGACATAGAAATACCACGGCTACATGCTACTTGACACCCTATACATGATTTCCACAAGTCTGAACTGGATCAGCACCATCTTGATAGGCAAGTGGAGCGCAAAGATGAACCATGGCTTCCAGACCAAAAGCAGAAAGTATATTGACACTCTTGACCAATGTGCAAGATCGACGCACATGAGACATAGAAGTAAAACATGTCAGACGATGTGAGTAAGCTGCTTCCGATCTGCGTTTGAATGGATTTATAAAAGACATACAAACTTTTCGTGTGAATAACAAGTTCCTGGTAGAGTAAGTACTAGTAGTATCATACATGTAGGCTATCTTTGTCAGCTAGGAGATAAAAACTTGGGTTTTTTTTTACTGTTTATTCCACAAAAGCGTCAATAAATATCAGTAAATTAAAAAATTTGATTAAATGCAGCTACTGTGTTCAATTTAGTAATATAAAATACTATTTTTTTTTAAGTATGTGGCATCTTGAAGAAACCTATTTCAAATGGTAATATTTGTCAAGAACAACATTTGTGTTTTGGGGGTATAAGTGTCACAGCTATGCAGTCAAAGAAACAATAAATAGTTTTTTCTAATCACAATTTGTGCAAAAATACAGTGGGATTGATTAAAATAAACTTTAAGCACATAAAGGTTTTGCAATTATGTACTTAATTCTGCATAATGCAAAAACAACCTTTATTTGATTTATTTTTCCATTTATATCTGCTCAAACACAGTCTGAGTTCTGTGTATTTCTTGTCTTACAGTAAAGTGCAATACAACATTTCTAGTAGTTACAGAAAAATAGACCTCCAAAATGGCCACACAGTTGCTGGATGAAGTAAACTGACTCAGAGGAAATTGCTAAAAGTCATTCAGCACAACAGTTCAGGCTGTGGCAGTGCAGGCCGCCTCATTACTCCAACACTATCCCTTCATTAAAGCCTTAGAGAATCCTCTGCATTCATTATTCTGCAGGTATAACTAGGACATGACAGGAAATATGACAGATTTTGCCTACAATTCGCTGCTCAAAATAAATTATAAAACAATATGTGGTGCAGATACTTTGGATTTATTTTATTAGCTTAAAAGAAATCCCCAAAAATCCAACCTATTGTCACTTTACACTTGGTCTCAAAATGAGAAACGTCAAGACTGTAAGGATTGTATGGAAACTTTCACTGAAGCTTTAACCAGTATTTTAGAAAAGTAAATCATCGTAGAAGCTAGGCTTGTCACAATATTGAATTTTGGATGACAATGAATTGTCCCAATAATTATTGCGATAAATGATAACATTGATGTCTTGAGAGCATTTTCAAGTTATATACCGTTAATGACAAAATAATGCAACTTCGCCCTGTTAAAGACCAATAAACTTTCATTTAACAGAAAGATATTGTAAATATTCAAAACAAAACAACAAAAACAATAAATAAAACAGAAATAAGAACCACACATGATAGAAAAATTAAATTAAATGGATTACGAAGCTTCTGTAAACAAAATTGTTCTATTTAAACTTTAATGAGTCCCCCCCCTTTCTGTTCACTTTCATTCACTATTTTGTGATTATGTATCACATTAAATAAATTGTAAAATGCATAGTATTGTCACTGTAACCCAAAAGTGGAGGAAATACTTTATAATCTGGGTAATAAAGTGACATATAAACCAATGGGGTTTCGGAAATGTCCTGGGACAGCAGCCAGTTCCCTCTGGAAATAAAGCCATCGCTTCTTACCATTAAGCATAAATCAGAGCACATTTCCAAACTGGGGCATTAGAGCGGGACAAAACCGACAAATTTTTCCATGACCTGAAACGAATAACTGTGTCACCTGACAGTGCGGCATCCTGGGTAAAACGTTTATCAGTCACATTGCCGGCCATCGCAGCCAGAAACACAGATCCTGTAAATAGGTCAAGTTTTCAGAAAACTGGAGTTCCCATTATGTCTGGATAGCTGTCGATTTATAAAAACTAAGGCTGACTTAAAAACACTCAGGTGTTTTATCTTGCTCTGTCAATTTTACCTCCCTGTGTATTTGATGACCCCCGACCCCGTTCAGACGCAGCTCATTATCCTCACTCTGAAAGAGTGAATCACGGTGCAAGATGGCCAACATGGAAAAGTATAAAAATACATTTTTTGTTCCAATTGCTGTAAAAGCAAACACCATTTTTTTTTATCTAAACAAAATTATGTTTTTTCTGCACAAACTCTGCATATTGACTCTTTCAAGTCCATTTTTCAGCATCATTAGCTGTGTTTTTATTACAAATATGCGTTGTATTTCAAAAATGTCCACTATTCCACTATCTTCCACTATTGAAAAATCACAATTTTGTAATTGCAGTTTTGCCATTAAATAAGAAACAAAATTAAAATCACATGTGAATATGTTTGTTAACTTAAAGATAAGACAACTTTTCAGCATCAGTATCTGAGTTTTCATTACAAATGTGCAAAAAACTTTGTCCGTTTTTCCACTAATGGGAAAATCCCCCACAGTTTTGCAATTAAACACAATTAAAAATCACATGTGAATAAGTTTCTTCATGCAATAAGTTGTTAAAAAATAATCTGTGCCATCATCCCACAACCACTTCCAGTAGTAGTCTGCTTTGTAGTTTCTGCCAGTAGTAACATCCTGTTGTTGATCATGTGACTTGTTTGATGTGAAAGAAAGTGTTTCCATTGCAGTTTTGTGAAATAAAGCAATTTCAATACTACCTCATCCTAATGCCAAAACGTATAGATAAACAATTTTTTTTCTAAATTGCCGTTAAGCTAGTTTATTTTCAAAATGTCAAACTGGACGCAGCTTTTCCATTAAATAATTAAAATATGATCCACCATAAAATGTCCTTATTTCCTCTGCTGAAAACTGCTCATCTCCTGTGCTGTGATTTTGTCAGTCTCCTAAAGAGCTTGAAAGATTTTTCTCTATAAATGAATGGCACATTGTCATCTCAGGCTAGCAGGTGGCCCTTTGTCTGTGATGATCTATTGATTTTCCTTCCCTCCTCCTCCAGTTTGATTTCTTATTCTCCCACTCATTCCCGTTGTTCTCCCCTCATCACCGCCTGCAGAGAAGTGGAAGGGACAAACAGCTGCAGCCTAAAGAGACGTTTAAGACGGAAAGTGGCTGGAAAGAGGGGATTATTCTTGCATCACCTCTTTAAACAGTTTGAATTAACTTCATGCTTCTTGCAGGGCTTACAGCAATAGTAAAAATGGACTTCATTGGGAGAAAAGCAGATTGCATAACATGACTAACACTTTGGCAGGTTGGAAGTCCAACTGCGACACAGCTGGACTTCGATTTCTTGTTGAAAGCGAGGTCTAAAATATATGTAATGCAATAAGTCTTTAGACATTATATTATTGAATCACAAAAGGTCACAGTTTGTGTCAGAATAGCATGTTTGCTGAACATCAACACAGCGCAGAACTAGAGCATAATCTTAGGTGTAGTTTTAGAGACAGTTTTGTTTTGACGCAAGCAAATTTTGCTGTAAGATACATTCTCCCAGTAAGTATGGTGATCTGTTGTTTTGAGAACTTTTTCAAGTAATATATAATTCTGCTGCAATCACTTAACACTGGAACTGGAAGATGTCTTAAATATTCAAAACAAAACAACCAAAACCGATAAATAAAACGGAAATAAAAAGCACACACAACAGAAATGTAATTGATTATGAAGTCTCTGTAAAACAGAATTTCCCTAAATCTCAAGAGCTGCAGCATGTCAATGTGCCAAAAACCGTCTGAAATCTCACTTTTCATTGGATTGTCTTTATAGCACAGTTCTTCTTCCACTGCATTATGTCATAGTTAAATAGAGCCCAAAACCTGAAGAGTGTTTCTGAAAACATAGCCTGTAAATGTATGTATTTAGCTGCAATATGAAGCCTCCTATGAAGGTAAGGTGTTTACTCAGATGTGAATAAAGGAGAACATCTGAATGGGTTCTTACCTGGCGGCCCATGAAGTTTGGCTTTCTTTACTGAAAAAAGGAGGAGAAACTGTGAGTTAGTCAACATGTAAAAACAAACTTTTTTTAAAGCATTTCTAATCACAAGAAATGTTTATCTTTGCAACATTTCACATTTTAACTTGTAAAAATTTATTCATGAATGTCTTTGAATTTTTATGTAGTCTAATAAAATAAAACAGAATTTGCTTTGACAAATATTGCCTCACTAAATGTCTGTCAGTTCTCCTATGGCAGCAGCAAATGTATTTAATAAAGACAATTAAAATGACTGGAGTAAATATTCTCTCAATCAGGGTATTATACAGTTAAAAATAATATAAATAAATAATACAAATAATATAAGTGAAGCTATACAGCCATCTTTTTTGCTAACACTTAGGCTAATAATGCTAATGCTAATGGCTAACACTTGACAGTTAGCCGTTTTTGCTCTATTTTTCACTAAATTAAAGTTAAAAAATAGGTTCCACTAACTTAATTACCAGAACATTGCATTATTGTTTGCTTTTATGGTAAACTTTGCCATAATAAGTGAAAAATACATGTATGTTGCATAGCATCAAAATGGCAACCTTGACTCAATGTTAGCAATTAAGCTAGCTGCTCCACAATGTAAAAAATACAGCATACAGAAATGAGAAATTGAACAATGAGAACCTTGATAAATTGTTCTTACAGACAAAAGGAGCTGATTAAAAACTAATCAAGATCAATCAGGGCGCAAGATAAAACAAGACTTTCACACAGTGCATTGCATTATTTCACCTGAAATATATAAATGTATGTGAAGAAATGGACAGATTGCTCAGAAGAAAAGATAAACAATTGATATTAATGCTAATTATCAAAACACTTCAATCAAATTCAGCAATCAGAGAACTTTTCAGACAAAAGACCTGCAGCTTTCTATTCAGATTATGCAAAATACATTACAATATTCTGTTTGGGGAAGCTACTGATTACATCTTAAAATATTTGAGCAAGACGGATAGAAAGATAAATAATTACTACATCACTCACACACATTCAACATTGAATTATGCCTTAATTTAAAATTTACTTGCAAATGTTACAAGTTAGAGACATGTTAAAGTTACAGAACTTAAGAAACAATAAGATAAGAACTTTATTTAACTGAAAAAGAAAAAAAACTTACAGATCAAACAATCCTTATAACAAATGCATAACTTGAGGTGATTCTCACACATCCCTAAATGAGCTGATAATGTCTCCAAAACACAGCAAATTGTCTTGAGTTTATAAATTCTGTGTTCAGACATATTGGTGTTAAGGTCTTGCAAATTGCAAATCAGAATAAAAAATGTAAAAAACCAAAAGTGAAATAAATTTACACATAAATGGGTAAAATAAAACAATGTTTATCTTTTAATATGTACTATTTTCTTAATAAAAAGCGTCAAAAACACATTCAAATACATATAATGATGAGTCTGTTACAGCTAAAAGGAAAACAGGGGAATCTGCTAACAGAGATAGTTAGCAGAATTAATGTCTTTACAAGTTTCTGGTTATTAAAGGTTAAGAAAACTGGTGGAATCAACTAACTGACTCACTTACTCTTTGGTTACCTAGCAACTCATTCATTCTTCGGTTACCTAGCAACAACCTGTGGAGTAACATGCAGGAGTTTGAGGTTTCGCCAGTGTTAACATTTGTTTAACTGCTAAAAATTAAACAGTAATATGAAGTGAAAACTGTGGCAGTATTTCAGATATTCTTCAAAGCAAAAAACAACTTGTCAATAGTTATTGATTGATAGGCTTATATCGTGATACGTTTTCCAGCCCTATAAATCTGCTCACAAGAATAAAATAAAATGCTGAGAGCTCAAAGTAAGGCTGTTATCAGGTCATGTCTCAGACTGTCGGCACAAAGCGCCTTGTGTGTCACTAGTGCCAGGTCCTGATGGCGACCTGATTGGTGGCGTGCCAGCAGCGCTCAGCCAGAACCTGAAGGGCTGGGCTTTCACCCAGCCAGCGAGAAAGACCATTCACAGAATTCAACCTACTGAATCTGTAGCTTCATGCTTATTTAAAGTAAACAAAAATGTGTATTGTCATCTGCTGTTAACCCTGAATAAATTAACATAAAGTACAATGTGACCCTTGCTGTAATAATTTAGATAAAATATCAAAACAAATAATAAAAATGTTAATATTTTTCATAAAATTGATGAGAGTTTTGACTCTTTTGAACTCCATAGGTCTATCTCCTTGTTTTTTTTTTTTGCAGTTTTATGACATCAGAAACATTTCCTCTTGCACTCATCCACATCTTTTTGCACAGTAATCCTGCTCCAGAAAGCCCAATAAGCTTTCCTGCAAATGAAATAAGTGTCACAGCGAATCCAAAATAATCCGACTGTAAAGCAAACGGCCAATAAAGATGGGATAAGAGTATAAACACACTGCATTAATAGCAGCAGATGTGTAATTAGGCCTTTAAGCTATCAGTAACAGCTTACATCTCCAATTGCTGATAACTGTTGTCTGAATTGTGTTATTGATCCCAAGGAAGCAATTAAATGTTTGACGTCAAATAGAAAGTAGTTTCACTAATTGAGTAGATTTAGCGCTGTCACACAAACTCATGTATTTGTTGCTAAATGCACTAATGGTGGAGAAACAAGTCACCATTACAAAAAAGCTAAAAAAAAAAAGCTGTTTATCATTGCTCGCCATTCTAACTAGCCATAGCATTTTCAACATGCTATGCTAGCTGTAGCACAGCAGAGAGCAAGAGGGAGGGTGATTAACAGCGATAAGACCCACCTCCTGGTTCTGATTGGTTGATTCTAGTTAATGCTGGGAGAAGGCAGAGGAGCTTGATTTTTTTTATAGTTTTACCAACATAGTGACATTTCAAGAAATATGTAAAAAATGTATTCTTTATAAAAGTTACATACAACAAAGTTGCTTTAAGGATCAATTTATGCAGTTTTTAACAACAGAAATCTGCTGATTTCAGGTTTATTTACTCTCAAAAGGTTTAACTAAAGTTACCTTTTTGAGAATTTGCCTTTCAGAAATGATCCAGAAAGGCAAAGACTTGACCAATTTTCCTACATACACAAAACTGAAACAAGATGTCAACATAAAAATATGTCAGCAAGAAATACTGCAGTACAGCTGGAACAGGTATGACACATCTCTGTGCGTATGGAGGTCTGAATCCCTGCTGGTCCCGGCGATGGGGAGGCAGAAAGCGGGGCAGATGTCAGACACGTGTCAGCTGGAGTGATTGTATGAGAGGATGCGTGCTGCTGGTGACGGTGGGATAATCGCTCTGAGCTAATGCCTTAAGCAGGGCTGAAACCTAGCGGACCTGGCTGCATTGTGCAGGAGATGAATTACAAAAAAAAAAAAAAAGACTCAAATTTAAACCTTTCCTCTTTTTTATGAAATGAAACGCAGAAAGAGTTGCGCACAATCGAAAGCTGTTAAAATGGTTTTCGCAATTAGGAAGGTTTTGGGACGAAAAGCTGTTGTTGCTATTAGTAGAAAACAGAGTGATGTTCACGTGACGACGGATTAAAGCTGCTGCTGAAAAGCTCCCCTGCACGAGAATCATTATGTCATACTCACATCTGTATTGTCTCAACCCACCAAATGGACAAGAATTGCAGCTCTGATTGCAAACAATGAACATTTTTCTGGTATTTATGTTGCAAATCGTGTAAAATTTTAACATTTGACCAACAGTTTCATTAAGTAACAGGTAAGGTTTATTTCTTTTTCAGACAGGTTTTGGGTTTAAGGTTTTGACTTAAGGTAGAAAAACGTATCACATTATAAGCATTTTATATCGGTCGATATCGATAATTATTAATTCGATTTTTGTTTTAAATATCTGAAATACTGCCAGACTTTTCTGTTTAATCCTGTTTTCACTCTATTTTTTATTTTTAAGTAGTTATGAGGCACAGTGAGGAAACTTGAAACTGCTGCTGCAACAATTACTCAACAGGCTGTTGCTAGGTAACCAAAGTTTGGGGAAGAGAGACTTGAAACTGCTTTTTAACCAGCAGGTTGTTGCTAGGTAAACAGAGTGAGTCAGTTAGTTGATGTCACCAACTTTTCTTAGCTAGCTGAGAGGTTGAGCACTTATCTACATCTCCCAGAATGCTGTGCGGTTCTGCAACAAATTCAGAGAATATTTTATATATTCTATCAGATGTTTTATTTATGGATACTGATCACATGTCTATTGCAGTATATATATTGCTGTTCATTTATTGTCCATTCTTATTTCATCCATCACTGTGCTGTCGATGGAGTTCATTTTCTTATTTCACTTTGACTTTATAGAAAGTAAAATCACAATCATCCAGAGACTTTTACTCAAAAACCTACTAAGGTGAAGCAGTCTATAAAAACTGTCAAACGAAAGCATACATTTTTAAAGAAAAAGAGATTCATACCCTGTTCTTACTATGAGCACCCAAAAGATGTAGATGAAATCAGACTTGTCTATTATTTTGCTAAAATGTTGTGTATTTACTTTATTGATGAACAGGTAAAAAAAAAGAAAAAGTTACAATTAACTGGTTCATGTTTTTGATTAAAAACATATTTTGTAACCTGCAACAACTACAAATTTGTGTTTTTGCTGTGTTAATTAAACATATAAGAATTGTATCAAATTTTAAAAAATAATCTTTGCACAACTGACCTTTTCTGGCCATCTTGGCCTTAAAATAATCATATTGAGAAGAATAAATAATCAATTGTTTTGAGTTGTGTGCCAGTCACATTAAGGAGCCCACTTCTGTCTAAAAGTGCAACAACAAAAGAACAAATGTTATCTAAATCAAAAGTAGCAACTAAAAACTGTGATTTCTGTTGGACTTTGAAGAAATAATGATGCCAGAACAATAATGCAAAGAAAAAAAAAAGATTAGATATAATTTTCTCTGCAGAGTTTCCCCTTCATCCTGCTGAGAGCGTGAGCACTCAGGCCGGAGTGGTGGCTCTGGTTTGATCTCCTAACCGGGATGTGAAAGTGGAGCTTTGAAGCTCAAAGGAAGAACAGACCTCTGAGTGGTGAATTAAACACATTTCAGGCCACAAACACACAGAGAAACAATACACCTGCTTGCTCTGTGGGACTCTCCCTCCCTGATCAAAGAGTGAAATCTACTTCGTATGATCCATTTTAATGGGAAATATTGCATTTTGGGAAAATTAAACGCAGGAAGAAGACAAAAAAAAAAGTTTAGTTGTAATCCTCATTCAGTCAAACCAGTTCAGCCTTAGTCGACTGTAAAGTGAAGCTTTTATTTTATCTTAGATTTCCGGTTCTGGGAGTGTCTGCTCCAAAATCCACAAAACCCAAAAGACGCTTTCCATGCTGTTCTTTTTCTAGACATAAATCAATAATAACGTATGTCGCGATAAACACATGATCAATATCAGTAGAAAATCTGATCAATAGAATGTTCAATAATCTCCCAGAATCGCACAGCATTCTGGGAAATGTTGGCAGAGGAACGGCTTTAGTTGCTCAAACTCTTGCAGCTAGCTAAGCAAAGTCCGTGGAATCAACCAACTGACTCACTCTTTGGTTACCTAGCAACCCACTCACTCTTTGGTTACCTAGCAACAACTTGTTGAGTAACTTGTGCAGCAGCAGTTTCATGTCACCATGCCTCATAACTGTTTAACAATAAAAAATGGTGTGGAGTGAAAGGAAAAAATGAGAACAATCAGCTCAGGAGGTTTGTATAACTTTTCCCACATAGAAATTCAAGCACTTTCCATGCATTTTCAAGGTAAGTTTTCCAACTTTTCCAGCACCATACTTTGGAAAAAAAACAATGCAAAAAATTAACTAAAAAAAGGGGATTAATAATGTCTTCTGTTAGTATTCCACATTCTACAGCTAATCTAAAATATAGCAAAATGTTACGTTTTAATTGTCTCACACCCAAAACAGCTGACTGGTCAGAGTACAAAACACTAATTTAACAAAAGAAAATAACAATTATTTCAATTACTTTAATGTATAAAATACCAGCCAACCTTTATTTCAGTTAAACTGATCAAAATTAAAAATTTTCTCACTAATTTTTCTGACTTCTAGCAAGACAATTTTATTCTGATTCAACTTCAGGCAGAGTGAAAAAGTATGTTTGTATATTTTCATTAGATGTATAAAAATATTCTGCTTCAAAAGTAAATAACGTTTTCCACGTTTGGGATTTTCATCAAAACTGCAGTTGAACTTCATACAGAAATAAAGCACTTCCCAAATCTGGAAAACACCTCAATAAAAGGCTTTAAGCACCTGTAATTTAAATAGCTTCAATAGATATGAGTGGTGACGAGATCCCCACTGTGCTGTAATGTTTAATAAAATCTGCTGAGCAGCCGCAGCAGCAGGCCGGCAGGAATAGACTGTGTCATTACCAGCAGCCAGACTGCGGCTCTATTTTTAGCTGTATCCCAGTGGCTTTGAGAGCATACAGGTTGGAAACCTGTTGGCCATGAAATTAACACCTTTCACTTCCATTAGATCATAAATAACCCCCGCAGACCTGGTGAAATACATCTACTGAAGGCTCAGGACATGTTGGATACGCTACATTCAGGGTTTTACACATAACTTAGCAGCTGCTCGCTGTGAGGCAGCAGAGAAGGCCTTTAAAAAAATCTGATTTCAACTCAGAAAATAATTAATTCACTGGAAAATGAAGCAAAGTCAGAAGAGGAAACTTTGACTGCACTTCTTGTTTATCGGTTAATTTTACATCGGCATATTAATCCACAAAATGATAAAATAACCTTTGGATTCTTCCTTTTTTGGCATTTCCTTATGCTTAAGATTAAGATGATAAATTAGTTTGGAAATTGAGCCAATAAAGATGATATGAAGAAGTCATCAGGTATCATAGTCAGATTTCTTGGTCTCAACTAGCCCTTTTTTTGAAGAGCAATCAAGTATGTCCTTCAAACCAAAGTGTTTGAAGGACATACTTCAATTTGTCCTTCAAATTATAATAAAAATGATTTTATTTATGATAAAATTATTTATCATACATAAAATTATGTATTGTAATTTAATTTTGATAAATTATGAAGTATCCTTTGTTCTGTTGTTTTATTCATTTATTTTGAATATGTAAAATTTCTTTCAGTTCCAGTGTTAAATGTTCATTAGAGTTTAAGGTTTATTGATCTTTGTGAGGATGAACTAATCTATTTACTGACTAAAGATTAGTAGCTGTGACTGGTGCTACTGAAAGTTTACTTCTTCCCATCAAGTGTTTCTACCTGCCTTGGACTTCAGGCTATTTAAGGTTTCCATGTCAGTGGCACAAGCAGAAGTGTCACCTTTAAGCTTACCTGGAAACTCTGCCAATTAGGCAGCAAGAAACACACCAGGTCAAAGCCAATGTGAGTGAAAATATTGCAAAATTCCCTGCAAATATTTCTGAATATTTCTCCACAAATTAGTGATTTTGATTTAAATAAATGTTACAAAAATTCAAAAGTCCTGCAGGAACTGATCTATGATTCCATAACATAGATTAGTTCCTGCTAAGGCCATTCAAGTTAGAAGGGAAAAAAGGAAGAGTCTATTTCAACCAAAAAAAAATCAGAAGCTTTGAGATTAATTTAAGAAATCTTCTAGAAAGAACTCAGAAATTTCTGAGCTTTTTCTACCTACAATGTCCCTAATGGGCCGTAATGATCAGTTCAGAAAGATGTTTAACATTATTTAATTTGAAAAAGTATTTATTAAATGCATACACAGACATTTTTAATAGTCTGTTATAGTCTGAGTGAATTGGTTTTACCAATTCATTCTAGCAGGACTGCCCACATTCTTGATGTGGCCCAAAATGAAAATGAGTTTGACACTCCGGTCTTAAGCAATTACAGAAAATGTCCTGAAGTTGCATTCTAAGCATCCAGTGCAGAAGATCATTCATAAAGCGATGCAAAAAAAGGAAGCAGCTTCAAAAAGGAAGTAAAATAATGAGTGCAGAGATGTGAAGTCCACATTCCCATATGATACAGAGAGAGGACAGGGAGGGCAGCAGATGGCCTGGGGATTACTTCCCCTCGATTCCCATCCCCCTGACTCCAGAACGGGCTGCTGGAGCTTTACTACTCTCTCTGGCACCGTGCTGAATGACCCGGTCTGTTCTCACCTACTGCCGGCCCACATTACTGACTTATTTTACAGCTGCAACTATTGATTATTCTGACAATTAATCAGCTATTCTAACGATTAATCAGCTATTCTAATGATTAATCAGCTATTCTAATGATTAATCAGTCTCTATAAATGCCATATCCAGCCGATTCAACAGAGTATGATGTAATGCCATTACTGTTTTCATTTACTCAGCTGATAATTGCCTTCAGAAATAGAGCGTGGATGAGATGTCAGAAAGCATGTGCAGGTTTTTCTCTTGCTCGACAAAGCCAGGAATGAGGAAAGCGTTTTTAAAATGTCGCCCCGCCTGTTCCTCTGCTTTTCCCTGAAGGAAGTGAAACTAGCTTTAGTCAGGCAGAACAACTTTACCTGTCTGGATATTTGAAACTCCTGATGAATTATCTCTCTGAACATTATCTGGAGATCATAGTTAAGAAAACTATCAGAGGAAATCTCCAGCAGCTTTGTCAGGATGACAAAGAAGATCGCTGTGCAGAAATGTTTTAGCAAGAGCTGAAAAGTAAAGACATTTGTACGCAGCTGTAGTAGAAATTATGACAGATAAATCAGACTGTTTACAAGCTATTCACAGAATCCTGCAGAAGTTGCTAAAAATTGCTTTAGAATTTTTTTATTTTAAACATGGCAACAATCTGGACACCTTCGTTAAATGGTACCATCACCTCAATTTTTCTGTTTAAAAAGTTAATGCACTTTTTAAATGCAAGTCTTTACATCAACACAGAAAAGTGTGAAGTTTCTCTGCAGCTGCTGTTCACATGTCACAGCAGACCTTCTTCAGCAAACATTAGCATCTGGTTGAAGCGCCAATGAGAATGAGCAGCAACCCTATCGCTAACTGTTAGAGCACCAGGAGAGACTTAAGGCATCACGGCTCTGCCAGATTTATTTTTAACTAGAATCATCTGAATAGTTTTTTATTCAAATATAAAAGGGCATTAAAGTGGTGTAAGCCTGCAGAGTCAATCATGTTTCTTAAATTTTACAGGACGAACTCAAACTGCTTGATACAAGATCACAAAAATGAAGATATGAGAGTTAAGCGTTTCTCTTTTGACAAAAAACTGGATGATAAAAGTCTTCAGTCTGGTGATTTGGTCTCAACTAGTCATTTTTTTCAAGGTCAATTTTGTTTACATAGACTTTATAAATCAGTTTATTTGTTTATTTATTTTGGATACTGAAAGAGTATTCCAGTTCCTGTGTTAAATTATCTTTAGAATTTAAAGAATATTGAACTCTGAGAATATGTTCTTTTGCAATTCCCGTTATATTAATTGAAAACGGTCTTAAAATAATATTATTGTTTATTACAATAACTTCTGGGACAATCTATCATCCTGTGGCAGCTCTGAATGATTCATTGTTAAAAAAAACATGTAAAAAAAAAGGGTCTTGTTTCAACCGTATTTTCTGCAAAAAAAAAAATAAATCTTTAAAATTACCTTGAAAAATATACAATGGCCAGAAAATATGAGCAAATTTAAAGCAAGATTATTAGTTTTCTGCCTAAAGAAGACAGGTGACCGTCGAAAACCTGCAGCAGTATTTCAGGTGACAGTCTGATGAAGCTCTGCAGGCTCATCGGGAACAGAACTACACTCTCCATTTCTACTCAAGAAACAGAATTACTTTTTTTTCTTCTTTTTTATATAAAGTCAGCCGCCTGAACCCAGCTGTGCTTCACTCCCTCCATCGCTCACACTTCATCAGCGAGTTCAGTGATGGAAAAACGGCCTGAAGATGAGAAACAACTTGCTGCAACAATAGTTTGATGGTGTGAAAATCAATATGTGAGCGACAGGAGAGCAATTAAACCTACACTGCAGGCCTTAACGATCAATTCCGATTTGTTGCGAAATTTTTTTTTTTTTTTTTTTTTTGACGTGGTCGTTCACATTTCCAAATATACGCGACTTGAACGCGATCTTCAGCGTGAACGACTTAAAAGTTTTCCGCATGCGCAGTAGAGGGCGCAATAACGTCACACATAGCGCATGCTCAGTGTTCGCCCAGCTGCCATAAAAAATAAAAATAAAAAAAGACGTGCTTGCTGTTTGTAGAAGTAAACATGGATGCTAATGGTGGAGCATATCTTACGATTTTGAAGTTGTTGTCCGACTGGAGCAGCACATTAACAACTTAATCCTCATTACCCGTCCGCCATGTTTGTTGTTTTACTTTCCCCTTGCAGACGCAGAATAGTGACGTTGTCGAGTATCGATGACGTTAAGTCGGCTGAATGCGATCTGGCCGTTCAGGTGTCACATTTGAAAAGATTTGAAAGTAACGGATTTAGATAGACTTATATCCGAGTAGACTCGGTCGTATTCGACAAAAGAAATCGGATCTGTATTGTTCGGACTGTCATAAAAAGATCAATTACACGTCGCATTAAGACAATAATAATAATAAAAAAAGATCTAGTGATCTAGAGAGGAACCAACACTTCACTGATAAGCTCCACATGAAAACCTGCAATATCAAGGCACTTCAACTCAAGGTGCAGTGAAACACATTTTTCATCTGATTTTTACACCAGTTCTGGTAGAAAAAGCAAGAAACCCTACATTTTAATTTATGTTCTTAAAACTAATTCATATGGCAGAGCGTTCAAAGAGCAATATTTTTATTTATGGACCTAAAATAAAATGTTTGCCGACAACACACCTAGAATGAAGGCTGCATTCCACTAAGAGGACACCGTTTGTAAATGGCTGTAGAAGTGGCATGCAGCCTTCATTCATTCATAACAAAAGTTATTTTCCTGTCATTTAAAGTTAAAATACTTTAATTGACATAAAGTTTTTCCATATTCAACCAAAGTCAGCGTCGTAGTTTATTTTAAATTAAAATACAAATAAATTAATCTGACTTTTGTTCAAAAGGTTCCACATAATTGTTTTGTTAGCTGAAAGCAACAAATATATATATATAATCTGTTTAAGATAAAAATGAATTAACCAAACTTCAAATCACTTCAGATTGACGAGTTAGTTGAACTACAATTTGCTGTTTGTTTGCATTTTTCCACTAATTTGTTCTCCAGTTTAAAACTTTTTCTAGTTAAAGTTTTAAGAGGTTTCACACGAATGAAGTAGATTTAATTCTCATGTTTAAACTCGAAGGCATTGACTTCAAGGTTTTTGTAAAACAATTTGATGTAGTTGAATTCACTCCTGCTTAAAACGCAGCTGTTTTTTTTAAAACTAAAAATAGACTTTACGCTTCCAGTTCTGTATAATTCCTTTTACAGTTTTGCATCAGTTTCCTCCCTCAAACCAGCACAATATTTAACATAAATCTGACCAGAGTGCATACCTCTGACGCACAGCAGGGACATCGCAGCGGGATTTTGTGCAACAGTTCCTCCAAAGCCGAGCAACCCTCAGTGAGTTTCCCCAACCCAGTCGCTCCGCAGTCATTTATAGTCCAGCCAAAGTCTCATTCACTTTCCGCGCCATCACACAAAATAAAAAAGAAAGAAGCAGCAATGACGTGATGCGGACAATCCGCGGAGCCCAGAGGGGTTTCAGGGTCGACTATCACCGGCTGAGACCGACAGACTACCGGCTGAAATCCGGTAGAGCCGGGCGGCTCTGCTGCTGCGTTCACGGACCGGGGTAAGGAGTCGGAATTTAAATATCATCCGCTTCGTAACAGGTGTTTCAGGCAACTTTTAGAAAAATTGTATTGACCGACGTCCCCTTATTAGATAGTCTAAATTTCAAAGCAGTATGAGCATATTCTCAGAGTTTTAACACTTCAATTGTAAATGTAGCCTTTTTTATGTCTAATGGTGTAAATATTCTCTACAGTGACGTTCAGGTGTCTAGACCAGGGTGGTCCAGGGTACTGACTGGGCACATGAGGATGAGGTCTCTGGAACTGACTTGGTACCTTTGGTTGAAGCTTCTGCTGGTTGGTTGTTACCTGCAGATCAGGCTTTGGTTGTTGTGGTTTCTGGAAGTGGCTTGGGGCTTCAGGTTTTATTCTCTGATATTGATTGGATTCTTGGGGCAGAGGACTTTCCTGGTAGCTCAGCACCTGGGATTCAGGCTTCTGGTAATGCCTGGGTGCTCTAGGTGCTCCAGGTGCTTCAGGCCTTGGGTAGTTGCTATGCATTTGGGGCAAAGGCTTCTTCTGGTAGCTCAGCACTTGGGATTCAGCCTGGGGTCTGGGTCTTTGGTGGTTTCCTGGGTTGGCAGGTTCTCAGGATGGCCAGGTGGATTCAGGTACTGACGGGGGGGCCTGGTGACTCTGATAGTTGTGGGGTACATTGCGCATGACTTGATTTGACATTTAGTCGCTGCAAGTAATTAGAACCTTTGGAGTGAAGGTTTTGCTGGTAAACACATTCTTGGGATTGAGGCTTCACTTCACTGCTGGTTAGCCGAGGATTACCCCTTGTCTGTTGCGAGAAAGTTGTAACCACTGATTCACAAAAGGAACATGGGGAAAGTTTTGTTGATAGTTGAGGACCTCAGACTGGGAAGTGCGAATCAGCTGGTAACCATGAGGTTCATTGCTCTCAGCAGGAGCATAACCATGAGGGAAAGCTGTCAAGCAATAAACCAAGAAAGTTATAATCTTCTGTACCCAAGATTTAGAGTGTATGACAATCCAAAACTAATAATTTAAATGTTAATCAGCAAGCTTACATTCAGTTCTGGTTTGGAGCTCCCCAGTGAACAGCAGCCAGAGTAGTACAAGCCTACAAATAAATCAGGTTAAAACATAAATATAGACCATTCAAGAAAATGGTCATTGTATTTAAAATGTATTTTTATTTTTTTAATAGTTGTATTTAGGTATAAAATAAGCCTCTGAACAACGAGTATGTGATTTATTTACTTTTTGAGGTTGTTTAAGATAGCTTTATTGTGCTTTAGGTTTGATTTAGTTTACTTTAATAAATAGAACAATAAATATGCATATTTGTACAAAAAGCTCCTTAGAGATTCACTAAGTGGGATCTATTATCCAGCTGTGCAACAGATGCCAAAAGATAAGACTCTAAGTACAAAACTTCAACTCATGTTATGTAAACAGATCCTGTTTTTTTTTATCTGAAAAAACAGAAACAAACATTATATAATGAACTACCCTGTCAGTAGTGCTGGGATTATGGGGAGATCCTGTGTGCACATGCAGCCTCCGTCATTCTCACCCCCCCCCCCGGATGAGACCAGATCAGAAAACGTAAAAGTTATAGTTCTTAATAAACTCAGAGTTAAAAACACCAGAGCAGGTAAAATGATGTTGAATGTATATTAAAATGTTTCCATTCAAAACTTACTGTAAAACTTGTGTATCCTTTGAGTAAGTGTTACATCATCTTTGGTTTGGTACAAAACCAGTTGTTTATAATTAATTAAAGCAGAAATTAGTATATTTAACCTATGTTCTGCAAACATATATCCATTACAAGTTGATTTAGGTGTCATGCAGCCCGTAGCTACTCCTACTGGACACATTCTGCCATCTAGTGGCAGAAAAAGGGAGTTTATTGGTCAGAGCAAAGAAAAACTCCTGCTAAAAATGCATACGTGTGGGAAGTATTAGTATATTAAAAACATATTAATCCCATACCGCTAATTGCATTACCTTAAGGTTGCCAGTATGACCCCCCATTCAGCACGATAGGATGTTTTGTTAAGACGTGGAAAGAGAAAACAAGTGGTAGAAGTGTTGATCCATAATGATTATTTTTAATTAAATCATTCACCAGAATTATCAAATGGAAGCCTTAAAAAAATTTGCTTTTTGCAGTTGTTGCATTAAACAGCTAACTCACAATTGAACTCAATTTTTACCACTGGAACCATCCATCATTGTGTATACCTTATTAAACTACTCCAGCAGTTTCACTTTTGCAACATTACAATCCAAAACACAACAGATGATTAATGCTTAAACAGATGGTCAAAAATCAGGCAAGTGGTGGTGCAATTATTGTATTACCGCTATTTGTACTGCCATTTTTTTACTTGACTAAAAACTGATATGTAAATATTTTCAGAAAAAGTACTTAAAATGGTTTTATTATTCATGCCAAGGAGAATGACGTACACATTTTTTCTGGTAGACAGCTGCATTGACTTTGGACTTAAAGTCCAGTAGACAAACACCAGCTTTATTTTGGTGATTTATTGCATGGCACTTCACATTGGGCTTCTAACATGGACGCTGCGCCTATGTTCTTCCTTAAAATCTTGGGACTTTGAGGTCCAAATGACATGCAAACTTTCAGAGATACAGTTAAGGTTTTCCCCTAGGTCAGATGTTTGAAGTCCATGTGTAAAAGTCACCAGTGACAAATGGGCCTTGATGCACCAATTCCAGACTCAGTCCACTCCATGTGATACTCACATGGATTCTTATATTTTGACAATCCTGTCAAGACTGTGGCCATCCTTGTTTGTGTCATTTCCTTCCATAAGGCACCCTGAAACACCAGTTTCAAAGACCTTTCATGGCTTACCTTAGAGTACGTCAATGACTAGACAAGATAGACAATCAAGTTTTGATCTTGTGCAATATTCCTTTCCATTGAGTCAAGTCGTCATAACCTGTAATCCATAAAATATTCAGTCCATTTGAAACAAATGAGTAGCTTTTTCAGAACTGAAACCTTTACACTTCTGGCAAGCTGTCTTAATGCATAAGCATTTGAAGAGTTCTAGTCTTCCCACAACCAAGGGTGGTCAATTATTCAAGTTTGTTGGAAGCTCATATGCATTATGAGCTGAGAAGCAAAAGAAGAAAAAGATGTGCAATTTTTCTGCCATATTTTATGCTTAGCTTAGTTCACAGAATTTTATGATTTTCTGGAATCTGAACAGGTGTCCATATTTGCTTTATTTGGTAATTTATTGCATGAGGTCCATTTAATTTTATGAAAACGATAACAGTCAGCTCAATTGAGCAGTGAAATATATCTGTAAATTTGATTACTTCAATTAAAAAGCAGTAAACTGTTTATTTTCTAAATGAATTCAATGTGCTTAAATGTGTCCCTAAAACGTCCTGTTTGATCGTAATAAAAATATGACCAGTAGATGGGGCTGATTTAACATAAAATAAGACAGGCTGAAAGGTAAACAGATTTGACATTTAATTATTTGATCCCACCTGAAATTTATTTTTCCTTTATGTTTGGCAGTAGAGGTCAAGCTGATTTACAAAGAACATGATACTCAGTCATCCTAAACTAATCTGAGTCTAACATATCTACTATCATGAGCATAATTTGTGATTAACTTACATCATAACAGTCGCTATTATGGTTGTTGATTTTAACCTCGCAAGAGTAACAAACTAAAAAATTATTTGGATTTTGAAATGTAGAGCGGTTTTAGTAAAGAAGTTAAGTTTGACATCTTATATTCCCAACAGTGAGAGCAGTCATCAACAGGAAGAGATGAACCATTATTTGTGTAAAACAACTATGCGCACAAAAAACAGTGTTTCTAGGTAAAATAGAATATACATCTAGAAAAACAGTTACACCTAGTTACATTTATTCAGGTACATTTACTTGAGTAACTTTTTAAAAAATACTTTTAGGAATATTTTACTATGATGTTCTTTTTACTTGTACTTAATTTTTTTATGAAGTATTGATAAATTTTACTCATCTAGTAACATATCTGGATTACTCACAGTTCTCAAATTCACCTGACACACACTTTTTGTTAAAGTTTTTTTTTTTTTATTGAAAAAACTGATTTGGAACATTTTCTTAGTTTCCCTATTTTATTATTTGTTTGTTACTTTGTGAGTTATTGTCATTTTCGTCCTTCAAATACTAACATTTCTACTTAATTTGATATATTTTTTCTTTCTGATTATGTAATTTTTCAATATTAAATGACAATTTAAATTTAAATTTTTACTTACTTTAGTAATTTCTTGGCGGCTACTTTTTACTTTAATTGGGTAAAAATATGTTGAAGTTGTGTTATTCTTACTTGAGAACAATTTTTGAATAGTCCATCCAGCTCTGGTTCTTTTATATCTGTATATAAAATGCTATATATATTTATGGTGCTAGCTTGGTGCTCTTGGGGGCTCCCTCATGGTGTCGGGGCCCTGAGCAGCTTTGGGCCGGCCCTGGATAGAATTAAAAACCATTGTTGTCTTTGTGTGAAATCCCTTATGTTTGTATTTAATTATTACGTATAGAAGGTGAAGTTATGCCTGGATGAGGTGACATGCTTGTTGACAGTCATTTGTCCCAGCCCGGGTTAGATAATCGGGTCTGGGGCCAAGATGGTGACCTCAGGCTGACGTGAGGCTTCGGGTCCCTCCCATTCTGCGATGCTCCTCCGCGGCTCAGCCTGCCTGCCTGCAGTCTGTCTCTCAGAGAGAAAGCAACATTCCCACACGGAGAAAACTAGCAACCCACCAGCTCGGTCGTACACATCTGTTGGGTTTTATCGAAAACGGGTCGACCGAAGACTGCGTCGGACAAGGTAAAGTGGATAAATGCTGTTTTTTGTTTGAACCGCGGTGGGTGAGGAGAAAAGGCTCCGCTAACCATCATCGAGTCGGAGGCTGAAAAAATAACATGATGCAGCCTGAACCGAAAAACACAGCTTCGGTTTCCACGCTTTACAGTATTTAACTAAGGGTGAAATATTTTCTGTTTACAGTGAAGTAAATGACGCTTTAACGGAAAGGTGACCCTAAATTAGCTTGTGGCGTTATGTGTTTTCAGTATTAAGGCTCGTTCTAACGGTTTGACAACATCACCATCTTCATCGATGCTTAACTGTGTATGTTCGGATTAAATATGGCCGCCATCTGCTCTGAATTACATTGTAATTAGTCAGGTTTATATTTATACAGTGTTTGTTTGGTGGTGGCACAGAGTTTGCCCCTTCAGCGGCCTTGTCCCCTCTGTTATCTCCATATTGATCCCACATTACTGGAATCATCCTCAGCAACACGCGTCACGTTCAAAAGACCGTACCAGTACGACTTCCGCTCTGGCCGTTCAAAATAAAAGCATGGCAAATCCTATCATTGTTTTGTTTTTTGGGGGAGGGGTTCTATGCTTTTTTGTTATAAAGATTAATATGAATTATTATCTTCGCGGATTTTATTTAAAGTGATTATATTTAGTAAATTAGTACATTTTAGGCAAAACAGTACACACCAAAGTAGAGTTTAAGGTATTTTCTAACTTCCTTCCAGTATTTTGTAGATAATGACTGAGTATATATAGTTACAATTAAAAAATAACATAAAAATGTGCTTTTTCAAATAGCTACATAATGAAGTGTGCTTTTTTGAAAAAAATCTGGAAACCTCACATAGTAACTGCAATTAATAATATTTTTTAAATTTATCTGTTGATGCTTTCATGGAACCAAAATAACAAAGCAAACAATCTCTACAATACTATTAGTTTTTGGGATTCATTATTTGGATTCCATCGATATTATTCCGATAACATAAATCTCCATGCCTACATAGCAATGTGGCTTTTATTGACAAAGATTTTTATTTTGACTTTTTGTGACTTCAAATAAGGAAGTTCTTTCTACATTAAACACTATAAATACAGTAAACTGCATGTTTTTGGCATGAACAAGGTAGGGTTCTGCATTAATGGTGCAAGCTAATAAAAAAGAAAGTATGTTACATTATCTGTCACCAATGATCTAATTTAAGAAGTGTACCCATCAAGTAACACCGGTACTTTAAGAGACCGTGGCCTTGTTTAAAATGTATTTTTAAGCTTTTATTTTGAAGACTGGAAGCCTGTTCTTCCTATTATGTCCCTGATGGTATCTTGTTGTCTTTTACAGATTACTCTCTGATCTAAACAACAGCCTTGTGTTTGTGTCAGGGCTGCAGGATTAGCATTTAAGCTTTGATACCAAACCTGATTCCCATTAGATGGATCATCTGTGTAAACTCCTGAAATGATATTATTATTTTTCCTTTAGGGAGTGACTGTGACTGCTCAGATTTAATTTCCTCTTTTTTAACTGAGGCTTTGTTTTGTTTTTCCTAAAGTATTTTCATCACAAAGTGAAGGAGTTTTGTGTCTGTGGAGAATCTTATCCTGTCAAAGACAATCAGAAAATCTCAGGAAGAATGCAGAGAAATAAAAGTAGGTGATCCTGTTATATAAACTGTTTTTGTGCTGGGCTGGTCTGCATTTTGTAGCCCTTCTCACCACTTGACATTGTTGCCCGTCTTTCATTGTTAGATGATTTTTGTTTGTCTCTCAAGTGCAAACTGAAGAAGGTTGAATTTCATTCTTTTGTATTATTTTTCTTTGATGTTTTTTGACCTTTTTACAGTGGCAATTTAAAGCCATTTTTTTTATTTTAGGACGGCTTCTGAAAGTACAATGTGCTTTTTATTCTTCTGGACTGAAAATAATAACACAAAACTGAAACCTATGACCTCCACGATGAACAACATCAAACTAGACACAAGTAACATTCCCCAAAGTAACCCAGATAGGAAAGGATTGCCATAATTGACGCATGAAATGCATGGATGACAACCTTTGCATCTTCAGATGTTAAGATTTTGCTTTCAAAAATGGTTTTCTTAAACATGAAGTATTTAAAATTTGGTTAAAGAAAACCACATTTAAAAGCAAAGTCTTTACATTTGACAATGCAGGGGTTCTCATCCATAGACTTCAGACTTCATCGATTATTCCAAACCTAAGTTATTTTTGGGAATGTTATCTGCATCTTGTTTGAGGTTTTACTTCCAAACAAGACGCAGAAAACTGTGGATAAAACAGGAAAAGCCATGGCAGTATTTCTGATATTTAAATAAAAAAACTAATCAATAATTATCAATGAAACGCTAATGTCGTGATACGTTTTTCAGTCATGTCGTCCAGCCCTGTTTAAATATAAACTCAAGTTCTTCCAGAACTAAAACGGGAATGAAGCTCCAGCTCAATCTGATGTCTTTTGACAGTGACTCAGCTGTTGTGCATCAGCTGCATACATGTCAGTCACCAAGCGCGCTGAGTTTGTGTCTGGGTTTTAATTAGCCGTCCTTCCAGTCTCCAACACTGGCCTGTTTGTTTAACCAGCGACCATGTGGAGCAAAGTCTGCTGATACAGCAGAAATATTACACCACATGCAACTATACTTTGCATCATTTTGCCAATTTGTGTCAAGCAAAGCTGAGTAAATTCATTGACGTCCTTGAAGCTGGAAATACACTTAAACTAACCATCCTAATACAAAAGATGTGTTTTAACTTACAAATAAAAACAGGGGGCATTCATAATAATGGACTCTTTCTGTCACAATAAGCAATAAATCAGTTTATTATGACATGATCTTCCTGCTTTGTCGGATTGTAGATCCATTTTACTAAAATTTTTAGTAGCTAAAAATATTGAAATGAAATGAAATGAGAAATGAAAGAAAATAAGCCTTGGGTTGATTTTGCTGTCTGCGACTGAAAGACAGCAGACAGCAAAATGTCTGCTGTCTGCCTTTTTGTGTTTTACAGGCACATAGTGCCATTCTATTGCATAATCAAGTGACTATGTTATCTTTACTTGTGATAAAAATGCTGTATATATCAAATATGACTTAAAAGAAATTAGAATTTTTGATTCAACACATTGAAATTGGGCCGCTGTCTCTTTAAAAACTCCTACTCCTTCTTAAACTCCACCTTCAAGAAATCATCACAACATGGCTCCTCTATTCACCCTTTAACAACGTTTTTCAGTGATGCAATGAGATGTTTGCTAATTGCTCCTAGCTAGTCTGAAGGAGCTGGATGGGGGGAATGGTTGCCATGGAGATTAAAATACTTTTCAAACATGCATGAAAGAATCAGGTATGTTTTTAATGAGGGAATAACATTTTAACATGATGAAAAGCTAAAAAACTTTGATTTTACACAACACTGCCCATTTAAGAAAAGCTACTCTGGAAATGTTACAACCTGAAATGGGAATTTCGTCAAAATCAGATCAAACTGTTCTTATAATCATTAGATCTGTCCATTTTCTCATTAGATCGTTTTTTCTGTAATGTTTTCAGTCTGTCTGCTTTGACCATCAGTAGCTGTCTAAACTGGGTTTCCCCAACAAAGAAGTTCCTGTTCTAAATTAGGGCTGGTGGTACAGCCAGTTCTCCACTGGTTCATAAAAGAAACCCACCAAAGAACCACAACCCAGAGATCCACACTGGAGCCAAGTCACTACTTTACTAAAAATCCCTCAAATATAAATGTTAGATACGCTTATTTAAATAAATAGCAAATATGACCTAATGCACAAAGTCTAATTTATCAATGCCGTTTTAAAAGGCAGGGCTGGTTTACGCAGCAATATTTCTCATTGGTGTTTATTAACCGTCCTGCAAACAGCAGGAACACAGTTCAGTTCGAACTGAACTCATATCAGTTCGATATGAGTTCGAACTGAACTCATATCGCATATTCCTTGCGATATGAAAGGAGCTGTCAGTGTTTAGAAACAGTTTTATAGATTGAGCTGATAATAGAAACTGTGATGCGGTGAGTCTCATAATAGTCTCATTTAATGCTTTTGTTTTGGTTTTGATTAGCAGCTTCATTTAAAAATGACACTTTCATAAATTAGCTTGTGTTGTGAAAAACTGTAGCTCATTTAATCATCTGAAATATGCTTTGCTTTCTGATTTCTTTCAATCTCGTAATTTATGAACTTGGGCAGACGTAAATATCCTTAAATGAATTTGGTTTAGTTTCCAGTTTTTTTCTTTCTTTCTTTATTTTCTTTTCTTTCTCTTTAATCTTCCTTAACTTCCTTACTTCTCTTACTTGCAGCTTCCTGCTCACTTCACTCTTAGCTTATTCTTCTTCTCTGCTCTTGCTTCTTGGTCCTCTCCTCTCTCCGCTCACTCACTTGCTTTCATTCTGTCTCTCGCTTTGCTCCACTCTTCCTGCACCTCTCCTCATTGCTCTCAATCGTGCCTCCTTCTCCTCTCTCTCTCCCCTCTCCTCTCCTCTCCTCTCCTCTCCTCTCCTCTCCTCTCCTCTCCTCTCCTCTCCTCTCCTCTCCTCTTCAGCTCTGGTTATGTAACCGAGGGCCTCCAGAGGTTTGCATGTCTGCCTCTGTGAGGGCTGCCATGTTAATCTGCAGTGTCAGGATCTCCAGTTTTCAGCACCACTGTGAGCAGATATGATTCATTCCCTGTTGCGTTTTTTTTATTTTTGTCCTGAGGAGGGATTTTCTGTTATCAGCAGCAGAGTTCGGTAAATAAAGTCTACGCCTTTAGACTGAGTCTGGCTCCATAATGGTTACTAACTAGTTACATTTACTTCATTACATTTACTTGAGCAACTATTTTTTTTTAAATGTACTTTTAGGAGTAATTTTACAACACTTTTACTTGAAACATATTACTTACAGTCTACAAACTTAGAGATAAAGTTCCTGAAGTAAATGGATTTTTAAAAAATTTTGAGATTTTTTTAAATAGGTCTTCCCGGTGTTTCATTCATTGAGCTTCTTTAGAAATGTTGACATTAGCGTTAGCATCTGTGCTGTTACATGTTGAGATGCTACTTTAGGCTTTAGGCTTGAATAGCTTCGCTGATAAGCTAACTCCTTTTAGTGCAACTTGAACACAACAATTGTAATTTCCATCGTCTCCTCAGATCGTTTTTAGATGCAAAAAGTAACAAAAACATCTTTGTCGTCAATCTCTGTTAAATCTGTCGCTTGTGCCTCAGATTTACAGGCAAACCAGAACCATGAATATTAAGGAACCTTTGAATGTAAAAAAAAAAGTGATTAATTGTGTTAAAAATTTAATCTATGTAGCTGATTAATCAAAATGAATGCGTTAAATCCCGTCTCTACTGCAAATATATTGATATTTCTAGTCATGCTTGTTTTAAAGATACTGTGGCTGTGATTCCTGGTAGCATCTATAAATCTAATTCTTTCTTTACAAAGAACTCACATAAATGAAAAGGCTTTTCCCACCAGCTTTGAAGCTTAATTGTTTTCCTCAGTCTCAGCTTGCACTGCCTCTCAGATTTAAAGCTGCCCTGACGACTGTTTGGTGGCGCTGTGTGTATGTGCGTGTGTGTGTGCGTAGGGGTGTGCAGGGGTGTGTGTGTGTGTTTACGTGAATACACCCCGGCCTGCTCTGTATTTCAGGCTCGTTTGTCTGACTGTGAAAGCGCTACGAGCTGCAGGGACTTCATTAATAACCTGTTCACATCCTCACTGTGTTGTTCTGTTGAGAACAGAACGGTCCAACAGGAAGTTCACCTCAGTGCAAACTGCACAAGTTTGAAAAACGGTGCTTTAAATACATTTTATCCATTAATCAGTGGAAACATAAAACAAACAGACTAACAAAAAGATGTATTGACAAATAATGGCAACAAAATAAAATAACCAAGTAAACAAACAAAAAAACAAAACATTTAAATTGATATATTCAGGACAAAACAAACAAACAAAACCAGTGAAATCGTTTAACATGTGGGCTACATGTGCAATGACCCTAATACACAATATTAAATTTTGCCTGCATGAAAAGAAAGACGTGTAGCTTTCAGTCTCTATTGGGCTCAATTGAATACATGAATTCTCATTTATTTGATGAACTTCATAAGAACAGGATTTGCGTTGCTTTCTTTCAAAACGCTTGTCATACGTATTTAGCAACGTTTAAGAAGGAATAAAAGACGATTTGGGTGCAGTGGAGCCGGCGTCTCTGGATAAACTTTTTTAAATTTGGTTATTTGGTTATAAAAAGATAAATTATTTTTGTTGTACTTTACATTTTCCTGTACAAGAACATTATTTTTTACCCTGATTACGAGCTAAAAGTCTCCATCTGCATTTCAAGGCCAAATGTCATTTTTGAATTCCCGCTGGGGGCCGCATAAAATCAGTCCAAGGGCCACAAAAGACCCCCAGGGCCACACTTTGGACTCCACTAATCTAAAGTGAACTCTTGCTGGACATGAGTTAATTTTCCCACCTGTTGGTGGCGCCAGCACTTGGTGGGCTTTAGTTATGCAAGCTTTTGTAAGCTCCTCAAGTTCAGGCAGACAAACAGCAGAGGAGGGAAGCTGCCACTAATCCTGGAGGGGAAAGCTGGGATCGAGGTCATGTTTTCATCTTCAGCTGCCTGAGAACACGCAAACGTCCCCGGGGCTGACCCGGATCGCTCAGGGTTGAGTTGTTTTCCACAGGCAGCAAACTAATCAGCTGAAGATTTAAACCTGCAGTAGCTTATGTTTTAAGAAAATATCGTGTCAGTTTGGTATGAGAGAGATAATCTGTGAAAAAATGTATCTCAGTCTGAAGAAATGCATCGGTCCTGAGCAAAAGCAAACAATCAGAGCCTGGAGGACAGTGTTAGTGCTGTCAATCATTCTCATGTACATGCTGTTCAATGTGCCAATGTGTATCATTACAGGAAAAGCATTTATCTGCCATCATTTGTGGCTATTCTAACAAGCCTGAGCGTTCACAACAAGTTCTGCTAGCTGTAGCACAGTAGGGAGTTATTCGAAGGGTGATTGATTGCGCTAAGACCCGCCTCCTGGCTCTGATTGGTCGTTTTTTTTAGATAGCACTGGGAGAAGGCAGAGAAGCAGGAAGTGAGGCTTCAGTTTCGTGTGTTTCTTTTTTTATTTTTATTCATGCTGAAGGTTTTGAATCAAACAAATTACCAGAACAGGCTGTTGAAGTGCTGATACCATTTTGGGTTTGGAATTATTTATTTGGTATATGTTTGATATACCAAACATATACCAAATGATATACCAAAATTAATCTGCGATTAATTTTTCACAGATTAATTGTCTCATGCCTTACTGTCACACTTCATTTGATATTAATTTTTTAGTACTAAAATTGTTTTTGTTTGTTTTATGAAAAATTATTTGTAAAAATATTTTTGTTTAAATACATTTTGTTTCTTTTGTAAAAAAAAAATCTAGCTTTTTTTTAATTTAAAAATATTTTTTAAAAATTTATATAAAAAAAATATATATTTTGACATTTTTTTAAAATAAAAGTTACATACTCCAATTCTGAGGTTACAAAAATCAGAATATTTCATGACACCATCTACAATGTCTATTTTTAAAAGCTAACGTTTTTATTTATTTTTATTTTAGAAATCACTGGATTGTTAGCATATCTTAGTAAACTCCAGGGGTTTATATAGTTGGCATCCATCTATGATTAAGCTAACTTCCCCATTTAGTCCTAGTTGTACTAAGTTGTGATGACGCCTTCAGGAATGTTAAACTACAGTGTTTCGTCTGATCAGCTCCTCCCTTCATCTTCAGCAGCGTTTTGGTGAACGGGAGCAGCGAACAAAAGCTGCGTTCATCTTCAGCGGGGGTAGGATGTGCAGGCAGACAGATACAGACTGTTCCTCTGTGGCAGGAGGAGGAGAGGCAGCATGGAGTTCAGACGGAGCAGGATGGAAGAATGGCTGGAGGAACGACGGAGTTAAACACCCGGTTCTGACTAACAGAAACATTCTGGACATTTCTGATTATTCTGATGGGGAGGACTTTGGTTCATCCATCCGTCCGTCCATCCAGTCCTCCTTAACTTTGAGTTTTGAATGTCTGGAATAACAACAGGAAACATTCTGCGGGAATCCTGATGTTGTTTTCTGTCCCTGCTTTTACTGCTGTTATTTTTATTTCACAGATTTAGCTGGACTATATTCTGTAGACTATAAGAACTCCATGAATCATGGCCGTCACCGGTCTGGGCTTGTAAATTGGCTTTTCCTGGTGAGGAAGTGTTGCCTGCGCTCATATATTCCTGGAAGTGCAGCCCTGATGATATAAGTGGGAGGATGTCCTTTGTTTCAGCTTTGCTTCCTCATCCTGCTCTATACATAAGTCAGCTTCCACCCCGGATTACTCGAAACTGGATTCCTTAGTCACTAAAACTTTTTACTTAGATTTCTTCTTATTTTATTGTTTTTCCGTTAGAATAAGCAAAGCCTTTTATTTCCCGCCTCATACTGCTGAGTTGTTGAAAGAGCTAGTTGCTTTGCTAAGCTGAGCTTTTCTAAATCTACTTTGTTGGTCTGTTGCATTTGAGTGGTTTCAGTCTCTTGTATTTCTTTTTTTTCTGAAAAAAAATACATTTTGGCATTTTGAGGTTATATCATAAGTTACGTTCACTTGTATTTTCCGATCTTTTATTTCCTGTGAGCCTCTTGTAAACACTGCAGATGCTAGAAGCTAAAATATGCAAACACTTGACACTTCCTTTAATAATGCATGTAATTTACTATTTTAATTCTTCAAAGAACAAATTCACCACTCTGTCAGAAACAGCCAATCAGAGCCAGGAGGAGGGTCTTAGCACTGTCAATCACCCTTGTGTAGAAGGTGCTCACACCCTCCCTCTTTCTTTATGCTATGGTACAACTGGTTCACCACAACACCACCTGTCATGAATGCTAAGGCTAGGTAGCTTAGCCACCAATAGCTTAGCTTCCTGTAAGGGTTTTCCTGTAATGGTAAGTTGTTTTTCCACCACTGTCACATTTAGCAGTGAGTACCCAAAGTTGATTGGCAGCAGTAAGACCCTCTTCTTGTCTCTGATTGGTTGTTTTTAACTGGTGCATTTCTTCAGATGGCACCGAAAGGAGATGGCGTCGCTCTATCTTTTCCAGATTTATCTGTCTCATATTTGTCACATGGACAGTGTTATTAAATATGTAAAAAACATTTTCTGTAAAAATTACGTGCTTGGGCTTTAATCCGTTTTTCGAGTCAAAACATCAGTGGCTTACCTATTTAAATCACTAACCCTGTAATCCTCCTGTATCCACTCTTCATTATATGGCCAAACACACATTATGCAATCATCCTTTCTCCTCCAGCAGCTGATCTCTTAAGCCCCTTTTGGGTTTCCTTTGTCAAGCATTGTCTTGCTCATTAAGTTAATACTGGTACATCCTGCTAAAGAGGAAATCAGTGGACCAAGACACATTAAAAATAGTTGAAATGAGCTTAATAAGTGAGTTATTCACAGTTTTGGATGGACGTTTTGTGGAGGATTAGCTTCTTTATTCAAAGATGAGTTTTTGTTAATAAGGTCATCTAACTGGAGAATCATTCCAGTTGTTATACTGGTTTTAGCATGCTAACATTCAAACCTGCAGGCTCTGGTAGAGGAAAGCAGTCAAAGTAACAAGGCAGCAGTTAAAGTGCTTAATCTGAAATATTAACAATGATATATGGCAGTAAGAGGAGTAATTCAATTATTGTTGACTAGATGAGACTGAAAGAATTTTGATATAGATATCGCAATCTGTTATGTTCATCTGTATAACATATAGCATGTAATTATCCACAGATGACGTGTCTCTTCAGGGTTTTGTTTCGATGTTGAAGGAGAGAACTGATTGCAGGCTATTATGAAAGTGGCCTTATTTTACCCGGCAACAGAGACGATGATGATGTTGGTAACGGAGCTGGTGTCTGTGTTTCAGCGTATCTGCGCTGTTGAGGCGGTGATATGTGAATGAGATCATAGATCCTGTTAGAGAGTCAGCTGCTTGGTGTTTATCACGTGATGCTGACTCACTCCGTCCACATTTAAACACTTCATGCTCGGAGGTTTGTGTAGCTCAGGAAATCCTGGAGGACTCCAGTGTTTAGATGCATCAGTTCTCCAACCAACGCACCTGGTTTCCCTCATCAGCAGCTAGACGCTCAGCGTCTACGTATCGGCATCAATAAAATACTTAATCCATTGGCAGATTATTTCTCTTATAACACAGCATTCTTCCCATGTTATAGTGTTTTTGCTTAGTTTCTAGTGCAAATATCTTTGTAAACTTGAAATGACACAAAACAAACTTACAAGTAACTTTTCAGCAAACTGCAGGAGCTTGATTTAAGTTAATAATTACTTCATATTGGTAAAAAATAACTAGTTCCATTGGCAGAGTATTTAAATCACAACATGAAAAAAATGTCTTGTTATAAGTAAAATAATTTGCCAATAGAACGAGAGATTTTTGACTTCAACTCTTATATCTTGGTAAAAAGTTACTTGTGAGTTAGTTTGTCTCATTTCAGGTTTACTGAGATATTTGCTCTAGAAATTAGACCAAAAATACTTGTTGAGTTTCTGTAAGCTTCCTCTCCTGATGTCTCTGTCTCTTGTTTTTTCGTCCAGATGTACCACTCTGAGCACGGCGTGGACTTCCCCGACCCCTTCTTCCAGATCCTCGGCGGTCCTGCAGAACTGGGCCCAGCTGAGTGAAAACAACAAACCAGAAAAACCTTCAGCCTCAATCTGCTGTGTAGATCCGGCTCCTACCTTCCTCCCCTGGGACCATGGACAGCCCTCCCAAGGTTTCTGGAGAAACGCTGATTGTGCATCACATTCCCCTGGTACATTGTCAGGTTTCAGGGAGTTGCGGCGGATCTCTGAAGAGGACCAACCCGTTCAGCCCGCCGGAGAGCCTCGGCCTGAGCCGCACTACGTCGCTGCCGGAGAGGGACGTCCTGCAGAGGGAGGCTCTGCTCTACAGCAGCCTGATCCAGACCTCCAGCGGCTCCTGGTCCTCCAGCGGCGGCGTGGGGAGACAAAAGCGAGGAGCGGTGGGAGAGGTGGGAGCACGGCGAGCGACGACTCGTCGTTCACCTCCAGCAACTCAGAGGACCTGCTGATCACGGCTCACACCTTACCCAGAGCCAAACCGAGGAACAGGAACCCTCTGCGCCGCAATCCGTTCCTCCTGAACACAGACGAAGACGAGGATGAGGAAGATGAAGACAACAGTGACAACCTCCACGGTTACCTGGAGGACTCGTCCTTCCACCTGCACAGCGAGACGAACGCCGCGCTGGACGACGCCCTGACTCCTTTCCTGGGGTTTGCGTCCGAGCCGTTCCTGCTGCACGGCTCCGGCGCAGGAAGCGGTCGGGAATCTCTGAGGGGGGCGTCCTCGGATCTGTCCAGCCACCTGGACGACCTGGACATCCTGGGACTGGACAGGGAGCGCCGGCACGGCAGCAGCGGCTCCAACGTGTCCATGGACTGCGGCGAGCACGACTGGGTCGATGACGACGAAGAAGAGGACGACGATCAGCCGATGAGATGCGGCCAAAGCAGCAAGACGGGTTCGTACTCGTCCGGCTCGTCCAATCAGCACTGCTCCTGCTGCGCTCTGTCCCAGAACTTCCCGGAAACCTTTGCCGAGCCGTTCCCGGACTTCCAGCAGGGCTACTGCAGCGACTCGTCCTGCAACAGCTCCGAGGGTGTCCTCGTCAACTTCAGCGCCATTTACAACAAGATGAACAACGGCATCCCGGAGAAGCAGCCGCCGCCGGCTGGAACATCGTCTGTCTCCGATCTCCACGGAAACCATCAGGACGCTGGAGGGGCGTTCTACCTGGACCTCCACACCTCCCCGACCGAGCCGCCGCCGCCGCCCTGTTTCTCCAACGCCTTCCCGCTCATCCGAGAGCCGCGCCTGTCCAGCTCCTCTGCCTGCTCCTGCTCCATGGAGCACCAGGCGACCCTTGACCTCGACGCCAACTGCAACTCCTTCCACCCTCCTCACGCCGCGGGGTCATCTGGCGACCTCGCTTCCTGTCTGCAGAGCCAGGCGCGCCTTGTCGTCGCCACCCAGAACTACTACAAGCTGGTGACCTGTGACCTCTCGTCCCAGTCGTCCCCGAGTCCAGCAGGGTCGTCGGTCAACAGCTGCTCGTCGGAGCCCAGCAAAGGCAGCCCCACGCCGACCCAGCCCAGCGAGTACTTCCTGTTCAGGCAGCGAGGCGAGGAGCTGGAGGAGGAGGAAGACGAGGATGGAGAGTCGCTTCGAGTGAGTGGAGAATCCTGAGTTTCTGCAAATTATAAACCTTATATGGCATCATATAGTAAAAACAAAATGTCACCAAGTAGTTTTGGTTGGTAACTTTTCAGCAAGAAAAATTGTTTTTTAAGTAAATAATTCCTTAATATTGATAAAAAAGTAATTATTCCATTGGCAGATTATTTATTATAACAAGACGTTTTTCCCATGTTGTAAGTGAAATAATCTGCCAATGAAACTAGAACTTTTTCACGTCTATTAAGGAATCATTGACTCCTTTATCTTGCTGAAAAGTTACTTCAATCAATGATTTTATTTATTTATTTCAAACAGATTCTTAAAAACAAGCAAACGGAAAGACAGAGAGAACATGTGCATACGTAACCAAGAACAAAATAATTTACTTACCACTACTTCTCTGCTTGAAAAGAAGCAGGAAGAATTTAACACTTATTTAACCTTATCTCAGTTTAATGAAATACATTACTTACTGACTGAATCAAGACGTTTTAATTGAAACCATGTTATAATATTCACGTATCTGTTTTACATACTGTGCTAAAGGACCAACATAAAACTATATTAAAAAGACAAAATAATTACAAACTGACTCTCATAATGAGACAAGAAAATCTGCAGATAATAAGAATAATAATAGTTTTGTCTTATTAAGTTATTTGCACTAGAAACTAGATTTGAAGACTTGTTGATTTTGCAGGTCTATATGCACAAGTTTGTGAATAAAAATAAAAAATGAAAAAGTTGAAAAATTAATAAATAAATAAAAATGTTTTAAGTTATTCTGATAAACGATAATATTGTTGTTTTGAGACAACTTTCATAAAAATGCAAAAACTTAAATTAATTCTGCTGAACATTTAACACTGGGACTGGAAGACATTTTAAATACCCAAAATAAAAATACAGACACGACAAATAAAATGAATTATGAAGTCTCTCTAAACAAAACTGTTTGTTGAGACCAAGAAGTTTGACTTGGATGTTTTTGTTCATTTTCTTTCAGCGAGATGATGATGACGATGATGATGATGACAAAAATGAAGAGAAGAAGAAGAAAAATGGCGGTCAGCAGGACACTGCAGCAGCAGGCGTCGCTCCGTCTGTCATCGAAGGTCAGGTGTACGTCAACATTTCTC
Source organism: Phalloptychus januarius (assembly GCA_902982915.1). Classification (NCBI taxonomy): domain Eukaryota; kingdom Metazoa; phylum Chordata; class Actinopteri; order Cyprinodontiformes; family Poeciliidae; genus Phalloptychus; species Phalloptychus januarius. The sequence goes on from CADWAE010000482.1 coordinate 822,568, forward strand.
CTCCGATGGCTCAACGCAGCGTCATCGGCGGCAGCGGAGCGCCCCCTGGAGGCCGTCCCCGTTCCCGCAGCTACGACCGCAACCTGGACAGGTGTCCGTCTCCGCGGCTCGGGTCGCTGGAGCGCATGCTGAGCTGCCCCATGCGGCTGAGTGACGGCGCCGCGCAGGCTGCCACGCCGCCGCCGCCTCCCCCGCCGCGCGTCACCTCCTTCGCAGAGATTGCCAGGAGCAAACGCAGGCACGGCGGCGCAGGCGGGTCGCCCTCCACGAAGGCTGCTGCAGACCCGTTTTCCTCCACCTACTCCACTCACTCGCACTCGTCTGTGGATTTCTCCCCCATCCTGGAGCAGCGCATCGAGTCCGTCAGTCCGGCGGCGGTGGCGCCGGTGCGCTTCACCAGGTGTTACAGCCAAGGAAGCATCGAGCGCCAACCTGAAGGGGCGAGGGAGAGCCAAACCAAGGCACAAGGTACGTCCCCCTTTACTCTACAACAGGGCTGTCCAAAGTGTGGCCTAGGGACCATTTGTGGCCCTCTGGGTAATTTTCTGTGGCCCCTGATAGCAGTTCAACAATTGTACTAATTTGGCCAGTTTTTGTAATTGTTTGCAATGAAATTTCCATGGACAGTTTATACCGTCAAACAGTGGGTAGCAATCTAATTGAAGGGGCGCGGATCAGGCTGACATGAAAGAGTCTTCATGAATGTTTACAGCTGTTGTCAGGAAGTGTCATTCGATAAACAATGACATTTTTAATGGACTTTTAATGCAACTTTGCTTTAAAAGTGTCATTAATCACCAAATAAAAATGTTTCCGGGGGTTTTTAGGAGCCTTTCTATGCCTGAATGATTAATAAGTCACAGTTAAAAGGGTAAAATTGTGGAGGGAAAAAGGATTTCTCTGAAAATGAAGTCAAGAGAAAAATAACTACATCTCCTTTAAAGGTAAAAATGAAGAAATGACAAACGTTTTCATAGAATATTGCCTAAAAAATAGAAACTGTGTCTAAATCCACATTTGTTTAGGAATCAAGTAATTGAGGTGAAAATAATGATAAAAGTTTATGAATATTTTACAGGGTCAAACCTCGAGTGATTGAAACATTGAAGGTTATTACCATCCTATTTCGGCCATGTTGTGTCTCCTGTTGGAACGTATTGAAAATAAAATATTTATAATTTGTAAATTTCATATTTACATATAATGAGATGTTTTTTTTAACAAACATAGTTCCACTTCCTTGCTGAAACGTTACTCGTGTGTATGTTAGTTTTGTCTTATTTCAAGTGAAATAAGATATTTGAACTAAAAACTAGACCATAAATACTTGGTTTTGTGTTGTTGCAGTGTTTAATTTCTAGTTGAATTGAGAGCTTTTTCCTCCCTGTATCTCAAAGGCCTGTCATGATTTAGAGCCATAACAAGCAGCTGTGCAGCTTCTCATATATTATTCATCAGATTTCGGTTTCTTAGCAGCTTCCTTTATAAAAGCTCTGCTAAAGCAAATCGCTCGCTAACGATGCTAACAAGCGGCTTCAGGAAGAAGCTCGGCTGTCTAATGGACTCGTGAAAGTGTTAAAATCAGAACAGATGGATAATGGAGCAGATTTTACAAACAGACAGACAAGAAACTTTCTGTCCTGGAGCTCTGTGTGTGATGCAGCTCAACTGCGCCCCCTGTGGCCGAGAGGTGCTGCCGCGCCCGGTTCAGACGGCGGTGGGCGGGCCTTTCCGGTGACAAACAGCTTGCGCAACGTGGCTGACGTCACGCACGCTCCTGTCCGTCATGCAGCAGAGTGGGTCCATAAACAGCAAGTGAAACAGTTTGAGAGTCGCTGCAGAAAAGCGTTTCTCCCCGGTTCTTCTCATGCAGGGCCTCAGGTTCAGTATGTCTGCGCGGGTTTTATGTTTTTTGGGTGGAGACTCGTTTTGTGGCCTGGGGAGAGAGAGCATGGCGGTGGTCTGGCTGTCTGGAGAGCTAACTTTGTGACTGGGCAGTTTTTGCTGTTTTCCATTTCAGCCTTTGCTGGGAAGAGCTCAGTCAGTCCACAGGGATATATGGAAATCTCTTTATTATCTATTATATAATATATATATAATAATATATCTATATGCTGTGTTAATCATCAGCCAGTTATTCTTTAAGTTTAAAGACACAGTGAAACAAGATGGGGGGGTTAAATGTTGAGAAAGAATCAATATTCGATTTAGTTTTGGTTCCATAAATCATAAGCTGCGTTTTAAATCATCTGTAATCAGAGTAGAAGAAGGTTGTGCTATTTTATGAGATTCATAATCGATGTTGGTGCGAGTTTAGTGTTTGTGTGTCTCCACCTGCCACAATAAGCAATAACTTAATCAAATAATAAATGAAAATAAGCTCAATAATTTCCATTTTTATGATTTATTGTTTGTCTTTTTTCTCTCTTTCTACCAAAAACTGGATGATAAAAGTCTTCAGTCTGGTGTTTTAGTCTCAACTGGCCTTTTTTCTAAAGGACACTTTTGTTTAGAGAAACTTCATAGTTCATTTTATTTGTGGTTTCAGTTGTTTTGTTTGTTAATTTTGGACATTTACAATGTCCTCCAGATCCAGTGTTATATCTTTTTGTTATAACAAAAGTCTTTTTGTTTTGTTTTGTCTTTTTGTTTTGTTTATGATCAAATAAATGAGTTGAGCTGAGTTTTTCTTTCCCGTTGCGTTTGTTGGATGCTAGGCTAACCCGTTCCTGGTTCTCTCTTGTCCAGGTGTTCTGTCGAGCTCGTCGGAAAGCCCGCCAGCGGTGGTCCGTTACAGTAAGGACCAGCGGCCCACCACCCTCCCCATCCAGCCCTTCACCTTCCACCACCAGTTCGCCGCCAAACCCCCTCAGCCCAAACCGCTGCTGCCATTACTCACTGGCTACGTCTCTGGAATGCAGGCTCGCCCCGGTTCGGGGTCTGGGTCCAGTTCTGGAGGTCCAGTCGGCGAGGAAAGTGAAGAAGCAGCTGAAATCGGACCCTGCTACCAGAGTTCCCGCAGCGCCGCAGCTCCTCCGACCGAATCGGTCCGGCCTTCGCCTCTGGGTAGCTACTCCCCGGTCCGCCTCCAGGGGGCGCCAAGCTCCGGGAGTTGCTCCACCTGCACCCCCAGCCCCAAGCCAGCACACAGCCTCTCCTGTCCGCTTTCGGCCGGACTCGGCTCGCTGCACAACCCGCCTGCTGGGAGGCAGGGAAACGGGTCGGTGCCGTTGGCTCACACTCCTCCACCTCCGTCTCTAGGGGTGAAGCGAGGCGTGGTGCCGCCCACGCTGCCCGCTGTGCAGGGACAATGTCTCCACCATAACGGACCAGCGCTTCACACCGACAGCCTGAGCCCTCTGGGCTGTCTGGACTCTGGAAAGCACTCAGACAGAGGAAAAGGATCTGGAAGCAGAACTCACAATGGTAGGTCCAAAACAAATCAGAAACGCTGAGGCTTGGTGTATCTGAGAAAACTAATATTTTCATCTCTTGTTGGTAGAAAAAGAAAATAGTAAATTTATGCCAAAACAATTAATCTGATAAATTTTCTTGAAGAAACAAGGACATTTCTGAGTTTCAGAAGTTTAAAATTTGCTAGAGGAAAAATTATATTTTGAGATTAATCTAAAAAAAATTCTAGAAAAAGAAATTTAAGAGTTTGGAAAGTTGAATGTTTGTAAAAAAAAAACTTGGATATCTTAAGGTTCTTGGTTCTTTTTTTTCTGCTGTCTGTTACCTCTGAGCCTTTTCTTCCTATAATTAGTCAAGAAGTTTTCTTGAAAAGGGAAAAAAATTTTCATGATTATTCTGTGTTTGTTTAAAGGAGACGCAAAACATTTTTATATTTCCATTTGGGTCGCAACTTCTTCTAAAAAGAGCCCAAGCGATTAATCAAATCGTTCAGCTTTATATTTAGCAACAAGTTAATGTTGCTAAATAGTGAGGCGTCACTATTCAACAGTGAATCAATCACAATCAACAGTCACTGTGCCGTTACCTAGGAACTCCAGCAAAGCCGTCCTGTTACCTAGCAACCCTGATGGAGCTCCAGCACGTTTGGTCAGCTGGTTTTACTGCTGTATGTTCTGTACAATGGCTGTTGGAAAAGACAAGTGCTTTGCTGTTGACTTACCATTTAGAAACCGCTTGCTGCATTCTTGTTGGTTGTGCAGGAGGCTCCACATCTGCTTTTCAAAGATGAGTAATTGTATAATTGAACATCTGTTTGCAGCCATTTTCACGTTTGAGTGTAGATGTTGACTTGGGGGGCGTGGCCATAAAGTGACAAGATGCCCTAAAACAGCTCAATCTGACTAATGTTTCATTATTTAAGAATGATTTCGTGCAAAGAATATTTTTGTTTGGAACCTTAGATATATTCTAAAATGTTCAAGGAAGCTTGGCCTTTAATATGGATGCAAACCTAAAAAGCTCTCCTGCCCATTCTTACTGTTCTCTTCTCTCTTTTTCTCTTCTCCTTCCTCTGCTGATGCATGCTCTTCGATGTTCCTCTTTCATCTGCATGCATGTTTCATCATTTCACTCCACAAACCTCCATTTATCCTCCGTCATCACATCCCTAACCCGCTCCACCCACTCCCACAGCGCACCACCTCTCCCCCCAGGCTCTGAAATGGAGAGAGTACCGTCGCCAGAACCCCCTGGGCATAGAGAGGGCCCCTGGGGGCCACTCTGCTGCCAGCATGGAGCTCAGGAGGGCAGGGGGGCCGCGCCCCACCCGACGCAACGTGTTCGATTTCCCAACGGCTCCGTCCTCGCTGGGATGGCCCCATGGTGCTCAGGCTTCCTTAATCCAGGGGTGTCCAAACTTTTTCCCTGCACTGCAAAAACACAAAATCTGACCAAGTACTTTGGTCTCATTTCCAGTGCAAATATCTTAGTACATTTGAAAAAAGGCAAAACTAACATACAATTAACTTTTCAGCAAAATATAGGAGATATAGGAGTCAATAATTCCTTAATAATGGTGATGAAGTGCTAGTTCCACTTGAATTTTATTTAACTACTACTTTTTCTTATGGGAAAAATGTCTTGCTTTAAGTTAAATAATCTGCCAATGGAACTACTGTAGTACTTCTTGGGCGATATTAAGGTATTGACTTAAAACAATCTCCTAAATCTTCTTTAAAAGTTACTTATAAGTTAGCTTTTACTTATTTCAAGTGCATTAAGGTATTTACACTAGAAAGTAAACCAAAAATATTCAGCAAGACTCTGTATTTCTGCAGTTTGGGGCCCAAACTGGCAAATTTAAACTACTGACAGGCCATAAAATTCATTAAATTAAAAATGGAAAAATTTACAATGGAGAGAAATCTGTTTTAAAGTATGAGAATAAAATCTAAAAAATTATGTTTATATATTCTATTCCAAGTCATTTTTTTCATAATTTTTTTATTAAATCTTGAATCAATCAAGTATTTGCACATTTAATCAACAAGGCAGAAAATGTTAAATTTTAACGAGCGCCATCATCAGAATCGTCAATATTCCATTTATTAAGGTCCATAACAACAGATTATTTTGAAACACTTTGGGTGATCAATAGTTTTTGGTTCTATTTGCCAAATTTGTACCATTTTTGACTTGTAGTCCAGGGCCAAACTAAATCATTTCAAGGGCCACAAATAGCCCCCATGCCACATTTTGGACACCCCTACCGTAGACAGTTCTGGAAATCTTAGAGAATGGACTAAGCCAGCAGAGAGGAGGTTACTAAGCAGGTCTGTTATGTTTTATCTGTTTGTCTGCTTGCAGCCGGTCAGTCGGCGAAGCTGCAGCAGAGCTACAGCGACTTCCTGCCGGATTATTTCTCCCTGACGGAGAAACCGCCGGAGGAGTTCTGCCTGTCGCCTGACGCCTCCACTTCCTCTTCCTGCTATGCCTCACAGACCCACATCTCAGTGGACCTGACGCAGAAAAGAGGTTCGGCATCCGAAGGGTTAACAGTTAAACGTATAGATGAGCCTTAAACTGTGCTGAACCTTTTATTGTCTTTTTGATAACTAAAGGCAAACAGTTTATATTTTGGCAATAGCTGCAAAAACACAAATCCTACAGAGTGCTTTTGGTCCAGTTTCTAGTGCAAATATCTTTTTACATTTAAAATAAACTTAGTTATAGGCAACTTTTCAACAAGATGTAGGAGTTTGTTTTAAGTGAATAATTGCGGGAGTTGCATAGTAATGAGTTACATTTACTTGAGTAACGCGTTTGAAAGAAATGTACTTTTAGGAGTATTTTTACTACACTGTACTTTTTACTTTTACTTGAACAACTTTGCCCGCCTCTGGTACTTTATTTATCATTATTAGGAGATTACCAAACTTAAAACAAGATTTTATTTTCCAGTTTTAGCAGTGAAATAATCTGCCAGTGGAAGTAGATCTTTTTTAATCAATATTAAAGAATTGTTGATTTAAAACAAGCTTTTATATCTTGCTGATAAGTTACTTGTAAGTTAGTTTGGTCTTATTTAAAATATACTTTGATATTTGGTAAGGTTTTGTGTTTTGCCAGCCTGTTAATTTTTGCGTTTCCTGTCGTCCAATCAGGTTTGGTGAAAGCAGTGAACACCGCCGTGGATCTCATTGTGGCGCACTTCGGCACCAGCAGAGACCCGGATGTGAAGGTCGGTCACTTTGTGGTTCTGATGGACAAACATGAGCAATGACTCAGACAGACAAAACTAAACCTTACCAAGTATTTTTGGTTTAGTTTCTTGTGCAAATATCTCGGTACACTTCAAATAAGACAAAACTAACTTTTATAGGTAATTTTCTGAAAGATGTGGGATTTTGCTTTGAGTCAGTAATTCCCTAATTCTAGTTCTATTGGCAGATTATTTAACTAATCTCATCAAGGTGAAATAATCTGCCACTGGAATAAGCACTTTTTTCATCAATATTAAATAACTTTTTCAAAACAAGCTCTTCTATCTTTCAGAAAAGTTACTTGTAATTTAGTACTGAGATATTTGCAGGAGAAACTAGACTAAAATACTTGGTAGGATTTTGTTTTTTTGCAGTAAGAGCAGCTAACTCTCTTCCTCTGCCTACATCTCCCAGAATGCCATGCGGTTCTGGATCGGAGTTCATTGATTTATTGAACTTTCTATCAGATTCATTATCTACTGATATTGATCATGTGTTTACTGTCATATACACCGTTATTGATTTTTTTATCCAGCCCTAATATCAAGGTATATTTGGTGTTTTTAAAATAGGCAGTTTTAAGTGTTTTTATAGATTGATGGATTAAATGCTGCGGTCAGGTAGTTATTATTATGGTTTGTTAATTATAGTTTGAAATCTAAATGTACTCCTCTGTATTTACTACCAGGCCAAACTGGGGAACAGCTGGGTCAGTCCCAACGTGGGGCACCTGATCCTGAAGTACCTGTGTCCGGCCCTGCGCGACCTGCTGCAGGACGGCCTGAAGGCCTACGTGTTGGACCTGATCATCGGACAGCGCCGCTGTCAGCCCTGGAGCGTGGTGGAGGCCTCCACCCAGCTGGGTGAGTCTCAACACAGATTACAAGGTGTTTCAGAGCTTTATATAAATTCAAAGAGGTGCGTTGAAGTTTTGGAAAAGATTTGTTATGATGACAAATTTTGCTGGATGATAAATTGTGCCAGAAGTTATCGCGATAAATGATAATATTGTTGATTTGTGACCGTTTTCAAGTAGTAGCATGGTAATAGCATGACAATCCAGTCTCAGAGATCAATAAACTTTAGATTCTAATGAATATTTAACACGGGAATTGGAAAACATTTTAAATATCCAAAATAAATAAACAGAAGCAACAAATAAAGTGAAATATGAACTATGTAAACAAAATTGTCCTTCAGAAAATGGCTAGTTGAGACCAAAACACCAAACTGCAGACTAGTCATCCAGTTTTATATATATATAAATTATGCAGATTGAAATGATTGAGTTCATTTTAATTTATCATGTGATTAATTGTTTTACTGCTTATTGCAGTAAATGTTATATTGCCCTACATGCAATATAACATTTGATTAGAAGCCTAAATGTGGAAAATGTTATTTACAGTTGAAACCAGATTTTTGAAGTTAAAAGAGATTAAGCTTTTCTTGTTTTAGGTTAATTATAATATGCAAAATTATTAATATTTGCTAAAAAATGAAAAACAATTCTTCAGAGATTTTTTTAGTAACTTTCTTTGTATATTATGTTTAATCTTTTAATTTGATCTGGAAGGGGATTTACCTGCACTTTGTTTGGATTGTTTCAATGTAATGAATATTTATTATTCCTAATGGATCAATAAGTTATTCATCTGCATAATTGAAATAAAAGATGTCTTATTATTTATACATTAAAGTTATTGAAATTGGGGGATTGTTTTTGTTAAATCAGTGTTTTGTTCTCAGATGAATGAAGTGAGGAAGACATTTCAAATCTTAACATTTTGTTGTATTTTCATTTACCTAAATTATTGTGATAAATGACATATAATAGTTAATTGAAACTGTCTTCTTTACTTTATTTGTGTTGTTTTTATCTCTAAAGCTGGAGAAGTTTAAAAAGGGACCTGAATTTTAAATCCTGTAATGCTGACAGCAGCAGTTGATTTATTGAATGTTTTTCCTGCAGGGCCGTCCACTCGACTTCTCCACAGTCTGTTCTCGAAGGTGAGCCAGTTCTCAGAGCTGATGAGCCACAGCATGAGGCTGAACGCCTTCGTCTTCGGCCTGCTCAAGTGAGTTCTTCAAGTTCCCGTTTTCTTCTAGAAGACTTTTACTCTCGCTAACCTGGTCGCTGCTAGCTTGAGGCTGGAGAAAGTGAAACAGTTTCAGTAAATGAGACGGATTCATTTTGGTTAATGGGCATGTAGAGAAGGCGGAGTTTCAGAGAGAGCAGGTGCTTCTTAAAAAGACAGAGGCCCAATTTCAAGGCGTTAAATTATGATGTCAAATTTATTTTAAATCATATTTGATATATAAATATATCATTTTTATAATAACTGAGGTTGTTATAAACTTAATTTGGCAATATGTGCCTGGAAAACACATTAGAATGCCTTTTAATATCTTAATATCTATTTAAAACTAAACATACTTAAACTAACTCACATGATTAACAAACTAAAGTAAACTAAATCATGTGATTAATAAACAAAATTAAGATAATTTAAATTACTTCAGTTTAGAAACTAAAAAAACTAAATCACATGATTAATAAACTAAAGTTAGTTAAACTAAATTAAACTAAATTGTGTGATAAAAAAAACTAAATTAAACTAAATCATATAATTAAAAAATCCATGGAAATCCTGACAAAATGCCGTTGCAGTGCAGTGACGTTGCTTGTGCCCTCTAGTGGCAGCTGCTTTCAAAAGTAATTAAAAGTGAATAAAAGTGGCTTTCCTTGATTTGTGATGAATGTATTATCTTTCTGTTTCAGCATGAAATCTCTGGAGTTCTGGTTTAATCACCTCTACACACATGAAGGTAGCAACTCACTGGATTTTCTATATTTCAGATTTTTTTTTCCTTCTGCTTCTCATTCTGATGTTTGACTTTTATCTTCCAGACATCATAGCAGCTCACTACAGGCCGTGGGGTTTCCTACCCCTGTCGCAGGGGCCATGCAAGCCCCTCTTTGAGGAGCTGCTCCTCCTGCTGCAGCCGCTGTCGCTACTCCCGTTCGACCTGGACCTCCTGTTCGAGCCGCACCTCCTCCAGAAGGGCCAGGAGCAGCTGCGGCGCAAGGAGCAGCTGCTCTCTGCGGGTCTGTCCAGCCGCTCCACCTTCCAGCTCATGAGGGGCTGGAGCGCCACCGTCAGCGACGTGGCACGGAGCGAGAGGCCGGGGCTGAGGCGCGAGGGAACGTGGCCGGGGATGGAGCGGGACGGAGCGACGGCGGCGGCTAATCTCTGTAAGGAGAGGGCAAAAGACGTAAAGGAGCGAGACTGGAGGAAGGAGAGGGATCCGGGGGACAAGCAGGCCGGCTGGTGGTACCAGCTAATGCAGTCCTCCCAGGTCTACATCGATCAGTCCGCCGAGGGATCCAAGTTCGTCAAGGCTGAGAAGAGGAAGAAATCCTCGGAGAGGCGGCAGAACCAACCGCCACCCGTAAGAGAGGGAGTGGTGGAGGGCGCCGAGTCCGAGGGCGAGCGAGGGGCGAGCGGAGGGGAGTCCAGAGAAAGGCCGTCGTGGATGGGCAGCCCACCGGAGTCCGTCCTCAACCGGGAGAAGGAACCGAACATGGCGGAGGACACGGGGGCAGAAATCCGGGAGGAGAGCCCCTCACAGGGGCAGAGTCTGCGCTGGGGGCGACTCTTCGGTTCCACCGTCGGTTCTCCTCAGAGAGCGGAGTCAGCCGAGCCGAGAGCCAGGACCCAAAAGACGAGGTGAGAAAACTAAAAACATATTTAAGAAGTCTAAAAGTAATCAATTAAAAGGCTCCTGGCTCCCATACCAAGCAGCACCAGATGCTTTATGGACAGCCCTGTCCGTCCTCTTCATGAGTGTGTCTGGCAGCCACAGATCCACTGATCAGAACATAAATATTAAACGGGCAGCATAATGTAGAATCAAATGTTTACGAGCTTTACATCAAGTTATAACGTTATTTCCTCATCAAAAACACAACTGGAGAGATGCCTGGATCATTTTATGCATGTTTGAGAAATCCTTTAATCTCCATGGCAACCATTGAGCTGTGGAAAACGCCTGGTGAACCTAGCCCCGCCTTTGAGGCAAAGCTTATCCTATCTTTTAAATCATACTTGACATATTTAATATTTTTATAACAACTGAAGATAACAGATACTTTATTGTGCTATAAAATGGCACCCTGTGCCTGGAAAGCACTTACTGCATGCTTGTTGGTTGTGCAGGAGGCTCCACTTCTGCTTTTCAAAGGTTGTATAGCTACGCATGTGAGTTTAAACGTTGCAGTATGGGTGAGACGTCTTCGTTGCTTTCTGTGACTCAGTGTGGCTGAGGCTACGTATGATATGCTGCTAATATACTCTTGCCAGCTTTTTTTCAGTTTAATTTTTTTTCTCTTTTGAACAAACTTTATTTCCCCTAATTTAGCTCCATATTCATATTTATACTTCAGGCCTCCATCAGATTGGCTCTCGTTGGACCGGTCTATTATGGACCTCGTTGCCGTGACCATTGGAGCGGGTGGTGGGAAGAAGGCGGAGCCTCCAACTACAGCGACTCACGGCCAAACAACGGCGCCGCCTCTGCCAACTGAAACTAAGCAATCGTCTTCTTGGTAAACACATTTCGCACGTGCCAGAAAATGTTACAGCTGTTTTCACTGGAGACTCTTTATTTTTTTGACCATCTGTTGCATTTCATCTGAATCGCTCATGTTTTCACATGTTTGCATCTATGAGGCAGAGATTTTGACAGGTGGAGAATTTTTCTTTTTGTCTTTGGTAAACGACCACCAACCATTTCTCTTCGTAGCGCTAGACTCTCACTTTTGTTTTGGTCTTGTTTACCCAGAATGCCTTGCACTGTTGTAGTGTGCTTCATGCTTTTGTCCGGTCCAATTGCATTCACATAAGCATTCGAACCAAACCAGAGTTCACTTCAGCCAAACTGAGACCTTGGTTTGTAGGATCTGAGCTCAGATTATCGGTCCGCCTCAGAGTTTGATTAGCATTCACACGTCCCCTAGACAAACGAACAAGAGTTTGATTAAAGTGGACTAAACTGGCCTGGTGTGAATGCAGCCTTAAATTTGACCTTCTGTAGAAAGCCTGTATGCCTCTCACCCAGTGACCAATGGCGAAATCCCGCAAGGATAAGCATATATAGACGATGTATTCAGTTATTTAAAACTTAATTTAGCTTCTTGTTTTGCTTTTTTCAGCGAAGTCCGAGCATTGTGCCATCACCTAGCCTCTGACCCCAGCCAGCTGAGCTTCAATAAGGGCGATGTCTTGCGGGTTCTAAGGAAGGCCGACCCCGACTGGCTGCTCTGCTCGCTGGGCTCCACCCGGGGTTTGGTCCCCATTATTTACGTGACGCTCAGCAACATGGAGGACAGCTGCAGCGAAACCGGACTCAGCCAGCTCTGATCAGACTCTGTTAGCGAACAAACACTAAAACACGAAGACGACGCACCAACGTGTGCAAGGTCCAACCACAAACCCACAATCAAGGTAAAATCCAGAAAAAGACAGCATGCTCAGATCCAAACGAAAACCAAAAGAAATGACGACAAATGAACCCAAAGACTCGCCGATGCTCTTCTTCTCGACACCTAAACGCTTAGCTGTGCTAGCATTAGCATTCAGCCTGAATATCACTCATTTGGACACAATGTGAAGGAAAACTCACCACACCTGGCTGCTCTGTCGCTGTGCTGTTTAAATGTTGAGCCACAAATCATCAAAAAGAGACTTTCTTTGAGATTCTGTTGCTTGTTAATTGCTGATTTTTATTTTTATTCCCACAAAAGACAATAATCAAGAGAGAAAAGCAGGAATTTACTCTATAAAATGTTTATTTTACTGCAAAAATTGGTGGAAATCCAGATAAAAAAAAATAATTTAAATTTAATTCAGCTTGAAGGAGGCTCCCTCTCTGCTGTGCTGCAGGCTAAGCGACCCCTCCCTGCAGATTTGCACATTTTAATGTTTCTTTTACAAGCAAAGTTGTAGATTAAACAAACAAAATGAGAAATAAAGTCACAAAAGCTTCCAGTTTCTACCTTAAAAGCATGAAATCTTGCTTTCTTCTGCAGCAATCGTGCTTCACTTTTATGACCTGACAGTTCTGGGGACGACTGTCGTGAGTTTTATGTCTGTATTTAATCTCCTGGTACATACTGTAAATGGCATTTACACTACATTACATACTCATTTACACAACCTGTATTTATTTATTCAGCTATTTAAGTAACTAAAGCTACAATCTAAGGTTCATCAGTTTGGATATTCTTCAGATTTTGTGTCATTTTGTATTTAAAGGGGAAAATGTTTCTGCCTTAAAGCCCTCAAGAGACGGGGGGGGGGAGATGATGAACCACCTTATATCTGTCCTGATTTTAGAATATATTTTCTATATTCTTTCACTTTTTCCCCACATTTCTGTAAAGATATGAGACGAGGAGACTTTTGGATGTTTAAAGGGAAGCGTGTGAAATGTAGCCTTAGATAAGGTCCTCCAATACAAACCGATTATTAAAAGGGGCAACATTGATTTACATTTATTAGATAAATGAATGCTAGCATGTTTTTTTGTTTGTTTTTGTTCCATTATTGTACAGTTTTTATTTCTAACATTCAATTGTGTTTGAATTGTAAATATATTTAAACTCTTGGGGTTTGTTTTTGCCATAGAGCGCTACAGTATGTACGTATGAATGTCATTAATGATTTATCAGTGCATTTCATATTTGATACAGAAAGTATAAGCTTTAGATTTAACGCTAACACGCTGCTGACTCTTAATCGTGTCGTCCTGGAGGTCAGAGTTCACATGTGACCCATAAACATAGTGGTGATTCAGCCAGAGGAAGCAGGAAGGAAGGATTGCTGCTCTTCGTCTCGCTGGCTGCCTGTAAATACCTTCAGCATCAGTGACACCGCTCTTCTGTCCGTGTCGAGCCTATACAATGTACGGCATTATCAAACTACTATGGATGTTAAATAACAAAGTGCTCATGTGATCACAAACTCATCTGGCGCATGTGTCTTTATTTATGGGCAGTTTCACACCTGTACACTGCAAAAACACAAAATCTCACCAAATATTTTTAGTTTTTTTAAAATTACCAGTTCCACTAGCATGTTATTTCACTTAACAAAAAAGAATAGCAGCAAATAATGCAAATATCTGCTGTAGTGGGAGAAAGAGTTTGTCCTCCGGCAGCCTAAATCTGGACATTCTGCCCTCTGCGCTTCACCTTTATAGTGTTACTTTGAAATTGTATGAATAGGATGACCAAAGTTGAAAAATGTGACATAAAGTTCATTCAACTTATAAAAATGGGTAATACTTTATGACAATAATTGTTAAAATGGCACCCCTCTTGAAGAATCATTCTAAAATTCAACCAGTTAAGGAAAAACATACAATTTGAGTGATGAACATGCCAACCTTTATGGTGTCCAAAACGATGGCCATCTTGAAAAATTGGTGTAATTCTGAACATAGACATGAATACGTATCAAAATTAATTTTTTACAATAAAATATGTACAATAAAAGGAAACTAAGTTATTTTATATATCAAAATGAAAAATGTAGGTAGAATTATGGAATTGTGTCAATATGTTCATAAATATACAACTTTAAAGATGTGTGTTCATTAATGTCAATACAAAAACGATTTATCAAAATCAGTTGTACTAAATGTAAGCAATGAAGTAATCACCAAAAAGTTAGAAATGTTGTCTTTATTATTTTCTTTGATTCCCAAATATGTTAGTGTGTTAGAGAATTTATCAATGACAGGCATTAACTTAAAATACTTTGTAGAATGGCGCTTTATGAAGTTCGGTCCATTTCTGTTACATTCAATATGGCGGACGCTATGACGTAGCGCAGCAACGGGCCGAGCCGCTCAATGAGGCGACTACGATGAGAAGCACACCACCTCAGGGGTGAACATGCTAACTTTTATGCTAGCTAAAACGGCGACCATCTTGAAACACGGACTTCATTTCTAAATTCAACCCGTTCGGCTTAGTAGGAAACATGTGGGTGAGCATGCTAACTTTTATGTTTGTATTCACGCTGTTACTGTAATATGGTGCACTGTTTTAGAGGTTTCAGACTTGAAAATAATTAACAACATGTCCTAAAGAGAGCTAATAAAGCTAACGGTCTATTTTAAGCGCCACGAGCTCATTTAAAGCGGAACGGCGCTTTTTGTACTTTAACGTTCCGTTAAATATGACTTCCTGTTTCATTTTCTCTATTGAATCTTCAAAACTAAAAAAACCCAACATGCACTACACTGATACAATATGAAGAAGACCACCTAAAGGTGTTTTTAGTAGGCTTAGAAAAAAAAATCTATTTTACCACTAGATGGCGCCATTATTTTACTCTTTATCTCCTAAGACGTGATGTAAAACAAAAATCCATACAACTCTTCTACTCTTTCGACACAGCGGCTTTTTTCCCCTCTACTTTCACCTGATATGATTTACATCGGATCAGTTAATTAAAATCAGGTTTTTCCCTGCTCATTAATGTGAATATTTTCCTTTAATTACTTTAAAATCAGAGGTAGAATAACCAAAACTCTACTCAAGTAGCACTACTTCAATATATTTTTACTGAAGTAAATGTAAAAAATAGCTGTCCCAGAGTTAAAAAAGTATTTTGTAAAAAGATACCTCAAGTACTGAGTAATATTTTAGATAGAAAAAAATTAAAAGGAGGAGAACATTTCCACCAAAACAGTGAGAAATTTTGAGATTAATCTCAGTAATTTTCAAGAAAAAAAAAGGTTTAGAAATGTTAAAAGAAGAAATTTAGAGAATAATCTCAAAAACCTTCTAGAAAGAACTTGGATACATCTGAGTTTCAAAAGTCAAATTTTCTGAGTTTTTTTTGTACTTTTCAAACGTTCCAAATCAATTTCTTTCAATATAAAACTACAAAAACTGCACGTAGGTTTTGTTTAAAATATGCTTATCATCCAGTGAAGTTACTCACACAGAGAATCCAGAGATTTTACTCAAGTTTTTCCAAAAGGTTACTCAAGCAAATGTAACTAATTACCTCTCAATTCCATTTAGTATACAGCTGTAAATAGATAGATCTCTCTTTCAGTGTCAAATATTTACATTGATGGCAAAAAATGACTTCAGCATTAATGTTGCACCTTAGATAAGTGCAACATCTCAAGTTACCATCAATATTTATGCTCACTATGAACTTTAATATTGTTCAAGAGGCATAATACTGTCACAACACATGGAGGCCACAAGATGGCGCTGGAGACCAGAACCGTAACAGTTAGCAACTAATTCAAAGCGTCTTGGAAATGAGATTTGGCACAGAAGGAAAGAGTTACAGCATCAGCAGCCCCTTTTCCTTTCTTAATTTTTATGGTCAGTTTTGATTGTAAATAAATACGCTTGGAGATCTTCTGTTTAACGGGATGTTTGGAGGTTTATTAAGAGAGTCCAAATTCACAATCATTCAATTAAGTTTTATTTGTTAGCACATTTCAGCAACAAAGCAGTTAAAAGTGCTTTAAATAATAAAAACACAAAAATATCATACATTCACTAATTAAGAATAGTAACAAATATTACATCATTACACATCAAATATGCTGGTCAATGTTTCATTGGTAATGTTTCAAAAGAAACTTCTAAACAGGTTTTAGTCTAGATAGAAAGGGACTCAGTGTTTCGGCTGTTTTGCGGTTTTTTGGAAGTTTGTTCCAGATTTGTGGTGAATAGAAGCTGAATTCTGCTTCTCCATATTTGTAAATTTGCCCATAATTTCACTTGCATCACAATGAAGGAATTATTTGCTTTAAACAAGCACCTATATCTTGCTAAAAAAATTACCAATAAGTTAGTTTTGTCTTATTTAAAGTGTACCAAGACATTTGCACTAGAAACTAGGCCAACAATTCTTTATAAGATTTCGTGTTATTGCAGTGCAAAAAAAGTGAGCCATTAGTTCTCCATAAGACCAACCAAAGCAAACAAAAAGAATAAAAAAAAAAGCTAAGACTGTGTTTTTATAACTAACTTTGAGGCATTTTGAGATAAATATGACCAATTCAATTCACTTATCCTTCACACATCCAGCTGCAGTTACATTTTCCGCCTGCAGGAAGATCCGCAGGTGTCTCCAGTATAAAGTTACACTTTCTTCTGTGGAAAAATCAAACATAGTTGGAAAACCATCGTTGTGGCTCTGTGTTTATTTGGTGTTTCAGGCTGACTTTGCTCTGAGCCATTTCCCACAACCACATTCTGCACCAACCCAGGTTGAACATGAACAGGGTGCTGAAATAAATCTATTTTATTCAGGGAAATTCACAGGAACCTTGTTTTACTCTGACACAGTCTTCTTCTGAGAAACTCCTTTGGCCTGTGAGGCACTAATATGTGGAATGAAATTTGAATAAACCTGGAGGTCTGCCAAGTTGCTCTGCTAATATAAAATTGGCAGCTTTTACTCAAATTCATGTCACCTTGCTTCTGTGATCCAGTCACTAACGCAGACAGATTTCTGATGTTTCAGTTAGCAAAGATCTTATTTCTGTCAAGGTTTGCAGTAAGTTATAGGATCTGTATGAGAGAATGAACCAAACAGTGGAAGAAAGGCATTCAATTGTTACATAAAAACATTTGAATTTACCAGAGAAATTGACTGAAATGTGATATTATTTGAATATTTCACTGAGGGAAATGCTCTGTAATGGTTGTACTTAATCTAAACTGTCAGCCATCAACGTTTTCCTGGACTTGTCCGTCAGGACTTACAGGTTCTAACGTGGCGTTCCGCAGGGTTGAGATCTGAGCCCACTGTTGTTTTCTTTTTTACGTCCGTCTATTATTTGCTGTCAGTTGGGGTTTTTCCAACATTTATCAAAGCTATGCGGATGACTTCCAGTTGTATTTGTCTTCTAAGCCTCAAGAGATGGAAAGGTTGCACAACAGGAATCAGTGACTGATTCATCCAATTATCTTGTTTTAAATGTCAACAGACCTTTAAGAAGAAAAAAGAATAGGATAAACTATTGAGTTTATATACATATTTGTTCATATCGTGTTAAATTTCTTATGTGTGCACAACGTCCTGACCAAAAAATCTGATTCTGATTCTTCATAACAGAAAACAAGAAATCTAAGCCATGTTTTATTCCTCTTTTTGGCTTTCTTGTTGAATCTATGTCTTGCCAAAGACATAGATATATTTATTTTAAAAAATATTTCTACATCATGATTCATGGTTTCGCCTTTAATTTCTAGAGGAGATAGTCATTGCACCAACAATGTCTGGGGAAAATAAAAAGACTTTAATTAGAGATAAAAATTCACATTAAGGTTACAATAAAACTTCCTCTGACCAACTAAAACATAGGCTAGCTTATGTGGCTATTTGTGTTAGC
Organism: Phalloptychus januarius; assembly: GCA_902982915.1. Lineage (NCBI taxonomy): Eukaryota > Metazoa > Chordata > Actinopteri > Cyprinodontiformes > Poeciliidae > Phalloptychus > Phalloptychus januarius. The sequence continues at coordinate 840,684 of CADWAE010000482.1, forward strand.
TTAATGTAGCCATTTAAGCTAATATACAATAATACATGTTAGCTTAAATGGCTGCACATTTAACATATTATCTTCTCTGAAAGACTTTTTACAAACACAAAAGCAGTTAAAAAAATAAAATTACTTCAGAATGTTGTTTTTAGATTGCAGCTCAAATTAACATATATTTTTATAAAGATGAAATGAAAGAAACAAAAGGTTTTTCTTTTGGTAACAGGAGAAACATTTAGCTGGATTTGTGTCAATCACTTGGTGTTTTCAGGGGATCAGAGGGTTTTTTATTCAGGCTTCAGTCCAAAACAGTGTTTGCCCTGGAAAAACAAAAAACATGAAAAGAAAAATTAAAACATTTCTAAAATACCATGTATTTATGTTCAACTTTGCAGGAAGTAATGCAGAAAACTCCAAAAGCATGTTTTTCTCCAGCAGAAAAGTCTATAAAGTCATTTATAGAAGCAGAAGCCATTAAAAATTTGAGAACCATTAACAAAAGTCGAGTGATAATGAAATCTTCCAGTAATCCCTTCATGCTTTGGCGTCTTTACACCATGAGTCACAGCCATTTGCGGTTTTACACCCAATTGAGGTTAGGTGAGGCTTGTCAAACCTTCAGCTAGAACAAACACCAGAACCAACACTGGGTGTCACTTTTCACCTTAAATGTTCAGAAATTTTAGAAATATTTCCCATCGTGTAAACTTTAATGGGGAAAAAACAACCACTGTTTTGTGCAAAACCCGTGAAATGTTATATACTGTTTGTCTAGTGATTTAAAATCCGAATAGTAGCTTTTACTGATTTGATATTCAAAGTCAATGTAAACATGCAAAAAGAGAGTATTAATAAATGTATAATCTGATTTTATTCCAAAAAAAAAAATATTTTAAAAAAACTTAATTTAGTTGCCAAACATTAATTGCTGTTTCAAAAAAAATAAAAAAATAAAAATTTTTTTTTTTTTTTTACCAGCTGTTTCACTATAAAATAACAATTTAATGGATAATCTGTTCTTTATTGCAGTGAAACACCTGGAAATTCCTGCTGATTAGGTTAAACTTTAACCTGAAAACAAACTGAAGCAAAAACAAAAGGTTATCTTTAAGTCAGCCTTTGAATGTGGTTAGAATAAGAAAAGGTGCTTAAGTTCACTTTTGATTGATCTAAATGGAGAATAAATAATCGGAGAATAAATAATCGGATACTTCCTGAAACTAGAACAGAGAATTATTACAGATTATGGCGAAGTTTCAAATGAGTAACTCTGTGCTTAGTTTAGTTATAGTGTCATAAAAACACAAATAAAAAGAACAACATGTAGAAAATTTGAAAAACGTTGTATGTTTAGAAAGGAGTGTGAGTTGGCAGGTAAAAGCCACCAACGATAAAATATTTTGCTATTTATGACTAAATTCCAGACCAGAGTCCTTTTCTAGGAATCTGCCATATGGAGTTAAAGATTAGGGTGATGGCAAAGAGGCATTCCCACCTTAAAGAGTTAGAGAGAAATGCATGAAGCAAAAATACTATTAAGATTTTGTGTTTTTATAGTGTAAATATTATAAAATTCCTGCCAAACAGGCTAGGAGATAGAAACTCTTGTAAGAAAAGTTGAAACTGAAGCACTTCAGATTATTTGGAATATTTCTGTTTTGATAAAAAATAACATTTTACAACACAAGTACAAGATATTCAATTAAATCAGAACCTAGATGAGTTACCTTGTAGTTCTGCTTTTTGCATACTTTCTTCAGGTGATCCACGTGCGTCATCAAGTTTTGCACCCACTCGTTTTCCTTAGTTGGGGCGCAGAGTTTCCTCCCACGTCTGGTCACCAGACTGCAAGAACAACCAAAGCTTTACCTTCTGGTTTCCCCTCATGATCAGCTGATTGGGACAAAATAAAAACTCACATTGTGGCATCAATCGAGCAGCCTTTGTCCTGTTCACGGTAATCAGCAATTAGCTTTTTCTCGATTGGTTTGCTTGCTACCGACAAGCAGCAGTCGACGGGAACCTGCGTCTCAGTCACTGGAAGGCAAAAAATTATCAAGTCAAAATTTCATTCTTCATTGGTTTTAAATTAAAAAGATTTTTTTACTTTTGAAAATTAGGAATTTTTTTTCAAATCATTTTTTGCGATTTTTCCTAGAAAAATTTAGACTTTTTAAGCTCAGAAATTTTCTCATTTTTTTCTAGAAAATTTCAGATTTTTGGCATAAATAAATTTTCTCATAAATAACTTTTTTCTATATGCAACAGCCCTAACATGTTGTTGCAGTTTTGAAAATCTGCAATGAAACACTTTTTTTTGCGTCATATGAATCAACGAAGAAACGACAAAAAGGACAACAGGAAGTTGAGGATGAAGACGTTGCATGTTTTTTAATAACTAACTTCTTGCTTAAACAAACATATTCACATGTAATTTTAATTGATTTTCTTATTTAACGGGAACACTCCGTTTGAGAAATTATAATTCGTCAACTTATCAATAAAGATTTGAGCACATTTGTAATGGAAACGCAGCTTCATGCAAACTGTGTCTGCGCCTCGGACTGAGCAGTCTGTTGGCTTCGAACCGACAGCAGCTGAAGGGAATTTAACTTTTACAGCCTCCTTGTGTAAAAGCGTTACAGACCTCTGTGGGTGTGTCTGTGATCATCTGCAGTCCAAACTGTCAGTCAGATTTTCACCCACAGGAGTTTAGTTAATGTAAAACTAACACCGAGAGATTAAAGCTGTTGCAAAACATCGTCTGCTTTTCTCTTCCTTTGAGATTACAAACAACAAATGCACGGGAGGCGTGGCGGGCTGGTACTTTCCAGGCCTTCTCAGGTTTTAGAGGTGATGTTGTATAACTGCTGTGAGACTGAAATGAAACAGCAGTGCAACGTAAAACCATTACTTGTGCTTTAGTTACTGGTTTTAGCCACTTTTAGACCATTTGCGTTTGCAGTTTTTAACAAATATGAATATTTCTTGGTATATTGTGCTTTTTAGGCTTTTTAAACGTTTAAATAGAAATCTAAACCTTTCAAGATGTGAAAATGACAGGAAATTAAAGCTGTGAAAACAACAGGAAATTTCTGACATGCTCTCCACTTCTAGACGTTTACAGAAGCATGACTGTCAAACAAAGCCTAAATATCAAGTTTAATTGCTAAATTAAGATTTATACAGTAAGTGCAAAGTGAAATAAGTTTATCTGTTATTTTTAGCTGAAATCCAGCAACACACCTTGAAAGATGCAAATCTCTGTCTTTCAGTTTGCTTTATTGTCCTGCTTTCTAAACAAAAGGACCAAATTCTCCCCTGATTTTACTACAAAAATATTTGCTTTTTATGTATAGGGCATTTTTTTCTCCCGTATTTCCATGTATACGTTGAATAATAGCGAGATTTTGTGTAACAAAAGCAGAAATATTTTAAGCAACTTCAAACGCTGAAACATTAAACCGAATCAATGCGCTTTCTATAATTCTATCAGCAGCTTTCTGAAGTTTGGACGAGTTTCAAGTGAAGTTTTTTTTTTTTCTAAACCTCTGCTTCCTTCTTTCCTTTCTTCCTTTCTTTCTTCCTGCCTTTGTGTTTTTTGTCCTCCTTTCTGCTTTTCAGGCTAAATGTAAAATGGCTTGTTGACTCACCTGTGGAGCAGCAGATGATGAAAAAGATGCAGAAGAAGAGCTTGGCATCGGCCCAGGGAGTCATGTCTGCAGTCGTTCTGGAGGCTGACAAACTCACTTCTCCTAGCAACACTAAAGGAACTCCGACAACTGAAGGTTGCTGAGCACCGGCTTCTGGTTTTATAGCACTGGACACTTTCAGTTTCCTTTTACAATAACCTGATCCCTGTGGAAAACCCCCACTCATCTGACCACCAGGAACTTATTATTCCTTACAGAAAGAACACTAAACAGAGATGATTCTTTATTTTGATCATGAATCATTGCAGCAGAATATTTGCACAGTAGCTATACGGATTTGATAGGAATCAAAACCTGAATGCAAAGGATATTTTCACAAAACTATATCTGCAACCTTTGTTTGTTTTCCAACTTTAGCAGTTTTCATTCGTTTCCAGCAGATATAAGTTTCTGAATGTCTCAGAGCTTTTATTAGGGGCTTTCTACCTGCTGTTGCTTCTAAACACTGCAAAAACACAACATCTTAACAAGTAATGCTGTCAACTTTCTTTTTTAATAAGACAAAACTAACTTAAAAATAACTTTTTACACAGAAACATTTAAGTAAATAATTCCTTAATATTGATTTAAAAGTTTTAGTTCCACTTAAAAAAGATGTTATTGACTTAAAACAAACTCTTGCAGAAAAGATATTTGTAAATTAGTTTTGTTTTGTTTCAAGTGAACGAAGATAATGATATCGATTCATTTAGTTTCAAAATTAATTTCTTTTGCAAAACTGCAACGGAAACACCTTTTTTCCAAATCATGTGATGAACAACTGCATGTCACTACTGGCAGAAACGACAAAGAAGACAACAGGAAGCAGTTCATGATTTTATCACATGAATACATTTATTTACGAGTGATGTTATTTGCGTTTCTTACTTAAAGAAAATTGTGTGTTGCTCACGTTTGTAATGGAAACGCTGCTACTGACTGAATCATTCAGGTATGAAAAGCATGTTTGTTTCTCTTTCTCTGGCTATGAAAAACACAAACAAAAAGTTTCATCAAAGGAAAGCTGGGTGATTTCCAAAGACTTCAGCTGAAGCTTCTAGGGACATTTCTCATAACTTTAAGATGTTCATTTCTACTAGATGCATCTTCATGGAACAAAATACGTGCAAATGCAAGAAAATTTAGAAATTTCTCTAAAGACTGATGATGTTTTGATGAAAATGAGGAAGTGCTTCTTCTACACGTCTCCACTTCTCAATTCTCAGGAGAAACTACATCAGTTTTTCATTTTAGCTGCAAACATACAGAATCTTCTTGGAAATACTCAATTCTCTTTTATTTGCTTTTATCACTGCAGTGTTTGTGTTTGATAAGAGAATCCAAGGCTTGAGTTCAGTAATCCGACACGTCTCGGCATGACACAGCTGTCGTTTTCCTCACTTTAACACACAAAAAGTCTCCAACTTTAATCTATAGCTGCAAATCTGTAGAGATGAAAACACTGCAAAAACACAAAGTCTTACAAAGTATATTTGATTTAATTTCTAGTGCACTAGAAATGAGACAAAACAAACTTACAAGTAGCCTTTCAGCAAGATGTAGGAACTTGTTTTAAATCATCCATCCATCCATTTTCCTGCACCCTTGTCCCTTACTGGGGTCGGGAGGGTTGCTGGTGCCTATCTCCAGCTATCGTTACGGGCGAGAGGCGGGGTCACCCTGGACAGGTCGCCAGTCTGTCGCAGGGCAACACAAAGACACACAGGACAAACAACCATGCACACACACACACACACACTCACACCTAGGGACAATTTAGAGAGGCCAATTAGCCTGACAGTCATGTTTTTGGACTGTGGGAGGAAGCCGGAGTACCCGGAGAGAACCCACGCATGCACAGGGAGAACATGCAAACTCCATGCAGAAAGACCGGGGCCGGGAATCGAACCCATAACCTTCTTGCTGCAAGGCAACAGCTCTACCAGCTGCACCACTGGGCAGCCCTGTTTTAAATCAATAATTCCTTAATATTGATGGAAAAAGTTTTAGTATTTAGATTATTTCACTTATAACAACCCTAAGTGAATAATCTTCCAATAAATAATATTAAGGAAATATTGACTTAAAACAAGCTGCCATGTCTTGTAATTAGTTTTGTCTTATTTCTGGTGCACTAGAATATTTGCACTGGAAACTAGAATTACTTGGTAAGATTTTGTGTTTTGCAGTGCAACATATTTTTAATATTTATTTAATATTATTCAGATTTATCATTAAATGTTTTTTGTCTAGAAACTAGACAAAAACATTTGGTAAGAATTTGTGTTTTTGCAGTGTAAGAATGTGTTGAAACTGCGCTCATATTTTTGTTAAGACGTTAAAATGATTCAGCAGCTGCGTATATTAATACTGCAGTAGTTCAGTAGTTTTCATTTGCAAGAGCTTCAGTCTAAAAACAAAAACAAGCTGCTTCCTTCACAGTCTGGCTGCTGGACAGAACTGAAAACAGAACCCAGACAGAAAAACTGCAACTAAATCCTTGAAATGTGAGGGAAGATGTTGACTTTAGAGGAAAATGAGAGTTTCTACTCTTCTGCTTTCTGTGAACACCAGACTGCAAATGTTTCCTGTTACAATGTAGCATTTAATGCTTCCAGAAGATGTAAAAATCCTATATTGAGCAGAGGCTTTTTTGTTTGTTTTTAATGAAATAAAACCAGAATTGATCAATTCGATACTTAAATGGGATATTTGCGACAGAAAACTAAAAAGAAAAAAATATAAGAACTGGATCACATAGATGTGCATGCCCTTAAACAGTTTCCCTGGAGCGGTGAGTTGTTTTACCGGTATTAGCACATTTAGAAGCCAGTACATAAGCATGATTGACAGCGCTAAGACCTGCTGCCTGGCTCTGATTGGTTGGTTTTGGTCGGGAGCGTTGCAGTGGAGGAAATCAATCTTTTCACAGACTAACAAACTATTGTGACACGGTGACAGTTTAAAAACATGTTAAAAAAAACTTTTTATAAAAGTTACTTACTGCAGCTTTAAGTCAACAGCATGTTATCCTTTTCACGGCACCATAAAACACATTTGGAGCATCTGAACTTTATTTTTTCCAATCTAGCCAGTGGCATAACGCTTTACTAGCAAATTAAATGGTTTTTTTCTGTCTCTGTTAAAACCTCAAGTATCAATCAAGCAAATTCAAGTTCCAAAAAAATATTTATTGATCCCAAAGGGAATTTAAATAATTAAGGTTCATGTCTCCTATGAGAGAAATCCAGGAAAACGTGGGTGAACCATGACTCCTTTGTTGCACATTCATGCTTAAATAAAAACTGTTTTACATTTTGGGTCATGAACTGAAAGTGCTACAAATGTGTTAAACTAGTAAAAACAAAGTAAGTAGACTGAAGGCTTAAACTGAATCAAATTCACACTTTCAAAACCAGATCATTGCATTTTTATCTGTTTCAGATTTGTCCTTTGAATAGGTGACATTTGCAGGATTTATTTCACCTTGGAGGTGGAAGAAATATTTAAAATATATATTTTTACATCACAACCTAACAGACTTTTCAACTGCACATCCAGTAGTTATAGTTGGCATCTCTTAAGATTAAACACAGAAATATTATCAACACACTCATTTTTCTGTATGTGCAAAACAAAAACATCTTACTTTTTGGTCTAGTTTCTAGTGCAAACACCTTAATGTTAACGGTAATAATATACAAGTAAGTTTCCAACAACGTATAGGAGTTTGTTTTAAGTCAGTAATTCCTTAATACTGATCAATAAAATACCAGCTCCATTGGCAGATTATGTAAATGTTTCCACCAGTACTTCTTAAAATGAATTTTAAGGAATTATTGACTTAAAACAAGCTTGTATTTCCTGCTTAAAAGTCACTTTATGTTAGTTTTCCCTTATTTCAAGTGTACTAAGATATTTGCACCAGAAACTAGACAAAATTAGTTTCCATTGCAAAATTACTTGTATTTTTTTGCCCCAAGGTTTTTCACCACTTTCTTGTGCGACTCCTCATTACTGCACTGATTAGTTTATTTTATTAAATTTTTTTGCACAGTTTGACCTCACAGAGGACGATACAGAACGATACCGAAAGGTTGGAGGTCTGCAAACAAGTTTTGCTTCCTGAGCGCGAGCTGGAATCTGTTGGCTGATATGAAACCCCTCAGATTTTCATTCATAAAGCAAATCCTGCGGCGACGTCACGCCCGTGTAGACTGAATATGTATTCAAGCTTTCAGCAGCTGGGAAACTCCCGGCTGAGGCATTGACAGTAAACTAGGATAAAGCTGCAGGACCAGAAGTGCTGCCTTTAAAACACTACAGTGAAATGGGAACCAGTGATAAATGCCCCTTTTGTCTCTGCAGGTTGGACTAACTGGAAGGTGCAGTTCTTATCTTTTTCATGGTTTTATAATGCAGCGATTATGTCGGCAATAACTGCTGTGCAAACATGATGCTTTTAATCATTTATTAGTTGAAAGCTGCGGATTATATACGATGAATGTCAGTACAATAATACGCATTTACACGCCTCAATTGACTGACATCAAGTTATGCACATATTTAAGGAAGATGAACTTTCGCTGCAGTTTCATTACCTTCTTTGTGAACTGTTGATGGACTTTCAGTTCTACATATCACTCTAAAAACAAAATCAGTTCCAAAGCTACAAATTAAATAGTTTAATGAAAACCACCTGATCTGAATGCAGTAGCACCGGGGTTATGGTCATTTTAGGTTTCCATTTTAATTGTATTGTTTTTGTAATTGAATTAGTTTTACTAGTTATTGTTACTTAGATGTTTAGTATTTATTATTTATAGTTGTAGTTTTAGTTTTTTTCACTGTATTTGGGTAATGAATGCCATTTCCAATTATTTGCTGTTATTCTTGAACAAACTTTGTTTTTTTCTCACAACTTTTGCTGCCGCCATTCTGCGGATTAGCATAATTTGCTGACAAATTTAGCTAATTATGATGCATAAACTTTTTGCGTTTGGAATAAGTAAATCTATTTTACATCAGTTCAAAAGGCTGATAGATTTAAAAACGAGTCTTATCTATAATTCCAGTATGTTTTAGTTTTATAAACACATATATCTGCAGTTATATCCTGCCCCATTAATCATAATTTTTATTTGTTTCAGTTAATAAAAATGTTTTCTCCATTCCAGTTTTTATTTTGTTTTAGTAGCACTTTACACATTTATTCCACTAAGTCTTATGTTAATTATACTTCAGAAATCAAGTTGCTTTTTACCAAGGAGATGCATTTACTCTGTTAAATTTAAACTTTTGGTCCAAGCTAAAGCTAGTACAGAAAACACAAGCGAACTAAATAGGACAACAATGCAACAAGACATAACCACAAGTTGCGGCCACAAGACTGAAAATGTGAATCCAAATATATCCAAATTCTCAGATATCAACAACTAGGTCAACTTCCTGCGTCTAAAACAATAAAATCGTAAAATGCTGCCTGGCAGGCCTGGAAGTTGATATGACTAGTGGAAAAAACCCTTAGGGTGAAAAACGGGGCGGCGGAGGAGCAGAGCAATGTTGATACAGATATTCACTGAACTAGAACAAACCCGTATAAATCAAAGTTCGACCTGGGAATCTACAGAGGCAGCAGTAAAAATAGCTGCTGCCTCTGTCCAGACCAGACATTCAACCACTGAAGTTTTCATTCGGTCCTGCAAACCAATTCTAATTATCACTCGATGTTAAAGTCAAAGCCAGATTAATGTACTAAAAAAACTGACAGGTAGTCCAAGAAAAGTCAAAGAAATGTTCTAATTCTCTGAGTGTAGATTGTCACCACTTTATGTGCCTTATGTTTCATTGAGCTAATGTATTTTATGGTTACTCTGGTTACTTGAGTTTATTTTGAACATATTTGGACAATATAAGAGTAAAAGAAACAGAAACAGTAGCTGCAGTATCCTCATCTTCAGCATCACCTACAATATCTTTAATAGTATCCTTCTCTTTAGCACTATCTCTCTAATATCTTCAGCATCACTTCCAGTTTCCTCATCTTCAGCATCACCTACAATATTAAGATTTTTCTCTCGTTTATTCTAACGACTAATAATCGGATAAAAAATTGGGCAGATTTTTCATTCCACCACTTCAGCCGTTGTGATTCAACATTAGAAATATATTAAGAAATGCAAATCAAGAAATAATTTAGCTCCATTTTGAATAAAAAAACAACATTTTATTGCCTAAACATATAACTCCTTCAGTGTACGATTGGTAATTGATAGCAAAGGATTCATTTGCAGTTAAGTAAATATTTGTAATAAATATGTGAAAAGCTCAGTTTTTCTGCTTATCAGTAGATTGTAGAGCTGATTGGTTGATTATTTCATTAACTAATTAATAATTGGACAGCAAAAGATGCTTAATGTGAAAATTTTTCATAAAATGTGAACCAGGTGAAGCTAAAACTGCCATGTTAGGAGTTCTGGGTAGAACATATTTACAGACAGTGAAGGTTTTTGTTCATCTTAAATGCAAAACACATAAATATATCCACAGTTTTATCTTAATTTCTGCTCTGAGTTTGTTGTTATTTTTCTAAATGGCCTTTTTGAACATCTGTTTACTCCAGTTAATGATTAATTCATTATTAAATTAGTAATAATAATTGATTCATCCCGATTATTAGAGACTTGACTAAGATTGGGTCAAAAGACTCAGACATGATGTTTATTGCTGTAGGGCTTATTTGGAGTCAGGGAAAGAAATTTGTTTCAGAATCCTCCACATAGTAAGGATCCACCATCTTTATTGTAACAGGCACAGCTTCACTCTGGTTTCCACTCTGGCATTTGAAACTCTGCCAGATTCAGTTCATTATTTTTAGAATATGGTCTGCATTTCTTCCAACTGACCAAACCCACTTTCATGGGAAGCAGCTTTCAGACTTACTAGCAACCAGTCCCACCAGTTTCACTTTGAATTAATGTGAATTAATTTTAGGTTTGGCTGAGACTGAGGCCCATTGTCAGACCGCAGCTGCAGAGGGATTTGTTCTGGATTTGAAAGGTTGTAAATTCAGGCTCAGGATTAAGATTTGACTGGTTGAAGGGTGACAAAGTCCTCAATGTGGGAAACTCCGCAGGACCCTGTGAAGACCAGTAGATCTTTGACCTGGGGGTCAAAGTGTGGGTGAAAGCTCTTAAAGGGGGTCGGAGGACCTCACAAAGCCTTTCTGTTTCGAGGAAATGGCCGGATATTCCCAGAAGTGCTTGGACTGATGCTAACAGCTGCTAAGAGCTCATAGTCTGCTGGAGGAAAAGAGAAGAAAAATACACAAAGCTAAACCCTGCAGAATCCAGCCAGGCAGAGGAAGTGAAGAAAATGTCTCTGGAAATATAGTTGTAAGAATCAATCAATCACATAACTACACATCAAAATGTTTCATGTTTCAAAAGCAACTGTAAGCAACTGGGGTCTTAGTCTGGATGTGAAGGTCCTCAGTGTTTCGGCTGTTTTATAGTTTTCTGGAAGTTTGATATACAAACTTTAATCTACTTTAGCTTAGTAAACTATTGTAAAGTTTACAGTTTTCACTCCATTTTATCTGTTAGTGGGAAACGCCGCTCTGCTAAATATGCCAGAATATCATCCAGATTAAACGGCGCCTGAAAGTCTTTCAAAGTTCCTGAGCATTTTTCAGCAGCGAAGCTCTTTATCAGTTCTTCATGCCTGCTTGTGTGTGTTTTAAATGTTTTAAGTGTTTTACGTGTTTGACACAAAGGAGAGGCCCGCAGGAATCCAAACACTTACAGTAATGTGTTCATGCAGAAAGTCCCAAACTGCTAACACAAAGGAAACTGATTTTCTGTTTATGTGGGCATGGAAATGAGGCGTGATCTGCCACCGGATCTGAACCTGATCTGCAACCTGATCTGAACCTGATCTAAATCGGATCTGAACCGGATCAGAACCGGATCAGAACCTGATCTGAACCTGATCTGCCACCGGATCTGAACCTGATCTGAACCGGATCAGAACCAATTATGAAGCAGGCGAACAAATTTTATCTGCTTTGCCTCCAATTAACTAAATTAACTAAACATCTAAATGTTTTTCATTTAATTATTTACATGTATATTTTAGTTTCAAGCATTTTTTTACTTTTAAAAATCATTTTTTAAATATTTTCTTTATTTCGATATCGTTTTGTTTTACACATTAATTTTATGCCTGTTATTAATTCAGTGATTTTGCAGCTGGTCTGACAAACAGAAATTAAGTTTTAAGACAAAAGACACAAAATAGAATCAAATCTTTATTCAATGAATTCATAAAATTTATTTTTTCTTTTTTATTACAAAATCATAAAAAAAACGTGATATTAACTATTGGCTTTAGTTGTAAAACAAGGTTTTAATATAAAATAAGACATAAAAGACGTGGACTGATAAACCCAGGGTCATCGGTGAGGCGATGCATCAAGGATGAACTTTAGTATCTTGATGGTTTTACATTTTTTAGTGATGATTTCGCCTTTTCTTCTCCAAAAAGTTGATGAGTTTCTGAACTCCTGGATTCCCCTCAACAGGAACGACACACAGCTTCATGTTTCTCCGGTTGACAAACCTGCAAAAAAGAAAAACAACAGCAGATTAAGAGATAAACTAGGAGTCTAACGGTTTCTCTTTCTTGCCTGATTAGTAAAATCAACACTCACACAGTGGCGCTGATGTCGCAGCCCATCCCGGCTCTCTGGACGCTGTAGCTCACCAGGTTTCTGGGGTTCAGACGTTTTTCACTCCCCACTGTCAGGCAGCAATCCAGCAGAATCTGAGCTGCAGAAACATGAAGCAGGGCTGTCAAAACGACTCAAAATACCCAAAAATGAAAAAGAAAACGAAGATCAAGCCAATAAACTGGTTCTTTCAGCAACACTGCAGTTCAAAAAGTTCCTTACATCTTCAAACACAAAAATATAAAGATGCGAAAACAGTAACAAACATTACATTTTGACGATCGGCATCATCAAAAACATCAAATATTGATACATTTTTCATTTATTGTGGTTCAAAAGCAAATCTAAACAGCTGTGTTTCGGTTGATTTGCAGTTTTCTGGAGTTTTGCTGCAGAACCTGAATGCCAAATTCAGTAAATTAAATAGAAGCTGATCTGGCTGCAGCTAAGTTGGGTTATTAGTAAAAAATTTAAATAAATTCTGGATTGGTGTTTTTTCTACTGTGATAAAAAAAAAGAAAACTTTGTCAGCTTTTTAAATGATAGGAAAATAATAATTTCACCCAGATTAGATTTTTTTTAAAAATCAACCACCTGTGCAACATTTGCATAATTCTCAAACCACAAAAACCGAGGCACAGTTTGAACAATAAAAACATTTTAGAGTGAAACCTGCGATATAAAAATGTTTCTTCCTCTTACCTGTTGCAAACTCAATGCAGATGAGTCCCAGTAAAATCAGAGCTGCAGCTTTGGCGGCCATTTTTCTGCGTTTTCAGGTCAGACCAGAGCGAATCTCTGGACGAGGATCCGGAGCTGCAGGCGCTTTTATACAGGTGTGGACAGAAAGTAAAACTTTCAGCAATCCCTCGCTGACTGGAAGTGAGGACAGGTGGAAACACACTTACGTGACTCCAGGCATTGTCTTTAACCTTCCATGGTTCAGTGCCAAAAACTCCCTGAAGTTTTGTTTTTGCACGGTTCCCTGTTCTGGAGGAAAACGTGCGATTAAAATGGACAAAGCGCCAAAACTAAAATGTAAACTTTGGATTTCTGTTGTAAATTCATGTTAATTGTAATTGAAAACAGTTAATTTAGTTGATGGGATTTGTTGGTTTAAGAGCGACTTTGCAAGCTGCACTGCAAAAAAACTAAATCTTTCCAAAGATTTTTGGTCTAACTTCTCATGAAAATAACTTATTATATTTATAATAAGTCAAAACTAGCTTACAGGTAACTTTTTCATCACGATGTTGGAGCTTTTTTCAAGCAAATAATTCGTTAATATCAATGAAAAAGTTCCCCTGGCAGATTATTTGACTTGTAACATGGGAAAGTCGTCACACGTCTAATATGTATTCAAAATCAAATATTCAGTATATTCAGAGTTTACTGACGTAGCAGGATGATGAATGTATGATTTGTTTGGATTATTTCTCATAATTCTATCAGATTGAAGTAGGAAATTAATCTCTGAACTGAGTGTTTATCTTTTGGGTCAAAGTCTTCCTGCAGAATCTGGTTCTGCACAGATTGAAACTTTGACATTTGCTTTCAGCCACAACTGGAGATCATTTCAGTTCTTTAATAAAACTAATTCAAACTCAGACAAAAAGAACAGCGTCTTATAAAATATTGTTTTTTTTTTAAGTCAAATTACAAACAAATGTTTGTTTTGTAATCAGCGGCTCTGGTCCATCTTCATATGTTTTGAAAGGAGTTACTTTAGTTTGGTTGTTTCCTGTTTTGTTTCTTTTTTGTCAGTGATTTATTGATTTATTTACATCAGTTGCTGGACCTTTATTGTGTTTCTGTTTTGTCTTTTATTTTAGTAAAAATATATCTTTTTATGTCTTATTCTATTTTTGGAAGTACCTGGTTTAACTTTATTTATTTATTCATTTGTTCATTTTAAATTGTTAAATTCAGCCTTTTATTTTTGTTGTTTGTAGAGGATTTTTAATGTCCCATTTTATTTTATTTTAAAGTGCCTTTGTTTGATTTTATTTTATTCTTTTTCTTTTAATCTTATGTATTTAAAATTTTTTTATATTTTTTCAAAGGAAATTATAAAAATACAATTTAAAATATTTTTTATTATTTAATTGACTGTTTCCAGTTGTATCCCTTTTCTTTTATGTCACTAATTTGAAGTTTTTATTTTACTGCAATATTTGTTCAGATTGTTTTTTATAATGTTCTTTGCTGAAATTGTCTTTTTTATTTTAAGTTTTATTTTCTCTTTTAAATCAAACATTATTCATTTCCTTGTACTGTTATTTAAGGATTTCATTTGCTTTACTTTTTTGTTCATTCATTCATTTATTTTCTCATTTCATTTGTAGAGGAATTCAAGATTTTTAAAAACATCACAGCAACCAAAATGTACAAAATGATATAAAACAGTTTATTTAAACTCTGTACAATAAAATAATCACATTTTGTCACAACAAACTCCATCCTGCAGCAAACAGTACAATGATAAACCGAGCCAGTTTCTGCTCCAGACGTTACAGTTTAGGCAAGTTAAGGCAGTTGTTTCTGTTTCTGCACAACATGTCAGAGAAATTCAACAGGAAGAAAACAAAAAAAAGAGGAAACAGAAGTCTGTCACCATAAATTAAAAGAAATGTGTGCAGAACCAAAACAAACGTGTGAGTAACTTCACAAGTTTGATCTTTTCAGGAGTTTTTCCGTCTTTTCTCCATGTTCTGTAACCAGAGGAGAGCAGAAAGTGAGGAAATGCATTTCAAATGCCTTCAATAAATCAAAAAACAAAACAAGCAGGATGAGTTGTTTTACCTGCTCTAGTGGGGAGAGCGTCTCCTGTTTTCCAAAGTCTTGATGAGGTTTTGCACCCACTGGTTTCCTTCAGGGGGAACGACACACAGCTTCATGCCTTTCTTATTCGTAAACCTGCAAAACCAGATGGAGAAACGCCATTAAAATCCAGCAGAACTTTAAGAAAATAACTGGTAAATCTGAGCAGACACTCACACAGTGGCGCTGATGTCACAGCCTGACCCGGCAACCTGAAGCTTGTAGCTCACAATGTTTTTAGGAATCAGACGTCTTTCGCTGACGCTCAAGCAGCAATCCATCACGATCTGGGCTGCAGGAACACAAAAGTAACAAAAAAGTCATTAAAATAATTCTTTTCTATAAGAAAATGCAGGCAGATTTTAGAAAATTTGAATTTTTCTCTTACCTGTTGCAACCTGGAAGCAGATGAGACCCAGGAAGAGAAGAGCTGCAACTTTGGAGGCCATTTCTCTGGAGCGTTTTCTCTTCTTCGGAGAGTTTTTTCAGGAGAAAGCTGCTGCTGCTGCTGTGACAAGACGAGTGAGCTGCAGGTGAATTTATACAGGTGCAAGAGAAAGTGAAAGTTTAAACAGTCCTCATTGACTGGAAGTGTGGACTATTGGCAACAGATTCAGACAAGCTCAGACACGTTTAAAAGAAAATCCCCTAAAGTGGGTTTTTACATGCAGCTCAGATAACATGCTGCAATCTGCTTAACTGTGCAGTAGCTGCTGATTTTATGGATGAAGGCATGAGAAGCACTAAAATTAAACAAACTCATAAATAATGTGCATTTAACATTATTTACTTACATTATTTTTGTTGTATTGGAAATGCAAAAAAAGAATTAATGTTGGCAAAAAAGGGACCATTTCTTATTTATATGATGTGAAAACAGAAACAAATATTCCTCTTCTCCCATCCATTTTCCTACACCCTTGTCCCTCAGTGGGGTCAGGAGGTGCTGGTATCTCCAGCTATCGTTTCGGGCGAGAGGCGGGGTCGCCAGTCTGGACAGGTCATCAGTCTGTCGCAGGGCAACACAGAGACACACAGGACAAACAAACATCCACTCACACCTAGGGAGAATGTAGAGAGGCCAATTAACCTGACAGTCATGTTTTTGGACTGTGGGAGGAAGCCGGAGTACCCGGAGAGAACCCACCATGCACAGGGAGAACATGCAAACTCCATGCAGAAAGACCGGGGCCGGGAATCGAACCCATAACCTTCTTGCTGCAAGGCAACAGCTCTACCAGCTGCGCCACTGGGCAGCCTGATGCTAAGTCAATTCTTCTAAAATATTCATCTTTTATCAACCATGTTTTGCACATTAGTTCAATTTTATAGTCAATAGTAACCCAAATATTCAGTGATTTTTACTGAAGTGCAGATTTTGGTGCACCCATTTTGTAAACTTAGTTAAATAAAGTAAGATGTTTGTTGAACATTCACATTATTGGGGCTCTTTGAGGATAAATTAGCCAGAATATACAACAGGTTATTTTATTCCTAAAGGCAAAAAAACTCAGAATTCTTGTGTTTAAACTCAGAAATCTTCCAGAATTTTTTTTTTGACATTTCTGAGCTCTAAAAGTTTTTTTGCAACTGAGAAATTTTTAGATTAAGCTCAGAAATTTTATAGCAAAAACATGAAAATTTCAACTAAAATTGAAACTTTGCAAATATAAAAACTCACATTTTTATATTAATCTCAGATTTTTTGAGAAAAAAAACTTTACATTTTTCAACTTCTGTAATTTTTCTGAATTTGCAAAGTTGGACATTTTCGACTTAGCTCAGAAATTTTCTGAAAAATTGCCGAGATTAATCTCAAAATTTGGTGGAAATTTGCGTCTCCTCCTTTTCTATCGACAATGACCCCAATGCGCCTTAGTCCACCGTCATCGTAGTACAGCTGGATTATTTAGTCAAATCTATTTTTCCTCCAGATCCTCCTGGGTGCCCGGTGGTGGCGGCGATGCACTTAAATTAATCAAAAGAAGAAGAAAAAGAGTTCTGCGACTGGGGTTGATGCTACCGCTAATTAGCCGCTAACTCTCGCTAGCTAAATAGCGTCTGTTACGGATAAGTGCAAATTTGTCATTAGTTTGTTGGACGCATTTTGTATATTTCTGTGGAAATGTGAATAAAGGTCTTAAATTACATTTCTAATTATCCTAAAAAAAGTTTACGTTTTAAGTTTCAGTTGGTGAAACCCAGTCAAGTTCACTTCCGGACATTTCGCGCATGCACACAACGCAGAAAGGGGGATTCTTCCAATTGCCTTAGGAGGAAATGAAGCCTGGATTATGTCCTGGCTGTGATTGATAGCGAACGCATACTGAGTTCATTGCATCCTGGGAGCCACTGCAAAAGCGGCAGATCTCAGAGCATTTATCAGGAAGTGTTGCAAAAGATCTGTCTCGTTCTCACCATTATCTTAGCAGAAAATTTCCCCACATTCTTTTGATTGAAACCTCGGTTGTTGTTGTTGACGGTGCGGCCGGGGATTTCTCCTGTTGGCTAAACAACTGGCAGCTCTCCAGTTCTTTGTGACAGTGGCTTGTTCTAAGCATTTCTACACAAGGTTGGGCGTGCATCCGTGCAGATTATCATCTGGGAGTGGGGAGGCCGTTGATCGATGGGGAGAGGCACTTTCCCGACACGACCAGATATTCTGCCAGCAGTGAAGCAACTTCAAAAGGCTGCGAGCTGCAAATTATCTGCTATTAAAAACTACAACCGCTTCAATGGACAAAGGCAATTAAAAGTAGAAAAAGAAACCAAATTATGTTTTAAGTAACATGAAAAATGGCCAAAATGCAAAATAAGACAGTTTATTCACTCAATACGTCACTTAAATTAGCAACAAAACTTCTATTTTTTGTAAATTTTTCACATAATAAGCCATGCAATGTATTTTTTTTTTCTCAGAATGTTTGCATGTTTTGCCCTGCAGACGAAATGCCAATGGAAAAACACTGGACAGTTTTATGATGTGGTTCAACTCTTAGTCATCTCTGAACAATCATCATTCACAGCATCCACCAATTTAGCTAATTATTCTGCGAAACCACAAACTAGACCAATTATTCTTGGTCTAGTTTCTAGAGCAAAAATCTTCGCACGCTTGAAATAAGACTAAACTATCTTACAAATAACTTTCAGCATAATATTATTGCTTATTTTAAGCAAATAATTCCGTAATATTGATTTTAAAATGTACCATTTAACTGCCAGACGATTTCACTGATAATAATTAATTTTCCTTGTTGTATATTTAATAATGTACCAGTTGAACCAGAACTTGTTTTTATCAATATTAAGGAATTATTGACTTAAAAAGCTCCTGTATCTTCATGGAAAGTTACTTGTAAGTCCGTTTTGTCTTATTTTCAGTGTACTGAGATATTTATACTGGAAAATAGACCAAAATACTTGGTAACAGTTTGTTTTTGAAGAGTTTTGTGGGTTTAAATGCTGGCTTGAGCTTCTCAGTGTGTTTTTTCTGCTTGATTTTTATGCAGATGCTCCAGTTTCCTCCTACGCTCTGCAAAGAATGCAAGATGTTTTACTGATCCTGCAGGGATTAAGGAGTCTAACGAATGAATGGATGAGTTGAAGCACGTGCATTACTACTCACAGTCTGTTTCTCTTAAAAAAAACATAAACAACATAAATCCCACTGTTCTTGTCACGTTTAGACATGGAACAAGTAATATAACCTCCTTACTGTTTCAACCCAAGGTATCAAGTCCTGCCAAGACAGGAAATGTTCTGCAAAATCAACAGCAAAAGTTACAATAACCTTAATGTACTATAAACTCAAAGCTGAGGAAAAATCCTCTGTTTTAATATTGCTTTATATCACACTGCAAAAACACAAAGTATTTTTCTCCCATTTAAAGTGTACTAAGATATTTGCATTAGAAACTAGAGAAAATACTTCAGACTTTGTGTTGTTGCAGTGAGGGGGTGTCCAACGTGTGGCCCGAGGGCATTTTGTGTCCTTCTGAAGGATTTGTGCAGCCTCTGACCTCAATTCAAGTGTAGGTGGTTGATGCAGATGGACATTTTTTCATCTTGTAAAAAAACATTTTTTAAAAAACTACAGATTCCCTTTCATTAACAACGTCTCTGTCATCCTTTTGGCTCTGGAGTAGCTAGAACCACAAGCATCAACCGACTTTTACTCAAACCCCAAAAAAGGAAAATAACCCAAAAGTTGGAAACTGTGCCTGTCTGATGGTAACATAAAACCTTTATTCATTTTTAAGGTTTTTTTCCATCACATGAGTCATATGATTAACAACAGGATGTTTCTACTGGTGGAAACGACAAAGAGGACGATAGGAAGTGGTAGGAGGATGACGGCTCTGGATGATTTTTCATGATTCATTGCGAGAGCAAACTTATTCATGTGTGATTTTTCATCATGGTTCTTATTTAATGGAAACAAAAGCAACAAAATTACGTTTTTTCACCATTAGTGGAATATCAATAAAGTTTTGTGCTCATTTGTAATGAAAACGCAGCAACTCCCCTGCAGGTTTTGAAGTTTATTGAAAAAAGTAATTTATTTTTTGCATGATTTTGATATTTATAGTAAACATTTTCATTTTGTTCCGTAAACTAGGAACATTTCCATATAACCTTATATTTTGGTCCATCTGATGTAAATATTAAATTATTGATGTTTTCATCAATAATGAAACATCAATGTTTTCATTGAGTTCTTGAGTCGCCTTTTTGCCAACTACTTTGTTTTTCTCTTACTTCAGTAATTTCTTAGATACTTTTCCTGACTTTTTTCTCAAAAATCTGTCTTTAATCTCAGAATTTCTCATTTTACTTGAGCGATTTCGTCGCAGCAGATCCGCTCTATTAGCCAAGTTAAACCTGCAGCTTTCCATTACTCAGCAGTTTTTCTTCTTTGTGTTAACGTTTATTAATATTGAGATATTCTGGATTAGAAGGACAGAGTGGTACCTTGGCATCGCTTCAACAGTCCTTCAGAAATGTTAATTTATACGTTTCCACAGCGAAGTGTTGTACTGACATCAGATCCAGGTCTTAACCTGCCTGCAACATGTTATTAACTCTGATTACATTGTGATGATTTACAAGATGAAGAGGTGGGAAGGCAGAGCGATGGGATTTATGCCAAAGTTAAGGGTTACATTTAAATTAATATCACTTATTTTATATTTCATATGCCTCAGTTTCTGATGTCATATTCCTGACATCATGCAGCCTTTTCTGAAATCTGAATCCAGCTCCCAACATTGTGCAGATTTCTGCTTAATGGTGCGTATCGATGTGAAGCTGCATGTCTTGAAGCAAATCTAACTGTGTGATGGGCCGGAGCAGGTTCTGAAACCTAAAGCTTTGCCAGAGTTCCTGTCTTTGGCTCAACTCCCAGCAAAACTGTTTGGAAAGCTCAAGTTGTGATTAAATTTCACCCAAAGTACATTCAGACAGAACTTAATCACAGTTCAGATCTCATCGGTTCGACAGCTTTAAGACAAACATAATATGACAATATTTACGCTGTTGCATGACTGCAAATTTGGATTGGCACGAAATTTTCCTGGACGATAAATAGATCTGGAGGTTATTGCGATAAACGATAACATTGTCATTTTGAGACAATATTTTTGGTATTAAATTACAAAAATAACATTAAAAAAGATCAATAGATGTTAAATTCTAATGAACATTTAACACAGCAGCATTTTAAATATTCAAAATAAATAAACAGAAAACAAATAAAGTATTATTTTCATCAATTATTGACTTAAAATAAAATCTAACATCTTGTGTAAAGTTACTTGTAAGTTATTTTTGTCTTATTTCAAGTTAAGATAATTGCATTTAAAACTGGCCCAAATCGTTTTTGCAGTGTAATTTGCTGGTTGAATGATGATGTACAGAGGTGACTAAGCCTGGAGTTGCACCAGAAGTTGACCCACTTAGCAAAACGGAGCAGAAAGTCGTGATAATCCTCTGTCGTCCTCTTTGACATGAGCTGCCGTTTGGTTTGATGAATCAGTTCAGCTTAAGCTGGCAGGACAATAGACACCTTTATGTCGACTTAGAGTAAAAAAGAAGATGCATGACCATCTATTTTTCTTTAATTTTCCGCTTACACCCTGAAGAAAACCTCGTCTTCCTCTGGCACCGTCCACCCAAAGCTCATGGAGTTCCCACGCGATTTTCAGGAAACGGAGACTTCAGGAAAGGTTAAGGTTTCTGCTAAAATAAAATTAACTTTCCTGCCAGAAAACCTTATGGATGTATTAAATATTAGCTTTGAGAATTCACAGTTCAGGAAAACCGAGACCAGAGGAATGCAGGCAGTTTTTCTTTTGCGGCTAATGTGTTCACAGCTGCAGCTTTAAAGGGCTGCTGGACGCTGAACAGGGAAAAGTCATTTATTTTACAACTGGACACGTTTGGATTGGGTCAAACATGGGCCATCTGGCTCCTCTTCATGCTTTCCCTTTCTGTTTTTATCAAGAACAACACTGCAAAAAAAACCCCAAAAATCCTTACCACTTAAGATATAAAACAAATAAATAAGACAAAACTAACTTATGAGTGACTTCATATACAGCAGGCTGTTTTAGGTCAACAAATCTTTATTATTGATGAAAAAGTACTGGTTCCAGTTGGAGATTGTTTCACTTATAATAAGTGACCTAATCTGAAATAATCTGCCAGTGAAACTTGGCCTTTTTCCATCAATTTAAAGGAATTATTTACTAAAACAAGCTTCTCCTTCTTGCTGGAAAATAACTTCTAAGTTAGCTTCGTCTTATCTCAGGTAATAAATATATTTGCACTGCAAAATAGTGAAAAAATAAACACTGAGATGAGTTTTATCTCAACAACACAGCAAAAAAGAGAAGTAAACTGCACCCAGATTAACAGCAGCGAGACTGCATGACTTTAAGTTTTAAGATGTAACATCCAGTAAATCAGCATCAGGATTTATTTGCACTTACCAAGTTTTTTTCTAGTCTAGTTTTTAGCCCAAATATTTTAGCAAGCTTGAAATAAGACAGAATTCACTTTTAACAAGATATAGGAGCTTTTTAAGGTAAATAATTCTTTAATGTTGATGAAAAGTACGAGCTAAAAGTGAAATAATCTTTAATGAATATTCTCCCTCCTGATCGGTGGACAATGATTGTTGCAACCTGAAATTGAACACTTCTTTAGCAAACTGGTCAAACATGAACTCCCAAAATAACTTCTTCTTATCTAACTCTGTGAGAACAAGCAGGTTCTCCTGTGTTATCAGTGGTTTTGAGTTGCAGAGTGAGCGCTGACCCGCAGAGATGAAATCCAAACAGACGCCTCTTTTCATCCTGCAGACAGGATCTTTATTTCACATTTCAGATTTCCTAACATCTGGCTCAGAGTGAAAGTAGATTACATCTTGTGAAACAGTTATGCTGTTTTCTAAGAAAACATACAAGAAGTAGAACTGTGATGGACAAACTGAGATTCATTCAGTTGAACTCTAAAGGTTCAACTTTTCTGCAGCTGCTCACTGCAAAAACTGAATTATTACTTTTTTCCTCTTTTTCTGACTTTTCTTTCTCAAAATTTTGACTTTAATCTCAAAATTCAGACTTTTTTTCTTAGAATTTAACTTAAAATGTTTTAAAAGTAACTTCTCAGCCAGATAAATAAAGTTTAAGTCAATAATTTCTGAATATTGATTAAAAAGTTCTAGTTCCACTGGCAGATGTTTTTCACTTGAAACAGGAAAAATGCCTCGTTATTCGTTGAATAATCTGCCAATTTAACTTTTACGTTTTTATCATTTTTAAAGAATTATTTTACTAAAAACAAGCTTATATGTCTTGATCTAAAGTAACTTATAAGTTAATTTTGTCTTATTTCTTCATGTGTAGTAAGATATTTGCACAAGAAACGAGACCAAAAATACTTGGTCAGATTTTGTGTTTTTGCAGTGAAACTCCGGTACTTGTCCTCCACACAAAGTCAGTTCACTCCTCATTTTTCACTTTTAATGAGACATTTCAACTGTTTCAAATCTGCTGCAAACACAACACCTTTAGTTAAACCACATCATGGCATCATTTTATGATTTATCAGTAAATGAAAGTTAGAGAAGTGCTGCTGCAGAAAGAAAATCAGGGGCCAAAGTTTCGTTTCTTCCTTTGCTTCTCATAGTTGCATCAGCGTGTCTACGCTTCTTGTTCAAACTTGTTTAGAAATGCCGCCAGAGATGTCTGGTGTCGCTTACTGGAGCATTATTGTTCTTTTTGTTTAGATAATCACAGACCTGGTGAGAATTTTCCACCAGCTGAATAGTTGGCGGTTGGTTGAAGTCCTGCAGGCTGCGGTCGGTTTGGTGTTGATGCTGGGAATACGCCGCCTTAGGGATGCTGGTTCCGGCACGTGTTGAGCTGCTCTCACTCCCAGCCTGTTGTCTTTTTTCTCAACGTTTCACCTTAAGGTTCAGAGAGGAAGAAGAGATTTACACAATGTGACAGGTGCTTTATCTACAGCTGATCTGGTTTGAGCTGGGTCATTGCAGGAGAGAGATTACGGGAAAGGATGTGCACCACTGAATGAAAAGAATTTCCTTTTATCTCAGAATCCTAACTTTGATCTCAAAATTAAAGATAGAATCTCTAACTTTATGTCGATGTCAAAATTTAGACTTTAATTTAAAATATAGACTTTACTCTCAGAATTCTGACTTTATTCTAAAAAATACTGACTTTAATCCCAAAGTTTGGACTGTTTTTCAGGATTATGACTTTAAATCCAATATTCTTTTCTTTTATTATTGGCCATAATCTTCCTCTGTAAGGGACAGGTCTGCATCCATTTTATTTCTCAAACAAAGACATTTGCTGTAAATCTAATTGGTTCTAATAAACTCTGAATCTAAACGACCAAAACTGCTGACTGTTCATGAGACCTGAAGAAAATGATAATTATTTTATCTAAGCTCTGAAAAAGACAGAATTCCAAATCAGTTCCCCTGGCATCATGACTTCACAATTAGACAAATAAATAGTTGTTTAGATTCAGCTGTCTGTCAATCTAAACATGTTTTGATGTCAATAGACTTTAATAGTTAAAACGGTTGATTAATAATCTTCTGCAGGACCTGATGACATGCAAAGAAAGACATTGAGCCGCATGAATGATTTAAAACATCATGCAGGCCTTAAAGCGGCTCATTGTGTGTTTTCCAGGCACATAAATTCTTTCTAAAGCATAATCAAAATGCTGTCATGTACATCAAATATAACTTACCATTTTTTTAACTTACTTGAAATCGGGTTCCTTTGTGAACCCGACTTCGTTATCCAGCGTTTAACTGACTAGTCCCTATAATGAGAACAGCTGACCCAATAGGGGTTTGCTAATTGTTACTGGCTAGTCTGAAGGAGCTGAGTGGCAGAAGCTTAGAAACTGCAGTTCCAAGGAGGAGCTGCGTCCTTGTAGGTGGAGCTAGATCCAACCAGGTGTTTTGCACAGCTGAATGGTTGCCATGGAGATCAAAGGATTTCTCAAACATTCATGAAAGAATCAAAGCAACAGTCCAGGTTTGTTTATGATGAGGGGAATAACATTAAAACATGATGCGAAGCTAAAAAGTCAATGTAACATGATACTGCCCCTTTAATATCGAAACTTTGGAGCAAGTTAATCCTGAACATTGGGGTAAGGTGTAAAAACAATAAGAAAGTGTGATAAAACACACAGACATATTTAAAGTATTAAAAGGAACCAGGCAGAACATTGAGCCCTGAGGAGCTGCTGACAGCTGAACAACAGGTGAGTGACAGCTGGGAACCGAACCCAGGTGTGAACATCAAGTAATATAAAAGGTTAAAGAGTTAATTAAACAATAAACATGTTACTATTGGCTTCTACTGGAACATTGATTTGGATCTTATGTAACTGGATATAAATTGGACTCGCTTGCTGTTAAAACACGACGTTTGATGTGAACCGATGCTACATAAACACTGAATGTCCTGAGGTGAACAGAGATAAAGCAGTTGTGAAATAATATAAAACAGGAATACTCCAGGAAAAGAAAAAAAAACAGGACAAACGAGGAAAACCAAATGCACCTGGAATACCAACCGGAATTAAGAAGCAGAAGAAGAAAACGAAACCTAACACACTGCTAACGAGAAAATCCTACATGGTTAGTGGCCAAACTATTTACTGCTCATCAAGTTTCCATTATTTCACAGAAAAATTTTTTAATTTGAGTTGAAAAGTTGAACATTTGCGAGGTTTTGAGGTTGATCTCAAAATCCATCCATCCATCCATCTCTCCGTCCGTCCATCCATCCATTTTCTAACACCCTTGTCCCTAGTGAGGTCAGGAGGTGCTGGCGCCCATCTCCAGCGAGAGGCCGGGTCACCCTGGAAAGGTCACAAGTCATCTCAACAATTTTTTCAAAAAAATAAAAAACAAGACAATTTCTGAGTTTCAAACATTGAACATTTTTGACTTCAGAAACTAGGAATTTTTAATTTTGAATCTCAAAATTTCAGAATTGTTTCTAGAACATTTTTGACTTTTCAAACTCACAAATGTCCAAGTTTCTTTCTAGAAAATTTCTTAGAATTCTGAGAAGTTTTTTCAAGCTAATTTTCAACTTTTATAGAGCTCAGAAATTGTCTATTTCTGAAATATTTCTGAGTTTTTAGGGTGGAAATTTACTCCTTTTTTTATTTTTCCTACAGTGACCCCAACACACCTTTGCGCATTTGCTATTGTAATGCCAAATTAAGTACTTCTTTTAGGTAGTGGCTAACAAAAGGTTTGCATTTGCTAAAACCACAGAGTATTATATTGTTTTATCATCAACTGCTTTGATCAGGTTGAAATACAGGTAAGGTATGAACTGCCATTTTTTAAAATTACCTAGTAACAACAGGATTTCACACCCAGGAATTTTTTTTCTTTTATTCGTTTGCCAAGCTTTAAAACCACAGGAAGATTTAAACTTTGATTACAGGGCCCAGTGGAAAGATAGGAACAAAAGATTTAACTGAAACGACTCAGCGTTTTCACTGGGATGGGCAAGAAAACTAAACAAAAATAAGATGAAAAATATTTAAACTTTTGACAGATGTTGCATTTTTATCACTTACACATCCTTTATTATTCTAATAATAATAATAAATACAGTCAGTTGCTTAAGAAATTCACCTCAGGCATGACATCAATGCATTAAATCACAGCCTGGGTTAATGTGGTATGTGGTTTCCGCTACTGAGGAAATACAACCCGCACAGCAGCGGGGACTTTTACTATCAAGGGAGAAACGGTGACACCTGGCGGCCATTCATGTCAGAATATTCTCACCTTAAACAGCGCCTGGAGTAAAGAGCTGGACCACAGCACCACCTGGCGGCCAAAGTATGTTTTACAAAAATAACTTCAAATATGAAATTAAAGCTCAGTAGTCTAAGTTAATATATAGACTTTGTTAGTTGTTATTGTTCATATAAAAACAAGAAGACGTGAAATATACTGTTAGCTCCTTTAAATTCATATTAACTATAAATATGCTGCCATATCATGTTTGTTCTCAATCATTTAATTTCCAATGTATTTGAATGTTTTTTCCCATGTACTTTATTTTTTCTCTAAAACATAATTCCTTAGTAGTAAATAAAGAAAAAAATTCAAAGTATAGCTAAAAAAATGTATATTGTGACAAAACTCAGAAGATTATATGGATTCATTACACATCACTTAAATATTCCAAGTCATTATTTCTTGTATGTCATTAATATTACACCTAGCTTTAGCTTTGTAGCTTATATTAGCTTTAATTTGTGTTTTTATTATGACTCAGCTAACAATAACCCAAAATTCAGCATCTGAAATATCAGAATATTGTAGAAAAGAGACTTATTGGAAACTCATGGTGTCTCTCCCTAATCAGTGAATTAATTCTAAACACTTGAAAAAGTTTTCTGAGCCTCTCAATGGTCTCTCACTCTACGTCAGTGGGATTTAATCATGGAGAGGAAGCCATTGATACCCTCTATAAGGAGAGGAAGCCACATAATTAAAGAAGCTGGTTGTTCACAGAGTGCGGCATATTCATGGAATGTTCAGTGGAAGGAAAAAGTGTAAAGTTTACATTTTGGTTGGATATCAAGGTCAGTGAGTCCGGAGGAAGAGTTGAGAGGAATCTTATTGCTTGAAGCTCATTGTAAAGTTTCCATAAGCTGTGTTTCCATTGAAAAATGTGCAAATTAGAATAAAATAAATTTGCTTAATGGAAACACACCAGTGTCGAAATTTGTGCTGCTAAGAGTAATTAACTCTGCAAAAATAATAAAATCCTGTTGTTTTTGTTTTAAAACCAGTAATAGGAAGTGCTCAGGCGTGATGACCAGAGTTTGGTAGTAACTAGTTATATTTACTTCATAGCATTTACCTTAGTAACCTTTTTTGAAAAAAATGTACTTGTAGAGTATTATTACTACTCTTTACTTTTACTTGAGTAAAAATATGTTGAAGTCATGCTTCTCTTACTTTTGTACTCTAGTCGGCTCTGGTTTCTCTTTCTTAAATTTGTGATATTAAACGTTTTCATGATATTTTTGTTGTGTTTAGTCCAAGGATGTCCAAAGTGCTGCCCCGGGGCAGGTTAGTGCCCTCTGAAGGATTTTGTGCGACCCCTGACCTCAATGCGAGCATAGGTAGTTGATGCAGATGGACATTTTCATCTTGTTAAGCAACATTTTTACAGATAAGTAACATCTTAAAAAAATGAGATTCAAAACACACATTTAGTAATAATGTTCCTGCAATCGTCTTAGCTTTGAAGTAACTAGAAGCACAAGCAAAGACCTGTTTTTACTAAGCGCAGAAAAAAAGGAACATAAACCCCCAAAAAGTTATAAACTGCGTTCCTGTCTAATGATAACGTAATTGTGAAATTACGTTGTCATTCTTTACGTTTTCAGTCTACAATGATTTAAGGTTTGATTATTATTGAGTGGATTACCTTAAAAATAAAAAGTCACAAAATTGTAAAAAACATTCAAAATGTGGACACCACTGCACTGCTGTAGGCCCTAAGAAAAGGAGTAAGAATATATATTTTTAGATCTGTATCCTTTAATGCAAGTCATGGAGTGCTTTTCCTCGGAGGATCCAACAGATGTCAGCTTTGTGCTGCAGATGTGGCTCCCCTCTCCACGCTGGCGGTGTCAGGAGGAGGATGCTGTTTGGAGGAAACTCGGCTCTGGGACCTAATCGCAACCGGGACGAGCTCCGCTTTATTTGGATGTTGAGGAAAAAATGGCCACGGGTAGAAGGAAGGAGAGGAAGCGCTCAACGCTTTTAGGTTTGTGCATCGTCTGAGACATATGGATGCACACATTGGAGGCTATCGTCAACGTTCCCACCGAAGTACTTCGCCTCAGAGGCCGCTCACTGGTGAGTAGGACGGCGGATACGCTGAGGTCTCTGGAGCGGCTAGTTAGCATCGCCAGCTAGCCTCCTAGCACAGTTAGCATATACAGGAATGTTCATCACGTCAGTTAACAGCACCAGCAACGGTGCAGCCGCTGTTAGCGTCACAATAACACACATTAAAAACGAGATCATGAACTCAATTGTCGTTAACGTATAGTTCTAATATATATCTTTATAATTTGTTATTTTCAAAGCAATTAATTTGAAGACGTCACGGTGTAGTTTGACAGTTGTCGCTCAGATGCTGCGATGCTAGTGCGATCAGCTGGTTAGCTTCTTTGCGCTAACATGGTTTAACTGGAGGCGTTTCGCTGACCAACTGCAGGTCTGCAGCTGGGTTTTAACTCTGAGCTGATGGGGCTGGCTCAAGGAAAATGGGCTGCATTGAAAAAAAAACAAGGACACTGACAAGATAACCTTGACAGACCCGAGACTGATTCATTTTTATTCGTCAACATTAGTTAATTATGGTTTGGGAACCAAATCCTTAACCATCGAAGGCTTTTTGACTGTATATTCTTGATATTCTGGGTGGTTATATCGGCCAGATTTGTTGTATTCTTGTACGGCAAAGGTGCAGATTTAGACTAACCTATGGTTGCTTCTGGTCAGCGTATTGTTGGTGGGTTTAGGGCCGAGTACCTGGATGTCTGCACACCAGTTAATTAACCTACATCTTCGTCTCCGACTTGTATAAGGTACGTCAAAGCAAACTATTTAACACTTACTGGCATTAAAACGACTAAATTATTTAAATATTGTGGATATATTTTAACAGGATAGCTATAGCTGAAATTTTGCTGCAATTTATTTAGAAATGGTGACCCAAATGCATGATCTGTTTATAGAGTACATGTCAGTTAAATGTGTTGTATTGGTTTGAATCCATATTTCTTACTTTTAAACACAACAGAGAATATTCCATCTTTAAGCAAAATGATTTCTGCTAGTTTTATTTTTAACACTAAATATTTTAGTTGCATTCTAAAGTTTCCCAATTTTTTAAAGAAATCCAGGTTTTTATAACCTGGATTCTCTTGCATCCCATCAGTTGATTTTTGGTATAAAGGTAGTTGGAAAGTTTAACATTAGCGGCTTTTCCATTACAAATGTGCACAATATTTTGTGGTTTTTCCATTAATGTTGAAAGAAGCAGAATTTCGCAATTGCAGTGTTTTCTGTAAAGGAGAAATGCAAATAAAATGCACGTGCATAAGTTTGTTCACACGATAAAGGATTAGAAAACATTCTGATCCGTGATCCTCCAACTACTTCCCGCCATCTTCTTCTTTGATGCTAGTGGCAACATGTGGTGACTCGTGTGATGCGCAGTGCTTTCATTGCAGTTTTGTGAAATAAGCAAATTTTGGTAAACGGTAAAAAAAAAACAATTCATCCCAGTGGCAAAATTTGACAGCCTCCATTAAGCTGATTTATTCTCGAAATGTCAAATTTCACAATTATATGATCAATGCAAATGTGGCTAGAGTAATCTAATTGTCTACAGGCAGATGTTGTTAGTAGGAATTAAGAAAGTTGTTGTGGTTGTGTTTACGTTATTGTTGGTATGTTATTCTCAAATCTGCAACTCATCTATCTGTCTGTCCATTGTCTGCACCCGCTTATCCGTGCAGGGCTGGATTTGCTCATCTCCAGTGGTCATTGGGCGAGACGCAGGGTACTTCCTGAACAGATTGCCAGTCCAATGCAGGGCAACACAACCAGTCACACCTTACAACAATTTAGAGAAACCAATCAACCTCTCAGGATGTGTTCCCATTACAAATGTGGGCGATATTCTGCTAATGTTGAAAAAACACAATTTTGCAATTGAGTTATTTTCATGAAATAAGAAATTAAATTACAATCTCTTGTATATAAGATTGTTCACACAACAGATCATTAAAAATCATAGCATCGGGGATGTAAACAGTTTCAGCCATGGCTCTAATGCTCAACTGTCCGCCATCTGAGGAGACGTTGGCGTCTTATCTAGCTTTTGGAGCAACAAACCCCTTTTACTGTAAAGCAGCTAGTAAGCAGCATTTTGGGGAAATTGTAGTTGGCGACGACACACAACTTTTTCTGAAGTATGTGATGCTGTGAGAGCTCTGGTGGAGCCAGAAACTAAAACAAACCATCATCCTCCTGCCACTTCCTGTCGTTTTCTTTGTCGTTTTTGCCAGTAGTAACATCCGGCTGTTGATCATGTGACTCGGGTGATTTGAAGAAAGTGTTTCTATTCTACTTTTGCAACATATCTTTTAATATTTCTGAAAAACCTTTTTTATAAAAGAAGTGAGTTTTTTCAAAATTGGCTTTTTTCCTATTAAGCAAATTTATTTTTGTAATTTTAGTTTGCACAATTTTACAGTTAATGGAAATGCAGTCACGTTTATGGAGTATCTGGAAAGAAAAATGCAACCTACTATCACAAATAAAAAGCTTCAAAATTGTAGATCCAGCCAGTTATTGTAATTACCAATCAATTAACTGGTGATAGTAATGCATTCTGTGCTTTTACAATCTTCTAAATGCTCTTTGCAATTATTTCTACTGTCATGGTGTAAATGAACAACTTTAAGGCTTTTGCATAGCAGGAAAGAATGAAAATGATTGGGATTTTCCCAGATTCCTACTTGAGTCCTGGGCTGCTATAAACTAATATTTTAGTAATTGACTATTCTATCGATTATTCTTACAATTAATTGAGTAATCGGATTAAAAAAATTTATGAAATAAACTCTGGTAAATATAACATAACATCAGTGTTACTATCGGACATCAACGTCAGTCCAATTTTTCATATTTAAGCAATAACTTTTCTTTACTTTAGAAAATTAACCTGTAACAATAAAAGCTCACTCTCTAAGTTAACCTAAAGAAAAGTTATGCAAGAATCTGAAATTATATTCAATTTAATAATAGTGGCAGGCTCATAAATACGCTTATAAAAATGTCTATACTCCAGCTTTTAATTTATGTATTTATCTTCAGCCACTTTAATAGATGAACTCTCACCTTCCCAGCCATTTATTGCTTTCGTGTTAGTGATGGGATTTGACACTTTCATTTGTCACACACAGTAGCACAATTAACCAGCTATGTAACGTCACGAGCGCTGCGCAATGCCAATAATGTCCCGACCGCAACACCGTGCGCTAAATAATAAAACATAACTAAACGAAGCTTCGAGGCAGGTAAATTTTCCTCGAGGAATTTTAATAATCGAGGTACTGGAATCACTCGAGGAATTGTTCCAGCCCCACTTGAGTCTACCCTCAGTTGCATAAGATCAGAATGCCAGCCTTTGAGGTGTTAGAACGTGTTCATTCAACAAAGTTGACCGCAAAGTAGAGAAGCTGCCTTGCTTGTAGATCCAGTTTTATTTGACTGCGTGTATGACCCAGTTTCCCCAGGATTCAGCCGTATCTCAGAGCCCCCAGGTTTAATCTAGAAGACTCTGACAGACATCAGACACCATCTACAGGTTGTCCTCACTTAGTGGGTGCAAAACAAGCCCAAATCTTCACACCTTCACCATCATGCTGGACAGATTTGACCAAATGTTTACACTTATTTGCATACTTCTCATTACAAAGAAAAATCGTGTCTCTGGCTCATTAAGATTCAGCTTTGCAAACCTAAGTAATGTTATTTTTAGAAAAGGAAGTCTTCTCCTAATTCTCATCCTTTAGAGCAAGCCACGCTTGTTCAGTCCTTTTCTTACTGTACTGTCATGACCTTTAGCACAGGGCGTTTTACATGCTAACTGAAACATCTCAATGAACTGTCTGACCTGGAGGTGGATTTTCTGAACATTCACTGCTTGGAAGATCAGCAACTGACCTAAATATTCTCCACTGTGAATCTCCTTTCTTAACTGTAGAATGATGGACAGCAACAGTTGGAAGTCAAAGGTCACTTCTTTGGTATTAACGCACCCCAGAAAGTCATAATGTCCTTCCTCCTGTGGTGATCACAGTTGCTTGATGATCAGTACGAAGTTGGGGATCCAAAACCAAATTAGGAAAAAGAGGAGTACAGATTAGTCAAAAAAAATGTTGTTTTGAATGAATACTGTGATGTACATTTTGTCAGATATGCATCAAATACATATATATTATTACTAATAAATAAAACAGCTTTTTTTTTTTTTTTTACCTTTTATTAAAAAAACTCAGCATTTCAGATGTTTTATTTCAGGTTTGTGATGCATAGAAACTTTCAGCAGATTTTCTTCTCATATTTAAGTCTGTAATCTGACTGAGCCTCTTTAAAATGTATATTTTTACACTCAGAAAGAATCTGTCAGTAAAATGAAAAGATTATGTTAAAACCAAATATGGCATGGTTGTAAATACTTTTGGGCTTAATTGTAAATATCATTTTGCTGCTGGTGCATTACCTTCACCCTGTAACATTTGGTACCTTTAACAAATTTAGAATTTTAAAATTATAGATTTATCTGATGATAAAAAATATATATTTTTATGTTTGTTTCTCTTAGGTCTAGAATAGGGTTTGTCTTTTCTAAAACTTTTAATATAACCTTTTACCCCAAAAATCCTGTGTAGAAAATACCTCACACCTTGTTAATTTTCAATCTGTTGCTCACACAGCGTAAATAACGGCTTTTGTATGACATAAATTAAGTTTAAAGGCCTTATCAATGTCATTTTCCTCCAGCTGCAAGCCTTAATAGCAATAGACATAAAACATGCACACAAGCTGAACCTGTTTCACTAAATTTGCTTCAGGATAATCAGATGTGGCTAATAGAAGAATCTTTGTAGCCACCAGCAAAATACAGTGCAGCCACACTTTTCCACCTTTTCTGGCCACAGATAATCATTAGAGTCAAATCTAATATAAAAACCAAATTATCTGAAGTGGTGGTTAATGTCGAGCATTTAGATGGATTTGCACGTTGCAGACCAGTGTTTCAGTCTGGTTGTAACTTTATCTTGAAATTGAGTTTATTTCTGCACAGAGGGCTGTGTGTGAAAGGACAGCAGAGTCACTGTGAGCTCGCACTGGAAGCAAGAGGCTCTGATTTCATGAACTTTGTTTTTCCAGTTTTAGTACTTTTATAGCTCCAGCCTTGGAAGTGAGTGATGAAGCGAACTGACCCCTATTGACTCTGAAGTATCATATGAGGATTTTTGATGTGGTGCAGATGCACAGACCTGAATGCCTTGGTTGATTTACAGTTTTGGAAGGCTTTGAAATACCAATGCTAATTTCATCTAAAAATTGTATTGTTATATAAAGGACAGCATCTGAATTATTTTTTCCCCCTGATTATTGACTTGTACCAACCTCAAAATGTGCTGTCTTCCCATTAGATTGGCTCTGTCCAAAGTAACAGCACTGCTTCCATTGTTTACATCCTTCAGGGTTTCCTCCAGAAAACTTGCTAAGCCCAGTGATTGGGATGCTAAGGCAGTCATCCAGCAGCCACCATGTTTTTAAGTTAAGAAATGTTTAAAGTTGACAAGAAATTTGAAAACATGAGTAGGTAATTATATCCTATTTGAAGACATTATTAACAACTATAAAGTCTTAAATAGCAAACACAAAAGAACAGATACATTTTTTGACTTGACTACTTTATTCACTAATGTAGTTAGTATTCAGACTAGTAACAACAGGCAGTGATGAATAAAAAACAGGACCCCTAACCTTAGTCTCCCTATGTGTTCAAATACCGACTTTACGCTTCATCAGAGACTCTGGTGTCACTGTTCCTGGTGTCTGGTGGGGGTGCAAGTACAGCATGGTGACCCGCCAGGCTTAAAATACAGTCATGAGCTTTACTTCTGCTCCAGGTAAAGCTTGTAATACAATGGAGGAAACCCTAAGCCTGGTGGAGGTGCAAGTAAAGCCTGGTGGCCCGTTAGACTTATAGTGTAATGCACTTACCCCAGGTAAAGCCTGGTTGCCCACCAGGCTTATGTTACACTGATAAGCTTTGGTTGCACCCCAATAACAACCTTGTGACTTGCCAGACTTTTTTTTTTTTAAAGGTTTTATTGGCTCTAGTGGCCTTTATTTAATAGTTAGTGGACAGGAATGAAGGAAATGAGAGAGGGGGAAGACATGCGGCAAAGGTCGCCAGGCCGGGATTCGAACCGCGTCGAGGACTAGGGCCTCCTTATGTGGGTGTGCTAAACCCCTGCGCCACCAAAGCACCCCTACTTGCCAGACTTTTAATACTTTTAATACACTTAAGCTTTAGTTGCACCCTAAGTGAAGCTTGGTGGCCTGCCAGGCTTATAATACACTGGGGGAACCCTCAACTGGATTTACTTTCTGGCTTCTTCTGGTGCAGAATTATGACGCATGTCACTGAGATAAAATGTGACACGACTGCATATCCTTGAAGACTATTGGCTATGTTTCTGATTTAATGCTGCATGTGAAAGTGGCAGCAATTAGATTTTTTGGATGAAAAGATTGGATTCATCCAGACTTCCCTAAAATATGTCATATATGGGTCGCATTTGGAGTGGGTGACAGTTTAACAGGATAAAACAAGAACAACTGTTCTGTACTGCGTGCAGAACTGCAGACACGTCTCAGCATGTCGCACAAATACAACTTCATCTTAATGAGCACACTGAAGGTTGTTGGTAGCCTTCATGGTTCAGAAATTGGTTGTATGTCTGAGTTTTTGATTGATAGGTCGCATGTCCGGACTGATCCAGCAGTTTAATTTCCTTTTATTGTGTCTACCAGACTGTTTTTTAATAGGAAAAGATCAAGACCTTCACAAATTGAATGTGAGCTTACAGTAGCTTTAGCCTTGACTTCTCCGTTCTTCTGCTTTTCTCCCACTCGGCTTTCATTGCTAGCAGGCTTTGTAACTTGAAACTCCTGTCAGTAGTCGAGTCTGCTTTCCTCTGCAGGGCGAAAACAAGGGTTGCCTTGACATAAATACATATCTTTCATCTGAATTTGTTGTTTTGGTTCATTTGATCATATAAACTGCCTTATTTGAGGTAGATTAAGCAGTTCATTTAATAGTTGTTGACTGTTACTGAGCCACAGTTTTCTAATAGCTTGTCAGTTTGTAGCCCAAATTTTGGCAAATTTTACTCTGTAGTGCCTATTTGTATGTTTTTATAAGTATTAAAACATATTCCGATAATTCACCCTGTGCTTATTGTATTTCTTCCCCAGGTTTGATGTTTGGTAGCTGTAGATTTGATCAGAATATTTGCATTTCGCTGCCCTGGAACAAACAGTTGCTTTATTGTCTGATCCTCATGCTACAAAACAAAAGATCTTATTTACATGTGATGATAATCTGGTTTATCATCTTGGAAAGTCGTGTAAAACAGGTTAGGGTGTTTTACACATGAACTGGAGTGAAACATCTGAAAAGCCATAAATCTGTCATTTTCCACTGCAAATATCATTTATTTAATATGAATGTTATTGATACATTATGGAGACTTTTAGAAACATTCATAACTCTATGCGTCAAAAAGCTTTAAAGATAAAAGAGATAAATTTGTAAATAGGCCCAAATTTTTAAATTTTAAACATTTTAATAACTGCCTATATGAAAGAATGAAAGCAAATCTTCTGACCTGATATTGCACCTTATCCCTGTGATTTCCTCTTTGTGCTGCAGCACTTTGGATTTTGTGCTTTGTTAGCCTGTTATTGATTCGGTGAAACTATGAAGCTGCATGTAAATCCTGCAGATAATGCAGCACAAGTCTGGCGCTAATTCACCTCTCAGAGAACAAAGAGCGTTTCCTTTTGGACCGAGTGAAATGCTTTAAACAGAGGATGACGAAGGTAGGAATACAGCGTCAGACTGTATTTTACCAGGTTCTCTGTCTTTAAGTGTAACATAATTGGATCATTTTTAATGAGCCCAAACACAAGCATGTTTTCAGTAAGCAGTTTCATTAAAAGCATTTGTGTCAATAAGGAAAGCATAATATATAACTCTTATTTTGATTTAGATTTTTAAGGTCATATTTAGATTTTTTAAATTCAGAAACTATTTAATGGTCTAGGTCTGTTTAAATAAATATTTATTTAAAACAGTTTCATACGTAATCAAATTCCACAAGTTTATGTTAAAACAAAAATAGGTTTGTGCCTGAAGTTATGTAGTTTAAATTACCGGTGTTAGGTTAGCTTATCCGCCTGTCTTTTTCTTAAGTAGAAAAAATATCAAAGAATTATTGTAAATGCATACCGTGGCGATTTGAAGTGTACTCACGAATAGAAGCGGAAAACATTTCAAAATCAATGCGTTTTCGCATTTTTATTGTTTTAACATTTCAAGGACTAGGAATTGCGATTCTGAAACAAATCTATTTTTGTCCTGCACCTCCAGATGTTGGTCAATTGTTGGATGATAAATTGCCCCAGAAGTTATTACAATAAACAATAATATTGTTGCTTTGAGACCATTTCCAAGTAATAAGATAATAATGCAAGAAACATTCTCAAACATTAATAAACTTTAAATTCTAATGAACATTTAACACAGAAACTGGAAGACATTTTAGATATGCAAAATAAATAAACACAGTAACAGGAAACAGCAAATAAATTGAATTATAAAGTCTCTGTAAACAAAATTATTGATAAATCATACAGACAGAAATAATTTTCTGTTTTTAGTTTATCATGTGATTAATTGGTTT
This sequence comes from Phalloptychus januarius, assembly GCA_902982915.1. Taxonomy (NCBI): domain Eukaryota; kingdom Metazoa; phylum Chordata; class Actinopteri; order Cyprinodontiformes; family Poeciliidae; genus Phalloptychus; species Phalloptychus januarius. The sequence goes on from CADWAE010000482.1 coordinate 878,091, forward strand.
ATTTATTATTGCGATAGGCCTAAGCTTATCAATCAGTCCAAGAAGTAAAACCGGGGCCGATGTTAATAAATAACATTTATTTCCGTCTTGTTGCTTTTTATGTGTTTCTGGAGGGAACACACACGGGGTGTTTATGATAAACATATCCATCATTTCTCAGAGCAGAAGTCATAATAAAGTCTGTCTGTCTCATCTAGTTGTGTTATGTGCTTTTAAACTTGTTTTGCAGAATTAATTTAGGAACCATAGGGAGTTTGTTTAAAATTAAACTGAATAATTTTAGTTTTTTTCATTCTCAGAAGGAACCAAATGTGCTGAGGATAACAGGAAGTCCGTTTACTGCTAAACAGACGTTGCCAAGTACATTTATGTCTTGTTTAGTTATTGTGCGTCACTTGTTATGTTGTTTAAATTCAAGGATAATTTATCCATTTTAAAGCTTTCAGGAACTTCATGACAAATATTTTTTTTCTATAAATAATGGATTTATGTTTCTTGTTTTATTGGGCGGTGTTTTGAAGCTGGATGTCGGCTTCAGGGTTATTCTATAGACTCTAGTGAAAGCAGAGTAATGCTTTACTGTTTTACTGGACAGATGGAAAATGAAATATTCCAGCTTTGCTTATTGCCATAATTTATTTCGAGGTGTTTTTCATAAACTCTAATGCATAGCCACATTGAGTCATAATATAAATGCCCTGCATGCTCATATAAGCATTTATAATGCAGTTCCAGTTCACACAATGAGCAGTTTTAGGCAGATAACGCGTCAAATAACATTCTGGTTGCTAAGGATCCCTTAAGGCTGTATAACACAACAGCTTTTTCTCTCGCTGCAGTTAAAGCCTCTGAGACTGGTTGGTGTTTTATTTTATTGTTTACTTCTTAAATCTTCAGCTGTATATTCAAGTTTGTGTGTTTGTTATGAGAATGCGTTGCAGGCTTCATTCGGCGTGGTAGAAGATGTTTTCTTTTCCCCGCTGGACTCATTTTATACACCTCAGTGTGCATCTGGAAACCATATTCCTGAGTCTTTTTCCTCATAAATATGTGAGCAAATTTCAGCCTTCACTAAAAAATAAATCCAGGAGCGCGGGGTGGCTCAGTTAGTAGAGCGTGTTCGTCGTTGAAGAGGTTATAGTCCTCGGTACGGTTGTCCTGGGTTTGATTCCCACTTCCTTCATGATTTCCTTCTATTTACTGTTCATCAAAAGCCACTGGTGCCAAAAAATAAAAACTCAAATAGCAGAGTTTTAAAAGGGATCATCCACATTAGGCCTGTTGGAATAAGCAATAAATTAATTAATGGGATAATAAATTAAAATGAATTTGTGTGATTTTCTTTCTTTCTACCAAAAACTGGATGACAAAAGTCTTCAGTTGAGTGTTTTGGTCTCAACTAGCCCTTTACTGGAGGACAGTTTTGTTCAGAGACGTCATAATTAATTTTATTTGTTGTTTTATTTATTTTGGTGATTTAAAAAGCCTTCCAGTTCCAGTGATAAATGCTCATTAGGATTTAAAGTTTATTGTTCTTTGAGAATGTGTTATTGCATTTTTATGCCACTATATTACTTAAAAAGGATCACAATAATTTCTGATTCTCTTTCACACTGCAATGTGTCAAGTGATCCAAACCAATTGAAAAAGCCACCACAGGCAAGGAGGGGAGCAGGGTTTTTTAAATTATTTGACAAAGTGCAATGTTAAAACAAACTGACAAACAAAAGAAAACTAAACAGGGCTGGTGTAAAGACAACCTAAAATTTGTTTTTTAATCTAACTTTCCGAATTTTCCAGACAAACAAAAAAAAAAGCTAGAATCTATCACTATCAGGGGAAACGGCAAAAAAGAGAAATTCTACAGCTGCTAAAATCTCATGCTACTCCATTTTTGTTTACACTTTGTGAAGTTGCGCTCAGCATCTTCTTCAGAGGTTTTCGTAATGTTTCCTCCCATGTTTCTTAGTGCAGCGCCACACCAGGCGAGGAGGGGAAAGTTCAATTAGTTTGAATCATTTGACAAAGTGCAGCGTTAAAATGAACTGACAAACAAATTGGAGTTCTGTTAAAGCAGCTTAAACAGGACTGGTGTAAATACACCCTAAAGCGTTATTTTTTTAATCCAACTTAAAAAAATTTTTTAAACTTTTGACAAATTTTTCACAAATTAACTTTAATTCCTTAAACCACATTGACAGCGGTTTAAATTTTTTAATTTTGCTCATTTCTGGCAGTTGTGCGTCCCCTCCTGTTGATGAAATGGTTCATTCCTGTCTGTTATGGCTGCCACACTCCACCCTCCTCTCTCTCTCTGAAGCTCTGTACACCCCACCCGGTGTCAGGGGGGATCAGCTGTGCCAGTCCCGGCAGACCACACACACACACACACATACATGCACACCCCCCCACACACACACACCCCCCCCACAGTATGCTTAGTGGAAAACAAAGCCTCTAGCACTGCCAGTTGAAGACGATCCCTGCCGCCGCGCTCTGTGCGTCCGTACATAGCATGTGCTGTTCTGATGCTGCCAAGACGGAAAGGCATGACAACGTTATCACCTGGGCTTTTCGGAAAGGGACGTTTTCACAGGGGCACCAGCGGCCGATTTCTGCCTTTTGATGGAGTATTTTTGTTTCTTCTGGTGGTGAAGAGTTGAAATGCTGGCAGAGCGTAGAGAGAACAGCAGGTAGGAGAAATCAGAGCTGGGTGCTAAGCTTGTCTCCGTGGCGACTCTTAGTTTGTTTACTCACTTCACCGATATAGAAACACACAAGTTTACAGGTTATTGATAATCACAGCCCTTATTTTCTGTCGTTTTAATCTCTGAGGATTAGGTCTGTTAGCAGTAAGCGATAAATCAATTAATAGTAGGATAAATTAAAATGAGCTCAATTTCCATTTGCACGACTTGTTGTTTTTCTCTTTTCTCTCTTTCTGTCAGAAACAGGATGAAAAAAATCCTCATTCTGCTGCTTTGGTCTCAACTCGACCTTATTTTGTTTTTATAGGCTTCACAATCCAATTATGTTGTTTCTGTTGTTTTGATTATTTATTTTGGATATTAAAATGTCTTCCAGTTCCTGTGTTAAACGTTTATTTGAATTTAAAGTTTATTAATCTTTTGTGTTCTTTCATTATTGTGCCATTACCATTATATTACCTAAAATGGCCTCAAAACAACAACAATATTATAGTTTAATGTAATAACTTCTGGGACATTTTATGTGTTATCATGACCAAACTACAGAGGAGTCTTTGTAATATATGTTTGGAAAACTGCACTGATGTTGCTAAACAGATGCAGATAAATCCCTCATTTACACCAAATAACAAATGTAACGTAAAAAGACAGAAGAATATGAGGTAATATTTATCTCAGTTGATATTTAAAGCATCAAGGGGTCATACGACATTGAAAACAGTCGAAAACTGCAAAAATATTCTAAAAATCTAGCAAAACCCTAAATGTTCCTCAATACTGAACCTCATATTTAGAAGTTATAATAATAAATACTGTACAATGTGACTGGAAATTCAGAAATAAATGAATATTTAAGGCGCATAATGACTTTTTCAACAGGCTGAGGAAATTATTTACCAAGTTTTGATAAAGGCAGCTCATTCTTTTGCTAGATTAACATCCAGACAATGGCCAAATCCACACAGGCAGTGGTTGCTATGGGAACCTATTGTTAAACCATCAATCTTTTGTCATTTTAGTGAATGCACATGGAACAAAACATGATACATGTAATATATTTATTTGTTAGACTGGAAGTATTGACATCTTGAAGCAGCCCAGGCTGATAACTGACCTCACTAAAGATTAGGGTGATGGCAAGGAAGCTGTCCAGTCTGAAATACTTGAAGATCACAAAAGATAATCAACTTTGTCACTATAATTAGAGATTTTTTCGGCAAAATAAATCGCTATCGGCAAAATCAGAATGAGCAGATCAGGCTTCTTAAAGATAAATTATCGATCAGAAAATGGAAAATCTGTGCACCCGCATGAGAAAAGTTAAATTCCTGGAAGGTTAATCAATATTTTTCTTTTGCCCATTGCAAAGAGTACAAGCAATCTTCCCCATCCTTTTTATTATTTAATTTTAGAAAATGTTTTTATTTTCAAAATTGTTTCTTTTACAATTTGACTTTATTCCAGGCAACGCATCATTGATGCATCTGTAAATAAGTATTTACTTCACTTTATCCCCAAATGTAGCAAATATTGCTATAACGCAAAGCAATAGTTGCATGTTAATAGTAAAATGAATGGTAGATGTCACTCAAGCCTTCTTCTATGACCTCCTCACACCTCTGTGCTTCCTCTAGCCAACGCTAAACACTTTGCAGAAGTGGCAGATACACTCACTTAGGAAAAACTTTCACACTCAGGCTATTATTAGAGCAAATTAACCGATTTGCCATGGTGTGTTCACAGATTGGAGGAAAAAATATGATTTATAGCTTCACAGTTGAGATGAAAATCAGCCAATTGATCACTTACCAAATGATCAGTATATTTCTTACACATATTAATCAAACCCTGCAGTGAATTTTTCTAATGTTTCCAGAGCAGACAGTTAAACTCTTTGAAACCAAACATACCAGCATTTGTGTGGGGGGTTGGCGTGAAATCACCACTCTGCCACCATGGCCTTTTAGTTTCTCTGAATTAGCTTTTTGTTGGGAAAGTTTGTGCTTTATCTCACTCCTGTCAAATCCCCCCATTCCTCTTCCTTTCTCCTCCACCTTCCCCTGCAAACTGTCAGACAAGAGGCTGACATTACGTCACTTTCTCCAGAGGAACAACCACACAAGCTTTTGAAGAGCTGGGCTTTTCCAGGGCATTGGCTGCCTTCATCTCCCAGGAGTTAGTGTTAACTCTTCAAGACGTTCATTGAAGCTGGCGTTCGTTTAAAGAGAGTGCTTTAAAAAAAAAAAAAAGACTGGAGGACCCAGAAAACAGGCACCGATTCCCACTGCATGGGAGTTGACATTCCATTGATGCCACCAACTCGTTTTCTTTGCTCCAGCCAAGACAGAAACATTTTCTGATGCAGTTTTTTTTCTGGCTGTGCCTGTAACATAAAATTAGTTGTGATAAATGCATTTATTTGTCGCTCTATGATGGTGATCCTTTGAACACTGAAGGAAGCACCATTAAAGATGCTATCTTTATCATCCTTGTCATTTCATCTTTCCTTGAAATTCATCAATATTCAATGTGCCGTCTGCTTCTGTAGGCCAAGTTCTAGATGTTGATTTCTACATTTTTTTCTATTACGTCAGGACAAAAAGACAATAATAGACAACCAAGTTTAAACTTGGGTTATAATAATAAAAAAAAATTGTGTTTCAGCAGTTTTTCAGTTTCTTGAAGATTTGTTTCAGATTAATGGAGCATAAAAACCGAATGCTGCTTCTCCGTGTTTGGTTCTGATTCTGCGGATTGAAAGATTTAACCAGAAGACCTGAGTGGTCTGAAAGGTTGACACAACAACAAGAGATCTAAGTCATTCAGTCATTTATAAAGTAAGAAAAGTGTTTTAAAGTCTATTATCTGAGACTACCGGGGACCATGTGAGCTGTCATATTGTGTCAGCTGCTTTTATTTAATCACTGGTGTGGCTGGCTGGTAACTTCGTGGTCTGGTTACTGTTTAGCATCAGATCATTAATCAGTGAGGTTTGTGTTTGACTTGTTTTTGCTCCTGTTTCTTTTTAGAAAGTGCAGCCAAGCTGAATCGTTGTTCTGAACTTTGAACAGATTTAAAATCAGTTTTACGGTAGAGCGATTGTTGCAAAGCTGCTTTTAGAAAAACCTGCAATGCCAATAATATTGGTAAACATTGCAATGAGCGTATCAGTTGTACTATTTCCTATCTTTGTCATTTGTGCTTCAATAAATTAGTGACCTTTTAAGCATTTAAGCAATAGTTCAATAAACTTCAAATTTGATTGAACATTTAGCACTGGGACTGGAAGACATTTTAAATATCTAATAAACAATAAATAACATTATTTCTATTGTCTCTGTAAGAAAAGTTGTCCTTCAAAAAACAAAGTTGGTCGAGACCAAAGCAGCACATTTGAAGACTTTTGTCATCCAGTTTTTGGTAGAAAGACAGAATAAAAAATAAATATTGAAAATGGAAATCATTGAGCTTGTTTTAATTTAGCATGCAACTGATTCAGATTGTTTAATGCGACAGGCCTAAACTATTAAGCAGAACCTTAATTTATCACATTACAGCCGATTCTATAAGTCATCTCAACCCACCAGCATCTTTCTGGTAAAATATCCATTTCTGTTCTACAGAACTAGAGAACGAAGTCTGCAGGACTCGGGTTGCTGTAGGTGGAGTGAGCGCTAATCCGTCATGTGCCACTGCCTTCCCTGTTTTTGTTTTTTCCAGTTCAGCCTTATGCTGAAGTCGTATGACATGTGTTTGGCCCAGTTTGTGGTCCGGTTCCTCGCTGTGCTCCGGCTCTGCCGTTCTCTCTGCACTCTTATCTGCTTCACTGGCTCTCCGTTACATCGGCTCCTCGCAGCAAAGCCAACAGTCAGCATTGTTCAGGAATAAGTGCTGGCTTTGATGTGCTTCAGGGATACATTACAGGACAGAAATAGATGAGCTGCTTCAGCATAAACATACAACAATAAGGGGAAAATCATGTAACGTTTTTGTAACCCTTTTGTGGTAATTTACTCTAAATTAACAATCGTTATCAATTAATCGATTGTTTGATGATTATTCGATTAATTGGATAAGAAACTTGGCAGATTTTTTGTTTAATCCTTTTTGTACAACTTTAGAGACCTGTTAAAAGATGCAAATAAACTAACAATTTTGTCCCTTTCAAATGAAAAAGTAAATATTTTATTGCCTAAAATGCGATAACAATATTCCTTTAGTGAACACCTGATCATTTATAGCAAAGGATGCATCTGTTGATTATTGTTTGGATTAACCAATTAATATTTAGATAACAAATGGTGATGAATACATTTTACAGCATTTAAACCAAGTGATGCTAAAACTGTGTTGCTTGAGGAGTTCTAGTTAGAAAAAATATCTACAAACTGTCTTACTTAACCTTAAATGCAAAATGTTTCCAGTTTTAATTTTGTCTTCCTTACTGATCTGAATATGTTGTTTAAATATTCCAGCTAACATACGCTATTACTAAATTATTTAAATAATTGTCAACGATTACAATTAATTCTATTAATCTAATTAATCATATCAATCCAATTAGTTGAATTGATTATATCATATTAATATGATTAATACGTATCAGTCCTGTTTAAATGTCTGATGTTTAATTTTTAAAACTTTATAAAAAATTAGTCATTGACTTGGTGCTTCGTTTTTACTTCCTCTTCTTCTGTCCTCAGTTAATCTCAGTTATAGTCTGGTTACAGCAGTTCTCATAACCATTTCTCATTACATTTTTGAGGTTTATTATTTTACAAAATGTCCATAAATGCTGAGAAAATATTCAGATCTTCAGAGCAACACTTTGGCTAATCTTTCCACCAATTTGAGAATCATTGAATGGTTTCTTATTGCAGTTTGACCTGATCCAAGCTGGTCCGAAAGGCGGTTTCATAACGGTTCCTACATCCTTGAGTGATGACTTGGGGCTCGTTGGCCCGGATATATTTAAACCACTTCTGCTTTTGGTTCCTTCATTTCTGATGTCCTGCGAGTTTTTCTTCTCGACTGGAAGCTTTTCAACTGGACACGACCTGAGTTTCTATCTGAGCTGGCGGCTAACGTCTGGGCTTTAGTGCTGATGCTACTAAAGCCACTTCTTAATCACTTTGCTGGCTCAGTCAAACGCGCTGCACACCAGCAGCTTTCCCCCACAAGCCCCACATACTTTCTTATCTGACCAGTCGAAGTAGAAAAAGCCAAAAATCTGACCATCTACACTAGAGAGTAATTGTGGATTTGTGTTTAGAGCTAGCATGTTGTTAGGAGTAAAATAGAAAGAAGCAGATTTGTGTCATGGTAGGAAGAGGAAGGACAGTCGCTGTAGAGGAACTGATGGCTGCAGCCCACAACCGGAGAGAAAATGTGCAGAGATCAACGTGTTGTTCCTTATTTACTCTGCTAAAGTCTTACCAAGTGAGAATAACTTGATAGACATAAGACAAAACTAACTTAAAAGTAACTTCTGAGCAAGATGGAGGAGCTTGTTTGATGTCAATAATTTCTTAATATTGATGAATAAGTACTAATTGCATTGGCAGATTATATCACTTTTAAATAAATTAAATAAAATGCCATTTATATTCAGGCTACAGCTGTTTTTAATGTCATTTCTAATTTTGTGGTTTATTATTTTACAAGATGGCCATAAAAGCTGAGAGAATATTCAGATCATTGGAGCAACTTGTGGCTAATCTTTACACCAACATGACATTTCCAGATTAGTTTCTTATCACAGTTTGACCTCCAAACTGATCCGAAAGACGGTTTCATAACGATTCCCTCACCCCTGAACGATGGGACTTATATTATGAATTAATATGATTCCTTAATATTTCTTAATATTAAGCAATTATTAACTAAACTTTTCTTGCTGAAAAGTTGCTTGTAAGTTAGTTTTGTCTTATTTCAAGTGGTCTAAGTTATTTGTACCAGAAACTAGAGGAGAATACTTGTTGTGTTTTTGCAGTGTACAAATAAATAGACAAAATAAATAATAATACGGATTATTCATGATATATTTCCATCTCTATTCTGGGAATGAAAGCATGCACAATATCTGCTTCTTAAGAGCTTCTCGTATCAGGAGTGGAAATTCGATTCTGTCCCTGGTGATTAATTTGTGAATCAGTTCTTACCCCCTGTAGTTTCACGTAGGAGCTCACAAGAGATTTTTCTTTTCCCAAGTAAAGTCTCTACAGACCAATGTTGTTAAGAATTTCATGAAATACCAAAGAAGATACTTGGAGTTTTTGTCTAATGATGAGAAGAAAATAATAAAAGCGTGGTAATATTTTTGTTGTCTTAACTTGTGCAAAGCAGGTCAAAATGTTTTATAAAAACAAAAAGAAACTTGTCGAGGCGATGGTTTTCTGAAACCTAAATGAAAAAATCATTTCCCTATTTAGAGCTAAGTGCAACCAAACCCTGCAAAAGCTTCTGCAACAATTAAATCAATACAGGATTTTCATTACAGAACAGTACATTCTCACAGTAATTATTAAACATTTTAGATGTCATCTGATCAAAAACCTGGTTTCTACACTTCAACGTATAACAAAGCTATCATGCCATACAGTTTAGAAGAGCTGCCTCTCCAGGCCTGACACTGATAGCATGACTTTAATCTCATGGGCTCCAGGCAGGGTTATAACCTTCCTTTGAAAGCCTACACTTTTACTGCTGGACTTGTTTTAGTTCCTTATCTCAGACAGGCAGAGCTGCGGGTTATTGAGGGCCGAACGCTGCGCTATGCTGCTTCCAGACACCCGCTGTATTGTAAATGTCAAATCCTTCGCCTCTCAGGTCTTCCCTGCTTTGATTTTCCCCCATCATGTGTGTAAAATGTGTCTGAGACCAACACAGCATCCAGCCCTGTCTGGTTATTTTCTGATGAAATCTTTGGCCAAGCTACAGATAAAAGCCACAAAGCTGTGAAGTGACTCAACGGAGTGACTCACAACACGATTACAGCAGTGTTTGTTGTTCCTTTCATTTCTGGCTTTTTGGTCTTACGTTGACTAAACGCAGTTAAGAGATGTTTAAACGTTAATTTGTCTCCAGATCCCACAGTTCCGACGTGATTGTTTGCGCTCCTGGATTAAATTCTGAGAGCTTGCTTTGTAAAAAAAATAAATAAAAACTGTCCTCCACTTGGAGTAAAATGGCAGCAAATGGTGAATGTTGTGTAGCTGTTGGTTGGAGTTCATGCAGAGGGCAGCGCTGAGGTTTTGCTAAAATGACTTTCTGAAGTCCTTAGTCTGGAGTAATGTTGTTACCGTCACAGACGCTAGATTTGTGCCAGCCAGCTGTCGGATGGCTGCATGATGTCGCTCTGTGTTCCCGCATGGCGGCATTTAAAGCTGGCATGTCCCAAGAGTTCAGCTTAGAGTCTGAAACCACTAACGGTTGATGAAAATGATCATTTTTGAAAATCTAAGAGAGACAGTAAATATTTTTCTTTAAATAACTTGTCTCTGCTTTCATGGAGTGCAAAACAGAGAATCAGACAGTTAAAGATATAAAAAAAGATTAAATAAAATCCTCAGGTAACCTGAATGGAGGTAGTTATAAGGACTGCTCATCAATCTAAAGCAAGAAAAGCTTCATTTTTCAGCTTTTATTGCCTTATTTATGATGACTTTAAAAGCATTTTCTCCCACAAAATAACAGCATGATGAAAGAGCGGCCATATGAAGAGGAAAATATAATATTTTTCAAGGTTAAACTCTCCCTTCGTTTCCTTACATTATTTTTCTGCTGTTTCTGGTTTTATCATTGGATGTTTATGTACAGTGTTTAGGCTCAACGAGTGTCTCCTAGCAACTGGCTCAAATAGTCTTGAGAGACGATGACAAGTGGAACAAATGGCTAAATGTACTGATTCTCAGCCGTTCTCTGGGGAACAAGAGCTCAAAATTAATAACAGCGATGTTTGTTTACCTGTTCCTATTCTGTCAGGAAAACAGACTGACAGTCACAGAGCTCTACAATAGTAAGCTCTGTGTTTATTTTGGTATAATAAGTTATTTTTCTTTATGTATTTGTTGCTGTCGTAAACCATAAAAAGTGTTACTAAGTTATTTTTGTTTTGTTTTTAAAAAAACAACAGAATTTTGTATGATCAAAATATCCAGGCAGACTACATTCTTCTTTTATGTACAGACATATTTATTGCAGACATGTCACCCCCTGTAGGCCAGGAATGGCTACTACAGCTGATTATACAGCAACAACAAAAGAAAGCATATAAACAACTCTTTATTCAAAAATGTTTGTTCAATCTCTTAAATTACCAGTGAAATTAACACCATTCATGAATTCAAGCCAGTGGCCACACAAAATCATTCAGAGGGCCATAAATGGACGCCGGGCCACATTTTGGTCTCCCCTAAGTTAAGGGATCAACTAAGAAAACTGCAGGTATCTTCTTAAATTCACTCCAGTGTTAATCCATTTCATATTGGAAAAATGCTGAGAATACTGTCTGACAATTGACGCAAACATTTCAGAAATGATTTGCCTTTCGTGTATTGCGGCAGATATAATGTATTACAGCTGAAAGATCTGTTGTCTGGGCCAAGTTGAAACATCAGTTTTCTGACATATTTAGGGTAGAACTGGTCATGACTGTTCTACAACAATCATGCAGAAGTCCAAGTTTGAGGGATTTTTAGGAATGTTGGTCGTCGTTTACGTTGAAGGTCAGTCAGCTAAAACAGGGTGATATGATGTTGTTCACCTTTAATAAAGGAAAACATATTCAGGCTGAACAATAAATCAATACCAATATATATTGCAATAGACACATTATCAGTAGCAATAGATAATACATCAGATAGACTATTCATGTTCACTAGATCCGATCCAGAACTGCACAGCATGCTAGAGGATGCAGACATCAACTGACTCACTCTCTGTCTGGTTACCTAGCAACTCACTCACTCTGCTTACCTAGCAACAACCCGTTGAGTAACTTGCACCGCAGCAATTTAAGGTTTTGCTACCACAACTCAAAACTGCTGAAAGTAAAAACTGTGGATAAAACTGGAAATGTCATGCCACCAGTTTGGTAATATTTTAGAAACTTAAGACAAAAGACAAAATCAATAATTATTATATCGACTGATATGAATCACTTATCTTGTCCAGCCCAACAAGATGGTTTAGATTCTTAGCAAATGAAACATTGTTGCATAAAAAAGGAAATAGTTTAATGTAGACATGCAGATATATTATTAACATCAGTATTGGTCAACGTTAGTCATTTTACCAGTATTACCAGTATTGGGCCAATATTGATAAATTATTGTCACTTAAAGAATAAAATCAGGGTTAATTGTGTTCCTGCTTGGATGGATGGCTGTGAAAATTGTTGTTTTGGGATGAAAACCAGTTTTTCTTGTTTTGAGTTAAAAAGTTTGATGTTTTCATGATTTGTCACATTAACCCTACTATAAATCGCTGCCTCAGACTCTGACTTAAATCTGTTTTCTTCTCCGCAGGGCTGCCTTTGCCCTGACAAAGCCGCTCAAGATGAACATGGTGAAAAGGATCATGGGGCGGCCGCGGCAGGAGGAGTGCAGCCCGCAGGACAACGCGCTCGGCCTGATGCACCTGCGGCGCCTCTTCTCCGAGCTGTGCCACCCTCCTCGTCACATGACCCAGAAGGAGCAGGAGGAGAAGCTCTACATGATGCTTCCTGTGTTTAACAGGGTAAGTTGCTCCAAACCCAGGCGGATCAATTCAGATCGTCTCCGTTACGTTTGTTCTTCGGGAGGAGAGCAGTCAGAACACCTTCCTGTTTCTACCAAATTAAACAAATAAATTACATTATTCTCACGTTTTTCAACTTCATAGAGTATCAACAGAGTTCAGCTATAAATTAGAGGTCCATTTAAGGAGAATTTCAGAACATACAACCTCTTTTTATTATGACTTACAACGAATAAATTAACTTTCTTAAGCTGAGCTTTGGATAATTGACACATTTGCAAGAGTTTAAAACGAATTTTCTCTTTTTTTACAACAGAAAAATGATGCAAATGGAAATGACTGATTTGATTTAAATTTATCATGTGATAAATTGATTTATTGCTTATGCCTAGATATAAACTGATGTTGTATTGTATTTTTTTTTAATATCACTAGTATCTGTTGAGACTTGTATTTTCAAACTACATGTCAAAATTCATAAATAAGAATGGAAAAACATGGCAGCACCATGTAAATAATACAGACCAACACCAGGTGCTTGGCATTAGCATTACGTTTATCTGTTTTTGCCCCTGTACCACAGTCAGCCAGCAGAGGTTTAAATTTGTGTTTTTTCCATATAAAAACTGAGAACATAATGATGGCTGCTTTTCCAAGGCTCCTGCCTGCTGTAGTTATAAAATAATCCTCCATTTTTGTTCTGCATGCAGCCTGGTTGAGTGTCCTTGACAGACTGAAGAGCAACACTAAGACTTGTCAGCTAATTATCCAGCATTGGCAGCGATTCAGACACTGGTGGCGTAATTTAATGTCAGATTTCAGAAGCACTCGCTGTGCAGCGGGCCCACTTTCCTGTCAGATTTACTGGAGAAATAAACACACCAGGAGGAGGCTTTGTTCACAGTACTGCACTTTTATCTTCAGAACAAAGAAAAATATACTCCTTTATGTTTTCTAACACACATTTGTCATGTTCTTTAAGCTGTAAATGTGAAGAATCTGTGAATTATTGAAGGTCAGAAATGATCACATCCGTTTCCTTACTTTAACTTTAAGCAGCTAAACAAAATCTGCTCTGTTTTCGCTGCAGGTTTTTGGGAATGCTCCTCCCAGCAGCATGATGGAGAAGTTCTCCGACCTGCTGCAGTTCACCACCCAGGTGTCCCGACTCATGGTGACCGAGATCAGACGCAGAGCCTCCAACAAATCCACAGGTGAGCTGGACATTTACCGTCTCTTTCTTTAACACGGTCCTAAACTGTTGGGATTGTTAGTTTGACTGTCAAAGCCGTTATTTTCTACAGATTAATGACACAAATCCAGTTCTTTTTATGCCTGAAGAAGCATTTGACAGGGTTAAAGTTGTTCAGTTTTTCATTATAGCTTAGTTTTATTTTGTTGTAACATTTTGTCTAATTCACTAGTTATAGTTAGTTTTTAGTGTTTGCCAGTTTTTCTTTTTAAAAATCGTTACTTTCATTCATATTATATTAGTAGTTTTAGATTTTTTCATGCTTTAGTTAAGCTTTTAACTCGTAAAAGTCAAATTATTGTATTGTAATTATGAATAAATCGATTGGGCGAAGAATACTCAACAGGAGATACCAACCTCAACCGGAGGTTTCAGGAAGCGGTGATCCAAACTGCAGTTTTGATGCAAAGTTAGTTAGACTCCTTGCAGGCTTTTTCTCTGCAAGCATTTATGATTTCTCCAGCTGGTCCGAGTCACGAGTTGAGTCATGATGTCACATGAGTCAGCAGCTCCCGATCTTCGTCTGATGGTTTTTTTCTGGCTTAAGCAATGAGCAGCTTAAGTTTGGCTCCTGGATTTTAGGAGCTCATTGGTTTGACAAACCAAGGAGCCTCATGTGTGCTCTTTCCCACATCACGTCCTCCATGATGATTTATCCACTCTGTGTCTGCTCATTGTTCCGGCGGCCATCTGCCTGCAACAGTGTGCCGTCACCATCCATCTGTTTGACTTCACGGCCGTGTGCTTCCTCCTGCAGAAGCCGCCAGTCGAGCCATAGTCCAGTTCCTGGAGGTGAACCAGAGCGAGGAAGCGAGTCGTGGCTGGATGCTGCTGACCACCATCAACCTGCTGGCCTCGTCTGGACAGGTCAGTAAAGAGACCGCCGAGCCAAATCCATTAGAACATCTGCAGACTGTCCTTTTATTGCAGGAAGGTTCAATGTGCCACTGCCTACCAAAGTATTAACACGTTTTTAACATTTTCATGCGTTGAACCGCAAATTTTTCCATGTTTTTCATCAGGATCTTAGTTTAGTCTGACATTAAATGAGGCTAACCTATCAATGTCAGTTATGGTACCAAAACTACTTGTATCTGTTAAACACCAGAATAATGACAGGGAGAATATTTTTCACATTTTTCATTTAACATTTTCTTACAAGATTATTTGGATTAATTGTGATTAATTGAATATTGAAATGTAAAATTTAACATTTTCTGTTATAGACAGACTGTCGACTGTTTTGATACACTATCAATCAAATTCAATCAGTCAAGTTTATTTGTGTAGAACATTTCAGCAGCAAGTCGGTTAATAATAAAAACACAAAATTATTAAATTATAAAGAAAACTCCATACAGTCAACAATTAAAAACAAACATTACATTTTGATGAGTGCATCACCAAAATCAATAAATAACAAATATGTTGGTCAATATTTCAGTTATTGTTTAAAAGCAACTCTAAACAGGTGGGACTTTAGCCTTGAATTAAAGGAACTCAGTGTTTCGGCTGTTTTGCAGTTTTCTGGAAGTTTATTCTAAGCTTTTTAAAGGGGATGTGTCATGTAAAATCAACATTTTTGAGGTTTACATCACGTTGTAATGTTTTACAATCATTAAAAAACATACTTGGCGTGTCGCCTTGATTCTTTCAAGCATGTTTGAGAAATTGTTATATCTCCATGGCAACCATGCAGATGTGAAAAACGCTTGGTTGGACCTAGCCTCACAGAGCACCCCTCCCCCCTTGGCTCCTTCAGACTAGCCAGCAGCAATAAGCAAACACCTGATCAAGGAGTTCTTAAAGAGACAGAGGCCCAATTTAAAGGCGTTAAATTACAAAGTCAAATTTATTTTAAGTCATATTTGATATATGTAGTACTTCCATAACTACTGACTGTAAAATAGTTACTTAAATATGCTTTAAAATGTCACCGTGTGCCTGGAAAACGAATCGTTAGCTTGACTGTCTGGTGTTTTAGGTGCAGACAGTCTTTCTCTGTCTGTCAGACAGAACACCAAGGTTCCCCCAGCCTCTGTAAACCTGAAGTCACCTTGGTTCCTTTTACAGGCCCCTGCTGTACTTTTCGCTCTGCCTGTTTTAATAGGATGCCGTTCATACAGAGCTCAGCCTCTGTGTGTCTCTTCCTCTTGACTCGGCACGACTCTTCCGCCATATTTCCTCCACAGCCTCCTTGTGTCACTTTTGCTCACACTTTCAGTAACGTCTATGTGACGTTCAGCGTGAATTTTGGGGCTGCGGCAGCTGTTGATCTTTCCGTTTCAGTAAACACTCACGCACACTTCACCTGTTACGGGTGAGGATCCATTCTTCTGTTATCCTGAATCTAATTCACCAGACATCGTTTTATTCCTCCATTTTTCTTCTCCCTCCCGCTCTCCTTCATCGATCAGAACTGGCAGAGCGGTGGAGTAAATACTGCGGCCATTTCTCTCCACCTTTATTTGTCTCTGTATGTGTGATAATTATCATAAATTAGAAAGTGTGTGATTTAGTCACTGCGAGCTTTATTTTCAGTAAGTGTGTGGGAGGCTGTTTCATTATCTGAATCATTCGCCAGAGCGATTACAGTTCTCTGCAAAGTGCACACATTGAAACACACGCTGCAGGCCATCATGGCCGCTCTCGCTTTTGTTTTCTTCACAGCAACTTGGCCAAGAATCTGCAACAGAATAACAATTTATCAGCGTCACGCTAAAAATAAAAATGTTTAGTCTTTATTTTTAGCAACCTCCTGCTTTAGTGCGGAAGCTCAGCACTGGCTCAGTACTTTAATTTAAGAAATTAAATAATTTTCTTCTCATAATTTGCTGTGTTAAACTTCCAATAAACGGCATCAACCAGCAGGATGTTGTGATAAATAGAATAAATAAACTGTATAAATGAGCTAAATTAAATCTGATAATATGTTTATTTTTGTAAATACTAAGTTATTTTGTGTATAAAAAGTTAAGTGCTACTATTGTTGAAGTTTAACAACATTAGACTGAAATGATTAATCAGATTAATTGTGATGAATCGATTACTGAAATAATTATCAACTAATTGATTAATTGATAACTGGTGTATATGAAGGCCATTAGATGAAATTAATATAATGGCCTTAGATGAATATAAATTGTACAAAAATATAAACGAAAACATCTTTGTTTGTAAATATGTTTTAACCAAAACTTCTCAAGTGAGCTGGGATTAGCTTCACCAGTTAATAAACATTAAACATAAACATTAAAATAAAATGTTTATTTTCTTATTTAAAAAGTTAATTTAATTACTTATTTTCACATTTTAATGTATATTTAATATTGTATCAGAAGGCAAATTTTTCTGCCAGATTAATTGTCAGAATAACCAATTACCAAACAATATTGAGTTGCAATTTTAAAGGAAATTACATGTAAAATTGTTTTCTTACCATTTTGATCCGTGTAAAAGAAACCAACACAAAGGAGAAAAAAATCTGAAATATTCTCTGTTCATATTGCAGAACTGTAGATGTGTAAAATGTAACAAATATATAATTTATTAGATATAATGTGCTTCTGATTTTACATTTTTGACAAACTGTTGGAATGAGAACCATTCTATTTTTCTGAAATCTTAACCCAAACACAGTTCTGGCTCCACATTAACCACTCGGCTCTGATTTAGGAGCTGCTTTCCTTCTATAATTAACATTCACTTCATCTCTGTCCTTCATCTGCCCCCAACAGAAAACAGTGGACTGCATGACAACCATGTCCGTACCCTCCACCCTGGTCAAATGCCTCTACCTGTTCTTTGACCTGCCCCATATGGCCGAAGCCCCTGCGGGCCCCACTCCGCAGCCGCCACCACCCCCACCCAACCAGGAGAAGAATCCGAGCCAGGCCCACACCCAGCCGGAGCTGCCGCTGGCCGACCGCCGAGTGCTGCTCCAGAAAGTCTTTGTCCAGGTGGAAAAAAGAAATGGTTGTTTCAGCTTTCTGTTCATTGTGCTTTAGGCCAGCAGTCATTTAGTCCGTTTAGTCCAACTGCAGTCTGTTTATCTTGAAAGTCCGCTTTGTTTGGGGAAATGTGAATCAAACTGATGCGGACCCAACCTACACCTACAAACCTGTCTCAGTTGGATTGAAGTGAACTCTGGTGCGGATCGAATGTAAATGTGAACGCCAAACTGACTACTGCAGCGCAGGGCATTCTGGGTAAACAGAACCAAAATAACACACGAGGCTAACGCTAACAGGATAAATAACGCATGAACCAAAGACAAAAGAGAAATCCTACAACTGCTGAAACCTGAAAGTAGTCCAGTCTTGTTTACATTTCAAGAAGGAAGTTGCGCTCAGTATCTTCTTCAGCGAGTTTTGTGTCATTTCCTTCAGTGGTTCTTGGTGCAGCGTCCCCATAGGTTTCTCAATTAGTTTGTAGTCCGGTAGACTCAGTTCAGTTGAGGATCATTTTACATGTGTTACATTTTCAACTGCCGCGGTTCTCTTTCACACTGCACTGCTTAAAATGAACAAAACCCTTGAAAAAAAACTGTTCTCCTCCTCACCTGTGGGGGGCGCTGCACCAAGAACCATTGAAAGAAATGACACAAAAACCTCTGAAGAAGACACTGACCACAACTCCCTTCTTGTTGACGTGTAAACAGGAATGGAGTGGCGTCAGATTTTAGTGGCTGTAGAATTTCTCTACACAAGCCTAGCGCTAGCCTCTGGTGTTTGTTTTGGTTGTCTTTACCCAGAATGCCCTGCGCTGTAGTCCACTTCCTGCTTTGGAGCAGTCTCTGGTCTGCTTGGTGTTCACAAATGCTTTCAAACTGCATCAAAGTTCACCGAACTGAAACCAAGGACCAGAGTTTGCTTTTTTGTTCCACATCAAAGTTTGATTAAACAGCTGGTGTGAACGCATCCTAAACATGGCAGGTCATTTCTATTATAGAACAGTAATGTGAGGTACAGCAAGGCTGGTGTAGACTTTTAACCCAGTCAGTGATGCCAGCTGCAGGAAGAAAGTGTTTCAACACTTCCTCATGGTGAAAGACGCTCATTTTCAGGCTGCTCCATTTACGTTCCCAGATCCTGGTGAAGCTGTGCACCTTTGTGTCTCCGGCGGAGGAGCTGGCCCAGAAGGACGACCTGCAGCTGCTGTTCAGTGCCATTACCTCTTGGTGCCCTCCTCACAACCTGCCCTGGAGGAGGAGCGCAGGCGAGGTGCTCACCACCATCTCCCGACACGGATTGAGCGTCAACGTGGTCAAATACATCCATGGTACAACGTTCATGTTTGATCCTATGGAGCGCGTGTTGTAGGACCACTAGCAGTTTACACAATGTTACAGTAAAACTTTATAAAATAAAGTAATAATAAAAAAAAAATTACCACAAAAATGTAAGTATTAACCAAATAAATCAGCATCAATTTAATATAACAACGTGAATAGAATACATAGATACACACATAAGTTAAAGCCCAAAATATTTATTATAAATCTGAAAAGAATTATAGGAAACCTATTAAGAAATAAAATCACATTTTGCCCGTTTTTATGCTTTCACTTGGGTTTCTACTGCTTCTAAAAGCATCCCATTGTTTCAATAAACACCCAACTGCTTTTTGGCAATAAGTTAATGTCTTTTGATGTCTTTAAAATGTGTGCAGACCACTCAGTTATCTAGCAACCCAAGCAAAACCCTGCCCAGTTACCTAGCAACCCAAGCTGAGTTCCAGCATGTTAGGTCAGCTGGTTTTACTGCTGTACAATGGCTGCTGGAAAAGACAAGTATTTATTATTTTAATTGCCCTCCAGGAGCCGCTTGCTGCATTCTTTTTCGAGGCTTCACCTCTTCTTTTCAAAGATGTGCGGTTGTATAATTGCTCATCTGTTTGCAGCCATTTTCATGTTCGAGTGTAAATGTTGAGGTGGGGTGAGGGGGGCGGGGCAACAGTAGCTTTTGGGGATTTAAAGTGACAAGAGGCCCTGAAACGTCTCCCTCTGCACTGACTACAGTAAAATCTCATTATCTTAGAATAATTTTCTGCAAAAATGTACTGAACATGATTTGAATAGGCCGATGGGTCACATTTAATGATTAAAGTTGAGCTAGAAGCCAGACTGAATCGTTTGGTTTAGTTTAATAAAGTTTTTCTCTGCTCCAAAAGTGAAGATCAGTTGTAGCGACCTCAGGGGACGAAAGGCATGTAGGATAAAAGCGAATCCCTTGAAAAGGTCGACAGGGCTGAACTTTCCACATTCGGATGTTTCCAGTTTTTTTTTCTTTCATGAAAAGTTTAACCTTTTCCCGCAGGAAGGCAGGTGGGAACCAGCAGAGAGTTCCTGTCCTGCCTGTAAACCCACGATGAAAGCGAGCAGGACTTGGCTTTAATAACTTCCATGTTTTCTCCTCCATCTCGTTTCTCTTTCCAGAGAAGGAATGTCTGTCCACATGTGTCCAGAACATGCAGCAGTCGGACGACCTCTCCCCGCTGGAGATCGTGGAGATGTTCGCCGGCCTCTCCTGCTTCCTCAAAGACTCCAGTGACGTTTCGCAGACGCTGCTGGACGACTTCAGGATGTGCCAGGGTTACGCCTTCCTCTGCGACCTCATGCTCAGGTACAACCCAGAGCGCCATGTTTCCTTTTTTTTTTCAGAAATATCTAATCCTAAACTTGATTCACTGTGAGTGTTTCATCAATAATTGTCTTTATCAATAATTATAAATTATTTTTTTGTTTTAAAGTACTGCCAAACTGGTTGCTTGACCTGTTCTGTCTCATTCATAGTTTTCATTTCACGGCGTTGTTTATTTTTAAGTAGCTATGAGCAGCAATAAGCAATAACTCAATTTTATGATAAATTAAAACAAACTCAATAATTTCCATTTGTATGATTTACATTTTTTCACTTTTCTCCTTTCTACAAAAAACCAAATGATAAAAGTCTTCTGTCTAGTGCTTCTGTCTCAACTAGCATTTTTTTGAAGAACAGTTTTGGTTACAGAGAATTCATAGTTCATTTTATTTGTTGTTTTGTTCTTTATTTCAGATATTTAAAATACCTGTCCATGTGTTAAATGCTCATTAGAATTTAAAGTTTATTCCAATAATGTGTTCTTGCATTATTATGTTACCATTATATTACTTGAAAATAGTCTCAAAGCAAAAATATTTTTGTTTTTGTTTTTGTTAATTTCTGGGACAATTTCAAAATATGTTAACACAGGCAGGCCCAGACTGCGCAATTTACTGATTGAGTAAATTGATTGAGTGAGTTGATTCCACCAACCTAGCTTAGTTTAGTTTTCCTCTGGTTACATGCCCCAGAATGCTGTGTGGCTCTGGAATCCAATGAATATCCTGAATGCTGAATACTCTGACATGTATTATCTACTGATATTGATCATATCGCTATATATTTTACTGATTTATTGTCCGGCCCTAACTCAAACTACTTCCTGTTTTCAGACTGGAACAGGCTAAAGAGGATGAATCTAAAGACGTGCTGAAGGATCTGGTCAACCTGGTCACCTGTCTGTGCACGTATGGGGTGACGGAGCTGAAACCCGCCGGCCTCACCACCGGAGCCCCCTTCCTGCTGCCAGGGTTCGTTCTCCCACAACCATCTGGGAAAGGTACGGCACTGGAACCAGCAAAGCTTTCAAAATGTTCTTAACATTCTTTCCTTTTCAATAGACACGTTTTGGTTTTTGGTTATAACCTCAATAATGAACAATTTGTAATTACCGCCTTGAAATTGGGTCCCTGTCTCTTTAAAAAACTCCGCCTTCAGGAAGTTATCACAACATGGCTCCTCTATTGACCCTTTAACAACGTTTTTACCAGCCGTTCACTGAGAAGTAGCTCTTATAATGAGTTCAGCTGTTCCACCAGGTGTTTGCTAATTGCTGCTGGCTAGTCTGAAGGAGCTGGATGGGGAAGCTGCAGGGGACTGCTGCTCTGTAATGCGTAAGCTCGGTATCATGGAAACTGCTCCTTCTTCTTTTCCATTCGTCTAAATGGAGAGATGTTCTTGCAGTCGGCTGTTAGACTTGCCGACTGTCTACTTAGCTTAAGGCTCCAAACTTGAAAAAGTCTTTTTGTTTTTCCCTCCTGCTCTTATCTCGCAGCCTGATCTTAATCTGGGAAATGACTTTGTTGCTTGGCTGATCCCAGGAAGCTCAACCTGTTTGACAGACGCTGTGCTGTTCGCCACGCTGCTGGAGACGGGCCCCTCCAAACATCCTGAATACAAATGAGAACCTCTGAACCGCTTCCCCTTGACGTTTAGTTGTTGAGCATTTTTGGTCCATTTCACAGAAAATCCAGTAGGTTCTGCAGAGTTTTTAAATGAGGGATAAAACTCTCATTCCTAACAGTTGATCAGTTTTATGTGTTTGCTTTAACATTTACTAAAAAACCCAGCATGGAGCAAGAATTTTATTTTTTTACATTTTAGCTCCAATCTCTGGTGTTGGACAAAAAGCTGCTCGCTGATCATGACTAGCATTGGTTCTAACTGTTAAATTATCAATAACGTGCTAAATTTAAATGTATGATATATAAAAGAAAAGAGATGCAGTGCTTTGGTACTGATTGTCAACACAATGACAACTAGATAAGTTCATAAAAAAGTTTTAATTAAGAAAAAAATAGAGGGATGTAGTTCAGTCATGCTAACTTGACTTTGACAAAAGTAACATGTAGATGCGCTGTGGAATTCAGTCGGTTTCAGTTCAGTTATAAAAGACAACAGAAACACCATCGCTAGTCAGTCACCGCTGTGATAGAGTAGCTTCTTTCTTTTTTTGCTGATTGTTTTTAATTCTTTGTTTTCCTCTTTTTTCTTTTGTTTTGTTCTTTCTTCCTTTGTTGATTTCCTCCCTTCTTTTTACCTGTTTTTTTCTTTAAGTTTTGTTTCTTTTGTTTACTTGATCATTCTTTTTTTGCTTCTGTTTTTGTTCTTTCTTTGTTTTTCTTTTGGTTTCTTAATGAGTTTGTTTTTTGTTGTTTTTTTTCTGTCTTTTTTTTCTTTCTTGGTTCCTTTCCTTGATTCTTTCTTTCACTCTCTTTCTCTCTTCCTCTCTCTGTCTCTTTCTTCCGAACCTTCATGCCTTTCTGTGTAACATCTTGAACAGTCTCCATCATCATTGTGTGTTTCTGTTTGTGAGTTTTCCTCGTTGTTGCTTACAGTTAATATTTTTATCCCAAACAGATTAAAATTGTTTTTAGCTCTTATCTCTGTTTATATGTTGTTCTTGCCTCTCCTTCAGGTCACACAGTTCGGAACATCCAGGCCTTCTCGGTGCTGCAGAACGCCTTCCTGAGGGCCAAAACCAGCCGCCTGGCCTGCATGCTGCTGGACGCCATCGGGAACATCTACGCTGCCGAGCCGGCCAACTACTTCATCCTGGAGTCGCAGCACACGCTGTCGCAGTTCGCCGAGCGCGTGGCCAAGCTGCCCGAGGCCCAGGCCAAGTACTTTGAGCTGCTGGAGTTTGTGGTGTTCAGCCTGAACTACGTGCCGTGTAAGGAGCTGTTCAGCGTGTGCGTGCTGCTGAAGTCCAGCACCTCGCTCTCCTGCAGCATCACGGCCGTCAGAACGCTGCTGAAGCTGGCCAGGCACGACCCCGTGTTCAGCGACGTGCTGCGGGAGGTCGGCCTGCTGGAAGTCATGGTCAACCTGCTGCACAAGTACGCCGCCTTGCTCAAAGACCCGGTGTCGCAACAGCAGCCGCACAACAACGACCAAGGTGAGAAAAATCCCCCCCAAAGATTACACTGCAAAAACACAAAACCTTCACCAGCAATTTTGATCTACTTCTCGTGCAAATATCTTACTGCTCTTAAAATAAGACAGAATTAACTTACTAGTAGCTTTTTAGCAAGATATAGGAGCTTGTTTTAAGTCAATATCTCCTTAATATTGATGAAAAGCTGCTAGTTACATTGGCAGATTATTTTACTTTACTAAATGTAAACGTTTTCTAAAATAAATATTTTACCAGTGGAATTAGCAATTTTTCATTAATATTAAGAAATGATTGTCTCAAAATAAGCTCCTATATCTTTCTGAACAGTTACTTGTAAGTTAGTTTTGTTTTTATTCCAAAAACAAAACTATTAATATATTTGCAGTAGAAAGTGGATAAAAAAATTCTTGGTTAAGATTTTGTGTTTTGCAGTGCAGCTGCCTCCCGTAACAGAGTGAATTTTAACAGTAATAATGAATTATTAATGTTAACTGGTGATAGTTGATTTGAATAATTACCTGTCCAGGTGACTGTGTGGCTAATTGAATGGTCTTTATTGACTTGTTGCTGTCTTTCTGCGCTCAGCTGACTGTAAGAACAACCCGATAGCAGAGGAGCAGAAGCAGCTGGCCTGGCTGGTGATGGAGACTCTCACGGTGCTGCTGCAGGGCTCCAACAGCACCAACACCAACGCAGGTAAACACACTGCAGGCTGCACATGTTGGAGGATGAAATGTCCACAAACAGTCAGACACAAAGAGAACAAAGCTGAAGGGTTTAAATCAGGCCTGCAGGACGTCTGACCCAAAGCAGGACGGCTACCGATTCAGGGAAACGTTCACAGAATCAGTCGGATCAGGAGAACCAGGGTTCCTCTGGAGGTGGTCAGCATCCGTCTGTCCATCAATCGTCCACTCCTCTAGTAGCACGTCCATCCTTCCATTAGTCCTTCCTTTCTCTAGTTAGTTTTCCTTTTTTCTCTCCTTTGTTCATTTGTTGGTCTGCATTTATTTTCATTCATCAATCTGTTCATGTTCTTAATTTCATTTTTTCTACTCCATTACGTGTTGTTGGGGGGTCTTTAGTCTCCCCTGATTCACTTGTTATTTCTTTCTCACTTTGTTCATTTTTGTCGTTACTTCTTGCTCTTAATTTGTTTGGTCATTTCTCGTTTCTTTTCTGTCTCTCTTTCTAAATAACATGAGTAATTAGCAGGAATTCATGCTCCTGTTGATATATTCGATTTCAGGCTTGTGAACAATTATCGATATTGACTAATATGAAACACCAATATTGTAATAAATTAGCCTAAAAAAATAACTTTGTTTTGATAAAACTATAGCAAGCAGGTAGACTAAACATTTTATTTGCAAGGACTGATATTTTAAGATAAATGTTTCTGCTGTCGTTCTCAGCTCTGTTCAGAGAGTTCGGTGGCGCTCGCTGCGTCCACAACATCGTGAAGTACCGCCAGTGTCGGGAACACGCCCTGCTCATCATCCAGCAGCTCGTGTTGTCGCCCAGCGGCGATGACGACATGGGGACGCTGCTGGGCCTCATGCACTCGGCGCCGTCCAGCGAGCTGCAGCTGAAGACCGACATACTGCGGGTAACAAACACAAACAGACAGCCAGAGTTTGGCAGTAGTTGGCTACATTTACTCAATTACATTTACCTCAGTAACCTTTTTGAAAAAAATTACTTTTAGGAGTGTTTTTATTATATTGTAGTTATATTGTATGAAGTATTTTTACTCTTACTTGAGTAAAACATGTTTTAACCAAAAATCACCAGACACAGACCTGCAGATTCTGTTAAAGTTTCATAAGTTTTTTTTTTGGGACAGAATCTGATTGGGAAACATTTTGTTTTGCTTGATTTTGTGTTACTTATGTGAATTATTGTCATTTTGGTCCTGAACTTTCAATTTTGCTTGCTTATATTTTGATGATGTAATTTTTAAATATTAAATGATTAATAATTTAATCAGTTACTCACTACCTGAATAGGCTTTTTACCAAATACTTTTTTACTCTCACTTGAGTAAAAATAACTTGAGCATAGAAAATATGTGAGTAATTCTTAAACAGGTGTTTGTAAGTAAGACAACCTACAAATCTGACTCACTTACACCGATTCTGTTGGGAGAAATGAACTTCTCACAAACCCAAGTACGTTTGGTCTAAATACACTTGAAATAAGACAAAATTAACTTCGAAGTAACTTTTCAGCAAGACATAAGAGCTTGTTTTACATAAATTTAATAGTGATGAAAAGATGCTAGTTCCATTGGCAGATTATTTGACTTTAAATATGGGAAACATTTTTTTCTTCAGTTGAATAATCTATCAATAGAACTGGAACTTTTTCACCAATATTAAACTTTTATATCCTGCAGGAAAGTTTATTAGAAGTTTGTTTTGTCTCATTTCAAGTCTACTAAGATATTTGCACTAGAATTTAAACCAAAATAACTTCTAAAGCAGCATCTAGTTTTAACTGTTTATCTTCATTCCAGCTTTGATTTTTAGGCTGTTTCTGTAATTTAATTATTATACAGCCAGAAGGAATTGAGCAAAAATAAAGTCTGCACTTCCAAAAGCTTGTCAGTAAATCCTGGTAAGAGCGTCCAGACACGAAAGGGAGTGATTTTAAAAATCAATATGCATTTGTAGCGCTGCACACAGTAATTGCTTTAAAGCAGGATCTCTGAGAGTTAGGCGAACATAAAAGCTGGGACCGAACACACACTTTCCACACTGGCAGGATGAGAGGCCGGCTCATTTTCTCAGGCATAATTGCATTTTTAAACTCTTTCCCCCTCCAGATGAAGTAAATCTCATGCCTTCCGAAGGCTTCGCCTGGATTAACTTGTCAGCATTTTACTTCAATTTCACTAATCATGGATTTTAATTATCGCCATAAAAAGAAACTGCACGGAGCTTTAAATATGCCTTTTATTTGTGCATCGTAACTGAGAGAATTCATATAAACCTCCGGCTCAAGCCTGTGAAAGCCCCCATTTCATGTCTTACAGGTGAGAAGAATCTATCAGGGGTTTGTTGCATTAATCTTCCACATTGCATGTGAAATTAATGCTCCACTCTCAGAATTTTAGTGCACAGCTGCAGCCTGGTGGTGATTCCCCAGTGTGAAGTCAGAGGAAGACGTCTCCAACATCCTGTGATCGGTTTAATAAAACTTTGTGCTGACACTAGCAGGACTTTGTTAATGCAGCAGGAAACAGCTGGCTGGTTTTACTTCTTCTTTGTCACTGGTGCATGCTATTCCTCTCACTCTGTAGCTTTAGTCAGACATTCAGTTCGTGGTTGCCATAGGCGACAGTAAACAGGACGAGTTTCACATTTGATTTTTGCACAATCAAATGCTGACTGTATGAGCGCATAGACTGAAACAATCGGTGAAATCATGACTGACCGGTTATTAAAATAATCCTCAACTAACTTAATGATTGATTAATCATTGGAGTGGCTCTGGGGTGTATACACTCTAAAAAAAACATATTCAAAGCAGTAATTATGTAAATAATTAACATAATTACTGCAGATATTTTACATTTAAGATGAAAATAAAACACCTTGAGTGGCATAGATTTAGCCTCACCTGGTTCAGAGTTACTAAAGGGATGCCATGTAATGTAGGCAATAAAATATTTAGTTTTTTATTTAAATAAGCAATTGAGTTCCTTATTTTGATCTTGTAATGTATTTCTATTATTTTATAAAAAAAGGCAGAGATGGTTAAATGAAAAATCAGTACAATTTGTCATTTTTTAAATTCGGTTCAGTCCAATCATACATCCATTCCAAATGTATGCTAGTAACTAAATAATGCATAAAGTTTAATTTATTCCTTAAATTGGTGAAATGTTTTCTGCCTAAGGAAATCCAGCAGACATTAAATTGCAGCCTTCACTCCTCCCGGACAGCGAGCATTTGCTTGAGTTGTTAACTTTGCAGCGATCCTTCACACTGAGAATGCATGTGGCGACAGTGGACAGGAAATACTCTCCTTTAACAGGAAGAAACCACCAACAGAACCAGAGCGAAGCTCAGTATGAGCAGCTGTTTGATCCAGGATAAATTTCGGGTTTAGAGAATAAAAAGTTCCTAACAGTCGTCACACCATTAATGGCCTCATGAAGGAGAGCTAAGCAACTGAACTTTAAGTCCAAAATAATGAAGGAAAACCCACAAGGAAACAAATTAAAATCTTCAGTACATCACCCAGTTTCTTTCACTTTAACTTCATATTGGATACTTTAACATTTGCTTTCACCTGTAATATTTTGATGATGCCTGATGGATCCGTGTTTCCGTCTTCAGGCTTTGTTGGCCGTGCTGCGCGAGAGTCACCGCACCCGCACGGTGTTCCGCAAAGTGGGCGGCTTCGTGTACATCACCTCCCTCCTGGTGGCCATGGAGCGCTCGCTGTGCCAGCCGCCGCGTCACAGCTGGGAGCGGGTCAACCAGAACCAGGTCTTTGAGCTCCTGCACACCGTCTTCTGCACGCTCACCGCCGCTATGCGCTACGAGCCGGCCAACTCACACTTCTTCCGCACCGAAATCCAGTACGAGAAGCTGGCCGATGCCGTGAGGTAACAGACAACAAGCAGCCAGAATATATTTTTATTTTTACACGACAAAAACACAAAATGTTACCAAGTGGGCTAGTTCTAGACCCAGTTCCAAGTACACTTGAAATAAAACAAAACTAACTTCTCAGCAAGAGATAGGAGTTTGTTTCAAGTTAATATTGGTGAGAAAGTTCTAGTTCTACTTGGAGCTAACAGTTCTTTATCAAAAGTAATCAATCAAGTTTAATTGTGTAGCACATTTCAGCACAGGGCAGCTCAAAATGCTTTACATCATGAAAACACAAAACTATAAAGTCACAAAGTCAACAATTGATTGAACAATTTTGTAAAGTGTCGTCATTACACACCAAAGTATTGTGAAAGTTTAATTTATAATGTTTTGCAGTTTTCTGAAAGTTTGTTCCAGATTTTTGGAAAATAAAAACTAAAAGGTGTTTCTCCATGTTTGGTTCTGTTGATACAACAGCAGCAGATCTTTAATGTGTTGTGAATGCCAAGACATTCAGTGATTTATAAACTAACAATTATATTTATATCCTCTGAGCTGCAGGAGCCAATGCAAGGACTGAAAACTGGGGTTGTGTCTCCGCCTCCCTGGTCTTAGTCAACAATTATTGACTTAAAACAAGCTCATATTACGTGCTGAAAAGTTACTTCGAGTGTTACAGGATATTTACGCTTGAAACTAGACCAGAATGACTTGGTAATATTTTTCCTGTCCTCTAGGCTGCTGGGTTGTTTCTCTGACACGAAGAAGTTGAGCCCAACCGGAGTGTTCCCGTCCAACGCTCAGCCCTTCCAGAGGCTGCTGGAGGACGAGGCGTCCTCCGCAGGCTGCGCTGGAGACAGCGTCTGTCCCACGCTCAAACACTGCAGCAAGCTCTTCATTTACCTCTACAAGATGGCCACCGACTCTTTCGACAGGTGGGAGAACTGTGGAAACCCATAAACAGCACAAACAATACAATACCAGCACAAACATAGCTAAATTATCACTTCTGTCATTGGTTTCAAATAAGCAATGAATCAATTAATCGCATGCAAAAATGAAAACAAGCTCAATAATTTCCATATGCATGATTTGTCTTTCTTCTCTTTTGTCTCTTTCTACCAAAAACTGGGCGATGAAACTCTTCTGTCTGGTGTTTTGGTCTCAACCAGCTCCTTTTTATGAAGGACAATTTTATTTAGAGAGACTTTATAATTCACTACATGTTTATTTTTGTTGTTTTGTTTATTTATTTTGAATATTTAAAATGTCTCCCAGTTCCAATGCTAAATGTTCACTACGATTTAAAGTTGATTGATCTTTGAGATCTTTGTGCTCTTGCATTGTTTTGCTATTAAATAAGAAAATGTAATTTGAACTGCTCAGGCTTTGCAGAGGTAGATATTTAGTTTCTCATCTCATGTCGGCGTGAAACCGGCCCAGTTTTTCTGCTCTGCTTTGTCGTGCTGCTTTCTGTTTATTCACCGACCAGAAGCTCATTTGCTGCTGCGATAAGTTGGCAAACTTATCAAGCAACCCAAAGCAGAGCTGAAGCTTTTAAGAAGTCTAATTTTCTGTCCTTTAATCTTCCTTCCTGTCTTTTCTACACTCATCTGAAGTTCCGTGTTCAGATCTGAGTCCACGTCCTCCAAACTGGAGCTTTTCTCAACTAACAACTTCTTTCCTTCTTTTCTCTCTTTTTCTTTTCTTCCTCTAACATTGGTGCTGACTGGCTCTTCATCCTCGGTCTGGGCTGCCTGCACGGCTGCACATAAATGTGTGTGTGAACCTGTGCTCCTCTCTGTGTGTGTGTGTGTCACCTGTGGTCATGCAGTCGTGCAGAGCAGGTGCCTCCATGCCTGACTCATGAAACCTCGCTGCCCTCACCGTGGGGTACGCCCGCACTCTCCAGAAAGAGGTAGCTACAGCCTCCTGCCTTCTTCCTCACACCTTCCTCTTCCTCTTCATTCCCTGTCTGTTGATGCTAAGAGCAGTTTCAGCTGTGCTGCCGGTTTTTTCTCCAGGAGTAGAACAGAAATAAAAGAAATAAAATGTATATTACATTATACACTGCAAAAACGCAAAATCTTACCAAGTGATTTTGGTTAAAATATCTTAGTAGACTTGAAATGAGGCAAAACTAGTGTACAAGTAACTTTTCAGCAAGATACAGGCAGGGGTGTCCAAAGTGTGGCTCGTGGGTCATTTGCGCCCTCAGAAAGATTTTGTGCGCCCCCTGACCTCAATGCAAGCACAGGTAGTTGATGCAGATGGAAACTTTTTCATCTAGACAAAACTTCACCTGTTTTAGGTAAGTTAGAATGACCAGCATTATGCCTATTCACAACATAGACATTTTCTTTCAGAAACAAACAGTAAAGTTTGGTGTTTTTATAATAACAGACACATGGTAAAAGCCTCCTGCCTCACACTTTCTGCCAACTCTTCCTGCTCTGTAATTTTTTTGTTTTCTTGGTAGGATTAGATGATACTGAGCCTAAATTACTATAATTTATAAATTAAAGGATTTGGTTTCCTATAAATCTTTTCATCTCTCGTTTTGTTTCTGCCCCAGGCACGGTTACTACGGCACGTCGGGTTCTTCTGGCCCGGTCAAAGCCCTGACGGACCTCAAACTCCAGCTGGTGAACCCGTCTCACCCTGCCTCCTTCTCTTCCTCGTCCGACATGGTGGTCATCCACCCTGGGGCCGTTCTGGCCATGTTGGACCTGCTGCCCTCCGTCTCCTCCGAGAGCCAGCCCGAGGTGAGAAAACTGACCGTACGCACCTAGAGGTGACGGAGTTTCCTTCAGCTTCTGACGTTCAACCTCGACCTCCTCCTCCAGCATGCCCTCGACCTCCAGCTCGCCGTCGCCAACATCCTGCAGCTCCTGGTGAACAGCGAGCGGAACCAGCAGGTGCTGTGTGAGGCCTGCCTCCACCAGCGGCTGCTGCAGCGCTGCAGCCAGGCGCTCGGCGATGAAGACCACCCGCTGCACCCGCCGCTGCAGCGGATGTTTGAGGGGGCTCGCAGGCGCTGCAGCCCGTCGCGCTCAGGTACCGCCACCGACTTCCCCCGACAACCGCAGAATGAAACATTCTGATTTATGGAGTCAAGTTTGCATGTGTACCACATTTCAGGAACGAGTTGCTTTATGTTGTAAAAACGTCATTAAGTCACCACTTATGAAGCAAGCAGGGAACTTTACATTTAAAATGTCATCATAAAAATCATTTAGCAAACACACTTCAAATCTATTGAAGACGCAGGATCTGCCTTCACTGAGCCTCCTCCCTACTTCAAACCAGCGAGCAGCAATTAGCAAACAGCTGGTCGAACTGTGCAGCAGCTGAGCTCATTATTGGAGCCACTTCTCAGCTGGTCAAACCCTGTTGAAGGACAACTAACAAGCAACAGAGTAACTGTGCTATCAGATGTCGCTATGTGGCTGTAAAATACATAATACTGCCCCTTTAGTCAATGGAGCATTGATTATGTTTGTACATTTGTGGTGCATAGAAGGTGAATGCTGTTTCTCTATGTTTGGTTCTGGTTCTGGGGATCCTGTAGACCTGAGAGGTCTGGAAGGTTGATAGATCAACAGCAGGAGATCTTTAAGCTGTTCAGTGGTTTGTAAACTAGCTGCAGTATTTTAAAGTTTGTTCTCTGAGCTACAGGGTGGGACGACTTTAACACTGAGGGGATGGACTTTGACGTTTTGGTTTTAGTCAGAACCCCAGCTGCAGCGTTCTGGATCTGATAGATTTTTTAGTCAGACCTTTGAAAACACTGTTGCAATAATGAGTTCAACTAAAGATAAATGCAGAGATGAGTTTCTCTAGATCTCGCTGAGACTTTTGTCCTCTAATCTTGGACATGTTGGTGATAGAAGGCCGACTTTGTAACTGTCTTTATGTGGCTCTGAAGGTTCCGGTCCATCACAACACCCAGATTGCAGACCTGATCGCTTGTTTCCAGCTGTAATAACTGAAGTTTTACTCTTTTCACAGAGTTAAAGAAACACAATATTGGCTCTAATTGAATTTACTATTTTTCATGAATAAATTCATTGTAGTATTTTTATGAAAATATTGTAGGAAGACGTCTGTTGGAATCAGAAGGCATGACAGGTTGTGTCTGCGCTGCCAGATTTGATGGTGATGAGGGTTAGATGTGACTCTCATTTCCTGCTTGACTGGTTAAATAAAACAGGCGGTCATGGCTCAGGGATGATGGGAAGTTATTTCATGAGCATGAGATCGGTTGTTTTTGCATGCAAATACGGCCTGTCTGCTCGGTCTTTCCAGCTTTAATTATGCCGAGTGAGAATAAACATATCTGCTGCCCTATTTTCTCTCCCTGTCTCTGTTTTTCTTACTTTAACTTGTTTCTGTTGCCAGTCTGTCTCTCTGATGTCGTTTGTGTCACGAACTCGACGCTTTGACAGGCGACACAAACCATCACAGAGTCACAGCCGGCTGTGCCTGTCTGAAAACCGCCGTTGCACACAGATGTTGCTGCAATAGTTGGAAGATTATCTTCTGATTTGACTCTAATGCTTCAGGGCCTAATTGTAATAAAAAGGACCTGCTTGTTATTGTCAACTGCACCAAACCCGACTGCAGTTGACTTGCTTAGATGTTAAGAGTGTTATGTTTGCTGTACTGATGCAGGATTATCAAATATATTTGTAATTCAGTCCATTTATTGATTGCGTTGCGAGTTTCAGTGTTTTCTGGGTTTCAGACATTAATAAGGCTCAGATTTCTGTATCGAAAGTGAAAAAAAGGGGATTGCTGCATTATTCATGATAATAGGTAACACCGGCCTTTGATCAACTCCAAAAAGATTATTTGCTGAAAGAATATAAGATGGTTTGTTTTTATATACATATATAAACTATAATTTATATACATTAGATGCAACTGTATTGCATCTAATATATATAATAGAGGTGACTTAAAAGAAGAAATGCAGTAACAATAAAAAAACATGTAAAAGGGAAAGAATGAGCTTGTATTTCACGTTGTTTTCTGGTTGTTGCTTGTTCTGACGTTCTGATAAATTTCTCCGGCAGGGAATTTTTACGTCTGGGAAACCCTCTGAACTGCGGCGCCTGGGATAAGAAGCTCCTGAAGCAGTACCGGGTCCACAAGCCCAGCTCCCTCGGCTACGACGCAGACATGAGAAGTACCTTTCCTTTTTTTCTTCTCTGATATTCCTAATCAAAAATTAATTCTGCAAACGGCAGGAGAGCAGAAAGTTATGCAAACTTTAGAGTGAAACACTGAATGCGTTTTGAGAAATGCTTTTTCTCTGAGCTGATAGTTGATTATCAAATTACTTTGCAATAAAAGTTGTAAATAATGACACATTTAATGCAAAGTTACATAAAACGTTGTAATTAAAGACACTTAATGCAACTTTACATTTAGTGTCAGCAAAGTTGCGTCTCAGTGCACAAACAGCCCTGTGTTCACATACTGACCAGACTGTCACTGTTTCACCAAAGAGACTCTTTGCTACCAGAATGTAATAGAAAATTTACTGTCATTATAACAATTAAATATTGTACCAAAAACTGCAGGTGTAATTTTCAAGATAAAAGCAATAACTCACTAAAGACTGTAGGAATCATGTAATATATAAATAAACAATGCTGGTGGCCCGCCAGGCTGATAATACGCTGGAAGAAAACCTGAAATTAGTTCTAATTAGACATTGTTTTGATAGAATTTGGTTGAGTAATAATTTGAATTTTGCATTTTTACGTCTTGTCACAAACGTAAAATATTAAATGAGTAGGTTAAGTATTTAATGTCTTTGTGACCAGCCTGGTAGAAATCCTTCCGCTGCTCATTAAGCCAGTGAATAATCTCTCCGTTTAAATAAAGAGCTGCATGAATCTGATGCGACGGCTTTGGGTTGTTTCCTGCCAGCAGCTGGTAGTGTTTGTAATTTTCTGGGCTCCTCAGCAGGTCCTAATTGCTTATTGTGTCTCCTCCCAGCTGATAATGGATATTAAGTCTCTACTAATTACTGCTGCATGCAAACAGCCTCTGGTTGAGCACGTCCTGTCGTCTGGTTTATTAGCTCCTATAAGTCTTCTCTCATTTTATTATGTCCTTGTCACAACTGCTGACGCTTAATAAATAATGGATTTTGTTGCCAGTATAAGGTGAAATATTAAACCTTTGTGCAGGAGCTGGTTCTGGGCCCTTTGGGACAGTAAACATCTGCAGGTGATTTAGGGCTGCTTGCTTACAGCTCCCTGTGGAGCTATTCAGAGCTAACATGCGTCCTGCCTGATTTAGTCACAAGTGGACAGCTTTTAAGTAGTTATGTTCACGCCTGGCGTTAGAATCTGTCTTCTGTTGTTGGATTTTGGAAAATAAGCAAAGTTCAATGTTTTCTGGATGTTTTATGCCCTGAACTCTCCACTGTTTTCTAGGAGACTTCATCTGTATTTCTGCACCCAAGCTCTTTATTAAAGTTTATGAATGAGCAACATGTGGTGCTTGAGCTACGATTATACCGACATATTCTCCATTAACAACTTTTCCTCCAATAATTTCAGATAATAACTCTAATGTGACGTCACACTTTGTAACTGACAGTTTTTCAAGAGACAAAGAAGAGATCTTTTCAATTTCAAAAGATATTTTTAGTAATATTTGATCTATAGCATTCTTATGATACTGGAGATAGATATGTACTTGATTCTCCAATGAAAGGGGACATAATACTGCTAAAGTTAAAGATCGGCCACACATGAACACGTTTCAGAGCTACTGCTCTGATGTTAGGCGATGCTGTAGAGTAATCCCGATAGTCTCCTAACTGTCTTGTTGGACCATTATCTGGGCTCTTCTGGTTGTTTTGACTCGGCTGTTTTCTTTGTTCCAGACAGCATGACCCTGTCCATGGAGGGCTTCGGCCCGGACAGCGTCTTCACCGCGCCGGCCGAGGACAACGGCCAGTACCGCATCAGCCGCAGCCTGGTGCGCTCCGCCGAGGACAGCACCGTGCCCCTCACCCGAGTCAAGTGCCTGGTCTCCATGACGACGCCCCACGACATCCGGCTGCACGGGTCGGCCGTCACACCGGCGTTCGTGGAGTTCGACACGTCGCTGGAGGGATTTGGGTTAGTCTGCATGATCTTTAGCTGGTTCTCTTCTTTCTTAATGAGGTAATAATAATAATATATCAGGTGTTTTGGATTTGTTTGCAGAAAACAGCAGAACTTTAATGATATTGTCGCCTTATTTTTTCTAAACTTGAAGTTTTTCACAAGTTTTAATATTTTGTGTTTTAGACCAACACAAATCTGTGCTTAACTTTAAAAATTGTCTGACTATATTTTCTCCAGTTTTAGGGTAAATTTTAAAGACATAAAACAGAAAGTAGATTTATTTGGGCTTTCCTTCAACATCAGTGTTTTCTATACAATATGAGCAGCACAAACTGAACTTAGCGATGTCATTTTAACATACCACCATAGCAGGTTTCATTCTCTGTTAATTAGATTCCAGTTGGAAATATTTGCGGTTCTCCTCAGAACCCGCGATGTGTATTTTGTTTTTTAAGGTGCCCCAGATTGTGTCCGTTCTTGTTGTGAATCTCTTTACGGAGCAGTTTTCCTCGCCGGTGACACGCGCCTCGGGGCGCCGCGTTTTTTCTCCCCTCAGTGAAACATGTCGGTGTTTTTTCCCTTCCTCGTCGCAGCACCTGCAGCTGTCTCAGCAGGAGGCTGCTATCCGCCTGCAGTTGTGGCGCTCCGCATACAAATAGGC
Source organism: Phalloptychus januarius (assembly GCA_902982915.1). Taxonomy (NCBI): domain Eukaryota; kingdom Metazoa; phylum Chordata; class Actinopteri; order Cyprinodontiformes; family Poeciliidae; genus Phalloptychus; species Phalloptychus januarius. The sequence goes on from CADWAE010000482.1 coordinate 913,949, forward strand.
TGATTTTCTGCCTTTTATGTCGTGCCGGCTACCTTTTGCTGCTCCATGCTGCTGACAGAATGCACCTTCATACCCCCACAAACTCCCCGCGGCGAGTTTTAGCGGAAAACATGTTCTTTGGAAAATGACCTTGGCAATTTGCTTCCACATTTGTGCAAACATGGCCGACAAATCCACTCACAACATTGAACCATAAAGGAGTGGCAGAGATTCGAGAACCATTTTGTGATTTTATATAAATCTGATTGTTTTAATTTACTGAGTCAATTTACAATTTTAATCAGCCAACTTACTTTTTTAAATCAATTAACTTTTAGCCTTCATTTTAGTATAGTTCTTAATTGAAATTAGGCAAAGTCAGTACATTTCTACTGAAATTAGGGCACTAAGCAGTAAAAAAAATGTTATTTCATATAAATCAACATTTTTATATTAATCATTCAACTTATTTAAATAAATTACATTTTAGCCCTAATTTCAGTAAATTTCCACTAATTTTTTTAATTTACTAATTTTGTTGAAATTTTAAATTATGTAAAATTCTTTACTTTTTTTTGCTTAAATTAGGACATTTTAAATATATATATACTTTTTGACTTTATATAGATCTGCTTTTTGACTTTATTCAGTAAGTATTAACCATAATTTCAGTAAATTTCCACTAATTATTTTAAATGTTTCATTACATTTTTACTCAAATAAGCAAAATTATTCTGATTTAACATCAACCCATCATTGGGACTAGAGATGGAAATTATCCACCTGACTATAATCTCATGTATTTATTTACCTGCAAGTGTTGAAAATGCACAATGTCCCATTTAAAAAAATAAACTATAACTTATAAAAATGAAATTGTTTTATGAAAATGTCCATCCACTTCATGAACAAAATAAAATGCCCTAATTTCAGTAGAAATGGGTAATCTCAGGTTGCAGCAGTGAAAAACAAAATGGAGTTGGTGATTTCAGCACAAGCTGCAGTAGCTCATTCATGTAAAAATCACTCTACATTCCTGGACTACATGAAACAGACTTGATGAAAACACCGTGTTCACACCGTTAATTAGCTTGAGCTTCCTTTCCTTTTTCAGCGCTCCTGCCGATAATCCAGATCAAACAGCAGCTTCGATTTCTGGAAACCCTGCAGCGATCGCACGCCGCCGCAATCCGCCTTTCCTTACTTTCTTTCCTGTTTTAGTCGTGGAAACAAGATAGAAATAGAACATGGAGTTTCTTCTGAAAACGCAGCGGCGAGGCGGTGGCCCACTTTCAGTGAAAACTCAGGAGGAAACCCACTCACAGCCCCTCCTCCTCCTCCCATCTGTCAACATAAAATATTGATGCTGCTGCCGCTGTTAGGACTCACACACACACACACGAGTACACACTCATCCAGCCAAGCGAGGAAGATGCTATTGCTGTGGAGGGAGGAAGACTTTTCCTTTTGAAGATTTTTATTTATTTATGTCTTTTTTTTTTTTTTTTTGCATAATGTCGGCGAGGAAGTCTGTTGAAACGCTTGTTAGGTTGTCATGCTAACAGGCGCTACACACGACCTTGGAAAACGTCCTGAAAAAAAGTCATAAAGACGAATTGTTATGACTAAAAATTGGCAGCGGTGTGGATGCAGGTAGTCAGCCGTGACCTTCGACCCTGCTATCAAGGAGGAAAAACAAGAGAAAGAGAGAGACATGAATAGGCTCAGAGAGGGTCTCATTAGAGACACAATGGAACCAGTAGAGAATCTAAACTGGGAGATTTGGACCATTTTAAGCACCAGAAAAACAATTTAATAAACAGAAACAGATGGGGGGGGAAAAGAAGAAAGTCCTTCCTTCCTTCCTTCCTTCCTTCCTTCCTTCCTTCCTTCCTTCCTTCCTTCCTTCCTTCCTTCCTTCCTTCCTTCCTTCCTTCCTTCCTTCCTTCCTTCCTTCCTTCCTTCCTTCCTTCCTTCCTTCCTTCCTTCCTTCCCTCCCTCCCTCCCTCCCTCCCTCCCTCCCTCCTTTTTTCCTTCTTTCTTTCTGCCCAGCTCCATGGATTTTCTTTTCTTTCCTGATGATTTTTTTATTTTAATTTTTAGTTGACATATTTAGTATTGTTGATGAAAACAGCAGAATTCCAGTTTAAGTAAAAATCATTTCCAGAAGTCAGATTTTGCTGAATTGACAAGTTTCCATGAAACAAGACACTACAGCGCATTTTCTTCGTTTGAGTGTCTCATCTGATTTATTTCTGATTTGCATAAAATTTTTCCCAGATGTTTGGGTCTCAAAGCATCTATAAGGCTTTGATGTTTAAATGTTTAAAGTTCCAACTTTGATTTATTCCTCCTTTTTGCACACATGTGGTCTGTTGTCACACTGTGTTTTTTTTCTGTAGTTAAGCAGAAAACAAATGTAGCTGAGATGTTTTATGGCAGCAGCTGCCATCATGGCTGTTTGTTTTGTTTCTGGTTAAATTAAGACGCTCCAAATCCATTTAAGAAAATATAAATCCCACATGAAATGTGTTCAGTTCTGGACAAAATGTTACATTCAACAAGAGACACTGAGTCAGGAAAACACAAGTTTGATTATTTGTCATTTTCTGAAGTTATTATAATTTTTTTGCTTACCCTTGAAGTGACCTTCCATTTTCTAGGGCTTGTTTAGGTGTTGGAATCCTTGAAAATGCTTGAATTTCATTTACATGTTTTCAAGGTTTGGAAAGTGTTTGTTATTCAAACTGCACAGTTTATTAATAAAGTGCAAACTAACGTTTGATAAAAAGCCTATATTTTAGTCATTATTTGCTATTGAAAGCACATAAATTATCGTCTTGTTTTTAAGTTTTTATGCAGTTTTTCTTGCAGCAGCATCTGTGAGCACGCTGTAAATCTCCTCTGCAGCTCCTCCGTGTTTAAGCTGACAACATGTGTTTAGCATGTGCTACAGCTGCGTAGCTCATCAATCTCTCCTCTGCTTTGCCTCTGCAGGTGTCTGTTTCTGCCCAGCCTGGCGCCCCACAACGCTCCCACCAGCAACGCCACCGCGTCCGGGGTCAACGATGGAGCCGTGCTCAGCGGCATGGGGACTGGTGAGATGTCTGCTTCATACTCGCTCGTCTTTGTAGAAATCGCTAACAATGCTGAGAATGAAATTCAGTCGTCTAAGGCTGGTCAGTAAATCAATAACGGTACATATCATGATAGACACATGATTCAAATAATGCATAAAGCGAAAATCCTATCAAAATGAAGGCATCAAACCGAAAACAGGAAGTTAATCACAGACAAAACAGATGAAGCGAAGTAAGGGTGATGCATGTTGAAAAGGGACGCAAAAATAAACAAGGAACACCGATTCAGAAACGCACAGCATTCTGGGAAATGTAGGCAGAGGAAAGGCGCTAACAGCTCAACCTCTCTCAGCTGGGTTAGGTAGGTGAAATGAACTGATTCACTCACTCTTTGGTTGCTTAGCAACAACCTGCTGGACAGCAAATAGTTTTAAGTCCCTCCCACCCAACTTCGGTTGCCTAGCAACGACCTGCTGAGTAACTGGCGCAGCAGCAGTTTCAGGTTTCACCACTTTGCTTCATTGCTGCTTAAAAATAAGAAATGGAAAAGTGAAGTGAAAAATGTGGATAAGAGGAAAGGACATGGTACCAGTTTGACAGTATTTCAGATATTTTTAATTAAAAAATGAATTGATAATCTTTGATATCGGCTTTTATTTTGATAGGTTTGATATCGTCCAGTTTCCTGATTCAGGTGTGTTGGATCCAAAAGTAGCAGGACTGGACTTGCAGACCTCTGGTCTAAACCAATGGATATGTGACATAGTGCTAGGCAATAAACCGATTATTGATCTGATCAATTAGTTGAATTTTTAGTTTTTGAAGATTATACTTTTGTGACACCAGGATTTATTTTGCACCATTGCATTCTTTGGGCTTTCATAGATCAGAGTGATGTCATGTACTGTAGCAACCAGTGACTCAGCATTTTCTGCATCCAAAGCAGCAGATTCTTCTTTCTTACTCTGATGCGTCAGCAAGTTGCAAAAAAGAAAATGTGGGTTTTCAGGTTTTTAATTTTCTTTAGTTTTAATGTAAAATAATGTTAATTCCTCATGATTAAAAAGATGATTGTTCCTTTAGGCACCAGATTTAACTAGTTATTAGTGCAGTTCCTCTGAATAATAAATCTTTGAGGTGGGTAATGTACCATATAAAACAGAGAAGGAATAGTTGCGTCTCATTTTGATGGATATAATCTGATGTTATGGATGGATTTCTATTAGATGTCCTTGTTTAATATTTATGAAGCACAGAGAGACTCTTCGTCCTCTCTTACATTACGTTTTCCCTCTCCACTAGTTTCTAATATATCTCCTCTTTCCACCCAGCGTCCAGCTCTTTTTATAGACTTTGCTCTTTTCCTCCCTCCTGTTTCTGTTTCCTTTTTATTTCTTATCCCAATGTCCAGTCTCTCTCTCCCTCCTTTTAGCTTCCCCAAATCCATCTCTTCTCTGTCAGCATCCGATCTCTTCCCAGAAATGTGGATGATATCATCTAGAAATGGATGCAGACGTAAATCCTGCTCCTCTTAGCATCCATGTTTTACCAACTTACAAAATTTACATGCATAAAATAAATAAATATACTTATTTCAAGCTAGCAGAGCTGCAAGTTATTTAACATGTTTATTGTTTTTGTGTTGCTTAAAAATGTTATTTGTGGCATTAAAGATAAACTATTGTATTACAAGTAGATCAAAAATATCAATGATAATTTGGGGTAATATTGACTAAATGTTTAATTCGGAGTTCTAATTATTTTTATGACTTAGGCACTGATGGATTGTTTCATGGATTAAATAAAATTGTGAAATTGTGACATTTCAAAACTAAATATTTTCTAAAGAATCCAAATTTATTGATACTTTCATTGAACAAATGCGAGAAAATAGTAAATACAGACAGTTTAAAAAAAAAAGTATATATATTGGAATTTATAGTGATAACAATGAATCAAAATTCTCATACTAAGAAATTTATCACGATAAATGATAAACGATATGATAAATGCCCACATCGCCTCTGTAGGCTCAAAAGAAAAGCTCAGTTTTACCAAACTTTACGCTGCGCTTGTTTTAAAAGAAATCTGGAAGCTGTGCCTGCCTGTTACCATGACAATGTAGTAGTTTTTGTTTTTCCTCACGCGGTCCTTTCCTCCTCCCCCTCCTCCTACAGGTGAGCGCCTGTTCCCCCCGCCGTCCGGCCTCAGCTACTCCACCTGGTTCTGCGTGGAGCGGTTCAGCACGGCCACCCAGGCCCACCAGGTGCGGCTGCTGACCGTGGTGCGGCGGGCCACCTCCTCGGAGCAGCACTTCGTCTGCCTGGCCGTGGTTCTGTCCGCCAAGGACCGCTCGCTCACCGTCTCCACCAAGGAGGAGCTCCTGCAGACATACTGTGAGAGCAGCAGGAACCCTGCAGCCTGCATTGGGTCTTACATATTGTCCAAACACAAGCATTGATAGATGTTTGAAACGCTCCGGTAGATTTTCAGCAAGAAATAGGATCTTGTTTAAGTCAATAAGTCATTAATATTGATGAATATTGATGTTATTTCACTTCTAACAAGACTTATAACAAGTGAAACAATCTGCAAATGGAACTAGAAGCTTTTCATCAACATTAAAGAATTATTTTGCTCAGTTCTTGCTGAAATGTTTGTTATAAGTTAGTTTTGTCTTATTTCAAGTAAAAGATGTTTGCACTAGAAACTATACCACAGATACTTGTTGATATTTAGTGTTTTTGCAGTGCAGTCTTACTGTTTCTTTCTACCTGAGCTGTGACTCATTCATGCTGCTTCTCTCTCTTTCTCTCCAAGCAGCGGACGAGTCGAGCGAAGAAGCCTCTTTCTACGAGATCCTGCCGTGTTGCGCCCGTTTCCGCTGTGGAGAGCTGATCGCCGAGGGCCAGTGGCACCACCTGGTGCTCGTCATGAGCAAAGGCATGCTGAAGAACAGCATGGCCACGCTGTACCTGGACGGCCAGCTCATCAGCACCGTCAAGGTAACGGTTACAGACACTGACATGCTAACGCTGGAGGTTATTCTGTTTATTTATCTATGCAGTTTTAAAAGGAGAGACTAAGCCTGTCACTACAACACATTTTACTGGATGATAAATTATCCCAGAAGTTATTGTGATAAATATTGTTGTTTTGAGACCATTTTCAGGTAATATAATGGTAATAATGCAAGAACGCATTCTAAAAGATAAACTCTAAACATTTAACAGAAGGACTGGAAGACATTTTAAATATCCAAAATAAATAAATAAAACAACAAATAAAATGAATTATAAAGTCTAGTTGAGACCAAATAACCAGACTGAAGGCCTTTATCATCCAGTTTTTGTAGAAAGAAAGAAATTACAAAAACAATAAGAAGATATGGATAACAATTTTAATTTATCATGGAAATGATAAATTAAAATTATTGCTTATTGTGCTAAGCAGAGACCAGGCTTCTAATAGTTTTAGGTGTTTTCATTTTAGTTTTATATATATTGTTTACTTTTGGTCTAGATTTTATTAGTTGTGGGAGAAGGTTTAGTTTTTTCATGCTAAGCCTTAAATGTTATCTTAAATTTTTAATGTATTAAAATCCCTGCACTAAAATATAGCGAATGCACAAGAATGATTTCCTTAACATCTGTTCTAGTTTATAGAAATAATGTCGGCCTGAGGGATTTTAGACTCTTTCACCGATTCATCTCTGCAGATGATGTTACTTACTGCAGTCAAGAAAGCTGCGCAGTAAAAAGTTATGAAAAAGTTTAAGTATGAGAAGATCTTTGTAATAAATCAGATCTTTATCTGGACAGAATACAGGACGCCTGTCTGTTCGGACGCCTGTCTGTTCGGACGCCTGTCTGTTCGGACGCCTGTCTGTTCGGACGACTTTCTGTTCGGACGCCTTTCTGTTCGGACGCCTGTCTGTTCGGACGCCTGTCTGTTCGGACGCCTGTCTGTTCGGACGCCTGTCTGTTCGGACGCCTGTCTGCTGGCTGTTTTGTGCAGCAGTCAGCAGACTGTGATGTGGTCTGCGGTCGGAGGTGACTTTAGATTTCCCCCCTGAGATTAAACACCAAACCACAAGTCACAGCTTCCTGTCTGCAACACTGATAGCAGCGGTTTCATTTCCTGCTGAGGTCAACATGCAGGAAACGACGATCCGCTCCTACGTGGTTCAGATTGGTTAAAATCATGTGCTGCATTTCCATTAAAAAGCTGGCTGGGTTAAAAGATAAGTTAAATAATCTGCCAGGGGAACTGACACTTTTTCATCAAAATTAAGGAACTATTGACTCAAAACAAACTCCTATTTCTTGCTGAAAATTTATTTATAAGTTAGTTTTGTCTTATTTCAAGAGAACTAAGTTAGTAATACTAGAAACTAGAGCAAAGATACTTGGTAAGGTTTTGTGTTTTTGCAGTGCAGGACGTCACACAAAGCATAGAATTAGACTGAACAGATCTGCGCTCATGAATTGGCTGCATTGCCACCAGATCTAGAATTTTTTCAGTATCGGATTGGATCAGTGCATCTCTAATTGGCAAAAAGTTAGAATTTTTGTGTTTCTTGCTGGTTTGTCTGAAAATCAACCAACAGCCGATTTTCTCAGAGCATCTCTAACAATTAAACATCTGCCTGTGTGGAAAAAAGCCTCCGCTCTCTTTCTGTGTGAACTGAACTGAATTCCTCCTCTTTAAAGTCTCTTTTGTGTTTTTTCCCCACCGTTTCTCCTGCGGTTCAGATTCACTACATCCACAGCACTCCGGGCGGCTCCGGTTCCACCAACCCGCCTGTGGTGAGCACTGTTTACGGATACATCGGCACGCCGCCTGCGCAGCGCCAGCTGTCCAGCCTGGTGTGGCGTCTGGGTCCCAGCCACTTCCTGGAGGAGGTTCTACCAGCCACCAGCGTGGCCGCCATCTTTGAACTGGGACCAAACTACGTGGGCAGCTTTCAGGCCGTCTACTTGCCCTGTGAGTGAACCCTCTGTGACGTCACTCTTTAACTCTGCCATCTTCCCACCCATACAGGTGGTGTTTCTCTTTGCTTTTCACCAACATTTATCTTTTTACAGGCAAAGACACAAAGACGGAGATTGCGCCTGCCACTCCGGTGGCTCTGGTACCGGAGGAGAAAGTGTCTTTCAGCCTCTATGGTCTCTCCGTCTCGACGCTCACTGTGGCTAAAATCAGGAAAGTTTACAACAAACTGGACAGCAAAGCCATCGCCAAGCAGGTGAGAAATACGGAGCTAATATCTCATCTGAATCAGACATGGAGAGCAGAATAAACTAGAAACATGCAAACATGACGTGGTGGGCCGGTCCATGAAACCCGTCTCACTGCAGAGCAGTTTTTTAGACCTTTCCCAAGATACATAAGATCAAGGGATCAGATCGGCTTCACATATATGTCTCGGCTGATCACCAATCCAATCGGTGCACCAGTTATAGTCACGCCATCTTGTCATCCTAGCAACTTTCTTGCTGTATTTAGTGACATTTGAGACAAACAGGTTGGTATTGACCAAAATGGGAATCAGCAGATCAGGCTTTTTAAAGTTTTATAATCGGGGATCAGCCAGAAAACTGCAGTGGGTGCACCAAAATAAATATCCATGTTTGCACTTAAGTTGTTTCATCCTAGTTAAAGTGTACAACATTTTTGATACTTTCTTTGCAACTTGTCACTTTATGCTGAAGTTGTTTGTGTGTAGAACATTATAGACCGGAAATGGTGAATAAAAGAAACACCTGACTGTGTATACTGTTTTATTAAAAAGACTGTAATAAATAAACAATGGTTATACTGGTGGTGGCATAAGTAAAGCCTGGTGGCCCGCCAGGCTTATCGTACACTGAGCCAAACTGAACTGCCTCCTTCCTTCTTCAGCTCGCTGTGTCCTCCCATGAAAACGCCACTCCTGTCAAACTGATTCATAACGCTGCGGGCCACCTCAACGGGCCCGCTCGTACCGTTGGCGCCGCCGTCATCGGATATTTAGGTAAACCTCTTCCTTCTACCAGTTTTCAAAGCTGCTTCCTGTAGCTGTGAATGCAAAAAATTACACTTCTTCCACTTTTCTTACCCTCTCAGGTGTCCGAACGTTCGTTCCCAAACCCGTCGCCACGAACCTGCAGTATGTTGGCGGCGCCGCGGCCATCCTGGGCCTGGTTGCCATGGCGTCAGATGTGGAGGGGCTCTATGCGGCTGTTAAAGCTCTGGTGTGCGTTGTGAAGAGCAACCCTCTGGCCAGTAAGGAGATGGAGCGCATCAACGGCTATCAGGTGGGTCACCTCGACAAGGTCAAAAGTTTTACAAATGGAGATTTATCCTACATTTGCATCTAGAGACTTCACGTAAAGTTTATGGTGTGAATCTTAAATTCTGTTTTTTATTGAATTCTTGATTCGCTTCCTATTTTGGAACTGCAAAAAGAATTCAAATGTAGATTCCTGACACACTCAGGCAACTTTTGGCTCGTAGAGCTGTTGTCAGCCGGTTGCCATGGCAACGGCTGTTCGCCGGGCAAGAAAAGGGCAAGAAAAAAAATAGGAGTGGTTTAGAGTTGTTTTCTTTTTTTTTGGCTGTGGCAAAATGTGGCCGTTATAATTTTCCTGAAGTTCAATAAATGACAAAAACTGGACAAATTTATGACAGGCTTGAAATAAGATAAAATATTTCATGAAGTATTAAAAAAATTATGTCTCCTAAAGTGGGTTTTATGCAAAAGAGAAATTTGTTTAGTTCTCTTTTGCATGACAGAAACCATATTAACCTATCAAGCTTTAATTTAAGTCACATTTTATGAAATTCAGGTAAGAAATAATGACCATTTTCGCAACTCATCCAGCATCGGTACAATCTGGTTTCATTGACACAATTCAATGCACAGTAATTGAATTGCTATGCACTGATTTTAACCAAAATTTGTTGTCTGTCACAACAGCAAATTTTTCTGGACAATAAATTGTTTGAGACGTTATTGTGATAACCGATAATATTGTTGTTTTGTTGTTTACTTCAATTTTAAGCGAACATTTAACACTGCAGCTGGAAGACATTTTAAATATAAAAAGTAAATAAACAAAACAACCAAACTAACAAATAAAATAGTTCCTAGCGTCTCTGTAAATAAAAATGTCCTTCAAAACGGCGTCTAGTTGAGACCACCAGAGTCAACTTTTATCACCCAGTATTTATTTGGTAGAAAGAGAAAAAAAAACATAAATCCTGCAAATGGAAATGATCAGGCTTATTTTAATTTATAATTTGATCCATTGGTTTATTGGTTACTGCGACCTGCTTACCTGTGAGTGCACATGACTACCTATAGGTATATATGTGTAGTCATATATATCTATAGGCACTGTTCGATGCTAACTCGAGCTGCTCTGCTAACCGGGTTACAAAAGTTACCTAAAGCGTTAATAATGTTGCGTAACATTAGCTTTAGTAGAGATCTCAGAATAATCTTAACCATGCCTTGCTTTAGCCGTGCTCATTTTCTTCTTCTTTTGAATTTCTGTTGTCAAGTATGTCGCCCCCAGCTGGTATGTCATGACTATTACAGCATTTTGATTGCAATCCATGTGAAGACACAGACTTCTTTAAACTTAGAGAACAAGTTTAAAAAGTGACCCTTTTTTAAAAAGTTGATTAATTTTGTTTTCTCCTTTTAGCTGCTAGCTATGCTGCTAAAGAAGAAGCGCTCGCTGCTCAACAGCCACATCCTGCACCTCACCTTCTCTCTGGTGGGAACGGTGGACAGCGGCCATGAAACCTCCATTATTCCCAACTCCACAGCTTTTCAGGACTTACTATGTGACTTTGAGGTGAGAACATTTGCTTTGAGGAACTTTTAACTCTTAATTCTTACGCTGAGACGTTTTACTCTACTGATTGTAGGGTGGAAAACGTTTATGGTAAAAAATTGTAAATTGTAATATTGTATTTAATAATTTTTTTTAAATGAGTGGATATAACCTGACTTTGGTCAAGGTTTGATTTTTTTGGGTGGGTCTATAGTGAATTACAGTGTTGATTTTAGTTGAATAAATTAAATGGATTTATTTATTTTTACGTCGTTTTAATAAGCACATGTTTAAATAAGTTGAGGGTCTTTTGAGGTCAAAACATAAAAATAATTGAATTGGTTAATTCAAACTCATGTGCCACTTGCGTTAGCAACTAACTAAACCATGTTTTATACAAAAAAATAAAACAGCTTATTTTTGTAAAAGCTTTTTTTATACAAAGTTTTTATGATAACGTTGTCTTTCTGCCCCCAGGTTTGGCTTCACGCCCCCTACGAACTCCACCTGTCTCTCTTTGAGCATTTCAATGAGCTGTTGACAGAGTCCAGGCAAGAATCAAGCATTTTGAAAACAACTCTTAAAATGAAATTCTGCTTTTAACTTTTTTCTTTGTTTGTTTTGCTTTCCCGTGTGAAAATAAAACAAACTTTGTTTTCCTGAAACAGTGAAGCAGCAAAAAATGCTAAACTGCTGCGGGAGTTTCAGCTGATCCCCAGGCTGCTGCTGACGCTGCGCGACACGTCACTGTCACAGCCCACGGTGGCGGCCATCAGCAACGTCCTCAGCCTGCTGCTGCAAGGCTTCCCCAACCCGTACGACCTGCTCAGGTGAGCACACACACACACACACACACACACACTGATCCTGATTGGCTGTAAGCTAGACATTAGCTGTAGTAGTGCTTATACGGTTTCCATGGTGCGTATTAATGCATATTAAAGTATGTTTGGTGTTTGAACTATTGAAATAGGCAGTTATTAGTGTTTCTGGAAGGGTCCCAAGCACAAATGTAAATTTCAGTCTTTTTACTTTATACGTATTTAACCAGGCAGCTTCATCAGTTCCCCTGTAGCAGATCGAGTTTAGCAGAAAATGTGTCACAATTACCCTGGAAATCAGATTTAAATGTTTTCTCATCATCTCATTTTTTAGGCCACAAAATTCTAGCATTTGAACAGTGTGTGTAGATTTGTTCATATTAGACCCTTGATTTATACAGCAGTTCTTTTAAAAGATGTAGAATGTGAAGGTGCTAGAAGAGATGAGAAACGGAAAGTTTGCTTTTCTGCCTCCCAGGTTCGGCCAGTTCATCTCCTCTACTCTCCCCACTTTCGCTGTGTGTGAGAAGTTTGTTGTTATGGAAATCAACAACGAGGAGAAGATTGATGGAGGTGATTATTATTGTATTTCTCCCCCTGCAGCATCTCTGCAGTGAATGATCTGGAAATAATCGGAGAGCCTTTAGATGTGACTTTAAACCTTCTGGAAACGTTCGGTTTGCAGGTAACGACGATGATTTCGGCGGCCTCCTGTCAGCCAGCCTGATCTTACTGAGGAATCGACTTCTGGACAATTTGCTGAAGCTGCTTTTCACTACGAAGGAGAAGTGCACAGTTAACGTCCAGTAAGATGCCATTTTCCTCCTGAAAGAACATACATTGCAACAAGTAAATTATGGCTGCAACGATTAATGAATCGATTATAGTCAACTGACATACTAATTAATCATAAGCTAGAGTATACAGACTCCAAAAAAAAAGACAATTTGCTGAACAAATTTCACATCCAAAACATTAATTAAGCCCAAACTATCCTAAAAATGTTTACATTGTTTATTTAAGATCAAAAAATATTTGTTAATATTTTCTACCTAGAACTCCAAGTGGCATCGTTTTAGCTTCACCTGATTCAAATTTTGCACAAAAAATCTTCTATTAAGCACCTTTGGTTATGCAGTTATTAAACAGTTAATAGAAAAAGATCAGCCCTGTGCTGTAATGATGTTAACCAGAAAAGGGTGAAGTATTTTTCATCCTTTGCTATAAATGATCAATCGATCACTAAAGGAAAAATATCGTGTTTTAAGTGAAACAACTGACTTTTTGAATCAATATTAATTAATTATTGTCTTAAAACAAGCTCCTTTATCTTGTTACATGTAAGTTAGTTTTGTCTAATTTCAAGTGGACTAAGATATTTGCACTAGAAAGTAGACAAGAATTACTTGGTAAGATTTTGCAACGTGCAACAACGTTTTGTTTATGACTAGAGTTGTTTTTGAACCATAGAACTTGAAATTTGGACCAACATATTAGATGTGTTTTGACGATGCCTCTCATCAAATGTAATGTTTGTTTCCGGTTTTCTCAATTGTTGACTGTATGATGCTTTTTTATTACTTTGTATTTTTCTGTTTTTATCATGTAAAACACTTTGAGCTGCCTGGAAATTTGCTACACAAATAAACATTATCGATTGAACAACTTGTCCAAGAAACACAGAGTTTTGTCTTTACAGTTTATTTAACTCTCTTTGCTTCTGCAGGGCGTGTGAGGAGTTTGTGCGAACGCTGGGCTTCGATTGGCTGCTGATGTTCATGGAGGAGCATCTGCACTCGACCACGGTGACGGTGGCGCTGCGGATCCTGGTGGTGCTGCTGTCCAACCAGCCCATCCTGAACCGCTTCAGGGAGGGCCTGAGCGGAGGCGGCTGGCTGGACCACACCGACTCCGTCCTGACCAATAAGATCGGCACAGTCCTGGGTGAGCGCAAAGCGCCGGTCAGCCGCACGAATCAAACTTCAACGCAGATCCAAACCTCAGTTTAGTTAGTTAGGTGGTTTTTTTGCATGAACAGGCAGAAGTTTGATGTCTAGCGTAAAACCCTGTATGTTGTAACATGGCTCAGCAGACGACGCTCCACACTCCGGCAACGCTTTCCGTCGGAGCTGGCCTTCCTTCAGTAAACAGAAAGCTGCTCAGTTTGTGCGCCGCACAGCCAAGGGTTCGTCCTCTTGTTATTCGCCTTTCTGCTCCCCCCCGCTGCAGAAATCGTAGTTCCTCCTGAGCTCAGTGCTTTTCAACCTAACCTAGTTTCAGAAACCCTCCCAAGATACTTTAAAGGGGCAGTTTTACGTGTTTTCCATGCACAGAGTGCCACTTTACCAACCAGTCAATTAAAACAATGTCACCTTCAGTTGTTATGAAAATGCTACATGTATCAAATATTACTTAAAAGAAATTTGACATTGTAAATTAACATCTTTAAATTTGGCCTCTGTCTCTTTAAGAAGCTTCTGATCTTTCTGAAGTTCTGTTTTCAGGAAGTCATCTTAGCCTTGCTCCTCTGTTAACCCTTTAACATTAAGAAATAGCTGAGTTCAGTAGATGTGCAGTTCCACCAGGTGTTTGCTAATTGCTCCTGGCTAGTCTGCAGGAGCCAAGTGGGGGAGTCATAGCGTAGAGCTGCTCTATGAGCAGCAAGCTTGGAAGATTGAAAGCTGCTGCTCGAAGGCAGGGCTCGGTCCACCCAGGTCCACCCAGGTGGTCAAACGATTTCTCAGTCATGCATATAAGATTTAAAGCTATAGGTTTGTTTTTATTAGGAAATGACATCATAACATGATGTAAATCTCAAAAAAGTTGATTTTATATGATACTGCCCCCTTAAATACCTGAGAGTACAAACTAAATCAACTGAGTGACTCAAGTTGAACCATTGGTTCTGCTTTCAGAACTTCCCAACTCATACCAAATGCGTGCTGAAAGGAACCCCTTAGTTTCGTTCTGATTTGGAGTTCTAGCCGAAATATTTTAGCTCTTGTGAACCCCAAACCAGGTGCAGAAGTCCGTTTTAGATCTCCCTGCAGGTGCATCAGCCTCCCAGCTTTATTCACTCCTCATTCTGCTCCCAACTTCATCTCCAGGCTTCAACGTCGGCCGCAGTGCCGGTGGACGCTCCACAGTGCGAGAGATCAACAAGGACGCCTGCCATTTCCCAGGGTTCCCTGTTCTGCAGACGCTGCTGCCCAAACACACGAATGTTCCTGAGCTCTACTTCCTGCTTATGGCTCTCTTCCTGCAGCAGCCTGTCACTGAGCTGCCAGACAGCCTGCAGGTACATGTTAGTATGCCCATTTTCTTTTACTTTACACTCACAGTGACTACTAAAAATATTAAAATTAATTAGATTATTGAAAGCTAAACATCCGTTAGCATTCCCAACTCTACAGTGGAATGCTAAGAAGATAGTTTTCTTCTTATTTAAAAACGTTTCTCTGTAGAAAAACTATTATTTTGTCAAAGTTATCGCCATACAAGACATACAAAGAATCAAAATTATGTTTCTTGCTGAAAACCAGAAGATGACTGGCTGCAATCTTTGTTGTTTTTAAAAAGCCTGACTTCCCGATTCTGATTTTGGGCCTAAAAAGTCTCTAAATATTGTGACAAAGTTCACCAAAATGAAGGAAATCTGGGGCGATTTGTCAGGGCATCCCTACCTAGAATATCCCCGAAATGCTTTTTTTTAAATAAATGTGTCAGTTTCAGCCTAATTTAAGCCGGTTTGTGTGTTTTCACTCTCAGTTTGACCTGGATTCCATCTGGACGTTTATCTTCGGGATGCCGGCCTCCAGTGGGGCGGTGGTCGGCTCCATCCACAGCTTTTGCACCGAGGCTGCCTTCCTGCTGCTGGCCATGCTGCGCAGCATGCTCAATCTGGTCAGAAATCACACGTTTAATCATGTTAAAACTGAGCCATCAATATGACGGTACAACCAAACACCGGAGAAGCATCCTGACATGCTTTTGATTTAGTTTTTTCCCTTCTTTGTTGAGCATCAATGGTTTAAACATACTAATTTTGCTTCTGACTATAGAAACTTCTCCATGTTCTGTCCTCTTTAAAACCCATTTAAAGCTTTAAATCTGCCTGGATTCTTTTAAGGTTCTTAACAGCAGAAATGACTCAACCATCTCTATTTATTCCCCTGTTTTTCTGAATGGAAGGATTTAACATTTCATGTGAGCTGCTGAGGCTTGAGTGGGACATTTAATAGTTGTCGTGTTTCCCTGCAGCCCTGGCAGTCTGAGGAGGAAGGCTCCTGGCTCCGGGAGTACCCAGTGACCCTCATGCAGTTCTTTCGGTACCTTTACCACAACGTGGCCGACCTCGCCCCCATGTGGCACAGCCCGGAGTTTCTCTGCGCCCTGGCGGCTGCGGTCTTCCCCTTTAACATCAGGCCGTACTCCGAGATGGTGAGTGTGTGGCGCTCTGCACTGAGAGACGCACAGTGAGAGAAACAGGACTTGACAAACCCTGAATTAGTCGTTTTCCTCTTACTGAAGTCTTGAAATCATTTTCTTTAGATAATCAAATTATCCATCTTGGAGATTAAAACATTCGAGTCTCTCATTTAGCAGCATTTCTTAGTGATTCTTAAAGTTTCTCGCTAAATAAAAAAGAGTTATGTATTGAGGACTTCTTTAATTTGTGGGGTTCCACAAGGTCTAATACTTGGCCCACTGTCATTTTGACCTTATGTACTCCCCTAAACTGGTTTTGTTTGCTCTTTTAATGACATTTTTTCTTATTTCGTTCCAGCAGTATTTTTATTAGTTGTTTGTTTTGCTGAAGGCTAGAAATTGTAATCATATCTAGACCTCCAAAAGAAGGGTGAAGAAAAAAAGAGCTTCGTTAACCTGTGGGGTTCCCCAAGGCACTTGGCCCACTGTTATTTTGGTGTTAAGCTGATTTTGTTTGTTCTTTTAATGACATTTTCTTTTATATTTTTGTACCAATCGGATTCAATTGTAAGTTATCCGTCTCTGCTATGTATTGAAAATGTTGCCTTTTAAAAAGTCAACTGACTTGAAACTGAGAACTGGGTGAATGAGAGTTTCTTATCGCCTTCAGGTGAGCGATTTGGACGACGAAGCCGGTTCTCCCACCGAAGAGTTCAAGGCCTTCGCCGGGGACACCGGTATGAACCGCAGCCAGTCTGAATACTGCAACGTTGGCTCCAAGACCTCCCTGACCAACCATCCCGCCAAAAAGTACGTCTTCGACTTCATGAGGGTCCTGATCATGGACAACATGTGCATGACCCCCGCCAGCAAGCAGACGCCCATCATAGACATGCTGCTGGAGGTACAGGTCTTCACACCCAACAGTGACCTCTGGTTATAAGTCTGGATCGTCTTCTGATTTGGTTTGTGTTTTAAACTGCAGGCCTCCCCGGATCGATCCACCAGAACCCAGCAGAAGGAGTTTCAGTCCAGCATCCTGGACGGCGTCATGGAGCATCTTCTGGCTGCAGACGTCCTTCTAGGTCAGAGCAAAGACTGAAGCACTTCCCACCCTGCAAAAACACAAAACCTCACCAAGTAATTTTGGGCTAATTTCTAGTACATTTTAAATAAGACAAAACTAACTTACAAGTAACTTTTCAGCAAGAAATAGGAGCTTGTTGTAAGTAAATAATTCCTTAATATTGATTTCACATAAACGACTAGAGTCAGTGGCAGATAAATTCACATGGGGGAATTAACTATTATAAGTGAATTTGTCTGCCAATGGAACTAGTACTTTTCAAAATAAAGTTAGTTGTGAGTTAGCTTTGTCTTATTTCAAGTATACTTACGTTTTCTCATTAGAAGTTATACCAAAGATAAAATAAGATTGTGTTTTTGCAGTGCAAAGTCCAGTTGTCAGCAGATTTTAACCAGTTAAAATACATTTCACCTTCAACTTTTAGAGGAAAAAATGGCATTCTGTTCATTTATCTCCCATTCACAGCTTTATGCTCTCAGCTCAGGGATTTAATTATAGAAAATCAACACAATTCAATTAGCAAGAGGCTCCAGAGGGACGTGATGCGGCGCTGAGCATTAATCAGCTTTTTATGAAGCTTAATAGATGGGCCACAAATTACACTTTCTAGAACCGCAACAGCTTCTGCTCCAGTGAATCCTTCATTCACAAAATCCTACCAAGTATTTCTGGTGCAAATGTACACTTGAAATCTGACTAAACTATCTTGCAAGTAACTTTTCAGCTTTTCAGATATTGGAGCTTGTTTTAAGTTAATAATGGCAGAAAGGGTATTATGTTATTATGTATTATGTTATGGTCCCAGGATCGGTAAAAATGATAAGTTTGTGAAAATACAGAAAAGGCGCAGCAGCAGTGAACACAATGTGGAGCGTTTGTCATCCAGTTTGCATCTCTTTATTTAGCAAAAAACATATTTTACACAATTATTTCCCTGAGCTCCAATTCCTATATTTTAGTGTCTAGTAACTGAAACATGTGTCCTTTAAAATGTTCATACATTCCAGAGTCTTCAAATAAACCTGTTCATAACATCCAAATCTGTTCCTGCTTCTCTCCAGTAGAGTTTTAATATCAATCAAACATCGAATATATAAGAAATCAGATTACTATGGCTGTACTCAGATTGTACTCAATATTAACAATATACTGAATTGCAATGCTTAAGGACTTCAGAACTTAAATCTTGGTTTCCCTTTCAAAAACAAAATGATCTGCAAATCCTAACTTAAATAATTAACCTTAGAAAAATGAATATTTTTCCTTAACACACTGAATAAAAAACACAAACTTCTGCCAGTGTGGGAGAAAACAATCTGATCCACATTCAGAACAACTCGACACTCAGACGAGCTGAATCCGCCCCTGTGCCTGATATCACCCGCAGCATTTGGCTGACCACCACCTCTCGGCAGTATCCTACCGATCTCGGCCTCCCAGGCTGCAAACCTGGCAGTTCTTACAAACCTACTGACTTACTTTACAGAAATTCTTATATAAAGTGATTATGCAACGATACGGGAAAATTACTGGAAAATACGAAAATAAAGAGGACGGCGGGAAAAAGGGGTAAAAACGGGAGACTTGACAGGTGTGTTCTTCTGTGCGTCTCCGCCCAGGTGAAGACGCCTCTCTGCCGCTCAGCACCGGCGGCAGCTATCAGATCCTGGTCAACAACGTCTTCTACTTCACCCAGAGAGTCGTGGACAAGCTGTGGCAGGGAATGTTCAACAAGGACTCCAAGCTGGTGGTGGACTTCATTGTGCAGCTGATTGGACAG
This sequence comes from Phalloptychus januarius, assembly GCA_902982915.1. NCBI lineage: Eukaryota > Metazoa > Chordata > Actinopteri > Cyprinodontiformes > Poeciliidae > Phalloptychus > Phalloptychus januarius. The sequence continues at coordinate 932,950 of CADWAE010000482.1, forward strand.
GTACGTCCAATCAGCTGCTCTCTCTTTAAACTTATTACTCATATAATGTTGCAGCGTTTTATACAGACCGGGGTTTGTGAGCTGCCTGAGGTGAATAATTGAATATTTTCCCCAGTTAATGGAGCCGGTCCATCTGCAGAACCTGATTAGAGGAGCAGCAAGCATGGAGATGGAAACCATATCTGCCAATTTGACCTTGAAATGGGCAAAATTGCATTAATGCTGAAGCATTTAGGGGAACTTTGTCAGGCAGTTGGAGATTTTAGTATCTATATTTATAGATATGAAGCTGCCTATGTGTATAGATATCTAGTTTACATCTAATTAGGGCTGAAACAATTAGTCGGATTTATTAATATAAAAAATAGAAAATTCACTGCAAAGTAAAGAAAGAAAAATAATTATAACCCATCTTCCCTCTGGTTCCAGTCCAAGAGGCGGTCCCAGGGTCTCTCCCTCGACACCATCTACCACTGCCTGAACCGGACCGTGCTCTACCAGCTCTGTCGACCCCACAAGACGGTGGCCCAGCAGGTGGCGCTGCTGGACGCCCTGCGGGTCCTGACCGTCAACCGCAATCTGGTGCTGGGGCCCGGAAACCACGACCAGGACTTTGTGGCCTGTCTGGCTCACTGCTTCATCTGCTTGCACAGCGGGAGGTACGGAAACCCACACCAGCAAAAAGTGTCAGGAGATTTTAAAAAATTTTTTTGGGTTGTTGTTTTGGGGAAAAAATTAGCAAAGAAATTGACATAACGACATTCTCTGATGTGTTTATGTCTGAATATGGAGCAAAGATCGCTGAACATATGCAGATTTATTTGAATAATGCTAAAGCAGCACCTTTCAAATATTTAAAGACGAAACACATTAGAATGACTAAATTTGATCCGAAACTCGTTTTTCTGTTCTAAAACCTGTTAAATTTAATAATGGCTTTTTATAACGTAAATAAAGAGGATTAGGGCCAGTCGGAGAAAAAAAAAAGAACTATTTTTTTTCATAATTCTGATATTAAATTCAGAATTAAAATTTCAGAATTCTGAATTTAAATACAAAATTCTGATTTTAAATTCAGAATTCTTAATTAAATTTTATAATTCTGAGATTAGAATTTTGACTTTAAATTGATCATTTTTACCTTTTTTTTCCTCAGAATTCTGGCCTTTTTCCCCAAATTAATTCTAACTTTGAATTCAGAATTTTGACGTCAAATTGAGAAATTTGACCTTTTCTTCCAGCTTTAACATCAGAATTCTGAGTATAAATGTATTTCCAGAGTAGTTCTGCAGTGAGGTTCCCCTCCTGTTTGTGTGTCTGCAGCAGCGTGGAGGGCTTCGGTCTGGAGGCGGAGGCCAGGATGACAACCTGGCACGTCATGATGCCGGCGGAGAACGAAACCGACTCGACGCACAGCCACGACGTCAGCGAGGGTGAGACCTGGAACCAATGGAGAGATTTCTACTTTTAAAAAGATCTAATGAAGGCGCACAAACTTTTTTGAGTTGATAAAACTTTCTTTCATGTTTCCGTCGCATTAGAAATAAAAATTGTTCCTCCTGTGCAGGACGACAGCTGCTGCTGAAGGCCGTGAACCGCGTCTGGACGGAGCTGATGCACAGCAAGCGGCAGATGCTGGAGGACATCTTCAAAGTGTCTCTGCCCTGCAACGACAGAGGACACGTGGACATCAGCACGGCCCGGCCCGCTCTGGAAGAACCGGCCCTGAAGAGCTGGCAGAACCACCTGGGTGAGAGAAAACACGACAAAAACCCGGCAGACAGAACACACTGCAAAAAACACAGAGTCCTACCCAAAGGTTTTGGTTTAGTTACGCTTGAAATAAGACAAAACCAACTTGTAAATAACCTCTGAGCTTGATATAGAAGCTTGTTTTAGTAAATAATTCCTTAATACAGCTGAAAAAAGCCAGATAAATTCACTAATAGCACAACATTTTCACCTTTTATAAGTGAAATAATCTGCCAATGGAGCTGGTGTTTTTTAAAAAAAGGGAAAAAAGAAGAGAGAGGAGAAGAAATGACAAAAGTGAATGGAGGAAGAAGGGACAGGGGAATTAAATAAGGAAGAAATGAAAGAAAAGAAAAAAAGGAGGGGAAGAAAAGAAGGAAGGAAAAAACAATGACAGGACAAAAGAAGGGATGTAAGGACAGATGGATAGACTTTGGAATATTAGAGAAGGTCTGTAGATTTTTAGGATGTATAAAGATTATAGTGACAGGAAAATAATTTGTGATCTTTTTAAAGCGACTGTAAATCATGACGGATTGTTATTTCATTATTACTTTTTCTTCTCAGCCCACGAGAAAAAGTGCATCAGTCGCGGCGAAGCTGCAGCGCCGGCGGCCCAGTCCAAGCTGTCGCGGGTCAGCAGCGGCTTCGGCCTGTCCAAGCTGACCGGAGTGCGGCGCAACAAGAAGGAGAACAGCCTGAACAAAAACAGTCCGTCTGCACAGGTAGCTCTAAAAAATACTAAAATAAACATGAGCAGATTTTCCTGAGCTGAACCCGGCTGCCGTTCTGACCAACAGGAAACGTTCCAGTGGATGTTCACCCACATCGCCGTCGTTAGGGACCTCGTCGCTATGCAGTACAAAGAGCATCAAGAGGTACCAGAAAATGTCCCTCTGAGCTTCCGTAGATCCATGTTTCAGCTGCATTCACAGCAACCTTTTAAAGTGCAGTTTGAATCTTTGACAAAACTTGAATTTCATTTATCTTAGTTTTATTTCTGGGATCCACATCATCAAAAAGCATTTACTGTAAAAATAATTACACACTTTAAATAATATTACAAAAACATATAATGTAATGAGACACTGCCCACACTGCAAAAACATGTTGGTACACTTTAAATAAAACCTTTCGGAAAATGAAAAATGATCCCAGAAGATATCATGATAAACGACAATATAGTTAATTTGAGATTATTTTCAAGTAATATAATGCTAATGACATAATAGTGGAAGAACAAATTCTCAAAGATCAATAAACTTTAGATTCGAATGAATATTTAACACTGGAACTGGAAGACATTTTAAATGTCCAAAATAAATAAACAAAACAAATAAAATGAATGAATTATGAAGTCTCTCTAAACAAAGTTATCCTTCAAAAAAACCTGAGGCCAAAACTCCAGACTGAAGACCAGTTTTTGACAGAGAGAAAAGTTATTGAGCTTTTTAATTGATTTGTTGTAATAGGCTTAATAATACAATAGCAAGTCATCATTAATAACAGCTATAAATGACATGTAACAGTGAATTTTAGTTTATTTTTATCTCCAGAGTTGTAAAAGGTGCCTGGATTATGTTTGAAAAGTTTCCATCCATCTCATGTGTCCGGCAGCGACAGCAGAACGCCCTGAAGTACGTGACGGAGGAGTGGGCGGCCATCGAGTACGAGCTGCTGCGCGAGCGCGGCCTCTGGGGGCCGCCCATCGGCTCCCACCTGGACAAGTTCACGCTGGAGATGACGGAGGGGCCGTGCCGCATGAGGAAGAAGATGGTCCGCAACGACATGTTCTATATCCACTACCCGTACATCCCAGAGACCGAGACCAGCACCAGCTCCGCTCAGGTATTCAGCTCCACGTCCAGAACAAAGATCAGTGATCAATACTGGTTACCAAAATTTCTGTCTTTTTTTCTTTAGTTTTGTTTTGTTTTCTTCATTTACAGTTTCAGCATCATTTCCAAAACAAGATACTGAGCAGAAACAATAACGACAAATAGAAAACCTCCACAAATTTTCACAGGATGCCCATATATAAATACTAATTCATTTTTTTAAAATTGTAACTTATGAGAGTCATAATATTAGCAGAATAAAGGCTAAAATGACGAGAAAAGAGTCTTTTTAGTGAGAATAGGCAGTTTTGGATATTTGTATAATCATTTCAAAGTCCTGCTAGTGATAATAGTTTGATGATGACTTTTTAAAAGATAAAGTATTTCTTTATTTATAAAACTGAAAGAATAACTTCAGAAGATGCTCAACATTCCTCATTTTAATTTATTTTTTAATATATTCTTTATTTTTGGAAACAGTAGGTGCATTTTCCCTATGCTAATAAAATAAAAATAAAAAAACGAGAATAAAGTCATAATATTTCGAGAATAGTCAGATTAGTTGTAGAGTCATAATATTATGAGAATAAAGTCATAATATTTTGAGTTCCCCCACTTTCTCCCATTGCTAACTAGAAACGACCAATCAGAGCCAGGAGGCGGGTCTTAGTGCTGTCAATCACAATCCGGAAATGTCCTCGATGCTAAGCCTCGTTAGCAAGGCCACTGATAACTGCGCATAAACAGTTTTGCTGTAAAGGCAAGTTATTTTTCTGTCCTTACATTTAGCAATAATTGAGCTTGATTGACAGCGTTAAGACCCGCCTCCTGGCGCTGATTGGTTATTTTTGGTTGGGAATGACCAGGAACAGCCCATCATGACATGGTGACAGTTTCAACAAATATATAAAAACATATTCTTTATAAAAATTACATATCGCAGCAATAAGGAACAAGAAGAGTTAAAATTTTTGTATTTAAAAATGCTAAAAAAAACTTTTTCTGTTTTAATGTTTTACATACATACATTGGATAATTTTTTTTTTCCAGTTTTTTACATATAGACAGAAATAAAAAGTGTTGCATCACTCAGCTTTATTACGACAGTCTCAACCTCGTTTTTGTGACCTTTCCAGCCCTTCTTCCCACCTCTGGTGCCCCTCTTCCCCTCAGCTCAGGTACCTCCTGCTCTCCCTGTCCAGATTAATTACCCACATATCAGTTTTTTGCCGCATGTTTTAAATCTGCAGCTGAAAATAAATACAGCATGGCTTTAGCTGGGCTGCCAATTCACTGATTCTGCCAGGATCTTCAAGTATTTACACGCCACGACTCTCACTTTCTGCACATTCTTGCATTGTTAAAATGCATAAGGTCTTAGTTTATGACATCGATGATGAATGTAACGACAATTATTGCTGCCAATCAACATTGCAAGGATTATTTTTGCCATTTTTCTGCAAAAACACAAAATTTCACCAAGTATTTCTGGTCCAATTCTAGTGCAAAATATCTTAACTCAAAACAAACTTACAAGTCACTTTTCAGGAAGACATAGGAGCTTGTTTTAGGTCAATATTTCCTTAATATGGATGCAAAAAATACTTTTTCCATTGGAAGATTATTTCACTTATATTAAGGGGACAATGTGTTGTTATAAGTGAAATAATCTGCCAGTGGAACAAGTATTTTTTCATCAGTATTAAGGAGTTATTGACTTAAAACAAGCTCCTATTTTTTGCTGAAAAGTTACTTTTTAGCTAGTTTTATTTGTGCTTGAAAGCAAAACTTGGTAAAATTTTGTGTTTCTGCAGTGGAACTAATAAATACAGTGGACTTTTGTTGTTTTAAGTTAAGAATTTGAATTTGTTCATGTTGATTAAAAAAGGATTAATTTATTTTATTTCACTTATAACACTTTCCCATAAGTGAAATAATCTACCAGTGGCTTTAGTAAAACAAGCCCCCGTTTGTTGCTGAAAAGTTACTTTTGAGTTTTCTCTTATTTCAAGTACACCAAGATGTTTACACTAGAAACTAGACAAAGATATTTGGTACTTTGACCAGAATTACTCCATGAAAACTTTAGACTGGTAAAACTCTGCAAAAACATAAAATCTTACCAAGTAATTTTGGTTTAGTTTCTAGTGCAAATGTCTTGGTCTGATTCAAATAAGACAAAATTAACTGGAAAGAAATTTTCATCGAGATATTAGAGCTTCTTTTAAGTCAATAATTCCTTTATATTAAATGAAAGAGATTATTTAACTTGTAACACGGGGAAATAATGAAGTTCACTTCATATTGAGGAATTGTTGACTGAAAACAAACTCCGACATCTTGCTGAAAAGTTATGTGTAAGTTAGTTTTGTCTTATTTTAACTGTACTGAGATGTTTGCACTAAAAAAACAGGAAAAATACTTGGAAATGTTTAGTTTTTGGAGTGAATATGTGGATCAGAATTACTTCCTAAAAACTTCAGAGATGGATAAATTAGTGCAGGAAGAGTTTTGATTTGTTCCTGCTCTAACCCCAAGTCTCTCCAGAACTGCAGGTTCCTCTAACCTGATGCGACCTTCATCTGCAGTGGATTAAGTCACCACTAACTCCTGCATGTATCTGATGTTTGCACCTTTAAGTATGAACTGCTCTCTGAGGTCTGATTGTCGTTCGCCTCCAGAAGCCGCCGCGGTACCGCCGGGCCATCAGCTACGACAGCAAGGAGTACTACATGCGGCTCCTGTCTGGAAACCCGGGGATGTACCAGCACTCCGTGGAGCACAGCGCGGAGGGAGAGACGGCGCAGCACGAGCCGGAGCACGGAGAGGACACCATCGCTAGGGTCAAAGGTGACAGCCAAGATTTAAAACAAGTGTTTCCTGTTCGACCGGTGACATGCAGTGAGGCGCAGACGAATCCAAACTCCTACATAGAAACTATACTTTAGATTTGATTTGACCTAATTAAAGCTCCTAATAATAGAGCTGCAAGAAAGATAAAATAGTTTTTATTTGAATGTTTTCTTTGCATGACTTCTCTCTTTATTGATTAAATTTGAAAATCATTTATGATCTTACCCAGTGTTGGGTAGTAACTAGTTACATTTATTCAATTACTTTTACACAAATAACTTTTTTAAATAAAAATGTACTTTTAGGAGTATTTTTTACTGTGTTGTACTTTTTACTTTTACTTGAGTAATTTTATTATAAAGTGTTTCTATTCTTACTTGAGTAAAATTTCTGGATTATTTTCCCACTGAATAAAAAACATATTTTAACCAAAAATTAGACAATTTTTAACAGTTTTTGTTGTTAGTTTTTTATTGAAAGAAACTGAATTGAAAAATTATGTTTTTCCTGATTACATTATTTTTTGTTCCTCATATGAATTATTGTCATTTTGGACCTTAACTGCCAAAATTTCCATTTAACTTTATATCTTGGCCCATCTGATTATGTAATTTTAAATATTAAATGATGGATGAAACATTTGATTAGTTCGCATATCTTTTAGTTTCTTATGTGCGTTTTACTTGTCCGTATCACCGCCTCTCAATGGGTTAGACTCACGTTTATGTTCTTTCTTTCTGCCCTCCAGGTCTGGTGAAGGCTCCTCTGAAGAGGTCTCGCTCCACGGCCGACGGCGCCGACGAGGACAACCAGGAGCAGCTTCAGGACCAGCTGCTAGAGTCTGGAGGTCCAGAAGAAGAGCAGAGGACCGACAACACGTCCCTGCTGCGCCTCCTGGAGGAGGGAGAGAAGGTGGGGGATAATATTTATGATCTGCTCTGCTATTGTGGTAGCAGAATTTCAGCGCTTCCCGTTTTTCTTTTTACAGGTTTGTGGAATAAAACCTTTTGCTGTTGTTGCAGCTTTGTTTATTTAAGGATCCCTGTTAGTCTCTGCCACAAGTCAAGTTTGTTTTATTTGTTCAAGGTGCTTCAAATAATAAAAACACAAAATGATTACGTTATAAAGAAAACACCGAACAGTCAACAATTGAACAGACATTACATTTTGATGAGTGCCATCGCTGAAATCATTACACATCCAGTTTGGTGTCAGTGTTTTATTTGCAGATTTCTGAAAGTTTGTTCCAGATTTGTGGTGCCTAGAAGCTGAAATACAATACAATAACATTGTATTGATTACAATAAATATTGTTTATAATAAATATTTTTTCTATAGCAATTAAATAATTCAAATATGTTATTTAAAATTATAAGTATGTTGTTTGTTAGAATAAAATCTTAATTTAACATTATAAAAAGATCAAAATGATTAAATCTAATTTCTTAAAGCTGATGTAACATTTATAATGTTTTTTTTTTTTTACATATTGGTTTAATCTGTTTATGAGACAGATAATCTAAAGAAAACACATCTGCGTTCCCGCAGTGTTAACTGGAAACAACCAATCAGAGCCAGAAGGCGGACCTTAGCGCTGTCAATCACTAGTCAGTGTGGCGCAGCAGATCATGTAGTGAATGCTAGGCCAGTTTCCCTCTGTACTTTCTTCCATTCTTTTTTAATTTACTTTCTTTCAATTCTTCCATCCTTTCTTCTCTTCCTTCCTTGTTTAATTTTTTTCGCAGCGTTTTTCTCTGAACTATCTCTTGTTCTCACCAGTTTCTTTCCTGAACCTTCCATCCTTCTTTCACCGATTAATCTTTTTTCCCCCTGAACAGATTTTTTTTATCTTGAGCTCACAGGTTTTATTTATGTGATCCGTTTCCTCTTCCTTTTCCTGCAGATCCAGCACATGTACCGCTGTGCCAGAGTGCAGGGCCTGGACACCAGCGAGGGTCTGCTGCTGTTCGGGAAGGAGCATTTCTACGTCATCGACGGCTACACCATGACCGTCTCCAGGGAGATCCGGGACATCGACACCCTGCCGCCCAAGTGAGCCGCCACCTCCTCTCCGACCTCTGACCCAGACTTTACTTCCTGACAGAGTGATGTCATCCCTCTGCAGCTTTTAGAATAAAATTATAGACATTTACAAACTTTTACCCAGACTTTCAATTATGAATTTATGGGAAATATTTCTTACATTTTTATTCTCCCTTTATTTTTTTGTGCTGTTTTTGTTGTGTAATTTCATCTAAATCCTTATGCACTGTTTTGTAAACCTGAATGTGTTTTGTGTCCAGTTTGCATGAGGCCATTATTCCCAGAGGGGCGCGGCAGGGACAGAGCCAGCTGAAGAGAACCTGCAGCATCTTTGCTTACGAAGACATCAAGGAGGTTCACAAGCGGCGCTACCTGCTGCAGGTCAGACCCGCCTTCACAGCACCAACTAAAACCCTCCACTCTGCAGAATTAGCTCAGACATTCAATGTTAGAGGGATAACTGGCATGTTCTAATTAATATGTTTTTGTTTTTGTACTTCAATACCGCTTCTATATTTTTATTAAGTGCCTAATAGACGTGGTGTTACTGGATCATAAACTGGGCTAAGATGCTAAAATTCAGAGGAGTTTGTGAAACGACATTACAGACATCAATATGCATCAGATATGTTGGTCAGTGCTGCAGTTTTTGTTGATCAATATCAAACCCAATAATATAGTATTTATTTTATTTTATTTACAGTGGATACACGAGAATGTTTCTTAAAATTTCACCATCAAAACAAAACTATCAATAACAAAAACACCAACAATAAATTGGTTTAAATTCACGAAAAGCCAAATGAAAGAAGAGCAAAAGTCCAAAGTGACTTTATTTCTCCATGTACTTCAAAAATGCGACGGTTTTTAAAGGTTTTTGTTAAATATGCTCAAATGTTGGAGGTAAAAGTTTTAGTGTTTTGTTTCTGTTTCTTTCTCTTCAGCCGATGGCGGTGGAGGTTTTCTCTGCCGATGGGAGGAACTACTTGTTGGCTTTCCAGAAGGGCGTTCGCAACAAAGTTTACCAAAGGTACAAAGTTCAAGTGTAGAGGAATAATTAACGCTTTTAAAGAGGTCAGCTAGATTGACTTCTCATAAAGGTCAACCTAGTTGACCCTTAGGAGAGAAACTGGGCCTCCTGCTTTATTGCAATAAGCAATAAATCAGTTAATCACATGATCAATTAAGATGAGCTCCATAATTTTCATTTGCATTATTTATTGTTTTTCTTTCTATGAAAAATTGGATGATAAAAGTCTTCAGACTTTATCATTAATTGTATTTGTTGTTTCTGTTGTTTTGTTTGTTTATTTTGGAAATTTAAAATGTCTTCCAGCTCCAGAGTTAAATGTTCATTAGAATTTAAAGTTTGTTGACATTTGAGAATGTGTTCTTACATTATTATGTTACTAATAACGTTGGCCTCAAAACAACATTATTGTTTATCGAGATAATATCTGGGACAATTGATTGTAAATAAATCATTTCTTGCAAATATTTCTACATTAGCTGCACAAAATCAGTTTTTATTTAAAAAAATATCACAAAAGCAATCATGAAATTCTGCAGACTGACCAATGTGAAATGATTTTAAGAACTGCATATCGAATGCAGAGATAATACTCTAACACTCATTGAAGGGGTTTTCCATATACGTTATATATCCAGAACCAACCGGCCCTTTGGTGATGGAAATGAGTTTTACTCCTGCTGAAGACGCTGAACAGCGTTTGGTTCTCTGCAGGTTCTTGGCTGTTGTGCCGTCGCTGGCTGACAGCTCAGAGTCGGTTTCAGGCCAGAGGCCCAACACCAGCGTCGAACAGGGGTAATTATTTCATAATAATTAGTTATTTCTGTTATTAAGGTCATTCTGCACATAAAAATAACCAGAAAGGAATTTATTAATGCATTTGTTTTTTTTAACGTAAATCATATTTTTTCACCTACTTTGTTCTCGTCAATAACATTTCCTCTTGAATCTGTTTCTCCATACAGATAACAATAATAATAATAATAATAATAATAAAGAATATCAGCCCTTTATTTCGGAGACACTGAGTTTTTCTCCTCGTCTCCTTCAGGTCTGGACTTCTGAGCACACTGGTTGGTGAGAAGTCAGTGACTCAGAGATGGGAGGTAAGAAGCTTTTATTTGAGAGTCTTGATGTCTGTATCGAAGCCTCCTGAGTGTGTGTGTGTGTGGGTGTGTATTCCAGCGAGGTGAGATCAGTAACTTCCAGTACCTGATGCACCTGAACACCCTGGCGGGACGCTCGTACAACGACCTGATGCAGTACCCGGTTTTCCCCTGGATCTTGGCCGACTTTGACGCGGAGGTGAGCGACGCGCTGCACTTTTAAAACCAGGTTTGTAAATTTGGGTCCGGGTTCAGTTTTTGTTGTTTGTTTACATTTGCAGGAGTTGGACCTGAACAACCCAAAGACGTTCCGAAACCTGGCCAAGCCGATGGGCGCCCAGACCGACGACCGGCTCACGCAGTACAAGAAGAGATACAAAGACTGGGAGGATCCCAATGGTGAGACAGCCCGACGTCTTCAGTTCACATTTTTTATGAAATCTGAGTTGTTTGTTTTTTTTGTGCACACTGCTAATTAAACTCAATCGCAGTCAGACTTGTATGCGAACAGTTTTCAGTTTTCATCCCCAAAGTGACTGGCAGACAACAGCGCATTGTTTACCAAAGCAATATTGTATGGATTCATTTTAAATTTGCTCAGCAATGAGTGACGACACTATTGTCACAAGATCATAACATGAAGGAAGCTGATGAAAAGAAACCAAAATTGATTGCAACGGCCTTTTGACTGCAGCTTCTGCAGAGACGTTTGTTAGGATGTGGAGTCAGAGCCAAGAGTGGGATTCTAATTTAATGCACTTCAGTGACACAGATTTCTTTCTTAGTTTCTAATCATAATTATCAGACATTGTTTACATCCTGATTTACCGCATCTGGTGCAAAATTACATTAAAGGCAGGGTGACCATTCAGACTGCAGACACTTTGAAAACAATCAGATATATAATCGATTTAGGTCACAAATCTGATCATATTTGGGTGAAATAGTGCAATTGGGTCGTTCACACTGCGGTGAAAAAGTCCGATTTTGGTCACATATTGGCAAAAAAATGGGGTTTGGGTTGCATTTGTCTTTTGTGTGAACGTGGCCAGTGAGCCGTCATCAGGTTGGAGTTAGCATCAACGAGCTAATATTTACATAAGCTCAGGAACTTTTATTATTCAGCAGTTTTCTCTGTTCTCTGGCAAATTTACATGAAACTAAACAAATCATGTAGGCATTTCCTGATGTTATTCGGATCTTGTCCTCTCTGTCCAGGTGAAACCCCAGCGTACCACTACGGGACCCACTACTCCTCCGCCATGATCGTTGCCTCGTATTTGGTCCGGATGGAGCCTTTCACGCAGATTTTCCTCAGACTCCAGGTTCGATCCTCACTTCCTGAGCTGATATTGATTATTAAAGCAGTCAATACAAAGCTCTGCCTGCCAAGAGGAATGACTAAACAGCTCTGAAGATTAGCATCATTTCCACAATTTTCCTGTTTGTGTCAGAAATTACACCTCAGCTGAGGCTTTAACTATCTTATTTAAAGGTGAGGCAGCATTTATTAATAAAAAACATATGTAGATGTTTTTTACACAATGCAGCTGTGTACTTTATGTTTACTACTAGAATGGTAACAATTATTCTAAAATATATTGGAAAAATTTAAACAAAATGTTAATAAAGGAGGACAGAAGAAATATTAGTAAATTTCACTTTTATTGAATTATTATTATACTGTTGGTTTCAAACAGATTTCTTTAAAATTAATAATATAAAAATGATCTTCTAAGCCAAACCAACGACTGGACGATAAATTGCCCCACTAATTATTGTGATAAACTCTAAAGTTGCTGTTTTAAGACCAATTTCTAGAAATGTATTGATTAAAGGCAGCTGACTCTAATTTTGTACAAAGCTCTTGGAATTGGAAGAGATTTTAAATGTTCAAAATAAACTATGAAAACGGAAAGAAAAACAACACACTGGTTTAGTTACTTATAGGGAAGCTATAAAAAACCCTCTAGATGTTGAGAAGGTTTGGGGACAAGGATGTAACCGCGCGTCTCTGTGACCTTCAGGGAGGTCACTTTGACCTTGCAGACAGGATGTTCCACAGCGTCCGGGAGGCGTGGCTCTCCGCCTCCAAACACAACATGGCCGACGTCAAGGAGCTGATCCCAGAGTTCTTCTACCTGCCCGAGTTCCTGCTGAACTCCAATAACTTTGATCTGGGTGGGTGACCAGAGACCATCCTCCCCGTCGGCTGCTTCCACGTCAGCTGGGAGAGGTTTCATTTATTCTGCCGTTTGTTGCTTCAGGTGCCAAGCAGAATGGCACCAAGCTGGGTGACGTCATCCTCCCACCGTGGGCCAAAGGTGACCCCCGGGAGTTCATCAGAGTCCACAGAGAGGTAGGAGAATCAGAGGGGCAGTAACAAGTAAAATCAAATTTTTTGAGCTTTACATCATGTTGTGATCGCCTCATCAAAAACAAACCTGGAGTGTAGCTTCGACTCTTTCATGCCTGTTTGAGAAATCCTTTAATCTCCTTGACAACTATTCCACTGTACAAAACGCCTGGTTTGACCTAGCTCCGCCTCCAAGGTGCAGCTCCTTCAGACTAGCCAGCAGCAATTAGCAAACATATGGTGGAACTGCGCAGTGAAACGCTGGTAAAAATGTTGTTGAAGTGTTAAGAGAGGAGCCATGTTGTAATGACTTTCTGAAATCAGAGGTTTTAAAGAGACAGTGGCCCAATTTGAAATCAGGACATACATTTTCTTTTAAGTCATATTTGCTATAAATAGCAGCTTTGTCATAACTGAAAGTGACATAGTTACTTGAGACGGCCCTATACATACATTTGTGTTTCTACTACTTCTACTAACTTTTAAAAAAAAAAAAACTAAACGATTTTTTTTAGCAGTAAGTTCATGTTTTTTGGTATCTGTAAATGACCCTTTTAAAAATCCTTCTGATTATTGGTTCATGCTGCACCGTTAGCGAGCAACTCAAGCAGAGCTCTTGCTGTACAATGGCTGCTGGAAAAGACAAGTGTTTAGTTGTTGACTTACTATCCAGAGACCACTTGCTGCTTTCTTGTTTGTTGCGCAGGAGGCTCCACTTCTGCTTTTCAAAGATGTACGATTATACAATTGTGCATCTGTTTGCAGCCATTTTTACATAAAGCCATTTTTATGCCATTTTACGTGGGGGCGGGGCCAACAGCAGCTTATTTGGATTTAAAGTGACAGAGGACCTAAAACAGCTCATTCAAGGCCAAACTAACCAGACTAAAACCTCTTTATCGAAGGATGATTTTGTGCAAATAATGTAATGAACATGTTTCTGTCAGTCCACAGACCAGTCCTAACATGTTCAGGGAAGCCTAATTAATACTTGTTGACGATTGAGATTTGTTTGTTTTGTTTTCCAGGCGCTGGAGTGCGACTACGTCTCCGCTCACCTCCATGAATGGATCGACCTGATCTTTGGCTACAAGCAGCAGGGGCCGCCGGCCGTGGAGGCCGTCAACGTCTTCCACCACCTGTTCTACGAGGGACAGGTGGACATCTACAACATCAACGACCCGCTGAAGGAGACGGCCACCATCGGCTTCATCAACAATTTCGGACAAATCCCCAAGCAGGTCAGAAACTCTGAAATCTGACTCTGCTTTGGTTTGGGGAGCAGAAATCTCCTGACTGATTTTTCTTTTTCTTTCAGCTGTTTAAGAAACCGCATCCTCCCAAGCGCGTTCGCAGTAAAACCAACGGTGACCTGGCAGCCGTTCCTCCGAACGCCAACAACGACAAGATCTTTTTCCATCACCTGGATAACCTCCGACCTTCTCTAGCTCCTGTCAAAGGTTATCATAACAAACACATCAAATCTGCTTTAATATTTCCACAAACTTTAAATTCTAGTCAGCATTTATCACTGGATCTGGGAGACATTTTAAATATCCAAAATAAATCAACAAAACAACTGAAGCAACAAATAAAATAAATCATAAAGTCTCTAAACAATTACCCTTGAATAAAAGGCCTAATTGGGACCAAAACACCAACTGAGGACTTTTATCACCCAGTTTTTGGTAGGAAAACATAAAACACTGAATCATACAAGTAGAAATGATTGTACTTGTTTTATTTTATCATGCGATTAATTGATTTATTGTTTATTGCGACGGGCCTACTTCCATCCTAAAAAAAACACAGAAATAAACAAAATTAATTTATAAATCTAAATTTTGCCTTTTGAGGGATTAAAAGTATGCAAATATTCATTTTCTTACTATTTTTCAGTAATTAATTCATTCTGTTTGTAACTTGTTGTTTTTGTAAGAAGCTGATTTTTGCTTAGCTTCATTGTTTGGGTTTAAACACATTTAAATGTGGTAAAAAACCAGATTTTATGTTCCTCTGGTCCAGAGCTGAAGGAGCCCGTCGGGCAGATCGTTTGCACTGACAAAGGTATCCTGGCTGTGGAGCAAAACAAAGTTCTGGTTCCACCGACCTGGAGCAAAACGTTCGCCTGGGGCTACGCCGACCTCAGCTGCCGCTTGGCCAACTACGAGTCCGACAAGGTCAGAGGCTTCTAATACCCTCACAAATTTACAGAGTTTAATTTATCGTCATCCGTTCATAAGTTATCATCTTTAAAGGATCAACGCACAGCTTCAGTTATTACAGTTAGAAACTAGAAATCTGTCTAATGATGGATCCGACGCAAAAAAAATATATATCACCAAAATGTTTGACTAGTGTGCTTGAAATAAGTCACAACTAACTTAAAAGTAACTTTCCAGAAAGACATAGGAACTTGTTTTTACTAAATAATTCCTTTATATTGCTGAAAGTAATGCTAGTTCCACTCTCAGGTTATCTCACTTAGAACAAGACATTTTTCCAGGTGAAATTGTATTTTTTAAAACAAAATTAAGGAATTATTGGCTTAAAACAAGCTTCTATATTTTGCAGAAAAGTTCCTTGTAAGTTAGTTTTGTCTTAAGATATTTGCACTAGAAACTGGACCAGAACTCCTTGGTGATACTTTGAGTTTTTGCAGTGTGTGTGAACATCCAGGTGAACGTTAAGAAAACACAGCCGGTTGCTGTGTTGAGGATAAATGTCGATGCTCTGACCCGTTTCAGGCCCTGGTGGTGTACGAGTGTCTGTCAGAGTGGGGCCAGATCCTCGGCGCCATCTGCCCCAACCCAAAGCTGGTCATCACCGGGGGGACGAGCACGGCCATCTGCGTGTGGGAGACGGGAAGCTCCAAGGAGAAGGCCAAGTCTCTGATGCTCAAACAGGTGAAGCTGCACACGCTCAGCCTGAAGTGATGTGATTGGTGGATGGGTGGGGAACTGGGTGAGAGCGTCTGCGGTGGCTGGCGGGCGGCGGTGCCAGAACCGCCGCGGTGGCCAACAGGCCGGGGCGGCCAACAGGCCGGGGCGGCGCTGAGCTGCAGGGGCCGTTCCAGGCTGCTTGCAGCTTTAGCCTTTATTATTTATTTATAAATTCAAAGTTAAAAATAAAAGAGGGACATCCCACCTGACATAAGACGGCTGCTATTGGAACTAGCGCCCCCTTTATTTCTGGAGTGCAAATAAAGGGGCAATAAAGGCAAAAAATAAATGAAATAACTCGTATTTGGGTGGCTTTAGACGATATCTCTGATTCATGGAGTTGCCTCGGTCAGTGAGGTGAAGTTTGGTCAGAACAAACCGTTTCTCTTTCTGTTTCAGGCTTTACTCGGCCACACGGACGCCGTGACGTGTCTGACCGCGTCGTCGGCGTACCGCATCGTGGTCAGCGGCTCCCGGGATCGGACCTGCATCATCTGGGACCTGAACAAGCTCTCCTTCGTCACGCAGCTGCGTGGACACCGCGCGCCCGTCTCCGCTCTGTGCATCAACGAGCTGACGGTGAGTCACTTCCTCACTGCATAACCCTTCAATTTCATTCAGGTCAGGGGTGTCCAAAGTGCGGCGTGTGGGCCATTTGTGGGCCATTAAGCTTAATGTAGCAAGCATTTTGAAAGAAAGTGACCCAAATCTTGTTTTCATAAGTGGAATAAATTTAGATCGAGTCCAAAACAATTTGAAAATTATCATGAACGCAAACACACAAAATCCTTTTTACTAAAATATCAGTAATAACAAAAATCTAAATAAAATTGGAATCATTATTTGCTTGATTCTTGTTTTATTTTCTTGACCTTTTCGGTGTTTTCACCTGGACATTCAAACTTCTACATTTTGTAATAAAGTGCAATCAAACATTTCCCTAAATGTTGAAAATGTTGAAATTGTTGAAACCAAATATTTTTATACACCTAATAAGAAGAGATAAATTGTTTCTCACTGTCTGAATTTAAACTTGACCAGGTAGAAGCCAGAAAACCTTTCTTAGAACTTTTTTGGTAACTTTTTTATAAGCATTTAATTTGAGCAGGAAGATAATTTACAAGATTTGTTTGGATTGTTTCAACGTAACCAAATTTATTATCCCTAATCTTTCCAATGACTTATTGACCCGTTAAGGTCGGCTTTTTTTTATATTTAAAGTTATTGAAATTGGAAAGTTTGTTTTTAAATTGATTTGTTGACAGACCAATCAGGTGCATTGAATTTGTGTAAAAAGACAAATTATGTTCTATTCTAGTTTATATAGCTAAATAGATGGATAGAAATCTAGTTAGCTAGCTGATTATAGATACCTAGCTAGATGAATAGCTAGCTAGGTGTACAGCTATCTATGTAGCCATCTAAATATCTAGACTTTATGAATCCCTTAGGGATTTTCCCTCAGGGAAATTGTCTTAAAAGTGTAAAGAATTACATTAAACACTTTTAACAATTTTTACCTTCTCCCGTCCTGCTGTGATAAAGTTGGTGTGAATAAACCGTCGGCTCTTTGCAGGGCGACATCGTCTCCTGCGCAGGAACCTACATCCACGTGTGGAGCATCAACGGCAGCCCCATCGCCAGCGCCAACACCTTCACCGGCCGCAGCCAGCAGATCCTCTGCTGCTGCGTGTCCGAGATGAACGAGTGGGACACGCAGAACGTCATCGTCACCGGACACTCCGACGGAGTCGTCAGGGTAACCAGACCACATCCTTCTGAACTCAGGTTTGCCATCTTTTCAGGAACTTTTACCTTTAACCTTCCGGGATTGTGGTGAAAAATGTCTTGTAGTTTTGGAGAATGGAGTTCCTACAAGTCCCAGAAACCCCTGCACCGGAGCCAGTGGAGCCCGACGTGTCCGACTGCTGCGCAGATGAGAAGATTGGTGAGTTTTGTTTTACATTTTTCTACGAAGCCACGGCTAACGCTGAATAAATAAGTTTATGACAGTAATATGACAAAATGCAAGGAAACTATGAGCCTAAACGTTGTTGTTCTCTCAGAGGGCGGCGAGAGTCACAATGGTGACGATGACAGCAGCGAGTCTGAAGGAGAGGAACCGGCGGCGCCACGCAACCCTTCGACCGGCGGAGGCAGCAGCAGCCAGCCGGGCAGCGCGGTCCACCGGCCCAGAGGTTCGCAGCCCGCATCTCTGCAGAGCTTTCTCAGTACGACTGAAACGAGTCTTCAGATTAGTCACAGTCGATTGTGACTGGACAGTTTTACCCATGTTCACAGTGTCTAAAACCCCACAGAGGTCCAACAGAATCAGCACTTGATTTACTTTTTTTTTTAGGCAGACCTGTGAATTGTAAATGGGCTGAACTTATCCAATCATTTTTACCACTCAAAACGCTTTACACTGTAGTCACATTCACAAACACACACACACACACACACCCAGTAGGGGGTTCAGTGCTTTGCCCAGTGGCACATCGACATGTGAGAGGAAGAAACTGAAATCGAACCTACAACCTTCCCATCACAAGACCATTACTCTGCCCACAGAGTCACAGAGAAGACGCTGTTGCAGTAATCAATGAACACATGGATGAGTTTCTGTGATGCTCAGACGTTACTGCTTTACTCCTGGAAATGTTCTTCAGGTGATAGGAGGCCGACTTTGCAACTGTCTTTATGTGGCTCTGAAGGTTCATTTCTGATCTAAATGACTGAGTTAGCTCTGATTCTGTCTGTATTTACTGTAACTCCGTCTCTGCTCCGTTCAGGTCCGTCATCTCGAGCCGGAGCGTCGTGGTCGATGGACAGCGGCTCTGACGACTCTCACCGCTGGTCAGACACGCTCAGCATCGACGAGAAGGACGGCTTCGTGTTTGTCAACTACTCCGAGGGCCAAACCAAGGGCCCCCTGCCTCCGTCGGCTCACCAGGCCCAGGCGTCCCTCCCTCAGCCTGTCCATCCGCCGGCCCCCGAGCCGCGGACCTACAACCAGCTCAAAGCAGGTGGGTGACATTTTCCTGACCCGTTTTCCAGCATAAAGACGATTCGCTGAGCGTGTTTGGCGTTTGTGTGGCTGCAGGATACAGATGGGAGCGTCAGCTGGTCTTCCGGAGCAAACTCACCATGCACACAGCGTTCGACCGCAAGGACAACGCCCAACCAGCCGAGATCACCTCCCTCTCCATCTCCAAGTAAGACATTTTATTTCTGTAAATAAGTTCGTAACTTTATTAAAGAGCAACAAAAAAAACAATCAACAAAACGTGTTCAGACTAATGAGCCAACATAATGAATTTAATTTGCGTCGGCTCCTGCTTCGTCTGCAGGGATCACAGTAAGATCCTGGTTGGAGACGGGCGCGGCCGAGTGTTCAGCTGGTCGGTGAGCGACCAGCCCGGCCGCTCGGCGGCTGACCACTGGGTGAAGGACGAGGTGGTGGACAGCTGCTCCGGCTGCACCGTCCGCTTCTCCCTGACGGAGCGACGCCACCACTGCAGGAACTGCGGGCAGCTCTTCTGTCAGCGGTAAGAACCTGAAACCGATCAGAGGTTCCCCTGCCAATCAATCGATCGATGACTAAAGCAATCAAAACCCTGAACGCTAACATGCACTGACTATATGGTGGTTATATGTGCATGTTTTTTTTTGTTTTTTTTTCCCCACTTTATTTTTGTTAACATTTTTAGAGTAGACTCACAGAAGAAAGTAAAATAAAACATAGAAATGATAATAAGCAGAAAATACAGAACAACCAAAAACAAAATAAAAACAACACACTAAGGGGGGTTCTTAACTGAATAGCACAAAATACAAGGGGACGGCATATCCTAATTTAGTCTTGTAACGTTGATGTGGCGTTTGTCCATTTTTCCCATTTGTCTTGGCATTGCTCTTCTTGTGTCCTCAGTCTGTGTGTTAGAATCTCCATCTCAAATAGTGAGTTCACCGTTTGTGTCCGTTCCTCAATGGTGGGAGGCTCAGATTGACGCCACTTCCTGGTTATTATTATTTTGGCTGCTACCAACAGAATTTTGAACAAGTAACAATCTTCATTAAGTACAACTTTTTCCAAAAGACCTAGATATAGAACTTGACTGGTCCTAGGTATTGACTATCCCAGTATTGTTACAATCTCTTTGTGTATTTTGTCCCAGAACTGTGTAATCCTGGGACAAAGCCTATATGTGCCTGTTTATATAAACTTAACTGATTTAATATTGTAGATAATGTAAATAACATACTCATGTTTGTTGGATCTGACTGACAAATATTTAGTGACAAAGTGGATTTTAATTGTCGTCTTTTCTGAGTTGCTTTTAAAAATGTGTGAAAATGTTCACTAAAACTGTCACAATGAGAAATAATTAAATTAGTTATGAATCAAAAAGGGATCAATAATGTCCATTTTCAGCATGTATCATTTTTCTATTTCTTTCTTTCTACCAAAAACTGGATGATAAAAATCTTCAGTCTGGTGCTTTGGACTCAACTATTTTATTTGCTGTTTCTGTTTTGTTTATTTTGAATATTTAAAATATCTTCCAGTTCCAATGTTAAAAGCTCATTAGAATTTAAAGTTTATTGATCTTTCAGAATGAAATGTTCTTGAATTATTACCGTTATATTACTGAAAAATATTATAACTTATCACAATAACTTCAGAGACAGGCCTAAACATTAACCTGCATCTATTGTAGCACCTCTGGTGTTCCTCAGGGCTCTATATTTAGTCCTTTATTTTCTCTTTACATGATGTATTAGGTTTTGTTTATAAATCCTCTGGTTTGTAGAAATTCCAAGTGGAACTTTTTACTTCAGAATCTGATTTGTTAACATATTATCGGCTTGTTTTGCAGGTGTAGTCGCTTCCAGTCGGAAATTAAAAGGCTGAAGATTTCATCTCCGGTGCGAGTTTGTCAGAACTGCTACTACAACCTTCAGCACGAGCGAAGCGTCGACGACGGTGGCGCCAAAAACTGATAGGTTAGCAAACCGCCTGGATCCCTCCATCTGCCCTCCGGGTGACCCGAAACCTCCCACAATCCCAATCCTGTCAAACGTCAGAATGTTTGATTTGCACGGAGATCTGAACCGGATCGAAAGGAAAATGTGGGAAAGAAACTCAGCCATCACTTTAACCACATGCACTCATCATCCGGAGGGGAAAAAATAGCCAAGCAGCTAATCTGAATCAATCCCCCGCCATTTTCGAAGATACTCCTCCTCCTCTTCCTCCTTTTGTCACCATTAAAATAAAAAAAAAGACTTGTTCATAATGTAAATACGTAACCACGGCCTTTTTAACTCTGCAAACACAACAAAATGAAGGTCATCTAGAAAAACAACAGCTTGCTTGTAACTTAGCGATGTGACTAACCACTCCTTGCTTTAAACAAAACTACAGATTGTGTGTAACCTGCGTCACAAGCCACAGCGAGTACAGAAGACGTACGGAGGGATATGAATGTCAAAACTTTATGGGTGGAGTTATGCAAAAATCACCTTTTTTTTTATATATAAGTAAATATAAATAATTTCCAGATCACGTTGTTGTTTACAAAAAGTGAGCTCCATCATAGAATCGCCATTTTTTTGCCAAATAGTTTGGTTTTGTCAGCCTGTCACCTGCTCTGTCCGTCATCGTTTTCCATTTGGAGGCTGTTTTATTTTTTTATCATGGTTGCTGCTGCGCTCTGAAGACTGGATCAGTTCAGATTTCTAAACATATCAGTTTTATTCTCTTTGTTTTTACGAGTTCATCCAAAAAGGCAGAGATTTGTTTTAAAATGTGAATTTATTCTCCAACATCCATATTACAGTTCTAACCCTAAAGTAGCTTTTTAGATGCATACAGAAAAGGGACATCTTTATTTTTACATCTCTCTACAAATCTGTTTTTAATTCCTCTAGCTGCAGCCTAATTTAAGAGCTGATCCTCATTATCCCTCAAGAACATCCGTTGTATTTAAAAAGTTGGGCTCAAACAGCCAAACTGGGTTAAAAATGCATTTTTAAAAGTCACTTTATGATTTTGTGTTTGATTTCTGTGGTGAAATGTTGCCCAGCAGAGATGGTGTGGAGGATTTTAAAGGGACAATAAATGCAGCTAGTGTTTTCTATACAGCCAAAGCTTTTATTTCAGCTCAACGTCACCAAAAACATGGAAAGTTGCAGCATTTTGACATATTTCCTTAACGAAGGCGCCATATTTATTCCTCTGTTTGTCCAGTTTTTAATCTCCTCAAACTTAAAAGGACAAAATTTGATGAATTCACAGCTTAGATAAAGTTGTTCAACTTGTTAATATTCTATTTAATCCTCTTTATTGTAAAATTTGATTGGCTTATATGCAGATGACAAACTTGTATTTTTCTGTCGGGTCAAATAAAAAGTTTAGCCAAAAACGAGTCAATCTAAAAGCCCAGAACTTGCTTTAGGGTGTATTTCCTATATAGTTTGTACACCCCATATACACAGATGTATACGAAGTACAAATATCTTGGGATCCCTCAGAATTATCGTAAGAGTTTTGCTCATCCTGCCCACAACGCCAATATTTGATAAGCAAAAGTAGAACGGAATATTATAATATCTAAGAGAGTCTTTATGCTTTTCTATTAACTCTGGCCAAAAATAATAAAAAACTGAATGGTGTTTTTAAATATAAAGGTCATAAAAAAAACTTCATGATGGTTTTTCTGTACAATTTCATCCACTGTATGCATTGGATTTACAGAATTACACTAGTTTTTCTGTCAGTTGCCATCAGCTAAGTGCTTTTCCCCACATTTTATATAAACTAAAGAATTGCTTCATTTAAAATTTTAACAAATTCATCTTGTAGAAATTAATTTATAAAAATATCTCCTTTTTGTTTTTTTCCAAATGGTTTTGAAAAATAATTTTGTTGTGGTAGCCCAGTGGCTACAAACTTTAAACTTGTGGCCAAAACTGACAAATTTAAATTACAGGCTGCGCACGGAATCCGTTGAACTGTAAATGAAAAATTAAGTTTGTTGTGATTTTTTTTTATTCTGTAAATCTATTAAATATCCAAAAAAAATTGATTTAGCATTATTGCATAATTTAAAAAAAAAAAAAGAAAAACATTTTTGAATTTATGATGATAAAAACATCAGTTGCTTTTACCATTTTTGATTTGTAGTCAGGGGCCAAACAAAATCATTTCAAGGCCCACAAATGCCCCATGGACCACGCTTTGGACACCCCTAGACAAAAGGCAGTTTTTTGGAGCATAAAGATGACTGCCTATTAATCTAAATCTAAAACAGTCTTGTCCAGTTTTCCATTTCTTCAGCGGTTCTAGTAAATTAAATTCAATAATTGCAAAGTTTCAAGTCAAGAACTATCTCCAACTATTTTATCATTTTTTATTCCTTTTCTTTTCCCTTTTCTCCCGTATTCCTCCCTTTATTCCAGCGCTGCTTCATTTGAAGAACTTTTATCCTTTTACTTTCCACCAGGCTTCGTTTCGGTCCTAAACACACACACCCCTGCACACATACACACACACTCCTGCTAGCTTTCATCGTTTCCGTACTGTAACTGAGTGCAATCATCATCACCGTCTCGCAGAAGAGGCCGAACTTCTTTGCACCTTGTAGGAAAACAAAGCAAAGAGGAATCATGAGTTTTCACTGACGCAGGTTTACGTTGTCATTTCAGCAGAGAGGTGCATTTCACTGCAGATTAATGAACTGTACAGAGTATTTATGCAATTATAACTGGTTTTAGATTTTTTTTTTAATGATTTCAGCAAGTTTTGTTACTTGTTGCATGTTTTATTAACACAGCTGACTTTCTGTGTCAGTGTATTATTGTACATGTTAGATTTTTTTTTCTGCTGGATTTCTGCTTTTGTTTTTATGTCTGAGGCATCGTCTGATGAGCGGCCGGCTTATCCTGTTCCCAGCGTCGGGTGGACTTTTGTACTCTTTACGGAAAAAACTTCGAGCTAATTGCGAAACGAGGAAGGAAAAAAAAACTGAAAAAAATCCTGGATTATTTTGTGGTCTTGTATTAGACTGCGTTACTACAGTATCTGGTGTGCAATCTGTGATAGCTGAATGTTCCTTGTATCTTTGTGTTCACTACATCCTACGAGAGAAAATAAAAAATAGTAGAATAACACCCACGTCAATGTCGACGGAGCAAAATGGTTCAATAAGGCAATAGAGCTGGTACTTATTCTTTTTCATTTCAGTTCAATAAATAATTGCTGTTTACCACCAAAGACTGTCGTCTCTGATTTGGTGAATATCTGCAGGTCTGTTTTGAAACCTGAAATTAATACATTCAGAAAACATGTATGTAAAACAGCAGTGACCGCCTCTGAGGTCACTGCTGGGTCTGGTTTTATTGTTTGCTCCTCATCCATATGTAAAAAAAATATGCAAAAGAATTCTTCAACTTCTCTACTGCTAAAGCTTTTTGGAGTAAAATAGCTATTAGTTTTAGCTGTTGCATTTGAAATGTAAGTTTACTTGACTAAAAATGCTAAATGAATTGTTTAATTTCTAAAGGGAAATCTAATAAATGTAAAACTTACATTTTTTGCTTTTGCATATTCAATTTATGTATTTCTCAAGGACATTTCTTTTAAGTTTCCTTTTTTTTTTGGGTAATTTCTTTTGCAGATGATTTTTCTAATTTATCAGTTGCAATTTCTGCAAAAGTTTAATAAAGTTTATATCTTCAGCTTTTAACACAAACTTCAGCAGGTGTTCCCTGTTTTTGTAAGCATTTTCAGTTCAGACTGAGGTTATTTTGCATATCATAGATATTTGATCTTTTTTAATCGTAACAGTTTTGCTACTTTTGCTGATCTACTTGCATGTCCAGTTATACTTTTCTGAACTTTCTTCTGATTTATTAGGATTAAACAACTGTTTTAAAATTAAAACTGGTGTGAAATATTTGACAAAATATTCCATTTTTGTCAAAGAAATTTGGTAAAAATCAACTATGCCACATTTTGCCGTTTTGTGCTGCTTTTATTTTGAAAATATTAATGAAAGTTAAAGGTCAAAAGGTTAATCAGACCCCGCGTCCACGCAACAACTATTTTTAACATTTTTCTGTGTACATTGTACCTTTGGCTCAGAAACGTCATTATCATGACATTGTGGGGTAAATTAATTTAAATCAAACTGATTTGTTGGATTTGACGTTGGCGGTCCTGAGCAGAGCAGGTTTTCTGTGAGTTTTCAGGTTATAATCGATGCAAAATGTGTGTTTGTGTGTTAATTCTGCCCTCACTGTTACTGCAGAGAGAAGCCGAGCAGGTTAACCCAGTATGAACTGAACCGAGGGTGACGCCGCAGCGGAGCAGAATAAAGTAAAATATAATTATTCAGACTCACACCGGAAGTGAAGTTCAAAATAAAACCAAATGTGACCCCATTTGCGCAGTTATGAATTACATCTGAAAACGAAGTAAATGATGAGCGAAAGTACACATAATGTTTGGTATTTTAAGTTTTCTTGACCATAAAAAATTATTTAGCTGCAGATCATAATTTAAGTTCCAAAGTGTACAGCTTTAACAAGAGAAGAATCAATTTATGGTGGATAAATTATAAATGGGGTTATCAAAAGAAATATGTCAGACAAATATGTTATTATGGTGCACTGAAATACCTTTCATTCGTTTACAAGGACATGTGACTTTTTTATTAGTTGATATGTAGAATAGAAAATAGGGCAGGAAAAAACTGCCCCCCAAAAATCTGAAATTTTGACACAATCTGTAAAATTTTCTATAAAAAACTTTTAGAAAATGTTTGACTTTTGAAACTCAGAAATTTCTTTTTTTCAATAATTTTTTTTTTATTTCTAACGTTTTTAGTAATTAGTCTTTTTAAAGTTCAACTTTTTGAGATCAAGATCCGTTGAATTTTCTTGAAAATTTCTGAAGTTTCTTATCACAAAACTTAATTTTTATCTAAAACTGCAAATTTTCAACTTTTGGAGCTCAGAAGTTTCCTTATTTTTCTAGAAATGTTCTGAAACGTATCAAAAAATCCTTAATTTTTTTTACTTTTGGAGCTCATAAATTTCCTTGTAATTAAAAAAACATTCTGAAATTATTTTCCAAATTTTGCTTTGCAATTTTCAACTTCTGGAGCTCGGAAATTTTCTTTTCTTTTTTCTTTCTTTTTTTGTCTTTTGTACAAACACGCCGTATAATAGTTAAATGAACAGGTAAGTAAATAGATAAAGTAAAAAAAACACAAAAACAAAGTTATTCCTTTAGACTTTTGAGGGAAAATAAAATAAAATCACGGGCCTGAGAAAAGCTTTTATTTTTGAAAGCCTTCGCCGGAAGTGATCTCCATGATTTCTCGTGCTTCGCAGCAGTAAAAAGGCAAAGCAGGGACTGCGGTGGTAAACAAACAGGTAAAGCAGCCGTGACTCGTCCCGCGGAGCTGCCTGGTCGGCACCGGTTGACTTTCAGGAAACTTGACCTTCTTCTCGGGCCGCCTCTGAGGTCGAACCGGTTCTAAAATCCCAGACTTCGGCCGTTAAAACTCCAAGGCTCGTCCCCGGTCCTCTGCCTCTCTCCCCGCCCTCCCTGCCCTCGGAGTCGGCTTATGTGACACATTAACGTCCCGGGGGCGAGACGAGCGAAACATGACGGAGCTGAGGAAGCGAGGCGCCGGCGGAGGAGACCTGGAGACCGCCGAGAACATCAGCGACAAGGTAAGAAGCACCTTCCGGGCGGAAGGAGACGCCGGTGTCACCGCGGATCCTCGTCCTGGAAACCAGTCCGGCTGGTTGTTGCTGGACAGCGGGTTAGCCAGGCTGGTTAGCAGTCCGGTTAATCCAGCTACAGCCGCAGCTCGGTCACGGAAACGGTTCCGACTGGGAGCAGTTCGGCTTGAGGTGAGACCTGCACCTGTTTATCACAGCTGAGTCTCCATGAGCCGGACTGGTCAATGTCAGGCTGCTGCTGATAAATGTGTCATCCTAAAGTTTCTGTCTGGATTAGACACGAAACGATTTAAAGCACTAATAAACATTGACTTTGTTGTCTCTAAGTGACTTTGTAACTAATTTAAGTAAACCCTGCTAAATATTTTATACAGAAATACAGAAAATGCCAACTAGAAATAATTACTCCACTATCATTTTGGCGCCCCTTTTAGCATGGCGCCCCTATGCTTCACATATATCCAACTTCTGCCCCTTAGGCGGTGTGCTTAGGGGCATCGTCCTTTTAGGAGATCTGTTTGAGTCACAAACACCAGAAAATACCAACTACAAATAATTATTCCACCATCTTTTCAGCAACAAGAACAGGCTAAGCTCACTGTTGATTTATATTGTCGAATGTATTAAAAAGGCATGCCCACGTCTGCATTTTAGGAAAGATCACTGGATGTTTGTTGTCCTTTTCACTATTAAAATAAACTAAATTCAAAACAGAGTCCTGGATGAATACTTTGTGTTGCACCTCATATTTCTTGTTGTAAGATGTTAAATTGTCTCTTTGTTTTGGAAGGCATCAAAGAGAATTGCATCCTAATATTGTTTTTTTTTTTTATATATGTATCAACTGCCTGGTAAAAAGAAACCGAAGCCATTCTTGAATTATTCTGAGAGCCACAAATGGCCCCCGGGCCACGCTTTAGACACCCTGGTTTATAAAAGTCATTCTCAGCAGCTCTGTTGCCATTAGAAATATTCACAAAACTTGCACAATTACGTGGTGACAGAAGTTACCACATAAAATCAGCTGCTTTAATAATAGGCCTCTCATGATTATACATTTTCCTGGTTGATAAATTGTCCCATAAATTATTGCAATAAACATTAATATTCTCATTTTGAGACAATTTATAACTTGAATAATAATAATAATGGCATATTAATACACATTCTCAAAGATAAAAATAAACTTTAATTTCTAAGAAAAATGCTAAATCCTGCAATTGGAAATTTTTTAGCCTTATTTAGTTCGTTGTGCGATTAATTGATTTAGTTTATTGCGACTGACCTACTTCATAGGTTTTGTGACTCCTCCTCCTTTAATTACAGTAAAACTCGTATTTCAACTTCTGCAGCATCTGATTGCTTAGCTGCGATGCCTGCAGCAGTGTCAGGACTTGCTCTGACTGGGCTTTGTGGTGCAGCTCAAGGTGTTTAAGTTATTACCTTTTCTTGTGAAAGAGCTGCTGAGCAGAGGAAAGGAATGGTGCGACTGGGTGAAAATGAACGCGATGGTCTTAATGTGTCTGGGAGCAAAGCTGTTGCTGTTTCTCACTGCTATGACTCAGCTCGGCTCGGCTCGACTCGGCTTGTTTTTGGGGCGTTAGACGACCGCTTCGCTTCGCTTCACACCCTGTAGATAAACCCCAAACTGAAGAAACGACTGGGACATCTGCTGCAGACTTTACATGACAGCTGACCTTGGTGGGGTTTCTGCAGACCGGCTGGTTGCTCCTTCAGTTTAACGTTTTCTAATATTTCTGCAGTTTTCACAGGCTCTGCTTCAGAAACCTTTGTTTAATTTGCCTGAAGTTGGGAGTGTTTATTTTTCCAAGATGGAAATACCAGACAACAAATAAGAAAAGTGATTTATAAAATCTGGATTTGTGTGCATAAATTTAAATTCTTTGTGAATTTCTTTTGGAAAGCACATGGACTTTCTGTAGCTGCTAACGAGCCGGATGTTTGAGTATCTGGTTCAAACCTTTTTTTTATATATAAAACTGAGATCAGGGCTCTCTGTCAAGTGTAAGACAAAGTTATTTATAGAAATTAAGAACAGACATTTAACCACTAGAGATGCACACAACCAAGTTAATCAAGTAAAGGGACTGATGAGGCAAATAATTATTAAAATGAAGAGAAATTTAAAATGAGAAAAGTCAACAGAGTTGGGTAGTAACTAGTTACATTCACTCAGTTACATTTACTTGAGTAACTTTTTTGAAAAATGTACTTTTAGGAGTATTTTTACTATGTTGTACTTCTTACTTTTACTTGAGTAATTTTTATTTTGAAGTATCTTTACTCTTATTTGAGTAAAATTTCTGGATTTTTACTCACTCAATGAAAAACAAACATGTTTTAGCCCAAATTTCACCAGACTCAGACTCACACCTGCAGTTTCTGTTAAAGTTTCAGAAGTTTTTCTAATGAAAGAAATCGATTTAAAAATCCATATATTTTGCCTGATTTTATTATTGTCTTAATATTCATGAAAAAGCAGTACTTCCACTGGCAGAATATTTCACTGAAAATGTCTTGTTGCATGTTTTTCTACATCCATTTGGGTCTCTACTGCTTCTAAAAACAATCAAAAATAAGACATCTAGATGCTTTTTGTAATAAGTTTGTATTCTTTTAGTGTCTGGAAAATGAGCCATTTCCAAAACCTAGCAACTCAAACGAAGCTCTGGCTCATTTGATCCACTGGTTTTCCGCTGCTGGAAAAGACAAGTGTTGTTGAAATTACTTGCTGCATTCTTGTTGGTTGTGCAGGAGGCTCCCCTTCTGCTTTTCGAAGGTGTATAGTTGTATAACTGAGCATCTGTTTTCAGCCATTTTCACGTGAGTGTAAACGTGTGGCCTGTTGCAGTTTTATCTGGATTGGAAGTGAAAAGATGCTCTAAAAAGCTCAGAATATGCCGAACTAACCAGACAACAATCTAATTATCTAAGAAAGATTTTGTAAAAAAAACCAACTGTCACATGACCAGAAAGAAATGACAACAAGATGTAAATAAATATTGTCTGTATGTTTGTGACTATACAGTGTATTTATTCTAAAACGCTGTTTGTTTTTGACTTGATTTACAATGTTTACATCAATAAAATGAATCCTGAAAGTTGATCCCCCCCAGGCTGTTGTGATTTCGCTGAACTCGGTTAAAGTTGAGCCTAAATCAGGCAGACAATGTTTCACTGGCAACGGCTGAAGCCGTGAATTAAAGAGACAATTGGTGCTTGAATGGCAGCCCAAGTTTCTATTGATCCATCTGTATCGATGTGCATCAAATTCCCACCTGACTTTGTTTTGCTGCTTAAAGCTTCTTATTGCTTCACGCTGCAGTTTGTCAGAGGGAAAAAAAAAGCAGCGTTGTTGAAAACGGAGATGCTTCTCTGAGGAGTCGCACTTTCATTCTGGTGTTTGTGGCTGATTGTTCTTCTTTCCTCCAGGATTAGAAAACTTGTATAGGCTGTGGTTTAAACAGATCGGTCCCTTAAAATTCCAAACATTAGAGGACAAAAGGCATCATGAAGATCACAGCAGAAAGATCAGAGAGGAGGTTTAACACAAGTTCTAAAATATTATCTCAAAGGGAACCTATTGTTCAAAATTCAGATATTTTTCCTCATTTTTTTACTTCCACTTGGGTTTTTACTGCTTCTAAAAACAGCCCAAGTGCTTAAAAACATATATATATATATATATATAAAAAAAACCGGTCAGTTTTTGGTAAAAAGTTTAAATTTTTTTTGGCGTCTGGAAAATGAGCCATTTCGAAAATCTCTGAAATGTAAATCAGCAGGTACTGTGCTGTTACCTAGCAACCCCAACAGTGTTCCGTCCGTTACCTAGCAACCTGAGCTGAGCTCAAGCCATTTTGTTGTCAACTTACCATCCAGAAATCATTTGCAGAATTCTTGTTGGTTGTGCAGGAGGCTCCACTTCTGCTTTTCAAAGATGTACGGTTTTATAGTTGCACATCTGTTTGCAGAGATTTTCACATGCGAGTGTAAACGTTGAGTTTGTAGGCGTGATCAGCAGCTGCTTATTTGGATATCAAGTGACAAGAAGCCTTTCATTCTGAATGGAACAGACTAAACTCTCATTTTCTAAGAATGAGTTTGTGCAAGAAATGTTTGTTTGGCCCTTATACCTTCCTAACTTGTTTAAGGAAGCATAAAGGTCACCTTTAGGCTATGCACACCTTAGAACTCTGATCAGTCCATTTCCATATAGAGTGACTGATCTTAAGCAGGTTTGAAAAACAAAAAATCATGTAATCTCTAGATATGCAAAGCTCTGTAATTTACATGGCCGGAGATGGCTAATTACAGATGCATGCCGCACCTTTCAGAGTTTTCTATGTATGTAGTTACAGAAACGATGCATCGTTTTCCTCCTAAACTTTGTGTACAATTTGAAGTTAATGAAATCATATTTAATGTTCTTCATTTCTTATTTTTATTATTTTTTTGTATCCTGAAGCGATTTCTTTCCCGTTCTCAAAGCTCTAAGCGAGGTTAAAGGTCAATACATCCTCTGCCAGAACAGACACATTTGTTCTCTGTCTCAGAGCTGCAGGGACAAAATGACATCATTCAGTTCCTGCAGCTCTGAGAGACATGAAGAGCTGCAGAAAGAGACGGATGAAGACGTCCCACGAGTTCTGAGCTCTGTCAAAATAATCAATATGTCAATAAAATCAGGACTACAAGAAAGGATTATTTAAATATACCATGCAGTAGATTTGTTTGTTTCAGCGGTGCTTATTATGGGATTCTAATTACTCTTATCTGTTTGTTTATGTTGCAAACAATTTTAAATATTTTCAAAAGTTTTATTTGCTAAGCAATTAAATTAACGTTCTGTTTGACTCATAATTCAGTTTTTCATGTTTTTGGAAGGGGTTAGGTTCTGGTTCATCATCGATGTTTTCCTAAAAACCAAAACAATTTTTAGCGTTTCTCTGTCATATTTAGCAAAAATATAGAGTTTTAGAGCAGAACAATCCTCAAAAGATAAAAAGATATACTTCCTATTCCTGTTATCCTGAATTTAAATCCAGCTCCACCTGCTCTGTCTCTGTTTTCACACCAACTAGAGTAACCCTACCGCAACCCGACTTCTTTCCCATTTTGTGAGCTAATTACGTCTGTGGACTTAAAGCTCTGTAATTTAACCCTGATGACCCCGTTTAGCCACACTTGGCAGCGTTTGAGTAAAAGAGACCTTGAAAGGTAAAAAAAGGATGAGGAGGAACAGCAGAGCGTCTGGTTAAGAAAGGAAACGGAGCGCTGAAGAGCAGCTGGTTCCTTCAGGGGGAAAATTTCTGGCTCTCCATGTTAAGATCAATTAATGGTGTTGCCTCAAGAACACAATTAGCCTTCTTAATCACATATTAACACAAATGTGTGTTTAAGTCCAATTTTGATTGTGTATGCAACGTTTAATATTTTATGAGGGAATGTTGCAAAAAATGCTAAATACAAAATACTAAAAGTTAATAAACATCAGTGTATAATAAGCAACTCTTATTAGCATCGCCGGACGTCTTGTTTGGAGGCTCCTGAAACTTGGTGCTGCAATCTGAAACTTCAAATAAAAAAGTATATATTTTTTTTACTTTACTGGTGCAAAGGCAGAAACGTTTTAAAGAGACAGAGGCTCAGTTTCAATGTGCCAAATTTCTGAGTCATGTGAGGTTTGAGGTCCAAGAGTCAAAAATTGGTGAGAAAAATCTCAGTCATTTTTTGATTAATCTCAGAAACTTTCTGGAACATTTCTGAACCCAAGAGTCGAACATTTTCAAGGACAAATCCAGAATTTAAACTTGGAAATTTCAGAATTTTAAAGTCAAACATTTCTGAAAAGGTCCCTAACCCTTTCTAGAACATTTCTGAGATTATTCTCAAAATTTCAGATTTTTTTTCCATCGCAAATTTTTGACTTTTGCAGTTCTGAAATTTTTAGAACATTTGTAAGCAGAAATAAACTTTTGTCTGTCGTTCTGTCTGCAATGGCCCTGATACGGCGTGGAGGAGGTTCTGATCCTGGAGCTGTTCTTGGGTTGGAGGAAATAACCTCACTATTTTACGTTACACTGCAATGTAAAATAATGCTGGAGGTGGCCATTGGTAACCATGGAGACAATGATTACAAGCACATATTGTCTTCTGTAGCAGTCAGTCTGCAGGTCAGATTGATTTTGGCTGACGATTCTGATTTTGCAACAAAATAATTTCTCTGTTTTAACTGTGGTTAAACTTCTCAGTATTTCCATGATTTCATCTCTCCTGTTTTTAAATGCTTTCTTGAGCTGTTAGCTCCCAATTATGAGTCAGTGTTTAATATTTATCTGCTTCTTTTTGTCTGTTTTTTTGGCAGGAAGCTGATGGCGACGACAGGCTGGGCTTGCCAGGCGACACTGAGGGAGACTGTGACGCCGACTCCAAAACGGACACTCCAGATGTTCCCGCCTCCACAGCGGACACGGACAACACTCCAGAATGCCTGAACAAAGCTCTGGAGGGGCTTCCCCCAAAGTACGTACCCCTTAAACGCAGATATGCATCGAGTTCTGAACCACTGCAGGTTTTCTCGTAGGGCTGGACGATATATCAGTAAAGATGCATATTTCGATTGATCAATAGATAATCTGGGGGATGGAGGCAGAGGATTAACTGCTGAGCCTCTCACTCATCCAGCTCTGCTTTCTTGTTTTTGATGCTTTCTGTTGTTACACACAAAGATGGCTGATAATTGGCATATTTCTTAACTAAACCTCTACCTTCCTCAGCGCATGTTCTTTGTCTTCCTGGAACCTTTCCAAGCTGCTGCAGTTGGTTATTTCATGTGAAAAGTGATGGCAGCATTTATCAGAGGGAGCTCTGATAAACCAGGCCTGACTTCAGCTAAAGTTACATTTGCATGCATATGTTATCTTTAGAGACGACACCAAGTCTCACAGCGAGCAGAAAGAGACCTTAGTTTGCAAGTTTTCAATAGTCACACAGAAACACTCAAAAAAATAACTAACTAAAATAATTCAATCTTCTATGCTGCATTGAGGTTAACTGGGCCCAACATTAAAATGGTGCATAGATACTTTGAGTTGAGCAGTGCTGAAACGATTAATCGGATTAATTGATTGCTTAAATAATCGTCAACTACGTTAGTAATCGATTAACTGTAAACTGGATTATACAGACTAAAAAAACCCCCAACATATTCAGAGTAACAAGCCCAAGGTGAAAATATATAAGTTTATAAATATTTTACATTTCAGATAAAAAACCATCCATGTCTAAATGTGTTTTAGCTTCTCCTGGTTCAGATTTACTAACGGTGCATATTGTTCACCTCAGCATCTTAATCTGTTTGGATTGTTATTGGATATTTATTGTTCCTAATGGCTCGACCATTATGGTCATTCAGACGCTGCAGGAATGTCAGTTTGTCCCAGACGCGGAGTTTGTTTTGATTCTCTGGTGCCTGACGGAGATAAACACAGGAAGAAAGATAAGAGTTTGACAAGATAAAGGCGTAAGGCAGCAGAGATATCGACGCTATCGAGTGGAAAGGTCCTCGACAATGGGCTGGTTTGTTGTACGGCGAAGGAGCGCAGGGTGTGACTGCTGGATGACTGGCAGTCACGCTGCTTCAAGGTTCATCAACCCAAAGGGCGCCGCTGCAGAGAGAAGAGAACGAAGCTGGAGTTAGATTAGATTTCAGGGATCATCAGGACATCGAAGGGTTGAAAGATGAAGGACGCAGAAGAGGAGGGATGAAGACTGCAGCAGAGAGTTTATGAAGCACTCAGCACTCAGAGCGTTTCTAATGATGCAGCGGTTTCTCTCCTCCATTCATGCAGCTGACTTTTTCTCAGAACTCTCACTCACTTTTGTTCTGAGAATTATATTTTTTCTCCCAGAATTCTGACTGTTTGTTTTTACTAGATTTCTGACTTTAATCTCAATTTCTGACTGTTTTTCCCTCTAATTTAACTTTTTTGTTAGAACTCTGATTTTTTTCTCTCAGGTTTTTGACTTCAATGTCAGATTTCTCTTTAGTCTCAATTTCTGAATTTCTGTTCAAAATTCAGTTTTCTTCTTGAGTTGTCCTTTGTTTGTAATACTAACAATATATAAATTGAATGTTTCACATGTCAAAACCGAGAGTAAATAGAAAATTCAGTTTTTAAATAGTTGATTGGGTTGGATAACCTGTGATTATCCATTTATTGGCAGGATAAATGTTGATGCATCGACTCTTCATGTTTCTTTATCTGAGATGACATTAATATTTTCTCCACTTCTATTCAGATTTTCTGCTAATCATGATTATGATCGTCATGATGATCCTCTATTGAACTTTGATGGTTCTTCTGTTGATTTATGACCTTGTGATAAAAGTGATATACGAGCCATGCATTTTCTCTAAAAGCTTTTAATTCTTCACAGATGGAGGAACTACTGGATTCGAGGACTTCTGTCCATTTGCATGATTTCGGGTTTTTTCCTTATGATCTACATGGGACCCATCATGCTGATCTTTGTGGTAAGTTGCAGTGAATCACACTGGAGGCATAAAACTTTAATTTACAAAACTGTCTTGCTGTTGCTGTGTGTATAAGCTGAAAGTTTGAAGTTGGTAAAAGCTGTTGGAAGAATTTAACATAAACTTTGCCTCTTAAAAAAATAAGAGTTTCAGCTTTAATAAACTTTAATGTTCTGTTTTTTGACTCTCCTTTGTGCTCCAGGTCATGGGTGTGCAAATCAAGTGTTTCCAGGAGATCATCACCATCGGCTACAGCGTTTACCGTTCCTATGAGCTGCCTTGGTTCAGGACTCTGAGTTGGTGAGGAAAATCGATTAATTCGCTAAACAGCAGCTGCATCTCATGAACACAAAGTTATGCTGCAGTTTTTCTGTGTATCATGAAATTTCACCTTGTTCTAAAAATATACTCTTAAAAAGGACAGGTTTATTTTGATGTTTTTGTCAGTTTCAGTTTCTTTATTTATTTTACATTGGCTGTTCTGCACCTAATTGCACTGACTGAACAAATGAAAGTTGTTTTTATATGTCTGATGTATGTAAGTGAGCTGCACTGGTGCAGAGTTATCAAAATAATTGTAATTCAGTAAATTTAAGTTTGTGTTTTAGAAAGAAAGCAACGTTTTAAGTCAGTTGAGCACTGCTCTTCTGTATCAGCTGATACTAAACCTCAGATATCAGAAGTGGAAAAGTGGATCAGTGCATCCCTAACAACTTTATTCTTGTAATTAAGCAAAAACTGTTGTAGTCATATTTTGTCGTACAATTCACAGAAGGAAAGACTGGAATAAAAGTCACTTTTTATTCTGCAAAACCAGAAAATCTTTTTAAGTATTTTCAGTCTAGTTTGCAATGTAAATATCTTAGTACATTTAAAATAAGGCAAAACTAACTTATAAGTAACATTTCAGCAAAATATAGGAGATTATTTTTAGTAAGTTATTTCAAGAATTAAAACACTAAGTCCTACCGAGTATTTTGCACACATATACCTGAAATGGCTCCAACTATTAGATAAAAATCTCCACTGCAAACGTGCTGTAAACGTGAAGCTTCTGTCAAATTTAGAGCAGGAAATGTTTCCTTTTATAAATCACACAGACGTACTAAACAGGAAATAAATGATGGTCCCCAGACTATTGTTTACTATCTAACCTAAGACGGTATCAATTACAGGTTGTAAGATTTGCATGCATGGGTGTGTGTGTGTGTGGTGTGTGTGTGTGTGTGTGCAGCATCCCCTCCCTGCTGCTGCTGTTGACACTTTGCATACACACCCACACAATGCAAAGATCAGAGCAAAGATCACTGCCATGCTGGAAGTAAATGAACACTTTTTTTTCCTACCAAGGCCACCGCTCACACACACACACACACACACCCTCTCTGAAGTGTGCAGTGGGTTAAGACAGAAACCCCAGCTTAGCACCAGAGCTGTGTTTTCTGCCTCAGGTACTTCCTGATTTGTGTCAACTACTTCTTCTATGGTGAAACGCTGGCGGATTACTTTGGGGCTTTGGTGCGGAGGGAGGAGCCGCTGCAGTTCCTGGCTCGCTATCACCGCTTCATTTCTTTCACTTTGTACCTCGCAGGTGAGTCGCCTTCAGTATCTTGGAATAACAACACATGACCTTTGACCCCTTTGAATCAGATTCCGCCCTCAAACAGCGTTGGTTTTGTGAAGAAACAAAAATAAACAAACCCCTCTGGGAGCATAAACTCTGATCTACAATCACGTGAGCTCATTCATATCCTCCTTTTACGTTTTCTGTTTTTGGACAGTTTATTAGCTCACATGCGGCGCCCTCTGGAATGATGAGCACTGCTGGTGAAGATACGTCAAAAAAATAAATAAAATTTAATTCCAGGGTTTATAAACTAGCTGAGCCGTTCTTTTGTTTTTGACCTGAGTGAACTTGCCCCCCAAAACTCCTTCAGATCTAACAAAATTGGTGTCAAACATTTGTGCAGAAAACATTTTTGTTTGTGCAGCTATTGTTTTAAAGATATGAATAAAGAAGCTTCCAGAGGTCATCATAAATATCTTCAATGCAAAAGCAGCACAAACTATTTCTTTTGCTGCAAAAACATAGCTAAGTTAACCGACTCCAAATTTGTTTGCTTTTGTAAATGTGAGCAGGGTGCTGGCTGACCTTTGATGACCTCTGGAATTTTTTTTTTATTAATATCTTTTAAATTATGGCGGCACAAATTGAAATTTTTCCGATTTTTGTCTGATTTGGAGAAGGTGTGTGTTGCTGATTGACCTTTAACCTTTCATTAGTATCTTGAAAGCAAAAGCAGCACAATTGAACATTTTTGCTGCACAAATGTAGCGAGTTTGACACAAATTTTGTCTGATTTACAGAAGGACACATGTATTTATATATTTATGATACATTAACATCCTTAAAATGGCAGCTGCACAAACGTTTAACAAAAGTGACACCAATTTTGTTTGCTTTGAAGAAGGTGGGGGCCAACTTAACTCTGGTGTGTTTTTCTATTAAATATGTAAAAAGTTGACACAAAAATTTTAAAATAAAACAGACGATAAAGAAAATATTTCAGTGGACTGAATAAATGAGTCTTTGCCTTGGCGTCCTGCTCTCCTGGGATGCAAAGACCAGGAACAAGAAGGCGTAAGTGGTGGCATCATGATATGGTTATCAGACATTTTCCAAAGCGCCTGACATTAAGTCAAAGCTAATTAAAGGTCATCAGATGCAAAAACGCTGCACAAACCAGCATTAGGAGCTCTTGTTTCAGTTTACAGCAGCTGCGCTGCAGGTTTAAATGATGTATTGTGTAATTATTGTAACTTTTATCACGTCAGTGAACATATGAAGTTTAATCAAATGCATGGTTCACACTCCCTGCAGCACAGAGCAGACTATTGTTTAACCTACTGTTCACTGCTGAGTAAAACTGACAGCATGTTGTTTACTCTTTCACAGGTTTCTGCATGTTTGTGCTGAGTTTAGTGAAGAAACATTACCGCCTGCAGTTTTACATGGTGTGTATCAGCAAAGTAACCATCTCCTCTGCTTCACTGCGTTGAACCTGCTGTCCATCCTCTTTGTCTGTTCTCCGCTTTTCATGATGTTAAACTTTTACCAGTGAAGTTATTTTGGCCTCTAAGGCATTTAAAGCAGAATATGCTACAATAATGCAACTTAAACACTGAACTTCTGCAGTTAACAATGGACTGGCATAAAACTGTCTGCATACTTGGCTCTTCTAATGCTATTCTTGGCAGAATTGGACTTCATTTAATTGGCACCATCTGGCTTTTTAACATAGCCTGCTAAT
The DNA here is from genome assembly GCA_902982915.1 of Phalloptychus januarius. NCBI lineage: Eukaryota > Metazoa > Chordata > Actinopteri > Cyprinodontiformes > Poeciliidae > Phalloptychus > Phalloptychus januarius. Next base: position 971,499 of record CADWAE010000482.1, read on the forward strand.
TTTCTGCAGGCTTGAGGTCGGGGTTTTGTAAAGGCCTTTCCTGAAGCTTAATGATATGAGGAAATATTTAAGCTGAAACGCGCAACATCCTGCTGCTGACAACCATTAGCTTCAGCTGTCAAGTTGTCAACATGACGCGCTAAATCTTAAATGTACACTTCATATATATAAGACAAAGGGAAGCAATGTTTTGCTATTAATTACCAACATGACTAATTAGATAACAAAATCCCAGTGTCACATTTCACAGGTCAAGAAAAAGTTTTCATTGCAAAAAAAAATAGCAAGGGAGGATGAATTGTGTAATTTATGCTAGCTTGACTATGACAACCTTAACATGTAGATGTGCTGCAGAATTCGGTGTGTTTCAGTTCAGCTAAAATAAAAAAGTAATGATAAAAAGGCGATTCACCCACACAACTCCCTGACAGATCAACAGTGGAGCAGGAGGTTAAATGAGCTTATCAACCGTCTTTGTGTTAGATTAACATGCAATAACATCTAATTTGCGTACATATAATCACTGTACAAGGTCATAAAATAACAATATAAATGGTCCTAAATGGCAAACCTCTGCTTTCTAATCACTAATGCCAAGATTAGTTATTTTTCAATGCGAACACTTCTGGTTCTGACATTAGAAAAGTCCTTCAGATCAGTGGAAAGTTTAAGACTGTCTGGGAGTTCGTCTCCAAGGTGACTGTGTCTTGAAACCAGCTGAAGAACTGCATCGATTCTGCCAAGAAATACAGATCAAAAGCCCAGAATTATGCTGCACACTGCAAAACCACACAAAAAAGGAAAACTGGGCGCACAAGCTTACATTAAAGCATACACTGCAAAAGCACAAAATATTAAGTATTTTTGGTCTAGTGCAAATAAATACATTTGAAATAAGACAAAACTAACTGACAAGTATCGTCTTAGCAAAATGTGGGAGCTTGTTTTTAGTCAATAGTTCCTTCATATTGGTGAAAAAGTTCTTGTTGGCAGATTATTTAACTTTTAACATGGAAAAATGTCTTGTTAGTAAAATAATCTGCAGTTTTTCATCAATATTAAGGAATTATTAACTTTAAACCAGATGAAATTTAGTTTTCTCATTTCAAGTGTTCTAGAATAAAAACTCCTTGGTGAGGTTTTGTTTTTGCATGTTTTCAGTAAATTCCAGCTTATGCGCTCCGTTTCTCTTTTTTCCTGAATGTTGCATAATCGCTCCATTCTGAAAATGGAAAAGCTGACATCACTCATTTAAAAACCCCAAATTAAGAACTCATTCATGCTGATCATGTGACTGGAGTTGATTATTTTCAAAACATGACTAATTCTTGCTCCTGTATTGTCCTGCACTCATCATGCTGCAGTTTTACCATCTGATTTTGGTCTTTTTCTCATGCATCCTCCTAACGTTCCAGCCTGAACTCTGTTGTCCATCTGTTGCCTGCGTGTCTCGCTTCATTTCGATGTTTCTGATCACCTGCTTGGACTCCATTTATTCCGACACGAGCTCACTTCTGAACAGGCACAACGACATTCCAGTGCAGTGAAACTGTGGTGTCTGTGTTTTGTGTTTGCCATTCCAGTTTGCTTGGACCCATGTGACCCTGTTGATTGTGGTAACTCAGTCCCACCTTGTCATTCAGAACCTGTTTGAAGGAATGATCTGGTAAGCAGGACACAGACAGTCGTGATGTGCATCACTAGCGTTGTGGTGCTTTGTGTGTGCCTCCCGTAGCAGCAATAACCAAATAGATTTTAATTAATTTAAATAGAATAAATGTTAACTCATTATGATTCAGTCTTGTTTCTGGTGGTTGTGACTTCAGCTGCGGCTCACATAGCTGAAATTCCTGCTTTCTAGGTACATTGTTCCCATTTCCATTGTGATCTGCAACGACATCATGGCGTATCTGTTCGGATTCTTCTTTGGGAGAACTCCTCTTATCAAGGTAAAGGAAGATTTTCTTTCTTTTAAAGGCAACTTGTAGATGATTTCTGAGTGAAATCTCTTTTATACTAAATAAAAACACTTGAAATAAGACAGAAGTAACTTACAAGAAAGTTTTCAGGAAGAAACAGGAGCTTGTTTTATGTCAACGATTCCCTAAAATTGATGGAAAAGTTTTTCCTCAATAAAGTAATTTTTTCAGCCATGTTTTAGATCTGCTGGGTGTGAAATGTCCGTCCTGTTATTGACCTCGTTTGGGCCCAGCTGCCCAGCAGGTGGCCTCGTATTTCACACAACAACATGACTTTAGTCTGCAGATTCACCGTGAAACCAGCGTAAAACCTCAGCAGGTTTATGAAGCTCAGCTTGTGACTGGCAGCTGCAGGTGGGAAGTTGTTGCTTTTAATGTCGGACTCGTCAGAGCAAATGGTGCTCAAGTCTTTTTATTTCAGGCAGAGTTTTATTACATGCAGCACAGTGGCATTTTTCTTTCCTTTTGAATTCTGTTGGTCTATTTTAGTTGTGACTTTTGCTGTAAAGTGCTTCGTTGATGGTATTAAGAATTTAAGGTGAGGATTAAAAACCTTCAGTTCTTGACTGATCATGAATCTTAAGCTGCTTATTTTGTGCTTCCTTAAACTTGGTGTTAATGGAAGTTCATTCAAATTATTATGCCTTCCATGTGATGTATGTTTTTGCTGATATGCTGTAATTGGTTTTACCTTAAGTTTTGTGATTCACTCGGGGTGAATTCAGTTAATGTGCTTTAATCAAACTCCAGATCGTTTACCTAGAAAGGTACAAAAAAGCTCTGCCTGGAAGATGTGCAACTTTAAAAAAAATAGAGGAGCATGACTTTGTTTTTCAGAGATTCTTTCTGAAAAGGCAGGTTAGGTTTGATCCCATCTCTCCTTTTAAAATTCGTTCAAACCAAATCTGAGAAACGTGTCTTTTTGGATTTTTAAATGGTCAGAAAAGCAACAGAAGTCCGTTTTTGTGCGTTGATGGGATTTTATCTGCTTGTTGACACCAACAGATCAAAGTACCGCGTTAAAAACGATTGCTCTCAAATCACAAGCGGTTTATTAACCAAGTGGATAAAAACGTTGTCAACTTTGTTGATGCTGAAACAACTTTTCTTACTCGCTTCGTTTCCCCTGCAGCTCTCGCCGAAGAAGACGTGGGAGGGCTTCATTGGGGGATTCTTCTCCACTGTGGTTTTTGGCTTCATTGTGAGTAATTAAGTTTTCACAGCTTCATCACATGCTCAGAAATTCCTCCTTTAAATGGTTTCCAAGAACCCAGAGAAGGACGAAGAAGATCTGGAAATAAGTACTGCATCACTACGACATTAAATCAGCATTTGGCTTTGGGGAAATCTAGAAGCAACTCGTGAGGCTCGCATCAGTTTAAGAACCATGGGAAAATCAAATAAAGTCATCTGTCCATTGCTTATAGCATGCAGGGTTGCACTTACATCAAATTAAGACTTAAATATGTAAAAAAGAGCCAAAGTGTTCTGTTTCTATCCCTGCTGCCTGCGTAGGTTAAAAAACACCTTTATTGTTTTATCTGTTGACAGATTCATGTTCTTGTTGCAGCTATTGAAGGGTTTTTCACACAGAGGATGGCCATACATCCTTAAAAAGTACCAAATTCATATATATGTATAAAAACAACATTTTAAGGCCTTAAATTGTCTTAAAGTCTTTTGAAAACGGTAAGATGGCCTTAAATCTGTTAATCACAAGTCTTAAAATTTGCAAATAAAGTGCAAATTTATTGCCAGTTAGTTAGACACGTTTAATTCTTGCGACCCTAAAAATCCCTTATACTTTGTGTTTTCATTTAAAGTGGCTTGAAAGGGTCTTATAAATTCTTAAATTTGACTTGTTTACACCTGGAGATAACCTGCATAGATTAATATGTGGTTCAGAGATTAAACCTCTGAAAAGTAGCTTTTCTAAAAGTTCTCAGTGCAACATCTTCCTCATATCGCCGACTAATCCTGTCCCAATAAGCAATAAATCAATTCATCGCGTGATAAGTGAAAACAAGCTCAATAATTTGGATGATTTATTGTTTCTCTCTTCTCTCTGCCAAAGACAAGATGATAAAAGTCTCCAGTCTGATGCTTTGGGCTCTACTTGTTCTTTTTTGAAGGACAATTTTATTTGTATTACCTGAAAATGGCCTCAAAACAACAATATTATCATTTATTGCTGTAAAATCTGGGTCCATTTACCATCCAGCAAAATGTATCTTGACTCGCGTGTTTGTGTCTTCCCTCTCAGCTGGCCTACCTCCTGTCGCAGTTCCAGTACTTTGTGTGTCCGGTGGAGTTCAACAGTGAGACCAACAGGTTCACGGTGGAGTGTGAGCCCCCGGATCTGTTTGTCATGCAGGAGTACACACTCCCTGCGGCGCTGCAGAACACACTCGGCTGGGTGCGACTCGCTCTCTATCCGCGCTCTGATTCAACAATCCAATGAATGAAATCATGTTTTTTGTTTCCATTTCAGAAAACGGTGATCCTTTACCCCTTCCAGATCCACAGCGTCTTCCTGTCGTCCTTCGCCTCCCTCATCGGGCCGTTCGGCGGCTTCTTTGCTAGCGGCTTCAAGCGAGCGTTCAAAATCAAAGTGAGGAACGTCTCGTCTCATGAAGCTTTATTTGGTTCCCAGGTTCTTCTGAGCGCCAATCTTTGAGATTTACCATCAAACAAAGTCTGTGTAGACAAACGAATCGAGTTTATTTGTGCTGCACATTTCAGCTTTACTTCATAAAAACACAAAGTTACGAAGAAAAACCACAGAGCATCACATGTTGGTCAAAGTTTAATTTAAACTGGAGAGTTTTTAGTCCAGACTTAAAGGAACTCAGTGTTTCGGCTGTTTTGTAATTTTCTGGAAGCTTGTTCTAGATTTGTGGTGCATAGAAGCTGAATGCTGCTTCTCCATGATTGGCTCCGGTTCTGGAGACGCAGAGCAGAACCAGAACTGAGACGTCTGGTTGATACAGCAGCAGATCTTTAAGCTGCTCAGTGATTTATGAACTAACAGCATCTATTCTCTGAGCTGCATGGAGAACTGGAGGAACGTTCTCCAGCTTCCTGGTTTTAGTCAGAATGCGAGCAGCAGCAGCTGGATCAGCTGATTTTACTGGCTGATTCTAATGTTTACATGTTGAATGCAGACGTTAAACTTTCTGCTTCCTGACTTGAGGCGTTGCAGGAATCGGTTGGGCTGCTTCAGCTCAGGTTTTATTTAAAGACTCTGTTTGCTCATCAAAGATTTGGTCGGATCCTCAGACAGCAGCACAGATTCTCTGCTGTGGTTTGTTGAGACAAAACTGCGCCACCTGCTGTCAGGCCTGTGTCAATGCCTCATCTAATTATACAGGAAAAAGCTCTCAGAGTTGATTAATCACTCAAATTGCTTTGCAGAACGTCTCCACCTCTAGTAAAGGAGGCAATTAAACATGGTAATTGTCCTAAATCCCTTTTAAACGGTTTATAGTCTCATGAAAAAAGTATTGTCCCCTCAGATTGTTTTACCTCGATGAAGACAATGGAAAGAGCTCAATAACAAGGCTCATATGGGTGCTTGAAATCCTTGAAAATGCTTGGATTTTAATTAGAGGTTTTCAAAGTGTTTGATATTCAAACTGCGCAGTTCTTTAATAAAGTGCAATTAACATTTGATTAATTGTCTGAATTTGGAAAGAGTTGAAATCAGATATTTTTATGCGCTCAATGTTTTCTCTCAGTGTCTGAAGTGAAATCAAACTAAACTTTTCTTGTTTTAGAGAAGTTAGAAAGACCAGCATGATGTTGTGTTTTTACCTCGTCCTGCTGCAGAATGACGTCATATAATGGTGAAAATCTCATTTTTGTTGCTAGAAGTTAAATAAAATTATTTTACAGACCAACAAAATAGAAAACAATTGACAGAATAAATTAATAGTAATATTTCTGTTGAAATATAACTTTTTAAATGTATTATTGAAGGAAAAGGATAAAGAATTAACTATTATTTTTCTGTTTTTAATTGGGGAGAAAAGGCAAATTTTGGCCTCTGAGGCCCTTCAGCTCAGGGTTTTGGCCCTCGTTGCAAAAGGTTTGGACTCCCTGGTTTAAAAGGTTTTTCTGACACTGGGACTCCAGTGAACCACAGTGAGGGCCTAGTCAAAGTCTAACCTAAACCTTAGTTTCCAGTGTGAATGAAAACAGTTCTGCAGAGAAGAGCATCTCCTCCCTTCCCTACATGTTCGCTGTACGTTCAGTCTTACACTTTTCTTTCTGAACCTGTTGCACGAGGGTCATGGAGAATTCCATTGAAGGTCATGGAGAATCATGGAAAGTCATGGAATGCTCTGTTCTCTCAGGATTTCGCCAACACCATTCCGGGCCACGGCGGCATCATGGACCGCTTCGACTGTCAGTACCTGATGGCGACCTTCACTCACGTCTACATCGCCAGCTTCGTCAGGTAGGCAGCGAGGAAACGCTCAGCAAACTGATCAGTTAAAATGTCTTTAAATAAATAAAAAACGCCTCAATTCGCCGGGTGACGGGTTGAACTGGACGGGCTGCTGCTGCTGCTGCGTGTGGCAGGTTTCACATGAACCTGCGGGTAAAACGCTCAATCGTCTCTGAAGTAAGATTTAATATTTAAGCTAGTTGCTCTAGATCTATACTTTTGCAATAGATCTGTTGTTTTCTCTGTATTTTTACTTCCTCTCTTGTATCTTTTGTTCTCTCTTCTTTTGTGTGATTTCCTTCCTCCTTCCTTTGTGTCCTGATTTATTTGTTCCTTTCTTCATTTAATCCTTTTTTCTTCCTCACTTGTCTGTCATGTTTCCTTCCTTCATTCCTCCCTTTCTTTTTTTTCAATTTTTTTCCTTGTCTTTTTACTTCTTCCTTTCTTCCCTGTTTTTCTGGATTATATATTTACATCAGGACTGGAATCATCTTCACTTTTTAACAAATAACTGTAACCGCCTGGAGCCAACAAGTGCAGCAGAAAATAATTATTTCTTTAAATAATTATTTTATTTAAATGTAGTATTTTTATTTTATTTTAGAAAGTGAGTTTCTACATCTGCAATAGAAGACATGTTCATTCGAAGGCTTTTTGCCTTTGCGTTATCGCTACGTTTGTTAGGTGTTACTTTGACTGGGCCGTTTGTGTTGCAGAGGTCCGAACCCCAGTAAAGTGCTGCAGCAGCTGCTGATGCTGCAGCCGGAGCAGCAGCTCAGCATCTTCCACATCCTGAGCTCCCAGCTGAAGGACAGAGGCCTGCTGCTGCCGCCGCCGGCCGTCCAGGCCGAGTGAAAGCCGCTCAGGAGGAGAGAGAGGCGGTTCCTGTAGCTAGTGCGAGCGCACACACACACACACACACACCCACACACGTGTGCACCCCTGGACTGTACTGTGTGTTACTCCTAGATCCATCATCAACCTTCTAGATTTGAGGCGACTCTGGAGGGGGAAGAAAAAAAATGCACCAACAAAACCGGGAAGTCGCCGCCGGTTTGCTTTTGACCGCCTTCGCTCGCTTTTCCTGCGCCGCCGCCGGCGTTGGAGGAGGAGTGTGGATTGTTGGAGAACAGCGAACTTTGCACTGACTTCTCTGATATGAACTCTTAAGAGAAGCTTCCACCAGCAGACGGACTGGTTCACGGACTCCGCTCTGCACATCCACACATGTAGCATGCATGCAGCAGCAGCGCATGCAGCGGCGCATGCAGCAGCAGCGGCGCTGCCCCCATCTTCTTCCACTGGTAGCTTTTAGGTTTCTGACCAAACGTTGGTGGAAACGGATCGACTGCAGGCATGCCGACGCAGATCGTAGATCATCATCTGCACCTGACACTTGAAGAAATGTATTGTACAGAAATATACGTAAATATTTAGCTGAACAAATACCTAATATATATATTTACTTAGAGATTTGCTGTGGGAAAAGAAAAACAAACATTTTAAGCTGTGAGAAATGATATGCAACTAAAGAGATAATTTCCTTTAGCATGAACAAAGTTTATCTTTTAACAGGCGGCCGTGTAGATTTAAGCCGAGGGTATTTAGAGACGGTGATGTTTGTGAAGCTTTACTTCAAGAAAAGGATTGAAAAGATTAGGAGTTACAGTGGGATTAGGAGATCAGCGCTGCGAGCTTTAATCTAAACCCGACTAGCTTATCTGAGCAGAACCAAACACTAAACACATCAACTGTTTTAAAATAAAGTTTTAAAGTCTTCCTAGCAACACCTGTAAAGCTCACACAGTGTTTACATTTTCTCCCAAATTCACTGATAAATCACTTTTTATTTTGTGGTTAGATATTATTTTGTGCATCAAAACTGTAATGCTGCATTATAAAACTGTTAATGAACAATAAGGAGGCTGAACTGATGCAGTTATTACACTGCTACTCTGACTTCTGTAGATTAAAATCTTTATTTACAAACCAGCATTACATGCAGACAAAAAATAACAGGACTGCATTTAATAAGAAGTAAAATATTTATAAATCAAACCAGTAATTTGAATAATTGCCATTTTTTAAAATTTATATTTTATTCCATTTCTGCTGGGCATTTAAATGTATTTATTAGTTGCATTAAAATGTATAGAAGAGCAAATAAGTAAGAGGTTTAGTTGGTAAAAAGAAATTTTTGTACATATTTAAAAATGAAACAGGTGCTTGAAATGATTTGATGTAAAACATAATATGTTAAATTCATATGAAATAATTTATTCTACTGTTTAGCGATTCCTGTGCTGAAGTGCAACATAAAATAGTTGTGGCTCATCAGGTAAAGAAATAAAAAAGGGGAAAAAATAAAGCAAAACCCAAACATGTATGAACTGTTACTCCATACTTAGAACATTTGATCTTGTGCCTGTAAAAATGCAGTGGAACAACTTAAAAATATATATTTTTAGTTTAAATATAAGTATTTTATTCATGACAAATTGAAATAATTAGATTTGATTACATTATCTGTTTTCCCAGTTTAACAAATTGTTTTTAAGGAAACGTGTAAACGGGGAAATATGCGCAGTTCAACACCTCACCAGCAGGTGGCAGCACTCAGTTCTCAGAAATTCACCCTTTTTTTTCTATCAATTTAGAAACTGTGGAAGTTGACAGCGGTTGTCCCTGCTCTAATTATTTTTCTCTAAAATAAAATTTTAGCCTTTTATCCTGCCGTTGGCACATTTGAATGGGAATTAGAGACATTTTTCCTTGTTAGATTACAAAATGTATGTGTTAGAATTCAGCATCTGTTGTCGTTTCTGAGCAGTTTCTCCATCTGTTGCCACTGAATGATATGTAGAAGGTTTAATAAATCTGAAACATTTCAACCCTGAAGAAAAAGACATAAATAGCAGATTTCTAAACCAAACAATTAGCTAATAAACAAGCAAAATTACCCCCTTAAAACGTCTCTTAAAACTGAATCATATTTTATGGTTTTACTTTCCACTCAGACAACCGAATACAGACAGCAACTATATTTTGTCTATTTTGCTGTTTTATATTATTTTTTCAAAATGTCAATAATTTTTTGCAGATAAAATTAAATTAGCAGAAATATTGGCACCATATTTTTTATGTTTACTTATTTAAAATCACAAAAACATGCTTTTGTGTGAGCTTTACAGGAATTCATCTTCTGCTCCAACACATGAAATGTTCCTTTAATGAAAGCTTAGCACTTCCTTTGTTTTAAGCTGCAGCTGCACTGTAAGGTGGAGGTGGGTTATGCTGTGGGACGGTTAAATCAAATTGATTTGAGAAGGGAGGGTTACATCAAATCAATGTTTATAGGACTAAATTATGAATGTAAGATGGTGTGAAGTATCGGTACGGTTTGTTTTCTCTGTACAGTAAACGCATCAACATTAATCTGTAAACACTAGAAGGTTTTATTAGAAATGTTTCCATGTTTACCATTCAGGTCGAGTCAAGTGATGCGTTTCAGAGCATGTTATCGCGCTCTCGCATCCAAGCCAGATCCCTCTGGGGAGAAATGTTTACCAAAGCTTGATTAACGCCCACTTCCCTCCGGGGGGCGCCAGCGAGTCAGATCCCTCTCTAAAACAACAACCCAAAACAGAGAACTAATTCACATGTCGGTTTTTGTTCTTGAAGGTCCTAATTTATTAGTTTAAGCGGTTCTGAGTGTTTTCCTCCGAGATTATCGGGACCAGGTGTAAATGTTCCAACTGCTGTTGTTTCCAGACACTGAAGCAACATCTGCAACACAATTACTTTACATTTTACACATTTTTAAGCTCATTTTTACAGAATCTGCAGAGAGCCTCTGGGATAGTTAAAGGGGTAGGTCAGGATTTTATTTGTATTTTTTTGCAAAGGTTTGGTAAGAATGTCTAAAAATTTTTACATTAAAAATGTGATTTAATCTCAAGACTTCTAACCAATCTTAGCTCTGACTCCAACAGTGGATTCCCTTTTTATTTGTCAAAATATTGTTCCTATTTTGCAGGTGGAAACGTACAGAAAACATTACAGTCACTTCACTTTAAGCAGCTTAACGTTTTTAACTTTTTAGCAAGATATAGGAGCTTGTTTTCAGTCAATAATTCCTTAATATTAATGAAAAAAAGTATTCAAATTTGCAGATTATGAAAAGAAATTTTTCCATCTTAAAAGTGAAATAATTTGCAGGTGGAACTAGAACTTTTTCATCAATATTAAGGAATTGTTGACTCAAAACAAGCTCCTATATGTTACTGAAAAGTTGCTTACAAGTTGGTTTTGTCTCATTCCAAATGTAAAAAGATATTTGCACTAGAAACTAAACCAAAATTACTTGGCAAGATTTTGAGTTTTTGCAGTGTTTGAAAATTCAGAGGCTAAATTGTCAAAAAACAAACAACCCTAAATTGACAGTGACAGATTCTAACAGCCACAAGACAAAATCAATTTCAATAAATTATTTTATTCCAGCGGCTCTCGAGGTTTAATTTTTTATGTTTTTAACCTAATTTATGAATTTAACGGTCATGCAGACAAAAATGTAAAGACCAGAAAGCACAAAGCTGTCGCGACCCAAACGTTCAGGTTCTGAACTTCATGCTGCTGGTTTCATTTGTGTGTTTTGGTCGATTGGTTGCAGAAATGACAGAATTTAGCCTTTCAGATCAAATCTTTATCTCCTACTGCAGGACCGGAGCAATAAGAGCGTGTAAAGTGAACACTGATGTTGTTTTAGAGCTGATATGAAACAGTTTACTGTAACGACGTGAATAAATTTGTTTCTTTAAAACAAACGCCTCTTTTATTGTGACCTTAAAAATGACAAATTACAAAAATAAAGCTTGACAGTTAGTTTTTATTGATCTGCATGATGTGCCACAAACGTTCATATTTAGGAAGTTGACGTCATTTTGCAACCAAACATTTAATGGCTTTTCAGTCCCTCAGTGAAATAAAGAAAAGGTCTCAACATGATCAGGAGCTGAATGGAAAACAGTGCAGGTTGCAAACAAAAATACAAAATAAAGTCAAAATACAAAAAAAAGATGAACATGAATTTATAGGTTTTAATTAAAGTGCACGTTGGTTTTAGCTCCACTGTGAATCTGTATTAAAACGTTTTTTATGACAATGTCAGTATTTAGGCATTATTTAAAGCAACAGTGACCTCTGCTGGACAAACATGCAGGATCACTCTACGTTGTTTTGATATCGAGCTCATAACCATCATTGATTTGAAAAATAATAAACAGAAGAAAATACAAAGCACAAACTGAAGTACAGGAAAAAGGAGGGAAGCGTCTCCGGCTCCAGTGTTGATGCAACACAGTAAAAACCCTCTGCATGTTTCACCGTTTCCGTCTCTGAAACATTTGTAAATATTAATTTGACCAGATTTATGTTATTGAATTTGTACGAAATCAGTGATGAGTTTTATGGCTCTACTTTCTCAGTACGAGTGTTAAAGTGCGTTAAGCTTCTGGTTTGGTTCTGTGGAGAGTTTACGAGCAGTTAATATCTTCCTTACGTCTTGACATCTTCATTTAAACCAAAATAACAGATTTGCCCTCAGGGTGTCCAGGGTGTGGCGCGGGGCCCTTTTGAGGCCCTCTGAAGGATTTTGTGCGGCCCCTGACCTCAATGCAAGCACAGGTGGTTGATGCAGATGGACAGTTTCCAGTTGTAGACAAACATGTTTTACAGATAAATAAAATCTTATTAAAGAAAAAAGGTACAAAAAAACAGATCGTCCATTTATAATGATGTTTCTGCAAACAAACGCAAAAAAATCAAAAAAATCAACTGTCTGCCTGTCTTATAACGGAATTGTGCAAAACAGCTTTTACGTTTTCTGTCTACAATAATTTAAATTTAGACTACATACAGAGTGTATAAACTTACTAAAAAAAGTCACAAAATGTGCATTTTGTGGACCAAAAGTCGTAGTGATTTTGGCCCTCAGAGGCTCCTGGCTCCCAGGAAAGGGGCCAAAAATATCAAAACCAAATGTCTCCAAATGAGGGTCAGAACATTTCTGAAGCAGATATTTCCAAAGCTTCTCTTTGGTTTGACTCCCCTTTGATTGACCTTTCAACTTCCGGGTCAAAGTATCGCTAATTCCCTAAAGATACTGGAACTCCTCCATTTGCTTCTGATCTTGAAGAAATCTAAAATCTGAAAAATGTCAGAGATCTGCAGCCGTTTACAGTTTACAAATTCAGTGTCGTTACTCTGGAGCATTAACCAGAAAACAAGCCTGCGCAAAAACAACATGGATCAGTAAGGAAACAGTCTGAGATGAACAAAATGATTTAAAAACGAACAAAAAGGCCGTCATTACTCACTTTCTGCACTTCTGATTAACGGAGACCCAAATAACATCGAAGGAAATACAACTCTGCCAAATACCAAGGGAAGTTGCGCATGTAGGTTTCTATCTCATAAATTATCTGAACTCATCCTGTAAGAAAATAATTTATCTCAGAAAACAGATCAAACCTTCAGATTGAGATAAAACAAAAATATAAACGTGCTAAGAGAATCCCATTTGGATCCTGGATGGTTAAACAACTAAAACCCGAGGCGGGTAGCAACTGGTTACATTTTCCAAGCTACATTTACCAGAATACTTTTAGCAGGATTTTTACTACGCTGTACTTTTTACTGCTACTTGAGTAAATTTCTGGATTCTCAACTCAGTGAATGTTTACATGATTACATCTGCAGTTTTTGTTCCAAGTTTTATATTGAAAGAAACTGATTTGGAAAAAGTTTCTTTTGCCTGATTTTGTTATATCTTGCTCCTTATATGATGTTCGGTCTTTAAAATACCTACATTTAAGCTTAACTTTATATTTTGGTCCATCTGATGTTGTAATTTTTAAACATTAAATGATTGATAATGACTTGATTTGAGTATTTTTTAGTTTTACTTCAGTAAAACGGTGTTACAGGAGCGCTACTCTTAGTTGAGAACAATTCTTGGGTAAACTACCCACCTCTGGTTAAAACAGCTACTAATCACACAGGGAGCAACTGAAAAGAAGAATGAATGAATGAATGAACGAACGAACCTTGACTAACTGCATTCATGGCGTTCCTATCAGAGCTTCCTTCACATCTCAGATTTCTCCTTCTAATCCCATTTGTGCTCCAGATATGAACAAACAACTAATAGAAAAGGAGGACGGTTCTGTCCACTTGGTTCTGGACATAAACCCACCAGGGTTTCTCTGCGTGGCCAAACCTTTTAGCAGAAATACTCCACAGACGGATCAGGAAGCCTCTAGGTAACTACAGCATTGAACTGCACTCGCGTTTCGTCCACTTCATCGTCCACAACGGTCGTCAGATTGGACCGGTTGGGACAGAAAATGAAGCGAAGCAGTGCCAGCCCGATGCGCACCAAGAGCCTCAGCACAAGAAAGGCGAAAGGCACCGTGATCTCCATCAGGTGGAAGATGGAGGTGCTGAATTTGCTCAAGATGCAGGACAGGAAAAACGTCCCCAAAGCGACGCAGGGATACAGAGCTAGCTTAGCGAGCATGAACACGTGCTCCCGTCCGCCGTACCAGACGTAAGGGTGCAAGGTTTCCTGCTCGTTGTAGAGCGCCACCACCCAGATGGAGAGCTGGAATATCCCGGCAAAGAAAACGATCACGCAGCTGATCTGAATGGCTTCCAGTTCGTTCTGCGAGTTGCGCGGGAACTCGTGCGTTAGCTGGTAGGCTAACGGCAAACCGCCAACAAACGCCAGAGAGAAGGTGTTCAGCAGGCCCATGAAGCGCGTCGTCTTGGTGACGTGGAGGAAGAGGGAATGGTGGACGAACCAGAGCAGGCCGACGGTGGCGAAGGAGCCGAAGTAGGCGAGGTACTCCGGGCCGTAGGACTGCAGGGCGGCGACCAGGCTGCCGCCGAACTGCTTCTGCACCACGGCCGGGTCCGGAACGTTGTCCTCGCTGAAACCATGGAGCCCAATACACAGGTTACTGTTTTACTACTGAAACATTAAAGTCACAAACTCTTTAGTACAGATGCAGTATGCAGTACTTTTACTTACTTTTTTTTTACCCATTTCTTAAAACTGTCATAGATAATCTGTGAAAAAAAGATCTCCTAATAAATTCTGAATTTATTTATACATTTTATAAATAAATATGTTTTTTTTATATATATTTACTTATTTATAACAAATAATATTTTTTTTATTAATAATTAAATAAATTTATTTATATGTATGTATTTTTTTTACAGATTATTTGTGTCAGACATTTCACAAACTGATCATTTTAACAAGTATGTAAAACGTACTGTTCAGCTTCACAGCATACCATATGTCTAAGATGAGAAGCGTTGCTACGATGGCGTAAACGCCGTCGCTGAACGCCTCGACTCGCTCCTTGCTGAGCGGCTCGTTGGGAAGGTATGTGTAAAACAACATGGAGTCCGGCGTCTCCTCCACCTGACCTGAAGCAGAAGAGACTCATAAGGGGGAGGAAGGAGCCATGAGAGCGCCGGTGGATCCGCGTTCCTACCAATGGCTTTGCTGCGGCACCACTTCAGGCTCTGGGAAATGTAAGGCAGGAAGATGATGATGGCCAGGAGAACATAAGACTGGAAGACATTAGGACACAGTTATTAAACATGGCATAAATTATTGTGACCTCAACAACTTATTAAAAGGTGGTTACTACGGAAACCCATTCCTGCCATGAATACAAAAATAAAAGCCCCACAGGAAGAAAGAATTGCGAGTTTAAAAGTCAGAAATTTGAGAAATAAAATTGTAACTTTAACTTTCAAAGTCATAATTATGAAATTAAAAGTCAGGATTATCAGGCAGGAAGTCCTGATTTTGGCTTTCATTTTACGATAATGAAGCAAACTTCCTTAGAGAAACATTGTTACTTTGTATTTCATAATTATGACATTGAAAGGCAATATTCTAACTTTAAAACTGAAAATTATGTTTTATTGTCATAATTATAACTAAAACCCATAATCATGACTTTATTCTTGAAACTGATTTTTAAATTACGACTTTAAACTCAAAATTGAGTTTTATGCATATTAATGACTTATTCTCAAAATTATTATTTTAAACCTTAAAATTATGACTTATTGTCAAAATTGACTTTAAAACTTGTAATTGTGACTTTTAATCTTGATATTATGACTAAGACCAGAAATTCCGACTTTAAATCTTGAAAATATGACATTAAAACTCAAAATCCACATTTACAAAAAATTTATTCTTGTAAATGTGGAAGCTGCCGTCTGTAACTTTGTTAGAAAAGTTCAAGAAAATTGCTGCTCACATCCAGTCAAGAATGTTTAAAAATATTTTTTTCCACCAGATTTCATGGGAATCAGATTAAAACCTTCAGATGAGACAAACATCTGATTATTTATGTTCAGGAGAAACACAGCAGCGTTTTACACCAACACTTATCCAGTCTTTAAAAACAGCCAAACTTATCAACTAACCGCCATCTTTTTTTATGTGCATGTGAAAACTAAACAGTCTGAGTGGGACTGGTTTGGTGCTGACCAGCTGGAAGAAGATGAAGGAGAAGATGCTGGCGAAGAAGCACATGATGGGAACCCTCATGATGACCTTGAGGATGTGATGTTTGTAGTAGGTCAGGTTCTCTGAGATCTGGATCTGGTCGTTCAGCAGGAAGGGCCGGCTGAAGGCGTACAGCACAATCACCGACTGGAAGACGCAGAAATTAGGCGTCAAGGGTTAGTGAACACGGTGCAAATGGCCCAAAACTCCGTCACACTGCACCCTCTGCCCCTCTGAAGGTTGGACTCAGTCAAAGTGAGCATAAAGGTTTCAGCCTACAGGGAAGAACCGTGCAAAAATTTGAGAACTTCGTCATCCAAAATGGCGGGATCGATCACCGTTTCAGCATTTATGCTGCTAAAAAGTACAACTACAGCAAAATAAATTCATTTCACATGTACAGCTAAGATATTTTTCCTTTCATCTCCAGTCAAAGCTGGAGATATTTGGATGTTCAAATGTGTCGAATACAAAACAAAATTCACACATGCCCAGTAGAATGAAACCAAAACTATGTCAATACTTTACACTTGAAAACAGATTTTTTTTTTTTGTGAACATTGCCATATTTCTAAGATTAAGATTGTGGGAGTTGGGACCGGGCCGATATCTGGGATGAGGAGACGCTTCAGCTTCCTCACCTGAATCACCCCGATCACCATCACACAACCACAGAAGAGTAAAATCCCCAGGATGTTCTCAGGGAAGGTCGCCATTAAAGAAAACTGCAAAGAAGAACAAAAAATTTATCTATTTACTCAAATGTAAGCGCATTCAGAGCCAGTCTGGTACTCACAGTGTACGGCAGGAAGGTTATCAGCATCATGCAGGCCTGAGTTAGAACAGAAAGCAGATCAAAAAAAGGGAAATGTGAAACTTAGAGAAAGTCTGGTAGAAAAACAAAGAACAAAAAATAGAGACGTCAACAAACCTGAGGCTGTACTCACAAGGTTAAGCAGAGCGAGGCAATCATCAATGTGAACAATGACCTGGAATAACCTGCGAAAATTAAAGCCCAAATAAGGAGACCTGGAAAAAAATCTGAGTGACAAAAACAGAGACAGTAAGTACCTGATATGAGCGGCCCAGGCCACCGTCACAATCAGGAAGGTCATCAGGTAAACGGCGATCTTTGTCGTTAGCAGCAGCTGAACGCTCTCCCTCAGCTCCTGCACAAACCAATCAACCAATATTATTTATAGAGAAACTTTCAGACAAAAATGTGAAACTAACATGATTTAAATACATAATAAAGATCAATCAAGATAATAATAAAGTTTACCTCATTATCTTCCACTTTGGTGTGGGCAACTGGCAATATCTGTAAATAAGAGTCAGGATTAGAAGATATATCCTTCAGATATAACATGTAATAATAATTAAAGTAACTAAAATAATTGGTAATAGTTTTTGCCAAGAGGACAACGCTTCAGTTTCTCCAATAACATTTTCACAAAACAAATGATCTTTCCATAATTTGCCTATTTTAAGCAAAGCTTAAAACAACTTTTTTCTAGTAGCATTATCAATTTTTTCACAATATTCTGAACTAAATAGTGACAGAATAAATAATGTAGAAATAATGCAGTGACAGAACATTATTTTCTGTCACTGCTGAATTAAATACTGACTGAATAAATGGTTTCTGACCGTTTCTTTTTCCTGTTATGGTATGGTATCTTTTCTTCTGTATCAACATGAAACAGCTCCACTTTAGGGAGCTGCTGGATGGAGGTCAAACTACAACACTAAAAGAAAGTAAACTTTTTGTCGCCTATGCTCTTTTGTTCTGTTTTGAAGAGTCCCTCAGAGAAATTGGGTGTCTGTGTCACACATATTTACACCAAAATGTAGATTATTGATTAGAAGTTAAAAGAAATTCTGATTATTTTAAAATGTAGAATAAATTACTACTTCTTTTTTAAATTAATCATAAATAAGTGGGGCTTAATTAAGTTTAATTAACCAAGTGGTGTTCAAACTTTTTGCCATGACGGTTAAAATCGCTAAGTTGGATGTACTTTCGGATCATAAAAAGTATTTTAAAACAAATGTTTTACGACTTTAAAAAAGCTGTTTATCTGCTTAATAATAAATTTAGATAATAATCTAAATTTACATTTAAATCATTGTAGACAGAAAAGGTATAAAAAGGTTTTGCACAGTTACCTTATCTTAAGACAGGCACAAAGTTTCTAACTTTTTGGGAGTTGATTGATTCTTTGAGCAAAAGTAGGTCGCTGCTTAATCAAATTTGTTCGACCAAGCAATTTTGCGGTTCCACATATTCCAAAGCTAAGATATTTGCAGAAACGTCGTTCATAAACGGGAACCTGTTTTATGTACCACTTATTTTTTTTTTTAAGAATATGTCATCTTTAAAAAAAGGATAGCAAAAAGCCTTCGGGCCTCACTGTTGGACACCATGAATGAAGGTGAATCTGTTGCGGGATTTCTCACCATGACGGTGGCAATGATGGAGATGAGAGCATCGCTGTAGGCCAGCAGTCTGTGGGAGGACTGGGTGCTGCTGTGGCCCTCTCTCTCGGACGGACTGAGGCTGTCCAGCAACGGGGAGGACAGGTCGCGTATCCTGGCCGCTTTCTTCTCCATCTCCTCCTCGACGTGGTGCTCGATAATGTCGCTGTCGTCGTTCTCCCCCATGTTGGACGGAGCTGCGGCACCACGGAGGACGGCCAAGTGTTTGCAAACAGCCGAGGGACAGCTGACTGTGGGCGGACCGGGTAAGCAGGAAGTAGAAGAGCGGGTATTTCCGGTTCCCTTCGGAGATCGTTCATTCAACAAGAGGAGTCACTCTGCTGAGGAAATGGTTAACTTTGATCCTTCAGTTTTCCCGTTTCCCATTTTTTTAATACATGGGTTTCTCTGGTTGATTCAAATTGAATTAAATGGAATATTTTAATCAGATTTTTCAATTATGTGGCCGGAAAAGTGAAACTTCTTAAAGATAATATAATTGTATTATTATTATTATTATTATTATTATTATTATTATTATTATTATTATTATTATTATTATTATTATTATTATTACTTTATTTACTTAGTTATCTATTTATTTTTATAGAACAATTTGACATGAAACTATTCCGCCTGAAGGGGGCGACGTCATACCATAGTGTCACCGTTTTGGTTCATAAGCACACCAGTTGTTAAAAAAAAAAAAACAATAATAAAAATACATCATTGCTACAACTACTATTAGGGAAAATAGTAATAGAAGTATTCTTATGACATATTTCTGTAATGATGTATGACTCCAGTCAAGGTACCAGAAAACTGTCACGCTTCCTCCCTGAAGCTTTATCAGACAAATTTGTTTCAGTTTTTCATTCAACACAATCCGTTCATTCATCAATGCAGAAATGCAGCATTTTTTAAAATCAATATGTTAATATCAAGTTTTCTCATCAGTACCAATAAGAAGATATAAAACTAGGTTCACTGAACTGAGTCGTCAGATGTAATCCTAAAAAACATCCAGACTCCCAAACAAAAAAAGAAAAACAATTCTGCTTTGCATGAAATATAACTTACTAATTAAAAACTGTTTCATTTCTTGTCTTACATTTTTCTCAGAGGAGTTGTTTTGCTGCAATGAAAAAAGGAGCAAGAAGAAGTTTATGTTAACAATGATTTTTCCGTTTGACTGAACAGCACAGCAGCCAGTGGGACGTGTCACAGCAAAAGACCCCTGGGTAATAAGGTTTGAAGATATGGCTCATTAATTTCTCTACTTCCTTGTGAATGTCTGCAAAAACAAAACTGTGGATCTTCTGATTAATTTCCAAGATCTGCTGGTCTAAAAAAAACGCAGCTTCACTTGTAAAGCCTTATTTTAACATTGTGGTTATTCAGTGCAAATCACTGGTGATGTCTGTGTTTTTACAAAGATCTGTGTCTCAAAAAATAATGTCAAAAATGTAAAGATTTTGGCACTGCAGGTAATTAACGGATTAGTGTATCTAAAAAATACTTATGTTAAAAGTATAAAGAAAAGGACATTCAAAGTAATCCTCAATCATTGTTCCAGAACAAGAAAGCCGCAGTACGTTTTATCTCCCATTTATTTGCCATTTTTCTACTCCTGACGGAGCTCGGAGCCTGTGACGTCTTTGACCCGGACCCTGTGACAACACCGCCCTCTGCTGGTCTTGTTTTGTTCCTCCTACTCATGGACTTTCGCTTCTGTCTAGTCCTCTAGTCCTCTCCGCTGTTCTGATCTGCTTGCAGACTTTCTATTTGAACGTACTTTCTAAAACCAAGAGTCAAGTAAGACGAGAGCAACTAAGATATTTTACAGACGTTGTGGTTCTTTTGCGGTTCCAATTCTGTCAGATTGGAAGCGTTGCCCTGGCAACCAATAAACAGCAACCCCGGGAGCCCAGAGCAAAGATTACGTTCAAGTGCATCAGGAATTAATACTAAAAAAAACCACATTTCCCACACAAAAAAGTTCGTAAAAACACCAAACACAACATTCTGTCTGTTGCAGATTTATGTTTTTAAATGTTCATTTTGTGTTAATTCAACCGAAATACTCTGAACTGCGCAGTAAGAGTACATATTAAGGTGATAAAAGTAAAGCTAGTATAGATGAAATACCTGTGGGAAACTCACTTGTAAGGTAGTTTTGTATTATTTTAAGTGTACCAAAATATTTTCACTGAAACTAGACCAAAATGACTTTATGTTTTTGCAGTGCAGCTGGAAAGAAGATTGTCATGGTAATGGTGAACCTGGAGGGCTGATGTTCCTCTGGTCAAAGTGATGAACTTGGAGCGAGTCTGATCAAAGGAGAGCAAGGCTTTCTCATCTCAGCTCAGAGCAATCATGCTTGTCCTTCCTCCTCCGTCCCTCCTCATCCTCCTCCAACCTCTGCTCAGACTGAGACGTGTTGGCACTGAACACGCCAGGTGTAATGGGATTGACCTCCGTCGCCTGCGCTGCCAGATTGCAGACAGACGCATCAATAACATCTGGGCTGCTGCAGCGCAAACTGTAAACTCAGCAGACTGACACTGAAGGTGGGTGGAGCCTCAGCTGGCGTTACCACGTCTTTTCCTCAGTTCGGTGGAAAAACTGTAAATCAGTGGCGTCCATGTTCTTTTGCCCTAGGGGCCAAAAGTGGCAAATATGAGCTACTGGAAGGATGCAAAATTCATTAAAATAAAAATAGAATTTACAATGACTTTTCAAAAACTGTTCAACAGTAAGCAGTTTTTAGTGAAATCTGAATATCAATAAACATAAAAAAGGGTCCAGACTGTCGCCTTACAAAAAGAAAAAGACAATTTACAAAATTTTGGGGTCGTCAGTTTTGTATTTGGGTCAAATTTTTACCATTCCTGACTTATGATCAGGGGCCGAATAAAATCCTTTACAGGGCCGCAAATGGCCCAGGAACCACACTTTGGACACCACTGCTAAAAAGTTGCATATGGGCAGAGTTAGGTAGTAACTATAGTTACATTAAATTGTGAAATATTTTGGAAAAAATGCACTTTTGAAAATGTATTTTCGAAACAGTACGTTTTACTTTGACTTGAGTAATTTTATTTTGAAGTATTTCTTCTCTTAATTGAGTAAAATTTCTGGATTTGAAAAACAAAAATGTCTCAGCAAAATATTCACCAGACACACACCTGCAGTTTTTGTTAAAGTTTTATAAATTTCATATCGACAGAAACTGATTTGGAAAAGAATTTGTACAATTAAAATAAAACAAATCTAACTTTCAAGTATCTTCTCAACAAGATGTAGCAGCTGGTTTTAAATAAATAATTTCTTAATATTGATAAAAAAGTGATATTTCCACTAACAGATTATTTCACTTGTAAGATGGGAAAAATGTCTTATTATAAATGAAATAATCTACCAGAAAAAGATTTATCATCAATTTTAAGGGATTATTGACTTAAAACCAGCTGCTATGTCTTGCCAAACAGTTCTCATGAGTTAGTCTTATTTAAAGTGTAGTTGGATATTTGCTTTAAATCAGACAAAAACACTTGGTAAGATGTTATGTTTTTGCAGTGTAGGGACCACAGACGGCCCCCGGGCCACACTTTGGACACCCATTGCTGCAGCTATGCAGCTATTTTAGGGTTGAACTCATTTATGTTTATTGTCTTCCTGCACATGCTGCACCCAGATGGGTTTATTGATGGTGTATACATTTTTAAACTCCTATCTGAACTGTTCATTAGAGAGTTAGTGAAGCTTCTCCAGGTAAATGAAGTGAGGGGCTTCAGTGGCGTCTGACAGGAGTTATTACTCCGTGGTGATGAGTTGCAAATCCAGACAGGAAGGCTGTGAAGGCCGACTCTTCTGCTGTCACGTCTGATTAAGGCAGCAGCTCTCATGTCTGCAGGACAGACTTATAGGTTGTGTGAGGACAAGGCTATCACAGGATCAGGAGTGACACCATGATGGGGTGAAGAGCAATCTCTGAGGGGGTCAGAGGTCAGGAGGATGCAGACGTGCAACAGCAGTGAGTGATGAGATGACACTGGGGTTCGCCAACAGATTGATCACCAAGAGAAATCGCTTTACAGGGAAGTTCAAAGAGTCTCTGCATTTAAAGTGACATATATGATAATAAATGAACAAATATGGCATTTGCTTGTAATCAGATCTACAATAATGCATTAAGATGCTAAAATGCTCTGTTGTGTTTACAAGATTATCAACAAGATGCAAATGACGAGACAGCAGAGTGATTTCTCACAGTTTTGGCTGTTGTGCCCAATGTTGCTAAAATAAACCTGATTTAATCTGCTGTCTGCAGTTTAAACCGTCAAATCCACAATCTACTGCCTCAGTGTTACGCAACAGTCTGCCCACTAATGCAGCTTCACTCTGGCTCCTGATCTGAAGAGAAATATTTCATTTAAAGGAAAGAAAATTACAAATAGAAAGCTTGCGGAGACCATGTTGCAAGTTTATGCTGTGTAGAATCAACCGATGTGTATAAATGAAACTATCTTCTGCTTTTTTAATTTTACAAAATAAGATAAAGGAATGTTTGCTTGAACATCAAAATCTAAAAAAATGTTCTTTAGTTTTACAAAAATATTTATGTTCACTTCAGCTATTTTCACACATAAAGACCATAAATAATGATTTTTATCTAAATCACGGATAAAAATCGGATAAAAACAGATACTTCACAGCAGCAACTAGTCAGTAGAAAAATCCAAAGTAATGCAGCTTTAAAACTACTATTATATCATCATCTTACTAAAATATTGGCCTAAGTAATTTTTGCCAAAAGATGATTTAGGCAAAAAAACAAACAAATAAACATCATTTTAGAAATGTGATGATAGGATACTGATGGCTCACAGGTACTCTACATAAACCCCAATTAAAGCAGAGCTTTTTAACTTAAATTTTTACAGGAACATAACTTATCTTTTGCTCCAGAGCACATCTAACTGAATGAAGCAGGTCAAGTTGACGTTTCCTCCCGTTCCAATCTATGATCTGTGGAGAAAACGATAATTGCTCTGCAATCTTAACTCGATTGGCCGGGTCAGTACGACGTTCTGAGCTGCACATGAAGCAGGCCTCATTAGCTGAAGGTAAATCACAGGACTCCAATATCCGGGCTTTGCAGTCTCATCCGATGGATAAGATGTGATCAGCTGGATGGCAAGGGCCAGCTGGTGAACAGGCCGCAGAAAGGACAATGATAGGAACTCAGGATGTTATCAGCGGAGGGCATTAGGCAGGATTTTCCAATCAGACGGTGTAAAATGCAAACGCTAGGAGGGAAAAACCTGAATGAAGAAAATCATCAAGACCTTTAAAACTGGTGACTTGAGGGCAGGGAGGGTTAGAAATTGGGTCATGTTGTCTCCGTAAAGAGCAGAGTCATGAGTCACTGTTGTGTTCAGCCTATGTGTGTTTTATTCAACACACAAACTATATATTTTTGTGCAAAATGTGGCTAAAACTATGTTTTCAGTGTTTAATTCAATTAAATTCAGTTTGTTGATATAGCAGCATCATTTCACTACAAATATAATCTCAAATCATTTTGCGAAAAGTAATTGTAATTAACCAATAAATACATTCCTATTGATGCAAGTTATGAAACAGTTCTTTAAGATAAGTTCATTATTCAAATTAAATGAAAAAGTTTTCTATCAGATTGCATCAAGTCACTGACCAGCAGCTTTCACTCCTTCTGGATGAAAACGTAGCGACAAAGTTTTATCTCTGACTGTACAACAGTCACTCATATTGAACAAACACGTAGCGACAGTGGAGAGGAAAAACTCCCCTTTAACAACAACGCTACAAAAACAGAACATTTTACAGATTTTCGTTTTGTTTCTATCTTATCACACTTGAGATGAGACTAAGCTAACTTACAAATAACTTTCCAGCAAGATACAGGAGCTTAAATGAATAATTCCTTAATATTAATAAAAAAAAAACTAGTTTCACTGGCTGATAATTCCACTTATAACACGACATTTTTCCATGTTATAAGTGAAATAATCTGCCAGTGAAAATGGTACTTTTCCACTCATCAATATTAAGGAACTAATTACAAAAATAACTGAAACAAGATGTTTGCACTAGGAACTAGACAAAAAACCCCAACTTTTTGTGTTTTTGCAGTGTAATCTTACAACCAAAACCTGCAAATTTGATTTATTCTCAACAGGACTGCAGTGATAGCAGTGAAAATGACCTGAATCTTTTAGGGATTGCTCTAGAGTTAATTGGCTGGTTGTGCAGTCGACAGAATGGACATCAGAGAGATAAAAGTGATGAAAGACCGAGCAGAGCGCAGCATATCAATTAGAAACATAACAGTTCATTCTTACATGAGCAAATGTGATGTGATGTTTGGTGAAAATTCTCGCAAGAAAACATTTCCCCCAAATATCTAATGATTTATTTACAGATTTTAGAGTTCATATATGTTATCAGTTGTAAGTCAGAAGGAAACATTTCTACAAGTTGAAGAATAAAAAATCAGGAAGGAAGACTTGCTTTTTCTAGGAGAGTAATATGATTCTTCTTTTGCCTCTGTCTCTTTAAGAAGCTTCTGCTCTTTCTGAAACTCCACCTTCAGGAAAACATCACAACATGGCTCCTCAATTAACCCTTTAACAACACCTTTACCAGCGTTTCACTGAGAGGTAGCTCCTGTAATGAGATCAGCTGATCAGTTGTTTGCTAATTGCTGCTGGCTAGTCTGCAGGAGATAAGCAGGGGAGTCATGGAAGAGGCAGAAGCTCGGAAACTTGGAAGCTTGAGTCTAAGGAGGAGCTGCGTCTCGAAGGCGGAGCTACGTCCACCCATGCGTTTTACACAGCTGAATGGTTGCCATGGAGATGAAAGTATTTCTCAAACATTTATTTAAAAATCAAAGCAAGATGCTAAGCATGTTTTTGATGAGGAAATAACATTATAGCAAGAAGTAAAGCTCAAAAAAGTACATTTTACATGATGATGCACCATTAAATATTATAAAAAACATTTTTTGGGAAGATAAAAGAATGAACCTGTGACTGTAGGATGATAATTCTGGGTTTGACATTTCTTCTTTGATACCGTCCGACTGTGAGGAGAGGCCACAGGAGGGTCTGCCTTTCAAATGGAAATCCTGCACTGATGCATTCACTTATCTCTGGAGGAAAGTCGGATCTTCTCTGTGAAGCCAGCTTCAGAGAGAGAGAGAGAGAGCAGCTGACACTTGGCTTCAGCTCCACATGGCTGCAGGAAATATGTTTTCTGCTGTCTGGGTGAGTTAGGACTCATTTACTAATGGTGAGACTCAGCTTTCCCCTAAGCCAGCTGACGGATAAATCACCCACAGTTCCTTGCTGCAGTGCAGAGAGAGTGCAGCCGCTATCTCCTTCTTTATTTCATCTCGTTTATTAACCCTCTCTCTCTCTCTCTCTGTCTTGCTGTCTGTGTCTCCAGCTCTGCGGAGCCGTGAAGCAGTTTATGGGATGGATGATGGAGTGGAGGCTCGGCTCGTGGTGAAGTTCCATCAGAGCCGCGGAGTGTAATAAAGAGGAAAAACACTCTCCATCAGAGACGGGCTTTGATGCAACATTAGGCAGCTGCTGCAGCAAACACAGGGAGCTTCATGTAGGGGAGTGTGTGAGTCTGTGTGTGAGTTTGACCTAAATTAGCTCCTATTATCAGATCTGCAGCTTCAACTTTTTGTTTTATTATCACATTTTTGTTGCAACGGTTCAGTTTTAATTCTGCTCTTCAAAAATCTGAACACACTTTGTGATTTCAACTGTAGCTTCCTGAGAGATTTAGTGGTGGAAAATGTTTTGTTTGCATTTAAGACATTTTGATAATAAGTCAAATGCAGAATTGTGTTTTTATTTCTAATGTTATGAGTTGTTACACTGCAAAAACACAAAACCTTACCAAGTATTTCTGGTCTGGTTTCTAGTGCTAATTTCTTAACATACTTGAAATAAGACAAAACTAATTTACAAGTAACTTTTGAGAATGATATATGACCTTGTTTTAAATAAATAATTTCTTAATATTGATGAAAAAGTACTAGTTCCATCTGCAAATTATTTCACTTATAACAAGACATTTTCCCCTTTTTGTGAGGGGAAATGGAACCAGTATGAGTTTGACTTAAAACAAGCTCATAGAAGCAATACAAACAATAACACCCAAAACCTTTAAAGGAGATGCAAATAAATAATAAATTTAATGTGAAGGAAGGAAACGAAGTGATCATACTGAGACAGAAGATGATCACAAATGCTCAAAAATAGGAAACAATCATTGAAAAACATCAAATTTTCACACTAAACACAAACCAACAAACACATGAAACAAAATCACAAAATTGTAATGCACATTGCATCGATTTTAACCTCTGATTTTATTTTAACAAAGCCCAAAACAAACATCAGTCTCCATTTTTCCAGAGGAAGCAAGAGACAGAAACGTTACAATGCTGAAACATGCTGACAGAATAAGGACGCAGCTGAAGAGTGCTTGCATATTAAGGACAGACTCCTCTCACTTCTGCAGCTTAAAGCTCTGCATTTTTGCAGCCCCTGCAAGAGTTTTGTTTGGAGTTCAGAAACGTGGCCCTCCACCACAGGGACCTGCTGGAAACATTCTGTCATTTTTAGGTTTTCACTGAGAAAGTTTTGATTTCTTAAATGAAAATGTTAGAACAGAAACGAATGGTTGTTTCTGTTATTTTACAGCAAGTAGAGTGCAAACATCCATTGACTCTTTACTCAAAAACAGCGTTGGGCACACCCTTTCATTAAACTTGGCCACATACAGCAAAAGGTTTTTGGAGAAATTTCTAATTTCTAATTTTAATTTTAAATTAGAAATCTGCACATTTGATACCAATAAATGTCAGGAAAAATAACTTTTTTAATTAAACAAAATGAATTAGTAAAATAAATCATTTTTGACAAACTTCACATCTATAATATTGTCAAAATAAAGCCCTGTTACATAGTAGTAAAAACTTTGTATCAAATTATGTTTGAAAACTGTTTCTATTAAGCAGATTTGTTTTAATAATCTGTTTGTGCAATTTTATGGTAAATAAAATTGCACAAACCCTAGGGTTAGGGTAAATACAGCATATGGTTTGTTATTGTTATGATAGTTAAAGTGTTTTAACATCTTGTTCAGAGTGCCCATTTTAACTTTGAGCGCCCGAACCCTCCAAACGTCTCTGGCCGGCCCTGTCCATCATCTACTAAAACAAACACCTGTCGCTGAAAAGCACCTGCAGCTCGTTGTCCCGCCCTCACCTCCCTCTGTCGCCGCCTTCTGACGTATTTTGACGCTAAAGCTCAGATTATTTTGGCGGTGGGAATAAAGATTATAAAGCTCCGCATCCAGCGGGAGTTCTGCGGATGTTCAAGGCGGATTTTCGCTCCTTTTATCGGGCGGAACTTCCGCTTCGCTCCGGAAGCTGGTGACGAAGACAGAAAGGTGATGCCTTTAGGAAAATAGGTGTTTTTAATTTGAAAAAGCTTCTCTACTCCAGGGAAATTTCCCTTCTTCTCCCTGCCGTATGGCGAAGTTTCTGTCTGAATTGCTGGGATGCGCTCTTCCCAGCAAGCGGACTCCTCTGTTCGCGGTAAGGACGCACCGGGTCGGGTTTACAATCCCGCAGCCTTCATGCATTATTAATCCGGTTCTGTCAGCTGCGAGTTGATTCTCCCTCCATTAGAATAATAATAATTTAAATCGCTGTTCGTTATTGCTGAGAGTCAGCAGGAAGTTTAGGGTTTGTTGTGTTGCGTGACAACTTCATGCTGCTTACAAGTGGATTAAACGCGTAATTTTTGCATCTTCAGTTATAATCCTTATGATACATTTTCTACAGACGCCGCTGTTTGTCTGTTGGGTGAGCTCAAAAGTTCTTCCTTTTGTTGCTCAATGTTTGTGAGTTTCATATAAATGGTGACTGTGAGTAAGAAATGGTCAAGGCTCAAACTCTTCTTGCGTATTTGGGTCAGTGAGCCACAGACTGTTGATGAAGCTAGTCTAGATTAATCTACACTGATTGCAGAATATTGAAAAGCAAGTTTGTGATTTGTGAAAGCCATGCAACAGTCGATTTGAAATAATGGTCAAGCAATTTTGTAACCGAATAATCATTAACTCAAGTAAACTGACTGATAAATTGAAATTTACTGAAAGTACAATTCATTAAAAGCTCAATAAGTATATATTTTTTTAATTTAAGATGGATAAAACCTTTTGTCTGAAATGTTTATCTACCTAGAACTCCTCAAATGGCCTATTTTAACTTCACACATTTAAAATAATCATGTTTTACTATCTATTAAGTTGGTCAATAAAGAAAAGTTGGCAGATTAGCTTTACACTATATTTATGTCAAAAGAAAGAAAGCTGGACTTTGAGAGTTTTTTTTTAGCTGCAGATGCTGTTGAGACGATGGTACAATAAAAATGTTTGTTTTTCTTTTTTAAAAACTTTTTTAATTTCCATCCTTTTATGCATTTCTAATATTGTACTAAAAGGGCTTAAGCAGGTCAGTGAGAAATCTACAGAATGTGCCAAATAGTTTTTTTTCTGATTAATCGATAACTATAATAATCCTTAGTTGCAGTCATGTGTAAAATCCTAATCTGATTTTTTCCAAATTAGTTCTTTTATTTCTGCCAAAAGGCGTCAGTGTTTAATCTTTGTTTTTGTGAACGGTATGACGACTACAGATAACTTTTTTTTCCATTTCACTTTATTGCTGCCACAACAGAGCCAAAGAGAAGCCGCCATATTGGTTGACGTGTTGGGGACGGGCTGTAAAGTCTCTAGGATGTTAGTGTCAGAGTGATGTAGAGACTGATGGCGTTTGGATTGTCAGGAGGCATCAGATCGTACCTGACTTTGTGTTGGTGAGAGCATTTTGCTTTGTTTCTTACTGCTGTCAGCGTTTTATGCCTTCTCTCCGGGTACTCCGGCTTCCTCCCACAGTCCAAAAACATGACTGTCAGGTTAATTGGCCTCTCTAAATTATCCCTAGGTGTGAGTGTGGATGGTTGTTTGTCCTGTCTGTCTCTGTGTTGCCCTGCGACAGACTGACGACCTGTCCAGGGCGACCTGTCCAGAGCGACCTGTCCAGGGCGACCTGTCCAGGGCGACCTGTCCAGGGCGACCTGTCCAGGCGACCTGTCCAGGGCGACCTGTCCAGGGCGACCTGTCCAGGGCGACCTGTCCAGGGCGACCCCGCCTCTCGCCCGGAAAGTTAGCTGGAGAGGCACTAGCACCTCCTTACCCCACTAAGGGACAAGGGTGCAGGAAAATGGATGGATGGATGGATTTACAATATTTTCCAGTAATTAACCTGAATAGATCTGTTCTTATGGATACATTGTCATCGATGCAGATCTAGATTTTTTTTAAAATATCTGGTTTCCAGATATATTGAGCCATAAGCAAAACCCTGTAAGCATTTAAGCAGTTGTGTTGTCTGGAAAACTGGGGCTGATTGCGTAACTCCAGATGATGGACACATTCAGATTTATTCTTATGGGTTATAATCCTCAGCCGGCGAGTGATTGCCAATCCATCAAGCTTCATCCCAATCTGCTCTTCACGCATTGCATAAACCCAAGATATTAAAACCTTCATATGTGTTCAAGAACATGCAAAGGCAACCTACACTAGATTAGATGCACTGACAGTTATATAAGGTGGTATTTTTCTAATTCCACCTTAAACTTTGAACTTGTGTAAGACCAGGAATCTTAAGGTTTTGGTTTCAGACATAATGATTTATTTAAATAAAACAAACTCCTCAATAGTAAAATTTTTGTCTTAAGTAATTCAGAAATTAGCAAAATAAAATAAATTTTATTCTATTTATCATCTTCTCAGTAATAGATGGAGATCAATTAGGCTCTCGTTAGTCGCGGCGGTTGGGAGGACGGCCAGGCGGACGCTCCCTCTGCTGTCAGTCAAACATGAAAGCTAATCCAGAAGGTATTTTTCTAATTGGCAGAAGGTTGATCACATTCAATAACGATGATTACGAGAACCCTCATTTACCCTCATGATCGGCAGCTGTGCCTCATCCAAACGGGGCTCGAGCTTCCACGGGGCTCGAGCTTCCACGGGGCTCGAGCTTCCACGGGGCTCGAGCTTCCACGGGGCTCGAGCTTCCACGGGGCTCGAGCTTCCACGGGGCTCGAGCTTCCACGGGGCTCGAGCTTCCACGGGGGCTCGAGCTTCCACGGGGCTCGAGCTTCCACGTCTTTCCTAGATGTCTGTGATGTTCAGTGATGCTGAAGCCCATCTGGAAACCTCTGGATCTGCAGCTAATGGTTGCCAGGTCTTAGAAACCCTGGAGGAGAGTTTCTATGAGCCTTGTTGGGGTTTTGCTGAAAATATGCAACATTGTCGCTTCATAAAAATGTTTTGGTAGGGCTGCTAAATAAATCAATAATAACACAGAGACAGACATGTGATCAATATGACATGTCCAGATAGACCTGGCAGAATTTCCAATATGGGGAATATTTACTGAACTTCAAGGCTCTAAGCACTAAATGTTGGTGGAATTAACTAACTCACTCACTCTTTGGTTACCTAGCAACTCACTTACAGCCTGGTTACCTAGCAACAACTGGTTGAGTAACAGTTTCAGGTTTCGCCTCATAGCTGCTTAAAAATAAAAAGCAGCCAGTTTTCTGGCTTGGAGAGAAAACTGTGGATAAATCAGGAAAAGTCACACCACCGGTTTGGCAATATTTCAGATATTTAAAGCAAAATCTAATCAATAATAATTATTAATATTACTGAATATGAAATGTTTACACTATACTGTAATAAGATTTTCAGCCTTTTTGTCCAGCTCTACTATTTGGGTGGAGGTGCTGCTGTTTCATTATTATTATTAATTTTAATATATTTAATCTGTATTTTAATTGTGCAAACTAAACTAATTATTGGCTTTTGGAACATCTCTGCTTTGTAAAATCTGGATTGTAAAGGACCAGTCATGTTGAAGAAGTTTCAACAGAACACATGTTTTTATTTCAAAGGTATAATAGAAATTATATGGTATTTATCTGGTTTTAAGATTATTTAACAATCTATTTGTACATTAAAAACAATCCAGCAGCAATACCTTGTTATTTTCTCTTAGTCTCTCAGTTTTTTGGAGACACTCTTTCTTTCCAACGTCACTGCAGCTCATTGAGATGTTTCTTCACAACTTTTTGTGAAGAAACATCACAAAAAGTTGTGATGTTTCTTCACAAAGAAACATCACAACTTTCTTTGTGGACTTTGACTAGGCCATTCCAACACTCCATTCCAACATTCTTTCATTCTGCTGTGTTGTAGAATGTTGCAGCAGCTCTGTTACGCCCCGCTTTGGTTTTGTAGACTTTGGTCTAATTATTTTGGTTCCAGGATTGGATGTTTGGTTTTGGTTGCTGTGCAGAGATTTATGATGCATCTCTGATGCAACAAGGCATTATTTATACAACGGGATTGTTTAATTATAATGAAATGATGTGGTCACTAGGGGGTGGTGTTGAACATGAATCAAAGTTCTGCGGCCTAACGGGACGGGACAAAGTGGTGATCTGGGAAACAGCAAAACATTTAGTTTTTTGGAATAAAACGGCATATCCTATTATAAATGATTTCAAGCAGTTTCTAGTAGATTTGGGTGAAAAGTGCAGGATCAGCCGCTTTTACAATATTGAGACTTTTTTTTTAAAAGCTTTTGGTGATAAATGAATTAATTGTTCAGTTTTGGGTGGTTTAGAAAATTAACGTATTTTTTTTGCATTTAATGAGATTTATAATACTTTAAATAATTAGATTCAGTTATTTATGAACTTAATGAAGAATACTAATCCAGATTCAAATGGTTATTGATCGAATGAGCGGTTGCTGGTAGCAAGTATTGTCATAAAAAATTAAATAAATCTTGATGTAGGAATGAATCATGCGTAGGTTTTCTCCCATTTGCATTTTTTGCTTTACTGAAAGAAGCTAAAAATAACACTAATTGTCTGAATAAAAATCATATCAAAAACTGGCCAACAGACAATCTTGATACTTATTTTATGGAAAATCATCCAGAGGTGTTTCTTCACAAATGAAGTTCTGCAGCTAAACTTTAAAAGACTAAAGTAAAGTTGGAGCAATTCTAACATTTGAAGCTAACATTGCGATATAATGACGCCTCCATTTTAATGCACTGGAAACATTAAGCGTCATGATGGAGTGAGTTGCGTTTCATTTTGAACTCTGGTCGATTTTGTAGGATGCATTTTCACTCTCTGTTAACATGCTTTCAGCTGCTGTTTGATTCCAGGAACTTAATTTGCATGAAAAACAATCAGATATTCTTGCTGCACGTGGTATCCAGTAGGTGAGCCTCCCCATCCCCTGCTGTTCATAGGCTGTTTCCTTCATAGGGATTCTTTGTGAGGCTGAAGCTTGGAAACTGCAAGGAGGAGCTTCGTCCTTGTAGGTGGGGCTAAGTACACTGAGCCGTTTTGCATAGCTGAATTGTTGCCATGGAGATTAAAGGTCTTCTCAAACATGCATGAAAGAATCAATTTTACTTTCCAGGCATGTTTTTGATGAGAGAACAACATTATAACATGATGTAATTTCCTTCTGAAAATAAATCAATGCCTTAAATTATAATGCTGGAGCTGTAGGGAGTGACTTTGGAAAAACTGCCAACTTTATTGACCTCTGGGTGTGAAAATGAAAAGTAAAAATGCATTATTGAATTATCTAGAAGAGGCTCAGTTCAGCTGAAAGTTGTTTTAGTTATTATGGGTCTCAAATGTTCTCAGCTGTTTTATCGTTTGCCTTGAATTCACACGTTTTTAAGCATCTTCAAAACCTTCCAGATGATGCAGCTTGTAAAACAAAAACCAGGTTCATCCTGGAGGTTTTCTGCTGGTCCTGGATGAAATCGAGTCTCTAGGCGTAGAGGTCTGTTGCAGGTCACAGCCAACAGTAAATCTCATCTGTAAATTATCTTTGTTGCTCTGTAAGTCGTGTGTGTGTCGGTATTCAGAGTGAATCTGTTCATGTCTGTGTGTTTTCTGCAGCTCATTAGCTGACTGATGTGGTTTTTCTTGGTAAAATGCCCCTTTGGGAGCTTCTTGTTCTGCCTTTTAAACACTCATTAGGATTCGTTGCTCTGACATTACTTCTAATAAACGTCTAACACATTTACGTGTCTGTTTATTGGTAATTTGCTGCATGTCGTTATTAGCCAGCGGAGAATCCAATAGCTTGAACAGTCGTTGTTTGAAGAGGGAGTCTCTTTCTTCATCATGTTTGGGATTATTTTGTTTCTTGTCATTGTTTAGCGTTGCAGATTTTAAAAATGCCAGCTGCTCGAGAAAACACCAGTTCTTGGTCTCATACAGTAAGAATATAGAAATCCAGCTAATTTTGTTGTTTGAAAAAGTTTTAGCTTTAAATTTTGTTTTTGTTTTACAAAAAAATAAGCGATTGTATTAATTAAATTAGAATGTGTGTTCTGGTAAAGCTCAGAAGTGTCAACCACATTGAAGAAATGCAACTTTAGTTCGCTTTACTCTCAATGAAGACATTTTAAATGGAAATGCATAACCCTGGCATAAGAGATGCCACTTTTTGCTGCCTTGCTGTTTTGAAGAAGATTTTTTTTCAGATTTTTCCTGACTTATGAAAACTAAAACCCATCTATATACTTGAATGGGATGTGTTTCCCATATTAAGGAATGTCTGCAGCCTAAAGTGACCCAAATCTAATTTATTTATTTATTTTTTTCATGAAATCGGATGTTTTTGACGTGGTCATTCGCACTTCCAAATTTATGCAACTTCTATATTTGCAAACACACAGGACTGTGTGAACTAAAATTGACCTGAAAGTGTCCCACTTCGGCAGTAGGGGGCACAATAACGACACAGAGCTCACTGTTTTGCCAAACGCCATAAAAAAGATGACTTGCTCGGTGTTTGCAGAAGTAAACGTGGATGCTAATGGTGGAGCTTAATTTACAATTATGAAGTTATCTGTAGCCAGCACACTTACAACTTAATCCTCATTATGGCCTGCCATTATTGTCCGCCATTGTTCTTCCCGCTTGCATGGATCAGGATGCAGAATAGTGACGCTTGTCGGGTATCGATGACGTTCAGGTTGGATGAATGTGGCCCTGCCGTACAGACTGAAACGATCAGATACGTATCGGATATCAAAGCGGCCTGGGTTGGTTTCGCAAAAAAAAAAAAGGAAATCTGACTTGGGTCACTTCAGGATGCATTGTGAACGTAGCCCAAATTCAAAATGCTTCTTTATGTTGCAGAAATGGAATAACTAGTTTAGTTTGAAAGGATTCAGTTCCCTCCAACACTTCCACCTTAGCATGCATAAAGAAAGCATTTTAACTTTCTTCTCTCTCCTCCTGCAGTGTCGCAGTCCGCCGCGTCCTGGACTCGGTCTTTCCTCCAGACATCGGGTCAGTAAACACTTGAACATTTCATGTTTGTGTTAACTTGTGTTCTTCACGCTTTAAAGAACTTGTCCACACACGGCCGCCTGCACCAGTCACAGCACAGAGCGGCTGAAAACATCACAGGGGCTCCATCATTTCACAGTCTGTGGCTGCAACATCAGAGGGGAGTTTATGTGCAGATAATTTTATGTTTCCACATGTGAAATGTTTTAAAATTTTCTGTCTTGAGTTTACGGTCGGCTGCTGTTGGTCATATGAAACCACTGAGCTGGACCGAAACGCTGCAGAAAAAACAAGTGTTGACTCAAGTTCGCCTGTTTGGATCAGTCACAAGACAGGAAAAGTCAGCCTGGGTGATTCTGATTATATAAGAAAAGTTTACATTAATCTGATGCAGACTTGAGTAAACAGACAGGTTCATAGTCCAGCAGAGATAACTGAAGTTTTCTCACAGAACATTTTGCAGATGCAAAAAACACAAAATCTCACCGAGTATTTTTGTCTGGATTATAGTGCAAGTATCTTGGTATACTTGAAATGTCATGAAGATAAATTATAAGCAGATATAGGAGCTTGTTTTAAGTTAATTCCTTAATTTTGATGAAAAAGTGCTGGTTCCACTAGGAGATTATTTCACTTTTCATCAATATTAAGGAATCATTTACTTAGAAGAAGCTCTATTATCTTGCTGACAAGTTTCTAGTAGGTTAGTTTAGTTTTAATTCAAGTGTGCTAAGATATTTGCCAAGAAACTAGACCAAAAATAGAAAATGATCATCCTATATCTGCAACCTGCAGCTCTCATCCTGACTGATCAAGTGTTTGGCGACTGTGGAGAGAAATGAGTCCCTTGTAACGGGAAGAAACCTTCAGCAGAACTGGGCTCTGGATGACAGGACAGGATGGAGAGTCAGGAAACCGCCCCCCACAGAAGCAGGGGTCTAAGAGGAATTTCAGTATTCAAAAAACACCAGTAGGTTCAGACACTGGACCTTCACAGGTTTGATAACTCACAAAATTTACTCTTCCTTTAAAAAAAAAAAAAAAGTTGCCCTAATATGCCATCATACATTGCACTGATCAGCTTTAGCTACAATTATTTGAAGTATTAAGACAGGCCTACATGTGACCTTTGACCTGTAACAGCTGTGAACCAGCTGAGAAAAGATTTCCTCCGTGGGATTGTTGTGACAGCTCAGGAAAACTCACCTGTTGTTATGGTTACAGGCTGGTCTGCTCTGTTTGCTTTAAGTCTTTGAGTCGGGGGTGAAGACTTTAATTTGGCCGGTTGCTCTTTCCCAGGCTCAGAGGTTCATCCTGCATGATTCTGCTGTGTGATGCAGGATGATTTCCTGCAAAAAAGTCAGAAGATTAATTTCAGAAATTTTCTAGCAAAAAAAAGTGAAAATTTCTGAGTTTGAAAAGTTGAAAGTTTTGTGATTAGTCTAATCTTCTCTTTTTTTTAAAGCACATTTTTCAACTTTTCAAACTCAGAAATATCCACATTTTTTTTCTAGGAAACTTCTGAAATTAATCTAAAAATGTCTGAGATTTTTAGTGAAAATTTGCTCCTTTTTTCTATCTCGAATGCAGCTAATATGCTGTAACAGTAACTTGAGGTAAACCAGGATAAAAAAATGTCAGTGTGTTGCTGCAATGAAGCTTTTCTTTCTATTTGCTTATTTTCTTTGTTGTGCTATTTACTAAAATCCTTTTTGACTTCACCGTCAGACAAGAATTTCTCTCCAGTCATATTTTAAAATTTTTCAAACTCTTGCATCTCCTCAGTGGCAAACTACTGTAAACAGCTGCTTTTTAGGAACATGTCAGCAGAACCTGGTGGTAAAAAGCGTCACATTGTGCAGGATGAAGTTACTCTAAGCTTAATCTCTGTAACAGCTTCCACCAAATTGCTGCTTAATAGTAGAAATGTTAAATATTTACTTGCTGCACTGGGGGGAAAAGAAACGCCACCCTGTGACTTTTCTTGCAACACCTTTTGTAGCTTCCTGCCTCACAAATTTAGAAAAGCCCACAGAGCTGAAGACATTTACCACAATCTGTTCTTTCTTTTCAATTAGTTTCTGCTTCAGCTCATAAATGATTCATAGATCTCAGTCTGAGCTGCTTTAATAACTAATATGGACAAATTGAGGAAACAATTAGCTCCCTGGCACAGATCAGGGTGAAGTGAGATGTGATTTTTACTGGTCACATTGGAACAAAACGGCAGAGTTAAAAATAACAAATAACAAATTACCTTGTGTTTGTATCGGAAAAGTTTGTTGCAATAAAAGGTGAAAGATCGCGCTGTAAATACGAGTTTCTCTCTCGACCCTTTGACCTCGTGATGCAAACGGCTTCCAGGATTTGATCCGTTTTCTCACTAATATACTCTGGGAGGATTTCCTGTGTACGTTTTAATGCTTCTGGACAATTAATTTTCCCGAGAGGAGGGCTCAACTCGTCCAAGTTCGTTTTGCAGAAACGCATAAAGAACCTGGCAGATTTATGCTCAAGGAAACGCAGATAATTAATACTGTATCTTGTGCATCAAAATGGCCTTTTCCCATTGATTTCCTGTTTCTGTGTGGGTAATAGGCTCTGGTTATGCAGCAGCATGTAACTGCAGAGTTGCGGTCATAAATCCCAGCAGGGCTCAATTTGTGGTGATTAAAGTAGTGAATGCCCACCCAGACAGAGTCACGTGAGACATGGGAATAATAAAAAAGATTCTGATTTAATTAAAGCTGAATCTGTCATTCTAAGTTGTATAAATGTGTAATTATTGTCTTCATCTCTAGCAGCAGTTTTTGTCTTTAGGTTGCATGTGAAACTCGGCGGTTTGCATCCAAACCCGACAGGTTTGTGTCGTCTCTCCATTGCAAACAGAAATGAAAATGTTTGTTTTGTCTGGTTTTGGTCCGACTCCTTTCATTCTTTTTGCATGTGAAGCATCAGCCTCGATTAGCCTGAACGCTCACATCCAGGTCGGCATTAGACACCTGTCCTGTTTTAATACATTTAGATTTTTATTAGCGTCATTCCTCTGCTGGTGTGCTGGAGCTCCTCACAGCTCAGCAGGTTGCTGCACAGCTGCTGTGTCGCTCCAGGCATTTATTTGTTTTACCTCGCATTCTGCTTGTGCCTGTCAAACATGGCAGGAGCTGCAGGCGATGCTTGTTCAAGGGCTACAATGTTTGCTACAATTTGTAATGGATTCTCATTATAAAGAGCTGAGAAAACAGTATGCCAGGGGTGTCCAAAGTGTGGCCCGGGGTTCCATTTGTGGCACGTGGACTGATTTTATGCAGCCCCCAAATGCAATGCAACAATGATTTGGCCCTTGGATGCAGATTAGAGACTTTTAATTTGTGATCAGGGTAAAAATTGTTACAGACATAAGTTTCCTGCACAGGAAAATGTAAAGTACAACACAAAGTCTTTTTATAACCAAGTTTTGACAAAAGGTGAAACCAAATTTATTCAGAGACTTTTACTGAAAAGCTGGCTTTGCTCCATCTAAATCAGCTTTTATTCCTTTTTAAGCTTGGCTAAATAGAGCAAGAATTTTGCTATTCAAAGGGACCTAAATCTTGTTCTATCTGCAGTGGACCTGACATTGTTCTCTATTACACTTAGCTGAATGCTAAAGCTAGATTGCATGGTTTTTCTGTTGCAGTAAGTTATTTCTCTGCTATTAGCACAATCAGCAGCATTGATTGATGAGAAAGATAAACTTTTCTCAGTTTCTTTCTCATCTTAAACTGTTACTACAAGGTGATAGTTTTAACAAATATATAAAAAAAAACATATTTTTATAAAAGTTGCATATTGCGGCTTTGAATGCATATAATTTATTCTAGTTTCTAATGACCTCACATCTGGTTTGTTTTTGTGCTTCAGGATGATAAACTCACTTCATGCAGTGACATTTCCTCTTCCTTCCTGCAGCCAACCTTTCGCTGTTCGCTGACTGATGAGAGGCTTTTGTTCGACAGCAGTTTGGTAAGTCCTCTCAATATGGAGCTCGTTTTATTGCTTTGGGGACCAGATGACTGCACCTTAAATTGGCTTTAGCTCTTGAACATGATGATGATTTTAATTAAAAAGCTTCAAAATTAACAAGCAAAATTTGCAAAAGCAGACACCAGGGTCGAATTGAGAGTTTGCAACTGATTTGTGGTGAATTGTTGAGACACTTTTGAAGTGATAAAACAATTCAGATTAACTCTCAAGCAGCAGATGGCATAAAGACTCCTCTCTTTGTTGATGATGCCATGTTTTCTACAGAATTCAAACCCTTCTTTGATCACTCTGTTGTTGTGTAATGCAAATGGTAACACTCCACGGAAAGCCAATTAAGCATCAACAAAGGGCATTACGTTCCTGCTTGGTCTTTGCATGGCTTAATCTAGTAAAAGAAGAGAGCGGCAACTCGATGCCAGCTGGCACATGACTTTGTTAATTACTTAGGACACAAGCAGATTTATGGTTTTGTCAATTTCCAATTTATCAGAAACGAATGAAAGCATCCCTTTATGGTCCATCTCTAAGACCCCCCATGTGACCACCAAGTGGGATCCTCTTGCTTTGCTTTTTGCAGAGCATTGGATGGCAGCAGGTGCATGGGCGGGGCGGTATGGATCCGCAGGTACATTACCGCAGAGCCTCATTATGAAAAGCTTAAAGGCTTTCTAAGAACAACGAGCCGAACCTGAGCCGCAGCCAGAGGGGATTATAGCGGTCTGCTGCTGGTTGCTTTAATGCAACTTCTAGGCTAATCCAAGTTTTACTATTATTTACTGATAGTTTCTGTGAATAAAAATGACGTAAAACATTTTAAACACAGGAGAAAATTACTGGGCGAGTCAGAAACATCCAGTCAGAACTAATGTTCTTCATTAGCCAATGTGTAGTTCTGAAATACCTCTGGGTCAATTAACCCTGCAGCTACACCAACACATATCAACTTTATTTCTCTGTAGTTACATTTTTACACAATTACATTTAAGAAATAATCCTAAATGTGCTCAATTTACATATAATTGACCATAAAAGTTCAATATAATTTGTATATGTGGTTCTATTCACCTTGTGGACCAGCAACAGTTTGTAGGTATTTATTTATCAGTCATTTGGTCACAATTGTTGGAATAAATAAGAACTTCTGATATCGAGAAGTAATCAAATCAGCTCTTCCACAAAGCAAGACATTTTTACACCCCAGAGCAAAGAATCATAGATTCATCCTTTTACTTCCAAATTGACTTTTATTTGCTTTTCCTTCATTTTAGAGGCTCCAGTGTTTTAGATTTTATAGTTTTTTTTATAACTTCAATGACTGATGCATGTGTATGAAAGAGAACACTTGAATTTTTTTTTACAAATTTGTCATCAAAAACTCGTTCAAATGATTGAGAGAAAATCTCACTGCAAAAACGCATCTTAAAAATAAATACCGTGGAAATATCTCGGTGCAAAGAAAACCTTACAAGCATCTTTCCAGCAAGATATAGGAGTCAATAATTCCTTAATATTGGAATTATTGACTCCAATAAAATTAACAAGCAAAATTTGCTTGTTAAGTTTCTAAGTGAATAGAAACTTCTATTTCTACTCACTTAGAAATAGAAGTTTCTATTTCTAAGTGAAATAGAAACTTATTCTATTTCACTTATGGAAAAAATGTCTTGTTAGAGGTGAGAATCTTTTTATTCCTGAATAAATGCTACATTTGTGATGCTCTGCATTTATTCTCTTGCACTCGTCACAGTAGCGGTCTGTGGACTAAATCTCCACTGCATTAAAGGTTACAGATGTTGCTTGTACTTCTTTCTCTTCATCTCGGATCATCACCTATGTTTTTCACTTTTTATTTCGCTACACTGAGCTTCTCTCCCTCTCCTCGACTTAAGCTTCCTGCAGATTGCACGTTGACCTCCCTGGAAGGCCCAGGTGGAACGGCGCCTCAGGATTATGCAAACATGATGCGTGCCAAACAACAGCGCTCTCAGTGGGGCGCTGAGCCAGAAAAGGCTGCCTCTATGATATCAGCGCAGGCAGCTTAATTCTCACACATGCAGCAGCTTTGGGGGATTAATCTAATAAGAAAGCAGGAATTGTTCCCAAATCCTAATTGATTTTATTTTACCTCATTTCGTTTGACGCTGTAGCAGGTAAATCTGACACGCAGGGTTTTCTCT
Organism: Phalloptychus januarius; assembly: GCA_902982915.1. Classification (NCBI taxonomy): domain Eukaryota; kingdom Metazoa; phylum Chordata; class Actinopteri; order Cyprinodontiformes; family Poeciliidae; genus Phalloptychus; species Phalloptychus januarius. Next base: position 1,012,751 of record CADWAE010000482.1, read on the forward strand.
AATCATGAAACCGTAACAAAAACCTCTATTCTTATTGACAATGAAGTTTTAAAACCATTAGAATTTCTGCTAATTTGTCAGGATTTCCTCAGATGTTTCTTCTGTGCGTTCAGGTTCAAGTCACATTCACACAATTAAAGCTGCGTTATGGAGCCTGGTACTATCAAGTCTTCCCATTACGTTGATGACTGCAGCCGATTTGCCACAGTGTCACTGACTGTGATGTTCTTTGATTTTAATTAATGAAAGCTCAATCAATGAATAAAATTAAGCTAAATAGCTTATAATGAATTACGTCTTTAGTTATTGGGAGGCTTTCGTTTCCAATGACAACCAGATCAGGAAGCAAAGGAAGCGATTAGCTTTTGGGAGAGAATTTAGATGTTTCAGTATCTTCTGTGATGCGTTAAATTATTTTGAAGGTTTGTGGGCTTTCTCAAAACACTGATAGGTTAAATTGTGTCTTTAAATTGTCCTTTGGTGTGACTCTATACATCTCTGTTCTCCCTTGTCAGAGGAATAACAACCTACAGAAACAAATGTGACGTTAAGTGAGCAAATTACATGATGCTTTAGCTGAAGCTCAATGCGTTTTAAAATCCTTTTTTCCCCTCTTATTGTTGACCAAGAGGTGGCCTCATCAACTAATATGTTTGAACAGATGGAAACCACCAAATGTTGACGAAATATGTAGAATAATCAGGAAATGCTGTTTGCAGCATGTCTTCATGATTAAATCCAGGCTGTGAGCCGGCAGGAAGTGTGTATGAAAATGTTTGACACACAGAGTTTAATGAAATTAAACTTGTAATCCTTTTATATCTCAGATGTGTAGGGAAAGGCAGATTATTTCCTGCTCCTACAGTACCGGGAGCATTGACCTTTTTCCGAACGGATGGTCTCAGAGAGCATTAAACTCCTGACCTCGCATGTGTCAGCGTTGGGGCTCCACATGGCCCTTAAGTGCCCTCCAATGAATTAATAATATTAATGGCAGATGTTCGTAAAGCTGGGGTCATCTGGGAGTTGCAGTATGTTGGTGACTGTATGGAATTGCATCCATTTAATCTCTCTTGGTTGTAGACCAAGTTATTGTTTACATCCGGTGATTTTGCGCATGCACAGAACTCTGGAGGGCAGAAAGACGATTCTTTTGTTTGTCATCCATAATCGTAATGCCGCCACATAACATTTCCTTTAGCTAAAGGAAACCTGGAGGTGTAGGTTTTATTAATATAGTGCAGTGCGCCACAGCAAAGAGAAAAATAGCTGAGAAAAAAACGTTTTTTAACCCAAAAATATTTTTTTCTCACTCTCTGTCAGCTAGGCTACACACAGACTTGTTGCCATAGCAACTGACAACAATGCCACTATACGTTTCAGGATTCAACACCAAAAAGCACACAGACATTTACCACACAAATAACGGTACATTCAGTCCATTACAGTTTTGTTTTTAGGCTTGATGTTTATTTTGCGATTATTAACTGATCGCTGTGGTAGATTAGCTTCCGCTGCTACTAGCTAATCGAACACAGCAGTAGTTGAATAGCTAATTTAAACACCTGCTCTACTGATCTGTCGGAGTTGGTGTGTGGGTTGCCATTTTTTTGTAACTGAACCAAAACACTCAGAATTCCACAACACATCTACATGTTAAGGTAGTAAAAGTCAAGCTAGCATAACTGACCTAGCCATGTTATGTTATGTTGGCAACTTGACGGCTCGGTGAGCATCTTTTTGCCCTCCACCTGGGAGTTGGGGGGCAGGATTTTGTGTGTGTGTTGTTCTGTTTATAGATCTTATCACCTTAAACAGAAATGGTATTTAAACAAATGACCAGGATTGCACCCTGAGCGACCCACTTCTGATCTTTTTATCCCCAAATATCCAATCTATTCCATTTCTGTATGTGGTTCTAATTTGGATGCATACTTTAACTTACATACTTAAAGCATCTGCAGTCTGAATGGTTATGTCATATTTTATTCCTCTTTTATGTCATTGATGTGAGACATTTGTCATAATTCTGCACCAGAAAAAGCTAGATGAAGAAATGTGGACATATAAAAATTATGATTTTTAAATTTTAAAAGAAGTCTGTCACTGAAGCATTTCACATCCCAAGTCCTTGACTCCGACTCCACATTCAAACAGACTTCTCTACAAATGCTCCACAAAACGCCGGCGCTATTAGCTTCATTCCTGTTTTTATATTGGTTTTGACTCTCATTGCGGACACTGAAGTCTGATTGATATTTTTACTAATTAAATACAACTGCAGTTTTCTGCAAAAAGTAGAACTGAGCATTCAGACCTGCAGTGTGCACATAGCCTAATGGATGATGTTAAACACCTTCTGATGTTATGTAAGCTTGTCAAAGCGGAGGTGGGGTCCACTGTCACGGACCTCTACAGGGATAAAGTGCTGGGATGAATTCAGCTGTCTGGTCCAGGGTGGGAATGCCTTCGGATGTGTTTGTTTTGCACTACATGGAAGCACGTCTCAGTGCTGTCTGGTCTTGTGATTATGAGTCGTGACCTGGACATTGGCCTCAAGCCCAGCTTGTACTCATTTCTCTGAGTGTGTGTGTGTTTATGTTCCTGCTGTGTTCACTTAATACCTGGTATTCAATGGCACACTGTATAATCCTTGGCATGTGCACGCTTTGAACTGAGGGAAGGACGTGTCTGACCTACATTTTATACTCACGAAATGTTTCCTCCATGTTTTAAGGTCTGACTGCTCAAATGCCAAAGCAGGATAAAATCCTGGATCTCATTGTTTAACTAGGCCACATGAAATTCATTCAAGAAATGGATAGGAAAAAATGTACATAGATTTATTATTTGGCTGGCCAAATGTCTCTCCTCATTTCTATAAAAGTTTTCTTCTTGGTAGCCAGGTTTTTTTTTCTAAACAAGGGAACTGGTCTAATACTTGTAAAACTACAAGTATAAATTTTTTTTTCTCCTTAAATATATAAATATGTTTGTTTTTCATCATGCATATATTGCTAAACATTTAAGTTAAACCTAAAATTATGTATATTACTGTATAATTTAAAATTATTTTCACCAAGAAGAACAGGAATACATCAAAAATAAATGTAAAAATAACTGTCAGTTTTTGACATTTTAAAAATTAGTCATGTTGCTAGAAGCTTCTTACAATGGCTGAGCAGATTCTTGTGTTTTTCCCTTATGTTTTGACCAGTGTACTAATGAGCTTGAGGTTTTGCCATCGCACTAATATTTTGCCTCCTCTACATATTCTCGACTAGTTCATATCCTCAGTCTGGAGAAGCTTTCCAACATAAAACTGTCCACAGCTGACAATAATGTTGCACTTCTCATAGTGAGGAGCGAACCCTCTACAGTGCGCTGGGCCGGGGTTGCTAGGCAACGGTGCTGGGGTTGCTAGGTAACGGGCTGGGCTGGGGTTGCTAGTGCCTGCTGATTTGTGACGTTGCATTCCGAAGGTTTTTGAAACTGCTCATTTTCTATATTACAAATAACTTGAACTCATTGTTAGAAATAGAAGCGACCTGTTTCTCTGGAAGTTGGCCAGTTTTACCAGAACAACCAGAGGGATACCAGCATGGAACATGGATCCAGTACCTCAGTTTTCCTGTTTTGTACATGCTCTGGTAAACTGCCCTCTTACCGAAGCTTCGGAGAGTTGAAACTAGTCGCTTGCTGTCCTGATCTCCGGGTGCTCCTCTTGTTCCTGCGAGGACAATCTTTCCCCAAGCCGAGCATTTTCAGACGATAAAATCTGGTTCTGCCGGCTCAGGTACTCTATCTCCTCGCAGTCAGTCATGTACCGGCTCTGGAGGTCGCCTAACTCCTCTGAAAGACTCTGCAGGTCTTCAGATCACTTGTCAATGTCCAGCTGTAACTTTGACAAGGTCGCGACACTTCCAGGCAACGCACTTCATCTCTCATGCCCTCGTCTTTCAGGTGTGTGTTTTGTTGGACACGATCAGAACCTGAAGCGCATCATTCTCACTAAAAGCATGTTGTATTTTGCTTGCAAGTGAGAACACCTGGAACACCTGCCAGTTTTGGAGAACTCGGAGCTCTTCCACCGGCTGGTGGAAGATCTCCGTTCTCCTCCTCCAGTTGACGCAAAACGCTGTTGTCCGTCAGCAGACTAGACAGATCTTCGGGCATTGATGGATAATCACTTGCCATTTTTGATAATTCTTCCAACAGTAAAAATGTCATTTTATGTCCACAATGAGCTTCATTCAGTCACGGAGTGTGTGTGAAGTGAAGAGTGGTGCATAATCAAACGACTGGCTGAAGGACCCTACACACCAATTTGTTTTCATAGTAGTGTAGTTTATCAATTTCACATGACTGGGTCCTGGAGTTACCAACTGTGCAAATATAATTTACTTACAGGAAGCCTATTTGTCAATCGGTCTTCTATGTGTCTGCCCAACCAAGTAGCATCTGCTTTCAGCAGAGCTAAGCTGCAAAAACACAAGTACCCTGAGGTAATTTACATAGTTTAACAAGTAAGAGCGACTAATATGGATTGCTGGAGCTTCATTTGCAAAAGCGCCACCTGAAGGTTGTGATGGATTGTTGTAATTTGTCTGTTTTTAATAGAAACACAGCAGCACAAGCATTTTATTCAGTAAAAACAATTTAAATTTGGAAGAGAACTGATCCTGTTCCAAAATTTGTCTAGATTTTTTTAACACTTTACCTCCTAATATTCAGCAATATATAATTTAGTGTCTGATTAGTTTAGTTTTAGCTACATTTTTTACTCCAGTTCATTTGCGTCAATGCTGTTAATGTTCAGAGTTCCTCCAGTTCTATTCTGTTCTTTAAAATAGTCGACAAAACCTGCATTTTCTTTTTGCACCTAATAAATGAAGACATAATTAATCGAACTTTAGGGGATTTATTCTAAATTTAACATGTCTTTTCTGTAATTTTTTTTGTTTTGCAATAACTTTATTGTGAGATTCAAGTTATGTAAAGAGCATCTCTCAATGCTGAGTCGTCTGTTCGACATTTGAAATTGTTTCCAGCGATTAAACTTTACTTGTTTTTAACGGTTGTTTAAAAACTTTGCTTTGATTGTAAAATCTGCATCAGTGAAGCCCTGAAGATGGCATAACTGAGCTGAGGATATTTAATGTTAATGTCATGTTTAATGTATAAGGGAAGAGAAGCCATTAACATAAACCAACATTAACGGGACCGCTACTAGGCTGATATGAAGAAATAACAACAGAGATGAAAACAACACACCAGCAAGCGATTCAGAGTATTAACTGGTTCACTGTACGGCTCTATACTGTGGTAATCACTGAAATCACTATGAAAGGCCTCTAATTATGAGCGTCGCAGCGCGGTGGTGGGACGGCGGGTAAGGAGTTTAGGCAGCGATCCGTGGGCTCATTTTATTACCCGACTGTCATTACGGGAGAAAGCTCCAAGCATCGCCTCCTGTTTTGACACTTGAGTGGGGAAACCATTAAAATATGTCTTTTATTTTCCTGTCAGAATTATAAATGCACATGTGATCTCTTATTATGATGCATAATAATCCAGAACAAAAGATTTCTTTCTTGGTGAGCAACTTCTTGGTTCATGTTGTTTTAAACCAGCGTCTTCCAGGTTTTAGCAGGTTTGAACCTTGGGAACCACAAACTGCATCCACCTGAACATCCCAACTAATTTAGCTTTATGTGACGGCGACGGCCTCCACCTGAATCCTGTTGGAAATTTGTGGACCATTCCGAAAAGTCAGGTTTTTGACACGAAACCAACCAATTTGAAAGTTTTTTTCCCAGGGGTCAGATATAAAAAGAGAATTACAGAGATGTTGCATGTTTCTTTTACATCTGGATATGTTGCACATGCGCACAACGCTGGAGGGCAACCAGGCGATTCTTTTACCGTCCATCGATGGCCTCACTGCCATGGTAGAACGACTCGGTGACCAAAATGAAAACCTGTAGCTATTATTAATTCAGTGCAGAATGCCACAGCAAAGCAGAGAAATAACAGAAAAACGTTGGAGAGCAACTCGAAACCACTCATAATCTTATTTTTTTTTGTCGCTATGCTACACACAGTCCTGTTGCCATAGCAACGATCCAACAGCAGCTCCATTGGCTAACAGAGTATAGATTATGTAAAATGCATCAGCATTCGACAACATTCAGTCGGTTACAGTTTTGTGCTTCCAGGTTTTTATTATTTATTATTTTGCGATTATTAATAAATGTCTGAACACTGCGGTGGAAGATCACCGAATATAAACCCCTCTGATGATGATGAGCTTTCAGAGAGTTGGTGTGTTTTTTGTGTTTTTAAGCTAAACCGAAACTCACCAAATTCTGAAGCCTTAACATCTGCATGTTAAGGTTGTCAAAGTCAAGGTGACACAGCTTATATTTTGAGTTTTGAACTAATCTAAACGTTTTCAGCGGGTCTCAGGTATCAATTAATGTCCTCTTTTCTTACTGCAAATGTATTTGAAGTCAGAAATCCCATGTTCTCCACAGAAAAGCAAATACATTTTTCAAGTTTTGCACCTTCAAAGTCATGATTTGTTTCTTTGTCTTCATCTGAGTTAAAGGAACTAAAACATTTTGTCCAAAGCCTTGGAGAAAAATAGCTTCTCTTATCAAACCCAAACATTAAGCCTCACAAAAAAACACGTCTCAAATTTATGCGCTGAAGATGCCTTAGGCTGCTCTGTGCATATATTAGCTATTAAACACTGAGATCTAGATCAAATAATAAGCAGCATGTCTTTGTTTGCCACTGTAGTGTAAGAAGACACATGGGAGGAGGGGACTTTTGTGTCTTTATGACGGGAGACGGGTGGGGGGGATTCATGTTTTATTCATGATGAATCCTGCCCTGTGGCAAGCAGAGGCTTTTTATTCAGTTAAGTGACATTTGTTAAGTCATTTGTTAAATTGTAGAACAGGGTGAGGCTGAGTAAATTTGCCACGACTTGCTGTTTATCACTGGGTGGAGGAACAGGACAAACCATCCGATGCTGTTTAAAGCCTCAGGAAATGCTGCAGGTAGAGCTCTAAAATCAATAAAAATATAATCATTTTTCTATGGTGACATGTTTAATAAGCTCAGATGCACAAAAGCAGGAATATTAATAATTCCCCAACACCAAACGACCCCATTTATGAACTGAAATTAGAATTTTAAGCTAAAAAATAAACATAAAACTTCACAATCATTTATTTTCCCTGCATTTGTCCTTTATTTTTTTTATAAGGTATTTTTTTGAGAAACTAAAACTGAGCTCAACTCTGATGTTTTGCAGTAAATGGTTGATTTAAACAAAGTTCTCAAACATGGTGGTGGCAGCATTATGATCTGGGACTGTTTTGTTCTTTAGACAACCTGCTGGAACTGATGGAACCATAAACTCTGCTCTCTAGCTGAAAATCCTGGAGGAGAAAGTTTGTTTCCATTACCAACGTGTACAAATCTTTTTGATATTCTGCTGATGTTTAAAGAAAACAATCTATTTTGCATTTGGGGTGTTTCCACTAAATAAAAAATTAAATTAAAATCACATGTGAATAAGAATGTTCATGAAATAAGTCGTTAAAGATCATCTATTCATCTACAGATTAAACGCTTCTGATTGATAAATTCAACTTGTTGTGAACTGTGTGATGCTCAGAAAGCATCACACAGTGGCTCTGCTGGAGCCACTTGTACATTGTCAGAAAAAAACCCAAAAGCAAATGATCATCCTCAAACTACTTCCTGCTATCTTTTTTTGTCGTCTCCAGCAGCGGAAACATCCAGTTGTTGATCATGTGACTCGTGATGTTTCCATTGTAAATTGGTGTGTTTCCTTTCATTTGCACCATTTTATAGATAATGTAAATTTGACCTTCAGCTTGAACTGCCTTGCGTTCTGCAGCAGAATAAAGGTCCAAAACACACCAGCAAGACCAAAAAAGGCAAAAGTGTCCTAGTCAAAGTCTGAATTTAAATCATAAAATGGAGTGGCATAACCGTAAGCAATATGCTTACGTTCACCCTTCATTGTGGCTGAATTGGAACAATTCTGGAAAGAGTTGCAGTGAGAACAGAGAATGTTAAATTAGTACATCAGTTAGCCAAGATCAAACTGGAGAAACGCTGTAAATTAATATCTACCGTCTTTTCACTTTTTTAATAACCAGAAAACTGACAAACGATCTTTCAAATGAGGATTTTAATGTTCAGAGATTAATTTATGACCTTGCAAGGCTCTGCAATCAGCCAGTGAATGCAGAAGTGGCCTGTTGCTGTGGGAGGCAAATGTTGGCTTGAAGCCGGTTTCAGGTTGACCTTGCTGTAATTCTGCCATTGGTGGCTTCGTTTAATTAACTGATGAATGATGATTTGTATTTTTGTGCTTATTAGTGATTGACTTCACACACAAATGAATAAATTAGCATTAATAGTTTCCACAAATTCTCATTAGCTTAGGATGGGTTTGCAACCTGCGGCTCTGGAGCCCCGAGTGGCTCTTTGGATTTGGACAGTGGGTCTTAATAACTTTGACTGAAACAAACGGCGTCTCCAAACGGCTGCCATGATTCCTGATTTTACACACGCATCGATGAGTCACAAACTGCAGATTTTATCCAGAAACGCACCCAGTCAGGAAGGTTTTGATCCACAACTACAGAATTTTAATGGGATTTATTTGAAAAGAAACAGTGTTGTTCCATTAATTATTATTTCAGGATAGTTTGTGGTTGGTGTTAATCATGTCGCATTTAGTTTAAGGCTTGTTTTTTATGATAAATGCAAATCTCAGAGTTTCCAGGAGTTTCTGCTCAAACACTTTAGTCCATTATAATGTTTACATGTTTGAATTTGATTTGAATATTAAGATGTAAGGCAGTTGCCGACTAGCTGATCGTAGAAATTATACTGCAGGAAAAGAAATGCAGATTTCACCCAGAAGAGTTGCTGAAAGGAAAACTTTGCACAAACCTGGACGCCAAAGGTTTTACCTCATTATGGTCATTGTTGGTTTAAGTATGGCAGCATTATTTACCTTAAATGTGAAAATGCTTAATCTGACCTCCAAACTTTACAAAACTCCTAAAAAATATCACATGTTCGTCCCAATGAGCTCAAATGTTCGGTTGCTTTTTAAAAAATTGTTTTCAACATTTCATATACGCTACTGCTGGCAATATCTTCATATGCCTCATTCTGTTTTTTAACAAGTTTAAGACAAATATCTTTATCTTTCACAATCCTTTGATAATCCAGACTACATTGCTCATGTTAGTGGAGGAACACATCAGCCTTATACATTCTGCAAAATCTAGTAAGAATCTGAGCTTCTTTGTTTGAATAACAGCAAATCAAACTTTGACACTGAGAGCTCCTAATGTTTAATGTTGTTTTATGCACTTAAACTCCAACGGTATAAATGTTGAAGTATAATTTTGAGTTGTTAAGTGTGAACAGCTTTTTTTTCCTCCCATTTTGGCAGCTTTGCAAAATGCCATCCAGACCGCTTCTATTGAATCCAAAAGGTCAAGTGTGCAGTTGTTTGCAGAAGCATAATGAGAGTTCAGGATTCGTTTTTATTTTTGTGATTCTATAGTCCTTATTGTAAAGCCGACAGAAAATGATATGCTCAGTAATTAACATCTTTATTAATGGTGCTCTTCTGTGAATTTCACTGTAGAGTCACAGATGCCTCTTCACTGCGTTTTGATTGACGGCGCTTTTTGCAAGGGGCCATTTTAGATGATGCGTGTGTGTTGGGAGCCTAATTTGCAAACCAAATCCCCAAACCTTTGTGATCATAATGTGGCGGATGAGTGGCAGAGTTATTTTCGGGTTTGTGACAGTGTGAAGTGCGTCTGTAACCTAGAAAAGTGTCTAAAAATGCAAAAGTGCAAGAAATTTAAAATTTAGCACCCTGTCTAATTATAGTTCGTCTCGGATGTCAGTGAAACATGCAGCTAACGGTGATAAAGTTGCTGATACCGAACCGAGTTCAGGATGTTTTCAGCACCACTGATTTGCTTCAGTTGTTGCTAATTTAACCGCTTTGTTTCTTTTCCTCACAACATGTAAATATTAAATAAAGTAAACATTTAGTGTGGAGTTAAATATTTAGTTAGAAGCTAACTACTTAGTTAGGATACCCTAATGTGTCAGATATTTAGCTTAACTATATATTTATTTTGCAAGCTATTTAGTTTGAAGCTAAAAAAATAGTTCATATAAATATTTAGGAGCTAAATAATTTGCAAGTCAAACCCCAAACCCTTCTTTTTGGTTTAAACGAACCACACAGTGAAGCAGACACCACTGCACCACTCCTCTCTGTCTTGATGCTTTTTTGAGTTGATGTGTATGTCATTCAAACTTGATCATACTGTATTCTTTTGCATTTTGTTTGCAGTTTTTTAGACTGTTGTGATTTTGGTTTTCTTGCCACTCAGTTGCATTAATATTCAAGCAACCTACTGCTGAACTCGACTATTTATCTAAACATTGAGATGCAGAATAAAAAAAATATTATTCTGCTGTTGGAATTAACAGAAAATAGAGAAACTGGTTTCTGTGAAACAGACATACTGAGAGTTAGAAGAGCTTAAAACTATGTAGTGCAAAGTAGCAAAACACTAAAGATGAACTTATGAATCTTCACATGAATCTATTTTAATATATAAATTATATATATAATTAATTATATATAAAAACATTTTTCCAAATTAGCTTCTACACCTTTATATATAAAACTTATGGAACTCTAACAAAAACTGCAGATATGTGTCTGGTGAAGCTTGTTCTTCAGTCAGTGAAGTTCCCCAGCAGGTTGAGCATCCAGAAGTTTTACTGAGGATTAGATGACACTTCATAATAAAATTACTCAAGTATAAGTAAAAAATGCAGCTTAGTAAAGATGCTCACAGTTACTACCCAGCTCTGTAAATATGAGACACAATTGCAGGAGGGAAATGGATTAAAAGCAGGAAAGGATTACGGCTTTTCTTAATAAATCCCTGAGGTGGGAAAGTGTAGCGTCTGCCTCCACAGACAGCAGAATGAATAATGGAGGGGCTCCGTGGTACGCAGGGGCATGTCTGCAACTAACGACACGGCAACTGTAAATGACCAATTAAATGACGGAAAAGGTGCATCAACACCTGAGGTTCATTCAGAAAGGTGCAGCACTACAGACTAATCACAGAAAAAACAAGACAAGCACTCAATGATTGTTCTTTTTTTTGTTTGTCATAAATAATGTCACCCCCAGTGCCACTGTCACAAATTTTCAGCATTATCGAAACCTGCTGACAAAGACCTGAAACCTTTGAGGTGTTGGAGTTAAATTTACACTGAACAGAGCTGAGCTAACCAGTTTACCAGAAACAGCTGTAACATCACAGCCTCCTTTTGTGTGAGCACCAATATATTTGAATTGCATTATTTCTTCATATAACCAGAACCAGATTACGAACTTATCAAGTCACAGGAAAACGGAGAGGAAACATGCTAACAGTAGCTTAGTATTTCAGACAAAGTATTTCAGATTGCTTTGTAGGTTGTGATTATAGCATTTCTTTCTAATGCTTTATTTAAATGTTTGGTTTTTTTTGGAATGTTTCTGGAACAAAATTACTAACTTATCAACAAGTCCTATGAAAACTGAGAGGAAACATGCTAATGTAAGCTAAGCACTAATGCAAAAACGTTGCTTTGCAGGTTGTGAGAACGCTTTGGAAAGACATGATGAAGCTTTCTTTCATTTAGGCGATGGTAGCTACGCTAACCTAGTTAACCAATTATGTGGAGAAAAATAATTGGAAAAGACTCCAGGATCAGCATTGGTGAGTGAAATGTAATATTCATTATAGTGTTTTATTTTACTGCCCTTTAAAGCAGTCAGGTGAAAATCAAAGACATGTCAATGACTTTACAGGAAATATTGGACTAGGCCTTAGAATTGGTATTTATACTGAAACATCTCTGAAAAATAACCTCCACATGGGTAAATTAAAAGGATTCCAGGAAACGTATTCCCATGTTCAGTAATATTTACATGCTTGGAGAAGCAAGTGACAAAATAAAATCAGAATGCCTGGTCCTGAGCTTTCTGGCCATCTTTAGAAATGTTTGAGATGAACTGCCCTTCTCTGGCTTCAGCTGCTCAGGAGTTTAAGCAGGAATTCCTTCCAGCCATCAGTCCTGACTGACAGCTTTGAAGCCGCCCTGACACATCCATTGTCAGAGGGAGCTGTGATCCCACCAGACATAAGAACACTTTCTGTCATGATGTGGTGGTTAAAAAAAGACCAGAACGCAGGAGAACTGCAGAAGCAGGACTCTGAGATGCTGTTCGGTTTCACAAAAAACCCTGGAAGAACCATGGAAATACAGAAAGTAACAAAAAACACAAAGGAGACAAATAAATAAAAATATCTAACTGAGAAGTGCTGAGGGATGCAAACATAATGAAGAACCCAGACTGCATTTACTGAGAGATGAGATGTAATTAGAACTGGAGTTTATTTTCAGTCAGTTTTGCTTCAGCTAAACTCAAAATTGGAATTCAGATCAGAACTGAATCATTTCTCCTGATGTAAAATCATCGTAAACACTGTTTGAACACCACAGTGGCAGATATTTAGAGCATCATTGCATTATTAATGATGATGAAATATTATTAGATGCTACCAGGAGTTACGAAGCAGTTAAAGCTTGACCTGTTTGGCTTTCTGTCCATCACTCATTTCATAACAACTGTAGATCAATGAAAGCCAAAACCTTTTCAAACTGATGACAAAAAACCTAACCTTCAGTACCTTGGTGTAGCAGCCTTTCTTACATTAGTTTGCTGTGGAGTGCTTCATTGTCTGTCACTCGGGGATGATTTGCGATGCGGTCTCCAGAACTGTTTCTGAAAACAGCCCAAGCGATTTTAAAAGAGAAAACAACTTACAAAAACATCTTTGGTAATAAGTTAATGTCTTTGGTGTCTGGGAAAGGAACCATTTCAAAATCCTGCAGAATGTAACATCACAAGTCAGCTGCCCTGTTACCTAGCAACCCCAGCGAAGCCCTACCTGTCACCCAGCAACCCCAGCAGAGCTCCATCGTGTTTAATTTTACTGCTGTATGCGCTGCACAATGGCTGCTGGAAAAGACAAGTGTTTTCTCGTTGGCTTACCACCCAGAAACCACTTACTGCATACTTGCTGTTTGTGCAGGAGGCTCTACTTCTGCTTTTCAAAGATGTATGGTTGTATAATTGTGCATCTGTTTGCAGACATTTTCACTCTCCAGTGTAAATGTTGAATTGGGGGTCGTGGTCAGCAGCGGCTTATTTGGCCCTAAAACATCCCATTCTGAGCTGAGCTGACCGAATTCTCTTTTAATGATTTTGCGCAAAAACATATAAACGTGTTTTGTATAACCCACAGAGGTATCCTAACCTTTTCAAGGAAGCCTGACAGGTCACCTTTAAGGCTGGGTCTGATGTCGGCGATGTAACAGGAGACGCAGCTGTTGGGTGTGCTAATTCCCGGTGTCATAATCTGGCTCTGTGAACAGGGGATGTTATATTATTCAACTAGATAATACAGGATGACCCAGATTTGCATGCAAAATTTTCTACTTTGTCTAAGCTTTTGGAATGATACGAAGCCAAGTGTGTACATAATGCAGGAGTTTGTATTATCGTTTTTGCATAACTAAGGCACACTGACCTGAATGTCTCTAAAACCATCGTTAAAAAAGACAAGGCATAAATAATTGCGGTAAATCCAAACATAAACTGTCATATCGGTGCCAAACCTTCGTCATGACCAAATCCAAACATGACACGTAGCTGTGAGGACCGAACTCTCCAGCCCTGCAGAAAACAAACGTTATATAAACTGATCTGGATCGAGTTCAAGACGTCGGTTATGTAATAAATGACCCTTTAATGGGAGGCACAGCAACCTTCTCTTGATCCTCTTTCTTACATCTTGAGGATTGAGATGTGAGGATGTCAGAGGTCCTGACTGATAAGACGGGTTACATAAGACACGGGACTGACAGAGGTCAGAGCGACAGGAGGAAAGGCCGCTGTCTGTGACAGAGTGGGACATGTAAATCAAATCCACTGTCAGACAGAACACTGCGAACAAATGGCTGCAGCTCAAGGATGTCGACCAGCAGCTGTCAAAGCTTTTAAATCTCACTTTGTAGCCTCGTGGTATTAATAGTATTCTGCATTATTTCACACACACTGGGTGGAATTTTGGACCATTTGCAGGTGGAGGAACTTGTTCTCTGATGGGCAGTATTATGTGTTTTTCCAGACAGATAGTGCCATTTTAAAGTCTTATCGTATAACGATGTGACCTTCAGTTACAAATATGTCAAATATAGCTTTCCTTGAAATCAAGCTTCTGTTTTGTTTAAAAATCTGACTTTTTCTGAAACTCCAAAGTCATCACAACATGGCTCCTCTATGTTTTTAACATTGTTTTTACCGGCGTTGCACTGAGAAGTAGCTCCCATAATGAGCTCAGCTGCTACACAATTCTACCAAGTGCTTGCTAATTGCTGCTGGCTAGTCTGAAGGAGCAGAGTGGGGGAAATCTGCTGTGTAATGCAGAAGCTTGGAGACTACAGCTCAGAGGAGGAGCTGCGTCTCGAAGGCGGAGCTACGTCCACCCAGACGCTTTGCACAGCTGAATGGTTGCCATGGAGACTAAAAGATTTCTTAAACATGTATCAAAGAATCAATTCAATACTCTGGGTATGTTTTTGATGATTTAACAGAATCTTGCCCCTTTAAGCATTTCTGTTTGCTTCACTCGTATAAGGTGGAGTATAATGGAATAAACCAGCAGAGGATTTTCACACTCAAACCAACTACAGTGTTTGTAAATAAGCAACCCATTTCTTTTCATGCTGTGGGTAAAACCAGCCTGATCTTCTGACTTCAGGCTGCCTCTGTCCTCTTGCTTTATTTTTGCCGCATTCAGACCGGACTATGTTCACTTCGCAGACTCACGGCTACATATTCGTGCCTCGCTGGGGGAGTTTAAAATGCCAGGAAATGGCGTGCGCAACAGCCGGAGGCAGCGGTGGATGTTTGATCTGCAAAGGCCACATTAAACCTCCTGCTGTTGGGTTTAAGTGCAATCATTTCTGCTTTTGAAGAGCTGGCCACAGATCACCCTGTGCAGCTTAGCATGCATAGCATGCATAACATTTAGTCAGGTTCCAGGATGAAGGTGGGAATACTATAAAAATAATGCTGAAAATCTATTTAATATTCAATCAAGTCAAAAAGGAGTTAGTAGATCATTCTTATTGTTTTTTGAGATTAGATTCTGGTAGGAAATTAGTATTAAGATTAAAATTGCAGCAGGATTTATTGCAAAAAGAACTGGATTGATACCTGTGCTTTGTCCAAATATCCCCCTTGTGATGCTGCATTTATCAGTTTGAGACCAAATCTTTTTTTTGGTTTGTAAGACATTATTGACAAAGTTTTGCACACATTTGATATGATAGCTTTGGTGGAGATCCTGCAGTAAGTTGTTTATTTTACCAACAGACATGGAAACACTGCAGGTTACTCCAAATATTATACCCAAAACAGTTTTGCCTAAATAAGCATTATGATTGCTGCTGATTTTGTATTGGCACAATAATGATAGTCGCAGTTTTCCATGGTTAGTTTTTCTGGTGAATTCTCTGCATTTGACAACTTTACAAATTCTAATTCCATAAAGTTACCAAGAATTTTCCATGACGTTCTCTATTGAAACCTCTTTAATAAAAACACAAACAAACAAACAAAAAAAATTCACCTCAGTTTGTTAAAACTTCTGGATACTTTAGTAGAAATTACTGCAGAAATGCAAAATCTAACCGAGTGTTTTTGGGCTAGTTTCTAGTTTCTAGTCCAAAAACACTTTAAATAAAATAAAACTAATTTGCAAGTACCTTTTCAGCAAGATGTAGGACTTGGTTTGGGTCAGTAATTCCTTAATATTGCTGAAAAATATTAAGGAATTATTATTCCATGTTATTTCTGTTAAACATGGACAGAAATGTCTTGTTATAAGTGAAATAATCTGCCAGTAGAATATTTTAATCAATATTAAGGAATTATTGACTTAAACAAGCTGCTATTTCTTGGTGAAAAGGTATTTGTAAATTAGTTTAGTTTCAAATGGACTAAGACATTCCCACCAAGAGCAAAGGTAATTGGTAAAATTGAGTGTTTTACAGGGTAGAGTTGTTGAACTTCTTTGACATTGATGAGACAAAGAAAGTGGGGCACTATTGTGTGTGAATCTTTTCCAGAACAAGAGTTGAACCTTTCACTGTGCAGGCAAGCGTTGGATGAGCTTCCCGACTCGCTGAGAGGAGAGCTCATTTCCAAACAGTGCCACAGGCAGGATGGAGGGCTGTGCAGGAGGAAGATGAGGCTAATTATGCTTCCTGCAGAGACACACAGGCGTCCCCTGGCTTACTGAAAGGAGGCTTGTCAAGATGTAACTCCCCGATGGGAGAAGAAGAAATGCAGAGGAGAAAGACAAACGCAGAAGTGCATATTCTCAGCAAAAAGTCTCTCTCTGTAAATTTAAAAACATATTATCCTCCATGATCAGGTATCATGATAAAGATATAGTAATGGTTTCTTAATTATTTTATGTGGAGTTTAAGTTGTAAGTCCAGTTTCAGGTACAAAAAGATCAGAACAAATCCACAGAATCACATTTACATGATATCTAATCAATGTATAAAAACCTATATATATATATATATATGTTTTATATATATATTGATGTTCTAAGGGCTCGCAGTGCAACTGGCAGCCAGCAGATAGTGAAGTGTGAGAAGATTTTCTATAAATAACTATTACAGATGGCAAGGGACCCAAAAAGCAGGAGGAAATCAGACTAAGTGAGTTAAACTGGGTTTTATTTTGATCCTCTGTATAATTAAGTTTGATACCTGTAATTGAAAAATAACTAAATTACACTTAAACATTAGAGAGCCTTCATAGTCGTTATAGAATAACCAGTTGGATCAAAACAAATAGTTAAACGTAGAAAGTTTTTCAGAAAGCTGCATCCGTGGCTCTTCACGGCGGCTCCTAATGATCTTGACCAAACAAGCCAAAAAAACTGAGCACTTTTTAAAAATGTAAAGACAACAAAGACCTGCTAGCTTTAACAGTTTTCCAAGATTTTTTTATGCAACACAAGCACAACATTTCTGCAAAAAAACGACACTAACAATGGAAATGATCTCAAAGAAATCCAGATAAGAGAACCAATATTTTCTTTTCATTCCTGTTAAAATCAGGAATTCACACAGATAAGCATCAGAATCTTAAGTTACACTTTCCTGTTGAGATTAAGGCTCAAAGTTCACCACATTAACTTCCTCTTGGTGTCGTATAAAGCGTCGTTCCAAAAACAAGAACTTTGCTCGATTTCCTAACAGGGAAAGTATTTTCTCAGCGTTCTGCTCTGAGTGGAGCATCTATTCCCTGAATGCTGTCTTAAAGGCTGCAGCAACAATCAATCACTCACATCCTTTGGGCAATTTAGCATCAGGCGTGAGAGGGGTTTGCTTTCATTTTCTCAAAAGAGCAATCTTCCTTCTCCTCCCACGCTTGGAAAACACTGCAGAGGTCTCAGATTTTATCTGGAAGCGTCTATTAGAGGTTTGATCTGGGTCAAAGAGAGCGACAGCAAGTGGCACTTTGGGATCATTTACGAGAAGAAAACATTCGTCTTTTCCTGCTCATTTCTCACATGCAATGCAGACCTACTTTAAGAAAAAAGGTGTTTCATGGCGTATCCTCACTGACACTTTGCTTCTCTGACTGTTTTTGTAATATTTTTAATAAAACTTCTCCCTTGGACATCCAAACCAGAGTGGAGTTAAACAACAAAAGGAAGAATACATCTTAAAGTGTACAGATATGAACTGCTGCATTTCAATGGTTAAAGATCAGATAGTTTTAATTTAGGTCCATAAAATATGGTAAACATGATAAAAAAGCTAAATGTTACCTAAATGTTGTGCAAAAGAGTTGGAGGTCTAACCTAGGTGGATGTCAACAGTACATTATTTTTTAAGAAAAAATATTTGTATTTCTTTTTAAATAATAAATTAACTGATTAACCAGTTAGTCAATAAATCAATAACAATATATATTGTGATTAGAAACGTGATCAATATCAGACTTTAGCTACTCAACCTTTCACATCTAAGTTAAGCTAGCCGGTGGCATCAACTAACGCTCTCTTTTTGGTTGCCAAGCAACTCACACAATCTTTGGTTACCTAGCAGCAACCTGTTGAGCAACTGCTCAGAGAGATTTCGCCACCTTGCCTCATGGCTGCTTAAAAATAAAAACCTGACAAATTTGGGTAAAAGAGAAAAGGTCACACAACCAGTTTGGCAGTATTTCAGATATTTAAAACTAAAATCTAATCAATATTTATCAATAACAACTGATATGAAATGCCATATCGTCCAGCCTTATGATAAGCCTAATTCACCCCTTTATCACAGTTTGTGCTAGACTTCTTAGTCATTTTGTCTAACGTGGTTAAAAAACAAACTATTTTTATCCATCAATTTTAAAAAAATTATGTTTTTATTTTCATTCAGTTTCATTTATAGTCAATCCAAACAAGCTTAAACTGTAATTGCAAGCACCACTTCAGCAAAAAGTTTTCAAATCGGGGAACATTTTTCCAACTGAAGTGATCAGTTCCATATGAATTTTATCATTGAAAAAGGTGAAAGTAAACCTCAAAGCCTGAGTCCATCTGGCCTGTCGTGGCGCTCCACTTGGTACCTGGCCAGCCATGTTTAGCCATCTGCACCACTTTCCATCTGAGAGGAAACAATATGAGGCTTCTGCAGTCACACACATCCACCCATCCATGCTGTAAAAGGAACCAGTGACACATCGCTTTAGATAAAGGAAAAAAGGCGTTTTCCAACCCGCTGACTTGGCCTTGTTACATAAAAGCTCAGCGTTACGTAATCGTGGACGTCTTGTCCAGTTTTGTGTTTTCAGTCTGTGTGGTTCTGTTTCTAAGGCTGCGTAGTGGAATGAACAGCGTGGGCAGATTAGTGGGCAGTGCAGTTCCTTTGCAGCTCACAATGCCAAATTTAAGTCGTGTTGTGATGCTTTGCTGAATTGCTCCGCCGTTTTGCACCTACATAGATCAGTGAATGAGTAACAGTGATGATGAAGACAAGGGGACGAGTGTCTTTAGTTTGGTTGAATCTTCCTGACACTGAAGCTGAAGATTCAACCAGCTTCAATGTACTGCTATCTTTCAAAGTATTCATCCTCCTTAGGGTTCATCCACACCAGCTCTGTTTAGTTCGCTTTAATCAAACTCTGGTTTGCTTGACTAGAAAATCCGGTTCGTTTGGGGAGATGTGAACGCACAATTAAACTCTGATGTGAACCAAAAGAGCAAACTCTGGTCCGCCTGACTAGATCTCTGTTGTGAATGCCAAGTGGACAAGAGGCTGCTCCAAAGCAGAAAATGGACTCCAGCACAAGGGATTGTGGGTAAATACAACCAAAGCAAGCAAGCTAGTTTAGCACTAGCGAGAGGAATGACTGAGGCCTTTTACCGAAGCCAAAAGATTAATCCTACAACTGCTAATCTGACAAAAGTCCATTTTTGTTTACATTTCATAAAGAAGGAAGTTGCTCTGTGAGTTGTCTTCAGAGTTTTTTTTACGTCTCGTTATAGTTTTAAATCCTAAACCAGGAGCGGAAATATGAATTCAGAGTGTCCAGATTTGGTTTTATTGCAGTGCAGATGCAGTCACATGTGGGTGTTCCTCATCGATCCCGGGCAGGGCATCCTCCCACCCGCTGCTCTCCGGCTGGGAGAAGTACAGAAAGGAGACGAATTGGTGGGTGAGGTCGGTTTGTTTTAGCTCATTGTTTCCCTTGAGTCACCCGTAGAAATACAAAAAATGGTACAATTTAATTATTTATTCAAACTGTTACTCATCTTGCCTTGGTTTTTATTTTTGCTTGCTTTAGAGGTTTTGACAATTTGTTAAATGAGAAAATGGAAGAAATCTGAGCAAAAACACAAATTTTGTGACTAGTTAGCTTAACTGAATCGTTTGTGGCCAAATGAAAAAACAAACAAACATGTTTTCTTAAAACTGCAGCATGTAACTTTTATAAAAAAAAGTTTGAGATAGATAATCTGTGGAGAAGCTGAGCTCCTCTGCCTTCTCCAAGCGCTAACTAGAAAAAACCAATCAGAGTGAGGCAGGTCTTAACACTGCCAATCATGCCTGTGTGTGTGCTGCTCACCCTTTCCTCCCTTACTCCCTGCTGCGATACGCCTTTTATCCTTCAGCAGAATCTGCCGTGGATCCTAAGGCTAGTTAACTTAGCCACCAGTGATAGAGGATAAATGTGTTTTCCTATTAGCACATTTAGCAGCACGTTTACCAGATTGATTGACAGCGATAAAACCCTCCTCTTGGCCTCCGGTTGGTTGTTTTTGGTCAGGTGCTTTTCTTCACATAGCAGAATAAGCTCAGGAAGCAGGTGGAAATCGATCATTTCACAGATTCTCTGTCAGTTTTAACAAATATGTAAAACTGACATATTTGTTAAAACATGTTATAACAAATTTATATAAGTTAAATATAAAAGTATATAACTTATATAATTTTTATTAAAGTCAAATACGGCGGGTTTAAATCACAGCAACCAGCAAAGGCAAAATGTTGCTTCAATCAAATTACAAAAACAATCCTCAGTGCAGAAAATCCATTTGAAGTCAATAAATCAATCAGTGTTATTAATTAGACTCTTATGAGTTGAGATGACAAAGAGGCAGAAAACACACATCGGACTCCCAGCTGCTCCGCCTAATTACAGACACTTCCTGGTCCAGAACCTGCTGGCTCTGCTGCTCCTCTGTGTTTTCAGACCATTAATGATATTATTGTTCGGAGACGTGGCCGGGTCCTTGTAGAGCCTCTTAATGCTCCTGCACCTGCTTCCTGTAGCACAGCTGAGGCCAGGTGAGACGACAAAACCAAAACAGTCGGATAATAAATAACTACCAGGCGCTGAATTCCCAGTCAGCCTGCAGACTGGAAACCAGTTCAGTTCCCTCTAGAGGAAGCACATCTTTAGTTTATTCATTACTGCATAGAAATGTTGAATCTTTATGGAGGTTTTCTTCCTAAGAGAAAAAAGTCAGTTTCTTTTTAAGGAAGTCTTAACTTCCCTAAAAAGTTTTAAAGTTTTAATTTTGATTAAAAATATGAACATATTTTTGACCTCAAGTACATACAAATCAAATTCAGAGTTTCTAAATTATGACGAAGTTTTCATCTGATTTTTAAAGATCCTGCTTCAGCGATGAAACTCTTCACTGCTTGTGGACTTGATCTTTTCTAGTGAAAAATTTAAAATAGACCAGTCAAACCTGAACTGGTTTATCAAAGCAGATTAAGAAATATTTGTTTGATTCTGTTTGTTAAAGCATTATTAGGACCCTGCTTGCACTGCAAAAACTATAAATAAAACTTTAACAAGGCAACATTTTCCAAGCAATTTCAGTACAAAAGTGGCATTTAAGATGTTCAATACCAAAAATATATATTTTTACTGCAAGCTAAAGAAATTAAGTTGCCTTTTTAAAAAAAAAAAAAAAAAAACAACTAATAAATTGATTAAAAACCAAGGTGAAATATATTTGCATCTCAAATAAAAATAAGTAACTTCAACATAATTCACAAAATAAGCAAAGGTTTTGGCTGCTGTTAGTATCTTATGTCCTGTTATGCTTCCTCTTTAATTTAATATTTGATCTTTGTTGATCAAACGGAGCGATTGAGGTTCATATGAACTCAAGTTTTAACAATAAAAATCATATTTAATAATCTGCTTTCTTGTTTCTGGTAACTTTGTTAAAACTCACCCAGGAAGCTATATTAGCTCATTTAAATATGGTGTTATCTGCATTTTATTGGCAACATTTTTAGCCGACTTTCTTAAAATCCATCTTGTAGCTTATTGAATTTCACTTAATGCTTTGCCTTTGGCTAAATTTGCATCTTTATCTTGTACTTATTACAGTTTATGCACTACTGCTTTCCATTTTTAAAACAGTAGTGATATAAATCCTACAGCCCTGGAATTGAGTCAGGAATCCACGTCCAAATGAACCTGGTTCCGTGAGGGAGTCGTTTCCACCAGTGAGTGCTGAGTGGCGGCACGGTGGGGGCTGTCTGCAGAGGAAGGGCTCCTCCTGTGTGGTCAGGGTCACTTCACGCTCGTCCGCTGTGAGAAAACAGACATGCTCTGCATTCCTCAGCCACTGGAACAGGGGGAGTCGCCCCGGTGACTCAAAAGGAGCAAATTCCTGGGAGTTGCTGGGATACAAACGTGTGTGACGGTGGTGATTGTTGATTGAGTAAATATGCTGATTTAAAGAAGCAGTATTATGTAAAATCAACTTTTTTGAGCTTTACATCATGTTACAATGTTATTCCCTCATCAGAAACATACCTGGAGTATCGCTTTGGCTCTTTAATCATGTTTGAGAAATCCTTTAATCTCCATGGCAACCATTCAACCGTTCAAAATACCTAGTGGACATAGCTCTGCCTTCGCGGCGCAGCTCCTCCTCTGTGCTGCAGTATCCATGCTTCCAAACGTCTCCGTTCAGCTCCTTCAGACTAGCGGCAGCAGCTAGCAAATACCCAGTGGAACTGCACATCAGCTGAGCTCATTATAGTTGCTACTTCTCATTGCAGCGCTGGTAAAAATGTTAAAGGGTTCATATAGGAGCCATGTTGGGATGACTGAGAGTTTCAGAGAGGGCAGGAGTTTTTAAAGAGACAGCGGCCCAATTTCAAGTCTATTTTATTTATGTAGCATTTTTATTAACAACTGAAGTTGACATATTTACTTTCTTGACTGGAAAATACATAATACTGCCCTTTTAAAGCTGCAGTTGGTTGTAGATTGAGGATTAAATGAGATGTTATGATCAGTTTACTCAGTACTTCAATAGCCTTAAAACGAGACAATTTTTTACTCTTGAGAAATTTCTTGGACAGTTTTTACTTTTACTTGAGTAAAAATATGCTGAAGTATTTGTACTCTTACTTTAGTACAACATTTAGCTACTTTACTAGCTCTGGTAACCGAACAGCATTTGAGCCGGTATACCTATTAAAATGGCTGGTGTATATATGATGAATATATATTAACTTAAGGTCCATTTTGCAGGTTTGCAAATAATCATTATGTTCCAACAGCATTCGGCTCTGGATTGCTGGAAAATCGTTTTTTGGGCTGTATCTCCTCTGCAGGCCAGCAGTTTGTTGGAACAACAAAATAATTCGTTCAGCTGTTTACAGGACAGTTCCTCCAGCCTGGATGATGATCCAGCGTCACGCTGACTGACCCCGTACCTCTGAGCTCTGACTGTCACGCTGTGCAACAGACAGCGTCTCATAACAGCGACCCGACATTTACCATTTAAAGCAAACAGGAATCCTTACAGAGGAATGTGCAGCCTAATCTGGGAATAAATGGCAGCCGAAGGAAAATGTGAGTGAAAAATGTATTTTTAACTCTTTGTTCTACAATGAACTTCCTGTTTAAATATGTTTGAAACAAAAGAAGAAGGAATTTGAGGTGGAAATCCCTGCAGCTTCACAGAAATACGTACTGAGGAAGTGCCCTTTTTAAGAGCTGATAAAAATATGAGCTATCCCTTTAAAGTTCCCAGAGGCGGCCCTTAACCTCTTCCTGAACGGATCTGTTTTGAATTTACTGAAGTTTGGTGCTTATAAGGAACCTCCGAAGATACTGATGCTCTGCCGTGTGTTCAGTGCCGGTCAGTGTGGCCTCTGGAAATTGGTGGCTGCTATAAAAATGCAGGCAAATTAGAGACTGTCCAAGCGGCCGACCGCAAGATCTGCCATTCATTTCAGAGAGCGCAGCGCTGCTTTGGGAATCCGGAGCCAAACTCCACATCACAACATTCTCCAAAGGCCTTTTCACTGCTAATAAATGCCCTGCTGAAGTTCTTCCATATGGGCCGGTAGGCTATGTGGTGCAGCATCGCAGCCTGATGCAGAGGCATGTGCTCTGCAGCTGCAAATCAAAGAGGAACATTTTCTGCATGGGTGGCTGTAAATACAGGTAAAAATGAGCTTTGGATTACAGCAGGAGGAAAAATGCTCAAAGTGGTTGAGTACCTTTGATGTAAAGAAGTTGAACAGGAGCCTTGTTGCTCAACTGACTGCTGATGACTGAGTTAAAGCCAATAATTCAGTCTGATTTAATATTTTTGGTTATCTCAGTCAGTGAGAGATGATCTGCTCTTGTCATTAAAGGGGATCTGTTATGTAAAATTTGTATTTTGCTCATCTTTGTGCTTCTATTTTGGTTCCATCTGTTTCTAATAACAACAGTAATAAAAAAAAACAGTCATTTTTTTGGTAATAAGTTGATGCTTTTTGGTGTTTGGAAAACGAGCCGTTCCAAAACCCTTCCGATTGTTCAGTCACACTTCGCCCCAGCAATGCCCGACCCGTAACCTTGCAACCTGAGCTGAAATCCAAGACGTTTGGTCAGCTGGTCTTACTGATGTATATTTTGAGCCATTGTACATTTTTTTTTGTTTTCCAGAATGTTCTACTTCTGCTTTTCAAAGACGTACGATTGTATAATTGCACATTTTGTTTGCAGCCATTTTTACGTGCGAGTGAAAGGTCAACCACTGTTCATCACAAGGCCATGAGATTCCTATGCTTCTCCCCCCAGAACCCTCTGTAATATTTATGGTTTACTTTTTCAAATGTCTTAGCTTGTGGTTTGAGATAAACATATTTTTTCTGCTTTCGTAACACTTCTCATTAAGATGCAGAGCTGGTTGCTCCAACAAAAGGCTTCAGCTGAACTCACTCGAGTGTCTTGAACTTAGTGGAAAAAAATACATTTTTCAGATAGCTGTAATGCTCCCATGTTGAGTATTTGTGTCTGGTGTGAAAGCTGTTAAGAGCCTGATGTAAACAACACGGCGGCTGCTGCTGCAGGCTGTCAGGACACATGAAAGGGAGGGAGAGTATTGAACCGAGCCGAAGAGCAGCGAGCGGCCAGGACTCCTGAGGCTCCACAGCGGGATTCCTCCGTCCTGCTTCAGCCGCTGCTGACATAACCGTCTCCGATGCGCCACTTCATCTTACCTCGCTGTGCGCCTGCTGACCTATTTTTCTGCACTACTAATCACACAGAGAGCAGACTGTAAGCCGGTCTTTCCTCATCACAGGTTAAGGAGAAAATCCAGGAAAGGAGAGGAGACGGAGCGCGCTCTGACATTATGCACCAGTCAGAGCCTCACTCCAGTTTACAAACTGGTTTTAGTTGCCAGAGGATGAAAGTGAGAGAATATGAACATATGGATGTGTCTATTTATTATTTCCAATAAACTACTAAATTATCCCTCATGAGGAGAACATGAAAACTCAATGCTGGGATTTGAACCCAGGACCTCAGAGCTGCAAGACGACAGCAGCTGCGTTTCAATACAAATGTGAGCAAAACTTTTATCAGTATTCTGCCAATGTTGAAAAAATAAAATTTTGCAATCATGGTGTTTCCATTGAATAAGAAATGCAATTAAAATCACACATGAATAAGTTTGTTCATTAAATAATTCATTAAAATACGTGATTTGTGTCAATGGCAACATTCACTTGATGGCCAGAATCACCACCTCAGTTGACTTGATTCTTTGAAGATACATTTGCTTGTTGGAAACACAGTAATTATTTTTTGATGAAAGGTTTTGGAGCTGGAATGCGGAAGACTTATTACATGAACAATTGTACTTAATAGAGACACCACGATTGTGGCATAAGCGGTATAATGCACTATTTTAGTTTCAAAACTTATCAAAAAACAAATTTTAAAAAAATGGTGTCTAATTGATTAAGCTAATTGATTTTAAAAATGTCAACTTGTGCAGTGATACGGTCAATGGAAACACAGCCACTGCTGCCAACTGCACTACTGTGCAAATAAACTAACAAGCTTTCCAGCCATTTTGGGTTTGTGTTTGTTGTTTGGTCCAGTTTTGTTTGTTTTATTGCAAATGACTGAAAGAAATTAATAAACTGAAAAAAGAGAAATCCTTGAACATGATATATTTTGTGACATCAACAAGTTAAAAGTCAAGCCACCGGCTCAAGAGTTTTAAAACCACATAACTCTACTTCCCACATTAAAAATTAGCTATTTGTTTTCAGAAGAGTAAAAACGGGAAATAAAACCACGCTGAGGTCTTTGAAACTCCCTGCAGTTGTTTCTGGAAGGCGAAGAAATCCAACATCAGCTGAAAAAACTCCGAGAAGCAAAATCCTTTTTACCTAGGATCAAAACTGATGGTGGGTAAAGTGCAAAAGTAGCTATGTTGGTTGCATGACCTTTCTGCTGTGAAACCCCCATATCTATTGACACTATGGGACTTTTTCATGTGCTTTTTTTTCTCCTTCTAAAAAAAAAAAGATTCCAGAGTCACGTATTTCTATTATTTCCTCTGTGAGGTTAATGTGAGAAGTGCAAAGGTGGCAGTGAAAAGGTTTCTGTTTTAGTTCCTGGTGACAGTTTGAGGTTATTTCTATCAGCTGACCAACCAGAGGAAATGAAATCATTTGACACACATTTCTTTTCTAATCAAATAGCTGAAAAAGTCCAGCACAAGCATAATTGTGGCATTTAAAAAACAAATATTTGAAATTAACTGTGTATAATAAGCAGTTTTCTTCTTCATTGTTTGAGACTTAGATGGTTAAAATCAGTGTTTACTTAATAATAACTGCATTAAGTTCTAAAATAATATAAGTCATCATTTGCCTGATACTGAGTGCTTTGTACCAAAATAACCAAAAGAACTAGACTTCAGCTTGAGTTCACTTTTTCTTTTCTCTTTTTGTGAATTTTTTTGCATCGCCTTGAACTGATCTAAACATGCTAGCAGTTGGACACGGAGCGACCTGAATACACATCAGGACTTTGCTGCACAACATTTAAGTTGTTGCGTTTGCAGGTGAAAGCCCGATGTGTCGCAGCAGAAATCTTAGGAAACCATTAACACCTCTGTCAGCAGCTTTTTCCTCTTGTTTCAAACAGAGACGAGTTAGCAATCAGCTGCAGCCGTTAGCATACACATTAGCATACACGTTAGCATACACATTAGCATACACATACTAATGTACGTCATTTCAGAGCTGTGTGGATCCATCAACATTAACTGTCTGTGTTTTGTTACTTTGCGTATTTTCTACACATTTGTGATTAGCTAAAACGTAATTTTACCACACACGCACACCCCCACCCACACACTTCACCGGCTTTTGTTTCATGCTAATGAATGTAGCTACTACAGTTTTTCCTGCTGTGCTTTTGTCTTTTTGTGAATTCCTGTGAAGTTTTACATTCCTTCTAACATTGCCTTGATGACAAACCACCAACAAGAGTTTGCAAACCCAAACAAAACTTCTTGAGAGAAAAACTAAACCCCTGAGGATGACAGCACTGTCGTTGGTGGTGCTGCATCATTTTTCATTATCTGTTTTAACCCAGAAAATAAATGTTTGTTCCTCCACTTATTTATACTTCCTAAACTTCAGTCTCTGACTCAGGAAGACTCTGACTCTTTTAAATTGGCAGATATTTTCAGTTTCATAATCAGTTCAAGTACAGATTCAGTTCCAGACTGACCAGTTTGATCCTTCTTATGCCAGTCAGTTTTATTATCACAATTGTCTAAAAGGTTTCAGTCAAAAAAGTCATTAATTTGCATCCAGACTCAACTTAATCTTGAGTTGAGCTAACTCCGATCTGCATTGTGAAATTGCAGACACAGAGATCAGAAAGAGTTGAAATGAGCCTCCAGCAGCTGAAAACCAAACTGTATTTATTTTTTATGAGCAAGAATCCAGTTTGAGTCCAATCCTGAGTAAACACTGGAACTATGTTTGCTGCAAAAAAGCTCCTTAGAAAATGATTACAGGATGACGGAGGTCAGGCGGCTACACAGTTATAGCAGAAATTGGGGGGGGAAGAAATGTTGTTGTGAGTCCTTGTCAGTTTTTATTTATTCTCCTGCAGGAGTGTTTCACATCCAGCCCATCAGTCTGAACATCACACTCACCCCTTCCCTGTAAGAGCCACCGTCTACTTTTAGCAGCCCAATGACGGCTCTGATTTGCTGCTGAAGCTCTAACATGTTGTGCCAGGAGGTGAGTTTGACGAGTGACGCTTCAGGTTGTTACCTGAACAGACAAGCTGTGAATCTTTCATTGAGCCCTCTAACCTCAGCTGCCCTGCAGGCTTCAAACATGGAAACCTTCTCTGGGTTTGTAAGCAGTGATGGTTTGAATGCTTTTCAGTTCAAATGAAAATCCAAACATAGAAGAAGCTTAAGAGTCTGGATAAATGCACTTTTTTTTTTGCATATTTGTTGAAACAGTCATTATGTCATGACTGTGAAAACAATGGAGCACCTCTGCCTTCTTCCATTGCCAACTGTCCTTCTGCCCTTGCTTTTTGCTATGCTGCAGCTAGCATAACCTGTTGTGAATGCTAAGGCTAATTAGCACAGCCATCAATGATGGCGGATAAGATAAACAGTTTTCCTGCAATGGTGAGTTGTTTCTCCACCTTTAGCACATTTAGCAGCGTGTACATGAAATTGATTGGCAGCGCTAACACTCCGCCTCCTGTCTCTGATTGGTTGTTTATTGTCAGTAGCGATGCATTTCTTAATTCCTTAATATTGATGAAAAAGTACTAGATCTACTGGCAGATTATGTCACTAATAACTATTTTGATCAACATTGAGAAATTGTTTATTTAAAAGAAGCTCCTATATCTTCCTGAAAATGTACTTTTGAGTTATTTTATCTATTTTATCTTAGTTTTAATGTAGGATATTTACCTTAAAAATAGAAATACTTGGTAAGATTTTGTTTTTGCAGTGTAGAAAACCGATGTGGTTTTTCTACATCTTAAAGCTGCTGCTTGTTGAGACGAAGCGCAGAAGTTTCTCATTTGCCAACCTACTCAGAATGATGAAAAACTGATTTTCCTGCAGTCATTTTAAGGCAGATTAATGGACATACATTAATCTTTGCTTAAACAACTCTAGATGTTGATACAATTTTCTGTTAACTTAGCGCGGCTTATTTCTCTGCTGGGAAACCCAGAGAAAGTCAGCCAAGTGCAAATGTTTCCAACAGATTTCAGATTTATTTCACGTTTCTCCTGAGCTTTAAATTACCTGCAGTAGTTTTTGTCTGGGGAAAAAAGGAGTCCAGTTAATGCGCTCGCTAATGCTGAATACAAATAGAACCTCAGTCAGAATCTGACATTCACAGGTAGGAAGAGAAATTAGAACCTTTGCACATTTTCCAGTTTCTTTTTGCTCCTCGTTTTGCCTCGTTCCTGAAAACAGCCACACAGAAGACTGACATGCAAACACAGCAGCAGAGGATTTATACAGCTGCCATTTAAACATAATTACGGTTTGCATGTTTGTTGCTTTCTACGATTTCATTGTGTGACTCATTCTGGGCTTTCATTCACTGCCAGCCAAGGTCTTTCATTACTCTACAAAAGGCAGCTTCCTTTCATGTGTCGCCACTTAGAGACGCCTGTCATCTTCTATTATGTAGCCAAACGAATGTCAGCAAGGAAACAGTTTACTATCATATTATATTATATTATATTATATTATATTATATTATATTATATTATATTATATTATATTATAAGCTTAGTTTTCAAGATTTTATGGGATTTTTTTCCTTAGAAATTGAAGCTTCACTGTGAAAACAAAATCTTA
Source organism: Phalloptychus januarius (assembly GCA_902982915.1). Classification (NCBI taxonomy): domain Eukaryota; kingdom Metazoa; phylum Chordata; class Actinopteri; order Cyprinodontiformes; family Poeciliidae; genus Phalloptychus; species Phalloptychus januarius. The sequence continues at coordinate 1,042,693 of CADWAE010000482.1, forward strand.
CCAAGTGTTTTTTGTCTGGTGCTAATGTATTTGTACACTTGATATATGTCAAAACGAACTTACAAGCAAGAACTTACAAACTTTTAAGCAAACAAGAGTTTGCTTTCAGTAAATAATTCCTTAATATTGATAAAAAGAAGGATTTTTTCCCCAGATTATTTCACTCATATGGTAAGAAAATATCTTGCTATAAGTGAAATAAAATGTCAGTGGAATTAGAACTTTTTCATCAATATTAAAAAATGATGGACTTTAAACAAACTGATTCATCTTGTTGAAAGGTTAGTTTGTTGCATTTCAAGTGTAGCGAGATACTGACACTAGAAACTAGACCAGAAACATTTGGTCAGATTTTGTGTTTTTGCAGATTGTTTAAATATAGAGTGGAATATTTTAAGCCTTTACTTATTGTAACTTCAATGATTATGGCTTACAGAGCATGAAGACCCAATTTTCCATGTCTCAGAAACTTTGAATATTGTGAAAAGGTAAAACAGATTGAAAGTTTAGTGGAAGGAAAAAGTGTAGCGGGAGCAGGGATAAACGCAGCACTGGGAGGATTGTCAAACTAGAATCAAAACCCATTTTGCACGTATTGTTCAGAAACATGGGATGCAAACGGTCCTTTTTTCAGATGAAAGTAAAGTTTGCATTTCATTTGGAAATGAAGGTTTCAGAATTTGCAGAAACATGACAACAAATAAAATTTGTCAAAATGTTGCAACTGTGCACTAAAAACAGGGAAGAAATCAAGGGCCTGGACCAGGAAGTGAGCAAGGTCAGACTGTGACATCATCATTCTCAGAAGGTCGTACAGTGGAAATATTTGAGACTGAAACCAGGTCCTGAAACTGTTGTTTCAGATCTCCAGAAACTGTTTCTGTGTAAAAAGGTTTTCTAATGACATGCGGAATAAAAATACCCCAACAAAACTCCAAGAAAAACTACACAAAGAACCAAAACAAATGTATATTTTTAGTGAAAATACAATTGTCCCTGTTGTTAAATACGGATTTTACTGTAATTGAACACATTTTTGTTTTTGGTTTTTGGCCCCATTTCTGAAGAGTCATGGAGTCACTGAACAGAACCCGTCTAACAGCATGAAGTAGGAAAAACCAGCACAAAATACAATCTAAAGAGTCTCAACAAAGTAAATGACGCCTTGTCTGTCAAAAGGGTCCAAAATAGTTTCTAAGGCTTTATGTTCGAACCATTAATGAATGGAAAACCTTCTCAGGTGTGACTGACCGACTAAAAACTACTCATCAGTGACTCATCCAGGAAGTCAGGGTCAGAGTTCATGACTACATGGACTAAAATAAAGTCCATCGTAAGGAACACAAAGGTTTATCTCATATTTCGTCCCCAGAAAAACATCTTGAAGACTTTTGGGAAAATATTTTGTGGGTTGACAAGACAAAAGTGGGACTTTCTGAAAAGCGTGCATCTCATTTAATCTGCAGTAAACTGACAGTTACAGAAGGTGGTGGTGGGACGATGGGGCTGATTTACTAAAGATTAAATCTGATCTAGAACTGACCACTAACAGATCATTGGTGCTCAGAAACCCTCCAATTAAAACAAAAACAATTCTGCAAAGAAGAACGGGTCATAACTGCTAGTTATCACAAACACTGCAGTGCAAAACAAAAAAATAAAAATATAAAATTACCTAGCACTTTAGTCAAGTTTCTATTGTAAATATCTTATTACTCTTGAAATAAGACAAAACTAACCTACAGGAATCTTTTCAACAAGATATAGGATTTTGTTTTACGTTAATAATTTCTTAATATTGATTAAAAAAAATACTAGTTCCACTGGCAGATTATTTCATTTATAAAGTGGGGAAAAAGGCTTTTTATAAATTAAATTAAATAATCTTAGTGGAATGTGTACCTTTTAAAATCAATATTAAGGAATTATTAACTTAAACAAGATCCTATAACTTGTTAAAAAGTTATTTCTAAGTTATTTTTCAAGTGTACTAAGATATTTGCACTAAACTAAATCAAAGTACGTGGTACTGTGTTGTGTTTTTGCAGTTAGGATGACACAACATAATAACATGTAAAAAGCATTTTAGTAGGAATATATTTATAAATTTTATTGTCCTTTTGCAGTTTTTAAATTGTCTGAGAGACATAATTTGACACTTTCATTGGCTGTGGGGCCTAATCATCACAACTAACAGAAGTAAACTCTTATTTAATACATTATTAACAACCATCAAATGAGCTGAAACCAGGTTATTGGTTTAATTGCTGCATGTAGTTTATAAATCCCCCCGCAGAAATTCCTGTCAGCTGGAAGTTGGATTTTTTTTTTTTTTTACTTCTAAATAAATTTCCCATAAATAAAACAGAAGGAATAACGAAGTGAAACTTCTGAGGGAGGCAGATGGAGAAAAAGGGAGAGGGAACTGAAAGAAGTAGAGGGGGCGGGGCTACAGGGTGCGTTCTGCTCTGTGATTGGCTGCTGCCTCTCTCTCTCTGTGTGTGTGGGTGAATCTTGAGGCTGATCGCTGCTTCCAGCGCTCAGATGTCAGAAAAGGCAGCGGACAAACACAACTTGCGGAGGTTTTACCATTTGATGCTTCTGGACTTTTCCCGGCTCTCCTGATCATTTTTCTGAATTTTAATCAGGAATAAAACATTTTTTCTTCTCGCTGTATTAAGTGAACGATGCTGCAGTGAGAAACCGAAGCGGGTTATTCACATGTGAAAGAAGCGAAGCGGAGGATTTGGTTTTAGTCGGTTTTTTTTTGCTTTGTTTTTCTTGTGGGGGAAAGAAAACCTCAGACCTGGTCGGTTCCTGCTCATTAAGGTGAGTTTGGTTTTGAGTTTTGCTTCAGATTGAATTGGGTTGGGTTTGGAGCGCGTCCAGAGCGCGCAGGTGTTGGATGGAGCATATTCAGATCCGAACCCTGTTTGGAAATGAACTCATGCGTCATCACGCCTTTTCTCTCCACATCGCACCTGTTCAGTCAGCAGTTTGACTTCTTCTGTTTTCAGGCAATGAACTCCAGCTTTGCTAAACTAAAGTGATGCTAACCTTGACCCTTTTTTCCAAAGTGATCCCTCTGTCTAAACAAGCTCTCCTCTCCGGTATTAGACGTTTAAAATCTGTCATTTCCTGGCTATTTTTACCTCCCTGCACCTTGTAGCTAAGAGGATTCCCTCCTTCCTGATACTCTCCTGCAGAGACAGAGGGATCAGTGGAGTTAATCCCGCATCCCTCTCCAATACCTCTGGCTTGTGCTCCTTGGCTTTCCGTGCCGCTGCTCGGCATTAGGAGCTTGGATTGGGGTTTTCCTTCAATGTGCTGACAAGTTTAATCCGTTTATTGGTAATTTGGTTGAACTCTGATCGGCTGAAATTGTGCAAATGCCTGATGATCACCTGAATGGGTCATTGTTTCGACATGGTGTTGGTTCTGATATGGACAATGATATTTAGACATCACTGGGACCATTTGACTTTTTTTGCACTAAATATATGTGGAACTCAGTCATGGTATTGCAGAATGACAAAATAATGACAATAATCATTTAGTTGATGCAAAAATATAAAAGAAAATGAGATTATTCATCCTCTTTATTATCACATTTACAATATTTGTCGCTAGGTTAATTTTGAAATGTAACCTTTAGCAAAATGATAGAATCAACTTCTGCCACACATGTTTTAATCCCTATAGTTCAAAATATTTTTCCTTTTTAACAGGTTCTTTCTTCATAAAGTAACTAAAGTACAATAAGCTGTTATTAGTTGCATAGTTAGTCAGGCTACCTGCTCAGTCTTCACACTAGTCTTAGCTAGCCCACTGCATAAAGTCTTAAGAAATTTCTTTTAAGCAACATTTTTGGTTCATTTTCTTTGATATTTGTGTTAATCTCTTGTTTATAAATTTTAAATATAAATTATAAATCTGTTATTGTTTATATTATCACAAAGTGTTGTTTGTTTGGGATTAATGATCCTGCTGGGGACCGATGATGCCAGGTGACACATTGCTGGATGGCCTTATCCATTTTTTTGCATTTCTTTGATTTTGCAACTGGAAAACTTTCCAAATTCCAGGATTTAGCTCAGTCGGCTCTTTCCAGCCAGTGCTTAGCAACAGGTGGGGGAGGGGCAGGACTGTGTTACTTCAGTCTTCAATACAACTGGAGAAAGGTCTTGTCATTCTGGCTCTTTCTCTGGCATTTCATTGAAAAGCCTTTAGACTGAAAGAAGGAAACATTTTTTTCTACATACCAGCAGCTTGTATCAGTTTGTGCCGCAGCTCAGTTTGATGAATCGGTGCTAAAACTAGATTCAGATCTTATTCAATGACTTTTTTTGTTTGACGGTGAAAGAATCATGGCTTCATGTCTGTGTTGGAAACAAAAGAAGGGTCGGTTGTACTATTAGGAACTTTGTGTTATGAGAATGTGCAGATATTCCATTAAAATACATGGAAACCTTTATATATTTGCAGTACTTTATTTGTCCATAGCTATTGACTTTGAAAGGCCCACATTGAACTGTGGAGCCACAGGTTTCAGGTTTCAGACTTCCCCCTTTTTTAGAAAAAAAAAACATTTTCTCCTGGTTTCAGTTTATTTTACTTCACAGAAACTGAGAAGTTTCTGATGTTTGACGTCCCGACCTGAGCTGGTTGCATCTGCAGCGTCTCTCTGCGTCGTCTGTTTGGGATTAATGATCCTGCTGGGGACTGATGATGCCAGGTGACAGATTGCTGGATGGAAGCTGTGATTTTTCTCGCTCGCTGCAGCAGCTTCTGGCGTTTCCCCACTTTAAACGTTATTGCTCTAACAGCGCCCATCAGTGCCATAAATGAGCTCAGGAAACAGCGCAGGAGCTATCAGTGGCTGCGCTTCTCTCCCCAAACTGATACGCTGCTGTCAGATGGAGCACTGATGCATTACATCACAGATTCTTATTTTTAAATGGTCCATGGTGCACTGATGTGCTTTGGATTGGCCTCAGTAGGTTAAAAGTGACCCATTATGCTTCCTGGGACAGGTCAGCATAAGTTTATGGGAAATGTAAAACATGTTCAACAAATTTTTTGCACAAAATCCTTCTTAGATAATGAGATTTCAGTTTACACTCGCGTGTGGAAATGGCTGCGAACAAATGTGTGATTATACGATTGTATATCTTTGAAAAGCAGAAGTGATGCCTCCTGCACAACCAACAAAAATTAAGCAGTGGGATGGTAAATCAACACCTAAACATACAGCTGACCAAACATGCTGGTTCTTAAGTAACTGCCTGTTGATGTTTCATTCTGAAGGTTTTTAAATGGCTCTTTTTCCAAAAAACATTAATGTCAAAAAAAAACTACTGGGCTGATTCTAGAAGCAGCAGAAACCCAAATGAAGTATAAAAACTTGGAAAATGTTGCATCATAGTCCCCTTAAAAAAATTCTGACCTCAGTTCAGCTGCTGGCTTCTGGCTTCTTCTATCTCTGCCTCATTTCCTCCGGCCACAGATGAGTGAGATTCCTCATGCCTGTCAGTGTTTACACAGCAGAGTGGCGCGGGGTGTGTGTGTGTGTGTGTGTGTTGATTATGCACTGAGGATCCCTCCAACACACTCCCCCCAATGCCCAGCTACATGGATCTATTTTTAGTGGAAGAACAGACACATTTCAGAGCGTTTCCCTTCAGGATCCCAAAGGCTTCCTGCTGACCTCCAGTCCTCACTTCTGTCTGGTTCTTGAAAGAAAATCAGTTGAGGGTTTCCCTTCTTCATCTCTGAGGTTAAGGTAAGGATTTCCTCTGAAGTGGTGATGCCTATTGAGGCATCATTATTAAGAGATCATTAAGAGTCTCAGACAGGGTTGGAAGCTGACTCTGTAGGCGGGCAATGTCCCCCATTGCCCTGCAACTACCCCCAATGCCCCTCAATGCCCTCCAATGCCCCCAGTGCCCCAGAATGCCCTCCAATGCCCTCCAATGCCACCGAGCCTGGAAAACATGAACAGTTCCCTGACAGTTTTTTTTTCCTCATTCATCGCGCTCCCCCTGCAATGGTACTGCGCTCCCTCCAGGGGGCGCGCCCCACACTTTGAGGACCACTGCCATAAATCATCATGCGAATGTTAGAAAAACGTGGTAAAGACCTGATGTGAAATGAGTTTTTCTCATACGTTCACCATTAAACTCAGCAAGCAGAATTCTTCTGTTTTTACATCCATTTTCAGTCCAAACCAGACTTCCTCAGCAGTGACAGATGGCTGCACACTCAGCCAGTTAGGCTATAATTAAGATCATCTACCCAACCTAAGCACCCCCCTCCATTTCCTTTTATTTTATTGGGATGTTGTTTGTTTACCTCCATCTACCACCCAGCCGGCGGCTTCGCTCTGAGCCAGCAGCGAAGCGTTGAGGGCTTGTTTGCGTCGGACCGGCGGACTCGCCCGGGCCGGCACCTGGAAGCCATGTGTAAATCACAGGGTGTCGCTTGTCTTCTGCTCCTCAGCATCCTGGGTTTGTTTTCCTCAGGAAGGCTGCAGCTGCTGGGCTTGCTGGACAAATAAATGGGCTTCATTCAGATGAAGTGACAAGAAAACCTCTTCTTATTTTTGTCAGCAGATTTTTGAAGAGTAGAGCTGCTGCTCCTCCACAGCTACAGTTTGAAGTGATCGTCTCTCTGGGGGGGAAGATCTCTGAGTTTTTCTCCTTCACCTGTGACCTTAACAACCCGATCAGGGCTTGGAGGACAAAATGTCGTCTGATTTTACGACTTGCAACCAGAATTAGGTTCATTTGGTTGTAATTTGATTTGCAGATAAACTTCTGATGTTTAACTCCTCTGTCTCTCTCTCAAATTATTTCATCAATCGATAATTCTAACAATTAATTGGATAAAAATCAGCACATTTTACAGATTTTTCATTTAACTGTCCATCCATCCATTTTCTTTACACTCTTGTCCCTAGTGGGGTTGGCATTCATTTAACCACTTTATCCTTTTATACAATACTCGAAATACAGTAAATAAACAAATAAGTGTTCTTTTTGTGGATAAGAAAATTAAGCCTTCCCTTAGTGAATTTGAACCAGGTGAAGCTAAAATAGCAACTTGAGGAGTTTTGGATAAAACAAATTTGTAGACGAAGGTGTCTTTTTTTCTTTTTTTAATCTTAAATGCAATATATTTTGCTTAGTTTTGGCTTAATTACTGCTCTGATGTGTTTTTTTTTTCAGCAAATGTCCTTTTTTTCTAGTTAATGATTGATTACTAAATTAGTTGACAGTTATTTCTATAATTGATTCGTCACGATTAACTTGATTAACTTCCCTTAGAGACGTTTCTGTTTGATCAGTTTGCTTGAACTACTCATGTTTTTTGGACCAGTTTGTGTAGACAGTGGATGTGACACTCAAGTGTGGTTCTTTTGGCAGTTTGAGAACCAGAAGGAGAAAAAAAGTCCAAACTGCAAACAGTGGAACCCGTTTAGGAGCCGAGCAGTCAGGGTGATCGTGTGCAGCATGTCCAGAGTTTTCACCTGCTGCGTCTCAGAGGAGCTCAGTGTTCAGATCCCAGCTGGGAAACGAAAAACAGTGACGTTCTCAGCACTCGATCACCTGCTACTGCTGCTTTTCTCTTCCCTTGAAGCCCAACTTTACGACTTCTTTGTGCGTCTGCGATCAGGCTTGGCTGCTGCGGAGTGCAGAAGTGTCCCTTCGTGTAAGTTATTGCCAGTAAAACCCTCCAAGGAGTAAACAAACTTCTCACAACTGTTGACTTTGTGTGTGAGCATCCCTCCTCTTCCGCCCGTCTGACTCGTGATGCCCTCGCCTTTGAGGGGAGGCCACATGGTGCAGCAGATGCCGAGGCCGCTGCGCTCCGACTCCACAACACCCGCCATTCTCATGGAAATGGCCACGCTTGTCTGGCTGAATAATGGCGGTGGTTTGTTTGTGCACATGTGCCTTATGGAGCGGCATGTGTTTGGTTGAAGGGGACTGATGTGAGCTTAAAAATGCTCATGAATAAAAACAGGAAGGTTCTGGTATCTATCCACCTGCTCAGCAAATCAACTGAATCTGATTTGATCAGCTGATGTTTACCAGCCTTTTTTTTCCAGGTTTTTCTAAGCCTTTGCTGCTTGGCTGCACAACAAACCCCCTGAATTTATTTGAGCTGTTTGTCTCAGTGTGTGGGCAGGTGCAGTTTTTATTCCTCCTGGCATCCATGAATCGATCCCTGGCAGCTCTGCAGTGCGTCAGCCATAAAGGCTTTCACACTTGGCGGCCGGCCACGGAGCAGCATATTGTGGGGCGGCGCGGGAGTGTGAGGGCGGACCGCGTTGGGATTGTTGGATCTCTTCCACCTCCGGAGTAGAAGGATCCCTCTGTGTTCTCTCGGTATTTAGTGTGCAGTGCCAGGTTCAAAGGTCAGCCCTTCAGAGCAAAATGGCTGGTTTGGGTTTTAGACTGAAGTTTCTGGTTAAAGGTCCTGAAGGTTGTTTTCCCTCCTGACAGTCTGGTGGACTCGGTTTGATTTGGTACCAAAATCACAACGTTTGTTACATTTCCAGCTGCTGTGGTTTCAGCTGCACTGTGTCCAACAAACCAAACTCATTGAAAAACCTTTTCATGTCCACACCTGTGGACACATCAGATCCAATTTACAATTTTAGTCAATTTTCTTGTGTTTTTTTTTCCCTTTGCTTTCATTTTGCTTCCTTTTCAAAAAGAAATTACAAACAACAAAATATTTTTTAGATAGTGACTTTTAGAGGTATTGTAATTAAACAAATATTTTTGCTTAATTATAACAACATAGGCATACTGTTAGCAGAACAAAAAAAGCAAGTTTACCTCAAGAATGTCGAAAAAAATTTTTTTAATGAGAACAATGACTTTATTCTGGTAACATTCAGACTTTACGTTGACTGTCAAATGTATTCTTGTAACATTATTGCCTTATTCTTGTAAAAAAAGGAAAAAATGTCTTATCCTGATTATAGACTTGAGTTGAAGTAAAAATCCAATAAATTGGAGCTGCAGAACGCGCTTGTCAAACAAGATGGAGGCTCTGGGTGAGCTGAGATCATTCTGAACTATGGAAACCCAAGAGGTGCATTGCTGAAAAAAAAAATCCAGATTTTCCAAAAATCTTCAAATACCAAAAATTCGATTAATCAAGAAAGTCGATTTATTTAAGAGCTGATCCATCATCAATCACTCTGTCATTTGTATCCATCTTTTTACTCTAAAAACATCTGGTGGCGTTGTTTCCACATCCTGCACTTTCACAGGTACTGTCAAAGCTGCGATTCCCTGAAAACACGAGGATTTTACATCTGACAACACACACACTCCTCAATGTTCTCTGCTTCCTTCACACACACAGCAACCCACCCACCCACAGGCACACACCCACTCTCATCCACAGTCTGAGTCACGTACACACACATGACCGCGGAGGAACTGAGCAGACAGCGTGATCGCACCGTGATGATTTCAGGGTGAAACAGCAGTCAAGCCCTCCTGCAGGGCTGCAGATTGGCCCAGAATCTCTCATGAGCTTCCACACGTTTTTCTGCTCTCTCCATGTTTTTCTCTTTGCATTCAAGAGTGTTTTAACAGAGACTTATTTACCAACGGTCATCTGTGTCTGGTCTGAGTTGAGGTTTGCTTCTGTTTTGGCTTCATTAAGTCCAGGCTGCAGATTTCTGGACCGATGGGAGGATCTGTTTAACCTCAGCGTTTCCTCTACTCGTCTCCTTACCTATCTTTGCTTCTTAATTGTTGTTTTCCCACATAAACACAGCTGAAACCCACAAGGCCAGAAATGTCCATGTGAGGAAACACTTTGTTCGGGGAATGTGTGCAACCCCGTTTTCTTAAACAGACCTTCTGCAGTCTGGAGTTATTTTGGATTTGTTTAGCTGCTCTGCTGCACCAGCGTCTGCGGCTAAACTCAGCCCAGGAAAGGCGGAGAAGCATCGCCCGTCTGTTCTCATGTTTGCTCCCTTTGTCTGGACAGGACAACATGCCGCAGACAAGACCTTTCAAGGGGCAGCTGAACACCGGTGGCTACAACAACAATTTGTACGACGAGACCAAGGAGGAAGTCTACCCTGGCCTTTATTATCATGACAACAACCTGGTGTCTGGCTCCCTGGAGGCCCTCATTCACCACCTGGTGCCAACTGTGGACTATTACCCAGACGTGAGTGCAATATTCTGCCTAATTTACTTTGAAACCCTTTTGCTCTTAGATCAAAGTTGCTGCTTTCATTTTCTCCGTTTCCTCTCATGCATTGAGTTTCTTTTCAGCCACCAAGCCATGAAAGTCTGAGAAATGCCTTCACATATCCTCAGTCTTGTGATTGTAATTTTTTTATATTTCCCTTCCTGTGCAGAGGACGTATGTCTTTACCTTCCTGCTCAGTTCACGCCTATTCATCCACCCGTATGAACTTATGTCCAAAGTGTGCCACCTGTGCATGGAGCAGCAGCGACTTAGTGATCCTCAAGCCGATAAGGTTTGCTGAACTGTTACATCTAATAAACTAAATCTCTACACTGATTGGCTGCTTTGCTCACTGTCCGCTTGTTCTGGATTTCCAGCTGAGACTCCGAAAGATCTCTCCGAAGATTCTGCAGCTGCTGACGGAGTGGACGGAGACGTTTCCCTATGACTTTAGGGATGAGCGGATGATGCGCAGCCTGAAGGAGCTGACCCACCGGCTGGCCAGCGGAGACGAGGTCTCTTTGATTTTCCTCACTTAACATCTGCAAAACAGTATTTTTTATCGGTTTGATTTGCTTAATTGTGGGAGATTAGCAATCGACCGATACTTACATGTGAAACCTCAGCAAAGGTCTAAAAATCAACGCCCTTCTCCTTCCACTTTCCCGTTAGAGAGGTTTGACTGGCAGACCGGCCCACCAACCCACCAGTTTGCAAGTTTGCATTTAACACATGCAAACTTTTCTGAGTTGGCAAGAAAGTTGTGCCAACTCAGCCACTTTCTTGCTATGTTTAGCAACATTTCAGACAAAAACATCAGTATCTGCCATAATCAGAATCGGCAGGCCAGGATTTTTAAGAATCTGTGATTGACGATCGGCCAGATCGGCACCAATCGGTGCGGCCTTAGGGTTTTAGATGATAATGCTTGTCACTAGCCGTCCGCACATCCAGCGGAGTTTCAGGCTTTGCAGATCTTTTCCACAGATGGCAGCTGTGGGAGGGAAAGCGGGGTGTCAGTGGCAACAAAGCAGGTTTTGAGGAAAAGCTCCGTTCAGAGAAAAGCCTCATTGTTTAACAGCTAGGTGGGTTTTTCTGGACTCTGCTGCATGCTGGTTCCTCTGCAGAAGAGCTGACTGTCCCTGGCTTAGTGCATGGCGAGCTGAATAAAGGTGGAGTTGACTCGTTTTTGTCCCTGGTGAACGTGCTGACCCTCTACTTTTCAGTCAGAGACGTTGCTTTGACAGGCAGTGACTCATGCGTCGTTCGTTTTGAAAGGAAAGGCAAGCATAGGATAAAAATAGCAGCAGAAACTCAAAGTGAAAGTACCTGAGTGCACCGTTAGGGAAGGTCTCAGCAGTTTGGGGTCAGATGATCCTGATAGGGTTCTCCAGAATGAGATGTGCATCACATTTTGTGAGGAAAACAGTTTAAGAGAAAAAGGAAAATCTTCCTTAATTATCCTTTGAAGGCTGCAGTTCATTTTACGACTCACACAAATTTAAGTTCATCATAATCTAATGTGGTTATTTTATGCATTTTATGCAGATGATAATCAGTTCAATCTTCCATCCTGACCTTCTTTTTCTGCAAGATTTTGCCATCTCAGCTTATTTGCTCATCTGATGTAATAACCCAATTTAAAGATCAGCTTAAGTCAAAAAGTAGTCACTGCTTTCTACAGATGTTGGGAAGCTTCAGTGCAACAGAAGGTAGATGTTGCACTGAATCTACATGTGTTGTCATGTCACTGCTGCAGGATGGAAAGCCTTCATTCATTTGATGCAATTCATTTGATGCAATTGCACCAAAGATTAATTTGGTGCAATGCAAAGATTTCTGTTCTACTTTATCTGATTTAAGATGAATAAGAAAGATGCAGAACATAAAAGCATTTAAAAAAGGAAGTTCAGATTCAGTTCCTTTCTTCATTTGGCTCTGTGTTGCGTGTCTGGAGAGATCTGGATGAGACTGAACTACCACAGAGGTGGAATGACAGTTGGGGTTTTGGTTTTATGCACTAAGTAGATTTTTATTTAGTTTATTTAGAGTTTTATTGATATTTCCTTTAAGGAAGAATGGTTTCCTCTTTAAGGTTTTGTACCTGCCATTCATCTGTAATAACTTCACTCATCACTGATCAAGCAGTCATACTCCCCTGTTTACCCCTAGTCAGATTTAGTTAGTCTACTTTTGTACAGTTTTTTTAAGCTGACTTTTTGCCTGTATTTTGGGGTTTTTAGCTATAAACCACTTCTCCAATCCTTCAAACTCCCATTTTAAACACAGGCTACAAATAACCCATCAGTACTACCAAGTATCGCTCAAGATTGAATCAAAACATCAATGCTTTCTCTCCTGATACACCTACAGCTCCATATATCTGATCTTTTCTGTGCGAAGCCTGGAAACAACCTGCAACATGTCTGCACTCGTTCAGTCGGGTTCACAGAAACGTAGTTTTGTTTTGATGGCCATGCAAACAAATTTTGATTTCATATTAGACGAACAGAAGCTGACGTTTAGCTGCACTTAATGAAAACAGAAAGCAAATTGCGGCGAGTTTCCACGGTACTTTCCCATGAGTGGATTTCATGATTTCATGCTTGGTGGCAAAGAGATCCTGTTAGATAACAGTGAAGCTTTTCTCTGCTACTGTTTCCATTAGTGGCCATTAATGGCTAAACTAGTTTCAACATGCTGAGGGAAATTTTGTGGTGATGTTTATTTCAGTAAATCAAATTCCCAAAGAAAAAAAATAAAATTCCAAAAATGAATTTGGATTTTTTCTGAATGTGTTTGATCACCTGACGATTTGTGCATAAAAGTATCAACAGTTCTAGACGTCTGAGTAACAGAAAAACAGCGAATAAACATCAGATTTACCATCAGGGTCAATAACACTGAATATCCTGCAGCCATCAGGCAAACACAGGCCTCTCTCTATGCTCGGCGTGACGAAGAACAAGGTTTTCAGGGAAACCTCAGTAGGACACAAATCGCCTCTGCAAAAGTTCGTAACTGTTTTGCTCATGTGTCTGTTGGTTCAGTTAATCGCTGCATGAACTGATGCAGTGATTAAAACGTGTCTTAGTGGTAAAAACACCCAGAGGATATTTCCTGGAAACCTTCCTGTTGCAGTAAATGTGAGCTGTTCTCTCGCCAAAACGAGAAGAGCGAATCTTCATATCTGTTTTGCATTGGGAGTATTTAAGAGGATCTTTGGGAAACCAGGCACAAATGCTGAACCACAAGCAGGTCTCCTGACTGGAGTGAGAACCAGATTGTGCAGCTCTGGGAAAACAGACCCGGGTCCAGAATAGATGCTCTGAACATCTGCTAAAATCTGAGTCCAAACCACACTGAAAACACACCCGGACCTTGATCTCCATACTGACACTGTCATTATGGATTTGGTTGGATATATTAGGAAGCAGCAGCTAAGAAGGACGTCTGAAACTGGGATCTCCGTTTACCCAGCTGAGGCCAGTTTGTGTTTTTACATGTAGATTAAAGCTGCAGTATATAACTTTGATTTAAAACATTTTTTTTTACAAATTATCCGTATGACGTGACAGTATAAGACACATACTCTGGTAAACATCTGAGCTCCTCTACCTTCTCCCAGTAATAACTGCAGAAATACATTCAGTCAGAAGCAACCAATCAGAGCCAGGAGGAGGGTTCTAGCGCTGTCAATCACTCTTGTGTTCAGCCCGACCTACTTGCCCTTGTGGTTCACCACAACATAGTCTGTCTGGAATGCTGAGGCTTGCTAGCACAGCCACAATTAGCACATTGAGCAAGTACAGGAGGATGATAAGTAACTTATAAGTGACTATTCAATAAGATACGGGAGCTTGTTTTGGGTAAAAAAATAAATTAATCATGAATATTGACCAAAATATGCTAGTTTCATTAAAACACATTTCATTTTCCCTTAATTATTAACAAGCTCCTTTATTTTGCTGAAAACTCACTGTAAGTTAGTTTATTCTTATTTCAAGTGTACTAAGATATTTTCACTAGATCAAAACCACTTGGAAAGATTTTGTGTTTTTGCAGTAGACATGACGATATGGAGGGTTAAACTCAGTGAACTCACACAGGTCCCAAACGTTTCCCCTGTTAAACTGGAGTTGTTAGCTGCGCAGTCGGAGTCAGCTGCTGTGAATTTGGGATTAAATGGCGCGATTGCAAAGATCGTTGGGTTGAAAGCAAATGTCATTTCTGCTGGGTGGGTAACAGTTACTCTTACTGTTACCCAGAGTTATATTTGTGGCTAAAATGCAGATTTCAGTATTTCTTTCATTAGTTCTGGTTGGATGATCATCTGAAAACACTTTGGCGTCTGCTTCAAATCAGGTGGTGATGCTGCGCGGCCAGGAAAAACAAATGCGTTAAAAAAGCAAAGCAGCCATGCCCTCAGTGGGGATGGCTGGCACCGAGCATTCATCTGCCAGCTTTGGACGGCCGCCAGGGTTCATGGTGCCGGCGAACACTGGGCTCCTGCTAGGCTCCCTCATTCGTAACACCAATAGTTGTGATGGAGTCCCTCTGTTCAGCAAAGGCAGAACATGCTGCCTCCAAGATCTGCAGCTATATTTACTCGAGCCCGGCGTGTCGCCTGTTTGTAGTGGGGACAGAAGCAGCAGCAGATGGTTGACTTTGAAGTGGCCACTGGAGGGATTTTCACTTGTGGCATTCCTCGCTGTTGTCCAACTGTTCAGTGGACTGTTGCAGCTCCGGTTTCAGACTGAGGTGGAATATTTTTTGAATATTACATTAATTTGTCAGCACTTGGCTGATCATTAAATTTTAAAGGCTGAACTGGCAGAAAGTCCAGCGACAAAAAACTTAATCTACAAAAACACAAAACCTTAACAAGTATTCTTTTGGTCTTGTTCCAAGTGCAAATATCTTAGTATACTTGAAATAAGACAAAACTAATAGATGACCTTTCAGCGAGACGTAGGAGCTTGTTTTAAGTTATTTTGTTTTTTTTTTGCCGGGCACAAAAATCAAGCACACATGAACTTCTTCCCTCTGTGGACCATCTTATGCAACTTGTGGGCCGAGCTTCGTCAGTGAGGGAACGGTTATCTAACTGTGGTCTGTTTGGAGTCTCAGGAAATGTTCAGAACAGGCCGACCTCTTGACCCCCGGAGCTGCCGAGGAGAGCTCTGCCCCTCTTCAGCTCCATCAAAGTGCCCGGCAATGGGGCCTTATGCAATTTACAGATTTGGGTAGTAACTAGTCACATTTACTCAATTACAATTACTTGAGTAAAAATATGTAGAATATAGCTCTACTCTTACTTGTGCACAATTTCTGGCTACTCTCCACCCAAATGTTGCAAACACAAATCCTTTACAACAGAACAACAGCATCCTTGGCGTTCCAGACAACATTCCTTGTATATTTTAGACAAGAAAGCTCCCAATAACCTTCCTTTCCCCGTCTCTGTGACCTCCAGGTGTACAAGAAGGCGGTGGGACAGATGAGCCAGGGTCTGATCAGGAGGTTGACGGTGCTCAGTCAGTACGAGGAGGCACTGGTGAAGGTCAACGCCACGGCGGCGGAGCGGCTAACGGCTCTGAAGGCCAAACCCCAGGCAGCGACCCAAAGAGACTTGCTCTCCATTTGCAACGACCCCTTCACTGTCGCCCAGCAGCTCACACACATAGAGCTGGTACGCAGACGTTTACGTTCCTGTTGGTTGTTTTTGGCTCCTTGTCAAGGACAAATCCATCAGATTCCCGGGCGTGTTCGGCTCACAAGGCTAATTATCATAATTCGGGTTCCAGCAACCCTTTTTATCTTGTTACACTGCTGGTTTTAAGTTGTCATGCCAAATAGGGCTGAGACGATTAATCGAATTAATCGTCAACTGATATAGTAATCGATTACTGACAAGAGTTGTTGATTTCTAGGCAACAAATCAATCCACTATGTGGGAGTTTCAGGACTATAACATTGAGCAAAAATAATAATAAAAAAGCTTTAATGTACTGTATGTAGAGGAGTTTGTATCTGAAGATTTTTCATTTCTGCTTTCAGGAGAGACTGAGTTACATCGGACCTGAAGAGTTTGTTCAGGCTTTCGTCCACAAAGACCCTCTGGACAATGACAAGGTAGCAGCTTTTCTAAGAATAAACCAGCAGATAAGAACAAATGCACAGCGATTACTCAATCTTTGTTCCATGTCTGCTCGGCAGCCGATCCGATCCGTCTGTTTATTATGGTTTGGAAAGCTCTAGTTTTCACTCCATACGGATCTTGAGTTGACACAACACGGTTTCTGTCTGCTGCACAGGTCAGAGCGAGGCCAAGTGATTTCAGACCAAATATCCACCTCACAGTCACACACACCTAACTGGCTATTTCCCCAAATCATCCCAGTGTCTGGATTAGATGTGCACCTCATCTCTTAGCAACCACTGCTCCTAAGGGTTTATATTGGGAAGGGGTGTGTGTTTTGGGTGGTGGGCTCTCTTGTCTGGCGTTCGGCTGCTAGGCAACAGACCCTTTTTTTGGAAGGCGAGTGGATGGAGGGGGTGAGGGCTGCCATGGTGCCTCTGGCCAGTTTTCCTCGTACCCCCAGCAAGCCCCTTCAAAAACAGAAATGACGGCGTTTGTGAATGTGTATGCGTGTTGTTTGCATCTGGTGGGGAGAGTGGCGTAAGGCCAGAGGAATGTGTGGAATCAGATCAAGAGGAATCCACACAAAGAAGCTGAATGCAACATGGGACAACTATTGTCCTGATGGAGGCACGGTGAAGTTGAGCGAGATTGGAGCTTATTTAGTTTGCTCAGTGATGCAGTGACTGGGAGGGAGGAGAAAAAGGCAAATATAAGCTTTATTTCTCCCATCCGGAAATGTTTCAGGTTGCAGTTACCAGCAGCACTAATAGAAAACCTGCTATTGTTGCAGAACTGCTTCAATGGTCGCAAGAAGGCCAACAACCTGGAAGCCTACGTGGACTGGTTCAACAGACTCAGTTATCTGGTCGCCACAGAGATTTGCTTGGTGAGTGGTGAAGACTTGTTCTTGTTTTCCTGATTAATGACAATGAAAGCAGCAGAAATTTGAATTTATTCCAAAAGAATGCAAAAAGACATATCCCTGCAGCGTTACTGGAAGCAAATTTGGCAGAAATAATTTTCTCTCTTTCAATCTTTTCTAAATAAATACTATCTTACAACAGATTCTGGTCACACTTATTTGATTTTCTGTTAAAATGTTTTGCTAAGTTATGAAAATTAATTAATCATTCATAAATACGCTCACAACTTTCAGTATGAAACTGCTAATTTTCTAATGTCTTGCAGCAACTAGCTAACACAGCAGTGCTAACGCTAGCTTGTTTGTAGAGGGAAATGTAAAAATCCCCAAAACCAAGGCACTCAATATATAGAATACCTTCTAGATTTAAAAAAAAAATAGTAAACAAATTGCAAACAATCACACAGGTTTTTAAAAAAGTGGCTCATTGTTTTAAATCATCACTTTGTTAAACTTTATGTAGCGGAGCTGTGCTGCAGTGATAACCCTCTAATCAAAAAATTCCAAAACAAAGAATAAATGCCGAAGTGGTAACCACGCCTCCAAATGTATTATTTGTGCAACAAAAACCTCCACAACTTACTAAGCTAAGGCTATAAACTGCTACTTTGCTAACTTTATTTAGCAGCTAACTGTGCTATAGTGCTAATGCTAGCTTGTATGTAAACAGAAACAATAAATGAAGATTTTATATTTATGTTTTTTCTGTATCAGTTCTACAGATAATATTTTGTTTAACACGTAAACTGGAAGAAGCTGTTTTTGTCACGTCCTACCACCAGCAGACCAAAATCAAAATCTAATATTTAAAAAAAATCTCTGCATACAAACTGACCTTAGCGCTTTCTCACAGGTTTTTCATTTCCGTTCATAATTCTGTAAACTTTTATTTCCAACAGCCTGTGAAGAAGAAGCACCGAGCGCGAGTCGTCGAGTTCTTCATCGACGTGGCACGTGAATGCTTCAACATCGGCAACTTTAACTCCCTCATGGCCATCATATGTGAGTTGTTTGTATTTTTTATTTCCTCCCAAATCAGCTTTTTGCTGAACTGCACTGTAGTGACCTCCTCTTCTTTCTTCTTTCTGCCAAATCTTAAGTGATTCGATTTTGTTCCATATTTTAGTTTGCACGACCAGTGCATCTGTGTAGCTTGAACCAATTACCTAACAGACATCACGGATCCAACTAGGGTCTGTAAAAGTGTTTTTGTGAGTCTCTTTAAGGAGTCTAAAAGCACTTAGTGGAGAATCTCCTCAGGCACTGCGTTGACCTCACTGGGGGCCCAGTGAGCAGCTCTTTGAGTGTCCAAGCGGCACCAGGGGACTGGATCTGGCTCCTCTCTCTAGCCTCAGGGCAGAAGGAGAGCCTGGGATCTTTGTGTCCAGAGTAAAGGGGGAAGGGGCAGAATCACAGGAGGACTGGGAACAAACCAGCCAAAGCAGATGGTCAACACTGACCAGAGAGAGAGTCGACACACAATGGAGAGGAGGGAATATTGGAGTGCCAGCTGTCCTCTGCCCGTCTCCCATGAGAGACGGAGAGAGTGCCAAAGGCAAAACTGCCTCATCTCCAGGGAACCATCAGGGCATTGCTGAAGTGCTTCATCCAGAAGGCCACCTCACCTCAGAGGAAATCTCCATATTTACCTTTATTTACCAAGCAGAACAGTTTTAAACTTTAGCAAATTTGAGGTTTCGTTCTAGTTCCAACCAGATGTGATTAAATGTCATGACAGGATAAAAAATTAGACTGAATCCTTGTGGAAAGAGCGCATAGCAGCGAAAAGCAAAATCTTGCAAAATCTTACCTGGCATGTTTGGTCTATATTGAAAAAACTAACTTTAAAGTAACTTTTGTTGCTTGCTTGTTTTAAAAGTCAATAATTCTTTAATGCTGATGAAAAAGTTCTAGTTTCATTGGCAAATTATTTAACTTGAAAAAAAAATGTCTTGTTGTAAGTGAAATTATAAAAAATAACTTTTTCATCACTATTAAGGACTTATTGTCTCTAAACCAGCTCCTATCACTTTCTGAAAAGTTACTGTAAGTTATTTCTGTCTTATTTCAAGTGTACTAAGATATTTGCACTAGAAACTAGATCAAAATACTTGGTAAGATTTTGTGTTTAGAAGAAGACGACTAAACCAAAACATCCCAGTTTATTGCTGAAAACCACAGACTCTAAGCCAACAAAGGGCTTGTTCTTACCACAGCGAACACCTGTTCCTGGTGGCTTTGTTCTGAGATGGAGTTACCAAGGCGAGGTCAGATCCCACTTTCCTCCGCTGTGGTTTTATTTGCAAACATAACACTCACTCTGGGTGGATCGGTTCTGAGTTTTGCATTTCCACTTTCTGCATAGGAAGCTGTTTTTGTCATTCCTGCTCTGAGTGTGACCTGTGAGACGCTCGAACATGCAGAGGGATTAGCATATGGGAAGCAGAGTGCTGGGAGGGGAAACGAGGCGTGCGTTAACGCTCATTGTTCCTCGGTCCTTGTAACCGGGCTGCAGCAGAGGAAACAACATAAAGACTGAAATAAAGAGAGCAGAGCGACGATGACGGGGAGGGGAGGAGGAGAAGGGTGGGGCAGGGAATCTGCCATGTGTTAATACGATCATCTTGGGCTCAATGTGCGATCTCTTTATCTCATTGTGATCTTCTCTCCGTTTTGTTTTGTGCTTGCTCTCGGCCTGCAGCTGGGATGAACATGAGCCCCGTGTCCCGGCTGAAGAAAACCTGGAGTAAAGTCAAAACGGCCAAGTTTGACATTTTAGAGGTGAGCCTATGATTATCACCCCAAAATGATAAGAAGCCTTAAACATTTCATGTAATTTTAATATTTTTGATTAACTGTCTGCTCATAGATTCTGATTTTGTAATGAGACACCAGAGAAACTGTTCAGCCCCTCCCCTGCCTGTTGTTGCGTGCTGTTATCTGAATGAAGGGTTCAACATTTTTGTCAATATTCTGCTAATGTTAAAAAAATACAGTTTTGTTTCCATTAAATAAGAGATACAGTTCAAATCACACATGGAAAGTTTATGCATTAAGTTTATTAAGTTAATTTAGGTGTTAATTTTATATTTTTCCTTATGTCTTTGTTTTGAAATAAAAGTAACAATGTTATAGATAACATTATTAGCCACAGCAGGGATCGCTCAGATGCTAACCCTAAAAGGACGGTTAATTTTTACACACAATGTGTAAATGATAGACAAAGTTTTAAGCTTTACTTTTAAATTTCCACAACCAACAGCAAAACTCCACACAGATTTGTGAGTCAAGCCAAGCTGAGAGTAAACGCTTTGAGCAAACAAGCAGCTCTGCCAGCAAACATGCTGAACCTGCAAGTCTGCAGACGGAGAGTGGGAATTCTGCAGCCAGGATGCCCCCAGATGTCGAAGGCAGACGCAGATCAGTCGGCTTTCCTACGCGTCTCGGAAAGCTCTGAACACTGCAGGGAAAACACTCAGTGAATACCAAACACCCTCCGTCAGTCAATCTGATGAAAGATCTGACAAGTCAGCGGAGTCTCTGCAGGACCTGAAAGCTTTTCAGATGCTGCTGTTATTTTCCTTCATGTCTCACTGGAGATGATCAGCTTTTATTCTTCAGTCATATTCATCCTCTTTAAAACATCTTTTACCTTCCTGTTATATTCCTCTGGGCCGTAAATCCTGGACTTCCAAGCAGAAGTTGCTGCAGTGACGCTAACTTTATAGCTCCTTTAAACTTGGGGGGGGGGGTTCTCTTATTAAACTGTGGGAACATGTGAATGTGGGCCCCATATGTATTTTGTTCAGGTTGGATGGGTACTCCAGTGAACTTCAGCCTGTTTTTTTGCTCGGTTTCTGTTCATATCGGCCCCAGATGTAAATGTTGGCTCACCCTATACTCTTGTCTTTGCCAGATGTTGAACTGACTCTGTCCGTTTTCCTCTTCATAGCATCAGATGGATCCTTCAAGCAACTTCTACAACTACAGAACAGCGCTGAGAGGTGCCACGCAGAGATCCATCACGGCCAACAGCAGCAGAGAGAAGGTGAGGCTTCACCAAATCCGTCCTGGGATAAAATCAGAGTTTTTTGACGTTTACTCCAAAACCAATTTTATTCCGACTCACCCAGCAGACACGAAAGTTTGAGTATCTGGGCTGCAGATGTAACATTTACATTTCAAACATGTGTCTGAGATACCGTTACAACTAGCGATTATTTTAACAATCGATTATTCTGACGATTAATCGATTGTCCTGACAAGTAATCTATTAATCAAGTAAAAAATGTGACAAATTTGGCAGAATTTTCATTTCACTTACAACTCTTTCAAACAATATTAGAAATAGATTAAAAGATGCAAATGAGCAACTAATCTAATTATTTTTTAAGTAAGAAAATAAACATGCAGTAATATAGCATTCCTTAATTATTTACATTTTACATACTTCAGTTATTCCAATAATCGATTATTCCAATAATCAATTAATCATGATTAATCCGAAAAAGACGGTTTCCGTCCTAGTCTACAACGACCGGAATGAGTGATGGGGGTTTGCGTCTCCTCAACCAGCTGAACAAAATGTTGCAGATTCCTCTTTCGTAAAACGTTCAGATATTCATGAAGGGAGGGAAAAACAAACGTCTGGTTGCCGTCTGCACGCCGCGTCCCCGCCGTGTTTACGCCACCAGCAGCATCCCCAGACGACTCGGCCTCCGGAGTCAGGAGGTTGCATAACGGCGCAGCTCGCAGTGGACACGGTGACCGAGTCACAAGAGGAGGGGGTCCTGTCCAACATGGCCGCCTGCCAGATCACATAGCATTCTCTGACGGTCCCCCCCTCCTTCGAGCTTCCTCTCACGAACATTTTATTAACTGAGACGGATTGTTCTGTCAATATCCACACGGCTCCCGGAGTTATTTTGGAGCGAAGATATCCAAACATTCCAGGCTGAGAGGCCGAGGTCATGAAACAGAAAGTTCCCAAGCAGTCTGGTATGTTCCTGCTGGTGACCTCTCCTGTTAGGACGGTTTGTTTATGACCTTCAAACCGCAGCAGATCAACAGAGGCTTCAGTTTATCCCACTTCAGTTGCTTTTACTGATCTGAAGCGCCAACATTTGTTTAACTGCTGACGTGTTGATGCTGTTTTGCAATCTGCAAATCTGAAACAGACTTGGTGAGTCTGATGTTTGGTTGTGTAGCAACAGTCCTCTGTGACATTTCAGTGAGAGGAATGTGGAGAATATTCCAGGATCCGCCTCTAATGCAG
Source organism: Phalloptychus januarius (assembly GCA_902982915.1). Taxonomy (NCBI): domain Eukaryota; kingdom Metazoa; phylum Chordata; class Actinopteri; order Cyprinodontiformes; family Poeciliidae; genus Phalloptychus; species Phalloptychus januarius. The sequence goes on from CADWAE010000482.1 coordinate 1,065,262, forward strand.
ATTTTATACTTTTTGAAAAACCTTTAATCTGTTAAACTGCCTGTCTTTAGAACAAATTAGCTTCAGTTTGTAAACTGATATAAAAAATGCCATTCTTTCATGAACTTTCTTAACCTTGTTTATGGTAAGGTACATGTTGGCAGATTATTTCACTTATAACAAGAGTTTTTTTCCATGTTATAAATAAAATAATGGAAGTAGAACCTTTTCATCAGTGCTAAGGACTTATTGACTCTAAACAAGCTCCTATTTCTTGTCTGTTTCAATCTTTTGTTCCTTCCTTGCAACCTTCATTTCTTCCTTCCTTTGAGTTTCTGATCCTTATTTCCAGCTTCCATATTTAGATGCTGCTCACTATAAAATAATTAGTGTTAAATTGTAAAATAAACATTAAGAGCTAATATTCTGGATGCTACTTCCCATCCAGAGTTGAGTTGTTAGGATGCGTACATGTGCGTGCGTGACGACAGTCCGCAGAGCTGCTCAGCAGTGTGTAAACATCACCCGACCCCTGCAGATGATGTAGATCATCATGTTCCAGATTTGTGACCTCTCAGAGACACGGCTCGGTCAGCTGCTCCCAAAGTTTCCCAGAAACATGTTTACAGTTGAAGCCACCCTGAAAGGAGGCGAATCTGCAGGGCTGAGAAGGGAACAGAAAAACAAAAGGAGGGTGCGGTGGCTGACGCATGTACGACTGCATGATTTTGAGCGTGTAATACACAAAGAATTCAAACCAAATAGCTTCTGATAGCTGCTGCTCTGCTGGCTCCTAAAAGCATCGCGTCATAAATGTTTGATGGGCGGGGGGAAGTCAGGAAAGAGGTGACAGACTGGGGGGGCTTTTTTAGGTCAGTGTGGCAGCTTTCTGCACATGCCACTAATGTACGAGCGAAAACAGTGTTGGATGTTAATTCTTAGTGGCATTTAACCACCTGATGTCTTCTGCATAGGAGGGAAATCCTCTTACTTGTAGCATGAATTAATCAGAGTTTCGTTTAAATGTGCGGTGACCTAAATCGTTGTTTTGATAATAAATGTTTCACAGGGATTTCTTTGGAAAATTCACCTTTTGCAATAAGACATTTTGCCACTGGGGGCAAAATTGCTAAGTTGAAAGCACATGAGGCCACAAAAATAAGATATTTTTAAAAACATTTTTAAAAAGATGTTTTTGTGCCTTTTTACATTTATCTGTCTACTTAAGTTTTATTTTAAAAAAAACATTATTTGCAGTTTTACTAAGACAAAAAAATGTTTCAATAAATATTTTTTATTAGAAAAATATTTATGATACAAATATTTTTTATTATTAAAAACAAAAATAATGGAATTTGATTTTTATTAAAAACTTTATTATTTTGTTGGATTTTTTATGCTAAAAAATCAGATTAATTGGTTGGATTTTTGGGTTGTGAATACTTTAACAAGCCATTGAATCTAGTAGAAGACAAGCCCACAGTTTGTATTTTCTGGGCTGATTTGTTTCTTATTTGCGTTGTAAGATTTGCCTTTGAGTAAAACCAAGTCAGTTTGTCCAATTTTTAAGATAAAAATGCAACAACTTTGTTTATAAATGGAAATCTATTTTCTGCCCATAATTATTTTTGAAGATGTTTTTCTGCAAAAAATATTTGCCCAAAAACCAACTGTGCTTGCAGATCAGATTTGCTCCATTCTAGATTTGAATCACCTCTGCAAAAAGAGGTGAAACCAGGTTTATAACAAAACGCCAAAGGGAGATCCGAACTTAAATTTCTCTTTCTCTTCCCTCCCTGCTGTCTTCCAGATCGTCATCCCGTTCTTCAGCCTGCTCATTAAAGACATCTACTTTCTCAACGAGGGATGCGCCAGCCGGCTGCAGAACGGCCTCATCAACTTCGAGGTAAACTGAGCCTCAAATTCCCCCTGAGCGCTAAAAAAACAACACAGGTAGTTTCCCCAGCGACAGATTTTGCCACATCCTGACTTTTTAATGTCACAAACTATTGAAATAGTTACTACACATGGCAACAAGTGACTGTTATGTCTTACCACTTCCCTAAAACCCAAAGAGTAAGAGGGAAGTAGAACTTGGATGTTTGAACTTCAGCTGTGTTTCCATGGAACATGCATGACTCTGACCAAATATTATTTCCACTTACATTTTGTCACTTGGTTATTTTAAGGTTTCTCACCTTCCTGTGAAACTTTGCTCAGGCTTTTACTCTGCCGGCAGCATGTTAAGATGTTTTAAAGCTATATTTGAACACATTAACACCTCAGAACGGACAACATGGTGCAGCATGTCAGGTTAAGGCTGTTTCCACAGAACTTACACAGTATTTTAGTCGAGTTTCTGATGCAAATAACTTGGTAGAATTTAAATAAACTATCTTACGAGTAACATTTCAACAAGACATAGAAACTTATTTATAATCAACACTAACACTCCCTTAATTGGTGATTCTAAAAAAGCTCCATGTTGCTGAAAAGTTACATCTTAAGTTAGTTTTGTTTTATTTCACGTTTACTAAGATATTTGTACTAGAAATTAGACAAAAATAGTTGCCAAGATTTTGTGTTTTTGCAGTGTTCTACTTTAACATTTGTCTTAGAGGTTCTGAATAATAAGCTCTGGTGTTATTATGTTCCAGAAATTCTGGGAACTCGCCAAACAAGTGAGTGAGTTCATGACCTGGAAGCAAGTGGAGTGTCCGTTTGAGAAGGACCGCAAGATCCTGCAGTACCTGCTGACCGCGCCTGTGTTTACTGAAGATGGTGAGCAGATCATTGGAGGAATTATTGACTTCCCTAAACTGTTCTCACAAACATTCTGGAGGACAAACTTCAAGCTCATTTAGTCCATGTTAGACATTGACATGTTTACATCCATAAGGTGAACTTTAGTCACAGTAATCAACAAAGCTTAGGTCCAAACCCAGCTCTCACCCAGTAGAACTCAATAATTAAAGCTAATCTTGGCATCCACTGTGTTTTCCAGGAGTAAAATTTAAGTCCAGCTTCAGGTTTTAGCCTTCTTACTTGTTACTGGTTGCCTTGGTGACCAAACACACATCAAAAGTCATAAATAAGGAGAAACTAGAGGTTTCAGTTCAGTTCTTCTAGACTTACCAATCCATATTAATATCTGTATTGGTCCCAATATTGATTAAAAAAAAATCAGTATTGGGTTTTGAATAAATATATAGAGTCTAATTTTATGATTTGTGCTTTATTAAACATTTACATTATATTTGTATTTCCTACTTGCTCTCATTTGAAAGGTTTGTTGCAGTTTTGTCGGTTTCAGTTTCTTTATTATTTATTTTACATTTGTTGTTCTCCTAATTGCACTGACTGAACAGATTAAAGTTGTTTTTACATGTTTGAACAAACTTCAAACGTGTGAAGCTGTGGTGTATTTACATGTGCTGCACTGGTGTAGAGTTATTAATTAAATAAGTTTGTAGTTCAGTACATTTATGTATGCATTTAGAAAAATTTAAGTCAATTCAGCACTGATCGGATCTAAACCTCAGGTATCGGTAAACTGGATCGGTGCATCCCTAGTTTTTATTTTTTTGTTGTGAATCCGCTCATCAATAAAACATAATGATTTCCTTTTGTTTTCTGCAGCTCTGTATCTGGCATCGTACGAGAGCGAAGGTCCTGAGAACAACATGGAGAAGGACAGATGGAAGTCTCTGAGGTGTGTATGACCTTCCTCCTGCTCCTCCTCTTCATCGCCCTCTCTGTACGCTGGGGGGATTTGAGACTTTTCAATCACAGCGAACAGAATCACATCTCCCCCGACCAGGCTGACCACAGGGATGTGGGTCACGATGGGAGGCTGACCTCTCACACCGCTCAGTAAACACACACAGGGTCAGCGCTCGCCTCCACTGCTGATGATGTCAGGAAGCAAAAAAACTCTCTTCTTGTCCAAGTCTCACATACTGCAGTCCTTTTTCATGCACTAAGGATGTTTTCCAGTGACTGATGGCGTTTCTGTTACTTTAGTCGAACAAAGAAAACCATCATCTGATGCTGCAGAACCTCTTCTGTCTGCATGAAAAAAATCTAATTTAACATCACTTGGTCAGATGGTCAAAACAAATTACAAGAGCCGACAACTTTTGAAATCTTTCAGAGCAGCAGGTCTGTGAAACTCCACTGCCCCCTAGTGGACAGAAAACAGTATCATCTAAAACAATGGCGGGAGTCAAATTCAAATTAGCTTCATTTAAGTAAATTTACATTACAAAAGTTTTATATTTTTTATATTGAAAGAAACTGATTTGGATTTTTTTGCCTGATTTTGTTATTTTTTACATAAATTATTATCATTGTAGTCTTTAAAATACCAAAATGTCCACTTAACTTTTTGTTCCGTCTGATTATGTAATTTTTAAATATTAAATGATTTGATCAGTTACTCAGTACTTGAGTAGACATTTTACCAAATACTTTTTTACTCTTAATAATTTTTTGGATGGCTACGTTTTTACTTTTACTTGAGTAAAAAGATGTTAAAGTAGTGCTACTTTTACTTTAGTTCAGTGTTTGGTTCTCTACCCCCCTCTGATGTCACATCCTGGTGTTCAGTTACTTCCTCGCCGTTCTGTACTTACGTGTCTCTGTGTTTCCTCTGCAGATCCACTCTGCTGAGCAGAGTCTAAAGCTGAAGCAAGACAAACCCAACAGGCGGGACGCTCCCTGTCCACTCTGCTGTTGTCCAAGCAAAGTATCCCAATCTCTGAAGGGAAGCGACAATCTCTCCTCAGACTGTGGAGGACTTTGACTGTTCCCCTCCCCAGCACTGAGCTGTGCTCATGGCCCTGCATCCTCCATGCTGTGTATTTAAAGACAGCTGTTTTTCATCTCTTTGTATGACTTTATAGTCGTTTTGTTAAAGACACACTACAGACCTTCAGGATGAAAAAGAAGGTTGATCTTTCTGTGTGCAGGTGTTGGGGCTTGTTGCGCCCCTTGCTGTTTTAATACTTTTAATATTGCGTTAGCTGCTGGTCAGCTAGCATGACAGATATGCTACACACCTTCTGGTTCCTGATGCCAGCATTCTCTACATGGAGAAGCCGAACCGTAATGCTGTAGTTCACTAAGACAGCATTTTGTCCAGTTTTCCAGTTCAACGTTCCCCCATCCCATAACGTTTGATTAATGACTCTAACAGTGGCTGTGTTTCCATTAAAATGTGCGCAAAACTAAAAACAAATGTTTGCAAATTTCTTTTAAATAAGAAACACAAATAAAATCCCACATGAATAAGCTTGTTCTCATGACGTCATTAAAAAAACATGATCCTCCAACTACTTCCTGTTTTCTTCTTCGTGGTATGCGCCAGTGGCAACATCCGGTTGTTGATTATGTGACTTGTGCAACGCAAAGTCATCCCTCCCTCCCATATCAGCGCCAAAACTCTATGAATTGTTTTTAAATTCTTGTGTTTCCCTTAAGCTAATGAATTTTCAACATATCAAATTGCGCAAATCTACGGTCAATGGAAACTCAGCTACTCTGGTTGTGATGTGTGTTAAGAAGAAATGCACTGGCTGTATTTAAAAAAGACGCGTCTGTTATTTGTTTTTGTAGATGAGAACTTTTCAAAGTAGGAAGCAACACTTATTTAAGTCCTGGCTGAATGGTTGCGTGGGTAAATGTTTTTAGAGGATGCCTTCTGCTGCTGAGGTTTCGTGCTGCCCCCTGGTGGCCGGTGCAGAAAGATTTATTTGTTTTATGTGTTTGAAAATGTGTTTCATATTTGTTTTATTTATAAATGTGTGCAGTCACGTTATGTTTTCATCTTATTTAATTTTGTATTAGCTACATAACATCCTTCAGTATGTTTAGCCCTCAGATGTTTGTTGGATATTTTAATGAAACTTATTTTTCTCAAGGTACTTGATCAGAGGATGAAGTTAAATGTGTTTTTTGACTGATGTCTGCGTTGCCTTGACTGTTTCCACACAGAGTCCTGTTTTAGCTATTTGTGTCACTTTCTCACTCCCTCCCTGTGTTAATGGTCCATTTGTACTCGTGTCACAGAAACAGAATAGAGAAGCAGTTTATAACTGATTTAGTTGTGTTCAAAAGAGAAAGTTAATAAATTGTTTTGACTCATCAAATAACTTTTTGGTCTGTTATTACCTCTTAAATCAGTTCTACTGTGTGTTGTGCAGCGAAATGTTTGGTTTGACATAAATAGCTCTTAGAATAGACATTTATCTTTACTGTCAGCTTTTCAGCATTAGCAGCATATTTAGCATTAGCATTAGCAGCATTACCAAAGACACATGAGAACAACTTACACAGATGGTTTACACACTAAAGGGGAAACAGAACTAAACATCAATACTAACAGCAACTAAACTTAAACTTCTCCACAAATATCAACAACACATAGAAGAAAATGTATCTGTTTGTTTGTTTGTTTTTTGCTTTAAGACCTAAAAGGTGCAACTTTTTATTGACAACAAATTTTCTATTGTAGATATTTATAAAAAATAGTTCTCGTTTTTCAAATGATCAGGTAACATTTGTGTCTCTACATGGAGTTTATTTAGTTGGACTGAGAGCAAAAAATACACTGAAACTAAAAGATGCGCCTCAAAGAAATAAAATCAGCTCTTTGGCTTCACTTGGTGTTCAGATTGTGTAAGTGCAAATCACATTGCACACAACTTCTTAGAAAATACATCTTTTTATCCAGGTTGGATCTTTATCCCAATACACACATTTTGTCAGCATTATATCAGCAGCAACACAACAAATGATTTATTTTTATTTATTTTGCGTTGTAGTGTTATGATTTTGCTGGGACAGCAGAAAGTGATGACACGCCACCAGGGCTGGCTCAAGGTGGTTTAGGTCCTGATTTGAAGCCCCTCTTCCTGATTATGATATCATAATCTGGAAATGGCTCCACCACCACCTCAAAAGTTCCATCTGTTTTTGGTTTGTTAACCCAAGTTAATTTGAGATGGAGGTCACAAACTGGACCCAGAATGTCCTTCTGGGTTTTTGGAGCTCAATCCAGTTTGTCAACACCAGGAAGTCATTCAGGTTCTAAATAACAAAACAACCCAAGACTATTATATTTATCATAGATTTATACAGTGGTGATGCAACAGCTGAGTCGCTAAGCCAATCACTGGTAGATGATAAGTATTACAAAGTCAGAAAAACAGATTTGGTATTTCTGTTTGTCTTCTTCCCTCTTTTTTTGCTTGTTGACTGAAAGCACATCCTCAGATCTCCTCTCAGGATTAGGCTGGGCACCAGTGACCTGGATTATTGTTCCCTTGTGACCTCAGCGGTGCAGATGAATCAGTGCTGGCCACCTGCCACCATTGTTCTTTTTCTGTCAATGGAATCAGCTGCAGGCCACACAACTCATCACAGGCTGGGAAAACCAATGAATCGCTGGTAGGTGTGAAGGACCGCAGCATCCAGGCGTTTACATCTGTGAAAATCAAAATGCATAATATCCAAAGAGGCTAATGCAGCTGGGGTCAATGCATTATCACGCTGAGTGTTTGAGCTATCCCGGTGTCCCTCTCTTATCTGTTTATTGAATTTCATGCTCTTATGAAAACCGTTTTTTTCATAACAGTGCAAATGACAAAACACCCACAGAAAGGTATCAGCCAACCTTCTGATTGTGGAGCATTTTAACCTTTAGTTGAAATCCCTCCAATGAAAAAGATACAACTATTTCTGAAAAACCCTTGACACTTTATGGCATCCCATAGTTTTTATATCATATCTGATGATAAATCAACTTTGCTTTTGATCAGTGATTCAAACTGGATAAAATAAAAATGGCAATGATGACATTATTAGTTTGCACTGTAATTCCTGCCTTCAGCAATAGATCGGTGGTTCTGAATCTATCTCAAGTTTGGATGAGCGGACAGCTGGATGAATAAATGTATGGATAGATGGATGGAAAAATGGATTAGAGGATGGATGGGTGGATGAATAATCAAAGGATTATAAATGGATGTTGGATGGATGAATGAATGGATGAATTAATAAATGGACGGTTGGATAGATGAATGGATGGATAAATTGATGAATAAATGGATGGATGAATGAATGGATGGATGGATTAAAATATGCTTTTTCGTGGTAGAAGTATTTTTTGCTGAATCATATTATAAATGTTTTGTGTTGTTGTTTGATTTCAGTTAATTTACTTCAACCCAATTATTATGATATAAAATTGCCTCTTAAAAGATTTTAATGTCTGATTTTAATATTTTTTCCCAGTGTTGTCCTTTTTAAAAACGAAAATTAATTCAAACTTAAGCCATAAAATTTACAAAAATACATATTTCTTACATTCAGGGAAAACATTTGCATGTAGTGAATAAAAATTGATTTATTCACATAATTTCTCAAATAAAATCGACGCTGACGTCAGCAACAGTGCCCGCGCGCCTGACAACTCACCACTCAGCTGTTGAGGAGAGGGCGCGCGCAGCACGCAGAGGCGGGACAGCAGCTGAGCTGTAGTTAAAGGTAGACCGTTTGTCCTGACGAATCAGTGTAAACAGCTTGATTCTGTTGGTCAACTCGCAGCTGGGCTCATCTGAAGGCTCCCGCAGAGATCCAGGTAAGAACCGAGATTCTCCCGGACCTCAGCTCGCTCCCCTCCCGGCGCAGCAGAGGCATGACGACCTGTCGGAAGTTGCACGCGCTCCCTTTTGATGTTTTAATTGGCTAACAGGCACCAATTAGCGAGCGGTTTGATTCGCTCCACCTTAAAACAGCGAGAAATTAATCCAAGTCTTGTCATTTGTTTATCTTTTCTGCGAATCATTTTGTCAACAGATACATTATTGAATGAAATATACAAAAGAACAAAAAAGGTAGGAGAAATATTATTGGGATTTAAAATTGTTGTTTGTATTTTTAAAGTTTGGACTACAGTGTGATCTGTGATCTGACCCCGTATTTCAGCAAGAATGTCATGAATACAATCAGCTGTATGTGTGAGTGGGCGGCAGGCCAACACAGCAACATTATTGTTCTCTGAAATATTTGTCAGTTCCAGTCATATATCAGACACCAAAATCAGCTGTTTCCTCCGGTAATTTCATGCTGACCACCCTCCTGTATCCCTGATGCTGTCTGAGCAGACTGAGAGTGACTCTCCATGTAATGCAATACTTCCTGCCTTCTGAATAATAAATGGACAAGACGCTTTCATTGACTATTTTCTGTCCGTCCTCCGTGTCCTCACTGCTCCATCAGCTTGAAATCTCAGTTTGCTCAAACAGACCTCAGGTGCTTTCTCCACATTTATATTTCAAATCATCTGACATTCATTATTGAGAGAGTTATTAAAATATGAGTTATGTCTCTTCCCGATTTGCACATCTAGAGATTGAAACCTTTGCTCATTCTTTGTCAAACAGCTCATCAGTTTTTAAGTATAAATGCAAATGTTTAACGAGATTTAGTTTTTTACTTTGACTGGACCACTTAAACATATGAACATGCTTTGATCTAAACCATTCCTCTAGTTTTCCTCCTGGACATTTAACCTCCACCTTTAGTTTCAGGTCCTATGCATTCATCAGGTTTTCTTTTGGTATTGCTCTGTATTTATGTTTCTAACTTACAAGTAACTTTTCAGCAAGAAATAGGAGTGTGTTTTCAGTCAATAATTCCTTAATATTGATGAAAAAGTATTCGATCTATTGGCAGATTATAAAACTTATAACAGGGGAAAATGTCTTGTTTTAAATGAAATAATCTGCCAATAGAAGAAGTACTTGTTTCTTAATATCAAGGAGTTATTGACTGAAAACAAGCTCCTATTTCTTTCTCAAAAGTTACTTGTAATTAGTTCTTATTTCAAGTGTATTATGATATTTGAACTAGAAAATAGACCAAAATTATTAATGTTTTGCAGTGTTTGAAATAAAGAAAAAATGTCAATTTTCCTCCTGTGTGTTCCTTGATCTTCACGATTGTGTTTGTTTACTAAAATGTTTGTTATTTTCTGTGGAATACAATGTCTTCTCTATTTAAAAATACCAACAGAAATGATTCTGTCATGAAACCAAAACATATTCTGTTTGTAAATATTTTTTCCTTCCTCATCATTTCTGCAGCTTTCTCATCTCCTTCAGGTTTTACGATGGGGAACGGTTCGATGAAATCAAAGCGTTACAAACCCACCGACACGTCGGTTTCTACCTCTAATGGCCAAGTCCACAAAGACCACCGCGGCGCCTTCAAAAATTCATCCCTGGACTCCCTGAGGGCCCGCGTGGAGGAGCTGGAGCGAGAAGGACGGCGGAAGGATGAGGAGCTATGTGCCAAAGAGCAGCACATCAAAGGTCTTCAGGAGCAACTGGCCAAGCAGACCCGGGTTCTGTCTGAGCTCAGTGAGGAACTGCAGAACAAATGCATCCAGCTCAATAAGCTGCAGGACGTTCTGAAGAGCGGCGCCCCGACTGGCCTCACATCGCGACCACCTTCTGTCAGAGCCAGCGGAAAGAGCAGCCCCAACCTGAGCGTCCGCATCAAGGAGACCCTGAACAGGAGGAAAGGAGCTAAAGCCGGCGTGTCGGCAGAACCCACGTCCAGCAACTTGCCCAAGTTCTCCTTTGAGAAGGCGCGGGTACCAAAGGATGCAAGGTGAGATTTCTGTTTCCAGAGGCAACAGAGAGAGAGAGATGAGCCCTGAGGCTTGGTCTGTGTGGCTCAGTGGGCAGTGAGTGGGAGGGAAGTGGGCTGTAATTAACATTATTCAGCAATGTCCAGCTGCTTGTTACCAGTTTAGGTTCAGTCTGACAGAAACTGCAAAAACACTAAATCTTGTCAATCAATCAAGTTTATTTGTAAAGCACATTTCAGCAACAAAGCAGATCTAAGTGCTTTACATCCTGAAAACATAAAAACGTCATATAATCAAGTTGTGAAAACATGTAATGGACATTACATTGATCCAGCGCCATTGTTAAAATTATCAATATACATCAAATATGTTGATCAATGTTTCATTTATTATGTTCTAAAAGCAGCTGCTTGGTTTTAAGTCGAGATTTGAACTTAGTGTTTCGGCTGTTTGGAAGTTTGTTCCAGATTTGTGATGCATAGAAGCTGAATGCTGCTTGTTTGGTTCTGGGGATGCAGAACCAGAACCAGAAGAGTTCAGGCCAGATTCCATCACAACACCCAGATTTTGGGTCTGGAGGACAGTATCTTTGTTTTAGTTTCTAGTGCAAATATCTTAGTTCATTTGAAATAAGACCGAGCTTTTTGCAAAAAGCATTTGATTGAAAGATAAATTATAACAACCTTGAAAATTTCCATTCTGATCATTTATATATTTTTACTAATTACAGTTCAGTTCTACACAAAGACGGAGTCATTCTCTTGTCTCTGCCGGGACAAACCTGGACGTATGCATGTGTGTTACTGTGAATTGATCTGCTGATTGAACCTAAACCATTTTATTTATGGTTTAGGTTGTGTTTACATTTCAATTTTATTTATTGTGTTTTGTTGCTGTTCTTTATTTTGGATATTTAAAATGCCTTCTAGGTTTAGTGTTGAGTGCTCTTTACAAAATGAAAGTTTATTGCATTATCATGCCACTTGAAAATAACAACTGGGACAATTTATTGTCCTGCAAAGTTTATCGTGACAGACCTAAATAAGATAAAACTAATTCACAAGTAACTTTTCAGCAAGAAATGGGAGCTGCTTTCAAGTGAATAGTTCCTTAATATTGATGATCTAGTCCCACTGGCAGATTATTTCACATAACTGGTACTGTTTTTGTCAATATTAAGGAACAAACTCTTACATCTTGCTGAAAAGTAAAATATTTGGAAGTTTGACCAAAAATACTTGGTAGGATTTCGTGTTTTTGCAGTGCTCTGTGTTAATCCTCCTTTCTGTTTATAATGGAAATCTTTACATTGAGGCTCAAGGAGCTTACAGAAAACTGAATCCTTCCAGCTGACATGCTTTTCATCAGCCCATCTGCATCCTCAGTTTTGAACATAAACCTGTGCATGCGGTCAACAGACGAATTGACCGCATGCACACGTCCAAGTTTGTCCCTGCAGAGGCAGGAGCATGACTCTGTCTTTCTTTAGAACTGAACTGTAATTTTATCGATTCTCGCTGGTGGGTTACTGTATGTACCGCCCCAACAAAGGTTTATCGGATTTAGGAAGTAATCTGATCCCAGAATGCTGTTCATGGGAGGCAGGAGGCTACGGTGAGAAACACTCTGGTTCAGTCTGTTTGACATGATGCAGGAAGAAAATAAGTCCTTTACGTCCTTAACGTATTTATTGTCTTAATTTTGAACTGTGGGACTATTGCAAACAAATACTAGCCAGTTAATTAGCAGCAGCTGCAGCAGTCAGCCGAGCAGAGAGCCTGCATCCTGAACTGATTCCATGTAGCCTACTGTTTTCTTTTCTTCAGCAGCTGATGAAAAACCGGCTACATACATGCAAATCCTTGGTTTACACTGATATAGGAAAATCAGCCTTGGTTGTATTGCAAGAAGAAACCGAGCAGGAAACTGACGTCCATGTTTATCAGAGCTGACATGTTGGTAAGACGTTATTTGAAGCGCTGTGCATAAGACTGACATGACACAATCATATATGTGACATAACATCTGTGATTAATATGAAGGAGTCTTCAGAAATGCTTATGACTGTTGTCATGAAGTTTCATTCAATAAATAGTGACACTTTAAGTGTAAACTTATATCTAAAAGTTGCATTGAATGTGTCAACTTTGCAGTATTTGATGACATCTCCAAAGCAACATTTTATTAAAACTTTGCATTAAAAGTGTGATTACATACAGAATGACACTTCATGACAACATGAAGACATTCATGATAACTGCTCCATGTTTATGACAGTGTCATGTCAGTCTTATGCATGTCAGTCTTTTTAAAAGTTTTTTCTTTTATGAAAAGTATATGGAAGCACAGATTAGATTTGTACAGATGCATCTAAATGTAATGCAAGACTGGAAGGTTGTTCTTTGGAAAACAGAGTCCAAAGTAGTGATGTTTGGAGAAAACGAAGAAGCAGATCATATCTTATTCCAGACACGGTGGTGAAGGGGTGATGATGTGGGAGTGCTTTGCAGCCACAGGAACTGGGGACCTTGGAATCACAAACGGGATCTCGAGTCAAATGAGTCCATCTGTCCGACAGCTGCAGCTTGACCTGAACCAGGTCGTTACCAGGACGATGATCCCAAACTCTGGAATAAATCGACTGAGTGCCGCCAACGGCCCAGTCAAAGTCCAGACCTCAACCTGATTATGGTTCAAGGATTTTTTAATGTCATTTCACCTTGATAGTTTGTGGTGATGCTGTGCAGCCCAGAAACAAATGTGGACCAAAGTGAATCCACAATAATGAAGCTGATAAAGTGGAACAGATGATCACCGCTGAGTGTTAACGGTGGTCCTATAATATTTATTTACACACAGATTTTCCACTTTTAGCTTTTATTTTTCTGCCCAGTTACATTTAATAAAATTAGTCGCCTGCTACAGAACAAACCCTTTTCATGATCACCTTCTCATTCTTTCTGCTGCTCCTGTTGCTTTATAGCTCTGTTAAAAACAAACATCCCGAAGCTTTTTTAGCACTTTGTTTTCTGTTGGTTCTGTTGAACTGTCCACATCACACTTTATGGCAAACAACTGAAAGCTTAAAGACCCTCATATTGTGCTATAATTTATTACATAAACAGCATCAGAGAAGCATCAGCTGCTCAAGCCTGCTTTGCATTTCCAAATCAAAGGACGAATTACCTTTTGTCTTTCTGTTGCTTCTACAGTTTGATTGCTGTATGATTGAACATGCAGCGTCGCCCTGCTTATGCAATCCTCATGTTTAAAACATATGTTGCTAATAATCCCTGTGTAGATTATATAACCACAAACTGAAGCACCCATTGACACATCCTCCTGTTCTGAGTAATCGTGACATGTTGCAGAATAATGACTCGGCAAGGTGAGAGCAAAGGACAACAGGAATATCTGCTCTGAAAAATAACATTTATGACAAACAGAGAGGTGATTGTCATGAAACGGGGTAGAGGTGGTGAGGAAGACGCTGTTGATCCAGGTTGGAATGATGAAAATGATGGTTTTAATCCAGAGAAACACAAACACAGGCAGCACAGTGATGAGCGGAAAGCTAAAACTCAACAGATACAAAGAGACAACGTTCGACCAGGACCCAACACGGAAACACAGGTGACATTAAAATCACAGAGGGTAACCAGGGAACGAGACACACCTGGGAACAATCAAGGAACAGACAGAAGAAAACTCATTAGACAAAGAAACCTAAAATAAAACGCAGGAAAACTCAAATCACGACAGAATAAACAGACCAACAACTAAAGAAATCGATGCCTTTCAAATGAACGTCTGCAAACTTTTGCAACAGATTTTTATGTTTTCACTGCTTTACTTTAAACGTATTCAGAAGAGAACCTAGAGGCAGGAAATGGTCATCAAATGGTCATCACTCCAGAGGAAGAGTGAGTAATGAGGATGTGGGAGTGCTGGTGGCTCATTGTTGCATCAGTGTGGGCTGTGATGGAGGAATAACAGAGGGAAATGATGATAAACATAAAAATGAGCTGGGGGAGGCTGATTTTTATTTTATTTTTTCCCACTTCTATCCAAAATACTTGAGGTATACTCTAAAATACTTCTGTTTTAGAGTTGAGACTCTTGCTACTTTTTTGTCAATTGATGATTTCCATTTATTTATCTACATATCATCACCTTCCTAAAATAATGAAGCCAGCCATTTATTCATTTACCTAAAACAATGAATTAGGAATGTGACAATATTTTTATTTTTAGTAGTTACTATAAAATATAAATATATATTTTTTAATGAAACAACAGATTCAAAATTTTGCTAAAAAGGCAACAGAATCACAGGTTTGGTCTTTTTTATTTTATTTATTTATTTTTTCCCACAAAATAATTTGATCTATTTAGAATATTTTAGGGACTCACTTTCTTCTATAAAGTCATTGGATTTTGCGGCATGGAAGCCCCAAAGTCTTTATTTTAGTATATATTTTTTATTATAACATGATAAAAAAATAGTAAAAATCTCACTCTAGAACTTGATCAAATGCTTATGCTAGAGGATCAAATATATACAATTCTTGTATTTAGGTCAAAGGTCACGCAAAGATTCTTTTTTTTTAGTTTTTTCTTTTGTCCTGTTTAAATGTTGATATCAGACAAACTTGAGAAAGAACTTTATTCTCAACAGTATTTAGCTTCCATTAATCAGACCTGCTTTGTTTTTCTTTCAGTGTGTCAACTTAAGAAATTTGAACTCTTCTAAAAGAACAGATAATCAGAGCAACGCTTCAAATTCAGAAAACGACGCGGCATCTCCTAAATGATGACTGAGTCGTTTAACCCTTTGTGTACTTGGCAGCGTAAAGAAGCTGCTGACGGACGCCCTGAACAAGAACCAGTACCTGAAGCGTCTGGAGCTGCAGCAGATCAAAGACATGGTGGAGTGCATGTACGAGTGCAGCTACCAGCAGGGCGAGTACGTCGTCAAGCAGGGAGAACCTGGGAACCACCTGTTTGTCCTGGCAGGTACGCTCATCCGGGTCTGTCTGGACGATAAATTGTCCCAGAAGTTATTGAGATAAATGATGATATTGTTGTTTATAATATAATGATAATGGCATAATAACAATGCAAGAACACATTCTCAAAGATCAATAAACTTTAAATTCTATTGAACACTTAACACTGGAACTGGAAGATAGTTTAAATAAACAAAATGATAAGTACAATTAATTATGAAATTTCTGTAAACAAAATTGTCCTTCACAAAAAAAGGGGGGTAGTTGAGACCAGAACACCAGACTGGGGACTTTTGTCAACCAGTTTATTGTAGAAAAAGAGAAAATTGAAAAACAATAAATCATGCAAAAGGAAATTACTGAGTTAGTTTTACTTTATCATGTGATTTATTGATTTATTGTGCCAGTAACAATCCAATTGAGTTTGTCATGAAATACCAAGTCATCCAAGCCAGCCAGCTGGTTGCATTGCGTGTCCAGGCATGAATGCCTCATCCTGAAGAAACATATGATGAGAACAACTATGATAAAAACAATAATTTTCTAATTTTCCTGAAATGCAGAAAGAGTTTTAGATTGTTTTATCTTACTGTTGTTATTATTTCATTGAGCTTATTTATATGGCGCCAATTAAAAAGCAAAGGTCGTCCTGAGATGATATTAAAAAGAAATCATTGAAGTTCAGTGATACATACATTTCAGTTGATCCTAGTTATCAAACAGTAAACAGTGGTTATTTAAAGTAGTTAAAAAAATTCAAAAAAGGTTATTGTTATATTTTAAAAGAAAACTTTAACACTTTAATTTTGACAATTCACAAGAATCATGTGGATTGTAAAAAGTAACAAGTGGAAGTACATAATATATACAATCACATTAAAACCAGAGTAGTTTTAATGCACTAACACACTTCATATAATTATTTTTATCTAAGATCTCCAAATTAATTCATTTAATTTATATGAATGAAATAATGGTTTTTTTGTGTGTTTTGCACATTTGTTTGGGATCAGACCAAAGATTGACGGACATTTTTGAATTTTGTTTCCAGATGGGAAGCTGGAAGTGTTTCAGCAAAACAAGCTGCTCACATCGATAACGGTGTGGAGCGCGTTTGGGGAGTTGGCCATCCTGTACAACTGCACACGAACAGCATCAGTCCGAGGTAAAGATTTTTTCCCCGTTTTTCCTGCAGTGAACACTGATTGACCTCTTAGTCGTATGGATTTCTTTAGGTTTTTAGGCTGAAGCTATCGCTGTCAAACAGGCTGAGCCCTCTGGGGGTAGAACTTGTGAAATGTGTCAGACGTGATCAAACATAGTTTAACACCCGTCTGATTCAATGTCCCGTTTCTTCCTCTCAGTCAGCTCAGGCTGCGTTCGCAGAGCCTGATGTCTGTGTCCCAGTTTGTGTCCCAGGATGAGGGGACACAGCAGACCTGTCCAGTTTGAGACACAGAGCTCAGGAAAGTTTATCAACACTTCCTTCTTCCTGAGGCACAAATATTTGTGACTTTAAATGCTAATCCAGTAGCGAGCAGATTTATATGCGCTTCACAAAAAGATGGAGAATATGTTTCCTTTCGTTCTTCACTATATTCACCTTGGTGCCATTTAAAAGTGTCCAAACCCTTTCAGATTTTGCAGACTGCAACCCTAAACTTTGATATATTTTGTTAAGATTTTTTCTTCCATTTAAAATGACTCAATAGTTTGTTTGCTCATTCACTGTAACTAGAGCTGCGTCTTCACCATCCTTACACATCTAGAGACTGAAATCTTCACCCATTCTTCTTTGAAAAATAGTTTGCAAACAGGTAGTTTTCAGATCTTGCCACAGATCTGAATTGGATATTGGTCTGGACTTTTCTAAAAGATGAATTTGACATAAACAGCTGGATTGCAGCTCTGTCTGTATTTTTGATTTCTCTGTCCTGGATGGTGGACGTGACAAAGTGTGAGAAAGAAATATGGATCCTTTTGAAGACTGTAGTTTCTGTTGTTTGTCTGAATCTTTGTGTTTGTTGCTGCTTTTTCTTAATTCCCCTCAAACATCTTCAGCTGCTCTCCTCTTCATTTATTCTCTTTTTGATATTTACTCAGCTGCATCCATCTGTCCAGTTACCTGCTCTTGCATTTTTCTCTTAAACTATTTAAAGTCTTCTTGATGTGCAGGGTTATTTATTTTTAGTTTTCTGAATTTTGGTTCCAGAAAAGCATCTTTTCTTCAGTCATCGGTTTAATTCTGTTTGAATTCAGATAAATGACATCAGCTGAGCTTCACTGCCGTGTCTGAGTTCAACGCTAACGTTTACCTGTGGCTAAAACACACGGTCAGCTTTGAGTTACTGTGTCAATCATTTTCAAGTGACATTGATTTCAGAAACAAGTCGCAGCATAAATTTATTATGTCTAACATATATGTCCTTATTTGTACAAAATTAAATGTTATTTGGTTTGGTTGGTGTTTTATAAAAACTAGTTCACATTATATTCCACTATTTGGTAAAAGTCTTTCACTTGGTAACTGCAATTAACCTCAATGGAATCCCAGCTATTGTTTTCACCATGCATTAAATCAATCATCAATAAAATAAATCCATGTCTAAAATTTTGTCAAAGATAAATGTCAGAAACATATTTTTATTTTGTTTGTTGCCAGATGGTGAAAATGCTCCTCTTCATCATAGATGGAAAATGAAAATGTTTATGCCGCTTCATGGAGGGGTTGTGATTTCTTCCATTACTGATTTTTTCATCTTGGTCTGAGATTAAATCTCTCCTTTCCAGGCTTGACTTGAAGTCAGTAATCCATGTTTCTATAATCTTCTGGTTGGATTATTGCGACTCTCTTTTAACAGGAATTAACCAGGTCATGCCTTCAACTAGTCCACCTATTTATTTCAGGGTGAATTTTTTTTATTGTTAGGACTTCCAATGGCAAACAACAAACCCCAACACACTACTTAGTCGGCTTCATTTTCCTGATTTTGTATTTTATTGAAGCCGGGGATAATGTAGCACACGGAGCTTCAAATAAAAGGGGTTCTTTATTTAAACAAAAAACACTCCGAGTTGCAAAAAATTAAAAGAATGAGGTTCAAATGATGGAGAAATGAATGATCAGTATTTTATCAGTAGAAAGCGTTAGCTTCAGTGAAACGGCGGGCTAGCAACGCTGTTAGCACTCAACAGAGTAGCAGCTCAGCTTCACATAAAAGCTGAAATTTAAAACAACAGCATACAACAAACTGCAGTGGCATCTCGTACATCTGGATTCTTCGCTCATGTGGCCATAAAGTAGTCTTCTCCAACAGGTCTCGGTTCACAAAATGTCCTCTTCCGTTTTGCCAGTTACATAAACAACAGGTTGTTTTTCTACTTCCGGTGATTTTAGTCCTCTCTGTAACAACAGCACCACATGCTGGCAAAAACAAGAATTACAAAAGCAAAACGGGGTTTTCAAAATATATTTGACACGTACCCATTTTCCACCTGGTTACATTACGAACCTCATAATTTGAACCTTAACATTCTCTTAATTGCTCCCGATCTATCTCTGACAAAAAAAAAATCCCTGCAGTTTCTTGGCTGTAGTTTGCCTCATTGCTTACTTTTTTTTAGCAGAAAGCCACAGGTACAGCCCAGCTTTTTTCCTCCAATTACGCTTCCCTCTGGTGGAGAAATGAGGCAGGTTTTCATTTAGTTCAGCTTCCCTGTCATTGATTTGTCCATTTATCCTCACAACCAATACACTAAATGCTTAGTTAGTGTCAAAATCCTACTATTTGGTCTAAAATACACAGAAATACTAATAGAGGTTCACTAACGTGAGATAAAGCTTTAATGTTTGAAATGTTACAGCAATTTTAGCATCCAAGTAATTTAATTTTCAGGAATTTACCAAAATTAAACATTTTTTCCAGCTTGTATAAATGATGACTTTTTCCACAGTTTTACGTGAAAGAACAACTTTGACATGAATCTGCGTTAAAGAGAACACAGAGCAGGATATGCGAGGTCAGGCCAGCTGCTTTGTTTTAAATCATATCCTGAAATAAATCTTTAAAACACTTTGGATTCCTGAATGTGATCCGACTTCCTCTGAGCTCTTTTGCTGACTTCTGAGAGCTCTGGGAAACCAGGGATGATGAAGTGAGCTGCCTTTTCCGTGGTTCTGTTGACCCAAGCTTTACATGATACCCACAGCTTTACGTCCTGATTCCGTTTTTCCTCCCTGGCTGAGTTGGTTAGTAACTAGTTACATTTACTCAGCTACATTTACCTGGGTCATTTTTTTTTTAAATGTGCTTTTAGGAGTACTTTTACTACACTCCACTTTTTACTTTTACTTGAGTAAATTTATTATGAAGTATCTCTACTCTTACTTGAGTAAAATGTATGGATTTTCTACCTACTGAGTGAAAAACAAACATGTTTTAACCAGCAATTCACCAGACGCACACCTGCAGTTTGTTATTGACAGAAACTGATTTGGAAAAATGTATTTAGCCTGATGTTTTCATTTTGCTCCTTAAAATCCCCAAATTTCCACTTAATTTTATATTTTTAAATATTAAATGATTGATAATTTAATCAGTTAGTACTTGAATAGACTTTTTACAAAATAGTTTTTTACTCTTACTTGAGTAATTTCTTGGACTGTTACTTTTGCTTGAGCAAAAATATGTTGAAGTAGCTTTAGTACAATTTTTGGGTAAACTACCCACCTCTGCTCCCTGGCATTTGTTGAGTAAAATGCCACTCGCAGAGTCTGTTTGGTGAGGTTTGGTATATTTAATCAACTGCTGGTGAGCGGCGGACCTTCAGGAAGGACCTCTGCAGTGACCTCAATGTTCCAGGTGAACTGGAAAGACTTTGACAGTTTGGCTCCGCAGTGGAACATTATCTCTGCTACTGATTCATGTCAAACTGTCACAGCCACTTCCTCCTTCCTGAGGCAAGTTATGCTTCTTTTTATAGCGGCGAACAAAGTGAGGACGTGGGCTTTGGATCGGGAGGCGTTCCAGAACATTATGAGGAGGACGGCTGAGACCCGGCACGAACAGTACCGTAACTTCCTGCGAAGGTCAGACTCGAGGCTGAACCAAAGAGCCAATGTGATCTGGAAAATGGAGAGATAAAATGATGAAAATAAATGCATACTTTCACCTGAATACTTTAGAACAAGAGTGTCCAAAGTGTGGCCCAGGTGCCATTTGTGGCCCTTGGAGTGATTTTCTGTGGCCCTCGGCTGCAGGTCCAGAATGATACCAATCTGGCCATCATCAGTGCAACTTTTTAGAACTTCTTAGAATTTTTTTTTAGAAAAAAACATGGAAATTTCTGAGTTGCAAAAGTTAAGATTAAAGAAATTATTCTAGCAATTTTTGACTTTTCAAGCTCAAAAATGTCCAAGTGTTTTTTTTTTCTAGAAAATTTCTGAAATCTAAAAATGTCTGAGTTTTTGGTGGAAATGTACTGTCCTCCTTTTTCCTATCTGTAAATATGTCATACATTCCAGTTTGTATGAAAACAAACCCTGACAAGCCTGAAGTTCACAATGTTCCTGCTCATGATTTGTGCACATCTGACTAATTTGTTAAATTATAATTTTGGCACAAACTATAAACGTTTAGTTAGTGGCCTTAACTTGTTTCTCTTGTTCTTTCTTTCTTTTGTTCAGCGTTTCTCTCTTGGCTAATCTACCCGACGACAAGCTAAGCAAAATAGTCGACTGCCTGGAGGTGGTAAGTTATTCTGTCAAACTATCTCCATTTCTAGTTGAAGGACAATTTGACTTTTGCATGAATTGCACAAGTCTTTGGCAGCTCCTGGGAGGCTGGAGGGCTGCAGATAGCGGCTGTCAAAATATCATTACCATTTGGCCATATACCATTACTGCATGTCAGCAAATTCATTCTAGCTCCAAGTCAGCAAGAACTCCCAGATTTATCTTGTTGATGAACGGGGCCGATATTATTCCTGTCATCGCCGGGTGCTGTATGTTGTTACCCTAATTATTTGACTAAGGCCCCAGAAAGTGTTTACTCAAATGGGGGACGAGTGATTTGTTAAAGATGTGCCAGTGACAGGCTTTTGGTGTGAGATGACACAAGTGTGTGAAATTGTGTGTGTAGCTGTGAAACAAGCAGGAGACTGGGGGTGACTCCAGCTCTTCCTGCAGAAGCATTGTATTTCATCTGCAAAAAGGGAAAAAACTGAGCAGAACCTGCCAGCATCGACAGAAAACTGCTTTCTCAGCATCTTTTTGCAGTGCAAAATTCAAGGACATTTGTTACGTTGGTTGATTATCCTGCTACTCTCAAGTGTGGGTGAAATTCTTCTATTCAGACATTTTGTTATGGAAGCTTCCTGCCTGTCTGGGGGCCAGCTGTAACCCGAGAAAGGAGCAGATGTTCAGGGAATCACTACAGTTTTGTGAAAAAGTTTTTCTTTTCTTTTTTTTGTGTGGAATGAGTTTGGTGTGATTTACAGGAATCTGTTTGTAAGAACAGGAACAGATCACCATTTGAGAAATCTCATTTGAACTCTGGAAGGAAGTTTGAATTCCTGAAACTGAATCAGACAAGTTTACATGTTTTAAAAGCGCATTGAGCTGATTCGAAATAAAAACAGGATCTACTGTAAATACGACGTGTCAGCTGAGAATCTGTGAGCAAAACGTAAAATATTCAAGAGAAAATCAGAATTTCTGGACCTGAATAAGTAAAATGAAACAGAATGTGGAGAAAAACTGAGATTTACAGACTTGATTCTCTGTCCATTTTCTACCAGTTCATCCATCCATCCATCCATCCATCCATCCATCCATCCATCCATCCATCCATCCATCCATCTTCTACCAGTTCATCCATCCTCTACCAGTTTATCCATCCATCCTCCATATCATCCATTTCTACCAGCTCATCCATCCTCTACCAGTTTATCCATCCAACCATATTCATTTCTTCCTTCCTTCTTTTCTTGTTTCCTTCCTTTCAAGTGCAAAGCGTTTTCTAACAACTAAGTTTTATCCGTTTTGAAGCAAAGATACCCAAACAGACCATCTTCACTCAGCCTGCAGTGAGAAACTAGACCACTAGGGGGCTGCGGAGGACTGGTGTCGTCTTCAAACTGGTTTACTCCCATTACGGTGCCGCTCCTAGAGACATGCTGTTGAAACATAGGCTGCGGCTGATCGATGGAAAGCCGATTAGAATAGTTGAGCCGGAGGCAAGCCTAATATAGACACATAAAGCGAAGCCCGAGTGTCGATGTTCACCACTGACATAAGCAAACCTGATAAGTGGAACTCAAATGTTCGAGTTAAACAGAACGGTTGGACCTATATTAGGAAAAGAGACACTTTTAAGTTTCTTATGTGTGTCCTTTTCTTCCTTTCTGGAAACATTTAGCTCATTTAAAATTCTGACTTTGCCGTCTGTTATAACAAACCCAGGACACGGTTCAGATGCTGTCCATCCACTGAACAGCTTCTGCATCATCCGGACAGGCTCTCTAAACAAAACCTTGGCATGTTGTCTCCGCTGTCACAGCCTGGCGTTAAACTAGGCTCTCCTGAAGCGTAAACGGGAGGTAAACAATCGTGGACGCCCAAGGAAAATGCCACTTGTGTCAAGAGCTTTGACAGTAAACACGGGGGAATGTTTACACAGAGTTGCTCTGATTTGGTTTCGACAAAGTCCCCATGAAGTCTAAAGGGAAACAGCGGTGGACCGCAGTCACACCTGCTTGATCCCAGATTATATTTCATCCTGGTCTTTGTACATCTTCATCTCTTCTAAAAGTTTTACTGTGGTTTTAATAAAAGAGCTGATTGATTCAACAGAAAATGAACACATCTAAAGTGTCGCTCTGACTTATGAGTGACATTAAGACGACTGAATGTCAGCACAACTTCTGTTCCAGCTGTTGTGCGTTACAAAAGGCAGCTGTGTCTGAGCTCATCAGGATTTTGCAAAAACCTGGAAGAACTGATAAGCCAACTTACTCCTTTCTAAATTAAACCAGCACATGATTTCCAACCTGTTGAACCGATATATATCTCATTGTTTATCATTTATCTTGATAAATTTCCTACCATGATGATAATTTTGATTTGTCGTTTTCATGAATTCCAGTTAATATTTAAAACTCCTATTCATTCAATGAAGGCATCTATAAATATCAAAGAATTTAAAAATAAAGCTATGGTTTGCAGTTTAATGCAGGGAAGCTTTTCAAGAGCAGCGTAAAATGACTTGCACAGCCAGTTATCTAAAAAGAAGTGATTAAGAGTTTTTACTTTTATTGCTATTCTAATAGTACGACAAAATGTTTAAGTCCAAATTGCCACTGCTATGAACTTGTGCAAAAATTTTGTCACTTTCAAACTCTCCAATTTATCCTAATTGTATCACTTAGATTATTTGTTCATTTTGGTTCAGCTCATCTAAAGTGATGTCTGACTATGTTTTGATTCACAGCCAGTTTGTTTAACTTAAATGTTGTTTCCCTTTGCTGTCAAACTGAACAGCATCCAGGAATGGCTTCAGTTTATCAGCCTGATGCTCAAACTCATGCAGCATCACTGACGGTGGAGCTCAGGCTCCCATCCCAGAGGGGATTGTCTACCAGGAATCATCATGACAGAATCAGTAGTTAAATCAATAAAAAGCCTTGGTTCTGACTGCTGTCCTCTCCTGTCCCATTTTTCCCCTCAGGAATACTACGACAAAGGAGAATACGTCATCCGGCAGGGAGAGGAGGGCAGCACCTTCTACATCATCGCACAGGGAAAGGTGAATAACTAACACCAGCACCTACTGGGATGTTTTCAGACTGTATTAAAGTAAATCTTGAACCAGAAGGAAAACATTATCTTGTCTTCCTCATGACTAGCTACTGTGAAAGTGAATCTTGCTTCTCAGATTGATTGCTAAATGTCAGAAATAGAGACCCTGAACTTTTCAGATCAGATTAGATTTTTTTGCACCAAGTGACACTTGATGAACACATGGAATATTTAGAAAGCAGTGTTGTGCACCAAATTCATCATTTTAAAAGCTTCTTTTAATTGATATATTGAAGTTGCTGTTGTGTTGTTGATAGCATTTTATAGTTGAAGGACAAAGTAACAAGTTTATTAAAGATAAAATCTTATTCCTCCAGAAACTCTCCTGTTTTTGCTGTTGAATACGATGCTTGCCACTATTATATTTTGTGTTGGCACTACTTTGTAAAGCGGAAGGTTACGCGTTTATAAAAGTAATAAAGGCGGAGCCTCCCTGTTCTTCTTTTCTTCTTGCTCAGCCAGAGCGGAGCAGTGTGGCTACCGAGTTGAGTTGAGTTGAGGTCTCCTGTCTCCTATGTTCTTTTCCACAAGTGAATATGCATTCACAAGCCACAGACATGCAGGGGGATTCTAGAGGTTCCCGTGGAAATAGTGGGAGATCCGCTGCAGAAGAACCAACAGGTTATGGGCCCAGGCAAGTTCCGAGTATGGCAGTGCACGGAAGGGGATTGCCGCCGCGGTTTGACGGAGACGAAGCCCGCTATCACATCTGGGAAGCAAGGTTTTTAGCGTACTTAAAAACCATCGGTCTCAAAGAAGCTATCCTGGGAAGCGAGCTAGCAACGGGAGCTGATGTACAAGAAGCTGCGGAGATCGGTAGGAAAAACGAACTAGCGTATGCAGAACTGTGTGGTTGTTTGGACGATAAGACGCTAACGCTAATCCTCTACGAAGCGCCAGATGACGGCAAGAAAAGCCTAGAAATACTGAGGCGCCATTTTGAGTGTGAAGAAAAGCCGCGAATTGTCGGGCTATTCACAGAGCTAACAAATGTGCTAATGGCTGAAGGGGAAGCTTTAGCGGACTATCTAGCCCGTGTTGAAAAGATAGTGGCCGCGTTAAACAGAGCTAAAGAGACCCTTAGTGATGCACTTCTAACGGCGATGGTGTTAAAAGGTCTCACGGATGATTACAACCCATTTTCTGTCCATGTCACTCAGACGAAAGAAATGCTAACTTTCAACGAGTTCAAGGCGAGGCTGAGGAGCTTTGAATGCACATTGCGCTACCGCAGCAGGCCCGGAACAGACGAAATAATGACTGCAAATTACAAAGCGTCCAAACCGAAGTTTAAAGAGAAGAATTATTTCAATGGAGAATGCTTTATTTGTGAGAAAATGGGGCATAAAGCAAAAGACTGCAGAAACAAAAACAAGAAAACTCAGCGAAGGGGGATCAACACACAAAACAGTAACAAGGTGGCCGCCATTACAGACACTGGACAGCAAGCTGTTCGTGTAAAAGACGAAGAAGAGACACTTGTGCTTCGGTTGAGTGAATGGCAACCCTACAGCACACAGCAGCAAGATCTACTGGTGGACAGCGGTGCCTCTGCCCACATCATGACTGACGAGAGTGTTTTCATCAACTTTGATGAGACTTTCCAGCCCAAGAACCACATCATGCAGCTGGCGGATGGAACACGGATCACCGGCAGTGTCCTGAAGAAGGGAGACGGGCAGGTTAAGCTGACCGACTGTGATGGGAAAGTTGTGAGTATCAAGCTCACGAATGCACTCCTGATTCCAGGATACCCCCAAAACATCCTTTCTGTGGATGCAGCAACTTCGAAAGGAGCAAGATTCAACTTTGAGAAGAATAACAACAAAATGGTCTTTCCTGACGGCACAACGTGTAAAATGAAGGTAAAAGACAGATTGTACTATCTGGACATTGTCACAGAGAAAGTTGGAAACGGTGAGGACTCCTGCAATGTATCTTTGGATTTAAAAACATGGCATGAGATAATGGGTCATTGCAACTATGATGATATTGTAAAACTTGAAACAGTTGTAAATGGTATGAAAATCAAAGACAAAACTTCCAGACCCAACCAATGTGAAATCTGTCTAGAGGGAAAATTTTCACAAAGCAGAAATAGACAAAGTGATGTGAGGGCCAAAGAGCCATTAGAGCTAGTACATACAGACCTGGGTGGACCTATTTCACCAGAGTCATTTGAAGGGTACAAGTATGCCATCACTTTCACCGATGACTTCTCTGGTGCCACCTATGTGTATTTCCTTAGGAACAAAAACAAGGCAGTTGAGGCAACTAAGCAGTTTTTGGCAGACACAGCGCCTTACGGTAAAGTAAAACGCCTCAGATCTGACAACGGGACAGAATTTGTGTCAGAGGAGTACCAGTCATTGTTGAGGGACAATGCTATAAAACATGAGAGGTCAGCGCCCTACTCTCCCCATCAAAATGGGACTGCAGAGAGGAATTGGCGCACATTATTTGAAATGGTCCGATGCATGCTGATTGAGTCAGGTTTACCCAAAGAGCTGTGGCCTTATGCAGCCAGGACAGCTACAGTCATAAGGAACAGGTGTTACTGTAAGAGAACAGGGGAAACACCCTATTTCCTTTTCACTGGAAAGAGGCCAGATCTGTCAAAAATGAAAAAGTTTGGTTCCAAATGTATGGTGTATGAACAAAACAAAAAGAAACTTGATCCTAAAGGCAAGACGGGAATTTTTGTTGGTTTTGATCGTCATTCACCTGCTTATTTGGTTTATTTTTCAGAGACAAACAAGGTTCAGAAACACAGACTGGTCCATTTTATTGAGAAGAGTGTGACAGAGAAGCATACACAGACTGACTGGGACCAACCAGAGGATCACTACATAGAGTGGGCAATTACACCTAGTCAAAATAGTCAACCACTGACTGAAGGAACAGGACAGACAGTCACAGACATTGAGAAAGACTTAGAAATAGACACAGATCCAAATACTGACACCCAGACTCCACGTACTACAGGTAGAGTCAGAAAGAAACCTAAATACTTGGAGGACTATGAATGTAGAGTGCAGAGCAGTAACTTAACCATTGACTATTGTTACAGAGCTACAGTTGGGCTGCCACAGACCTATAAAGAGGCTTTAGCATCACCCAAATCTGATATGTGGAAAAAGGCAATGAAAGATGAAATGATTTCATTTAAAGAGAACAACACCTTCTCACTTGTACCGTTACCAGAGGGTAGGCAGACAGTGGGGGGAAGGTGGGTATATGCTCTCAAGGAGGATGATAAAAGGAATGAGACATATAAAGCCAGGTATGTAGCGAAGGGATACAGCCAGGTAGAAGGACTTGACTATTCAGAGACGTTCTCTCCAACTGCAAACTTAACGTCACTACGTGTGTTGATGCAACTTGCTGCACAACATGACCTTAGACTGAACCAGATGGACGTTAAGGCCGCATACTTACATGCACCCATTGACCATGAAATATACATGGATCAACCTGAAGGTTTCCAGGTTAAGTCAAAGAATGGTGAGCGACTTGTGTGTAAGTTAAACAAATCTATCTATGGACTTAAACAATCTGGGAGGAACTGGAACATGATGCTCCATGAGTTCCTGATGTTGAATGAGTTTGTACAGAGCCAAGCTGATCATTGTATCTACACAAAGTTTTCTGACATAGGAAAGGTGATTTTGTTAGTGTGGGTCGATGACATAGTTGTGGCTGCAAGCAATGAGATGTGTCTAAGAGAGGTCAAAGAGAAACTGAAAAGTAAGTTTAAAATGAAAGATCTTGGCCATCTCACACATTTTATTGGGATTGATTTCACACAAAATGAAGGTTCTATCAAAATGAGCCAGTCCAAATACATTGAGAAGATATTGGAAAGGTTTGGTATGACTGAGTGTAAACCCAGAGCCACTCCTAGTGAAATCCAATGTGATCTTGTTTCAGAAGGAGAACAAACTGATCAAAGAAAATACAGAGAAATGCTGGGCAGCCTCATCTACATCATGACCTGTACTAGGCCTGATATCAGCTGGATTGTGAGCAGATTGTCACAACATATGTCTGATCCCAGAGAGAAACATATGACCGCTTTAAAGCATGTGTACAGATACTTACGAGGGACTAAAGACTATGAGTTATGTTATAACAAGTGTGACACTAAACTAGAGCTGATAGGGTACTCTGATGCTGACTGGGCCAACGATGTTCTGGACAGAAAGAGCATTACAGGCTATTGTTTTAGTCTAAAGCCAAGTGGAGCCGTCGTTTCATGGAAAACAAAGAAACAACAAACAGTTTCATTGTCAACATGTGAAGCTGAGTATGTAGCATTAGCAGCTACCATCCAAGAAGCACTCTATCTATCCCAACTACTGCAGTTTTGAGCAAACAGTGAAGGTGTTTGAAGATAATCAAGGAACTATACGTCTTGCAAAGAACCCTGTGAATCGCCAGAGGAGCAAGCATGTGGACATTAAATACCATTTCATAAGGTCCAATGTTTTGCAGGGTAAAATTGTTTTAGTTTACTGTCCAACAGAAAACATGGTTGCAGATGTGTTTACAAAATCTGCTACAAGAGCCAAACTTGAAAAGTTTTATTCTTATATGTTTGGTAAATAGTGTTATGGCTAGAATACGTGGCACCATCGAGTGGGGGTGTTGAATACGATGCTTGCCACTATTATATTTTGTGTTGGCACTACTTTGTAAAGCGGAAGGTTACGCGTTTATAAAAGTAATAAAGGCGGAGCCTCCCTGTTCTTCTTTTCTTCTTGCTCAGCCAGAGCGGAGCAGTGTGGCTACCGAGTTGAGTTGAGTTGATGTCTCCTGTCTCCTATGTTCTTTTCCACAAGTGAATATGCATTCACAAGCCACAGACATGCAGGGGGATTCTAGAGGTTCCCGTGGAAATAGTGGGAGATCCGCTGCAGAAGAACCAACATTTGCCCTTGAAGCTGTGTGAGAGTGTTGGGTGGTTCAGGTCTGTGACCCGCTGTGACCCGCTCCCCTGCTACACCCAATCAGTCAGCAAGCGATAACGACGTGGAAAGGCTGGCGCTGGCCACATGGGATTTTTTAAAATGCCTTAATAGGTCCATATGAGACAGCAGACCCACCCAAGCCTGGGTGGGAGGCCTGTTGTTTGGGACAAAGGGGGGATAATACAGGAAATGGCTCCCCCACCCCGGCGGTACCCTCTGACCAGGGAGGGAATAAACTGCGAAAGTGGCTGCCACCAGGAAAAACAGGGGAAGTGAGGGGTCATAGAGGTCAAATGAGACACTTAGCTAAAACACACTCATGGCCATTAAGGCCGTGATGTCATTGTGGCGCATCTTAAATGGTAACGATGCCCAGAGTGGGATGTTTGACCTCAACCATGGTGGGCCGCTGGGCCTTTAAAGCCTACCAAATTATGGAGAAGTTCCTCAACATTCAAAGTGTTATTACTGATGGAAACCTTCAGACTGCAATCAGAAAAGCAACAAGCAAAGAAGAAAACCCTCCACTGAGAGAAATCCCCTTAAGATTAATATGTTTGTTTGGATAGGCAAGCATCAGATCCGCTTAATCATGCATGGGCCGTCATGGTCAGATTACTGTTATTGAAAATGTCCCTTTTCAAGTTTTAACACAGTTTGTTTTGTTTTTACGATGCTTGTAAAATATTCAGAGAAAATATAAAGCACCTGTAAAAGCTTAACGGGAGACTTAAACCTGCCTCCTGTAGGTGAAGGTGACCCAAACCACCGAGGCCTACAAACTGCCCCAGACCATAAACACGCTGCAGAAGGGGGACTACTTTGGAGAAAAAGCACTCATAAGGTAAACATGCTGTGTAAGAAGAACTTTGTTTTCCTGTGTAAGAAGTCGTGATAAACGGATTTCACCACATTATGCCTATGGAGAGTTATTACACCAAACTGCGCAATCTGTCCACAAAAAATACAATTTAGACAGAAAAGCTTAAGTCATCAAATAAATCAACACTGATGCAGATTTATACGGTTTAGTTTTTGGCTGAACTTCTTGATTAGCCAAAAACTGACATGTGGCATAAACATTGGGATTCAGAGCATAAAAAAATATTAAAACCTCTGAAATATCTAGCACTACTCCAAAAAGAGCAGGCGTAATATAAAATGTTGCACATCATTTACAAAAAAATTAAAAAATAAAAAGTGACAGGAGGTATGCCTCTACATTGGAGAAAGGAGTCAGTTCTAGACGTTAGTATATTTCATTTGACTGACTGCTGCACAATGTTTAAAAACTATTCACTGCAGGATTTGACTAAAAAGGATTTTTAATTAATATGGATAAAAGAATAAAACAACAAATAGTTCCAGGTGTATGCTTTTATTTTTAATAGGTTGGGTTAATATAATAGTATATGTACAAGTTTGTGTAAATAAAAAATTGAGGAGGTCCAGCTCATTCATCATGTTGCTGCCAGAGTTTTGACCAAAACCAGAAACGAATGTGTTGTTGTTTGTTTGTCAAAGAATGGGATTTTACATCTTGCTTTATTTTATTACTAAGAATGTTTTTAAGGTCAGGCAGCTTTATTGGGCTGCATATTTTTGAATGACGTTTAAACAGAAAAGGAGTCTTTACATTTGTGTTAAAGTGGTTTCTGGTGTCCATTCGTGTGCATTCTTGCATCTTTTGTGTTTTTCAGTGACGACGTCAGATCAGCCAATATCATCGCTGATGAGAACGGGGTGGAGTGCCTCGTAATCGACAGAGAGTGAGTAGAGGTTGTAAAACCAACACAAAGAAACTTGTTTTGCTGAAGTTTGCTTAGTAGATTTAAGAAAAATGCTGAAAATGAAACTGTGTGAATCAGAAACTAAAATATTTTCTGTCATTCTAGTAGTGTAGCTCTTAACGTGCCGTTGTTGCTTTGATAGGACTTTTGATCACACGGTGGGCAACTTCAATGAGCTGCAGAAACACCTTGAAGGCTACGTGGCGACACTTGATCGGGACGACAAGAAGAGATATGCAAAGTAGGTTCAACGTCTAAAGCTTAGATCAACAACAGGAAGAAAAATTGCATAAATAAAAGAAGTGATAATTTCTCATAATTTGGACCGGTTGGATTAAATGCAACCCTTCTTCCTCTCTTTTTATGATCCAGAAAATCCTTGTCTCGGCACCAGAGCCAGCCGCTGTCGCCTGATTTCGTCCAGCTGAAGGAAATGTTGTCAGCCTTCTCTTCATCCAGGCCCTTTGATCACCTTGAAGTCATTGCTACTCTGGGGGTTGGCGGGTTTGGACGTGTAGAACTGGTAAGCGCTGAACCAATCCGACTGTGGGCCAAGTTAGTGAACATGTGGAAGCTCGAATTCATAGGGTTGATCCTAACCCCGCCTTTAAATGTTGAGTTTATTCAGAAAGTTCCCCAAAGTCACAGTTTGCTTCATACTGAAAAAGAAAATAAAGAAGCATGGGAGCCACCTGTCATAAACATTCATGGTGTCATTACACTTCGACCGTTTAGTTTGTCAAGTCTTTTTCTTTCCTCACTTTTCTAACTAGTAAAATTAACTGGTTAGAAAATTCCCACTTGTCCAGGAGAGAGAAAGCTAATAATAATCAGTTAATATGAACTTTTATTCTTTGCTTTGAGAAACGAATGAGCTCTTAGACATTCATCTCTGTAACCCTCAAGGTGAAGGTGAAGGATGAAGACATGACCTTTGCTCTGAAGATGATCAAGAAGAAGCATGTTGTGGACAACAGGCAGGAAGAACACATCCACTCAGAGAGGCGAATCCTCGCTGAAGCTCGCTCGCCTTTCGTTGTCAAGTGAGTTCTTCTGCTGGGCCTCAAAAAACATTTCTAATATTCATCCTCCATGCAGAAACTGTGCTTCATCAGTCCAGTGCTGATTAGTTTTAGATGAGATCACAGTCGAGGCTCTGAGCAGATTACATATTTTCTGTGGTGCAGAATGGCAAAGAATATTGAGATGTCTGCTGAGGAAAAATCCTGGAACAGGAGATTATAATGTAAAAAAACCACAGATGTTACAGCTTTTTCTAGCCTTTTTTTTCACACAGTTTCACAATCATTTTATTTAAGCGGCTTGTGTTTTCTTTTTCTAAACTTTCTTTTGTTGTTTGCAGTGAAAACATTTAGACATGTAATTATCAAACTCCTTTGAATTGGTGCTAAAATCAACCAATTATTTATTACAATAACTAATTTATCCAATTCAGTTACTTATAATTTTACAAAGGTGATTGAGTTCATTTTAATCAAAGCTCAAAACACTTTCAGGGTTTTTCTTATTATTTCATCTTTATCTCTGCAGACTGTACCGCACCTTCAGGGATAACAAATACGTCTACATGCTGCTGGAGGCCTGCTTAGGTGGAGAGATCTGGAGCCTCCTCAGAGACAGGTGAGAGAGCTTTTATAGCATTTCTTCAAAGTCGCCTGTTTTAAATCATTTTAGTGCAGTAAAATCCTGCCTTGAAGAACTTAAAAACAGGTTCTGCCATCATCAGTAGTTTGCGTATTTTTAGCAGTTCTAACTTTGGCTGTTTTGTCTTTAGGGGAAGCTTCGATGAGCCCACTGCCAAATTCTGTGTCGGATGTGTGACGGAGGCTTTTGAGTATCTCCATCGTAAGGGTGTCCTCTACAGAGATCTGAAGCCTGAGAACCTGATGCTGGATTCAGAGGGATACATAAAGCTGGTAATTGGTTCTCACTTTATGTGAAATGTGAAATATAAAGTAAACCCTGCTCAAGACAAGATTATCCACCCAAACTCACAGGCTAGGCAAGAAGAGCTTTAGTCAGACGACTGGTGGAAGAAGTTGTTAATGTTACACTCAATAAATCTGTCTTTGTGGAAGAGTAGCAAGAAGAAAAAACTTCTAGTTTTTTAAACACTCACCGATGATCATTACCTTTCCAGGTTGACTTTGGTTTTGCCAAAAAGATCCGATCTGGTCAGAAGACCTGGACCTTCTGTGGCACCCCTGAGTACGTGGCCCCAGAGATCATCCTCAACAAGGGCCACAACTTCAGCGTGGACTTCTGGGCCCTGGGCATCCTGGTGTTTGAGCTGCTAACTGGCAGGTCAGTTGCACATGCTGGGTGACGGTGTTTGCCGACAGCCACAGAAACGATTACTGATCCGTTTCTCTGGAACCCCACAGTCCTCCGTTCTCAGGAAGCGACCAGATGATGACGTATACGTTCATCTTGAAAGGAATAGAGAAGATGGATTTCCCTAAGAAGATCACCAGAAGACCGGAGGACCTCATCCGCAAGCTGTGCAGGTGGGCAGGATGAGTTAAGGTGAACACAGAAATTCTTTCAGTGTGAAGGTTGTAACTCAGTGATTTGCTGTGGCTTCACACTACAGGAGGAACCCTGCAGAGCGACTGGGCAACCTTAAAAATGGAATAACTGATATCAAGAAGCACAGGTGAGAAGGAACTCAGTTTGGTGCTAATCTGATTCGGTAATTGCTGTTTGGTGCAAGAGATGCTGCACTGCAAAAACACACATTTAACTAACTTATAAGTAACTTTAAAGCAAGATATAGGAGCTTGTTTTAAATAAATAAAACAAGCTTCTTTTAATATTGATTAAGAAAAAGATTAATTTTACTTATGGCATGGAATTGAAACAATTTGCCAGTGGAACTAGTACTGTTTAATCTGTGTTACCCCCCTATGTCTTGCTGAAAAGTTACTTGTAATTAGTTTTGTTTCATTTTAAATATACTAAAATACCAACTAGAAACTGGCCCAAAATGACTTGCTAAGGTTTTGTATTTTTGCAGTGCGTAGCTTAATGAAAATAATTTCTTACTCACTTCGTGGTTGTTCCAGATGCATGTACAGATGCAAGAAAATGTTTGAATATGCCGTTTAAAGTAAAAAAATTCAAGGTATTTTTGAAAACAATACTGATTTCATTACATTAAATCAGTTTATACGTTTGATAAGATTTTTCCTTTATTTAGTCACATCAGAGTAACAAAAAAAGTTAGCAATCAAACATTAGTTTGTAATATTTGTTTTACGTCTGAGTTTGAAATGAAACTAATATCTAGGGTTGTTTTTATTGAATAACTTGTCTTCAGGTGGTTTAATGGATTCAACTGGGAGGGACTAAAGGCAAGGACGTTACCATCACCACTAAGAAGAGAAGTAAGTATAGCCCTGGATCCTCACTGTGTGATCTTAATCTAAAGTAACAGTTTAACTATAGCAAAAAAATAAATCAAACATTTTAATTTGGCTTTACTCCATGTAATTCAGTCTCAACTGAAATCCAGTTCATGGCCAGTGCCATTTAAAACCAGCAGAGTTTACAGGCAATTTTAAAGGATTTATATGAAGATAAATATCACAAAGGAAATTTTATTTTAATTGTTTTGTATTTGTTTTACATTCTTATGTGAGTTTATACATTTCTGTGATTATTCGTGTATTTATTTTACTGGTTTCCATGGTTTCTTTTCTCTTACTTCAGCTCTTTTTTCTGTTCAGACATTCCTTCTTTTAAGTTTCTTGTTTCATTCCCTTGATATTTCCAATCCCATTAATTCAATCACTTTTCCTATATATCCATCTGTAGAAGTACACAAGTGTTTCTGACTTACTTTGTTTCAGGTGCTTTAAAAGGAAACCATTTTCTTCTGTTTCTCCTCTTTAGCTCAGCGGACCGACTGACTACAGTTACTTCGATAAATACCCTCCGGACGAGGACAGTCCTCCTGATGAGCTGTCTGGGTGGGACATGGACTTTTGAGTGTGTCTTTGTGGCGACTCTGCTGCTCTTGGTGATTTCTAAACCTGACTGGATCAAACACAGACATATGCCAGACTGAGATTGTAATGGCATTTAAAATAATACCCATCTTAAAAAATCTTTATAGGTGGCCCTTTATCCTTCCTTGATCAAGTTAGGACAGGTTTGTGGTCTATACCAAACATTTTGCACAAAATCATTCTTAGTTAATGACATTTGAATCAGTTCCACTTATTTTGAGCTCCTTCCAGAATAAGCCATTTTAAGGCCTCTTGTTACTTTAAGGTCAAATAAGCTACTGCTGGTCAGACATCGCAGCCACACTCACCGTTTACAACCACATGTGAAAAATGACTACGAACAGATGTGCGACTATACAGCCGTACATGTTTGAAAAGCAGACATGGAGCCTCCTGCACAACCAAGTAAGTTGTGCAGGAGGCAGTAAGTTGTTTCTGGATAGAAAGTCAACAAAACATTTGTCTTTTCCAGCAGCCATTGTACAGTACATACAGCAGTTAAACCAGCTGGACAAATTCAATGGAAATAAGCTTGGGCTGCTAGTTAATTGGACCATTTTTTTTCTGAAGTTTTGCAGATCATGAAAATGTTTTTTGGTAACTGTGATATTAGACTTTGTATTCTTTTGGGTCTGCAGAAGTTCTGGGCATGAAATTTTGACATAGAGTCAATTTATTCCCGGTTCTCATCGTTGAGTCATAAACTCTGACCTTAAAGGAAGCAAGGGAGACCTGCAGAGCTTTAGATATTGTTCTTGGTTCTTTTTTGAACCTCCTGAGTTGTTGATTTCTTGGAGTAGTTTTGGTAGATTAGCCTTTCATGGGAAGGTTTATCACGTTTTCTCCTTTATTAATTAACAGCTCTCACTTTACACCATGATCCAAATTATTATGCAAGTGATATTTTCTCAGATTTTACTAAATGGTCAATGCAAATGATGGTCAGTCTAATTTTCAAGTCATGAACTATTACAGTATAAATCAAATTTTACTGAACAAACCTCCCAATGAGAGCAGGATTTTTTTCAAAAATAAAAACTCAAATGCATTGCTCCAAATTATTATGCACAGCAGATTTTCTAAACATTTTATGGATTATAAAGAACTGAAAACGGTCATTATTTGAATGTGCTGCATTAAGTACTAAAATAGTAAAATCAAAAGCTATTTCAATATAGCTCATTCTGCCTTTATCTGCACAAACCCATCTTTGTTCTGAATCAGCCACAAATCTCTTCAGTTTGATGATAACACTTCAGTTTTTGTTAAATATCTAATGTTTTCATATCCACTGCACTACACTATCTGATGATTCTTTTCTCTTTCCCATATTGTTTGAAACCTGTGGCCTGATTAATAGTGTGGAACATCTTTCTTAAGTAGATTTCCTTTAATTGAGCTCCCCTGACAAACCAATCAACCAGGGCTCTGAAATTAATTACAGTGATTCAAAGAGCCCTGAGACACAAAACCGTCTATGACTTTAATAGCACAACAAAAAAATGAATCTTTCTGACACTTTAATCCAATTTGCATAATAATTTGGAACACGGAGTAGTTCATTGAAATCCCAACCTCAGTGATTTTTTAAAAAATTGTCTGTTCTTGAATTATTTTAGATCTTGGGATGACGTTGCTTCATATTGTGAGATTTTGCTTAAGTTATTTATTTTACAGGTCAGGCATTACTTTGAGTTTGGTGAGTGAAACTGAACATTAAAAATGAGATTCATCAGTTACTTCACAGTTAACAGGAAGACAAGAAATTGATTTGGATAGTTTAATCTTCCCTTAATAAATGAAACACCTTCTGAAAACTGCTTTCTGTATTTACTCTAGTTTTCTTTGACGGATATTAAATTTAGTTTTCTGATCTGAAACAATTAAGTGTTGCAAAAACAGGAGAAATCTAAAAGAATAAATACTTTATCGCAGCACTGTATGTGTGGACAAAGGCTGTTAAGCTGCAACTAACCTGTGAAATTCCTCTCAGCTGTTGAGACGACAAGCTGAGCTGGAAAACTCTGCTGTTAAGAAGCATCAAGTGTCCCTTGTTTTAACAGCATTATCCTCACCGCCTCCCCACCGACGCGACTTTGACACGTTTAAAAACACAAACACCTCCTCCGCCCAAATTATAAAGTGTGAGCATCTCGTGGCGATGTGCCTGTGCTGAAGAAATATTTACAGATACCTAATTCAACGCTGCGGTCGTCGGCCTCTTCAGGCGAGTTATGCTCCATCTGAGGTGTTGATGATCTGTGGACGAAACGCAAGGAGGCCAAACCTTCAAGGTTTAAAGTGACCAAGGGTTTTAGGAGCACAGGATCAGTATGACCTGGATTTTTCTTTTGTGTGTACATAAATGTAAGTTTGGATATCTCTGTTTTCCTTCACATAACTTGTGAACAAAATATGATCTTATTTATTTATTTGTCTTTTGGATATTGAATGTTTGTGAGCAGGATGTACAGTGCGTGAATACCTGCAGAGAGTTTTCTGTTTTTAATAGTTATGATAAAACGTTTTGAAGAGTACTGTTTGCATTTGCTTTTTTGTGACTCACAACAACCAGAAATGATAAAGAACTGAAGGAACTTTGAATTTAGACAGAAGTGAAGTCATTATGTTAAACCTGCAGCACATTTACCACCACAGTATTTTAGTTCTGTTGATTCTTCTCCAAGGTGTCCAAACACAAAGTTTCAAAACAGACAGTGTTCAATAAAACATTTTATTTTAGTTGCATTTGTTTTCATCTTCTTTTGGGTAGGGGTCAGCGTGGCTCATCTCTCTCCATCTCACTTTAACTACAGTGGCTGACAGGTGCAGATCCACTGCAAGCAGCAAAATGTTGCAAATACATGAATGATGCAAACTCTAAAACATACAAATAAAAATCTGGCAATCAGAAAATTGAAGCAGAAACCTATAATCAACAAAATAAATGCTGCAGCCACAGAGAGGCAAAAAGGGTAATGCTATAAAGAGCATTACGAAACTGATGCACTCCAGGCCGCTAGGGGGAGTCAGCCAACTCTTCAGTAAAAACAAAAAGTTGGCGGAACAAAGAAAAGGTGCGTCATTTACTTTGTGTGTTTGTCTCCTTTTGGAAAACCCTCTAAAGAAATGACACTATTCTCAACAAGTAAGCAATAATTTTAGTATTATTTAACTTATTTTACTGTGTGTCATGGATGGGCAAGTCTGGTAGTTTCCCCACTCACCTGGGGAAATTGTAAGGCAAGCCACTTTTACTGTCAAGGATGGATGTAAATTTAACCATCCAGCCACCTTTTGTATTGAAACCTGAGGATAAAAGTTTGTTTTGATTAATTTTATGACCCAACTAGGCCATTTGAGCTGCCAATGGTTTGTTCATAGGTTCATGTTTCGTTAATGTTATTCTTTCATTGCCAAACCGCTGAGATCTGAGCCACTACTGTCTGTACAAAGCACCATGTTTAACCTCCTTTATGTAAAATGTAAAAGTCGACTTATTTCCATTGTTGAGGAAAATGAAAACTTGGTGATGACAAACCTCATTTACAAAAAAAAAAAAAAACAGAAATAAAAACATTGACAGATGTGAAACTTGCATAATTTTATTCATTTCCTTGAATGCTTTGGAAGAAGAGTGGGAACTTTTCGTAGGGAGACCTTTTAAACAGTTCATCACACTTTGTTTCATATCAGTAGTGACATATTTGTCCATCAGCGACCAGAACGACCATCAGTGCTCCCCAGCTTCAGTTCTCCTTCTCCAAGCCACACCATTACAAGATATGCAACATCCAGTAAATAAATAGATGCATGGTAAAGTCTTTTCCATATACAAATATATTTTACGAAGCTTATTGTACAAGCATTTATTTTTTTATCTAACATTTACAAGATACTTTGAGCAGTAAGGATGAATAAGCTCTTAAAAGCAGATTAAATGCTGCCCTGTTTCTCTTTATTTGTTTGCTAACTGCCCTCCACACTGAGCTGCATGAAAACCTTCAGCCTCGCACTGCAGCATGCACCCGGTTTCTTCTGCAGACTAAGGAGGAACACTTTGAAAATATGTCAGTACAAAATACATAAAGTTATATAATCTGCAAAATAAACGTCTCTTAATATGAAAATAGTGAAATATTAATTTCAAAAATAAACTCCGCTGGTGATCATAGCTGTGAAAACAAGCACTACAGTCACCCTTTGCAGGATAACCAATTTGTACCACATAAATACCCTCAGCTGCTTGTTGCACATCATCAAGCGCAAGCACATCTGAATGACCGAGTCGCTCCAAATTAAGTCAAAGAAGATGAAATTCACCCTTTCAAGACCAGAAGGCTTTAAACAGTGAGATATATACAGAAAATGTACAAGAATGTAAAAAATAAAGAAGTTTTCTGTTGTATTTAAGGCTGTCTGAGCTGAATAAATATTTGTTTTCACGTTATTAATATGAACTGTAAACTTGATTAAACAACAAACCCCTGAATAATTAATGTCAAATCTTAACCGAATTATTGTGGTATGTAATCCACAAAATTAGGTCGGATCTCCTTGGTGACTGAATAAAGTTCATTATCTTTTGGTATTATTGATTAAAAAACCTCCTCAAAGGTCGACTTTTAGCGTAAAAAGATAAACTTCAGGCTAAAGAAGATAAAAACTCACCGACTTCTATGTGCCTGGGAGCACAAAGATCACAGCTGTGCATAAAAGACATTAACTGCTGAATTATTGGTATTGACTTATGGTGCAATACCAATGATGGCCACTAGTCGGTTCAAAGAACCTATCACATCCTGACTCAAATTCTCCCTGTGAATTGCTGTGACATCAAAAGGAATATATTTAAACTTTTTTTTTTCATTTTAGGCATTAAAAATTGTTCAACTATTGCCCGGCCACCGCTACTGCTTACTCTGGAAAAACAAGACGATCATGGTGACCTACTCTCATAAAGGCTCCAGGTTCCTTCATGGAAACTAAACTAAAACCTGTGTAGTGTTTTTTTAAATTTTTTATTTTATTTTTTTATAACAACAATCAGCATAAAACAAATGATATGTAAAGCAAAACCGATTTAGAGGAGCCCTGTATATTGACAGAATACTAATTTTGTCGAGAAAAAACATCCACTAAGGCACTTTATAAAGCTTATTCTTAATAAACATTCTAAGTTATAGGAAGGACAACATGTACAGTTTAGGATACAAAAAATAGTTGGATTACAATGTGTGAAAGCAAACAAATATTTTGAGTCCGATATTAGGCTTTAGGAATTATTATTATTATTATTTGCGATTTATTTTTTTGGGTAATAGAGGTTTGAAACATTATCAGTAAGATTTAGGCAACTTATTTAATTATGGAGGAGTTAGTTTTCTTCATTTGCTGTTTCCCCTTAAAAGGTTATTTTTGATTTTTTACAGTGGGGTTCTGTTCAGAGTGTATATGTAGTGAATTAGTTTTCATTTTGTTGAAATGGAGAGCAGCTCTCTGGCCAACAGCTGGGCAGCAATAATACTGAAACAACTCAAAAATACTTGTATGGCTTTTAAAGCCACTATTGCGTTTGCATTACAAATTAGGCATTTATTGGTACTGAACATATAATTCTTTCACAGTCTGTAACGTGTTTGTTGTAATTAAGAGGCAGAGGTCTGATTGGATGTTCCCCTTAAATGCAAAGCTAATCTTTGATCCAAGTAAAGATGCTATGAGAGGAATATGCTGCAGGTAAACTGTCAACAGAACCCCACTTTTAAAAATCTGAACTAAATGCTGAATGGCTTCTCTCATTCTAAAGTAATTTATCTCCTGAAAGCTCCAATTAATATAAAATACAGACAAAATGTAGCTTACTCTCCTGCATGAAGGAAAATCTTAAAAAAAAAACAACAATTTACTGGAGCCGTAATCTGAACACAAACATGTAAATCTACTGACTATACGTCACAACTCTGGCTTTGGAACCTAATATAATCCTCTATAGCAGCCAAGCCCATAATTATGCAAAATCCTCTTTTATAGCGAATAACACAGTGATAGTACAGACATAAATACATACACAGAGTAACAAATACCATGCAAGTGCGAGCAGAGGTGGCTTTTTAAGGATAAAGAGAAGTTCATGCGATGAAGGAGAGAAAGATGAGGGAACACCTTCCCTCGGCCCACAGCTGTCAGGTCCAGCTGAGTTGGTTTTCCTCAATGATTCATATTTTCCCCTCAGTTTCTGTCTCTGTTGTTGAGATTTGTTCCACCCAACAGATCACAGATGAGAAATATGCGGATAAAGAGTCGGTCGGCGCTGTGGCGTGCTAATGTCATCCATTCCTTCCAATCAGCTGACCAGTGTCCTTCTCACCTGGAACAACAGGTGGCGCTCTCCTCCAGTGCAAAAGGGAGGCTGTCCTCAGTGGATGTTTAGTTTCAGGTTGCAAGGTGTTTGTTTCTGTGCGACACGAGGTGCAGACAGGAAGTGGAACTATCGGCAGGCGCAGGAGTCAACGGTCATGTTAGGGTAGACCTTCAGCACCACGTTCTTGTCCTCGTCGAAGAAGAGGATGCTGAGGGAGGACATCTTTTCCGGGACGCAGCACGGCTCGGGGATGCCGGGCACGACACCCACGGCCCTTACAATGCTCTGGATGGTCGCGTGGTTCGAGGGCTTCAGAGCCTGAAGGGAAAAAGACACAAGAAAAAACTAAGATTCTGCAGCCTCAGCTTTTTTCCAGAAATGGGTCTATGCTCTAATCTCTACTCTTTTAACCCATCAGATGTTTTCACACCTGATAGTCTTATAGACTTATTCAAAATTAAAGTTAAATTGTTGCAGTTCACTTTCACTGTGTCAAATGGTCCAAAAGCCTTTGAGCAACCTGTTCCCCTCCTTGCCTGCAGTGGCGTTGCACCAAGAACCACTGAACGAAACGACACAAAACCTCTGAAAACGACACTGAGCACAACTTCCTTCTTTGCCAAATGTAAACCAAAATTTAGCAGCTGCAGGATTTCTCTTTTGTCTTTGGCAACAGACCACAAGCCATTTCTTCTGCTAACATTAACTTGTGTGCTTGTTTTGGTGGTATTTACCCAGAATGCCCTGCGCTGTAGTTCACTACCTGCTTTTAGAGCAGTTTCCGGTCTGCTTGCTATTCTCATTTGAACATCACCATAGTTCACTTCAACCAAACCCAGAACTGGGCTTGTAGGCGGACGACAGTTTTCTTCTTTGGTCCCATCAGAGTTTGATTAAAGCGGACTGAACAGGGCTGGTGGGAATGCACACAAAATGAGCGTGAAACATTTATGTTTGACTCTGTTTGGTCATTTGTTGTTGTGAGAATATCAGTAGAGAGGGAAGCAGTTCTTGAGCTCTGTTGTTTTGACTGAAAAATACCTTGTCAGGCTGGACACTTGGTCAGTAGAGTTGGTTCTTTAACCTTCTCTAATTTCTGTAATTATTTGATTAAATAAGTACAGAAAAACTAACATATAGTTAGATAATTCTTGGGGTCTTAGACCCCAGAAAACGGCAGAAAACTCCAGCCCAGTAGGTGGCAGTAATGTATCATCAACCAAACTATTTGAATTGCAACATTTTCTAATATTTAATAACTAAAAGCCATGATTTGAGCCTTATCTTTACATCATTTAGCAGAAACATATTGGGTTCCCTGCAGGAATAAGAATCAGTGACGAGATGAGAACAATGTGCTAACCCTGAGATAACTGAGACTTGCTAACATTGATGCTAGCATCGTCTTTTGTCTTTTTTAAAGGACTTTTGAGATGAGTTTGGGTTGCATTCAATCCAAGCTCAAACATCTGAAGGGATCAAACTGGAAATGGATTATTCTCAACTGAACAGACTTTAAAATTAAGTTTAACATTAGTGAAGCTTTTTATTCCAATCATAAAAATACAGACATGTATGGCAGCATTTTTTAATGATTTCTTTAATATCTCTTGATACATTTGATCCAACATGGACAGAATTATTCTACACCAATTACAAGTCCCTAAACCTTCCTTCTGCTGCAACTTTTCCTTCTTAAATCTAGTGCATTAAGTCAGGATTTTTATTTGTTATGATTCTTTCTTTTCCCTGTTGTCATAAATAAATGGACACCCTGGTTTTATCACTAAAATATTGAGTTATTGTGTTTAACCAACAGACTGGAAGCCAAGGTGACAGCTGTAAAATTGGTCTGGATACTTTTATCCAGCAGGGGGAGCTTGAACTTGTGTTTTTCGCTGTGTCTCAGTATCTTGTTTT
Source organism: Phalloptychus januarius (assembly GCA_902982915.1). Classification (NCBI taxonomy): domain Eukaryota; kingdom Metazoa; phylum Chordata; class Actinopteri; order Cyprinodontiformes; family Poeciliidae; genus Phalloptychus; species Phalloptychus januarius. The sequence goes on from CADWAE010000482.1 coordinate 1,108,839, forward strand.
GTTTTTCTCTGTTCTTGACCGACCATCTGAGCGCCTGTCTTTAAATGCCTGACAGTTCACACACCTGATAGCAGCTTCAGGGCTCACGCCTCCTTCACATCACAAAAGAAAGCAGCTTTTAATAGAGACTATTTAGCAGCTTTTGACAAAGGAGGTGGAACATCACAGGCTCCTCTGCCTGAGCAGAGAGGGAGGCGGCTGCCTGCAGGGCCCGGGGGCCCGACTGCTGGGACTAATTACATCCCACTACAAAGGCCTGCGACTCCACTCTAATGAATTAAATAGATGGAGCTGCAGCATTCCGGCCATGTTTAGAATACCTGTGATGTTATCTTGTCACCGGGAGCCAAACTTTAACATTGTCCTCTAATTGTTTTTTTTTTTCCCCACTAAAGGTAAAGGTGTAAAAACGAAGCAAAGGTCAGCCACCTGCTGGGAGCTTTTCTTCATAGATCTGCAACTTGACCTGTTTCCCACATGCTCTGTGCATTAGGACGTTACTTTGAACTAACCGTTTTTATTAAATTACATCGTTATACTGTTGATGCTAATCTTCAAAGGCTTTCTGATCTTTCTGCAAAGTAGAGGAGAAACTGAAGAGGATCCAGTGGCTGTGAGCAGTTTATCCTGGCAGTTGAAGATTAAAGCTTGTAAAGTTTGGGATTATCATCCATAATGCAAGACAGACACACTTTTGACTTTAATGTTGCTAAGGTTAATACAACACAGGGCCCTAACAGCATCGGCTAACAAAGACTAATGGACGCACTGATTGCTGAACGCAGCCGACTCTGTTTACCGAATGTCCACAGAGAGCGTCTGCGTCCATGTTTTTAGTCTTCTGTTACAGTATGAGGCCTCACTAATGGGTCCTGGATTTCTGCACTGCATGTGTTCGGATCACCTGTTGACACAGATTTGCATTTGGAGCAAAAATGCAATCACTGGCCACTTTATTAGGTACACCTGTTCAACAGTGTTACATTACATTTGGGATGAGAATACTATCTGGTTTTCCTGACGAAACAAAGGCAAGATCGCTGAGATAACCAGACATTCTCTAGCAGCTATCTCTAGAGGATCCCACGGTCCTGGGTCTGTTCCTGGGTCTGTTCCTGGGTCTGTTCCTGGGTCCCTGGGGTTCCTGGGTCTGTCCTGGGTCTGTTCCTGGGTCTGGTCCTGGGTCTGTTCCTGGGTCTGTTCCTGGGTCTGTTCCTGGGTCTGTTCCTGGGTCTGTTCCTGGGTCTGTTCCTGGGTCTGTTCCTGGGTCTCCTCCATGTTGGATGAGGAAACATTTAACCTGACCCTGAGCCTCCTCAACCTATTTACTTACTCAAAGATACTTTACCCACTCACCACCAACCTGAAGGGAGCTGCAACGATAGCCTTAGATTTGGAAGGTCTATTTTACGCTGTGTCGTAAACCACTTCATTGACTTAAAGAAGCTAACGCAACAACATCATCTGCAAAAGCAAAGATGAAATCATGTGGATCCCCCAAACCAGACATTGTCCTCTCTATGCTTACGCCATGAGATGTCAAAGCACTTTATTTTAACAAATGGAATAGGTTTGATCATTTTAGGGTTTTCACACCTGATTGTCCGGTAGCCTCGGTTAGATTGGGGACCAGAACTGCAACATTTGTTACATTTTCAGCTGCTGCAGTTTGGTTTCACACTGCATTGTGTAAAACAAGCCAAACCCATTGAAAAACATTTTCCCCTCCTCCCCTGTGGTGGTGCTGCACCAAGAACCACTGAAGGAATTGACATGAAAACCTCCGAAGAAGACAACTTCCTTCTTCATGGAACACAAATGAAAATGGAGTAGCGCCAGATTTATAGGATTTCTCTTTTGTCTTTGGTAAAAGATCCCGTGCCATTTCTATCACAAGATCTAGACTCTTGCTTTTGTTTTGGTTGTATTTACCCAGAATGCTCTATGTTATAATCCACTTCCTGGTTTTGGAGCGGTCTCCAGTCTGCTTGGCGTTCACATGGATTAGAACCGCACCAGAGTTCACGTCAACCGAGCCCAGACCGAGGTTTTAGATTATAATTGAAGTACTTGGTGTGCTGTTTCTTAAATATCAAATGTTGTTTTAGCTTGAGCGGAAAGATGTTTAAAGTCACAAAATTCTGACTTTTTTTCTTAAAATGTTGAGTTTTTTTTCCACAGAATTGAGACTTTTGATCTCAGAAAATTTAAGTCAGAATTCTTTGATTTAATTCTTTTTTTTCTGTGCCCTTTATCCCTTTTGATACAAGCAACATTAAAATATCATCCTATTGCATTTATCCTCATCAAACCTTTTTCTCAACATTGAACACATATAATTTGGAAGTCTGACGCACCTTTTTGTTTTGCAAAACAAAATGAGAAATATTTGTTTTCTCACCTTTGACATTGGGAACTGGCAGGATCCCGAACAATAGAAGGCATCAAAAGACTTTGGCGATATAATCCATTCGCTCCACCCGATGTCCGCAAAGTCCACCTTCAGGTACCTTCGAGCGCAGTTCCTCGGCTCATTCCACTGCTTCTTTCGCGCCTTTTTGATGGTCTGCTCATCAAACTGCAGGAGGGGATTCTTGGGTCGCTGATTCTTGCGGACCTTTTTCCTTGGCCGACGGGGCTGCTTGTTTTCTATCGGCTCGTACGGACTCGTCTCGTCCCATCCTCTCGTCTCGTACGGATACTCGGGTCCAGGAAGTTCATTGTTTTGCAAAGGGAGAAGAATGTTTGCTGACCGCTTGTGTCTGGAGCGCAGCTGTCGTTCTTGCTCAGTGTTGTTGCGCTCTCTCAGCTTTTGGAGGCTGTGTGAAATGGAACCCTCTCCTCCCAGTGAGTGGTGTCTCTGGAGAGTGGCTACCACGCTCTCGGGCTCTGAGATGGCAGAGTCGTTGGCGTACACCAGGATATAGGGTGAACGGTCGGACAAGAGCTTCTTCCACGGTTGCGGACCTTGTGAGGCGACGTCAATCCCAATGAGCAGCTCATCATGATGTTTGGCCTGATTGACCACGCGGGTTATGTCCCTCCACTGCCACGAAATGAAGTCCCTGTAGAGGGTGGACACGTTTATCCGAAAGTGTCCCAGACTCCTCATCTTGTTGTCCACGGAAGCAAAGCTCCAGATGACCATGTGGATGTGGCTGTGTCTCCGGGGGCCGTGGCGGGCGCAGGGTTTGGGCGTGAAGCAGCGCTGGGTGTTGTTCTGAAGGTCTCCGATGTAGTAATGAAGAGTTGCCGACAGAACATCCTCAGACTGGGTGAGGGAGGTGAGGTTAAAAACCTGCAACTGCTTGTTGTTTATTGTGCCTGTAAACAGTGAGCAGTAACAGTTACACAATGCAAAACTGTGGTGCAAACTATAGGGTGGATAAAGAACTTCAGCTGGGTGAGCACATATGTACAGCATATCAGGGGCATTGAAGACAGAAAAAAGAAGTAAACTTCCACAAAAAACTCAGAAATTTTGAGATTAGTTTAAAAAATGTTCTAGAAAAAATGTGGAAAGTTGAAAATGAATAGAATTAATAATAATATTATTACACTTTGCTGAAAGACAGGCGTACAATTCAGCAATTTTTACTTATACTGATTGAAAGTTAAAAATTCAGGTAATTGTCATCGTAAACTTTCAAAATGTTTAAAACAGGATTTTAAACTTCGATCACAGTTAAATAGATTCTTGCTGCAGAATTAATACAGTAAAGTAAGGATCAAACTTGTGCTGCCGAGGTGTGTTTAGTGATGTAATGATGGCTTCGGCTGGTCCTCTGGCTGTGGAAAACCCCACCACGGTTTTTTTTAGAACCAGCAGAGAACCACCTGTAGCCACCGTTTTAGTTTAGCCCTGAAACCACAATGGTGGAAAACCCCTAAAAATATCCTGCTCCTGTCCGGCTGGAAGTTGTTACTTATTTGTCCTTATAAAGTGCCTCTAGGTGACTTTTGTTCTAATTTTGCCACCTGGACTTAACTGAAGATGGGTTACACCTTTTTTTTTTCAGATGAACTGTGAAGACAGATTAAGATTTGCATAATTTGAGCCAGATTTTACAGAGATCATGCTGTCAGATTCAGGATGCATTTGTGAAATTTAAGCATAACCTAGGTGTTTTAGTGTAGAAAATAGCGACAAAGTAAACAACTATTGCATATAAATAGATAAGACATCAGAAGATCTAGTTCTAAAAGGTGGGAACATTCACACATGAACTGTTTCTGATCTGAGTATCCATTAGTTTGTTTCCCAATGAGAATTTCACCCTTTTCGCTAAACTAATCTGAATCTGACTGATTTTTACTTCTTGTAACATACTTACTACTTTTACCTAACCAACATAACGACGGATCTGAATTGAACCTCCACATTTTTGACTAAAACAAAGCTTTGCTCTGTTTTACACAAGAAGAGAGCCACAATTTTCTCTTCACCACGTTGACTTCAGTCTAATGAGAGAAAATATGCTGCAAGCGCGTTACTCAGAAATTAGGTGAATTTCCCCTTTATATCAACAACATGCAGCAACCAGACGACAGGAGGCAGTAGTTTACAATCTTATAGCAGCTGATCATCGGCTTTGGGTTATCAACTTGATGAATTATCAACTGCATCAAGTTGAGTCTGCGCCTACATTTAAACTGGATGATCTTAAAGGTCAAAGTGAAATAAAACATGTCTGGAGTGGAAACTCCAGTTCTGCTGCGACACAGACAGGCTGAGCAGCTTCCCGGTCCTGACCTGAGGGGAAGAAATATTTACAGTATCTGAAAGTAAAATGTCAAGATAATGGGAACAAATGTGACGCTAAACGACGCTGACGGTCATGAAACAATCAGATTTCAGTCAGTTTCCGTCTGAAGGAAGTGGCAACAGGTTGGTCGCGTTAGGAGTGGATCAACAGGTGGATTTTTGTCAAGCTCCATAAATAAGAAAATAAAGAGGATAAAGTTGATTAATTTATACTATTTAACCAAGAACAGGACACTTTTTGCTCTTTTTTTTAGTTGAACTGGATTTTCAAAAATAAAATGTAAAATTACGCAGATTCTGCGGACATTGCGCAGTAAAGTGTCAAACAGGACGTTTTCAGATCAACTTCAAACTTCTGATGGCAACACAACACATTTAGAAATAAGCGGATCGTTTCTGTGCTTCATGGAAAAGTGCGTAAAGTCCTGGATACATACCCCAGTGCGCTTTGAAGCTGCGGACCGTGTTGCCGTCCCTGAAGGGAAACCCGGCCCGGTTGTACTTGTCGTAAAGCATCTGCATGTGCTCCGTCATTGTATCCTGCAAATGCGCGTCCCGGTCATCCTTGGCGGCGTGCGTTTTATCCACCGATTGAGTAAAATCCACCTTTAACCTCTCGGGGAAACTGTCCGTTTTCAGCATCGCGCAGAATCCAGCGCTCAGATAACTCCATCCATAAAGCACGACGAGCACGAACCGAGAGTAGAGAGCCATGGCTGAGGCTAAGTCAGGAGAAAAGTGGGAAAAACAACAGCTGTGGACAAACTATCACAGCCAGACGTGTGTCCTATTTTTTAAAGGTAAACCATCAACTGGGGAGTCCAGAATTGTCTATCATCACCACGTCTTCCAATTTTTCTAAGTGCTTTAGATATTTTGTATGGAAGCAACAGTCAATATAATTAAAATTGCTCCAGCGCGCAGCAGAGGGTGTGATAAAACAGATGCGGGAAATCTGCAGAAAACACTCCGCGTCTCAGCTCTGCTGCACTCAACCGTCCCCCCGTCTCAGCTTTCATTGAAGGTAAAGCATGTTGTGCTTAGTATTATAGGGCTTGAGGGACCAGCTGGGTATTCCTCACACACACAGACGCACGCACACGCACACATTCACACACAGAGAGAGAGGGAGGGGAAGAAGAGAACGAGAGAGAGAGTTTCCTGCCCAGAATACTTTTACGCACATTTAGCCTGGGGACAAATTATCTCGTTATCGACAGCAGAAGGAAGCCTGTGTTATCGACTGATTTGAGGTGAGAGATAAAGATAAAAAATAAAATTCCACTAAAGGACATTCCATCCATTTATTGGACAGATTTCATCACCTGAACGGCTGCCACGGAGCAGCCACGCCGTGCGTAATTTCTGCTGCGCAGAGCTGTGCGTCTGGGAAGCGCCGCTGAATGCAGCGGCTTACCCAGGGCATTAAAGGCTTTCTTCCCTGCTTTGTTTGGGTCAGTGCAGTTAAGCACACACATCCTGTACCATCGCGGCCTGATCCGGATGCTCTACACTTCCCTGCCTCCCGCAAAACAGCCCATCAGGCCCCACCCAGCCTCTCCTCTTTCAGGGGCACTCAGGAGGAAATGATTGGGCCTTTGGACATTTGATGGTAATAATATTAGCATGCCATGTCCTTCATAGCTCTGTGGTGGTGGGGAGAATGGTTAGCCCTACTATTAAGGTGGAAATGGACCGGAACATTCATAAGCCTCCCATCTCTCTGCCTGTTTGCTTCTTCAGTGTATTTCCTAATTGGTATTAAATTTTCATGCCATTCTGTTTGTTGTTTAGCTTCAAGCCTTTCAAATTTAGTTTAATTACAAACTCCTCTGCCTTTTTACTTTATTTTTTCTATCAGAGCAGCATTTTAGAGCAAATTAGGAAAACTTTTTATTCCCATTTCCCTAATTTTCAGCGACGGAAGCATCACCATGGATGCCTCCATCACCGTGCTTGACTATTGCTACAATGTTTAATGCCATTCAGGCTGTTTTCATCAGCACACAAACTATTTAACCATGAAAAACAGATCACCAGTCAATTTGATATGAAGGGGTTCTTTTCAAATGAGAAAACTTTCTACTGGCCCTGGACTGGTTGCCAATCCCCTGGAGTTATGCTGATTAAACATGTCCAAATGCAAGGCGTGTGTACGGATCAACCATCAGGACGGCCATTTAAGGAGGAAGAATAAATGCTAAAGAAAGGGATGAGTAAGGAGGCGATAAAGTTACCTAGAACATAAGCCGTAACATGGTCAAATCAAACAAACCCAGTCAAAAGGAAATGTGAGCAGATAAATGCTTGAAGTTTAACGATGTGGTGCCTATTTATGCAAACTGTGTGATGTTGAAAGACTCAACCCTGAGATTGTAATTAGAGTAACATTTAAAGTCATTACTGGGTTTGTCGTCATTGGGCTTTTTTTCTTTTGCAGTAATTTCAAAGCACATGAAGAAAAAAAACTGACAAATCTGGTCAAAATGTATTTTTATGCTATTTAATGGTCAATTTACTGTGAAACCACGTTGTTACTTCATGTTGGGTGTATTAGAGGGAAGTCAAGCCCCAAACTAATAAAAGCAAGGCTCAGTTAAAACCCCAACAGTTTAAAAGCCCAATAAAAGAATTTGAGGGGGATGAAAGCCATTTAGCCCAATTTTACACAATTGTGTACACATAATTGATGAATTTGTGGCATTCCCTTTAAAGGTAACATATGTGAAATATAATTCCTGTAATAGTAATTTTTCCATATTTGTTCATTAGACCATCCAGTGGCATTTAAAGCTTAATTTTAATCCATGTTTTTTTTCTGCTACAATAGAAGAATCCACTTTATCTTCAATGATGAAAACTACAAAACCATATTTGGAGAAGCTAAAAGAAAAGTAAATAAAAAGCCGCCCTCATGTTGCCTTTTATAATTCTTTCTGCTCACCAGCGTTCATTTATCACAACCCCCCTCACCCCCCACACACACACACACACACACGCAGACATGAAGAATCACACTGACTGAGATGACCCAAAACCAGACTGTCATTCCCCAAAACCCAAAAGCCTCAGGTCACCAAACACATTGTTTCAAGGAGACCAAACAGACAAACCGATGGATGAAGGATTCCTCTGGCACCGAGTCAACTGAGGCAGATTCATGTTTGTCAGATCATCTTTCAGGCCAATAGGAATCACTAGTCTGGTTAATAAGGGGTGTAAGCAGCCGTTATATCAGCAGTTTGGGAAAAACACTTGATCTTATTTTGATGAAAAGATTTAAATATGCAAAATGGCTGGATGTTTTCTAGCATTTGCTGTTTTGCCTTTTTGAGAGGACTTGTCCAGAACCCCTAATGTAGTTCTTTCCCAAGTATGGTTGACTCTCAGTTGGAACAATGAACTGAGAGCCATTAGGCAAACTATTGCGGGATGCTTGGTTCTGTGATTTGTTGAGCAGAAAGTAATGGGACTTTTTTCCTTTGACACAAAGGCTGGGATCTGCAGATTGCAGCAGGATTACTGTCCAGCTTCAAACGCTAAACACTCAACAATTAACCAAGTTAGCTTTCACTGTTTAGGCCCAAAAACCTTTGAGGGAGTTGTCTATTTGTTTAACAAATAAAGGTGTATACGTCTAGGTGGGAAGAAAACCCACTAGTGGATCCTAGAGCCTTAGGGAAAACTGTAAGGCACTACGTTTTTTTGAGAATACACCTGCAGTGAAGTCTGCAGGTGAGACAGACTATAACAGAAGGACTACTGCCCCAATGCATAAACTTATTTTTTTAGATGAAAATTCTAAATGAGCCCTGTTTGTCTTTCTTTTTTGTTTAGAGTTCTGTTTTTTGGGGGCTCGTCCGGGATTCTGAACCCAAGTTGAGCGTGAGCAGTCTGTGGTCTTGGTAGAATAAGAAGAGCTGGATGATGATAAGTGGAGCCACAGCTGGACCCATGAGCCTAACAACTACAAGGTAAAATGCTTGGTTCTGTGTTTTATTAAGCAGAATGAATTCACTCGTTTCCTGGCACTTAATTGCTAAATAGAAGAAAATGCTAGTCCTTTAAATGTGTCTGCTCCAACACACCTGAATCAAAGGGCTAAATCTCCTCCTCTGCATCTAATTAAGTTTTGCAGAAGCTATTGCTTTGATTGATATGTGGCTTTTTTATTTTGCTAATACCATAAACCACTCACTCTTAGGCTAAAGTCTGCAGAACTGCACTCTATAAAGTCTCCCTATTCAAATATTCAGCACTGAGTTTTTTTCTCTCTCCCATTTACTTAAGTTTAAATGTTTGTCAAGAGTGTGTCAACAGAAAGATGGCATCATCAGGAAATTAATATTTTATTTAAAAAGCAAAAACTGAGAAACATTTTTTTTGAAGCACCATCTTTCAGAAACTTGGATTTTCTATAGATTTTATCCAGTTGCGCTAAATTGTTAGAGCAATTTCGATACTTTTCAAGGCAGTGGGTGAGTTCTCGTAATAAAAACACAAATGTTTGCACTCAGGTAAAAGTGTTTGTAAGAGTGAGGCTGGGATTGCTTTGATGGACTCCTGAGTCCTGAGAACGCCTCCAGGGTAACCTGCAAAGGTGAGTTCACATGAGCAGCAGCAGACGCTGTTTCCCAGGGCTGCGATTTTAAGAAGGGGAGAAAATGACCTTAAACATGTTGTACTGCCGAGAAAAATGGCTGTGCAAGAAAAAAAAAACTTTGGAGGTAATTTTAGTAATTCATTTGTTAATTGTTGATGTTTTAGTCAATGCCCATCCTAAAAGTAAAAGGTGTACAGAAACAGGGACTGAAAACATAATAAAACAAATTCAAAAAGACTTTATTGAGCCCAAAGGAAATTGAAACACCTTCAAAAGAAATATTCTCCTCACATCTTATTACAGAAAATGGTATCTTTCAACTTCAGAGTCTCCCAAACTTTCACATTTTAAAAGCTTATGACCCCAAATGTCTATGTATTTCGTTAAGATTGCATGTGACAGACCAACACAAAGTAGCTCATATTTTTGAATGGCAGCTGCTATGAACATAAACTCACCATTAAAAACTGAGCAGTGAGGAATTCAAAGCCTCTGAGCCAATATTATGTGTTTAAGTTTTAGGCTGTGTCTTTGTGGAGTGTGCAACCTCACAGGAGAGATTGAATTATGCACAGCAACATGCTTATGTTGGATGATTATGTGACTTCTGACGGAAAAGCACTGGATTTTGTTTTGGGGGATTAAAATGCACATCATCATATCAAGAAGAAAACTTTCTCATCATGGGTTTGATTGTGAAGCTTTTATTCCCTTAAAGTATTCAGAAGCAAACACAAATACAAAACAAGGGACCAGTTTGGAAAACATTACATTGCTAAGTTCAGACTCAGCTTCGGACTGAACACAGATGAAAGGAGAAATCATAAAAACCCTTTTATATGTTATCATCTGATGACCAGAGGTGATATTACATCTGTTTCAGTATTAATGATAAGAATTAAACTTCAAGTTCCAAATGAGACTATTTGTAGAGTTATGGTGCATTAAAATCTGTCAAATATGGGAGTGATGGAGAGCTTTGATGTCCGGCGTAGCGTCCGCCCATCTGGGAACACGAGGAATGCTTTAAGCCCATTACCCACTCTTCCAGTCCAACTGGAGCTACCGAAGCCTGGGGGAGGACGTAAGAACTGCCCCCATCGTGTTTCAAAGCTCTTACGCCTTTAATTTGTTTAGACAAACAGCCCAAAACATGTTGGCCCCAACAGCGGACGAGCCTGGGGTTGCTGAGCAGATTCTGGCTCCTAAATAAGATTTTAACAGAATATTTAAGCTCCAGTTTAAGCTTAAGGAAACTTTCCGGCTGTCACCCCAGTCTGTCCTCGTCTTCCTCTGGGAGTTGTCTGTTTGAAGTCGTCGCAGCGGCACCTCCACCCTGATGGCATGCACGATATCAGGGAAAGAGTTTGTAAATGATGATGCAGCTGCAGCTAAATTAGAGGCTTCCATGGCTCTGCGTTGCGCGCCAGTTTGTACGGCTGTGTCGGCGTCAGCAGGTCAGAATGTTCTCACACTGCGGTCGTACAGCACGATGTGGACGTAGAGGTCCGAATGGACGAGCGTCCCGCCGGAGTCCCCGCCGGAGCTGCACTGAAACCAAACAACGTGTTTGAAAGCGGCTTCGTTTTGGGGAAAGCAGATCAGTGAGTTTTATGAGCTTGGAGAACGTTCTTATTTAGACAATTTCTGTATAAATCAATCAATGGGGTTTATGTGAATGGCACATTTCAGCAGCAAGGCAGTTCAAAAAGTCATAAAAACATCATACAGCCACCAGAGAAACCAGTGACATGAAAGATGCTGACAGTCCAGCGGAGTCACTCAGGAGGTGTAAATCCTTGTTTTATTTGGTCCAAAAACAATCTCTGGAAGAGAAAGTGTTTTGTTTGGGATTAATGATGAAGTTTTTAGTGTGACTTTATTGGTTATTGTGTCAAAGCTGCAGCTGCTTTGTGTATTTAATTCATGTTTCTCAGAGCTTAGCTCTGAAAGCTGCATTTTAGGGCAATTACAGCCTCAAGAATGGAAGGAGGAGGTCCATTATGAAGGGTTTGCATCAAAAGCATATCCATGTGTTAAAATGGCCTAGTCCAAGACCTAAAACCAGCTCAAGTTTTTATAAGCACGGATCCCTGCGTCCGCCTGTCTGTCCGTCCATGTGAAACCACAAGCAGCTGGAAGCGTTTCCTCTCAGACCATCTGTGTCATGGGACTCATTCATTGGTCAACCATCACACCCAATTTACACGTTTACCTCAAACACTCCTGTGGGTGTCGTAATGACTGAGGCGAGTTCAAAGGCGCAACAGACGGCTAAAAATGACTTCATCACCGGAGTTGGACACTCTGGTAAACGACAAACCTCCACATGATCGGGAAACCCAAATGTTTTGCTAATGCTCTCATCAGCTAAGGAAAACTTTTCTTTCAGCTTCTTTTGCCAGTCAAACCAAATGAACCACAGAGATAAGAGAAACTCTTCACCATCAAGCCCACATTTCTGGCTGCAGGAGAACAAGCAGTCACAGCTTAGCTAAGGCGGAAAAACAGAGCGGGTCGGGTTTGGCCTGCACTTCAAAAACACAAAATATCACCAATTATTTTGGTCTTGTTTCTAGTTAAAATATCCTAGTATCTTAGACAAAACTAACTTATGAGTATATTTCCTGTAAGATGCAACAGCAGAAAGGATTTTAATGAAGACATGCGAGTCCTACTAGTAGATCATTTCACTCTTGGAAAAATGTCTTGTTATAAGTGAAATAATCTGCCTGTGTAACGAGCACGCTTTTATCAATATGAAGGAATTACTTAGTCCTAGATCTTGCTAAAATGTTACTTGTAAGTTAATTTAGTCTTATTTTAACTGCACCAAGATATTTGCACTAGAAAGTAGGCCAGAAAAGCTTGTCTATGTTTTGTGTTTTTGCAGTGTGAAGTGTAAAATTGAAGCTGCAGACGGAGGGTTAAAAGCTGGACGCTCTGGGCTGAGCCGCGCTGCGTTTCTGGACACGCGGGTGGTTTGATGTCCCTGGCTTCCTGCGCCTTCCATCGCTTGTGTTTTTAATAGACGGCTGGTCGGGGCGGGGCTCGACCGCAGCTAGAACACTGTGCTGCCATTTTGGCCTCAAAAACGCAGTCCCCACAGCTCTGTCTGCAATTTCAAAATAGTTCGGCCCCACCAACTGCTTCCCTACCCCCCAGCAAAGAGGGAGGCAGGAGGGAAAATAAGAGCCGTCCCAGTGGGCCGTTATTCTGCAAAGGCCTCCGCCACAAGGAGAGCGTGGAGGAAGCACCTGCCTCGACCTCTTGACCCTTCGCTCTGTGTGCAGGTGGAAAGCAAATATGATGCCTTCATCGTTTTCAGCTTCTCCAACTGATATCTGCAGCTTGGTAAAAAGCTTCAGTGCCTAAAACTGAGGGCCGTCACCGTAACAGGCTCTGTTAGATATAACACTGGCTTTAAAGACACAGTATGCCGGGAAGCAAACCGGATCTGATAAGAACTTTTACTTCCCAGAAACATTTTTACAGCCATGCAGCAGGTGGCTGGTCTGACTATGATTGTTACCTAGCCCAAAAGCAAAGCAGCAGAGAAACAAGTCTTACACCAGGATTCAGCATCGTCTTGTCCCTCTTGCTCTCAAAGAGAAGTCCGTTTGGGTCGTCATAAATCACCTCAAAGTTGGGGCTGGAGTTGGACGTGGAAGTCTGTGTCTTCCAGTTGTAGTAGCTGCGAATGAAACGGGGAATACCACTGAGTCTTTCAGGAAGGCTTTATTAAATGAAGATAAACATGGCTGCCAGCTGTGGTTACGAAGATCTCTTCTATCATCTTTTTCTCTTAATCGACCATGACAGCGTAGTGAATTGTACAGTGGGTACTTAAACAGGACCTACTATACAAAACGTATATCTAGCATGTTTTTGTACTTCCATTTTGTAATCAAATGCTTCTAAAAACAAACAACCCAAGCTCTTAAAAACTCCACCCACACAGTATTTGGCAATAAGTTAAAGTTTTTGGTGTCTGGAAAATGAGCTATTTCAAAAACGTCCTGATTACTGAGTCCCACTGTATTGTTACCTAGCAACTTAAGCTGACTCCCAGCATGATTAGTCAGCTGGTTTTTCCACTGTACAATGGCTGCTGGAAAAGACAAGTACTTTGTTGCTAACTTAACATCCAGAAGGCACTTGCTACATTCTCGTTGGTTGTGCAGGAGACTCCACTTCTGCTTTTCAAATATGTACGGTTATATAATTGTGCATCTGTTTGCAGCCATTTTCACATGTGAGTGTAAATGTTGCGCTAAAGCGGTGTGGCCAGCAGCAGCTTATTTGGATTTAAAGAGATAAGATGCCCTAAAATGGCTCATTCTGACCTGAGCAGACTAAAATCTCATTACTTGATTTTGTGCAAAAAATTTTATGAACTATCCTAACCTGCTCAAGGAAGCGTAATGAAATGATTTTATTGGTCTTGTGGAATACAAAACATCTTTTTTGCATTTTGCTGTGTTACAAATTTGTCATTTTTCAGTTACGTAGTGGGACATAGTGCTGGGATTAGCGCGTGTTTTGGATAAAAATTAGTGCTTTAATTTTTTTTAGTATTACATTTACAGTTAAATTCATTATTTATATGGAATAAAAAGTATTTTGTTGTTTTTTATTGCTTACAGTCTATCTGTAGGTCAGAGCTTTTCAAAACTGAAGATCAAAAATATCTAAACATTTCTGCATTTTTCTGATTTATTTCTGGCTCCAGTGCAGTTAGATCTAAAGACATGAGCTTTGAACAGCTGTGCAGTCCAAAACACATAACCATGAATTGAATTTTAAGAGAATCATACTGAGACAGAACATATTGTTCTGCTGTGACATAGCTCTGCTTTAGAGTTTTAAGATGCATCGGTATCAATAGAAGTAGGATTTTGTGAAGAGAAATCTGCCAATTTGAATAAAGAAATTTAAAAAGGTCCCAGTGCAAATAATATATTTTGCACAAGTCTTTTGGATTTATCAGAAAGAAACGACGGATGAACCCAGAAGAAGAGCATAAAACACGTAGCAGTAATCTCCACTGAGGGAACATTCATGAGCTGATTAAAACCAAGGAAAACAGCCGTCAGTCACATATTCTTTATCAGAGGTCAGGAGGTTAAAAAGCTGTTTCCAATTCCGTGTGCAGGGCACCAAATCCAGGCTGAAGCTGTGACTAATCAGCAAGTGAAACCAAAGAATGGCTTCAATTCCAGAATAAATGGCTGATTAATTCACAGCATCCGATTCAAGTCGCTCAGCTTCTCGCTTCTCTGGAGCAGAAATGATGTTTCTAAAGGGACAAGAATGAATAAATCAGTTTTTCTGTATTTAACAGAGATGTAAAATGTCCTGAATGTTGTTGCTGATTTCAGATGGAACGGTTTGTTTTTGTTCTTTTGTTGAGAAACAACCTCAGCTTCGCATTCTTCAGCCGTGGAATTGGCAGATCTTCCGTCTTTGTTGACATGAAATATGATTCAGGTTTGGAGGTGAAAACATCTCATTATAGCAGGTTTTGAACTCTGCGTTGTTCTCTCTGTGGGCCTGGACTCCATTCCTCTTGGCAGGTAATCAGAAACCTAAAGACACGACGAGTCTTGAAGATCATTTTAACTTTGTTTAACATTAATTTACTTCTTTTTGTAAAGGAGGTCAGACTGAGGTAAAAAGCTCCTTCTGGTTATAATTTATTACACCAATTTGGAATAAACAAATGCATCAAAACATTCATATTTGCATTACTGTTCTCTGCTCTGAAACGTTACATATTTTGCGCAGGAACATGCACAAAATTTAACATAAGTATTAAGAAAATCTTAATTCCTGGTTTCTTAGAATCCAGATATTACATTTTATGAACAAAGATAAAATTTCATGTTATTTATTTTCAGATGCTTATGTGGCTGATGTAGAGAAATGTTGCATTGAGAACGACAGTAGATTAGTTTAAATTAAAGCGTTTCGAAACTCAGTTGTAGTATTGTGGTTGTATTTTTGAATTTGAATTGATGTAACTATGGAAGAAAACACCTCAAAAAAACAATCTGAATGTTGTTACTGGAAATCTCTACAGGTCAAAGGTCATAAAGGAAGATTATAAACTGGGATTTTTCCCCAGTCTTCTGGGACTCATGACGATGTTGGGGTTCTGTTACCAAGCATTATTCTGATGCTACCCTTAGCACTTCAGTACTAGAAAATATAAAAAAACACACACATGATGTTAAAAAACTAACTGACTTGGTTTAAATTTCAGAAAGTCTCTTTGGTCTGCTGCAGTGGTGTTTATTTAAAAAGGAAAATCTGCTGTGACACATTAAAACCTGTCCATAAATACTTATCTGCATCTGAGACATAGGAAAGGTTTCCTCCAAGAAAAATATTCAACTTCATAGCTACAAATTACAAGAAAAGATTTGGTCCAAGGAACACATTACATACTCATGCGGCTTTCCAAAACCTCCCTGCCTCACACTAAGCAATTTTAGGAAATGTAAATAAATATTTAGCAAAGCGGTCTGCTGAATTAGCTCTGAAAATGGGTCAGGTCTGAGCTCAGTTCTGGTATCCAGGCAGGACGTTTTCATTTACGTGAGTCTGGATTACTTCCACTGTCTGTAGATTTGGTTTCATTTGCTGCTTTTAGGTTTTGGTTTGAGTCGTTCTCTGGTTGAGTTTAAACGTCTTTCATTTTCTATCGTTGTTGCCACTTTATGGTTTTTATTTTGCAGACTCAGTCTTGTTCTCCTGACCTTCTACCTCACCTGGTCTAGATTTGTAATTATCTCACCTGCATCCATTTAGTCGTTTCCTCCTTGCTATAGAAGTCCTGTTTTTCCCATGTTGTTGCTTTGCATTGCTCATGTTTCGTTTCGGTTCCCTGCTCTCAGTTTGATATGAAGTTCTTTGAGTTCAGCGCCTACCACATTGTGTTTAGGAGACTTAAACACTTCTTAAAGGAAAACATTTGTTGATCTTCAAGGTTCTTATTGGGTTCAAATTTAAAATACTTAATTACAACCAGAAAATACTTGAAAAGGTCTTCTAGTGAGCAAATGATCAAAAGTAAACAAATAACTCAAACTTTACTCTACACTTTGTGTTATGTTGGTCATTACCAGGAAGCTGGGACACAAAATATGTAAATCCATTTAGTTTTGCCCCTTTAACTTGTTGAGATGATGCTATCAATGATGGCAGATAATCTGCTCCGACTGGAGAAAATACACAGAATTTTGGTTTTGAATGGAAACTATCTTCACAAATTGGTTTAGTGTTTGTATGTTTTTCTCATAGATCCACTTTATTTTTATTTAATATTTATTTCACCAAGAAGACCCCACTGAGATTCAAAATCTCTTGCGAAAGAATCCTGGCCAAGTCCGGCAGCGGCGCAGAGATTAGAGAACATCCACAGCAAAAACAGAAAACGTTAACACTGTCATAAATCAATTAAAGGATTCCTCTGTGGAAACATTTACAGACAGATGATTTATTCTGAAAATTAGAAACTGTAGAAACATTTAGTGACAACAGATCCTTTATGTATTTCTGCAACTGATTCCAAGAAGACGGAGCAGAAAACTGAAAAGATTTCTTTCCAAGTTCAGTTCAAACTTTAAGCACCAAAAGGAAAAACAAAGAGGATATCCTTCTTTCTATTAATAGGCCAACACATAATTAACTAAATCCAATCAAAGTGGGTCCAAAGGATCTGCTTCCTTTACTTTGTGCTGCAGATGCCAGAAAATGTGACACCAAGTAGATTCTGGTGCTTCAGTTATCGGTCAGCTCTTCCTGCCAGCCATCAGTTTCCTCTCCAGGAAACACTTTCCCTGTCTGCTCCCAAACAGTTCCAACCATGCAAGGAAATACACTGATGCATAAAATTATAAGGTTTGTCGAGACCGGAGGCCTGGTATTCTGGCCGA
This sequence comes from Phalloptychus januarius, assembly GCA_902982915.1. Taxonomy (NCBI): domain Eukaryota; kingdom Metazoa; phylum Chordata; class Actinopteri; order Cyprinodontiformes; family Poeciliidae; genus Phalloptychus; species Phalloptychus januarius. The sequence continues at coordinate 1,126,147 of CADWAE010000482.1, forward strand.
GATACCAGCAGATCTGGGTGAAGCGTGGTCAGAACAGACTGCTGCTGTCCCACTTCTGAAACACAACTCCATCCGCTTTTTTTTTCTTCTTTAAAACTCAGATGAAAATTATGTCGTCTGAACCTTTACTTTCAGACATATACATCCTTCTTCTCTTCCTAGATTAGCTTCTACAGAGATGCGGGGGCTATTTCTACAAGAATACCATGCAACAATTAACATTTCTTTGGTAAGCCACTTTTATTCCACGGTGACCCGCCTACATTTGCAAGAGAGAGATGTGAGATATTTTTAAGATGTGAGATCTCTTACAGCGGAACATAAAAAACAGAGACTTTGTTGCTCTCCTATTTGGACATGTTTTATTGGACCCACTTCCCCTACTGTACTATGTGAATGGTTGCAAAGGCAGCTAGCTTCCCAGTCGGTGACGAAGAAAGCTCGAGCAGCTGGATGGCACCACACCCAGACACATGGACCAGTAAAAGTCTGAGAACCTGGATTTGGTGGAAACTGTGACGGTTTTCACAGCATGGGTTCCTGCTTCCCGATGCATTTACCATGACTGTTTGACATGTGCGCTCTACTCTTTCACTTTCCTTAGTTACCATAGTGCTCAGCTCTATTGTTATCTCCAGGTGCTCATTTTCCAGAGAAACCTCAGTAGGACCTGGATTATGAGCAGTGGATCTTACATTTCAAAAGAGTAAACACCACCTTATTTCTGCTGAACAATGTTTGTTTCTGAAGTTAATGTTAAAGAATAAAATGGGGTCTCTGCAAGACAAATTTAAGGCTTTTAGAGACCTTTTTTAATGCCGCCTTGAATTAAATTTAAGACAGAAGAAAACAACAAATCTCAGGAATGGTTGGGGGATAATGCTTGAATTGAATGTAATGCAATAAAAGAATAAGGTAAGTTGTGTACAAGGAAAATAAACTTAAAAGACGAACAGTAGTAAAATATATTTCCACGTTCAAAGGAATGGGCAGAAGTAAAACTTATTCTTAGACCCGTCTTACATCAGTAGCATTATCTAATAAATTACTATACATGTTGATTAGGTTATAACATTCTTTCTTCATTTTGCAATCAAGAATAGCAGGAAGTGTGAACTTGGTGGCTGCTGGCAGCAGTTTGAGCTGCACAGCTTTAACCCCCGCAGTGCCAAGTTGGTTTCCACACAACGAACATACAGCATCAAACGGGTTGAAGTGAGTCGATAACAAAGCCCAAAATCAGCCAGTCAACTCAATAAATTTGCACCAATAGGTAGAAAAGCTAAGAGTTACCAACAGTAACCAGAGGCCTCAACCGCCTGGAGTCATGGACACAAAAATGTCTCAAAGTTTCTGCCTGGCAGAAACTTAGATATACATATTACATATTAGTCATGCCAAATTTAAGACCTGTGGTTAATGTATTTAAAGCCAGCTTACTTTTATGAATGAATTTAAGACATTTTAGGGCCTTAATGTTAGATGCATGAATTAAAACTTTTTAAGAAAGCACTGACTGTTAAAGGTGCTATCAGCCCATTCCAGCTGAAGTTTGGATGTGAACATTTTCAGGTTTTCAGGTTCGCCTGTTCAGGCCTCATGCTGCTCTGTGAGCTGACGGCCACGGCTTGAAGAGGGCAACAGAAACGCATCAAACAAAAACTCAAACGCTCAGGCTCATAAACTGTAACCCCTCCCTACAGCAACGGCACCTGGACATTAAGGTTCGGTCAGAATTGAATACTGACATATTTATTATTACTGGACCTGTATGTTTTGTGGATTTTGGCCTAAAACAATGAATGACATTCTCAGACCTCATATGCAGCTCTTGGATTTGTCTCCAACAATTAGTGCATTTGCAAATTGTAATCTAAGTTACAATATTGTTATAGTAATGCTTTCTTCCTGTCTGAGTGCTCTGCCCCTCCATGACTCTATTGTACTTGTTTAGCAGTTCATCTCTTGGGCCTGAAACCCAGGGCTGGGCAACAAATCAACAACAATTTATATCGCGAACGATATTAATAGATGATGCGTCCAATGCAGTGTTCAATAATTTCACTATTTCACTGAACTCCAATCCAGAAACGCTTTAGCTGCTGCACCTCTCATGGTGAGCTGAGCTAAGGTTTTAACATCATTTAATTTCCCTTTGGGATCAATAAAGTATTTCTGAATTGAATTTGAACTGCTTAAATATGAAAGTGGGGTAGAGTGAAAGAAAGGAATGAGCTCTACAACAGATCCGGAGGAAACTGGATAAAACAGGAAATGTTATTTCACCAGTTTGACCGGATATCAGATATTCAACAAAAAACAACTAATCAATAATTATCAAGGTACTGATCCTCATATTGTGGCAGGTTTTTCAGCCATATTGTCCAGCTCTACTCATCTCCTTCTTGATGGCTGGATATTTCAGTCCTGTCTGTGATTATATGCTTTTAAATGCTGATAAACATGGAACCTTCAGCCATCTTGATTAGTGCCCAAAGATGAACCAGACATGTGAATGTTGCCTGTTTTCTTTTGGACTTCTCATGATTTAACAGAGGAAGGTGTTGTGTTGGGGTGGAGCAGGAGTTAAAGTTCAACCCGCAGAAGGAAGCCTTAGTCCTCAACCCGGCCGTCGCAGGTTCGAATCCCGGCCTGGTGACCTGCGGTGCATGTCTTTCCTCTCTCATTACCTACTTTCCTGTCTTAGCACTTTCTAATAAAGGCCACTAGATAAAAAAAAAGATGTTTAAAAGGAAATGTTGTGAATGTGTTACCTTAAGACACATCCACAGTATGTACACTTCTGAATTTTTACATTTAGCAAACAGGAATCATTTTGACAATCTTGACTGACATAAAACCGGAAACATTTAGTCTGATTTAATGTCAGACGGCGAGGGGAAAAGGGTTCCATGTCTTTTTATGAAGTTTATGTAAATATCTGGTTTCAGCTGCATATATATTTAGAATATCTAAAATATACACAGCTGCTTCCGACCACAGAATAACATCCATGTTTCGTCATCACTGAGATTTGTCTCTGGAGTTTATTTTCCTGTCGTTTGGCTCTGAATAGATGCAACTCGACTGCTGCCTTCATGGCATCCATTAGAGTTCTGTCCACACGCTGGACAGCAGAGACGCAGCTGGGTGGCAGCGGCTGTTCCTCTGGAGGCTAATGGTGCTCTGACCGAGAGAGGTCAAAGGTCAAATGCTGTGTGCCTTGAAATATACAGATGACAAGGCTTCACTCATGTCTGGATATATATGTTTACACTTTGATGGAAAGACACATTAATAGCCGTCCTTGACATTTTACAAGCTTTTCTATTAAATAACAATTTCTGATACCAGGACCAAACGATATAAACAGAGGAACCTTGATGCTGAGGAACGCTGCATGAATCTATCCAAACATATCAGCTCTGAGAACAAACAGTACTGCATGATTTAACCCCGAGGACCCAGCCTGTGAAGAACGTGCGTGCCATGTGTGAAGGCCAACAGAGATGACACGCGTTCCGGCTTACCAGCAAATATTTATGGAGTTGGCGATCTGCACCGTGATAAAATGAAAAAACGCCCCCCACGTTAAAGCTCGGACACGATAACCTGAAACCGGGCTCGCCGGATCACCACTGGAGCTGGAACAGCTTCTCTTTTGTATTAAAACTTAATAAAACGGGACAGCAGAGCAAATATTTTCATAGCGGAAAATGAAGCCAGACGCACAGGTGCACTGCAGAGGCAGAGCAGGAGGCAACGTGGGTTTGGCTCCAGAACAGGCATGAGCGAGCCGAGCCTTCACATGCAGCGGCTCTGTCTGTTGTCAAACGCGCACAATGTTGGCAGCGCGCTCAGAACTTAATTATACATAACAGCTTTTCAATACATTGGCTAAATCGGAAACATTTGTCGAAATAATAACGATAAGGCCAGGGTTGACTAAACACTGGGACCAAAGAGAGGGAAAGATAAAGAGCCGGAGGAAGGGAGCAGGCAGTGCACAAACAGATGGTCACTTTGCTGGTGAACATTAAATAGACATCAGAGATGCTAACGGCACATCTGGAGTGGCAGGAAGCAGCATGCACAGAGCTGGAGATCTGGCAGTTAATTAGACATGGTTCAGGACCTCACGCTGCAAAAACACTGCGCTTTACCACGCACTTCTTGTCAAGCGCAAATATGAAATGAGACAAAACTAGCTAACGAGTAACTTTTCAGAAAGACAGAAGAGCTTGCTTTAAGGCAATAATTCCTTAATACTGATGAAAAAGTTCTAGTTACTAGTGGAAATAATGTCCCAGTGGAACTAATACTTTTTATTTCAAAATTAAGGACTTTAAATAAGTTTCTATATCTTCCTGAAATGTTACTTTTAAGACAGTTTTCTTATTTCCAGCATACCAACATATTCACACTCGAAAGTAGACCAAAAAAAGTGAAATAATCTGTCAGTAGAGTAAGACATTTTAACTTAAAAACACTTTGGTTTCCCTAGAATGATCAGGAGCGTGTCGATGGGGAGACGGATGTCTGGATGTCTGTTGTTGACCTGTTACCTTGGCAACCCAATTCTGATTAGTTACAATGCAACCGATCAGGTTAGCACCAGTCAAGAAAAAGTTTGAACCCTCAAAAACAAAGTGTGTTGCTACGACAAACATGGAAATGGTTTTCCCTAATGATAGTGAGGATATGGTCAAGAAGGTCTGACTTGTTTAAGGAACACAACGAGCTCGGAGAGTTTGGTTATGCTTTGTTTCCACTGAGCGGTACGGCATGGGCCGCTGCAGTTCAGCATGCTGTTTTATGGTTCCTGCAGGTTTCATCGACTCAGATTTTAGGCGTTTTAAGACACACTTAAGACCATTATGAAATAAATTTAAGACCGGTATCTCAACAGAAATGTAAAAAAGAAAATTACATATTTTACATTGTAGCAGCGCCAATGTTTTTGTCACAAAATCAATGTTGCATTGCCTGGGTTGGCAACAGAAGTGAACCAGTGGCAAAGATGAACGTCGTCCTGCAAACTGCAAATTTGCACTTACATTATCATGGGTCAAAGAAATCAACAAAAATGTCCGTGTGACTTAAAAGTTTGAATGGCAGAAAAGTCCAATGAGAAAAACAAGAAAATACTAAATTAGTTTTGCCACAACAAAACTGAAGACCTGAATTTTAGATATATGAATCATTTTTTTTATGGATGTGCAGACACTGTATTTTATAGTTGTATTCCAAACGCTTAACATCGTGTCAACAAACAAGTAGCAACAGTTTGTCTCCTGCTGGTTAATGACGAGCAATGGCACGCTTCTATCCACCAATCAGTGAACTGTGCCGAGTAACGCTAGTTGCTGTCAATTAACCTATCAGATAATTACAAAGTGATGACATCATCGCTTTCCCAACATGTTTGAATTGACATCTCTCTACACTTTAAATTTAAAGATAAACTCATATTATTCTGTCATTCAGAAATAGAAAAAAAACTATTAATCCTAAATGAGTCAAAACAGAAAAGCTTTAGTCTGATTTAATATCAAACATTAAGGAAAAATCAGATGTTTTTATGGTTTCGGCTGTGTGTTATAGACCCAGAACTGGAACTACTGGTGAGAATCCATCATACATTATGGAGTCAAAAGAGGAAGCAGAATTGAGACATGAACCTATCCACCCTTTCTCGATGGAGGTGGGATGTGGAGGCCGGAGCTGGCGCTGGTGTCACTGCTCTGTGTTCTTTGTGGCTGTGGAGGAGGAGGAGGAGTTGGAGGGACGGGATTCAGAGTCCTGCGGTGGGAGGTTTAGTGCACCGAGTGGGCAGCAGCTACAGCATCTGCTCCCTCTTAGCGGCAACCACACTGTGTTATTGTTCCCGACAGAGACCAAAAAAGTCACGGGGGGAGGCTGAGGCGGGTGGAGGAGGAGAGAAAGAGGAATAGATAGTGGAGAATGACACAAGAGCTACAAGAAGTTAAAAAATAAAGACAGAGAGAGATGTGAAAGTCTGATCAAGTTTTAAAAGCTGAGTGTGAAGGCACATGTCCCCCCCCATGGGAGGGAAGGGAGACCTGATGAGGGGGGAAGCCTCATAAAAGCATCATTAGGGAGTAGGTTGTACCTCCAGGCATACCCGCCCAATGACTCACGCCTCCGGGTTGTTGGGGAGGAGGAAGAGTTCAGGGCCACAAGATTGGGATGAACACAAGGTGAGAAACTGATAAATAAAACAGTCAGTCACATTATTTTTTTACATTTTTTAGTAATGGGGCGTAAAACTTTATCCGCAATGCAGTGTCTCAATAAAAGCTCCAAATCTTACAGAGTGTCCAACTCAGAATGAGTTGGCGTTTTTCAATGACAGCTATTTGTACAATGAAAACCCCCAGAGGTGAGAGAGTGAACCTCAGAAAGTACTCAGCTGCATCCCTGGATGCAATAGAAATGTGCTTTATTCTCCCTCACTATGGAATTCAGGTTAACCATGAGCATGTATGTTCACGTAAATATAAAAGCAAAAACAAGACTGTGAGGCTAAATTTACAACTGAAGAAGAAAATGCAAAAGTTATTAAAAATATGCTCAGATTCAAAGAAATGTGGACCGAGTTTGATCATTTAAAAAATGTGCAAACTGTGGATGCATAGAAATCAACAAACTATTTACAAGAAATTGACAAACTATGAAAAACAGCAGGGATGCAAACATATAAGTGACTATTATAAAATCTTATTGCTGGGAGGCAGGACCTACGATAACACTCCTTTGTGCACCCAGGATGCAGAAATCTGCATTGTCTAATCCATCCCATGCATTAGACAATGCATGGGATGCATTGTCTAATGCAAATCTAACATTGTCTAAGATTTGATTAAGATGCCAGTTAGTATTTTTCTTTATGAATTTTTCAGGAAGTCCTGGAGAAGATCCAGAATTCGCTTGAGGGACAAGATATACCATATATTAGTTTTAATTTTAGCTTAAAAAAACTAAATTTGTTTTATTTTTGGTAAATGGAGTCAAGAAGCTTTACCCAAAAGCAGACTGACATATTAATCCATTCAGTGAACTTGTCTCAACACAGTAAGTGCTTTTGAAGAAAGGTTGACTCACAGAAAGAAAAACATTTTTTCCATCGTTGCAAATTTGGATGGGGAGGTGGTGTCCTTCTCCACAGATAATAACAAAACAATCAACTCAAGCAAAATAGAAATTTTTTTTGACTTATAGACCTTCTTTCATCTGAAATATTTTGTTTCTTTCATTAATGTATTCCTTTTAGTTGATCATTAAGCTGTTGAAAGTAATTGATGCAATAAAATGAGTTCTGAGTGATTAGCTTTCAGCTGCAGGATTTTGGACGGGTTCGGTCTCGAAGCTGTTGCAAAATGACATCATCTCTGGCAGCTTTCAAACAAATTGAGCTGGGAATCTGAAGGTGGCGATGAAATGAGAGAATAAATTGCTGTTTTTATCAACAATAAACAGAAACTTTCTGTTAATATTTACAGAACAGAAACGTTTCTGCAGCCAAAACACTGAGCTGCTGATTTCTGATGCCTTCATACATCAGAAATCAATGTGTTAGCAGCTTGAGCCACAAATGTATCCATTGTAACACTGGTGGGCTGCACAGTAAGGAAGTTGGTAGAGCTGTTGCTTTGAAACAAGAAGGTTCTGGGTTCGATTCCCGGGTCTTTCTGCATGGAGCTTGCATGTTCTCCCTGTGGTGGCGTGGGTTCTCTCCGGGTACTCCGGCTTCCTCCCACAGTCCAAAAACATGACTGTCAGGTTAATTGGCCTCTCTAAATTGTCCCTAGGTGTGAGTGTGTGTGTGCATGGTTGTTTGTCCTGTGTGTCTCTGTGTTGCCCTGCGGCAGACTGGCGACCTGTCCAGGGTGACCCCGCCTCTTGCTGGAAACGTTCGCTGGAGAGGCACCAGCAACCCTCCGGACCCCACTATAGACAAGGATGTTTAGAGAGTGGATGGACTGTTAAAATTTTGACAAATACAGAAATATCTAGAATCTGCCAGTAGGTGGCGACACTACTGTTGAACGCTATGTGAATGTAAGAAATTTTAGAAACGCTGCTGGGATTTCTAGCACAGAAAGTGAAGTTGGGATGGCGTGACGTCTGCTGCAACGTCACTGTTTCTGAAAACTGTTTATCAAGTCAGGATTCAGATGGATGCTGCTCATTTTACGCTTTCACCATCTTGTGTTTGCGCACTTTCAGTTATTTTGTTGTAAATGTTTAAGAGGAACCATCAACCATCCATCACAGGAGAAATAACCATGGGTGCACTCCCTCCCATCCTGGGAGGAAGCTGGAGTACCCAGAGAGAACCCAAGCATGCAGAAAGACTCCAGGCTGGGATTCAAACCAGAACCCCGAGATCTGAGGACAGATCAAAGGGACATGACCTGCATTGTTTGGTCTTAATTAATTTGCAAGTCGCTAAAAGCATCTGCTAGCTGCGTGAACATAAACATGATCTGAATAAGTGTCAACTGGCCTAAATGAGATCAGCACCAAACAATCTGAGAAGGGCTGCAGTTGTTGGCAGTAGATGTGTTTCCATTACAAATGTGTGCAAAACTTTGTCAATATTTTGCTGATGTCCAAAAAACACAATTTTGCAATTGCGATGTCATGAAATAAGAAACGCGACTAAAATCACACAGGAATAAATTTGTTCTTGTGAAAATTATAACAGCGATTGCTGTCATCTTCTCCGCGGTTTGCGCCAGTGGCAACATCTGCTTGTTGATCATGTGACTTGTGTGATGTGAAAAAGTGTTTCCATTGCTCATCCTGCACCAAAAGTTGTTTTCTTTTTTCAAAACAGTCACGGTTCCGTTAAGCGAACGGAACCGTACTGTGCACAGTTTGCACAGTAGTTTCTCACTTTTTTGGTTTTTTCTGTTAAGTATTGAGCAAACAGCTTATGTGTAACTGAGTATACTTTTTGTAATGCAGCTTCTCTGAAGGTTACATTCTAAATGTTCCTTCATTTGAACCTTTCAGGCTGTTGTACCCGTCTGTCAGCGGGGTCATACGGGTTGTCTGCCATTTGGCTGAACTCCTAACTAAATCATCCATTAACAGTCATTCCCACCTTTGGCCAGTTGTGTTTGTCCTTTTGGGATTTCTCACACATATCTGACATGTTGGTAACATGTTACTGTGCACAAGTATGAGGAATGTGGGAATGGTTTTGGCTGCGGTGATTTGCTGACAGCCCTCCGTGTACACAGGGCCGATGATAGAACGAGAATTATAAAGATATAAAAATGTCTGAGCGAGGGATACGGAGAGGATTTTAGCTTACACCTGTGAGTTCAGAAGTTCATCTGTGGATTGTGCTGAAACTGTGCAACTGGCTCTGAATGCCGTGCAACCCTGTGCTCAGAGTTTCACAGATATACAGATACAGAAGTGGAGTTAATTAGCAGCAGCTGATGGAGCCTTGTGCTGCTGAAACCTCATCCAGCGCTAGCTAACACAAACAGTCTTTTAACTCAACTGAGTTTAGAAAATGGAGTTATCTTTTTCACTGCAGAAGCAGAATAATAAAATGCTTTTGTAAAACGTCAGGTGGAGAATTAAAAAAAATAAATAAATCAACAGGAAATACGAATCTGGAATCTGGAATCATTTCACACTTTTCCTGAACCTCAGTGCATTCCACTGAAATACAGACCAACACAACGTAGCAGATAATTATAAAGACGAATCAAAATGACGCAATAAAAAATACTTCCAGGTGAAAATCTGAAAGGTGTGGCATGCATTTGTATTCAGCCCCTCTGATGCCCCTAAGTGAAATCCAAACACGAGGAAGAAGGTGCTGAGAGACCAGAATTCACCTCTTTGACCAAATATATGTTCTGCATAAAGTAATGCACCTTCTCCATGGTGGAACATGGTGGTAGCAGCATCATGCTGTGGGGATGCAAACTAAAAAAATTGCACAGCACTTGAGCGTGGATCAGACGTTTCCCTTCCGGTATGACAAGAAAATAAAAATAAAGCCAAAGCTACAATGGCAAGGTTTAAATTGAAGCATATTGAGTTAAAATGGCCTAGTCAAAGCCTAGATCCAAATTTGTCTTGGTCTGTAGCATAAGATTGAAATAAAATAAATTGAAATTTGTGGTTGTAACACGACAAAATGTGGAAAAGGGATCAGGGTGAAAATAATGTTTAAAAATATCTGAATATGTGATTAGAAAAAGTTTATTTTTTCCCTTAATTAACGACGTCTTCCATGGCGGCATGCACAGACACAGTGGGTCAGAGCTGCTTTCATTGTTCTTATTAGCTGGAGAGCCCCTACATTTCTTTTAAATGTTGTTAAATTTGACACAATGACAATAAAGGAATTCTGATTAGTTATTTTTTTGGTTACTTTTAATCAAAAATAAACGAAAAGAACAAACTCCTGCGCACCCTGACCCGACTCGACATCCGACCAAACTTAAAAAGGAGATATTACAATGAAATAAGACTTACCATAAATCCAAGGGTCCTGGCATGAGCCTTTTCTTTCCACAGAAATATGGTTCAAAATCTTGTGTCTTGAGCCTGTGGGCGTAGTCTATATATCCAGATACCTCCTGTCCAAGGGTATTATAATCCCTTATGAAAATGACCGACTGTAAAAGAGGAGAGAAAAAAGAAAGGAGAGCCTCTGTGTAAATCATCATGACCATTAAACCTTTTTTCTGGGGAAAGACCAGTAAGGACAAATGTCGGGTTTTTTTGGACAGATGAAAGGCATCTGGCAGGAACAGACCAATCTTAAAATACAAAGGGTCTTGTTAAATTTTGACACATGTTGAGGATAAAAATGACTCAAACTGATGTCGTCCCGGAGAAGTCTTAGAGAGGTGGGCCGTCTGCAGAATATCCTGCTTAGATAAGAGCGTGGGACTCCTCGGGGCCCGAATCTTTTAACTTACAGTAACTGGAGTGTGATTTCCGTTCCAACACTCCCACAGTCAGAGCAGGAAAGTCTCTTTAAATGCCATGAAATGTGAAGTTTGAATATCAAAGTTCTCATGCAAACACCAGACATCAACAGACCTTTTTATTCATGGGCGTCTCAAGTTGTCTGGCTATTGCCCTTATTGAATTATGTTGAAGATGGTACATTTTTATTATATTCAAATTTAGCCTGAATGAACTGGTCAACTCATTTAATCCCTGACAGGTTTCAATAACATTCATACACTGCAGGCCTCTTTAGGTAGATTCAGTCAACTGCACTTTTAAGAGCATGTTTTAAGGTGGAAGGCAAATCGAAGGCAAATAAGAGCGAACTGAAAAGATGCATTTTAATGAAAAATAAAAGCAGGTTTGAAGGAGATAATGACCTCCTTTATTGTTCTCTTACAAATCTGCTGTGGTGCACAGTTAAAATGAACAGATTGGGATGTCTATCCCAATGACAAAACATGATCATTATCCTTCCTGTACCAAATCATTATTGGATAATGAGATTTTGGTTTGGTTAGTTCAACCTGACTTAAATCCCAACTCAACATTAACTATATGAAAATGGTTGCAAACAGATGTACAATTATGCAACTATACACCTTTGAAAAGCATCAGTAGACCCTCTTGCACAACCAACAAGAATATGGCTGGTGGTTTCTGGATGGTAAGTCAACAGCAAAGCACTGGTCCTTTCCAGCAGCCATTGTACAGCGCATATGGCGGTAAAACCAGCTCACCAAGATTGCTAGAGCTCCACTTGGGTTGCTAGGCAACGGCACGGTGCCCTTAGATTGAAACTTAACAATCGGGAGGTTTGTGAAGCAGCTCACTTTGCAGACATAAAAAAATCTTGACTTGTTGCCAAAACATGGGCTGGTGTTGAACTGAATTTGGAGAAATTCTAATTCTATCATTTAATTTAAGTTTCTTATAAAAATGACATTTGTTGTAATTTGACCTGAAATGAAATGAGCTTAAGGCTGAACACATATCCTGTCTTTTCATGGTTTTGCAGTAGGTCTTTTATGGAATATAAAAGATAAATATGAGCCAAGATTATGCTTGAGCTTTGCAGATAGTGCTGGTAACAGACCAAACACACACATCAGATGCAGAGACAATGAGTGCAGCAGGGGAGCAGGTCTGGATTCTTCTGTAAGCATGTACTTTTTCCAGCTGCTTATCAGTGAGAGCTTCTTTAAAGTTGCGTTTAAACAACCAGTGGAAGAAAAGGATGAGAAACGACTTTATCACTGGATTCAGACAGAGAGATCTGGAGCCAACCTGGGTAAAAGCAGAACATGAATCGATCTTTTCATGTTGACCTGAATAGCACAGATAACACCTGATGACAACGGATGGGAAGAACTCCCAACAAAGGACGGACTCAGGTGTGAAGAAGTTGTTTTGTCTGCCTGTTCCCACAAACAAAAGATGTTTTTCTTTCTTTTCTTTTGTGTTTGTCAGGTCTTGTTTGCTCTAAGCATGAGTAAGTCAAACTTTTCTGCTTACAGTAACACATCCTTGTAGGATGCCTCAGAGTACAGCATCCCATTTGTGTGCCTGTCAGGACCTGGGTCCTCTCTGCAGGGCCGGGGCTGCAGAGCTCACAGGAAAACACGCATCTCTCATGTTTTATAACGTGTAAAAGTAAATTTTATTTTTGCAATTGCAGTTTGCGCAGATATATAGTCAATGGAAATGAATGCACCAAAAGGTAAACATATTAATAGCTTGTTTTCTTGCTTTTAAACTTTCAGTCTACATGTAGAGCACGGTTCACTTCTCTCAAACATGGAGAGCTTAGAATAAACATGTCACTCTCCTATTTGCTGCTAAACAAGCACCAGGAGTTTCCAGGCTCCACTTTACGCCACGGGAAACAAGCAGAGGCTTTACATCACCTGTCCACAATTATCAAGAACAGGTGCTGTGACCTCACAGGGCAGTGAGGGAGAGGCCTGCTTTATGCCACATATCAGTCAGGTTAATAGTGGAGACACTGAGTGCTGCTCAGCCCCAGGTAGAGATACTAGCTCATTGTTTTACCCTGTTTGCCCCTCTTTGAATCCCCTTCATGTATGTCCTTTAGAAACCTCTCCGGTGACCTTAGGTAGAAGGTTACATCGACTAATAAGCAGACTGGCAGAATCCTTTAATCTGCAATTCAACACAACAAAAGCATTTCAACGCCCTGTGGCCGCTGCTCTTTTATAAAGACTCAAAAACTGACCGGACACGTTTGTGCTTTCAGAAACTGTTAAACTGAAGCCAGCTGACCAACAGCCTCTTTCTGCTCAATGTGAATTACTCCACCGACCTTTCAAAGCCTCGTGGCTGAAAGAGATGGATTTACAAATCTGACTCAAACAGAAGCTGACGGGGGGCTGACACGTACTGCGCCCCCCCCCCCCGTCTTTGTGCTTTTGACAATGTCCTACAGGTGTGAAGACAATGGCTGGACCACCTGACATCCTGTGGCATGTGTGTGTGACTGTACACACAAACAGAAACCTAAACAAAGCTGGCGAGCCCCGGGACGGGGTAATGAACTCTGACGCTGTGGGTAACGTCTGTCGCCTTTGTTTTCTCAGCGAGTCCTGTCGACGTTTTTCCAGCCGGTGTGCTCGTCCTTTCAACATGTTGAGTGCAGCCGATTCAACGCGTTGAAAGGATATCGGGGATATCGGGAGCGAGATCATTCTGCAGTTAAACTGTTATTAATGCACAAACCCAATGGTGTCTTTTCAGATGACCTTATCCATTAACTTGGTTATTAGTTTTTGCTGTGACCTGTGAAGTGCATTAGTCTTATCTGATATTCAATTATAAGGAATGCACTCATGAAGCCTAATTCTGGCATTAGGATCATTTCTCAGGATCAGAACTAAATCTAAAATACTTCAAGGATGGCAGTTTTACTTCTACTAAGATTAGAAAAGATGTGCTTTATTGATCTCAGAATTGGGAAATTATCTCCGTTTGTCTTAGTTTATGTTTGAAAGCAGTAATTACCTGCAGCAAATTATAAAAAGTTCTTCTTCCTTCCCTGTATACTATTGAATACAGGCCACTAATGTCACAATTACCTTAAAAAAATCCATCTTGATGCCACTTTTCTGAGTGCAACATTTGTCCAACATTGGCTGATGCCTTTTCTGCTTACTGCAGATAGAGAATATCTATCTGCTTTTATTATTAGATCTGATTGACGGCATATGGATGCTGCTTAATGGTTGCAGTTGTAATTTTTAAACTGTCTTCACAGTAGCAACACTGATGACTTTTTCTTTGTTCATTTGAACTGGTACAGTCATGATTTCCAGGATAGTTTACAACATTTCAATTCGGCCATTTCAGGGTCAAATCTTTATCAACTCCTTTGAAAGGGTTTCATGTCGCTCTCCTTGTGAAACCGGCAGATCTCTTCTGTTTTCTTGACATTTTTCAATCTTCAACAGATCACTAAGAATTTGGCTTCAACTCTATAAAGTGTTTTATTAATGGTATTGATGTTTACTTGTCATCTGAAAGACGTCAGAGTTAAGGAGTAAAGTTCCTGACGGACTCCATTGTCCTTAATGATTGTTACTAATGCAATTATTTGTTCCATTTGTGACAAGAAGTTAAAAAACATCCTGACTTTCTTTAACTAATGTGACATGTTGGTCTAATGGAAACCTTTCAAGGACAAAGTTTACATATAGAAGCGTATAACCTTCATATCCCCACAGGCTTAATTCACCCAATGACGTCACAGCTGGCTGACAGTCAGGCCTTCTATTTTTACTTTCCATTTCGCTCTCTTGTTTACAGTTAGGCACCAAAACAACTTGATTAGAGGCACAAAAGATTTTTCAGCAAGCCAAAGAAATGTGTATTTTAATCACTGAATCCCAGCCAGAATCCCACAGACTAAAAAAAACATAAAATCAAATCAAACTGCATCATTTTCTTCCAGTAAGTTGGTTGATGATCATGTATTAAACACTGACACTGACCGCTTGTGCTTCACCCATCCCCCGTCTCTGCGCTCTGACTCGGACCTGACTGCCGGACCTGACCGCCGAACCTGACCGCCGAACCCGACTGCCGGACCTGACCGCCGGACCTGACCGCCGGACCTGACCGCCGGACCTGACGCCGACCTGACTGCCGGACCTGACCGCCGAACCTGACTGCTGGACCTGACTGCCGGACCTGACTGCTGGCTCCTGTGGCCTCTGGTTCCTCACCCACAGCTCACCTCTGCCCACACCGGCTCCCTCAGGCCCGGGGAACAATCCTGCAGTGTCAGGGAGCCGTGCAGGTGTCTTGCGGTGTCAGCTGCCACACTGTTTATTATTGGTGGTTTGAGCCTTAGGAGGAATCCCAGGCCATCACTAACAACTGTGTAAATTTGTTAGGGTAAGGAAAACATGGCCTGTACTACAGAAACGGTTTTAGTTGGGAACTCTTTTTCTGGACTGCTTTCCCCTGTCTTGATATTTGCTGATGACTGAGTGCATGTGCTGTGGAGAGATTGGGGCGGTTCTGGGAGTGGGAGGTGGGGGGGCTTTGCTTATTTGACTTGGAAGTGACTTCACACGGCCAGCTTGTGAAATAGATGCAATGGTGGAAACCATATGTGCTGAGGTGACTTGCATCAGTGGGGATCTACCCAAATTACACTTCCTGCAGGATACGCTATCCAGAGCCAGAGCTCACTAACTCACAGGTTTGTTACCAGTGGAGCATTGCAGTCAGTAAGACCCGCTCGCTGTTACATTTATATTTATTTAATCTTATATAAAGGCTTTAACACATATTAGAGTGGAACATTTATCCTAATTTTTAGATCAAATTCTGTGGCAATCTGAAAGGTACATAGCAACAAGGTTTCCCTTCATCCTAGTGAAACATATTTATACAAAACACTAATTTTGTCTCTTTCATAATAATGCACTTGATGTATTTTTCCCTGCTGAGTCTCCCTTACAAATTTCTTCCATTTTTGATTTTTTTGTCATCACCTTTCAGCTCATTTAACAAATTTTATTATGACGTTAAGATAAACGACAAAGAACAGTTTTCATGTCGAGACTTATATTTATTAAAGGAAAAAAGCTGCCTATAGGAACCCGGCTCTGGAGATTCAAACGTCATATTTGCTATAAAAAATTTTTTTGGAAAAAACTTGTAAGTTTGAGAGTTTAAAAAGTCAAAAATCATCTAGAAAAAACTCTGACCTCAGAAATATTCTAGGAAAAAAAAAATTATTTTGAGTTTTTTGGTTGAAATTTACTTCGTTTTCTATGTGCCATTTACCTGCCTGATTCATGAGTTAACAAAAACTTAAAATCTCTGTAAAGTGGGAACATACGTCTTCACGCCATAGTTCAGAACAACAGATTTTTAGAGCTCGATGATTTCACATGCTTCTACCAACTCAAGTATGAACTGCTGCCATGTCTGCGGTTTCTTCAGTTCAGCTGCACTCAGATCTTTTTCTGTCATCCAAATAACAAAATAAATTAATAACATTTTACATCTACTAGTAATTGTCTGATCTGATTTTGAGTGCAAGCAACAGGGATGAAAATAATCAGAGGGCATTTACATTTTTTTAATGTCTTTTGCTCTTTTATAATTATAGGGTGTGTCACTACACAGATGTTTTGCCAGTGAATAAAAAAATGCACAAGTGAAGTGTTCAAAAGGACTCGTTGCTCTGTGATGTGGTTGTATCTGTATTCCCTTAAACTCAACACAAAGGTTGGTCACGTCCCACAAAACACTTGACTAAATAAATACACTGGCATGGTGGGTTTTCCCTTTTTAATTATCCGTTTAATACCGTTCTCTGGTTTCTAGAGGTGTAGTTCTAGACAAAGTGAACAGGATATGTTCGATTTCATAAATTTACACAATAAAATTTGTTTGGGTCCTAAAATCCATAATAATATATCAGGAAACATTAAAACAAATACACTGAAAATTCCCAATTTGCAGTCCTGTAGAGCATATATCTGTGTTAAAATGATGGAACTTCATGTTTTCTCCAATTGCATCCATGGACTTACTGCATGTGTGTTTTTGTGCAAATAAATAAATCCAAAAACAGGTGTCCTCGCGTTGAGCTCTCTAAACACCCAATGGTAGTCAGCTACGCCCAGTGAGGTTAGCCATGAGGGCAGAGCGACTGCGGCCAAACACCAAAACGGGAATCGACTCCGCCAATCAGTCAGGAAGGCAAAGAGCAGCTAGCTCAACCCTGGGTTGCGTTGGCTCCTGCCTCTTTGGAGAGGCCGGCAGTAAAGCCATCACCACAAAATAAGTGGCTTGAACCCACGCGCCTGAAATTACAGGGCACTCCGAATCAGAAAATGCTATTCTGCTTTTCGCAATTGATGTTTAAGAAATTCTATTAAAACCTCCCCAGTTGGGCCCAAAACGCAGTTTTGCTGTTTTTCCTCCATGCCGGCTGGAGAAGTCCTGCTTTATCTGGAAATCTCTACCACTCTGCAGAAGCAGCAGACTGGTATGCACACAATGGGGTACGTCTAGATACATGACAATACCACAGGGGAAGCTGTGGTTGTGTTGAGGAGGTATAAATGCAGCATTTAACAAATGACAAAATCTGAAGGCCAAGAATAGCCACGCCATGCCTCTATTGTAATCGGGGATGCAACTTCCTGCTGCAGCAAGAAGCAGGGAGCAAACATAATCAGATTAATGTTGCTCTTTTGATATACATTTGGGCCTCTGTCTCTTTAAAAACTCCCTCTCTCTCTGAAGCTCCACCTTCAGGAAGTCATCAAAACATCTCCTCTGTTAACCCTTTAACATTTTTACCAGCATTGTACTGACAGGTAGCTCCTGTAATGAGCTCAGCTGATGCGCAGCTAATTGCTGCTGGCTAGTCTGAAGGAGCTGAGTGGGGAGGAAGAGAGGGGCTGTTCTGTGAAGTGGAAACTTGGAAACTGCAGCTCCAAGGAGAATCTTTCTAGGAGATTAGGAGATTAAAAGATTTCTCAAGCATGCATCAAAGAATCATAATGACATGCCAGTTATGTTTTTGATGAGATGAGAGATGATGAGAGAATAACAAAATAACAAGATGTTAAATCTAAAAAAAAAAGTCAGTTTTACACAGTACTGGCCCTTTAAAGAAAAGTATTTTTGTCAGCAAAGGCGAAAGAAATCAAACTCAAACATTTACAGAACAACATAACCAACAGGCTCTTCTTTTAGTTTTGCACTTTACCATGTTTACTTGTTCGGAAACATCTTATAAAACTTTCTGCTCCACCAACATAAAACGTGGTTTATCCGTCTCTGGTCCTCACAGCTGCAGCAGATAAAGATTTTCCTCCATGTTGAGGAAAAGCTGTCAGCTTGACAGGTGGCATCACTTATGATGTTTGACTCAGGACCCGGTTTAGCAGAGGGCAGCGGGGGGGGGGGAGAGTAACGTTTCTGCTTTGTGCGAGAGGGAAGAAGAAAATCCGGCCTGTACAGTAAATTAGCTGCATGCCTGAATTCATGGAGGAATTACTGGTTGAGGATAGCAGGCGGGTCTGGCACATGCGGTCACAACACAAATCAGTCAAATGCCATCTCGGCAACGGATTTCAGACACCAAAGTGACCGAGGAAGGCATATCTTTTTCCTGCCCTCCTCTCCCAGAATCGTTTTCCACATTCCTCTGGCTTTTAAATTACCAGTTTGGCCTAAAATATACGAGTGTGAAAGCAGAGCAGCAAGGTCACTTTTTCTCTGGTCAGGTTGCAAAAGGTTCTCCAAAAAAATGGAAGCTTTTAGTGTTATTGACTGTGAGAAAACTTTAATGCCTTTTGTTCCATCTGCTCATTTAAATACAGCGAAAGTTTTTTGCGTGTTGTTGCAAGACTGTCAGTCAGTGTACATTACTTGGCACACAAACACAGACCTTTGGCTAAACGAATCAGAAGACTTTTATAGATGGTTTAATGGGAGCATTAAAGCCTAAATGTTGACATTTTATGACATGTATTCCATTTAATGTTCTCTCAATGAATTACTGGATGATTTCTGCTTGAGTAGGCTGCTGTAAAAAGCATAAACATAAGTTTTACTGTAAGCAAAACAATGCAATAAAGATTTTTTTAACAGATGCTGTTTTCATAGCTTTACAGTTTAATCTCCCTGATGTCAAAACAAACTGTCATCTCGGGGCAATTTGCTTCCGGAAATCCCCAGAACTCCAATGGGAAGGTTTTCAGTTTTCCATAAGCAGACATGTGAGACCAATGCTTATGTCATTAATGTCACTGTGAAACCACAGAGTTCAAATATATGGATTTCACCTTATTGGTGCAAAAACGCTACTTCAGGTCAGCTTGTGGCTGTTTTCACAGGTGCAACCAATTGTGTGTTTATTGTTTTTAAAGTTGGCATCGAATATGTACGGCGGCGCGTTAAAGCCATCTAGATGGAAAAAGAGAAGTACATTTTTTTCTAGAAAATTTTAAATTTTTCAAACAGATGTTTTGCCAGCGAATAAAAAATGTACAAATGAAATGATCAAACAGAACCTGTTGCTCTGTGATGTGGTTCTATGAAAGATTCACTTAATGAACTTACAGAGCAATAAACATAGTTTGGTGACAAAAACCATAAAGATTTGTCAGGAAACAGTATTATAATAGATGGAAACTAAAGTTCACTGAGACTTTCCAATTTGCATCTGGCTAAAAATGTAAAAAATTTCTGGAATTCAAAAGTTGAAAATTGTCCATTTTTTTATTCTAGAAAAGTTTAGACTTTTGAAGTTTTAAAAAAAAATTTCTGAGATTAAACACTTTTTTATAAAAATAATGTGCATTTATTTTGATGCTTCATTGGAGACAGTGGATTTTTCTGTGAATCACAACTCCAAATTGCTCATGGAAACTGTTTCTATTCACAGATTTTTTCAAAACAAACGCAGCTTAGGAAGCGGAAGAGCCAAAACAGTTTCCACTGTGGGTATTAATGCATATTAAGGTATAATTAGTGTCTGAACCAATAAAATAGGCAGCTATAAGTGTTTTAGAAAGTGTCTCAAGTATTCACAGATTTCAGCTATTTGCGGGCCGCTGCGGTCCTAAACCCCACAGGGGTTCCACTTTATTGGTGATATAAAGATTGTGAGCTACACCAATTCATGAAATGCTTTCCAAATGCTTCATTGACATGCTGCTATAATCAGACACTAGGACTGAAACTAAGGAAAAAACAGTGAAAGCCCAAACAAAAGCCTAATAGTCGAGAAAAAATTGGTCAATGTTATAAAAGGTACAACTATTTTAAAGAATAATACAGAAATAAAGAAATTTTATGCACCAAATCTCAGTCTTTGACAGGAATTACATTTAGCTGTAGATCCTAAACACTCTTGGAGTTATGCGACAGCAATCAGATAAGCATACTTCTTGGAGGGCATGAGTGCCTCACATCCTTGTAGCACATCGTTAAAAAATGATCCTAATTATCGCAGGGCTATGCAAACATTCCACATTCGCTTTGGTTCTAAAGTGGACATAAACATGGCCGCCACAAACAGCTCTTTTAGGTTCACTCCCTTCCTGTTATTTGAGGTGGATGCTTTAATAGATCCTTTTAAGAGCAGGGAAGTGCATGATGCATTGGTCAGCTGCATCTGCAGCTCAACAGATGCAGCAGTGGACCTTCTCACAAAGTTTCTGCGCCGGAGGAAGGAACCACATGACGGTGGTCCGGCTGCAGTAAACACATACCGATCTTTCACACCAACGCTTGCAACTATTTAAAGAGCAACCAACAGCTTCCAGTCGTACAACCGGGATGTGGTGGTTTTACTTCTGACTGAATTGGGCTTTAAGTCTGCAGAATATGAAAATATTTTACACTGAAGACAAAAAATCTGTTTGCTGCTTCTTCACCTGTGAAGCAATTTTAAAGGGGCTGCTAAATCAATGTTTTTGAGCTTTACACCATGTTATAATGTTCCCTCATGAAAAACATACCAGGAGTGTTGCCTTGATTCTTTCATGCATATTTAAGAAATCTTAAATATCTCCATGTCAACCACTGAGCCCAGCAAAACATCTGGTTGGACCCAGTTCCGCCTCAGAAATGAAGTTTCCATGTTTCAGCCTCACAGAGCAGCCCTCTCCTGCAACTCCTCTATTCAGTTCCTTCAGACTAGCAACAGCAATTAGCAAACACCTGGGGGATGGTGGTAAAAATGTTGTTAAGGGGTTAATAGATGAGTGATATTGTAATGACTTCCTCAGGGCGGAGTTTGACCAATCAAAAATCTTTCTGTCATACTAACGTTATGATAGACTACAGTTTTGCACAGATTCTCAATTATATTTAGGCCTGAACTTTGACTATGCCATTTTAACACATGGAAAAGCTCTGACCTAAACCATTGTAGCTGTGGCTGTATGGTTAGGGTCACTGGAAGAGGAAGAAGCTTTTGGAGGCATCCATCTATCTTTCATCATAGATAGAGGCTCTAACCGGCCTCCCCATCTCTGCAGAATAAAACCTTCCCCACAGCATGATGCTGCTACCACCATAGTGACTCAGTGGGATGTACAACATTGGTTTTCCTCCACATTTTGTGTCCTTTGCACATCACAGGTAGTAATCTTCTGCTGCATAGTTTTCAACAAACCTTTCAGGTTTCTTTCTACAATGAGGCCAGATTTTTTGAAAATGTGAGGAGTTGTAGGTCTGCAGCTGATCCAGGTACTGAACGTATCGCTGCTTTAAGCTTCAGTTCTTAACGAGGCTGAGTAAAAACGTGCCTTAAAATCTGAAGGTGCCTTAAACATTCTCACATTTTTCTTTCACTTTAAGTGAAAAAGAAAGTAGTAAGAACACTTTAGCAAAGCACTATGATATAATGTCTAGGAGAACTGAAGAACTTTGTAAACCGAGCCTAACGGAGATTAATGTTTAAAGTTTTCACATTTTAATTGCCTGTGTAAATCACACCCAGTGAAGTCTGCTGGTTGTCCAACATCCATTTTCCTCTTCTTGTAACTCCAATCCTGAAAATATGTGTCTCCTGCTTTGATGTGTTGCTCTGAAAGAGAGCAGGTGACCAGTCAGGTTCGCCAGCCTGGTAGCACAGGAGCCAATGACCACTTAGTTACTTATGCAGCAGAAAGGGGGGAAAGGGTTTGGCACAGGAGCTTGTGTTTGAGAAATATGAAATATCTTTACTTAGGCATTAAATCCAGAAGATGTTAATGTAGTCAGACACAGAGGTGTGGAAGAATAAACCAGAAAAGAAGGATATTTACCAAGCCCTAAAAGTCACTAAAACAAAGCAGATTTCAATTTCTTTACAATGTTTGACAATGTGGGGACAATAACAAAAGCAAAAGTGTTCTTGCAGTTTTTGTTTGTAGATTGAATGCCCCTGCTGCCTGGCACAGGGAAGAATGGGGCTGGTGCAGGATGTTCAATAAAGCTAAAAGCCTCAAAACCATGAGCAGCCACACAAAGCAAAGCTGTAAATGCAACAGAATCGCAGACATTTCCTCAACGTCTTGCCTCCTTTAATACTGGATGCCGCAGAGTAAACACTTACAGAAACTCATTTTTTATTAGATTTTATTTCCAAATATAAATGCTAGGAGTTACTTTAGGTTAACACAAGTACAGTTTCCTTTATAGAACAGTAAAATGGGAAAATAAAGATTTAAATGAATTAAAAGGCAATACATCTAATGGACTAAAGATCACTTGGCAAAATATAAAACTTATATGGACTGGACCTCTCATAAATAGCTAATAAGCACAGCAACTCCTACATTTACAAACAACCAAATGTAGGAGTTTGTTTTTTTTATTTCTGAGCATAAAAAAACAAAAATAGTTAATTTAAAATTTTTTTCTTGTCCATTAGGGGTTAAGGAAACAAAAAAAAGTCTGTGCTTACCTCTTCTGAAGAACCTTCTCGTGTTCTGGACAGGAATGTGGGAGATGCAGCGACGGAAAAAAAAGTCCTGTCCAGGTTATAAAATCTTTGTTGACAACTTTAGCTCAAAAAAGTCCAAAATATTTAACATTCTACTTTAATCGTCATGTCGGGGATCGCCATTCGTTAAAGTATTAAACCCTTTGTGTTTGTTCTGATTAAGGAGATGCGTCTGATTCCTCTCTGGACATTTATGAGGAACATCAGAGCAGGGAGTGCAGGGTGAAGGAAGGGCCAATCCCAGGCTGGAAAAGGCCTGGATCCAACATTCAGGTCTCAGCTAGATGCCTTCAAATGACGTCAAACTAGATTAGACATTAGTTCCTGACATAAATAGATAAATCACTTACACATGGTGTTACATAACTGTCCTGATACTCCATTGATGCATCTTATCAATGCATATTGTACAGCCACTGTTCAGATCCATACAGAAGTCGTCTTTTCTCTGCCGTTGTGAGATTATCTGTCACCTGCTCTCTGCTCCAGCTGCTTGTGTTTAGCTGAACCACTGAGTCACAGCTCAGTTTCCAAATATTCCTGTTCTGTTAAACTGGCACTTAGAAAACCACTCAGACCCCTCTTCAGGCATCTGCACCACCCAAATTGAATTATAATTTTTTTACCTTGACATATTCAGGAAATAAGTTACAGCACTAATCAAATGGCAGGTGTGTCCAAGGTGTGGCTCGTGGGCCATCTGCAGCCCCTGGACTGATTGTATAAGGAACCATACTGTAATTGCAGAATCATAAGAAAAAACTTTTAAATTAGTCGCAAATTAAAATTAGGTACAATATAAATTACTTGTGTAATAACTGCTCAGTTTTCTCTTTAATGTCATGTTTCCTTTGTGTTGATTCTACATTGTTCCTTTTTAGACCAAAACCCAATTACTTCAATTTTGTTTCTGCTCAGCTGAAGGGAGTTATGGTACATTTATGCACTGATTGGTTCTATGCATGTGCTCAACATCTGAATGGGCTCAAGTCAGTTGGTGACATCTTGATGTAGAGCTGTGCATCACCTGTGTAGTTATGGTAACTAATCTGATTATTTGCTACAGTTTGGACCAGCAGGATCATGTAGATATTAAATAAGAAAGGCCCCAAAGGAGAACCTTGAGGTACCCCGCATGTAATTGTTGACAGATTTGATGAAAGTTTAATATTGACAGAAAGAAGTCTCTCCTTTCTAAAGGAGAGACTCTCCAGTCGTTTTGGTAATATTTCATGGTGAACAGTGTCAAATGCTGCGCTGAGGTCCAGCAGAACCAGCACTGTGGTTCTTCCAGGGTCTGTATTTATGTGGATGTCTTCGAACACTTTGACGAGGGCAGTCGCAGTGCTGTGGTGAGCCGACTGAAAGACGTCAAAGCAGCGGCTCATTGTTAAGAAACTGTTTAACTGTTGGAACAACTTTTTTGAATAATTTCGCTGTAGAATGTAAAAGTGGAAATTGGCCTGAAATTCTGCAGTTGTGATTTGAATCAGTAGTTTGATAACTGCTGTTTTTATGCTTGGGTATATTTGTCATTTCCTCTACCTTTGTTTTTGATAGGACATTCATCTGTACCTAAACTGATGTTGATGCTCAGATTAACCTCTAGTATTTTGCATTTTCTCTGTAAAAAGTTGGCCAAATCAGTGTAGGCTCTGCTAGCGGTTTTCAGATGCTGGAGTCACAGGAAGGCTTGGTAATCTACCAGCTGTGCTGATGTTTTTGTTAATGATTCCAGCGAATCATCCCCCTTTGCGTGTTACAGTGTTGATTGTTAGCGTTGCAGTGTCTCTGTGTAGATTTCACAGAGAACCAGACTCTGTCCAGACTTTCAATAATCACTTCTCTGTGGAGAAGTGCTGGTCAGGCGCTTCTCCACAGAGATCACTTATCAGACTTCACATTAGTGGGAGCAATGGAATAAATGACATCTGAAATATTATAACAGATGTTATCTACCAATTTATCTACTGAGCTGTTTGATAAAAGGAGAATTTTAATATTGCAAAATTTGCTGGCAAACATTACAGGGAACCGAGAAGCAAAAGCGCTGCCAACACCGATTGTAACTTATGTCTGCTATAATAATGAAGCAAATGTTGGATTCTGACATTGCAATGTGGGTTTTGCCACCTTAACATGTTTATACTAATAATAGTGAGAAAACTGAAAGAATCTGCCACACTATAAAGCCGGTATTGAAGCAATATATCGGTTTACAAAACGTAAAACCAGCATGAAAGACCTGAATATCTAGAGAGGAGCATCGGCTGAGCTACTGCTGCCATCCACTTCACATTTCTTCTTTAGACGACACACAATGTAACTGAACTGAATATATACCATCCTAATTAGATGCACCAATCTGATATTAATATCTCTATTGCTCCTGATATTGAAAAAAGATCTAAATCGGGTGTCGGTGACAATGTTCCCAATCTATGAAGGCAGATCTATGTTAGTCTAATTTTATACTCTGAGCTCTGTGTGACATTATGCTCCATTATTTATTTTGCAATATATTTAGAACTCCTAAATGCTTTTTCTGAACCAGTTGAAAGAAAATTTGTTTGACCAAAGTAGTCAACATATTGTTTTTGTCAATATTGTACTTAGTGTTATCTTTTAAGTCCATAATAATTATAGAAAATACAACAAGCTTGTTCCAGAATAAGAAGCAGAATTTAAATTGAAGAAGTATGCAACAGGGCTGCAGCACGCATAATCTGCACACACATTTTGTTTCCATTCTCCAGTCTAAATTGTCAATCTTTAACAGAAAACAGAGTTCAAAGTGACCGGGAGGGGCACAGTTTCCTCCTAAAATTAGTCTGATCTGAGCAAGTCGACCAAAACGAGATTTGCAAACATGAAAACAATCACCTTCCTGTTCAAAGCGAAGCATGCCATGCACTGCTGCAAACCATCCTCTGAGAAGTTTCTACGTTTTCACATCTCCACCATCCCCATCTGAAATGTTAACATTTGTGGTGTGAGTGTGTCACAGCAGACTTCGCTTTGAGGTCTTAAAAGGAACAAGCACTTTTCTAATTGTCAGCTCTTGCTCCCACAGCACATTAATCTGGGCAATGCAGCCAGGGATTAGCTCCAAACAGAGGGGAAGTCCCTGCCGGCTCATCTCACACACACACACACACGCTTGAATGTGCCTAAGCATGTATACCGTAAGCATCCAGTTCATGCATATGTGAGGACACAATACACACACATATAATATTGGTCCAGTGCACCCGCTAATGAGAAGCAGCTTTCCTAACCACTCACATTATGTGACATCATGGAGTCCCACTGTATTAAGTCTGTTAACATTTAGAAATATAAGTGAGTCAAGTCAGAAACCGTCGGTAAGCTGCAGGCGTGCGGCCGGGTGGCCCTGTGGTTACAGCAACCACCTTGTAACTGAAAGGTCAGGATGCCTTCAATGGCCCCAGATGTCCATCAAATGTAATTGAGGCCAAAAGCCTTTATGCACAGTAAGAGGCTTCAAATGTCAGCTGATCACCAAATGTGCAAATGATATGCTTCAGGATTTGGCTCCAGCTTGAACAAAAATCAAGCTTTTATTGGTCAGCTCTTGGGCTCCTATATCTAAGAAATGGATTGAGAGCAAAGCAGGTATTTACCTTTTGACTCTCTGAGCTGCAGGCTTCCTGGATAGACAGGTTCCCGTAAACTGGGGTTGTTTTAAACGGTTATTTTAATAATTGATTAATCTGTCGGACCAGAATTTGGTACCTTTGTCCCCCACACAGAAACAGTCATGCCAGCTTTACACACCAGGGTGCGCTCTCCACCTGTTGTAACTGGGATGGTAGGAAAATAATTTTTTGCTTTGTCCGTAAAGCTACGCTGAGCATCAGCTACAGCAGCCAGTCTCTGCCACACACTTTGCCCTGAACCGAAGTGTGCTGTGAACTGGCATCGAGGCAGCAGCTCCAGGAGCAGAAGGGCCGTCCAACTCCATGCATCGTGCTTGGAGTAGGACATGCATAATGTCCTACTCCATGCATCATGCTACTCATTTTGAAGATGCCTATTGATTCCCTGAAAACAATAAAAACCTGAAAATCAATCGATACGATCAAATCCCACTGGACCAGACAGAAGAGGCTGCTAGCATTTAGCATCCATCAACAACTCTTAGGTGTAAGAGTGTTGAGCAACATAAATCGCCCGGCCGGAGCGCGATCCGCTAAATAGTAAAACATTATCTAGCAAAGCTTCGATGCAGATAATTTGTCTTGAGGAATTTTAGTAATCAAGGTCCTCAAATCGTTCAAAGCATCATAGCGTAAACTGTTAGCTTGTTGTTTCAAAGTTATCAACAGACAGTTTGGCTTAAAATGTACACATTTTATTTTTTCAATCTGAGTTTCAGCTGCCGGTGTAACGATGGGAAGAAAAGACGACAAACTGTGGAACGTAAAGGCTCAGAGTTTGTAACCAAAGCAGCACCCACAGGCTTTTCCAAACACGAAAAAGCACTCAGGTGACTGCAAACACAAACAAACAAATTACACACACACTGCCATTTCCAAAGTGGGTCATTGATGTGAACCTTCTGCAGTAATAGGCTGATAAAACATGGAGGGGCTTTCAGCTGCACTTCAGTAGCACTTTGGTGCTAAATTAAAAGCTTTCAAGCAGAATTTGCATAATAAAACCAGCCCACAGGCAGCAGGTTATAGATTTGACATTTTTGATCCAGATAGCTGAGATTCTAATCTAAGTAGGTATGAAATTATCCACTTATCTTGGAAAAACAGGAAATACCTAAGCAAAAAAGCAAGTTTGGGGGAATCCCTTGAGTGCTGCAATACCCAAATCAATCAATAATCTTGTAACAATAGAAAACAGTAGAAAACATCGAGCAGAAGAAATTAAAAATTTGCTCAGAAAGAAGTATTGGGAGGAAATGCTACCTGGAAAAACATTAAGATTTTTCAAGAGATTATGTCCAGATGTGTCCAATTAGGAGATCCGTTTTGTAGAGCAAATCTGCAAAGGCATGTAGGCAACCAGCTTTGCTGCAGGATGGCCAGAATGCCAGGGCAGGACACGTGCAAAAAATAAACAATAATCCTTGTTTGCATATGGGTGAGAGGCACAATCCCAGGTAAAACTAAACTGTTTGTGCCTGTGGTTTCTCACCATAAATGCTCCTTCCAATAAGAAGAAAAAACAGATATCAAATCCAAACTCTAAAGGTTTTTCAAACTTGATAAATAACTCTTCCTCTGTTCCAATGTTTGCAATTTCTCTAAGACGCAGACACATTTATGGCTAGAACATAGAAGTCGATGTCAAAATTTAAAGGGGCTAGCTGCGGGTTGTTGACACGGAGTGACCCATATGTATTCCTGTCAGCCTTCACACACAGCTGCGCTCAAATCTGGCAACCAGCAAACTCTGTAATAAACATATTGATGGATTCTAGAGCGGCCAAAAAACCCACAGGATCTCGCATTATAACCTCCTGCTTTCTCCCACTGGCTTCCTCCATCATGCTTGTTTAACTCATACATTTTAATTTATTGCTTTTGCATAGAAAAGCAATAAATTAAAAGTAATCTGCAGCAGAACTGCACTTAATGCAAAGGCTGAATTTGCAAAGAGAGTTAATGGAAATAGGCCTGCTGGTGAAATATGCAGTAGATTTCTAATTAACGAGCAAATAGCTTATAACCAGAACCAGAAAAGTCTGAAAATTCTCAAATGTCAATAAAATACAGTCACTATTCCTGTTACTTTATTAAGCAGATATGGAACAGAAGACAGAGTGGTTGTTTGACATATTGAAGACCTTTCTAATGGGAAAATGCTAAGTATGTGTGCTCACTCAATCCTGTTTCCGTGACTAGAAACCATAAAAGAAGTACAGAGAGAGCATTTTTAAAGATCCTCTAAGCAGAAAAATCGACTGAGATTTGTGAAAGGAAGCAGATTCTGCTGTTTTTATTTGTCGTCTGCCAGTAGAGAATCTCTGTGGACATTTCCAGATTCTTAAATGAAACCAATAATCTGCCTCATCAAACTTTCTCCCTGTATCTTTATCCGAAATAATTAGAAACAGCAAAGACATATTTCTTTCAACATCGGAGGAAAAAATCAGCTTCAGTAGATGTTGCAGGTGCAAGTTGTTGGAATCTAACTGTAGATGGACTTGACATGACAGATGGTTTCCTTAGAATAACATTTTGACAGTTAAATTAGTGTTTAATTCAACATTATTAGCACAAATTACTAATTTACTGCTGTAAATTAGAGACTGGGCTTGCCACAGAGCACTGTTAAATCGGTGCTCTTTGCCAGTTTGTTAGGTCTCCAAACAACTGCTCTCTGTCTTCTAACTTTCTTACATATTTCTCAACTTCAGGCATGAAAATGAACGGACCGAAACACAAATGCAATGGAAAAGTTGTACCTTGCCCTTTAAAAATGCACAGAAGTTGATTGGAAACATGTCAGACGTTACTGTGTTCCTCTCTATACAAATATACATACATTTCTTCTGCTTTAAAGCCACAGCATGACTTTTCACCAGCAGGCTCATTAATATAAATACATTTCTTTTGTTTAACTTTAAACAACGAAACGTAAAATGTGAGTTGTTGCAGCTGTGTAAAGAATGGCGTGCACATGAACTGGAGCTAACCCTCACATAACAGCTATAATAGCCTTCCTCTGGTTTAATGATGAGTTACTCTGTGATTATTGTTTAGCCTGCCTAAAATAACTTTTAAAACAGGTGCAGCGCTATCAGAGACTTATATTTGCGGACGCATTCCGGAGCAGACAAAGCTGCAGGTGTAAGGCTTTGAAAAGGAAAAGCGTACACAGCACAATCAGTCCTTGAGACGGATAGAGACAGCCAGGGGGGAAAACTGTTTGCACTAAAACTAATTAGTTCTTTGATTCGGTCTTCTCAGTGTTTGTTAAAGGCAGATTCACAAAAAACATCATCCAGTTCACCACAGGGGCAAAGCTCAGTTTGATTCTCTGCTTCAGTTTCCTCAGGGTTGATACTGGGAAACATGAAAGATTCAATTATGGTTTCAGTGATTATATTTAATTATATCATGACTAATCATTTCAAGCAGTAAATGAGGTCAGGGGAAGCCAGGGCATTAGAAGGAACGGTGCAGACAGCTTCATCTCTTAATTAATTTTCCAACCATCATCTTCTCTTTAAATAAAATGTGGTAAAGATTTACTGGTGGCTTAATGCAGGTAATAATTTAAGTGGCCCAACAGTAACAAATGAAAGACCTCCAACAGATTGATTTTCAGTTTGGTAATTAAAAGGTTTGATAGACAGAAATAAACACAGACAAGGAAGGTTATGATTAGGCCTGTAAAGATGTTGATCGTTTTCCTTTCTTTTAGGATCAAAGGCGGCTCTATATTTAAAAATCTCAATGTTGTGATGAAAAAGTGCACATATAAAGTTTGGAAATGAAGCAAGTCCAAGTTTAGACCTCCATAGTGTATTATGTTACAGTATGGTACCACCGTGGTCATTGAACCGGCTTTTGGTAGCTTTGGCAGTGTCAGCCGAGTCCTGCTGGGAGATGAAATCATACTCCCCAAAACGCCTGTCAGCTAAGGAGGCATGAAGAATAAAATGTCCTGGTAGATGACTGCATTGACTGTGGACCTCAGAAGACCCAGTGGACCAACATCAGATCACATGGTACCCCAAATCAGCACTGACTGTACATACCCGGGCGTAACGTGGGTTCACTGTCTGCAGACGGTTGAGATTTCTTAGTTGAGCGCAGGGGTGTCAAACTTCACTTTGAGAGAGGATCTTTGCAGGAGAGCTCTGCTGGCTCTGCACTGCTTGCACACCTGGGGCCAATCACCTCTTTAGGAGATTGGTTAATATAAGGAGGTTAGATGGTTAACCATGTTTGTAGACTTTAGATCTCCACAAACCTCCTGTGAGTGTCTGTAGTGATATTTCTGTGACTTTCTATAGTGACTTTCTATAGTGACTTTCTGTGACTATATGAGTTTCAAGCCACCTTGTCTCTTGTGCTCCATCACTATGTTCACACTGCAGCCTAAAGTGACCTACATCCATTTTTTGCTCTGTATCTTATCTTTTCATGACATCTGAACAACACAGACGAGATTTTTACAAATGTGACCCAGGCCACTTTGATATGAGGTCCTGAATCCAACACATATCTGGTCTCTTAAAATGTGACCTCAATCTGTATAGTCAGGTTGATTCATCTGACCGGTACATCATTGATACTCGTCAAATATCATTGTGCTGCATCCATCATGACACAAATATATCTCCAGGTCCCAAAGCCTCATTTTTGGTTAATCTGGCAGCGTGCAGAATGTCCTGACAGATATGCAACAAAGAGGGCTTGTGGTGCAAGGAGGAGGAAACCTATTGCATACCAAGCAGGCCATGCAAAATTAACCGAAAAGTGTTTTCAAGAGAGGGAGTGACCCAAAGTAAATCTTGAAAGACCCGACTATCGCCCTCCTTGTCCGGCTCTTATCCACGTTTAGCCCCGCACACAACTAGAGGTTAATTCTTTTGACCCAGGACAAACTCTTTCTGCATTATTAGGCATTTCTCCTGTTGACAGAAGCTTTCAAAGCCTGTTTGTTACAGAGCAAACATGTCAGAGGACGCATCAAGAATGCCAACTATCCCAATGAGGCTGCAGCTTCCTGTAGGTGGTCGACGTGAGACAATCGTTTACTGGACCCTGAAACTGGACTTTGATGAAGTTATAGATCCAAATGAAGGCAAGATTGCATTCACTTAAATAGTGAGAGAGCATTGTACTGTCTCACTATGTTTCCTACTAAAAACATTGTACATAATTAACCATTATTACATGTCTTCAAGACTTGTCCCAATTGGTACATTAGAACAATTAAGAAGATGAAGAGTTTTAAAACATAAACTTGACTTCATGTCTGCTCAGTTATTATAATCATCATGTGATCTGCAGCTGACCACTAAGAACTTCCTGAAAAGCTCAGTTCTGCAGTAGGTCAACCTAAGCAGCTGTATTTGCACTTATTTATGTTGTGGAAATAATCCCCTGAAGTTATGAAGCTCTTAATAGTTAGGTTTACTCTGGATGAGGTTTAGCTTGTTGCACGCTTCAACAAAATCAATTTTAAAGACATTTTTCAGTTCCAGTAAAAACTCAGACTCAGAGTTTTTAAGTTGCTAGCTTTGTTTCTGTCACAAATGAGTGCAAAACTTTGTCAATGTTCAACTAATATCAGAAATACACAATTTTGCAATTGTGGTGTTTTCATTAAATACGTTTGTTCATGCGAAAAGCATGCCGAGCCACAGTCCTTAGCACTTCCTTTCATTATCTTCTTTGTGGTTTGAGCCAGTGGCAACTTCGGTTGTGATGCAAAAAGTGTTTCTGCAAAATAATTGCATTTGGTTCAGACAAAAAAAAAACTTAATTGGTGTGTTTCCATTAAGCTAATTTATTTTCAAAATGTCTGTGCAATTATATGGATAATGGAAACACAGCTAATGACATCAAGTAGCGCAGTGACGCATCTTCAGCTGTCTTAACTGCTATTAAAATATGCTCTTATTTAATGCAAGATTTAAAGAAACTTGTAGATATTGGATTGAGGTTCAGCACGAGGGCAGAGGAAAGATAATTGTTCTGAATGAATAAGGAGGATCCAGCACCACCAGGCTTTCTGCCAAACAGCTCACACCTGTGGCTGTGCTGCACTCACCATAACAGTGACATGAAACAGAGCACTCGGCTCATTGTAATTTGAAAGTTATTTTACAAACCATTATCGTAAATTTCCCTTTGAGGGCCCTTTCTTTAGTATCAGTTTATGATCCGCGAGTTGGCCCCCAGGGCACGGGGAGCGGGAGGTGAGCCGAGCGCGCTCTCTGTGAGCTAAGTGGCAGCCTCGATGTGTCATGGGAAAGAAAACATGTCCCCTGTGGCCGGCCTGTTTAAGGTATCCCGTTTTTAAAGGCTGACTTCTCCCTTTAATGCCGACATCACAGCCTGGTCTGGCCCCGGAGCCAGTCACAAACAGGAAGTCTCTGCTAATCCTGGTCTTCCCTAATGACGCAGAGGAATTCTCAATATTCTTATTGTCTTCCTGTATATGCTTCCTTTAGACCTTTGGCTCTGAACCTTTCCAAGACCAGGGATTAAGAAGCAAGTGAAATCACAGACCTAAACTTGTGAATGAAAAAGACACTTTGCAAATAAATGGTGTGGAGTCTGTTGTAATAAAAAAAAATACTTAATTTATTCCAAAGAAAAATTAAAGGTTGTCGTAACTCAAATCATCAGAGTTCCTTCAAGGAGTCATTTTGAACGGTGATACTGTGAACAGGAAGGGTCACTGGTAGCAGCAAATTTGAAGAGGCCTCTGACTGAAGACTGTTACTGTATCAGAGTCTCATGCCTGGTATGCCATGCTGACAGCTACATATCCAGGGACAGATAACATTCAATAACATGCCCTGGATGACACTATCAGGGTTTGGCTAACACTGCTAATCCACCTCATTTACTTTTGCCATTCCAGTTAAGGGTTAGGGTCATAATAAAGTTTTGAACACATTTATAATAAAGACACAGCTAATGAGTTCTACTCCAATGGTCTATAAAGTCAGCGTCTGATGCCGTTTGGGATGTGGTGAAACTTTATATTTGCTTCAAGGATGTGCAGCTGACAAAGCTAACCTTGTAAATATAAACCAAAATCTCTGTGGAATTTAACAAACACCTTACTGAATCCACGGAACAGTAAGGTGATTTGCACTGGGGTGTAAGTGCAAATCCTTACACTGGAGAAAAAAAGCTACTGCAGTTTCCTGTAAATGCTTTGTTTTATTTACCTGAAAACCAGATGTTCAGAGCAGAAACTGCAAGCTCTCAGACTGGAAATAACAAAGCTGTCTGATAACCTGAGGCTGTGCAGACAAAGTGTTGGGCTGCAGCCTGGTGTGCCGTGAATGCTGATGCACAGATTACAGCCGGGTTTGTCCTGGGTACAGTCCAGACCAGCTCAGCTCCTATCAGCATTATCCCAGAGCACTCAGGCATGACATCTGCCAAGAGGCCTGCTGCAGGGTCCGGCCTCATCACCGGGAACTCGTCCAAGTCAAATATTGTTGCCCTCGCACGCGGTGGGGCAGCGCCCTGTCACAACTCCTCTTTAACCAGGAGGCGATGTTTATGACGGCGCTTGGAAAACGAATTCCATGAAGACGAGGGACGGACAGAGGGTTCGACATGCCACACACAGCCGTGGACTTTGATTACAAGCTCAGAGGGTGGTGTGTCTGAGCTCTTCCTCTTCTCCATCGCGGCTTCGCCAGCGTGTTATCAGCTGTGGAAATGTCCAACGCAACTCTCTGAAGGAGCGGGATCAAAGTGGTTGACATAAGCCAGCGCTGCCTTCAGAGGAAGGAGATAAATGCACTGAGCAGGGTTTTTATCAAAGGCCTCCCTGTTTTAAGATCCTGATTAAAGCTGGGGGACCTTCCCCTTCCCCCATCCCAGTGGACATAGGTGTTCAAACACGATTCTGTTTTAGTTGGCCTGCCGCTCCGCCAAGAAGCTCCCCCTTCGGGCTTTACCATGAGACTCCCGCAATTGCCGGCTGTCACACCGCAGTCCAAGGGATCCGCAGTGTTTTCATTGCGTTTTTCAAAGCATGAATTAGACTTCAGCTCAGCCCTGAGAGGGGAAAGGAATAATAAAAACTGTGACTTTGTTTGATCTCTGATTTTTTGAGGCAGGGGAACAACAGAAAATGTGGCCATGCGGTGTGAGAAAACAGCAGCGTTGTACGGAGCAACACGAATCATGTCAGGTTGTGCAAACAGGTTTATCTTTTTTTCCCCTCACTTCCTGTGTTCTGTTGACCGATATCTGAATTATTTCTGTAAGACAAGTTGAGCAAATTTATTTTCTCCACCGAATGGGATAAGATAAATGAGGCGGATCGCCGTGTTACAACGAGCCCCCACTGGGATATCAGCTCAACCAGATGGCAGCTGGAAACAGGATAGGGCAGGATAGGAAGTAAGATAACTACATGTTGGCATAAACTCCTTGTTTTGATGGTTTTCCTGTTGTACCCGGTAACTTTAGAGACAGTTAAAAGCATAAAGATTCATTCTGTGCATCTCGGGTCAGACGAAGTGATTTCTATTTATAAACAGCAGAATAATGAGAGGTGGAGTGAGGAACCTTTCGGGTTTTCCTTCTATAAGCTCGTCACAGGCGTTTGCTGGGATTTTGGTCCATTCCTCCTGACAGAACTGGTACAACAGAGTCATGGTTGTGCTGCTTCATGAACACACACTGCCCATTTTTTTATGGGTCACAGGTCAAAGTTTTCACTCCATTGATGTCTAAGCTTTACCTTCATGGCTGATGTTGCTTCAATATTTCTGCATAAGACTCTTTCCTCATGACGTCATGAATCACCATGATGCGGCCACCACCATACTTCAATTGGGAAAGGGTTCTCAAATAACATCTCTCTCTCTCTGCAGTCTTTTTGAAAAATGGCTTCCTCCACATTGAGTGGCTTTTCAGGCCAGGACATGACACACTGTGGATAATGAGACTCTTAATGGCTCCAGTCAACTTTTTCACAAGGTTATTTGCTTTCGTTCTGTGGTTGGAATGCAAATTTTGCACCAAGACACGTTAATCTCTGAACCAGAGAAGTCAGCTCCTTCCTGACTGGTGCCTGAATCATGAACATTGACTTCTGCTTAGCCAAGCAAAGTTCTTTACATGTGCTTTTAGCCTTTTCCACACTGATAGATGTCTGTAATGCTTAGATCTGGGAATCATCTATTGCTTTTGGAGATATTCCAGCCTACTTCACGTTGCCGTACAAATTCTATTTAAATGATTTATCGGTTCTACAAGTCAGAAAGGATTCAGGCTCGTAGAACCGGACCATAAAAGTGTTTCATCATAATTTAAAAAGAGGAGATGCATTTTCATTATACACAACTTAAAGTCTACTTTTAAGAGAAGAAAACTTGTAAGTTGCAATTGGGAAATATGCTGCCACACTCAAATTTGAAGTCCCGAAATCCTTTATTTTTCATTTCTCCATTTTTTACTGATAAATAATATTCCTTTGGTAAGAATTATGCATTTTCAGCACCTTGTGTCTTTGTGCTAGCTTTCAACGTTTCTCACAAGGATGTTGGCCAGAGTTTCTCAGTGAATTACATTTTAAAATAACCATGTCAAGCATTTCTGCTGAGGCATGAAACCACAAACATCATCCAACTTCCACTCAGCATATTTTCTACATGCCTCCACTGTTCCTTTACTTAAGGTCTGGAAGTAAAACAGACATTAAACAAGAGAAAAGAGTAAAACAAGAAACTGATCATGAGGTTTCTATCATGAAGCACTCATAGAAAAATAACACAATAATCAAAAGTCGATATTTTCATCAACTTAGACACCAATCTTGGAAAATTCGGAGGTGTTTATGGAACATTTCTTCAAGATTTAAAGTTACTTCAGCAGAAAATTGGAGATAAATTATTGGCACCTCTACTTCTAAAAATTGCAGGGCAGTAGCCCTTGAGGTCTGGAGTTGGAGACCCCTAATTTAATGGTTGCTATGGAGATTTGGTGACCACAAATGCCTCATTCCTGCAGTTTCCCTAACAGTGAACCTTAGAGATTTAGCTACTTCCAGTAATAATCTCCCGACCAACACGATTTCTACTCCTTGAAATGTATGTTCTATTGTATTTCCCATTTTGAAGAGTGATAAAACGGAGGGCTCTGTCACTTTAAGTGGTAGTTAAAATTTATTTAACTACCACTTAGAAATTACAATGGATTTAAAAGTATGAATTATAAAATGCTGATCTTTTTCTGCACTGAATAAATATTACGTAATTAAAATATAGGTATTAATTGTAGGTTCTGATAAGTGTGGAGGGTGCTATGAATAAATACAACATGAACTAAATCAATCACAACCGATGTGAAGTCTTTTTCAGAGCAGGTAGCTTGTATGTAACCAGCTGAGCTTCCAGCGTTTGCTAATAAACTTTAACCATCTGTGTTTCTGTCCTCCAAGAAACTCACACACATGTTAATATGTATTACAATTATGTGGAAATATGCAAAGAATCCGACCTGTCTACATTTCGGAAGCCTGAAAGTTTCAG
This sequence comes from Phalloptychus januarius, assembly GCA_902982915.1. Classification (NCBI taxonomy): domain Eukaryota; kingdom Metazoa; phylum Chordata; class Actinopteri; order Cyprinodontiformes; family Poeciliidae; genus Phalloptychus; species Phalloptychus januarius. The sequence goes on from CADWAE010000482.1 coordinate 1,163,373, forward strand.
CCATGAGCTCAAATCTTTGGCATTTCGGTGCGACTGAGAACCGGGGAAAAAAAGACAGACCAACATTGACCTGATGAGAAACTGTCCATCAACAACAGCTGGTCTCATAGGATACGGACCTAAAACACAAACTCCTGCACTTGCTCTTGGATTGACGGGAAGCAAGGGGAGGGGAGGCAGTAACTGGGCCAAAGACCGGGGATGGACGGTCCAGCAGCTGAAGGCTGCATGCACGGGACGCTCCTGCAAGACGTGCTCAGCGCTAAGTAGGAGAGATGCTGTCCAGTGTTTACTCAGGTGGAATAATACAGCAAAGCAGTCCAGAGTGTAGTGATAAAACAAAGAGGATTCTGAAGAATGCGCTCCATGTGCGGCTAAGAGCCGATCCGGTTTAGATTAACTCCAAGTTTGGGTATCGATGTTTTCACCGCAAATGAATTCCTTCAACATTTGCAGGGAGGACTTATTAGTTCAAATAATTAGCAGGAGAGTTCTGGCACATAAAAAAACACACACAAAAAAAAGAGTCTGAGGGTGAAGGCCGACGGAGTGAGTGGAGCAGCAGAAAATGCTTCAAGACATACCTTAGAGCCCAGTTTCACATGTTCCCCATAGGCTGGTGGCTCACATTACTGTAAAGTAGCAGATTCTGAGCAGCTGTTGACAAGCTCAGACACTTGGCTAAGCTGCATGTCACCTTGAGGAATCATCATGTTCAAAACGTCCTCGCTCTCGGTTCCTTTTAAATTAAACATAAGCAGCTCAGTCAGATACTTTGTGACGGTCATCCGTTTTAAATTTGTCGTGGAAACAAAATCAAGAGGAGTGAAACTGAAAAATGGGATTTTACTGATGCAATTCAAGCGTTTTCGCAAAGGAAAACAAAACCATCCTTGAGTTTTTCTTATGATGAGCAACACAACTTTCTAAATTACACAATGTCTGGAGCCCACTGCAGTTTAGTTAATGTGCTTTCTCCTCTTTAAAGCATTGCAGCATTAAGATGTTGTGTGCGGACACATCTCAGCGTGCAGCAGCACAGAGTAGATGAATCTCTCCAGTTTAATTCAGTCGACGTAACCCTTGGCTTCCCTTCCCAACAGGCAGCCAAGAAGAAGATATATCCAGACAGAAACTGGAACAATTTAATCGCTGGTGTCAGAAATATGGGAGATAGAAAAAATGTAAACAAAAGCAGTCAATAATATATGGCTTCCCTGGCCAAACAGCTGCTTCTCAATGGGATGACATAAATAAACAAAAGTGAGTGATCTGAAAGCCTGAGTTTAATGTATGTTGCTTTCGGCTCTGTGTCAGCCTCCGTGGATTTGAAAACAAATTTATCTCTCAACTTCCAACGCAATGTGTTGCTTTCTAAACTCTAGATGATATAATAAAAGCTCCATGAGGCAGGTGCACATTCCTGCAGCGGCACACAATCAGGTAGCATTCAGCTGAAATCTTCCACCTGCCTTAATATTTTCCCCACATACCTTTCCACAGATTGATGGAGTGAAAACATACCAAGGTCAGGGGTCAGCAACAGAATGAGTGAAAAAGCTGAAATAAGAATATATTATGTCTGGATGTGCGTCTGGCTTGTTTTGTCCCGCTACTGCTGTTGCATGATGGAGCAGCACAGCTTCAGGACGTCTGCAGCAGTTGGATCCTTCGGGGTGTCAGAGTAAAAGGGGCAGATGTTCACTGGCAAAATATTTGGAGAACTGTTTTTCTTGCAAATTTCACATGAAATTCAAATGAAACAAATTAGATAGTGATAATGTTCACTGCACTGCAAACTCTACACAATAACTGGGATAATAATGTTTTGTGTCTAGAAGAGAGTAATATGAATTTATGGTTTTCTTAAAGCCCTGCGGCTCAGAGAGCGTTACAACTGAAGAACCGACAAAGAAAAGCGTTAAACATTGTTTTATCTTTTTTATTCCTGGATATTTCTCAGGCATTTCTTTATGTGTGTCAGGTGGAGTCAAGTTGTGGAGCTAAAGAGAAAAGTACATGCTGATTAGATCAAATCTCAGATGTCACAATGGTTCCTTCTTGGGACAAAAAGTCCTTTTTGTTCACCTGATAGATGGTTCCAAACTGTTGAGGCCTTATCCCCACCTCTCCTCCACTCAGTGACACCATTCAAGTCAAGGTCATACGATAGCCCTGCAGGACTCTTTCCTTTCTAAAGGTTGTCCACCTTGGTCCTGCTGCTTTGAAATCAAACTTGCCATTGTTGTTTTTACTGCCCATGACAAGGACAAAGGGACTGGGCAGCGGGGACACACACACGGCTTGAAATGCAATAGGGCTGGGAATTCCTCTTTAATTTCAATGCTATACTTGATCTCTGAGCTGCATGACTGACCACCTTATTATCTATAGCGACAGGAGCTTATCAATACAGAATTCTCTGGGTCCACAGACCAAAGACAAACACGTCCTTTATGCAGGATGTCCCCTCTGGGCATGAGACTCGCTGCGCAGGCCAACCGGTTAAATTCCATAACTAAGAGTAGGAGACTGGAAATCATTTGTGGACAGTTAGACTGGCTTAAGTAAACGGTCAAAATAATAAAATTAAATGCATGTTCACTTAATGTATCTGAAAAAATTTACATTTATACAGAATCTGTAGAGTGTAACTTTTATTTAAAAAGTTTTTTTTTTACATACTTAAAATTTGCATCATGTTTAAAATGATCATCATGTTGTGACAGGATAAGATCTGTGACACTATGGAGTTCCATTGCCTTCTCCCAGTGCTGCCAGTACGAACTGCAGAAATGCACCAGTCAATCAGAGACAACCAATCAGAGCCAGGAGGCGGGTCTTAGCGCTGTCAATCAATCTCATGCACTTTGCTAAGCTGCAGCTGGTTCAGAACTCCTGATTGCACTGACTTATTAAAGCTGTTTTTACATGTTTGACCAAACTTGTGAAGTAGTTGATGTATTTAGATGTGCTGCACTGGTACAGAGTTATTAAATAAATTTGTAATTCAGTCCATTTATGTCTGTGCTTAAAAACAGAAACGTTTTAAGTCGGTTCAGCACCGTTTTTCTGTATCAGATTGACGTAGGGCGATATTAAACTTTAGATATCGGTATCGGAAGTGAAAAAAGTGGATCGGTGCATCCCAAAGAAAAACAAGGGTAGAAAACAAACTGAAAGGACGAACTGAAAGCGGCAGCCATTTTACCCGTGTGAAGGGGATTTCTGGTTCAAACAAGGTAAAGATAAAGTATACATCTTGGGTGGACCAGGAGCAACTGTGTAAACCGTGGCAGTTTGTGTAGGTTGTGTAAACACTTGTTCTCTGATCAAGTACATTTTGGAGGCGACAGTGCGTTTCATTGCTTCAACACTGACTACCTTTAGGTTTCCGGTCTCCATCCTGATCTACGGCTATCAACCAGGGAAGAGGGCAGGTGTTGGCGCCACACCTCCAGCTTTAAATGTGAACTTTCCAACAATAGACACCCTCAGGCATCCTGCCCAGGTGTGACCTGGATTTGATTAAAAGAGCGCCTTACCCAGCGCAAATAAAGCCAAAAGCTGCCCAGGTGCAGCTTTTGTTTGTTTAGTAACTTCTGCCAGGGAAGCAGCTTTTGCAACAGGCCCTGAGAAGTCAGCGCACAATAAAGGGCCGACTCTGAAAGCTCGTCCACACCAAGCCTGAGTCCTCAGTGGAAAACAAAAACACAAAATGCTTTCAGGTTGAAAGTTTGAATGATTTCATGGAGTTTAATTACTATTCTCAAGAGAAGCGACCAGATGGGACTCCATACAAAGAGTTCTTTCAATCTTTTGTAAGTCACAAAAACGCCTAACAATTGTATTAACACGTGTAGTTTCAACCTGACTCTGAATGCAGAGACTGACATAATGGAGCAACTCCGATGAACGAGGAGGAAAATGACTTATTGATAAAACGAAATAAACACAATAAGAACCACTTTTGCCCAGTAGCAACTGAAGCCAAAACAAAGACAGTTCAAGCCCAAATCTTAATTTATTTAAGTAGTATAGAGTAGTTCTGCATAAAAAATCATAATTGTCGAGCTTTGTAACCTTTTATCTTGTAAATTTAGTAATTAAATTTACTTTACAAAACAAACAGCATTTTAAAAACCAAGGAACCTTCAGACAGATGCAAAAGTTTATATCCCAGGTTTTGAGCAACTCCCAGATCAGAGAACATTTAGGCTGGAAGAGAAGAACAATCTGCAAACAAAACAGCCAAGAGGCGCCTGGTAACTCTGGAGAAGCTGCACAGATACACAGCTCAGGTGGAGAAATCTGTACACAGAATATTTGCTAGCCAGGCCTTCATGGAATAGTGGAAAGAATAAGAGCTCTCAAGTCATGTAAAGGGAATAAAACCGTCATGTTAACTGAATATTTTCCATCTTTACCCTGTTTTTGTTTTTAGTTTTTTAACAGGGGTGAAAAAAATTCTGATGGCCATCTGTCATTTTTACTAATCACAATTCACAGTAACTACATGGTGCAGATATCTAAACTTTACACAGAGTGTACAGGAAACTAAATCCCTCCCCTTCTTAGATTTTTATTTGTAAAATAATTTGACGCCATCTTGTATTACCTTATCACACCATGAGTGGGCGAAGTGACGTGGAAGAGACAACCACTGGTCCAACATTTACAATCTCACTGAAAGTTTGTGATTTTAACATGACAAAATGAAAAATCATCCAAGGAGGAGTGAATACTTTTACAACGTGTTGAGAATGCTAGAAATCCTTTTCCCTTTCTTTTGTTTTAAAACCAGTCAATGCGCATCCGTCAATGCGCTTGCTACATCCAGCACAGGGCTATGAATGAGATACCTAGAGAAACAAAAACGTGCAAACATTAAAAAGATAATATGGAAAGTGGAAGCATGTGTCGGAAAAATGACTGCTTCCCATTAGAGTGCAAAAATGTGCAGATATGAGGAGCTGGAATGAATTAGCATGAAGGATCCTCTGGTTCAAGGAGGACAGCAGATAGGAGCTTATGTCATGTTTTTAATATGCTTTTAAAAAAGAGAGGAATCTTTAAAATGCTGGGTGGTCTTACTATCATATTAAAGATAAACACAGCTACCCCGACCATTTTATAAAGTGGATTCTGAGTGGAGAGGAAAAAAAAATTACTGTTACTCAACTTCTTCATAAATCATAATTGTTTGCAATTCGTTGCAGCTGTTACAATGCAAACAGAGCATGTTTTACATATGTATAAACATTACTTTGATATATGCTTACTGGCAAATTGCAATTAAAATTTCACAAACTGTTCCTGCAGCACAAAATAAATGCCTGAAACAAGATACGGCACGCCTGCACACATGTGCAAGCGCTGCCTGGAATACATCTGTCTAATGTAAATATACCAACGAGGTCAAGCCTCGTCAAACTGCATTAAGATTACCTGTTACACAAACAGTCTCAAAGAGAAGAAGCATTAAGCGGACAAATGTGGCTTTAACTTTAAACGAATGGGGCTCAAAGGAAAACAAGCATCTTCCAGATCCAATTTTTCAACCAAGAAAGTTCCAACAAGCTGGAAAAATATTGTGTCAGCAGAGCAAGGCTGGTGATACACATTGCAATAGCTGACTTGTTTTTTATCTTCTGCCATGTTTATCTACTAATCATTTAACTTAAATGTATGTCTAAAGAATAAAAACAGAAGCTCTTTAAGTTTTTAAGTGTTAATGCTTCCACAGTGAAGATGCCGGGGGAATCTCTTGGTGTTGCTTCTTCTTCTGCTGTGCGCTTCCTGCCATCTAATAGCTGCTCAGCCTGCAGGTAAATGGAGGTGAAACAAAACTCCACCTTTTTTTTTTACTCCCGCATCTTGGGAGTGAATCATTTGAAGTCCATCAGCACTGATGTAGTCTAAAGAACAATGCTCTTCACAACATGCACACTCCCTTCATCGGCCCAAGTCAAAACTAAGATCAATCTGATTACCACCAAAGCGTTTCCCCCCCAGATATTCTGAAATTCTCTGAACATTTCCTCCACGTATAAATGCAAAAAAAATACCACACCCCTGGACAGATTTTGCTCACAAACTTTCTTACTCATAGGGGATCTTTGAAGAGGGATTTTCTGGCTGAGTGTGTTGGAGTGTGGGCATTTATCAGAACTACTTCTCCCTCTGTTGCAATCGGCCCCACTGTCTGCTGGAGGCCAAACTATCAAGCTATCAGCAGCTCCTGGACATTCTCTCAGTAGCATCCCTCAGAGGGCCTTAATGGCCCATAAACTTTTTATTATATGATTTTGATTAATGGTGAAAGTTTCAAGGAATCTGTTTGGATTAAACATCTGCTTTGAGTCCGTATTCCACAAAGACCTGAAGTCAAAATTTAAGATTTTCACATTATTTTCTTACAACTTGCTGAACTAAACAGCTACTTATTGATAGCAGAATCACATTATAACCAAAACAAACATGAGCTGAATAATCCGACCAACATTGAAGCAGAGTTCAAAGTCGACAAAACAGTTTTTCTTTACAGAACAACAGAAGGACAACCATCTGTTGTGCAACTTTCTGACAGGTTTTTGGACACATGCTTAGAAATATCCGTGTTCTTCAGAAGGAAACCAGGAAAGCATGCAAACTCCATGCAGAAAGCTCTTAAAATGTAGTTTTTTCAAATTAATTTTGTCAAAATTTTGAGAGGAAGATGCACACAGTAGCACTGGGTTCAAATCCAGTTGAATCCAGTTTATGACAGTGGAAACCCGCCATGGTTCACATTATGTGGATTCACATATTTGCTGATTGTTTTTTCAGAAATCTAAAAGAAAACGCAGGTCGGAAAGCTGAAACAACTCAGTAATGCTACTTCTCACGTTATTGGTTGGTGTTTGCAAAGCAGCCAATCCAGATGTGCAATTTATTTTCCTTACTGCTGATTGGTTGTAAGAGCGGAGCTTAACAGGACTGTGAATGTTAGCTTCTGGTCCAAGACTGTTTCCACTGTACATATTAATACATGCTAGTGTATATTTGGTGTTTGACACGGAACATTTCTAAAGGTCGCCTCAGTATTTGTGGATTTGATCGATTCATCGATGTTTGTGGTTCCTAAACCGCCATGAATACCAGGAGTCCAATAAACGCTACTGTGGAATCGTAGCGCTTATTCCATGTTCAGGGTGAAATTTGAGGTTTTTATTGTTCGACATATAGATGAGAAGAAACAAAACTAGGCAATAAAAAATGTCTCCATTGTGAAGTCCAGCTATTTTCATAATATTTTGTAAAAACACACAGAAGTGAAGTTATAATATTTATAAGATGATAAAGTTGAAAAGGAGATAAAAATAAGTTCTTAAACCTTATTTAACACCTTTAAAGGTGTTTGAAGAGCAGCTGTAATTAAGTGATGTGGCGTAAAGTCATGCAGACATACAGAGATGAAGTTCTTTAAATTTGAAATATTATGTGAGGATTAGGATGAGGCCCTTTATTATTTATCATTGTGGTTTAATCTAAGAACAAGGTGGTTTTAGTGATGGGAGAGGGGGCCGCCAGCTGGCCTTGGTGGTGTTGGGGGAGGGACTGGAACTGGGAGGGAGGGTCATTTCCACTCAGCTTGACACAGTATGGATTTTGTTTCCATCCTAATGGAATTGCAGAAATATTTGAGGGGAATCCCATTACGTAGCAATTGGAGTGCTGTAATAATGTACTCACAGTCATTTTCCCACTGCGGTTGGCCTCTTCTCGCTCTGCCAGGGACTTCAGGAAGTTATCCTTGAGCTCCTTTCCTGCACTTGCCAGTGTCCTGGAAAAGACAACACTCAAAATGTTTCTCTAAACCTGAAGAAAAGTCACATGAAGACTTAGAGCTTTGTTATTTATGGGAGGATTTTGCATGTTAAACCCCTCAGAGTGCTATGCTCTGATTCTGCTCCAACTTTATTAATTAACTAAATAAAAAAATCAGTGAATAGAAATAAATCTGTCCCTTTAAATGTTGGAAGTGACAGTCATTTTTCCAGACTGGCTTTAACACAATATTACATGCTTTAAACTATCAACACCAAATATAATCGCCATTAAAGGTTTTCCTCCTTATCATAATTTTCTTCATAGGAGACATAAATCCACAGCTATAAACCACACGACTCCATGACTGCTTTTCACTCCGAGCTGCAAGCTGTTTCCATAGAAACGTGGATTTTGGCGCACACTAATGGATCCGCACCTGAAAAAACGCTGGCACTTGTATTTGAACGGTTCACAGTGCGGTACAGAAGTCTGGCACGTGGTCACGACGGACAGTACACAACGTTCATCAGACCCACGTCTAAACGCCTGCAAACGGGCCGCTGAAGGCGGGTCAAGGTTAACTGTGAGGAAAAGGATGATTACCTATCAGTTGGTGATTTTTAATCAGTACAATAAACTACATTTTACAACTTTAGGAATTTAAGCAGATACTGAGATTGTGGTTTTAGAAAAAATCCCAAATCGAAACCTTTTTATAACATATTTCATTAATTCTTTGTTTCACAGCTAAAGTAAAAAGTTCATCAGACTTTAAGACATGAGTTTGCAGCATTTGTAACAAAGGAGACATTTTTCCCTCAGTCCAGATACATACAATTCATTTGGAGACACAAATATATCACAGCAACTTATAATTTTTAATAAATATCATTATAGAAGCAAATTTGTTATTTTAAAAGAATCACAATTATGTTCTTATGATTTTTTAAAAAGAAAAACACAAAGATTTAGCAAAAGGAGGATGGAAACTGTCTTTGCAACCTTGTGACAAGTAAATAGATCTAAATAAAATTTAGCAGTACTTGTAATATCATTCTGTTGTAGATATTCAGTTAGAATTACCTTTTAAAATAGCGAGGCAGGTGGCTCCAAGTTATTTGGAGCCATTTTGGAATATCCCAAAGCCTCAGGTTGATTTAAGAACTTCAACTCACTTCCTTCACTAATTTCAGTCCATTTTCTGACAGTGACGTAGTTTTTGTGCTCTGGGTTCCTAAAAAATGAAAAAAGTGACACTTCTGCAGAAATAAATGACTATTTAAGTCCAAAGAAACCTTTAAAGACCTTTTAGCAATGCATTTTTATCATGAACTCTAATTGCATCTGATAAAAATGTATAACATTACTTCCTGTCACGATAAGGTTGTTGGATGGAGAGATGACTTTAAAACCAGTTTATCCTGTGGTGTAAATAATATTTGACTCAACTGTGCTTAAATATTCTAAATATTTGAGTCCTCGTACTGCCTATGAGGCATTTCAACCAAAAGCCACCTTATCTTTATCTACAGTTCTGTATCTGCAGTGCGATGGAAACTCAGGCTGTGGAGTCTGAGTGTTTTCCTAAATTATGTTTGTCCAAAAATCAGACAAGTTAGATTTGATACTTCATTTCCAATTTCACAGTGAATTCCAGAAGTGCCACATCAAGCTCAGACAAACAGCCAAATATTTATCTTAGCCTGGATTAACATCACAGTAAAGGAAAGAAGTCGTTACATTTCCCAGAATTTGTAAGAGGATTGTAACTCACACTCTGAGTTTGGCCGGTGCCTCGTTGTGAAAGTGTTAGAGGAATCACACGGTGGTAAAAATGCCGAGACGGCACATATTTGGAGGCTAAAACCTCACTCCATCTTCTGAGTGAGTGAAGGATTGCTGCTGGGTCACCGGGGCCGAGGCCCCAAAGTAAACACAGGTGCTGAGGAGCCCAGGAACCGGGGTTACCCCAACCAGTAGCACGAGCAGCACACAGTGAGCGAGCGATTCTCCGCCGTAAACATGTGAAGATTTCCGTCAGCTAACAAATTTCTTATCAAGCCTCATTTAGGTGGGATAACAACGAAGTTACGATGAAATGATGGTTATTAGTACTAATGACTCGGCATGAAGGAGTCCAGCCTTTTAAGTGTCTTGATTTAGGATTGCGGTGAGGCAGGTGGGCAACATCATTAGGAAAAATGAGAAGAAAATGAGGTGGGAGTTGAAGAGTCATCATCTTCTGGTGAAAACAACTCGCACACGAGTCTGACCTGCAAGAGAAATGTTTTCACGAACTTTGGAAAGATTTGCTCACCAGAAGGTGAAACTATCTGCGTTGTTGTCGTGTTGTTCATTCAGGACATCCGTCTGGTTTCACAGCGATCCAGGAAATGCAGAAAATTCAAAACGCTTGAACACAAAAGATGTAAATGTAGATCAAAGCTGTTTAATGTCCCTTTCTGAAAGGCTTCTTCAGTTCTCATGATACACTAGGACCCCAATTATTTTTTATTGCAAGAATAATGAGAATTTTTTTGCATATATATACATAGTTATTCATAATAAACTGAGTGTTCAAATAAATGCTGAAATAATTAGATGTGATTTTAACACAATTAATTTAAAGACAGAGATGGAAGTAGAAACATGTCAGGTACGTCCAATAAAAGAGTCTAGTAATTTATTAATTTTATTTATGCAGTTCTTTTAAGTTTTGAGTAATAATTCACAAATGTAATCATTTTGTGTATTTAATCAAACATATTTATAAAAATATGGCTACATTTTTTAGATTTATTTACAGTTTTATTTACAGAATCCCATGTATTAATATGTATTTGATACATTAATATTACATTATTAAAAAAGAATAGGTCAGAACAGGTATAAGTCAGCTTATAACTGTTTAGCATTGGACATTAATGCTAATAAAAATGCATCTCTCCACTTTTTTATCTATATAAATGTAAATGTTATCACTTATCTCCAAGCTGTAAAAAGCTAAAACAAAAAAAAAGGTATCCAATGCATCTGATGTTTTCTTGGCTTTCCATATTGTGTGAGTTACAGATGGAGTTTATGTAATGCTTTGTGCAGCTCTGTTGGGGGTGACCAGCTGTGGGAGCTTTGCAGCTGTTTACATGCGTATAAACACTCCACTCCACTTCGGTCCAAATCCCCGAGGCCTTTTTCCTGAGTTTTTACTCTCTCCAATAATTACACCAACAGTTTTGTGTTTACATACTTTAAAACACTTTTGCTTGGTTCATTCTGTGAGTATACGTGTGTGGAAAAACTGCAATATTCCACCGCATAGGAGAAATTATATAGCTAGAAATCGTCACATGAATAAATAAAAACACCTTAATAACCAGTTTTGAAAAAATATTTTGTTAACCAAAAGTTGACCTGTTGTTCCAAATTATCACATTTGTTTTCATATCCAAAACTGAAATATGAATGAAAAGTGAGCCACTGAAAGTTACTGAGGAGAGATGATGCTACATTTAAGTCGCCTGAGCTCTTGGCACGACGTCGTCACAAAGAAAAGTAGTAAAAGTCTGCCGCTACGGTCTATGGCGAGGAGGAGGAAGTCAGGAAGTATGCTTCTAAGTGAAGACATACCAAACCGGCACCCCACACTGAGATTATAAAGCTCCTTGAGGAGAGTCCAGATTATCTGTGGACTTCCACACACAGTGGTGAATAAAAGTTTGTCGAAAAGCCTTTAGATACCTCACATTTTTCTGCTCCTGTTCTTAGGAGTATTGTTGCTTTGGTACCACAGGTGTTAGGATTGTCATGTCTGACGTCTGAGTCGCATATTTTATATTAATGCACCATAAAGTGGTTGTGCAACTCTGCAACACCACTGCTCTACAGCAATGTCGTTGTCATTGCTGGCAACTGCAGGCAAACCGTTAGGTTCTTCTGCAGTTGCTTTTGGCCCCTGAAAGAAGCTGCAAGCTAATGCTATACATACAATGAACAGAAGTTAAATTACTAAGATTTGTAGTCAAATCTCTTGTATTTCTGACCACACACCCCTCCTCTAAAAATGCTCATAACTGCCTGATTTTATAATTCAAACACCAAATATGCCTTAATATGCAGAGCAAAAACCGCCTTAGTGCTACCGCAAAAGCTAACATCTTCGGTCTCCTTTATCTCTGCTCTTTGGGTTTCGGCTAATCAGCACCAAAGAAAATGAACGGCGCTTCTGGATTGGCTGCTCTGCAGCCAGTCACTGACAGTAAAACTGATTGTTTTGGGTTTCCTGTGTATTTATGGCACAATGCATGATTACAGCAACACTTATAACTGTTTATTTCTTGTTTCAGAGCCACAAGCACATCCCATTAATGATCTCTGAGGATTGGAAACACACTTCCAGTTCTGATCAGTTTGAAAACTGTTGCATGTTTGAATGAAGTTTTAACTAGTTTGATGAGTTTGCATCATTTTCTTCTATTATTTATACTTCAAAAGTAAGAGTTTCCCTGCAGGGATAAAGTATTCAAACAAAGCTTTGCCTGTTCCGTCTTCCTCAGACCCTCATAAGAGCCTGCAGTAATTTTTTAGTACTGTTTACACTCCAATCTGTCACCCTGTAACATTTATTCGCCTAAGTGTCAGCGACCAACGGCCGGGCTGGTTTTTCATCTTTTTGCCGACGTCAACGACAAATCCTCTGTGGAGGATCACCTACAGCAGGGAACACTGAAGAAATCTGACAGCGTGCTGCAACACTGCAATTCCACCAGACATGACAGCCAAATTTGATCTGCGTTCATTTTCTCCCTTATATCACACGTGTGATTATTTGCAACAGCAAATAGCTCCCAGTATAATTAATGGAATGCCATTTAAAGATTCTTTGAGGGAAAAGGGGCTGACATTCCTCCTTAATTCGTAGCTCTCTTTCTGCAAATAAATATTCAGCGACTGGACGACGGGTGTTTTCTGTGAAGGCTTCATGTCATGACGGGGAACAGATGTTACACTTTGCAATAATTTCTTATTCTGCTCTGCAGATTAAAAGAATGAAGCCTTCATTCTCCTGCAGCTTCGACAATGCAGGTCTTAGGAAAACAGTGATTTCTTTAGAATTTTTTTCCTTTTCCTTGGGAAACAGAACCTTCTGAAAAATATTATTTTGGGCTGGTGGACGTCGAGGGAAATTCCACACAGCATGACAATTTACTTTATTTCGAGCTCTTTATGAAGTCCTCTGTCACCTCTGATTACAATGAGCTGAACATATGAGTTACACATGCGCTGCACAGGATATTCTACCTGAGCTTTCCTCAAGCTCTGCGGCCACCTTGGTTTTTGGGGTTGCAGAGGTGGCACGTCCTGTGCTGCTGGCTTTAGCCACTGGTTTTCAGAAAGGACCAAAGAAATGATCGCCTTTCTTGTGACAAAAAGCAGAACACTGCAAAAATGCAAAGTTCTACAAAGAAGTTCTGTATAGTTTCTCCTGCAGATATCTTAGAACATTTAAATAAGACAAAACCGACATACAACTAACTTTTCTGCAAGTTATAGAGGCTTATTCTACGTCAACAATTCCATATTATTGACAAAAATGTACTAGTTACAAGTGCAAATAATGTCAGTGGAACTAGTTTGTTTTCTATTTAGAATTAAGAAATTATTTACTTAAAACAAGTTCATATATCCTGCTGAAACCTGCTTGTGAGAGTCAGAGGTTGGCAGAGTTCCCAAAAATTTTACTCAAATAAAAGCAGCACTACTTCAGAATATTTTTACCCAAGTAAAAGTAAAAAGTAACCACTCAATTAAGTGCAAAAAGTATTTTAAAAAAAAGTCTAGTCAAGTTCTGAGTAACAGGTCAAATTGTCAATCAGTTAATATTTAAAAAATAACATCATCAGATGAAAAAATCTATATAATTAAGTGGAAATTTTGGTATTTTAAAGATCAAAATGGACGAGGAACAAAACAATAACAAAATCAGCCAAAAGAAAAATGTTCTAAATCAGTTTCTTTCAATAAAAAACTTATGAAACTTAAACAGGTGTCTGGTGAATTTTTGGTTAAAACATGTTTTTCCTTCAGTGGGTCGAGAATCCAGAAATTTTACTCAAGTAAGAGTAGAGATATTTCATAATAAAATTACTCAACTTTAAGTTAAAGCATAGTGGAAGTAAATTTTTCCAAAAAAGTTATTCAACTAAACGTAACCAGTTACTACCCAACTCTGAAGACACGTTAGACACTAGACCAACAATACTTGGTAAGATGTTGTGTTTTTCCGCCTAACTTTTACGATGCTGTTGAAGACAGAAACAGAAAAATGTCCACTCAACTAGGAGTAACTTTAAAGCACACAAAAAGAAAATTAGGCTAAATGCGAGTCCTAAAATTAGAGAAGGGGTTCTTGTGTGAGAACGACTGTCTGTTGAGCACATGTCAGCATTGTGGGTTCTTCCTCATCAGTTTATTAGCTTACATTGTAACCCAAAGCAGCTCATATGAAATCATTTAAGCATATTTTTCAAGCCATTTCAGCTGCTGATTAGAGAAGAATTTCACCCGAGGAACAACATTGTTACAGGTCCGTTTCTGAGCTCCTGTTATACACAGCGCAGCTGCTCCGCAGGCTCACTTCAGCCTCGTTGCCCAAAACCACAAGCATAGATTCCAAAAAAAATTAAAACAATTAGTCATTAAAAGACCGTGGGCAGCAGATCCTGCTCCTGGAGGCTGTCACAACCATCCTAAATCTACAGCATGGACAAGAGCAAGTATGAAGCCGACAGCTCTGCCCATTAGCCTCAAAGAAAGGCTAAAGATGTTAGAGGTTGAAGTTAAAACAATGTCGGAATGTCAAAGCCTCAGAGGTTTGCTTTAAATAAAAGAGCTGAGTTAGTAAAGAACATTAATGTGCCTTGCAGAAACTCCTTACAGAATGTTGATATGCTGTGTGAGCACAAAGCAACCACAAAATCTAATCGATTATGGTTTCCACTCATGCTAAGTCCCTTCTGTTTTAATATGAACACTCCTTTCCATCTGACTGAGCTGCACTCAAAAGAGCGAGCAAAAAGTGAATCTACAAAGCGTTCACTCAGGGAACTGAATCCAAATGAACCCAACACTTCCCTGACTTTTATTTGTGAGAAACTTTAAAACAATATTCTTTTCCTTCCGCTTCACAATCACACACGTTTGGTGTTGAACTGTAATCGGAGTTGGCATAAAATTTCTAATGAGATACACTGAAGTTTGTGGTTGCAACTTCAAAGATTGTGGAAAAGTTTGAGGGCCTAGATACTTTTGCAAGGCATTGGATCCCTTTTTTCAGGCTCTAGACCTGTACATGTCTTGAATGGAGGAAAAGTCCAGGACACAATTTCTCTCTGCGGAGATTATTTTTTGTTGCATCACCTCACTATAATTATTTAGCCTGCAGTGTTCTGATTTGTACTTTGGCATTTTGCTAAATAAATTGCTAAGATGTTCCTTTGTTGATGTAAAATCATCAAGAGGAGTTAGAAGCTGAGCTTTATTTCATTCCACATTGGCTAAATCGACTAAAGTTCAAAGTTTTTTCATATAAAAGGCAGTAGCTGCAGGTCAAATCCACATTAATGACAGCTGGAGATGTTCAGCAATGCACGATCGAATGGGATATGTACAACAGACCACACTAAGTAAAACCTTTCAGCCAGATTGTTTGAAAGCTCCAGAAACAACAAGCAAGCAGTGATTCAGTATTACTTAGTCAAAAACTGTTGTTATTTTTTTGGCGTCCTACAAGCAATGACAGATGGTTCCTTAAACAAGTCATTAAGATGAAATGCGTCTAAAATGTGGAAACATCCAATTTGTTATTTATTATCTGTTTGCACCCACTTATTGCTGGGCTGTATTTATACGCGTGTGCTGCATGGAAGGATGTGGTCGTGAGCTGAAGCCTGGCAGGATGTGTATTTCTGAGCAACGCTTGCAGGGGAGAGGGATCCAAATTTACACACCCGTCCAAAATCACAGAGTGCAAGGGAGGTGATTGGCTTGACAGCACGTATGATAGATCCTGCACAACCTGGTTGCCTTTGGGCCTCGCCGGTGCAGCGGCCGTTCAATGTGGCCGGGGTTTTGGCTTGCAAAAAAAAAAGCCAGCTCGGGATCAGCTTCGTGAGGTTTCTCATGTCAGTCACATCCACAATCTTATTTTTGCTTGGCATCAGGAGGTTTGTTCTGCAGAGAAATGCATTCACCTTGTGCGCTTGTGGCACCGGTTTTCCTTGGCACCGCAAGTGATAGCTTCGCTTTTAATATAGAGAGCCGCGAGGCGGAGAATTCTTGAGGCGGACTGTAAAAACGTAACTGCACAATGCACAATGAGCGTGACTGTGGCCGGGAACGGCGGGGAGTTTTGCAGGGAGCCTCATGAAAGCGGCGCAGGAGCAACGTGAGCACGCCAGGTCGCTGCTTATGCTGACACGGACATCTGGACCCGAGCCAGAGTGCAGAGGAAGCAGAGGAAACACAGGCCTCTCTTCTGCTCTACACCGACTCTCCGGTCCTCTTGTTCCTGGTTGAGACAAAGCTGAATACTTCACATTCAAAGTCTCTACAAAAAGCCAACTAAGCTTAGCTCCTCTGAGAAAACAGGATCAACCCTGGATGGTGGCTAGCTAAACATCACCTCTATACCTGCAGGTGCTTTGGTTCAATTTGTTGATCTGTGTTTCTACAATGCAAAAGACATTTTTGACTGAATCTAAGAGGAGCAACTGCTGCTGCCCATCTATCTGAATCCATAATTTTACAGATAGAAATATTATCCAGTCCAGCAAATTCAGCTTTAGCTATACAGCAAATCTGCCAACAAGTAATGACAGAACAATACATAAAAACCTATAAAAAGCACAAAAGGACTAAGGTAAATGGCATGTACCTGTATAACTCTATGATCCCTAAGAGTCAGTCAGTCTAAAATACATACAGACATGGAAACATATGCAACCAGCAATGTGATAAACATAAAATAAACATCTCATGTAACTTAATATGGACAATACAAACACTTTGGTGAAAACCAGATGCACTTTCAACATTATGGCAAACATGATTATTTCCAGCACCTGTTCATGGGAAGGTTTTCTGTTTTTAAAAGGTAAAAGAAGAAAAGTGACAGAATAAACAAATAAATGAGTGTAGACAAAGTTGTTAGATCAGAATCAAAATAGCGTTACATTTTGCTTCAGGCCTCGATTGAACATCCATTTCAACAACATCCTCTCCGACCATGTTTTGTTTTAGACTCACCAAGCTGATCAGATGGAAATTTGGAAATGTGCTCATATTTACATGTTAGAGGTAAAACTGAGCAAGTAATACAAAATACTGAGCATTCTGTAGTCTGTAGCGATGCAACATAGGAACCCTCAACATTCACATTTACTCATTTTTTAAAACAGCCAAAGAAACACCCCAACCTGGCAGCAAAACCTTTGATTGAAAAGCGTCAGTTTTTCAAATTTAGAGTGTTTAGAGTGTAGACTTTGCACAATAAGTCTGACAAATGTGACAGACAGGGAAGACGGCCACTGAGAGTTACTGCTGCAAAAGCTGCTAAAGCTGCTAGCTTCTTGTTTTTCCAGATAAAATAAGTTCTGTGTTCTGAAGTTCTGGAACCAGATACTTCACCCACCTGAGATTGCAGCCAAACCTGAATCTAGCAGAAGCCAGCACTTCTTAAACAATCCCCTCATTCTGACAACTCCCTACCCAAACAACCACACAACTGACTAAGCATCCCATTCATCCAAGTTTCCGTTTTCAATCTTGTATTAGATTTCACTTATGTTTGATGAGAGCACCGGCTCTTTTGTTTGTTCTTTTTGTGGTGTGCTCGCGCCCCTCCACCCCCCTTTCCTCCCTTCTTCGCCTCCCTTTCACAGCAGAGCTGTCAGGAGGAGCATGTTGTCGTTAAAAATGAGACAGGGCAACAACGGGGCAACATCTGATTAGCATTCAGCGCACCATCTCCACTCCCTGAGGTATTTTATTACCACAGGTGCAGGGGCATTCACTGATCAGATGCACGCTATAGGCGAGGTTAGCCCTTAATTGAAAACAGCTCTATTTATACACCTGCAGGCACTAAAGGTCTCCGAGAAAGCACAGGCAGGCTGAAAAGAAGAGAAAGGAAGGGGGGAAACACAGAACAGTGACAGAGCTGTGAAAAAAAGATGGGCCTTGGGAGGAATAGTTTAAGGCCCACAGGGAAGGGAATGGCATTCTCAAAACAGTTTGCTGCCTAGTGCAAAGAAGACGATATGCATGCAGGTGCAAAAGTCTGCAGAGAGGAATATTGCTTCATAGCAAAGACTGCAACAGGCAGCAACACAGATCTGAATGCAACTTTTTCCTAGAGTGTGATAGGGATATACTGAATATGAAACAGCATCTCTGTAGAGTTTGTAGGCTCTGATCTGGCAATGTCCTGATTACCTTCAGTCACACTGCAGAGGCTATGCTGCAATATTTTCAAACTGCAACTATAACAAGAAGTGTTGAGGTTCAAAGGGAGGAGAAATCTGCACTGAGACGCCTCAAAACATGGCACCGTTAGGTTAACAAATTCTCTGTCAAAGTCTTTTGCAAGATCCAATATCCAAAGATGGGAAAGTAATGAAAGACGATCAGTTTATAAGCCTTTTCCATGTGGATCTGCAGCAAAACTCAGATTTTTCATTTTGTTTGCACCTCCTGTTCACACGCAAGGGTGAGAAAACCTTTTGACAAAGGTTGCAACAATGTTGAGACTTTAAAACACTGTTTGTCGTGTAGATGCAAAATGTCTACAAATGACAGATTTTCAAGAATTAATACGAGTTTTGATAAATACTTTCAAAACTTTTCCCGCCTTTCATGTGAAATTTCCTGCATAAATCAACTGAAAAATAAAACAAATCTGTAGCAAGAGAAAATACGAATCATTTGTTTGAGAATATTTAATATTCTTTCATGCATTTTGCAGTATTTTCCAGACTTAAGAGATTTATCTCTGAACTCTGGCTGGGCCATTCCCAAAATTAATTTCTTTTTTGGATCCATGTTTGGACTCACAGTGAGAAAAATCCCTCTTCATCTTCACCTTTCTAAAAAAGTTGCTCAGTTTAAACGGTTTTCTGATTATCAAAGCACAGCTGCAAAATACCAACAAAAATCTCACTTAAAACATACAAGTGATGTAGTTTTTTCCAACAGGGCTGTCAGGTTTGGTTCGGACTTGGACCGTCTGTTCTAAAATAAAAACTTCTGAGCTGAAATGACTCATTAAAATTCACAATTTAAAGTCTGAAGCTTCGGTGGGCCTTCATGTTACACTGGAATATTAGCAACGTCATTTAAAACTGCTTTAACTTGAAATTTTGAAAAAACTAGTGGTTCTAAAGTTCCTAAACATACCTTAACGTGGTCTCTTGTATATTTCACATTTAATTGTACATTGTGTGAACAATAATCTTGGAAAATTGGGCTTTAAGTGTGTAGAAAAAAAATCTATGCTTATTGTTTCCATGTTGGATATTTTTACAAGGGCAACATCTGTTCAGAAAATTAAATAGCAGGGAAGCAGAAAATGTTGCATGACTGGTTTAGGATCTTTTTTTGTTTGAGTTAAAATGCTTTTTTAAATCTGACACTTTCAGTTTGATGTTCAGAAGGAAAATTTCTCAATTTTTTGAAGGAAACAGGTTCTGAAAAAGCAACACTTTTACTTGTGAGCCCCAAATGGATTACTGATTACTGGCAAAGTTCTGTACGCATAACAAATATCTCAATGAATAAAAACATTAATTCTTTCTGGAAAAATGAGTCTTATAAATGATTCGCCAGTTTGAAACATCAGAGAACAAAAAGCCAACTTCCTTTCTTATCCTGTCCTGCGGTAAATGTCTAAAATGTCTCCAAAGATTTTTAGTGTAATATTCCTTTAAAACCTGTGACTGTTGACAGGAAATGTGTTTTACTGCATTCCAAGCTGCGTTAGGACCTCACAAACACGATCTGGGCCTTTCAAAGGAGCCGCATGGATGTAGATCTTGGAGAGCGAGCAAACTGCTGTGTGTATACAACATCCCAATGTTCCCGCACAACATTTCCCCGGATCCTGTTGGGACAAGATGAAAGGCTCTGAGCCCTAATATCACTGTAACTGCAGGTGTGGAGGCTCCCATTTCACCAGTGTCACTGATGTTCGCAGACGTTTCTGGGAGAAGGGCGGGGGACAGCGCTGAGACATCTGCACGTTTGGATAAGCATCTAAGGGTTCAATCAGATTCAGAACCTCGCAGGTAAATGTTTGGATACTCTGAAGCCTGGTCTGTGTGTGTGGGGAGTGTGGTGAGCACTGTTAATTGTCTGTTCTGGCTTGTCATCAAAGGAGACATCACAACCACAAGTTTGTGTGGAAACTGAGAACAATATCTGTGTGATCACTTTCCTCTGAAGGGCAGTTTGCTGGAAACTCCTTAGTAGGAATGTGTTTTGGCCTGTTCATGCTAATAGCCTTTAGATGAATTTAGACACTGTGCTCCAATGAAAACCTGTCTACATGTGTAGGGGAGTTGATAAAATGCCCCCATTTATCCTCTCTCCTATATAAAAAAGTTAAGATTATAAAAAAAGAAAATTTACTTTGATTAGTTGTCAAAACTGGATTATAAAGACAGAAATCTTAGGATAAAATGGAGGAAGAAAAATCTGTCAAGACATTTCGCTATTAAATTTCACAGCTTTTATGTCATTTTCAAACACATTTGCTCCAGAAAGTAGACAGAATATGTACCATCTTTGCTGCTTCTGATCATGTGAAATAATGTAGAACTTTATCATAGATCTAATGAGAAACTGGAAATCTGCGCAAACACTAAGAGATACAAAGGAGGAACAGAAAAGTGACCTGGAAGCCTGAGATACTGGTTATGTCCACAGTTTAGGTTGCAACTTGTCTTTGCTTCAACACGTCTGAGTCAAATAATTGTGAACTCTGTAGGGCTTGACTGAAGAGGAAATTCAGTCATTTGATTCAGGTTCGTTGGACCAGAGTCACATCTCAAAGTTGTAGGACGCTAAGGCCTGGGTTTGAAGACTCTCGTCCATCTGTCCATCCATCTGGACTGTGAACAGAATGGCATTGTCAAAATGCAAAGCCCCGATGTTTCCACACCAGACATCCTGTACTCCACCTCTACATCTTGTGATTTCATCCTTGAACACCACAAAATGGAAAATAATTTAACATACACTGAACAAAACTCGGGCAAAGATCCAAGAAACCAGTTATATCATTGACTTTCAAGGCATCCCTGCATCTTCACTCACAATCTCTAGAGGCAAATTTGGAAACCTTCCCTCTGAAAAACCACAAAAAAACTGGAATGATTATCGCATCGGTACGTGACCAAGAGTTAAGATTTGGTCTTAACTTCGAACAGTGCTGTTTGCAGGTTTATCTATCTGGCATTTCAGTAAAATGTTATCATTTCCCAACATATATGTCAGAAAAACCTACTTTTCTGAGTGTTTCTGTATTTCCCAACAAATTCAAATTTTACTAAAACAACCTAAATATTTTACTGAGCAACTGTCTAACATGCAAAAAAATTCTTTGACGTAGAAGAAGAATTTGTGATATTGGTGAAATTGACAGGTGTTTTGTGTGCATCCTGTTAGTCACTCAGATAGCACGCCTTGCTGAGAAGCCAACTCACATTGGGCGGCTCCTGCTGTAGAAAACGCTGTTCGCATGTTCAGCCTTTGCAGCCTCTGCAGCTGCTTTCCTCTCGTCGAATTCCTCCCTGCTCAGGATCATGCCCTTGTGGCTGTGCTCCACCAGCTTGCGGGCCAACTCCCTGCTCTGCAAGAAACAAGGGAAGGTGAGGAGTCAGGCAGCGAGAGACGGGAAGGCCTGCAGTTTGGGCTAGACATCGTCAGGAATTGCCAATCGTGAATTTTTGGCACAGTTTTAGCCGATGTTTGGAATTTGTTTGTCATGCTGGTGTGTGTGGATTTAAACTATTTCACCACCACACCCAAATTATAAAGAACAAAACCTGCTATGCATCACCACAAGGTTTAATTTGTTTTTGTGTGTGTGTATGTGATTTGATGCCTTTTCTCAGACTCATTCATGCTCTAAAGGTGCACGTGTTTCCGTGTGTGCGTGTGCAAGTGAGCGTGTTTCTGCGTGGATTTTTCTAATCACCGTTTGCAGACCCATCGTCATTGAAGCCAAGCCATAAAGTCATCATCTAAAAAGCTAATCTTGCCGTCAAATCCAGTGGCTTGTTAGATCAAAGCATCTGCCACATGTCCATTTACCCAAAACCCCAGCTGGGATCCGAGAGGAAAAGTTCTATTTTCCTCTAACTTTGATGTGGCGCACCAGAAATGAGTTTCAGACATGTGCCGCTCCTAAAATTGGCTTAAAAATCTGTGTCGTTATTCTGGGGCTCATTGAATCAGTCTATTTAAAAGTACCTGGACTAATACTCTGTGACTCCAGAACATGCCTTTTTAGCTTCTTTCTTTCTCTGTGCATAAAGCATTCACTCTGACAACACCTAGAGACTGCAGTATGTGAGCAAATAAGGTTTATAATAAGCTGATTTATCAGAGGTCTGCCTTTCTGCAGAGGTTAGGAGACCTGTGACCTGGAGTCACAACACACTGGACTGAGTTGGACTGAGTGCAGCAGATTAGCAGGTCAGATATGAGTTGGTCTCTTCTCTTTGTGGACACAGGTGGCCAAACAAACTGACTGCTGGAGAAACTCCACATACCATTAGCAGGTGCGCCATCTGCTGGACACAAGCAAAATTGTTCATTTGAATCCTTATGAGAGGTTTTCAACATACTGCTAGATCATACTGTTCTCCTGTAATAATAATACCGTTTAATCAGTCATTTTCATACAATGGACAGTTGAAATGGAAGAGCAGAAATTAGCACAAATATAACCTGTTGGTGAGTTCATATAGTTGGTTAGATCCAACTGACGCTCAAAATGACCACCTGCTTGTTCACGTTAAAGGTTTCCTCGATTCAAAATGACAGGTGGAACCTGTGTGCGGCTGCCATCTAGTGTGCGTTAGCAGTTACTACAACAGCAAAACGTCTAAACGTAAAAGTTATTTTTTAAACTGACATAAACATAATAAATGAAGCAGCGTTTTTGCTTCATTTAAAAGTCACACTTTTATTTCATTCCTCGCCAACAAACGATGCGAGCTTTCTGAACAGCAAGGCGAACGAATAACTCGGAGGGAAACATTAATAGCCTCATAGAGTCATTTTTCCTGTCCTCCAAACATTTGCTGTGAACTTTGCTCTTAAATGTGAAAAACGTGGCGAAATGAAAAGAAGGTTCCGGTGAATCTGAGAAGTAAGAAAGAAGTCCTTCAAAGCGCACAGTTACAAATGGCGAGTTTTAATTTGATATTCGGAGCCCAGGTTACTTACTTTTAAATAAAACAAATCCGTTGGAGTGACTTTTGAGTCCAGATAATCTTCATAGTCTTTGAAGTCAGTGAGGAAATCGTAAAAGCGCTCGGCTGTGTTGAGCTCCATCTTTTGTTTGAAAGTGCTGCCATAGCAACCGCTTGAAGAAGCGGAAGTGACCTCAATTATCTTGTACCTACAGAGTAAATTCAACATTATGACTGTTCCCCCTGGCAATTATATTTGTCTTGTTTTTATTCTGTATTGTTTTGTGTGTCTGATATGTACACAGCACAGTTGTACTTTGTTGTTTATAAGAAATAAAGTTTATTAAAAAAAAAAAAAAAATTCTACATTATGACTACTAACTATCTTTTTATTATAACCAAAAAAACAGATAAACTAAGAAATAAAAAATTGTATTTGCAACAGTGATCCATTACTCCAGTTCTGTTGGATCTTTGCTTGGTTTTTCTTTCAGTTTCATGAAGACATGGCATTCAGATCCTGTTCATCTCCTCTAGAGTTGTTTCTAAGTTTCACACTTCTTTTTTTCTCTGCACGTTCTCATTTGCTTTCATCATTTGTTAACACACACTAAGCAATAAACTGCCACGAAAAGGATAAGGACTCAGCAGAAAGAAGATAAAAAGGGACCAAAGTGACTTTTAAGGACCATCAGAAACCCCACACTAATCAAACCAATTAAAAAGATTTTTTTTTCTTTAAAAATAGGCTAAAAGAAGCAGCTGTGGTCTAAACCTTTGTTCAGAACTGTAATCATGTTCCTTTATCCAGATTTAGATTTCTCTGTGAGACAGGATTAAACAAGGCTGACATAATGCAGCTTGTTTCAGACTGTAGGCGGCAGCTGCTGCAGCGCCCCCTGGTGAACTGTGGGAAAAAATCTGCCTTTTCAGTGAAAAATGTGGAACATAGCAATCTGTTAGAAACATGAAGATGTATCAGTGAGAGGTTAGTCATCTGCAGAGATAATCAACCTTCTGCACCTCTTTAACAGTGGATTAAACGTAGACTGTTAAATCTGAACTGATTCCCCCCGGCTCACCTGAACCTAATTTGTAAATCAGCACACCTGTCCTGTGGGTGTCATTTACTCCCACAATGTGTATTTAAGCCTCAGTTTTCAGGTTTCTTCTCGTTTGGTTCCTGTTGTTTCCAGGGTACTTGCTTGAATTGTGTTTCTGTTTTGCAGTCTGTTATAGCATTGCTTTAGTTCTCATGGGCTTCATGAAGTTTTATTAGTCATTAATCTCGGGTTTATTCACTGATGATTACCACTTTCCCTTCGCTTCCACACATTCCTGAGTGTCTGTGAAATGCACCCTTAAGGCTGTAACCAAGCCTGTTTTTAAGCAATGTCTCTATATTACACAAATTATATCAAATAATAAAGTAAACATTGCTATGACTCCTGTATGTGGACAGATTTTAAGGAGGCTTTATTTGGTCAGAAACCTGATGTTGTTGCGCTAACTTTGCACAGAAGCATCTTAACGTCTTACTCTGCAGACTAGTTGCTAAAGGAAGCCCACGTTGCACCTTGTTCATCAAGAAAAAGAGTCTGAATAGGAGCTGGATCTGGTTCATCTTGGCTCTGCAGATGAGCAGCATGATTTACGTTTCAGAGACTTGCTGCTCACTGTTTACTTCTGCTGATCAATTAATACATTATTGACTCATGGACTGGATCAATGGGTGTAAGCTGCTTATAATGGAGTACACTGGTTCAGATGATGGTTTACAAACTATTTTCTGCCATTTGGTAAATCTGGTTGAACAAAAATCACATGTGGGGTTCCTCAGGGCTGCATTTTTGGGCCACTTTTATTCAACTTCTAAAAGTTCTTCCAATTACATGTCTTATATTTCCTACATACATGCTAATAAAACACAGCTCTATATTTTTGTCACCACATAAACAGAATCCCTTACATTTTCTGAGTTAGTTTGTTAAAGAGAAGGTGAAAAATCTTCCTTCATCTTAATGAATATAAAACAGAATTTTATTTTTGCTTCAGAAGTTACAGCTACACCCAACAAGGATAAAACTACTGAGCAGGTCAGGAACCTCGGTGGAGTTCTGGACTTAAACTTGCATTTTCAATGGTATAACTTTGTCCAAACAGGAGAAAGAAAAAGTCATTGAGGATTTTTCTTGACCACTGAAAAATGAGCAGACTGACTGATAAAGAAAAGTTGTTAAAATCTTGTTAAGTCTATAAGTTAATAAATGCTTGCTGGGATAAATTCATCTCCTGATCATTCTACATTCCAAGAACAGAAATAGAAGTAGGCAGCATCTGGTTTATATGCACATTAGCTCCAGAACCAAATCCCTGAAATTTCCTCAGTCATTACAACATGCAATGCAAAAGAGCAAAGAAGACATTGAGCTCAGAATGAGAACGGCACAGGTTACACATTTATTTTTCATTGCTTTGTTCAATAATTAAGTGGGGTTTTATTTCTGGGTAAGAACACATTGGCTGACCTCAGAAATGAGACAATGCTTGCGTGACAATCTTTAAAGTTGAACCTAAAGAAGCAGCAGGTTCAATTATGTGATTTTCACATATTTGGCTACTGAATGAGATTATAGATGGAGTGTCGATGGGAGGAATGGAGGTAAAAAAGCAACTGAAGTCCAAAGAAAAACTTCAAAACTCCATCATAACTTTAAAATATTAAACAGTTGTCAGGCTGCCTCAGAGGAAAATATGGTAAATGAAGAATTTTGCTAGTGATCATGTGATTTTGCAATAATAGCTCTCTTTTTATTTCCTTTTTGACTGAAAAGGAAATAAGTTCAACTCCAGTGAAAAACAAACAAAACATTATCTGAACTTCTAAACATCCATGAGAGTGTTGGATGTTTAAAACTTTAAAATTCAACGTGAGGTTTGGCTGTTCATGCATCACCTTCATCGGAAGAGAATCAATGTTTTCTTTCTCTGATTGAACAACTTCAAATGTTAATGAGGTCAAATGCTCCAAGGAAGGAGAAATCCCACCGATCTGCACATCTGCCAACAAAGGGAGGATGCTGGTGAGTGAGACAGAGTCAGGAATGTTTTACACTAAAGCAAAAAAAAAAAAAATTCATTGTCCCAAAGGTTTTGGATAAGATCCACTCTCTCAAACCTATCAGCACACATATCTTTTTGTCACTAAAGCACCAGAGACCCTCTCTAAATACCACCTTGGGATTACAGCGGGATATAATATCCTCTAATGTTTCAGTAAAAAGCCTGGAAAGCAATTAGGCATTCATAGAAACGAGTTAGTAGCACACACACACAGTGAAGCAGAATCGTTTTCCCAGATGCCCTGTGCAGCATCTGACAGGATCGTCCACAAAAACGTTTAATATTTGTATTGCGTTAAAAAGTTTCCATTATTCAGATGTTTTCTTTAAAAAAATCTGCAAAAAAGATGCACGCTTGAGAAAAACAAACACACAGCTGAATATTTTTAAGCCATTTTCATCAGGAAAAGAGACAAAAAAAAACTTTAAGGATTTTCCCATTTAAGTGTGGATACAAAAGGAATATTTTGCAGGATATACATATTTTATTTGATACATAAATCCCAGGTACATTTGTTAACTTTCACAGGATGTGTACCTCTGCAGTGGGACTTTTCTTTAAATTCATTCCATGTTTCAGAGTATTTATGTCACACGGTGGCATTAGGTTGGTTTCTGTCTTGGAATAAAACACTTTAAACTGAAGGGACCAAAGAAAATCTTTCAGACACGAACAGATTTTGAAAATCCCACTTTCTGACAGTTTCATGTAGGGTGTAATTTTGTGTTGCTTTTTGATATCTAATGAATGTTTTGAAGCTAAAAAAATATCCAAATTACCCTGGCAGGACAGGTTATTAATGTAAACATGATGTGTTTTATAAGCCCTTGTACTGAACATTTTCACAGTCAGTTAATATTTGTTTCCTTCCATCATGTCAGTCCGCGGCTGTTTGCCATCTGATACTTCAGCTCCAAATCCTCCTCAGCATCTTTATCCCTCTGCTGATGACAGAGAGGGAATGTCCTGAGGTCAGGACTCTGGGTTGGACAGCCGGTCTCCAAAATGAATTGAGTTTTTGTGACCTTTCACATTAAGAGGGCAATCTGAGTGTTTTCAGCCTGATTATAACAAATTCAGTGTTAGGAGAGGGACAGTTGGTCAGTGTCTCAGGTGGGAGTTACCTTTGATAGAGCTAAAGAAAATACTTTCTGGTTTGGATGATTTGAGTTTTCTGTTAAAGCTGAAACCTACAACCACAGACATGCAATAACTTAAAGCTTTGTTCAACCGTATTTCCTATGTTTGGGTGTCTGGAGCTTTTCTATACAAATACAACTTTCTGCGAAGACAAGAATAGACAAATACACACAAGTTGAAGATCTGCAGAAAGCTTCCGACTGTCCCTAAAGGAATTTTGTGGGCGATTGCTGCAGGTGATATGGCATTAGGACCATTGCACAAAATAATCTCGCTATCACCTCGAGCCAACATAGATGGATCAAATCCAGACTGCCAACATTTGTTGGTGTTGCTAAAGATAATGTTTTGCAGCAGCAGCATAATTTCACAAGAAAAAGTTTCAGCTTTACTATTCCTCTTTGCAGAATCTCTTGATCATCCAAAATCTTTTGCTGGATTTGGATGTTTGGACTAAAATGGCCGTAGAGAAGGTTTAGTTTTTCTGAACCCTTTCTGAGTTGATTTACTCATAATTTGGATCATTGATGACAGAAACCAAAAGATTTTTATGTAAAATGTTCCTGAGCCTTTGGACAGGAAACAGACCCACAGCATCACAGATCCTCCACCATGCTTAGCAGTGGGCATGAGGTTTGTTTCCACATATTTATCTATTTCTTACCAGATCCAGCTGGAGGGTTTGTTAAAAAGCTTAATTTTACTCTGACCAAGTAAAATTAGTCAGAGTGGATCCAGTTAAAGACTTAATATATTTTTGTGATGGTAGGACAGAAGTCTTTGTCTAACATAACTTCCAAATGACCCACTGAGAAGAAGGTAGCATCCAGTGGTTGCTATGGAGATGTAGTAACTCCAGGATGCATGTTTTGCATCTTTTCCTCTTTCGAATAATTAAAGTGTCGAAAAGAAACAGGTCAAAGCTGAGCTGGATGGAAAAGAGGAAGTGATGGATTAATAATTAACAGTTGCAAGTTAATCTCATCAATTTTAAAAAACAAAAAAAATTTTGCATTTATTTTAAAGAGAAAGCTTAAGGTTCCTTTAATTGTGCCATTAGTTACTTTTTCAAAGAACATTTCTGAAATCATTTCTTAAAATGTACCAGTGATACAAAATTACATCAGAACATCAAATACTTAAGTTTCCAAACTACCAGATTAATTTACCTCTTCAACACAAAGATATTGCATCTTTGTGTTTATGGTCATGTGTGTGAAGTAAAGAGTGAACCCTAATGTATTTGTCATTACATATTTATTAAAATATATAATAACTCTTTCAATTATTTCTCTTATCCAGATGACATGGAGGACATCTGAACATGCGTTGGACTGACAGTCGGTCCAGGACCGATCGGGGGAAATGGTTACTTCCTGGTTGGAAAGTTCTGCATCTGATTGGATCCACACCAACTTCTCCAGGACTAATCAAAACCTCATTCTGTGAACCAACTTTATTTGATGTAATGCAGCCGTGCTTTTTATGACTTTTTTAATATGTAAGAATTATAAAACAAAATATTTATCAGAGACATAAAAAACAGCTTTGTGTAACAGTCGATATAAAAACAAAAACTTGTTACCTGATGCGTTCAGGTAGGATTTCTGCTTTGAAAGCATCACAACCAGAACATTAGTGATGATGTACAACAGGACAGAGCAACACAGAGATAAGTGCAAAGAAAACTTCCACCCGTCACCACAGAGCCAAGCGTCAGGTTGAGTGAATGTTCCTGGCAGCCCTTTGGGTTCGTTTTCCATGCTACACACAATCCTGGAATGATTTGAGCATCATGATGTCTAGTTTGCTTAAAGTTTATTATTCTGGTCCCTCCTTTGCAAACTTATCCGAACCTGAACTTGGGCCAGTATTTGACCTGCCTGCGTCTCTGGACTGGTCCAGCGGGAGCTTTCGGGATCACGGGTTGGGGTTTGGGTGGTGGCAGCGCTTTCCTCCGCTCTGTGATGGTGAAGCCTCTCTGGGTAAAGTCATGCAGGCTGGCCCTGGGTAGGAAGTGGGTGGAGACGTGCTGGGATTTGACCCGCGGACTGGAGCCCATTTTAGCTTTCCCCCGCTTATTGAGGGCAACATACCACTCCCGACCGGTCCTTTGGTTCCTGTGGATTACAGAGGCGTAGGTGTTGTAGCTGTTCTCCTGGAAACGTTCCCTGAACTTGCAGTCATCTGAGAACCATTCCTGTGAAAGAGAAAAAATAAAAGATATTAGCAGCTTTAAGTTCAAACATGAGGGCTTTTAAAATAAATGCTTGCTTGCCGAACTCTCTGACTCCTTCTTTGAGACTTAATTTATTTAATTATTTTAATTTTTACTCATTTAAAACTCTTCTTAAAATGGAAAATGTTAAATACGACACAAAGTACTTTTTTTTCTTTTTATTGTAAATAGAAAAGTTGGCTGTACCTAGTAAACATTGGTTATGTCCAGCAATGTTTAATAGGTAAATCTGTTTTATTTAACTTTAGCTAAATATACCAAACATTAAAAAAAATTTCTTACACTTGTTGCTGAGAGCAGAAAAGAAAATAACCAGTCAATATTCCCCCCAAATTTGTAAACTGTATTTTTTTTTTCTTTTGATACGATTCTGCAAAACCCTGTTTATGTTTTGGATCTATAATAATTTATATATCATGTTGCTAGTGTGGTTCAAAGGTCAAAAATCAGTTCTTTCTTTCCTTTGTTTTCCCATTTAATCACATTTTTGGGGCCTGGAGTGCTTCCGACTTTAAGATATTGGCCCAAGTTGCACAAAGTTTGAGTACCAAAACATCCAGATAAAACCTTCTCCAAGCACTTCTGTGCTCCACTTTAGTAAGTGGAAAGGTCTCACAGATTGGACCAAACCATGAAGACAAACTTGTTCTGTTCTCATAAAATAGAGAACGACACCGAAACGGAACAAACCCATTAGGTGTTCCCTGTTGTTCCTAAGAATAACCATGATGGGAAACTCTCAGAATGCACAGATGCTTTCCTTCTTGACTTTTCTTGTTGAACCTCATGGCATTCTGAAGAAAAGCAAACAGTTCTGCTTTGCTGAAGAGCGCAGCATAGCAGAAAATGATGCCATTCCAGCGCTCGGTAAACATGCCAGTCACAGCAGAGCGCGGTGCGGCTCGTCGCGGAACACTACAACCCTTTGAGTTGTTCTAAGTGACCGGCGCTTCCTTTGGGCTGTTGTTTTTAAAGATGATTAGAAAATTGCTCGACGCTCCAGAGTCGTCGCTCCAGCTGGAACGAAGCGGTTTAACAGACCCGAGCAGCATACCAGCTCTGGTACCAGTCAGGGATTTCGACATTTGGAAACAAAGCCGCCGGAGCGTGCACCAATGAGCTCACTCACCCAGGCACGTACGCAGAGGAGAACCCCCGCGTCGGCTGGCCTTCATTAGCTGCAGGCGGATTCCACAGATCTGATTGGTTGAATCCTAAAGCCTGGTCACACTGCTCAAGACATTTTCCCACGAGCCACAAGTTCTACCTTGTGTTGATGTTTACATGTGCAGAACAGAGATGTTTTTAACGTTCTGAAGTTTCTCTGACAGTCTGCAATGCTTCATCTTTAGGGTTGAAAGTTGCTGATTTTCAGGCACAGCTTGGAGAAAAAGAAACTCTTTCTAGGGAATGTCTGAACCTAAATAAAATGAAAACAATCACGTCTCTTTTGCTCAAACAAGCTCCCATAATGAATTTATTTCATCAAACATTGCAAAGGAAATCAGCTTGGTTTATGATGATCTATGATGAAACCCCTCCAACCCGATCACTTATCCTTTCAGTCTCTGCCATCTGGCAGAAGACTGGGGGTTGATGGGAGCATGTTTCAGAGAAAACATGAACTGATCCTTTTCTTCCTGCGCCTGCTGAGAAATGCTGCTGTTATAAAGGTTAATTTAGTAAAAATATGAATTTATCTTTTCATTATTAGTTCTTCTTGTGTGGTCTTGTTATTTTGCTCCTAATATTTGACTCACCTTGTGTCACCTCATCTAATGCCTGTTGGTATTTTCTTACTTATTCTCATCTTATCTAGTCTTATTGTTTTTAAATCATCTAATCTCTCTATTTCAGTTTAGTCTCATCTCAACTCACAATATCTGGTGTTGTCATTCCTTATCTTTTGTTTCATCCATTTAATCTAATCTGTTTCCTGCAATGTTTCGTCCAACATTAGTTGCGTTTCCATTAAAAATGTGTGAAAAACTTTATTGAATTCCTCTAATATTGAATAAACACAATTTTGCAAGTGCTGTGTGTCCATTAAAAAAGAAAATAAATTAAAATCGCACATGAATAAGTTTGTTCATGCTGTAAGTAGTTAGAAAACATGCTCCGCCGTCATGTCCTGTCCTGATCTTTGTCATTTCCGCCAGTAGTAGCATCCGGTTGTTGATCACCTGAGTGATTTGTTGTGAAAAAATATTTTCACTGCAGTTTTGCGAAGCACAATAATCTCACTCCAGCCAATAAATCGCCTCATCCTCACTCCAAATTTAAGTT
This sequence comes from Phalloptychus januarius, assembly GCA_902982915.1. NCBI lineage: Eukaryota > Metazoa > Chordata > Actinopteri > Cyprinodontiformes > Poeciliidae > Phalloptychus > Phalloptychus januarius. The sequence goes on from CADWAE010000482.1 coordinate 1,195,446, forward strand.
TTTCCAAATTGCTGTTCTTTTCATTTATTTTCATAATTGAAAATCCTGAAACTTTCAGGTCAATTGAAGCAGCTAGTCTTGTTGTTTTTCATATAACCTAAACTGTGATCGACTCAACAAATCCTGTCTGATTATGTTTTTCTTCATGTCTAATCTTATCTCCATTCATGTTCCCCGGTGTTGAGGTTCTTTGTCTCATGTTTCAGCTCACATTCAGTGTTGAAGATACGGATGCAGAGGGTGAAGAATGCAACATGACTGTGAGGCCTGAGGTTTTCCGTAAACACCAGGCTGGAGTTTTACTTCTGCAAGTATTTATCAGAGAGATATCTGCTCCTCAGCAAAAACAGAAAAGAAGAAACAGAACTCTGCTGCTCATTCAAAATGCCAATATCAAAGCTCCTGCAGTTCAGATATTTATTTTGATGTATCGTTCCTCAAACTATCGAGGTTCAACAAAAACTAAAAAGACTTTGGACACCACTGACATAGGTAAGAAATAAATTCAATAATCGTTTAAAGGTGCATTTTTTATTTCCTTCGGTTATTGTTGTGATATTAAAATGTATTTAGTGATCTAAATAATTTAGTAGGGAGAATAAAATCACAGTCTGTAGGAAGACTAATAGCTTTATCATAATTACTGTAGTTATTTACATTTAGTCCTTGTCTGGTTCAGATCCCAAATGAAGCATCCGATTATCTCCAGCTGCGTTTCCATTGGCCTCAAAGTGGAATTCCAAAATTGACATAATGAAAAAACATAATGTTTTTTTTTAAATCATGTTTTTCTGTAAAATGTTTTGGTGCTAGTATGAGGTGATTTTTCAGCCGAATCGAAAACGATGTATTTTGTAAAACTGCAATTGAAGCATCACATTTTTCACGAGTCACATGACCAACAACTGGATGTTACTACTGGTGGAAACCATGAAGAAGATGACAGGAAGTAGTAAGAAGATGATTGTTCCGTGTGTTTTTCATGACTTATAGTGTGAACAAATTTATTCATGCGTGACTTTTATCACAATTTGTATTTAATGGAAACATAGCAAATGAAATCGCGTTTTTTCAACATTACCAACAGAGTTTTGAACACATTTTTGATGGAAACACAGCTTGTGATATTCAAATGATCCCAAAAGTGGAAGTGAGTATTTGCTTTGAGGAATAACGGCTCATCCCTTCCCACTGACATGATTTCCTGAAACAGTACGAGGAGCTGAAGCGGCAGAAGTCGCCTGTGCTGGGCATCGGCTCTCTCAGCAGACCGTCCGGCTCTGAGCCCGCTGCCCTCCAGCTGATTGTTTACCCGCCATATTGATTTTCACTTCGTGGCTCGCTCTGCTGCGTATTATCAGACGTCCCAGACTGGACTTAATCTGTTCTTCCCATTAACACCCGCTAACCGGGAGTCGCTTCTATCTGTTCGCCTGCCAAGGCTCCCACAGATGACTCGCTGGTGATTCTGACCGCTGACTGGTCGGACGGCCAAGCTGCTGCGGCAAGATTTCAGCTTGCTGTGCATTCAGGGGGATTTAAGAAGCGGCTAAAGATTACAGCAGAGTGCCATGACATGCTTACGTCAGATTCTGTGGCTTTCTGCTGCCAAGCAGAACAAACTCATAAAACAAACATGGCTGCGTCAGGAAGGAATTCCACGGAGAACCGTTTCATGAGCAAAGGATGCTCCGCTGTAGCCATGAAGGAAGAACGGCTGCACTGCAACAACACAAAGTCTTACCAAGTTACACAGCAAATATCTTAGTACATTTGAAATAAGACAAAACAAACTATTGATGAAAAAGAGCTGGTTACGTGGAAAGGTGCAGAAATTGAATATGAGAAATCTGAATCGATCTAAAATGATCAAAAATTGATTTCAACACATGCTGAAGTTGTTTTGCTGCTCCTACTTGCATTATTTGTTGCATATCACATTCACTGAGCCGTCTTATGCACCGTTACATGAGCAAATTTTACATAAAATAACCTCATGCTGGAAGTTTTAAGTTACAGAATTTTATGCACCAACCAATTTTTGTGTAGATGTAAACTGAACACCAGATACTAAAAGATTTGGATTTTGAGTTGTAGGTGAAATAATCTGCCAGTTTCCTGCTGATACGTTATGTTTACATTAGTTCTGTCTTAATTCAAGTATTCTGAGATATTTGCACTGGAAACTAGACCAGAAACACTTGGTAAGACTTTGTGTTTTTGCAGTGTGGTTGGTCCTGGTCAGGAGTCAGTTGCTGATATGTTTTAGCTTTAAAAAACAGGATCTTGAGTTGCATTATGCAGAGAGCTGAAGATAAACATAATGAATCATTGAGCAGCAGAACAGACTCTTCCATGTGAGGTGGTTTCTGGAGAAGACGATGAAGGTGAGTGTTGTTATGGCGACATCAGAGAATCTTAACCAGAGGACTGGGAAGGCCAGCGGAGGTCTCTGGAAAATCTAATCGGGTTCTGATGCTACAACAACTTTCCCATCAGACGCTGTGCTGTGAAACATGCGAGGAGTTTGTGGCGTGTGTGTGGCGTCCTTACGGTGGCGTGAAGCCGTCCTCTTTTATTCATGGCCAGGAATCTGTTGCTGTAAACGCCTTTGATGCCGATGACGCCCTGAGAAATCGCAATCAGCTCCAGAACACCTGGAAAGACAGAGACCACATCTGGATGACTGGAGGACAATAAACTCAGTTTATTTCCAAAACTTTCACACCAGCTCTCTGATTCATCTGCACACTAAACAGTCTGTTAGTCTTCACTTTGAAATCAATTTGAAGCAACAGAAAAGCTTAAGCTTCAGTAATGGCAGACATTACTGCCTCAAATGGATAGTTTGGATTTTTCTTTATGTCTTGGGTTAAACAGTCGCAGTATTTTACCTACAGAAAACAGCAACTGCAACAAACAAGTTGACTTACTCAGAAAAATAAAAGAGGGAAATTGTGGAGTAATTTTATTTTGAGAGAAAGTCCTGGATTAAACCTGTCCCAGGTAAATCCCACACACTAAAGCAGTGAAATCATGACACAGTCCTCTTCTCTTCCTCACCAATCCTTATAGCTGGTCCTGTCTCAGTAGTTTCAGCTTTAAAATGTTGGCGCCTGTAACAAAAAGTCTGGGCACCTCAGAGTTAGTCTTCCTCAGGCCAAGATGGACGTCTGTAAGTCAAATGTTTGTCATGAGGAAAGCCCCAACTTTTCATGCCGCAGTAAGAGCTCCGGCTGCGTTATAAAGCTTCTATAAAACTGGAACAACTGAATATTTTGTGATGGCTTTGTGTGCTTGAAGTTTCATGTTTATGTTTTCCTTTTTATTCATGTGGACCAATTTGGTCTGAAATAAAGGATAATTGTCTGTTTTATTTGCAGCTTATATTTTTTTAAGCAATGCATATGATGAAAACATGAAGATATTTTCTAGTGGGTTGTTGAGGAAAAATCAGATCATGGTAAAATCTTAAAAACAATAAGTTTACTGCTACAAACTGGGAATCTCTTCAGCATTTATCTGTTTTCATAAAAACTGAACAAAACCAGGATGCAATAAAAACTCATTTTCTTCTTCTCTACATTTTCTTAAGTCTCTGAGATTCATTCAAACTTAGAAATTTAAAATATCCCGACTGGTGTTCGTCTCCTGTTTGTCAGGCTGCATACAAACGCCCCCCCGCCCCCCCCCCCCACCCCACCTCACACACACACACACACACACACACACACACACACACACACAGATGGCCGCTGCATTTAAACCGATGTAACCTGACAACACTGTGAAGAGACCATGAAATGAAGGCACATGTGCGCTTCCACAGTTTCATCAGACTTCAATAAAAACTGAAACACACATTATCAGGTGTCCAACACACACAGTGCTTTACAAAAGAATTCATGCTCATTAAATATTTTTCATGTTTCGTCATATTAAAGTCACAAACATCAGTGCTTATAGGATTTTACATCTAAACATGGATTCAGCTCCATGAGTGAAAACTTAGCAGAATTTTATCTTGCTCAAATTGCAGCTGCAGGTCTTTCGACTAACATTTCTGCCAGTTGCAGAATAGTTCAACCCTGGTGCAAGTGGATGGAGAGAAAGGCTGAAACAATTAATCAGATTAGTCAAATGAATCGTGATGAATTGATTGTTGGAATAAACATCAACTAATTTCAAAATCGATTAAATGCTAACTGGAGGCCATTTGCTGATATTCAGATAGATTAGAAGATATTCAGAGCAATACTTCATCTGAAATAGCACAGAATACATTTTGTATTTAAGATACACTGCTGTGCGGTGAACCTCCACCCAGTCTGGAAGCTTTTGGAGCCTCCGGCAGGTTTTCTCTGGTGCTACCCTGTTTTTCTGTCACATGCTGAGGAACAGCAAAGCTGCAGCCACTGACAGTTTTCCAGGTGTGTTCAAGGTGATGCAGTGTTAGCTTTCAGCTACACACATTTTACCAGTAAAGTAAAAAGGTTGATTTTGGTGTCGATTAAGCAGAGCAGCTTGTTCCTGTGTCACCTGATTGACTGAAAATGGGATTTTTTCAACAGGGTTCGTCTTGCACCTCTTCCATTTAGACCACATCTATAAAGCACATGAATATAGTCATCCTGTCAAAAGGAAAGCTGGATTTATGCTCAGATTAAAAGACACACAGGTCAACTGTTTATTAACTAATAACTAATGAGGTTAATTTTAAAGGGAATTGCAGGCATTGGATTTTATTCAGGGTTATCATAGTAAAGGGGCCTGAGACTTCTTCCAACTATTCACATTTTTGTGCTGACCTGTAACATGGAATCTTGAATTGAAGTTTGCAGTTGCAATGTAAAAATTTGAAGAGGATATTTTACATCTGTCCGCATTCATCTGAGCTCAAAGGGAAATGACCAGCTAAGCAATAAGAAATCAGCCTTCATGTTATTTTTACTTATTTAACTTTAAAAATAAAATCTAAGCTACTTGGTTTTGCACTTCTGATTAGACAAAAATGTCCCAACTTTTGTCTCTTTTGGGATAAAGGCTGAGAGGAATTTATTGCTGCAACCTGCACACACAAAAAGGCCCAACATCCTGTCCATCGAGTTTGATTTCGTTGCTCATCCTGCCGCGTTTCACTCTAACGGGATTTAAATCAGGAGATTTAACTTCCTCTGCATCAAAGTTTCATCAGACAAACCCTTTCATTTGAGCAGCATTTATTTTCTGCTGCGCAGTGGAGTCGCGTTGTTGTGATGTCAGTCACGCTGATTTGCAGCCGCGCACATCCCGGCGCCTCAGAGCTGCACCTGTTACTTCCACAAATAGTCTACCTGCCAACATCCCGGACGGACACAAACGAGGCTCGTCAACCTGATGACTTGTGCTGAGATATTTCACACCCCTGCTCCTGTGGAAGCCGTTACTGTTCCAACTTACAGGAATAACATTCATGAAAACATAACCAGGAAACTTAGGGGTGATAAAAAGGAGTCGCGTCCAGACGTTTGTGATTCAGCTGCTTTGTGCATGCAGGGGGAGACTTACTCAGCTGGTTGGGCTCATGGCTGCCGTTCACTCTGCCGTCGGGATGAATCTGGAGGTGGAAGCCGATGCCAACCCTGCAGTAGAGCCTGCAGGTCCTGCGTCCCGAGCTGATCCCCTCCTGAAGGAGCAAAGCGGCGCGCTGCGCTGCGGCCGCGACGCAAATCCAGTGAGCGAAGGTCAGAAGGCAGAGAGGAACATTCATTCTTCCCAGCAGGAGACTCTCACCACGCCGCGTTTCGCATTTTAACCGATCCAGTGGCGAGGTCAAGAACCCAGCAGGTTTGCGCGCACAGGCGTGCGGCGCGGGTGGGCATTATCCCGGCCGCGGAGCTTCTGCTGGGGATATTTATAACGCCAGTGAGCTCACAGCTTCATGCATGCCTGAGCTCTAAAGGACGCTCTTTCAGCGGGATTTTGTCGCCGAGATGCCACTCCTGCTCAGCACCGACCCACAGCAGCGGGGCGTGAAGGAAGCTCCACCGAGACGGAGCTCTTTGCCACAGATCCTCCGCGCCAGGACGCAGCATTTTACGCACAGAGGCAAAATATTTTGAACGGGAGTGGGTCGGTTTGTCCCTGGAGCCGCAGGACGAACGTCTCATCTCCTCTTATCTTTAAAGAAAAGTTGAAATCTCCCACTGAGAGATGGGTTTAAACATTGGCTCTCAGGCTTTGTGATTTACCTTCACACGGCTGCAGGAGAAGCTGCTGAGGAGCTGAATCATGTATTCTGAGCGGAATGCATGTCCAGCGTGGGGACAGAATAAAAACTTAATGCTTCAGTAAAACAGCCATTCCTTATGAATATGGTGATTTTTACACTCTTAAATACTGTTTCACTTCCATTTCAGTTTTTTACCTTATCAAATTACAACAAACTTTAGTTTTATTCAATGTGATGGAGAAACGTAAAGTATAACTGTGTTGGTTTGAAGTTTGATTTGACTGGAAGTGGAAAGAAACTGATATGTTTCTGACACTTTTACACAAAACAACTGGAGTTTGGTGCAGTTGCTCTCTTTGCTGGTGGCGCTCTGAATCACCCAGGGCACCAAAAACCCAACATGATGTTGTTTTAAAACCCAACATCCTTTAAATTCCTCCCTGACCTGCCTGCTGTGTTCCTGGGTTCTGGTGGTTCTGGCTGTTCACTAAAGTTCTTTAATAAACCTCTCAAACCAGAAACAGCTGGATTTACACTCAGATTAAACTCACTGTTGGACGCTGTTTACCAGTTAAACAGTGTAAATTAAACAGAATGTGTACATGCACTCCACTCCACAAACACTTAGAAAACTGTTTTCTTCTCCATCATGTAAAATTAAGCAAAGGGACTAAAGTTTGTTGTTGATTAAAAAGTTCCAGACATATGAAAACTTTCAGCAAATATCTAAAATAAGGTTCTGAAATAGTTTTGCAGATCTCTTCCACCACAGGCGATGAAGACTGACTGGTAGGTCAGAAAACATGATCACTGAGAGAAAACTGAGATAAAAAGACATCTGAACGTTTCTCTTTTTTACATTTTTTAATATTTATTTAAAACTTGAGAAATGTGCAACTTTCTTCTAAAGTTATTTGAAATGTTCACTCATGTACAGTTTCTAGAAGTGTTTACCTCTGAGACTTGAATGGTTCTGATTTAAAATGGCTATGGAACCTAAAGGAAGAAACAATTTAGTGTCGACACGTCAGATAGCTTAGAGAAGAGTTCATTTAAAAATGGTTCTTCATGCTCTTTACTAGCAGCCCGTTTCAAACACACAAATAGACTAAACATATTTAGTTAAACGTGGAAAAAAAAACCAAAGTTTGGGATATCACAGTTTGACAGGCAGGAAACAGGATTTTAGCTCCAGCAGGATGTGTTTGTATGTGTAGAAAAATATATATACAAATCACATTTACACTTATAAATCATGTCAGAATTTCTTCTTAACCAAATCGGCAGTTTTTTCCTCAAAGATAAAACAAAAGTCTCAAAAGCAGCAAATAGATTGATAAGCTGCAGCTGAGAGATAATGATGGCCTCCTTTGTCAGACTAATTGGATTGTCTGTCTTCTCTCTCTCACACACACACACACCCCCCACACACAGTGTCAGAAATGAGACACGCCTTGTTCTGGGTACTTTAGTCCAATCAGGCTCAGCCTGCAGAGCCACAGGCCAGGTGTGCAGATCTCAACATCTTTATTTTCTACTTTTTAAATTTTTCTCATAATCATTATTATTATCATCAGTCATGATATTTGATGGATTGCAAAATTTAATAATTTTATATCTTCAGATGCAAAAATATACTTGATTTTTTTCCTGGGCTGTTTCTATGTTATAGAGGAAATGAATCTAATTCATCAACTGTAACAACAAATATACTGAGTCAAGTAAATGAACTACTATTTTAATCAGTAGTGAGAATATTTGCTCAGCAGATTAGCCAGGGATTACCCAGGACTCCGGCACCTGCCAGTGATGCTCAAATCCATATTTCCTTTATCTAAAATTGTACAGATTTTAAATGCAGATCAAACATTTGATTATTGATAATAATGGAAAGAAAACATTGTCTTACTTTAATTAGGCCTCAGACACAGTAGCAGAAGCATCTATCCACTGCAAAAAAAACACAAACAGTGATTTCATCTGACCCTGAAACATTTGTGCTTTAGGCTTGGACTAGAGGAGGGTTCATTCATGCATCGCTCTTGATTTTACACAAATCTAAACGTCAACTGGCAGGATTTTTCTATAATCACGTCCAGATTTGTAGGATATTTACACAGATTGATGCAGTTGAGACAATCCTTGCAGAGGTTTCTGTCCTCGGTCTCGTGACTCGACTGGAAGTGGATCCACCATGATTCTTAGATATTTGACTCCCAACTTCCTATCTCTGTTTTTCACTCTTAGAAATGATTCCAATGTTTTTACGATTTATTCACAATATTTCCCTTGTGAGGGAACCATTAATGGATTTTTATAAAATGTGTCTGTATCTCTGGGAGTCATCCTGTTGTTTTATTTGCATTCTGATCTTTTTCTTCTGGTTTATTCATATTCTAATGGTCTTGCCATATTTAGTTAGTTTTTATTGTCTCTGAGGTGTTGCCACATTATTTCCTCACGCTCAGTTTCTTGGTTTATTGTTGGGTTTCAAGTTGTGCTCATGTTTTCATGTTTTTCTGCTCATCAGCTTCATTTAGTTCACCTGCATCTGGTCTGATTGTCTTCCCCTGTTTGCTGAGCTTCTTAAGCCTCTCAGTTGGAGCCTTCATGCTCCATGTTGGTTTTGTTCATTCATGAGCCTCACGAATAACCTGAGCAGGTGTCTGTGCCCTGCCTCTATGTTTCATGATAGGAGTAATATTAAAAGGTTATTAACTGATCAGAATCTTCCTGTCTTGCCATTTGGGTTGGGTTGAAGATCTTCAGATAAAGTATTGCTTTATTTTGAAGAAAGAAGTAAAAGAAAATCAGGGGTTGCATTAATCAAATAATTTAGATTTTTTTTAAACGGTGATGAAAAAAGTGAAGGCTGAGTCGTCAAACCTGCGTGGTGCAGAAATGTTCAGCTCTCTGCTGCGTGATGCTGATGTGACAACCTGTGGTGGGACAATGTGGATTCTCTGTTCAGCTTCTTAAGCTTTTCATTAAATAGAAGGGAAATTAAAATGCAATTGATAATGTTATTATCAATTTAAAGGGTTTGCTTTATGACCTCATCAGTCAAAATGACAGACGATGACAAAATCCAGCACAGCTTCAAATGTGGAACATCTTCAAGTCTGCGGATCAGCCCAAGTTATGCTTATTCATGTTCTACTTGGCATGCATTCTCTGTAATCCCTCCCTCATTGTTTTAAGGGGCCCAGCAATGTCTGAATTTGATTAGCTCACGCGCCTGTGGATTACAGCCGGTACAGGGGCCTAATTGTCTCTGGCACACGGGGCCGGGCTGGACTGGGCCGGGCCTGCTTTACCTTTTATGTAAACAGCGGGGCAGTGTTTAGTCCCACTGTTCTATAACGGTCAGCCATTCCTCTGAGGCCATTCCAGCAGCAGTGAGGTAATCCCCCTGAGTCGCATAAACACGGATGGTCCTGACTGATTCCTCGGACCGATTGAGCCCAGCTTTCAGCAGATTTATAGAGTCAGTAATCAACAGACAGCAGGTTCTGCAGATAGTAATCAATATGAGGACAGGCGAGACGCCCTGCAAGCTTTGACAAAAGTTACAAACAAAACAAGACTCATCTGGTGGTCAGCGTTGGTCACACAGTCGGCAGAGATCTTTGTTGCTTATGTTTAGTTCTAGAATCATAAAGGCGCCAATCTGAGTCTACAAGTAAATGACGACTTCAACCTGCTCCAGGAAGAAGAGGAATCCAAAGGCAAAAATGTAATTTGATCATCAGTCATGAATAAATAGTGAACATGGAGCCAATGAAAGGTCATCTGCTGCCTTCTGGAGCCGCTGTTTTATGAAAGAAAATCATTCCACATAATCACACAGTTCTTTGTAAGTGACGTTGAGTCCATAGGTGAGTATCCTACAAAAGGAGATGAGATATTGTGCGGTGGGACTTTTTTCAGCGTGAGGTATTGGAGGATGTCTTTTAACTGAATGGATGAACGTCTTGAAGGAAACCTGGAAATGAAATATAAAACACCTACACAGAGAATCATGTGGTTTCAAAGAAATACAACAAAGTTGCAAGAGTTCCCAGTCAATCTCTGTCGCAAAGGTCTTTCAAAACAATTTAATTAAATGGAAACAACTGGAAATAAAATAAAATAAAAGTGAATTCAAGAACCTTCAAGATCTGAAGACATTTGGTGTAAAAAGGGTCGAGATCTGACCTGAGCATTAAAAAACAGACTCTTCTCACTATTGGACCAAGTTATTTCTGACAATTATTTCCTGCCATTTCACTGTTAAAGTATGCTCTCATTTGTTTTGCTTCTTTATACTTTAATTGGGTCCACAGCTGTAAATGAAATGTATATTTCATGCCAATCAACTCTTTTGAAACTATTTCTTTTTCTATATTGTACACACTTGTTAGTCTTGTTTTTTTAATAAAATTGTATTTATTTTTATTTATTTCATAAATAAGTACATTTTATTTAAGATGCATCAGATCTGTTTAATTAAGGATAAATATTTTTTGATTCACTTTATTTTAATATTTGTTTAATTGTTTTAGTACATGTAGCGTAACACTGGATGTTTATATCTCCATATCTGCCTTTGTTGGTTCCTCATTTGAATATAGTTGCCTAATCTTAGATCTTTGGCTCCTTTTATTGATAATAATTATATTTACACCAATTTTGTTGATGAGACTTCCTTGTTTTAATGAGAAAAGGTTCAGCGTTTCCCTGCCTTTGCCACCAGATGTACAGTTGAGCCATGTTCCTGGATTTCCTTTTTCACTCTTGTTTTCATTTTTACTAAAAAGCCGATTAGTATTTGGACATGTTTTAACAGGGGTGTCTTGCTGGGGCTTCAGCCAACTTCCCTTCATGTTGGAAATATGATTTACAGTGTTTATAAAACTGCTTGGCACTAGAATGAAGACTTGAAGAGGCCACACGCAAACAAAATCGCTACCAGCTGACCTAATGTTGACTCTGATGTCATGTCAGAAGTTGTGCCGGCGCTCCAAACACGGTATGGCTCGGCTCCTTCAGAGCTTCCCACCATCATCAGCCTCTGCCGGCGTGTCACCAGCAGCGGCCAGCCATCGCCGCCGGCCATGCCGCTCCCTCTGCAGAGCGCTTTGACCTGCAGTGGGACGCCGTTTCTCCCCTGAACCTCCGTCATCACCAGTTCCAGTCTGGCCTTGAAAGATGTCTGAGACATGAGAAGCTTGGGAGAAAAGCAAATCGCCGGGGGAAGAGTCAGAAGACGTATCTGAAGTGCAAAGCCTGAGCTTAGAAGAGGAGTTTTAACTGAACTTCCTCCTTTTCAGTTTGCTGAGTCTCAGTGGAGCCACAAAGCAACACCTGTTTGCTTGTTACAGACATGCCACCTGTCAGCAAGGGGAGCCGAGCGGTAAAACGTCTGATCCACATCCATCCCTCTGGGCTGAGAGAAAGGACACCTCAACCTCTGACAAAGAATCCGGTTTCATTCTTTAAGCCTTAGAAATGAGGAAATCCCAAAAGGAACACAAGGATTTTAAAAGATGTGGACATTGCACCGTTAAATGTGATGTTTTTATTTTACACCAGTTGCTTTTCAATTATAAATGTGCACCAAACTTTGTCTATATTCCGCTAACTTTGAAAAAAAGCCCACAATTCTGTAATTGTGGTGTTTCCATAAAATAAAAAGTGCAATTAAAATCATGTGAATAAGACTGTTCACTTGATAAGTTACCAAAAAAAACATTCTGTCCCATCATCCTCCAACTACTTCCTGTCGTCTCCTCCTCTTTGGTTTGCGGCAACATCCGGTTGTTGATCCTGTGACTCGGGTGATGCAAAAAAAAAAAAGTGTTTTCATTGCAGTTTTGTGAAATAAACCATTTTTGATACAGGTAAAAATAATGTATCAAAAAATTTGTTTTTTCAGAATTTCTGTTTCCATTAAATAAATGTATTTTCTAAATGTGAAATTACGCAACTATGGTAAATGGAAACACAGCTAGTGTCAGTCAAATTGACTTCCTGAGTCTATATGTTTAGGTTTATGTAATTTGTGATGATAAAATAGCTAAACAACAATGTCCTGCAGAAATGACGTCTAACCAGCATCTTGTGGAGCTCAGTGTGTTTTAGTTGTTTTTAGATTGTGAAAATCTGCTTTTATTTGCCTTTTCCTTTAATAAATATCAGCTTGAATCCTTCATGAGAATTTCCTTCCTGATACTGAAAGCTGAGTTGACTGTGACCGCTGTTTACTGAAGGGAAGACAATGACTCCTCATAATTACTCTACAGAAGCCCAATTAGAAAGAAATTTATTTCCTCCAATTACAAACTGTCTGAAACGGTCCGTTCGTCTTTCTGGTGCTTGACAATATAGATCTTAGTTCCTGACATGGAGGAATATGCATTCTTTAGATGGGTTCAACAACATGCCTGCACCCATTGCTGAGACCTAAAACAAGAATAAAAGGTACAAACTGCACAAACTGACGTTTTCTTTCCAGGAACAGATTTAAATTTCTGCAGAACTTGATTCCTGCTGCCTGCAGTCAGGTGGAGAAATGCACCAGATGGGGTTTTAGGTGATGAAATGCTCCCTGCTGAGTCTTTTTAGGAAGTCTGCAGCTCCTCATCAACAGCCAGGAGAAACTGAATGACTCTGGGATTCACTCTGCAGAGGGGAACGCAGCTGCAACAGAAAACCAGCCGTTTGAATGGATTTCAATGGAATCATATTCAAAGTTTGTTTCTTTTTGTAAGAATTCAAATAGACAAATAATGAAACAATTGGTGTTTTCTGATCCTACTTTGAAATGTATAGTAACACAGAATCAGCAAAATAACCAAGAACCCTGCTGCATAACATGCACAGTGGTTTATCTGTGACAGGGGAAGGTACCATTTAGTGTGGTGAACTGTAGCGCTGGGGACAGGTTTTGGGAAAACACATACTTTATTCTAAGTATAACCTTTAATATTCAGAAAAGTATTAAAGGTTATGCTCAGAAAAATGCAGGAGCATTTTCCCTCATGCTTCTGCATAAATTTTAATTGAGTGTATTGAATCAACCTAACAAGCAAAAAGATTTAGGCATATAATATTATTATGTGTTTTTGTTTGTTTTAACAAATCCATTTCATTTCCCAGTGGAACTCAGTTAAATCCTGAGATGGGTTTTTATCTCTAAAGAACGATTCCCTCTGATGTGATTTTCCGTTTCACTAATTTTTCAGGTTTTCTCAAACCCAGAGAGCCAAACTGTCTTATTTTCTGACTTTCTCCTCATTGAGTTCAGGAGTTTTACTGTCTCTGTCTTTCAGCTGTGCAGCAAAGTGATTGTTCAGTCTTGATGATTTATCTGAATGAGCTTCCCTGTAGTTGTTGAGGTTCTCCTCTGTTTGCTCCTGTTCTTGCAGACTAACATCTGTTTTGTCAAACTTTGACTTGTTCCACTTTGACTGCTTCTTTACAGGTTTTCCTCATGAAACATTTCTTAACAGGAAGCGTTGTGTTCAGATTGTCTTGTTAATGGCCTGAATGTTCTTCTCACCAATCACAGAACAATATGAAGCTAAATATTAACTAGTTTATATAGTTAATCAGGCACAAATGAAGCAAATTCAGCAGCCAGACCGAACTTAAATAAGCATCCATTTGGGTTGCCCCTGACAACCATAGCTGGGGTTTTCCATGAGGCGAGACTTCAGCGATTTCTGGTCAACACTCTGAATCCAAATGTTTCTGTCTTTTCCAAGCAGAAATCTGATATGAATCAAAGTCAGGTTGAAGCTGAAGTGTCTTCAGCCTCTGCTGAAGTTAGAAGCACTTTTCCTTTTCTTCAAGGTTCCCTGGGTGGTCACGTCTCTTAGAGACAGAGATAAATCCGGTCTGTTTTTCCTCTCAGGAATCCATTATCACTGTCATTTCTGCATCTGGCCCAACCCAGAGCCTTCATGCATCTCCTGTTTGACCCGTCACTGCATCCGATCACACAGCATGTTAAAACACACAGACAGCAGCTTTACAGGCACATTTAATGTCTCTTTGCTCTTAAAAAAAATTTGTCATTTACCGGGTTTAAAGATTAAAGGTTAATAACATTTTACATATTTTTATTGAATCCTTTTTGCCTTCTTTGAGTTTGGAGTTAATGACCTTCTCTGAACTGTCAATTCGTTTCTTGACCACAGACCTACAGTTCTTAATTTCTGATTGCTGATCCATCTTTCATTTACCATGTGACACATGGATTTCTGAAAATCCACAGATCATCATCGAACTGTGCTGGGATTTTTTGGAGGAAGTTGCTCTTGGTGCACATTTTGATTCCACTCTTTACTCATAAAGGTGTTCTTGTGAAAATTCTAAGAAAACCCAATTCTGTGCATGAGCAGAAATCCCACACAGGGATTATACCAGGATAATTTGACTGTACACAACCTGCAGTGCTGATTTTGTTGTTATATAAATCATGATGCATTGATTCACATTGTAGAATAATCTAAAAACAATGTGAAAACCCTGAAGTTATGTTGTTTGCACACATGAAACTGATAAGTTTCCCCGAGAGAAATGTGTTTAATCAAATTTAATTCTAAAGAGGGGTTAGAATTATCACTCAGATTAACTTTGATAGAGAAATTTGTTCCATGATGTAAAACATTTAAACTTGACAAAAGAAAAAATAATTAAGAAGCCTCAATGGGGAAAAATACCTTTTCACAGTATTTTATGCATCTGCCAACAGTTTTAGCAAAGATTGCAAGACTAAAAAAGATTTTAAAATAACAAACATCTAAGAAGATCTGACCGACCCTGACGCAGCATGTCTGCTCAAATTAAAAACAATTAAAGGAACTTAACCGCTTGGCTAAATCGTCTAAGTGTTATTTCTGTGCTTCTCGGTTTTGCTCTTAAGTATGAGCAGGAAAAATATGATCTGTTTGTTGCTGAATGCCAGGCATGCCTAACCAAACAAGCATGCAGTGTTGATTTTACAGCTGATGAATGAAGCCGAGCCAGAGCTTGTTGCTCTTCGACACGTACACAGGTAGCAAACTGAACATTCCAGTGATGGCTGCATCTTCACACAATTCAACTAAATACAACATGTCACAGTTTGCTAACCTGTGCAGCTGCAGTTGAAACCAGATATTTACATACCACAAATAAAAAGACATTTTTTATCCCCTCATTGTCTGAAGTTAAATCTGAAGTTTTTTGTTATTTTGTTAATTTTTTTGTTGTAAAAAATGTTTTAGAACAAAACTTATTTAGTTATTTTTTGTTGTTTTCAACTTTTGTTATTTAGACGTTTGCTTGCTTTTGGTTAGGGATGTGACTGGAGTCAAATTTCTATTTTCAAAGAAACTAGAAATTTCAGTCAGATGGTCAATTTGACCATCAGATTCAAATTCACTGATGGTCAGTTTGAATCTGAAACTTGTTCAAAGGATGAAGCTGGCCTGTCTTTCAACATAAGCTTCTATTTTTGTTTTAACTTACATTTTCCTTGGAACTGGAAAATTCCAAGAAAATTGGAAATTGAACAAGATTGTCTGGTACTATGCTAAAGTAGTTATTATTAATATTATTATTTTTAGTCACCATAAATCTCAGCATAAATTAAACGTGTGGTACCTCAGTAACAAATAACAAAAAAAGTTTTCCGGCATGTAGCAAATACGGATATTTTGTTAATTCTAACTAAAATCAAGAAAGCTTTGGTCTGATTTAACTTCAGTCAATGAGGGGATAAAAAGTGTATGTCTTTTAATTTGTTGTATGTAAATATCTGGTTTCAACTTGCACAGGTTCGCAAACTGTTGTATTTGCAATAAGCTCCATTCTCTCTTCCTCATAGATTTCTATTTGATCCCACCATCAGATCATCATCTTCAAAATCTACTGTCTGCTGAAACACAACTCTGACCAAAGAACAGTCACTGAGTCAGTGTGTCCACTGTGTTCATGAGTGGGTTGGTCAGAATTTTCTCCTGCTTCATAGAGAAAAGATAGGAAATGGCAAAATGTTTTCTGCCAGAGTCTTGACCAATAGCAGGAGTATGGATCACTCCATCCTGTCCGGCTCCATGTTTGTGAAAGGACAGATTTTAAAACCTTGATGATCTTTAAGGCACTGAATGACCCCAGACACGAATGCATTTCAGAGTTGCTGGTCAAGTATGAATCTTGCAGACCCCTCCAGTCATCAGCGATGTGCTCACTCTGTTCCCGGCCTGGAACTAAATAAAGGAAGACAGCATTTGGTTTCTATGCTTCTTGGCTCTGGAACCGACTGCCTGAAAGCCTGAGATGCACAAAAACTATTCACTCCTTTAAATCAGGAGGGAAAACTTTACCACATGCTGCAGCTCTCATATGTAGGGCAAATATGACTCTATTTCTATCATGTCTTGGCTTTTTATTTGCTTAAATTACTCCTTTTGATAAATCTGAACATTTATGAGATTATGCATTATGCTGTTTTATTTTCTGATGTTTCATGTTGTTTTTTTCATATTTTTGGTACATTTGAGGTTGTGTTTTTTGTTCATGTCTGTTTGTTAAATTGTGAGTGTTTTTCTGCGTAAACGCCTCGGTGTGTGTCCGGTGCTGTTGGGAGTTTGAAGTGGACGGCTGCCAGCTGCACATGAGTGAGATATCGTTCTCAGTTTTAGCCAGGAAGTCTTCCACGCTCGAGCCAAGAGTGAAAGAGTGGCTTGGCGCTCCGGTCATTACTGTGACTGATAAAGTTGGCTTGACTTTCATGACAGGGAGGGCTGGGTTGCAGGAACTGCTGGGGGAAAAGGAGGCGGGGATTTGGTGGCTGAGGGACAACATGCTTGCTCTAAGAAAACTGTACGCAGTGGCTGTCATGGAGATGTACTTCAAAAGGAGCAAAGGACCGGGGCTCACCAGTAGAATGCGCACTAAAGTAATCTGACCACCTTCAGTGTCAACAGGTCGAGTCTCTGAATGACAAATGAGAAACAACAAGCAAAGCAGATTCTCCAGTGCAGAAATTTGTAAAGATGGATGCAGTTTAGAAAACCAAGTTGCAGCTTTTAAGATTATTTTTTTGTATTTGTAGCACAGCTTCTGTGTTTTTGATGTCTGTTTATTAATCTGGAAAAAGATGAAGGAATTACGATTACATGATAAATGAGAGAGGAAGAAAAGTGTTTTATAGATGGAGATTAATAAGACCAACTAAATAAATAAATAAATAAATATAATAAGATTGCATGTAATCTTATCTTATATCATTCAGATAGAACCATTTTTTTCTCATTTTCTTTTCATTTCTCAATTTCTTGAACATAAAACATGTTTTTCTTCACTTTTTTCTTTCCTACTTTCTTTCTTTTTTTTTTTTTTTTTTTTACCATTAGCTTATTTTATTTCTTTCCTCTACAGCTGACAGGGCTCCACCGGTCAATCATTCTAGTCGGTTTGTCAGTAACTGACCAATCAGCGGTCTCAATGTCCGGAAGTACCCGCCCCTGGAGTAAATGAACCTCCGTCATCAAAGCGGAGTTTCGGTTAATTGCTAACGCGCTGCAGTCATAAAGATACTGGGCTTTAAAAAATTTGAATTTAATGGGTGTATGATGTGGTGTGGCTGCGCACTGATGTACAGTAGGTGGCGGTATGCACCTTGAAATAGCTTAATAGAAATTAAGATTGGAGAAAAGAAGAAGAGGAAATTATGATCCAACTTTGTTAGTGATCTGAATATGCACCGGCAGCCTTTAGTTTAGAGGGGGAATGCAGTATTTCCCCAAATGGAATAATGGATCAAGACCTGAGGTCGACTTCATGTTCAGTTGAATGAACCTGTGATTGATGGCAGCTACCACATGTTGGTCTGCACAAAGGTAACTGGCTGTAAACATGCCATTTTTTGTAATATTGGCACTTATTGATAGTCAAAGATCAATAAGTGAAGGGAGTTATGCTTGATTTTATGTGTGTAAATTCAGATGGTAGCTCCATAGCAGCATGAAAATGTGCTGCAATAACTGTGGTATTTACATTTAAGCACCTTTTTATGCTACTGTTTATTTTGAACAGTATTTTTCTAAAGGCAGATTTTCAAAAGCTGATAGCATTTAAGGCATTACTCATCGGTTTTGTACGTACACAACACAGCTTTCACACACATCCAATGAGACTTTAGCGTCGATTTAACTGTTTCTATCAAATAACTGTACAGACTTGATGTAGGACTCGTTGGGGAATCTTTTTGCCTGTTGTTTTTGTCTCAGTTTTGGCTGATAAGGCTAAAATTACTCACAAAATGTCTCGGGTAGTGCTTTGAGTTCCACTACCTGTCCCACTATAACAGTTTGTGGAGGTTTGCTCTACTTCTATGGAGTTGGCATCATGTCAATTCCATTCAATTCTCATCTCCCTTCTGTGCTCAGTCTGGGATTTCTCCCATTGAGTTCTATTCCTCCAATAGAGTCTTAACCAGGTTTTTATTGGAGAGAGACCCAGTTGAACAGCAAACAGGAGTTATGAAGGAAGTTTTTTTGTTCTATTTTTTTCTTTTAAAATAGAACAAAGCATGTAAAGGGTTGAAGTGAACAAAGGCATTCAGTCCGGGTTGGGAACACTTCCAATTATTGACCAAATAAAATCAGAGAAACAGAAAAGTATAAGGCATTGTATTTCTGGCAAACATGTTGTGGCCCTTCTCCTCTGGGGGTTGTTCACAGAAAAAAGTTGTTAAAAGCTAAAAGTTGTTTTTTAAAGAAAAGATAAAAAGTCAACAAAGATGTGATACAATACCTAAGAGTCATCCTGCCACTTACTGCTGACTTTTCAGCTGATAGCTAAGCAATGCTTCAGTTGCAGGTGCTCGTTTAGTGAGAGTTTCAGATAAAAAAAATATTGTTTACCTTGAACAGATGTCAGACCCAACTAGGCAGCGTCCACCAGAGACATTCTGTTATGTGGATTCACATGGATAATCGCGGAGCGGACATTATGTGTAAATTTGTCCCTGTCAGCAGACCTGTAGATTGAATGCATTGTGGGTCGGAAATAGTCCACAAGAGGCGACAGTGTTTGTGTATATTTAGACCATCAATAAGTAATGATGAGGCAGCAATACCCCGCTAATCAGGCAGCAACAGGGGAGCTGACCTTGTGTCAAGCCTGAAGACTAACTTTAAAACAGATAAAATATGTGTGTATGTGTGAAGAGGCTACCTAGATGTCCTCATCTGGATATTTCTTTCGCTGCCTGTACAGCTAAGCTCTCTGTAAAGTCAGAAGTTTGTTTGGTTCAGTTAGTAAATGCTTTGGGAACAAGTTTCTCGACTCCTGTTACTCTTACTCTATTGTTTCACTGAAAAGTTTCCATCTCACTTGACTGTCAATGTAAAAGAGGAATTAAATTCAAATACTTAATCTCACTGGAAACATCTACCCTTACCATTCAGTATCACAGCAAACCTATAACTGCAGTGGGTGGAGTCAAACATTTGGCTCCGCCCCCAAATGGAGCAGAATGTGACTCGACTTACACTCAACTGTGCCACCTGCTGGCTGACGTTATGTATCACATACATAATATATTAAAACTAAATGTCATCACTGCATAAATTAGACTGCATGTTGCAAGCCTCGGAATAATCATTTATTGGGTGAACATAAAAGAAACAATAAAAAGTTATAAAGATTAATTTGTTTCACATATTTACATACATTGTATAAAAAAGCACAAAAGTTCTTCTGCAGACCCAGATTATATATCTGACTTGATTTGGGAACTCTTTGTGATCACACACATTTTGTTGGTCTATCACATGAATCACATGAAATCAAATTAAAAAGAGAACCATCTCCAGTGTTTGCTGACTCTTTTACCAACTCTTTGCTGGTAATCGATTGTCTGAAAAGCCTAAAAATATATTTCTTAGGTACAGCAGCATTATGTATTTTCCAGCCACATAGTGTCATTTTATAGCACGATCAAGTAACTATTTTACCTTTAGTTGTCATAAAAATTCTATGTATCACACATCATAATTTAACTCTTTGAAATTGGGCCCCTCTCTCTTTAAAAACTCCTTTTCTTTCTGAAACTTGGTCTCAGGAAGTCATTACATGACTCCTCTGTTAACCCTTTAGCATAGTTTTTACCATTGTTGCACCGAGAAGTAGCTCGTATAATGAGCTCAGCACCTGGTCAGTTCCACCAGATCTTAGCTAAATACTGCTGGCTAGTCTGAAGGAGTCATGAGGGAGGACTGCTCTGTGAGATGGCAGCTCAGAAGTTTTGGAGACTGCAGCTCTAAGGAGGAACTGTGCCTTGAAGGCAGAGCTAGGTCCACCCAGGCATTTTGCACAACTGAATGCTGTTTTTGATGAGGGAATAACATTCTAACACATTGTAGAGCTCAAAACATTTTAAATGACACTGTCCCTTTAACAGGGTTCCGCTGGGTGAGTGAAGCAGCAGTTCAGCAAAGACTTTAGCTGTCCCACGCTGCTCGGCTGTTGATTGGTACAGAGACAAATATGTCTGCGGGGAAGTTGGGGAACAAGCGACCCGATGACACAAGCAGAGAAGCATGAGGCCCCCGAATATCACAAGGGTGTTTGTGGGTTTGTGGAGGCTGGGCCTGTCCTTCCCCCTGACCATCCGTCACATGCCTCTGCGGTGACTCTGACCTGTTTGACATGGGCACCGGCTCTGTAATTTATCATGATGTGAACGTCTTCGTCACTCTGTCAGATACTCTTCTTCTTCATGTGGTTTCTGCATGTCTCTGCAAAGTCACTCAGCTGCTCAGGATGGATTTCTTTCTTTTTCCAGTTTTAGATTCAGCAGCACATTTTCCAAACCTTTACCCAGTGAGCTGTCCAAGTACCTCAATACAGATTTACTGCTTCCACATAATCTTCCCCTCTTCAAAATCTACAAAAGGAAATCAAAGCACAATCATCTTGCAGAAATAGGAGTAGAAAATTGTGCAAACCGGTAGAGAGTTTCAGCTAATTGTCAATTTCATACATTTTATTTAAGCTTGTTGGCTTCAATATCAGTGTGATACATAATAACTGCAAAGAATGATTAAAATAATAAAAGCTGTATTGTACAAAAATGGCTGCTGGCTTTATTTCAGCAAACATTTCCTTAGCTTATTACTTTCATTTTCTGTTTAAATTGCTTCAGTTTAAACCTTTCTATAAAAAATATTTTCTCATTTTGTTACCTATATAGTTTAGCCACACTTTAAAAATGTTGTAAAATTAAAAAATGTGAGAGTTGCATGTTGTATTTCTGTTTG
Source organism: Phalloptychus januarius (assembly GCA_902982915.1). NCBI lineage: Eukaryota > Metazoa > Chordata > Actinopteri > Cyprinodontiformes > Poeciliidae > Phalloptychus > Phalloptychus januarius. The sequence continues at coordinate 1,216,956 of CADWAE010000482.1, forward strand.
TTTTTCTGTTTTATCATAATTAATTAACGTCACAAAAAGTATAATTTAACTGATGATATAACTTCTTTTGTTGTTTCTGTCCTCCATATTTGCATGTTTTTAATTATATTCCTACTCCAAAGTTTACTTATTTTCTGTAAGGCAGCAACAAGCCTATACTACAAACACAATTCTTAAAATCTGACTATGAGAAGGATGCTGGACTGGCCAGATTTGATGATGGAAGATCTTTAATGATCTTTCACTTGTCAAATATGCACCAAACATAAAGCTGATGTCATCAGCCCAAACACAAAGAAAGCTCAAGCAGCATTTTGATTTTTGTTCTCTTCTGTGCTCTTGTGAAAAAAAATATATGTAAAGACATACTGTTGATCACACTTAATTCCTCGTCCACCATTGGATGGTAGCTTTAAAAATAAACAGAAATGAATATTACAGGCCAACATGTCAGCCACGTGGGAATTAGTCACTCTCTGTAAAAACATTGTGTACTTTAAGAACAAAATTATTAATTTCCACTGGATAATATTTTCAGCTTTGTTCCAAAGGACACGCTTGACCATTTTTGACATGTAGTTTACGTGTCGACCACTTGATGGCGACATTGAATCATTATTCACATGCGGCAGTTTTCCAGCGTTCCGAAATGTTCCCTATCGGGTCTGACTTCTTTCTCCTTTTTTCCTCCTTTTTTCACGGCATGGATAGTTTGGTGATTATTCACTTACAGAAATTTATTTTTTTTCTCATGCTATAAAAATAACCTATCCGATTCATTGTAACAAGGGAGACTTGATATTTGAACGTGATTGGGTGTTATTTCGTTGTCCACGCCGTATGTACTTGCCATTTTTTCTATTTTATTTTAATCATGTGAAGATTCTGAATAATTTACTTGAACAATTTAGCCATTTTCTAATGAATTAATTCCCGCTGCACGCCTGAACGCGTGTGTTTAATTCTGATGAGGGTTTTTTTTATTGAACAGAAATGTTTGACTCACTGGCAAACAGAGGACGGGGTTTGTGATCATTCCTTTGCAACGAGTCTTTTAATTTTCTCCCAAAATATCTGCCACAAATTCTCCTGGCGTGGTGCCGAATATAAAAACACAGAACTAGTGTTGTTCATTTAATCAGATCATTTCTAATAGTGTAGTAGTAGTAGTAGTAGTAATAATTTCTCTGATGTAAAACAATTTAATTTCAAATAAAGACTGATTTATTTTATAATAAAAATGGTAGTAATATATATAAATAAGGGAATTTCTATGCATAAGCTTCTTGCAGGCTAGGAAAAAAATATAAATGGATTTAAACTGCAATTGTGAAGATTCTTTGGACACATTTAATTTTTTTTTATTTAAAATTTAGTTTAAGGAGCAAAATACTAGCTAAGTTTGACATATGTGTAAAATAAAAATTTAAAAAATCCAGAAATCCCACGTTTTGAAAATAAAGCTATTTTATTGTCAATGCATTCAACATGATTAGATAAACTGTCAAGTAGTAAATTTCCGCAAAAAGGAAGAAACACTGAAACTATTCCCCACTGACACAAAATATTACACTTTGTTTTTCAAATAAAACAAATTATTTACACTGTGATGAATAGACTGCATCTTAAATCAATATTATTTAATATTACATGCACTCTGAAATATAGTCTCACATAAAACCCCCCAATTTGTGTCCTTAAACATTGCAGACATGAAAAAGAAAACAATTGTTGTGGTGTAAACCAGGACGAGTGACGACAATTGTAATTCATCTCTATATTTGAATTTGCATGATATAAAATACAACTTACTGTACATTTACACATATTTAAATCTCCCTTATTCTCAAAGATTCAAGTGCTTGATAAATAGATTAGTTTTTTTTTAAGTCAAAATGTCTTCGCTCACAGTTGAAAACATGTCATTTTGTACAGAGGAGGAAAAGTCAACAGACCAAAAAAGGATCTTAAAAGTGTGTCCAAAGTGTAAATAAGTGCAAGGGGTGTTTTTGTGGTTTAAGTGGCCTATTTCCATTTGGAGGACTTAAATCCAGGCAGATTCTCGGCCCCTCGTTAAGCAAAAGTCCCTCTGATCATCTTAAACAGTCAGTTGTGGGAGGTCATGTGACGTGACAGGTGATGCCGCTCCCGGAAGGACTCGTTGCATATGGGGCACTTGAGTTTCTCCTCGCGTCGCCGCTTGACGAGAGGCTCCATGGAGTACTCTTTTTTGTGGTGTGATCGCATGTGGTAAACCAAGTCTGAGGTCATGCGGAAGGAGGCATTGCACTTGGCGCACCAGTTCTGAGCCGGCAGACAGAGGGAGGTGAAGGAGGGAGGCAGCAGCGTGAGCGCCGAGGGCATCTGAAGCTGGATAGGTCCGGAGTTCTTGGGCCAGAAGGCGGTGGTGTACACGAAAGGGTTCTGCTTGCCAATGCCAGCGGGCACGGGGCAGTTGGCGCCAAGCTCTGCACCCTGCAGCTTGGCGGCAAGGTGATCAGCCTGGTAGAGTCTGCTGGAGGAGATGGTGTCTCCCACCGCTGGGTGGCAGTCCAGAAGCTTGGGGGGCATCACCAGCGGTGAGATCTGGGAGAAAGAGCGAGCTGGTTGGCTGAAGGCACTCTTCCTCTCTGTGCCGCTGCCACTGCCCTGCTGGCCAACCGAGGTGAAAGCACTGCCCATGGGCGAGGTCTGGGGTGGCTGCGTTTCAGAAAGAACCTGCCTGATGTTGAGGTGCTTCTCCACAGAGTTGCTGCTCGGGCGACCTCCGTCTTTGTTCTCTGAGTTGGAATTCTGGAGGTTTTTGTTGCCACTGTGGTGTTTGAGGTTCTGAGGTGACTTCTTGACCTCTGTGAAGGCGCTGCGCTTGACCTCTCCATGCTCTGTAGATCCTGGCGGGGAGAAGGACCTGTGGTTCTCCTCCAGGCCATACACTCCTCTGTAATTCTGTGCAGAACTTGCAAGCTCTTCCTTAGACTTGGAAACTGAAAGGCCCGATCCTCTCGACTCTCTGTCCTCAACGTCTGAGAACTTTCTCTTTCCTGAGCTCTCGCTGCAGATCTCGGCCTCCTTGTCAGTCGGTGAGCTGCTCCGGTTCTTCTCCAGATCCCGCGCTAGGTTATGAAAGTCAGTGGAGGGTTTGTTGTTGTCATGTGGACTGCTGAAGCCTTCCGAGCGGCCAAGCTTTGGGCTGTTTCTGCTCGAGGTTGTGTTTGGTCGCTCTATGCTGCTCTCTTTGCCAGGCTCCTTGTCTGCCTCTGTAATACTCTGCAGCCTTTTGGTGCAACGGAACCGGAGGTGAGCCAAGAAAGGGAACTCAAACTGGAATCGCTGGCTGCAGTCTGGACAGGAATGGTGGGATGAACCTGGGAAGCAGAGAAATGGAAAATTACAATTTGAAGATAGACAATCTGATACTCTAAGTATGTTGCTAGAAGTGGGTCCTTCTGGTCCTGACAGGGCTGTTGTCCTGTTTGTTTTAGATCCTTCCCTGCTTAAACATTTCTAAATTTAATGAGCAGGTCATTAGTAATCTTCAGAATTTGGTCACAGGTTAGGAGATTATCCAAATATCTAAAACACATAGCACACTAGCCCTCCAGGAATGGACCACCTCTTCGTCCACACTGCCGTTCCAGTTGGGAGTTCAGTCAGCTCACCTTTGCTCTTGGCCGGCGCTCGGCTGGAGCTGAGCAGCAGCAGGTCAATGAGGTCTTTGCCGTACCAGACCAGCAGCTCTTCGTCCTTCTCAATGCGGCGAAGCGAGCGGTAAAAGAGCTGGCCGTTCTTCACGTAGGCCTCCAGATTCTGCTCCTCTTTGTCCCGAGCTGACTGGACCAGTCGCAGCCACATCAGGCCCTCCGAGGTGCTGTTGGCGGCCGAGGTGTCCACCTGCACATCATGAGGGTACAGGGATTTTTATTAATATATTTACCTAAAATTTGGCACCTGATCACAATGTGTATTTGCAATAATTTTATATTAGTACAAAAAAAAAACAGAATGTTAAAAAAAATAATACATCTTAGGGTTACACTCAAATATTGAATGTTCAGGCCTTTTGAGACATAAACTGCAAATCAAATGAATGAAGCCTGTAGGTTTGCATTGGAGGTTTAACCCACCCTGAAGATGTAAGGTGCCGTGCGTTTGTCGGTGGATTTCAGAGCGATGAAGGCGATGCTGTCGTACAGCGACGTGTGGCTCAGCACGCACGGCCCGAAGATGGCGTTCTCCGGGATGTCGCACGTCGTGTAGACGCTCGTAAAAATGTCCGTCAGACACTGCTGGACCGCCTTGGCGTCTCCGTCCCACGCCAACTTCTGAGAGCTGGACTCCTCCATGTCACACTGCGGGGACACAGAGACAAACACGCAGGACTTAACCTGGGATCCAACCCGGCATGGAGGAGCGGGAACGTTGCGGGATCTTCAGCTTTTATTTTCCATGTACGGAAAAACGGGTTGTTTGGTGTTGTTCTGCTGTTCCTTAAGACGGGAAATAAATAAATCTCTTTCGATACTAAATCAGGTGAGATGGGCGCCGGTCCGGGCCTGTTTCCCTTTAATGTATTCAGACCCACATTTAGCTCAGAACGGCCTCAGCATAGTAAAGTCGAAGTTTTAAAATTCCACAATAATTTAATTAATAAGATAAATTACTTTTTTAAATCTAATTATTATTATTATTATTATTTACTCCAAACTCTTTTTATTAAAATAATAAATTGTTTTAAGCCAGTAGAAATATTTGCATTAGTCTTTTCCATCTCATTGCTTTACAGTCCTTTAAAAACAAAATATTAATATATTCCTTTCCTATGCCCGACTTGGTTTGCAAAGTTCTCCTCTCAACAAAATCACCTTTTCTTTTTTACTCTAGATTTGCATTATTGATTTTTGTTGTAAAAAAAATCATATATATATATAATGTTGATTTTTTTTACAACAAAAATATATATATAAATTAAAATTGTGGGAAAGAATTGAATAAAAGCGTTTCTTATTTTCGGTTCAGAGCAGGAAAATTAATGAAATCGCTCCCAGAGTGGAAGCTGCTGAGGTCCAGTGGCGTGGGCACGTCCAATGGGTTTCAAGTGGACCGTCAAAGTCAGCGGTTTCATGTCAGCCAGCCTTTCTCTCCTTCCTACAAGCAGCAGCGTATGTCGCCTCATTACCATAATCCAGCACTTTCCCCTCTGAGACTGTAATTAAAGCAGCACGACCAGTTAATTATTTCTTTTCTCCCTTTCTAACCTCACAATGTGTGCGTTTAGGCGGCTGCATGTGGCCCCTCATCCCCTCCCTCCTCTCCTGCCTCATTTTCCGGACTTAAATAAGGCTAAAAATGCGCACGGAAAGCCGCACCTGATGCACTGCTATTTGGCACTAATGCAGCGCCAATAACTATTGAAAAGGCCGTGAAAAATAACAGAAGGGAGAGATAATGTCTCACTAATCTATTAAAAGAGAGGGACACACACCGTTAAATTGGATCAAATATATAAAAAAAAGAAAACAATGATTTTACCCAAGTTTTACCCAATTATTCTTCGGCAATAAATAATAATAACCATAATAGAGAAGCATCTTAGCAAACAAACAAACAAAGCGGTGCTCTCATGCAAAAAGTAAAAGCAAAAATAAATCCACAGTTGGGTCCTTTTCGCTCAACACACATCAGTGCGAAAAAATATTTTTACGCATCTAAAACTCCTTGAAACGCAAAGAGATCGGTTAATTTCTCAATTTTGTTTGTTTTTTAGGTTGTTTTTTTATTGTTACAAATATTAAAAAAAAGAACATATGCTCATACAGTCAGGTGCAATTAATGTTGAATTTTGGTTTTCAGCGAGTTATTATAGATTTAAGCGGCTCTTAAATCTGAGCAGTAATTATGCTGCTCAGATTTATTGATATATATATATATATATATATATATATCTCCCTTAAGAAGAGGGTATAACTGCACGAAAAGCCGCACTTTTTTTACTCGCACCGCTTTGGATAGAAGAGGCGATGAAGAGCTGAATTTTTGCACTTCCATAAAATGGAAAGCAGCCGCCCTCCCATTCAAACCCGCTGCGGGTGGAGCGGGTGGAGCGGGGGGCTTTATTTCCCTCCAACCCATCTGCTATCGCCGCGCCAGGCACAAAGCTGCCCTAAATCAGCGCTGCAGCCGAAACATCTGCGGGTTCCAGCTCCGCCAAGTCAAGAGAACATAAATATTAGGCCCAACCAAAGCACCAACCTACCTCTCCCTCGATGAAGAGGAGCAATATTCCACAAGCGAGTGGAGAGCGCTGCCTCCAAACCCGACTGAGAAATCAGAATGTGGGTAAAAGGATGTTTTAAAAATCCGAAAACTAGCAGGCGGACGAGGATGCCAGTGATGGAGGTGGTGGTGCTGCGCTCCCGGGCTCCGATCAGAACATTTCCCCCCCGGTGCGCTGACAGTGACAGTGATGCTGCTGCTGCTGCTGCTGCTGCTGCAGGGCTGCAGATCCTCTCCGGCTCTCTGGCAGGGCGCACCGAGCTGGACGGATGAAGGCAGACAGAATGAGACGGAGTGAGGCGCGCAGATGGGGCCCGGTGCTCTCTGGCTGACTGGCGCACAGACACACACTTTTTGTTTGCGGCACATAATCTACCCAATGAGGCGTGTCACTCTCCGTCTCCTCCCTTTAACTCTTCACTGGCCGACTGTCATTTGATGCGATTTATGGACGTGCGGAGGGATAAAGACCCCTCTCCCTCACACAGCCGCCCCCCTTCCATTATTATTGTAATTCTAATCACAATAGTTGGTGGTCGTATTGGGATAAAATGACATTTAAGCGGCGGGATGTTGGGAAGAAATTAAAGAGCAATTGGGCTTAAGAAATGCATTATTATTATTATTATTATTATTATTATTATTATTGTTATTAGTTTTATCTTATTATCATTGTTAAATTTTTTAAGGGATCAAGTTTTAATTCTCACCCTATAAATAAAGTCCTTGTCTTCTGGATTTGAACACATGATGTCTATTTAAATTTGTTGATGTTTCTAACTTCCTGTCTCATTTCCGTTCTTTCCGGACTCGGACTGAAGCGCCGGGCCGCCGCGCGCCTCCCGCCGCCTCAGCCGCCTCTGCATGCGGCCAGATGTGCAGGACATCCCGGGTGTTTGACCCACAGCGGGTCCCAAGCCGCCGCTGAATGACTGACTGACTGACTGACTGACTGACTGACTGACTGACTGACTGACTGACTGACTGGCTGCACTTTGCTCGGGTTCATTTAGGGGGCGCCAGTGTATAATGTGCGCAGATTGAGCGTCTGATGCGGACAGAGAGCAGAGCTGCAGGAACAGGTGAGAGTGAAATGCTGGTTTAAACTTTATTGCCATCAGTTTATGTTTTAAGTTCAACCTGATTTTTTAAAATGTATTTATTTACAGAAGCCCCAAAATCAGGCTTCCTATGTAAAATCCTATACGTTGATTCTGTTGCGTTCATAGGTAAAACATTCTGTGTTCTGCTACTTTAAAGATGCAACAACAGCATAAATTCATCAGTCACATCAAAGCAGACTGAACACAAAAGCTTATTTTATTAATGCTCACATGACAAATACTCCATTTGTTCAACAGAAGAAACAACTTTAAGTTTAAAAACATTTAGCTACTTTTCTTTAATTCTGAAGGTCTAACAGAAGTGAGGAGTTCGTTTTGCATTTTTCACTTTTCCCCGTTTAAGTTTGGCAGCAAATCTTCCAGCTCTGAAACCAATTCCTCTAAATAATCACAATGACGAACGTCACAGGATTGATGGGTTGTAAAGTAACTGAGCTGCAGAGGTAAAAATACTGACAGTTCCTCCTCTATGCTCATTTGTAAAGACAAAAATTGCAGGTGTGCACTTTTAGAATACAATAAAATATGTATAAACTGATATGCTGCTTTCTCTGACTGAAATAAAACTGGTCTTTAATCTGAAATGAAACCCTGAAACAAGTGTTTGTATGCATCATAACAGCTCCAGGGTTTATGAACTGTAGTGTTGCATGGATTGCTTTTTTACTCTCCAATTAATAATTGAAGAGGAATGTCTTTTTTACATTCTATATTCTCTTCTAAGATATAGAAGAGAATAGAGTAATAGAATACAAAACCAATAAATAAATACTAAACAAAAGTAAGCACATAAACATAAAAAGACATTAGCAGCAGAGCAACAGTAAGGGAGGTGAATTCAACAGCACACACATGTAGAATAAAAAGATATTTTATGATATGAAAAAATTCCAAATGTGAAGAAATACATTTTCTCATGAGCAAAAATACAGTAAGACAAACAGTCAGAAAAATCAACAATGTATCCAATACATGGATGCCTATAAAAAAGCCAAAATGTTTCATTAAGTTATGGAAACCAGTTTGCTTTAGGAAGCAGTTTGTCGCTGAAGCAGTTCAGTCTGACGCATGAGGAGTGCAACACGCTGCTTCTGCTGAAGGATCCTCCCGTCTCCCACCACCCGCGCTGGGTGGAGCGGCCTTCCTGCCCGCCTCCTCAGTCTACCTGCTCTCTGTGCAACTACTCAGGACTGCAATCCTCTTCCTGATGACCTGTGTGTTGCAGTTTTCCTGCAAGTCCAAACTGGTTTTAATAAGTTTTAGTGTAACAGATGAAAACTTGCGTCATGTTGAATTCAGAGCACAGCTCAAATGTAGAAACAGCTGATGAGTAAACACCTATTGAGTAGCATGAAAACGATCTGACATCCTGTTCCAAATTAACCTGTTGGCATCAGTTAGATGAGCCTACAGGAGTTAAACCAGCTGCTTTTAATTCACTGCAAGGAGGAATCTTAAATCTGGACATTCTGTGGTCTCTGTTCATTTTTAGAATTTCAGTTCCACACTAATAGTTGCATATTTTAATTTTATATTTTTTCAAATATTATTTTGCAGATTTTGATTTATTTTATAAATGTGCTGTCTTTGCTTTGCAGCACTCTGTAGCCTAAGAAAAAAACACATTGCTGATTTAAAAAAATAACTAAAATACAAAAAAAAAAAAATAAAGTGTCTTAGACATATTTAATGATTTGCATTCATTATTCTTTTATTTTTGTGTGTTTCTTGTTTTTGTTTTATTTCCTCTCTTTGCAGATGGCCTGAGATGGCAGCGTGCTGAAGGCAAATTTGAGCTAAGATCATTTGGAGCATCCTGCCACGGACCGAGCGATCAGGAGTGCACTCCAACATTTTGGGCGGGGGAATAAAATGTGCACACAATACAAACCCACTGCGGATCAAACACAGTTGTCACAGTTTGCTGAGAGCTCTGGCTTTCTGGCCTCGCACTCTGTGTTTGGGAAGAAATGTGCAGGATTTTCTCTAATATTCAGCGTGTTCATCATGTTCATCATGTTTCTGGAAAAAATAACTGAAAACTGTATATATGTGCACGTTGTAGTGTAAAATTAACTGTCTGTCAGAGTGTTAAACTCTGAAGTAGTCATGTGGAATAAATACTAATTGTTGACATTTTGGAAGAATGAGTGAATTTTGTAAAATGTGTGGCAAAATACTATAAATGTAATTTTCTTTCGGCGTATTTTGGATACGTTTTTCAATAAATTCTGAAGAAGAGAAGAACGAAACCAAATGTGTTAAATTGAACCTGGTGTGAGGAATTTGAGGAAGCAGGCATTGAGATGAAGTGTGTCACGATGTCGGGATTTTTCTCTGTTTAAAGTCAGAGATTCACAGCTGAGGGCTCAGTGTGTCTGTGAAGCATCTGGATTGTTTGACAGCATGGATCATTTCTCTATCACGTCCCTTTCATAATCACAATGAATTTAGACCCTTCAGCCACGAGTCTCAGTAAAGATTGATGTGGAAGAATGAAAAGGGTTCCACAGTTTGGTTTTAAGAACAAGTCAAGACAGAAATTCAGTTCATGCCATGCAACAAAATTCATTGATGTGTATTTCAAACTGAGGTTATGGCACAAATAAATCACCACATTTAGTCACAACCTGTTATGGTGGGGAAACGGCAACGATCCGTTTTCATTGTATTTCATTCTACCGCTGGCTCAGGTTATAATAGGTAAGATGAATAACCATCGCTATGCAGATGATTCAAGTGCTTGGAACAAATGAGTGCATATATAAACAGAAACAAAACTGAAATAATTATTTTTTGGACGTAAAGATGAAAAATTCAGAGTCGGCACACAGCTTCAGTTATTACAGGCAGAAACTTCTGATCAGGCCTGAAATCTGGGTGCAGTGATGGAATCTGATCTGAACTTTCAGAGTCACATTAAGACATTTACAAAGTCGGCCTTCTATCACCTGAAGAGAGGAATAATGAACCAGGAAGATCTGGAGAAACTCCTCCATTCATTACTGGAACAGTCTTCACAGGTCTGGTTGACAAGTAATATTGGGACTAAACAGAATCACATTTCCAATGAATATAAAATATAGGCATTGAATAAAAACGTTCCTCGAGGAACCCCAGATATGTTTTGTTTCTTTTCTCGTTCGCTCAGATCTTTGATTACCAAATGACTCAAATGAATCCTGGTCTGCCAAGTTTGATCCAAACCAGTTCAGCAGAACCACAGAATCAAACCAAGACTTCAGTTTCTTGGAGATTCATCAGTTTTTTTATCTATGTGATTAATTCAGAGTGAGTGCTAATCTCTCACCTGGTCTATGGCGTTTCCACATTAAGCTAAAGATAATTCCAGTTTCTTGATTATGTGCTCACTTCACAAATGACTGCAAGCAAATGTCAGCAGCATACATGAAATGATCACATCAGATGTAATATTTTACATTCCAAGGAAAAAAAGAGTATCTAGTTATTAAATGGAAAGTGAAAATGGAGGCTCGGAGGCTAGATCGGTTTTATGCTCTAATTTATCCAGTTACAACTTATTCTTTGTGGAACCATCCAATTTTAAAGTATTTATTACTTTCTAGACACGATTCCTTCCATTTCTTTGATTGAATGTGTAAAAAAACAGAAAGGATAACCGTCTGACAGACAGGAAACAGGGTTCCAGCTCCAACAAAGTGATTCCCAAAGAGCTGTTGGCTGAAAACGTGGCAGGCATGAGAAAAATCACCTGAAGGACGATCCATCTCGCAGGTTTTCTCAGGCTTTTGTCGCGCTTTTTTTCCAACTCTCAGCCGTTGCAAATACAATCTGCTGGAGTTTTGTGTAATTATGAACGTCACCTGCCAGGATGAGACAAATGATTGTAACAATCACTGTTTGTGTAAAATGTGTGTGGGAGGAGGTTTAAGGAGCAGCACAGGGTGGTTGTTCTTCTGTAAGTCAAGTTACTGAACCAGCAGCTCAGACTGTCACGTCTCATCCATCAGCATGACCTAAAGGAGGTTACCACTGTCTGCATAATGTGGATGCAGATCCAGCAATAGGAACAACAGAACAAGCATTAAAATCATAAATAGGTGTTGATATTTGGCCGCATTACCTGTGCAAATGAAACCTCCTTCAGATCAGATTCTGGGAGGTTAAATGCTGCATGAGATTAGCAGCTCGGTTCCCACACCATGTTTAATTCACCGCCTCTGTCCGACACACTGATGGGATTTTTACCTTTTGTCTACATCTCTGTGAGGAGCTTTTGATAGCATCATATTTTTATCATGCATCAACAGGCACTTTTTAATATTTCATCTGAGAAAACATAACCAGGGGAAGTGCAGGAGCAAACTTTAGCTTTCGTCTGCTCATTGTTAATACGAAACTCGGTGATGAGTTAATTCCCTTCCCTCTCATTGGGCAGATCACATGAAACGGCAGTGACAGCAGAAGTTTTCTGCAAACGGATTTCAGCAGACAGAAACTGGCAGCGCTTCGCTCCGTCCCCACTGCCTCGCTGTCACTGCCTCTCATCAAACATTAGGCATGTTTTTTGTGCTGTGGAGGGTGTGTGTGTGTGGGGTGTGTGTGTGTGTGTGTGTGTGTGTGTTGTGGGGCAGCTTGAGAGGCCTGTGCATTGATCTTTGATGGGTAAACACAACACAGGAAAAGTGCAGTTATTTAGTCGGACGTTGGAATCATCAGCTGTTAACAGTCTGTGCAACACAGGTGGTTAATAAATGATCGTTTGCTTTAATAAAAGGAACTGATTATGTATATTTTAAGCAGAGAAACACATTTATTTCAAATGATAATAAAAAAAGGCTTTACAGAAGCCTAAATGTTTAATCTGACATCAAATTAGACCTTTTTTTGCAAAACATTTCTCCTTTTGAAAGACTTTCAGTTTTTGACCACAGTTGTCAAATTTATGTTGAGCAAATTGTGTCCAGCATGGATTAAACTGGATTTGTTACTTTTATTGCATAGATTAAAAATATGCATCTGTGCAGCTGATAAATTGAAAGTTGAATTAGAAAACATTTTATTTGATCAAAACCGACATCAGTTTTATTGAATAAAGAAATGCTTTGATTTTAAACATTTTATTGAATATCTCTGTGCTGCAGCTCAGCCACATGCTAGCATGATTCAAATGAAGAAGAAACAGGGAGTTTGAGTCTTAACCTCCACAAAACAACAATCTGAGTGCACAGACATTAACGCACATTAGAGAATATATTTATTATAAAATATACAGGGACATTCTGATGCAAACTTTCAGGGAGGTTTTATATCAGAACTACAAAACCTTCTTAAACTTGTCATCTCAAACGTCACACTATGAATTAAAGGTCAGAGATGCTCTTAGTAAATGTCTGCTGATCACTGACCAAATGATAACTAAACCACATCCATTCTACCAGTAGATGCTCTTTAGTATGGATGCTGTTTTTGTTGGAAGGAAAACAGCACTTTTAACAACAATAAGATGCTATAAAAGCTTCAAAAGGAAACAACATTTTCTTTCACATCTCAATAAATGTGTGCGGTTCATTCTGGCTGTAAGAAAGCGAGTGAGAGCAAGACTTTCAGGAGATAATAACAAGGTTGGGGACATTATAACAAAATTGCTCAGTTTTATCTTCTTGAACTTTCATTTTAACACTGAACATGTTGACAGACTTCAGAAATTCTCAGTAAAGCTAAATCTTTTGTCTGATATTGCATATTTTGATATAAATATGACATCAAGTAAACACAGAAACAAATACAAAAAAACTGAATGCATTTTTCCTAAAGCAACGTGCATAAAATTAGGATTTGAGATCTAATCAAGAACAAATTTTGAGGTAGATTTGAGAAACTACAACACAAAAATAAAATAAAATCTTGCCACTCTAACACCAATACCGATATTGGTATTGATAAATCTGTGGTGAGTTTGAAGTAGAAGCCAAGCCAGGTTGTTTGATCCACACGTCCAAAAACTAAATTGCTGTTTCTGTCACACATTTCTGTGTTTTCTGCAGCAAATTCACATAAAAACCCCAAACACATCTGAACAAACAAGAGACAAAAGGTGACATCTTATTCAGAAAATAACATCTGACTTCCAGTTAGCTTTTGCAGTATTGATATATTTGCTTGTGTTTTGAATAAATGTGCACTCTGGTGATTTGGGATTTAATATTTCAGCGTTTCATTTTGAGCTGAATGTGTTGTGCCTCTGGGCCACGTTGGAAATAAGTGGAAACAAATATATCAGCGTGTTTGTGTGTTGCGTCTACAAACGTATCCAACCAAACCCATTTTTTAAGATATTGAGGCATGATGCACATTTTCTTGTTCAAATAATAGATGATTCCCTGAGATAAACAGTTGCATGGTTATTACAGTATGAGAGGCATTTTTGGCTCCAGCTCCTCCATCTCTCAATTATCTGTTAATGATATCATCACTGCTGAAGTGAGTCAACAAGAAAGGCCTGGCTCTGCCTGGAGTTTTTGATAACACAGCCCAGATGCACCGATGGAGGATCCAAACACCTAACTGACATGGCGACGAACAAACCGACGCGCTGTGAAGGCTGTGAGCGTGGGAGTCGCTGCAGACCTTCCAGTCCTTTTCCGAAGGAGGGCAGAAGAGGAGAAGAAAGGAAGAGGCAGCGACTCCCAGGAGGAATCAGACAGGAAGTGTGGGATGTTTGTGTCAAAGGAGGAGAGGGAGACACATGCAGAACGGGGAAGAAATTCCTGCCGCCGTGGAACTTCAGACATCTGTGCGTCCGAAAGGTTCTGGCTCGTCTAGTCACAAGTTAAAATAAATAAATGTCAATCTGGACACTGAGTCCCAGTGATATAACAGTGACTCAACTAGCTACCAGTTTGTTAAAGCTCTTAAATCTGTTATTTATGTCCTCCTACATTTCACAGGAAGGGAAGCTCTTATTTGATCCAAATGGAAAAAAGAAGAAGAATGCAGTTCGGTAAACGTGACAAAGAAAGGTTTTATTGTAAAAGTCTAATGGATGGATTGATGGGTGAAATAGTTATGAACAGTTCATCCATTGTCCTCCCAATGTGCAGCTCAGTGAAAAAGCACTAAATCCTACCAAAAATGGTTGGTTTAGTTTCTTATTACACTGGAAGTAAAACAAAACTAACTTACCAGCAGCACTTCAGCAAGACATTTTTCCCAAAAGAGAAATTATCTGCCTGTGAAACTAATATTTTTTCATTATTATTAAGGAATTATTGACTTAAAACAAGCTCTATCATTCATAGAGCAGATGCCAATTTACCTGAAGACCCATATTGACTCAGAGGGAGTTTCCAGAACCAGGCCCTCCATGCAGCCATCTGGGGTTGGATTCCCTGAATCTTTAGTTGTTTTTTCTCCCAGTAGCGTTTTCTGATATGACCAAATTCGGCTGAACAGCCAGGGAAGTATCGTGTTCACGAGTGACATAACACTTCTCCCAGTTATGCCTTCTGAACTGGTTTTCTGTTGCTTTATATCCAAACAATGAAGATTGGAGATTGTAAAAAATTGTGCAGCTGTAGATCGTAGCCTGTTGTTGAGAGGATAATGGTTAACACCTGTAGCTCGTTGTCTCCTCTCTAGTTCCCCGGGTCGAGGGTTTCCCGTGTGTAAGGGCAGTTCACAATATTCACGGTTCTACTTCAAACATATCCAAAGTTTATTCAGACAAACAAATGCATCAAATCACACCAATAACATACCAGAATCAACAGAAACTCAAAACCACAAGACAGACATCAATCACCTGAAAGAAACAGAAAAATGCACAAATACAGAGACCAACGCCCCGGTGCCGCCGCACCCCAGCGATCTGATTAATTCTTTCAGGTCCGAAACTTTTAAAGGAAGGTGTGTCTCTTCTCTAATTTATGCAATCTGGGAGGTCCCTGCTCTCTAATTAGAATAAGTTTCGAATTTCAAAGGGAAGATGCTCTAAATGTTTTATGACTGTCGTTGCTGGGCTGATGAATGTTGATTGTCCCGAGACAAGCAGCATTCCACACCTCTGTGTGAGATCCTATTTCTCTTCAGGTGTCCACATAGCAAAAGGCCCCAATCCTTATATGGGTCCAGGAAACAGTTATCTCTATGCAGACCCCCTCCTGCTGTCCCAGCACAGATGCTGCTGCATTCCAAGCACAGCAGGAGGCCGATGGCTCAGAGCCGTCCTCTCACCTAGAATATCAAGACGGGCTGATTTGGATCTAAAAACCGGTACAATTATCTTCTACTGATCAGATTATGTTGATTAAGCCATGACTCTAAATCTAACTTAAAATTGAGTCCTATCAAGGCAATGTTGATCTGTCAAATATTTAAACATGTGCTTAAAGTTAAAACTAGCATAATTGAATTATCATTTCCAACACTGTTAATGGCTGTGAAGGTGGGAGTAAATTAAAGGTTTGGTTTATTAGGTTTTATTAAGGAATCTGGCCTGCATTTGAACAATCAAAACCCAAAATACTAGAAATCTGAATTGGAGTGGATTCTTTAAAACATAATTTAAGATTTCTGAAGTCTTGATGTAAACATTTTTGGAAAAATGTGTCTTTAAAAAGCTTTTGTAGGATCAAAACTCCACTATACTGGAATCGTTGGTTTTTTTTACTGGTCAAACTGGGACTAAATGCAGATTTGAGCTGTAAAACGTATTTGTGAAAACAAAAAAATGGGATAATTTTCTCAAAGTTATAGTAAAATCAGTTGGGCTGCATTCAATTTGTGGCATTGTTTTAAGCTCAATATATATTTGCACAAAAGGTATTCCGTAGACTTTATACCACTGCCATGTTTACATTAAATGACAGGCATAAAAAATTGGGATATTGCTAAAAAGTTTCAGATTTTATTTTATTTTTTGGGTTTTCAGGATCAAAATAAAAATACATTTTCTAAAACAGAAGTATCTGTAAAAAAATCAGCTGTACTTGAATCATATATGGATTCAGCTTAAAGCCTTTAGCAGGAAGCATAAAAAATATATTTTACATTTAATTTGTTGTTTTTTTTACTGACGTTGCATTTTGTTTTCATTTTTTGGTCATAATTTTTGCTTTTTTCTTCTCAGCTTCTTGGTCTGTTGTGTGTTTTGTTTTCAGTCCTGCTTGGTTCATCATTTTATCACCACAAGCTAAACGGTGCAGTAATCTAAGAGCTGCAGCCAAACTCAGCAAATCGTCAGTTTATTACTTGCAGCATAAAAACAAAACTAATGCAATGAATTATTTTGTGAACTAGACATAATCCTCCTATTTAGCTTTGAATTATCCCAAAGCTTTAATCCTCACACTGTGCATTAAATTAACTTGTCATTCATGTTGTCAATGGCATGAAATGAACCTGGAGAAAAATTTAATAAAATCTGGAAAAAAAAATAAATAAATACAAGGAGGGATACAAGAAATCACCAGGGAAATGAAACGAGGGAGAAAAAAAGAGAGAAGGGAATGAATGAATTAATAATGAGCCACTTTTATACCGGATCCAGCGATTATACAAATGGGGGAAACGGCCAAAAAATATTCTGTACGGCATATGGCACTTCAGCTGCCATATGTGCCAGTTTTCACAAAAATTGGCACTGACGTCCATGATGGTCAGTAGTAACTGCCAAAAACACAGCGAGGCCTGAACAGAGGGAGAGAGGGATGGGGGAGTAATGCTTCAATTGCTTTGTTGGCTGGTGTGGACTCTTCTCTCCACAGCTTCTGGTACTCTCACTACAAAGAGGAAGACGGGGGGGGGAGACAAGACAGGAAGGACAAAGAAGAAACTGAGGCAACATTTTTTACGTCTGTGTTAGTTTTTGATTATCTCTCCTGCATGCCTGCAGTGCTTCTGGACGACTGCAGGGAGTTTTATCCTTTTCTGTCCTGTCACTGAAAACATTTCACTTAGTTTGCATTTTATAATGAGAAAAAGAAACGTGAGGAATATTCTTTAAATCAAAACAACGCTACACGCATTTGAGTGACAGTCAACCATTCAACAGAGGTAAAAAGCAGCTTCATATTTTATTGAGGGCTTTTGGCAGACATGTCGGTGGAAACAGATGCACTATACCAGATTTGCCGGGTTTGGCACATTGAGCCGAATCTGGAAGAAACGGGTCCAGATTTTGACCTGAGTCAGGATTTTTATTTCTGCTCATCTTTGACTCACATCAACACAAACCAAAATGTCCTTGTGACTGCATGCAGTGGTGTTGAGAAACGTATATCAGGAACCAGCAGCAGTGTTGACAGTAAAACATAACAAACACGGTCATGATGAAGTTAAAGTTTATCGCTTCATTTAGCCCAGAAAACATATAAAAGATTTATTTTCACTTACCCTAAACTAACCAATAAATGCTAACATGTGTTAGCATTGGAGAGGCTACTGGCTAGCATACCTGGCTTGGTCACTGACAGAATCTTCTATTCCCTCTGCTGTCCATTAGCATGGATAGCTGGTCATTAGCACTGGAGAAGCTAATGACTAGCATAGCTAGTCACCTGCTGCAGTATGCACATACGTTTTTGAAAGAAAACTTTATCAAGAAAGATAAATTGTTCTCTTTTCAGCAGGATTTAGATGCTCATTATATCAGGCATGAATGTTAAACATCAACATCAACAGTAGTTCCCATGTTTAATGTTTATGCTTGATGTTGGATGTGTTGAAATGGAGTAAATTGTATCAAAAGAGGCCCACAGATCCTCAATCTGAAGGATTTGTTGTCGTTGCCTTCAATATAATCACTGAGTCACTCTGAGTTATTAGTCCATTAGATTCGGGTCGATTGAGAACCAAAATTGCGATATTTGTTACATTTTCAGCTGGTGCTGTTCACTTTCACTAGCATATGTGGTTAGTCTGCCATCTTTACTTCCTGTTTATTACAGCCAAACTCAATGTCAACATTTGATCAACGCACGCTTTGGGTGCCTGGTTGATTCGCAGCGGTGGATGGATTTTACTTCTTCTTTTCTTTTTAAGAGCATGTTCAAAATTCACTAGTGTGGGTAACCTATCGCCTCACACTGAACCCCCACTCTGGGTTTGAATCTCTAAAGTCTCCCTCAGCAAATCTCAGCAAATAATCCCAGAAAATTCACAAATTCATCGTCCTGCTAAAATCACATCGCTGTGGCAAAAGTGCCCAGCACAATTATTGATTAAATCTTTAAAAATATGTGCTTTCTACCTGTATTTGCTTGTGATGGCATCATTTATTTCAGCAGAGGTCTGATGTTGTGGCTCCATTTTTCGATTTGAATGTTTAGTTCTGCAGTTCTGTTTTATTTGAAGCTAACAAAGATTCAGCGTTGTTCTATTAATCTTATGCTTGATGAAAGTTAGTCGAGATGCATGACATGTTGCATTTTTATTTTTAGCTGCCTATAACTCAGGTTTTCAGTGCACTGATTCCTGTTTGTTTCTCTGTCACTGCCAGCCAATGACTGAACGTTTGCTGCTCACCTGAGCCCTGCAGGAAGCTGATTTTGTCTCAGTTCTTCCTAAATGGTGCAAAAGCTTGAGTTAATTTGGTAAATGTAATAACAACAAGTTGTTCCAAGAAAATAAAGTGTAGGTGTAATGGCTCTCTACAGGCATTTCACACTTAGACTGACTAAACATGTAGCTATTCACCCCAAAAACTGAATATATTTAAGTGTGAACGCTGCTGTCACACCTGGGCGCCGTCCAGCAGAGGATCGGCCTTCGATCCACACCCAGGATTTTGTTCTCTGTTGTACAGGAACATGTAAACAGGACACATTATCTGGGTTCTGAAAATATACAAAGTAGATTTTCCTGCCAAATTCTTCTCGAGAAATACGATTCCTGACACTTTTCATCACTATTTATGTCTTCCTTAATGTCAGTCTTTTACACTTTGTATTCCTCCTTTTTCATAGGAGCTGCAGGAATGCACTTAGATATTAAATGACAAAATATTAAAAATATATACAGTGCTGGCTTTTGGACAAATGTTTCAGGCCAGTTTTCAAGCTTTGATAAAGATTCACAACTGGATTAAGGCTTAAACTCCAACTAGTCGATTCTATCACACAAATATGCTTTGATTTAAACCAGATCTGATGTGGTAGGAACTGCACAGCATGATGCTGCCACCACCATGCTTCAGAGTGTATTTGCGGTTCAGTGTCCATTTCATCAAATTATGACACTTTTTCTTTTATTTGCATATTTTTCTAAGTGTGACTTAGAGAAAACTACAAATTAGACTTCCTGTGGATTTCCTTAAACTAACTTTATGTTTTTATTTCTTGCCACTCTTTGTTGAAGGCCAGGTTTTTGCAGAGCCTCTAACTTTAACATTTTTGCTGTAAAACTTTCCACATGTCCATCTACTTCTGATTCTCTGCTGTTCTTTTGGAAACCGCAGAAAATCTGAAATGAAACACTTTGAACACTGAGTTTTATTTAGCATCAGATTAAGCTTTTTATTTAGAAAAATTGTTCAAAGTCATGAATCATTTTCATCCTGTTCAAAATCAAATAACACATTTTCCTGGATGATAAATCCTCCCAGTTGTTGTGATAACCAATAAGATTGTTGCTATGGGACCATTTTCAAATGGTCGCACATTATCATAATGGCAAAATAATACAAGAAAATTCTCAAAGATCAATAAACTTTAAATTCTAATGAATATTTCACACTGTAACTGGAAAATATTTTAAATATCCAAAGTAAACAAACAGAACAACTGAAACAACAAATAAAATGAATTATGACGTCTCTGTAAACCAAATCATCCTTCAAAAAAGGTTTGATTGAGTCCAAAGCATCAGACTGAAACTTTTATCATCCAGTTGAGAGAAAACAGAAAAATAACAAATCCTGCAAAAGGAAATTATTGAGCTTGTTTTAGTTTATCATGTGATTTATTGATGTATTGATTTAGTGCTTATTGCAACAGGCCTAAAAAATACAAGATTGTTTCTGCTTGCAATATGACAAAATGTGAAATAGCTCAAAAGGGTTTATAATATAAACTGAGATAATAGACACTGTTAATGCATTTACAGGAGTGAGTGCCAAAATAAAAGTCAGATTTCAATAAAGTCCTCCGCTCAGCTCAAACTTTGCCATTGCTCTCTTCTTTGGCTGAACAAAGGCCGCATATGGACCAACTTTCCCCTCTGTGATGTACGTGACTCCAAAAATAAAGTGACAAAAACATTTCTACAGACTCAGACACTGAGTGGGTTGTGTGTCCCAGAAGAGTGAAGAGGAGTGAGCTCAGGGTCCTTTTCCAAACCTGCGCCGCCCCCGCTGCCACCTCCACCCTCGGCAAGCTGCCAGAGCCGCTCAAGGCTCAGAGCTGTCCTGAGCCGCCATGGCAAGACTTAATGTTCCAGGTTCCTCTGGCCTCAGGGCATCCTCCCGAACACAAGCCAGCACACACAAACACACTTTGGGGAGAGAGACGCACGTCTGCCTCTGTCAGTGCAGGGCAGCGTAACCCGAACCCTTCAAACGGCTCCACTGGCTCTGGTCGAAAACAGGGATCACTCGATCAGACGGACTCCTTTTTAGATTTGAATGGAATATAAATCTGCACAAATAACCCACAGGAAGTGCAAGATAATCTGGACATCTATTTAAATGCCTTTGCCTTTAGTTATGTTGGTACATTTCCGTGGCGTGACGGTAACAAAGCTCATCCTCAGTCATAAGACTTTCTGTATCAGTTCATCTCTCCATCATCTTGTTTTATTTTTTTCTACTTTCTCGTACAGATATCTTAGCACACTTGAAATGAGACAAAATTAACTTACAAGTAACTTTTCAGGAAGGTATTGAGGTTTGTTTTAAGTCAATAATTACTGAATATTGATTAGGCAGAAAGTATCAGGCAGATTATTTCACTCATTAAATGGAAAACTTGTCGTTTTGTGTTTTTCTTTATCAATATAAAGAAGTGATTAACTTAAAACAAGCTCCTCTTATTTTAAATCTGGAGGACATAAATTTACTTGAAAATTTACTTCTAAGATAATCTTGACTTATTTCAAATGTACTAAGATATTAGCGATAGAAACTAGACCAAATACTTGGTACAAGAAAAACAACATTTTACTGCATGTTATGTCCTGTTCACAACTAGAAAGGTCAGTTTTAAGGCCATGGAAGGAGTTATGTCCCGTCAGCTGTGTGACCTGGATCATCACCATCTGCTCCCACGGCCTGAATTCAGTCCTCCAGAACCACACGATGCCTGACTCTTCCTCATCTCTCTGTGTTTTACTCTGAAAATGGAAAACCATCTTCGATTTTCTGACAATTATCCCCAAAAAGAGTGTTTTTAGGGAGGCTTCTTTTTCCCAAATCGCTGCTTCAGCCACTCCCAAGAGTGAGCGGCTTTTCACTCCAACGCCTGGATAAGCCTTTAGCATCTTGGCTAAAATATGAATATATCCCTGATGTAAACATCCATGATTTTTAATGAACAAGCTCATTCAAGTGTGATTTAAATTTCATTTCTTATTTAATGGAAACACAGCAATTGTGAGATCGTGTTTTTTCCAACATTCAATAAATATTTGCACATATTTGTAATGGAAATGTCCCCAGGTGGTCTGTGCCCAAAGGTGTGCAAAATACGATCGTCTCATAACCACATGACCTCGTGTCGACTGTTCTGCTTCGGATGAAGTTCTTAAGAGCCTAAAGTGTCTGAACATTATTATCTTTAGTTGGCTAAGTAGACCAACTTAGTTCTGATTAGAACAATCAGAACTATGCTTCAGATTGTGCTACAAGTTTATTTGTTAAGGTAGAAGCTAAGGTCAGCTAAGTAGGAAGATTATCTCAAATTCACGGCGACATGCACTAGAAATCCTGACTACAGGAAAACATTTGTAAGAGTAAAAGTGCGTCATGAATTTGATCAAAACAAAGACTGGAGATTCTGAAAATCAAGGATGAACGAGGAATGTCCAGAAAGAATGGAATGGTTAAATGTTGCAAAGGCTGATGAGGTCCAGATGTCTCTGATTTGCAATCACACCATGTAAGTGCAGCTGTCCCACCTTGTGCAGGAAAAAGACGCACAAACAATAACAAGAAACCACAGAAGAAGCAACAAGAGAAGGAGGAGGTCGGAGCAACGATCGCCAACGGTATGACTCAACAAAAACAGGCACCATATTCCTTATTTCTTTCATTAGTCATGTTCATTAATTACTCCGCAGGAGTAAAACAAAAAAAAGAGCAACATAATTAAAATGCAGAACTTGCAAAACACATATTCTAGTGTTTCAAAGTGTGAAAGAGGGGAAAAAAACATGTGGGATGAAAATGACAAATGAAGTGAAATTGCTTTAAGAGATTTGTGCAGCGCCGCACATTCATCCCAGAATCTCTCAGAAACTTTGGTGGCCCAGAATGGCTGCAGGACCACCGCGCAGAGCGGCAAATCAAAGACAGACAGATGGATCCCGGTGGACGCCGGCAGACGGACGCCGGCAGCAAACAGTCCACGGTGCGCCTGTGAAGGGTAGCTTCCTTTAAAGCATCGGGACACAGCTGCTGAGTGGAGGGCATCTGAGGCGTGTGTGGCCCCTGTCAGGTTGGGGAGGGGACGGCGTTCCATAAGTACATCAAAGTGGCCTTTCAGAGACAAAAGCACACAGAGGCAGAACAGTACGGGAATTCAAGGGGGTTTAAAGTCGACTGTCAGGTTGTAAAAACTGAATCAAAACAAAAAAACCCTGCAAACTCCCAGGATGTTCTCTGAGGCTGGGAAGGTTGTTTTTGGAAGAAGTCCAGTGAGGAATGTTCAAAAGATGAGTTCAAAAAGTGAATGTTTCTGAGCGGCAACGACGGGCTTTGACAGGGACATGAAAGACACGTCGCTGTGGAGGACGTTCACTCGAGATGTTCCTGAACAAGTGCATAATTACTACTGCACAAACAGCAGCCCCTCTGACGTGTGCAGCACAACAGGCAGAAAAAATTATATTTTTTCCTCTCTGAACCCGAAGCCGGGTTCAGAGAGGAAATGAACACATGGAAGAAATCAATCTGTTTTGAGGAACTTCCAAATAAAATCCAGATTTCTAACAAGGAAGAAAAATACATTTTCCGTCACGTTTAACAGTAAAATTTAACAATAAACAAATCAGTTCCCGTCTGCTGTTGTAAAACATTTTTTGCCACATTAAAAAATGTTTTATAGCTGTCCTTCAAACTGCTTCAACGGCTTGAGAGTGTCCCACACTGTCTAATTAACGTCACACACCAACATTCTGTGAGCATGTGGCTTTCAGGATCTAACTACAGATAAAAACAAGACATTGTCCTGGAGGCTCACTGGGAGCTGAAACGGGACACGATGCCGGTGCACGGCTGCAGTCTCCGGGGATCCTTTAACCTCTGACCCTGGTTGACATGGAGCCGTCTGTATCTGTAGCTGCTTTCAAGTGGAAGCTCCTCGCCTTAATGAGTGACCCTGCGCCATCGCCCCAAGCACTGTTTTCCCTGACCATGCTCAGAGGTGCCTCTCTCTGGGTAAGTCAACCTCATTCCGGCCAAATCGCCTCTCAGCAGATATAGTTTTTTTCTTTCTGCGTTTAGTGGGGGGGGGTCTCCTCAGCACATTTATCTCAGATAAGGTCCTCCCTTCCTATCGTCTCTCTGGGGAATCCCCCTAATTCCCACTGTGATCTCCTTTGTCTTTGTTGATGCGGGCCTGAGCCTAGCAGCCGCCCCGAGCCACCGGCCCTCTTTTGTTTGATGTGGTTCTGAGAAGCAGGGCTGAGAGCACAGAATGGAGCAAAGAATGTGCAACGTGTTACAGGGACGGCTGCCAGCAGAGAATGGTCGCAAGATCCTTGTCAGAGTTTTAATTGGTCTCATATTCTTGGCATCTGAGCTTGCAAAGATTGAAAGCTAGTGTGTGAAAAAGGGATGAGACTGGAGAACAGGATGTACCACAACCCGGATCACGTCCTGACTGTAAAAGAAACGCGTTCTGCACAAATATTTGAACTTGACAAAAGAAAGAACGGAGATAAATGTCTGCAAGTGAATCACTCCTCCTAAAATACAATAATTTGACTGTATGCACACAAAAGTTTTAAGCATTCTTCTTGCATCTTGAGAGATAAGAAAGGAGAGAGTTGAGAGAGCTGGAGAAGCGCTCAGACTGCCAGGGGAAGTTGGAGAGACTTTGGGAAGCAGCAAATGTTTTACTGTTAAGCCAAGTGTGCGACCCATTGAAGTGTTCAGACTCCGTTTGTCTAATGGAGCGGCTAACTCGAGCACACCTCCCCACTCCCCCTCTTTGACTTGAGTGGCGTTTGGTGTTAAGCTAACATGACTTGGGGCTCGGGTACTGCAGCTCAATGTCCAGCTAAATATTGCTGAGATTGGCCCGAGTTTACTGGTATCCTAAGTGCACCCATTTAATGTTCCAGCCCTGGTCCACACATCCGCTTCTCTCATTACTGTCACTGCCCTATAATATTAGGCAGGAGGAAAATAAGAGGATGACCAGAGAAGGAGGCTTTTGGGTTGATCGCCAGGAGGGATGTGAAGCGGTTCTTGCTCACCATCCATCCAAACCTCTTATGTTAGCTATAGGAAAACGGACACAGCGCCGTGGAGTCGCGTCATCCCATTTGGTCGGTAATCGTATTAAAAGCCCACACAGAGGTCTGAGATGTAAAAACTGTGAAGTGATCTTGATGTCTTCAAATGCATCCCATTCGGGATGCAGCTCTGTGGTGCACATTTCAGTGAAAATGTCTCCAGGCGGAGATGGATCTTAGTAACCATTCTGCAGAAGTGAACAGAGAGAGAAGAAGAGAAACAAGAGACTTTGACAGACAACAAACCTGCCTGCTGAACTGAAAAATGGATCTGCAACTTCAAACTTCACATCACTTTTTACAAAACATCATCTTCTGGACCAATGGTCTCCACCTCAGTCCTACTGTGCCTTCCTCCAAGCACCGAATAAATGACTCGTTACAATGGCTGCTGGAGATGTAATTAAAATATCTGATTCAACTGTGTTGCAGCAGTGATTAATCTAAAACCTGCAGGACAGGTTGGACTAAGGTTGGAAATCCATTTCCAACACAACTGTGGTGGAAATGTTTTGTTTCTTTGTGCAAAATAAGTGGCAACAGTCAATAGTAAGTCACCGACCGATTAGCATGAGCTGAAGAAACTCATGTTAGACAACATTGGGTCAATTGTGACTTAAAGCTGCAGTATCTAACTTTTATAAATTATATATATATTTTTATGTATTTGTTGATACTGTCACCATGTTGTGACAGGTTTTTCCACAGATAATCTGTGGAAAAATTTAGCTTTTCTGCCTTCTCACAGTCCTATCTAAAAAGAACCAATCAGAGCCAGGGGGCGGGTCTTAGTGCTGTCAATCACCCTTCTGTGTGCCACTGCTCTTCCCCCTCCTCCCTTTGCTCTCTAATACGCTGCAGCTAGCATAGCCTTTCATGATTGTTCATGAAAGATGGTGGGTTGTTTTTCCACCATTAGCATATTTAGAAGTTAGTTCCTAAGGTTGATTGACAGCACTAAGACCCGCCTCCTGACTCTGGTTGGTTGCTTTTGGTTGGGAGTGGTACATTTCTTCAGAGGAAGCTCAGGGAGGAAGTAGAGGAGATTGATCTTTTCACAGATTATCTCTCATGAGATTGTGACAATATTTAAACTTATTGTTTTTATAAAAGTTACATACTGCAGTTTTAGTCAAGGGGACAATGTTTACTCAAAGAGGAAGTTGCTGAAGGAATTGTTTAGTTTGTGTTGTGAGTCTGGACAGAATAGATTTTTAGTACCTGGGAGTTTCTAGAATGTTTGTGTGTGTTTGTGGGACTGTGTAGCGGTTAAATACAGTTAAAACACCGTGTGAAGCTTGAATTGTTCGGAGCTGATGTTCTTTTTTCCTGCTGCAACAAGCAATAAAGGTCAGGACTGAGATGACTGAGGCGCCCTATTTCAATCTTTGTAGAGTTTTTTCCATTTCGCAATCAAGCATTATTTTCCTTGAAACCTCCAGGGATCCACATATGGATCAACACAAACAAACCTGTCATACCAATTCTGGCTGCTAACAGGAAATATACTGAGGGCTGTAAAGGTTGTGCAGGCAAAAGGGTCAGAAGGTGAACAGAAAAAGCAGCATCAGGCTCTGGTTTCAGTTTCTTCTGATGACTTTTATTCATTCATTTGACAGACTTCTCTCCTGAGCTTCCAAAAACACATCATAGCCGATTGACTGGCGACCTGTCCAGGGTGATCCCGCCTCTCGCCCGCCTACTCAGCGGGAGATAGGCACCAGCAAACTTCCTGACCCCGCAGGGGACACGGGTGTTAGAAAACGGATGGATGAATTCCTGGAGGTTTGGGACGTCCTTCCTGCATCTCAGCATCAGGTGCGGCATCTTCCTCCTTCAGCTTCATCTCTAACTTTACTCCCATTCCCAGATGTTATATTTTGTATCTTCTCTTGCCATCATTGCTGCTCCTCTGGAGGCCTGCTGGCCCTCAGTCCCCGGTCGTTAATCCGTGGTGACACTGCGCTGCCTCCCTCTACTGCTGCATTCGGCTCCTTGGGAACCTGAGCAGGAAAAGGTGGCGAGAAAGCAAATTTGAAGGGGGCTTGGCAGCTGGGTGGCGACGAGGGGCCAGAGCAGGGTACTGAAAATGGCAGCTGTCAAAAGATGTGACGCTGCGCACGCCCAGCAGCGCACGCCCAGCAGCGCATGCACGCAGAGAAACTGTCTGAGGACCATGTCACAAGCGTTAGGGACTCCCGGTCGTCACAGTAAATGCAGACAGGCAAGCTTGTCAAGTTGAGTGAAGAGGTATGAAGTCGAGTGTGACTGTTTAGGTAAATCCATTAAAGCACCGAGGAAGAGGAGGGGTAGCTGGAGTTCTTCACCGGTTTACCCAGAACCGGGATATGAAGATCACATTTAGTGTTTTAATGCTTCACTTGTCATTTTATTCTTGAAAACTGGTTTACTTTGTTCATATGGTTCAGTTTTTTCTTCTTTCCGATTAACACCTGGGCGCATACAGTAATTGTACAGAAATTGGGCAGTAACTAATTACATTTACTCAAATACACTTGAGTAACTTTAAAAAAAAAAACTTTTAGGAGTATTTTTACTACACCTGAGTAATTTAATTATGAAGTATTTCTACTCTTACTTTAGTAAAATTTTTGAATTTTCAACCAACTGACCAAAAAAACAAACATGTTTTAACCAAAGATTAAAACCACCTGCAGTTTTTGTTAAAGTTTCTTAAGCTTTTTTATTAAAAGAAACTGATGTGGAAAAATTTTCTTTTGCCTGATTTTACATATAAATTATTGTCATTTTGGCCCTTAAAATACCTAAATTTCCACTTAACTTTACATTTTGTCTGTCTGATAATGTGACTTTTAAATAATAAATGATTTGTAACTTAATCAGTCACTCAGTACTTGAGTAAACTTTTTATCAAATACTTTTTGACTCTTACTTGAGTGATTTTTTTTTTTTGGATGGTTCCTTTTACTTGAGTAAAAATACTTTGAAGTTCTGCTTCTGTTACTCGAGTGCAACTCTGTAACAACCCACCTCTGAGCATCTTAACTTACTGTTTTTATGCAATAAGCCAGTATTCACTGGATAGCAGTTCTCTCTGTCTTGACTAAAACCTAACCAAAATATTTTGTATTTGGGAAATTTCAACTTATGATTTCCAGATGCCTGAAAGTCCCACTTCCATCTGTTCAAACAATAATATGCAATCATTAACAGCATGGGACTGTCCAGGAGTCGTCTCCGAGTCCCAGAGGAAAACATGTGTCTGTGGGAATATTTGCATGACGAGCTTCCGCTCAAACTCCTTTGGGTTATTCATCAGGACAAAGATCCAAATGACCCGCAGCGTCCAGTCTGTCTCTGAATGGTTTTAAAAGAAGGCAAAGCAGGTTTAGTTGTGTAGCACATACAAGTTTATTTGTTAGGCAACCAGACAGTTCAGACTGGAAGGCCATTACTTTAGTTTTCTTAATTCAACTGAATAAAGTTATGGTACATAAATGCATCTGCATAATATGATGGCCTATCTTGTTGTATGTTATAATCTGAGTCAGTGGGAGCAGATCTGAAACATTAGGGATCCAAGGAGGGAACTTTGGGGAACGCCGTATGTGATTTTTGTCGACTCTCACAAAATGATGTGACCAGAACCTTAAGAAATATTATTAATTACATCTTATTCGAAGTAAATTATGACGAGATAATAGCATTTTGCATTTACTCAGGTTATCTTTGATAGCAAAATTGAGTTTATAATCTAAAACAAGTAAGTGTGATTAAAAAAATACTATTTTATTTACATTGTTATTGCTCCTTCACCTTTATCCTCCCTCTGAAGTGCTGCAGGGTCACTGGAAAAACAATGTGCCACCAAGTTTTCTTCTAACGCTGGAAAAGTGCAAAGAGTCGAATGACAGGCTGGAAAAAACATCGGCAAGATGAACTGAGTGCAGCGGTTATTTCTCACTGTGTTTGCTCCGAACGCCCGGCGGCGTTTTCAGCTGGGACTGGTGGAATAGATGGAGGCCTGGCTGAGATGGTGCAGCGCACAGGAGGTGACGAGGTCGGTCGGATTAGTTGTTGACAGCAAGGCTTGTGGACTTCCTGCCTCTTTTAAAAAGTGTTTTATCCCCTCAGGGCGGCAGGCTGCTGTGGGACAGTCATTAAGCTGTTAAGGGATCAGCCGCACCAATCAGTCCATGTCAGCGCTCAGAGGCGACGCAGCCTGACATGTGAGGTAGCCGGTATTTGAAAGCCTCGTCCGTTCTGGTTTCACTTCAGCGGCCACGCTCTGGCTGTTCCTTCCCTGTTGTCTTCCTTTATTTCACTCAGTGCCTCCCTGCCTGGAAGGTGTTGTTTTTCTAAAACCCACTGGACTGTTTATGTGATGAACATTCGAACCAATAAAACATTGAAGCTGTAATTTCTTGGATGATTCAGTCACTTCATTCTGCAATTTAACTTATTTCAACCAAAGCTATGGCTTCATGTGTTCTGCCAAAGAAAGCAGAACACAGAAAAAATGCAGTTATTCCCCAAAAAACAGTTTTGGTTTCAACATTCACCGAAAAACTGCCAACAAAATCAAAAACAGAAATGAGTGACTCCAACTGTTAGACATTTGTTTTGCATATTTTTAGCCACATGTTTCAACCAGAATCAACGTGTTGACAACATATTTGTTTAAATAACTCCTCTTTGTGCCTTTTCGTGCCTCACAGCCATTTGGGATTGAACTTCTTAATCTGGATTAAGATGATCTAACTGTCAACACAGGAGTGAACACACTTTATCAAGCATTATGCGAATTTGGATGAATTTAATGATTGTCAAGAATGAAATGTTAATTTAAATTGTTGCTTCCTCTGCCTGTTTTTTTTTATTTATTTTTTTTTAAACAGCTTAAAAACATCATCAACCTGCCAGTTTTACTGGAGAAAAAAATCCAGAAGCTGAGCTAAAAACAGGGCGTGTGAGATTATACATGAGAAAATATGACACAATGCAGCAGAAAAATTACACAATATGAAGTATTATGGCAGTTATTCAATTCAAATTGGCTTATTTGTTTATCTCCAGTTCACAAAAAATGTCTCAAAGGAAAATTATAATATTTTCATATTCAGAAATATCAGTTGAAATCAGTTTGACATATTCAAACTTAATTGCATACATTCTAGTTAAATCTTAGGTTAAAAACAATGTAACAATCCAGGCAAGAGTCAGAGTGTAATGACAGATAAATCATGGTTCGGGACTTTTTCTGAGAAAAACAAATAAAAAAAATCATGATTTTATTTTTTTCACATTTCAATTACCAGCAACCATTCTTTTTTTTTTTTTTTTTCAAATTCTGACATTTATTTAATTTTGTCGTGTAGTAAAACCTGAAAGGGACTTAAGATTTGATTGGATTTTTTTCCAATCAATCAGAAGTATAAAAAGGAAAAGCCAATACATGGATTGATATGTTGATCTGTTAATATTTACAACAAAACCACTGAAAAACAGTCGGTGTTGATGTTTAGAAATATTTAATTAATATTGGGCTCAGATTTAAGAATATGTTTCCTTCAGGTTGAACATTGTGTTTTTATTGTTGTAATAAGTTATTTTTGGTTCCAGAACATAAAAACATGAAAGATTTATCAAATAAATAAAAAGTGAAGTCAAAGTTAATTTATGTCTCACATTTACAACAACCTCTGCTGACCTTCATAACAATCACATCACAAACAAATAAATGAAAAAACAATTACACTTTCCTAAAATGACATGAGTTTGTTGTAAATTATATGAATTTAGACGGTATGGATCTGCTTCTGGAACAACCGCTTAGAATATGTAACCTGCTTAATGAGATTAGAGAGTTTTCATATTAAAAAAGCAGATTACAGATTTTCATCCTCTTTTTTTCACCTTTCAAGGCAATGTTGATATTTCTACTTTAAAGTGAGTCACATACAGCAGTGAATCGGCTCTGAAGCTTCGTTTTTTGATCTGTGGAAGTTAACAGCATTATTTCCTGCTGTGTGTCACTCAAGACTCATCTAAACTCAGTAACAAGCTTGAGCAATCACTTGAATCCCCAGCTTACACAGACACAGTGTCACAGCTAAAGAATCCTCCACAGAAACGTGGTGAGTGGAATGCAGTGAGGAAATGTTAATACCTTTTCCAGAGAGCAGCATGCTCCTGGACGCTCCGCTGAGCCCACTGTGGCAAAGGCAGCTGTCCGCCTGCACAGCGTTTGGTCAGAGGGTCTTAGAAAAAACAAAACTGAAAGCTAGTGAGAGAAACTGACTGCTGACATTCATCTGTGAGGCTCTGGACAGAGAGGTGAGCAAACAATCACTGGGAGCAGGTGCCTTTTGATGGACAAAGCTGCCAGCACAAAAGTTGCATGTCAGCCAAGTAAATAAAACACACAGAGAGGCGGGAAGAGGAGAGAGGAGAGTGATGGAGATGGATGCAAACTGATGGCTGTTGTTACAGACCGGCGGCCATGTCTGGGAACATCTGCAGTGTTATTTGATTAGTTTTAAGAAGAGGAGCTTAAAATGTGGTAAATTTGTGGTCTCAGGTCCAAGATGACATTCCAGCACAGAAGGTTCAAACAGATCAGGACTTTTTTAATAAGCGAAAATTTATTACAGACAAAATTAAAACAGCTTACAATGAAAAATGTTAGGGATGACGCAAACATTTTTTAATGCATGCAGCACAGTTTAGTGATCTACTTGCCTCATATCTCTCATTTTGTGTACTTGGCCCAGACATTTTAAGCATATGTTTGCATCATGCTTTATAATGACTTTTTAAAAACAAATGTAGCTTTTTTACAATGGAAAATGTCAGGTACAACTCAGAGTATTTGTGTTGTAATAACCATGCAGCATGGTTTGGTGATCTACTGTCACCATTCGACAATTTCGAACATATTTTCATCCCATAGATTCTCATGCTTTACAAAACATGAAAATGTCTTAAACCTAAGCTGGTAGTTTTGGTTTGTTCTTGCAATTCAGTCACAAAAACAAATGCGAGATGCGATGAAACTACATCATAGAATAACTAAACCCAATTTTAGTTGGTGAGTTAAAAAAATGGCACTACAGGACAAGAGAAGACAGACCAAACTATCAGTTGTTTTGGGAAAAATCTAAGGAGATAAACACCAAGAAAAAGAAAAAAAAAATGTTTATGTTGGTATTTATATTATATAACAGATCAAGTTGAGGAATGCATGAGAGTAGAGGTAGACAGATTGATTCTGATTGATAATATCGATCCCAGGTCAGTATCTGTATTGGATCAATACTTTAATCAACATTACCAGATGTAGTTAGTTAGTTTTATGAGGTGCTTACAGTGTTATAGCTATTATAATGTCCAGAAAATCAAGCCTAACACAGATGTAAATCATCTACTAGTTTGAGGAGAAACAGGAAGAACTGATCTGTAAGTCTTCAGTTTTTTAGTTTTGTATTTACTTATGTATTTAACATTTATGAACCATGGAAGAATCACTGAAATTCTCCTGCACAGCTCAAAGTTCCTCCACAGAAGAAATGCTTTTCGTGAGTCTCCACACTGATAAATATTTTGAAGCCAGTGTTTGCAAATTCATATCCAGCAAATGGGGATATGAGTCAACTCAGAGGGGATGTTTGTGCATAAAGAAATCCACATGAGCTGCAGTCTGATGATCTGCAGATGTTCCCTTTTATTTCAGCAAGAGAAAAAACAGGGATTTATCTGAAATGCAAAACTGAAGCCACAGAAAAACACATTTGCTGAACAAACTTTGAACCAGCAGTTAAAATAATCAGCCATGATTGGATTAACCACTTCAGGTAATGTTTCACTCCATCTCCACTCCAGAACATCAGGAAAAGCTCCGACTTTGACATTAATCAGTTGAGCCTAATGTTTCCCTAGATTAATACATCTGTCCTCACAGGGTTGGGAGGATACACCAAGCGCTGGCGTGGAGTATCCTCCCATGATACTCCACGCCAAAGAGATTCTTACCATCTCAGCAGCGCAGCTAAAAGAAGTTGATAACGTGATTCTGAAACAGCCTCATCACCTGCTCCTCTCTTCATCCAGCCTCCCTGATGCTCCGCCAGAGACTGGATTAATCCCGACTTCCCTCTAATCCAATTAAATAGAAGGAGCAGAGGTGCTGTCATCGCCAAACATGTTTCTGCAAGAGAAAAAAAAAAAGCCTTGAGACAGATTAAGGCAGAGGAAGATCCTTAATTTGTTAATCACTGAACTCTGCTGGCACCGACGGGCCGAGCGAGCACGTCTTTATCCACCGAGCCTGGAATGAGCGAGGAGTCAAGCGTGAAACACAAAGGGGGAATCAAGAGCAATTACTGGGAGATGACGAGAGGATCAAACGTGGATTCATTTCATTATCTGGACGATGCTCCGCCGACGCTTCCTTTACAAATGCAAACGTCTGCCTCTGAGGAGATCCCGTCACTGAAGATGTGTGTCGGCTTGTGAGGCCCATGTGAAGGGATACCAAGACAAAAAGACATGTTTGAAACTGTATATGTATGTTGATTTTTTATTTAATGTGTAAAGATGTTTGTGTGTCAGTTTGTGGGATAAACTGTAATTTGATAGTGAAAAGTTATCAAATCTTCTTTATTTAAGACTTTTTAAAACTAGCAATATTATATGCTTTCCAGCCACATAGTATCATTTAAAGCACTATCAAGAATATATGTTAACGTCAACTTTTATAAAAATGCATGTATCAAATAGACTTAAAAGAAATTTGACTACGTAATTTAACACATTGAAATTGGGTCTCCGTCTCTTTAAGAAACTCTCGCTCTTTCTGAAACTTCGCCTTCATAAAGTCATCACAACATGACTCCTCCATTAACCCTTTAACAATGTTTTTACTAGAGTTGTACTGACAAGCAGCTCATATAATGAGCTCAGCAGATCCACCAGCTGCTTGCTAACTGCTGCTGGCTAGTCTGAAGGAGCTGAATGGAGGGAGGAGTTCTCTGTAATGTGGAAGCTTGGAAACTTCAATTGTTTATTGTTTTAACAAACATTTCTTGGTTGAAATTATGGCAATGGGGATTGTGCTCTTCTCCATTTAAACCTGATTCAACCGATGTTAAACTGTAAAACTGTTTTTGGTTTAATTGTGTCCAGGAATTCAAGTTTTAATTTGGATCAGTCGCAGGAAAATAGTTATTTTTAGACACAAGTCACAAACAAAATCAGACCAGAAATGTAATTTTTATGGTGAAAAGTCATTCAGCAGTTCCTGATTCTCTAAGTAAAGTTAAAGTCTTGCCTTTAAAAGAAGCAAGAGAAAAAATTAGCAAAGACTTTGCTACATTTTTCTTTAAATAAAATAATGTTATTGGATGAAAGATACAAATGACTTTTAATTGAAGCCAAATGATGAGTCATATTTAAAGGTGCAGCACATGTCGTAACGACAGACCTCATCTTTCTGGTTTTCAGTTAAAGGACGCCTGAGTGTCCAGTCACCTTGTGTCATAAAAGCATCTTTCCAACCTGCAAACTTCCACCCAGTAACAGATGAAGGTGATGTGGAGCAGCTGAGTTTGCTCGATGCAGTGGGTGAAAAATGGCTTGTTTAAAACCAACTCAAGATGGTCTCTGTGTGCATCATTATCACACACACACACACACCCCCACACACACACACGGTTGGCTTTGGTGTGTTTTGACACTTGGCCTCAAGTCGTGATTGATAGGTGCTGTTTACTTCTGGGCAAGGCACTCAATTTCAACTTAAGATGCCATTAGTGACAAACAGTGCTTCTCAGAGGAGGAAAAACAAGCTAAAACAACAGTTATTAAGATAATTATGAGTTATAGATGCTATTAGGACTCAATGGATCTTTGTTATTGTGACTAATACTTGTTTGGTTGGGTTTCTTGAGGCAATTTGATCATTTGACTCCTCTCCAGCTCTTGATAATGAGATTTTTGATTTTTTTTTCACCTGATGAAGACTCATAAATAGCGGTTGTGTGAACCAGAAGGACCTGCTGTGGGACACCATGATGCCCGCTGAACCAACAAAATCTCTAAATTTTGTAGAACATAAATGTATAGCCTCATGATCTCCATACGATAAAGAAGAATCAACCAGATTTCTGACTTCAGATAAGGAATATTATAGCTAAATATCAAATTAAATTATGCTATTTTATATCATTTACTGAACATGAAGTTACTGAGCAGAACTAAATATCCAACTTGTTCAACTGCTTTCCAGTCCTGCAAGTTTTGGGAAAATAAAACATTGGATCAGATCCCAAACCTTTGCTCAACTTCTTACAAAATCTGTGTTTTTTTACAAACTATAATCAAATAAACCGTAAATGTCCAAGAGCAGGTTCCAAAACCTCAACCACACATTCTCTCTAGATATCAAAAACCCTGTGACATAATCCTGCCTTCATAGTAAAGTCTGGGCAGACTGAAGTGATTCAGTTTGGGTGAAACTCATTTAGGATGTTTCCACACCCGATCGTCTGATAAACTCCGATCGATTGGGGACCAAACTTGCAGCATTTGTTTCATTTTCAGTTGGTATGATTTGTTTTCACACTGCACTGTGTCAAATGATCCAAACCCTTGGAGCAACCTGTTCCCCTCCTCACCTGTGGGGGCGCTACACCAAGAAACACTGAAGGATACAACATGAAAACCTCTGAAGAAGACACTGAGAGAAACTTACCTATTTACAAAATGTAAATAAAAATGGAGAAGATTTTAGCAGTTGTAGGATTTGTCCTTTGTCTTTGGCAAAAGGCCTTGAGCCATTTCTCCCAGTTAGACTCATGTTTGTTTTGGATGTATTTACCCAATGCCCTGTGAAATAGTCTACTTTCTGCTTTTGGAGCAGTTTCTGGTCTGCTTGGTGTTCATATATTAATTCAAACCGCACCAGAATTCACTACAACAGAGACCGAGGTTTTTAGTTGGACCAGAGTTTGCTTTTGCCCGCATCAGAGTCCGATTACACATTCCTACCGCCCCAAACAAACCGGACCAGCGAATGAACTAGAGCTCAACTAAAGCGAACTAAACAGGGCTGGTGTGAATGCCTCAACGGGATCCTTTAAGATGATCAATCTCCTGGCCTGGAACCAACTTTTAAGCTGATTACACACATTTTCACTTGTGTTTGTGGTGATTTTACGATCTGAACGCCAAATTGTGTCCAAGTTCCAAAAATCAGCTGTTTATTTAAGATAAAGTTGAAGAATGTGAAGATAGTCTTTCATCCATATCTGTAACAGTCAAGTATGACTGGTCCAGAGCAAATCCAGAACTGACTGGAGAAACCTGATAGATGGGATCTCCCTGAATAATGTGGATTCCTTTCCTAAATACCAGGATCATCACCTCACTCTGCAGGTGCTGCTCCACTTCTCCATATGGCATTTAGGAGGACTGTTAATCAGCCAGACAACGTCCAGACTCTCAGGATGAATTTCCTAAACTGTGTTATCAGTCTTCAGTCTTAACTTCAGCAGAAAGTTGTTTGTTCTTGTAGTTTTTGCTGTTTGTCACAGTTGCATCTCCTGATTAACTTCCACACTTCGCTGCTTGCCGAAATTAGACTTGTTGTTTTAACTGTCACTTTCGATTTCTCCTCAGGCTTTAAGAGCCCCATGACAAATTGATGCACACCAAATATTTTCTCAAGCCACTGGATTCTCACATTTCCCCAAATAATGGGGAATACATGCTTGTTGTTTGGTTTTATTTTCTCAGGATTTTCTTTGTTCCAGGGAGCCTCACTCAGGATGCACAAAGGAAGTGAGCATATACTGAAACCAAATGGCGTGCAAAAGAATTAACATTCAAATTAAAACCTAATTAGACTTTGATTTGCCAGATAATTATACTCCTGTGTTGCTGTTCTCTGCACTGTTCAGGTTTGATGAGGTGTGTTATGGTAATTACCTGGCTGCTGTGGAGTTGTGTGGCAGTTCAGTTTTCTGTTTGTGCAGAGGCAAAACAAATGAAAAGGGATTCGGTTTGTTGATGTGATCTGTGGGTTTCCTGGGATTGATTGGTTCTTATACCTAATGAGGTGAAAACAAATCGAACTGAGTGTAGGATGATTTCAACAACATACATTTTTATTTAGCTTTTCAGGACATTTATGAACCAATAACAATCCAGATGTGCAAACAAACCAATATTTACTGATGTTTATGAGCAAATTTATTAACCATTTCAGTTTGAATTTAAATTGATCAGTATTTTGATCAGATAAAGTGTGACATAACTTCAAGTTGTGTAAAAAAAACTATTAGCTTAGCAGCATTTTGTAAACCGATGCCTGAGAATAATAAACTGTTTCAGATTGACTTTACATTTGTGGAATGAACTATAATAATTTCTAATTACAGTTTTTTGTTTGTGTCGATTAAATGTAAAGTTTTTATGCGCGTTGTAAACATTTGTACAGATTATATTTGTTGAGATGAATATTGGATTTTATGAGGCTTTTCTTCTGTAAGGCTGTGGCACTCGAAGCTGTTTGAGCGTAATAAAATCAGTCACAGCTGCACAAACGAGCTTTTTCTCCTAAACAATTATGATTGCTTCAGTAAAGAAAAACATTGGCACTCTGACTTTAACATTGACGCCAACTACTGTGACACATGTAGTCTTATATGTAAAACATAGAACTCAGGAAATGTCACTTTTCACCTGTATTTAAGCGTGAACAGGAGCATCCTCAGGTATGAGTTTAACGCTTTTTAGTCCCAAACTTTACAGCCTGAAGTCACATCCGCTGCCAGCTACACATGCTGTGTTCAATCAAGTAGCATAACTGATTAGACAAGCAAGTCTGGAATTTCCTCTATGTTCTGGAAAGCACCACCTGATGAAATATATCTTTGGTGTTTAATTTAACCTGAGGGAACGTTTGCTGAAGAGACAGGAGTGATGAAATGCAATCACTCATCTCAAGTCAACAGATACAACTGTGAAAACATTTGCATTATCTGTGGTGGTTTTATGGCTTTGGAATGCTACATTGCCACATGTTCTTCCCGTTGCTTTTGATTAGACGGTGGCGTGTGGAGAGCTCTGTGGGAGGAGCGTGGCTTTTGTTTTTGTGCATGTCACTCCAGGGTGCAGTGCCACATTGAAGGGCTTAGTTCCCACTGTGGATTATCGTCCAGGTTTGGGGATTTAACGCATCCAGAATGATAACGGAGGCACCTGCAGCTCTTCAATGTGTGTGGACCATGAAGAGAAATGTACAGGTTCAAGTCAACAAATTCAAATATAATCTAAACTAAAAGTTATTTTAGCAATTCAGTCAAATCTGTTCAGTCAGAACTGTTAAATTACAAAAATCTCATTGTATTGCAGACAACAAAAGACCCAAGACACATTTTAACTAGAAAACTAAATAGTTATTTATAATTTAACTGGAAATATTAAATACAAAATGCATTTCCTGTCTACAAGAAAGCTGTATGTGGTGTGGAACAGCGTGGAAGTGGAGAAAAAGAAATGATGTAACGTTTTAATTTCTAAACTAATATTTTGAGGGACTTTTACAGTTTTTAATTACTGCAAAAGTGTTTACATATATAGGTAAACACTACATCTAGAAAAAAGAGGAAAAGAAAAATAATAAAATAAATGATTAGACATTTGTTATTTCTTATGAGTTGTTCAGTGAATTGTTTTATTCGTCACTGTTTCAGTCAGTGCATCGTCCTGCTGCGCAGTTTTACATCCTGAAGTTTTGTCTTCTCTTCAGCAAAGCCTCTTATTCTCTCTTGAAGGTTTTGATGACCCAGCTGTAATATTGGAGTTTCTGACATTTTAATTCAAAGGTACGATGGTTTTAAATTTTCCGTTAGAGCAGTTATAGCTGAGCTTTTTCATAATGTAGCACAACTTATTATTTAGCAACCAGGGAATGTTTTTAGATATTTTTGTGGTAAATCTGAGTAACAACAGATCACATCTGGGGTTCCTCAAACCTGATGAGGCCATGCTTTATAATACGTATTTATATTACGTATCAACATGATCACAGTTCCTTACAGTTGATGAATGAGTGTTTTCATAAGATCAATGAACAGACTGGTCAGAATTTCCTTCAGTCTAATGCAGAAAAGACAGAAGTCGTTATTTTTGGTGCTGAACTTGCAAGTTTTGGTAAAGCAGACTGTAAATATCACAAAAAATGGAAGCTTTCAGCCAGGACTTTGTTTTGTTCAGTCACTGCTCTTGTGAGCACAATTCAAAAAAGTTGAGATACACAAATGATGAAGATAATTGTATTAAAAAAACAGAAACATATTGTCTAAACTGACAATGCAGAGTTCACAGCCGCATCCCCTTCTTGCCTTCATCCCTCCAGCCGACCTTTGTGCTTTCATTACAGTGATTGCTTCCTGGAATACAATACTTATCTGCCACGTGTTCACGCTGTTTGCAATAAGCTGTATCATAAATGCTGCACAAGCCGAGCTGAGATCAACATTTCTACATATTTCTTATTTCTACACCAAGCTTTGGGCTCTGATGTCATCAGACCTTCTTCAAGGAGGGAGGAATTGTGACATATTGTGAGAAAAACAGAATATACAAATTCTCATGCTTTGTGGATTGTGTAAGTTGAAATCCAGCAAAAAAAATGGCTTGAAAAATGGGAAATGGAAAAAAACAGAAAAGCCTTTACATAGAGAGCTGCAGGTTTTGTTGTTTTTTGAGCCAAACACTAATCAAAAACAGGCAGTTTTAGGTTCAACACAGATTGAGTTGATGTTTCGTATCTTCTGGTAAAACTTTTCAAAAAAATTTCATTTTAAAATGACTGAATTTATTAGTATTTTTGTGATGCTTTCTTATAATTTTGCCTGCCTGTGAAGTTGATCCAGATGTTGCTGGCTGGGTACAGTTCACTGAGCACTCTGCAAAACAGCTGGTTTCACTGGGCATGCGCACTAGCGCAGAGACTCATGAGGCCTTTGAGGGCTTTGGGAAATATGTGAACCGAAGCAAAGTTCGACAAGGATCAACAAATCCTAACCTTTCCCTATTTTCCTTTCAGATAATCACGGTGATGCGTTTAAAGACCTGTCTATATATCATAAAAATCAGGCTGAAGAAAGGGCGACGATAAGTAGGTGATTTGTAGTCATAAAGTGCTTCCTGTTTTAGGTGTGTTGGCATGTGACTCATTTAATGAACAGAATGAGGTTTGAAACTTGTAAAAATGGAGCAGAGATTTTATGCTGGGATAAAAGTTGCCTTTTGGTTTTAGATTTGAACTCAAGCAAGTTAAACTCACAAGGTTTAAAGTTAAAAATATTCAACAAATAACGTCTGGAAACTTCATGACTCTCAGGCCTTGATTTCCAGAAGAAATGCCAAATTTAAATTATGGAAACTTCCATAAGTTACACTCAACAAGCTAATGTAGCTATGATCTTTTTTGGCTTGGGAGGCTGTAAATAACCTTTGCATCTCTACAGGCTTCTCTGTCATTGTGTGGGCCATAATATAAAATGTTTCCTCTCAAAAATACTTTTTTATGTAACTCTTTGAGAAACGCTGTTTTTGGATTAAGTTTTTGTAAGACATAATAATCAAAAAGAATATGCATATAATAATTATGACATTAAATATGTTTATCAAAACTTTTTATGAGGTAATCTATTGCAGTTTACCTCGGATATATTTTCCAAAACAGATTAATGAGAGTTAGTTGACTTGTTCCAACTATTAAATCTGAAGTTTATTCAAGACGTGCCTTCTTCCTCCTCAAGTTGACAAACGCAACAAGTCATTTTGAAACAACAATAACCGTTTCTCACTAACTAACGGAGCTTACAATTACGAGCTTGCTGTTGGTCCTTGAAGGCAGCCTAACTTTTCCTCCGGGTTCTGAACTTCTGGAGGATAAACTTGTGAAAACCTGCGTTTCTCTTGACGTTATGGAGGTTCTGCACTTATTCGTGTGAGGGGTTCGGTTTTATTGAGGATGTGAGTGAAGAATGCGTCAGGAAGATGCAGACACTGGTGACGTAGCTCTGGTAGTTTCCTTTATGTTGCAGCTCAAACACTGAACATTGTTCAGTTGAAGTTTTTAACAAAGTAACAGCTGCTGTTTGTTACTCTCTGCTGGGTGAAACTGCGTTCTTCAGCTTTCCGTGAAGAGAAACTGCGGGGTTTGTGTGAGGAAAATGTTGAAAAAGTTGTCTCTGTGTCCCGCCGCGGAGGAGAACCTTCAGGGAAGGAGGCTGTGGGCTGCCGCCGCTCTCGCGGTGACCTTCCTCGGCTTGTTCGCGGCAACTGGCTGGGCAGAGGAAGCCTCCTGTCACGGAGCTTACGACCTTTACTTTGTTTTAGACAGGTAAGTTTTCAGGATACTTCTGACAGCTTGGAGTATTAATTATCCTATGAAAAAACAAATGAACTCAGAAAATAAAATTGTGAAAAGTTATTTTTGCTCTAAATTGCTGCATTTGAGTTCACCAGAATGGGGTTGGAGATGGGAGCTTCTAGGACAAATTCAATGGCTTTTTTCCCCCATTATTAATTTAAGTCATTTGGTTAAAATGGTGGAAAAAAATAATGAAGTTGTGCAGTTACAGTATTTCTACACGCTTTCCTGACCATGGCATTGGGTGTAAATGGTGCAACACAAAGTAAGCTTGTGTTGCACCATGTGTATAAAAGATAACTTGAAGTGACTTGGGTAAAATACTTTATGGAAAGTGTGAAAATAAAAGTTTAAAAGTGCCTTGCCCAGGAACACAGTGATGTGTGGAGCTGGAGTCGAACC
This sequence comes from Phalloptychus januarius, assembly GCA_902982915.1. Taxonomy (NCBI): domain Eukaryota; kingdom Metazoa; phylum Chordata; class Actinopteri; order Cyprinodontiformes; family Poeciliidae; genus Phalloptychus; species Phalloptychus januarius. The sequence goes on from CADWAE010000482.1 coordinate 1,258,839, forward strand.
CTCTATTGCTTTGAGACACACTTGTCCCTGTGCGGCATTTTAATGTGTAAAGCTGTTTTCTGTCATTAGGTCGGTATTCAACCTGCTTTCCTCAAAGCTTACAGCAGAGGTTCCATTTGGAAGCATCCAGATGTCAGTCAGTTGCAGTCACGTCTTAACCTGATTGCAACAAAAACAATCTTGACATGTTTTTTGCAGACTTTTTTTCCCAATACTTAACGTGTTTTTGTGGAAGAGAAAAGCAGTCAATGCCCTTGATTGTGCCGCTCTGGATATAAATGTCTGATTTCCACAGCTGTTGCATGCACAGCATGTTACTTTGCAGACTTTGTTGTGATCGAAGTACGACTGCAGACCTCTTCCAACATGTTTAAGAAGTTGTCTTGAAACTGTTCTAAACTACCTGGGATAATTATGAGCATCTCATTGTAAATAACAGATTCAGGGCAAATCTGATGCATTCAGGGTTTTATATGCGTTGTGGTTTCTTGCAGCGTGCGAAAGAAAACTTGATGAAACCACATATGGCTTATTGTGACCTTCTTCTAACCCAGCTCACTTGGTTTCCCCTCAAAGAATTTAACCAACACAAAACCATGTTGTGTTTATAGGGCATAATTATTCCTTTAATCTGCATGGTCATCTCTCATAAACATGTGGTTGTATTTTTCTCAGTATCCATCAAGTTATTTGAAGCAATTTTTCAAAATGAACAGAAATTTTATATCAGGTCTGTTTCCTTCAACTCATTTGGGCCAAATAAATTCCCACAGGAAGTGGCCATTAAGGGTGTGCTATTTGGATTGCTAATGCTGCGCAGCTTTTCTGTGCAGAAGTTTGCATTTGTTTGCTTTAAGTCATGATACACCGTTAAAATTGAAGGTTTATAACCAACAGCTGTATCCATTGAGGCGGCTGCATGTCGAAAATGTTCAAATAGCTGGAAGATAAAGTCTGTATTTACACTTCAGGTGGTTTGGAATTGCAAACAAAATCCTATAGACTGCAGATGGCATCCATGTATTGTCATCACTTTGTGTTGCTAACAGCAGTTAGCTTTTATAGAAGCACACTCTAACTTGCAAAGAAAATCAAATGTAGTTATTTGTACCACAAAATAAAACTCAGAAGGTCTTAGTTCTTGCAGCCAGGTGCTGCAGGAGTCATTTCTCTCCTTCCTGTGTTTGTACTTTGGCCATAAAGTTCAGGATAAAGTGCTTCTGATGTCTGAACTTTGCAAATCTGTCTCCTGATAAGTTCCTAAAAACAAAAAATATGAAAACTCTTCAGTTTAGCAAAGTGCTGATGTCTTAAATGCTATTAAATTGTTGTAGTGTCTTATTGTCAGGTAAAAAACCAGCTGAAATCTCTTGTATTTTTAGTACAATCTGGTAACATTCAGGTGTGTATATCTTGTGAAAGCAGAGCGGGCCTTTTAAGTGGTTCTGTGTGAATCATGCAAGCGGTGGTGTCACCATTCGCCTCAGATTTCGGCACAGCACTACTTCCTGTGTGCTTCATGCACGCGGCGCGCTGCTTCAGAGACTTCCCAGGCAGATTCAGTCAGCTCAGCAGAACTGTGCAGCAGCGTCATGTAAGAGGAAGGTTACAGTCGTGGCAGCAACTGTTTTTAATCCCGTCCTCCTCCGTGGAGGCGTGCCATCAGAGAAGTCTGTGGAGTTAGACGCTGCTGCTCCTCTGACCCACTTCTAAACTTCCATGCTCTCATCTAAATGACCAAAAAAACACCGGATGACGGTCAAGATAACTGACTGTTGTTCTGAGCTTCTTCTCAGTTTAGTTTATTGGCGCAGGTAAAAGGGCTTCTTCCATGATAGGATGTGATCCCTCATGTATGTCATCTGTTTCTGCACAGAGAACAGATGCCTTTTAAACTTTCTAACACCATGGAAATGTTTCTCAACTTAAAGGAGAAAATGTGTTCTGATTTCAGATGATCCTGGATTTTATTTACGTCCAGTTTTTGTTCCCAACATTATTTGAAATGTGTTTGACATCCTTTTTTTCTAGTGCCAGAACAAACAACAAAACATCAAACAGTCCATCCTTAAATGTCAGAAACATTTTTACTCTTTATTCTTAAACTCTTCTTCATTGTTTTTTTCTGATTGGAGGACCAAACAAACCCTCTTTGCTCCACATCTGAATCTGAATGCATTCTGAACGGTGTAACTGTCTTGTGAAATATTGAGGGTAAAAGACATAATTAGTCTGTTCTGGGTCAACTTCCATCTTTGCTCTGAAGAGTTCACACTTGTTTCTGACACGGAGGCTGCAATGTGAACTGTTGCAACATTCTTTCAATCAGTTATATGTGGAATCTTTTCCCAGCAGACGACTCTTTAGATCTTACGTAAGAGTTCCCACTTGTTCTTTCAGAACATCTAAAAGTGATTTTTAACAGTCGCTGCAACACTGAACTGCTTTTTGCAGACCAGAGACTCTGCTTTGTCATTGTGTGGCGTAGTTTCCCTTCACCTTCCCTCTGTGACCTTGTCTTTACGGAGCGGGGAGGAGAAAGGTGCCATGAAAGATGAGCTGCCTAATGGTCAAACTCTTCTCTTTTATGTTCTCCGTGCATACAAGGAATTGTAATTATTGATTTAATTACCTCTCCGTCGTTATGCCAAGGGCATGTTTTACTCGCTGTAGTCAGACTAACACTCCATCGTTAGGCACCAAATGTGTCCATCGTAGTTTTGTGTTTTTCAAGTTTTTTTGAATTCAGTGATAACAGAAATGGTTCTTTATGTAGAGTCTGATAACCGTTGAGGAAGAAGTTATTGATATTCATTTTATACGTTTACGAAGGATAGAATAATCTCTTTTTATGGTTGATTAATCTGAGTGTGGAGAGACAAAAAAATCTAAATAAGTCCACAGCTTCTTGTAAAGGAGCCGTCAGTCGGGCGCTATCAGCCAATCAGGTGTGAACTCAGGAAACGTGTGGCCAATAAGAACAAGGGGTTCTATAATTTTTTAATAGAGTTCTTTAAACATGAGACAGACTAGAAAGATGTAAATCATCAGATATTGTGGATAAGATATTGTCTCCAGACTCAAGCTGTTTCATTTTGAAGATTTCCAACATTTAATTAACTATGGAGAAACCACAAATATTTACTCAGGTGCAGCTTCATGAAATCTGGTGATTTTCCTGAACTTCATGCTAAATCAGGTTAAAAGCCAAACTTTGTTATCTGAAATTCCAGGTTTTATCCCATAAATTTCAGTGAAATGTGAAAATGTATTGAATTGTACAATTCAATAATTTGCCTATATTTCAAGCATTAGAGCAGAAAAATAAATCTTTGCAAACAGAAACCCCCACTCATGAACATTTTGCTACAGACTCACCAGTGCAATTATCCAGCATGTGGCTGGTTTTAATATCCAACTGTAGTTGTTGTGCAACCATGTACAGTATTTCGGTTCCCAGCTCTCAGTCTGCAGAGTCTTTTATTTGCTCTGTGTTCATGGTGGCTTTTTCCCCCTCCAGGTCTGGAAGCGTCGCCAGAAACTGGTTAGAGATCTACTCCTTTGTGAAGAACCTTACGGACCGGTTCGTCAGGCAAGTATTGAATTTGATTACAAAATGCTGTTTTAATGTGTTAGTAACTTGATTCAATTATTTGAATCAGAAAAACGGATAGAAATAAGATGATGCATGGAGAAATGTCCGTTTTTCTAGGGAGTAAAAAAAACTATCCGAGTTGGGAAAAATGGAGTACTTTAACAGATTTCTAAGATAAGTGGTTTTACTGGATGAATGACATCATTATTTGCCGTCTGCCGCACAGATTTAAAGGACTTCCCACCTGTTTTCCAAAGTATCTTTTCTAGTCCTAATTAATAAAAGACAAAAGCGTTAAAACGGACTCGACGTGCTCAGCTTGCTTAACGTTTGAGTCAAACGGCGCCTGCCAGCACAGTACAGACGGTAGCGCCACAGCCAGAATGAAGTGGTTGGTTGAAGAAAATAGCAAAGGCACCAGGTGGGAGTGGGTGGCAGAGAGGAGCAGTCTTCTGGGCTGTGAGAATGGCCATTTGCACCGGGGGGGTCCGGCTCCACACTTATCCCCTGCTTCCACCACAGAACGGCTGACAGGCAGACAATGTACAGTAAAGCAAAAGAACACTGGAAGGCGACGGGGACAATCTGCTAAACAATGCTCGCTCACCAAGAGCACTTCTGTTCTGCCATGTGGAGCAAACTGGACTACTTCATCACCCCCCTCCTCTCCTCCTCATCCTCAGATTCATCCCTGGCTTTGGCTTCAGAGCCTCTTCATCCCAAGTCTTTCTTAACAGAAAATATCTCGGTGGTCGTTCTGCATCACGACCTCGCCCACGCTCTCCAGCCGTGACCTTAGAGGTGGCTTGTTCTTTTTCTTTTTTTTTTAAAGTCCACATATATTCCCGCTCCTCCTTTGCCGGATCTGGTCTAAAGATTGTGCAGCGTGTTTGTGGGGGAGGATGGCGACTGGGCCATGTGTCATGTGGTTGAGAAATAACAGCACCTCTCCTTATGCTCCGAAAGGCTTCGCATCTCTGAAGGAAACACTTGTGTTACTTAATTATCCAAAGTTTTAACTTGCTCTGTGGGAGGCCATCTGCGTGTGCTGAGTGTTTGTAGCAGAGATGAGAAGTTACTGAGGACACGTAGCAAACTATTGCTTCATTTTGTACTTTACATCACTAGCTCTAGGTTTGGGGAACTTGTTCCTGTTTTTATATTTTTCACAAGACAGATTTGTGACCTGATATTTGTGGCTGTATTGTGGCATATTAATATCTCGTTATACTATATTGCCATCATATAATAATTTTTTTAGATGCATTGTGGAGCTGACAGGAAATAATACTTCACTTAGAAACTAATTAGAATAAGAAATGATCTTTTCATGTAGAAATTTTTTATTTCTGCCCATTCTTTGGCACAATGAATACAAAGCTGAAAACAATCTTTTTACAGACTTTTTTAAGCCAGGAAACCTTTTTTTCTTTTTTTTTAAAAAAAAATAAAGTAGAGATTTGACCAGTTCAAAACTATGCTTTGAAGAATTGATTATCAGATTAGACTAGTTCAGTTCTGCTATTTCTAAGTCAGTCTGTGGCAAGTTTGAATCAATTTGTGGCCAAACCTCTTTCAGCCTTTAAAAAAAAAAATTACAGAAAAAATCACAGAATTTGAAAGAATGTTTTTGTAAAAATAAATTGTTTTGTAAATGTTTATTTTTCACACATTTCAACATGCTATTAAAATATTAAATTAAAGGATTAAATTCATTTATATACAATATTTTCTGTTTGTTTTTTTATTCTATTTAATGTTTTTACGTGTCTTGTACTTTGTAAAATAAATTTATATATTAAAAAAATGAAGGATTTAACATTAAATTTCAATATCATTACATTTAAGGTGCTATGTTTTAAGAAACAATATAGAAAATAATAAATTATTAAAGATCCTAAAAGGACCTCAGATGTTTTCCTTAAAAAATGTATTTATAAGTTTATTTTGTTGGTCGAGAAAATGTTTTTTTAGTCTCAACTCTGATATCTGAGAAGTATTTTCCCATTTTTAGACATATTTGTCAAATCAAGTCTTTATAACTAAATGACTAAAATACGTGTTTCTGTAACCAAAGCAGGGAAATTAGTGTTAATATTGTTTGTATGAAAGTGAAGCTGGGTGTTTACACAGAAACCACCTGCTTGTGAAGCAGAAAATCTGTGAACGTCTTCGCTTCTGTAATGTGACTGAATGTTAACGGCGGTGGCCAGCGGCCGGGCGGCCGGTGGAGGGTCGGCTGGGTGGTGGGGGTTCGGGTCAGCTACATCACCCTGCAAAGTGACAGGTACTCAGTGTATTAATAGTGTTAGTCCAGCAGGATGTTTGAGCCTGACTCATCGTCAGCACAACATGTTTCTTGTCTGATTAATCACTTCCTCAGTGGCTCCGACGCTGCTTCAAGTCATGCACTAAAATTAGCTGACATTAAAATGAGCTCCTTCTGTTTGCATCATTATTTATGCATCTTAATACCTGAACTTAAAACCTGGACATAAATCACCCGTCTGTAGATGTTCAGCTGTGATGAATGCAGCTGTGACCTTTAAGTGATGTCAGAAGTTTGATTCTCCGTCTGAATGGAGAATCAAATGTTTGGTGTCTTTTAACGAAGTAAATCAGTTCCTTGTGTTTTTCTCCTCAGTCCACGAATGAGAGTCTCATTCATCATTTTTTCATCCAAAGCTGAAGTTCTGCTGCCTCTGACTGGAGACAGGTAACAATGAACTCATAATAATTTAAAAAATTTAAAGTTCAGTTTAAATGTTTTATTAGCTTTTTATATAATATAATATCAGAGCTGTATTTTTTCATTTAGAGTCTCATCCAGTAGCATTAACACTAGTAATTTATCCAGTTTATTCTATTCAAAATAAATTTTTTAGAAGTTTTAAAGGCTGTCAGTGTTTTGTATTTATGACATATTTTTGCATAATTTCTTGGGAAATCTGTCAGATGCAACATGCCTGTTATTCCCTGAAAGACTTGATTCATGCAAGTCATTAACTTGATGCAACAGTAGAAAATGTTAGCTGCTTTAAACTTTTAGAAACAGGAAATAAATTGTTCCAAAATCAATCAAAATTATTTTATTTCTATTGCAATTAGAATTCTCAATAAAATCAGAAATAACTATTTGTGTTTTCAAACTAAATACTTTTTTTGGTTTAAAATCAGCACGGTGTTGGTAGCGTCATGATTCGGGCCCTTTTTGGAGACATTATTAATGTAAACATAAGAAATAAAAAACACAAATCAAACTATTTCTCCAAGAAAATTCTTTGTGGATCCAATTAATGCAAGTTTGTGTTACAGAACCGTGGATCAGGTCGTTTCATGCTGTTTTATTTGAATTAAATTTTTAAACTAGAAGGTTTCGTGTTATGAAATTCCTACATAAATGCAGCTGAGAAAATAATTATTTGCTGCTCTAAAATGTTTTGCTCTTGCAGGCTTTGATTAAACCAGCAACATGCAGCTCTTCTTCTGCTGACAGTAAAATGAAAAGATGAATCATGTATTAACTGAAAATCTCAGCTTGTCATGTCTTCTTCTCATATTTCACATTTAAATACTATACTTAGCAGTTTTCTTTGTAATAGTTTTGGGGTTTTCCTTAACTGCAACTATTTATGCCTCAGAATTTCTCAAGAATTGACTTTAACTCATTTCTGTTCCTGTTTCTACTCAGAATATTTCTCAGTGTGCTCGTTTTTATGGCCTCTGGGTTTCTCACTGTTACAGTGACTTCATCTTTACACCACACCTCACTGCTGTTTTTAAGAGTCTGTGCAAATCATTGAAGCTAAAGCAATGAAATTCAGTTTTCCTTAACATAACAGAAACAGGGACAACTGGATGAAATCTGTTCCCACGTGTGAAGCATTCATTGCATTTGTCCATCCAGGTATGAAATTGAAGAAGGCCTGAGTCGCTTGCATGATGTGACACCAGCAGGTGAAACGTACATGCACGAGGGAATAAAAGAGGTGGGTTGGATTTCCTTGTATTCAGGTATTTAAAACTGTCTAAAGTACCTAAAAATATTCATAGCAAAATATTATTCTTTATTTAAATTTTACCTGGTGCTGTTTTGAACATGGAAGCTGGAAGCGTAATATGTAAAAATGTGATTTGTTAGTGTTGTGGGTTTATTTGGAGCAGTAAACAGAAACATCCTGTATTTACTCCTGAAGGCTTCCGCTCAGATCCAGCAGCAGTCCACAAAGTCCTCCAGCATCATCCTGGCTCTGACGGACGGGAAGCTGGAAGTTTATATCCATGAGCTCACCAAGCAGCAGGTGAGCTCTGCTTTTCTCACTCACCAAACACACATTAAATCTTTTCGTCTTCATTTTATTTAAACATATTTCCTATCCAGAAGCCATCTTTTCTCCAATTCTGAAGTCCCTCATGTATTGCTTTTTTGTTCATGGCATTTCCCATTTTGTCTTTTTATCTCCACATCTGACCTGTTGCACATCGTTTGCCTGAGCTGCAGGCTGACGAAGCCAGGAAATATGGCGCTCGTGTTTACTGCGTTGGTGTCTTGGACTTTGATGAGCAGCAGGTAAGTGAGCTTTAGTCCTAATCTGCAGCAACAAAACGCCCGACGAGCTCGTTGCTGAGTGTGTGCAGAGCGATTACAGTTTTTGTATAAGAGACTTTGGCAGGAGGGGAGAACAGTGTGGAAGGTAAACATCTGAACAGGTTCTACCTGTGAGAAAAGCCTCGTTAAATACTTCTGCACTTAAAACTGTTAAGATGTGAGAAAAGGATTTAAAACGTTGGCTCAGTTCTTGTGTTTAAGACACTATTATCTGGTTTAAATATTGTCAAATTAGGGTGAAGCATGTTGTTTAATTAAAACTGAAAAAAGTGGATTTTTTTGGCTTTAAAGAATCATTGACTGGTGCAGAGCAGTTCAGTCCTGCTTTGATTTTTTCACCGTCAGTGGAGTTCAAATCTTTTTGGGTTTCTTAGTACTTCAGGTGATGCTCAGTCTTCACCTTTCTGTTCAAAAAGATGTAAATTTGGGCCACACAGAACTATTCCTATGGCCATAAATGGCCCCCGGACCACACTTTGGACACTTCTGGTTTACACTGTGTGTGAATATTTATATTTATAAGGTTATACAGTTTACACTTCATTGTTTTCATTCGCTCAGTTTCATGCTAGCTTCTGATTTTAAAGTTTTTAATTATTGATCAGCAGACAATAATTGGTAAATACAGAGGAAAACAAAATGTCTGTCCTAAGTTTGTTAGACGTTTCTCCTGCAAACGGATAAAAACAAGCCAGAATGGGTCATGATTTGACATACAGTGAGATTTAATTTAAATCATGTTAAATTTCAAAAACTGACTATTTTTATTGAATTTAGCTTGATTTGCAACGCAGATGCTCCATCGCTTCTCTTCACTCTGTTTTTATCATGATATTTATCTCCATCAACCATAGTTTCAGTCCAGTATTTTTCTCGCGCTGTATCTTTAAGAGTCGCCGGGCCATCTGAGCTGTAGTCCGACTGTCACTGATGTCTGGAGTTTCACAATTTCCCTTCCAACATGGTGGCCCATCCCTGGTAACCATTGGTAACGCTCCTGCCACAAGCACTTATTAAGTAAAAAAAAAAAGAAACAACAAAACAAAGGCAGTATTGCTCCCAGTTTGTGCTGCAATAATTTTTTTTTATAGTTGAGCAAAGTGTTTGCCACAGTCCTGCCATCTGCTGCGTCTCCTCCTGCCCGCGATGCGAGAGGAAAGACGGCGTTCAGTCATAAAAAGGAAAACAGAAAAAGGCAGAGAGCAGTGTTAGATCAGCAGCGCTCCTTGTTTACTCCTCTTTTCCATGATTCCAACAGCTTGGTGATATCGCGGACTCCAAAGCCAACGTGTTTCCTGTCAAAGATGGCTTCCACGCTCTCAAAGGCATTGTCAACTCTGTAAGTTTGGCTGCTCTCCGTTTCTTTGCTTTTTCTATATGAAGATAATCGAGCTAGCTCCGTCTCCGCCGCACTTCTGCAAACATTTAAACAAGCTGCATGAAAAATGCATGTTTGCATTGCATCCGGATTAGGCTTTATGGAAAAATATGAGCCAGGGTAACATAAAAACTCAATTAGTGAATAGCTGTCAGAGTGAGAGTCCCTTACAGTGCTAGCAAGCAGCCTCCTTGCTCTCTGCCAGCCAATTAGTGATACTTTCCATTTGCAGCAGCGTTCAGACTGAGTACTGTCAGCCAAGATGGAGCTTTGTTAGAACCCACTGCCCTGTAGAGCACTTTGGCCAGAGTGGGGTTTACATCTGCAGACAAGGCCAGTAGTGCTTAGGAGGCCAGAGCTGCACTGAGCTGTCAGACATGCAGCTGGAGGGACACAGAGCCAAAGGGTGGGACTTGTTTCTGATGCAGGAAAGCAGCAAACTGGGATTTATGGTGCTGCTTTCAAAGGGACTGGGGCTCTAAAACCAAACATACTGTTCTTTAATTTTTGTCTTTCATGAGGTGCAAGACAAATGGCAGTTGGAGATCTTCTGTGCTGAATGGTGTTTTAGTGGCTTTCCAGAATGACATTTGTATTAAAATACATGCACTGCAAAAATGCAAAATCTTACAAATGTGCAAATATCTTAGTACATGTGAAATGAGTCATAACCAGCTTATAAGCAACTGTTCAGCAAGATTTGGGAGTTTGTTTTAAGTCAATAGTTCCTTAATATTGATGAAAAAGTGCTAGTTTTATTCTCTTTTAACTGGGGAAATCTGTCTGAACTAGTACTTTTTCATCAATGTTACAGAGTTATTGACTTAAAACACTATACATCTCATATATCTTAATAAAAAGTTATTCGTAAGTTAGTTTTTTGTACAAAGATATTTGCCCTAGAAACCAGAACAAAAACACACGGTAAGGTTTTGTGTTTTTGCAATGTGCAAATCAATAAGCAAAAAAAAAAAAACTCTTCAGATGTTCTGCACTGAATTTAAACCTTACTGCATGCAGGATTTACATACAGAAAACTGAAATCCTGTGCTGCAATTTTGAGAATACTGAAGTCAGTTATATTTTGTAATAATTACCATTATCATCAGGGAGGATATTTGGTGCAAAGTTTGACCAGATGGAGTAAACATTTTCTTCATTGCACCGCCATCCGTTCCTGAACAGCTTTGAAGCCTTTTTCAGAGAGGCTGTGAAAAAGTCCCGCTCCCCCGTCCCGTCCCCTCTGAAGAAGCAGAGATCAGCGACGCCTCCAGAATCCAAACGAAACAAGCAGCATTCCTCTCTGATTAGTAATCCTGGATTCCTTAGTTGTTGGCCTCATCGCTTCTCTGTCGGATTGGGAGGATTTGGGATCATCTGCGCAGCCTTTCGCTGCAGGAACCCCGTTGCATCTGCGACCTGCCTGACAAAACTCACAGAAAGAGATCAGAAAGTTTGGTTTTAAGGCTCTGAAAGGCTGTTTAGATTTTCTTGCACTCCATGCGACCTCGGTAATCTGAGCTGCAGCACTGCAAAAACAAAATCTTATCAAGAGCTTTTGGTCTAGTTTCTACTGCAAATATCTTTGTAGACTTGAAATAAGACAAACCAAACTGCTAAGTAACTTTTCAGCAAGAAATAGGAGCTTGTTTTTAGTCGGTAATATGGGAGAAATGTCTTTTAGTAAGTAAAATAATCTAGAACTAGAACTTTTCATCAGTATTAAATAATCAGTGACTTAAATCAAGCTGTAAATATCTTGCAGAAAAGTTACTTGTAAGTTAGTTTTGTTTTATTTCCACTGTATTAAGATACTTGCAATAGAAATTAGGCCAAAAATACTGAGAATTATTTAGTGTTTTTGCAGTGAAATTTTATGGCAAAAAACTTTGATTATTTTGTGTCTGAACAAAATTAGATAATTTCTGCAACCTACTGAGATTTAGGTCTTTTCCTTTTTATAGAATGCCACCTTTGATTTTGGTAAAGACTGAAAAAAAAAATCAAAGAAACACATCTTACCTTGCAGTGAGACTTTTTGTCACATGAAAACTTTGGAGATCAACACTTTAATTTGAGTCCATGGATTCAATAACCAAAGTCTTCTATAAATTGACTTTTAGTATTTTATCAGTGTCATCTAGTTTTAGATCCTTTTAAATCTGTGCAAATTGTGACGAATTGGGCTGTGTAAAGTCTCGAGTTTGTAGTTTGGAGGAATCTTAAGCATCAGTCTCCATAGCAACCAATAGATGTTGTCTGCATACAAACAGCTTCTTGAAAAGCATGACAGGAAAATGTTTTTTTCTGTTCAACCATCACAAACGTAAACATGGGAAATATGATAACTGTGGAGTTTGTTCTCTGTGTAGTTCTGACAAGAAGCAAAGAATGACTTAGTGAAAAACACCTGATGTAGGCTGTGAAGATCCTGAACCCATGACTCTTAATTTCTACTAATCTGGGATTCGGGGACCTACGGCCTACCTGGTCGTAGGTCAGGTACAGTTTGTGCTTTTGAGATGCTAACCAGTTTTAAAAATAGCACATTGTTTTGGTTGAAAATGATTAATCAAGTTAATTGAGATAAATCGATTATTGAAATAATCATCAACTAATTTAGTAATTGATTAATCGTTACATGGAGTATACAGACTAAAGCAAAAGGCTATTTGCTGGAGCAACAACATATTTAGAGCTGTGATTTAGCCAAAATTGTACAAAAATCAACATTTTGCAATTCAATCAATAAAATAAAAACATATTCTATTAGAACTCAAGATTAGTGAATTCATCTTTTTTATAATTGATAGCTTAATCAATTACTAATGTTGGGTTCATGCCTTCCTTGTTGCCAAGGTTACTAATCATAACAACTGTGTCCAAGTGAAAAAAAAGTAAGAACAGAAATCCTTCCAGTTGCATCCAAAACCAGATGGAATAACTGTCCAAACATGGGACACCTGATCCATACAACACCTGAAGAAACGTCAACAAAAAGAGGAAATTAGAACAAACGCACCAAGAGCACAGCTGTTTTCAAACTTAGATAATAGTAATTATGAAGGCTTGATTATTCAAAATTGGTAAAGGTTGAAGTGATTTTCACCTGGTGTGCCAAAAATTGTGGATTAATAACTGTAACTTTTCCCCTCCGTTTATTTTTCTACGAATCTATGAAGCCGACCTGATTGGAAGAAAACCTTTAGTCACACTGCTGGCTGTCTGTCTGGACGATTCTGGATGTCTGGACGTCTGCCTTCTCTCCTTCACACCCCATAAATAATGTTTGCCTTCAGATCGTGAAGAAATGAAACCGAACTGAAACTTCTAATTTCCGCATTGAGCATATTTATTTTACACCCCCAAAGTGCTCCTAATCACATCCGTTAATCCTTTAACTTAATGATTAATAACCCAACTTTTATCATTTCACATTTTGAAGCAGGAAACTGTTTTATTTTCCTGCATTCCCATGTTTTTCCCATCTTGTTCGCTGCCAAGGAAGTAATTAGAGCGGGAAAATAGAGGCGCAGAGGAAGAGCAGCAGATCCATTTCCTCCCAGCTGTCATACAACCCCGTATCAAACCATCATCCCTAACAAGGCTGCTGTAAACACTTCCATCTTCCACTTCTCAGATTAAGCTTCTGTCCAACATCAAATGAAAGGCTCAAATGTCCTCCACTGCCATTAATATGCTTCTTCTGACCCGCCCTGAGCTGGGATTTGCATAGTTTTCCCTTTGTTGATTTATTGAATCGTAGTGGGAAGTGCAGCTCCATGACAGTGCGCTCACACAGGCCTCTTTATATGATAATGCAAGATCCCTGAGAGGTTTTTAATAGAACTGAGGAACAGTAATAGTCTTGCATAATTTCCCCATAAAGGCTGACACAGCTGCTGTTTTACCTCCCGTTCTCCTTTTCCCGCCCGGAGCCAATCAGGAGCGGGACGTTTCTCAGGTGTTGCTCCCTGATCTGTTTTCTAAACTTGACAGAGCCAATAACCGTCAGCGACTGATGTATGTATTCCTGCCATGTCCAAGCAACAGCGAATGCATTCTAAGTTGTTTTGTTTTTCTTTTTTCACATCCTGCAGATATTAAAGCGGTCATGCACAGAGATCCTGACGGTGGAGCCGTCCTTGGTGTGTGTGAACGGTGAGTGGACTGAAGTTTGTCCCTCTAGCTTCTGCACAGACGGCACCAACGTTTACATTGCAAAAACAAAACCTTACTAAGTATTATTTGATCAGTTTCTAGTGCAAATATCTTAGGATACCTGAATTAAGATAAAACTAACTTACAAGTTACTTTCCGTTAAGAAATAGGAGCTTGTTTATAATAAATAATGTCTTAATATTGATGAATGTCAATATTAAGGAATTATTTACTAAACTGTAATGATATTTACACTAGAAACTAGACAAAAATACTTGGCAACACTTTGTGTTTTTGCAGTGTTGACATTTTTTTAAGAAAACTTGCAGCTGTGTCTCAGAAATCAGGAGATTCTGAAATTGCTCCTTGCAGTCTTATCTCACGTTTGTTGACATTCCAGAATCCTTCGACATCGTCCTCCGAGGGAACGGCTTCTCCGTCGGAGAGAGCAACGAAGGCGTCGTCTGCAGCTTCATAGTTAATCAGCAAACCATCAGTAAGTTCCTTAAACGTTTTGGAAATCACTTCGGGGTAACACAGTTGCTTTGGATTACATGTCCATAATTTATGTCTCAACTACAGTTTTTGTTCTTCTTTCAGTTGAAAAATTACAAAATAGTTTAATCTTTACTTCAGGCTTTAAAAGATCTTTGGAAAGTTGAAAATCAAGAAGTTTATCACATTCTTCCATCTACAAACTACAAACTTTCATGCATTTTATTAGGATTTTAACCAACAAACCATAACATAATGGGTGATTAAGTGGGAAGAAGATATACCCTGGCTTCCAAAATGTTTTTCTGAATAAAAATCTGAAAAGTGTGGTGCACATTTGCATCTGGATCTTTGCCCATTCCTCTGCAAACTAGAGAATGTGTTATTATCAATTTTCATGTGCTGCCACAAGTTCATCAGATCCAGTATCTCTCTTTCATAAAGCCCAGATTATTATTCAGTCACCTGAGCTGTGACTCTTAGCAGCTCCTCCAAAGTTGCAGTTGATCTTAATTAGGAGGAAAAAAAGTGCTGAATGCAAACATTTTCCTTCATCTTCACTTCTTCTAGTTGGTCACATAAAAGTCCAACTAAAATAAACCAAAGTTGGTTAAAGTTGACAAAACAAGAACAAATTCATAAAGATGAAGCACCTGAGATGTACAAAATATCGTGAATTTAGGTCAACTGACTGCATTTTCTTTGGCTTCACTGCAAAAACACAACATCTTGTCTTTATACGCTTAAGATAAGACAAAATTAACTCACAAGTAACTTTTAGGAGCTTGTTTTAAATAAATAATTCCGTAATAAAGATGAAAATGTTCTAGCTACACTGGCAGATTATTTCATTTACAACATGGGAAAAATGGCATGTCATAAATGCAATAATCTGCCAGTGAAACTGGAATTTATTAATCAATATCAAAGAATTATTACCTTACAATAAGCTCTTATATCTTCCTGAAAAGCTACTTGTGAGTTAGCTTTGTAATAAGATAACTGCACTAGAAATTGATGCTAGGTAAGGTTTTGTGTTTTTACAGTGTTCTAAATAACCCTGATAGCTGAAGGAATGAAAATAAAAACTATCACAAAGAGCTGGTGTAGAATAATCTCTAAATTGGATCATCTGATTTAATCTGGTTGAATTTTCCTCAGACAAACACACAAACTTGGACAAAGGAATCCCCCCTCTGTCGCCTCTTTACGCGCTGATTTCATGTTCAGTGACGAAACTAAGTGGATTTTTTCCCCCTTCATTTAATAATATAGTTTCATCTTTTGGTAAATATTTGGCTTAAGCGTTTTTGAGGTTGGACGTGGCTGAGCGACGGCCACGTCGCGCCGCGTCTGCGCCGCCTGAATTCATCAGAGGAGCGAGGCTATGTAGGTCACTGTGCTCCTTATTTTGAGCTCGCAGTCTGTTCTGTTGAGAAATCCTTTTTCAGGAAGCAAACGGGATTTGGCACCCAGAGCCAATCTTTTAAAGCTCTCATTTGGCCGTGGGATCTGCGGGATCGGCGGCTGCCAATGACAACACTTCCATTCCTGACAAGTTATTTTTGATTTTTCAGCGTTTCATCTCAACTAAAATACTTGAACATATTTTCTTTCTCCTTTTTTTTTTCCTTTAAAAAACAACAACAACCCCCTTATCTGAATTAGGGAAGTGGCCATTAGCAGATGTCTTCCTGTTAGTCCTTTCTCAGCTTAGGCTGTCTCACATTCGCCCACTTGGGGCTATTTATTCCCTTATTGGCTTTTGCATGTGTTCAGTCCAGACCTTTTTAACAGTGGGGCACCTTATAATTATGGACAAGCATCATGGCAACTATGGACCACATGCCACATATGTGAAACAGATGCTACACTCGTCTCCATCAGCAAACCAGTTGGAGGCATGTGCAGAAAAAACTCATCAGTCATATGAATAATCTCGGTGGCTGCCTTTGTCAACCTTTGATCAGCGCACACACGCTTATACACACACACACAAATTATAATCCTATCTGCCATTCTTTTTGTTTTTCCATGCACAACCAGACTTTATGACATGATGGAGTCATGAAAAAATATAAAAATGAATTAAAACACAAGAATGAAGTCATAAAATTGCAAGAGCAAAATAATCTGCATTCTCGTATTATTTTGACTTTATTCTCATATATTATTACTTTATTATTGTATAATATCAACTTTATTGTTGTTCGACTCTATTCTCATCACATTATGACTTTATTTTCTTATTTTTTACAACTTTATTCTCACTTCACTTTGTTTTGTTTTTTCAAACTTTTATGACTTTATTCACATATGTAACAACTTTATTCTTGTATTATTTCAGCTTTATTTTCATACAAGTTTATTTTATTGCTTTGACTTTTTTCCTCATAACATTATGAGTTTATTCACTTAATATTTTTTATTATTAGCATGCCCCTAATACTCAGTTATTATGAAGCTTCCAACATGCTAAAATTCTGATTTTTATTAATGAAGAAATATTTTGCAACTGTTATGTGAGAAAATACATTTGTCAGAGTTTTAAAAAGTATGAAAGTATTATGGTACCATTAGATACATATTTCACATCCTAGACATTGAGTTCATTGTAGGACTCAATCTGTGTGGTGATGAGATTAAGGTTCAAAACGGAGCCAGTCATGATGATTGAATATACTGTTGTTTTTTCCTGGGTTACTCGTCTGTTTTATTTATTTTTTACTTTATTTTGGACACTTGTGGCTAATGTGAGATTACATGCAGAATTAACAACAATGTTCACGAGAGACAAAATTAATGGACAAAGAAATGAGCATTACATTTCAAGGCCTTGTTCAGGAAATGTTCAGGTTCAAAATGTTTGTAGCTGTGCTGCTGCATCACCAGGAGTAGAGGAAGTTTATTTTACACTTGATGATGTTAACTCCTGTAGCTTGTTGCTATCTTTCAGTTTAGAGCCAGAACAGTTTTGGCTGTTTGTTGTTTTCTTTCTGTTGTGAAAATTTAACAAAGAACATCAAATGGCATCAGATGTCTGCATGACATTCGAATGGGAAAAAGAAATCAAATCCTTGTAGTTTCAACTAAAAGGTGCTTTTTAGTCTGAAAGAATGGAAACAGAAAAAGTTTATGTTGACATTTCTGGTTTGCCTTTAAACAGGAAACTACGACTCTATTCTTGAACTCTATTAAGTAACGTTTGGTTAGGAAGCTATTGAAGACTAAAATATAAATGAACATAACTACACACTTTAATACTTTAAGTAGTTTGATTCCATATAAAAGATGCATTTGGCCAATAAAATAAAATAAAATAAGAAATGATTCTGTTTGTTTTTCAGACAACATGCCAACCACTGTGCGCAATGACTACCTGCTGTGTCCCGCTCCCATAATGTATGATCCTGGACAGTAAGTAGGAAATGGATTTACTCTTTAAGTTCTTATTTCTGAAGGAATTGATTGATATCAGGGTTCAGTATTTAATTTCTGTTTTTCAGTCCTTGTATGTCATGAGTTAGTTTTTTCTGTTCAATACAAACAGCAAATGACTTGAAAATATCCAAAAACTATTCCCTAAATAACATGTAGGTGAACAAGAAGGAGATCAGCTCTCTTTTAATCCAGGCAATAAAAAGAAACTTTGATTTTTTTTTATTGACTCTCTTGGTATAAATCATCAAACGTGAGCATGCAGAGCAGCTATAAATGAGCATATTGTGTAAATTAATTTAGCACTGCGGATATGTTCAGCAGCTCGTATGTCAGGTATGACGTTGGCAAGTTCACAAGAAAAGTGTGAAATCTCAAAGACAGACATCAGATCAACAGTCGGAAAAGGAAACCTAGATATAGATTCAATATGCTCTTCTATAAATTGAATTGTTTTTTATAAACTGTGAAGGAAGGACGCTGATTAATATGTGTTAAAAATCAAGTTGTTTTTTCTCTAAGGTCCCAACACTTCCTTTTTCTGACATTACAACAATCCAACGTGTTTCATTAGAAATGTGTCTGTATTTTCATCTAAAACTTTTCTTTTGCTTTGTTTCTGTTCTTTGATTTCAATTCTGTTTCCATCTCCTCAGTTTAAGCAACTAGTTTCACTCCTCAGATTTCCTGCTTGCTTTTTCACATGTCTTTCTTTCTGCAAACAAACGGCGCCTAAGTCTATAAATCATCCGTATGTATGTTAAAAGTCGCTGCAAACAGTGCAGTCGGGGAAACACTGTGAGCATACGACCCACAAAGATCGAAGAGGACACAGTGCAAACATGCGTTTTATTCCCGTCTGGGTGGTTATCGCTTGATTTTAACGACATCTTTTATAATCCCAAACCGGAGCAGATGATTGCTAAGGCATTCTAGATGGAACAACAGATTTTAATGTCCTTGCTGACTATAATCCAATCAAAAATGTATGATTATGAGCGCTGCTGCCTCCTCAAGGCCTTTGAGCTCTAAAAGAGATTATGTGCCGTTCGATGACGCTGTAACTCCCATATCAGCCTGATCCTCACCTCTCTTAATCCAGATATTTTTAAAAGGAGGTGACAAGTTGTTTTCAGCAGAAACAGAGAAAAATATTGCATATTTAGATTTTTAGGTCTGTTTATTTCATTATCATGGAAGGACATTCTAAAAAAAACATCCATAATTGAGCTCTGTTTACTCATGAAACACCAAATCACAGCAGATGTCTTATTGAGTCACTTTAAAAAACGGGTCCAATTCATATACAGTAAAGGAGCTTGGTTCAAAATTGACTACCTTTATTCCAATGCAACTCTGTAATGTCAAACTTGGATCAAATCAGAAATCATAAAATGTTCTCTCAATTATAAAGTAATCTGTCTAAGGAAACCCAGCTGTTTGCTTTGAGTTGCTACCTTTGTCATCCTGAGCAAACATGTGGTGACAGTGGAGAGGAAGCTCCTCCTTTTAACTGTTAGAAACATCCAGAAGCCATTAACGAAGCTGCTGCTGGCCTCAACTCTGTACTTTTTCCTTATACTTATGTGTTTCTTTCTTTGTATGTGCTCTCCTCTTATTATTTTTTATTGATTTACTTTTTCTCTTTTTCCTAATTTCCTAAAGCAAATTCCTGGTGTTTTTTTGTGGAGGTTCCTGCTCTCCCCCCTTTTTTCCCACATATATACAAAACTAACTCAATGGACATGGAAAAAATGATGATTTATTTTTAAAAGTTCTGGTTATTTTTATTATAAATGATAAATGATGCGATTAATGCCCAGCCCTGCTGGTTTACAGTGGAGCCCTCACTCACAAACACCAAACATTAATGCACAGAGTTAAACAGTTAGAACGTGATCTAGATTTAGACTTTATGTGGAAATGAACATTTCCTGTTTATTGGGACATTCCTTTTAAACAAATCATCCAGGAAGTGTTTTTTTTTTCCATCTGGTAATAACCGGCAGTGGTTCAGTGGAGACAGCGGACCTGCTGGATTCTGTTTTTTCACATCCTGACAGGACCTGACCCACGTCAAGCTCCGCCCCCTCTGCTTACAGAAAGACCCGGCCTAATTAACTGCTGGCTGCCGATACTGACCTATTAAGCAGTTAGCTGCTATGGGTGGTGAGTAAACACATCTGCTGGAGGGGCTCTAAAAGGATGTGCGACAGATGCAGCCGTTCCCTTTTCCACACTCCCCATTTAAATAATTCACCATGCTCTGACAATCCCCGCACCCCGGACCACCTGCATGGAACGGCGGAGCGCAGGAGTCTCCGTCTCCGTCCATCTGTCTGCTTCTGCTCCAGCAGCACTACAGGCACGCAGGATGCTCCTTGAACACAGCTCTGCTCGTCCGGAAAAGACTCTCCTTTTCTCCGATCCCGCTTTGCGAACATGTTTGGGCCACACATGGGGCCCTCGTCTATCCAAACATAAAACCCTCTCTTTTCTGGGCAAAGTATTTTGGATACATACTGCAAAAACACAAAATATTACCAAGTAGTTTCTAGTGCAAATGTCTTGGTACACTTGAAATAGAGCAAAACAAACTTTTCAGCAAGAAATAGAAGCTTATTTTAAGTAAAAACTTCCTTAAAATTGCTGAGAAGATAGTAGATAATTTTAATCTGCATAAAAAAACTAATATTTTTCACCAATATTAAGGAACTATTTACCTAAAACAAACTCCTATTTCTTATTGAAAAGTTAGTTGTAACTTTGCATTAGAAACTATGATTTAGTGTTTTCGCGGTGCAGCAGTCTCTAGAGTTTTAATGCTCAGCTGCAGCTTCCAGTCCAAGCCCAGATCCGCCCCAGTTGTCCTGGAATCGCTGCTCTATTGGTCATCGAGTCGCGTGCAGGAGGCATCATCTGTGCTGACATCTGTGGCATCAGACTTGAAACGCAGGCATCTGCCGATCCCACCTCTCCTCCTCCTCCCCATTAGGAGACTCTGCACACGGTCCTGGGGCCCCATTCAGAGGTTAAATGGCTGCTCTCCTGCAGCAGCATGTCCTCACCTGTGCTTTCATTTATGGCAAAGAAATACCTGAGGTGACACCTGCTTTACAGTGCAGGTGCAGCGTCCGACGTGAACGCTTGTTAATAATTAAACACGCCGCCCCATCTGCTCCTCTGAGGGCAGGAAGATGTTTTCAACAGAAGTGTCTTGCTGTTTGTTGCTGCAGAGACATGCTGCTTGTGCAGAGATCTGCTGTTCAATGGAGTCTGCAACAACACAAAATGCAAAAACACAAAATGTTTGCTAAGCATTTCTAGTCTACTTTCTAGTCCAAAAATCTTAGAAATGAGACAAAACTAACTTACAAGTAACTTTTGAATAAGATATAGATGTTTTTCTTAATATTGATGAAAAGGTGTTAACTCCACTGACAGATTAAACATACAACACTTCAAAAACACAAAATCTTATAAAGTATTTTTGTCTAGTTTCTAGTGCAAATATCTTGGTATATTTAAAATAAGGCCAAACGAACTGAAAGTAACTTAAAGACATATATAGAAACTTGTTTTGAGGCGAAGCTCCTTAATACTGGTAAACATTTATTAGTCCCACTGGCTGTTTATTTCATTTATATTTTTTCAGCAATATTAAGAAATTATTGAGTAAAATCAAGCTCCTATATCTTGCTGAAAAGTTATTTGGAAGTTATTTTATTCTTATTTTAAATGTACAAAGATATTTGCACAAGAAATAAGAAATGTTTTGGTTTTTTTTAACGTATTTATTCAAACTTTCAGTAAGATAAACTGTGAAAAAGTTCAGCTCTTCTGTCTCGTCCTGGTGGTCCTAATGCCATCTGCAGAGATTCACACTTCCTGGACTGATCACTAACAGCCAATCAGAGAAAGAAGGCGGGCCTTAACAGTATCAGCTTTGACATTACAGAAAACAGTGAGCCAGGCTCTGAGGCAGCTTTGATTTAGTAACTTATGTACGTTTATTTGAGTGCAATCAGCATTTGACTTATTTCCTTTTTTACCTGATATTATATAAATCTCACAACACTGCCTTATTTCAAATTACTTAATATAATTTATGCTGTTGGGCGCTTTACTGTTTTCAGTAAATGTTGTATTACTGGTAGCAGGTTTCTCAATTGTTCTTTTGACTAAATAGTTGCTGCATATTTGTTTTTTGTTTTTTTGCATGTTTTTGTGTTTTATGGTTGTTTTCTGCCGGATCACATAGCCAGCAGAAATTATATTTAACAGCGAGTCTATGTGATCAGGATTGGTGAATAGCAGCGTCAAACCTGACCAGTTTCTCCAAACTCCCACTTTTTAAAGAAGAACTGGAACAGCAGTTTATAGGCCGAGTTCCTGAAGATGGCATTTATTTTTATTTCCATTGTTGAAGCAAGTTTTAAGATTCTGCTTTTTTGATTAAAACCAATAACCGTTCGATCATTGTTTTATGGAAATCTACCTCTGCTGAGTAGCAGCAGCCAGATTTCCCCAGCGTCTGTCAAACCAGGATCGGTTTGGATTGAGTTTTTCACTCCACTGCTCGTCGCTCTGTCCAAATGGTGGACGTCTGTCTCAGTGAGACGGTTTCTCATCTGGTCCCCAGGCTTCATGGGATGGTTTCCTCCCCGCCATCAGAAACTTCTGCTGTGCAGACGCGTCCAGAGTGATGGCTGCTGGATGCCAAATGACAGGCCTCACATATGCCGCGCCGTGAATTATTCAACCTCCACAGTTTTCACATGTTTAAAAGAAGTTTGAAAGCCATTAGCGTCTCGGTCGTCGGGCCGCTGCAGCTGTGTGGCATCATCAAAGCTTAGCGTCACGCCGGACCCACTTTCTGACAGATCATAGCGAGCCCTGGGACAAACTTTCCTCCACCGCAGTCCGGATATCTACAATGGAGAGCACAAGTGTCTCTTTGCGTCTAGATGTTGACTGATCTGTGGGTCCCGTAACAAGGATCTGCCATTAATTCAGACATTATCGTCGGCCCACCAAGCAGCTGCAGCTCCCTCCTCTGTGTCACTCACTGGCTTTCACTGCAGGAAAGTTAAATGACAGCCAACTCTTTTTTTCTCTTTTTCAATTATTCATCCTGCTTTTCATTTAGGACCCACTAAGCTAAATGTGCTGCATTTTTTTGCGAGGTCTTGTTGGTATGTGAAGGTTCACTGACATTCAATAAATTAGAATATCAGAGAAGTGTTTTAGTAACTCAGATGAAAAAATACTATTTGTTTAGAAATTAAATGATTTACACAAAGATTGGTACTTTTCAAGGGTTTGGTGATGATGGATAACAGCAATAAGCAGATTATTGCTCAGGGCTTTCTGGGTAAATACAACCAAAACAAGCACACCAGTCTACTGCTAGCAGGAGAAATGGCTTGTGGTCTTTTACCAAAGACAGAAAAGAAATTCTATAACCATTAAAATCTGATGCCACTCCTTTTTTGGCTCCATTTTGTGAAGAATGGATAATGTACAGTGATAATGTACCAAATCCTGATTGCAGAAGAAACCATAAAGTTCTCTTGTTTTTTCTGATAGACCTTGTTGACTTTGGTCTTGATAAAAACCCGGAGATGACATGATGCCTTAAATCATGACTGGAAAGTTCATGCTGACCTTTAATTAGAGATGGATTTGAAGTCTTTCCACTTTTCCTCTGGATTCTATAACCTTGATTCCATCAGTAAAAATGCTAAATTTAATTTTATGTGGAGTGATCATTACCTTTCCAACCTTTTTCTCCGGTGAGGTGAGATATTTTGGTCGTCTTTCTGAATCCTGTCGAAGATGCGCTCGTTGTTGTTGCTTCTCTTCTTGAACTCTGTGACCAGTCGGCTTGTTTAGTACAGACTTTATGCAAAGCAGGATCCTTGCAGAGGCTTCCAGTGTCTGTTGCAGAACATCTGTCAACCAGCAGGCTTCAATATTTCTGCCTTTCCAATCCTCCTTCATTGGTCTGATGTAAGTTTCAGATTTCATTGACTGTTCATCATCATCAGCAGTTAACACCTGAAATATGTCCTTCCTAAGTATTACTTTTCAATCGATTGACGGTAATGAATTAGCTTTTTGGGGATGTTCTAGCTTGTGTGAGTTGCATTTGTAGCAAATTGGAATAGCAAATTGAAATGTGTTTCACCAGATGTAAGTGCTGCATGTACTTGAAACATGTAATTGTAATTTATGTTCATCAGATTCAGTGCTATAACCAAGGTAAAAATGATTGCATGACTTGTACCTGGGTTCTGGCTGCTGTGCAGGAAGTGAGCGCTCATTGTGTGTGGGTGTGTGTGTGTGTGTGTGTGTACGGGGGGGGAGCAGAGGAGGTCCTGCTCTCTATGGTTGAGTTGTGGTGCGTTCAGGGTGTCCGGTGTTGTCAGGATGAAGGGGGGTGGGCTCGTCAGTGTAACTCGCTCGGGAGCTTTCCCCCTTCATACCGCCGGGTCTGCACCTCCAGCTTGATTAACAACCTGCCCACCGTTATTCCGGACTGAGAGTGTCAGCTCATTTAGCCTCGCCCCCACGCCCTCATCCCCCTCACCTCTCGCCTCACGTTCAGCACTTAGTTAACATGCAAAGACCCCGAAAGCCTCGTCAGAGCAGCAGCGACTTTCTGAATGTTCATTATAGAGACACACTCAACCCGTTTTAAAATGTTTTAAAATGATTTGTCACATTTTAAAGTAAAGGGAATTTGTCTTTTTATGCTTTCCATATCTGGATGAAGGATGGAAATAAATAAAAAAAATCATGGATCTTTTTGATATGAAATTATTCAAAAAGCTTACAAAATAAATGAATTCATGAGTATTCTGTATATACTCAAGTAGTACATACTTGAAGTATTTTCTTCAAGTAAAATGTGTTTACTTTGAACAGGCAAGTTGGATTTAAATACATTTTTGTTCTTGAGATGAAATGTAACAAAAACTGAAACCTCAAAGGCAGAAAAATCCTGCAATATTTGAATGTTAAAGTGTAAACATTGACCAGATGCATTCACACTTTGGAGGCCCAACTATATATTTAAGCAGCTGGATTTCCTTCCACAGCCCTGCATGTAATGTAGGACTTACTGACATGGTGAAGTACATGGAGAGCAGTGGAAACACTGAAATGATGGAAAATGTGAAGAGTGAGGAAAACATGAATTAATCACAGTGAATATCAGGATTTCCTGGGCCAAACATTAGAAAGGTTTTCTATGGCTAGTAGCCCACATAGATTATATTTTATAAATTTATGCTTTTCAAACATGTGCACTACATAAAACTCACCATATCAGGAGGAGTGTTTGAATACTGCTGGATTTTCTGAATTTAAATGATGGAAACAAACCAGAACAGTTTCAGGAATTACGAAGTTCCAGTAGATTTATTTGGGAATAACATAGAGGTACTGCAAGATGTTGTAGACCTGCAAGATGTCGTAGACCTGCAATATGTTGCAGACCAATCATGCATTAAATCATATCCACTAATATGAAGGACGACATCATTTAATTTTTTTTCTTGTTTGGAGAAGGAAGAGAAAAATACGCAGAAAAATACGTTTTTATAGAGAATGTTCAAAAATCCATTTTAATCTGCTTAATTTTTTGCTAAATTATATTTTGAATAATTCTTTGATATTTTTTTATCTAAGAAAAAGTCAGGTACCAAAGCTACCATAAAACTGATTAGTTGAGTTACAGAATTTTATGCACAAACCTATTTGTGTTTAAATTTGAACCTTATAGAAATGTTTTAAATGTTTACACTTTTTCTTTTTTTCAGTCACATAATTGAATCTGCTGACTGCAATAACAACATCACAGTTGCATGTTTTTCTAATCATGCATGACCTTCCTTTTTAAGGTCCGTTAGAGTATGCAGTAATGCAAACCTAAATGTTTGAGATGTAATAAAAAGGCAAAAATATGTGAATTCTTTCTCTGATATGTAAGTGAAAGTGTAGAGAAGAATCAACAAATTGGACGACTTGTCAAAGTGCATCCTGTAGCAAAGTTCTTTGACCTGCATCTTAAATATTTAGTGTTGCAAACAAGGTAAGGTGCAAAGAAGTCACTTCAGAATATTTAGAATAGTCTGCATAGTAATGGACACGCGGTCTGGTTGCTCATCTGTTCGGAACCACAGGAGAATTGGTGGCCCAAGGCACTGCCTCAGGCTGAATCCACAGCAAACACAGCACTCTGGTTATTATTCCACAGCAGCGCTTTTTTAATGCAGGCCTCCCCTGTACAGCGCCGCCGCTCACAGCTGGCCCCTCACACACAGTTACCACTCTGCAGGCTTCTGTCTCTCCTCTCTCCTGTTTTATGTCTTGTGGTGGGAAGGCGGGGGGAGTATTTCAAGCGTTTGACTCGCTCCGCATCCCGAGTTCTCATTAAACCCGCCGTAATTGGATTGGGCGTAACAGACATATGGAAATTGCGGTGCCGTTCATCATTAGGGTTTTAATTGCGCCCATTTCGGCCTCTGCGTTTCTGCCTCTAAATAAGTCGTAGGTGTTCGCAGGCCTTGTTACTGCAAGTCAGGTTGGTTCATCCAAACACACTGACACCTGGGATGATGAGAAGATCCATTCCCGCGTCTTGGTTTGGTTTTGCTGCTGTTCTTTTCTTTGTCTGGGTTTTCAAAAAATGTGCATGTAAAATTTAACAGCATTTGTGTTGTGATGACTAGATATGAACTGTAAACTGCAGCTCATACTTTTTCACAACTCTGAACATTATTAAAGTATTTGGAACATTTTGCATACTTTATATATCTGCCTTACATTATTGTTATTTTAAAGAAAAACTAATAATTAGGGAACACAGATTTGCATGTGAGAAGCACAGCAAATCTATCTCTCTAACCTAGATTAAATCCATTTATATTATTTATTTGAATTTATTTGACGGATAAACTATCCTTTGCTTTTGTTTTGCAGAACTATGGATGTTCTGATCAGCCTCAACAATGGCAAAACGTTCATCTCTAGTGCCTACACCATCACTGCATCGACATGTGTGAGTCTGAATTACTGTCTCCTTTAAGTCCAGCCAGTTTGAACTATGTGGTTTTATTACATTCCCTCTAATACGCAAATATGATATAAATATTGATTCTAGCTTCAATAAATTCTTGACATTTAACTGGTATTGGTTACTAGGAATTCAATAATATTCTATATGTTTTTATCTTTTTGTAAACATTTATTCATGGCTGAAATGA
The DNA here is from genome assembly GCA_902982915.1 of Phalloptychus januarius. Classification (NCBI taxonomy): domain Eukaryota; kingdom Metazoa; phylum Chordata; class Actinopteri; order Cyprinodontiformes; family Poeciliidae; genus Phalloptychus; species Phalloptychus januarius. The sequence continues at coordinate 1,285,787 of CADWAE010000482.1, forward strand.
TTAATCAAATTAATCATTATTAATCGAATGTTGAAATAGTCGTCAACTAACTTAGTGATTGATTAATTTTAAAAAAATGCCATTTGCAGAAAAAACCTCAACATATTCAGAACAATAATTAAGCCAAAGCTGCACAAAATATAAATACATTTTGCATTTAAGATATATATATATATATATATATATATATATATATATATATATATATATATATATATATATATATATATATATATGAATGCTGTGTTTAAGTCCTGCATCTTGATGAATAATCTGTGCATCGTTTTGATTTTGTCTTGCAGTCGAGCGGTTCTGTGGTTCTGATCGTGATCCTGGTGCTGCTGGCGCTGCTGGCTTTGGCCTTCCTGTGGTGGTTCTGGCCTCTCTGCTGCACTGTGGTGAGTCTTCCTCATCTCGTTGGTTAACCTCTGCGGCTCCTTCATGAACCAGAAGGACAGCAACCTCTGCTGAAATAAACCAACTAAAAATAGTTCATGTTTGTTTTACCTAAACAGTAAATCGTTGTCATAGTTACGCTAATATTTACGATGACAAAGGTGAGGACACTAGTTTCTTTTTTTTTCTAACGTCTGCAAACTTCCTGTTTGTACAGTTACACTCTATTGTAAGAATGCACATATTTACTTATATCATGACTTTTTTACAACAGGTAAACAAATGAAGAAACCAAAATCATCCAGGCAGAGAGATTAGGTTGACCCGTTTGGCTCTGAGCATCCTCAGTATGCTTATTTGTCATATTCTGAAACAAAATATTGCTAAATATTAGCTCGTCCTTTTGCCTCGTGCACCACCGTGCATGACACTTCCTCCCAGCAGACCTCAGGGGGGAAGTGAAGAAACCACATCCTGCCACATGGTGGCTGTTTAGACATCAGGTTCTGACAGAAAAACAGACAAAAAAATACACCAAGGCATGGATTAGTGGAAAAAAGATCTGAGTGACAGTTGCTGAAAATTCTGTTTGTACAACTTCAACACTGGGTCTTCCCAGGGACAGACGTGATTAATAATAATACCCGAGATTTTTTATGGTTTAATCCCATTAAATCTGCTCCTGCTCCAGTTTAAACTGCTTCCTGATCTTGTCAATCAGCTCGTTGGGTTTCAGCTGCTCTTTCTCATTTCCTGCCTTCTACTCTTCGTTCTTTTGTTGTTATTTTTTAATGTAACTCTTAAAATGATGTTTAAACATTTTTCTATCCAATACTTTTCTTACCAAAGCAACAATGTCTTACAAATCAAGAGGGAAAGTACGTTTACTTTATTTCTGATGTTCCACTGTTCTGACGAACGTCATGCAAATATCAATCTTTTGAGTCTGGCTTTACAGTTTTCTAAACATTTGATATCTGAGATGTTCCAGCAGTATAATGAGATTTTATCTATATTCACTGATCTAACTAATATTTGTCAGACCAAGGATTGATTATTTTCTGAAAGAAAACTTTTAGGATGTAAATATAGTGGCTCTTATCGAATCCTGATGTGTAATTTGGTGTAGAAATAATCAAGATCATTATTCTAATTAAATTGGCCAAGAGAAGAAATATAAATGGAACATTAAGGAAGGCCAAGTAGACACTCCTGAGGTATACCACAATGAAACTAAGCAATGAAAGAGATTAAACTGTTAAATTAAGAGATTTTCTTTAAAACACAAATCTCTACATATATCCAGTAAATGAGAAATAGAGGTTCCTCAATCAATCGCCCCCAATTTTCCTAAGTTTGGTTGATTGGCTTCACCTAAGGCCAATTTTATCTACCTCTGCAACAGTCTGAAAGTCAACTACTGTCCACTTTAGCTCTTCCTGGCAGACTAAGAAATGCCTGTAGTTTCACAGGTATTCGTCAGTGTTTTTCAGTACAGGAAATTCAGAACATTAAATGTGTTCTCTGACCTTATGACAAAAATTTGTATCCAACAAAATCATAAACGGCAGATCTGAGTGACAGTTGCTGAAAATTGTCACTCAGCAACTGTGTGACAGTAGCAGCAACCGACCAGCGGCAGAAGAGGTTTGTTAGATCAACAGCAGTAATCTATTATTAGTAAGAACATCATGTGTATTACGTGCTTTATAACCAGAGTGAAAGCTGCTGAAAACACAGTAACTGTTCATATGTGGGAAGTTTGAGTTATGAGATCATTAGCTACTTCCAATTTAGTTTTTTTATTTTATTTATAATTTGTTATTGTTGCCTAAAATTAGGCATGCAGAAGTAAAGGCTAAATCAGCCTGGATATAACTGTGAATGTGTTAAAGAGAAATTTATGACTTTCTCTAAATAGAGCTTAAAAACGCTTTGCAATAAACCTGCAGGGTGCCAGATGTTTCGGCCCCACAGGCACATATTGCTGGTTTAGTCCTGAGTATTCATTAAAAACTACAGCTCCAGAAATCCCTCACCCTTCCTGTACCCCCTTTATAAAACAATTCTCACCCACTTAACCAATTACAGAAATCCACAACAGATTATCGTTTGGGGCGATGAGAGAGGGGCTGCAGATGGCGTGCACCACCTCTTCCTCTCAGCCTTTTTTCTACTGAGATCTGATGAAGGCAAATTTCCCCCCAGCACACCCACCTGCCCCCCATCACTCACCTCACTCACCCCTGAAATGATAGACGTCACCTGGCTTTGTGGACCTGAAGGGATCCCATCCAGGATGAGATGGAAGCATATTTTGGAAAACCAACAAAGGCATTAAAATGTAAACCCCCTGCAGCATGTCTGGCCGCGGACGTGTTTGTCTTGGTGGAGGGAGCTGCTGTTGCCTTCCATCGAGGGACCCGGCAGAAGAGGAGGGCCATGTGTGGCTTGTTAATATTTAAACCCCCAGTCTGCCAGGCTGCGGCAGTCGAGATGAGGCCGCGCGCGCACACACAAACTTCCCTCCCACAATCCCTCTCTTCCTCTGCCTCTACCCGCGTGGCCCGGTGCCAGACGAGAGGTCAGACAAGCTGTGGAGTGGTAGTTTCTTTGTTTATCATTTGTTTGGAAATTAAGCCCTGCATGGCGCTGCCTTTTGTTTAAATCAAAGGGTTGGAGATGGAGTTTTGAAAGGCAAGGGGATTTATCTGAATTACCAATGAATCGCTGCAACATTGGACACACTTTTGGAAACATTTCCAACTCATTTGGTGCCTAATATGTTGGTAACTTCTAATTACTTTGTTATTTTATTAGGGCTGTCACTGACACCTCGCTGCCCTGCAATAACACAAAATCTTACCAAGAATTTCTGATTTGGTTTCCAATGCAAATATCTTAGTAGAATTTAAATAAGACAAAAAGAATTTACAAATAACATTTCAGCAAGAAAAATGAAGTTGTTTTAAGTGAATGATTCCTAAATATTGATGAGAAAATAAACATTTCACTAGCAGATGATTTCACTTACAACTAGGGATTATTTACTTAAAAAAAGTTCATATCTTGCTGAAAAGTTACTTGAAACTTAGTTTTGTCTTATATATAGAGTACTAACATATTTGAACTAAATCAAACTTGGTAAAATTTTGTTTTTTGCACAAAAATGATTAGTCTAAATAGTTTAATGTGTTAACGTTGCCCATTACCTGTAAAAGCTTCTCTCCTGTGCAGGGTTAGTTGGGGCACGCGTGTCTTATTCTGCGGTCAACAATGCAGTGCAGCAAATGTGAGTCAAAAGATGAGTAACAAAAGTCAAATTAGTTTCACATTTTGCTTTAACCGCTTAACTTTCACCCTCAAAATGCTTACATGTTAGTCAGCGGCTCCATAGGAAAGTCATGTGCGTGATTTTGGAAATGTTTCAACAATAAGCCGCGCAGAACTTTGTTTTCTTTACGTCAGAAAGCCATGTTAGCCTAAATCGCTTTTAAACTTTCAAATATGCTACCTGCCACTGATCCGTCACAACAAACTCCTGAAACAGCTTGACACGACACCGTTTGAGCTCGGGTTTTGGGAGCGAGCAGATTTTCAGTCCCAGTCGGACGTTCGCAGAGACAGCCATATGTGGACGGTGCCCCGAGTGCTTCTGATTGGTCTGACTCCCCTTGGCGCGCAGGCTGCGGTGGCGAGCCGCTGGGGCCGGTGTCAGATGGCGAAGCATCCCGCGGTTTAGTTTTTAATTACGCCACTGCGCTGCAGAGCGCGCACATCTGTCCGTCAGGTTGCTGGGAGAAAAGGAGCAGCCGAGCTCCAGCGTTTGTGTAATGCTTTATTTAGCCCACAACATGTTCGGGAAATCTGCTGCATAATTACTTAATAAAAAGAGATAATCCCGTCAACGTAAGGTGTGGCTGGAATGCTGTTAATCAGCGTATGGAGAGGTCATCTGCAGACCTCTGCAGGATTTGTGTGCAGCCAGTTGTGTGTCAAAGAGAAATTAATTAACCCTAATTGATTGTTTTTCATTATTCTAATGACAACACTGCAGCAAGTCCGATGGTATCCCTGAGCTTAACCGGGAAGGAAACAGCTGTTCGGATCTATGATAGGCCATAATTACATTGCTCCTTTTTTCCCCTCCAAAACCACTTTAGCAAATGCAAAAGCAGCTCTGACTTTAGTGTCTGTCTGTGATGACTAATGAGCCAGACGGTGCTCTCTCCTCACCTCAAGCCAAGATATTCTCTCAGTATTTATTGTTTTTGGTGCTAAAGTCCACAGGAAGGGAGGAACGAAAGGAGAATTTCATCTCAGGAGTGTCTGGGTGGAAAACTGGACCAGAAACAACCTTAACTTACTAATCCACCTGCAAAAGAGCCTTTAGTAAATACTTCATTTTAATGACAGCAATCCAAGCTTTATTTGCTCTGAAAAGGCCATGTTTTATAACTTCTAATTAGAGCTGTGCATGTGTGAAGTTGAAGCTACTTATTTTCTATTTTTTTCTGTTGCTATGATCTTCCTCCATGTTTGCTTTCCGTTCTGGTTGCCTAGGAAGAGTAAAAAACTCGAGAATCACATGAAATCTGATAGCAACGTATTTTCTCAGCATGTTGTGCATTTAAACACTTTAGAAACATCTTGTGGTCGACCAGCAGCTTTATTGTTTGTTCAGTTAAAATTCTGCAGCTTTTTTCTTTGTTTTGTACATGCGGGAGCCATATTGGATCCTGAGGTCGAAACCTTCAACTTTCCAAGTGAGCTAAAATGTAGATGATTTAATGCAACCCACACTTTTCAGATTATTCTTCACAAAAACATTGAAGATCACGAAATAGTTTTCCTTCCACTTCATAACTATGCACTGCTTTGTGTTTTTTTGACAATAAGTTAATGTTTATTGATGTCTGGAAAATGAGCCGTTTCAGAAACTTCCCGATTGTTGAGTCACATTCAACAGGCATTGCTTCGTTACCTAGCAACCCCAGTGGAGCTCCAGCTGGTTTGACTGTTGTTTGCACTAATAGCTGCTGGAAAAAAACGAAGTTTGTGTGCTGATTTACTGCACAGAAACCACCTGCTTGAAACTACTTGGTTGTGCAGGAGGCTCCACTTCTGCTTTTTGGAAGATGCATGATTGTAGAATTGTGCATCTGTTTGCAACCATTTTCATGTGTGAGTGTAAAGTTGAGTTGGGTGGCGTGGCCAGCAGCAGCTCATTTGGATTTAAAGTGACAGACACCCTAAAACGTCTCACCCTGAAATGAACTCAAAATAGACAGAACTGACCAGACTGAGATCTCTTTGTCTGAGAATGATTTTGTGCAAGAAAATTGTGATGAACATGTTTTGCATTGCCCATAAAACTATCCTAATTTGTTTTAAAGAAGCATCTTTAAAGATACTTATCAAAGTTTTGGTTTTCTTTTGCTGTCAGACTATGAGCTTTAACTCTGGAAATCTTAAAACACCACATAATAAGCGGCAGTGTGTCTTTTCACAGCTGTGTTACCGCTGACTGAGCGTTGTCTCAGGTGGACACCTGAGTGACGCCTGACAAATGTCACCATCAGGCTCCTCTTTGCTTGCCGATGCACATCTGAAAACCCAGTCCAGGCATCTTGTCCCTGAGTGGTATCACATTGTGGACAACCTGCTTCTCAGGTGTCGTTCCACGTTGTCGCGGAGGCCGCCTCCGGGCTGGTCACTCCGCTGTCAGTAAGCGATGTCGTGGAGATCTGTGTGAATGTGTTTCAGTTTTTTTTTCCACCGCCACTCGTCTGGCCAGCAGACGGGACTTGGAGCGCAGCCCAAGCCGCCTCCTCTGTATCTGATTGGAGCTAATTAACTCCTTAGGATTTTATGACTGGGGGATTGCTTGGGAGCGCTGAACCCCATCCAATTAATTAGGAGCTAAACGGGCTACGGCGATCGCCCCAAAGTCTCCCCTGTCAACAAGTTCGTTTTCAGCATTTCTTTATTTTGCACGGGGGGCCACTGATGTTGGTTTACAAGCAGGATCCTTGTAATCAGTAGTCAGCAGGGCGATGGGGCGGCAACTGCTGCTCGTGAGGCTGGCAGCAGCGGTGTCGCCGTCATGAGACGAGCTGAGGGACGTCTCTGTTCGGCTGTGTCACCTGTCACGAATCAGCCCCGACAGCCTCGTCTGGGTCCTGATGGGGTTTGAGAGTGTGTCCTCCTGCCGACCAGCTTTGTTTTCTTTCTCTGTTTATTCAGGTCATCAAAGACCCACCGCCGCCGCCTCCACCTTCTCGTCCGCCTCCACCTGTGAGTATGTCACCAGGGGTCGACAACACAACCGTCCCCAATACAGATTAGACCCCATATTTCTGCAATTCATTTTAAATTGAGAATTGGCCACATTTATTTTCAAAATTCAGATACATTTTTGCATTATCGTTATTAGTATCAATAGTAATAATATGATTTTATAAGAGGAACCAGAATGAAAAAAATATTGACTAAAAAACATCTTGTCTTGTGTTACTTGTGTTCACAAGATTATTAAAAAATATAATCTGACATTTTTGACATTTGACATGTTTTATAAAACATTTTTAACAGCAACAGTGATAGTAATAAGTAAAGCATTGTAAAAAAAAAAAAAGCTAAATAAATCAAGATAAACTGAAAAATTAAGCACAGCAGGAAGGAGCCTTTCCTATCCCACCATCACAAATGTAAACATGAAGTCTTAGTAAAGTACTGAGACTTTAATTGCAAACATCTGCTTTGGTCAGATGCAAATAAAAAGTGGATAAACTCTTTAAAATGAGGGATGAAAATGTGGAAATATTGATGATTATAGGTTGGTATGGTGGATGACCTGTGATGCTGTGGGCCTGATTCTCGAGCACAAATCCTGGGAAGTAAATGACATCATAAACTCATGACGTTTCAAATATAAATCTGGTTGCTTCTAAAGGAGACTGAAAAAGGAATCCTGTTGGGTCTTTCTGCAGGTTAATATGAAATTAATTTCTCTAAACTTTTCAAAGTGAAAATATGCGATTGCCGTAGGGGATTAAGTTCTTCTGAAGCTTGCAGTCCCTGAAACGTGCTGACCAGATGCACAGTGGAGACAAACAGAGCGTTTCTTCCTTCCTGATGAAAATTAAACAATAATACAATTAATCTGCAGCTTCCTTCTTGCTGTCATCCAGCTGCAGCTGCTTTATTAATGTTGTCATTTATAGAATCGTGTGACTTTCCGGCTTTTTCTCCAGGAACCCGAGCCACTGCCAAAGAAGAAGTGGCCGACGGTGGACGCCTCATACTACGGAGGAAGAGGAGCAGGAGGCATCAAACGCATGGAGGTCAGACCCTGAACTGGGTTTTGCTTTGCTTGAAAGTAGAGCAGCTAAGGAAATCAAACAAAGATCCTCCACATGCGGCGGTGACACACATCTGACGGGTGTAGTCCTGCTGACGTTGATGTTGGGAGTTGCGGGGCAGCGGACCCGGCTGCTGTCCTCGTCACTCTGCTGATGCGTCCGACATGACAGGTCCCGCTACCTCGTCCTGATTGGATCAAGTCGCTGCTCAGTTGGAAGATTGAGTGCTGCTGTCAGCTCGACCCGAACACCTCGCTGAGTTTCTACCCGCACTTCCCCCGTCCTGGATGTCTGCTAATATCCAAATCCTTTATGAAGAATCACAGTTTATATCTCAAATGTGCAGCCGATGCAAACATTTTGTACAATCTAAACTCAAAATTTCACAGTTCCTTACATCATGAACATATCATCGTCATCATATAGTCAACAGTTGTAAAAACCAATTACAGATATTACATTTTGTCATCTGCCATCTTTAAAATCAACAGCACACATTAAATCTATTTGTCAGAGCTTCTTTTATTACGAATCAAAAGCAGCTCTAAATAGCTGGGTTTTAATCCAGATTTAGAAGAACTCAGTGTTTCAGCTGTTTTGCAGTTTTCTGGAAGTTTGTTCCAGATATGACCTGCGGGTTGATACAACAGCAGTAGATATTTAAGCTGTTCAATGATTTATAAACTAACAACGGTATTTTAAAGTCTATTCTGTCACTGAAAGGACTTTAACGCTGAGGTGATGGGCTCTATCTTCCTAGCAGCAAAGTTCTGGATCTGATTGATTTTTTTAAGCAGATCTGTAGATACTGTTGCGATAAAACATGTGACTAAAGATAAACGCATGGATGAGTTTCTCTAGATCTTGCTGAGAAGATCAGTAAGTCCTTTACACCTGGAAATGTTCATCTGGTGATAGAAGGCCGACTTTCTTCATGTGATTTTGAAGTTTCAGGTCAGAGTTCATCACTACACCCACATAGATAGAGAAAATATACAGTTTGATGCCAGAATCCTCCTCTATACCCGATATGTTGGCCGTCTTGAATTTCAAGTTTCCCACGTAGGTTTTTGAAAGAAGAAAGTCTAAGAAGTATTTATGCCACATTTGGTTCTTCTACTACCTTTTGAAATGTGGGGATGATTGCAACATTCCAGTTTCTGACACGCGAGCGTTTCTTTTATTCACTGCAGCGCTCCGGTGTTTTCTCTGGGATGTATTCCTGAGATGATTCTCAGAAGCTGTTCTATATCGTCACGGCTTAACCTACAGCTTAGAAAATGTGTCGCTAATTAATCACCTCTCCCCGTTCATGTGGCAGTGAGTTTTTTTTTTGCCTCCTCCTTGCAACAGATGTGATGATTTCAATTAAAAAGCAGGACAGCTTGACTAACACACATACTCATGTTCACCCCCTCATATGCAAACACACACACACACACACCTGACAACACAACTGAATTGAGTTCTTGCTGGTAGATTGGCATTTAGGAGAGAAAGTTGCTACCAGGTGCTTCTAATCAGATGCATTGATTGGCTGATCACCTTCAAGGATGACTTTTTTTTTTTTTACCAAAACTGATGCTGATCTGGACTAAGTGGGGATGAGTCGGCACAATATCAATCAATCTGGGAAGAGTTTGCAGGGGATTCTCCAGATAATCATCCTTCTACAAAGTGAAGTTTATTCACAAATCCAAACAAATTCACTTCTGCAAAATTCAAGTTTCAGCCCCTCCAGACTTCAGATAGTCTGTCAGAGTTCATGACAGGATTATTAAAACAAAGAGTAAAAAGCAATGGCTTTATTTGGGACAGTTAAAGGAGGAATAATCAGGTCCTGTTATGTTTTTTTTTTTTTTTTACCTGGGCCTACCTCGTCTTCTTTCATCTGTATTTCTGTTTTTATACTGCTCAGGTGAAATGGGGAGAAAAGGGATCAACTGAGGAGGGGGCCCGACTAGAGAAGGCCAAAAATGCTAAAGTGTCCGTGCCAGAGGACGTGGAAGAGCCGATGATCAGACGCCCACGTCCTAAACCGGCGTCCAACAACGGGCAGGCTGAAAACAAATGGTACACTCCTATCAAGGTACGTTCCCCATAGATATCATGTCATGGTTCCTCATGACTGAGGACATAAAGAGGACAAACTAAATCAACTCAAAAACAGGAGGAAGCAAAAAAAGTTGTAATTATTCAAACATTTTTAAATAGATTAGAAATAAATATTTCTTCAAATTTCTGCTGTTTTCCCTGATGTCGTGTCTGTGCCATCAGGGTCGCCTGGATGCGTTGTGGGCTTTGTTGCGGCGGCAGTATGACCGGGTCTCCCTCATGCGTCCCACCTCAGCAGACCAGGTAGGACTGAGGAGAAAACACTCCACGACTTTTCAAAAATATACCTAATGGAAATCTGCAGCAATGTTCTGCAACAACACATGGAAAATTTTAGCCGTGCATCAAATATTGTAGTGGCAAACAGACAAAACAGCAAAGTAACACAGCAAACTCACAGCAATCAAAAATATATTTTGTATCAATAAAGAAAAATTTATTTTTGGAGAAAAATTACAACGTTAAGCATCTATTAGCAGTTTGGTCTTTTTTATTTTGCTTTATTTATTAGTGGTTTGAATGAATGAATCTGTCTTAGTCGTCATTTACAGTGAAAGACGTGTTAGTTTAACTCTGCATTGTGTTGCTGTGAGTGGATGCAACCTCTCAGCAGAGGAAACTTCTGTTTCTTGTTGTGCGTTGTGTTGTTTATACTTCACCACGGCGACGTGACCTGCAGCTACAGCTGCAAAGCTTCACAGAAGGAAGGAGGACAGAGACGACCTAATATGGTCGTTCACTTCACTCGACCTCAGTCAGAGGAGAGAAAACGATCTGAAACGCAGACGGGTACCAGAACGCCACCGAGTCAGAGCTAACCAGATGTTTTGATATGTATTAGACTCTAATACGGCTCATAATCCAACAAACCACACAATCTGCTGTGTATGTAAATCTGCACACATAATCCCAAAATTAAATGCTATGGACAGAAAATTGAATGCTGTGGCTTCGAATCGGAAATGCAAAACACTGCCAGTTTCACGTTTTTGAGTTTCTGCAGCATTCTTTCCATTCTGCAATCTAAAGCAGGAACATTTTCAGACACACAAACGGAAACGGACACACATCTGCATGACTGGAGTGGGTGGTTCTGCTAAGGTTAGAGGTCTGAGAACAGGATCCATATGGGTGTGGTTCGGACAATGATGTCAGGCTGCAACTCTCTGCAGAGGGATCAGGTCGAGAAAAGGGAAAACTTGAGGAAATCTAGCAGCTGTCAGCCTGCCAGTCGTTACTCAGGGCGTCACGTTGCTGTTTCATAAATTACATCGAAAACCAGCAAAACTTAACTTCAGCTTTCACATAAAAACTCAAACCGAGACTCGGGGTCGCAGTGTGTCGATAAAAGTTCTTGACAGAACAATTGAAAAACTTGGCAGCAATGTTAGAAAAGTATTTTTTTCTCTCAAAAAACAAAGCTTAGGTTTGCAAAGATGCAGAGAAATCAACCACAAAAATATGATTAATGTATTTCATTTGGACATTCATTTACTTTTTATTTATATATTAGATTTAAAAGACAGTATTTATGCACAAGATTCTGCACTGTGGATGCAAATAATAATTTGGTCCTTTTCAGAATTGGTGTTGATTTAACTCTGCAGAATTTGGAGAAGTATTGAATTCTTTGCTGTGGAGTTTGAGCAGTAGTCATATTGTAGCTGGTCTCCAAACCTCCTGGATCTCCGGTCAGAGCAAACACAGCGCTGCTCCGTCCTGCTGCAGGTTCAGGGTGGATGGCAGAGAGCGCAGCAACGCCGCAGAGAGAGGGAGAGAGGCAGGATGCTGTGTTTGATGGTGGACAGGAAACCTCCAGGGTCATGAATTTTTCAGCAGCGTCCGTCCGCCGGGTTACAAGGACTCGTACAGGTGTAAGTAAGCAGGTTGTCGCAGACATCTGTTCAGCACAGGGACCCGGTTCCCCCCCACCGGCCTCCCTCCGTGTGCCGCTGCCGCCGCCCGGAGTCAGACCACTGGACTGTCAGAAGATGCAGAGGAGAGCCAGAAAAAGAGAGGTTTTTTTTATTTATTTAAATATATATTTTTTTTCATGGTCTCACATTTAGAGCCCGAGGGCTTCCGACACCAAAGGTAGAGCGGGGGTGGACACAGCTGCAGAGCCGAACTTGCCCCAGGCACAAATAAAGAGATCTAATGCGGTTTGACTGTGTTGTGGGTGAGCGCAGGGAGCCGGGGAGGCACTTCAGAGCCAGCTTAGCGCAGCAACATCTGCCGCCGAGTTTTTCCCGGGATCGGCTGGGGACAGCAGGTAGAGGAAGGTGGCGGGGAGCGGGAAGGTGGCGGGGAGCGGGAAGGTGGCGGGGAGCGGGAAGGTGGCGGGGAGCGGGAAGGTGGCGGGGAGCGGGAAGGAGGCCGGCCTCGTTTTCCCCTTTTCACGCCTGATCGTCCCAGAGACTCGCTTCCACTGGGAACCGAAGCTGCAACATTTGTTACATTTTCATCTGCTGCTCTCACGCAGCACTGTTGACCCAAATGGGCCGACGCGGTGCCGTGCCGGCCCACGGCATATGCAAGTTAAGCCCCTACATCATATATGGGGCGACTGCGGCTCTGAGTAGTCGTCTTGTGATCGGAAAGTTTGATTTCATCTTCCTCCTGTCGCATGTCGATGTGCCTCTGGGCAAGGCACCAAGATGCCCACTGATCTATGTATAAATGTGTCTGAACGGGTGTAAAGCGTGTGAGTGGTCAAAATGATTGGAAAAAGCGCTATATAAGTTCAGTACATTTGCTATTAGAAAATAACATTGAATAATGCAAACTAAATGCACTTGGAAAAATTATTATTATTTTTATAGTTGTTAGATAAATAATAGGCTAATCTCTTCCTGCTGGAAATATAAGATATCAAACTTGTTAACTGTACATTTGATGTTTATCAGATTATATTATTTTCAAAATAAGTAAAATAATATGGCACCACTCTTCAACTTCCTTCTTCAAGAATTGCAAACTAAAATGGATTAGCATCAGATCTTAGTGGTTGTAGGATTTCTCTTTTGTTTTTGGTAAAAGCCTATGAACCATTTCTGCCTCTAGGGCTCGACTCTTGTGTTTGTTTTTGTCGTATTTACCCAGAATGCTCTGTGCTGTAGTCCGCTTCCTGCTTCTGGAGCGATCTCCCATCTGCTGGGCGTTCACATTCGAGTTCACTTCAACCGAGCTGAAACCGAGGTTTGTGGGCAGACCAGAACTCACTCCATTGGTTTCATTGCGCGTTCACACATCGCCAAACGGACCGGACTTTCTGTACGAACGAACCAGGGTTGTATTAAACCGGACCAAACGGGTCTGGTGTGAACGCTGCCTCAGGCTCCGTTTGAAGAGGCGCCGCTTTGAATGCATGCAGTGTTTTCTCCTTGCCTCCCACCTTCACATGCTAGGTTTTGTTTTCTGAAAGCAGCTGTCCGCAAAATGTCAAAACAAGGTGTGTGAGGAACGATACCACAACACGCATTAAGTCCTCCTCGTCGTCCTACGGACCGCCAGCCGAGCCAGCAGCCCAGAGAGGCGCTAAGAGTCGTTCCTGCGTGTTTCCACTTGGACTCGTTCCTCTCGCTCTCATCTGTTCCTCACCAGGGGGAAGTGTGGGCTGTGTGTGTGTGTGTGTGTCTGGAGGTTAATAGTATTACATGATGGACTCCTAAGCTGCTGCTGAAATACAGTCAGCCTTTTAGTGACTGAAATATGTTTTTATAATGTAATAATTCACTAAATGTCCTTAACAAAGCGGCTGAGGAGAGAGAAGGAAGCTGCTTGTGGCTCAAGATGTAACTTTATCGTTTCTGTTGGATCTTCTACTAAATAAACTGGAGAAAAGCTTCTGCAGAGGAACGGAAATAACTGGAATAACTGGAATAATCTGGGATACGTTAAAATTAATGTTTGCAGCTGAACGGGGAAGGGTTTCTCCTTCTGTCTGTCCATCATATACTCATCTTTCCAGTTCCTTCTTTTCTTCAGACTGCCCTTCCATCCTTCCTTCTCTCCTTCTGTCCTTCCTTTTTTCCTTCCTTTCTTCCTTCTTTTGATCATCCATTTTTCCCTTCCATCTTCCTTCCCTTCTTCTTTCCTTGTGATGTTCCTTTCTTTGTTCCTTCTTTCTTTCCTGCCTTACATCTCTCCATCCATCTGTCCATCTCTTATTTTTTCCTTTTTTCCTGCCTTCCTTTCTATTGTTTTCCTTCCTTCTGTCCATCTTTCCTTTTTTCCTTCATTTCTTTTTCCTTGCTTTCTTTCTACCTTCCTTCTTACACTATTTGATAATTTCTTACTTTCATACTGTCGTCCATCCATCGGCTATAAATTCAAAGTAAACCTCTGTTCATATAGTTCAGTAATCCATAACGAATACCTCAGAGCTTCATAAACTTAAGTGTGAAAAACAAACTTTGACAGAAAAGCGCCATTTGAACTCTGACCTTAGCCTGTCAGTCGTATCTTAATAATTGGATCTGGATGTTAAATGTAGGTTTGCTGAGGGGTGAGGTGACAGTCTGTAACTCTGTCCAGTTACAACAGGATAGATATACTTGGTTTTATTTTTACTTTTTTGTGTTTTGACAAAGTTTCTCCTGGATCAGCAGAAAGCTGCTGCTTTCAGAGTGAAGAGGAGATGGAAAAGGAAAAATCCAGCCTGCAAAAGTCTTGACTCATCTTCTGTTATTTTATATTTTACTTCCAAACTGTCATTTGTTCCTACAATCCTTTAAATGTTCTACACCTCTCTGAACTTCCTGAAGAAGTTTTTCTTTACTCTGTGATCACATTTTCATCCAGTTCTGTGGTTTTCTTCTTCCTTGTCATAGTTTCAGGTGAACCAGGGAAAACAATGTGTTGGATATTAAACCTTTTTACCTAATATGTCTAATGTTACCTTTATAAAGTGTCAGGCTTTGTTTGTACTTAGATTATTCCATCTGTTAACCTAAAAACCTGGAATAAAACCTGGATTACAGTAGACTATCAACTAAAACATAATGAATCTCTTAGATCCTGTCACAGGCTTTGCATTTAAATATCTTTCTTCTTTCTTAAATACGTCACTTTAAGTTGTTTCTCATAAACTGGGACTTAAATCTGCAACTCAGATTTCAGAAAACAGAGCTGGTTCTTAGGCTTGAGTCAAATATCAATTACAAAAAGAACAACTGTAAAAACTCTTTAAGGAAATCTATTATCCACATGATGCACTTTGCATCTCTATTTTATGTTTCTAAAAACAGGCCAAACCCACCCAGCCGTTATTTGGCTGTAAATTCATGTTCTTTGGTGTCTGGAAAATGAGCCGTTTCAAAAGCTTTCTGATTGTTGAGTCACATTCGATGTTACCTAGGTACCCCCCTCACCAAGCAGTTCCTAGACATTCAACATTAACTGACCGTCACCTGAACATAAATTCATATTTATAGTTATTCTAGAGTAAATATTGTGTTTTTCCAAATAAGATTACATAATAAATGGACTGTTCTGAAAAAGATAGTGACTCAATCTGATTACCTGCAGCATCCGTGTGTAAAAGGCTAGAAGAAATGCCTCTGGTGTGAGATTTCTGTCAGCACAAACTGTAGAACTGACATGAACTTGCAAAGAAAAACCACTTTTGAAGATTTAAAACTTTTGCACAGAACTGCATCTTGCTGACACCATTAAGTTATCAGTAATTACCACTTTCCTTCTGAGGCATGAGTGTAATTACTGTAAACAAACAGAGCCGCGGCTGAGAGGATTGGCAGCCTCTTTCTGGCCTCTTCGCTGCATTTTTACATTGTGGAGCAACCGGGTCGCATTTTGTGGGAAATGTTCTGATGGTGGAAACGGAGCTCAAGTTTCTCTCAGAGTTTCTCTCAGTAGCAGATGGTGGACGGAGTGATGGTGGGAAAAAAAAATATTTCCAATATGTTTGTCATCTACAGATATCCGCCTCAGAGGAAAGCTTTGAGCATCATTTTCATCAAGATGATGGAAACTGGTTCTTTAAGAAACTGAGGGTTCGTCCTGTGTGGGTCCTGTGTGTTGCTCTGAGTCACGTCAGATCCATTGCCAGCCTTTAAGATGCCATTTTCCAAATATTAAAGTTAACGATTGTTTTCACGCTTCATGGAGCAACACAAAGCGGAGCAGTTTGGAGGCAGTTTTCTAAATTTATTGTTCTGTCTTGTTGCACAAGGTTGGGAGAGCAGATCTTTGGCAGTGCAGCCAAATATTAAATCAAAACTATTAACAAAGCAGATTCCCATGATGCTTAGCAATAGTTATGTGAATGACATACCTGACTGTTGGTTTCATGATTTAGCTGAACTGATTCCTGGAAAATTCAAGCAAAACCTGCCAGATTACCAACAGGAAGGATAGTTTAATCACAAAGGATAAATGATGTTTAAGCTCATGAATCATGCACCCACTGTTCTAACGATTAATCAGATTAATCACGATTAATCAATTATTGAAATAACTGCCAACTAATTGATTGACTAGTAACTGATTAATTATTAACTGGAATATATAGACAAACCAACTGGAGTTAGTTTAAAGCAGGCATGGCTGGTGTGAATGAATCCCTAGATTAGAAAACAGAATAAGATCACCCAGAACCTGGGAACAGTCTCGGCTTCGTCTGTTTTGTCCCTTTAAATACCTAAATGACCCAGGTGTGAGGATCCACCTACAGTATTCGGTTCTCTGCTGATGTGGAAACTAAATAAAATAAGTTTAGCTTTTATTTAAAACGGCTAACTTTGCAATAATCTTTTTTTATCTACTTTTAAATGGAAGACATTTGTGTGCATCTTTGTTGGGATCAGAATTAACCAAACTGGTGATAAATCTGTCAGAAACATCACCGATTTAAAGGAAATGATGGGATCTGAAACAAACGGCACGACTAACAACAGTTGCAGCAGCAGTAGATAAACCTAATACACTACACCACTGAATCAGATCTAAATGTTGGACTCCACAGCGAGGGATCAGCAGTAAACTGGCGGAAACCCTGGCTGCACTGGTGGATCAGTGTGTACTGGGCAAGCTGGTCACATGGAAGGCTTCCAAGAGAGGAAAAACTGGGCAGACTTGTTCAAGTTTGAGAAATGCACAGCGACTCCCTCAGATAACATGAGCACTAAAAAAATAAAAATGTGCAGCAGCTGAAAAGATGGTGCAAAGCGGTGAAAATGGATGATCTCACACATGTTGCAGAAAAGTTCACTCGACAGACTGTTGGTTTGGTCTCCAAGGTAAAGGATGTTTTTAGCAGCTTCTTTCTTTGCATATTTTGTCGCTTGATCTCAGTACGTAAAGCAGAGCAAACATTTGCAACACGAAAAAACAAACCGGCAAACAGATGCACACATACTCATCTTTTCACACGTTTGTTTGCTTTTGTCTCATTGCATTACAATGCCGCACCGAATATGGTGAGAACATCTTTCTTGAAACTAATAAAAGCCGTCAAAGTGTATTGTTTTGTGCCTCTTTGGAGCCAAAACGTGACACATCGTCGCAGGTTTTTCAGCCGCTTTGCTCTTTCCACAGCTGTTGGAGGGAATATTTTGGTACCTACACATCTGAGGAGACAAAATGTTAATGCGCTACTAATATATGCTAAAACAATGGGTTGACAGTAACATTAATGCAGAACAAAAACGTGTCCACATCACTTAGGATATTTACCAGACAAACACCTCCACCAAGCAAATGTAACTCCGCGTTTCACAAGCGCAATATAAAGCTTTAATTAAAAGTAAACAGTCTGACAAATGATGTTAAGTTGAAACAAAACTCCAGATCAGAGAGCATGAGATTTTCTAATTAACAGGAGTAATTGGAATTAAAGCAGAGCATTGCAAACAACGAAGTGCAAAGAGAAGGACGACTGCTCCTGCAAACGGCAGCCGTTACTAATTCTCCACATTAAAGACCCTTTAACGTCTGATTACTGCGCCGATCCAAAAGCAATTAGAGTATTTATTCAAAGCCTGTGAAATAAGAAAAGATTTGACTGAAACTGGCAAGTTTTTACTCTTTTTGTATAAAAATGTAAAACTCATTTATTCCATTTTCGCAGGAATAAAATTCTCATTTTCAGCCAGAAATTACAGCAAATCCAGAAATAAACTTTTCAAAACTTTCCATTGATTTGAATTGATAATTATTCACACCCCTGGCAGATTTAGGAGTTTAAAGTCATATTTAAATCTTTTGTCTGACTGAAACTAATATTAACATCCCAACTGCAGGATGCAACTGAACATTGATGAGAAGAAATTCATTTCTGTTGCTGGAATTGCCTTTAATGGTTTTTCCATTGATTATGGAGAAGTGTATGAAAAATGTTAACATGATATATTTGTTCAAATGTGCAGTTACACACATTACACACTATCTTTTTTTTTAGTTGTCAATTTCATTTGCAAGAAATTTAATTATGGCATGTTCTCTTGTCTTTACCGTTTTGAAGCCTGTTTAGCAGAAAATGAGCCTCAGCACCACATAACATTTTTAAATTAACCCAAATAATTTCAAAATTATTTGAATTTCTTTTTCAATAATTTCAAAAACATTTTTTTTTTTTTTTAGATAACATTTTTTTTAATATAAAAAAAATATATTTTTCTACATTTAAAAAAAAGGATTTTATATTAAAGTATAAAAAAATCCTTACATGTTTATTAAAATCCTTACAGAGTGTGATAAATGAGAACGGTAATTTTCTACTGAAATTTAAACAAATTTTAAGATTTCTTAGTAGAGATTTATGCATAATTAGTAAAAAATTGCATATTGTAATAATAATTGCAGCAAAATGTTTTTAAATGATATTTATTCCATCGTTAAACTAGAACATATCTTGCAAATATTCCCCCAGATCTGATCCTTTTCCTCTTATTTCCACTATAAACTAGTTGCATTCAGATATGAGACTTTTCTGCATGGTTTACTTTGTTTTTTCTCTTTTTAAGATAAAGACTCTTCTGTTTGCGGGCTGCGGGGCGGACCGTGCAGCAGCAGCAGCCGTTGTGGCGGCGTTGTTGTCGGGCTGCAGGGGGGAAGCAGCGATGCCTGGGCCTCATTAGTCCTATCAGTGGACGGCCTTGTTAGCCCTAACAAGTAGCCAGCTGACAGCTCCATTCAGGCCCAGCAGCCCCCACAAACAAGAGGAGTGACAGCTTTAACCGCACCGGAGAGCCCCGCCGCCGATTTACGAGCCGCGTCCGTGCTCTCTTAACCAGATTAGTTCTTTTTACATTAACCGAGGAAAAGTAGGGCAGATGTCCGTGGGACTGGTTGTAAATTTGATAATGTCCCTCCCCCCCCGTCCACGTTCGAGACATGGCTGGTGAAAAAGAGACGAGTTGACCCTTGCTGTGCTTCTCAGGCCAATAAAATGGAAGCTAATTGTTGTTAGTGGCGGCTGGTTGGAGGAGGAATGTGAAAACAGGCCTAATGTGGCGAGAAAGCAAGAGGAAGTGACTTGATAGTCCGAGTCTTTTGGTTTGTTTTAATAAAAATCTGAATTACAGCCCTCATGTTATGCTCAGATAAAGTCTTATTTTTTATGTATTAGCCATAAAAATATGGACAGATTGTGTTATTTTTCCTGACATTGTTTCCATCGCAGAGGAAACAAGCTGTTGGGCTTTTTAATATCCAGGCAGATTTAATGTCATTTTCCGCCACGTTAAGATGCAACCTCTGATCGCCTGGATTAACTCCTGCTTTTACCAGAGAAATCCACTTTGCAAACGTCTTCATGCACTGCAAAAACACAAAATATGACCATGTATTTTTGTCCGCTTTCTAGTGCAGAACTTGCAAGTTACTTTTCAGCAATATGTCAGATAATTTGTAACATTGGCAGATTATTTTATTTATAATACATTTTTCCCATGTTATAAGTGACACAATCTGCTAGTGGAACTACACTTTTAATCTATGTTGGACAGTTAACTTAAAACAAGCACATATTTCTTGCTGAAAAGCTACTTGTAAGTTAGTTTTGTCTCATTTCAAATGTACTAAAATATTTGCATTATGAACTAAACCAGAAACACTTGGTAAGAGTTTGTGTTTTTGCAGTGAACATGTGAAAAGTGCCTTGTTGTAAGTGAAATAGTCTGCTGCTTATAACTAGTACTTTTTTAATCGATGTTAAGGAATTGCTTGTTAACTTGTTAGCTGCTGTATCTCGCTGAAAAGCTACTTGTAAGTTAGTTTTGTCTATTTTAAATGTGCAAAGGTATTTGCAAAAAGAATAGTCAGACTTTGTGTGAGCTGAGCTTTGAGGTGTTCTCCAGCACAGTCAGTGTGTCTCTCTGGCCGGGCGGCGGCGAGGCGCGGCGCGGTGGTCCGTGGGTGGCTGGGTGTTTGGGTGCGTTACCTCTTCCCCTCCATTAGCTGATGGGTGTTGCTGTGTCTGGGTGGCCGGCGCTGGTACCTGCACCCTACCCTCCCTCCTCGTCCCTTTTGCCTGATCGGATCCGAACTGATGTCCTGCCGGTGCCTTTTTTCCCAGCAGCCCTCAGACCGGTCGGCGCGGCTGACGGTGTCGCCGCGTGCCGGCCCTTTTCTTCATCACCTATTAAAATCAAAACCCTCCTCCTCCTCCTCCCCCACCGACCCTCCGTCGCTGGGCAAGGACCGCTGGGATCTTGGCTTTAATTAAATTACATTATTGTTAACGTCAGCTTTGCCGAGGCCAACTCTGCCGCGTGCACTTTGCCCTCCCCCTCCTCTTCCTCCTCTTCGGCTCACCTCCTGACAGACATATAGAGGGGGGGGGGGGAGATCTCTGGAGGTAATGTATTCTAATCCTCTTCTCTTTCCATCCATTTGAATTTTTAAAAAGATGAAAGCAGGGACTCATGTTATGCAGGGAATATGTTCACAGTGAATATTCAATTAGCCGGATCGTACTTTGTATACATAAGCGTGGTGTTGTGACAGCGGCGGCTAATGCGTACTGAAAGGCCCCCGCGTGGAGCCGATCCCCTCCAAAATGTCTGCCTCTGATAACACATGATGAATAAACATGGAAACGTTTTCCATACATGTCTGCTCTTTTCCTCATCTACACAAGCTCTGCAGCAGTTTTCTAGCTGGAGGATTTTATCTCTGTGGTAATAAAGCCATCTAAAGGGTTTGTGGAATATCTCGCCGTGTTTCCTGAGGCGCTGAGGCGTCACTAACTGAGGCGGCTCTTTTCATTGGTTCACTGGAGTTTTTGTCTTTATGGCCTGAAGAAAAACCTCCTCCTCTCTTGGCGAGCCGCCGCGGCCTGTTGCTCCAATAAAGCCCTCTGTCTGCAGCAATACATGCTGTCTTTTTAATGCACAGCAAGCATGTGGGGACAGTGGAGAGGAAGCACCGCTTTTTTACACCACTGCAAAAACATGAGGATTTCTGGCCTGGTTTCTAGTGCAAATATCTTAGAACATTGACAAAACTAGACAAAAACTAACTTCTGAGTAACTTTTCAACAAGAAAGAAGAGTTTGTTAAAAGTACTAGTTTGATAATTTCACTTACAACAAAACATTTTTCCTTTTTATAAGTGAAATAATCTGCCAATTAAGCTAGCACTTTTTCTAAATATTTTTAAATATTAAGGAATTATTGACTCAAAACTATATTCTATATCTTTGCGAAAAGTTAGTTTGTTTTATTTCAAGTATTCTAAGATATTTGCACTAGAAACTAGATCTTGTTTAGTTTCTGCAACTGATGAAAGTGATGTTTTATAGGATTATTTCTTTGTTTGGTTTAGTAAAACGTAGTTATAAACGAGAACGGCACAGCCGGATCTCGTTCTGTTCAACATTTTTTAAGTTTTGCACCACAAACAGCCGCTCTGACCAGATCTCTGAAAACAGATTTATATCAGACAGTAAGTAAATAAGTAGATTTCTCTCATATATAATCAGCTGCCACTTTAAGCAGAAGAGTAAACCACTTCTTTGTTCTTGTACAGTAATGAAGCCCTCAGTACTAATTATTTCCCTTCAGATGTAAACGTTTGACGTTCAGTGACCGTTTAAGGTAATTAGCAGCCTCCCTGTCAGCGGCTGTGAAAGGGTCGCTCCTCATCCAATTACTGGCTCCACCTCGTTAACTCCTTCAATGCCAAGCTTCAGCCATTTTTTCCTCTCCTGTGTGATCTTAATTATGCTAATGAGTTTAAGCATTAGCTCTTTAATGGTAAACTGTGGGTCCAAGCTCTTTAAAGCCGTTTTAATTTGTATTTGACCTCCTAATTAATTTCGCTGCCTGTGTTAAGTGACCTGGAGCCCGTCGGGCCTTAAACCCGCCAATGATTAGCTGCAGATCTGTTTCCACTGGATGTTAAATATTTGATTAAAAGCCGAGCGTTCCTGTAAAATGCTGACGTTTCTGCCTCAGAAAGGCCTTTAATTCGTTCTGTTAGTGACTCCTGACTGCATGTCCTCTGATGTAAACAGATGTTTTCTTCAGGAACCTTTTCGCCGATGTTTCCTCTCTACCACAGCCGAGTGTTGAATGAATATAAATGACGGCGTTGTTATTGATTGAGGGGAGCGAATGGAGAAACACAGGCACTAATTGAGGATATTCCTGAAGGACTTTCAGAGTCAGAAGATCCTCGTTTGTCCCACCTGGTCCGCTTTATTTTGCACCGTCTTGGGAAAAGAACTTGGACTTTTTACCACATTCTCTGTCAATATGCCATTCATCATTATTACAGATGTATCCGATGGTAATGACTGTAGTTTATAAAACAGCTTATTAACCTTAACGACAGTGTGATCTTTTACAATTGATAGGTTGTCTCCCCTTCAATTACACTGAGTGATGATGATACAGATTTAATTAATGCTTAAGTGCTCTGATGGCTCCTTTTAATGACTGTTCCAGCCGTTCTCAGCTCAAGCTTCCTTCTGTTTGTTGCTGATATTCGCCAAAAAAAAGTTTGACATTTCTGTGATGGAAGAGCCTGGGTATTTCACCAAAACCTGAAACATTTTGCAGCCTATTTGGTCACATTTGCCATGAAAGAAATACTATCGCACTGCAAAAACTTAGCAAGTATCTTTGGTCTAGTTTCTAGTGCAAATATCTTAGTTGTGTATTATTTCAAGTGTACTAACTTATATAACTTAAGTAAATCATTTCTTAATATTGATAAAACTGGCAGATAATTTCACTAATAACAAGGTATACATTCCAAGTCATTTTCATTTTTTCCTCTGGAAATCTTTAAGATTTTAACAACACAAGCAAATATTTTCGCTGCACAAACATAAAGCGGGTGATTAACACCAGATTTTGCTTGACTTTGTTGATGTGGACTGGCTAGTTGACCTTTGATGACCTCTGGAAACATTTAATAGCATCTTTGAAATAATAGCGGCACAAACAAAGTTTTTGCTCCACATTTGTGTGACGTCAATTTGAAGACGTTTGTTGGGTAGGATTTTCTGACTGTAAAGCAACAGCAACAGTTCTACCAGTTTTATTGGCTCAATACTTAATTTTCCACCAAATGGTAAAACATTTTTACAGAGAAAGAAGAAAAAATACCAAATTTTGCAAAGCGAGGTCCAGATTTTGACGGGATTTCTTGGGGCCCCAGACAGTATTGTATTAGGGTGAATGAACACGCTGAACCTTCTGTGATTATAAACATTCATGAGATCTTCATGTTAAAGCCATGTTTGTTGATGGGCTCCCCAAAAGAGAAAGCCTCCATAGAAGTGCAGACAGCAAAGAAAACAAGAAGAATCTGTGTTCGTCGGCCGACTCCTCTGCGTCTCTGCACTCCGTCTGTTTATGTATCTGTGTCTCAGAGCGAGCGCCTCCAACGCTGCCTTCAATCCCGCTGTTGTGGAGCACAGATGCACGTTCAGTCCCGCGTTCTCTGCAGTCTTAATAGTGTTAACCCGTCAGCTGTCCCCAAACTGAGGACACAAGCGTCTCCAGTGTTTTCGCCGCTAAGCCGGATTTTCACTCTTTCTCACCAAGCAAGTCGCCAAGACACTTTTTCAACACGAAATCTTCCTCCTCCTCCTTCCTTTCTTCTAGTGAATTCTGTTTACAGGCTCATGTGGAAAAATATTTTTCCTGTTTTTTAAAGACGAGGTGTTAATCGCAGAAAAGAATGGCTATGAAGCACTGAGGACTGGATGGAACAGCAGCATAGATGGGAAGCGGTTTTCTGGTCGTTCATCACACTTTGTGGATTCAAACGCCTGTTCCCGCCTCTTTATTCACACAAAGCGCTGGGATTTTAATGCTTCTCAATTTTAATCGCCTCCTGGTAAATATCACAACATTTGCAGAATATCAGGACACAACGGCGAGCTTCAGCATCCATCCCACCCATCACCTGCAACACAAGCAGCAAAGCAAGCGAGAATACATCCTAACCATGAATAATGGGAGCCTGAAATGTAGTTTAATGCATCAAAAGCTCAGTTAGAGTTTTATTACTGACGTAAAGAAACACAGATCTTCAAGATTAGACAATGTGAAACACAAGCTTCCTGAAAAGTTTCCAGTTTTAATGCGGCTCACAGCCTGTTTTCAAGTCCTACCCAACTCTCTTCCTTATTTTTATTCCATTTTTAAAAGATGATCTGAATTTACTTTTAAAAATGTATGTTTTTGTTGTTTAAATATTCACAGTGCATTTATTAGCACTTCTCAGTTACATGTGTAAAAAGGTCTAAAGAATAATTTCTATCTTATTGCAGCAACAGAAATCTTTGAACATTTTGAAAAATCAAAACTTTGATTTCTATTATATATACAAAATAATTTTTAAAAATCCCCCATGATGTTATCATTGGTACTATTCCATTAAATAATTATAAGTGAAGCATTTTGAATTTCCTTTTTTAAATTAGGAACTTTTAATTAGTCAAAAGTGATTTTCCGTTTCCCCGTGTTATGAAGGTGAGCCGCTCTTCAAAATGGGAAAGACGGAGGAACGTGCAACTTTTACAAAACCCATTTTGATATTCATATGTCAGGAAATGACGACAAGATAGATTTTTGCTTAAACATTCTTATACCTAAAGCCAGAATAATAATCCAATTAAAAGGTTCTGAATAGTAAAGCAGATAATAAAGACATAACAGGAGCTCCTCCTGTGAGTTTTTATTCCTCTCTGACTATGTTCAGACTGCAGATTCCAATTTTTCACTGAAATAATTAAATTTTTGGTTGTGGTTGTTCATGCTACAACAATGAGGCTCCTGTGTGAACGGCTCACGTCCCTAATAAGACAAAGAAAGCACAGCCAATAGCAACGGCTTTGACTGGAGTATTGGCTTCAACGTCTGTAAAGACGTTTGTTTAGATGTGTAGTCAAAGCTAAGAGCGGTGGGATTGGGATGTGATGCGCTTCAATAACATATAATTCTTTCATAATTTCTGAATTATAATTTCCAGCCATTGTTTACGTCCAGATTTGCTCTTTTTGGTTTCTTCTGATGCAGAATTATGCTGCAAGTCTCACATCAATGACATGAAATCCAGATAAAACGCGACACGACTGTTTAGATACGTATCCAGTTTAGTTCCACTTATGCAAATGGAACAAATCCGATGTTTGCTTGGTTCCATTTTGGGGAAAAATGTGTCTCATTTCTCTGCTGTGTGAACTCGGCTTTACTGGACGAATCAACAGGCGACTGAAGGAAGAGTTTGGGATCGGGTTTTCTATTTCCATTTAAACTCTTCTGGTTTCTATTTTGAGAACTTTGCTGCTGTGAATCTTTTTTTGCATCCCAGAGGAAATGCCCTGTTTTAAATGTTTTTGTCTTTTCATCACAGCATGAGAGAAAAAACCTTCCTCCACCACATAATTCTTCGCACACTTTGTCACTTGTTATTTATTTCTCGCTCCCAGACTCCTCACCTCCTAAATCCTTCGTCTTCTCCCGTTTTCTCACCCCCCCACCCTGTCTGCTCGCCTCTGACTTTGTCCTCCTCAGCATCCTTCACACTCCCTCTCCGTCTCCATCCCTCTCTGTCCCTTCTCATCGGGACGAGGGTTCTCCGGGTGCCTCTGACAGTGCTCCTAATTAAGACGTAAAACTGCGGGCAGCAGGTTTCTGAAGGTTACACTGTCTATACCGCAGGAAGTGATAAAGAATGGAGCCACTGATGACATGTGACGTTTTCAGCGGGGATGATGCAAACCGCGGCTAATGAAGCCGGAGCTATTGAGGAGAAAGCGAAGGGGACAGGGGGCCTCTGTGTGTGTGTGTGTGTGTGGCAGACA
This sequence comes from Phalloptychus januarius, assembly GCA_902982915.1. Taxonomy (NCBI): domain Eukaryota; kingdom Metazoa; phylum Chordata; class Actinopteri; order Cyprinodontiformes; family Poeciliidae; genus Phalloptychus; species Phalloptychus januarius. The sequence continues at coordinate 1,311,947 of CADWAE010000482.1, forward strand.
TTTGAGATTTGCATGTTGTGTGTGTTTGTGTGCAGGTTTTGCTCTTGGGCCTGTGGGAGTTCAGGGGCAGAATATTTAAGTTAATTAGACAGGTCAAGTACACGAGAGGCTGCCCTGAACTTGGACTCGCTCGGTGTGATCCTCCTGCTGGCGGAAATGTGCCGGTGGCAGAGTGTTGGTTCAAGTTGTGATTTACCTACTTTATCATAGGGACTTCTTTTTTTAATTATTCATAAATATTTGCATACTGTCAACAAGTTGCAGATTTGTTCCGAGGGAATCTGTTTATAATAAAAAGTGCTACAAAAACTGCAAAAACATAAAATCTTACTCTTTTTGGCATTTTTGGTCTATTTTAAGTGTAAATATCTTGATTCTCTTCAAATAAAATAACTTACAAGTAACTTCATGAATTTTTTCACAGGGGCGACTGATATCCCTGACCTGTAAACCGGGACTCCAGTACAAAACTTGTCTCTTAGCTACACCCTGAATAAATCTTCTACTGCTTTTACTCATGCAGTCATTGTCAAATTGTGAAATTTATTAAATAATTACTTAAAAGCATAAACAATAATTTAATCTTGCAAAAGTGAGGTATAAATTTAAGCTTTTAAGGCCCATGAACTGCGGTGACTTGCAACTCAGGCTTTCTTACATTCATGTTAAAAATAAATATGAATCAAAACAAGACAAACTTGTTCTAAACTCAATTAAATCCAACCTCAAGTAAACAAAAACAAAAGTGTAAAACTTGAGTACAACCCACAATTCTGCTGCTGGTCAAAGTTTTCCTGTCTTCCTTCATCAGTCTCATGTAGTTGTGGAGCCAAACTAATTTTTATATTATTGAAATCTCACTTTCAAAGTTTTATCTGGACAAAAACACTGAAATGTGTCACACATAAAGAGTGAAACATCAGTGATCACCAAAATATACATGCAAAGATTTTTAAAAAGTTCAATATGCAATCAGATCTTTGACTTTCTCTAAAGTTTTGCTTATTTAAAAAAAAAAACTCACTGAGAAACGAGTTCCTTCACATGTAGCTGGAGCTGAAATCATTTGTTTTCTATAGGAACAGATTTTGTGAACAAATCTGTAAGTTTTTTAACTGCTTGCATGAGCCAGTTTGCTCTTTTTGTGCAAATATAATCTGTGCCCATCCCACATTTCCATCTAGATGCTATATTGATGCTAAATCTATAAATCTGGTTTCCAGGCTCTCGTCCAGGAAATTAGTCGTATGAAATCTATCGACTGTTAGAAGAAAAACAAAACTGAGGCATGGGTCGAGCCTCTCCGTCCAGAAACCGAACCGGAAAGCGGATGCATAAAAAATGACAGCTGGCGTTTTCCTTCAAATGAAATAATCTTGACACACTGTGCATAATGAAAGTCTACAGGACGAGGCGTTGCTGATTAACATGCATGTCGCTTTAACAGTACAGCTTGACTTTCTCAAAGAGGAAAAAAAAACAAGTTGGAGACATTAACCGAATCCCTCTCGGTCAGTTAGCACGGCGTCATGTGGCCCGTCCTCCTCGCCTTCCTGCAGCAGGAAGATCGTAATGAGGAACATGGCCGCTAACCTCCCCATCAGCAGCAACAGCAGCACAGGTTTACCCTCACAACGCTGCGCCACGCAGAACGAAGCTGCTCCAAACTGTTACACTCAGTTTGGAGTGTTTGAGACGAGGCTCCGGGCCACTGTGAACGGCTGAACTCTCCCAGCATATGCAAATAAATTAACATAATGCCTGCTCCTCGGTTTGCTGCTCGTGGCAGCAGTGGAGGTGGAAACGAGGGTCGACCCGCTGAAAAGCTGCTCGATGAATCTGTGCTAAAGAGGAGATGCTTAAACCGCAAAAAGGAGCAACAAGCTTCCTTTTCTCATTCTGAAGTCGAATCAGTTTCCATCTGAACTGAATACTATCTGCTGATATTTTTAAGTTTCCTCTGCAAACTATCATTTAAAACTTTGAAATAAGTTAAGTGTATTTGAACTCGGATGCAGACCAAAACAAAAAAAAACTGGTCCATCTACAAACATAAGTCTTTGTTTGATTAAATTGAGCTATAGGACTGTTTGAATTCATAATATGTGAACACCAAATGCAGGGCATTCTGGGTAAATACAACCTGAACAAACACTAGAGTTTTGCAAAGTAGGAAGTTGCTTTTTTTCATGTTTCGTGTTCCTTCAGAGGTTCGTAGCACAGCGCCCCCCACAGGTGAGGAGGGAAAGAGGTTTTTCAAATGGCTTGGAGTCATAATTGTTGCAGTTTTGGTCTTGAGTCGAACTGATTCTACCAAACTGTCAGGGGTGAAAACTCCCTTAAACTCAGCACCGCTGAGCAGCATCAACAGACCTCCTTGTTACCTCACATTACTAAACATTTCTCCCATAAAACTTTTGGCAAAAATATTTAGGAATTTTATGACTGGCCCTTTTTTAGATTTTATTTCCTTCAAGGGTTTTCCAGCTTTGTGTTTCCAGTTCTTCACTTTCAGAAGAACTACTCTGGTGTGTTGTGGCAGCAGCAGGAAGGGTGTGCTGGTTAAACGGACTCTTTAGGTCCGGGGGTCTAAAATGTGGCCCAAACTTTAGACCAAAGGTTGAGCCCAAAAGAATTGGAAAACTAGATGCCTTTCTTTTAATACAGCAAACATGCAAAATCCTTTTTAGGTTTTGGATCTGCAAAAAATAACATCCATTTCATACCAAAACAAAAAATAACAAGAATTCAACTACTTTATTTATTTTTATTTTAGTTTTTTTATTATAATTATTTTGGCTCTCGTGACAAAAGCTTTGGACACCCCTGCTTTAGGCAGAAGTGGAGTTTACAGAAACCTCTCTGCATCTCTGTTTCCTCTCAGCTTTGTTGTCCTTTACATTGAATTTGGTTCCTTCATTGTGTTACAGCTGCATAAATGCTCCTGATTCAAATGGCTGCATGCTGTAAACACCTGCAGAAACTCCTAAAACGTGCAGCTCAGTGGGCGCTGAGGACGCCAGCATAGATAGCAGGTGTTGGGATGGAAAGTAAAAGAGTCCCACTGAACCGTAGCAGGAGCATGTCAGTGTACATACCGCGCAGTGTTCTACCCGCTCACTCCTAAGCTGCTAAATCTCACATACGACAACTTGACAATCCTCACAAGTTCATTGGTGTGAGCATCTGAGCCCGATGTGAACTGTAGCCCAAATGTGACACAGTGGCTCTGGCCATATGCAGGCTTTTCACCCCTCCTCTCTGCACTCGTGCTGGTGTTGTGAGTACACGAGTCGTGCCTGTTGGCCGTGGCAGCGCTCTGACTCACATAACCCCTCGCAAAAGATCGGGCCAAGCTCCCTCAGCCCAGGCCGAGCCAGGCCGTCTCCGCCTAAGACTCTAATTGATTTGATGGACTTATGTGCCGTTCACACCCCTTCCCCAAACAAACAAGCCTGCCCAAGACTCGTCTCCACTGAGACAAAGAGGCGGCGCCCGCCCTCCTCTTGCGAAGCGGCATCCTGCGAGCGCCTGAGAAGGCAACGCTGGCCTGCCAAACTTGCTAATTTCACTGCTGCGCCCCGGGGAAGGCTGGAGTTTGCTGTGAGACGATTCATCATGCTGAGAATCAGGGCTCCCACCCCCAACGCTGCACCAGCTCACAGGTCAACCCGAGTCGACTGAAGTTCAGAATAATTTATTGTTTTTTCTCAGTTTTCTCTCAACGCTCCGCTGTAAGAGCTCATTGGGACTTCAGGTCTCCAACACCGCAGCTGCTTCTTATCTCCACTGGTTTCTGCAATCCTTCCAGGGTGAACACAACTGCTTATTTGTTTATGAGGACACTGAATCATTTCTTTCTTAAATCCACATGGTTGAATCTGAAAGCAAATTAAGTCAGAGTTCAACAAAAAACAAAATGTTCTGGATCAGAGTAATGCATCTTTATCACATTTTTATGGATTTCCTTGGAATATTGATGTAAACTGATCGTGCACATTCCAGTGGGAATTAAGTCTTTTGTTGCAAACTGGAAATGGGACAAGGACATTTTAATCTGTGGTGGTCTGTCCAACATCTGTAGCAGTATGTGACAAATGGTAAAGATTTACTGGAAGGTGTTTTCTTTCAACACATTTTGTGAATTACCAGAGCAGACCACATCTTTTTACATGTGTTTGATAAGCAGTCGGGTGTTGTACGGACAGACACAATTATTCCAAACAAGATTCAGAGTCATTTCTCGGGTTTTCTGTTGTTGTTTGCTTTGAGGGCACTGAACCGTGTCTGCTGTTTCTCAAATCAACATTGTTGAATCTGAAAGCAAATTAAGTCAGATTTCAACAAATAAAATGTTCTGGATCAGAGTAATGCATCTTTATCACATTTTTATAGACTTGTTCTTGGCTTATTCATGTGAGCTGATATCATCCTCATTCCAGTGAGAGTGAGGTCTTCCCTAGCAACTGGAAACTGGACCAAGTCGTTTTAATCTGTGGTGGTCTGTCTAACATCTGTGGGTGAAACAAACCTTTAGCAATTACCAGTGATTAAAAACGTTTCTGTGTGGTAAACATCCGAGACAGACAAAATTATTCTAGACAAGGAATGACATAAGAGAAGAGATTTGGGGTGATTTATTTTATTTTTTTTGACATTGGTCAACTCTGCTGGACAAACGACTTGGGACAGATTCCAACATAGAAACATTAGAGCTACCATGCTAGCATTTTGTCTAGTTTAAACTTTCTATTTTTGTGTTTCCACAGCTGTTGACATGCTAGACGGTTTATTTACTGTCATGCTACTGTTAGCATTATCATTAGCATTTTAGCTGGCAATAATCTGAACACTATGTTGGATGCAAACAGAGATGCAGGAAATGAGGAAAATGATCGTCTTTGTAATTTAAACCAGTAAAAATGTTTCTATTCTTGCTTCCTGCTTCCAATGTGTTCGTCACTCATGGACTTACCTCCAGACCGCCTCCTCCAAATGGTCTCGGTCTGATTTCTGGGTTCACATCTCCACTGCCGAGTCACACCAAGGTGGGAAATGAACCAGAGTTGGGTTTAAACTAACTAAATGCTGCAGGTGTGCAAACACTGAGATGCACCCCTTCTCCAGCACACCTGAACCAAACGAGCGGCTCCTTATCAGGCCTCCACAGAACCGAATGACTGATGGCAGCGCAACAGAACCGGACTGGGCTGGCTGGTTCCACTGGACTCTGCTTGCTGATCTTTCTCAGCAGCTGTGGCAGAATATGCGACACGTCTTCATCCAGATTTACAACCGCATAGTAAAACAAACTGAAAAACATGAAGTGACATTTTGTTTTATGGAGTGTGAACTTCATCTCTGTTGGGCCAACTTAGGCTCTCTTTTAATCTTGCAGGCAAGAAAGTCCAGTTAGCAAGCGCACATACAATAAAGCTCTGAACGCTGAAGATCCTTTTTATATAAATGGTTACATGAAATTCCTCCATGAATAACACACTCTTCCTGGGTGGAGTCCTCTTCTCCTTAATGGCTCCGACCTCACAATGTCCAGGTCTTGTTGTTACTGGACCGACGGACCGGCCGTTCCGTTCATTTCATCAAAGAAATTTTAACATCCCAATTAAAAAACTTAAAGAAATCAGCAAACAAATAAAAGCTTAAAATGGTTTGAGTCATACAGGAACTGCTGAATGTGTTTTGGGTTTTACATAAATAAGAACATTCTCCATTGAGTTTAGCTTATACCGAATTAAATTAGCATTCATTTAGTCTCACTCACAGCCTGCAGAATTAACTTCATGTTGGTTTTCTGCATCGTTTTGTCATTTTACACTGCAAAAACAGAAAATCTTACAAGTATTCTTGTCCAGTTTCTAGTGGAAACATCTTGTTTTAAGTGTATTAATATACAAGTAACTTTTCAGCAAGATATAAGCTCGTGTTACGTCATTAATGTCTAAATATTGACAAAAAAGTACAAGCTACAATCTGCCAGTGGAGCTAGTTCAATTTTAAGGAATTATTTACTTAAAATAAGCACTTATGTGTCATCTTACTTCAAGTGTACTGAGATATTTTCACCAGAAACTACACCAAGATTGTGTTTTTGTTTTGTTTGTATTCATTTGTAATGAAAGTGAGAAATGAGCCGTCAGCACAGTGTTTGGTTTTCTGCACATCCCCGATGTGCTGTTAGGAGTTTTCACAGGATTCTTGCAGCTTCCTGTACATCCAGTTGTGAAAACAAAGCTTACTCTAAATAATAAAAAACTGAATCTCTGGAAATTCATAAATTTCATATTTTAAATTTCATATTTTGTTTTCAAGTGAGCAGATTGCACAATAATTTAAATGTACAGAAAGCAACAGGCTGTCAAACCAAAATGAGTTGTTTTCCTTACATCATGGAGATTTGATTGGAAGCTCCTTGGAGCAGAATGTGTTGATCTCTGAAAGGTCTCACATTATAAGCCCTTTCTTCCCAAACCGTCATGGAAACTCTGGACAGAATCATGTGAAATATGTTGGATGTACATTTGGAAAAGGCGGAAGGCGATGCAATCTTTCTTTCTCACTTTTTCCAGACTTGATGGAAACCAAACGAAGAAGTGTAATAAATATGACTCGCATATTTCCAATTTCCATCCAGCAAATACTTCAGCCCGTTGTCCTGGACTAATGGCATGACGTACAATTTAATGTAAGGCTTTAATGGTTTATTTAGTTATTCTTCATGGTATTTTGAAAAAGGTGAGTGCAGCTTGCTGACGGACATTTTTTTAAACATTACTGGAGATTTATGAATATATTTGTGCCTTTATGAATTTGAAAAACATTTTAAAAATTTAAATCCCCACAGTTTTTTTTTTATTTTTATTGTGTCATTACACCAAACTGAGAAAAGATCAGTTCAGATAACTGATTAATAACCTTTACAACCCGGGGATCAAAACCCCAAAAGTTTATCATTTTTAAAAACTAAAATCACCAAAAACGTGTTTAGTAAATTTAACTAACCAAATAGATAAATCAGACCATTTATTTGGTGAAAATGGAGCATTGAGTTGGCTTATTATTTTGAGCTCAACTGCAGAAAACTGAAAGAAATAATCCAGGATTCAGGTCAGAATTTATTTGAATGCACTTGTTGTATTGAGTCCATATACATCATTAAAAAAATAGAAGGAAACCAGAGCGCGTGGAAATTATGGATCACTTTGTGTTACATATAAAATTTTTATATCATTATATCATAGTTTTGACAAATTTCTTTAATTCTGTTTTGAATTTTGGTCAGGGACAGAAAATAGCCTCCAAACGTCCCTTTAAAGACCCTTCCTTTAAAAGAAGACGTGTGTGTGTGTGTATATATATATCTGCAATGGAGGTTTAAGTTAAAATATGAACATTTAAAATCTCCATAGGAAAGAGGAAGCACAAAAAACAAACTGCAATTTAAACCTTTTCTTACATGTGTTATTATTAATGTGAACAATTTCCTTCCTTCAATACGATCTGCATCCTTTTGCCAAGTCCTTTCCCTGGTCTCGTCATCATGTTTCGGTTCATGCGTCCTGCCTGGTGTGTTTGTGTGGGCTGCTTAAATCCCAGTTGTCATCCTCTCCCACTCACATCTTCGGCGCTCAGGTCGCATTAACCCACTTCTCACAGTTCATGAACAAAATGATGGAAAAAACTCCCGGGCCGTCCTGAAGTTCCCGGCGCCACTGACCGACCGGCGCTTTATTTACCGCTCATATTAACATGCAGCATGATAAGCATATTTTCCTCAGCGCGGCTAACAGGATGCTTTATCGCTCAACGCAGATTCCTCCCTGTTAGTTTACAACCTCGTAAATAACTTTTCTTCCAGATGAGATTTAACGCCCAAGTTTCTGCTGCAAAATCAGATTCGACTTTCAACGAGAAGACACATTTTGGTTGTGAAATATTCCCCCCAGAACGTTAAATCACGCCTTTGCTTAATAAGCAGGATCACAGTCAGAAGATGCAACGCGACAACCAAGTGAAAACCAAACCCTAGCAGAGTTTGATTTGAAACTTTTAAAGATTTCCTCTCACAAATCTTCTGCTAAACTTGTATATTTTCACTGCGTGGCGGCGCTGAATGATAACCAGGTGTGGTTATAATTATTATCCGAAAATATCTCCAAATCACCGGGATCTTGTCCCTCTGAAGGAGACCGACTGTGACGACGCAGCTACAGATGTTCCTGCTCTGACAAAAGAGGAAATAAACCCCAAATTATCAGGGAAACTAATAATAAACTAATTCATCAAGCCACGCCGCAATTATCTCCTTTGTGTCTGTGATTAGACCCGATTTCCCATTAATGCTTTTGTTTTACCTTTGCTGTAATTGCAGTTAATCATGTCGACGGCGGAGAAGCGTCGCATGTTTTTGGCAGCGTCATTATCTGCAAATCTGCATCTTTAATTTGTTGATTCCCTCTTTAACGGAGAGAAGTGGGGATGTGATCTCCAGCGCCATGGTTACGTCTCAAGGAGCCGAGACTCCGATGGATCCGGGAAGCTCCTCCAGTTCTGCTGCTGGGAATCTAAAAAGTGGATAAAATGCAACTTTTTGTTGCTGGTTTTTTGTTTTTTTGTTGTGGACCAGCCCCACCTTTGACCTCTGGAGCAGGCACAATGCCAAATCCTTTTCCTCCTGCATTAGCCTCATCATGGATTTTAATACGTGGGACCCTGTAGGAAGGGAGCCGCCCACACCCAACCCAAACGTCGCGCCCCGTCTTGACAGCTCCCTCCAATTACTGGCCCTGCTTGTCGCATGGCCTGCTTCTCTGCTCGGAGCAGATCGCATGTGACCCCGTCCAGCATGCCGCTGGTGGAAAGGGGGGAACTGAGGGAACCATGCAGGAAACAGGAGAGTCGAAACCAGCATTCACCAAAAAGTGAGGCCAATTAGAGACACTCATTCTAAAAATATCTCTAGAAAACACAACTTGTTCAAGGCGTCTTAACTCGTGTATCTGAAAGTAAGGCCTTAAAATTTCTGAAATTAATTGAAAAATAATAAGTTTGATTTAAATATTTTCATATTTCAATTTTTAACAATTTAATCTCAGAACTTTGAGTCACATTCAGACATTTTCACTGCCTTCTGTGGCGGCTGCAGATACTGGTAACTAGCTAGCTTTACCCTTGTTAACTAGGGTTAACTAGTTTTGTTAACTATACCCTTGTTAACTAGTGCGACTCTGTTGGCCGAGATATTAATTAGGACCTGTACTGGATCATGTCAGCGTAACACTAGCTAGCTAGTAAAGTAAAACTACTTGGCTAGCAAGCTAAAGGGCTAGCAGGCTTTATCCTTTACCTTTGCTGTAATCAAGTCTAAACTTCTTGCCAGTTGGCTGGACGATGTTCACTTCTGTTGTCAACCCATATGATTTATTTATTTACCATTTTCTCTGGTACATTTTTGTCATGCTACAGGTTTTGAATTTGGTCTTAAAAAGTCTTACATTTGAGTTGGTGAAGCCTGCAGAAACACTGCTGACATTAAAGGGTCAAACAAAGAATCTGTTTAATAAAAATTGTGGATATTCAGAGTCGCTGTCACCTTCACCCAAATGGATGAAATTGATTAACTGTAAGTTACTTTCAACTGATTTTGTGTGTAAAACAGAAATTTGTTGCGTTGCGTCACGTTTTGCCTGATAGATGTTGTTTCAGTTATCAGCAGCTTTGTTTACTTAGAGCATGTAAAACCCTGATGTTTAAGCAACGCCGGGCTTTGGCTCCATCTGCATAAATGAGAGGAACAGCGACTGAGCACACGATGCATTAAAAAGCTGCTTGTTGATGGCGCTGTGGCCTGCAGACATGATGTGAGCTTATGTTCCTGGTGCAGTTCTGAGTGTTTGTGGCGTCTCTGCCGGCCGCTCTGGGAGGACGTTTGTGCCGAGGACGCGTAATTTAAAAGTACAGATGAGCCCACCGGCTCTCTGTGGATGCTGATACTCTGTGGCACCCAGAAGGAAAATTAACAAATGGCCTCTTGTTTATTTTTGGTTCATGTTCAGAGTTCTTGCTTCGAAGTGTTGCACATGTTGTCTGAGCTGTTCCACTGCAGAGCTGAGCTTCTGGGACATAAAACAGCTGCGTGTCCTCTGCAGAGCTGTCTTTCTTTTCTTGTTTTTGTTTTTTTTTTCCCTTTGATTTTGATGCTGCTGCAGTTTATTTTAAAAGATCTTCATTTCTCGTTATCAGTGTATCAGACATAAGAAGTCGTAAATACATCCAGCTTCTCCAGATTTGGTCTGCAGTTATAGGGAGTGAGGTAAAATGAATTTAGTTTTTATCTTGCAGTTCTGGTAAGAGAACTACAAGACCCATGATGCAGTACAGCAAAAAGCACTTTATTAGTGTTGTAGGGTTAAAAATAGAGGAGTCACATTCCAGTCGTTTCCAAATATTTAACAAAGGCGTAAAACGTGATCCTTCCTGTTTCATTTCAAAACAGAAAATAAATAAAAATAAATTACTTGTCGAGATCCCACAGATAAGCACCTATATGTTGCAGAAAAGTAACTTTTAAGTCAGTTTTGTTTTATTTCAAGTGTACTAAGATATTTAGACTAGAAATTAAATCAAAAATACTTGGTGATATTTTGAATCTTTGCAGTTTAGAAGTAAACATCCCCTGATTTATGTGGGATTCCGACAATTTTGTTGAGAATCCCAAACTTCATGATGACATTTTGCAAAGATGTGTTGCATTTCAAGCCATCTGTGCTGAGTCTGTGTTGTCAGGACACCATTTATTTCTGGATCTTTTGCATTATATTCCAGATTAGGTTTATTGCTGTTTTAAAGTGTCACTCTGCAGTTTTTCCGTTCCAATCTGCCCACCTATCTGCTTTTCTGCTCTGGTTCTATCAGCACTTACATTTTTAGAAACCACGCACAAGTCTGCAGAGGAAGTATTTAAACTTTTATTAAAAGAGCCATGGCTGTGAGCTGTGACTAGTTCTCCCTATAAGCATCTGTTTGATGCTACATGCTCTTAAAAGAAAAGAAAGACCGAAAAAGAGGGGCTTTTATGACACAATAGACGTTAAAACCTGCAGCGTGTGAGGAGACGTTGGGAGGGGATTTGGGTTTCACAGGTCGTAAAATGTGCTGGCTCTCACAGGGGAAGGTGCACTTTCTAAACTGGCTCTGCTGATGCAGTCGGTCGATTAGCTGGAAAGCCAGTAGTCTTGAGTGGAGTGGGTTGACTCGGGCAAAGCGAGAACAATCCCTCCTCTGTCTGATCCTGCTGGCACCCCTCCACGCTCGTCCTCCCACGGTCTCCCTCGCTTATGATTATTTTATCATTTTAAATTCTGCATGCCGCATCGCCGTGGCACTGGCCCCGCTCGAGCAGAGCGGCGCGTTGGCCATACAGTACATTCACACTACAGCTATTTGGACGGCGCTCTGGTGTGGCTCTGTCCCGGTCCCTCGGTTGGATTCTGCTCGTCCATTAGTGCCATCTGTGCCTTCATGCGCCGTCTGTGAGGGCCCCGTTGACGCCAAAACGATTGGCATTTCTCTGGAACAACCAGAGGGACGGTGCCCAGAGCTTTTAGCTGCCAATGATGTGCACTTACTCTGACAAAACCAGAGGGTGGTGGTGGTGGTGTTGGTGGTGGTGAGGGGGTGTGAGGAAGCAAACAGGAGGCCTGAGCAGAAAACAGCTGCAGCTTCAGTCCTGCTGCTTCCATGTTTAAGCTTCAGGAGACGCCACTTATCCCTGCATCAACAGACAGAGGATACACAGTTAAAAAGCTCTTTCATCATTTACATTCTGGACGTTTAGCTGGATTTATTCTGCTTAAAGGATATCTGCTTGAGTGAAAAGGTAAAACGGTCAAACTCTGCCTTCAGCCAGCTTGTCCTCATCATCATGAGATGAAACCGAATTCTCTTGGTGCAGAAACGGAGCAGAACATGCAGATCAAAACAGTCAAACTCATTTTAATTTGGGGCCACATCAAAAATCATGAAGAAACGACCTATTATTAAAACACTGCTCTCTGCATCCAGTTTGCACTTCTTAAAACTAAAGAGGCAGTATTATGCATTTTCCAGACAAATGGTGTCATTTTGTAACATAATCAGTAACTGTCAAAAGAAATTTGATGTCGTAATTTAATGGATTGAAATTGGGCCTCTGTCTCTTTAAAAACTCCTGCTCTTTCTGAAACTCTGCCTTCAGGAAGTCATCATAACATGGCTCCTCTTTTTAACCCTTTAACAACATTTTTATCCATGTTGCACTGAGAAGTAGCTCCTATAATGAGCTCAGCAGACGGACAGATCCACCAGATGTTTGCTAATTGCTGCTGGCTAGTCTGTAGGAGCTGCAGGAGAGGGCTGCTCTGTAAACTGCAGCTTTGAGGAGGAGCTGCGTCTCAAGGCGGGGCTTGGTCCTCCCAGGCGTTTTGCACAGCTGGATGGTTGCTCTGGAGATTAAAGAATTTCTCAAACATGCATGAAAGAATCCAGGCAACTCTTAACATATGTTTCTGATGAAGGAATAACATTATAACATGATGAAAAGCTCAAAAAAGTTTATTTTGTGATTAGTAAAATAATCTGCCAGTGGAACTTGGACTGGAACTTGTACTTTTTCACCAATATCAAGGACATATTTAAGTTTAGTCAGTTAGTTCTGTCTTATTTCAAGTACTAATATATTTGCATTAGAAACTAGACTAAGAGTACTTAAGATTTTGCAGTGTAACTTAGAGACATCACACCAACGATAACACCCAGGGCTTGGTTTGTTTTTTGATAAATTGCACACGATCCAAATTGCATTAACACTAATGATTGTTGTTTGATATATTGTGCAACTGTTTACTCTGCAGCAGAAAAAACAATTGACCAGGTTTCATTCCCGAAGGTTTCTGACAGACTTTGATGTCTTTGGATGTTGCAGAAAGTCTCCGATTCAAAGTAATTAAACCTGCAACACAGGAAAATGTTTCAAAATTTTTACATTTGATAAAAAATCTTAAGTGCACTGCAGAGAAAGCCTGCACTATCACACCTGCTTCTGACCGCTGACTGGACACATTTAGAAGATGCCAACCCTTATTTCAGAACAGTGTAATTAATCTGTGGTCGTAGATTATTGATGGAAAAATTGTCTTCCATCAGTCAGATAATAAATCAACAAATGAAACTAAATCCTTTGTGTGTAATTCGGATCAAATGCCCGCAGCCAGATTTCTAAACCCTCCAGACAGAGGAAGCTCTGAATCCTCGTTTCGTTATATTTTCTGAAGCGTGTGACTTCTGCTCTACAACAGATCCTGAAAGTAACTTATTTTCCAGCATTTTCCACGATTTCTGCTAATATTAACAGTTGTGTAGAGGGTTTTTTTCTCCCACCACTACACCTTATGTGCTTGTATAATCTTTATTCATCTCTTTACAATCCGTTGAAATGCCTGAGTTGTCAGCGAGCATCATGTATTTGGCCGAGTCTCAGGTGGCTCTGATTTCCCAGCAGGCCAGATGGCAGCGCTGTGTGGGCAGTGTGTGTGTGTGTGTGTGGACGCGGGGCTGCGAGATGAGGGCCAGTAGCCTTGTGGAGGGAGGATTGCTCACACTCTGGCTCTCTCCTCTTTTCCCCGTGCAGCTGTGCTTCTCCCTCCAACTTGAACTTTTAATGTGTTCAATATGTGGCCGAGGACTCGGAGTAAAACAGAACACATGTCCGGTGGCTGAGACTCGGCAGGCGGGGGGGCGCCGAGGCGACAGCAACACTGAGTACACTTGTTTTTTTAATTAACTTGTCAAAGTCTGGTGCCTCCATCAGACTGAGACGAATACTTGGCACTTTTCAGACTGATGGTTTCACTTCCGGTGACGCTTTGAATATTACCTGGACTCGCTGGAACCCTGAGAAGCTGAGAGATTAAGTCACAGGTGTCCAAACTTTACTTTTCTCTCATCAGCCTGCTGAGAGCGACTCTGTAAAAACATAAAATCTTACCAAATATTTTTGGTTGAGTTTACAATTGAAGTTGTGAGTAACTTTTCAGTAAGAAATAGGAGTTTTTTTTAAGTCCATAATTTCTTAATATTTTTGAAAAAGTGCTAGTTCCAATTGCAGATTATTTCACTGATGATAAAAGAAAATGCCTTGTTATAATTGGATCTAGTGCTTTTTTATCAATATTTTTTAGGAAATGTAAAGATGTAAAGATTTGGACAACATTGACTGTTTTGCAAGTTTAATTATTTTGAAACTGAGCATTTCTGCAGCATCCAGAGACATTGCAGTCTGTCGGAATCCCTCAGGAATGGAAGCTAGTCAAAGTTTCAGCTCCTGCAGAGTGAAAAGCTGCACAATATATTGAAGAGCAATCATCAGTGAAGACTGCAATTTGGATTGTGTGCAATGTATCGATCACAAAGCACAGGATTTTATAGGCAGGGTGGCTATTTCATATTTCTGAAATTGCAAAAACACAAAAATTTTCTAAATATTTTGGTCTAGTTTCTAGTGCAAATATCCTAGTACACTTGAAAGAAGACAAGACTAAAACACAAGTAACTTTCAGCAAAAGATAAGAGCCTGTTTTAAGTCAATAACTCATTTATAACAAAACTTTTTTCCTGTGTTATACATAAAATAATCTACCAGTGGAACTATTACTTTTTAAAAAAATTTTAGGGAATTCTTTCCTTTAAATAAACTCCTATTTCTCTGTTCCAGTGACTGCTATGCATCACCAGAAACAGGCCTGGAATTTTAGTTACTCCATTGTTTTCTTTTTTTTTATTGCATGAATGAAGATATTTTAAAATGCTGAAACATTTTAAAAAGATTTCTTTGGTTAAGCTTTATTTTCATACAAGACAAAACCTAAAACCCCCGCAGCTGCTGCAAACATAAATATCTTTTACTTTTTATTCTTAAAAGTAACTTGTGTGACTGAAAAAACCTAAATCCTCCTATATCCATTTATTCTCATGTTCAAGTACAAACAGAGCAGCAGAAAACAACATAGTTGACACACTAATTAACAGTGTTTTAATCTTTATCCACTTTAAATTAGCTGTTTATTTCAATAAAATGTTCGCAGAAAAACAGATAAGAGTTAGAAAAACTAGTGAGGAGTTGTGCAGGCACCCTGTTGCTGTTGGATCAAGTAAAACCTGGATTAACGAAGATACTGTATGGGCTGCGAAGCTCCAATGTGCGAGGGAAAAAAAAGTCTCTGTTCTGGTAATAAAGTCTTTCAAAGCCCGAAAGCTTATCACTGCAAAATAAGCATCTTGCAACTGGATTACAACTCTCATGCTTGCAAGTGTTTTCACACTCCAGTCCAGATGGGAGCTTCGTTCTGTAACCTAAATAGAAGCTTCTTTCCTCCTTCTTTTGTCTTTGATATCGTAAATGTGACACACTATACAGTCGATTAATTCGCCCAGCCAGTACAAATATTTGGAGAGGAGCTAATACTCCATCAGCTGTGTTTATTTCCTTGTATTTGTCTCCCAAAAAAAAAAAAAATCAGTGAAGGAGACTCATTTCAAACTTGTTCTGAGCAAACAGACACAAAATGCAGATTTGTTGAGCTGGTAGAGAATTAATGCTCTGATTTATTCATTAATTGGTGAAAGAGACCCAAGAAGAATCAATGTATTATTAGTTGGACAGCTTACACTCTACGAGTTGGAAAAATGTCTGATTATAGAAGGAAATTAGTTTAGAGATTGAATTTAAGAAATAGATTCAGGTGGAAAAAACTTTATTTTTAATTTTCTGGATTGGTTCAGGAACATCTCAAATCTACTTACAGTTTGGTGAAAGCCAGAGTTCCTCTGAAGTCTTTCTAAAATATATAATCTAAAATAATAAAAAATAAACAATGTAAAAAACTATAAAACACTACAAATAAATAGACGTATCAGTAACACCAGACAAAGAAGTGCAGCAGCTCAGAGAATTAGAGGACAGGAAGACATTTATGGTTTTAAAAACAAGTTAAATAATATTAAAATGATGATAATATTCTCCCTTTTTCTGCATTCAGGTCCAAATGAAGGATTCTCTTACTTGTTGCAGACAGATTTCATATTTCGGAAAAATGAACAAATCTTCCAGCTCGCCACCAGCTACTCATAACTCCTCTGTTTTAGCTCATTTTAGACATTTAAAACTCAAATACAAAATATCTGCTGTATACCTTTTTAAATGAAATATTATTTTTTTCTCAGTTTTGTTAGCTGGACATCCTGCACCAGCATCCTGTTGCTCTAAGTTGCGTTTCCAGCTGATCAGTCAATTGATGCAACACCAATCACTTGAAATTGTTTAGCAGCATCTAAATGAAAATAAATAACATTTCTTATTTACTTTCAGAAAAAGCAGTAAAGTGTTAAAATAAATCCAGACTGAATGCTAAGGCAGCAGCTAGTCTGCAGGAATTTGCTCCTGATTTCAGTTTTGTTTCAGCTCTGGGGTTGAAAACGACACAGAAACTGCAAATCAAACACGGTAAACGTCTTTCTGTTGCATTGATTTGATTCTTAAAACACCATCAAACCAAATGCTGATAAAAGCTTTTAAGATTTTTAATAACACACTTTTAGATTTTTTAAAGCTAATGTTAAAAGCAGAAATACAAATGACTTCAGTGAGTTTATGTCACATTTTATCCATCTGCTTTTAAAAACTGAATAACTTTTACTAACTCAAAAGTGCTAAACTACAGCTGCCTTAATGTTTAATGTCGCCCTCTGCAGAGTTGTTTGCTTAAATAATATTTCATTAATCAAATCATCCATCCATTGTCTATACACTCTTGTCCCTTAGTGGGTTGAGAGGGTTGCTGGTGTTCAGTCTGTCGCAGGGCATCAAAGAGACAAACAATCAACCATGCACACACACCTAGGAAGAATTTGGCGAGACCAATTAACCTCACAGTCATGTTTTTGGACTGTGGGAGGAAGCCGGAGTACCCGGAGAGAACCCACGCATGCACAGGGAGAACATGCAAACTCCATGCAGAGAGACCGGGAATCGAACCCAGAACCTTCTTGCTGCACGGCAACAGCTCTACCAGCTGCGCCACTGGGCAGCCTTAATCAAATCAACTCAACTAAAATCAGCAGTTTTTATCCATATACTACCAAATTACATCAATATTCAAAGATGTTCCATATTATTTGATTTTAAGAAGTACTGCAGCAGAAACAGCTAATTATTAATATTTTAACAGTTTGTTAATGTAATGAAAATGAATTTCACATTTCTGTTGTAGAAAAGGTTTTAGGGATTAAAGTAGAAAAACTAAAAATTTTCCATAGTTTATAGATTTTTCATACTGATCCAGACTGGAAAGCCTGGATCAGTATGGTTGGATGTTTTACATAAAGCAGGAACTCAGTACATCGAACTGGCTTTATGTAGGGACTGTGGAGTCAGTCACTGTCTCTAGTTGATTCTCTTCAAGTGTAACTCCAGGTTTTTTTAAAGATATTTTTTGGTAGTTTAAGCTGGTCTATTTTTAATTAGTGGACATTTTATTTAGAAATGTTATTACATTGAGGTTAAGGTAATCAAATCCCTAATCAGAAAATCGTAATAAAGAGTTATTTCTGTTACATTTCTTTCTAAATAATGAACAAAAAGCATGTCCCTTCATGTTAGTACACTGCAAAAACACAAAAGTATCTTTAGTCAGGTTTCTACTGCAAATGTCTTGGTGCACATGAAATAAGACTAAACTAATTTACAAGTAACATTTCAGAAAAATATATTATGTCAATAATTTTTGTATTTAGATTTTAAAAAGTGGTAGTTTAATTTTTTTCCAGTAAAAATATTTTTTTTCTGTTTTTAAGTGAAAAACAATCAACCAGTAGAACCGGTACTGTTTCCATATGTATACAAGAACTATTAAACTACAACAAACGTACTTGAAGTTACGTTTATCTTGTTTCAAGTATATTAAGATATTTGCACTACAAACTGGATAAATACTCTTGTAACACCTCATCGAAGGTGTAATCTAACATTTTCATACGTAAATAAAGAGAGAAGGTTCATTCTTTCTTTTAATTCATAGCATTGAAACTCTCTGCTTTGTTCCCAACGATCTGCTTTATCTGCCATGTTGGACCGCTCTGTAAATCAAGAATAGATGCGGCTTTAATCGGTTTAATCTGACGTCGCCATTCAATATATTTCCATTAGCTCCAACAGGAAGCCAGTGGAGTGTCTGTAATGAACCTTATTAATCACAGCCCTCATTTGGAAAAGTCTCTGTGACCCCCACCCACTCCACCTGACTCATCCACCCGTCACGCTCCCCTCCGTCCGTCTGATGAGATTCCTCTGAAGCTTCACGCTGACATATTCAGACTATTGTTCCGCCGCTCCGGGCAGCACAGGTGGACCTCCATCTCCTCCAGCGTGGCGCCGCTCCCTGCCAAGCCAAACCCCCGTTTGTCCTCTGAACGGGGAAGCTGGAATAGGTTTGACCGTATTGCGGCGCACCTGCTTCACCCGCTCAGGAGATAACCCTCTGCCCCGCCCGGCCCAGCCCCGCCCTGCGCTGCTAAACCCGTAAAATCCACTGAACTTAGCCGCTCTGATGGCCGCAGCCAAAACAGCATCTGATGTGCCTTATTTGTTGACTGTGTGAGATTAGTTGCAGAGGGTACACGTCGAGGGGCTTACCATGCAGAGATGGAGCGGCGCCCCCCACGTCTCCTCCACCACACACCCAGCAGCCTTGCCAAAGAATGAGAACTGGAAGACACTCCGGCTCGTTTAAAGCCGCAGTCGGTCCGCACACGTTTGGCTCCGGGGCCAGATTGTGCAGCAGGAACCTTCAGGAAGCCCAGTGTCCGATCCGAGACAGGAAGGCTTTTACGAGACGTTTCTATCTGCAAGAATCTACTTTTGTTTTCCGTTGAGAGGGCGAAGCAGGTGTGCACACACCAGAGCAGCGACTGAGTGCCAGATCAAACTTTTTCAGTCACTCCAATCACAATTAAGATGGGCTCTTTTCTATTCTTTGTCTTCCTCTGTGTTTCTACGGCAGATGGTCCTGCAGAATTAAGTTCCTGCTGAAACAGGAACGTCAAACTCATTTTTATTTCAGGTCAGATGAAGATCTTGAATGTCCTCACAGGGGCTGGTTGTGGCTGAACCAGATCAAACGACCCGTTTACACTGCAAAAACACTAAACCTGACCAAATATCCTGTTTGAGTTTCCAGATATCTGAGCACTCTTGAAATAACACAAATCTAACTTCTGTTACTTTTCAACAAGATTTAGGAGTTTTAAGTCAGTAATACTTGAATAGTGATTAAAAAGTTCTGGTTCCACTTATTTCCATCTTATAAATGGAAAAAATCTGCCAGCGCATCTGGTAGTGTTTAATGTTAAGGAATTATTGACTTAAAACAAGTGTTTCCATCCCACTGAGAAGCTACTTGTAAGTTAGTTTCATCTTATTTCATGCATGCTGATATATTTGCACTAGAAACTGTTAAATTTTAAAGTTGCAACAATTTTTAACACCTTCTCATATTGTTGCAGTTTGGCCCTAAACGAATAAAAACTAATTTGATTTGACAGATAAAGTCATAACTGTTATATTAAAGCTCAGTTAGTTCAACATAAATACTCAAGGAGGGCTGGATTTGGCCCCGGGGCCTCGAGAAGGAAACTGGTTCTGCTTTAGGAAGTTGAACATGTGAAACAAGAATCTGTCTGAGTTCCTCCCAGGTTCAAATGTCGTAATTATTCAATGCAAACATGTCAAAGTTACTACCTGGGGAAGGCAGAAATATCCTGGAACCCAACTGACTGAAGATCCAGATCAAATTCACATCATGAATCATGTTTCTAACCGTTCAAGTTAAAAAATGGCCTGGATATTTTCTCCTTCTGAAGTCATTCAAAGCTGCCTCTATATTATTGATACTAAAGACAAAACTACTTTATTTTGCTGTATTGATGTGTCAGGTCACAAACATTCCTGACTTTTGTTCAGTTATCAGCCCATTTTAGCCCAAGCAATTCAGATTGAGCCAAACCTTCAGACTGGAGCTCATTTCTGTATTCCAGTATTCTGTATTGGTCAAATTCAGGCTTTTTCTATTTCACTTTTTTCATTTGTCACCTGAAGACATTTTACAAATTCATACTCAGTTATATAAACCTGGTTTAAATCTAATACAGTTTCAGCTTCCAGACTCAAATTTGGACATTTTCCACAGATTTTTGGCTCTTTTCAATATTTTTCACAGTTAAGTTATTTTATTTTATGTTTCAAACACGATAAAAATGACCAAGTTGTGCACAAATCAAACCTGAGGAACTGCTAACTAACAGTTCCTGTGAAGCTGGACGAAGAACTGAAAAATGAGACACTGATGGATGAAACGCAGCGATTTTCTCTCCTTCCACTTTATTTTCTTTAAAAGACGAGATATTGAAAAAACACGTTTTCTTTTTTCCTCATTATTTTCCCAACCCATTGAAACTATGCAGGAACCCTGACAGTTCAGGTTATTTCTGAATATTTCAGATATTTTTTGCGTATTCCGTTTTTTGATTCCAATAAACTGCATATATTTCAGTATTTGGCTGCATTTTCTTTACACAGAGATATTCAGTGAGCGCGTCGCAGTTCCTCAAACAGGCATTAAAGGATCTAATTTAGGGTTAGTGGGTTTGTGTTGGAAATCAGGTTACAGAGGAGCGGGTTCTGTGTGTGTGTGTGTGTGGGTGTGTGTGGGCGTGTGTGTGAGGCAGTGGAGGATTCGCTGTGTGAGAGCTCCCTCTTGGTGTCAGTCGGCCTACTGTTGGTGGAGCCGGGACTTTACAGGAACCGCCGTTTGTTTTTTTTGTTTTTTTTTTGTGGCTGTTATTAATGCTGCAAGTTGACAAGTTAATGTTTTACCTTGAACTTTTATTTTCATCTCCAAATTTCCATAAACATGTAAATGTTCTGTTTGCCACACCAACTTTAAGGCTTTTATTTCTTCTTCTTTTTTTTTCTTCATAAAACAAATAAGGAACCAAATGATGTGTTGACAAAATTAAACATAGTATTAGTTCTGTAAAATGTTTTTAGGATAAAAATGGAAACAAACAAAGTATAAAATCATCCTTTCATTCTGTGTTCTTGTGTTTTTCAGGGCCGCTGTGTTAATTTCAGCCGCGTTCCGCATCAGGCCAGCAGAACTACTGTGTGAAAGTGACGGAGCTCAAGGCTGCGGACCAGACAACAAATTCAGGGTTATTTTATTTTTGCCAACGTTTCTTGCGGCTGGAACCTCGACACGTTTCCCCGGCCGTCACTTTTTACACCGAGCCTCCCCTCTCGTTCTCAAGCGTTGATCTCTGCATCGGCTGAAACATGTAATGATTTAATGTTGTTTTTAACCTCTAACTTATTTACTGCCTGATTCTGAATCTCTTTTTTTGCAAAAAAAAAAAGCGTAGCGCCTCAGAACGCAGCACTCAGTCTGTGTTAGCTTTTCATGTGCACCAAAGGCTTAACATATTCTGACCATATTGTGCCTTCTGAAAAACGCCTGGTTTCATGGACACAGACGGAAACTATCTATAAAAAACAGAAAGAAAGGGGCTGTTTGCCTTTGGCGTGGAAGTCTGAATAATCCCAGCGGGGCCTCCGAAGTGCACTAGTCCGTTTTCCTTTTGGCAATGTCTCATCGCGACTCTTCTCCAACTTCAGCGGCGCTGGATGCCCGGCGGCTGCCCTCTGACTGGCTTATCCTGTCATTTTATCACTGAGAAGTGCACACGCATGACAAATTGTAGACAGGACGCCCCAAGGTGTTGGAAGGCACCAAGACTTTGCCCTGTAGTTTTTTTGTTGTTATTCTTACAGATACCTTCCTTTCATTATGGGACAAGGAAATTAATAGAGCGTTATCGGACCGCAGGACAGCCTTCCGAGCGGGACGCGTCTCCAGCTACGTTTGAGGGATTGATGCCTTCCAGACCTTGACATGGCGCTTGGTGTTTTCGGTTCAGTCTGCTCTGTGCTCAGTAAGGCGTAGTGCATCACGGCCGATAAACAGGCCTATCAGTTAGGACTTAAGCTACAGATGCAGCTGCACTCGCCTCGCCTGCGTCACAACTCGCCTGTTCCCCCAGCGCCGGAATATCAAAGTTTAATTAAAATAATTAAAGGCAACAGCAAGCAGCAGCCTGTGAAGACTTGGCTGTCTCTTTTTTTATGCCTTTTTGACTTTGAATGACCTATAACTGTGCGACAGAAAAGGAGGACACAGCGCCGCGGCGACGGTCCACCATGTCCAAAACGTAAACCCAAAGCAACGGATGCGACGGACGGATAAGTATTGTTCATTTCCAGAAATGATGCCCCCCCCCAAAAAATCTGGGGTTATATATTTCTATTTATTGCAGACGTCTCCAGCGCGCTGTCATGACGCCAATCCTAAATGATGTTAGTGTGAGCGGAAACACTGTGGGGGGGGGGAAAGGGGGCAGCTGAAGAAAAAGGCTCGAATGATCCAGTCACTTCGGATACCGTACTTCAGACGCAGAATGGATATTCGAGTCGAAACCTGACAAAGCGTGCCGGCTTTGACGGGAAGCGGTATAGACAATGACCAGTGGCTGGGTCAGTGGGATGTCTCCGTGCAAGCAGGGGAGCTTATCAAATGACACTAAAAATAAGTTCAACAACCATCAAGTTTGAGGGGGAATGGGTCTCACATTCGGGAGTAGGCGAGACGGGGCGTCGGGCGCCCAACCCGCTCTAATTATTCCATTGTTTCGGCGCCGCCCTGATTGGACGGACATGAATAATCCCAGGTCCGGTCCTCGGGGTGCGCTGGTATTTCTGTCCTGATCTAAACGCTTTTAGCTCCTTGCATAATTGTACAGGTTGACATTTCGCTGAGCGTCTGACTGTTTCTGAGATTTGAACACGTAGGCGGCGTCTGCTTTACGTTGCCACTAAGAACACAGGAATGCTGTTAACCTGACTAATGAGGTATTTACATGGCAGTCACAACACGTCACCATCCCAGTGCATTATTACACATCCTATTGCTGTTCATAGGCAATTAAAAATATCAATATCATTTTGTTTTTTTAAAATTGGTAGCGATGATAAAATCTTTTTTATTTTACTTGTATTTGTTTGAAATGCTGTACAACTGGTTTTTAATCAACATTTGCAATGATCCTTAAATTCAAGTTGAATTGCATGTTTTTTTTTACAGTTTTATACACCAACCATCTCAATAACTAATCAATTTCAGATCATTCTGTCTGTAAAAATGAAGCTTTTTGTATTTTCAGCACCTTAAAATGCAGGTTTGGATGTGTGAGCTGCAGACTGAAACACCAAAAAGCATGTTTCATTTTTATTTCTTTTAATTGTTTTATTATTGTATTTAAAGCTTATTTCTGTTTTACACTGTTTTTTATTATTAAGATCTGTTGTGTCAAATACACAAACAGCCAAAAGCAAAGAGCGAGTCGAATTTTTTCTGTGGCTTTTATTAACACGTGTGTGCTGGTAGGGGTGGACACGCTGAAGGCTATCTTTAATTGGGCCCTTACAGATTTATAGGGCCCGACAGTGAACATGATTATACTGTGTGGGTGTGTGTGTGTGTGTGTGTGTGTGTGTGTAGGGGTGGACAGTAGCCTCTCCCCCGGTGAAGTCAGCTACCGGAGGCACCAAACACAAAATGAATCTGAATCCCTCTGAGGTTTTCATCGCCCTACAAACGAGTTCTTTTAGTGAAATATGTGAGCTGGTGCAAAGTGTGACAACACGCAACCTCGGGTGTGTGTCTGCATTACACACACCTGCATAGTGAACACTCTGCAGCCCAGGCATTAATATCTCACCTCTCACCAAAAAATTGGGTTTTCAGGTCAAAGAGCTGGAATGAAATCATGTTGAGTTGCTTCAAAAAATGAGTTTTCTGTTTTCTGAAAAATGATTGAAAACATGGAATTAGTTTTTTTGTTTTTTAAGGTTTTATTTGTTTTGAACCCTGAGATTCAAACTAAATTCCAGAATTTGTTTATATTTGTTTTTTTATCAAACCTCTTGTAGCTATAATGGGGAAAAAACAACATTTCAACCTGGAAAAGATGGAAATGTCAGCATGGGAAATATTGAAGCATTTGGATCCATGTGGCCATGACAATATTTTTAAAAAATTCTGTCAATCATAGCAAAATACAATCAAGTAAAAATTATTTTTGCAGACTGCTACAAATGCTTTTCCATACAAAAAAATACATAAGCAATACACACAATTAATTTTAAAATGTCTATAAATATTTAATATTTAAACTCAAGTAAATTTGTCATAACTAACCCAAATATGGGTCACAAAACAACCTTCAGATATATGATTAAAAATGAAATTACTGGGTGCTGTGGTGGCGCAGGGGCAAAGCACAACCCACATATGGAGGCCTTAGTCCTCATGCCGGCAGTCGCAGGTTTGATTCCCAGCCTAGCGACATTTGCCGCATGTCTTCCCCATCTCTCGTTTCCATATTTCCTGTCAAGCTATTTTCAAATAAAGGCCACTAGAGCCCAAAAAAAAATGAAATTACAGCAACACCCATCTGTGTTCGGAGGGAAAACATCTCCTCTTTGTTTTAACTCAACAAGTAGAAGAAAACGATAATGATATGTAGAGAAAAAATAAAATAACACATTTTTCAACATTTTAAGTGATCAATGGCTTGGACCCTTTCAGGCAGTAAGGAGCACAAAATGAAAATGCTACATCAATATTTTTATTAAAATCAGATTACATGTAAATAATTGAACTGTTTTGTGTCATTTTCTTCTTTGTATTTATCAGTGACTCACTCCACCAGCACATTAAGACGAATTTAACGCCAACAAGTCCAACAAAAGCAGAAATAAAAACGTCAAATAAAAGCAGCTCTAATGCTTCCTTCTGAAATTGTTGCACTTCCAAAGACAGACAATTAATCGTATTAATCCCTCACAAAGAGAAAGCAGGACGATGATTTTCATGTGTCGTTCTGGGAAAACAAGCAGTTGGAGGACGAAGCCTCTGTGGAGTTGTGAAGAAAATCTGCCTTGATTATTTTCTGAGAAACAGTTTTTTTTGTGTGTTTGGAGCAAAATGATCCAACTGTCAGGCTCTGAAACTTGGTCCAGTCTGTAATCTTGTCAGCCTTTATTTTAATGACTTTAATCAAACATCTTTGGCAAGTTTTAGCGGCAGATCACTGAGGAGGTGGTTTGTCCGAGATCAATTATTGTGATAAATAAAACTGTAAATGATCCATCTGCAGTTAAAAAGATGTCAATGTTTTTTATTCTGACAGAATGATTTCAGAGTTTACTTCCTATTTGACCAGAACAAATGTCCTGTTTAAATCTCAGAGTTTTTCACCCTTCCAGTATGAACTGAAGCAAAGTGTGTGATTCAGCTGAAGCAACCATTCATGGATATAAAGGATCTGCTTTTTGGTTTTTAGTTTCGTTTTTTTTCTTCAAGATTTATTAAAACATACATTCGAAAAAATGAAATTCAGACGAGGGAATTTAAAAGGCCAGTTAGCTAAATGAACAACAATTTCACAAATCTGGATGAGAGCTGGTAAACGGACTGTTGGTGTAACATTAAGTTTAACTGATTTGGTTTTTGTAGAAGAAATAGTAAAATAAACAGATATCAAACTGCAATGTTTTCAGATCTGCTGCCACTTTCTGTAATTAATATGATATAATTCAAGACAAATTTATATTACCAGCACTCTAATGTTCTTTTAATGTGTTGTTTACACATTAATCTAAAGAGAATGTATCAGTTCAAGTCCCACTGTAAAAGAATGATCTATTACAAACGTATTGTTTTGTGTTAAAAGCACTCCACACCAGAGCAATGCAACAGAAGCAAACAAGAAGTAGAAAAAAGGTCTAAAAAGGAAAGATATTAACTTCTTCCTTTTGCTTTTCATGTTTTAATGATAAATTCAATGTAACAAACATTCCTCATGTCTGATAAAATAATGTTTCTAAGGTCTAACATGTCCGGATGCTGCAGCCTTATTTCAAGTTGTATTAAATTCATTAAAGTCATGAAAGTCGAAATGTTTCTATTTCCACTGATCAAACAGGAGAAGAAACATATCTGCTGCTCTGACCGTCCAGTGAGTTCAGTGGCCTCCATTTTTAGAAAATGTGAAAAACAATTGAAGCACTTTGAAAGCAATGAAAACCATAAAGGTTATAAAAAAACCTGTAAACGTTTCTGTTATATCTTTTTAAATGCTATGAATGGGATGCCAGAGAAAGTGCAGATAGTGAGAACACATTGCCCCTCTCACACCTGTTGCTGCACACTGCTAATTAAAAAATTAGTAGTTGCATTGGCAGATTATTTCATCTGCCAGTGTAACTAGTATTTTCTATCAGTATTCTAGAATTATTGGCTTAAATAAGGCTGAAACGCTACATATAAGTTAGTTTTGTCTTATTTTAAGTGAACTAATAAATTTACACTAAAAACTAAAACCAAAATACTTTGTAAGATTTTATATTTTTGCAGTGTGCATTTGAGATTTTTGCTTAACTCTATCAAAATATGAAATACTTGGTGTAGATTTCATTATTAATATGAAGCTATTTGTTTTTGTCAAGAGACAGAATAACTGTTGTGTTTCAGTTTCATTTATCTGTCCATTAAACAGCAACATAAAAAACTAAGAGTCCTAAAAATGAGCAATAAACAGAAATACATGTAAAGTTTTCCAGAACTGCAGAGAAGCTCAGTTGATCCCACCAAAATGCTCACCGCACACTTTCACTGTTCTCTAATTTCAACAAATAAGTTGCTTGTTTGCTTAATTGCTTTACAGCAGAGCCTGTTCATATACCATGCTGCCACTCAAGCTTATACGTCAAGCAATATGTAAATTCGCTCCGTACAAAGAGACACATCGCCATGCAAGAACAAACAGAATAGTTTGGAGATGAAAAAGACATCCGAGAAAAGAATAAAGGAGTCGACTTACCCCAAAGATGTTATGTGTTGAAAGAAGCTTAGGCGCTGCAAATATTTTCTTTTTTTTCCCCTGCAAAGTTTTCATAGTGAAAAATTCACAAATATGATACAAAAGACGTACATGGCAGGAAAAAAAAATCTGGGAAGGTTATGGGAGTTGGAAACTTCACCCCCATGAAGTGAGAGGATCTGACGTTTTAAAGGGAAATTATAAAGAATCACATGACCACAACACAACCAGAAAGTCTTTACTTTCTTCTATTTTTACGACAAGGGAAAACCACAAAGCAAACTGCTAAATCCACCTTGAGCTGCGCCACAAGGTTCTGTTTTCACAAGTTGATGGCGGCCGCTTAGCCGCCATTAAATTTCAACCTCCACTTCCCCTGATAAAGTTTCTGTGGCAGGCAGGGAATGGGCTTATGCAGCTGTTTCCCCTCCCAAAGCTCCGTCCGGCTTCCCAGGTTATCCCAATTTGCACAGTTGTCTGGGAGATTTGGGTGACCGTGGGATCAAATGGCCGACCGCTGTGCGAGCCGCCCGGACCCGTCAGACGCAGAGGGCAGACAGGCCGCCTCAAGAACAGCTTGTTAGAGTTGACACTCGATTTTATGCATTGTATTTCTGAGAGCATTACAAGTAAATCCCCTCTCAGGCGAAACGGAGGGGCTGCTGTTCGGCGACGGCTGTGGAAATGCAGGTGGGGGGATTAGGGAAGCTCCATGGTTCAGGATTTCATGGTTTTATCTTGATGCTCTTTCCCGCCAGCTTCCTGTGAATTTTAAAGCCCAATATACGACATGTGCTGGTAAAGATTTAGGGCCTCTGTAAGATGATTAAGCTGTCGATTTGTGACGGTTTACAGATATTTCTAGACAACGGTAAGACGGAGGAAACCAATACATGTCAATCCAAGAGTAGCCAGAAAAAAACACTCGCTCTCAACATGAATGATGTTTTACTTCTGCTTGTTCTTTCACTTCTTTTTGGTGTGAAAAAATGAAAAAACATTGAATGAACTGTTGAGGATGCTGGTGAGTTTTTAAGTTTGAATGCTGGCTGTCTGCATTGGTTCTCACTGCAAAAACACAAAATCTTACCAGACAAGTGAAACAAGACAAAACTGTTTTACAAGTAACTCAGCAAGACACAGGAGCTTATTTGACTCATAAGTTATTTTTATTTTATTTCAGATGTATTAAGATGTTTTCACTAGAAACTTAGACCAAAAATACTTGGTAAGATTTTGTGTTTGTGCAGTGTGTTCTCCCTGTTTTGTGTTCATGCAAATAACAAAAATATAGTTTTTAGTGCATTTTACCTGCATGAAATAAAGCCCAACTCATTGTGAAAATAACAGATGGGTAACACATGCACAGTGCTTCCTCTCCCACCTACAGCTACACATGAATAAAGCCCTGTTCTTTTAAAGCAGACTGCTTTTGCACCTGGATCTGAGTTCAGTGACGCTGCTGCTAGGTATGAAATAATGATGGCGCAATATGTGTGCTGAAGCTCCGCGGGGCGATGAGTGGAGTCAGACGGCGGGGCGAGCTCACCTGTCGGGCCGCAGGGGTCGTCAGGCCGTCTGGAGCCTGCTAATGATCAACCTGCAACATAATGGCTGTCATCTGTTAGCATGGGCCGACGCGGCGGTCCGCGGCCCGGCTGATGGACAACCGTTTGAGTCAATGGCGGCGGGCTGTGTGGGCCTGGGCTGACCTGGTGGGGGTGGAGGGGCGACTGTAGACCCGGGTCGAGTCACCTTGCCAGCAGCGGTCTTTAATGAAGCCAGAAAGGAACATTGGCTGGAGGTGTTTGTGTGCAATCATGTCACATTTCCAAAGAGGCCGGAGCAGAGGAGGCAGCAGATCGCCTCTGACTTCTCCAGCAGATGTTTGGAAATGGTGCTAATGTAGTGGATCATGTCTGTGGGTGAACAAGCTGTGAGGAAGTCTGATGCTAATAAGACCTGAGTTAACTCTGGAGAAAAGGGGCTTTGGATTTTATGGTAACAGAAATGTGCAGTCAAAATACTTTCACCATGGCATGATGAAGGTTTTATTTCTGTTAATGTTCACTGAATCTACTGTGTTGTGTTTAGCTGTAGCCTATTATGCTTCCTGACCAGGTTAGGATAGGATTGGTATGGGGTATGCAAAATATGCTCATTGAATTTTTTGCACAAGATCTTTCTTAGACAGTGAGTTTAGTCTTCTCAGGTCTAATTTAGCTCTTTTCAGAATGAGCTATTTTAGGGCAACTTGTCACTTCAAATCCAGATAAGCTGCTTCTGGCCATTTCCCCCCTAACTCACCATTTAGTCTCGAATGTGAAAATAGTTGCGCAATTACACAACCGTACATCTTTGAAAAGCCGAAATTGAGCCTCCTGCACAACCAACAAGAATGCAGCAAGTGGTTTCAAATGGTAAGTGAACAAAACTCTTGTCATTTCCAGTAGCCATTAGACTGCCACCTGCAGGTGGGAGTTAGCAGTCACTTAATCCATCGGCCAGTGACCATTTTTGCAGAAAATTTGCAATTAATTCAAAAAAGTGCAGGAATCTGTTGATTTTGTGTGAATTTTGGCGATGGCAAATGACACAACTGTTATCTTGAATGTATTTATTTATGTTAATATTTTTGAAAGTCTTCTTGTACTTCCTTTTAAAAGATACCAGCATAATGTCTCAGTCTTGTTCTGATTTGTCCCACCATTGTTTCCTGAACCTTTTTCAAATTCAAAGTCCAGCCAACCAATGGAAGAAACTCACTTCATCCAGGTGTATCTAGGATCTCTTTCTTCTTTTAGTTGGTCCAAATCTCAAGAAAGTATTTGACCTGCAGAAAGTCTATTTGAATTTTATTTCACCCTTTGGGTTGTCAGTACTGGGACATTTTCCAAGCGATTAAACAATAAGACCTTCATCATTTTGAGTGTAGTGTCTTTCTGTCACTATTTTTATCATGTTATGTGTTAAAAAGCTCTTCCACAACTGAAGTGAGCAAATCTATTTTCTTTTCCAAACATACAATTATTGATTTTACTTCTTAAGAACAAAACACAACACAAATCTAAAGCTCAGCATCACAGTTTAAAAAAAACAAGAGATAGAAGAAACCAATGAAAATTTGGGTGCTTACATATTTTTTAATTTTATAGTCCAAGTCTGAAAGTTAATAAGTGCTTGAGATAAGACGGTGGACAACTGTCCTTCAGTATAGTCCAAGAAGGGTTTCCATATGCAGCCAAACATATCAGTCTTAGAGCGGATGAAGCATGTGGGATGTATCCAAAATAAGTTTCATCCACCCAAAAACAGTAGGTGACTTATTAGAAACCACTGACGGTTAGAACATTATTCAACAACTTCTTGTTTTTAATATGTTTCCTTGGTAGACAGAGGAGAAGAAACACTGGATTGAGATCAATGCTCATTTTCCTGATTCCAGCCAGACAATCTTCCACTATAAAAATGTCTGAACCTGCCGTTTGTTTTGGTTTCTTCTTTACAGATTTAGTGAAATCCAGATTTCATTAAATCTAAGTCCTCTCTGTCTTTCCTTCTTGAACTGTCCTCTCCCTTATGTCGGCCCCATAATGTCCTCCGGACGGCGGATCTGCACCGATGTTTACAACCTGAGCTGCTGTGCTCGCTGGGCCGAATAAACACAGCCCTCCCACAAGCCTGGTGCCACTTCTCTCCATGGCTGGCATCGTTTAACATTATGATATTTTCCCGGTGTTTGCCCACGGATGATGAGGCTCTCATTGCTATGCATGTGCCAGATGAATCATAAACCTATACCATATGCCGTTGCAATTTGCTGATGGGCCCAAGCTGTTTTGGTGGATATAAAATCCAGGGATTATGGAGGCTTGATCCTCTGTGAATGAGGGGAGACACGGATGGGGAGTTGGAGAGAGTGGAGGAGGGAAAGGTGCTAAGGGACACGCCTTCTTCCCGCTCTCCCATTGGACTATAGGTCAGTGACAGTAAGAAAGGTGGAGCGCAGGGCTAAAGCGCGATGCCTCCCAAAGCGTCTAATCTACCAAAAGGCTGTGAGGTATTAGCTCAACCTGGTGGCTGCTGAAAACAAACAATTTCCCGTGCACACAGGCAACAACATGTTTGTCACCTTTTCCCCAGAGTCATATGGCGCCAATTGAAGTACGTGTCAAAAACAAAGGGACAAAAGCCTTCAGGGAATTACTGCTGTTGTTTTCCCTCAGAAATCAAGAGTATTACACAGAATCAATCAGCTTCTCTGCTAGTACTAAAAGCAAAGCTTGTTTGCTAAGAAAAGGTGAGGAGGATGATGATTTTTGATTGTTAACTAAAAGCGAGAATTAAAAGCTCAGATTGCATTAGCCTAACTAAATGTGCTCAGCTTTACCCAGGATGGAGTCATCACAGAATAAATGAAATTTTCCTTAAAAGCTTAAAGCTGAAGGTGATGAAACACTGTTTCAGTAGTTATAGTCAATATCCACAATTTTAAAAATCAAACACACGTTTGTTGACCAGTGTAATTTCATTTTTTTTAAAAAACAAGAGCAATAGACTTCATGTGGACTTTATGGGGACCAAACCTTGATCTTAATATGGTGAACACTTTTGTTTAAGGTCTAGAGGTAAGGCATAAATTGAGTTGTAGTTAGGATTAGGAATACATCATTTATCATATAAATAATCATGGGGGACTGTCCTATGCTTTATGGGATGGGATTTAGTAAGTTGGCTACTTCATAACACTCATTTTCAAAAATGTAGAAGAATCAAATAGTTCAAAAATGTTTACATACAGTGTAGGATTTAGGGTTAACGTCCTCTGACGGTACCTAAAATTATAGTGTTTTAAATGTATTTACTAATTTATTTATTTTATCCAAAAATTCAAATGTTTATTTGAGTCTCTGAACTATTTGGTGACCTGGGTTATTTTACATGTTCTAATAACAGGTCAAACTTCTCAAAATCACACGGTCACTTAATCTAACGTAACACCTGTTGAAGTTAAGAGCCGACGTAGCTCACACCGGATTGGCTGACGAAGTCACGTGACTTGATTCGTGAGGTCCAACAATGCGCGCGAGACATAAAGCTCCACTTTGCTTCGTTGGCTAGCTTTTCCAAGACGTTAAACAGAACAATCACGGATTTAATTTCATGACCGTATCAGTAAACAGTGAAAAGTGGACAATCGACCCTCCTTCCTTTAACCGACAAAGTCACTTCTACCTTCTCTGTTTGGCTGCTTTTTTCGAGAAACATTTTAACTTTAAAACTCAGCTGGTTTTCTGCTCGGTGCAGCTCAGATCGCTAGCAGCGGATGTGACACCCGTTGACAACAACAACTCATCAGCTTCACATTCTGGGAGCTTTTTCTGCCCTCTAAGGCATTTTTGGGATTAAATATGGTCCATAAAGCCCTGAAGTTTGATGCACACCAAGACCGTGGTGACAGCGATGCTTTGGGAAGGACTTTTATTCACAAGAACTGGTCAGTAATGGTGAGTCTGTCATGTTTGTTTGTCTGAATGTTATATGAGCTGAAATTTTAATGAATGTTTGCATCAGAAATTGTTTCGTCGGAATTAGTTTAATATAAATATTCAAATGTACAGCAAAAGCTGCTAGAAATGCAGGAACAAGCCTCCTCAGGACACAGGTGTATTGGTAACAGTTGAGCCTAACCATTTTAAATATGTCTGCCGACCATAGACTATAAAATAACTGACCTTTTTTATTTGCGTTTGTCCTTAAAAATCACAAATTAATGACAAATGTGTATTTATCCTTTAAAAAAAATCACAAATTAATGACAAATATACAAGCCGGCATGAAGCAAGGACATTTTGGAAAAACAACTTTAACACCAACAAAAATGTCCCCAAGTCTGACAACAGCACAATGGATATTAGGAGAAAAAAGGTTGTGAATTATATTATTTATTTATTTATTTGCCAAGAATCAGAATTTTTAAAGAAAAACAGAGAAATTTAGGGAGCTCCACAAGTTGAAAATGTTTAGAAAATACTCAGAAATGTCCAGGTTTTTTTGTTTTGTTATTCTAGATTAGTCTAAAAATTTCTGAGTTTTTTTTCTAGTAAATTTCAACTTGTCAATCTCAGAAATGTTCTTGTTTTGGGTTTTTTTGGGTGGAAATTTACTTTAGTTTCTTAGTTTCTTCCATGTTATGTGATTTTCATATTTATAATCTCACATTTTGAGACCAAAACAACTTTCAGTTTCTGCATTACGTTTTGACCCATCTGCTCATTGTTAACTTGGACACATTTACTGTAATAGACTATGATTACACAGGGACACATTGAAAAGCTAAATAGGCTGTAGATTGTTTACTTGTCACAATAAATTGAAGGATTTTCTTTTTTTTGTAAATATGTCATAGCGATTATCCTCATTATCATTTGCTTCATTTGTAAAAAGGTTTTAAAAACTGTTTATCGATATTCCGCATTTTTGCTGAGAACCTCAGTTGACAAAATGGGATGCTGGGAATTTAAAGATAAAAAAAAAAACTAACCGTAAACAATGGGCTTAAATTTTTTTTCAGCTTTCGAATAAACACTCTTCAGCTCATGGAGGAAGATTTATTGTCCCTCTGCTGACAGAGGGCAGAGGCTTATGGATTAGGTTCAACAGCAGCATCTGAATATTTTTAATGGATAAAAATTCTCGAGTCCAACTTTGTGTTTTACTCGACCGCACTTCGAGAGGTCACCTGAACTTAAACCTGTGATACTTTTAAAGGTTTAATATATCTTCTCTTAAGTAATTGCACAGCAGACCGAGGAACGCCAGTGGAGAAAGACCTCACTGAGCGCCATAACTCAAACTAACAGCATGTAGAAGCGATTAGCTCGTACTTTTTAATTGAGTGGGTTCAGAGAAGCTCTACCTTGCAAGTTTTATGGGTCGGAGGGTCGCTTAAAGGCTCGGCCGCCGTAATTTGATAATCATTTTCATTTGGTAGAATGCTGGCGATCAATCTGATGGATGAATCCATCAGTCCTCGTAACGCACTCGTATAGGCTGCAGAGTTTGAGTGCAAGTCGTGAATTGTCTCTTTATGAAACACATTCCAAGTAAAAGTTGATGAGTGAGCTATCGCAGCAGGGAAATACGGCCGCACTTGATATTAATTAATATAAGACCTCACTGCGAGAGTTCCTTGGTTTGCAACAATAAATGTCCCCCATTTGCATGAAAATGGACTCCAAAATTTAAATGGCAAAACTAAAGTGCCGCTCTATGTGGTGCGGTTTGGCAGGAAGTTTTGAAATAATTTATTCATGAGGCTGGCAGGATGTCGGGTCTGACCATCTGAGGTATCGGCAGAAAAGTTGCTTTCCTTCAGTCTAGCTCTTGCTTTTCACTTTGAAAATTAGATGCACTCCAGTCCTTAGTCATAATCCATATTCAATCCAAATTCAATTTGACAGTCCATGTTCAACCACAAAGCAGGCGGATATTAGCAAATATGTGAGAATGTTGATCCCAGCTCGATCAGGTAGAGACATCCAGAATAATCCGTCATCTCTAACCCCCCTCAACCAGCTCTTCCTCTTTTTGTTTTGCTTCAGTTGATCAACACTTTATGACCATACAAATACCTGAGATTAACCCCCATGATTATCCTGTTTTTCATTAAACACCACAAATCAGTCGGATTTCAGCCAAGTGGCGTTGGTGCAATATGGTGAAACAAGTAAATAATGGATTTCTAGAGAATTTCTGCGGCTTCACTCAGGTCAAAAGCATTTAACATAATCTGGTTTTATTCATTTTTGCCTGGGTTCCTTTTATTGCTGGTTCCACAATGAGTATTGTTCATCAAAATGAATACTAACTAAAATGTAAAACTGCGGCTGTATGGCAGTCCTACTTTCTTAAATCTATCTTCCAACTTGTATTTTTGGAAGGCATGCCAGCAAGAAATGACTTCTCTCCTCCACCATTACAATTATAAAAATGTGGAGTTTACTAAACTGTAACTGAGACTAAAGCTTTTTTCCCCCCACGGTTTCCCAGCTTGCAGTCATACACCGTTTGCAAGTAGCTGGTTTATTATTCTGTGATCAGTGGAGTGGAATATTCAGTGTCATGACCAGGACATTGCTCTTTGTTTGGTTACCATCTTGAGTTATTAAAACGTTTTAAGATAAACATCAACAGAAAATCTAGGAATGAAGTACTTACAGCGCCCTCAAGTGGTCAGATGAATATTAAGCTAATAATAGCTTTAAGTTACAGCATCAAGGATCCTGAGGTGAGTGAAACGTCTGCATGGCGTCAGATTAAGTTATTCTCTCATTCAGGTCTAGACTGTGTCATGTGGTTGTTAGTCTGTATTGTACCAGGTATCGTATCAGCTTAAAGCTTAGATTGTTTTCTAAATCTTTCGGTGTGAGTTTATCCTGTTGGAACAGACACATTTATTTTAAGGCTTTGAACAAATCTCTATGAGAAATGCCAAAGCGTATGCAGGGTGGTGCATGCTGATGCTATCGCTGAAAATCAGCAGCAGCGTTAAAGAGCAACAGAAACAACCTTAGAGAGAGTTTATCCTCTGATTGTTCCAGTTCATCCTTATTGACGTCTCTTAAATCCTCTTCGGACTATTGGTTCGGACAGCCGCGATCATCTCATCCTCCTTAACGGATGAATGAGTGATGCTGAGATGAAGTGAGAGTGGCCCCTGCGGGCCTGTGTGGCTCTGCGGTAAAGAAATTCATCTTTAGCTCTGGATCCTCTGATGTTTTTTCACCTGAGGAGTCCCGCAGGCACACGTTGACCTCTGCCCTGCACCTCCTCTCGCTTAGCAACCAAAACTTCATCCTTCCCATCTCAACAGGAAATGAATACAGTCAGTGATACCAAGGCTTCACTCCAGCCCTGGATTCAATCCGACACCAGCAGCATCACCGTGTCCTGTCTTCTTATTGAGACAACAATAAAGTCAGACTGACAGCATCCAAACAGCAGCAGACGTCTAAATATATATATATAATTTTCTATCTGACTGTGAAACTACTTTGTAGCCTTGTTTGTAGCCTTGAATCGGGGTTATATTTAGTCTGTTTCTTGTTCAGAAGGATCAAGTCGAAAGGAATCCATTCATCTGTTGAAAAAAATATTAGCAAAGAATTACTTTTTTTGCTAATTTTAACTTCCATAACTTTTTTTTTTTTTTTTTGATGCACAAAACTCTCTTTTGGGAAACAAGATTCAACTTATCGAATGGAAAGTTTAATCATATGTGCATATAGATGCACTGATCAGGTTTCTGCTGGTCGATATTAATTCCTGGTTTTCTGTAAAGTCGGCAATTTTCTGTTGTTTTGCATAATAACTACAACACATTTCATCATCTTCCTAAAATGATGGCCAAGTCATTTTTTGCCAACAGACTTTATTTATTTGTTTTGCCAAAATCACTTTTGGCTAAAATGACTTGGGCCATTATTTTAGGAATGTGATTCAATTTTTAAAAACGTTTTTATAACAAACACTGACCAGGAGAGAGGAAACAGTTACATTTTTGATTAATTAAAGATCTTAAGGATGAATCAACTATTTTTATCCAAAGTATAAGAAGCAGTTGTTAATATTTAGATCAATATGGGTTTTAGTTGCTATAAAAAAATTAGACTAATTAACATAAAATTGATTTTTAAAAGCTACACTCAGATAAAATGAAAGAAATCCTAAGCTAATTGTGCTTTTGAAACTTATTCAGTTGCTAATTGTGTTTGAGAAATTGAATATTCAGAATAATATTTAAACCAATTAAAACGTAGCGTTTTTCAGTCCATTTCTCTCGCTGTAGTTTAGAAAGGATCTCGCAGCCTGATTTTAAGGTCTAAAAATTTGCAGTGGTCTAAAGAGAAAAGTTTAGGGAGGAAAAATAAAATGAAGCTGTTTCAGAAAGATCTTTGATAGTAAGTTTATGTCTGTTTAATTTACAAAGCAGCTTCATAAACACAATCCTGTACCAAAACAAGACCTAAAAACCGAACCATCAGTTAGGCGTAGCGACTCTCCCTCATTTAAATGCTTCACTAGCATGCAGTTCATACATGGATATGATACGAAGCAATGAAAGCTGATTTATTGAATTCTCCACTAACTGACCCAGAGGGGATTTTAAAGCAGGGAATCCTTGGAAGAGCCCAAGTCTTGATGGCATTACGAAGCCGTCTGTCTCATCAGAGCCGAGGTCCAGCGCACGTCGAAGGCGTCTCTTGGGGAATTATCTGCGCCGGCATTGTGCCATAAGAACACATATGTGTTTTCATTCGAAGTGTCTGTCCTTTATAATCCTCCATATTTCATTTCTCTGGAAACAATACTGTAATCTCTAATAGCAGGACTTAAGTTATGCAGTTAAAGTCGAGGCTCAGTTGCTATCAAGTCACCCTTGATTTCATGACAGACGGATAAAAGGCCAGTTGGGAATTTGTTGGGATATTCCACAGCTTAACAATGACAGACCTTCAAGGCCAGGGCAGCTATTCAGCTCATCCTATCTGTACTTTATTACCACTAATACCACAATGCTTAGAAAACATAAATGAAATGCCTTCTGACACTTGAATACGATTAGAAAATGTTGAGCATGTTTGCTGATATGGAAACAAACTGCCTCTGTTTAGGCACATCTAATGTTGACCTCAGTGACTTTATTGTGTGCAGCAGCTGGGATAGAAACACTGAAATCCCCTTGGGTAGAATTACCAACAGATCTGTTTCATTTGGAGTAGTCTTGTAACAGCTAGTGTCTGAGAAAGCATCTTTATGTAAACAGCACATTACTGTTGCTCCTGATTAAAATGAATGGATCACTACACCATTTTTTTTAGGATGGAGCGTAATTTGAAGGAATTATATAATAATAGATCAGAAAAAGGCAGAGTGTATTTGTATTTATTTTTACATGCAAGGATGTCAATTAGCTGCTGCTACACATTAATCTGAAGGCTATAACAGATATTTCTATTCAATTGCCCTGTTGTAAACATTCCCCATCCAGCTCTGAAATGAAACTAGTCACTAAATTAGCTTTGCACAGTTGGTGCTAGCAAGCTACTGCTAGCAAAGGCTAGCTTTATTTTAGCTTTCTCCTTGAGGCTAACTGTAGCATATTTCCTCAGATGCTTTACAACATAATTATTAACCATAGGTATTAGTACGACTCAGCTTCATTATTTAAAAAGCTTCATCGTACCAAAGGGCTTTTCTTTTGAAAGATTAGATTAAGCAGTTTAATTAAAATGATTTGGTAGGTGAGTGTGCTGTGTGTGTAATCCATATGTAGCGCTGCACAAAACATTCAGAGCCATTTCAGGAGTAGATTTAATGCTTTGACCTGCATATAATCCTGAGACTTTATCTGCGGTGCTTGTGTTTTGGACTGGTTACCGGCAACAAACCTTCATGACAAACAAAACAATCAAAATGTATGTTTATCCTCGTAAGGGTACGGCTCTGAGAGCAGTATAGTTTTACTCCAAACAGATTTCATAAAAACAGAAAAACAACCAGAGTCCAGCTTGTTTGTTGAGATTATCGCCCGTGTTCTGGTGCACTCATCTTCAACAAGCTACCTGCAGACTTATAGCAGAAGATCAACATGTTCTAATGTATGATGACAGAGTTCATGTTAAAGAAACAATTCAATGTGATCAAAAACAATAACCAAAACAAGAACCCATAAAATCTGTTATTATTCTCAAATCCATTTTATATTTTTCTGAATTCCACTTCCAGTGGTCTAAACATTTTTGTTTAACCCAAAAAGTACTGACTGTTTCCCAATTTTCCCTGTATGGCAAAGCGCTGCAGTTCAACAGAACAGTTCTGTTCAGTATGTCCCCATCAATGTCTGTGCAAAACAAGTATTTCACGTTTAGTGCTTTGAAACTGTCACGACATGGTAGCAAATCTGGAAAACAAGCTTCTTTTTAAAAGCCCTCAGCTTTGAGTGAGTTTTAAAGGTTTCTTGGAGGAACTTGGTGTTTCTGCCGTTTTACCATGTCCACCAGTATGAGGAGTGAAACTAAGCCAACCTCTTACTAATTAGGCAATGACAAGCACAAAATATTTTAGAAACTAGATTTTTTTCCCTATGTGCTAAAATCAGTTGATTTTCTTGGAAGTCTGATTTGTAGATCCTTGTAAATCAAGTAACGTTGATCCTGGGAGTGACTGAGATTAGAGTCTTTGATGCTGGACGCCACTTTGCCAATAAAGGGCAACGGTGGTGATAAACAAGTAGTCAACTAGAGGAGAGTACAGCTCTATTGTGATTCTGTTTCAGCCAATACTTCCTGCCAAGAGAGACTCTTAATGTCTGTAAAATAAAGCAGCAAAAGTTATTTAAATGGTGTTTTTACAAGAGGGCATCAAAGTATGGTGCAAACATTTACAGGACTTTATGCATCTCTCTCTGAGTTAAATTTACAGCTGGTGTTGTGTAAGTAAAAAAAAAAAAAAAGTAGTGAATACACTGCATGTACAATCTATGAACTAAGTAGTTAAAAAGGACACAAGGTGCTTCAGTCAAGTCTGTAAAGTTCCTGGTAGATGACTCCTGTCTCATGTCGTCAAGACTGTGCACATTAATTACGCAGCTCACTCTGAGGCTCTTTAGCGCAGCATGTCATTAATAAGAAAAGGAGAGTGACATGTGAAGGTCTCGCATTGAGACTAATTGAAAAGGCATCAATCATCTGCAGCCATTTCACTTGGCTCAGCACCTGCTGCTGCGTAGATGAGGTCACGCTTTGAACAGGATCAAGACAACTTAATCCAGACAGATTAACGCAGCAGAATGCGCTGTGCTCATCATGTCTTCCTGCTTTTCTACAAACCGTTTTTTTTTTTTTCTAAAACTGAGTCGCAACTCTAATCCACTCAGGTTTGTCGCTTGGATGTGTGAAGTAAATGGAGTCAAACATCGGTTTTAATAAATGCTGAAAGGCGAAAAAATAAAATGAGGTTTAGCTTTAAGTTACAGAAAATTGAAGTAATACTATAATGACATTCAAAATATTCAAACCAAGAGAAATTTATTACTGATTATTACGAATCCAACAGGTTTAGATACTGCAGTTTCTAAGCAGAAAATAAATCCCAATCAGAGACATTGTCAGCGAATGTGAGGAAAAGTAAGAATTAAAACAAAGAATCCAATTCAGATACGAGGAGCAAGATCTAGAAAGAGTTGATCCGCAAGGGATCAGATATCTGGTTCTTTAGTGTGAAAGTTATTTCATTGGTTCATAATTTAAAGTGAACATGTTTATGTAAGAGTTTTTAATTAAAAAGAGTAGTTGGATGAAAAAAAATCTTGTATAATATATTAAAACAAAACTAAGTGCTGTGCATCTTTATTCAGAAATGTAAATTAGTTCTGTTTGTTCACCACAGCTAGAACTTTCAATCGTCTTTATTTCAAAAGTTAATCTAAAGGGTTGGTAGTTGAGGTTGCATGCTAAGTCCTATCGTATTTAAAAAATATATATATCTGTAGTGAAGTTTGTTTTAATACTACTGCTAACAGCATCATGCCTTGTTGCTGTGTCAAAGGATTCCAGCAAATTTGCTTTTAAATCCAGATTTTTATGCATTCCTGCATCCTGAGCAAGAACAAGGTGACAGTGGAGAGGAAACATTTACTTTGGAGTAAATGTTTGGATCCTTTCCTTCAGGAAGGCAACGGTTCCAAAAGCTAGATGAGGAATATTCAAAGCTCACCACTTGGAGCTAACTTTTCTATATTTTTTCTGTCCTTGAAATTTAATTTAATTTTTTTAGCCTCTTGTCCCACAGCACCGTCCCTCTGTGGCTGCAGCTGAGCAGATGCTGGGAATAGCAAATGCACACAACTTAGCTGTCACATATGCTGCACAATCAAGAGAGAGTTTTACAGTGATTTATTCATAGCGGTGAATAATGTAAACACGCTTTTTTTTTAGCGGGTGGGGTCTGTTTCGGGAGTGTGCATTTCAGTTCAGCTTATGATGAACTGATGTTGGCGTCACAAGGAATATCAGTCGTGTTAAGTATAGATGTTTGCACAGATGGAGGCAACACTCACTGCGTTCCAGCTGCAAAGGCCTCGTGTTCTTAATGCGCTTTCCAACTTCTGGAGCAGGACTTGAGTCAGTTCTGATCCAATCACGGTCGGGTTTAATTATACTCCAAAGACAAGCCTCTTTCTTCAAACTCAGAGGAACCAACAGGAAATGTTAAATTGTGTGTTAGAAGCATTAGAAGAGGAAAAAATGCATATGCTCAGTCACTGTAACCAGATTGCTGAACTGTTCACAAAATGTTCTCCAAACTGAACGTCTCTACAAGTTCACATTGCTCTGGGTCGGGGGAAATGTTCAACTCCTAAATGTATATGCTGTCATTCAAAGGAGGCAGATTTCTTAAAATTTGTTTTAAAAAAATAAAGGATTTATAGTTTTTTTTAAAATTTTTTTTATCCTCTTTAAAATGTAGTTTTTACCCTACAATAATGAGGAATTCAGACCAAGTATGTGAAAAAGAAGTTCCTATTACGTTCCTATTGAAACAGAGTTTAAATGTGTCAGTCATCCTGTGGCAAGTCTGGTGACTTTAACAGCTTGTTGCCACGTAGACTAAAATGTAATGGTGGGGTAACATTAGATGTGTTCCCATTGACCACATATAATTATGCAATTTGACATTTCATAAATAAATGTGCTTAATTGAAACGTTTAATTTTGGAAATACTTGTTTTTTGATTATTTTTGGCCCGGGTAGAAGGAGGTGGTTTTTTGGTCATATTGAAATGCCTTCATTTCACAAAACTACAATGGAAGCATTATTTATTTTTTTGCATTAGACGAGTCATGTGATCAACAACCAGAGAAAATGACAGGAAGTAGTTGGATCCTGGTTTTAAAAGAAAAATTATTCTCTTTTTTTTTTTTTTTACATTAGCAGAATACTAACTGTTTTGCGTACCATGTAATTGAAACGGAGCTTAACTGTTAACCAACAGTCGAACTGACCTCTTACATTAATCTGATGGAAGACACCCCCATGTTTATAAAACTGATGCATAGGACTGATTACATAAATGACATGTTATTTGTAGACAAAAAACATCAAGTTAAAGCATGTGCTAATAGATAAGAGTTTTGTATTTCTACTAATAATTGTGTACTTGTTAAAAGTTTAGTCATGTAGTGCATTTCAGATGACCCCTCTCATGCTGTGTGTGACTGTCTCCATCCCACTGGGCGTTACATTTCCTCCTTTATAATCCTGAATAATAGAAGCGCCGTCTCTGATGGAGGCAGTCGAGACTGAAGGAGTTAATTATCTGCCCCCACCCAGTGAAGTAGATTGTGATGGTGAATTAGAAACCTAAAATGACCGGTTTGATTGTAATGACAGCTCTTAGTAAGAATCATTTCATCTGCTTACATTACTTTGGAAGACGTGATTAATGAAGCGCAGCATCCTTCCCGCTTTCCCCCCTGCTTTACTGATCCCTTGACATTTACTTTAGTTTGGGCTAATGTATTAATTCCAAAGATAATTATTCAATATATTTTTGTCACTGTTGATATAGCTCATTGTCGCCCCTGCTGTTCTGTGCTGAGAGCTTCTGTATGATTTTTCCAGATGGGGAACAGGCTCCTGCAGAAGTCTTGTTCCTTGAAGAAAGCCATATGTGTGAGGATAATCAGACAGGAGAAAGAAGCTCTCAGATGATGTGCATCTGATGCTTGTCTCTGGCATCTAAAGGAAATCAGACGTGAGCAATTATCAAGTGGAGTGCATGAAAATTGAGAATTTTAGGTTTTCTTTTCTCCTGACATTGGCAGGGTTTTGTCTAAAGTGATTGTGTGAAACACAGCAGCTCAAACACTCACTTTTCTGAACATAAGATTGTTTTACTTGTGAGGGACTAAACCACTGATTGTTTCCCTACAAATACAGGCTGAGGTTGTTTGACCCAAAATTCACCATAAAATAATGATTATATGGAGGAAAGTCTAAATCAGGATTTAAAATATGTGATTAATTTGGTTTGGACATAAAGACAAAAAGTTACTGCTGCAGCTAATTTCTAATGCGTTCTGATGATTTTGATGGATTTTAATGTGTCAAGAGACAAAAGAGAAGTGAAACCCAAAATAAATTAACAAAATGTCTAACCTGAGAAACTTGATGCTTACAAATGCAGTTATCTCAATAGTCTGTTTAGTCTGCAAAATCTTACTGAGCATTTTGTTCTAGTTTCTAGTGCAAATATTTTAGTTTTATTTCACCAGTACCAACTTACAGCAAAGACAGGAGCTTGTTTTAAATAAATAACTTAATATTGGTAAAAATGTTCTAGTTCCACTTGCAGTTTTTATTTTTCACATAATGTAGGGAAAATATCTTGTTATAAGTGAAATCTGCCAGTGAACCATTATTTTTTCATATCTCATGTCTTGTTATTTGTAAATTAGTTTTGTCGTATTTCTATTGTAGTGAAATATTTGCACTAAAAACTAGAACAAAAATACTTGGCAGGA
Source organism: Phalloptychus januarius (assembly GCA_902982915.1). Lineage (NCBI taxonomy): Eukaryota > Metazoa > Chordata > Actinopteri > Cyprinodontiformes > Poeciliidae > Phalloptychus > Phalloptychus januarius. The sequence goes on from CADWAE010000482.1 coordinate 1,355,638, forward strand.
TTTTGTTTATGCATCATGATATTAATTGCAGAGAATTGTGTATTTTCTAAAAGGAATAATACAGAAGTCCAGATTTTATCATTGTTGTAAGCAAACATTTGTAGTGTAGATTGTCTGATGTATCTGATGGTGAGATTTATTAACAGAACAATGAGTCAAGAAAGTGGACTTTGGGATTTCTGTGTCAAGTAGTTCACTGAATCCTTCTGCATTTTCCCCCTAAAGTATCTGTCTGAGTTCTGAACGCTTTAACGCGATCCATATGCCAACCCCAACAGACAACAGTCCTGTCGTCTGTTGTCTGCCATTTTCCCACAAAGTTTCCACAAGCAACAGGTGTTAAATTGGTGAGAGGCCTTGGCAAACGTTTCAGCTTCCCTTTGTTCAAGAAAAGAGGCAAGGACCCTAAAATGCATTTAATGGCTCCTAAAACATTAGATTGATTCTCAGATTTAGATGTGAACATTCAGACTAGTGAAATAAAACACAGACTTTTACTGCAGTTGTGTGAAAATGATTTGGCCCCTGAAAATATCTTCTGTTTAGCTTTAGTGTTTCAGATCAAACGAATTTTTAAACCAAAGATAACCTGAGCAAACACAAAATACAACTTTTAAAGGATTTTATTGATTAAAGGGGGGAAACTATCCAAACCAACCTTTGACTGTGTGGAAATATTCCCTCAAGTCATTAACTGTGGTGGACCACATTTTGGTCCAGTTTCACTTGCCACACCCAGAAATGTCTTTTGCTAGAACTATAGAATCATATCACGTAGACAGAGCCTGTCTTACAACACCGCGCTTCAGAGCAAGAACCATATACCAGCAGTCAGACATGGTGGTGGTAGTATGATGATCAGGGGGTGTGTTTGCTTCTTCAGTACTTGAACATCAGTTTGTAATGTAAAGTCAAACCACAGGTGAGTTGCATCAGGACGGGGATCCTAAGCTCTGCAGCATGGTTTTAGAGTGGCAGAGAAAGTCAAATAGACCTAAACGGAGTTACAATATTCAAAGACCCTCCACTGTGCCTGAACTAAAACAATTCTGCTAAGAGGATTTAGACCAAGGCTTTCTACAGCAACGTACGAAACTCAATCCCAGCTACCACAAATATTTGAACCAGACGTGAACAGAAAACCCTCTTTGTGTTAGAAACAAAGATTAGAAACGCGCTGTCCTCCTTGCATGTCAGTTTACACAAAAAGAAGCCAGCAGGAGAGGAACGAAGCCCGAAGAAGAGCCAGTCTCAGTGGTGAGCTTGTCATTCAACCTGCAAACATCACAGCAATGCACACAACAGTGGAGCTGTGTGTCTGAGGCCATCTTGCAGATGTCTTTGTTTTGTTCTCTCTCTGCAGCCTGAGCTGACCACTGTTAGCTTGATAGATACCAGGAGACGTGGGGGGGGGGGTCGCCTGTGATATTTCAGCAGCTGTTTCCTTTATGCAGCTGCACCGCTGCAGACAGGACACTTCAAATCATGCTCACTGCTGCCACCACTGAGAGTGTGTCTGTGTGTGAGGGACAGTCCAATGGGATCTTGTGCCTGACGTCACACTGAGCCACCACAGAGGGTTGAGGGCTATCCTACATCTATCACTGTGAATATGATCAGCACAAAGGAAATCGGTTCACTGCAGAGTCTGCAGGTCCTGTTGAGAGAGCTGGACTGTGTTTACATCGTGTGTGCTTGTTTTTCCCTTCTGCAGCTTCTTTTTTTAAACTTTGTGGGTAAAAATGAGACCGTCTGTAGCGTGTGTTTGAAAAATGCCACGCTTACTGTCCATATTTTATCTTTCAGTATTCTAATCCAACAGGAAGATATGAGCAATTTTCTGGTTTTCCAGGATTTGGTTTGATGGCTCATATTTCTGTTCTTTTCATAATTTCATCCCACAAACTCATGTGCACATCTGCTCTGGTGTCGTGGATGAACATGCACTCATGCAATCTTTTGTCAGGATATAATTTCTTTTCAGTTTTATACATTCAGGTTATTTTTTTAAATAAACAGCATCTTTAAATGTTTGAAAATGAGCTCTGTTTAGTCAGTCACATTCACTGCTGAGAACCAAAAAAATTAAATGTGGAATTAGGAAAAATCACCAATATTATTAAAATAGTGATGAGAAGAAACCATATTTTTAATGATTTTAAAAAAAAGTCTGCAAATCTTCAGTCCTTAAATTTAGGAATCAAATATTTAACCCTTAAAATGTATCAGATTAATTTTAAAAAAGTAAATTGGGCTTTCTTATGTCAATCATCGGTCTTAATATTTTTCTTGGCAGGAATATTTAATCTTTATGTTTTTTTTTCTTGCAGGATTTGTCTGTCGCTTGCAGACATTTTGTAACTCGAGGCAGTTGAAGCTACTGGTAACTCACTGCTGACATACCTTTGCTAACTAGCTAGTCATCTTTTTTGCATTATCGCCAGCTGACTGGACAAAGTTCATACATTTCTGTGGCGACATAGTTTTTAAATTCCTGTAATAGTCTTGAAGATGTTTCAAGGTTTTACATTTGATTTGGTTAAACCTGCAGAAACCCTAAATCAACCATTAGGAGACTTTTTAACGGCTAATCAATGTTAGGATAATTGTTAACAAATGTGAAGGACGATGATTGGTTGCAGTGGCAACCTCTGAAGCCACATTTCAAGAACAAAGACTTTTCCATCTCTGATTTTCTCATTTATTTTTCATCGGAAGATGAAACCGCTCTGGTATACCCATGAAAAATAGAGATTTCACCCTTGTCCAGTTGCGGGAGAAAGATCCAATGAGGCAGAAAGGCATGTCAACTTTTAGGAGAGGGGAAAATGCACACAGTGTGTCCTTTGAGCCGGTGTCGCCCTGCTGGGTTGAGTTTGACATTCAGACCGTGCGACAAGGCTCGACCCAGGGTGGACAGCCCCCCTGCAATATTAACTCTCATTTGGAGAGCAGCTGTGGCTATGAGCATGAAACATTGAAGGAAACAGCTGCCATGGATCCAGTGCCATCGCACCACCTCTTGCACTGTCCATTAAAGCGTCTTCCCTACTGTTTCCTGAAGCCCAAAAGGGGGGAAAAACACAAAGTCTCTCTTATTCCTCATGAAATTTCCCTTCTGACTGCAGTCGCTGGGTGACTTTCTGTGTCTGTGTGAGGATTCAGTGGAGATGTCACCAACATGTGTCTGAGGAAACTGCTGCCAAGGCTTCTTTGTCCAAAAGACTCGCTGGTTTGTGTGTTCAAAAGGGAAATCACATAAAGTGTGGCTGGACAAAAAGTAAGGCTAAACAAGAGGATGTCTGTAAGATGCTCAGACTCCAGAATGTTTTGAAATTAAGAGAATAAATAGAATAACATATTACTTTAAAAAAAATCCTTTTTGTAGATGTTTACTAGTTTTCTCCAGTGGGTTTAAATGACGCAATCAAGAGCCATAAATTAAAATCAAGATACTTATTAAGAAGGAAGCTTGTTGGGAAAAGCTGAATTGTATAAATGGTTACTTTTTTTCTCTGAGCACTGCAGTGTGATTATTTTTCCTGTTAGGCTGATTGAATTTTTTACATCACAAACAGTAGAATTAATTTATAGGTTTTGCTTTATAATAAGGTCAAAATTCTTCTGTTATGAAAGATGATCAGGCTGAAAGAATTTGCAAGTTATTGTTAATTGGGTGACTGCTGGTGCATTCTTTGGTGCCCTCATGTTAAAAACATCCGGGACCGAAGATGGTTTCATGACTGTCAGAACATGCTAACAACGGAATACCCGGCAGCAGAGGAGATGGCCCACAGCAACCAGTCCTGGATGACACCAGACGTTTTTGGCAAGTACTCCTAATGCACCTCATTTGCTTTTGCTGCTCGTCTTTAAATCTCCGTCAGGTTTAGAAAGCCGAACAGAAGTCAAGGTTATGATCGTCGCCCATGAGGTCCTTGCTTTCTGATTGGCTACACTACAGGATGAACAGGCTGTGTTCTTGTTTGTCCTTGGGGAACACCATGCATGTTGTGACACTGGGCACAGGCAATGTAACGTTTTGAATATCCCCAGCTTTAGATTTGGGCGTTCCTGTCATCCTTCTGAGTGGACCAGATCACTCTTGGTCCCAGCAGGAATATTGCTTAAGATTATCTTAGGAGCCATCTTGATAATTGGGGCAGCTTTAAGATTGTCAGGAGGAGAATACTGAGGCATACATCTGCTTAAAAATCTTGCAGTGTGAACTGGGCATTGTAGACCTTCCAAGAGAATCCTGCCCATCTAAGCTGACAGTCTGGGCAAGGAGAGCATTAGTGGAAGCAACCAGCAGGCCCATGGTAACTGCACTCCACATATTTGTTCTCTGTGAACTGTGGCTTTAAGAAAGCTGAGGTTGAAACTTGAGGTTGACACAGCAAAGATGTTCCAGAGCTATGAAACCGTCTGCAAAGCTGTCTAGATGTCCTTTTGTTCTGGTTCCATTTTGTACATCTCACCCAGGAATTGCTGGATTCTGATGCTGGTTTTTTCTGAAACAGTCTGAGCGTCATAGTAGCTCTGCTTCCACTTTCCTGTTGCACGTTCATAAGATCTGCTGCGTTTAAAAGACTCGCCATGTAAAAAACCTCCTTAGAGACCCATGCTAACTCAGTTTAGCTTTCAGGAAAGGGGACGGGGGTCAGAGCCTTAAAGGTCGTCTCTGATTTTAAGTGACAGGTTGAAAGTAAGAGTACAGGCGTTTGAACCTGGAGCTCCGCTGGGACCTGGACCCCCTGGTGTTCAGCTGGTAGCTGTACAAGCTCCTGTCATCCATGCAGTGTGTCGGCGGTTGAATAAAAGGCAAATGGCTCTGAATAATTGATCAGTCACGTCGTGCTGTCTGTGGATTAGAACCGTGTGAACTTATGTGTACAGCTGAAATGAAAAACAATGGCTCAGTCACAGAGTAATGTCACGTACAATAAGAGCACAAACAGAGCCGGCCTGCAGAGCTTACGCTGCCACCATCAGTGTAAATGAGGCCCTGACTCCTCGCCAGATATGTGCACAATTAAGCTGTTATTAATTATTCAAGAGTGGAAATAATTGATCAGCGAGGTTGAAGTGGCTGTGAATTGTAATGGCATGGGCAGTGCCACTTTCACAGGGGGCAATTAGCAAGAGTGGTAATTACACTCACAGGCAATTTGTATTACCAGTGTCTTTTAATGCTACATGTGTACTCTGGTGTCTGCATGAAGTCAGGCTTCAGCACCAAAGATTTCCTGCCCAAATAAAAGAGAACTGAGGTCACTTTTCTGAATTTGACTCTGGCAGTTGAGAAAAGTGTTTACCATAGACCTTTGGGATTATTAAGATGCTTTTTGGCAAAAGTGAGACAGGCCTTTGTGCTTTTTTTCTGCAGGAAGCACGGTCTCTGCTCTGCATACATTTTGAACAATGCATGTGTGAGGACGAGCTTCGATCCCAATCAGAAGTGATGCACCACCCTCACCGTATTATTGATGGTGGTGAGGTACGGAGTATGAAGGATGTTCTGAGTTGATGTGTTGAAGATTGAAGTGAACCATTGTTTATGTTGTATGCGAGAAGATCTTAGTCTGTACACATAAAAACTGATGTTTGATGTCAGTTTCAACAAGTTTGTCCAGATTAGTGGCTGAAGCTTTGAAATCTCTCCAATCTGCAAGTGTGTTACATCTGCATGGACCCGTCAGTCCACATCCTAACAGTCTGAACCACAGGCTTGGAGGTTTTCAGTTTTTCCCTGTCAGTTGGAATGAGATGAAGCAGACTATGCAATTAAACCTGGAGGTTCCTCTCTTCCAGACAGGCAGGCCAGGGGAGGTGGATGTCAGCAGAGGCCATCAGTCATGCATGGAGTCTGCTGTGTGGCTCTGTGGATATGATGAAAACCAAACGACTGCTGGCTGCCTCACACACGCAGTCAATTATCAGTGAAAAGAGACGACACACTCTTTCTACTGTATCCCTTTCAATTCCTTCCCTTTAACGTAGCGTTTCTGTTTCTCATATCACCATCGTCTCCCTCTTTTCACCCTTTCTGTCTCTGCTATCTCTCATCGCTGTTTCAGCACATTAATTGACTCATTATTCCGATTCATATTCAGGGCGGGGGAAGGGCTCATTGATTAACGAAGGCAGATGCCCAGACTCTGCAGAGGAGCTCTGGATCACATTTTAGTCACTAGAACAACTAGAGTCCACTGGGTTGGTGGTAGATAAGGACAAACATACTCTGAACATCAACAGAGAGCTTAAAGATGGGTTTAGATTAACATCAAGTGAAAGTCATAAAATGTGCCTGATGTAAATTTCTTTAAATTGTTTATATGCTTTTCTGTGACCACCCCAGATGCTCATGGTGCCACAAAGGATTACAAGCATTGAGCATTTCATCAGAGTGGATGAATAGAGGTGAAACATGGTTCAATGGAAATAATTGTTTGAACTGGTCAGAAAATACTGCTGGAGTGTAAATGTAATACTAAATGGAGAATCAAATCTGAGAAAAAATGGATAAATTATTGCCACTTTCTTAGATTTCTTATTGTTTATTTCCTGTTAACTCTTTCCAGTTTCTTCTGAAAGTCTTTCTGGCTGTGAACACAACAGTTTGATCTCAGTGACATGAAAGAAGTTTAGATTTTGCTGTAACTGCTTTTATTTCTTGGGATTTGGTTGCACATTGGGTTAGCAAAGGCATTGGCATTGCCTTTGGGTTAGCAAAGGGCTTTTAGAAGCTAATGCTGTTTGAAAAGTTTGGGAACTCCTGCTGTATCGTGTCAAATTTTCAAAATCAGTGAGCAGACTTTGAAAAAGTCTTTTAAATATTTATCAGTGATTGGTGATATTTTTTCATATTTTGTCACTTGCTGTTTTCCACTTCAAGAGTCAGACCTGTAAATTTCAGCCTTTATATTTTTTGTTTGTTGGTTTAATCAAGCTAAAATCCCAACCTGGGGATTCTCTTCATGCCTCTGGTCCGACCCTCTTTAATCACCGCCCCTCTTTTCATGCCTCTGCTTTTGGCCTCGTCTTTAACCTCATTGTTTTGCTTTGACAGCTCAACATTTAGCAGCCCTGACATATCCAGTTAGCTACAAGCCTAAAGTTTACCTGACACAGGGTGGCCTACTTATTGCTTCTCGCCAGCTTCCACACCCCCACCCATCAAATCCAGCACCATCACCACCACTCAGTTCCCTTCAGCCCCTTTTTCTTTTTCTCCACTGTCCCCATCCTCATACCGTACATCCTATTTGTGGGAATTAGGAGGGAATCAATCACTTGTCGAGGTCTACATGTTGTTCCAGCCAACCTAACTTGTCAGCCAGGGCACCTCTTTTTTAACTCCAGGCGGGCCGGATGGGTTTGAGAGGAGGGGGATATCATGTGGAGAGGCCAGGAATTCAAAGTGACGCAGGTTGGAGCTCTGGTGGCCATTAAGTTTCTCTGACAAACTGAGTGCAACACCCTGAGGCGCTTTCCCAAACCCACGCCCCTCCTCCCTTTATCTGTGTCTGTCTTGTTTCTCCTCTTGGATGTGGTCTCCATCACCGACGCGTTGTTCTGTCGTTCTGTGTGAGACGGGGAGCCCTCTGCCATCACTGCCTCCTGCAGTGGGAGGTCCTGGACCCGCCCTGTGGTTTCCTCAGTCTGCTCTCACTGTGAGGTGGAAATGTGGCGGTGGGCAGCAGGTTGGACAAGACAAGTGGGCGGGATTACGATACGTTTAGGTGAATCTTGTTGAAGGAAGTGCTGGGGCTATCAGACTCTGCTATTGCATCCACACTGCAAAAACACAAATTCCTGCCAAGTAATTTTGGTCTAGTTTCTAGTGCAAAAAAGTAATTTTTCAGTAAACTATAGGAGTTTGTTTTAAGTCAATAATTTGTTAATATTGATGAAAGAATACAAGTTCAGTCGGCTGATAATTGCACTTATAACAAGACATTTTCCCCTGTTCAAAGAGAAGTAATCTGCCAATGGAAATGGTACATTTCACCAAGATTAAGGAATTATGTACTCAAAATAAGAATTTAAATCTTGTTGAAAAGAGACTTACAAGTTAGTCTTATTCCAAGTGTGCAAAGATCTTTGCATTGCGAAGTAGACGATTTTGTTTTTACAGTGCAATTAAAACTTATGTTAAACATGAAGCCCAAGAAGCATTTGTGAAAATATAGAAATACAGAAAAGCGTGCAGTAATCCAGCAAGCCTTCTGCAGCTTTCTGCAGACTTGTGGTGATGGCCTGCACACGCTTGACAACCTGGACTTCATTAGGCCTCCTTTTCTCATCTGAGCCTCTGTAATTCAAATAAACAGCAATGAGATTTCCAGAAGTAAAGCTCCATTTGAAATAAGGGGGGGAAATGGTTTTCTCCATTTGGTCAGGCACAAAAGTAATTAATAATTTCACGTTGCACATCAGGGAACCTGGATATTAGTTCATAATAGACTGGGCACCCAAGACAAAAGTAAAACAATAGTAAGTCTCCATCTTTTTGATTCATATTGTGAAGATTTATGCTTTGAGATTAGCTCTGAATGCAGGCACACTGAAAAGAGTTGAGCTGAAAAGCAAAGCTCTTCTTTAACCGGTGCATCTGCGTTTCAACCCTCACTCCCAAATGACCTGTAGATACCCAAAAGACCCCAAATACCCCCAGCTGTAACATCTCATCAGGTAACAAACGGTCTAAGATTTTCATCATCAATGAAGCCACTTGATGCACAAGTCATTTACATACTGTGCATAAGCTCCACTTGTGTGAACATCAACTCACTGAAAGATGATACTGTGTGGCCATATTTTTGAGATGAGAAATCCTACAGCAGAAATGAAGTAATGAATTAAACTGGAGATGAGTGCAGTGGCACCAGAGGGAGTGGAAAGTCCGTGTTAATCTGACGCAGCGCTCTCGGCTGTTTAAATAGTTGATTAAGGCCTGTGCAGCTTGCACATCCACCTCTGACACACACAACATCTGTTTTGTTAGTGTGGGCTGAAAACCAGTTGCTCTCACGCTGTGTCTGTGCAACCAGGTGCCATTGGCTGGAAGAACCGCACTCTCCTTCTGATTGGCTGCTCAGTGAAAAGGCAGCAGGAGTCAGCACAGAGTTTTTAATGCACGTCTTCATACCAGCTGCTGCACTGCAGCCCCAGGGTGAACTGAACCTTTGAGCTTATGCAGTAGGAAATCACTGCAGGTTATTTAGTCACTGATTTATTTTGTACACATTTAAATAGTTTTGGAATGGCCTAGTCAAAGTCCAGATGTAAATCAAAAACACATGCTGTAGCATAAACTTGGTACCTTGGTAGCCAGGTCGGCTTTTCTGTTTGGTTTTCTTCCAAACAAGTTAAAGATAATCTATTGTTTGGCTTAAGTTTATTGTTATTGGACCTAAAACCACGACACATGACTGGTATCAACGCTAACATTGCTAACTGCTAATAAAAGTTAGCAGTTAGCAATGTTTAGGAAGTGTCACCATATTTTGGCTTTGACTAAAACAATAATCTTTCCATTTTTCTTCAATATTTCCCCAACAGTTTGTAGGTTAATTATCTTGCCTTTTATTGTAACTCTTAAATTTTTACTAGTTGTATGCTCATTTTTTGTACTTACGTGTTGTTTCAGAGACTTTGTAACACCTGGTTAGAGATAATGGACATTTGGCTGTTTGCTCCACATTTACCTTACTAGTTATTGATGTGGAATCTGTCCCTCTACAAAAAAAATACATAAAATAGAAACACATCCAGACAAAAATGAAAATGTATTAGTGAAAACTAGTGATTGCAGACTTTACTCCATGTTCCTGACCTGGGCAGTAAATTGTCATGTGGATGGACTGTATGGGCTTTCACATTCTTTAAAATTTCCATCCATTAACCCTTTCTTTTTTTTTCACTTTTCATCCCTGTTTAAGCCTGAAACTTGTGTGTGAATGCTGACCATAAATGTCTCGATACACTTTTGTATTTATACAATAGGAATAAGTCTGGAAAAGTATTGTTCTGGCAAGAAAAGCTGTTCAATGTTGTAATGGGTGAATATTAGAGTGAAAGCATCAGTTTGGCAACTTATGTAATTATCAATTTTGTACAACTAACTATATAGTCTTTTGCAGTAAGATTGGGAAAGATTGTTAGGTTTTTTAATTTAGATTTCGAGATCAGAACCCAAGAAAACCTGGGATTTTGTAGTTTGTTACCAAACAGTTTTTGTTGAAGGAAGGGGAATAAAGTAAATACTTGAATGTACTCTTTATTGGTAAATAAATACAACTTAGAACATGTGCAGGAAGAAGTGCGTGCAACAAACCTGCATCAGATAGATTTCAGTTTTTTCATGAAGACTGTGTGATTTTGGTCTCCTCCTCTTTTGCTTTTCTAGACATGAAGACGATGACTGGCCTTTGTAATAACATGACTCAGTCCTGTTACTACAGGATTATCCTTCTCTCTCTGTTTGGCCCAATTGTTCTATATCCCACTTTAAGGGTGATGGAGGATCTTCCTCTGCTGAACGGACGGCCGGCGCCGCTCATGCAGAGCGGAGCGGCTGCGGCACCGCTGATGAGTCGGAGCGTGAAATGAAACGCTCTCTTTATCAGTCTGCAACATGTCAGAGGCATCCAGGGAGGGTCAGACAGAAGGAGAGATCAACATGGCAAACTAGCCACAAGCCTGGGCAGATAAATCCCTCGGGAATGCGTTTGCACACATATGTGCATGCATGCATTCATGTGCATGTAAACACAGCAACACATGGACACTTATGCTGCTGCCACAGCCTCGTGTCGCGCCTCCTAACATCAGAGTCTTTGAGAGAAAAGGTCCTCACTATGGAGACGCACAACATGTTTTTTCATGATGTTGCTGAACTGGAAGCCATTTCTTCATAGATTAAATGAACTAGAAAGTTTCGTCATTTCTGAGCAAGCTTTCGTTAGGTCTACAATGGTGTGTATAGGTCATGAAGGGCTTGTGTTCACATCAACTTATAAAATGAATCAACTTGACTTTTTGTAAACAAAGGAGTTTAACATGATCAAATTCTTCATTCTTAGCAAAAACAGAATAAGAACAGTTATTCTTTCTGCTGTTAAACTGAAAACAGTGACTATTGTGGTTATGATCTTATCTGTATGGTTTAATTTTCATAAGCACTCATTAAATTTATTCCTACTGAAGTGCTAATTGTGCAGTTTATTCTCCCTTTTGCTTAGTCAGACTCTCTGCTCTGGTAGCTAGCTTGTGCTTGGTTGCTTTCCGCACCTTAAGAAAGATTTATTTCCACAACGTGACACCATATTTTCACCATGGCAAATATTTCCAAACAGCAGTTGTTGTTTTTTTCTCATTGTGCTATACTTAGCTTATTAGCTTAGCTATCTTCTCGGCAGTGCACAGTAACAGGGTCAACATTGTGCTGCTATATGCTTCAATCAGCTGTAAAGGACTCCATTAACTCTTAATATACTTTAATGTCAAACCTTCGGTGACGTTTACTAGAAACACTAGGTGGTTAATTGTGTTGTTCATACAACATATGTATTGGCAAATTACTGATTATTATCTGGGAAAAGTCGATATGATTGACTCGGAAAATGTTGGAAAAGCAATTTTATTTAAAATAACCTGGGATGCCCTTTGTGGCAACCCTGACAAATTTAATAAAATAAATGCACCTAAAGCATATTTTAGATTTTTTTTAGAACATCTTCAAATAGTAGTACTAAGACTTCGTAGTATTTATTCAGAAGATGAAGACCTGAGAGTTAAACATATTTTAGCGCCTAGAAAAAATTTATGACAAAAGAAAAAATAGTAGAAGCATTTTTACCCTATTTTCTCCAATTCTTCTGTGAAGTATTAAATTATTATTCATCTGGTTTGCATCAGAATTTCTAATGATACATTTATTAATAGGAGCTCAACATGAACAATGCTGATTGTCATTTCTCAGGTCATGTGGGATCTTTTTCCACAGTGTTTGATTTAAACCAGCGTAGTGACGGTGTGATGCTGACTCTGACCAGAGGAGGGCTCCCTCAACCTCTGATGGCCTGTGAGGGGCTGCAGCTTCAGGAAGCAGAAATGTCCAGCATGTTTGTGTTGATGGGTCAATTAAATCCAGATTTGACGACATTTTTACAGAAAAGAAAAGATGCATTTCTGCACAGGTTTTGTTTTTAGTTTAGATTTCTCTCAGGTGTGAGATGTGAAGAATAAATACTTGTAGGTAAAGAAAACAGTTGTTTCTGCTGTTCTCTGCAGCTACCAAAGGTCCTCAGCAAAAGCTGTTAAACCCAAACTTATGCGGTCTCTGGATTTAACTGAGCATGGAGATGATCCAGGAGGTCAGTGGCTCCCACCATCAGAGCAGTCTCTCTGTTTTTATTGCTCCACTGTGGGCGACACCGATCTGACACACCTCACCTCCCTGACTGTTGGAATAATGCGGGGGTGGTGTGACGGAACATGTTTCCCCTGCTGATGTCTTGTTCCCCCCGCCGGTGAGAGATTTCTGCTCCGAGGAGAGCACGGCTTCATAATTGTAACCACATCCAATTAAGTTTCCAATTCAGGCCCCCATTAATCAGGCCAGTGATCAGAAAGGCAGAAGCTACAGAGCGTCTCTTGCAGAAACGTGTGGGGGCAGGGTGTTGGGGATCATAGCGTGGGGATTGTTTCTGAGGAGAGGATTGCTCTTCAGCAGCTTTTCTGATTTCATTTCAGTGATGTACAATCTAGACAGCTATAAGATAAAACTCTTCACTATTTAAATGTTTACTATAAGTTGGACGTTAAAACGAAATGTTGTTGACTTAAATCTTTAAAAGAAATTTTAGGTAACTTTAAAGGGTCAATATATATAAAATTACCTTTTTTGGGCTTTGCATCCTGTTATTCACTCAACAAAACTTGCCTGGACTGTTGCCTCAATTCATTTATGCATGAGAAAGTGGTGCAAAACGCCTCGGTGGACTTGGCTCCGCCCTCGAGGCGCAGCCCCTCCTCAGAGCTGCAGTTTCTGAACTTCTGTCCCACAGAGAGCAGCCCTCACCCACTCAGTTCCTTCAGACTAGCCAGCAGCATTAGGAAACACCTGGTGGAACTGACTCTGCTGAGCTCATTATAGGAGCTACTTCTCAGAGCAACGCAGGTACAAATGTTCTCAAAGGGTTAATAGAGGAGCCATGTTGTGGTGACTTCCTGAAGGTGGAGTTTTACAAAGAGGAGTTTTTAAAGAGACAGAGACCCAGCTTTAACATCTTACCTGAAGCTAACATAGGTTGTGCTATAAAATACTATGCCCCTGAAAATATCCTGGCCCTTTAAATCTTCAAAACTTATATGGTTTATCAACAATTTTTCAGGTGTCAGATTCTAGGTAACTGATGCCTTTGTTAAAATCCAGATTGTCTGCAGCTAAGAAGTGTTGAACTTCATTTTCTCTGCAGCTTTTGCTCAATAGCTATGGAGGAGATTGAGCAATCTGACTACATATTATTTCTGAATTATGGAGGAAATGATCAGCACAAGTAAAAACTGAAGTAGTGAAGTAGGTAAAGAAACATAATTACACGTCCATCTCAAAAAAATTACACTGTGATTGAAAAGTTTATTTCAGTAAATTGAGCTAGTTAATTTTGGAATTAAGGATTTTGCTTTTTGGAAAATTTGCTTAAACATTTACAAAATCCCAAGGAAGGTTTTTGTCTCGCTGATATCATCTCCAAGGAAGACAAGCCACAAAAATCATTTCTGTCAACAAAGTGCTGTATCCAAGCCTCTGAACGGAAAGTTGAATGGAAGGAAAAAGTGTGATTAAAAAAGGTTGAACTTTGAACACGGAAGTAAAGTTTGGGGATATTCAAGAGTAGTTTGAGGCTGGATGATATTTCCTGCAAGAAATTTTCTAACCTGAATGACTGTGAATGACAAATTCAATTAAAACTGCAACTGCTGCGTTATTTTTTTTTTCTACAATATAATCTTTGTGTTTTTGCAAAAACCCACCTGTAAGTCATTGATATATGCTGGTAAAAATTATTTCTCATTTGTTTTTAAGCAAAGTGACTGATAGTATAGATAGCATATTTCATGGTTTCCTGGTGCTTTCTTTTACTGAAGCTTAATAAAATCTTTCACTTTCAATTTATTCCTAATTCTTCCAGATTATCAGTTCAAACATCACTTAGACCAAAAATTTGCTTTGCTTCTGCAGGAATTTGTTCCAGTGGAGCAAGCTGCACATTATATATCTGAAGTCAAACAAAACCTGCATCCATATGCATCCCGAGGTCTGGGGGGTGACGAGAAAAGTGTATTGGGACGGTAATCATTATCCATCTAATGGATCCGGCTGATCTAATCCACACTTACTTACAGTTCAGAGCTGCTAAACCCAGATGCAGCTGTCTGTCAAACAATAACAGAAATTAAAGTCATTGTGATGATCTACCTTTCTGTGTAATCTCCATGCGGAGTTAAAGCGTAGGACAGAGCTGTCTGTTGTTTTTACTGTAATCTACTGAAGGGGGGCATAGGGTCAGTCACCCATCAGCCAGGCATCAATCCCTGCACTAAAATCTGAAATGGATTAACATTTCAAAGTCTCCTTCTTGGACTATTTTCTCTTATTATATTGTGTTATTGCCTTAAAATCTGATTTACCAATCGATTGTTACACAGTTTGATGTAAACAGTGACTGAGTTTACAGCAACCTGCATCTATGTCTCCATATAAATTGTTTAATCTTAGCTAAAGGCGGATCTGCAGGGTGCAAACGCATCGATCAGATCATAAGAGACTAAGCGACAAGATTTGTTTCTGCTTCCTTTTCCTGCAATAGCTGAACTTTTGTTGCAGTTTGATGCCAGATTTCCTTTCTTATTTGGATTCCCATTAGTGTCAGTTCTCTGCATCTTCCTGATTCATAGAACTGCATTCAGCATAAACAACTAAATCACATAGATAACATAATAAATTTAAAATAAAAGTAAATGCAAAAAAAATAATCAAATAAAAAATAGAGGCCATGAATTGAAACAAATTACAATGTATAGAAGGAAAAGCATTCTATAAAAGGGCATTCATTTCAAAATGTCAAGCAACAGAAAAACATCTACAATCAGTACAACACCACATAGGATTTAAAATCATTCAGTAAAGATGTTTTTCTTGTCAATATTTTTCTTAAAACTGTTAAAAAATCCTTTTCCTAATGTATCTCCAATATGTTTCCCGGTAAGGTTTTCCATAACTCTGTATAAAATAGACATCTTCAAAGAATTTGTAAGAACTTCTGGAAGTATTTGTACCTTCGATTGCATGTTTTCTTTGATAATCATGTACATTAATACTGATATAACCATTGGTTGTTTTGAACTCATCATGTCTCATGAGTAATATTTTAAAAATAAACCTGAATTCAACTCTTAACCAGGATAAACTACAGTGCATCATCCTGACATCACGTCTGGAAGCACAGGTATGTGAACCTGACCTGCTTTATTTTGAACTATTTGCAGTTTCTGTATCACACCTCGATAAAAAGATGTTCCTCCATTTGTCATTTTAACCCCCTGTGTGCTCAGACACAGCAGAGTTCGACTCATTAGTCCGTTTGTGAAACATGCTTAAGCTGCCAGTTTGAACAATGGATCGGCTCCCAGTACAGGCATCTGACGAGCTTTACAGCAGATTAGCGTGTGGAATATAGGTTATCCTCTGATTTGGGTGAGAAATGTGAAAGATTTACCTGATTGCATTGTTTTAACTCTTTCTTCCTTGGTAATTTTGTCTAATGCTGTTTGTTTTTTCAGGTGAACAATATGCTGAAATCTGCTAAATCACATAAATACTGCTGAAAGGTGTAGATATGGAACCTGGTGCAGCAAATTCTTTAGAGATTCATACATAAATCTGTTTCTAATGTCAGACGAACAGGAGGAAAAACAGAAACTATAGAAACGGTTTGGACTAGGACCTAATAAATACAGTAAAATGAAGCATTTGGCTATAAAAGTGAAACTAAACTATTAATGACTCTGGAACTATAATTATAATGTTTGCGAGGGAGATTAGCTCTATTGTTTTACTACTGCTTTTAATTCACACATTTGCATTTGTGATGGGGGTAATTAGGAGCTATTTATTATTCACACAATCCCTCATAAAAAGCTAATGAGCATTTGTTTTGCCGACAGTAAAGATGCAAGAGAAAACAATTTATATTTGTTAGCACTCACGGGTCATTATGCTGGAGCCATTTTTCAGAGGCGTGCAGCATCCCCTGCTTGATCTTAGGCACTCATTTATTTCTCTGCTTAAACTGAACGCATCGGCTTCCCACCGTCTGTAATGCAATGAGACTGACGGCTTTATTAATATAAAGCTATTCTACATCCTCTATGGTGGCACGACAAGTTTCTCTTATGATGCATGAATATCTTTTTTTTGTATTTTTAGCTACATTCAGGTTTTAGAGTTTTGCTGCAGCAGAAAACAGAAATCTTGTTCCGGTTAAAGTCCCAGAAGCATTTAGCGAACTCCAAATGTCTGCTAACATTTGGAGTGGTGAGGTGGTGTTGTTGCTTTGCAACAAAATGAGGAGGATAGTTTAGTAGCTGGATCGATGATGGCATCCCAGATCATTGTTCTACTACTGACTGTTTTCACTACGTTAAAGTGTGAACAGGTCAAAGGTCAGAGGCTGGTTGAACCTTCATGCCTTCACCTGCCTTCTTCTCCATCCACTCCCCACAACAGACGTCTTATCAAACGTGACTGATTGCTGTGATCTGGACTCTGGGCAGCCATTAAGCAAATTACCTGAGTCATTGCGAGGATTATGCTCATTAACACATGATTAGCATCAAATTAAAATAATGAGTGTTTAACTTGTGATGTCTTCCAGTTGTTGGAACAGCTTGATCAGCCACGCCAGGCTGACGCGGGAGGGACGGCCCGCTGCGCCGGGGAACCCCGACGTGGAGGAAGGCCAGCCAGGTGCAGGACAGACGGAGAGCTGGGCAGTTCAAGGTGAGACGCATTAATACGAGTGAGACACGCCTACAGTTCAGTGTTTTACTGAATATATATCTAGTCATGCTTCAAAAGTCTGTTTTTATACTTAATATTTTTAAATCTGAGTGTTTTAAGTCAGGGATGTTGATCCATGTGGACTGCTGTTGTCTTTCAACAGTTCACACAGATTCAGTTTAACATTTTTTTATTCCCAAACAACATTAAAGTAATTTGTGTGTAAAAATAGTTTCATGCATTTCATGTGAAAGAGAAGCAGCAGATTTTGACAAAGACGTAACAGATGTTTCTTCCTTTTATCTTGTTATGATTTGACTTAAAGTCTGCAGAAATCAGCTGATTGCATAGATATGCACATTTGTTAAGAATAAAAAGCATTCTTCTCTAATAGTCCAGTGTCACCCCCTTTTTTTTTCTGACATGAAGACGGGCGACTTATCTGATGCAGCCCCAGAGTGTAGTGCACCTTCTGCTTTTCTCTCTGCAGGAAATTTATTTTAATACCACAAATGCATATTTAAAAGCCACTAAATGTAGTTAAAACTACAACCTGCTGCTGGGAGATTACAGACCCTGAATGGCATTATGTTTTATTGGAGTGGTGGGGGCGGACGCATGTCAAGCGCTTGCCCCGGAGCTCAATTTAATATTATATCCAGTGAGCACAATTCCTTTTTGTACTAATGAAAACAATAGCAGCACTAAACACTCCAGCCCACATGTAATTTAATCTTTGAGGGATTATCTTCCTCTGCTAATGTCAGAATGAGCCGAGTCCTGTGAATATTAAATAAGGCTTCCTGTGCAGATGCTCCAACAACATCTCTGGGATAATGTCAACAGATTTTTTCCTGAGTTTCTTCATATGGGTGGAATTACTTTGTGAAACGTTTATGGGGAAGTGTTTGCCTTTGCAGAGTTCTCCATTAGGCTTGAATGTCATGACACCGGTGGGTTTCAGCATTTGTGTTAATGGCATTCTGGTTCTTTTGGCTTTGGCTAAATTAAAGGCCATTGCAAATCCATCTTGAGCGTGACTGTGCAGCCAAAGAGGTGAAGGAAGGAGAACAGCTTGGTTCAGATTAACATAGTGTAAAACAATCACTCAGAAGGCTGGATCCACTGTGCAGTTCACACATTTATTAGTTTAATTTGAAGAACACTGAGCCAAGCGTTTGCTTCTCCTATGTTTCATGTAAGTGTAGAGCAGAATCCTGCAGGAGAAAGGCAAAATATTGATAAAACCGTGCTTATCACACCTGATAGTTCAGTAAAATAGGTTTGATTGGGGACAAAAATTGCAACATTTATGGCATTTGGAACTTATGCGGTTCACTTTTACACGGCACTGTGTTAAATTAACCAAACACTTTGAAAAACCTGTTCCCCTCCTCGCCTGTGGTGGCGCTGCACCAAGAACCACTGAAAAGAATAAGAGTAATGCCTCTGAAGAAGACATCAAGTGCAACTTCCTTTGGAAAATATAAACAAAAATGAAGTATTGTCAGATTTTAATGGTTATAGGATTTCTCTTTTGTCGTTTCTTAAGAACCTCGAATCTTTTCTGCTGCTAGTATTAGAATCTTGTTTTGCTTGCATCCACAGCCAAACCATGCAAGAATTGACTTTTTTAATCTACCTGGAGTGAGATTAAAGCGAATTTAACAGGCCTGGTGGGAATGGACCCTTAGATTTCATTCACCCCTGGCCTGTTTAATCTGCTGCAGCTAAACTCCAGTTAGTTTGTCTTGAAAGCCCATGTCGTTTAGGGAGGTGTGTTTGCGTGAACTCTGGTCCGCCTAGAGACCTAGGACTTAGTTCGACTGAAGTGAACTCTGGTGCAGTTCAAACGTATGTGTGAATGGAAGAAATCGCTCCAAAAGCAGGAAATGAACTACAGGGCATATACAAACAAAAAGCCTTGAGACAGAAATGACTCTTGATCTTTTACTAAAGTCAAAAATAAGCTGTTAAAATCTGATGCTTGGCTGGAGTCTCTACTAAACTTTGTTAAACCTAATGGTTGTTTCCTCAACTGCTGCTGGTTAGCATCAGTTTGAGTTCTCTGCCTCAGCAAACGTCTCGCCAAGTTCACTTGTTGTGTAGCTGCTCTGCTCGCTCTCTGCCGGCGAATGAAAAGTCATCCTAAGGACACAGCAGCACTCCTGAGTCGAACTTGATTAATAAAATATTAGCACAGGCAGCAGTTGGCAACATCATTATTATGTTTCTCAAACAGATTAATCCCCTTGAACAATACGAGTCTGCCACCAGTGACGGCGAGAGTTTGGATACAAAAGGAGTCGTCAGGCCGGAGGCTGGCTGGCATTTGTCATTTTAAACGTTTTCCTCTGCGATCAGAGCCTCTCTGTGAGCTGAAGGTGAGCTGGAAGCTGGAGGATTTCCTAGCTCACATCATTACCACGTCGTCTTGAAGGAAGAAGGCAGCTTCGTTTCGGACTGGAGTCCTTGATGCATGCGTACTCGTTCACCGTTCTCTTGTTTTTGAGCCTCAGACCTGGTTAATGAACTCGAGCTGAGGGAGAACCGGGTCTCCTCCTCACGACAGCAAATAGCCAAGGGCAATAGCCGATAACTAATGTGTGGAATATTGCAATTAGCATGGCAAAGTACTTACAGGGATCAAATTAAAAAATTCATTAACGCGCACACTTAATTAAGAAACACTTTTGGGTTTACATGATAAATTATGACACCTATTAAATCTTCCAGTACAAGCTGTAATGGCCTTCTTTGCTCCTGGGTGCAGGCAGTGTTCCCTCTCAGGTTCTGAGGAAGTCTCCAAGGACCTGGAGTATTTATTAAAGACTTTTATTAGGGATAATGTTTCCCTGCAAGCCATTTCACTGAAGATGTGCCAGGTTTTTTTTCTTCCCTCCTGTTTTTGCTGCCGCTGCATTTCAGCATCCCGTCTCAACGTGTCGGCTTTAATTGAAACAAGATTGGAAAGTGCTTCCCGTTGAACGTGTTGTAAAAAGGGTTTAAAATAATGAATTAAGCAGAGTTGTGATAATGACAGCCATCATGTCACGGATGAAGTTTGGGACCGGGGGCGGTTTTTTTCTGCAAACCGTGTCGTGTCCTCCTGGCTCATGGCGCCGTTTTTCACGACGCTTCAAGTGATTTTAGAATAAACACAAAACTCTCTGAACATTGTTCTCATTCAGGCAAATGAGCCTCGATTATGTGTTAAAACAAAAAGATATGACACTCTAAAATAGGGATGCCTTTTACAGCTACATTAACATCAGTATTGGTTGATTTTTATTTTATCTTTCAGTCTTGAATATATAAATAAATGAATGAAATATCGGCTACAGCCTACATTTTTATATTGGTACATTCCCACTTTAAAACATGCAATCCTGTCCAGAAATTTAGACAAATTTCCTGTTTTTTTTGTTGGAGTTTCTTTTAAGAAAAGACTTTCTAAAAAGTCTAAAGACTTTTTCTAAAGACTTTCTATGAACCGCTATCTGAACTTTCTGAAGAGGCTGCGGGAAGTGAACTTGGACTAAAAAACATTAGGAAAACTAGCTTTAAAAATTGTTATCCTTTTCATACATGCTGGTAATAATTGAAGTCTTTAATTGCCAGAGCTTTTCAGAGTGTGGGGCGTTCTCCTACTGAGGGCGCAGAGGTTTTCGGGGCGCTCTGTGGCATGAAATAACCCCACAAAAATTAACTGCAAACATTTAGCCAAATTCACTGAGCCAGAGAAAAAATGCATTGATTTTTAGTCCGTAAAGCCATAGTAAGTAAGGAGACAGTCAGGACCAAGCAAAATTTTAAAAAAGAAATAATAAAGTGATTATTAAATGTTAGGATTTCATGAAGTTTTTCCACTTGTCCCAGGAGTTTTGTTTTTTTTACAGGAAGCTTAATAACCTGCGGTTATATCAGAAAGTAATTCATATTGAAACGTTACAGAGACTAAAGCAATAATGTGGTTTTGGTTTGCTTTGTAAGCAAGAGCTGAACAGCAGTGCACAGCAACATGTGGGGGAGGGGCAGCCCTGTGTTACTCTGTGGACTGGACAAGGGAGGGAATAAAAGCTGCTTTCTCTGGTTCTTACTAAAAGTGATGTGAGCTGAAATGTAAGAAGTTGTGAAAATGTACCTGGTCAAATTTCCTTTCACTTTTCACCTTGGAAATCTTCATATGTTTTCATTCACATCTATAATCAGGCCTGGAGGTTTTAGTGGCAGGCTGCGTGGAGAAGTGTCTGACGACTGAGGGGTTATGTAAATAATATTTTCTGAAGATGAAGTTTCTGCTGCCGTCTCCTAAACACGATATCTAACTCCTAGAGCGTGGAAACCCTGAGTCATCTCATTCATACAGCAGCAATGTTTCCTCACGGCAGAGTAGTTAAACTCATCATCTCAATCAAGCAAATAAATAAATCTGATTTGTTGGACGGCTCTGCCCAGATGTGTTTTAGTCAGCAGAGAGGAGAGGAATCGGTCGCCCGGGGTGACCGGGATCTGGAGGCGCTTCCTCATGACGGTCGAGAGGCTGTTGACAGGAGGCCTCTTGAACTTTAATTAGCTCCCGTTCCTGTCCTGAATGGCCTCTTCATTTTGCTAATTTTGGCCTCTTTCTATAATGAAAGCATTGTCTGAGCCCCGGTACCCACGAAGATGAATGCGCAGCAAAAACATAATTAAACATCAGTTCTTCACATCTACATTCATGGGAAAGAAAGGAGGAAAGAACCTTCCTTCTATTCTAGACAACAAGTGTTTTAACTAGATCTGAAAACAGCTAAATTAATCTTAAGTCTATGAAAACGCACAACGGATTCTCCTCCGTCATTGTTTAACAGAGATTAGGATGAAATGAAACGGCTGTTTGGTTTGGACCAATGGAAAAGTTTATGGTAAACTTGGTGACTGAAAGGTGGCAAAGTCTTGTGGACGTCACAAGAAATCATCAGCCATCCACCACCGTGCTTAACAGCTGGTCTGACCTTTCAACTTTAAAAGCTGGAAGGTTCCGGATAATTATCTACCGATACATGTGCTTTGTTTTTGCTGTCGTATTTGGAAAACAATATGACACAATATGACAAAAAACACTAGTTATAGTCTTAATGTAGTAAATCTTTAATTTCAACCTAAAAGAGCTGAAAGCCAATGAGAAGGTCCCTCTGCTAAAGGTCCTTTCATGGTTTTACTACCTTTCCCTTAATAAACCTTTTAAGTTAATAAGTGTCTTGAGTTTGTGGCAGAGTGATGTGTGGGCCGCGCCGTGAGCGAGCAAACCTGCCACCGGTTTGGATCTTTGAAGCGAGCCTTGGCTCACTTCTGCTCCATTATTTAAAACAAGTGTCCAGAGCTGTGTGCCACGACAAAATTATTAACTGTGTATTTCATAATGCTGCTGACAATATGTTAACGTGTTTCCCTCCTCCCCCCGTCGTGAACAGATGGGTCCTTTTACTTTATTTTCCACATCAAGTATGATTATTTCTTTGTGCCAAAGGCCACCTGCCGTTCCGCAGTCTCTGTTCTAATTATTTATGTTGGTAACACACAGCAGGACTTGTTATCAGTTGGATGGTGTCTTAATAAAGGAAGGCACATCAACATATTGACATCATGTTCAAGGGGAAAATTTATCACCGCACAAAAGCGAGCAACAGGGGTCGCCGGAGCGGATCAGGCCAGGTGCCAACACCTCCACGTCCGACCTCCTTTTGTTCCCAGACTCCGGGTTTCCTCTCAGCACACGTCTGAGGAACCCTGTGATGATAATTAGGCGAAAGCCAATTAAAAAGTCAAATAAGAAGGAATACATTATCATTAAGGAATGCAGAGGTGATGGTTTTTGGCTGTGATCAGATGACAGAGAAGGACACGGAAACTAAACTGTTTGGGAAGAAAATCCTGGCAGCGTTTTAGTTCCCATTCCTGCCGTTTTAAAACTTAGAATCACAGCAGATTTCAGCTGGTTTTGCTTTTTTCACAAAAAACAATTTAGATTCACAATTAAATTTTAGTACCAAACAAAGAGGATGTGAGGAAATGCAAAATTCCTCACATTCGTCATAGCAAGACTGATGGGTATTTTTGAACCTTCATAAAAGAACCACAGACAAACGTAATAAGTTTTATGGCCGTGCTTTTGCTCTAGGAGAAAGCATAGCAAAAAGGATCCTCCGATCCTCTTCACCAAGCGTTTCCCCCGAATCCTCTCAGCTCGGGAAAGCCTTTTATTTAGGAAGAGAAAGAATAAAAGATAAACAAAAGCAACTTTTATCTGCATACAGGTCATCTAGCTCTAGAGGAGGAATAATCAGTTCTTAAAACACAGACACTTGGTGCCAAAAAGCGCCACACAAGGTTATGACGTATGTAGAAATGATACTAACCTAAAAATCCCTGATAATGATAATAACCTAAAAAGACGGTTCTTGTTTAGTTGAAAAGCCTTATTTTAACTCTTGCTAATTCCCAAAGAGTTGTTTACAGAAATGTTAGCAAGTTGTTTGCAGCCGTGGTGTCAAATTCATTTTCACTTGGACATATGAACATAATGCATGTTATCAAAGTGGTGTAGTGCTTGAATGTATTGATAAAACCCATTAACAGACAAATATTTGCAAATAGCTCTCAGGTAAGTAAATTAAATTTTGAACACATTTGCACATTGATCAGTCCCTCCAGTATTTCAATTGTAATTCTTTTACAATCCAAAGTTTTGTAATTTGGATTGCGAAAGAATTACTGCGGTTTTGCGTTTTGCAATCCAAATGCTAACGCGGGTTAGCACCACAGATCAGATTTTATGGTGCCAATTTAGAAATATTTACATCAAATTTAGCTATATTTACATTTATGTAAGATCGTAATTGTGGCTTATTTTATATCGATCACAAGCGTAAGTTGACATGCAGTAAGGTTGAGGCAGCAGTGTAGTAAAAGTAAGAAATACTGCCACCTGCAGGTTGGCATTGCTCATTTAAACCCCATGTTTTGCAGAAAATTTTACATTTGCGCAAACGTCTGCAGTCATCTATTGATTTTTATGTGAATTTCCATGATTATGGAATCTCAAAAAGCATAGTGACTGATTGATGTCATGTAGCATAACTGTTTTGATTTGATTGATCAAAGAATATTTAAACAAGATAAATAAAATAATATTTATCTTGATGGTTCATCTGTTTAAAACATACACACCTGTCATTATCAAGTACTTATTATCAAAGACTGGGTTAAAAAGCAGCCAAATTCAAAAGAAAACTAAAAATCTGGGGGATTTTGCAAGAAATTCTTAAAGGGAAAGATTATTATTCAAACACTCCCTAAAATATTGGAAACAAAAGTAGCAATTAAGTTAAGCCTGTACGGTGTTTGAAAGCATCGGTCCGTGGGGTCAGGACTCATCTGCTGTAAAATGTGGAACACTTACATTTAAACAAGCATGAACGTTTAATCCCTGCAAGCTTCAAATGAATACAGCATAATTATATTTCTACATGTGCAGCTTTGTTCGTTCCCAAAGTGACTCAGAAAGGGTTCAGAAATATGTCATTGATGAACGCTGATGCAATACAATTACAGAGGTTTCTACCCTTCCTAAGCCTTCATATCCGTCCCAGCGTAAGAAAAATAGAAAAGCCGACATATTCCCCCATGAGGGCAGTAAGCCACGGTAGCAGTCCCATTACAGAGCCAGATTTAAAAGGGTTACAAAACCTTTATCTAGCCATTTAAGAACATATACGGGCTGAGAGTCTCCAGAAGAGCGAAAGCCATTGTGGAGCTCAGACAATGCACTGACCATAAATCCATAATAGCCTTTAGGATTAAAGAATATGCTCTCTGAGTTTAATTACATATTGCTTCAGAGAGCCTCGCCCTGCTGGGACAGAGAGGCCCACTGTTGCTCCTGGCGACGAGATGAGGGACAGACGGCCAGAAAATTAACAAAAGGATTTATTTAATCTCAACCAGTGAAAGTTTTCAGCTGTAATTCGTCCACACTAAGTGCCATGTGGATGCTTCTGCTGTTTGCACGCAAACACAAGTAACCTGCAAAACAAGAAGGGAAAAACTGGATTTGAGATCTGGATAAAACATGCTTTTGTCTCTTAAATGATACGTCGGCGTATTAGGGACATAGAAAAAATTTAAACTGAAATTACGAGAATGAAGTTGTGCGAAGAAAAATTATATTACAAGAAGAAAGTCGAAATAATATGAAAATAAAGTTGTACTATGAGAATAAAGCCATATCTTTCAGAATATTAAAAAAGTCATAATATCATAACTTTATATGACTGAAGTTGTGAACAATGACATCGATTTTCTGTGCCGTTTTAGAATTGTTGTACCACAATTTCCGGTAAGCTTCATAGCATTGAACTGGCACATCATGGGTCATAGCCAAACATTAGTGATTGGGTAAAATTTACACCTCCAGGAAGCAATCATTTCTTTACAGTCAAGAATCCAAACCTTCTGTGCAAAGTGGAGCACAGAACAAGGAGCTGGTTTCTACCAGGTGAATTTTTCTGTTTCTGCTGAACATTTTTTCTGATTTTTATTCCAAACACTCTGAGGTTTCCAACTTGGAACAGCCTGTGCTTCTCGTGGAGTTTTTTTACATTAACAAACAGAACGTTGGTCCCAGTAGCTTCGTTTCCATTACAGATGTGTTGAAAACATTGTTATGCTAATGTTGCCATTGCTGTATTCTCACTAAATAAAAAACTTATTTAAAATCACACGTGAATAAGCTTGTTCACACAATAATTCATTAAAAACCATAATCATCGAACCATTTCCTGTCGACTTTTTTATCTTTTCCACCAGTAGTAACTTCCGGTTTTTGATCACGAGTTTCCATTGCAGTTTTGTAAAATACACTAATTTCAATACAGCCAAAAAACCAACAAAAAAAGTTTTTTTATAGAAAAACATGAGTTTTTTCTAAATATCCGTCTTTCCATTAAGCCAATTTATTTTTATAATTCTAGTTTTATGTTATGTCCAGTGAAAACGCAGTGAAAACTACAATAGATGGAGTAAAAGTTTTTAGATGGAGAAACTTCAAAATGATGAGAAGCTTAACCCACTGAAGCTCCCAGTGGTGCTGCAGCAGAACAGACAATAATTAACCAAGTTTGACACACTTCTTTGAAGAATATAAGATTATTATTCTGCTTTAATTAGTATGCTAATGTACAGAGTTTCTTTATGATCACTTCCCTTCCTTTTCCATTATATCTCATATCTCTTGCTAACCTTTTAAAAAGAAGATTTAGTTCACTTTGTCTTGGGCTAAAGCTCCAGTTTATAGCTATATAATTAATTTCAGAGGCATTACCCAAAAATTAGAGCACAGAATTTCAATTTCATTTAGAGAACGTACCTGCTAATGCTGCAGCGCCGCTACCTGCTAGCAGAGTCCTTAAATATATTAACAAGAGGTCAATGAGATATTGAAGGAAATGCTGGAGTCCCTAAATTAGCGATTTTTTTCCCCCACAGGATTAGACTCCTTTGGAGGAGAAATGCGTTTGAGAAGTCCAGCTGCTTTCTCCTCAGAAACCTGATGGAGGATCTTTAGAGAACAGCTGCAGCTTCCAGAGCCAGAAGGTCTCATCATGCTGCAGATAACAGAATTATCAGTCACAAATTAGCATCTTCACCGGATGCACGGCTGTTAAATTTACATAATCAATGTAGATGGTTAGCATCAGGGTGAATGCAAGCTAATAACCAAAGCCTATTGTTGTCAAAATGTGCATAGTCTTTGCATATTACAGCAAGAAGCAGGGTGTTTATTAACACTCCTGCTTGCTGGCTGCTGCTATCAGTGCTTTGTTTTTAATCATAAGCATCCAGGTCTGCAGTGAACCACATCATATTGTGGCTGATGGGCTGCACTCTCCCTCGGTGGGGTTACAAGGCCTGTGATATACTGTGACTGCTTCAATCAAAGCAGCAGATTTGAATGTCCACGCGGCCGGTAACAGTAACAGCCTCAGTGTGAGATTTATACCCTCATTGAGAAAATTACATTCACTCCCTGTCCTCACTGTTTGGCATCCATTACAGTTCATTATTATCCTCGGAAGCTGTAAAGCTCCGTAATAACAAGTTAAAAAGAAAAAAAGAAAAATGGAGGTTTTGCCAGATTGAGGCATAAATTGTCCCGTCCCTGCTGGTGGAAAACATTGGACTTGTCTGATTATTTTCCTTCTCTCTAAAGGTCCAGACAGGCTTTTTGATTAAAGTTGTGGAGCCTCGAAGGGGTTTTGTTTTCAAACTCACAAACTATTCACATAAGTGAACCAGAAACAGACAATGCAGTTTGCTGCAGGATGAATTGTCCTAGGAGTTTTTACAATTATTTTGTCTAAATTTTCAAGTATGATAATGGCATAATAATGCAAATTCTCTCAAAGGTCAATATTCTTAAATTTAATGGGAAACTGGGAGATATTTTAAACATCCAAAATAATAAAACCAAAATAAATAAAGAAAATGGAAATAAACAAAACACATACAACTGAAATCGTAAATAAAATTAAATTTGAAGGTCCCGAACCTTCAAAAAAATATTAATAATCAGAATTGACCTATTTTATTTTATCACTAATTGCTTATTGTGACTGCACCAAACTACATGCTGGAGGAATGTAGTTTTATACTTCACACCAACAGCCTGCAGATAAACGGAGAGAAAAATTTAATAAAGTTTCTCAGACATGCAAGAACTTTGCAAAAGTGTTAAAACTCCCTAAGTTTTTCACCATGTTTCACCATAAATGTTCAGGTAACTTCAATCCTAAACCCTGGTAAAAAACCAGTGCTGCCAAGTAAACTCCAGGAATCTAATGAAAGGTTCGTCAGTCATGCTGCCGTGTTTCTTTTATCCTCATTTTGAACTATTGATGGATAAGTCAAAGAAATAACTTCCCCAATATCGCAAAAAAGTAAATCCTTTAATCTCCATGGCAACTATCCAGCTGCGCAAAAAACATCCGGTTGGTCCTGGTCCACCTTTGAGGCGCAGCTCCTCCTCTGAGTTGACGTTTTCGACCTTCCGCCTCACAAAACAGCCTTCACTCAGCTCCTTCAGACTAGCCAGCAGCAATTAGCACAAATCTGGTGGAACTGCATGTCTGCTGAGCTTGTTATAGGAGCTAATTCTTAGTGAAATGCTGATAAAAACGTTGATAGAGTTAATATGGGAACCATGTTGTGATGACGTCCTGATGGTGGAGTTTCAGAAAGAGTAGGAGCTTTTAAAGGGAAGGAGGTGATAAGTTACTAAATCAAACATTTTTATAAGTCATATTTGATATGCATAGCATTTTTATAGCAACTGAAGTTAACATAGTTAGTTGGTTGTGCTGTAAAATGGCTCTATGTGCCTGGAAAATCCCTTTAAAAGAAGCTACACTAAAGAAATTCCTGAACCTTTTCACCAAATCTTGGTTGGTTCCCCAGCAGGTGTCATGACTCTGCTAAAAACCGCTGTTATGTTTAGAAAGCCAACGTTTGGAGCTGCCGCTGCTCCGGCCAGGCTAACAGCTGGGACTTCCATGGGAGCAGGTGATGTGGAGGCTGATTCTCCCTCCCTCAGCCTCCCCAACCCCTACTGCATTGAGGAGTCTTCATAAATAATCTTCCAGCAATCTGCCTCTCCCTCCACTCTCTTATTAATTACTTTTACGGCCAAAATCAAACATCTGTCATGCTAGAATATACAAATTAATTATGCAGCTTCTCCCCATCAAGACCCATATAACAATGTTCCTCAGAGTCCTGCTGGCAGCAGAGCAGGAAGAGCCACTGTGCTGTCATTGTAGTTTATTTTTTCTAAAGAATCTCAGATCTGCTTCTGAAAGATAAAAATATATGGTTGAATTTTAAGATCTTTAACAAATTTCAGCTGTGTGGCTTTCCACTGATTATTGGGCTCATTTGTTTACTTTAATAGCCTCTTCTGAGTATTTCAGTGCCTTCATGGCACTGAAATGACAGAACCTGTATGTTTAGGCTTGTAGTCTAAAGCAAATGTACAGAAATCCCCAAATGTTCATAATATTTCTGCCACTCTTTTCCTTACCTGGTTTCACACTGAGCCTTGCAGTAAGTGTGTGTGGAGCAGAAAGATCTTGGAAGTCCACAGGCCCACTGTCAGAAGACAGCTGTCTGCTCATCCTCCAGCTCAGTTCTGAGGTGTCCTGGGATCTGCCTGTTCACAGGTCAGAGGGGAGGCACCATTTGGTACCAGTTACCAAAGGCGGGAGGGGGTACCGGTGCCACCTCCACCCCCATCCCGTCAAAGTAACGCCAGCAGGCCTAAACCTGGCAGGAGGAAAGCTGTGCTGGGATGGAGAAGCACCTGATGACCTCAACAGAAACCAGACTCCTCCCCTTCCTGTTTATGCCACTATGGATGAAAATTCTATTCAGAAACCAGTTGATGGTCAGAATTGGATATGCCACTCCTAAACTTTATATTTTTGAGTCATTTAGTTCAAGATTTTGAGTTTATTGAAATGGGGACGTATTATGCAAAATTCACATTTCGCGTGTTTTTGTACTTCTATTTGGGTCTGAACTGTTTGCTAAAAACCTTTTTAGTGTCTGCAAAATGCCTCATTTCAAAACCACCCAATTGTTATGTCACAGTTGACATATACTGAACCCAGCAACCTAAGTGGATCTTCAGCACGTTTTGTCAGCTTGTTTTACTGCTGAACATGCTGTACAATGGCTGCTGGAAAAGACAAGTGTTTTGTTGTCAACTTGCCATCCAGAAATCTCTTGTTGCATTCTTGTTGTGCAGGAGGCTCCACTTCTGCTTTTCAAAGAATTGTATAATTGCTCATCTGTTGGCAGCATTTTTCATGTGGGAGTAAATGTTGATTTGGGGGGGGGGACGTAGCCAGCAGCAGCAGCTTATTTGGATTTAAAGTGACAGAAGCCCTAAAACATTTCGTCCAGAAAGGAGCTGAACACAGGAAGAACTGACCAGCCTAAGATCTCATTGTTTAAAAATTGTTTTGTGCAAAAACATTTAATGAATGTGTTTTGTATGGCCCATAAACCTGACCTAAGGTGTTAAAGGAAGCATTATTGGTCACCTTTAAATTGTGGCAGGGTGTCATCTTTTAACCTACTTCATGTTTTTGGTTCTTGGTTCTACCGATCAGACAATATGACCAACATTTTCTTTTGTTCCTTCTATTTACTGTGGAAGAAACTTGAATAAATAATTTGCCACCAACAAATGTGGTGCTAGGCTAGATGTGATGATGCTAAAAACTAACATGCAATAATAGACAGATAAAATCTATTACTAAATTAAATTCTTGCAAGAATTAAAAAAAATTAGATACAGAGAAATCTGTGCATGCATTTATTTTAAGAAGGTTTAGTTGTGGGCCTCAATCAGGGAACTGAAAAATGCCTCTGCCAGAGTCCTGACCAACACCAGGAAACTGGAGCAAATCTGTGCAGTCCTGACCTCACTATTGAAGCTTCCTGTCTGCAAAATAAATGATTTTAAAGTCATGATTTTGCTCTATTAGGGTTGAAGGGTCTCAAGCCTAAATCCGTCTCTGGGTTGGTTGGTGTTGCTACCAGAACTAAACAAGGAGAGGCATTACGTTTCTACAAAAAGCCTGAGATATGCAGAAACCTTTCAGTTTCTTTAATCATCAGTAAACCTTTCTGTCTCAAAGGTTTAACCTCCGTCTGTGTAAATAAAGCTGCACAGCTGTATATGTCTGATCCACATCCAGACGCATGAGGCTTTTCATCTTTGTCATCAAACATAAAAATAAGTTTCAGTCCCAACAATTTATGATTGTTAAGCATGGCAGCATATATTATGACAAACAACACATGGTCCATTATGCCAGCTGGTGTAATGACGTGGTAATGCCGGACTCATTATCTCCAGCACACAGTTTACGGTGGCCTTTTATGACAGAATTAATTGATTCACACATGCGCTAAAACAAAAATAACTAGGATGAAAATGCAGTTGGATGTGAGCCCTCTAATCTGTCATAAACATTTCTGGTGGTAAAGCAGGGTGACATTATTCATGTAAACGACTGGTAATATAAAGAATAAACAACCACAGACCAGCTTTTATCTTCAAATGTAGCTTTAATGTGTGACCGAGCCGACAGCCCAGAGGGGGAAAAAATCTACATCTTTAACATTATTAGTTATTATGGTCTTCAAATGAGTTCTATCAAAATACATTTCTCTATATTTGCAAACAGAATCATCATCCTGGCATTTGGGATTAAACTTTTTCTGCATCTTTGAACACGAGCCATCAAGACAATTAGGTTTGAAGTCTGTCCATAGGTTAAATCTGAGACCATGCTTGCAAAAATATTTCTTTACCATATTAAGGTGTGTCCCATCCACGCTGCAGCTTACAATGTACATTCAGGTAAGCAGTAAATATTTTTCACTTAGATTAGAGATGCACCTGTGTGATATTAAACTGTATCAGCCCTGAAACTGAAAAACATTCTAGATCACGAATTGGTGACAATGTGCCTGATCCAGAGGGGCAGATCTATTCAATCTAACTCTATGCTTTGTGCTCTCAGCGACATCATGCTTTATTTATTTTACATTATATTTAGACTTCATAATTGCACTTTCTGAACCATTTGAAACCATTTTTAGTCAACCTGTTGTTGTCCGTTTCTTATTTATTTGACATCGGCCGTTCTAATACTAATTGAACCATCCATCCTGACTGACTGAATAGATTATAGTTGTATTGTTTTTCATGTTAGACTAAGCTTGGGCTGCACAGTGGCACAGCTGGTAGAGCTGTTGCCTTGCAGCAAGAAGGCTTCCTCCCACAGTCCAAAAAGATGACTGTCAGGTTAGTTGGTCCTGTTGGATAAGTATATTCCTGTACAGGAATGCTGCATGTACATTCCTGTACTTATCCAACAGCTGTGTTGCATCTATCTGCTCAGTTAAACCCAGTAGACCACTTTATTTTTGACCTGGTAGTATTGTTAAACGTTTTTGCTCTGAGGAATTTGTAAGAAAGAGAGAGGATTTTCTTGTATCTGAAAGTCTGACATTTAATCAAAGGAAAATGTTTTAAAAATAAATGAGAGTAGGTTCATCCTCCTGCCCCAGCCAACCTCCAACACTTTAGTCCATATGCTGAAGAATTGTTCTTGAATTTCAAAGATGAAATGAAGACGGGATTTAGCTGGGGATCGTTTCTCATTCAGGAAACCATTTTCATCTCGGACTGGACTTAAAGGTAATTGTTGACAATCTGTCCCCTGCTCCAAAACCATAATGAATTTCTTAAGCCACGTCTCATCACTATGAATGCTGCAATTACTTTGCAGGAATAAATAATCCATCTTTTCAAGTAAGGCAGATGGAAAGAAACAAAAAAACGCTTAATCAGATTATCCAAAGTGCTAAAGTGGAAGGAAACAGGAGGTTTCTTGAAGATATTTTACCTCTTAGCTGAAAGGTTTCTTCTGAAAATAGTTGGAAATGATGAGCTGAGACATATTCAACATATATAACAGTTAAAATAACTAGTGGGGCAATTGGGACATATGCATCCCTGGCCTTACCCTCTGTTCGGCTCAATGTTTGGGTCGGTGATGCTTACCTAGTGATGCTGTGCGAGTTGTTTTAGTCGCATGTCCCAGCTCCCAGGTTTCATCTGTTAGAAAGATGAAACCTGAGTTTGTCTTCTCTGTATTGTTGTTATATATATAAATAAGCACTTAGGATTTTCATGTCATGCATGACGGAGGATCTACACCAGCTTAATCAGAGGAGTTTTATGTTTTTTTTCCCCTCTCCAAACAACATTCGGTCAAGAGTATTTATAAAGGTTGTTGGACTTTATACAGAAATCAAATCTATAATTCTGGCTGGAAATAGGACGAACAGATCAACTGACCATCCTCTACTTCCTG
Source organism: Phalloptychus januarius (assembly GCA_902982915.1). Taxonomy (NCBI): domain Eukaryota; kingdom Metazoa; phylum Chordata; class Actinopteri; order Cyprinodontiformes; family Poeciliidae; genus Phalloptychus; species Phalloptychus januarius. Next base: position 1,388,704 of record CADWAE010000482.1, read on the forward strand.
CATCAAAGCACTAAATCCTCACATCAAGATGCTTTGACTTGAAGGCGGAGGAAACCTCGGCCACACTGCCTCCAAAGCCGCTAAAGATTTTATGTTGAAGATTTTGTCACAGCTTGTGTCACCTCACCGACAGATGTCTGAGAAATCAGCGACAGCCGATCACGCTGATCTGCCTCGTAATCTCGTGCTATGATCCCGCCGTGACACGGAGTGGTGGGAAATTTGTCCGTCAGTACCCGTCGCTGCGGACAGATGCACCAGCACCCTCCTGCCCTCCTCACCCTCCTTCCTTCATCTCTTCATCAGGCCTCTTCCCTCCTTGCTTCTGCATGTTCCACCGCTTGTGTTTGACCTTTTGACCCACGGGTTTCTGCTCTAGTTTAACGTCAATGTGGACGGCTTGTTGGGGGTTTAATGAGCTGCAGACGGGCGCTGCTTGGCGTGGTGGCTGTGTTTATGCTTACCTTGTGTTTTTCGGCAGGTCATGCGTGCCGTGATGCTCACAGAGACGCACAGCTGCTGTCCCTGACCGGCCCTTGCAGCTCTGAACTAGAGCCCAGCGCACAAACACGGCTTCCCTCAAACAGAAAGTGGCGTATGCTCAACTACGGAGGAAGCGGCGCACGTTCTTGCAGAGCTCAGCTCTATGCAGCTCCACTCCGTGAAGGCCCCGCAAGGCGAAACGTTTCCAAACAATTTCACGTTTTCACATTGAAACCTTGCACCAAAAAAAAAAACACACAAAAATTCCTCCTCACATGCCGAGGGCTCGTCCACCAGGACCTTCACAAAGGTCAAAACCCATTTGCTTGGATCTGTTGTTACTGGAGTAGTTGGAAAAATTATGGCAAAATTCTGATTCAATTAAAAAAGAGAAGCAATATTCAACTCTGGAAAAAATGAACCACTTAAAGTGATCAGTTTCTCTCATTTTACTTTTTATAGGCATATGTTTGAGTAAAATGAACATTGTCCTTTTATTCTATGAACTACTGACATGTCTCCAAAATGAACAGAAAGGCTTGAAAATCATCTATATAATAAGTTTTGGTTTCTGAACTGCATTAATAAATCAGCTTCTTGGTTGCAGCTCATTTGTGGAGATGCACCTTCAGTCGGACTTCAACCCTGCTTCTCGCTCTCCCTCCATCATCTGTGGCCAGTCTGACATATGCTCTGGAGATCATAAAAAACATGGCATTAAACTAGTTACAGGCTGCATGCAGCGACTGAACCCTTCCCTCTGGAAACCTGTTTAATACAAGATAGTTAACGCCACCGCTCATGATGTTTCTTGCATAATATAATTTATAGAGGGTAGGGGTCTATAAATGGGCGGCCTTGTAAAATATTTCCATTATGCAGGGAATGTCGGTGGGTAATAAAGACTTTATTCCACTTTTTATGGCTCTCAATCTGTTGTTGTCCCTCCCTGCATTTTTTTTATCTGAGAATTCACTGATTATCCTGATGCGAGTCTTAAAAAGCAGGAAATATCAGCGAGTCTTTGACAAAGTGACTCCAGAGACGGCGAGTTCAGACTCCCGCTTTTACTACCTCAGCCTCCATCTTTTATGTTTTATTCAGAAATTATACATCTTTCCTTAACAGTGCTGTAAAGGTTACACAGTCATTTAAGCAGCAGTTCAGACAGATTGATGTTTATGTCATTACAGCAGCAAATGAAATGTACCTCTTTCCCCTCTTACCCCAACATAAAGTAGAAACGAGCTCCACCCATTGATGACATTGGAGATACATCAGAGTCAGGCGGGAGAGGGAGACGGCGGTTATTACCTGATAGGCTCTGGTTTACCTACTGCTGCTGTAATGTGATGACAAAGCTCCCTCTTCAGTCACGTTGACTGCTGCTGTTAAAATCCATTTTCCATCGCAGCAATCAGAGGAAACGGCACATTTCTGGTGTTTTAACAGTTTATTTAAGGCTAAATTTAACATCTCAGGCTCAATTTTGGTCTTCCTGAACCATAAGGGACTCGTTAAAGACGCGCCGGAGTCCAGATATGACAGGGTTTTCTAAAAAAAATTTTTTAAGGTTTTATTGGCTCTAGTGGTCTTTATTTAACAGTGAATGGACAGGAAAGAGGGAAATGAGAGGGGGAAGACATGCGGCGAAGGTCACCAGGCTGGGAATCGAACCTGGGACAGCCGAGTCGAGGACTAAGGCCTCCGTATGTGGGTTGTGCTAAACCCCTGTGCCACCACAGCATCCCCAATATGACAGGGTTTTAATGTAAACAGTTCACGTCAAAAATGTGTCCAGATGACCCAATGTGATGTCTTCAGTTCATGTTCACAGTAAAGAACTGATTCACCTTTTTCCACGTCCAATACGATACAGATATTTGTATATCGGCCAATACCGATATTGATACAGAAAAAAGTGCTGAATTGAGTTGAAACATAGACATAAATGCACTAATTTACTACTTTATTTGGTAATTCTGCACTAATATACCGCACTTAAATACACTGATAGAGGTACGCAAAAAAACAACTTTAATTTGTTCAGTCAGTGCAGTTAGTGGTTTACAATCAATGTAAAATAAATCATAAAGAAAATGACAAAAACAATAGGTTGACTTCTTTGGTCAAAATGTAACAATAAGCAAATGCAATTCAAGGCCTTAACATAAACTAGTTCTTATTTATTCATCAATCTTTAAATATTAACATCTACAAATACATAGACCACAAGACCAGGTTTTGGTTTAAAACAAGAAGTAAAAAGTCCAAATTCAAATTCCTCATTTGTGCACAAAATGTTAACTAATAAAGCTGATTTGACTGAATCAGGCAGAATAACAGAATATAAACACGTTTCCCCATCTCTCACACCCTGAACCCCACCATGCTACCCTCAATCACATGTTTGTTTATTCCTATGAAATGAAATCATCTGTCCATCCCGCCTTAAAGGAAGAATAATCCACAAGACAGATCTGTCTCAGAAAGAGCTTAACGCATCATTATCATCATCATCATTATACGCATCATTATACGCATCATTTCTGCTCCAGAATCACAGGAATGCTCTCTGAGTAATATGTATGTTTTATTTGAGTAAAAGTTTAGGATAAGCCATCTGTAAACCTTCTCAGTTAAAGTGTGTCAATATGCTGCCGTTATAATCGTATAAATACCAGGAAATCAGATCAGACTGGCGGCTGCTTGACGCATTCTGCAGGAATCTCCTGCTTGGCCAGTTTTTATTAATTAGTGCAATACAGATTAGGTTTTAATGAGAATATACTGTAAGTATTGTAACAGCTTCTTCTCCTCCATAGTCCTGTGTAGATGCATCCATCTAAATTTTTGGTCAAAAAATGTGCATTTATAAATTAATTTCACATATTTACAAGAGACCTATATGGATATTCTCCAAGCTAAAAACTTTCAAGTGATAATTTAGCATGATTAAAGGCATACAGTTATGATATGAAAACTAACATATTCTGACTTTGTAAAGTCTGAAATTGGCATGAAAACATTTGTGATTAGTGGTAAATTTACAAGATGCACAGCTTAATATTTTCCAGGTGTAAGTGATGCATCTGGGCTCTTTTTCTGTTTTAGATTTTCTGGTGCAGTTTCGCCACAAACGCTTCTCTGTTGGTGCAGAGAAATGTGGAAACGCAAAGCTGGTTCAACACAGTGCGGTTTCTCTCAGTTATTCTTTCGGTTTGGACTTAAAGGGATTAAATTACCAGGCTCAGGAATCCATCTTTCTTTCTGGTTTTTGTGTTTTGCTGCCTCTCCACTTCCTCTCCCACCTGTTTATCAAGAAATGCTGCTGAAACAATCCTCTCCATTGTCTGCTGAGGCTTAAAATCCAACAAAGCAGGTTTCACTTTCTGCAAGAGGAAGAGATCATGAGCTCAGACATCCTTTTACTTTTATGGGTCAGTAGATTAAGTGTTTTAATCTGTTGGCCCCCAAACTGCAGCATCATCACCAGGAGGGGGATCAGAATAGCTTTGACACAGATGTCTAGACCAGCCTTTCAGGGTTTTTCACACCTGATTGTCCTGTAGATTTGGTTCAATTAGGAACCAAATTGGCAATATGTGTTATATGTTTAGCTGCTGTTTCTTTTTTACACTGCACTGTCAAAAGAATGAAACCTTTTGAAAAACCTGTTCCCCTCCTCGCCTTTGGGGGCGCTGCACCAAGAACTGCTGAAGGAAACGACAGAAAAACTTCTAAAAAAGACACTGAGCGCAACTTCTTGCTTCGCAAAATGTAACGTATAGAGTCAGATTTTAGCGATTCGGTTGAGTCATTTCTGCTGGTAGCTTCTGTGCTGCAGTCTGGACTTTGCGTAGGTTTCGGAGGCATTGATGAAATGAAAAGTGTTTTCGGCGCTTTAAGCTTTGCTCAGTTTCTCTCTGGAGTTAGAATGTGAATCTGGGAATGACATGCATCCAACTTCAGCTTTTTCCAGCTAAGTTTGAAATCCAGTTGGTTTTTTCTAATAGGTTTTCTCACAGACCATGCTACCTACTCTTAGCACTGAAAGCTAACTTCTGCATTTAACAGCATCTAAAGCCGGTCTCTTGAGTTTGTGTACCTTACTTTAATTCGATTTTAAAGTTATCCATTCAAATATCTACCAGAAAGGCATTTGCTCATGGGCTGACATTCTATTTTCTTGAGTTTATTGCAGCCCAATAAAAAGCAAACAAAAAGCAGCTGTCAGTTGGTTTCCGACCTACTTTCTACATGTGTTAGGCTAGATAAAAGGCCACAAAATATATTGTCCTCGCATATGGGTTACATTTTATCACAGTGGTACCTGCACCGTCAGACAACATCAATAATAATCAGGATTGGATCCACAAAGAACTAGGAAATCCAATCTACAGACCACATTGCATGGAACAGATTTAAAACCTTTTAATGACAGGCTTCCAGGAGGTTAAAAGTCAATGAAGATCATGTTTCATATTAACTTAGAGGGGAAGGCTACATGCAACAATCTGTGCTGGTGAGATGGAAACTTGGAGAGATTTTAAAGCTGCACATCTGCTACAAAAAAAAAGGAAAGGGAAGAAAAACTGCATGTCATCTTTCCTGATATTTTACGCTCAAAAGAATTAAGGTCATTGCTGGATTATCATCTGGCTTGTTTACGTTTGCATACATTTTAACATATTGTAAAACACAGAAGGATTTGATTTTAAAACACAGAAATTTTTTCTGGAAAAAAAAACAAAGTGAGTGAAGTCACAGAAACAGACAGAGTGGATGAAAGAGGTCTGGTGTGAATCTAAGCGGTGGGGCTCTGGACAGAGTGGGCTTTAAGTAGGACATGTAAAATCACAGAGTGAGATTAGCAGATGCTGAGAAAAGTGCAGAGATTGTAGGACAGTTTGGGGTAGGATCTTCCTGTTCCTGCATGACTTTGCACCGGTACACAAATAAAGGTCCATAAAGACATTTGACTGCAGAGTCGTAACAGAAACCCTGTTGAACTCCTTTGGGATGAATTAAAGAAGGAGCCAGGTCTTCTTGCCCAGCATCCATAAAACCCCGTAGACTAACAACGGGATGATGCTCATTTTCCTTTGGTAAGAAAACACATTTGTCAGAATGTCATATTGATTTTTATGTTTTCTTTTGTAGGAATACAAAAAACATGCCTGACATCTTCTTTGTTTTGACTTGTGTTGACATTTGCAACACAATTTGTCATTGGATCAAGATAATGATTAATTTAACTCTTGTGTAAATGAAAATACTTTAAAATAACTTTCATAACTCAAAAGGCTTTGTGAAACATAAACATTGGGTTCTGCATTTCAACCAGCTGCTAAGGGAAAAAAAACAACCTGACCGCTAATGTTTCCAGCAACACGCAGATCAAAAAGTTTGGAAATTAAAAACGCCCAGGTGTGATTGATGCAGGACAAGAGTGAAGGTCTGGACCTTAAAGTATCTTTGACACCGTTGTCTGTGAGGAGAGAGCGATTCTTTGCGACACGATTAAACTTTGACGTATAAGGCCACGTCGCCTTTTTTCCCCGTGATCAATCACCACGTTTCCTTGACGGTGTCTGAGAGCCCCAGACACACAGGTGTGATTTATCCCTTCTCATTTATTTAAGTTCTCGGATAAACATTATGGAAATTTGCATTAATGTCCCCAAAGGCTAGAAAACAAATTATACCTGTACTTAAGTGGAGTTCTGTATCACTTTGTGTGTAAATATTTCAGACAGGCCAAGGGTAAATCCACAGCCAGGAGGGACACGACTCCAATGTTCAACAAGACCTGCAGTCAGGTGGAGAGTGAAAGCTGAAATATTACACTAAATTAAAAACAACACACCAACTGTGGTGAAAATGACCAACAAAGCATCTATTTGAGCAGAAGTAAGAAGTACCTGGATGTTGGCCCAGGTAGTGTCGCTTTTGTGATTTTCATAAATGGCATTTCAAAGTTGGTTTGGGAATTTTATTTATTTATTCTGCAGAATGAGAAACAGCTTCTTGGTTTCAGATTTCCCGACCACGGCAGAAAGAGGTGTAGATTTCCTCCTAAAAACTCAGAACGTTTTCAGAAAAATCTTTCAGAAAAAAACATGGAATTTTCTGAGTTTGAAAACTAAAAAAATTGCTTGAAAAAAAACTCAAATATTGAGATTAGTTTTAGAATTTTTCTATAAACATTTTTCTATAACAAAACTTGTAAATTTGTGAAAAATTGGAAATAAATTATTTGGCTTTTAAAACTCAGAAATTTTCAACTTTTTCTGAAATGTTTTGGCAGAAATTTCCTCCCTCTTTTTATTTTCTATGTACAATGGCCCCAATATGCTGTCATATTAGAAAAGCTGTAAAGCTTAAAATATCTTTTTTCAACTAATTAAAAAAAGATTTCCAATGTAAACCTATTTAGATTCTCAATTTTAATTTTTTTTTATTATTGAAATGTTAATAGTTTTTATTGTTGCTTCAATAACAATGACAGCCTAAGGTCCACAAGTCTTCAATCCCTCATACATTCCTGTAGAGAGAAGCTGTTTTAAGCTCGTCTTGTTGGAAGCAACTCAGTAGTTCATCAGATCCTAATTAATGCCAAAAACAAAAGACATCCTCTACTGCTCACTTTAACAAAGCAGATATGAGAATCGAAGCCTGCATCCATATGAAACGGTTCCTCCCAGTCAGTAATTCAGCTCAGGGATTCTGGCCAGACGGAATGCAACTGGTGTGACGCACACAGTGGAAAACAGCAGCCATTAATTTCATCATTAAGTGAGTAACTCAGCTCGCACTGAGGGCATCTTTAATTAAATCAGTTAGTCGCCACGAGGCGTTTATTTGTCTGCACATTGTTCCTGCAGCCACACAGTCATGGGGTTGGGAGGCATATTTTCACATCAGGCTCCAGGAAACAGCAGCTCCTCCTCGTCTAAATGGATCCTTGCTCAGCTGCTTGCTTTCTGTTGTATGCTGTGTGAAGAGAGAGCAGCATGTCTTTTTGCCGCCTGCCCGTGTTGTGTATGGAGTATGGTTGTATGGTTATTTAAACTTTTGATGAAAAGCTTGTAGGCGCTGTACTGAAGGAAACGACACAAAAACCTTCGAAGAAGACATGAGCACAACTTCCTCTTTCGCAAAATGTAAACAAAGATGAAGTGCCATCAGATTTCGTCCTTTGTAGGATTTCTCTTGTTTCTGATAAAAAAGCACAGGCCATTTCTCTTGCTAACGCTAGATTTGGTTTGTTTGTATTTACCTACAATTTCTTGCGCTACAGTCCGCTTCCTGCTTTTGGTCTGCTTGCTTTCACGTATGCATTCGAATCGCACCAGAGTTCACTTCATCTGAACAGAGACTGAGGTTTTTAGCTGGACCAGAGTCCTCTTTTTTTGGTCACTCCTCCCCATACAAACCAGACTTTCAAGTCAAACTAGTCTATGTTGCATCATGGGACAAAAGAAGAATCAGAAAAGCCCCCTAAGCCCTGCAGACATTCCTTTGCATATGTGTTTATAACATGTCTATGAGAGAGTGACAAAAAAGCCACTGAAGGATTTCCCCAGAGTCCCAGGTGCCAGTGTGTGTGTGCAGCGAAGAGTGAGGACCATCTGCTGAGGCAGGGTGAAGACACCAACACATGCAGGTGCTGAGGTATTTACTCAGCTCACAAGGTACGAAATATGCAGAAAATCAAAGCGAGACGGTGGAGGATGGTGACCAACAGGGAGCGGGGTGTTTGGCCTAGAAAACAAAGACGTCGTGGTCATCTGGCGGATACATAATTCAGCACTTCTGCAGCTGGGTGGAGCGGAGACGCATGCAGTAACTCCAGAGTGATAGAGAAATGAAATGGCACTATGAAAGTTCATCTGCAAAGTCATTTGTTTATCTCTGTGGCAACTAGCAGGGTGTGGAGACGTAACTGCAACTTTCACAGGACTCGACTGATGTTCCAAACGTTTCAAAAGGCAGCACAGACAGACACGGTTATCTTTACGCGCTACAGTCGGGAAATCCGACGAGGTAGCACAGATCGTCAGAACACCAGATGTCTGCTTGTGCACCTCTGAATTTGTGTATCTTTTAACATTTTTTAGCACAAAACACGATGGGCTGTCATAGTGCCCTTACCACCAAGCCTGGCAGGTTTTCTAGGGAAAACCTCTGCAATACGTAACACTGTGTTGTTATTTGCCTTTAGTGGAAGCACCATATGTGTTTTTGTACTTTGACAGAGTTTAATATCTGAGAGGATAAAGTCAGTTTTCTTATGGAGGGTCTGTCAGAGAGCATCTCTGTGAGCCATCTGTCTGAGGAAGCGCTTATCTGTTGGAGATTTTATCTCACTGGGACGAGTTGTCAGCCTCCGACGGGAAGATCTGCTGTTCGATCCGTAGCTCCTCTGCTCTACAGTCTGTTTGGCCAAGATGCTGAAACAAACACCGATCATTACCGAGGCTGTAAAGACACAAGCAGGAAGTGCATTTCTACAACCGCAGGTGGAAAATCTGAATTCGTACTCGGAGGATAGGGAAAAAATATGACAGAGAAATAATTATGTTTATTATTATTTCTCTGTACCGATGCAGATTCGTGCATCGGCTAAGAGGCTGACTCTGGTGCGTCAAGAGTCATGCTCATCTCATCAGTCCATGAAACCTTTCAGGGATCTGTTTTCAGATATTTCTTGGTGCAGGTTCAAAGGTTCAGTTTATGTGTCCGGTTCAGTACTGCTGGCAATTTTGTTTATCCGATTAGCAAAAATAATCGTTAGAATAATTTATTACTAAAATAATTGTACGTTCCAGGCCTGTTTTTTTTTTATGATTTTAAAATCCAGTATATCCAGCTTCTCATTACAGTTTTTGTCTCGTAGCTGGAATTTTATTTTAGTTGAAACTAAAATTAAATCCCCCAGAAGTATTGATTCTGTATGTTTTGACAAAACTCCTTGTTTTGTGAGGCACATCCAGACCAGTGTGATAAGCACATGTTCTATTCATTTTCTCTCTAAGTAATCTAAAAATGCATGTCCTGTCTGCAGGCTGCAGAATCGGCGCTCATCACTGACCCGAGGCCCCCTCTGTAATCCTGGACTCAGGGAGGGAGGCTGGATGAAATTAAACAGATATGCTCATCTAAACTATTTATAATCCTAATATGTTATGTAGAGCCAGGGGATTTTGGACGTACGTGCATCACGGAAACCCAGGTGTACTCGCTCGTAAGTCAGGGGATTAGCAGAAAGGTTATTGTAATTTTTTAAATAACACAAAAGCAGATTTCAATATTAAAAGGCTGAAGGGCCATCTGGGAGGAGGAAGGATTCCACATACCAATTATTATTATTGTTTTTCATCTGCACAGTACACAGGATAAGTTTAATGAAAATACCTTTTTTTTTTTTTAAATCTGATCATGTACTTGACTTGTAGCATGAGGACACTGAGCAGATTTAACAGGCTGAGTAATATCAGAGTATTCACCGTGTAAAACAGCCTTGCAGGAAGCTCAACCTGCACAAAAGCCTCAAAGGTTCAAACTGGGATCTATTTTTACAACACAGTCCAGTTACAGGCTGGAAGAGCTGAAGGCCTGACTGGAGCTTCTTAAACTGGAATGATAAAATTCAAGAAAATGCAGAAACACGTGGATGCTGAGCTGCATAAGTTCCAACTTCAATGTGTTGGAACTACTTCAGCTGGGCTGTTTCATGAGATTAGATTTTATGTTTGGTTCAGCTGAAGAAAACCTGTTTGTAGTGGTTCATTTTCACCCAGTGATACCTTAAGGGGGCTCCACAGTGGTGCAGTTGGTAGAGCTGTTGCCTTGCAGCAAGAAAGTTCTGGGTTTGATTTCCGGCCCGGAGTTTGCATGTTCTCTCTGTGCATGTGTGGGTTCTCTCCGGGTACTCCGGCTTCCTCCCACAGTCCAAAAACATGACTGTCAGGTTAATTGGTCTCTGCAAATTCTCCCTAGGTGTGAGTGTGTGTGTGCATGGTTGTCTGTCTCTGCGTTGGCCTGCGACAGACTGGCGACCTGTCCAGGTGACCCCGCCTCTGAAGATAGGCACCAGAACCCCTTCTGACCCCACTAAGGGTCAAGGGTGTTAGAAAATGGATGAATGGATGAAAGGATACCCTAAGTTGGGTGGAGATCCCAAAATAAGACACTTCAACAAAGTATTTGATAAAAAAATGATGAAGTGCCCAGTAATTGATCATATCTGATTTAATATTTTAAATTGACCAAAATATTTCCAGTTTTGGTATTTTAAAGGGGTGTGTAATGTAAAATCCAAATTTTTAGCTTTGCATTCATTATGCCATAAAGTTATAACATGATGTACAGTTTCAGAAAGAGCAAAAGTTTTTAAAGAGACAAACCCAGTTTCAAGTCATTAAATTACAAAGTCAAATTTCTTTTACTTAATTATGAAATGAAATGGGAAAACACATAATTCTGCCCCTTTACAGACCACATTTTTACAAATGTAACTTTTATTTTCAAATCAAACCTTTATTTTGCTTCATTTTCCCTCAACAATAAGTGGTGGACAAGAGAGAGCCACTTCAGTTGGTCATTCATATAAAACCATCATGAGCAGAGAAGATATCAAACCTAAAACATACATTTTTTCGAAGCTGCAGAAAGCAAACAGGTTTAATTTGTTTAAAAACATGGAGGAAACCCGTATTTCATGGATACAGCTGAAATGAGGAGAACGTGGCCTGCAGAGCAGGGAAAGCAGAATAAATAAAGTGCTGACGGAGCCTCACTGTGTGCTTCTCTGCTGTGCTCATATTTGTCAGAGTCCCTCTGCAGACTCGTGTGACACCAGCCACCTCGTTTTTGAACCGCGCTTGCAGCTTCCCCTGACAGGTACGCCAGCCAGCATCAGCGTATCCCGCCGCAGCAGCCGCGGCTCACGGCGCGCAGGTTCATCCGACCTGACGGCTGTTTTCTGTTTGTTGCCTGAGGGATTACGGGCCCAATGAGACAAAGGCACAAACATAATGTTCTGTGTTGGAGTCGCTCCTGTCTGCAGAAAAAGATCCATTCTGCCCCATCTGTTTTTGCTGTGTTGTTTTTGTGCGGATCTGAATCAGGCTGATGGAAGATCTTCTTTATTCTGTCTAGACTGCCTGCTTGTGGATGTGGTTTGATCCAACTTATGTTTACAGTTTTGCCTCAATTTAAGCAGAAACTATAACTTATATCTGTTTGTTTTATATGAATTTATTTTCTTTTGTGAAATTGTAAATGATATTTAACCTGTGGCGTTTCAGTGGTGAAGAAGACGATATGCAAGAGTTTGGAGCTGCTGAAGTTTCATTAATGAATCTGTCCGTTTGTCAATGGAAGTTTGTGCTCCTCTGGAGGTTAGAGGAGCATAAAAACTGATGCAATAGCAGATATTTAATGTGTTGCTAATTTACAAACTACCAACAAAGTCTATTCTGAGCTAAAGAGAGCCAGTGGGGAACTGGGATGATGTGCTCCATCTTCCAGGTTTTAGTGAGAATGCCAGCGTTCTGGATCAGTTTTATTTTCTTATTTTTTAGGCAGACCTGTGAAAACACTGTTGCAGTAATCAATGCAGCTAAAGATTAACACATGCATGCGTTTCTCTAGGTCTTGCTGGGACATTAGTCCTCTAATCCTGGAGATGTTCAACACTACATCCCAGGTTTTGGGTCTGATCTCTAGTTTCTAGCTGTAATAACTGAAGCTTTCTGATGACTCATGTCTTTCTGTCCATCCACTTGTTTGTCTATTTAATCAGCCATTCAGTCTTTCATCCATCAATGCATCTTCAGTGCAAAATTAATTCCTTTTTATTGATACTAGTAATTGATACTAATATTGATACTATACTTGTTCTATTGACAGATTATTTTGCTTCAAGACATTTTTCACATCAGTGAAATAATCTGCCAATGGAACTAGAACTTTTTCATCAATACTAAGGAATTATTGACTCAAAACAAGCTCCTATATCTTGAAGAAACGTTACTTGTAAAGTGTACTAAGATATTTGCACTAGAAACCAGGCAAAAATTGATTGTGTTTTTACCATGTATCCATCCCACCTTCTTTCCAGGTTTTACATTTAAAACTTGACCTCTGCAGGAATGTCTTTTTGTGTTGATGGCTTAAAAATGAACTAAAGAGGACATTTGGATCTTTATACGAATGGGATTCTAACAGTAAAATGTGTAGGAATCCTGGAATAAACATGACACCCTCTTGTTTTGCTCAAGGACACCAAGTCAGGACTCATTTCCCAATCAGGCAGGTGACCTTCTGCTTTCAGGACGTCCTCTTAAACATTCGGGCCAAAGGTGCCTCCTCTCGACACGCGCCGCTCTCCTGGGCCGATCGCTGGAGCGCAGCGGCACAGACTGCTGGCATTTACAGCCGATGAGCGCGCTCAGTGGGGGGCACCACGTTGAAGTCATGCTTTAGTAGAAGTCAATTCAGATGCGTTGCACATTAGAGGGGCGTAGTGGTGCTCAGGGATTGCTTAAAGAGAGGAGAGTTGTTGGTGCAGAAAGTCTCTGAGGTTCTGCATATCCTTCCTCTGGAGGTGAAATAATTTAACATTTTTTGTTCTTTTAAAAGAATATATTGAGTGGTGCAGCAGTAACTATGGCTACAAATTCATTGATTGGATTGAAATGAATTTGGATTTAAAAAGAAAAACGAATGTAAACGTAAGAGTTTGCATTTATCGTATCGTTTATCATTCACTGTGATAAACTCATGAGAATTTGATTCATTATTGTCACAACAAATTCCAAATTATGGCGATTTATTCCGATTACTTTTGTCTATGTAAACGTGCCTACTGCTCCCTTGCAGCGAGAAGGTTCCTGGTTCAAATCCTGACCTAAATATAGAAGGAGGCGGCAATTGAACCAAAAATATGAAACTAAAATCAACTAGATTCTGAAAGTTTGAGTTTTCTGTTGCATAAAAATCTTTTTGAGCAACAAAGACCAACTTTAAATGTCAGGCGTTGGTTGGACTGAGAGAGTTTCACTTTTAAGACTTTCTGAGACAGATTTCAGATGAAGTCAAACATCAGAGTGAGAGAGACAGATCTTTTATGTCGCTGGGAAAATGGAATAAATTATCACCCTAACAAATGTCCGCTGTCTTCATCTGTGGGTGTATGTGTTTATAAGAGTGTCTGTGTCCCTGTACGTCTGTCCAGAGCAGTTTGAGTTTTAGAAATTTGGCAAGAGGAAAGTTGTTCAGAGTGGATCCTCATGACTGAGATGGGAAACTTTTAAAAGGTTTTGATGCGGAGACGTTTATATCAGTTCTGTTGCTTCATACCTGTTGGTTTGACACTTTATTATGAAATGATGCAATGAAACAGCTGGTTTTAAATGATATGCTGTTTAAACAATGATTTCTACATTCTAGAGGCATTGGACACAAACAATTGTTCTAATCTTCTTATTTGTGCTTCTTAAACTGAACCAGTTGATTTAAAATCTGTATTTTCTATTAATATGTTAAAGGAGAGGCAGATGGTACTTGGATGTAGTAAATGAAGTTTATTAATATAGCACATTTTATTAACAAGGTAATTCAAGTAAAACATGAATTAACTAATTATTTGCTTAAATTTGATGAGCCACACCTGGACCTCATCAACAGGCTGTGTTTATGCTGAGTTCACACAGGAGGCACAGTTGATGTCGGTCTAAACGACCCGATTCCGATCTTTTCACCTAAAAGTATCAGACTTGTATCATTTCCATACGTGGCACCAAATCAGACACATATCCGGTATTTTTAAGAAGCGGTCTGAACAGTCGTGTTTTTATCCGACTTCTATATGATTGAATTGAGACATAAATCATAAATCTGCTCCAGAACAAACCAGACTGGCTGAAACAAGCAGTGTTGACGCTTACGCTGCATTCCTGTTGGAAAGTCCAACTTCCTGGTTGGAAAAATCAAGGGGAATTCCTCCAAAGTTGGATTTTTGGAAGTGTAGTGCTGGAAATGTTTCAAAACGTTTATTAAAAATGTTTAAAATCAGCTTGATTTTTACTGTGGGGAAAAATGTATCAATCTTGTATTTAGGTAAAAATGTCTCAGTTGTATTTAATTTGGAACATTTTATACAGCATCAGTTGGTTTGTTGAGCAAATAAAACAATTCCCTTTTTAGCTATTTTTATTTCTTTTTTTTTACTGCAGAATTGCAAACAGTGAGCGGACGACATTGAATGCAACTTTGGCTGTAATGTAACCAACTCGCAGCTTTTTCTAGTTCCAGTTAATATAAATATCTGCGTTTTTTTTTGACGACTCTTCGTCGCTCTTCACAGATCAGCAGCGGCCCCGCCGAATCGGCCCTGATGATGTAATTATTTCCCAGCGGCACCTGGGAGCCGCGGTCGCCATCCTGAGGCATCGCTCACAGCCAAATATGCAGATGTTTCTAATTGCTTTCCATTACCAACAATAACAGCTGTTTATATCTATCAGCGAATAATTCACAAGAGTTCCAGACTGTTAGGATAACATATCCCACCTGGTCACCATCACCAGTTGTCAGCAGCAGAGAGCCGCTCCCTGCCAGGCCGCGCGTTCACAAATCCCCCGACGAGCTTGGGCTTCCAGTCACCTTCAGCCATCTTGCTTTGCTCTGGTTCTGCTCTAGAGTCGGGCTTTACACAGCCGAGACGTGCAGGGAATGTTTTACTCTAGCATGATGTGCTTTAGTATGCTTCTGATTCAGAATAAAATAGAAATATTCTTTATTGCACCAAAATGAGGGGAAATCAGGTGTAACAAAGTGACAGGAATCGAAGCACGTGGAATTAAAAATGGAGGCAAAATTACAACATAAAATGCTGTGCAGTTTTTAAAAGTCCGATTAAAAGTATTATGCAACTAAGTAGCATGTTTTAAAAAAAACTTGCATATGAATTTATACATTAAAATAACATACTTACAAACAAGTTTAATTTGTATAACATTTCATCAACAAGGCAGTTAAATCATGAAAACAAACTTCAACAATTGAAACATTACATTTTTCCAAGTTTCGTCATCACATATCAAAATGTTGGCTGGTGTTTCATTTATTATGGTTCAACAGTAACACTAAGTGGGCAGGTTTTTATTCTAGATTTATAGGAACTCAGTGTTTCAGCTGTTTTATTATTTTTCGGAAGTTTGTTCCAGATTTTTGGTGCATAAAAACTGCCTTTAAGACTTTGCATTTCAATATGGTCTCTCCTCATGTCAGCAGCTGTAAAATGTGGTGATAGCAAGTTTATTTTTACAAGACACACAAGCAAAAGTGCATCTAAATTTTATTTGGCATGTAGTACCTGACACTCTAAACTCCAAACATTAAAGTTGTTGTTTATGTAAATTAAGCTTAAAATATTTGTAAGAGACGGTTATTAGAGACGATGTTTATGGGCAGCATAAACCCGGTTACCTTGGGTTTACTAAGTCACTGGAACGCAGCATTAGCTTTCTTTTTCATAGCTTCTGTTAATATTTTGGAGTAGGAATCAGAACAGAAAAACAAGAAATCTCTGGGGTGAAACCAGTAAAACCAACATGCTGACTGGCCTGTCCTTAGATCAGATGTTCCTGTCGTCGTTGCACTCTCCCGTCTGACTCGCTGGCTGTTGGGAATGAGCCATCTGACTGGGAGTGGCTGCCAACAAGAGCAGAATGTCATTAAGAGTGGAGGCTGCTGCGGGCCTGCCACCATCATAGGGAATTCATCGCCACAAGTGATGATGATAATGGACTTTGCTGCAAATGACTTTGGATGAGCAGCGTTTTTGGCAGGAGCCGCACCGGCTGAGAGGATTTCTTTTTTTTTTTAACCTCCGAAGGAACGATTTTTGGAGTTGCAGCTGGGATTGCTCACAGGAAAGGAGGAGGTTGTGTAAATCCCTTTATTCAGATTTTGATTGCTGGGTTTGTATAATTAGTGATGACTAACAAAAAAGCCCAGAAATGCAAAATTAATTGATTGTGAACCATTTCCTTGACCTTAACCACATGATTCATTATCTCAAACCGTTTCCGTTTGGCCTAATGACATTTCCAACATCACACAAACTGAATATAATGTATCTATTTATTTTTTTGTTGCAGCATTTTATTAAACTCCACTCCATAATTGGATATTTCCACTAAATTTCTCCCCTCTTAGAGCCTGGGGAATCAAAAGTAATTGTACAACTTTAGCAGAGCAAAAACCCATGAAGTGGTAAATATCCCCTCCTAGTTTCGCCGCCACAGCAGAACAGAGCGACGGGTCTCTGACGACTCCATTATGATCTACAGGAAAACCTAACGAGGCTCATTATAAAAAGTGACAAACTGCAGTAAGGTTAGTTTTTCTCTCTGAATATGAAACACCTCATTAGAGCTGCAGCAATGATATGCAACAATGCAGGTGGTCGTCATCAGAGGGAATGTTTCATGTGCAAATTAAAGAGAAGGTAAAATAATTGTCTCATAGGCTGTTGACCAAACAGCAGCACCTTCAGCCCCTCTTTTCCTTTTTTTATTATTTTAGTGAAAAGATTTCAGCTCACCACAGAGAGGAGAGGGCGGCGGGTCTTTCCGGCGACTCGCCTGAAAGAGCCGCGCGTCTGTCTGCCATGCAGAACATCTTTCGGGGTTTGTTTGCAAAGCAGGCAGCGAAGTGAGGAACTCTGGCTGCTAATGTGACAGTTGCACTCTGGCTTTCAGTTCAGTGGACATGTTGTTTCGGAGAGAAAGCAGGAGGATGGTACCCAACTTATCTGATTACGGATGATGTACATCACACATCCCCTACCGACTTCTTTTTTTTTTTTTGCGGCGAGGCAGCCAAGCGAGAATGAAAGGATGCTGGATTTCTGTAAACAAGGCATGACTGACGCGGCGGCAGACGATTTGTGAGGCTCAGCTGAAGATCGGCGTCACGCGCACGTCTCTGAACTAAAAGAGATCAGAGTAAAAGCCAAACCCCACTCTGGATTAAATTGGTGGTCCTGTGGCACATGCAGCTATGTGCATGTTGATGGTTGGTTTTTCACCTGACTCTGATTACAGTGTTGGGTTATTTTACTGTAGACTGCAGTAAAATAACCTCCTTATTGTAAAGGATGTCATTAGAGTCTCATAAAGATGTCTTCCATTCATAGGACAATCTGCATTTTTCCTTCCTTCCAGCTGGGACCAACTTAAGCATCTCATGGTCAGGAGAAAAATAAATGTTCATGACTCTTTAAGTCAGGAGAAAATAGTGCTGAAGGCGAAACCAGGTAAATGCGTCACTGATGTGATTTATCCTTCTGGTTTTAGTGACATTACTGCAATAATTAGTGTGACTAAAGAGAAATGCTTGGATGAATTTCTCAAGATTTTGCTGGAAAATTAGTCCTTTAATCCTGGAAATATTCTCCAGCTTGTCGAAGGCCGACTTTGTAACTGTCTTTATGTGACTTTGAAGGTTCAGGTCTGTCAATAAACCCAGATTTGGACCTGATCTTAAGTTTGAAGCTTCAGTTTTGTTTCTGTTTAGCTGGAGAAAGCTATGGCACATCCAAGCATTGAGGTGCATATCGCTTAAATGTATAAAACACATTTAAGTTCAAAGTGCTTTACATAAAAACAAAAATGGAAAGTCATGGAGCATACAGTCAGCAATTGAAGCATTACATTTTGTCATTTCACATGAAAATGTTTCATTTATTATGTTTCAAAAGCAACTCTAAACACAATTTTAGTCTAGATTTAAAGGAACTCAATGTTTCGGCTGTTTTCCAGAAGTTTGTTCCAGATTTCAGTGCATAGAAGCTGAATGCTGCTTCTCCATGTTTGGTTCTGCTTGTGGGGATGCAGAGCAGAACCAACAGAACTAATCTTTTTGTTATTTTCCAAGGAGGGGGGATGTAGATATTAAATATAAGGGGCTCCAGGATTGAACCTTGGGTTACTACTTTGAGTCATTTCTTTAACTTTCCTCGCATGTTTCTTATGGTTCCTGAGGGGCTGCGCTGACCGTATCCAGCCTTAGACTCATTTGCATTGCATATGTTTCAGAAAACAACCCCGTATTCTGTAAACAACCCCAATGCAACGAGGCAGTGCCTGCTGTGGATGAGGAACATTAATATGCATAAAGCTCCAAAGTGACCTACATGACGAGGTTCAGTATACACTCCAACTGCATGCAGCACTTGTGGGACTTAGCTGCCCGTGTTACCTTAATTAGTGTCTTCTTGTGGCTGACGGCTTGTTCTGGAGAGGCTGTTGAACTTACCCGTACACTTGTACAGGGGAGTCGCAGCGGGTCGCTTGGGTCACCGTGGAGACCTGGTCCTCGACGACGTGGGCGCTGCAAAATGGCCACCATTAGCCTGTAAAGGACGGCTGCTGATGGCCCCATTAGCTGCACTTTAAACTCTTGCGGTGTGTCCCAGCTCTCTGATGATGACACTTCACTTCCAGCAGGTAATCCCTCAGGCCCTCCACTGACAGGAGGTATCAATTAACAGATTTGTTTGCTTTCCTCTCCTCTGACCTCATTTGCATAGCCGCCTGCTCGCGCAGCGCTCTGGTTCAGCAGCAGTTTTGACTCAGTGCTTTTTTTTTTTTCCAAGCGTCAGATGGCATAAAAAAATTAGAAAAAATACCACACATATTCCAACTGTTTTGCTAATCCTGAAGTATAAAAGAGAAGTGCTTTGGAGCTCAGAAAGTTACAAGATGTTAGCAAGCACTGCAGGCCAGAACGCCGTTGACTCATTCCTGTTCAGTCTCTGTCCAAAGGGAACGCAACATTTCCGATGCTAAAGGACAGCTGTTGCTGGCAGGCCTCGTTCTCACTGTTTTAGGCAGTAATCTGTCAGGGCGCTATCATAGCCAGCACGCTCTGCCCCTTAGGTGGAGGCAGAGATATTGGACCTGGGGCTCTGTGCATAGCAATGAGGCCGGACAGATGTAAAAATCCCCAGTGAGTTTGCAGCCTTGTTGCTCTGAGTGTTTGCCTGGATCCTCCACATCAACCTTTTGGAGAACGTCTATTCCCATGATGCACTGCTGTTTCAGGGGAACATTTATGCTGTTTGAGCGGAGGCCTTCAGCGTGATCCAGATGTGCCATGGTGTCACTCATTAGCATTTTCAGAAATGGCTCATTAAATCTGAGTCGAACTAAAACGCAAGACAAAACATAACATAATTGTGGTTTTTATTTTAATGTTCTTAATGTCTGTTTTAAACTTAATTAATTTAATACAATTATACAGTAAATGCTACAGACAATGACATCGAAACTCACCCATATAAGTCAGTGCATCTAGTGTAAAACAAAAAGCCACAAATCTAATGAAATTCATGTAAATTTATGTTGAAACCCTGTATTTTACTCAATTCTGACAGGTTAAAGTTTGCCTCCTCATCATTTTATTTTTACTTTCATGTCTGAAGTGAAAGATCTGAAAAGAAGTAAAGATCTGAACTTACAATTTCACCTAAAATGACAGTAGTTTGGAATAATCTGAAATTTTAGCTCTTCCAAAGACAAATATATGTGAAAATGTGATAAAAGGAGGAGGAAAAAACAAAGGAATTATGTATAAAGGCAGAAGTTTGGACACCTGACTGACCGGCACACACTGGGGAGATTTAAAAGCACCGTTTTGTGAGCCTACTCTTCCCATAACTCATCTGTAATTAGTAAATAGCTGCTTGTGGCAGAAATTCAGATTTAAATTACATTTTTACTTTCCTCAAAGTAGGAAGAAACAGAGCCTGACACAAAGACATATAAAGTAATCTCAGGTTAGATTTCAACTTCTTCAGTTTTCCTGTCAGATTTGTTAATTTTCTTTTTAAACCAGTTAGCTAGCTGCCTAATTTGTGTCAATATCTTTGTCCTGGGTAAAAATAACCTAAACATTTAGCCTTTCACAGGCCTGAAAGCTGTATGTGAGACACTTTGAAACATTTTACTGACTCTTAGTAATTGGGTTTCTAATAAATCACAGTCTAATATATGTTTATTTTATTTTAAAATAAATAAATAATAAATAAATCATGCACCTTTTTAATAGCTTTGTCGGCCTAAACAAAAAAACAAACGTAAAAAAAAATTAAAAATAAACAGGAATGTTGAAGGCGACCAAAAGGATTTTCTTCCGGCGTCTTCGTTCCGAGCCATTTGAGTTCCCCTCGATCAACGTCTTTCGGGCTAATCGAATCATGCCTACGTTAAGCTTTACACCGTGGAGTTAGCAACACAAAACCATACAAGGGGCAGGCAAGCGTCTCAACACAAAGAACCTCATGAGTCCACAGAAGAAAGGGCTCATGATGGTGTTTAGGAAAAACACCATCAGTAAAATAAAATAAACATATATTAGACTGTGAAATTAAATTGTATTAA
This sequence comes from Phalloptychus januarius, assembly GCA_902982915.1. NCBI lineage: Eukaryota > Metazoa > Chordata > Actinopteri > Cyprinodontiformes > Poeciliidae > Phalloptychus > Phalloptychus januarius. The sequence goes on from CADWAE010000482.1 coordinate 1,409,649, forward strand.
CTTCTATAACCAATTATTCCTAATGTTGCTAATTTGCATGATACCTAATTTGTTTCCTGATATGTTCATATGAAGAATCAAATTTAATAATATAAGCAAAAAGCCTTTTTATAAATAGCTGCTGTTGGTTCCAAGTTACTGTTTTTGTTAGTTTTATTCTTTTAAATATTCTGTTCATTTCTGCTGTTTTATTAATGTGACAGTTGACAAAGCATAAAAAATTTGCTTCACATTTGAGTTAATTGTCTGACCTTTCCTATGCAAATACGCAATTTGAAATAGCACGATGGAAATCCTAAATTAAATTCCCGCCTATCCTGAAGTCGTAATTGTAGACGTGATTATTTTGGCCATTTAAAAACACATAGCAGTCCGAGATGATTAGCATGAGCTCTGCTGTTGCACTCGTTTTGCAAAGACACATGTGTACTTAAAGATAATTACCTGCTCCGCTCGCATACTGTTTTCATGATTAGGCGCCAAAGTTCACTGGCCGATAATGATCACCCCGCGTCATTTTCTGGATGTACAATTTGTGCTTAGTTTGGATCTGGCCTCGTAGATTCAAACATGTCAATCACGATGAACGAGGACGGACACAGAAACTAAACGTAAACACTGCGACAGGGGATTTATTTTGACTCCATATATGAGGGTGAACTGCAAATTAGTCAGAAAACGAAGCTGTAAATATGGACTCCATCTCGCCGCTTAATTTAGTTAAATATGCTAAGGTCTTCTCAATTATAACTGCAGCAATTTCCATCACTGTTGCTGATTTAATTGTTGCATCCTGCAAATCTCTAAATTGCACAATTTTTCTTTCTTCCACACAAGCCTGCAACTATGCTGATGTCTGTAATTAAGATCTATCTGCTTCTCTAATCAAACTAAATCTGTTGGACGACAAACAGAAGGCCTGTAACTGCTCTTTCTTTTTCTTTGTTTTTTTTTTGTGTGCATGTTTTTGTTTAACTGAAGTCTAGAAGGGGGCGGAGGTTTATTAGATTTGTCAACATGATTATTAGTAGCACACAGCTTCAGTTTTCTCAGCTAATCCTCAGCGACCAGACCTAAACCTTCACAGCCACATAAAGTCGGTTACAAAGCCGGCCTTCTATCACCTGAAGAACATTATGTTCCAGAAAGATCAACAAAAACTCATCCATGTTTTTATCGTTAGTCGCATAGATTACTGCAACGGCGTCTTCACAGATCTGCCTAAAAAGAGAACAGACTTTAGGAGACTGTTGTTAAGACACTGAGTGGCTCAGGTGGTAGAGAACGTCCACCTTCTGCAGGAGCTATAGTCCTCAACACGGCTGTCTTTGGTTCAATTTCTGATCTTAAGACTTTATTTCAATTGATATAGACTTGAATCATGACTTGAACTTTCAAGAAATGACTTGTGAACGTCTCTGGTTTACTGTAACTTAGCGCAAATTGAACCTGTTGTGTAGAAATCTAAAAAATATGTAATATTCATACATTTCTTTGAATATAAAGTCATTCAAACCCAGTTTAGGAACCATTAGAAACTCGCAATATGAATCATAAACAATGACTGTGTCACTGTTAATGCTAAGTGAAGTGACAGATGTTATAAATTCCCTTATTTTCTGTTTTACTAAATTCCTTAGAATGTGTAAGGGGTTTTGTATAAAAAACAAGTTATTTGAGGTTTCATTTAAAAACTTAAAGGTGTATGTTTTGCTTGCATATCTTGGCCGAATCCCCAGTGAACTCCTAGTTTTCGTGGTGTAAGTCGCACATACCGTGTTTTCAAGCCTCTTATCAACACTTCAGCTTTAGCAGGCCTGCATTTCACACATTTCGGTTCTTGGCCTGTTCGGAGGCTTAGAAACACGGTCCTTTGGACATGGCCGCACCGCCAACAGATGGCGAGAGCATCTTCATGCTTAGCGGATGAAGACTGACAGCAGATAGCCGACTGCTTCCCCTTTGGATGGAAGCTGCCCCTCCGACGACTTAGAAAACCTTAAGTGCCTTTGACTCTTAAAAAAGAACAGGGTCAAATAAAAAAATACACTTCCATACATTTATAGATTTAGATTTTCTTTATTTCAAGAAGTTTTCCAATAAATCTTTAGTGCAGCTAAAACTCAAACATTTTCCTTTTTGTACTTAACAGAATTTTCCAGTTTTTGTCTTAAAAAGGATCCATAACCTATAATCCTAATCAAACTTTAATGTATTTCATTTTGATTTTAAATGTGCAATGCTGCATATTTCTGTATTGATCTGACACCAAGTTAACACAGGGCCAATACCGATACCGATACTGATATCGATTCAACACGATAAATAGAAAGAATATAGAAAATGAAAACAAACACGTGCATTATTTCCTACATAAAGTTAAAAAAAATCATTTGAGAGCAAATAAAAACATCGTAAGTAGAGTTTGGAACTATGACAAAAATAAAACAAATTTTAAGAGGGAATCTGAAACTAAATTGTTGCTCTCACCACATTAGCATTAATCTGATTCTGATACCGGCTTGATAACAATATTATCAATATTTGGATTACCATAAAAATAAAGAAACAGATATTTTAGTGTCACAAATGCACTACAAACAATTAAAAGCAAGATATCAAAAATGATTGGAAAATAAAAGAAAAATTTGTTTAAAAAAATTTTTTAACTGCTGATGGAAACCATTTTGGAAAGATTAGAGAAATATGAAGCAACGAGAGATGACAAAGCACTTTTTACACTTTAATGTAACAATATGCAGCTGGTAGTGAAATAAAAAAATGACTACAACCTCGCTCCGTCTTTATAATCTGTCTCTTTTGGTCGAGCTCCACTAAAGTGATCAGTCTGAGAAAGACCCCAAAGAATATTTGGGGTTTTAGATCTGCAGAAACTGTTATGTTTTCATCATAGTCTGAATCACTTCTTTCCTCTTTTAGGGTAAACAGCTCCTGTCCTGGGCTTCCTAATCCTGATTACATTTTGTGTGAGCAAGTAAAATACGACTCTTCCTTCATCGCAGCGACTAATGAGGCATCAGGATGAAGTAGTTTGTTGTCTCTCATAACCAGATGGATGTAGGCCCTGATTAAAACCAATTAACTCTCCCCCAGATCTAAATAACTTTTCTGTCATTAATGCACATATTTTACACCTCATTAGAGGCACGGTGATTGGAGGTAGAAAAAAAAAAGGAAGAGGAAGTGATTTGCATTTCAGATACATAATATGCTTAGGATGGGGAAACAGGAGATGCATGCAGTGAGGAGAGTGAAAGAAATGATGCAAAGTGGCTTAAAGGACTGCAGGCCGCATCTGTGTGAGCTAAGCGAGCTTCAGGAGGCGACACATGACTTCTTCCAATTAACTGCAGGGATTTTTTTTTGTTTTCTGCATTCGGTTCATCCCTTCTCCAGCACCTCCCTTCCTCTGTGTGCTGAAATGTGCGTCGTGGGGTGAAACAGGCAAGATGTTAACCAATTTTATTTTTAATCTTCCCTTTTGCCGCCGAGCGTGTCGATCGGGCATCGCGTCTTCTGAAATTTCCTCGCCTCTTTCATGGAAACATATTGGGGCAGAATTCGCCAGCTGTCGGCCTCCTCTCCCTTCTGCTGCCATTATCCTCAGGCCCCACCCCGCCTTATGGCCGGCCAGCCTGCCAGGAACAGGGGCGCCGCTCAAAATCAAAAGGTGGCTCTTCTCAATTCAGGCCATCATCACACGCTTAAGCCCCCCAAACGCCCCGTACCCTTCACCCTTCCACCAACCATGCAGGCAGGACAACCGAGACGCTCCAGAAACGTCCTGCGTTTGCTGCCATGAAAGCGTGTCACACACACACAAGGCAGGGCTTTGGCTCTGTGGATCGTGATCGTGCCTCTCATGTGACCATATGCCAACCTCTTCATCCCCCTTTATCATCCCGCAACATGTCTGTCTCTGCAGAGGGACGCACACAAAAAACACCCTGCAGCTCCTAATTCCTCCCTCCTGCAACGGCAAAACTCTGGGTTATGAAAAGATCTGCATGCAATGGATCATAGTTCTTTGTGTGAATTGATGATCAGTTTAAATATAACTGAGCCTTTATTGAGTTGACATTTTGATTTATCGTTGTCACAAGCAATTCCAATGAATGATATGCAAAAACCTCCATAGCTGTCCATATTGTCAGGATTCTTTTTCACTGTTTGTTCAATGAAAGTATAAATAAATATTAATAAATTTGATTGATATAAATCACACTTCTTAATGTGACTGGTGTCCCAAAGAAGCCCTATATAAATAGGAATGTTTATCAAGAGCAGCATTTGTTTGTGGAGCTTTGATTGCTGTGCCATGCAATCACAACCATACACTTACCTAAAAAGAAGTAACAGTTATCACATTTATCATTATCACAATAAAACAATAATAATAAAACTTTTAAGTCCACACTGCCCACTCCATGCTGAAGTATTCACACAGTTTGCATTGACACTCTAAATTGACCTCCAGCATATTTGTTGCTCATAATTTGGAGTGGAGTATGCAATGTCTCTGTTCATAGAGCATATCAGGACAGAAATCAAGCACGAAGTCATAAACATCTTCTGTAGATATCTTAGGTTGCATTCACACCAATGCTATCCACTTTAATCCAAATCTAGTTTATTTGCCCAGACAGTCTGGTTCCCGTAATCAAACTTTGATGCGGACCAAAAACCTCGGTCTCACTTCAGCTGAAGTGAACAATGGTGTGGTTTGCATGCACATGTGAATGCAAGCGCACCAAAGACTGCTCCAAAAGCAGGAAGTGAACTATGCAGCACAGGGCATTCTGGGTAAATGCAATCTAAACAATCTGGAAAATGTAACGCTAGTGGGAGGAATGGCTTGTGTTCTTTTACCAAAGACCAAACAGAAACTCTACAGCCGCTAAAATCTGATGCCACTGCATTCCTGTTTACATTTTGTGAAAAAGAAAGTTGTGCTTAGTGTCTTCATCTGAGGTTTTTGTGTAGTTTCTTTCGGTGGTTGTTAGTGCAGCACCTCTACAGGTGAGGGAGTGAGCAGTATTTTAAACTAGTTTGGTTTAGTTTCACAGTGCAGTGTGAAAGCGAACTGCACCAGCTGAAAATGTAACAAATGTTGCCACGTCTGCCAGACTATCAGGTGTGAAAACAACCTCAGACTGGAATGCATAGCATCACTGTGTCATATTAATATCTTTTTACCAATTATTTGGTCTTTATTACAACACCAGGGCTCATTTTCTCTTTCTAAAGTGTGCCTCATGTGAAAGCTTCTGCATTGGGTTATATAAGGCTGAGTTATTTCCCTGCCCTCAGGCTCTGTGTCATATGCTGCTTTAAGACCTGGGAGACCCCAGAGGGTGGGGGGGGTGCCTCTCTGTTGTTGTAAGGGCATCCAGTTTGCATCACAACAGAGCCTCGCCTCAGATCCCCAAAGTCTAGTCAGAAAAATACCCAGAGTGCAGTTTATCTGAGGTAAACTGAGCAGGCGAGACCTCAGTAAACCTCAGAAGTCTCTATCCAACAGCTACGTTTCCAGTAGGGGATGCAAACAATTAATTGATTTACTATTAATTGTCAATTGTTGATTAGATAAAAATGAGTTCCAGCTGAATGATAAAGTCTGCTCAGACCAGTGGTTCCCAAAGTCGGTCCTCGAGGCCCGGCATCCTGCATGTTTTAGTTCTCTACCTGGTTTAACGCACCTGGATCAAATGGTGGCTCATTAGAAGGTCTAAGAAGAGCTTTGACCTGCTGAAAAGGTTGGTGCTACCACCCGGGAGAGAACTAAAACATGCAGGATGCCGGGCTTCAAGGACCCACTTTGGACACACCTGGCTTAGACCTTTTAGTGTTGCAATCTGGCCGCCGTCCAGCAGAGGGCGCCTTAAGCGGAATCAGTTGATACAGAAACAAAAATGCGGAAAAATGTAACGTGATGGAAATAAAATATTGTGCCATTGAGAAGAGTTGATTTAAGGGCTGAGGTGAGTTAATGAACTTCATGGAGCGACGATTTAGCTTTTTTAAAGAGCAACTGCAGATGGTACTTCTGTATCAACGTCTCTCTGTTCATGGCGAACTAAATACTTCACATCTTTTTCCATTCAGCAACGTAAGAGGTTCCTGTTTTGTTCTATTTTCTGAATATGTCTAAGTTAATGTTAGAAAACAATTTTCTGTTTATTCAGTCAGTATTAATACAACTGATACAAAATGTTAAAATTTAATTATGCTTTTTTAAATTCAGCATATTATGAAAAATTCAGCCTTTCATGTTACAGGAAGCTGGTTGGGCCTCCTGATCACTGCAACGCCTTTTTAAAAAATGAGGAAACTGAAAGAAGTGTTGCCTAAACGTTATAGAGCCACCACTTAACCAACAAAATGGCCACAGATGAGTTTGGGCTGCAGCCTGGGCTCGTTTCTCTCTGGAGGCCCGGTATCTGACGCTGTTCTGGAACGTTCGAACGCGGCTGGCATTTCCTCATTAGCGGCTTTCGTTAGCGTTAGTTTGTGCTGTCACAGCCAATTTCCGCAACGTCTCCCCACCCAGACCTCCATCGTTCCAGACAGGGAGAAGGACATGGGACTAAGAGGATTATTTATCTGAATGTCTCCATAAACACTCTCGCCTCGTTTCAAGGGCTCTGGGCTCATTAGACGACTGAGGAGTTTGCAAACGGAGACTCAGGTGGGTTTTGTGTAGCTGGGAGCGTGAACAGATCTGCTTCTGGGTTTCAGACTGCTGGAGTGTCTGCAGCTCCGTTTCCATTACAAATGTGCACAAACTTTTGTCATATTCTGCTGATGTTGAAAAAACACAATGTCACAATTGCAGTGTTTCCATTAAATGCCCTCCGCTGGTCAGTGACGGCACTAAAGTCCTGGAAGAAGCACCTGCTCTTTACTGCAATTAGAAATAATGAAAGAAATTCTGAAATTTTGTGCAAATTAGACTCTGAACAAGTAAAACTTAATACGTTTTTAGTTTAACATGTTTAGAGTATTTTAAACCTCCAGGTCATTAAGCCAGTCAGTCAAGTGTGTGTCGGCATTTGGAGGCGTGTGTCACAAAACAAATGTTGTGCTCAGACTTTATTTCTTGTTTTTTTTTTTTTCATTTCTGCGCCGGCGTTAATTCAGCCTAACAAAAGCGCTCATTAGTTCTAATAAATCCTGCGACTCTTGCTCTCTCCGTTCCACTGGAGCCTGACCTTTCTCACCGCACTGCCCAGAAAATCTCCTGCTTGGGTTTTCACCGTTTGATGCCTCCGTTAATTGGGAATGATTTAAGCTGCTTCTTCTGCTTCAGTCGCCGGTTGAATTCAGCATGGATCTAATGGCAAATGTCACTCTGAATTGCTTGCTGAGGTATTTGGGCGAGCGTGTAATTTTATTTATTTATTTTGTTTTTTTGCGCCCTTTCCCCTTTGTCCCCTTCAGCCCTACAAATGATGTTTACATCACTAAAACAGACTTTTGGGGAGCTAACGGCTTCAAGAGACCGAAGCGTCAGCAGAAGCAGATGACAGAATGTGCAAAAAAATATTCACATTTTTCACGCGTTGACATCAAACAGTTGCAGAATTCAGTGTATTTTGTTTTAAATTATTTCAATAAATGATAATATTGTTGTTTTGAGACCAATATCAACTAATATATAATGATAAAAGGTCCTATATCTTGCTGAAAAACAACTTGTAAGTTAGTTTTGTCTTATTTCAAGTGCACTAAGATATTTGCATTGCAAAGTAGACCAAAAATACTTGATAAGGTTTTATGTTTTTACAGTGTGGAGATCCTGATAATAAGCAAAATCTCAATAAAATACATTAAAGTACAACTTGTGCAGGGAAACTTATTCCAAACAGACTTACTCCCCAAACACGGTTCACCAACAGCAGCGGAAAATGATCAGTGAGTCGAAGATCAGAGCCGATCGGATCTAATTATCCCTGAACAGCTCAAACCATGTGACATTCAGCAGAAAGGTTAGCAGAAATCCCCAGACCTGATCTACAGAACGGGGGCCTCTTGGGCCTTTTGGACCTGAACAAAACAAGCAGGCACAAATAACACAAAGACAAACTGGACAGAGGTGAAACTTTGCTCTGCTTCTGCAGAAGAAGCAGCTTGTGTGACAAATCTACTCTGATGCTGAGGTTGATTAATTTAAAGGTCACAGTTGTGTTGAAAAGCTCCACTTTTTATTATCTTGTCAGTCCTTTATGATGATGTGTTGTTGTAACTCCCCCACTTTCAACATCGGTGTAAAATTAAATATCTTGAAACGGGGAAAAAAAGCCCTTTGGCTGATAGTGTTTCCTCGCTCTGCAGCCAACCAAATGATCAGCTTCTACTCTTATCTCTCAGTTCCTCCCTCCAATTATATCTTGTTAACAAACATGAAGAATAGCAGGCATCAGATTGCTGACGTTGGTTTGCAGAAGCCTACCCTTGAGCCCACGTCCTCTCGCCTCGTTTTGCCTTCCATCTCAGCGGTTCTGCTCGGAGATTTAGGATAGTGACGGATCATTTTAAAGATGCCTTATTCACCCATCATGTGCTAAAAACTGCCATAAAACTGATTGTTTTCCTTGCGGTTGATGTGCATTGTGAATTGGAAAAAAACAAGAGATGGGGGAGAACCTTGATTAAAGTCAGAAGATCGCGCTTCTGTGAATCAGAACATATAAATCAGAAGTCAATGTGGCGTAGCGGATCTCAGCAGGCAGCAAGTAAACAGCCCATTAGATTTAGCCGAGCATCATCACGCTCAAACGTCTCTCTCTAATCTCACTTCTTATCAACTTTGTTGTTTTTTTTATTTCTGCTTCTCTTGGTTTCTCATAGTGGGACCTATTATACAAAATTAACATTTTGCACATTTTTATATTTCCATCCTTTTAAAAGAAGCTCAAATGCCGTAAAAAAACACAAAAATATCCACTCAGCTGTTTTTTGGTGCTTAGAAAATCAGACCCTTTAAAAACCAGTCTGTTATGTAGCAACAGCAGCTGAGCTGCAACAGGTTCGGTCAGCTGGTTTTGCTGCTGTACAATGGCTGCTAGGAAAGAGGAGCGCTGTTTTGTTTCCTTGTCATCCAGAAACTCCTTGTTGCATTCTGTTGGTTGTGCAGGAGACTCCACTTGTGCTTTTCAAAGTTGTACGGTTGCATAATTGTGCATCTGTCTCCAGCCATTTTCATCTACAAGTGTAAATGTTGAGTTGGGGGCATGGATAGCAGTAACTTATTTGGATTTAAAGTGACAAATTCCTTAAAACCGCAGAAAACAGGCAGAACTCACCAGACTGAAATCTCAAGATGTAAGAATGATTTTGAGTAAAAAATGTAGGGAACATGTTTTGCATAGACCGATCCTAACCTGTTCAAGGAAGCATAATAGGTCACCTTTAATGCTTCAACTAACTCCGTCCTCTAAATATGTTGCATCCTTTAGTTTCCCCTTTAGGGAAGGGAGTAAATGTGTTGGCGTGTTGAGTAACTGCAGCCTGACAGACTGCTCTGTCACTGAGTTCCTCTCTGTGCTGGGTGTCTCTTTGGTTGCCTTTAACATGATTCACCAGAGCAATAACAGGGCACTTAGCCGCGCTCTGGTTTCTGCTGTTGCCCGCATCATCATCATCATCATCATGCAGGCTTTGTCGTTTCGCCTGCACATTGGGCAGCAGGGCAGCAAAGGTCCGTTTGAGCCACAGCTGCAGCCGGACAAAAGCAGATGTGCTTCTGGAGGAGGAGAGGCAAGGCGAGCGTAAGGCATGTGGTGGAAAATCTGGGGGAATGGGGCGAGAAGGCGCCGTCAGGCTGCGGCTCTGCCGCTTGTCTCGTCTCGTTGAGCGTATGCGGCGTCCTCTGCTTCTTACAGGCAGCAGCTGAGCCAGTCGCAGTGGGGTCTGTACACTCCTCACTCCACTCGGCCTGGCGTCCGCCGGCTCGGGGGCTGACATTTCCAGAGGTGCTAAGTCACTCAGCATCTTGTTACTCCCCCTGACAAGTGGAGCTGGATCACGGCGACTTGAGACGGGAGGGGGAGGCAACACGCTTTCGCTCAAGTCAGTGATCTTCCCCCACTGGAGGTGCCGAGATCTCAAGGTGTTTACAGAAGATCGGGCGAGGTGTCAATCTCGCATTTGGCCCAGCAGGCCACCCTTGGTGTCGGTCAGGTGTGAGGAGCGTTGCAAGGTCGAGGCAGTGGGAGGGGGGGCGGTGGATCGGTTGACGGAGGGGAAGGGCATCGCAGTGACAGGTCTGCGGTGTCAGCGGTCAGATTGCCCAAAACCAAACTTCACAGCGGATTTTCTTGGACGCGGCAGTCGAGAGTGACACAAGTTCCCAAAGCCGGAGGTAAAAATAGACGCTTGATTCACTTGTCATTTTGCACAGAGTGCAGTCGCAACACACCATGAAGGAGTCCGGGATCATCTGCTCATTCAGCCTGTCAGCTGGAGACTTATTGGAGGGTTTAGCGAAAAGGTCACTCCACTGCTGAACTAACTGGAGTCACAGTCGTCATGCTGCAGAGAATCGGAGCTGCACCACTCACTCTGCCTCAGATCTCTTCAAGCAAACCCAACTCCCTTTCCATGCAGACATTACTGAAAGCAACAGACTCAACTGTCAATACCTTTAGAAAATTTAGCCTCGTTATCAAAACCTAATCAGTAACCAGAGAGAAAACAAAAAAAGATTTCAGTTGATAAATTAGTTTTAGGTTTAAGTGAAAAGCGATCGAAAGACGTTTTACTCTCTATCAGTGTGATGACATCACTGGATCTCTCACTCAGAGCTGGGGACTCGAGTCACATGACTCGGACTCGAGTCATTAAAATTAAGACTTGAGACTTGACTCGACTTGAGGACAAAGACTTGAGACTTACTTGAGACTTGCAACACACTGACTTGGTCGCACCTCTGCTCTCACTCTCCATAAATGAGATGAAATACAGCAGGAACCATTGCAGGTGTTTTCTGCAGACAGCTCAGACCTGTAACCACCGAGCTGCCTGCCAGCAACATGCAAACAGTTGCAGGTGTCTGCTCCTCTCCACGCGTAAAAGAGAATCCCAGAGGCTACTTTCAAACTAATTACCGAGATCCAGGAAGAAAACATCTTAAACCAAAAATCCCAATCCTTGTCTCTTAAACTCGCAACTTTGAGGGATTTCTTCTCTTGTTGATTTTGAGGTTTGTTTGAAAAATCTCACTGCTGTGCTTGTAGCAACGTTGTCGTCAAGAAGCGATATTTTAAATTCCTTTGAAGTGAGACTGAGCGACGGCAGAGAGCAGACTCTCTATTATGCATGTGTCTCCATCACAGCTCGGTCTGACAACGTGGCATATCCCATCATGAATTAATCACTCTGCACCTCTCATCAGCAATGACTGAGCTTTTTAAGTGGTTACACTTTGATTTTTAAAGTTTTATGCACACAGATTAAAGATGTCTGACCAGAGCAGCAGGAAGGGGATGATGCTTATTGATGGACCTGCAGATACTCAGTCTTATAACGAAAAGCTGTAGTGGAACAATCTGCTGATGTCATTAATGAAAACCAGTTCAGATAAAGAGCAAACTCAGCTTCAACCATCCTGGCATCCTTAAAAGAAACAAGGTGGCTCTTTGAAAACATTAAAAAAAGTACTTGTGATAAATAAATTAAAAATGAGGGATTTTAGGGGGAAATGTTGGAAACCACTGGTCGACTCTTATGTTGAGTTTGTGGGAAGTGGGAATTCAGAGCTGGGTTTGACGTCAAACCCGAGGTAAAGGCGTTCTAGTGAACATGACGACACCCATAAATATTGTCTCCAATAGGTCTTTCAAACATAATTATAAGTTTTACTTTTCATAAGCAAACACCACTTTTAATTTTTTCAGTTGAGTTGCAGGCACTAAATGTAACTCTGATTTTAGGCACATTTATTGTTTCCATGAGTCTGTCACAATAAATCAATTAATTGAATGACAAATTAAAACAAACTCAATCATTTCTATTAACATGATTTCTCTTTCTTTCTTTTCTCTCTTTCTACCAAAAACTAGATGAGAAAAGTCTTCAGTCTGCTGCTTTTGTCTCAACTAGTCCTTTTTATTGAAGGTCAGTTTGCTTTACAGAAACTTTATTTGACATTTTATTTGTTTTTTCTGTTGTTTATTTATTTTGGATATTTAAAATGTCTTATAGTTCCTGAGATAAATTAACCTTTGACTTTATGTTTTGGTATTACCATTGTGTTACTTCAAAATGTCTCAAAACATCAATGTTATTGTGTATTTAAATAACTAATGTGACTATTGTTGATGAGAGGAGCGGCCATATTGAAACGTGAAGTCAGCCTTAACTGGGTGTAGCTGGAGTTCCAGTAGATTTTTATTTTTTTGGACTGCAACGTCAGAATTTCCCAGGTCTGGGCACAGCTGGATGCAGCATTAGGCCCAGTCTGTGTGACTGACAGCTTTCAGATTTTTCTCTCCATCATTGTGAAACGAAGCAGATTTTTTAAGTGATGGGGAACATTTGGTGAAGTCGACCCGGCTCGGCGTTTGTTGGTCGGAGTCCATGCAGCCGTGCACTTTGGGCGGCGTGTGTCTCCTGGTGCAGATGTCTGCATGGACCGCTGCCAAAGTGACACTGACGTTATAAATCAGCTACAAAATAAACAAACTGCTGCAACCAGCAAACATTATGCCAATGCCTTGCGTAGATTGCGTTAGTAAACATCTTAGATGATTTTTTGGACTTGCTGGTTTTGTTAGCTTACAAAAAACTCTAGAAGTTTCATTAGTTTCCCATTAATCAAAATAGTGTTGAAAATGTAAAGGATTTAAAATGTAAACTTTTAAGCACTTCTTCGACATTCAGCGTCCTCTGCGTGGCTCTCGCCTCCCTCTGTTCCTCCCCGTCTTTCCGGCTGTGGGACTCGGTTGGGCTTTTTGGGGGGCGAGGACGCGGAGGAACAGCTGGGCCCCATCACTTCTCATCGGGAGCCTGGGAGAGACGTCGCTGACAGAGTGATGCACAGAGTCTGTCCCCGCTAATGACTGCGCCATTCTCCATCATTATCGCCATCATTAGGAAATTAGGGGGACAGAAGGTATTTACTGTAAACCTGCCACCTCCCAAGGAGAGATAAATAGAAACTGATAAATGCGATCGCGTGACGCTGCCTGTCTATTAACCTTCCCATTTTCCAGCTCCAGCATATGCACATTTAACAATCATTAATATTCTCTAATTGGGCCAGTTTTTAGTGAGGAAAACGCCGCTGATGAATGATTTAGAACAACAGAGGGATCTTTGCAAATTTACATTAAGATTAAACTGTTTTTCCAGGTCACCTAAAATCATTTTTCACATTCCGGCGCCACGTTTCCTTGCAGATACCAGGCCTTTGTTTTACACTTCACCGACGAAGCTGCTAGGAGACGGACTAAAGGGGCATCTAACATCTTGCTAACAGCTTGGCAGCGCTGCAGAGGCTGATTGTTCGCTGTTTGACCGCGTTACAGCTGGACAACAGTGCGTCAGGACCGACGTCAAGGGCACAGGCACAAACAGAAATCACACATGCAGAGGGGAGTGGAGCGCGCTCAGCAGATATCTACAGGACGTATGTTCTGTGTGACACAGAGACACAGACCGAGCTGGGGGCTAGGAGACTGAGCATGGTGGGATGGAGCGGCTTTCACAACTGGTTAGTTTGGGTGTTTCTTCAGCAATTATGACCATCTGGGCAGCAGAGTCTTTGCTGGCTTTGGGAGTCTCACGTTTTTTTATAACTATTTAGTGTTTTTGCTTTTCTTGTGTGTGATTCTTTTTTTGTGGTTAGTAATTTCTCATCCCTTTGAATTGTGCTTCTGATGAGGAGAGGGCGTTTATCGTATCGGTTATCATTTATCGTGATAACAGTTATGATAAATTCATGTTAATGATGTTTAAAATCCCACAGCGCTGTCCATATTGCTGGGATTATTAGCTTGTTCAATAAAAGCATCAATGAATGTTTGAAAATACAGTTACCATGTGCAGTTGGTGAAATAAATCATACTTTATGTGACTAGTGTCCTAAAAAAGCATATTACAAATGGGAACATTTTTCCAAGAGCATTATTTGTGTTATGGGTCCCTTACAGTCGTACAGTGATCAAGAAAAGAAATCATAGATAATTCTTAATGTCACTGTTTTCATTATTGCAATGATATTGTGAAATATTATAAAATTTCCAGGCTGTATTGCTTTCATGCGACAAACCTAACAACATTTTATTCTTCACGAACCTCTTTTTTTATTTCTACTTAGACAATATGCAAACATTAAAGCTGCACAATGGAAACAAAACATATTTAGGTTTCCAGCTAAATATTTGGTTTGGAACTAAACATGTAGCTCACTAACTGAACATTTAGTTTGAAGCAAAATATTTAGTTTGCTACACATTTGGTTTGAAACTAAATATTTACTTACTAAAGCTTTAGTTTAAAGTGAACTATTCAGCTTATTTAGCCAAACACTTAAAACCTGGAGCTAAATGTTTAGTTTGCTAACTATTTAGTTTTGAATTAAATATTTAGTTTCAAACATTTAATTTGAAACTAAATATCTAGTTTGGAACTAAATGGTTAGTTTGCTAACGAAGTACTTAGTTTTCAAATTAAATATTTGGGTTTTTTTACGTAACTTTACAAACAGAATCCGTTACCTTCCACACATCAACCCGACGTTTCCTTCCGTCATGCAAACACAAAAACATCCTCGTCTAATCAGAGATAAAAGCCTCAGTGGTCATTATCAATGCTGCTTGATGACATTAGATAATGCAACTGTAGTTTTATAATAATGACAAACAAGAAAAAAGAAATACACTGGTGTGCATTTGATGTAGCAATTACAAGCGAAGTGGGGGTTCTAATGATGATAATTTGAGTTTTAATTCTGAACCCACTAGTGACTGGCAGAGTCTATCAATTACAGCATTAAAACAGGCCCCAGCTGCAGCAGCCACGCCGGCCGCCCTGCCTGCAAATTGTCGCCTAAACTGCTGTCGTCTCCCCTCCCGTCGCTCGCTGGCATAATTGCAGCTTAACCAGTTCATCATAATCACACAACAGTTTCCTCTCCCCACAGAGACGGAGGCAGGTTTCCACATCCACAGCAATCTGAACATTTAACCTACTTGTTTCCTTCAAGTGAAAGAAAAGAACATGCAAAGGGGAAATGTCTGATTTTTACCAGGAGAATGAGATTAGAAATGTTGACGGCAAACTTCTGGTTCTGGTGCCACTTAGCATGATCATCCTTCCTGTTTCCAGCTGCAAGATGAGCAGAAGGATGCAATATTCATGCAATGGCCTCTCTGAGAGTTGGATTTTCTATAGGATGAAGCTGATTCTGTGTGAGTGAATGATTAACATCTGCAACTCACCTGAGGTTCTGTTCTAAGAGAAAATAACCATGACATGTGGCCCAGTTGCTGTTTGTTCATGAACAAACAGCAGCTTCTTCCTGTTGGCTGCAACAAAGAGGCTGACCAAAGATGGAGGAGCAGAATTTAGTCTTTAAGCTCTGCTAATCTGGAACAAACTTCTAGAAAACCATAAAACTGTTGGAACACTGACTCCCTTTAAATCAAGGTTAAAAAACAATGATCATGAAATTAAGTGTTTGCACTGGTGTTAAAAATCCTTGAAAATGCTTGAATTTCAAATTTTCAAGGTTTTTAAAGTGCATGATTTCTGTATAAAGTCCCTGGAAGTAATATTTGATATTCAAACTGCAGTTTTCTAATAAAGCAAATTAAATTAAATACATTTATTTCTCACTATCTGAAGTTAAATCAGACCAAATCTCTCTTATTTTAGGTCGGAAGATTTTTTTTTTTATGTTTGGGGAGAAAAGCCAGAAAACTTTTGAGAGAAAATTTTTTGTAACTTTCTCAAACATTTCAAAACAAAAGTTCATATTTTTTAGTTTACCTTGTCTTGCTGTAGAATGTAGGATCCTCTCACATAACATTACCAAATAGTTATCAAATATAAGCATGTATTCAATACCGTATTGATTTATTTTAGATTATTTTAGATGTTTTTTTGGCACTGCTAGCTCTCCACAGTAGGAATATTATTATCAGAAAACATAAAAAGGAGGAAAGAGGAGGCAGAATCCAGCATCAGTCGTGTTTTTAAATGCTAAATATTCATTAATTCATATTAGTTGCAGGATGCCAGAGGCGGCTTCTGTGATTATCTCATCCTAAAACTGTCAGCTGGTGATGATGATAATGAACCAGGTATTATCTGCTGCATCTCAGTAATAAAGACGATTATTTTCTCTAAACATGGACTCTGCTCTAACCCAGCCCTCGTTGGGCCTGAAACCACCTGAGGTCCCTTTCTGGTTCTGGTTCTGGTTCGGTCCAGCATACCCGTGCAGCTCAGTCGGCGGCGTCGTGCTCACATCCAAAAGTTTCTCAAAAACAGATGAAGAAAGAAGTCGGGAGGCTGGATCAGCTGGCCTGTGATCTCCTGCGCGAGCCAAGCTGTCTGATTGGCTGCAGGGCTGCAGGGCCATCTTGCCTCCCTGGCAGGCAAGTGGCTCAAGCAGTTCGGTTAGGGAGGAGTGCAAAAGTGTGTGCATGGCTGAGTGTGTGTGTATGTGGGGCGAGAAGGGGGGAAAGAGCGTGGGTGACAAATGTGTGGATGTGTAGAGGAGGGGCGGTTCCTGACTGTGAAGATGCCTTTCAGTGCGTGTGTGTGTGGGGGCGTGCGTGTGGGTGTGTGTGCATGGCAGCATATGGATGTGGAAACTCTGGTAGTTTGCAGGTTTCTCAGATATGTTTGACCGTCTGAAATGGCTGTTTGACTTGCATCACTACGAATATTCTGGATGGAACCGTAATCATTTTCTTAACTTTAAAACCTTCCTCAGTTTCCACTTTCTGATTATAATTTCTTGTGAAATCTTGTTGCGACTGCATGTTGTTCTCAATCATATTGGAGCAGATCTGCTCTGTTTACTTTTATTCATCATTTTTGTGGTTGACTGCAGCTGGAAGGATTTCTGCTTGTTGCTATGCTTGTAACTGAAATGATTAATCAGATTAATCACGATTAATCGTTTATTGAAATAATCAACTAATTTAGTAATCGATTAATCATTAACAAGAATATATAGACTTTCTTCCATTTGCTGAAGAAAAAAAATTCTCTCAATAATTAAGCTAAAACTGTACAAAGAATATATTCATTTTGCATTTAATATGAAATCACCTTTATCTGTAAATATTTTTTAGCCAAAACTCCTCAAGTAGTTTTATTTTCACCAGGTTCCGATTTACAAAAAGGATGTTATATTATTGAACGTTAGGCAATTAAATGTTTATTTTCTTATATAAAAAAGGAACTGAATCATTCATTTGAATCTATTAATGTATTTATAATATTGTACAATAAAAAGTGGTTGCATGAAAAATCTGCATAAATTGCAATTTTATTTATAGATTAATCGATTACTAAAATAATCATTAGCTTCATCCATAGTTATGATGAGTAACCATGGCAAGAAGGTATCGCTTTTTGCAACTGCGAGCAGCTGATTTGCATCAATAGAAGAATTGCTTATTCTTTTTTTTGCTACAAAACAAAATCTCATGAACCAGCTGAAGCTAAAACCAGACGACTTGGGGATTTGTGGGTTATCTTAGAAAGGAAAAATGTTTTGGCCTAATTACTACTATGAAGGTTTTCGTTTAGTTTTTTTAGTCTGTATACTTGAGTTAACAATTATTTCATTACAAAATTAGTTGATTATTTGAATAATTGATCATGATTCATCGTTTCAGCCCTAGTTTCACTAAGGATTGCTGGATAAATTGTGCAGTTGTGGTTAGTTTTCTGTCCCCTAAGACGCAGAAAATACAAAATAAAGACAGACAGGACAAGCGTTTGGTTATGTCATTGAAATAAAATCAGCTCAGCTGCAGTGCATTCTGTGGGCTCACAGTGTTGAACATACATGTTGCCTTAACCTTTCCTCGTCCAAACAGGAGGTGGTGTGTGAGTGTGACTGGGGGTTATGACATCATCCTCCATGTCGCCGTGGCGCTTTGACACCCGTGGCCTTCTGAAGCCCAGACACCCCCTGTGGATCCCAAAGAGACACGTCACCTTGATCATGGTGCGATTCTCTCTGTAAAATACACATCAGTGAAGCTGTGGGAGAGATAACCGCGCCCCGACGCGGCTTCCAGCGATGGCTGCGTCGTCAGGGCAACCGAGCGCTGTATGTTGGGATGATGGCGGGGTGCAGCGCTCTGCTCATCTGCCTCTTCCTCTCTGGTGACAGGTGATAAAGTTTGAAATGCCAACCCGGTGCACTCCGGGCGCAGGTGTGGAGAATATGTCCAGGAATAGCCCAACCCTCTGTTCACAAGTCTGCGGACACCACTGCAGCAAATACCGGCCCCCTGCTGGACAACCGCTGGACCGGACGCGATGATGAGCGTCACCTTAGCTTCGCTTTTCACTTTTTATTCCCTACCTGTCTTTTTTTTTGGATCATTGTTTTGCTTTTGTTGAATTTCCTGCTGCAGTTTTTACGTTCTCATAGGTGACTCTGATTGATTTGATTGATTCCGATCCCCCATTACCGATCTTTAAAAGTCCTGACCTGGCGATTCTGATGTTGGCTGATTTTTTTTCTGTCTTGTCGCTAAACATAAAAAGAAAGTCACTGAGTTGGTGCAGACGTGACCTGGTCTGTCAGTCAAACCTCTCTAAAGGCAGCAGAGGACAGAGGTTGAGTTTTAGACCTTTGTTAATAAGATCAGGTCATAAGATTGGCTTCACATGTAGGTATCTGAAGATTACTGATCTCCTAAAACTAAGCAAATAAACTTCCCAGCCTATAAACTGGGGCTCCCCCAGTTTTTATGAGTATCTAAGCATTATTTTGGTGTTTGATTGACTCATTAGGCCTTTGCTGTGATCAGTATCCTTTCTATTTGTTGACTTGTAATGTAGGGTACAGTGAGAGAAAAAGTTTCCAATGAACAAGTAATTCAACATGTTACTCCTTAAAATTCAGTAACACAGCATTCCTTAATTATTCAAACCAAAAACTGCATCTGCAGCTCAGAAAAATAATTCTAACAAAGATAAAAATGTAATCCATTCTGTAATACAGTGTAGGATTACTGAAAGGCTGATCTGGTGATTATCTTTTTAAATAACTGATTAATAATGGACAGCAAAAGATGCTAAATAGGAGATTATTTTACAGAATTAGAATCAGGTGAAGCTAAACTGCTATTTGAGGAGTTCTGTGTTGAACAGATTTAAAGTTGTTTTTTATTTTAGCTTAAATGTGAAATGTATATATTCTTTGTACAGTTGTGGCTTTACTGCAGCTCTAAATGTGTTGTTCTTTCAACAAATGACCTTTTATGGGTCTATATCCTCCAATTAACGGTTAATTGGTTACTAAATTAGTTGCAGATTATTGCGATAATCGATTTATCACGATTAATCGTTTCAGAACGACTTTTTGAGTTCGGCTGACCTCCTTACCCTAATCGGAGAAAACCGAGCTTCTCCTTCTTGCTCAGGCAGATTTCTGTCTTTTAAATGCGACTCTGAAGACTTGCATTCACTTCCTGCTCGTTTTCAGACAGCTGCTGTTCACGCCCCTGCTCGTTTCACCGTCTCTCTGCGCCGCCGCACTATTCTCACATTAGCCTCCTGACCGTGGAGTCTGCGTGGCGACAGGGGCTCAAGATGTTTTCAAATCTCCGCTGCTAATGTCTTGCTGGGGGTGGCCATCTGTTTTTGGAAATCCCAGCGACGCTGCGGCGGAGACGGACTCCTGGCTCCCGCCTTCGCCGGGCTTCTGTTGGGGGTAATAATGTGTGCTGGTACCGGGAGCCCAACTGGTGTCCATGAGTTTGTCCTTTACCGCCACTCATCCTTGTCCCAGTCACGCCGCAGCGAGGGCAGGGAGCCATCCCGTGATGGAGTGGGCTTCAGGGGGCCCATTTTCATGGCGAACAGAGGATTCTGGGTAGTTTTTCCTCTCCATGCTGCTGCTCTCTCCTCTCTTACATCATAAAATCACTTTTTGTTCCTTTAACAGGACATTCAGATGGCCTGAAAGAATCTGAAGGGTTTTACTTCTGCTTACAACTTTTTGCTTCAATTTATATTTAATGAAGAACCCGTTCATGTCTGAGCCTTTAGGCTACCAGCTTGAAATCCTTGGAAATTCTTACATTTTAATTAGGTGTTTTCAAGGTTTGGAAGATGCTTTTGTATAAAGTCCTTAAAGAGGCAATATTATGTATTTTTCCAGGCACATTTTGGAGCAGAGTCAAGTAGCTATGAGACCATCATAGTTACTCAAATGTTGTACATTTCAAACATGATTTAAAAGAAATGTAACTTCCTAATTTAAGGCCTTGAAATTGGGCCTCTCCTCCTGCTCTTTCTGAAACTCCAGGAAGTCATCACAGCATCGCTCTTTTATTAACCCTTTAAAAGCGTTTTTACCAGCGCTGCACTGAGCAGCCGCTCATATAATGAGCTCAGCAGACGGTCAGTTCCACTCAGTGTTTGCTAATTGCTGCTGGCTAGTCTGAAGGGGTGATTGGGGAAGCCTGCTCTGTGAGGCGGAAGCCTCAACTATGATGAGACTGATTCTGATATCAGTATAAATTCCCATTTTTCCCATGTTATAATTGATTTTATCCGCCAGTGGAACTAGAACCTTTTAATCCACAGATTATTGATTTAAAACAGGCTCCTATATCTTGCTGAAAGGTTGCTTTAAGTTAGTTTTGTCTTATTTTAAGTTAAAAATACTTGGTAGGATTTTGTCCTGGTGTTTTGTTCTCGGACCAGTCAGGTGTTCGGAGTGTCAGAAAGACTTTTGAAAACATCAAATGTTATATTTTAATTTGTCTTGTCCCTTCTGTAGAACCTTAGAATACCATGGCATATTAATAACAGCAAATAATCATATTATATAGTGAACTGAAACTGTCTTCATTTGTTTTTATTGCCAAAGTGTGAAAACTTACCTGGAAAATGCCTGAATTTCAAAGTGTTCGCTCTCTGTTCTGAAGCGATGAATCAGAGTAATTGTGGCATCAGGCAGAAAGCTGGAGGTAAAATAACCAGTTGCAGGGGCAGATAGCCACATCTCATCTCACACCAGCAACGTTTAACCCGAGTTCAAGGACAGTTCAAGCTTTCAGAGACGAAACTGTAACCTCCACCGGTCCGAGAGCGCGGACTCCTCCGGAAATTATCTTTTCAAATATACGATTTCCGAGGGGTGTAATTGTCTTCACGCTTATGGTCATTCATGCCTCATTTAATTTTCCATAAGTCTATATTTTCCTTGGCCTATTACAAGGGTATGCTCCACCTAAGGGCAGGGAAATCACATCACTTCTTTCTGTTTAATCCCTTCTTCTCCTGCACTTCAGGAAGCGTTTTGGTGAAACGTTCCTGTCAGAGTGGATTGAAAGAAATGGCGTCATGTAAAACTTTTATAGTAGCCATAAAGAGTCGCAGGTCGACCCGTCCTCCACATATTGCCCACACCACTAAACAAAAAACACAGGAAGCAACAGCGGCTATTAACGGACAATTGTCCTGTGATTTTCTGCTGTGAAATCATTGTGACGTTCATTTCAGTCCGATTAATCTCTCTATGGAAGATGAGGTCTGCATAAAGGCTTTGGGTCAATTATTTCTGCTTTTATTCTACAGGAAACTGCATTAAATATTGCATCAACTGCAATTGAGAAATTGTTGAAGAAAAACTCAGATACCATTCAAACTCTTAACAAGTTGAATTTTATCTGATTAAATTAGTAAATGAGTTTGTTTGAGTTTTCTGACTTGATAAAAATTTTAAAGTAGTTTTTTTTCCACACGGACAAATTTTCCTAACTTCAAAGTACTTGTGGGGGGTTTTTTTTATTAAAAATACAAAAAAAAAAAAAACATTTTTACTGTTCACTATTGAATCTAATGCAATATTTTAATTGAGCAAAAGAAAAAAATTAAAAGACAAGTGATTTGTATATTATTATGTATCCAAAGCACTAAAAGAAAAACAGGTTATGAATTTTTATTTGTTTATTTTATTGTTATTTATTTTGTGGAATAGATTATGGAGTCATTATTTCTCTTAAAAATGTTTTGTTGACTTTACTGTTGATTTGCACTCTAGTATTTTAGTAGATGATGGTGGATATTTTCATGAAATGGAAGGAGAACCATAAGAAAAGAAAATAAGAGAAACATTTTAGACTAAAATTTCCAGTTTAAGATTTAAAAATCTCCCCTAGAAGATTATAAACTGTCTATCAGGATGAGATGCCCGTCACGGAGGGGTAAATTTGTACTTTTCTTGAATTGAGGTTGGGGAAACACAAAAATCAATCAAAGCTCCTGCAGACCAGCAGCAGCTGCTGCAGCAGCATCTTAAAGGCCAATTTCAAGGCAGCAGATTTCTTTTATATCTATATTGTTATATATATATATAGATATATATATATATATTAGTTTGTTTGGTTTTTTGCTTTTATTTTTGATAATTGAAGCCAACACATTTATTTTATTGCTATAAAATGGCAATATGTGCCTGGAAAACACAAAGCCGCCCCTTTAAGAGAGCTAATAAAAGCCACATGATGTTTATTTATTTATTTTCCATTTTCTAATAGTGACATGTCCTTAGCAATCCATATAGCTTAAAAAGGACTAAAACAAAAATCATTATTCAGTAATGAAAGATATGACTTTGATCTTTTTAATCATGTTTTTTAGCCAAAGATGAGGCCAAACATGTTTTAAGAAAAAGGAGACCTGAGTTCCATCTCACCGTAAATTAGCTGAAATCAACCGACTTTCTGGGTGTTGATCAAAATGTTGAACATCTGTTTCCATTTCCTGCTTCATTGCACATCGGCTGCAAACAAATCCTCCTGCAAACTGCCTTGTTTTCTTAAACGTCCTGCAATTATTGTCGTTAGCTTAAACTGTCTAACGCTACAAGCTGTTGAATCACTGCTAGGACAATGGCAAAGACTCATTCTTTTTCAATTGCATCACTTCATTAGCTCCTACAATGTGAGTCCAATTACCCAAAAATCCGAATCTCCACCGCGCCGTCTCTCTGGCCGTCTGCAGGGGCTGGCAGGCTGCCAGGGTGCATTCAGCTCGCTCTGATTTGTCGTAATTGTCTAAAATGTTCATTATTTTGCAATTTATTCAGAAGGTGTGACAGCGTTTAAGATTTGTCCAGTTTTCTCAAATTCAGCTGAGGCCAGAGGCAAAATGGCTAAATCAGCCGTCCTAAAGAGTGTGAAATGCAAATGAGGCCGCAATTAAAGATGTTTGGGTGCTTAGATGAAAATCGGGTCCTTTTTATTGGACTGTAAATGAAAGTATTTGAATAGAACAGAACAAAAACAATGAGATATTTGCGCTTCCAAACATCACAATGGTCATTTTGTCACTTTGAGAAAAACCTCCAGAAAACGTAGATGGAGATTTTTACAGTGGAGGTTGCAGGGGTCAGAGGGGGAGGGGAGCTGGCTTTAGGCAAAGACTAAAACACAATCAACCTTCTCCTCATCTCCTAACGCTGCCGTGGCCCACAACCCCCTGCTAATTAAAGTGATACAACATCTCACAGGCGAGCGCGCTCATGTAATGGGCTCGGTGAGGAGGTCGCTGCGTCCACGCACACACACATACGTAAAGCTTTCCTATTCCCAAGGGTCATGAAGCCCAGCGTGGAGGAACCCAATCAAACCCTCTTATCCCACCCTGACCCCAAACACCCCAAACTGGCCTGAACCAAGACTCCAGCCTCTGCTGGTGATAAAGCTGGAGTGGAGATCCAGGAGCGTTACTGGAGATGAAAGTGGGAACTGGTTGGTTAGGTTAGATTAGGTTAGATTGGTATTAGATATTTAGTTCAGTTGAAATCATGTCAACAATTTAACAGGTGTTTAACTCCAGGAAGGTCATTTTTAATGTGAAAACATAGAGATGACACAAAGCATAGCATAGCATAGCTGTTAGCATCTGGTGTAAAGACTGGATAAAAAAGCAAAGGAAGCTGATGTACTATCGATCAAACTTCATTTTAACGCAGAAGGTTCAGGGGTTCACTGATTCATGGATTTCTTTGCAACTTCAAGGTAAAAGCAGAAGTATTTAGCTTTAAATTAAATATTTAGCTTATTTAGTTTGGAAATAAATGTTTAATTACATCCCTAAATTAGCAGGGTTAGCTCAATATTTAGCAAAATATGTAGCACCGATCTGAATGTTTTGTTTGAAGATAAATACTAAGCTTAAAATATTTTTGCTTCAAACTAAATTTTTAGCTTTCTGCCTAACAATTTGGTTTGGAACCAAATTTTTAAATTGAGGCTAATTTATCAAGCCAAATATTTAGTTTGGAATGAAATACTTAATTTAGGTTAAATAAGCAAGATTAGAGACTGCACAGTGGCTCAGTTGGTAGAGCTGGTAGAGCTGTTGCCTTGCAGCAGAAGGTTCTGGGTTCGATTCCGGCCCGGTCTTTCTGCATGGAGTTTGCATGTTCTCCCTGTGCATGGTGGGTTCTCTCCGGGTACTCCGGCTTCCTCCCACAGTCCTAAAACATGACTGTCAGGTTAATTGGTCTCTCTAAATTCTCCCTAGGTGTGGTGTGTGTGTGCATGGTTGTTTGTCCTGTGTGTCTCTGTGTTGCCCTGCGACAGACTGGCGACCTGTCCAGGTGACCCCGCCTCTCGCCCGAAACGACAGGTGGAGAGGCACCAGCAACCCTCCTGACCCCAGTAAGGGAAAAAGGGAGTATAGAAAATATATGGATGGATCGATAGCAAGATTAGCTTGCTAACTATATATTTAGCACAGAGCTAAACCCTTGGTTTGGAGCTAAATATGCAGCTTGCTAACTAAATGTGTCTGTAAGAATTATAAATTAATGAATAATATGGTGAACATATGACTTTGAAAATCATGACAGTCTGAATAACCCCAATTATTGCTGTTAATTTTTGACTAACTTTACATATGGCTGCTATAGGGAATGGA
The DNA here is from genome assembly GCA_902982915.1 of Phalloptychus januarius. NCBI lineage: Eukaryota > Metazoa > Chordata > Actinopteri > Cyprinodontiformes > Poeciliidae > Phalloptychus > Phalloptychus januarius. The sequence goes on from CADWAE010000482.1 coordinate 1,434,807, forward strand.
TGAATATTAATCTGTGAAACAAGCTTCAATTAAATATTAAGTTGTGCTGTGATTGAAATGTCATCTTATAACCAGAGTGTGCAAAGATATTAGTCTGAAAGCCAAATGGCTACAGCCAGGTTCAAGTTTCCCTGGTCAGAAGAAAACCTTTAAGTGAAGAAACGGTTTCCTTCTATTAAAGGACAGGATTATTATGTCCAGGATGACTGAGAATGAATGAACATTATTGGCTTAAACTGACTCTGAATCAAAATAAAAGAGGCAACTTTATAAAATGTGCAACAAAAACAAAGGAAAACTTGAAGATCTTGAGCATGAGAGAGATTTAAGGGATAATGTCTAAATTAAGAAGACGACAGACTCCCAACAGACAAGGCAAAGAGACAAATAAATCCTCACTAAACAAATTAAAGAAAGTAAAACACAAAGCCAAGAAATTAACACAAGTAAAAGTGGCACAGGAGCACTTCTTAAAGAAATGAGAGGGATTACAGCCAAGAATGACAGAAATACAAATGCCAGGATGAAGACGTGGCAACCGAGGAAATGAAAGACAAACAGACACGATGATGGACTCCTGAAAAACGACGCAGAGAAAACAAAGACAAGGCGAAGCAAACACTCACCAAGCAGCCTGTGTTTGGTCATTTGGAAGCAACTCTTCTTCTTGGATGATGTTCGCTTGATTGCAGTGTGCACACACAGACAGGCCGCCACGCCTCGCATTTCGCCTGCCAAGATCAAAAATGAAGTGGTCAGTGGACAGCTTGGCTTGTCACAGGAAGCAGTGGGCCGCCGTGCCACATGTAGCTGGGAGGACAGGCCAAGGAGGCGCCGGCGGGGGGCGAAGCAACGGGGATCAGGCAGTAAGGAAGCCGCCTATAACCTGATCTCATCACGCCACATCTGCTCAGCTGTGAACCCGAGAGCCGTGGCTTCGTGTCGTCATCCATATTTGATGAGTTTGTCTTCTTCAGTGTGTGTGTGTTAGCCTTGAGTTTAACGTTGTTGTTTAATATAACACCACCTCCTCCACCCATCCTGCATTAATTATGACCAAACATCTTTTGACTTTGAGAACTTGGACTTTACTGAGCAGGTTAGAGAAAAGACTGCAGCCATTTTTACAGGCACAAAGGTTTAAGCTAGCTTAAAGATCGCGATAACTTGGTTCACAATGAATCAGACTTTCTTTTAAAGTTCTCCTTCAACAGTTTTTCAAGCTTTCTGAAGGTCTTCTAAAGTTTTTTCTTGATTTCTGGCTGCCTTTTCACTTATTTTCATTCCAGAACTTGACCATGACGATGTTCTGTGTAGAAAAACCCAACAAAACAATTCCCAGCAGATTAAAAGCTTCATAAGGTGCTGCGTTTTTCTCAGGTCTTTATTTTGTGTAGAATTTGAATTAAAAATAAAAGTAAATGAACACAGAGAAAAATGTTTAATCATCAGCAGATGAAGTGCATCTGAACTCATATTTATATAGATAATAGCTCATTGGAGATCACCTATTTGGTCCTAAAAATCCAATTTTCTGTTAACGTTAGCTGATGGTTTGGGCTTTTTATGCTGTAGTTGAGAACACTGACATTTCATGCTCAAAACGACGAGGGAGAAGGGAAAATATTTGGTTTACAGCACACTGAGGACAGATTTAGACTCCATGATGAACATCGTGTTCATCCCGTCGTACAGCAGAGAGTGGGAGCTCATTTGAGCAGAAAGAAGTGCGACACACAAACTCTTGCAGACACCTCAGATCCAGAACATTTGCTGCTACGTCCACACTTTGGCTCATTGGCCAACAGCAGAAGAAGTTACCAGTGGGCAAAGAAACCTTCTGCATGTGGTCTGGAACAATAGCTGCAGGAATGTGTGTTTTCACATGCCACCCCTGCAGAACATCTTTGTAAAACTCTAGCCCTGCAGCGGGCGTGTGAAAAGGAAAAACGTGGAATACAAGTCGATGAACAAAGGAGGCAAATTACACAAGAATATGAAGGAAAGCCTTGAAACATCCACAACAAACCTGTTCCAAGATCACTTACTAAGCTTCCTTGAACAGGTTAGGATAGGTCTAGTTATACAAAACATGTTAAGTTTTCTGGACTAAATCACTCCTAGTTAATGAGTGTTTAGTGTACTCAGTTCAGAATGACCTGTTTTAGGACCTCCTGACACTTTAAATCCAACAAGCTGCTGGTATCCACACCAACCAACTCATAGTCGACTGTCGCCTGAGAAAACGGCTGCAAATTATACAACTGTATGTCTTTGAAAAGCATAAGCAAGGCTTCCTGCACAACCAGCATGAATGCAGCAAATGGTTTCTGGGTGGCAGGTCAACAATAAAACACTTGTGTTTTCCAGCAGCCATTGTACAGTGCATACAGCCGTAAAGCCAGCTGACCAAACACGCTGAGGTTCCACTGGGGTTGCTAGGTTATGAGACTGGCGTTGCTAGGTAACGGCAGTGCCAGTTGAATGTGACATGAGAATCGGGAGGTTTTTTAAAGTTCTGTTTGAGTGTCGGGCTATGAGCTGCGGCAGCTTCTTTAATCAAAGAGAAACTGAATTTTGGGGTTTTCTGACCTGTGAGCCCAAAATGAATCTACATTCCCAATATTCCTCCGTTATCCGGTGCTTCGTTGGCTACTTATGGAACAAATTGGTATTAAATACGCAGACGCAATGACTTTTAAAATCCTGAACTGGATATTTTTAAACAGAAACCTTCATCTTTCCACAGTTGGGTTGTGTCCTGAAGACAAGAACCAGGTTAAAGCTGTATTCAGGGTCTTATTTGCTTTTTTCACATTGGTTTGACTGTTTTTAGGTGGTAATTTTCTTTCCCAAACTGGTCAGAAGGAGAAAATCAGGATGCAATGCATTAATCAATCATTGATGGTTTGAGCTAAGTTATTTATTCTGAAACCTAAAATCATGCCTGATGTGCTCTCAGCAGGGTCACATCCAGGTAAGGATCTTCCTGAAGCGGAAAAGATTTTCAATTGAAAATCCTCTAGTGATGCTTGAATATCACCGCCTCAGGAAATAAATGAAACACACCTCAAACAAGATGAATTAAGCTGGTATAATTTGTTTTTCTCAAAGGCACCAAATGTAGCTGCCATACAGGAGTTTCCAAAGACAAACACAACACCTATAGTGTGTGAATTTATCCTCTTTCTGTCTTGTTTTTTTGTTTGCCCTCAGACTCTGCCTGTCTGACGCTCATTTCCTTTAGCAGCTCATTGTTTACATCTCTGAACGCTGCGTCTTCCTCCAACAACCAGAGAACAAAGCTGGCAACTACGTGGTGAAGAAGGTGCAATGTCTCGTCACTGAAAGGCCACGTTTATTTTTTCTTTTTTACTGAGGAGATGCTGGAAGCAAGGCCGGCGTGAAAACAGGAATATTTATCAGGCTCAAGAGGAAACACGTCGACAAGGTGTCAGAAATTATGTCACTAGCTGCGTTTCCATTGATCATATAATTGACGATTTTGTGAATAAGTTTACTTAATGGAAACACAGCAGTTTAAAAAAGTAATTTGTTAAAAGATTTTGCCGCAGTTGGTTTATTTTGCACCATGAAGAAGAAGAAGAAGACAGGAAGTGGTTGGAGGATGATGTGTGGCATGTTTTTGACTCATCACATCAAAAACTTATTCGCATGTGATTTTAATTTAAAGCTTCTGTAACTTTTGTAAGAAATAATATATATATATATATATATTATATTTGTTGACACTATCACCATGTTGTGATGGTGCCATAAGGCAGATAACCTGAAAAATCAAGTTCCTAAAAACAACCAATCGGAAGCAGGGGGCGGGGCTTAGCGCTGTCAATCACAATTTCGTGCGGCGCCGCTCATCCTCTTTCCCATTTGCTCTGTGCTAAGCTGCAACTAGCGTAGCCTATTGTTGATGCTCAGTCTAGTTAGCATAGGCACCACTGACCACAGATAGATGGTCTTCCTGATTGTCAGCACTAAGACCCGCCTCCTGCCTCTGATTGGTTGTTTTTAGTTAATGGGAGCTGGACATTTTTTCAGATGAAGGAGGTGGAAGAGGCTGATCTCTTCACAGATTCTGTCTCACATTAAACAAATATGTAAAAAAAAAAAACATTCTTTATTATTTTAACATTACAAAATTGTGTCTTTTCCACATCAGTGGAATACCAACAAAGTTTGCAAAGTTACAAAGTTACCAACAAAGTTTGCCCACATTTGTGTGTTGTGGCATGATGTGCGAAAAATCATCTTGAACGTAAACAAAACAAAGGAGATTGTTGACTTCAGGAAAAATAGGGTCAAAGGTCAAACCCTATTTCCATCATGGGAGAAGAAGTGGAGGTGGCTGCCTCGGGCGTGTGTGGTGAATTGTGTCACAGCCTGCAGCGCTTGCATGCGCCACCCAGTGGCCGCCTGGTATTGTGCATGTAAATGTGGAAATATTTCCACTATATCATCTATTCCTATTCTGCAGGATTTGATCTGATTTCTCTTACTGATTTGCACATTTCATCCATGCATTCAGTTTATTTGTGCATTTCATTTGTTCTTTTTATGATGTGAAACACTTTGACCTGCCTTGCTGCTGAAATGTGCTACACAAATTGTTCAAGCATGCCATTTTTTATTGTGTTTTCTATTTGAATTCTTTGTTTTGTTTTCTTCTTCTTCTTCTTTTAGCCCCATTGTTTTGGTTCCTGGTGGGATTTTTCTCTTCCAGACAGACAGTGTGATCCAGGCCTGGATCACACATGTAGGTACTTTCTGAATGACTCTGTGGCCCTGTGATGAGGCCTGCTGAGCAGGATTTGGAATAAAGTGTAGGAAGTTTCAGGTTGAACCTTTTCGAACCCAAAGTGATGGAAACTTTCAGCCAGTCGTTGGTGGAGCGTTTCACAGAGTTCACCAAACAGCATACAAGCGCCCATACAAGGAGACGGTAGCGTGCGACGCCTTCACCCAGGTGCTCAGCTTCACCTTCAAGACGCTCAGGAGAAACGGAGCAAAGGGCCAGCGTGCAAAAAGCTCCAGACTGACAGCTTCAAATCCAAGCAGTTTCTTGTGTTGACATGAAATTATATCATTAATTTGTTTAATTTTCTGTTGGCGTGAGGGTCTCTGAGTGCCAGAGGGTCCCGTTCAGGGCAGAGGCCAGACGTGACAGAGGAGGAAGCCAGGTTTCGTTATTACTGCGATCCGGTGCCTCTCCTCAAGCTGCTCAGAGGCCGATGGTGGTGGAGAATCTAACGGTTGGGGAAAAGCTTTGGGAGAACTGTGACTAGATTAGTCAGTTCAAAATATTTTGGCTTCCCCCTGAACAAATATCTGCTGGTGCCACCTGAGCTGAGAGGAAACGCAATGAAAAGTTGGCATCCATCTCCGATCTGTGTGAACATGCTTATTTATTTATTTATTTTACTTTTTGTTCATTTAGTGCCTTTTTGGAGGAGGAAGAGGAAGAATAGCTTTTTCATTACTGCGACTGTAAAGGTTCTGTGTAATCTGGGTAAAGCTGCGTGCTGCTTGAGATTAATCCTACCACTTTTCTTGGTTTAAAGGTCTCATTTTTAACAGGTCACATGCATGTTCATTGAAGGCTGCAGTTGCACAGTTACAGCTACTGTTGCAGAGGTTCAGCAGGTATTCAGAGCAAAACGCTCCACCTTTACTCGCGCTCAGCAGCCTGGCCCGGCCTGTGCATCGAGACGGCCTTCACAGGGCTCCTGTAATTGGGGAGACAAAGGAAGGAGAGCTGGCAAGGTTTTAACAATCCCACGTCAGCAAGGCTCCATCAGCCGTGAAACAAAACGAAGCCGGTGATTCATCCGGCAGAAGAAGGGTGGAGAGGTGGGGGAGGCAGCAAGGAATTATCCAGAAAGGTCATCCTCAATTTCTGTCCAGAAATGATCTTTTCCCACTATGTAATAAACATTTATCTGAACCCTTTATTGGCTTTATTAGATCTGACAGTTTAGTTAAGCCGTTTCCATCCGCCGCCGCCGCGGGTCATGACAGTTAACGTTGCGCAGAAAGTTCCATTGCTGAGGTTTGGATTTAGTGTGGGGGGGCGGAGGACGGTGGGTCTGGGCCGGGCCTCATTACTACTGTGAAACGAAAGGCTCTGCAGACATGCTCGTCCACATTTAGACGCCCATAAATATCCCTGCAGCGCAGAGCGGAGCCGACGCCCGAGCAGGCTGGACGCTGCGCTTAATGCGAGCATCTGAATGTCAGCTGAAAGTGAAGCGCTCTGCCTGCTGAAAGGCGCAGAACTTCAACAGGATGTTGGGTTCTGGTCCGTTTTGGCCAGGTTAGTGGAAATTACCTCCATACCGCCGAAACTCTGGTCTAGTTTGAACCCAAACTGAACAGTTCTTCTGACACCTTTAACCTCACAAGGCTTATTTGTAGAGATAACCCTGAATCTGACCAAAACAGGAAATCTGTCCATATTCCTGAACACTTCAAATCACTCCTGAAAACTCATTTTTATTCTTTGGCATAACATTGTAACCCTGACATGTTAAGTGTCCTGTCTGCTTTACTTATTGAGTTTTATTATTGTGGTTTAAGAATATTGTGCAGCACTTTGATTTAGTTATAAAATGCTTTATAAATAAATTAACATTAACCATAATGGTGAACAAGTCAGCAGTGGTTAATAAATATGCAAATTATAAAACAAAACATAAAATACAGAATATCAACACAGGTAAAAGTACATAAATACTCTACATAAATTAAAATCTTGGTTTAATTTAGTCTTGGATTTTATTCTGGTTTTTAACCTAGAATAAAAACCAAGGAGAAAAAAGATTTAAACTAATCAGGACTTCTTATTCTTCCTTGTACAGGTTAGAATAGGTCTGTAGGTTAAACAAAACACGTTCATTACATTTTTGCACAAAATCCTTCTTGGATAATGAGATTTTAGTCTGGTCATCTCTGCCTATTGTGCAATTTTACATACATCTTTGAAAAGCAGAAGTGGAGCATCATGCACAACCAACAAAAATGCAGCAAGTGGTTGTTAACAACCAAACAGTTTTCCAGCAGCCATTGTACAGTGCATACAGCAGTAAGACCAGCTGACCAAACATGCTGGAGCTCAGCTTTGGCTGCCAGGTGATGGGGTTGTGTAACTCAGTAAGCAAGTTTTTTTGTTTGTTTTGGGTTTTTTAAGCTGTTTTTAATAATTGAGGCCTAAATGGAAGCACAAAGACTTTTAATTATTTTTAATGGGTCCCTTTAAGAGAGACCTATTAAAGAGACCCATTGGCTAAAGTCTAAACTTTAGACTTTGGCTGATTTTTCCTTCAGTTTCAGTTTAGTGCTTCTATATTTTCCAGTTTTGTTTGTTTGATCTCTTAACCTTATTGTGTTAATCTTTCACACAGATAAGGACCTCCAAAGCCAAAGGACTCCATCGCATAATTCAGCAAATTAGGTAAAATGATTTATAGGTTTGTTGTTATCTCCATTTTCAAAAATGTTTCAACCAAAGAATTCGTTGGATTTTCTTTTTTCTTCACATAAGTTGAAAAAGCAGCAAAAGTCCTGATTAAAATGCTGAAAACCTTCATGATTTATGAAACTTTGAAAGTTTTGAGAAGGTCTTCACTGACTGGAGGGAAAATATCGACTGGCTTACCAAACCTTGATGCTGCTCTTTTTCTTAGTAGCTGCACTAAGGTGCTTTCCCTCAAGTTAGATACAAACTGCAGAAGAGCTCCAGTCTTTTTTGCTTCTGGAGCAAAAACCGTCTTCTGAAAATCCCGACCCGCCAGCCGTTGATTAGCAGGTTACAAATCCTGTGTAAGCTCTGATAAACGTTGCTGTGAGCCTCTCCGCCGTCCCTCCGTAATGTCCCGACGCTGATGCCTGCATCAGTATGCGGCGATAATGGGGCGCTCGCAGAAGCAGTTGGGGTTGTAAACAACGTCTGTCATGCAGTTTAATAGACTTGAGGGCATCGTAATGGCTTTGTTCCGCGTTCTCGTTCACCGGACCAAACGCGCAAAGTAAAAACGCCGGAAGATCGTTTTACCTTGGAAATAGATTAAATAAGCCTTTCATCTCTTTGATAGCTCTATGTCTTCAAGGACACCGCCCCCTCCCCAGGCGTCTCTATTTCAATCATTTGTGCAGGCAAATGACAAAAGCCCTTTGAAACGTCGCCTTATTTGTCTGTTTGGATGTTTCTGTGTTTACTCAGCTGTCACAGGAGGAATTACAGTTCGTCTCTGCCACATTACCCACTCCCCAACTCCACTGATAAGAGCGCTACATACAGTATTTTCAATCCTCTTCCCAATAATGACCAGCTTGTGTTCCTCCTATCCGAGCGAGCGCCTCCTATTTGTGAGATTTACGAGGCCTCCTCCCCTTCAACGCGGGCTGGTCACCTCAGAGTGAGACGCAGGCATCCCAAGGTTAATTAGGTTGATGGTGCCTTTAAATAGCAGGATCATCACTGCTCCTCTGTGTCGCCTGGGTCTTCACTCCCCCCCTCTGGTTCCCTCTGCCTGCTAACAGCGAGACTGCTCATCGTCTGGGCTCTGGTTCAGGAGCTGTCAGCCTCATTCCTCTAACTTCTCCCTGTTTCTAAAGCCCGATCCTGGCGCCCTATGTGGGGTAAGTTAGTGCGAAAGTGAAGTTGTCACTCAGAGACAGAAGAGGTGCGGTGCAGTGTGAGCCGGAGGAGCTAACGGCTTGCCTGCGCCTCGCCTTCAATCCAGACCATCTGTGGCCCCAGCTGGAGTGCCAGCGATGGTCTGGCACTTGTACCGCGCCATATTTACAGATCTAAACACAAATGGCTACTGCCTGATTGTTTCACGATTCATTAGTCAGACAAGCTCGGCTCCCGCGCCAGCCCAGCTGTTACAGAGTAAACCTTTGTCACTTAATAGGGCTGCTTATTGCCTTCCCATCAAACGTATTGATCTGTGGCCTCCTTCTTTAAGGAGAGGTGACTGGGAGCCGCGGGACACAAAGCAGGAGGAGATGGTGACATGATTGAGGTCAAAAGGATGCAGGCAGAGTTTATTAAAACATGACCTACAAATAGAGTCGTGCATGAGAGCAGATAAACACCAATAATTGATTTTAGGCAGCTTAGTCATGTCATGTACAGCTTTGGGTCTGAAAAAGAAATGAAGCGAAATAGACGACGAGAAATCATTTCCCACCTTTAACGACCTTCTGTGTGTCCTGTACGACTCAACTGAAAAATAAATCTGTGAAGTGGAAAATGTAAAAAAAAAATTAGGGAATATTTGAAGTAATCAATTAATCGTTTTATCAGTGTCTAAATATTAGTTTTAGGTTAAAAATACGTAAAATATCAAGAGATTTTTTCAGAATCTTCCATATAACCTGAAACTAACGATTATTTTAGTAATCAATTCTATAATTTTGACAATTAATCAGTCAATTAATGGGTTAAAAATACATTAGTTATCAGAAGAGTAACATTTTCTTCACCATCTGGAATGATGGGAGGCAACAATTAATTTAGTAAATTATTATTCTGGCGATTAATCGTCAGTTAATAATTGGCGGATTCTGCAGATTTTTCATGTAACCGCTTTCATGAAAGATCAGGGTTATCCTGTACAATATTAGAAATTCATAAGAAAATGCTAATAAAAAATGTGTACATTTATTCTCTAAAATACAGTAACAGATATAATTTTAAGTTGATCATTTGAAGCAAATGATGAATTTGCAGCTAAAAACATCAATATTTGGAAAAACTCAGGCTTTTCTGCTTCACTTGACATCAGTACAGTGTAAGCTGCCATCTTTAATTAAAAATTTCTATATTCTTTGTACAGTTCTGAACAAAGAATTTACAGTAGGTTAGCTTACAAATGTTGTCATATATATGATACACTAAAATAGACACCAAGTGGCAAAAATTATAAAAGTTATTTCTACTTTAGGGTTTGAAGCATTTTATCGACACTAGGTAATTAAGGAATGGAAATGAGCAACATGTAAAATCTAGGTATAATTGTAGAACTAATAAGTTCTTAAGATTGCTTCCGATTACAAAACACTGTGTAAATAATGATGTATAAACAATGTACTACTATAATTTTGGCCATTATAGTCAACATACACTTATATTCATTATATTCGATTAGGACATACACTAATCGAATATATTTTTATTTTAATTGTAAAACGCAATAAGAGCTTCTTTTACATGATCTGTCAGTATTTAGAGAGGAAGCAGACTATAGGGCAGAGCATTCTGGGTAAATGCAACCAAAACAAACGTCAGTCTGGAGCTAGTGGTAAAATGTCTCGTGGTCTTTTGCCAAAGACAAAAGAGAAATCATACACACCATTAAAATGTGATGATGCTCAATTTTTGTTTAAATTTCATAAAGAAGTGGCGCTTAGTAATTTCTGTCTTTTCCTTCAGTGGTTCTTGGTGCAGCGCCCCCACAGGTGAGGAGGGGAACTGTTTTTTTAATGGGTTTGTTTGTTTGACACAAGGCAGTGAGAAAACAAACCACACCATTTGAAAATGTAACAAATGTTGCAGTATTGAACCAAAACACCCTGACTGCTTGTTCCCCAAGTCTCTGCTGACCTTCCAACCACCGTTATTTGCCAGATCCAACGCCTGCCAGAACTCTTTGTGATCAAAACCAGCCACAAATTTCAGGTGTCACAATGTAACATCTGCAGTGATGGGCTGGAGTAACGCTGAGCCCGAGGCAGAAGGACGTAGAGGTTCACTCTGCATGATATAAAATCAATAGCAGCCAATAGCCCAAAATAAAAGCTGTCCTCAAACGTACGGAGCCAGTTCTTAGAAGACAAAAGGAGTAGAGGAAAGAAAACGCCAGGCCTCAGGTCAAGTGATAATCATTGGGTAATCTAAGAGGACATATTGATTTTACATTAAAGCAACTGACACCAAGGTAATTTACTTATCCGACACTTCAAGAGGAGTTCAGATATTGGCTTTCTGCCATTTTTGATCCTGCTGAAGAGGATTCATGAACTAATGCCTCAAACATTGATCCAGAAGCTTTTCTTTTTTTAAGTATGTTTAAATTTGTCACGCCTTTTCTCAGGGGAGAAGAAGCAAGAATGGTGAGGGATTTGCGTGGGCGGGGTCGGAGGGTCAGGTGGAAGCAGATGATGGTGGTGCAAAGAGGGACATCCCGGTTGGGACTTGGATTTAATATCAACACCGTGACATTTGCGCTGAGTGTGTGCAGGCGCGGCGTCGCTCTGCAGCCAACCACGCTGGAATAAGCACCTCTCAGGACTTTAAAAACCTGATTTAATTAACAGGTTATTAGCTAATTAGTGCATGTTAATTAATGCTCTATTAATTCTGCACAGACCCCGTTGAACTCTCAATGGCTACATTGGATATTAAAGTTGCAAACGGTGTAATTAGCAGCTCAGGCTCTAGTGGGTTTGCAGCTGTTCAGAGTAACAATGATGTAAAACAAAGTAATTTCTTATGTTGATCTCTTTTTAGTCAACTTTCTGACCCTAATATGTGGTTAACAATCTATTTATCCACTCATATTATACTAATTTACCCAAGTGATGCTACAGGCCCATCCAGCAAATTAGAATATAATTGAAAATCTATTTATTTCAGAACTATTTGCACACAAATGAATGTTTGAAAGCCTTTGCTTCTGTTAATTATGATGGTTTTTCCACTTACAGCTAATAAAATAAAATAAAAATGTAATTTTAATATTACATCAAACTAATAAAAAACATATTTAATACAGAAATGTAGCCTGTAAAAAAGTTTAATACCTGGTTAAAAGTGTTCATTTTTAAAAGGTACTTTTATTCTTATTGGAATGTATATTGCAATTTTTGAATGTAACTGCAAAAGTACAACTTAAACAGAAATTCTGCATTTTTGAAGGAAAAGTTAAATTTAAATATATTAATGCTAGAAGTCATATAAATGCTTGTAGTGTTAGAGGTTTTTTAGCTCCTTGTATTGTTGGTCAATTACAACATGAGCTGTGCTCCAAATAAAACTTTTGGTTTTTTATTACAAAACAAACAGGAACCAAGTTAAAGGTAAATGTTTAAAATGTAAAATGTTTATATTTTTGTTCAGTTTTGGATTAATTACTGCTCTGAATGTTGTTCTTTCAACAAATTGCTTCTTTAGAATCTGTATTCTCCAGTTAATGATTAATTGATTACTAAATTAGTTGATGCTTATTTTAACAATTGATTAATCTGATTAATCGCTTCTTTTTATATGTTTCTGTTCATTTACGTTTTTATTGTAGTGAAAAGAAAAAACAGGAAAAAGACTTTTAATCACCTTTTCCTACAAAGTGTTGAAATGCAGGTTTGCGTGCTTGCAGCGGTGAGTGTGCCAACATCTGTGGGATTTGGAGGTGTGCGTGGCACTCTCTGTTTCTAACGCAGACACACAGAGACAGCTCGGTCTTTGTACAGCTGCCGACCCTCAGAGAGGCGTGCTGGGGGCAGCGCGAGCCTCCAGTGCATCGATCATCGCGCTGACAGCGCTGCTGTCCCCACACACTGTTCAAAGTGAGATCTTCAGTATGGCTGCTTAGCAAATAATTGATGGGGTGCTTCCTGGTTTTTAAGGAGGGGAGCGCTCAGACGGCGGCCCGGCGACAGGCACTTTTAATGTGACACGTGAATCACTCTTTCATGACCCATAAAGCCATCTGGAATAACAAAGCCCGCTGCGGCCGCTTGGGTCTTCAAACGGTTACCTGTGAAGCTCCTGTTTGTTTAATCAGGGATGCTCCACTCTCGCTCAGTGGTTGTTTCATTTTTATTTCTTCTTCCATAATTTTATCACTTTGCAAGTCAAGTGCATAAATAATACACTTGTCTAGTGAATTCCCCACTTTTCATTCTTTTATGGCAACTTTAGCCAGTGTAGGTGAGTGAAGTGAACCACTGAGGTGTTAGCATGAAAACTGCCTGACAGATGTTGGTAAAACAAGTTTTCTATTGCTTATTTCCATAAGCAATCGCTGCTTAGCGTCTGGAAAAATGAATGAAATTCTTGAGAATGCTTGAATTTCTTTAAGGTGTTTTTTGAAGATTTTGAAAGTACTTGATATTAAAACTGCACAGTTTTGTAATAAAGTGTAATCTAAGCCTAAATTTTGAAAACATTACAGTGGAAACCAGATATTTTAGCAGCTAATTAAAACAAAAAAAATGTTATTGTCAGAAGTTAAATGAGAATAAACTTTTGTCATTTCGAACTACCAAAATTATTTTATGAGACACAATTGTTGTATTTCAGTTTACCTTTACCTGCTATTTGAATGTTGAATACAACCACAAGTCCTAATTTATAACGGTAAAAAATTACATTATATAATACTGAATTGAAATGTTCTTCTTCAGCTCATTTGTGTTGTTTTTCTCTCCAAAGTATGGTGCTGGAAATGTTTGAATGCCTTAAAAGTGCTTGAATTTTACTGTGGGAAAAGTTAATAAATCCTGGTAATAAATGTCTCCATCTGTTGTGCAAAATATAGCCATGAATTACAGCTAACATTGCTCATGTTGGTCTGTGACTTGCGGGTTTTAATTTGTAGTCAAATTTAACAACCATTTCACTTTATAGTCAGGAATCGATTTGATCATCTCCAGTTCAAAATCTGAATTTCTTTTTCTTGTCAAAGTGAATAATTCTGCACTGAAAAGACATAAAAACAGCCATTCATGAAACCTTTTACTGCATTTGCAGAAAACAAACTTAAATTAATACAAGTGTGAAAACCGTAACACAGATAAACAAAAAATCTCACAATATTGAAGTAAAAAGACATCAGACTTTATCGCCATGTTTTTGTGTAAGTATAAGATAGAAAAGGTCTTTACTTTCCTACCATCACAAACACAAATGTGCAGTTTGTTAAATTCTGCTATTTTTTACCTGTAGCTGTGGTGTCATCAGAGCAAAGCACAATCATTTTGGAAGATTATTTGGAGCTACTACCGTTTCTTCTGGTCCCAAATATCTTTGCAAAATTTCTCAAGAATCTGAATGTGAATTTAAACTTTTTTCATACATGTTTGAGTTGTTATTGCAGCAAAATGTGAAAACTCCTCCATGCACTGTGTTTTTCAAAGGAAGCATGTATGCAAAGTCTTTTGAAAACTTCCATGTATGATATCTTTGCCTTTAGAGAAGAAACAAAAAAAATTGATTATATCTCTGACTCCACTGTCTTTCTGTCTGGCTTTGTAAAAATGTGAAATTTCTGAGTTTCAAAAGTTGCAAAAAGTTAAACTTTTCAAACTTTGTTCTAGAAAATGTCTTGTTATTCTCAAAATTTCAATCAACTTTATTTGTGTAGTAAATAAGGCATTTAAAATTGCTTTGCAACATAAAAACACAAAATAGTCATAAAAGATTCACAACCAACAATTGAGAAAACCAGTAACAAAGATTACATTTTGTCAAGTGCCACATCAAAATGTTGTTAATGTTTCATTTATTATGTAAAACCAAGGCTACCCAGGTGAGTTTAGCAGTTTTCTGGAACCAGAGTTTTTTATTCCTCCTTCTTTGTTTAAAATGCTCCAACTTCTCTGTCTTTGAAACAGCAGGACCTAAAATGCCAATGAGAGATGCAGCACAACAAGAAACTTTCCTTTGTTTAATAGTTCTGAGCTTTTGGTCCAAAACGGAAACAAAACTAAAACTTACTGTCTGTGCCGGTGCAGGGGAAAAAAAAGAAAAACCTTCTTGGCCTGACATCTGTATTGACAGAACATGGTGAGCCGCGAAGTGTGATGCCTGCAACGTCTGCGAGCTGTCTCCTCACTTCCTGTTATTGTCCAGCATGTCTGAATGGCGCCTGGAGCCGACTGCACCTTCCCAGCAGATGGACGGCAAATATGGCCTCTGATTTATCTGGCCACTGATTAACTGTGAGAAAACAACACTCCACCAAATGTGGATCTGTGTGTGTTTGGTGGGTGGCAGCGGGGAGGACAAGCTAATATATTCATGAAAATGTATTCATAAAAAATGTTAATTGTGATCCAAAGCCGTCCGTGGCTCGGAGGATGAGTCAATAAAAAGCAGGCGAAATTGACAGGCGCCTGTTATGTGGACAGCACTCGCAGTAACAGATGTGGGGGCAGAGGGATGGACCGAGCACGGGCGCCTGATTGATCACGCTAAAGTGGGTGAGTGTTAAAATGTTACGCAACAAGCCTTCACTGCGCTTCCTTCCTTCTTCAGACCCGATTATTCCTCTGTGAAGAAAACTTGTCGTGATCCATTTGGGATCGATCCAGAGATTCAGACTTGGACTTGAGCTTTTCCTCTCTCTCTTAGTTGTTGTTTTTTCTTCCCCTCTCGTCAGGCTTCAGCTCTCGTTGTCTGATTGTTTAGCAGAGATTTGGACCAAACTCAGACGTAGATGAATGTCAGCCATTATCTCGGGTGGCCATTTGTGCTGGTATTTGACTCACTAATGATCATCTTCCAGGCAGGGCAATCAGCTTCAATACATGCACACACACCCCCCAACACACGCCCACGCACACACACTTTAGCTCTTTCTATTTTCACAAGGACTTTGACTTGTATTCATTTGTGTAGCCTAACTCTGACCATTACGCTACACCTAACCATTACCAGAACGCAATTCTGCTTAAGCGATTAATCGTGATTAATCGATCATTGAAATAATTGTCAACTAAGTTTGTAATTGATTAATCATTAACTGGAGTACACAAACTCCAAACAAAATGCCAGTTGCTGTTAAAACATATTCAGAGCAGTAAAACGTCGATATGTTTTGCATCTAGGATTAAAACACAGTTTTCTGTAAATACGTTTTACCTGAATCTCACCAGTAGGCGAAGTTTAAGGGTCACCATATTCACTATAATGTTTCAGCATTTTAGGCAATAAAATGTTGTTTTATTTTAAATCCTTTTGTTTCTCTTCACTATCTTTTTTAAGTGAATTGTCAATAGACATATAAACCATTTATATAAGACACAAATCTCTTGGCGGAACAATTATGTTAAATATTCTTTAAGATCTATGAATAATTTGGATCTTTACTGTAGCTAAACAGCACTCCAACATAATGATAGACGAATAAATATGAATATTTAAAGTGTTTGAATTAACTATTAATAAAACAGGTCCCTTATAATTTAATTTAATTAGTAATGATGATTGAAGTAGGAGGTTGAAATAATAATGTTTAATACATATTTGCCGTAATGGAGTCAGAGACATCCTTTATTAATTGAACTAACAATGAAGTTTAATTTGAGCTGCATCTTTTTGTTTCATCTGGGATTTACAGGAATTAGAGGAAAAGTTTTTGCTCTGCTACTTTTATAAACCTGACATTGACGCCACCGTCTATGGATCAGTTTCTGTTTTTGTAACAGTATCGTTACAAAAATCTTAAAATGAAGGTAGATAGAAAAAAAGTACAACTAATATCATCATGACATAAAAGTTGGATAAAATGTGAAATGATAATTTGATAAATTTTGGATACAAAACCGATTTAGCGCAAATTTGTTGTTGGAAGATCAACATCGGGTTATTATAATTAACTAAAAATAACAAAACTGAAATTGAGAAAACATTTTTGTTAACAGAAATGAATGAAAACGGGAATTAATGATGGAAAACTATAACCAACTGGAATTTTATTGTGTGTTTATAAAACTGAAATTATAGATTTAACAACTTTGTTTTTGTGAATCTGTTTATTGGACTTTCAGTCTGATGTGAAATAGATTTCCATTCAGGGTGAAACAATGACTGACTAAACAGCTTCAGTTACTGCAGCTGGAAACTTCAGATCAGGTCCGAAATCCGGGTGTGGAGATGGACCTGAACCCTCAGAGCCACATAAAGAAGGTTACAAAGTCAGCCTTCTATCACTTGAACAGCATTTCCAGGATTAAAGGACTAATGAAGCAGGAAGATCTAGAGAAACTCCTCCATGTGTTTATCTTTAGTCACACTGATGACTGTAACAGTTTCTTCACAAGCCTGAAAGCTGCAGCTGATCCAGAACGCTGCTGCTGCTGTTCTCACACATCGCCCAGTTCTAAACTCTCCCTGTAGCTCAGAGGTGAAAAGTATTTAAAAACTGAATAAATAGAAATGGTCAAATAAAATCAACCAAATGAAGTTTTGATTTTGTTGTTTTTGGTAATTTTGGATGTTACTCATTGTACATCTAAAACATGATTTTGCATCTTTTCTGTATTTAAAGAAATTTCATTTAGTTTTCTGATTCTCTTGGACTCGATTGAACAATTTTATTGGGTTATAAAAAAATACCTGAGTCACTCTCTTTCAAAACACTGGTTGTATTTTGCCAAGTTTAATAAATTAAATAAAAGCTGACTTAGG
Source organism: Phalloptychus januarius (assembly GCA_902982915.1). NCBI lineage: Eukaryota > Metazoa > Chordata > Actinopteri > Cyprinodontiformes > Poeciliidae > Phalloptychus > Phalloptychus januarius. Next base: position 1,452,241 of record CADWAE010000482.1, read on the forward strand.
CACATCAAAATCAGCTTTTCTGTAAAAGTTTTTACATACTTCTGTCTCTAACTATGTACGTATGTAAAGACAAAAGCATGAACATGTGTTATAGTAAGTTCTGCTTACTGTAAAAGCTTGATTATAAAGAGACAAATACTTTGTGTTGTATTTAACATTTTCTTATTATGTTGGTATTAATACTAACTGAATAAAAATGAAAAGTTTGCATCTACACCTGTGATTTGTAACATTCTTGAATTGCAGTTGAGGGCCACATAAAATCACTCAAAGGGCTACAAATGGCCCCCAGACCACACTTTGGAACCCACTGCTTTGAATTAAGGCTAAAAACTCACCTGTTTTTTATTTTATAATAAAAGCAAGAAGAAGAAGAAATGAAACATTGACAAACATATTGGATGTCTTTTGATGATTTTAGTGAAAACGTAATGTTTGTTACTGGTGTATTTTAACATTTTCATGCATTAAAGCATTTGAAGCCCCTTGTTGCTGCACAATAAACCAGCTCTGTGTCTCTCCATGCAGCTCGGCCTCACCTTTAAGATCACATTGCATTTACTGAAGCCTGCATATAAATTCCCTCTGTCTCATCAAACCCCTCCCTGCTTCCCCTCACTCAGGATGGCCTCTCCTCTGACTGATATTGGCTCATCATACTTAATCTAGGGTGAAATTTCCTACTCTGTGCTAAATGACTTGCAGCCTTCACGAGAGAGAAGATATTTATTTTTCTCAGGGCTAATGACCTGTCCCCGGGACCCACCCACTGATGGTTATTTACTAGGGCCCAGATGCTTGGGCTCAAAATGAGTGGTAATGTCAGCGGGCGCCATCCCTCATCGGGAAGCCCCCTGATTGAATCCGAGTGATCCCATTGACATTGACTCTGTGACTTTTAAGGCCATTACCTTCCACCGCCCACCATGATCACCTCATCATCTCCTCTGAGCTGACAGCTGATTAGCAACAAATTACTGACAGGAGGAAGGATCCCGCTCTTTGTGCGAGAGTCTGAGGTTTCCTCCTCCTCAGACACACGCAGACTCGAACTCCCAGCACACAAAAATAATAGCTGCGTCTGAATGCGGTCATGTCCTCGCCACTGCGCTCGGTGTGATGTAATCAGCGTAGACTGGAAATGCCAGAGTTTGCAAGCAGCTGCTCCTCATTACGGAGGCCGATTCATGAGAACTAGTGGTGGGACTCAATTTAAACTTTTAATCAAGATAATTGCAATTATTTGGACTTTAATCAAACTATATATTGACAAATTAATCAATGTTTTCAATTCAAAATCCCTTTTTTTGCTGCAAAATTATTGAATTGATGAAATAGACATATGTACGACAGCATGTTATGGCCATTGTAGATTTTCTAAAGAATAATTTGCAGGGGAAAAAAACCGAGGTTAATCTCAGAAATTTTCTAGAAAAGAGCCAGAAATTTCCAAGATTAAAAAGTCAAAAATTTGAGATTTTTTACGTTTTTTCTCGCAAACTTTTGACTTTGCAAAACTCTGAAATTTCTGATTCTTTCCCAGGAAAAATTTTCACATTTTCTATCTTCTCAAACTCAGACAGGTATTATTTTTTTCTAGAAAATTTCTTATATTAATCTCAGAATTTTACTTTTTTTTCCTCACAAATATTTAACTTTTCAAACTCAGACATTTCTGATTCTTTTCTAGAAAATTTCTAGCAAACTTTTCTAGTGATTCTAGAGATATGAAGCTCAATTTCAGAGTTTTTCTTTGAAGAAGCCTGTTGGTATACTCCAATGGAAAGTTTTTCAAGAACAACATTTGTAGTGCTATTGATGCTGTGCCACGCACTCACAGTTACCTAAAAAACATTTTTTTTTCATAATTTTTTACCGTTCTTTTAATAGTTCCACCTACAGCAGCTCTGATGTGATTTGAAGACTCCTCTGATTGCTCCGATCTGCCGCCTTCCTCCCAAAGCATCAAAAAGCCAAAAGGACCAGACAAGAAGGGAGATGCTCCATTTGCTGCCAGCAGGATCCATTTTTAATGCTTTGGGGGAATTTAAAGCCCACTTTTAATTACCGATGGGTCCCAGTCATGGATGCTGGCTCTGCGGCCTCAGAGGTGCTTTGGTTCTGGTCCTGGGACGTTGTGAGATGCTGGAGATGACAGCTGACCCTGAAGCTGTGAGTTCCTCAAGAATGGAGAAATCCCAGAAGTGGCTGTGAGGGGAGGACGAACTTGTCTTCCACTTGTGACGAACAGGGACAGAAGCGGCTGAAAAAGCACTTTCTGCTGGTTAGTGAAGCTGATGGTCTCACATGGGTCCCACTAGTGGGTCGCTGTGAAAGGTCAGAGCAGATGACGATAAGAGATGCCGACACAGAATGCTGTTTTCACCAAACCACCGGCCTGATTTCACATGAGATTGCTCTGATTAATCTACGTGTTTCGTTATGTTCTTAAAATTCCCATTTTGCACATTTTTATATCTCCAATTCGCCAAAGTGCTAAAAACAAACCACCCAGCTGTTTTTTGGCAATAAGTTGACGTTTTTTGGTGTCTTGAAAATGAACCGTTTCAAAACTTTCCTGATTTCTAAATCACATTTGATCCCAGGTGGAGCTCCAACCATTTGATCAGCTGGTTTTACCACTCAATGTGCTGTACAATGGCTGCTGGACAAACCAAGTGTTTTATTGCTGACTTACCGTCCAGAAACCTCTGGCTGCATTCTTGTTGGTTGTGCAGGAAGCTGTAAAATGTTCATTCAAAGTATGTTGATCTTTGAGAGTGTGATCTTGTATTATTATGCAGTATTAGTTGAAAAGGCTCTCAAAACAACATTATTATCATTTAAACCAATTACTCCTGGGACAATTTATCGTCCAGCAGAATTTGTTGTGACAGATTGCAGAAATATTTTTGTTGTTTTATGTCAATTTAAAAGTTTATTGAAGTTAGTAAAACACTGAAAACAAACCTAGAATGCCGTTACACCATGTCTCTGTTAGCCTGCGCCGCCGACTCTCTCTCTAAGTGATGCATCGTTGTCACTGTCGGGTCATGGACGGGGCGGGGCCAGGGACTGGGGTCACCCTGGTCTCAGACCCGGTCTGTGGCCTCAGAGAAACTCGGTGTGTCCAAGACGGAGAAGAAGCCTCCCCTCCGGCGCTTTGGGTCACGGTGGCGTGTCTGTCACTTAGCCTGGCTGACTCGCCCCTCTCCATCTCCATCTCTGTGCGACTGTCAGGATGGCAGATGACAGTGGGGGGGCGACTGGGGGCCACAAGTTCCCAGTAAACCTCCATTTGCTCATCTCCATGGAGAATAGGCCCCACCAGCTGTATTTCAAGGCCATCAAACTGCTGCTGTCACGACAAAGACCACGGCAACCAGGCGAGGCCTCTCCCATAAAACATCAAAAGCATCCACTGCAATGAAAACAAGCGAGGGGGGGGGGGCTTGTCAATCTGCACGGCCCCTCTTCTAAGTGACTGTAGCCCACCGCCACTGCGCTCAGCTTCCACGCCATTCATTTTTCATGCTGCGCTGTCGGTGATCCAAACTGTGCCATTCATTCTGCAGCTGACATGTCCAAATGTCTGAGTTACCGCATAGTGCTGCACATAACAGAGCTGTCTGTGAAAAGTTTTATGATATGGAAATATGGTGAGAGCCTCGGTGATGAATGGGCGTAATGTGGCCAGAAGTAACGCCGAGCTGCTGTGGGCATCTGCAGCGTTTTTATCTTGAGACCAATACCTGAGTGACGTGAGCTCATTCTTTCTGACACGCAAAGGTCGCCTTAAAAAAGCATTTATGGTGCTTGGATGTTTTCACATTTTTGGTAATAAAATAGGGTGTTTTCACTCCTGATAGTCTGGTAGAGTTGGTTCCATCTGAGAACAAAATCGCAACATTTGTTACATTTTCTGCTGCTGTGGTTCTCTTCTACACTGCACCGCCTCAAATGACCCAAACACTTTGTTTCTGCTTTAGGACACCCAGTCTCCGGTCTCTGGTCCGTTTGCATTTAGGGTGTTTTCACACCCAACAGTCCGGTAGACTTGGTTTGTTATGCAACATTTTTGATGTGGTCCACTTTCACACTTCACTGTCAAACAAACCAAACTCTTGGAAAACCTGGCCCCTTCCTTGCCTGTGGGGGCGCTGCACCAAAAACTAGTGAAGAAAGCAACACAAAAAACCTCTGAAGACGTGAATGCAACTTCCTGTTGCTGCTCCATTTTTGTTTCCATTTTCTGAAGAAGGAAGTTGTGCTTCATGCCTTTGTGTCATGTCCTTCAGTGGGTTTTGGTGCAGCGCCACCACAGGTGAGGAGGGGAACAGGATTTTCAAAGTGAGCGCAGTGTGAAAGCGAACCACATCAGCTGAAAATGTAACATAGGTTTAAATTTTGGTCCCTAATTGAACCGAATCCACCAAACTATCAGGAATAAAAACGTCAAATGCCTTAAAAATCTATGTCTTACCAATTTAGTGAGATATATTTTCAGAACAAAGTCATAATCGGTGGGGAAGAAAAGCAGCATCCAGGTTTGTAAAGTCTCAATTTGCTAAACACCTTATGTGGATCACAGCTGAACCGAGTGAGGTCGGTCCTTAAAGCTGCAGAGAAGAACCACTCACCACGTTGAGAGACGGTGCATTATGTCCAGTCTGACACGTCAAGAGGCCCCAGATTAACGACCCCCCCTGCACACACACCTCCGTTTCTAGGGGCCATGCTCATTTACATAAACTGATAATCCTTGATAAAAATTTCCATTAGACAAAGGTGAAATGGATCAATTTCTGCTGCCAAGATAAATCTCACGTTTTACACCGACAGGGTCATTACACGAGCCACATTTCAGAAATAATGTATTTAAAAAGTCCGCCGATAGCAGCCATTTCCCGTTTTCCAATTACCTTTAAGAAAAGCTTATTCTGTGGACAATAAAGCACATTACGGCACAATATGATACAGTCCATAAAGATCAGCGTGTTTGATGAGAGGTTAGCGAAAGCTCAGCATATTTCGGCGGGGATGTCACAACCCCGTGGTTATCGCTGACACCTCGCTGTGCTCGCCATGCAAATGTCCTATTACGCCCAGTCCAAATAGATTAGGAGGCCTGTTCGGAAGTAAACAGTTTTTTCCTGTTTCTTCCCTTCTCTGTCTCCTTGCAGAGAAGGTTGGAGGAAATAAAGACGGCCCGGGTGAGAGAGGAGGGGAGAAGATTGACAGGATAGAGAGGTGATGCCACCTGTACAGGGCAGGAAGAGAACGGAAAAAACTCATTAGTCTGCCTCCATCCCAATTCGCTGCTCTGACCTTGAGACATCCACGCCTCCCTCCACGCTCAGCCCAGTCAGGACTCCCCGGATCAACCCCCACCTTCATCACCAGCATCTCCTAATTCAGCTGCAGCCATTTGATGAAGATATTACAACCCGTTTTTCTGTTTTCATTTTGTGTCATCCTCGTTTTTTGCATTACTGAAACTCGCAAGATGCATTTGAGGACCGTTTAGTTTTGCATTTAGTTTTATCTCTATCTTAATCAGTTTTAGGGTGTGTTTATTAGTTGTTATTAGTTACATATTAGTTAAATATTGTTATATTTTTATTAGTTTTAGTTTCTTCATACTTTTGCAGAATTCAAAGAGGTCAAAGTGATTATCTATGCATCAGTTGTGAGAAGAATACTCAGCAGAAGATTTTCAAAAAATGTATTCAAATATAGTTGAACAACCAACTGACTCTGGTGTTTCCTCCCAACTTTTGCTGTCGCTATTTTGCAAACAAACATAAGGATTATGTGCCAAAATTTGCTGCCAGCTGATGTAAGCTACTTGTGTGAAGAAAAAAAAAAGATAGATTTCACATTAGTTGGAAAGGCTAACCAAAGGATTCATAAACAAATAGAATATAGTTTTTAATTACCATTTTTATTTCACTTCACAAAAATGTTCTCTCTATTTCAGTTTTTGATATTTCATTAGTTTTAGTTCACTATAATTACCTTGCTGAGAACCAGTCTCCATTTTGTTTAACTCTGTCTTAAAAAATGTTTTAAACACAACACAGAGTTGGTGTAGCTATGATACAAGTTGAAGTGTGAAGAGCTTAAAGCTGTAAGCATATTTATAAAAAATATGTTTTTAATGTATTTGTTACAACTCTAACTTTGGTAGTAAGATGTGTATGAAGCAGATAATCTTTAAAAAAAAAATCACTCTCTTCCTTCTCCCAGTTCTCCCAGTGTTAACTAACTTCAAAAACACACAGCCAGGTCAGAAACAACCAATCAGAGCCTGGAGGAGGATTATCTTGGTGCTGTCAATCATGCTCATGTACGCGCTGCTCACAGCCTCTCCCTGGCTCCCTGCTATGTTACAGCTTCTCCCGTAAGCAGAGTCTGTCATGAATGCTAATGTTGTTAGCATTGAAAGCAATAACGGTGGATAAACGTCTTTCCTGAAGCATTGAGTTGTTTCTACACTAGATAGCGCTAAGTCCCTCCTTCTGGCTCTGATTGGTTGGTTTGGTCTGGAGCATTTTTTCAAATCGCAATAGTAGCTCAGGTAAGAGGTGGAGGATATCGATCTTTTCAAAGATTATCTGTTTCTTATTCTGTCATAATGACAGATTTAACAAATGTTATTTTTATAAAAGCTAAATGTTGCAGCTATTAGGGATTAATGCTTTATTGATTTAAAGAAAAGTGTGAAGAGCTTAAAGGGAAAAAACATAAAAACTGGGTGGAAAAAAGGAATAATTTAAAAGATATTAGATATTATTTCCAGTTGAAAGTGAGATTTCCATTTAGGAGATCAAGTTTATTTGCTATACAAATAAATTTGACTTAAGATTTATCATAAATCCAGTTTTACAGAATATATTTCTTACTTAAAAATAACAGCTTACTACTCAGCTGAAATTAAATAACTGTTAATAAACATTAAAAGAGGATTATTAAATATTCATATATAAGTCAATCCTATCCTGCAGCAATGCAGAATTAGAGAAGATCTAAATGTTGTGGATTTTATGGGAAAATATTCATTTCAGTCACAGACTTGAAAAAAATCCTGAAGTGTCTACTAGTGAGTTTAGCATCTTCCATCTTTTAATGAGTAAAATTAAATGGCCTTATTGGCTTATGAACTGACAGGTTACAGATCGACTTCTCCAAACCTTCAGTCTGAAAACGTCTCTCCCTCCAAAGAAACTGTAGGTTCCTGCAGATCTGAGGGCAGAAACAAAAGAAACCAGCTGCAGATATCTCCTCTGTCCCACCAGCTGCCTCCCCCTCCAACGCCAGCAGACATGAAACCCATTATCTTGATGGAATCTGAGGTAGCACCCATTAAAATGTGGCCTCAGATCTTCAAAATGTTTCCGCACTTTGAGATTTTCCTGACAGCAGGTTTGGAACGAACCCTTAGAGAAAAGAAAATTATTTATAAACAGATTTTTATCTGCTTGTCCATTTTTCATTATGTGGTTGTCCCGATCCTCCATTCCAATAATCATAGCCTCAATTACTACCAGGATTTAAAGCACTAACTTTTAATAAATCATGCTGTGACTGCTGCGTTCCTCATGCAGTTTTGGGGGCTTTCATGCCTCCATGAGCTACCATAGCGCCCCCCGCAGCTTTCAGAGTGAAACAAAAGCTTCCTTTAGCTGTGTGACTCATGGCTCTGCAGCTGTGAGTCTTTTGTTTCAGCCACACAGAGAAGGAGTGACAACAAACAACTGGGTCCGGTCTGTGATCTGCTGCCTGTGAATCACTGAGCTGCTCATTCAGACGTTGAGTCTCACACAAACACAACCTTAGCAGCATTTTTTCAAAACTTTATTTTAAAGAAAACCAACCTTTTCATAAAAGTAAAGATGATGTGAAGATTATTTAATGGTTTACGAGGTTATAAAGTACCAGAAAAATCAACATTTTCCTGTTTTAATGTTAAAAATCAGACGCCCAGAGCAGCAAATTGAGCTGGTGATCCTGATCCGTGGATTTTGTCGTCGGTACTGTCCTGTTTCTGCTCCACGCTGACGGACAGATTAGATTCATCAGCTTTCTGCTGCTTAATGTCAGGCAGCTCAGGTTGTTCAGTGGGTGGCCTTCTGCTGACTGCAGGTACAGAGTGACCTCTACAGGAAGAGGCCGGAACTGCAGCCTCTCCTCCTGCAACAGCTCCGATTCACAAAAAACAGACACCATTTAGAGCGAACTCATTTTCATTTTGGCTCGTATCAGGATCATGACTCTTACCAGGACTGGGTGAGACAAAATGTTATGACAAAACCCTTTAAGAAACTAAAAGGTTAGAAATTGATGTCTGAATTCAGTGAATGCCAATTAAAATGCAACATTGGACATCTTTTCACATTGATTTTGTAATTATATGTTATTGGAAGATATTATTAACAATCCCTAAAAAACAGCTAAAAAGTATTAAAAATTGCAAAGAAATATGTATGGCTTAAAATAAATATAAATTATTTTCACTTCAATTGTTCAAGTGTCCAAAATTTCCCTTTATCCATGATTTGTCTGTTTTATTATTTGAAGTTGTTAATGTGTGAACCGGTAAAAACAGGAAGTGTTAAATAAAAACAGAGACCCGACTTCAGTCTTCTTGTTTTCACGAAGACTGAAAACAAGAAGTCTTCGTGAAAGCACAACGGCACCATTAATATGCTGCCATTGCGCTTCCAGTCATTTCAGCAAAGAGACTCTTTATCCCGTCACTATTACTGGTGTATAAAAAAACCTAACACAAATAAATAAACAATTCTTAGCCTGGTGGGGAGCAAGTAAAGCCTGGTGGCCCGCCAGGCTCGTAGAACACTGTGGGAAACTCTGCTGTAAATGTGACTTTTTGTTACTCGCCACATCATCACAGTTTGTTAGCTGAGCCTGAGGCTGATGTGTGAAAGTAAAGAAACACTGCCACCTGTAGGTGGAAATGAGCTACCACTTAAATCCAACATTTTTGACAATTTTTGGAAACTGAGCAAAAAAGTGGGGATCTGCCCTTACAAAAAAATCCCATGAAATTCACATGTGATTCCCATTTTCCACATGTGGGTCATATAATCACATCATTCACACATGTAAAAAGTGGTGTGAACCACATGTGATCACATGTGAAAGTCACATGTGAATTTCATGGGATTTTTTTGTACGGGGGTTTATTTTGCGCAAATTTTCATGATCGTAAATTTTCGAAAAACTGGATTGATGTAATTTGGCATCTGGAATCTAGAGGGCCACATAAGAAGCTATGGCGGGCCAGTTTTGGCTCCCGGGCCTTAAGTTTGACATAAGAGTTTGATTGATTTATATCAAGCTGGTTAGTAAGCTTTTTATTAGCCTAATTTAAAGTTTTCTTTCCTTTATAATTCCTTTCTTTTTCTTTTTTCTTTCTCTCCTCCTCTCCTTCTTAGAATAGAAATATAATAAATATTTTTTAAAATGAGTAAAACTGATAAAATAAGCTTTGTCAGGTTTTTAGTCCTGTTTTGGATGTAACTAAGCTTGTTTACATGTTCAACTTTGTTCTTATTTATTCTGTTAGATCTCAAAGAAATGATCATTTCTAATAATAAAAACAGATATCAAAGCTTGAGGTAAATATGTTCACTAATAGTGTTAGATGCAAAATGCTTAAGAAAACACTTTGTAGAATTATATGTCTATGTATTTGTCAAATATTTTTAATTTATAAAACAAAATGTATTATTTAACATTAATTAAATTGAAATGCATTTATTATCAGAGCTGTATTCTAATGTTTTTTCCACATCTTACAGTTTTCTAACCTGAAAAAAAAACCTTCCATCTCTGCTCAGGTATTTTGGGCTGGATTAAAATATGCCGTACAGCTTCTGATCGCTACATGTCACAATCATGAAAAACCTCTCCAGGTTACAAAATAAAATAGTAAAAAGAAAAATCCACAATTACATTGTTTTTAAAATCTAAATCTTCTTTGCAAAAGTCAGGAAAACTAATCTGCGTTGTGTGTAGCTCTGCAGAAAGAGGATAACTGACGGCGCATATGCAGCTGCAATCTTTGCAGAGTTTTGTAATAAAGGGCTTATTTCAGCATCACTCCGAATGTAAGGGAAAGAAATTACCATGCAGACATCGTTCTTGTGTCATTAAGCTTTGTTTCTCTGAGTGATGAGGATGAGCTTTCTGTTTTTGATCCATTAAGGATTACCACTAAGTTTCGTCCAGCTGCAAAAAAAGTGCAACACATGACGGAGCTGTAATCCCATTTCCAGCAGCAGAAGTGTCCTGAAGCCACCACTCTGCCCTTCTCCGTAATCCCTCCGCTACTGTAAAAGAAGAAGAAAAAAAATTGTTTTTCACTTTTCCTTTGCACTGGCAGCAGGAATTAAAAGTCAAAGAACCAGATGTATCTTCTAAGACTAAGAAAAGTACACGTAAAATCTGCGGATTAAGATTAATGCCTTTCAATATTGTTACACAGATGAAACTTTTCCCAAACAAACAGAAAGCAGGAATGTCATTTCATTCCCAGAAAGCGCTCAGCGGGCCAGATGCTTCGAGGATAAACTCAGATATTAGTACTCCAACATTTGTTCATGCAGACATTTCACTTTCAGTTTTTAGTCGGATTCAGAAGCAAAGCTGCTCGGTCCGACGTGGTTGACGGTTGTTTAAGCAAAGGGCAAACATTTTATTTGAAAAACAAAAAGTTTCCTGAAAATTGGAGAAGGAATTTTGTTCTTACTACATGATGAATTCATCTACGAAAGAAGAATCTCCTGAGTTGACTGAGAACAAGTTGTGGTTGCTATGGCGACTCCATAGCAACCGTGGAACCGCACCATGAATTTGTTGGGGATAGAATAGAATACAATATACTGTATTGATTCCAAGAGGAAATTTCATATTAGTTGACAAGCCAGTCTGTCTAAGATGTTAATTATTAACAATGCAAATAAAACCATAAGAAATTAAGTTTATAAAATGTGTGGAGAAAAAAACTGCAGCTATGACAGAAGTTTAAGTCCAAATAAAGAATTTCTGAATATTTTACCCTGAGCTGAATATTCTGGGGCAAAAGTTTCAAACTTTTGAACTATAACTGTTAAAAACAAGCTATCAAAAATAAAACTCAGTGAAGGTCCAGCTGTTAAAGTTTAAACTTTTTTTGAGCTACAATGATGTTAGGTTTTCTCATCCATTCACCAAAACCTCCTGATTGTCTGGGATTTTTCTAAAGTCTGTAAACACAGTCTGACATCAAGCTACTGGTGCCATCAAGCCAGTTGTCTTGATATGTTTGTTGCATAAATATTTCTAACACTGTGGAAACTGAACATTATGACAGAAACTAAATAATAAGTTTTCTTCCACTGCAAAAACTAAAAATTACAACACAGCAGAGAAACAAATTATCATTTAAAACTAAACTGGTACATTAGTGAAGAAACTAGTGTTTGTACTAATTTGTAGTACGACCCGAACTTTCATGGCATACGAGCTGGTAGCAGTAATATCTCAAAGTAACCAAATTCTTGATTTCAGTTATTCACATCAAACTGAATCTATTTGGCTTCAAGTGAATCTCAAAGGACGGGCGTCTGATGTGGATGCCCGCTTGAAAAACCTCCTTTTCAATAACAGATTTCCCTGGATGATAAATTGTTCCAGACTGCGATAAACAATAATATTGTTGTTTCGTTGCGTCTTTTCTTGCCAAACATCTGCACATCTTTGCATTATTTCCTCAGCAGGTGATTTCTGTTTCTAAATGTTGCGTTTCTCAGGGCAGTCCTTTTCAGGAACACATCAGCAGAATGGTTTCACACTCCTCCTCCTCCTCCTCTTCCTCGTCTCTCTGCGGCAGGCTGAGTTCACCCCCCACTCTGCGGGAAGAGCAAAGAGCTGTCCGCAGCGTTTTGTGTCAAGGCCCGGAGCGCAGTCCTCGATGCGAAGAGGAGAGAACGGGAGAGGAAGAGAAACTCTGTGTGACACTGAGGCATGGAGGAGGAGGAGGAGGAGGGGAGGAAGGCGAGGCCGCATCAGGAGGTTGTCGAGCCACATCCAAGTGTCAGGGTCCCGAAATAGTGGCGAGCGACAAGCAGACTGAAGACACCAAACAAACAACAGCTCTCAGATCGAGTAAACATCGGCTAACACGCGGGACGCGACAAACTGTGAAGCCTCCCTCTGTCTTCCGGTCCTGCTAATCACATCCTGGAGAAAGCAACCGGAGAGGACACTGGTCCTGCTGGAGGAGGCCTCTGCCGCCTCTCGACTGTTCTGGCCCGGGGTCCTCGAAGAAAAAAAAAAAAAAGAAAATCACTGACAAGCTCAGTGTGGACACAGAGGACAGAGTCTCGTCTCCAGCAGATGTCTCGTGGCGCAGACTATAAATAAAGCCAATGAGAGCAGCCGGCTGCTGACGACGCTGCGTTCACTTTGCAAACGGCCCGACTGGAGAACACAGCTTTATAACTGAAGTACTGATCTTTAGTTTCTGAAGCCGATACTTTCTTCTGCATTGACCTGGATCTGCTGGACGTTTCTTCCTGTAACAAAAAGAGCCATTCCTTTCCACTGTGGCCACCTGCTTGCTCAGGGTTGCAGCTAATGATTATTTTAGTAATCAATTAATCGACTTAAAAATTGACACATAGATTTTGCATTTAACCATTTAAGCCTGTCTTGTACTAGTTAAACTGACCTGGACATGTAACAGATCAAAACTGAAGCGTTTTTGTTCCAAATGAAAAAATAAGCTGAAAAGCTTTGAAAGTGGTATGCAGTGATACCTCTGTCGTGTTTAATGTCTGCTCTTTGCTGTAATGTGCAGCCAACTCAACGTGACTCTAACATCTGTGGGAAGATGCACGACATGCAGTGCGTTTAATATCGCAGCCTTTAGCTGTGAAAGAGGAGCGCACCAGTGTGGCGTTGTGTTCAGCTGATGACCCTGACAGTCCCAAAGGACGATGGCAGCCTGGAGGCTCGTCTGCCTCCATTTAAACCCGTCTAACGGCGCCTTGTTTGGATTGGACAGACAGCCAGCTGCAATTAAAACACATTTGTTTTTAGCGTTGGGGATGAGAACGTGCAGAAAGTGAGCAGCTTGCAAAGCAATAATTGAGTTCAGTACGACTATGTCTGCTTGTAAGGAGCAGCAATCAGATTAGTTACCAGAGTGAAGATCAGACAAGAAAAAAGGATAAATACTGAGAAATACGGATCAAAACGACTTCCCAGATGTCAAACCATTTTCTTAAACTCAGAGGACTAAGAGCTTAAGTATGATGCAGAGTTAGGGTCAATATTGGTTTAGTTGTGTTTCACTGTGACTTTTTGTATAATTCAGCTTTAATTAGTTTTCGGAGTCTGTTTGCTAGTTTTTATTTAATTAGTGGCTAAATATTTAGTTTTAATTAGTTAGTTTTATTATATTCTGGCTAATTTTTAGGTGTAGAGTTAAAATCAAGGTCAAAATATTATCTTTTTGAATACATTGGTTGGGTAATGAAGATGCAATTTTCTCCAGCTGATTCAGGAGTTTCCTCTCAACTTTTGCTGTCGCCATTTTGAGGACAAGTGTAAATGTTACCAAGGAGGATTAGGAGTGTCGTAATTTGCCAACAGCTGACGTAAACTGCACATCAGGTCAAAAGGCTAATAAAAAAGATTAATAAACATGAAAATGAAGGGTATTACATCTATAATTTCAACATGTTATAATTAGTTTTATAAACGCACAATATAGTTCCAGCTAGTTATCGTTTTCCTAATTATGGTTTTAATTCATTTCAACTAACAAAAATGCTTCTCAATTAAAATTTGTGTTATTTTGTTAGTTTTAGTTAACTATAATGACCTTGGCTTTTAGTATCTAAAATGATTGAGTTTCTCTGCATTTGTACCATAAAACTGCAGCCTGCGATCCTGTAAAATCAATACATTTTGTTCGCAGAGGTTTTCTACTGCTTGCCCCTGCTGCACGAGTTCCAGTCTTAGCTTGGCGTGGCAGCTGACACTTTGCCAGAGTGGATGTGCTGAGAGGTGCATTAGAAGTGATAATGAAGAACACACTTCCACTTGAGAACGAGGCAATTAAAGTGGGGGTGTAAACAGCCGAGGGAGCAGCGAGTGTGACTTCCCTCCGGAGGGAATCCACCAACATCCCTCACACCTGAGAGGTCTGCGGAGGACGCTGGCTCTGATGGGGATTCCTGGTGACAGTCTGCGATGGGGAGGTGTAAGACGAGGAGCTGGAGCCCGAGAGCAGCCACAGCCACATCAGCTCCCTCTTATGTCTGTATATCTGACTTCCAAACAGCCAGAACATGTTGTAAAACTATTTTATTTGATATTTTTGGTGTTTTCCACTTGATTAGAGGCCTTTTTCAGAGTTTTTTTTATCCTTATTGAACCACTTTTACGCTGTTTACTTATTTACACAGAGACAATGTGCAACATACGATCACATATTATGGTCATTGCAGAGAGGGGAAATATTTCTGCAAAAACCTCAAACATTTTCCAGAAAAAATAAAACTTCTGTGCTCCAAATGTTGAAAGTTTTAGACTTGTTTTTGTTTTATGGAAAATTTCTGAGATTGATCTATCCATCCATCCATTTTCCTGCACCCTTTTCCCTTACTGGGGTCGGGAGGGTTGCTGGTGCCTATCTCCAGCTGTCATTTCAGGCGAGAGGCAGGGTCACCTGGACAGGTTGCCAGTCTGTCGCAGGGCAACACAGAGACAGACAGGACAAACAACCTGCCTGTCACACACACCTAGGGACAATTTAGAGAGGCCAATTAGCCTGACAGTCATGTTTTTGGACTGTGGGAGGAAGCCGGAGTACCCGGAGAGAACCCACGCATGCACAGGGAGAACATGCAAACTCCATGCAGAAAGACCGGGGCCGGGAATCGAACCCAGAACCTTCTTCCTGCAAGGCAACAGCTCTACCAGCTGCGCCACTGGGCAGCCGAGATTGATCTAAAACTTTCATATGTTTTTCCAAATAAATTTTTTAATTTTTAGGGTAAGACATTTCCATGCTTAATTTTGTTAGAAAATTTCTGAGATCAAGCTCAAAATTTCTGACTTGTTTCTACCAAATTTTGACATTTCAAGCTCAGAATTTTTTTTAAAGCACATTTCTGATATTTATTTGACATTTTTGGTGTTTTCCACTTGATTAGAGGCCTTTTTCAGAGTTTTTTTTATCCTTATTGAACCACTTTTACGCTGTTTACTTATTTACACAGAGACAATGTGCAACATACGATCACATATTATGGTCATTGCAGGAGGGAAATATTTCTGCAAAACCTCAAACATTTTCCAGAAAAAATAAAACTTCTGTGCTCCAAATGTTGAAAGTTTTAGACTTGTTTTTGTTTTATGGAAAATTTCTGAGATTGATCTATCCATCCATCCATTTTCCTGCACCCTTTTTTGCATTATACACCCCTGTATGTATTGGTGTTCCAAGAAATGTGTTGAATCATGTAACTCTGATTCAATTGGACATAAAAGTGTTTATAAACTCAGTTAGCTTAGCTTCTTTGCAAAGAAGCAGTTTTAAATGTTAAAACCTTTACTGGAAGCTAGAAAAAATGTAAAGAAAATCAGCAAACACCTTTCTGTTTATCTGTCAGCAGGACAACAATGTGGAAATTAACTCCAACAAACTGAAAGCAAAATGTTGCTCTACAAAATAAGAACATCGTGGTTGAATGCAAATATACGTTTAATGTCTGCAGGTAATACTTTGTTGCTGTTGTTTACTAAAACAAGTACAAACATTTTATTTTTAACCCTACTTTCTACTTGGGTGTCACAAAATTTCCTAAAATATAAGTTTGTGTCAAAATGTGAAAAAGGGTTTCCCATCAATAATGCTATTGTAAGTTTGTGTCTGAATTTTTAAGTACATAAAAGTTACATTTCCGTCGATTGTGAGTTGTATTTAGTAGTATGAGAAGGACTTATGAATAAAGTCCTACTTTTATTAAATCTAGAGTACGTTTTATTGAAGAAAATAAAAGTCTAAAAACGTCTAGAAGGGTAGCCAGTCTTTTATTATTCTTGGAAATTGTAGTTAAGATTTCTTTTCAGGTAAAACCTTTTTTTTTCTTCGGTGATCAGGAGCGGTCGATGTTTTAATCTTGTTTTTAATTCAGGCAGTATTTGGACAAGCTCAAGGGGTCCTTTAATTCTGATGGCGTCTTAGTAAGTGAAGATGTGAAGAATTTTTATATACCCTTTTTTCATATATTTAATTTAATGTTCATAAAACTGTACAAATGCGTAGTTCATATTTTAAGCCGCAAAATGGGTCAAACTACAAATACACCAAGTTAAAAGGTAAGTTTATTTTTTAGTTGTGAACTGTAAACAAACCAAAACGCTAACTAGCTTAGTTAGCTCTTGTTAGCCGCTAGACACCAAACCGCTTGGAAAATCCCACCGATTTTAGATTAATTTGGTTAAAATGACTAAATTTTACATTATAAGACTCAAATTGAATGTAGTCATAGCTTTTCTGATGCTTAACTAACATTCGGCTTATGAAATTGTGAAAAGCAAACGTTTTATTGTGCTGAAACTTTATAATCGTTAAGAAGCACAGAGGTTGGCCTTTAGGTAATACTCTTGTACTCAGACAAGCAGCAAAATTTATACAATATTTACAAACTTAAAACCTTTCTTTATCCATAAAAGTGCGGGTTAAAAAAATGGTGATTAAAGCTTAATATTTAAATTATAAAATTATAGTTGAGTCTTTAAAAACGCCATAAACATATACAGTAAAAACACATACCTTATATCAACTAAATCCAGAATATTTTCCAGTAGATTTTAGCTAGTACACATCCAAAGTGTCTGTTAACTAAATATATGCAATTACTACGTAAACTTAATTTCTTTAAGATGAATCCTAAAATAAAAACAGTACATGTGTTTATAAAACTAGTTAAAAGTCAGTCAAAATAAACGAGTCTTCAGCTGCTTCTTTAAAATAATCAGTAGAGTCAACACAGCACAGAGAACGAGGCAACGTCTTAAACAATCTGGGGGACCAACTCTTGAAGATTTATCCCCTTTGGTCTTAAAATGTGTCTCTGGAATTAATGGTGACCTTTGTTAGGAATATCTATGAAATCAGAAATGCAGGCAGAGATTTGATCACAATACTGCTGCAGAATTAAAGTATGTTTGCTTGAAGTATGTGAATCATCTACATTTTCCACATTTGAAACTGCAGCTTAAACTGTTTGACCTCCAGTTAAGACAGGCTGCTGTCCATTTCCTGCCTAAATGGTTAGATATTACTTAATCTCATTCTACACTGTGCAAAAGCTCTGTTTGCGCTGGAGAACATCTCGCCCTCATTAGCATGGCCTCATTATTAATTCAGCTAGTAATTATTTGACCACTCATAGATCATTGTTTTGTTATTCATTTTACATTGTATCTAGAACTCTTAATCATGGTTTCCAAACAATTTAAAAGGACGTTTGTTGCATTTTATTTTTACATGTTTGACCAAGTTAGTCAGCTGACTGTTTTTGTCAGTTTCTGTATTATTTATTTATTTATTTTACATTGGCTGTTTTACTCCTAATTGAACTGACTGAACAAATTAAAGTTTGACCAATTTTGTGAAGCTGTTGTTTTATTTAAGTGTGCTTTACTTCTGCAAAGTTATCAAAGCAGTCAATTCAGAGCTGTTCTTCTGTATTGTTATCGACCGATACTAAACCTCAGATATCGGATATCTACTTGAAGTGAAAAAATAGATCCATGCAGCTGAGATTAAAAAAAAAAAAATTTTTCTTAATTGGTCAAGAGTCCTGACTTCTAATATAACGAATGAATAATAAAGTTGCATACCAAAAAGTCTGGTGTGATAATATTGTACAAATCTGATGGAAATCATTAATTCCTTTATGAAAGATACTATGCGGACCATTGTGGTCTCAATGATAATCTCTGTGTCGCTGAAAAGCTTCCAGTGAGTGCTCAGGTGAACGAAAAGATTATGTAAATAATGGCGTCATCAGCATATTGTCTCATCTTGGCAGTTCAGTGAGTCATTTTGCTTAATATTGACATTTGTTTTAACTTTAATGTCAATTTTTTGGCTTTTTTTTTACTTTCAGCTTCAAGTCAGTTTAAAACCGACTCGCCTGGCTCTGCAATGTCCCAGAAGCCTCAGAAAAATGCCCAAACTGCACATTACATTGAGCTGGGAGGTTATCAGTACTGGCCTGTGCTGGTGCCCAGAGGGATCAGATTGTACACGTACGAACAGATCCCGGTTTTCCTGAGAGAAAATCCATACATCACAGACGGATACAGAGCCTACCTGCCATCTAGGCTGTGCATTAAGAGGTGAGGCGTTGCTCAAAGTTTGGCGTAAACCAGGATAAAATACTTCTTTGTGCTTTAAAGCTGGAAAACAACAATGGAGCAATGGTTTGTGTGCAGCCTGTTCATCTTATCCAATGAAACGGTGAATATCTGGAGCCATCTGTTGGGCTTCCTGCTCTTCTTCTGCGTCGGTGTGTACAACATGGCGTCGGTGCTGCCCTCCATCCATGCCTCCAGGGAGGATTACGTCATCTACTCCATCGGGTTGTTCTGCTTCCAGGTGGGATGCCGAGTCAGATCCTTCAGTTAAAGGAACTTCTGGATTGTTAAAGTGAAAAATTTCGCTTCCTTCACGGCTGACTGTGTTTCCATTCACTGTAAAATTGCACAAATTAGAATTTTAAAAATAATTTGGCTTGATTGAAACACTTCAATTTAGAAAGTTTTTGCGCTTGGATGAGGTGTTTTTTATTTATTTATTTTTAAATGGTATATTTTCAAAACAAACACTTTTTCACAAGTCAAATGATCAACAAACAGATGTTACTACTGGCAGAAATGAGAAAGATGACAACAGGAAGTGGTAGGAGAGTTTTTTAATGACTTGATCAAACCTATTCATGTTTGTTCCTTATTTAATAAAAATGCAACAAGTGTGAATTTGTATTTTGACAAAAGTTTTGCGCATATTTGTAACGGAAACGCAGCTAATTATTCAGTTGTGTGAAGGCAAAACTATCAATTAACCGGTCGATCTACATCAAAAGAGGAAATCTAAATAAATACTAAGGCTAAAAGGTGAAAACAAAAGAGTAAATCATAAAAATTAAATATATGTGCTTTAGAAAATAAAAACATCAGCCATGAAGCAATTAAATGAAACAGAAAACTACGTTAAATGTAAAGAAAATCAGAAAAGGGATCAAGAGTATTTAATCTGACGTAAGTTTAGCCAACAATTTGATACTTGTTCCGATTTTCTTCTAATTATGACAAATTTTGTTTTAATGCACCAAATAAATTAAAGGTTCCTTTAGTGGAGGTAGACTAATATTTAACAACAAAAATCCGATCGAAATTCTTGATCGGATTTTTACTAAACTCAAAACAAAGAAGAAATCAAATAACATGTTTGTTCAATTTAATAGATAATAAAATACAGAATCCTGTGTTTTTGATTTGTTGATCAACCATTGGAACCAAATCAAAGGAAAAAAAATGGATGATTTTGATCAAAATTATTACTAGCGATTCTCCAATCAGCTCATCATCTGAAATGGTTTAAATCTGTCGTATATTCTGAGTTTAACACAGACAGAACTGACAGACGCAGCTTTGATCTTCCTCTTCATGTCTGCTGAATCGTTTCTGGTTGTGTTTGTAAAAAAGGTAAAAAAAAAAAAAGTTAAACCTCTGCTTCATGTTTTCCTGCTCAGTTTTCACAATATGATGATTCAGGATGAGCCAAATATCATTCACTGCAACTGCTGTCGCCTTAATCTGAGCGATTACGGAGCAGCATCGGTGCAAAGTTCTGCTAGATGGTCTTAGCAAATTAAACCGAATCCCAGTCCTGAAATCTGCCTGAATCCGGTCTGGATAATGAAATGTGGCTTTAATTCCTGATGGAGTGTGTCGCTGCGTTTCCACAGCTGTGCATGCTCTGCTCCGTGGGCTACCACCTGTTCTGCTGCCACCGCTCGGAGAAGACGAGCCGCCGCTGGATGGCGCTGGACTACGCCGGCGTCTCCATCGGCATTCTGGGATGCTACGTCCCAGGAGTGTTTTACACTTTCTACTGTAACAACGTGAGTTCATTCCTGATTGATTCTTTAGTTTTTGGGTCTGTGACAGTTTAGCTTTTCATTGGCATTTTCCACATTTGTTTACATATGAAGGCACTTTAACAAAAGTTGTTTTTACATGTTTGGAGCTACTGGTGTATTGAAGTGAGATGTACTGGTGCAGAGTTATGACATAAATGAGTAATTCAGGGCATTTATATTTGTGCTTAAAAACAGAAACGTTTTAAATCGATTCAGTGCCGTTTTCCGGATCAGATCGTATCGGCCGATGCTGAACCTCAAATATCGAAAGCGGAAGAAAAAGCGAATTGGTGCAGCTCTGGTGCACAGTTGATGTTTTTGCAATATTTCTCTGATTTATAGAAGTAAATGCCTCAAAAAAGGATTAAAGTAATTCAGTAATTTTAAGATCGGTTCAGTTCTGATCTTTTCACCCAAAAGAAACTAATTCATGCAACTCACTTCTACATGTCGGATACAGATCCGATTACTATCAAAGTGCTTACAGCCTGAACCTCTGAGTTGCTTTTAATTCGACTTTTACGTTGCTGATGTGAGACATGCATCTTTATTCTGCACCATGTGCAGCAAATCTGAACGAAAATTCTAATTATGAAATTAAGAAAGAAATCTGCATCAATCAAGCGAATCCCATCACAATTACAAGAATACAGATGTATAACAATAAAGTCATAATGTTAGGAGAATAAAGTTGTAATTTTATAAAAAATCCACAAAAAAGTAACAAAAAATTAAAATGAGGAATTTGGCAACTTTCAAATTTATACTTTGGTGTAAATTTTACAAATATTACTTAATAATCACAGAAATACCTACATAAAAAATGTTTTTCTTTTAATTTTAAGATAATTTTCTGCTAAAACTACAACTTTACTCCTGTAATAAAACTAAAATTCTCATAGACTGGCACTAATACTCAGATGGATTGATTGAAATAAAAGCCACATTTTTAAATCATTTTTTGTCATTTGTACTTTTTTTAAAATTAAAATAAATTATTAAAATATAATTTTAATAATAATCAGGCCGCTGATATGGAAAAAAATCACATTTTATTTCTGCATGAAGTGGATTTAAAGCAGCTGTTTTAGTGAAACTATCTTCTCCGGTTTTAAGCCTAAACTGAAACAATCAGACGATAAACGGAGCGTTTGATTTCCGTTTTTTTCCTGCTGCATCATGGCGGCGTCCTGAGGAGCAGTAATTGAATAAAGCGAGCGCCTCAGTCTGGCTCCGCTCTTTGACTCATTGTTCCTGGTGAATAAGCAACACAACACCTTCGCCGCTCTCATCCGGTTGGAAAACAGCCTTCGATGACACAAGCTCCTCATCCAGCCGCCCACCATCCTCACCACCATCGCCGCCGCTTTATTTCATTTTTTATTTTCTCCCTGAAACGTTGGCTCTGCTCCGGGACGCTCGCTTTCCCCCGCATATTGGAAGCGCCCGGTTATTTTGCCCCCAGAACCGGGCTGAAATCTGCTCCAGACCAAACCAGATGGCGGCGTTCACGGAGCGGTCCGTCACTCCTGTTCCTCACCATATGACGCTCGCAAGTCCAGCAGCCTCGGCGGCAAAAAAGGAGCCCCTCGTCCCCCCGTCGCCGCCGCCTCCTCCTCCTCCTCCTCCGTCCACGCCAACATGGAGGCTTCGCTTCTGGGTGGCTCCACTCCAGTGGCAAGCCAAGTCCCTGAAGAAAAACAGATTTTTATATTTAGCCAGTCAAACTCTTCTCTCGTCCGAGTCTTTTGAGGGACGCAGATTTGGAGATCTGTGGTGATGAGGAGGAGGAGGAGAAATAAAAAAAGAAAAGAAGAATTTGGCTGCGGCCGAGCCGGGGGCCTTGTTCCGGGTGCAAATTTATTCACTGTGAAATTCAGCAGGACTCGTCGCACGAGGACGTGTGACTGGATGGAGGCCTGCATCCACACAGGCGGACAGAAGGGACGGAGACGAGGCTGTCCAGCCTTTTCAGCAGCTACTTATAGAAGTTTAAATACCAAGCGCAGATCTGCGATAACGGCTCAAACAGTGGGAGAGATTTCTTAACACATGCAAGGAAGAAACTGAGCCAAGATGGAAGACAAACGACACTTGGTTTTCATTCTCCTTATTTGCTTATTTTACTCATAAAGACCTGAGTCATTAATAAATGTATAAAACACTTTATTCTGTTTAGAAAGACAGAGAAATCCTCTGTGATAATTATGAAGTCTTCAGCAGTTTCTAAAACCGTTTCACATTTGGTTTTGTTGCAAACGATTAATTGTGATTAATCAGGTATTGAAATAATGTTAACTGGAGTATCCAGACTATAAAGGACATTTGTTGAAAGAACAACATATTCTGGATTATAATTAATCCAAAACTGTGCAAATATATATATATATATTGCATTTAAGATGAAAACACTCTTATCTGCAAATATGTTTTACCCAATTCTCCTCAAGTGGAATAGTTTTACTTTCACCCAGGACTTTTGCTAAATAAATAATTAGCCTGCTGACTAATTATTTAGTTTAAAGCTAAATATTTAGCTTTAAATTAAATATTTTGCTTCAATTTAGGTAAGAGCTAAAAATTAGTTTAATAAATTTATAACTTGGAGCTAAATATTTAGTTGGGTAATGAAATATTTAGTTTACTGCTAAATATTTTCTCTACACTAGTTATTTAGTTTACTTAGTTTGAAGCTAAATATTTAGCTTAAAATACTAAACATTTAATTTGAAGACAGAAAAATTACCCTCCATTTTTTTCTTCTATGTCAGGCTAAATAACCCAAATTATTGCTGTTAGTTTTTGACTCTAACAGCACCCCGTACTTTCCTGCCACTGGTGGATGCATGTAAATCAGAAATCTGAATCAGATTTTTGGTCTGAAGTCACTTCTATAAACATTTAGGTTTATGGTTGCAAATGAATTCCTCTCAGTAGTTGACTCACATGTTGACTCGTTTTATTTTTTTTGGTTCTGACCGGTCTCTGCGGTGTTGGTTCCAGTACTGGCGGCAGGTCTACCTGGTGACGGTTCTGGCCATGATCCTGGCCGTCTTCTTCGCCCAGATCCATCCTCTCTACCTCAGTAAGCAGTGGAAGCAGCTGCGCTCGCTCATCTTCTGCTCCGTGGCCGGATACGGCCTCATCCCGACGCTCCACTGGATCTGGATCACCGGGGGATTCTCCTCGCAGCTCGTCCAGGTCCAACAGACTCTTCTGATTCTTACCAACTGTTTCTGCTCAGACGTGGTTATTGTTGACTTTTTGTTTTTGTTTCTCCTCTTCAGGCTTTTGTCCCACGGATCCTAGGGATGTACTTCATCGCGGCGTTGGCGCTTATTTTCTACGTTTCTAAGGTTCCAGAGCGATACTTCCCAGGTGAGTCCACTCAGTGGTTCACAACGCCTCCAGGGATTAAAGATTTCCTTTTGAACATTAGTCATCGGCTGATACTTATCCACCCTCTGCCCTCTTCTGCTCTCCTCTTAGAGGTTTGACTGGCACACCAGTTCATTTCTGCATGTTTGCATTTAACAATAGTCACCAAAAATGTTACCAACTCAGCGGCTTTCTTGCTATATTTAGCAACATTTCAGGCAGAAGAAATGGAAATCAGCTGGTCAGGCTTTTACAGATTGGTAATCGGCCAGAAACTCCAGTCAGTGCAGCCCTAATTATGTCACAATGTTTTTTCACAATACTTTTAAGTATTTAAGATGCCGCTTGTTCTGACTAGTTGAATATTGAAAGTTTTTCTGCTACAATATGAGGTCTTTGTACTTTTATTCTATGTATGTTAAAGAGATATCTGAGATATCTGAAGTTTTTTTTATATCCTTTAGGATGCAAACGAACCACAAACTTATGTTTAAAATGAAAAAGCTAAACAGATTAAACAGATTAAACATGGGCTTTTCATCTTTTCTTCCATTCCTTAAACAGAAACAGAAAAAAGTAAATGTATCCAAACTGTTTGGACTTTTTATAGTTATTTTAATGAGATAATAAAATCATTTGAGTTTTGATTGTGTCTGTTTTATTTTGAAGAGCCGTTTTCCAGTCCCATCTCTGCCTCACACGTGAACATTATAGATAATAGATCGATTTTTAACCAGTTTCTGTACCAAACACTTAAGAATGTAGAAACATTGTGTGCAATTTAAAATTTGTATTTGCTAACTTATTGCGACTAAACGCAGAAGAAGAAAGCGGATCCTGTGATAATATGCAGTTAAATCATGTTTTATTCCCCCTCAGGTCAGCTGAACTACCTGGGCTCCAGCCACCAGGTGTGGCACCTGCTGCTGGTTCTGATGTTCTACTGGTGGCACCAGTCGTCGGGCTTCATCATGGCGTACAGACACAGTCAGCCGTGTCCCGCCGCTCCTCAGCACACCTAGTTCACAGCGCGACGCGCCGAGATTCTGAACGTAAGACGTTTAAAACCCTCGACATGCAGTTTTCTCCTCAAAAGAAAAATGTTTTCTAAATGTTTTAAATGTGGCCAGAACTAAAGTTTTAATGTGAGAAAAAAGTTCTGATGTTAAAAAGGAAATAAGTTTGAATTTAGTGAAACTTTCTCCATATTATAAATTCATCCATTTATTCATCCATCTATCCAATTATTACATTTTTAGCTTTATTATTTTATTGTATTTCTGTAATTTGTGTAATTTTTAGGCTTTATGTTTAAAAAAAAAAAGTGTAAATCTTTTTTTTCCTGACTTTCCAGCAGGTTGTTGTTGTTTTTAGGCTCCATATTTAAATCCTGCAGAAAAAATCTGAATCAAATCTACAGTTTTATTTATACTTTATAAAACAAAGGAGAGAAACTTTCTGGAGGTCTGGAGGAATGTGGATGTTGGCGTAGAAAATGTGTTTTAATGGAACCGACAAAATTGAAGGAGAAAATAAAATTATAGAAATATATTTATCCATAATTTATTCATTATTTTTTTACTGATCACAATTTCCTGAAACAAGTTGGTCTAGTCAAAACCTTTTCTTTAGAAACCTCCATATCCCTTACAGCCTGTTTTTTTCTGCTTTTGTGCTTTAAATATTTAGATTAATCTAAATAATAGTTAATCCCTCTAATAATAGTAATAATACACTGATCTCAATTTATTTAAAAAAGTTATAAGTCAGATTAGTTTTGATTTAAGATAAGATAAAATCTCCCTCTATATCTTTTTTTATATTATTTGGATTTTAGAGTTTGTAATTCTTAAAATAAAGCAAAAAGTAAACACCATTATTTCAGATTTCTAGCCAAATGTTTTGCTGTGAGATATATATATTTTTTTAATCAGTTCATGGCAGATCTTTGTGTTTCTACAGTGAGAAAACTGATGGAATAAAATATATTTTAATCCTTCAATCTGTTCTCAAAAATAAGTGTCGCAGCTTCCAACCGAGATCTGATTTAACTTCCCTCGTTTATTTCGACCTCCAGGAATGACCTTTGACCCTGTGGCTTGCGTTTTACCTGTGATGAGGAGCAAGATGATCAGCGGCGCTGCAGCACAGGAAGCGAGGTGACATGTATCCCATGAACGCATCATAAAAATCACCAACAGGAACAAATTAACAGGAAGCTGCTGGACTTCCTGGTTCCCCAAGTGCCTGTAGACGATGTAGCATCAAATGTTTCTGAATGGGGAAACTTAAATCTGCAGATCTTTTGATATGCTTTCAATGACATCAAGAAGCAAAAAGCGAGCATGTTAAATGAATTAAAACCCAAAGACTTGTTGTTCAGCAGCTTCTTTCAGAACTGTTATTAATTAATCAGATTTTTAAGTTTTATTTGGGAATCAGTCGACGTTCTTAAGTTAACAGGGAGTAATGAACAGCTCCGCCTCTAGAGGTCACTACTGAGACACAACAGTGATTTAAGTGGCAGTATTAAAACTACATTCTCTGTCCTTTTATATTCATTGTTATGATCCCGTATTTGGTTCAAATGGGAGGATTCTTTTGGGAGCGGACAAGAGAGAAAAAAAATCAGTGTTTTCAGATGCAATACTGTAAAATATGATGTTCTAGCTCCCTTAGGGTGATGTGCAATGTATTACTGTTTTAGTATTTTAAATGACTTCATTCCAAAATGCAGCACCTACATGTTAAACCTCTTTTTATGTACATTACATGAATGTTTTGTCAAACTGAAAACCCTTCTGATTATATTTAGACTTCAAATTTCAGCAAAAATATAAAAAAGTGCTACATTAGCCTCCTAATTATGAATCAGTTCTTGGCCTTAAAACAAACCATCAGATCTTCAGAGGGGATTACAAACTGCTTTTTTTTAGGGTTTTCTTCAATAGCAGAAGAGTGCAAACGCACAAGACACTGGCTCTTATAAACACATAAAATCGAAGCAAAAACCTTTAAATCAACAAAATAAATGCAAATGAAAAATGTTCCGCTTACAGGAAATGGAAACAAAATGGGAAAATTCCTTGAAAACAACTCTACATATAAAAAGCTGCAAACTTTCTCCATAAAACGAAAGTGCTCCAAACCACTAGGTGGAATCTGGAGCATTTAAGTGATTTTTACGTGCGTAAATCTTGATGTTCAATAATATTGCAAAAGACTGCATGTTTCAAAAAGTATAGCACACCTTTTCCTTTTTTCTGCACATCCCATCTTTACTCTGCATTTGGTCCAAGACGATTTGTTCGTCTCCCCCTAGTGGTCCGGAGGACTTCAGCTTTGTAGCACAGTTTTGCAGCATTGTAGTTTTACCCAAAACAAAAACATTATCGGTTTAGTGATTATAAAAGAAAACCATTGGTGATGGAGGCGGGACACCGAACATGTTTGGTGTCTTCAGGCAGATTTATCTGCATTACATTTTGTACAATTTAGCCTGAGCTGTAAATAAATGGGACTCTCTCACAAATTTGGAGGAGGTTAGACAATTACTTGAAGCGCTAAAAAGGAGAATAAGTCACTACACTCCTCATCCATGCAGCTTCTTTAGTAAATATTTTCCCTTAAAATTTTAAGTCTTATAGTGATTAAATAGCGATCAAGTTAAATGGCAGCGGACTCATTTTGGAATGAAATTTGATACTGTTTTTAAATTATTAATGGAGTTAAACTGCACTGTTTGTACATCTGTCTTTTATATCTGTGACTTGTAAATGAGACTTCTTTTTTCCATTTTGGTTATTAAAAGAGAAGCTGTGTAGCTATGTTTGTTTTAAGGCTGTTTAATACAATATGCTTCACATGTTTGTTTAATAAACTGTTCAATAAAATCCAACAAACTAGTTAAAATTCATGAGAAATGCTCCACAGGTACCAAATCCTCCACAAGGGACTGGCTGCAGCTTTGTTTTTATTTTGAGTTCATAAAAAAAAAGAAAAGAACCAATAATTGAGCAGAGCTTTTTCTGCTACAAAGAACAGTTAAGAGCCTAAAAACGAAAAAAAAAAAAAAAGGTACATTTTTGTTTTTTTCTTTAGTAAAGTACAATAAAATAATAAAAAATTCCCTTCTAGTGAAATGCACTCACTCCCACACTGGCTGCAGGGAAAGTATGCATAGATTACAAACCGAGAAAGAAGACAAAGTGGTTAAACGCGGCTCTTTTTTTTTTTTTTTTTTACCGAGGTACTATGCGGTGGGTTGGGCCCAGCTCAGGTAAGGCTTCGTGGTGCTAAAACTCATCACAAGGCAGATTAGAAAGTCAAGTATTAACTTTAAATCACAGTACAAACTCTCAGTCCCTAAAAGCGTCGAGGTGCAGCATAGAAGGCAGGAGCAGAGAAACTCCACAGGATTCAGGCCGATTAGAAATGATCCCAAAACAAAAACCAGCTGTGGGTTAGCGGCTACTGGCGGAAGACATGTTGCGTTACTGCTTGGAGGGGAACGGCGCCGCTCCAAAAGGGTCCAGGTCCAGCGGCTGTGAAGGCGCCACCAGCGGCTGCTGCTGCGGCCCGCTGTGGATCACAAGTTCCGTGAAGGGAACCGCCCCGAAATCATCTATGGTCCTTCCCCCGTTGGCGGTGCTCATGTCTGGTTTACCGTCGCCGATGCCCAGGTACTGCGGGTGGAAGGGTTTGGCCCCGAACGGGTCTAGGAGAACGTCGTCCACCGGAAGAGGCGCCATGGTGTCCTTCCCTTCCGCCATGCTGATGTCCAGGCTGATGTTCTCCTTGGAGTCGGAGGGGCTCAGGAACTCGTTGCTGCTTTGGGAATCTCGGCGGCCCACCTTCTTGTGCCTGCGGACCTTCTCTGGAGTGCGGTAGCTCGGCTTGTTGGTTTTGCGTCCTCCGGTTGGGGTACCATGGTGCCGCTTGCTGCCCCCCGCCGTCGCCTCCTGCTTGGTTTTTCTCTGTCGGGAAGACAACTTCTGGAGGCTGCGCTGCTTCTGCCTCTGCTGGAGGCTCGACGGCTCCTCGAACGGCGACTGGAAGATGTCTTCGGCGCTCCGGGAGGTAGGCGGAGGCTCGGCGTGGGCCGGCTGGAACGGAGAAAAGCCGAAGACGTCGGTGCCGTCCGGGGACAGGGGCGGAGTCTGGCTGCCGCTCCTTCCGGACTTCGACACATTGCGGCTGAACGGGGCTTTGGTGAAAACATCAAACTCATCAGCAGCCGGCTCCTCCTGGCTGACCTGCCGGAAAGGCGCTTTGATGAAGACATCGTTGCTCTCTGAGGGCCTGACGGGCGAAGCTCCGCCAACGAACGGGACGGCGCCGAACACGTCCACACCTCCCGCTCCGCCGGAAGACACTGCCGGGGTGATGAGACTCTGCTTCGCCCCTCCGGGACCCCTGGAAGCGGTGGGATTGGCTACTTTAGCGGCAGCTGGTTTCTTTGAGCGGCCTTTGACCTTACTGACGTCACCGTCCGAATCTGAGCTATGTTTATCCTCATCTTCCTCTTCCTCGGAGTCCATCAGGAGAGGCCTCTGACCCAGGTTCTCTGGCTCGGTGTCGTCACCGTGCTCGCTGTTCAAGGCCTCTTCTTCCTCCTGCTCTTCGTCTTCGCTGCTTTTAGGAGAAGGAGGGTCGGACTCGAAGTCGCTGTCGGACTCATCGGCGAGTTTGCAGCTGCTCTTCTTTCCTGATTTCGGCTCCTTGACCGGCTGAGGATCCTGGACGGGGGCCTGGACGTTGGCAGGAAGCTGGTCGACAGGCTGCTCACTCTGCATCACACCAGGTCCTGTGCAGAAATCAGAAAGTTGTTTCGTTTTTATCTCAAAATCAGCAGGTTTTTAAAAATCTTAATAAATGTGAAAGTAATTGAAAAGTACTTTTTTTAAGTGATCAATCTGGCATGTCTCATTTTCATGACATTGGTACCTTTGGCGATGTGGGTCAGTACCAAGACCTGCTGGAAATGGAACCAGCATTTCCATAAAGCTTTCAGGACAAGCAAACATGAAGGACAGTTAGGGGTCATTCACACCAGTCATGTTTAGTTGACTTTAATTGACTAAACTTGGTTTGCTTTGTAAGTCCGGTTCGCTTGGGGTGGTCAACTGATTTCTGAAAGGAACTCAACCATCTAGCAAAAATATTTATTGTGTTTTCATACTAGACTAAGTTTGATTGGAGACCAAGATTGTTACATTTTCGGCTTGGGTGGTTTTCTTTTACACTGTGCTGTTAAACAAGCCAAACCCTTTGAAAAACAGTTCCCCTCCTCGCCTGTGGGGGCGCTGAACCAAGAACGCTTAAAGGTAATGATACCCAAAGTTTTGTAAAAAGACAGAGCGCAACTTCCTTTTTCATGAAATGTCAACAAAAGAAGTGGAGTCAAATTTTTGTGGTTGCAGAACTAATCTTTTGTCTTTGGAAAAAAAAGCTAGCTCTAGACTCAAGCCGTTCTTTTGGTTACATTTACCCAGAATGCCTTGCGATGTAGTCCACTTCCTGCTTCTAGTTCCAATGCACATAAATGGATGCAATCGTACCAGAGTCACTTCAACTGAACCAAGACGTAGGTTTGGAGGTGGACCGGGTTGCACATCAGACTTACACCTCCCTAAACGAATCGGATAATGCAGTATTGCATTCTGGGTAAATGCAACCAAAACAACCGTGTGAGTCTAATGCTGATGGGAGAAATGGCCAGAGACAAAAGAGAAATCCTACTGTCACTAAAATCTGATTTCCGTATACATTTCGTGGAGAAGGAAGTTACCTTCTGTGCCTGCAGCGCCACCACAGACGAGGAGGGGAACAGTTTTATGAAAGGGTTTGGATTGTTTGACAGAGTGCAGTGTGAAGGCGAACTGCACTAGCTGCGTTGAGCGTGGACTTCAGAAAACTCAGTTGATCAGTACCAGCAGATGACATGGTTCCCCAAATCATCACTGATTGACTTTGTTCTTTTTCTCCATAGTGCAGGTGATGCATCTACATGCACCATTTTTCCTACTACACTTTTTCTTCCCACTAAACTTTACAATATGCTTGCATATGGAACTCTGTAAGCATAGCACATTTCTACATTCAAACATACTTACATTTTCAAGTCATTTTCATCAAAACTAACTCTTGGAATACTCCAACCGCAGAAATCTTTTCATTTTCCTACCAAACCCACTCGACCTCCTTAATATGCAGCATTACTGAACCTGGGATTGACTTTGAAATGATTATCCGACAAATGCCGACAGTTTGTCTCTCATTGAAGCAGCAATATGGTGGAAAAGCTGCTGTGACTTCGGACTGCGCAGTGAGATGAACGGGCTTAAGGAGCCGGAGGAATAAGATGCTGAGCCTCTTCCAAGATCCACAAAATTACTTCTCGGATCAAATCTCTCAGAAAAGATTGAAGCTTTAAGTCAGAAAACCTGAAGTAAGAAAAAAAAAAAAAATCCTGCATCCAACGGAACAAAAAAAGAACCTCTGTGTGATTTTATGTCCAAAACATTTGCATAATGGCAACTAAAAATTAGCCTAATTAGCGAGTGGAGAGCCTCCAATTGTACTGAAAGTAAATGGTGCCACAATGAAGAAGCCAAATTATTGTTCCTGATTGGAGGAAGCTCTAAATCAGAGGAACCCCCTGCTGCGAACACGAACAAACTCAAACCTCTCCTCATCCTTTTCCAAACTGGCAAAACGAGGCCGCAGATCCGCCAAAAGCAGGAGGCGAAGCGGCGCCGCCATCCACCGGGTCCGGGATATTAGTCAGAGCCGTGCATCTGTTCAGCTCACTGCACCGGTCACAGATTATTACTTTAATCAGGATCACCTCAGAAAACATCTTTAATCGCTCAGAGACGTCAGATTGTCTTCATCTGGACTGGGAATAAGAGGCGGGATTACGCAGATTCTTCACAACAGAAACGGTGGAAATGGGATTGTTCTCTTTGAAAATCTGGCGCAACAGACACTGTATCATATAAAAAAATGTCCCGTTATAGTAAATTATTCCTGGTTAAAAGTTGTAGCATCAAACTTCTTTATCCGCAGGACGTTTTTACAACTAAATGGTTTTATTTTGACTGCTGATTATTTACTGATTAGCGAGGTTTCTATTGTTGCAGTCAGAAAAAAAAGTATGAAATAGACTGAAATCTAAAATTTATCATAAAAAAAAATCCTTTTTGTAATGTTTATAAATAATATATTTTTCACCTGATTGTTTACATTTTAAAAGTAATTTCAGAAACTACAAATCAGGTTATAATCTGGTCCTGGCTCTGAATCTTGACCCTTCGGTTGGATTAGATCCCAGTGCTTATGGTGAGTATTTGATGAAAACTGTTGCAATTCTTAAAAGTTTGGGTTTTATTTGAGAAATTTACTGATTTCTTTCTGTTTTCTGCTTTTTATAGGTTTCCTCTTTACTTTCTCAGTAGTGGGTAGTTTAAAATATGCTTGTTAAACAAGAAAAACATATTTCACTCTCATAAGAAATTAAAGTTAAACCAGTTCAGGCATCGTTGGAAATTTCTGATCAGTCTTTAAAACTTAAATCATTAATTTATGTTACAGACCATCTGTTCTCCAAACGGCTTCTCAGTTTATCTTTTCCTTATTTTGTATGCACGCAGGTTTAACCAGTTTATAACAGTAGAACAGTTACCAAAGACATTTTATATTAGGTTTCCTGTAATTAATCAAAAATATCCAACTTCCAGTAACACCAAACTTGTCTGCTTATGTGGTTAAAACAAAATTATCTGACGTCATTTCATCTGAGGACCCGACTTCGCTACCTACCTTCTCCAAAAGCTGTTCAACACACCTGCCTACTCAAAAATACACTTCCTGTGCTTATTATTCAAAAATATGGTCCCAAACATTTTACATTTCATACTTTTAATAACAATTTGCTAAAATGTCCCTCTATTTTTAGTCCAATGTTAGATATTTTACCTAACCTATTAGCTTAGATTAAATCAATCTCTAAAATCAGTTACACACAAAATCTGGAAACCTCGTCATTTGTTTTGCTGTTAAGGCTGTAACAATTATTTTAGTTGACAGATTATTAATTGGGCTAAAAGAAAGAAAATAAAAGAAAATTGCCACTTGCTGCTAATTTGTCATTTTCAGAAAATTCAGCTTTTTCCCTTTTGATTTTCATTAGAAGTGCAATAAGGATGCAAAGAAACAAATTCCTTTTTAAATAAAAAGAAGCTGTAAAATATGCTTGCCAACCAAGATGGCCGCCTGTGCTGCACTATGAAAACATAAACGATTCAGGAGAAAGAAAAAAATCCAAATTTTTCCAAAAATTAAATCTTCAAACACCAAAAGAAAAAAAAAAGTGATTTCTCAATGAGATCAAATTATCAACCAGCCCGATGAAGGACTCAAATGTTGGGATAAAAAAAGGTCAAGTTGTAATGAGGAAACCATCACTTAAATTTTCCAAACTTTGGAAATAAGCTCCATCTCCCCTCCATCAGGACAGAACCAGAACCAGTTTGTTGGGTCTCGGAGCTCAAACTGAGACAGCCACATCAGGAACATCTTGCTCTTGGTGGAGAGACTTAAAGAAACAACCAAAAGTGAAATTTGATTTGA
This sequence comes from Phalloptychus januarius, assembly GCA_902982915.1. NCBI lineage: Eukaryota > Metazoa > Chordata > Actinopteri > Cyprinodontiformes > Poeciliidae > Phalloptychus > Phalloptychus januarius. The sequence continues at coordinate 1,485,486 of CADWAE010000482.1, forward strand.
AACGCTCTTTTATTCGTCAGGAACATTCTATAAAGAAATACATTCACACTCACAGAATGTTACAGGGCAGAAAACAAGGAATAAGACATGTTAGTGACGGGGAGCCGCTCACATCGGGTCAAAACCAAAAACGTTTCCAACTCCTCTGCAGGGTGGGGAGGGAAAAACGGTTACACACAAACTGAGATCAACAAAAATACAGAAATGTAAACATGTAACATTATATTCAAAGATCCAACTGGGACAATAATCTGGTTCTGCTGTAAAGTGCAGCTCATGGCTCTCTTTGTCCCTTTTTTTTAAATTATTTTTTTGAATTTTTGGCTCCATCCACCAAAAACGCATGAACAAGATGTTTCTGAGTATGGCTGTCCCACTGAATGAAGAACGAAAAGAGCGAAAAACAAACTGAGGTGAACTGAAGCCGTTCAGGCGGCGATGTGAGCGGAACATGAACTTACCTTCAGCTAAAGAGAAAATAAAGTTAAAAAACGGACGACGGCGATGGAGGAGGAAGTCACTGAGCGACAGCAGCGGCACATAGACATGCAGCCCAGAAACTGAAAGGAAGCATTCGCAGCCAAACAGCAAACAAACAGAAAACAACCAAGAAAAACCTTAAACTCAAATCGTCATTTATCCCAAATCTGTATCTCGCTGAAAAGTTAGTTTCGTCTTATTAGATATTGAACTATAAACTAGACCAAAAATACTTGGTGATAGTTTGTGTTTTGGCAGCGCATACCTAAAGATGGATGAAAATAAACTCTTAAAAAAATGTAATTAGCAGGTAAGAGCTTAACCCGTTTTTCCACCGTTATGTTTGTTTTCCCAAACTAATCGAAATTTGGAAAAAGTTCAATTCTGTGTTGGAAACGCTGCATGTTGCATCATTTAATGCAAAAATAAACCGACTAGTTTCTGCTCTGTGAAAATGATCCTCGACTAAAACGACAAAGAGCAAATAAAGCCTCCCAAACTGAAGGTTTCTGACCCCAGACGTAGAAAAGCCAGCCTGAAGCAGGAAGCGGCGTTTGCAAGGCTGAGAGAGAAAAACAAACCATGAAGAGGGAAAATCTAAAACGTGTGATGGCACAGAGACAGGAAGCTGAAAGGCTGATCAAAAATTTGGAGCAAATTTTTTTCATGCCAGCCTCAAGGAATGAAACCAGAATAAAATCTGTTTGGTCTTTTGTTTGGTTGATTTTGTTTCTTTGATGCAGATTTTTACCACAGAGTATCAGGGCCGTTGTAGATGTGGAAACATTTCCACTTCTAAAATATCAACATAATATTAGAATAATAAAACATGTGTGACATTATAAAGTCAGAAATTTGTGACAAAAAAAGCCAGAAGTCCTAAAATGAAAAGCTCGGATCGGCTCCGGGGTCCAGACTCCAGGCAGCCATCTTGAATCTTCTTATTCACTTCAGAGCCGTGATTCTGGATCATGATCGAAGCGTTCAGGGCGGGTCCGGACCCGGGAGATCCCGTTCTGACGCAGGAAGAGAGACCGGCTCTAACATTCACACAGACGTACAACTCCTGAAAGTTTAGCTTCAGTCTCAAGAAATTTATTACTTTTTTTGAAAAATGTCTGACTTTATAATCTCACAAAATCTATTTTTATATACATATATTTGCTTTTTTAAATGCAAAGTTTAACATTTTAGGGAATATTTTACCATGACTCAATTTTAATATTGTAAAATTATACTTTACATCTATATAAAAAAAAGTATCTCTTTTTGCAAATTAAAATTTTTTCTTGAGGTAAATTAACACCATATATTTCTGTTTGGCCCCAATTCTCTGCTGTAGTTTATTTTATTTTATTTTTATTTTTCTGAAACAGAAACTTCAGCTCACAAAGAAACGACAGAAAACGTTCCTGCTGACATTCAAGTGCTCACAGGGTTATATTGCATCGCTGTCTTGTCTCGCTCCGCTCCGACTGAACTGAAAACAAAATACTCTCACTCTTCCTAGAAAATGTTAAAACACAGCTTATAGTTACGTTTACTCCACAGCTTACAGAACCGGGTCACATTGAGAAGCAGGAAGGGAAAGGAGGCACAGAAGCTTATTGCTGCCGTCGATTATTTGACACTTAGCGAGCGCGTCAGCCTGGATCAGAGCGGATCAGAACATCTGGTTCCAGGTTTCTAATGTCTGCAGTGTTGATGGGCGACGATGTAAACAAAGCGTTTTCTGTGAGACGGGCTCAGTACCGCGAACAGAACCAGGTTGCTACAGGTGCATCTCGAACTAGAAGATCATCAAAAAACATTCAGTTCAAAAAGTGTAAACAGATTCTAACCATTTATCCTACTGACTTTAACAAAAAGTACAAGAAAAATAGGATTTTCGCAATAGAAAAAAGTCTTAGAGAAACTGAATGCTGTATCCAAGGACGTTAATGGAAAGTAAGTTGGAAGGAAAAACTGCAGTGCACAGCATAGACAAGCTGAAAGCTGCTGTTAAACGTGGACTTCCTGAACGCCTCAGCAGAAAAACAAGCTGCTCTCCAACCGTGCCACGCCGCACCGATGCAGTAATTCAAGCCAAAGGAGCCCAACCAACTACTGAGTACCTGGACTCAGGAGGCATCCCATCAGAAACTACAGGTTTAGTTTTCATCGCTTTGTTTCACTTCCTGAATCGAATCATTCAAACAAAATCAGTTTTTTATGATATTCTAATTTACAGAGATGTACCTGTAGTCACTGACGAAATCAACAACAAAAACTAACCCTGGACTTTGACACACTTCATAAATCATAAAACGCAGTAGAAATCAGCTAAATATTCAGTAAAGTAGTGATGCAGATTTTACTGAAGTCATCAGGCACAGGTACGCAGCCCCAGGGATGCTCTGATGCTAAATATCTGATTCTGTAACATGAGCACCTGACGAGAAACGATGGGAGAAAAAACATTAAATCCTGCAGCGAGATGAATATTTTGTTTTTAACATTTTGAACTAGTTGGCGTTTCTTTCTGAGGAGAATCATTCAGCCCTTGCAGTAGCAGCCCTGTTAGGTGTTCTTATTGCTTTTAGCGCTAATGCGTCAGAGACTCAAAGCTCGACCCACACGTCGGTACCGTTCGCCTCCTGCAGAGCAGAGTTCAGCATGTTGCATAAATGTCTGTTAGAGCAGAATAGTGGTAACTACTGATAAATGAGCCCAGTGTTGAATATATTTGGAGAATATGGCTGCCTTTAATTTTCCACCTGGTTAAAGCGGGAGCAGCAACCCACTTCCTGGTTGCGTCTGCACCAGTGGAACTTGGTTTATTGTGGGTTCCCGCCTAGAGGCTCAGGTGGCTCCACAGTACCGGGCCGGCGGGGCAGAGACTCCTCTAAGACTTGCCTGCGTTGGCCACGAAGGGGACCGAGCCGAACAGATCCTCCGGCAGAAGAGCTGCAGTTGGCGCCGGGTCTGTTTCCACGCCGACCGTTCGCTCTTCTGGCTTCTCTGTTTGGAGATCAGCAGATCGTCCGAGTTACAAACAGAGACAAAAGATGGCTTCTGGAGATAATTTCAGGGCATTCACTGAAAGTTAAATTTAAAGTTTTTTTGAGTACGACAAAAAATTATGGCCATAGTAGATTTTAAAAATTAAGCACATTTCCACACCAAAAGGAAAAAAAAACAGGCTGACATTTTGAGCTTAACCTTAGAAAATTTCTAGAAAAAAAGAACATTTTTGAGCTTCAAAAGTCAAAAAATTGCTAAAAAAAACTCAAAAATTTTGTAATTAATCCCAGAAATTTTGTAGAAAAAAAAGGACATTTCTGAGCTGTAATTGTTTTTGTTTAGAGACTAATCGCAGAAATCTTCTAGAATCAACAAGAAAACGTTTGAGCTCAGAAAGTCAAAAATTTGATAGTAAGAAAACTTTTAATTTTCTATAAAAAACATTTATGAAACATAAAATTTCTGAGTTTCAATATTCTTTTTTTTTTACCAAATAGAAATAATTTTTTGTGTTCTGACCCAAGATGTAACTTAAAAAACATTATTTTTATTAGGCGTATGAAATATTTGGTTTCAACTGTATATTGAACTATAAAAAGTATATTTTTGCTCAAATTAAATGTTTAAACACAACATATAAAGAAAGTTATAAAAAAATTAAAAATAAATATTTAGCTGCTAGGAAATATAAGTATTTTTATGATTCTGACTAACAAAACAAAAACATTTTTTAGGAACAAAATTTACGTGTAAATTAATTTTAGAAATGTGTGTGTATCCTTTTTATTAAATGTATGAAAATATGTGGTTTCGACTGAACCCCGCCTCACGCCCGGAGCATCAGCTGGAGATCGGCAGCAGCACTTCTCCCAACCCCACTAAGGGACCACGGTGTACAGAAATGGATGGAAACTCTGAGGAAAGAGAGAAAAGTTGACTTGCTTGCTCTGAGCATGTCGAACTCTCGGTCGATCAGTTCCTCCTCCGTCAATTTTGAGAAGTTGTCTTCTCCGAACGGGTTCCAGCCCGACATGTCGGGCGGGTGGCTGACGCTGCTGCTGCTGCTGCTGCTCTGGGAAGTCGGCGTGATACCGTCGGTGGCCAGCAGGGGGTTTCTGCTGCACAGAGAGGAAAACAGGAACCTCAGGGATCCTCGTTCTCTACCGCCAAACACTTTTCAAACAATTTCAAGGCAGGTTTTCAAACTTTTCCTGCACCACATTTTGAGACAAAAATAATAAATAAATAAATCATCCAATTTGAATAAACGTTTAAAGTATAAGCTTACCTTTTATTTCAATTACACAGATTCATAGGTCTTTCAGAAGTCAGGAATAATAAATATTAACCACAAAGAAACAAGAAAATTGTGCCAACACCAACGATTTCCTGCTCAAATTAAGTGCCTAAAAATAATATACAAAGAAAATTACAAAAAAATACCTAAAAAAAAAGTGACGTTTTCTGGCTTTTAGCAAGTAGAAATAACTTTGGTAACTCTAGCAACCTAAAGCAAAAGAAGTTCAGTTTGATTTAACTTTAGACAGAGGAAAAAAATTGCGTTTTTATTAAGTGTATGAAAATATCTGGCTCCAAATGTAAATAATACTTTACAAGTTTAGGTTTTTAATCAAACATTAGATTCCACTTTATTACATTACTTTTCAGTTTCAAAATGAAGCACTTTCTATGACTTCATACAGAAATGAAACACTTATTTGTTAAATTAGTGGTCAGTTTTTTGACCAGTCAGATGCATAAAGTGAGAGACAGACGATTGAAAACTTAAAGTTTAGTTAGATTTTAGTTGAGTGCTTTTCAAAGTGTTTTTTTTTTTGCAGCATTTCCAACAAAGGGAGTTCAAAGCCAGAGGTTAATGGTTTAAAAGTTTGGGAATCCCTGATCCAGTTTGCCTTGTTACAGCTGTAGAGTAACATTATGTCACAGAATAGTGACCTGAAACTGTTGTTTTTATCTCCAAAGTGCTGGAAAAGCTTGAAAAATTACCTTAAAAATGCTTGAGGGTTACTGTGGGCACAGTGAAAATGTGTTACCTGGGGTTAGTGTACGAGGTTTCCACAGGTGATGGTCCAGCAATGGGTCCAGCTCCTGTGGGTGTGGCAGCATTATAAGAACCCAGAGGGATCTGGAACTCAAGAGGGGAAGACATATAGGGAAGAGGCTGCTGAGCGGGATGCTGCTGCTGCTGCTGTTGGTGGTGATGATGATGATGCTGCTGCTGCTGCTGCTGGACAAAAGCCTGCTGGTACTGGTGCAGCTGTTAGGGAAGGAAGAGAGGGAGAAGAAGGGGACGGGGATGAAGGAAGGACCATTGACTTCATGGTGCAAAAATGACGATGAAATGTTGTTAGAAACCAGTTCTGGGAAGCTGGGGGACATGGTGGGAGGGAGGGATGAAGGAATGACAGTCAAAGAGCAGAAAACAGAAACTGAAACAGTCAGAGCTCAACATGCAGGGAAGATCCTGAAATATTCTTCTTTTTATTTTCAACTCTGGCGTTAGGGCTGCGACTGACGATTACTCTATCGATTAATCGGTTAAAAAAGGCACATTCTGCTAATTTCTGATTTAACCAATTATTAAACAATACTGCAAGTATAATAAAAGATGAAAATAAACAATTCAATTCATTTTTTACGTAAGAAAAACATTTTATTGAGCAAAATGCAACAGCAAAGTATTTCTTTAGTGAATGCTTCATCATTTGAATCAAAGGACACAAAAAAATCTAAGATCAATTTGTGAAAAGTTCAGAATTTTCTGCTAAACATCAACACAGTCCAAGGCTGATCTGTTGATTATTTTTTGGATTAACCAATTAATAACTCGATAACAATAGGCGGGTACTATGAGATTTTGTTTTTTACAGAATTTGAACCAGGTGAAGCAAAAACTATACCATTGGAGGAGTTTTGGGCAGAAAATAATTACAAACAAAGAAGGGTTATTTTTATTTTAAATGCATTTGTTTGAACATTTTTGTCTTAATTACTGCTCTGAATGTGTTTTTCTCCCAGCAAACTGCTTTTTTTAGTTTGTATACTCTAGTTAATTATTTGATGATTGTTTGGATAAACGATTAATCACAATTAATCGTTTTAGTCCCAGTTAATTCGGAGTCCAGCTGTGTGAAATTTTATTTTACAAATCCAGCTGCTCTATTTATGGCCTCAAAAGTTACTTAGAAAACAAACGGCATCCTGAAGACCAAGGAACCCAGCAGACAGGTCAGGAAAAATAGCAACAACAGATTATGAATAAAACCTAAATGTAATGCAACAAAGTTTTAGTGGTGTGAATACTCTTGCAAAGCACTGGCTGCATGATGACCTGGATCCAAACAGGAGTTTGTATACTCCAGCTAATTACTAATCTATTACTAAATCAGTTGACATTTTAATAATCGATTAATCACGATTAATGTGATTAATCATTTATAAAAACATATTTCAAACCTGCAAAACCTCCATATTTTTCTTGCAGAGCACATCCTCGATTACACTGAACGCTTCCTTTAAATGTTCAGCAGGTATCTGGGGAATTAAGACCCCCTCCCTTCCTGTGAACCGCCTCGTATGTCGGTGCAAAACGCTCCATTTCCACCCTCTGTTCGATCCCCCGGTGACTTTGCTCGGACCAGATTGCTTCTGAAACAAAGCAGATGGTGCGTGTTCGGTGGGAGAGACGGGCTAAAAATTGCACCGCCCTTACGGCGCACATTTGGGGGACCTGTGTTTGTGTGTTTGGTTCAGGAGCTGCGTAAATACGAGTTCTCTGAATGTTTGGAGAGATGGAGTAGGAAGTTTGAGCGTCTGTTTCTGATGCTGCTTGGCAGAGATCGGGGGGAGATTTGAGTGAACGAGGACTTGCTGCCAGTTTTGGGAGCAGAGAAAAGCAAACTGGAGCCATTCTGACATTAAATGAAATATGCAGTTCGGTGATATTTCATGCTGCGCCTCCATGTGTTTCACTGTCATTTGATCAAACTATTTACGGCAGTTTTGGGTGAAATATGCCCTGAAATTCTGTCACAACTTAGACGGAAAAGCTTTAAAGTGACAAAAAGAAATAAACCCAGTCTGATGGGTGTCTATCTCAGACAGGAAGGAGATCATGGATGCTTTGGCAGAACTCACCATGGCAGCGTACTGAGCCTGAGCGACCTGCTGCTGATACATTGGCTGCATCATCATCTGCTGCTGCTGGAGCAGAGCCTGCTGGTGCTGGAGCTGCAGGGACTGCTGCACGGCCTGTTGGTACTGATATGTCAGAAAAAAAAACGTTACTCACCCAGTTAAAAGCACAGGTGCATAAAACAGCTGAACATAATCATCAAAACAACAGGAATAGTTTTAAAAAGAGGAGTGTCTGATTATTCTCCAGGCATGAAGCTGCTGTTGAATTAAAAAACTTCCTCTTTGACAAACTGCTGCATCTGAAGTGCATAAAGGAGCGATACCACAGATCCTTCCTTCCAGCAGCTTTAGACTCTACAAACATTACTGCTCACAACAAAATCACAGCTTTTACATTCCTTGGACAATTTACTTATTTACTTATGACATTTCTGCTTTTATTCTGATTTACTCCATTGTAAAGAATTTTCCATTTGTTTCTAATTTTTTAATGTTTAAATCTGGATTTTATGGTCTTTGTTGCCATTTTATATTAATTGTTTTATCGACTGTAGCACTGATATTTTTGTAAATGTAAAGTGCATTATAAACAGGGTTAGGTAGTAACTAGTTGTTTTTTTTAAGTACTTTTAGGAGTATGTTGGAGTAGCGCTACTCTTAGTTGAGTAAAATTTTTTGGTACTCTGTCCGCCTCTGGTTATAAATAACATTTATTATTTTGTTATTAATGTTTAATACACATTATGTAGATAAAAAGGAGTCATCCCACTCAGTTGCACATTCCTTGATATAATTGATAGATTACTCGATTACTAAAATATGTGTTTGCTCTGCTGAATGATGGCGGTCTGATACCTGCAGGTATTGCAGCTGCTGAGCGTTAGCATGCTGCTGCTGCACGGCTTGCTGCTGCTGAAGCTGCTGCAGGCGCAGGTCTCCAGGCTGCAACTGCTGCAGGACGCGGTGCTGCTGGCTGCCAGGCGCCGTCTGGACGGGCGGCTGTCCCGATCCAGGAGTGGGAGCTGGACAGACACAAGGACGATTTTATTACTTTAAACCGAATGTTTTCTCAGGTGGGCCAAAATGGGCAGATCAAAAGTATTCACAGAGCAAAAAAAATTTAAAAATAAATAAACAAACAAATAAATAGAAATATCAAAGTAAGTCATTAAAGCAATTTAATTACTTTTAAGTCTGATTTGGCTGTTTTTGAAACTGGATGTTACTCATTGTAGATCCAAAACTTTAAGATGATTTTGCATATTTCAGTTTCTAGTTTTGAAATTCTTTTGGGCTCGACTGAACAAATTTATTGTGCTATAAGAAAAAGATCTGAGTCACTCTCTTTCAAAACACTTGTTATATTTAGCCAAGTTCAATAAAATAAACAAAAGCCGACTTACAGACAGCAAAATCGACTTTTCAGTAAAAGTTTCAATATAGAGAAATACTTTGTGATGTTCTTCACATTTTCTGCTGTAATAATTTTATTCTGACTGAAAATAAAAAGCGTGCATCTGGCCAAAGTCGTATCATTCTTCAACTGCTGTTGGGGGCCACACAAGCTCACTCCAGGAGCCACAAATGGCCCACGGGCTGCAGTTTGGACACCCCTGCTTTAAACCAAAAGAGTTACCTAGAGGTATGAAACGCACTGAAGGGGACAGTGGGCTGACCTTTCTGGCCGTTGCTGACGGGCGCTGAAGGCACGGCCATTTTGACAGGAGTGACGGTGTTGGTGAGCGGCGGCAGGACGTTGCTGTTTGCCGCCTTCGGCCGCTGCCTGGGAGCGATGGATGTTTCTGTTGGACCCACGGAGTCGGTTATTCTGAAACAAAACACGGAGCCAAGTTTCTGTTTACTGGCAGGATTCCTTCATATTCCCAAACTTTATCTAACTCAATTTTCTGGAGTTGTCCATGTTAATTTTAATATGAAAAATACTGAAATTCAATTTATTTATGGCTGATATTTATATCCTGGATTAACACCACAGAAACTGGAAGGAAGGACAGAAAACAGGAAACAAAGAAGGAAAAAATAAGAAACAAAACAAGAAAATAAGGGAAAACCTTAGGAGGAAGGAAAGAGAAGAACAAACACAGACAGATACAAAAAAGAGAAAGGAAAGAAGGAAGGAATGAAGAAAGCAAAAGAGGGAAGGAGCAAGGAAATCAGTTTGGACAAGAAAGGAAAGGATGAATGACAAACAAAAAACAAAGCAAGGAAGAAAATAAGAAAAAACAGGAATGAAGGACCAAGTAAAAATGAAAGGACAAAGGAAGAAAAAAGGAAGGAAAAATGAGGAAAGAAAGAAGGAAAAAAGAAACAAGGAGAAAGAGAGATTGAAAGAAAAAGAACTGTCAAATGTGAAGGATAAAAAAAAGAAAGAGGGTCAGGATCACATCACCAGACAAACTATTGATGACAAGATTAAGAGAATGGGGGAAATGGATTAAATCAAACATTTTCCCAACCTAAAAGATATTGAAATAATATTCCAGACTTTAACACCTTGTGGTGAGTCTACACCCGGAACGCAGCGTGCCATTACGTTGATGTTTATGTTAATTGGATAATCTCCTGCTGGACAGACGCTCCGTACCTGGCTTTAGTCATGCTCTTCTTCGCAGCGACCTCGCTGGCTGTCAGAGGCTCAGGAAGCGACGTTGGGATGGGAGAGTTCTGGGGAAACAAAGACAGGTTTCTAATGTCAGCCTGCAGACCTTAAAAACCTCCCACCGCCTCGCTGCAGCTACTTACTGAGAGGTTTGGGACTGGGCAGTCTCTTCCTGCTAGTTTAAAGGCAAAGTAGGACACTTGGTAGATGTCTGGTCTCTTCTCCTGGTCCGGCTCAAGCATATATCCTGGAACACAGGAGACACGTTAATATGCAGCTCGCCCGTTTGGCCACATGAGGGAGGTGTTGCGCCAACATTTAAAGGACAACCCGAGCGGCAGGATCCTGTTTAGGGAAGTGAAATCACTCAAAGCAGCCAGTCTGTCTTGACTGACGGCCCTGGACTGGTTTAAACAGGAACAAGACGTGCAAAAGCAGAACAAAAACGAATAAACCTGCCGCAGATGGTGAAAACACTCAAAAAAAATCCAGTGAATTACAGAAGAAAAAACATATTTAATTAACTATTTTATCACTTTCCAAACTTATTCAGGGTCATTAAAACAGATCATCACAAGCAGGGTGTGTAATCAGACAGTTGAATCGGATCACAACTGGTATAATTGGTGATTAATCATAATTAACAGATTGTTAACATAATAGTCAACCAAATAATCATAGATTAATCATTAACTGGACTCAAAAAAAGATAATCTCAGAGCAGTTATTAAGCCAAAACTGAACAAAACATCTCTACACTTTTGTATTCAAGATAAACACACCTTTGTCTGACAATATGTTACATAAAACTACTTAAGTAGCAATTTTAGCTTCAAATTCACTAAAGGAATGTTAAATTACACCGTTTCAGGCAATAAAGAAGGAATTTAACTATTTTGTTCATGAGTATTTCTAATGACTTATGAGAAAAGCTTAAGAAGGTTAAATGAAAAATCTGCAGATTGTGCCAATTTCTTGATTCTTAGTTGATTCAGAATATTTGATGACTAAAATGCAGCAATGCTCCAGTGTACTTACTGATTAAGCAGTGCAACTTGGTGGAGAATTTGGAGTTATCTGGAACGATAAAGGTTCCGTCACAAATGGCAACCTGGCTCTCCCCAAATGGAAGCGTGAAGAAACAGAGCTTGTACAACAAGCACCCGAGCGCCTGCGTGTAAAAAAATAAAACACACAAACATTACAAACACAGCGTCAAACCTAATCATCATCAGTCTCATTAATTCTCCAGAAACATCTGCAAGGCCTCAGTAATTAACCACCAAGCAGATGGCGACTGCTTCTAAAATATAAAACACATTAAGACGACTTTTTATTCTAAATCAGCAACAGTTACAAGCAATATTAACTTTTTCAAGTGAATATGTGAAGTAATGAAGTATTTTTCATTTTTAATTGATTTGATTGATTATAAACTTCTCAAACTGAACATTTAATTCAAGTAATTTTTCTAATAAAAACTTATTTTGGACTTAAAGGGAGGATTTCCTCTTGCGATATTACAGGCAACATTAAACTTGACATTATCTGATGATTTGTTTGTCAATTACAATTATTGAGAGGACAGAATAGAGAAAGAGCGTGGAAATAAAATGATTATTTTTTCATTCTTCATTCTGTTTTTTTTATCCAGAACTGGAAAACACATGAATTCCTTTAATTTAATTCCCAAATTAAAGAGGCTTTGAAGTAAAAACCTTCAGATAAACAATTCACATTCATTGCAGACATAAATCTGCACCAGTAGGGGGCAGAGTTTCACCTTTTGGATTAAAATCACAGTTTATAAAACCAAGAGTGAAATAAAGTAATTATATCTTATCATTAGTAAGTGAAATGTTGAGCATTAACTAATTGTGGGAAGTAATTTAAAATATGGACAAAAACTGAACAATGAAAAGTGGAGACTAAAACGGTTGCATGTTGACTGCAAGAAATGCTTCACACTAGTTTCAATCTACAGCTTCACCTTCGAAAGTCTAAAATATTAACTGTTGAAACATGAAAGTTCAAAGAAGATCAAATTAATATACAGTCTTTAATTAAACCAGTAGCATGACTGGTAAGAACTGAAGCTGGAAAGTTTTCCTCAGAAGAGAATAAATGACGAATCCACATGGAAAAAGCTCAGCTGCACATAAGCAACACGCTGATGATACAAACTTCAAACCTGGAAATTATGGAGAGATTTTGAGTGGAGAAATATTTCCACATTTCTCCACTCAAAAAGCAATTCCCATTTCATGCAAAACTCCAGGTCAGTTAGTTTTTAACTCAAAAGCTTTGGTGCAAAGATCAAAATTAGCAAGTGGAACTAAACATTACTCTAGTAATCAGTTATTCTCACGATTAATCTGATTAAAAATGGCCACATTCTGCAGATTTTTCTTTTAACTACTAAAGCCTTTTTAAATAAAATTCTAGAAAAGCATTAAAAATGCAAATAAAGAGTTACTTTTATTTTGTTAAATAAGAAAATAAATATTTTATTGTCTAAAATGCAATAATGTATCATTTTTTCACTGAACACTTGATCAATGCATCTGCAGCTAAAAAGTCCTAATATGTTAAAAGCTCAGTGTTGAGGAAACAATTCTCCTTTTATATCTTATCAGTCACGTCCACGGTGCCTTCCACCCGTCTCTCTCTGTAGGGAGTTTCTCAAAGTTTCTCCCACCTCTGGCTAATTGGTACCTTTGTCCCTAAATCAAACCCGGTTCAAAGGAGTTTCAGTTGGAAAGAGAAGAAAAACATCTTCGCTGAAAACTGTTATCAGTGAAACCTTCATTATTAGTTCCTTATTATTAGTCAGTATACTCCATGTACAGTATTAAGCGATTATTTTAGTAATTGCTTAATCACGATTAATCATTACAGATCCAATATGCAGCATTTACTTTTAGCAGCTGCTTTGCTTCAAACTGTCAAAAACAAAAGTCCTGGATGGGGAATCCTAATCCTAATCTCAAACCGAGAGAAAACAGGAGCAAAGATGAGGCAGGACAGAGTTCTGGCTTGTTTTGTTAAGAAGGAACGGACAGATTATTGGAGAGGAGGAGAGAGGGAGGAGAGAGGGAGCAGAGAGGGAGCAGAGAGGGAGGAGAGGGGGAGCAGAGAGGGAGCAGAGAGAGGGAGCAGAGAGGGAGCAGAGAGGGAGCAGAGGGGGAGCAGAGAGAGGAGCAGAGGCCCCGGTGAGCAGAAGAGGAAGAACCGTGGGTCGAGTGACGCAGAGGGCGCTCCAGATATCAGCCAGTGGGATGGTTTCCTGCGACAAGTAAATCTGGGGCCGATATGAGAGGGTCGTGTACCTACAAGACAACAACAGGAAACCATCAGAGACAGGTCAAAGGTCAGACAGCAAAGGCTCATTTTCTAAACCCCATGTTGGGAAATATTTGTTTTAAAATTAGAAAAAAATTATTCAGTGCAGTTTTGTCAATCAACATTTTGTTCAGTATTTCATAACTTTTCTTTGGTTGGAATGTGATGTAAAAAATCTTAGCTACTCTTTAAAATGGTAAAGACTAGAAAACACATCAATCAAGCAGGGAATGTGTGTTGAAATCGTATCAAAACATAAAAATGCTGCAATAAATGAAAATGACCAAAATTATTTCCATTTACTAAAAGTCACCACAACAAGAGAATGAATGGTTTCCACTGAATGAATGTTTTTGAAAAGTATATTTGCTTAATGGAAACAAGCCAATTTCTTAAAAAAAAAAGAAAAAGTTTTCTGATTTATTTTGCAAAGCTGCAATGGAAACATTTTCTTTGCATCAGCAACTGGGTGTTACTTCTGTCAGAAACCACAAAGACGCGACGACAGGAAGTAGTTGGAGGATGTTTTTAATGACTTCAAGTTAAATTTATTCACGTGAATTTTATTGCATTTCTTATTTATTGGGAATACCACAATTGCAAAATAATGTTTTTTTTTTACAGAAAAAAAAAACATTTTTCACAAGTTACAAAGTATTGAAAACGTAACTTGTGACTTCATGCGTTCATCCACTCTAGATTTCCCTTTATATGTCACATACAATCATCTAAGGAGATGAGTCACTTTAAATCTAATAAATAAAAATCTAACAGAATAAATTAGTGTTTCCTGAGTCACGGCAGTCAGAGTTTCTAATGCAGACGGCAGGTTTACACACAGCCATAAACCACTGATAAACGTCACACGTTGCACTTTATTCCAGCTGCAAATGTGGGAAAGTTAACAGGCCAGAGCTGACGGAGCGATCGGAGATTTTACTTTGTAAATATAAGACACACAATGGAGAGCAGCAGAGAAAGCCTGCAGTAGCGACCGCCTGATAAACCAGAGGGTCAATAAAGTCGCGTTTGCCACCGCAGGGTTGATGGGGGAGTAACTGAGATCTGCTCCCTGTGTGAAAAACTTAAATTATATCGATAATTCAATTCAGTAAGTGACTCGTATATATTTACTTCACACAAAGGGATGCATTTCAATCGTTTATTTCTGCTAATCTCCAGGATTATGGCTCAGAAAAACAGAGGAAGAGTGTGTGAATGCACTGCAGAGTAGATCCAGTTGTTGCTTTTTTTATTGTGAATTAAACAAATCAAATACAGCTGATAAGATTAAGTGAACAATCAAAAACTATGTATGCTCTGTATGCTCTTTACACTGCAAAAACAAAATCTTACCAAGTATTTTTGTATCATTTCTAGTGCAGATATCTTAGTATAATTGAAAGAAGAAACTTGTGAGTAACTTTTCAGTAAGATAAGGAGCTTGTTTTAAGTAAATAATTCCTTAATATTGATAAAAACTACTTGTTGCATTGGCAGATGAATTAACTTATAACATGGGAGAACTGAAATAATCTGCCAATTCTTCATCAATATTAAGCAATCATTGACTTAAAACAAGCTGCTGTGTCTTAATTTGATCTTACTTCAAATGCATCAAGGTAATTGGACCAAAAATACCTGGTAAGATTTTGTGTTTTTGCTGGTGTGAACATGATGCATGGCAGCTGCAGTCCACACCTTGTGAATCTCTCAACATTTTACTGTTTTCTGCCACATTTTTTCCTTCTATTCAACTTCCCATTAGCATCTTGCTTCACCTCAATCATTGTTGAGTGGATTTTATTCAAATGTTCTCAGAAACTGAGCTAAAAGAGCCATAATCAACAAAAACACTTTAAATGCATCACTTTGTGTTTGTTTTTTCAGTTAAAATAATGAAATAAAGTAACTTTTAATGATATTCAGGTGCATTGAGGTGAAAGAACATTTCTTTTGCAATAAAGGTAGCTTACTTCTTTATCTCATCCTCCACAGCATTCACTCCGTCTTTCAGCGGCAACAGAACCTTGTGAGTGGAGCTGCCGAAGTCACACAGGACGTAGTTTCCCTGGTCGTTCAGAAGGATGTTTTCAACCTGGTGAGACACAGAGAAGACCTCAGAAATCCCAAAACTTTCATATTTACCATTCATAGTTCTGTCCACACATGCAGCGTTAACGCAGGGCTCATGAAGTTCAAGCACTATAAAACCATTTCAGTTTTCATACATTTCCAGAGATAAAAGCAATAAAAAAAGAACTAAAGAAGGCAGTTGGAATATTTACTACTAATATACAACAACATTTTATATTTTAAAAGGCCTCTCTTAAACACACCCGATAAACCTGACTGGTCACACAAAGTTAGAAAAAATATTTAAATATATATTCTAGTTAAGTTTTCTTGCACTTACCAAGTAGAAATAATTTTGGTAATTTTATCTGACCTGAAAAAATTTAACTTGAAAAATGAAACGTAAGCACCTTTCTATTGTTATACGATAAAATTCCAGTCCATATGTCTCCATACTGAGTAGGAGGCCTGATCACCAAACAATGCAACATTTTCCAGCATAACAGGAAGTCCCTGCTGTTTTTTGCATGTTGTAAATGCTGTTTGTAAGAAGGTGCTGTCAAAGGTTAAGAGAAATAAATTCACATTTGAAAAACAAAAAATCTACGACATGGAGAAACTCGGCTTGCAGGAGTTTTCTGAAACTCAAGATATAAAACAAGAGCATCTAATGTTTGCATCTGCTGTCAGCTCGGGGTTAAGGATTTTTGTTTTTTTGCAGTCTCACTTCCCATGGCGATGCGTGACTGGGCCTCCACGCTCTTTTGTGTCCCTGCAACGTTACGTAAGCTGTGTAGGCTGAGCAGATAGACGGCAGACAGAGGACAGGCCTCTGGAGCTGAAGGGGCCACACTGTTCAGAGGTTTGTCCAACTGGACGCAGCACAGCGGCCCACTGATGAGGAGAATTCAAACCAGGGTGGGAAAGAACCACCAGACTCCGAGCATCAGCAGAACCGAGGTGAAAATGGCTCCCCGCCAAACTCCCAGCACAGAATCCACCCTATAAAAATTAAATCAGTCGACAGCTTTCCTCTGAGTGCAGCGCCCTGGACGTAAAAGGAAAAGCGGAAGAATGAAGAAGGAGAAGTGACATTAAAACGAGTCTGCTGATCGGGCAGGTTTAAATCCTCGTGTTTTTGTTTCTCATGCGTTTTATGCAAATGAAAGTGAATGTAGCAAATGAACTGCAGTGTGTAGATGGGTTTAGGTTTACGGATCTCACTATTAAAGGAGCATTCATTCCTTTTCCAGAAACATTTTCCCAGTCAAAATACAGACGAGCGCCGGGCGATACAACTTTAAAAAAAATAAAATAAAAAATCTGAGGTTTTTTCATACAAGAACTTATTTTTTTACCCCTTTTCTTAAAAAAAATTACAAATGACACTTTTTAAAGTATTTCCAAATCTTCCCTTCTGCGAGTCGTACAGCAGAGTTTTAGGACCAGGTTATGACATTTAATTTGGTTTAATCACATTTAATTTGTTTTTATTAGCAAAGTACAGACGCAATTTTACCTGAAGAAATGTCTTTAAATTTCAACAAAAGATGTTTTCATGAGAAAAGCTCTGAGTTATCAGGATCTGATGTGAGCAGCCCAATCCGTCTGGTTCTTTCTATGAAATTCACACAGTTTGCAAGGAAGTCCTGGTTCTGATAATCTGATGTGCCAAACGATTAATTATATTTGTTAATTATTAGGTATCTGTAAAACCTATACAGTATAATTTGCACATTTTGTATTTTTGGTGTTCTCATAAAATTACAACTTTATTCTCGTAATATTATGACTTCATACATGTAATAAAATGACTATTATCCTAATTAAAAACAAACAATTGTTGCCTGGCTCTGATACTCCGTTATACACTTGACCTGAATAGTTAGAAGTTGTAAAACAGCTTGTAAAACAAGATGGCTGCCCTTAGCAACACATTTTCATGACCACCAACAAGCTTCTCTGTGACTCTGGTTGGATATTCAACCACTGAACTCGTCAGAATAAGAAAATTCCCAACTTTTTCCAGCTGTGATGGACTCCTAGAAAGCAAATGAAACACAGAAGGCAGACAGAAAAGGAAAGACGGACGGTCTCCTCACCTTAAGGTCTCTGTGAATGATGGGAGTCTTGCATTGATGAAGGCGAGCCACAGCTTCACAGGCATCGCAGAAGATGTGGAGAACCTCCGCCTCGCTGAAGCCCACGTTCAACCGCTGGTTCATCTGCTTCACCACTTGACCCGCTGCAGAGAAACAAAAGATTCAACACCATCTACAAATATTACGGCTGGACAATAAATCTGTAACAATATATATCAATAGATAACACCTTCATAGATTATCCAATCATTTGTAACTGAAGGCTTATAAAGTGAGCTTTGATATTTCCAAACGGTGTCGGTACCTTTGCAGTACTCCATGAGAATCAGAACCTCCCACACGCTGTCGGAAACAAAGCTGATTGTCGAGTCCAGGTAGCGGACGATGTTCTTGTGGCCTGACAGCTCCTTCTGCAGATGGGAAGAGGAAGAGAGATGGAAACCAGCTCATCTTCACCAAAACATATTAAAGTTCTGCTCAAGGGTAGAAACTGTGAACAGGCTTCCTATTTATGCAACAATAAACACTTTTCCAGGGTTCTTGTTTCCTTTGGCAGATCGTTTAAATTCAAATTAATTCAATCTACGAAAATTAAACTAAATCATGAGGGAATTTTTGAGGTTGGAGCAATATTTTTATTTGTTTTTTCTTAGGAAAAGGGTAAAGCTGAGCAATTTTATCGATTAATCGAATTTTCTAAGATTTAATTTGTGTAAATCTGGACTTTTTTCCACCACTGTACTCTTTGGGTTTCCATAATTCAGAGCGATGGCAGCATACCAAGATGGCCATCTTGTTAGACAAGTTTATTTTACAACCTCTATTTATTTGCACTTTGAATTCAGGTGAATCCTATGACAAAATATTATCGCTGGACTAATATTCATTCATTTATTTATGTTAATTATAAGAATAAAGTTATGACTACAAGAATGAAGTCGCAATAATGTGAGAAGTATTAAATCTATGAGAACTTCTACATGAGAAACAAAAAGACTAAAATGAGAAATGTTTCACGTTTCATAAATAAGGAAACGCTTCAACTTTTAACACATCAGCATCAAATTAACTAATTTATTCTGATTTATCCAACAATAAATCAGAATTCTTACAGAAACAAATTCATCACGATAAACGATACGATCAATGCTCAGCCTGATCCTTCAGCTCCCCTCCTCTGTCATTGTTCGTCATTAATCTGAAGATTTCACTTCATTTACTCGACTCGTTAAAGAGACGCTGTTTGTCGGTAGTTAAAGAGCCAGTATGATGAAGAAGTGTGGTGTGTTGTGGAAACCAACACACCTAAGGCAATGTCCCAACAGGCCTGAGCTGTGTCGACGTTTAAGGTCAGCTGTGTGTGTGTGTGTGGGGGGTGTACGTGTGTGTGTGTGTGTGTGTGTGTAACACATTGTTCCAGATGAGGAGACAGCCAACAGACTCACTAAGCAGGCTGGATGGCTCAGATCGAGCTTCTCTGGGTCAAACGCTCGTAACAACGGTCAGTCAGGCTCAAAGTGTCTTCAGAGATATTAAAAATACGACCGTTTTAGAGCCGAAAACAGTCTGAGTGTCCCACAGTAATCATGCGATCAGAGTCATTTGTAGATCGACCAGGTGCATTAATCCAAAGTCCGCCTGCGCTCAGCTAAAAGCCTTTCCCTCTCACCAGACTGGAAATGCTGGAAACATTTAGGTGCAACCTGATTCATGATGTAATGTTTTACTGTAAGCCATGAGGGTTTGTGCAAAAACTGCAAGAAAAGTTAAATCCCAGAAAACTGGTGGGAGTTATATTTTCAGATTATACACTTAACTATCTTCTACTACGAATATCTTGGAATAAGACAAAGTAACTGAAGAAAAACCATTTCAGCCAGATATAAGAGCTTGCTGAAAATTAATAATACTTTATATTGATTAAAAAGTTCTAGTTACACTGACAGATTTTTTTACATAATGTGGGGGGGAAAATGTAAACATCTTATTTGTGTAGCACTTCTTTAAACACTCAAAAACACTTTACAGAGTAAAGTAAAAATGCAAAGAGTACACCAAGTACATCCAATACTTAAATACATGACGTAAAAAAAAAAAAAAACGACAGTATTATTAAAAATGTCTTGTAGGTGAAAAAAATCTGCCAATGTAAGTAATAACGATCAATTTTTCAAGAATTCTTGACTCAAAACAATTTCATAGCTTACTGAATGTTACCTGAAAGTTAGCACAGTCGAAACTAGACAAAACCAAGATCCTTGAACTAGATAACAGACATTAATACTTGGCAGGATTTTGTGTTTTTGCACTGCAAGCCTTGTAAATATCTAACTGTTCGGTTAAACGGAAAACTTCTCACCATGATCGTGATCTCTCTCTTGTAGACGTTCAGGTCTGGCACATTGTTCACGTACATCCTTTTGAGAGCGCAGCGGATGCCGCTGTGCGTCCGAGCCAGGAACACCACCGAGAAGCCCCCTGGAGAAGAAAATGTAACAAATTAAAGTAAATTACCACATTTAACCAGTTTAATGGTGACAAGCAGGAAGGAACAACTTGTTTAATAAAGACAAATCTACATAACATGCAGTTATGATTTTCTTTTCCTGGTATTATTTTGGGTTCCCAGTAGAAACACCAGGATGTTTTGTAAACACCAAGAAAATATTACTCCAGGTAGCAAAAGGCTAACTATGCTAAAGTTGCAGAAGTCTGAAATAGCAAAATGTGTCACACCTTAACTGAAACATTTGAAACTGCTCAGATTAATGAAGCACAGTCCGAGCTAAAAAGTTTCCATTTATAATCTAAGGGTGTTTTCACATCAGCCCTGTTCAGTGTGCTTTAATAAAACCCTGGTTCGTTTGGGGATGTGTGAATGTATAATCAAACTCTGATGCAAACTAAAAACAGAAACTCTGATCTGCTTAAAAACCTACGTTACAGTTTGTTAGAAGTGAAACATATCCCAAATGCGGTTCGAATGATTTTGGACCAGAGACCGCTCCAAATTCAGGACTGGAGTGGACTGGAGTGCAGAGCATTGTGGGTAAATAAAACCAAAACAAATGACAGAAATGGCTTGTCGTCTTTGATCAAAGACAGAAGAAATATCCTAAAACTGCTAAACTCTGATGCAACTCCATTTCTGTTTAAATTTCTTGAAGAAGGAAGTTGTGCTCAGTGTCATCTTCAGAGGTTTTTGTGTCATTTTCTTCAGTGGTTCTTGGTGCAGCGCCACCACAGACGAGGAGGGGAACAGGTTGCTCAAAGGCTTTGGTAGGTTTGACACAGTGCAGCAGTTGAAATTGTAACAAATGTTGCAATTTTGATGCCCAACCAAACCGACTCTACCAGACTATCGGGAGTGAAAACACCTTAACATGTTTTAGGATTTTGGTCTGCATCTGTTTATCCCAAATACTTGGTCTGATGTAATTCTGCACAAAACAGAAGCTGTGATGTACACAACTTTTATTATGCTTCTGAAAACAAATCAACAGTTGTACTTTTCCATATGGACAACCTGGGAGTATTTAAATAAATTCAACCTGAATTGTGTTATTCTACACTGTTTACAGTTTAAAAAACTGTTGGTGATCAGAGAATAAACATGAGTATTCTTGGTTTTGTCCTGCAGAGGATAGTGACGCGAGCTGGAGTGGTTCAGCGGATCTGCAGGACATCATCGGGACTCCAGAGATCCATAATAGACCCAGACAGCTTTCTGCCTCCAGCTATTCCAATGATCCTGAGATAATGAATGTTTTATTGTTGCTTTTACTGTCCTTCTGATCAAAACAAACAAAAGCAAAACTAAAATTAAAATCTACATGGATGCTCTCGACGCAGCACGCAGCTTTTACTGTGGCAACACAAACAGAATGACGCGTTCAGCTTCAGCTCTCATTACCTTTACAGGTGTTCAGACTAAACGCTGGAGCACAGACTGCTCAGCTAAGCAGGAAAAAAAAAAAAGAATCGGCAGATTTTGAAATAAATAAATAAAAATATTCTATTAGACACCTTTACCTATCTAAATATTAATTGTTGATGCAAAAATTAACTATAAGCACTCACACGTTCACTGTAAGAACGCTGTTGCATTTTAGGTAATAACATTTTTATTTTATTATTTTAAAAGGAATTGAACCATTTGCTTATAGTTCAACTTTATTGAAGTATTTCTAATATTCCAGAATATACAAGGCCTAAGTAAAAGAAAAATGTGCCAATTATTTTATCTGATTAATCAATTAATCAATTAGTAAAACCATTGTTAGTTGCAGTCATAATTTTTACTCGACTGCTTGGCGCAAATATTTAATATAAAGCTCTACAATTAATATAGAAACCTCATATTTAAAGACACTTGTTTCAGAAAAAGTTACATTTAAAGAGTTTGCAAGCATATTCTAAGAACTAATTCACTAATTTTAAAGTTTCATGCCTCAGGACGACTTGACTTGACAGCAGGCCTGGAAGTGAGGTGTGTGTAGCTGCAACTAAACACACTGAGGCAAAGTGTTTGCTTGTATGTAGCTACAACAGTGAGTGAAACAGTAGCACACTTTATCAGATTAGGGGTGGCTGATGTTATTCTGCAGAACAGAGCCAGCAGATAATGAGACAAGGATCAACGACGCCCTGACAAGCTGCAACAGAGAATAAGCAGCTCAGAGAACTATGAGAAACTTTAACTCGGATGGCTTGTATCTGTTCTCATTTGGCACCGGGAAGCATCACAGATGACAGAGCTGCATGAAAAGGTTGCAGAAATGTCAAAGAAATGAGAGCAAATCTGAGCATGGAAAACGATGCTGCAGTTTGATTTTTCCAAGTTTCTACGAATGTGACGGGAATCTGCAGCTGCAGAAAACATGTTTAAGCCAAACACTGAGAAGCTGCTGGTAAAAGCTCATTGATTTACGTTGTGTCCCGGGAACGCTTGGTGGTCAATTAAACGGCTAAATCCAGCTTTAATAGATTTTCTGACAACACTGTTGAGTACAGTGCCGTTTAAAGACTTCAATCTACTGACGTCTTACATTCGTCTTTCCGCAAATAACGCAAAACTTGACTTGTTTCCTTCTTTTTGTCAAAATTTATGTTTACATTCAGTCATTAAAAGCAAAATAAAGCGTCTCAGGTTTTACCTGGATGGATAAAAACCATCAGGTCAGACAAGGGTGGATGAAAAAAAACATTGAAGTAAACCAGCCATTTAACATTTTATAGCTCAAAATGTGGTTATTAACGCCCCATTACCGTTTTGGTTGATGTGTGAGAGTGATTAAATCGATTATTCCGATGATTAATCTTAAAAAAAAAAAAAACATTCTTCTGATTTTTCATAAAATTTTAAAATGGCAAACTTTACTTTTTTAAACCACAAAATAGACATTTTAGTGCCTAAAATACAATAACAAAGCAGCCTTAGTGCACGCTTACTAAAAGCAAAGGATGATGTGGAGAACATATATACAGAGATTTTTTTACTCTTTTAAATGTAACATATTTTTGCATTTTTGGGTTAATTACCACTCTGAATAAATTGCTCTTTCAAAAAGAGCAAATTTTGAAAGAGTTGCTCTTTTGCTCTTTATTGCTAAAAAAAAAATACAATCTTCAAGGGAAAAACTACAGACAACATGAAATGAAAACTGTCTAATTGAAAAGCTGATAAAATCCTGCAATGCTAAACATGATAAAGGTGAAAACAAGCAGACATTTTAACATTTCATCCCCTGTTCTCCCTCCAAACTCAAACTACGTGAAGGTTTTCCTCCATAACCTCAGCTTAGTAAATAAAGCTACTCGTGATCCAACTGAATCAGAGCTTTGTGTGCTTCCTCGACAGAGACGTCGGATCCAGATGCAGTAAATCAACGTAAGAGTAGAATGGAGACAAGATGTGGTGGCTGATGGATGTGATGGATTTTATAAGGCGAAATCCATTTAGCCGGGCGGAAGGCCAGGAAGCAGAAAGCAGACGGCTGTTTGAGGTTGTAGTGACAAGATGTAGAGGGCGCTCTAATCCCCACTGAAATCTGCACAATTTAAAGGTATCCTCAAACAAAATGATTCCTACCAGGAGATTTAACCAACTAGCTAGTACAATCAGCATCAGATGTGATTAAAATCTATTAAACCTCCGACTCCACAGTTTGTGTTGCACCAAAAGCTGCTCACAGTTTTCAGAGGAGCTTTAGTCACACCAGGGGATAAAAACTGACATTTCTGGGGTCTATTTGTGGCTCTTAGCCACAGCTCTGAGTTTCTCACACTAAATATGACTCTCTACAATCTTAACCCAACAACAGAAGTGAGCCAGTAGAGAAGGTGAACGTTGTCCTACCAACCAGTGATAAAATGGCACTAAGTGATGAATGCAAACAAAGCTAGCTAGCAATGTTATACAGCAACTTGTTACCCGTAGCCTCAACCACCTCAAGTTACATAACCCATTGAAGAAGTCTTTTCAAAATCAAAACTTTTACCTGACAGAACATTTTCAGAAGAAGAAACAAAACTACCTAGAATATAATTACATTAAGTAGTCCTGTCCTGACAAAATTTAAGACTTGTGGTTAACATATTTAAGGCCAAATTGCAGTATTTAAAATTAATTTAAGAAATTTTAAGGTCTTAATTTTAGATGCATGAATTTAAGACTTTTTAGCATATCAATTGGCAACAGAAGGGAGTCCAAATGAAGACCAACATCGTCCAAGCAACCAGGTGAGAAATTTGCACTCAACTGTGATACAGGGTAGCTACTTAGCTGCCTCAACAACCACAAGTCACAGAATGTGATGAATTACATTTTTTAATGAATTCTAGACATTTTAAAGCCTCATCTTTACATACATAAATTTAAGAATTGTAAACGATGGTTTCACAATTTTGAGCTTTTGCCTGTGGCGTTACGACCTTCAGAAGGCAGCACACTCCACCATAATGCTGGTAGCCTATATTGCTTTGTTTAGCTGAATTTACTGTAAAAATGGTCATAAGGTGCTGCACAAACAGACAAGCTTGCACATCAAACTTGTCATTTTGATGAGGAAAGAAGACAAGCGATTTTTACAAGTTTGGTAAGATACAATCAAATATCAGATTATAAAGAAGACATGTGTAACCCCTAGCAACCAACATGTGGCCCACCATAAACAGAAAAAAAAGGTTAGCATCTAGACTTGTTCGCTTTCAAATGTGCTCCGGTGTAAAGGGAAATGATTTAATCAAAAAACATGTCAGGAAGGAGAACGTATGAGTTGGTTTCTAAGTCAGCCATTTTTACAAAAGTTGTAAATGGCTACGAGCCCCAATCAGGTGAGCTCAACTTGAATAAGTGGAAGCCATGGCTATACTGACAAAACCAACTTAGGAAAACAATCACAGCTTCTCCGTTCAATACTACCGTCCTTCACCTCCAATCTGTCATCACATGATTAAGAGATGCAGTTGCAAAGACTCAATAAATGAAGACCAACAGTTTAATGAACTTAGAAACTGCTACTCAGTCTGGTCTAGTTTCAAGAAGAACCCATCCACCAATGCAGCAGGTCTCCCATCATGCAATGCAAACATATTGAAAGAATTTTGCTTCAGGACAGAAACCTGTGGATGAAGCCATCCAGGCAGACCACTCCATGACCACCAACTGGTTTGCTCTGCTGCTGACTGGGGCCATACGCTGCAGGATCAGGTTCTCTCTAAATCACCACCCCGGGGGCTTTTGTTGCCTCCCCTGACTGTGCCAGCCATGGTAGCTGAGTGCATTATTCTCCTGAGTTGGTTTGGGTGCAATGATTTGCTGTAGAGCGGGCTTTGTGCACTGCATACAAACTTCGCAGACAAACAACGGGGGTTTAAAATGCAACAAAACATTTCTAGATGAACAGGAGGCTTAATTTGCAGGAAATATGTTGCTTTTCAGTCTTTTTTTTGGCCTGTTTAACAACTATCAAAGATGAGGAAAAAAGTAGCTCCAAGAAGGTAAATAATCATCAAATTCCATATTTATATTTTTAAAGTAATTTAATCTCAGGGAATAAAGTTCATAATTAGCCC
Source organism: Phalloptychus januarius (assembly GCA_902982915.1). NCBI lineage: Eukaryota > Metazoa > Chordata > Actinopteri > Cyprinodontiformes > Poeciliidae > Phalloptychus > Phalloptychus januarius. The sequence continues at coordinate 1,511,343 of CADWAE010000482.1, forward strand.
AAAACACTAACGATTAAACACCTTACTAACATCCAACAATAAAAATTGTAATTATAATTACTGCAAATTTAAAATCTTAAAAACACATATTGGTCTCAGGTTAAGAGTTCAACTTTTGTTCTTTGATCTTATGATTCAAAGCGAGGTTCAGTCAACTAAACCTTTCGGCTGATGCATGACTGTTAAGCATGTCTAACTTACTCAGCCGCCATTAGCTGCTATTTCCCCTCCGCCGCTGCTCGTCTGCAGGACGGACAGGATATGTGAAAACGTCAGCATGAGAGCTCGCTCAGCTGTTAGTGACAATTGGGAGGAAAACCCCAAATCCATCAGGCCAAGATAGGGAAGGGATCGACATTTCAGCCGACTGCCAAGTTGGCTTTTCTTTTTTCCAAACCAACCACAAGTGAATGTCAAGAATTTCGGACACCGACATCAATGATAAGCATGAAAAACAAGGACTATCAGCGAACACAAAGCGCAGCTTTACATGAAATGGTTCCTCTCAACAGTGTTTGATAAATGACAGGGAAGAGGAAACTAAAAACGAAGCCTCCCTGCCTCTGGGAAGATAAATCTACAGGGATAAGTTTGTGGTTTCTGCACAGCCGCAAGAAGCAGATGTTCTTTTGAAGCGTGTCATCATCCATGATGGCACCGATGACCCATCTCTCTAAAGTAAACCCTCCCCCAATCATCCGCCCCTTGCACGAACATGAAGTAAGATGGATTCTCCAACAGTTTGTAGACTCTTTCATCTTCCTCAAGCCAACCTTTAGGAGAGCAGAGCGAGGCTTTAGGGGTGAACATTTAAGGCATCTCCTCCATCCTGGAACATAAATTCCAGGTAGTGCGAAAACGTTTTAATTTGGCGTGTTTCCATTATGTACTGGTGCCTCTTCGATGTAACCAGTAAAACTGGACTGCTTTGGATTATGAAAACCATAAGTCTGGTAAAGGAAGGAGTTGTGCTGAGCAGATGTATTTTCTGTGCCCTCTTCAACTTTAAATCTCTTGACTTCCTTTGCTCACTCAAAACAAGTTCAGAGGGGTTTCCTTGACTTTTAAAATGGTAAACACAGTAAATGTTTTCACCAGAAATCCCCCAGTCATCTTTGAAGACAGTGAGTGCCGTAAGAAGAAATCATCCACAATGTTTAAACAACTTGTTGATCCCACTGAGGCTCAAGAACCAGTGAGCAAATTTTATGACTCCTGCTGTAACCATCCCATCCATTCTGCTTATACACAATCAAGTCGTGGGGGTAACAGATGCAGAAGGGAATCCCAGGATTCCCTCCCTCCTCAGGCAAGCAGTTCCTGGGAGTCTCCTAGCTGGACATTCCCAGAAAATCTCTGAAGGGAGTTGACCAGGGCATACCTCAACACTTAAACTGAATACCTTTGGGGCAGCTTTGCTACTCAACGTAACCTTGAGATCCTGTGGCAAAAATTTATTGCAGTTGCTAAAATCTTGCATATTATGGTGTCAGTCATGTCTTTTATCGCATGACCAAAGGTGAGGGAGAGTAAATTGAGAGTTGAGCCTGCTGCTACAGTTATGATCACTATGGGCCACAGCCCACATTTCTCCTCCTCCACGTTGTGAAATATGATGCCAGGACTTTTCTTTGACATAGATAAATGCATTTTGTACTAGAGGTGCAGAAAATCAGAACAAATCTTTTTTTTTGATTCTATACAGAATCGCAATTCCCAGGCCTGGGATTTCTGAATCACTCCAAAATGTCTGCTTGATTTTGTTGTAAAACTATATTTTGAATTATTCTTTTATTTTTTTTTTTTTAAGCCAGGAATCTGAGCCGACCTAATATTGGTCATTTAAGTTGTGAAATTTTATGCACAAACCTGTTTTTGTTTAAATATAAACCGAAACAGTATGGAACCTTATGGTACTCGCTCACATGGTCGTCTCCTGTGGTCACATAATTTAAATAAACACAAACCTTTAGTAAATATTTAGGTCAATAACAGGTGACATCTTAAACAGATCTAGGTAATATTTCCTGGTAAAAAAAAATGTTTGGGTTTTATTCTGTCAGTGCCAGCTGCTCCTGTTAATTACTAATAATGACTTTCTGATCCTCCACACTTTATGAAATCCTCTTAGTTTCAGTAACACAGAGCCCAATGCAGAAGCGGCTTTTGTTCTCTGGGTGGCTTAATCGATGTAAATAGACCTTCAGCAAGACTTCAGAAATCCTGTATAAAGAACGCAGACTCAACATCAATCAGCCAAGCTCACGTTGTTCTTAACCACAAAATTAAGACCCAATTTAACTGCTAATTATTCAGACTAGCCCTGTCAGTCACCCCAGGCTAACGAGAATCTATTAATACATCTTTGTTTGTCTGAAGTCCTGAAAGGTTGCACAGCAGCAACACTCCCACCTAAAAATAGACGCGCTGTGGCTTTTATCGAGCAGTCGAGACATTCTGCACCCGGTGAGCTTTCCCCTGATGCTCACCGGGTTTCATCCAGAACCATTCACAGTCTAAAGTGTCACAGTTCTGATTGATACTAAATATGTGGATTTTAGAGCATTATCAAAGACAAGTTGTTAAAGGAAAACCTAATTAATTTAGGCCACAGAGCTGAGATACTTGTGGCGGGTGAGATATTTACAAACCTTGACGAGAAACTCTACAAGTGCACGGAGGTGGCAGAGGCATGCTGCAAGTACCCTGGACATGCATGATCATTGTCTCAGTTTATAGTTCAATCAAAAACGACTACTTTTCTGTTCTGATTATAAAAAGCAACTTTTCCAACCCTAAAAAAGCAAAGTCAGGAAGATTTTCTGACTCAACTGTGCAGAATCTACTAAATTAATGTTTTAGGGGTGACGGGATTCGTTTTCTCCTTGTAAGGATATCCCGCAATCTTCAAAGCAGCTCTGATATTTAAAGTGTGCATAATAAAAATAATTTATCCAGCTTGTGTCTCGTTATTCTTTCCCACTAAATGAAATGCTTTCCACCCGCAAGCTCTTATGTCCGAGCAGGGCTGCTCCTCAAGGTTGTTGACGAATGTCATAGTTTATGGTGGACTACTGCAGAGATAATGAGATCTGTTTGGAAGAAAAGTAATTCCTTGAATCTATGTAGACAGACAATAAATTTAAGTAGAGTTTTTAATTCCATTAGATTGTGTTTTATACTCATAATGTGAATATTTTACGTCATGAGATGCAGCTTGTTATTTGTGACAAAACTGAATGCTTAGTGAAATATCCCAGACCAGGACGGGTCTCTGCATCTGCCTATACTTCTTTTCTTTTCTTTTTTTAATCACTGCAATTTTCTAGACTCATCCTCGTTTCTTCAGTGAACATAACCAGTTGCTTGGCCAGAGGAAACTACAAAAGACTTGCGTTTACACATCTGTCATCTAAACTTTAATTCTTCATTCTCTGTAACTTTGTCTTCCATGAAAACCACTGCGTTTGACGGGAAGAAACCACATGTTTATCCCGACCCAGGCTCAGGTGAGCAGTGAAAAGCCCTCGGAAAGGGGGATAAACAGCTGGTCCAAACCGTTTCGGAGAAGCAGCTCCATAAAAGGCTGCATGAGGTGCAGTGACTGGACTTGTTTTTCATACTGGGATCAGTGAGCTGGAAGGTTCTGGTAATGAAACGTTAAAAAAAAAAAAAAAAAGTATAAAAGTCTGCCCTCGACTTCAATTGTTACAACTAAACCAACAGAAAGGAGTGGCTCTGCTTTCAGAGACGATGTGGGGGTGAGGAAGGCGATTGAAGTACCGCATTTCAGATTTAATCACCACATTTAACAATAAGATTGAATGCGTTATATATTTTTATGGCACAAAAAGAAATACGGAGAAACATTCCTTAATGTGCACCGTTTGTCGCACCGATATCCGAATTAGAACTGAACCAAATCCTTTGAACCGATCAGGATTTTCCTGACAGATCTCTCTCTTTTTAGGGTTTGAGAAGCCAATTCAAATTCTGACTGATTATTATGAAGGACTACCAGCTACTCAAAGATTGAAAACAATGCTGGATATTTTTTAATAGAGCCAGAGGTTTACAGATTTACAAGATTATTCTCATTAATGCATCAAAAGCTTATATCTAAACTTTAACAATAAAAATTGCATGTAGTGCTTAAATTTGGTTTTTATGCACTAAAAGATGAACTTTTGGTGTTTTATGTGCTGAAAGTTCCATAAAAGGCCGACTTTTTATGGTGATGCGTAAAAAAACGATTTTATGTTTGATAAATTTAATGAATAGGATGTTTAAATTTTTTTCTTAAAAATCCTAATGACCAAAGTCATTAAACTTTGGTCAACTATCAGTGGTAAAACTGGCAGATTCTGAGCCTTCTCCGTTTTGTTCCATTATATATTTTCCATATATATAAAATTTCCAAAAAATGACTAACATGAATCCTTTGAATCCGAATCAAAATCCAAAGTTCCCTTTGCTCGTTATTCTCTTAGCTTTAGCCTGGTCTTGTGATCATTAAACTTTGGTCAATTGATGAAAACAGTTCCTTACTGTGAAAAATTGGAAAGCAGTGTAAAAACAAATGTGCTAAAACTGCTTTTGGCGAATCACAAGACCAATAAAAATGTTCTTTTTGCGTTTCCATGTGTCGTAACGCTGATGTAACTGCCGATTCCAGGTCTGGAATCAAAAATTTAAAACAAACACCTTCAAAAAATAAACATATAAATTACTGTACCAACTAATCTTGCTATGACATTTGGTTTCCCGTAATCGTTAGACCAGCAGCGGTCAAAATAATTAATTTGCAGTTTCCTGGAGAGAGAAGGCAGAAACAGAAAGGCTGAATGAGCAAGCACAAAGGCAGCGATGCCATCATGGGACCACGAGCTGTATCGCCGTACCACCGCTCTCTCCAGGCTGTTGGGACAAGACAACAAGGAGGCACAATGTGCCCATTCATCACCACTGCAGCCTGCTGATAAAAGATGATGGCATTCTCCCTTCACAGAGGATTTAAAGCAGAAAATTACTGTAAAAAGAAACATCTCTTTATCTCATGAAAATAAAAGTAATCAAGCAAATTCCCTAAAAACTGTTTTAAAATTTAAAAAATGTCAAAAGAGGATGAATTTGTCTTCTATAGAGCTTTGGAACCTACGTCACTGCGTGTGACGTTTATGTCGCTCCGCGCCATGTTTTGAGGCTAAAACAAATTTTTTCCGGTGTTTTTATTGTGTTACCGCTGTATCCTCCTCTTCCATAATGCTGAAAAGAAGTTTGAAACAATGTGGGCTAAAAGCGAAAAGCTTCTCCCAGAAGGCTAGCAACGCTACATGGAAAAAATAGGTAATATTGGACAAATCGATCCATTTGAGATAAAAAGTGGGAGCAGAAACCCCGATCATTTACCTCATTTGACATTCCCAGACATATTTGCAAACCTGGTCTGTGGTGTCAGTGCTTACACCGCGAATCAGTTCAAGAATTATAAGTCGATGGAGGCACATGTCCAGTTTACGAATGGCTGGGTTCATGATTTGGACATTTTTACCCCGGATTGCGAATACGTTGTAGTTCGAACAAAGGTAAGCTCTGAGCTCCTTAATGTTATATACATTCTTAATGTACATTATTTTACAATCAATCACAATGTTATGGAGCCTCTAAGGGAACATGGAGAGAGAGAAAAAAAAAGAAATCCCGGCTTATTTTCTCCAGATCGCGACTTTTTTTTCATTTCACGGGATCTGGAGAAAATAAGCCGGGATCTCTTTATTTTTTTCTCCATATCCCCTTAGGGGCTCCGTATAAACTGAACGTGTATAAACACCCGGCAAAATCATAGCAAAAAATTACGACATAACACCAACAAAGCGAATTTAGACACTCACCAGAATGGAAATGTCTGGAGAAAACTGTTAGGTATCTGGGGGAGAATGTAACGTCAGGACGCCTCACCGCTGATAGTTAGCCCGACGTTAGCCCCGATACGTTAGCTCCGATACGTTAGCCCCGATACGTTAGCTCCGATACGTTAGCCCCGATACGTTAGCTCCGATACGTTAGCCCCGATACGTTAGCTCCGATACGTTAGCTCCGATACGTTAGCCCCCTCGCGTTGTTTCCAGGCAGAAAAACAGTGAAATCAAAGTCCTTTTTCCATCTTTTTGCTATTGTGGTCATGTGACCGGACATTGCACCCAGTAACACAGCAAGTCAGCACCATTGCTAAATTATTTTTAAGTAACAGAGATTCAAAATATCTGAGACAGTCGCTTTCGCCGGTTATGTTTATTTTTATAGCCTCACAAAATGGCGCTGATGTCCCTCCGTCTACAAGAGTGACGTCACGTTCCAAAGCTCTATAGGAAGTTTATATTTGTGGAAAATTATAGCGAAAAAATTCAAGTTATTCAATTAAGGCATCATGTTAGTTATTGTGATTGTTTATGCGGAAACTTGAGATTATTTCATGTCAATCAACTAAAACAAACTGCAGAGTTTCAAATCCAGGGGTCTGAAACTTAAAAGTCAAAAAGTTTTTTTTTTCCTTAAATTTTACTACATAAAACTTATTTAGAGCCACAAATATCACATGACATTTTGGAAAAAACAACTTGTATCTATTTTAAGAAATGTATTTTTTTATAATAAGTTATTTTAAAAAGCACCATTTGATTTTTTTAAAAGTTTTTAAATTATATTTATTGAAAAAATGTCAAAGGTGGATAAATTTGTTTTATGGTAAAAAGTTCATATTTGTAAAAAGTTATGGAGAAAACATTTATAAAAGAAAGAGATTTAAATAAGTATTATTGGTACTTTTAGAGTTATTTTGTTGTGGAAAGTGAATGCAATTATTTCAATAAAACACAGTTCAAACCTCCATTCTATAACTAAAATACAACCTGGTTATTTATCATTTTTAGTGAAAGTTATGCAGAGTCATGATGGAAGGTCCAAAGAGCCGCATGAGGCTCCAGAGCCACAGCTTGTAAACCCGTTTGGATTTCCAGAGCCCTGGTTCCCCTGATCGTCAATTTGCATTTTCAGCAAGTAAATGATGCATTCATAATAAAACAAAGTTTCAAATCAAACTTAATACGAAAACAAAAACACACATAAAAACAGCTCAAATCGAACCTGATTTTTCCAATATGTTGATTTTACCAAACAGGAAACCTCCACCCCATCAACCCAAGGTTTATAAAAAGCCCAATGCAAGTAATGTGAACCAGACCTATTGTCTCCCTGGTTTAACACCTGGATCAAGTGATGGCTCATTAGAAGGTCTAAGAAGAGCATTGACAAGCTGAAAAAGTTACTACCACCAGAGAGAGAACTAAAACATGCAGGAGGCCGGGCCTCCAGGACCGACTTTGGGAACCACTGCCTTAATCCAATGAGCAGGTATGGTACACGAAAGAAATATTTTTGTATTTATCTCTAGTTCAAACAATGCAAAGTATATATTGTAGTATAATTTGTAAAACTTATATTTTTTTTATATTGTAAAAAACAAGCTAGGAGCTCACAGGACTATGTAGAAATGAAATTTTGCTGTTTTTGAAACACTATTGATGAAAAATTAATGATTGTTCAAAAACAGTCAATTTCAAAGTATTTTTTTAATAGCATCAATAAAACAAAGCACTGAGATTAAAAAGTCTGTTTCAGTTCTCGAATGCCAAGTGACTAACTAGAATCATACTCAAAACTTACATTAACTGCTAGTTACTTTGGGCAATTGGATGTAAATTCAGGTATTAAGGGGTTAAAAACAGGCATGAGTTGAAGGTGAAAGGTCAACATGTTCAGAGTCTTTTGTTGTTGCTTGCAGCTTTTCCAATTCAATTTACAATATAGCGCCAATTCACAACAAATGTCATCTCAAGGAACTTTATAAAAAATAATTTCAATGTAATCATACAATCCAACCTTACTACATAGAGCAACATGCTCAATTAATTACTCAAAGTAGATTAAAATAAATTTTAGGCAGAAGGTAAAAAAAATAAGATGCAAGAAAAAAAAAATATTTGCTGACGTGACCATGTGAAGACGGCAGAAACCCAGCTGAACCAGAGCTGCAGATGAGCTTGTGTAACTGCAACCACAGGAAGTGAAACCCCAGAGGCACAGCTTTCCTGCTCGTTTTAAAAGGTCCAGTGACAATGAATACCAAGAATTTACCAACGAATGCTAACAACTGTTTGACCACATTCAGAGGCCGGTGACTTGTGACGGTCTGTACTTGTGTAACAGAGACGGTGCCGTTTGTAAGTCATCAAATTCATTCTCAGGAAAGGCTGATTAAATATTCTGTCTGCAGAAATAAGGCTGAAAACAGTGTGAATGGCACTAATTTAAATATTAATTTAAAAAAATTCTGATAAATTAAGAAATGTCAATGATCCCCAAGACTTTGGTGGAAATTTTCTGTGGACTGATGAGTCAAAAGTGGAATTTTTCTTGGACATTTTGTTAGACCTGGAGTAAAACCAACCAAGAATTTCATAAAACATCATAACAGTTAACATGAAGTGGCTCCATTTTAAGCACCGAAATAGACTTTTTGACATAGACAAACAAGAAAACAATGACATCATTTTATTCGCAGAGATCCGTCTACCGAACATGACACCAAGCCTAGCTGAGCTAATTCGACAGAGCTCGGTGATTGGTCAGAAGTTTGTTGATGTGTTTCATGTGGAAATATCAGCAATGTTGATATTTCATTCAAACCATCTGATTTTTGCATCCACAGGAGACATGAATACGTTTTTAGGAATGATTATCTGACGCAATGAGGATTAAATGCAATGTACAATTCATCACTAAATAAGTATTATAATAGAGATACTGTCAAATGACTGAAAGCTCCTGGATGGAAATTGCAACTTTGTTGTCCACTGAGGAGGCTGCCTGTAGAAAAGTGTGGCTTTCTCTAAGTTACTGTTTCATAAAAGCAAAACAGAAGCTTTAGGGAAACCCTAAGTTTCCTCTGCCGGTGCGTTAAAGATGTGTGCGAAAATGAACGGCGACTGCGCCACGAGTTTGTGACCTACAGCTCGAGTAACTATCAGTCATGCAATAAGATAAAACTCTAAAGCACTCTGGCAAGTCCACCTCTGAATGGCTCAAAAGACAAAAGTAAAGTTTTGGAGTGACCCAGTCAAAGTCCAGGATAATATGGTACCGATGAACAGGGTGCTCCAGTTGGAAACATTTCAAGTGTGGCTGAATTAAAAAGAGGAAAGTAACTGGGCCATATTTTCATGACTCCATGTCAGTTATCGTAAACACATGACGACATTTATTACTGTAAAGGGCGGCAAAACCACTTATCAGCTTTAAAGGGCAATTACTGTATTTTCTGGACTATGAGTCTCAGTTTTTTTCCCACAGTTTGGGTGGTTCTGCGGTTTGCAATCCAGAGGTTTTTCCCTATTCATGACACATTTTTTGACTAATGAGTTAAATGTTAATTCAAATCCAGTTTGTCAAGATCCACAGATCAAACGCTTCCTTTCATCAAAATGGACGAGGTCTCTCTGAGGTTTGACCATTTCAAAAACTTGTATGTGTTTTTAACTCTTCATGACATTTTTGACTGATGCAATTTATAATCCAGAGCGAATTATAGCCTGGACAATACAGTACTTTACCACACAGAGTCAGATTGGCATTGGATAGTTTTATTTATCCCTAAATAATCTTATTCTTGTACTTAATTTTTAAATAAAAAAAAATTAACTTTAGAAAATAGATTAAATAGAGAAAATAAAGAAAAAAGGAGTCATTTATTTGCCAACTTAAAACAAAAGTGGAACAAACAGCAATATTCTTTACAAATCTTAAAAGTAAAAACATTAGATCTGGCAGCCATTTTTGAAACTCTAAGGAAGACATCGTGTGATAAGAGTGAGGGTGACGAGTCAACAGATGCATCCTGTTCGTACATGTTGCCTCTTCAGCTCCTGACAGCAGCAGGAGCTGAAGAGGAACCTAAAGACTGAAGGAGGAGTTGGAGGGAAATGATAAACTTCTTACTCAGCATGAAAACAGACCAGCTCTGCAAATATGATGCAGACCGGAGGAGAACGTAGTGGCCATAAAGTTTAGCCATAAGGGAAACTCGTGCGTTTCATTAAACTGGTATAACTGCTGGATAAAAGTTTAAAGAGCGAGTAGAGAAAACATCACATGGCTAAATCGGCGCTGAGACATCAATGGTCAAAGCAAAGCGGCGGCTCACATGGTGGAACAGAATATTTTCTCTTTTCTATACAGAATAATCGCCTTCTTCATCTACATTGATGAAGCTCTCTGAATGTCCTCTATGTAAAAACAGGAAATAAACTGATGCAATCTGCACTTTCTGGCAAGGTTAAGCGAACAGATAAATTCAAGCATCAGTTTCATCACGCTATCAGACTGAGGAATAGGAAAGAAAGCAAAGCGGTTCAGTCGATCTGCAGATAATCTCAGACCCATTAGAGGATGACGAGTAGGTGGTGCAAAAGATTACGCGTTCATCAACTAACTCAGAAAGCTTCGTCTTAAAGGGGTTTTTACACCTGAGGTGTTTAGTCCGTTTAAAACGGATTCGCTTTGAGACAGTTCGGAGAAAATAGTACGGTTCACAATGAACTGTAGATCGGTTCGTTAATGTTGTGAATGTGATCAGATCCTAATCCAAAACTGCTTCCAGGCGTTTGCTGCAAATTAGAGTCAAATGCCTTCCCGTACTCGGCCTGCGTTGCATTCTGGGATACAGTGGAGTAAACAAACTGACAAACCAGGGCGGTACATCTTTTAGGTAAAGCATAAAACCGCATGCAACTTTTAAAACACCTCAATCTGCTGGGTTTCCTTAGAAACATTTTGATCTACTTAATAATAATAATATAATAATAATTGAGATTGAATTGAAATGATTTTGTCAGAAAAATACATTCTTCACATTTTCTACCAACTTTGACCTACCCGACCAATAAACACACACACATACACACCCACACACACACACACCGGAAAAAGTTACAAGTTAAACACATCAAGTGATTTGGACCAAAGTAACAAACTACGGGAGTTAAAATCTCCTTAAAATGCATCAGTAGTCTACCGTTTGTTGTCGCATAGGCCAAAATGCATAAAAAAAGACCAAACTTCATTACCAATAAATACATTTCTCATCCAAAGTTTTGACAAAGCCAAAATGTTTAACGATTTAGGTTTAGATGTGGCAACAGTCAGAAGAGAAGAACCTATTTGTTTGACAATGCAACATTTTGTAGATGCATAGAGAAAACGGTGCAGTCAATTACTTTAATCTGACGCCTTCATGTTTAGTTTTTATGACCACGTTTCTGAAAACAAAATGCATATGCAAATATGAACTAGTTGGGACAAACTGTCCAATTAGGCGTTGGCTGGTTTTGGCCTCTAAATGCAGTTGGCCGTCTTAAAACAGCCAGTTAAATGTTACATCGTGAATTGTTGGTTAATCTTGGAGACAGAAAGACAAAAAACAAAGAAATCCTGCACTTTGAAGGCTTCTGGTGGAGAACACAATAAAAATAATCAACTGTATGTTTACAGGGTAACTGTCTATTATTTTTTATTCAATATTTTGCTTTGCAAATATATAATACTACTACAGTTCACACACTAATGAATATAAATACTAACTAAATACTGAGCTGTATGCTACAACTTGGATGATGAATTAGTGTTGCACAATACAGAGGTCCTTTGCCATATTGCGGTTCGCCTTCTGCGGTCTGTTTGCGGATTTTTTTTATTTTATGCAGCACTTTTAATTCTGTGACAAAATTCTATTGTATGAATCAGACCACTTTGTTTCGTAGCGCCATTAGAGCAACTATAACATATTTTACCGGGTGAGTAATCATTCAGAATTTCATCATGTTGTTAAAATTATGTAGGTTTCTGAGAGTGTAAACTGTGTGACAATGTGGAAAATGTTCATGACAGTTTTGGAAAGATTTATAAAGAGTGCGAAGCGGGGTTATGAAGCCTTAACATGTACCACACCGGACTACGAGCCACTGGTATCTCCCCGCTCTCGGTTTTCCACAAGGACGCAGCAAATCTGCTATTAAGGCCGCAGGCCTGCGTCTCCAACGCCGAACCATGGATTCACGCAGAGCTTACGTGCAGCGGCTATCGATTCGTACTGCTAGATCTATGGCCTTCAACTTAAAAGCGGCATCATATAAATTTCTTCGTGTGGTTTCCATGATGAGTTTGAAAGCATTTCTCCGCCATGCCTGCTGCTAGCATGTGCTAAATGAAAGTTAGCACTTTCTTCTTTGATTTCCAATTTTGACTTCCAATGATTCACTTTCTGCTAGAGAGCCCCCTGGTGGTTGAAGAAAAATCCACAGAGAAGCCGCACCGGGCTGTAAGCCTCCTGGTTCAAAGCGTGGGGAAAAAGAAGCGGCTTATAGTCCAAAAAATACGGTATTTGAATAGCGAAAAGTTAAAAAGTCACCACTTCACGGATTTTGTTTATTGCTGGACTTTTTCAGAACCGAACCCCCGCAATAAAAGAGGGACCACTGTACTGGAAAAAATTTTACAATGGCGGTGATATTAAAAATATTACGATGACAGTTGCAATATCGGCTTTCTTCTTTCCTCTCTCTCTCATCTGTACTCCCGTCACCCTGCAGCTTTGTGCATTGTGGGTAATGTCATTTATGTCCAATGTGAGCATCTGATACCATTAAACTTTGTCCAACTGTTACATTAGCATGAGAAATCCAAGTTCATAACACTTGGAATATGTAGACCAACGATTATTGTATTCCAAGCAAACCTTTGCGATGAGGATAGATTTACAATATATTTTGCAGCCTTATTATGAATTATTATTAAATATATGGGAGACGTTTTGCCCAAGTTTTAACTGGAAAAATTTTTAATAAGTTTTCATCATCACATTGGCACAAAATGTTGCACTAGCTGCCACTGTTGCTTTTTAAAAATCCTCATTTGATTTCTTTATTTCAAGTCTTCAGACTTTGAAAAGCTTGGAAAGCTTCTTAACTTTCACAAACTATTAATGAGACGCTGCTTTTTTGCTCACAACAAAGACATTTATACAACTTTTCTTCTAAAACCTTGATGCAAAAAGATGCTTCAGGTGCTGCAGAAAAATACAAGAAGAATTGGACAGAGAGAAGATTAAACAGCAGCTCAAACGACTGCATGTAAAATCTAAATTTCTCAACTAATTTTTACGGAAAAGTTTTGTAAAAATGGCTAACCGATAATTATATCCAGTTCCAGGGTGTAAATAACTATTTGATTTGCAGTGGTTATGGTCATTATAGAGCTGAAACAATTCGACAAATGACTTAACAAAATACCAAATAAATCATTGGTGCAAATTTAGATTTGACGCTTTGTTTAGTCGATATAAATGTGCGCTGCTCAGTTTTATGAGTTATAATGACCGTTTATTGATGAGAAGAACAGCAGAAAGCGCTGATAGGCCATTAAACAAATTATATCTAATTCCTGAAACCACATTAGGCCTGTACACCTATTAGTGCACAAATTCCTTATAACTTGCATCATGTTCCTTTCAATCATGATTTAAATGTTTCTGTGTTTGAATGCTTTATGTTTTCCCTGCTTGGACACACTCCTGTTTAAATCAATGTGCCACTGACCAGCTCCTGTTGAACTTTATGACCTGCTGCAGGAGGTAATTCATTCATAACAATCCTGTGTGTTGTGCAGAAAACAAATGAAAACAAGCAGGGAGGTGTGCACTAAGAAGAATGGGTGCCTTGCCCTTTTTCTTACAATGTGAAGACCATTTTGTGCTCCGCTTGTGAAAGACATTTTCTCACTTTTACTCAAAATGTATTTTTGTATTATATTTGTATTATATTTTTTTTTTGCTGTAGTTTCACCTCAAAATCTATGAAACTTCAATATCTGCTTAAAGATCAGTGATAAACTGAGCAGAGTGAGACATAATGAAGTAATCTATGACTAACTGTGACGCCCTGACAGCTAAGCATTTACCTTGAGAAAGACTGATGAGCAAAGGTCGCCGTGTAACCTTGAGTTACTGGCAGCCGAATAAACCCGACGCAGCAGCCACTTCACATGATTATATGATCACACTGTCATGACTGCTTGCAGGAGGAACTGTGGTTTTTAATTTTTTTCCCTCTTTTTCATTTGGAGGAGTGAGATCAGGCCTGCAGGCTGAGATTGCAGTGTGTTTACAGTGTTGTGCTGCAAGAGGAGACATGTTTGTCGAATCTGACTTGTTGACTCAGCGTTCCTTTGCTGTTTACTCAGATTCATAATTTTAGGTTTTATTTTTTACTATTTGAGTAAAAAGAAGCATAAAATAGACTGAATCTTATTTTCAAGTGTTGTTTTACTGCATTTGTTCTCACTGTTCCAGTTACTCTGCTTCAGTGCAGCAACAAAGCAAAAGTTCTTCCCACAACATAAAAACAATCATTTGGTACAACTGGTTGGGCTTCCATCAGGGTCAGACGAGGCAGTTCTGCAACTCAAAGTCAACTGAAACCCACAGCGCCACAATGCCTGAACCGTTTCAGAAACAGCTGTTCAGAAAACAAAGTTTGTCTCACTTCCTTGTTTTCTTCCAGTCTGACTGAACCTGAAAGACATTTTCTCTTTTTCTCCTTCTTTTCCTGCAAGCGAACAAAAGCGGTTCTGCAGAGTCACGAGGAGCATGTTTACAACTCCAAGAAGAGGCTTGAAAAGCTGCAATGTGTAGACGCAGCTTATTGCTCAACATTGGGCCCGTCATCCGGGACACCCCGGCAGTTTTTGCTTTAATGTTGCAACCCAGCTACATTCGCACACGTCAACTGCTGACGTTTCCCCTCAACATTTTTACTTAATCTCTGAATATTTTTGTGAGGCAGCTGTAAACCAAGCAAAAATTTGGGGGAAACGCAAAGTTTCTAGACATTTATCATGTCAAAACTTCACTTATACATTGTTTTATTATACAAATACAGGCGGAGTTCATCCTGGATACGTCTTAGGTACCACAATGATTGTTAATTTGTCAAACTGATTTTTTATTTTAATGTTAGCAATCACCTTCTTTGCTAGGTTAGGGAGTGAGACTTTTTCTTAAGACTGAACATTTCTACTCCCTTTTAAGCTCAGTGACGGATAACATGACAGAGCTGTGCGACTTCATTTTCAGGGGTTGGTGTGAGATCCTGCTGTAAATCCTTTCCAAATAAAATTGCAGAGCAGAAACATGCCACAAAGTTTATTTTTGCCAGTTTGTCATGCAATAAAAATGGACCTGAGCCTGCAAAAGCATAATGACTGTTGATAAACAGGTTTGTAAATTACCACTCTTTAGTGGTGGTGGTGTTTTTACCAGGTGCTCATGGATTAGAAATATCACTATGTCAAAAAAATGCACAAAAACAGCTGGACGGGGTTAAAATTTGTACGTTTTGAGTTGTAGTATTCAAGAATTAAAATGTGTCCTACATTTCAAAGCCAGATTTTACAAAATATCACATTTTTTTCCTCCATTTGTTTCACTGTTTTATTGTACATCACTTAACTGAATAAAATGCACAACAAACTAAATTTCACAATTTGTGCACGTCACTAAGTGAGATCATAGAAGGTCAGGTACAAATATTTGTGTTTTCTTCTCTGTTTTTAATTCACATTTGCCCTCCTCTGATATTTTTTTTATTCTGTAAGACTACAACCTAATCCCAGAGCCACATATGTGAGAACTCAGATAGTTTTACAAATAATTAGCCACCCCTCCCCCAAAAGACCAACAACAACAAACTGGTTTGTGAAGAGAAGCAGGAGTGTTTCATCAGCCAAGAATGATCACCTGACACACTTACACCTGGTCTGGTCAAACTAGTTAGCCCACCATGACCACGTCTGCAGAAAAGCCTGTTAGAATAAATATTCTTTTAAAGTCCAAGCAATAAAAATCTCCTGTAGTCTGCTGCTAACTGGAATAAAAACTGAGATGCGTTGTTGCAAGATGAGAAAGTTGCTCGTCTAGCTTAGAGTTTGCTCACGCCAACACCTTGAACACCTTTGTGTCAATCCTAATTGTTTGCTCAGATAATGTCAGTCCTTACACCTCTAACATCAGTGAACCAGATATTTGTGGAGGTAAACATTACAGTTTACATTTTTCACATTTTTGTGAAACGCTGACGTGTCTGACCTACAGCTGCGCAGAAATGCACCTCGAGCAATTTGCTTGAAGCAAGTTTACTATTAACTTAGAGGTGGAGATTCATTGAGCAGGTTTTTCTTTTACTGGTTTTCCACTTTTTCCTCCAAGAATTATAAACTTAGTTTTTAATTTCCAACAGAAAAACAAATACAACATAGCCAACCGCCCAGAAATCAGCTACAAAACGGCAACAAGATGGAAACAAACAACAGTTTTTAATATTACGGCACTAAACTCATTTATGTTCTTTTACAACAGCCATTAATATTTATTTCTTGTTGAAGATTGTTTCAAGTTTAATTTTTAAAAAGGGGACACTGCCCATTAATCAATATTTACATGTAAATGCATAAAATTATAACCAAGCGACTAATTCCCACCGCTGATCCGACTGGCAGGTTGATGATGTGTAATAAGAAGGAAAAGCATCAACAGACTATTTCACAACAAAAAAATAAACTTCATGAACAGGAAAGGCAGGTGAATAAACGTCTTTAGCCATGTATAGTCTATAATGGCTCAATAATTTTTATAACGTTTAACAGAGTTAGCTAAAATAGCCCTTAAACAAATCTACCGCATGTTAAACAGATCCATCTGCTTTTTTCTTTTGGTAAATAAGAGTTTTGTTAATCCAGGCCGCCCTAAGCAAAAAACAAATAAATAAAAAATCTAGAGACGGCCCTGTTACTACCACAATGTGAACGTAACATGTTGAATATACAGAGCTCTCTGCTGCGTGTTGACACAGCAGGACTGGACTGTTGTTACCAAATCCTCAAACTGCAGCAGCTGAAGCAGGATGCAAACCACAGCTGTACGTGGAAAAGTTGCAAGTTCTAATCCCTGCTGACACAGTTAAATCCAGAGGAGGGTAGATTACCCAAAACTCTACTCAAGTAAGAGTAATACTACTTCAACATATGTTTACTAAAGGAAAAAGACCAAGAAATAACTCAAAAATAAAAAAAATTTTGGTAACTAAGTGACTGACCAAATGATCAATCATTAAGTATTTTAAAATTACATCAATAGTTGGACCAAAATATAAAGTCAAAAAACATTTTTGGAATTTGACAATAATTTATATAAGTAATAAAAAACAACAAAATCAGGAAAATATTTTTTTTCCATAAGAGTTTTTTTTCAATAAAAAGAAAACTTATGAAACTTTAACAAAACTGCAGGTGTGTTTTGCTCAAGTAAGAGTAGCAATACTATATAATAAAATTACTCAAATAAAAGTAAAAAGTACAGAGAAGTAAAAATACTCCTAAAAGTACATTTTAATATATCTACTCTTACTTGAGTAAAATGTCTAAATTCTTTGCCCACTGAGTGAAGAGCAAACACGTTTTAACCAAAAAAAAAGTCAAAAACACACACCTGCAGTTTTTGTTAGTTTGTTATGATTTTTATTGGAATAAATTGATTTGGAAAAACTTTATTTTGTTAGATTTTGTTGTTGTTTTTGTCTTTTTGTTGTTACTTATATAAATTCTTATCATTTTCATCTTTAAAATTCTCAAATTTCCACTTAACTAATAAGGTAAATATTAAATGATTGATAGTTTAATCAGTTACTCAGTACTTGACTTTGACTCTTGAGTAACTTCTTGGCCGGATACTTTAACTTTGAGTAAAAATATGTATGTAGGTTGTAAGGTGTATGTATGCCTCTTACTTGAGGACAATTTCTGGGTACTCTGCCCACCTCTGAATGTAACTAGTTCCCACCAACTCTGGTTAAAACACAACAGCCTGGATGTGAGGAGGAATGACCTCCTTTAGATCCAACTGTGGACACAATTTCGTGTTACTGGGACACAAACGGGCGTTTAGGGGAAAAACAAGACCGCTTTACCGGGGAGTGTAAACCAATTACACACATCTGATCCATCTCTGAGGAGGAGAATCCTCACAGAACAAGATAAGGCGGGTGTGACCCAGAAATGGAGAACATACCTTCTGCGACGAGCTCCTCCACGGTGACCTGGTATCGGCCAACCGCGAACTCTTTCCCGAAGTAGCTGCCGACCCCCGAGCTTGAGCTGGTACCGGACGCCCCTCCGAGTCCTCCGCTCTCGGACTTTGGCATTCTGGAAAACTTCTTCATCCTTCAATCTTCCTCGCCGCGACCTCTAATCGGCGGTGAATTAACCACGCAGTCCTTTTTAAAACTCGGTACCGTCCGACGTCCCCTATCTGTTTATCTGGGCTCTTCTCTCCTGCATGCTCCGCGTCCGGTACGTCGAGAGGAGGGGATCCCGCAGTTAAACTAAAGCCATAGTAGGGGGGAGAACCAGGTCGGCGTCCCGCGGCTCCTGACAGCAAAACCTGGGTTCGTTAGCTGGCTAGCATACATGTAGTGGGGACGCTCCTCCAGCACAAAAAAAAGAAAAAAACATAAAAGGAGGACACGAACAAGAAAGCGGTTGATTCTACCGTGGATAACACCTCTTCCAGGAGATACACCCACCCCGACAGTCCTCTAAAAGTAACCGCTGCTTCGTTGGCTCCACACGCACACGGAGAGGACTTCTTCACTTCATCCGCGGTCAGTTAGCTCGTTAGCCGCTGCGTCGCGACAGATGAGCCACCCCGATTTTTTTTTTCTTTCTCTCTTTTTTCTTAAACAGCAGCAACCTGCGATTGCCGTAACCGCCAGCTGCTTATCAGAAACCGTCCGTTTCGTTAAATGAATCCCCACGTCTCATTTTTGTTTCTTTTAGCTCCGCCAACGTTAAACTTCCCGTGATTCCCCCAACGGTAGGCTTCAAAATAAGTGGGTGGTTTGTTATTTACCCAATGAGTGTGACAACCAAACCTGGCGTAGCCCCGCCCACTTCTATTGTTATGATTGGTGTAAGTGGAGAGGTATGGAAGCCTGTCGATGCCAATAAGAAGCGGAAAATAATGAATGAATACAGGTTAAAAATTAAATGTCCATTTCTATTTTTTAAATTGTGAAATAAATCAATTAAATCTAATTTGCACATTGCAAATATGTGTTATATTTATAAATATAACATATATTATATTGTATATTTATTTATATATATATATTTCATTTGTAACTGATTTTAATTGACTATGTATATAGAAATATATATTTCAAAATCCCAAAGATAGATAACTAGATAGCTACTCAGTTTTTTAGTAAGGTATGAACTATAACCAGGATGTTCAAAATATGCTGTCTTCACCATAAATATAAATGAGGGCCAAGTGTTTGGTCAGAGTGAATGATCTTACTCAACTCTTCACTCCTATAATTTTGAACACATTCCTTTCAGTTAATAATTCAATTACAAAGGATGTCATGACTGCAGGGTCTGTTGATTTTCTTACACTTTAGTGGTGAAATAGTTTCCACGGGGAAATATAATTTCAAGCAAAAACTACCATAGTTCTGGTTCTTGTTTGAATAAAAATGTACACAAGCATAGAAATGCAGTTTCATTCAAGCTGTGATGTTTTTATAGTCAACCTGTGAAAAAAGAGAGGATATATATGATATATATTTAAAAAATATTTACCAGCTAATTACAAGAAAATCACATGAAAAAAGTATTGTACCTTCAGTGCCATTCCGTTGTAGAAATTCAATGGAACTTACCTGAATTTTAACATCAAAAATGTTAAGAGGGTAATAATATATACGGTTTTGTTGCTATTGTTTTCTAATATCTGTAAATTGGCAAGGTTGGATTGACTTGCACAGTCCATTCATTTTCTGGATCCTGTTGAGGCAATTACAATACATCAAGTAGGTTGTATTGTTAAAGATAACCAGTCTTTTCTTAATAAAATCAGGGTTGTGATATCTATGGAAGCATTTTAGTGGAAAACCTTAAATTTGAGGGTAGAAGTGAGATATTTTCACTCCATTCCACTTATAGGTTACTTCAAGTCACAAATGTTTTTTTTAAATGTCTGTTTAGCTTTATGGCTATTTGACTGATATGTACTATTTTTTATGTTTTTATCTAAATTTTTTAGAAATTGATCTTTATTGCATTTTGATTCCTGACTTCGATTTTAGTTTTGCTTAAATTTCAAACTGATATGAAAACTAATGAAGTTGATACTCCCCCCCATGAAATGTAATTCTAATATTTTTAATGTATTGTTCTTGGTAGCAATGGGCTTCCATATCCGCACCCAGACAATACTCATCTCTGACTGGGTTGCAGCAGTGACATAAGCAGTTTGGTTGAAGGAGGCGAGCACAAAACAGGCTGGAAAGAATGCAGTGCACAGTGAAGTAATGAATCTTTTCAAACTTCCATCTGCAACTAAAACAACAACAATCTTTTTAAGCTTTTCCAACTTCTGAAGTTTTCTCTTGACACAAAGAGTTTAACAATCGACCCCAATGGAACAAACAATTCAGTTTTTCACCAGAGTGCCAATGAGGAAGTGGTGTGACAGCTGCCTTACTCCATGAACAAAAGCATTTATGTGTGTCAATTTATCAGAAAACGTATCAATTTAAAGGCAGCCTATAAAACATAACTGACAGTCTCCTGTGATGTAAACAAATTAGCTGCTAGGAGAAGTAGAAAAAGTCCACAAGTATGTGGATAAGTGGGTGCGATTATCATATTTAGGTCATTAGTTATGGGGGTAGCACATGGCTAAGATGGGGATTACATAAGACATGAGGAGGAGTGGAGTGTGGTCACATGACTGCATAAACCCCCATGTCTGGACACATCCTGTTTCTGCAGGGTGGGGTGGAGGGGCATCTTCCCTCAGAAAATATGCTTACAGTTCTGTGGATAGCTATGGAGTGCATGCTGCCACCTGCTGGAATGATCTGCAACTACAAGTAGAAAGCCTGACCCAATATCTCTCCGCTTGAAAAAAGAGCAGAAGAAATCTGATTAATTGAGTTGTAATGAGTCATTTCTAGTGTTTGCATGTTTTTAAGGAGAGGAAGAATTTTTTTACACAGGAATCTATCAACCACAAAGCTTCCTCCCTTATATTTATATAAATATTTTATATAAATATCTATATAAAAGTCGTAAAATAAAATATTCTATTGCAGGAGCTCTATGATGGGTTAATTTTAGAACATTTGTGGGGTTAAAAAAAGCAACTTCATCTTCTACACATACAGGCTGGAGCACATGGAGACATTTTCTAACTATTTCTCTGCACAATCTCTCTAGATCTGGGGTGTCCAAAGCTTGCACATAAACAATTAATTAAATTCCTTTTTTAAATGAAAACAAAAACATTTGATTGCCTAAAATGCAACAACATAGAATTCCTTAGTGAACAATTGGTAATTTGTGGAAAAGGATGCATCTGCAGCTAAAAAAATACATACTTTCAATTAATATTTGGACAGCAAAAGGCACCCAAGATATTTTCTTTACATAATTTGAACCAAGTGAAGCTAAAACTTCCACTTCAGAAATTCAAGATAGAACATATTTACAGATAAGAAGGTTTTTATCTTATATACTGTTGTGTACAGTTTTGACTTAAATACTGCTCTGATTGTGTTGTTCTCTTAGCAAATGGTGTCTTATAATGTGTATCCTCTAGGTAACAATTTTTTGATTACTAAATTAGTTGCCTTTTATTTCAAGAGCTATTTAAATGGATCCATGTTAATCCTTCTAACTTTTATTCAACACAGATCTTTCACATTCGCAGATTTGCATTATAATACATGATGAAAATGTCATTTGGGATATGTATCCGAATTTTGCTCAAAGCTGCAACTTCTAAAAGTGAGTCCAGTTCATACATTTGGCAAAAACAAAACTTCCATTTTACTGGGCTTAAATCAGGAGCGACAGAATCCTAAATTATTCATACCGACCGGGAAAATACTGGGACTGAAGAGGATGATCAATATTCTTTTTGTTTTATTCCTTCTGCTGCAGAATTGCTGTATCTCTACACAACAATGATAACACAAAACACAGATCACAGTAATGCAACATCAAACATGTTTCTTCTTTTACAAAGACAATTTGTAAGTTTTCACAAGAGGAAAAGAAAAACAAAAAATAACATATAGGGAACAAAAGAAAGCATCCATAAATTATGTACGTCAGCTGATTGTAGTTATTGTAAGACAATGGAAACGTCTTGAATTCACTCTGAAACATATATAAAAATCAGCAAAGTGCAAAAACAGCAATGCAAAAATAAAAGCCACAACAGAAGTTATTCTTAATCTGACAGCATAACTTTCAATGTGGCTCTTTGCTGATGTGTTGCAGCTTTTGCATTTTGTTGATCTTTCTGGTCTTTCGTAAAAGCTGAATTAAAGCCTCTCAAGAGAAATACTTAAAAAAATGTCAAATTGTGTAAAAAATTAGCAAACCTAAATAAAATTTGCATAACAGACAAATTATACTAACACCTTTATTTGATTACTTGTTATTTTTGGCCATTTCTTCTTGATTTGATAAAATTATTGAAGTTGACTTTAGTTAGCAGGAACAAACTCTACTATGTACTGAATACACAATCACTATCAGTGTAAAATTAAACAGAACCCTAACAGGTTCATAAAAGATAGCTTACCATGCCGAGCTAAAAAAAAAATATATATATATGTATAAATATAAAATAAATATAAAGACAAAGCTAGAGTTCAAGCTCCCAGTTGTCAAACTCTACTTGCCCTTGCTTCATGAGCTTGTCCCAGTACAAATCCATTAGCGCGTTTGGAATCATCTCCTCAGGGGTCACCAAATGGATGATACGAATTCTTCGTAAGAGCTGATATGGGTCCACTGATTCTGCAGAGAATTACAAAATTACAAAACTGTTAATGAAGTACAAAAGGTACCGAACAAGAAAGGCAGGAGATTGTTAGCATGCAGTTAGCTTATTGGACCTTATTTGGGGCTATTAAAGAGTTAATTTACTTCAATTAGCTTGATTTAGGATGCCCTGGTGAGTATTTTTTTTGTCAATTAATTTTATAATTAATCATCTTTTTGTTGGGAACCGGGGTTTTTGTTTTCTGCTTGCCTGCTGCTTCCCCCTCCATCTACTAGATAGTGACTCGAGGCTGCACACCTTGGAGGGCGTGCCAGCGCACCTGTGATTCATCATTCAATCATCCTGGAGTATATGAGCAGCTGGCTGCCAGCACTTCAACACCTGAGTGTTTGCCAGTTATGGCACTCTGCACTCCTCTGAGCTAGCTCTCTGTGTTATCTCTTCAAAATGAAATAAGTGAATTGCTGCATTTAGACACATGACCCACTCACCTGGACCCGGTTCAGTGGAATCATCTTTGTCGGACAGATTTTGTTTGGCCTCTGAGTTCAGCAAGTAGTAAGACAAAGGTTTGTCTCTGAAAGTCACCTTTAAGACAGAGGAGGGAAAATATCTTGTTTGAGTCAATTCCAATTAAGCTCCAGGTTCCCATTACTAAACAATGTCTTCAAAACTCTGTGTATTTAGCTTGCATGCAAAATCAATAAACAATTGATTCCTTAAAATTTTTTTTAAAGTTTCGGTCACAAGCTTCCATTATTTCTTGTGATTTTATGTAGCACCTTATCAATAGAAAAAGTACCTAATAACAAAAAACGACTTCACTTAAACTTTTGAAAAACTCAAATGTTCCAAGAATCAGGGCTATTTTTCTGAAACCGTAAGGTGGCATTTCAGTGATACGATGAGGGCTAACCTTGTTCAGAGCATAGGTGGAGCTGACAGGGATGTTATTACCAAGAATGGACTCCAGCCAGAACTCTGGAGCCCGATACGACTTCCCTTTGCTCATTATTACGCCACCAGAGAGAACCTGTGCAACATGATGCTTTCCCTGCAACAGGTAATACATTCATTTATTAATCAACAAGCAATTATTTTTCACTACCTGCTAAATGCACCAAAAGGAAACAAATATTCCATTCATTTCACGTAGAGCGAGATGTATGCCTGCAACAAAAGACTATTTCAGTTAGTTATTAATCGGATGAAAAAAAAAGGCACATTCTGCAGATTTTTAATTTGGCTACTTGAGCTTTTTTATACAAAACCGCAAATACACATTAAATTACAAATAAACAATTCAATTCCCTTTTAAAATCAGAAAATCAACATTTAATTGCCTAAACTGCAATAACATGCAGTTCCTTTAGTGAACATTTGATCATTTTTAGAAAAGGATCCATCTGCAGCTAAAAAATCATATGAAAAGTCCAGGCCTTTTCTGTTTGTCTAGACATCAATACATTAAGATTGATTTGTTATTTATTTCTTCAATTAACCAATTAGTAATTGGATAGCAAAAGTTATTTTATAGGAATTTTTTTTTTCAGAATTTAAGATAATTTTGCATTAATCATAAATACAAAATGCATATATTTTTTGTAGTTTTGGTTTGATTTTTGCTCTGAGTGTGTTGTTCTTTCAGCAATTTTTGAGTCTGTAGACTCAAGTTAGCAATTAAACTTTATTCAAGTAAAAGCAGTACTACTTCAATATATTTTTATTCAAGTAAAAGTAAAAAGTAGCCATCCAAAAAAGTATTCCAGTGAGAAAAAATTTCTACTCAAGATCTGAGTAGCTAATCAAATAATCATTCAATATTTAAAAACGATCAAATACTAAATAGTTTATCGTATTTAATGATTAAAAGAAAAGCTTCTTCATTGAAGAAAAAAATATATATTTTGATTAAAAAATCCAAAAATAAATTTAAAATAATTCATATAAAATAACAAAATGAGGCAAAATAAATTTTTTTCCAGATCAGTTTCTTTCAATATAAGAATTATGAAACTTTAACACAAACTGAAGGAGAATGTCTGTCTGGTGAATTTTTGGTTAAAACATGTTTGTTTTTCATCAGTAGAGAGTCCAGAAATTTTACTCAAATAAGAGTAGAGATACTTCATAATAAAATTACTCAAATAAAAGTAAAAATACTCACAGAAGTCACTTTGTTTCCAAAAAGTTGCTCAAGTAACTGTAGCTAAGCAAATGTAACTTGTTACTAACAAACTCTTATTTATGTTCATCAAAATAAGCGCTTCAGCCCCAGTTAATGGTAAATCTTAAGAGATGAAGGTCACCTTTAATGTCAGATGTAAATCGCTGTCCCTGGGCAACACTCCGCTCTGTACGAGCTGCCGCAGACCTCCGCTATCATCGTTAACCCCTCTTTGTATCAACGATTTCTTTCCTTTCATCTTGGAGAAAAGTTGCAAAGCGACTCTGGTTTGTGGACCGTTTCTCCTGCTACAGGCTTCCTCACACTGCAGGTCAGGGAGAGTGGGAGCAGCAACGCTGACTTGATGATTCAAGGACTGAGCTGAGATTTTAGCCTTTACTTTAGTGAAAGCTTCTTCCAGTTGCATTTGTTTCTGGAGAAGTTGCACCAAATGTCTCTGATTTGAAGCCAGAGACAAGAACTGACTTTTCAGCACTCGATGGCGAAGGTGGTGAGACACAACTCTGGGAAAAAGAGATAATCATGCTGTTATCAGGAGGAATAAATGTGCAAACAGATAAGAAGCATAACTACACATGTGCATCTCAGGAAATAAAAATATTAAGATAATTAATTCATTTACCGAAGAATAATTACAATTATTAATTAATAATTACTGGTCTAGTTTCTAATTTCGAAGAATGTTACAACTTTTAGTAACAATGCAGAAACAATAAATTTTGGCCCCACTGGTTTTCCATACAGGCTACCAAAAAGCACTTGTGGAAACTATAGAGAACAATGTGTATGTTTTTTTTCTACTATGAGTATTAAAATATCTGGTTTAAACTGTAAATAAGGCTTTTACTCAAGCATTGGATCACACTGTATCACCAAATTGAGATGTCCAGATACCAAATTGAATATCAAGCACTTTCAAGGACTTTATACAGAAATCAAATACTTTCCAAATCATAAAATTCAAGCATTTTCAAGGATTTCAAACACCAATACAAACCCTAATGAAAGTTACTGGTCAGTTCTGGGCGTAGTGATGGACTCTGACCTGAACCTTCATAGCCACATAAAGACAGTTACAAAGTCGGCCTTCTATCACCTGAAGAACATTTCCAGGATTACAGGACAGATGTCTGAGCAAGATCTAGAGAAACCCATCCATGCATTTAGCTTTAGTCCCTTTGATTACTATAAGTGTCTTCACATGTCTGACTAAATAAATAATCAGATCCAGAACGCTGCTGCTGCTCTGACTAAAACCAGGAAGACCCCATCACCCCAGTATATAGTTCTCCACTGGCTCCCTGCAGCTCCGAAGATCGACTTTAAAATACTGCTGTTAGTTTATAAATCACTCCTGTTGTTGCATCAACCTTCCAGGTTCGGAGAAGCTGAGTTTGTATTTTTCTCAAATTAGAAGAAAAATTAGAAAAGAAAAAGCAAATTTTGCAGTATTTACCCATCCAGTCTGAAAATGCTTGCACTTATTCGATAATATTCCTGAACTGACCTGAATTTGTGGGACAGATCGTTCTTCTCTAAACTCTGCTTGGTGAGAACGTCCATCAGAAAGCTTTGGGTCTGCAGCAAACCTTCTTTGTATCTCGCTGAAAATCAGAACTGCAGTCAGATTACAGAGCATGTTAAAGATGATAATGTACAATAGTTTTCCTAAAACTGCTGGTGAACACTGAAACAGATCTCACCTGCATCCTTGAGATCTGTCAGAGGCCAAGTTGACATTTCTGCTTGTTTCCTCCCAACATCGTCCAGAACCGCTGAAACAGCCTCTGAACTGCTCTGCACTGTGAAGAACTGAATGAAATCAAAGCAGGAGATTTCAGTAAAATGATGCAGCATTTATCCAAGAATAGCCACGTTTCCATCCACCATATAGCATCACAATTTGACATTTCGATAATAAAGTCTCTCAGTGGAAATAGTTTTGGCGCAAACCACGAAGAAGAAAAAGACAGGAAGTGGTTGTAAGATGATGGAGAAGCGTGGCTTGAATAAGACTGATTCACATGATTTTATTTGCGTTTCTTATTTAATAGAAACAGCACAATTATAAAATAATTTTTTACAATATTAGCAGAATATTGACAAAGTTTTGAGCACATTTGTAATAAAAACGCAGCCAGTGATACCGATGCAAACAGCAAAAACGATGTTAAATAAATAAAAGTGGTTAAATCTCCGTTAAGCCAGTTTCGGATGAGATACCTAACATGGTGGCTGCCTTCATAAAGCAGGACATGCACAACCACATATGGAGTGACGACGCGGCAGCTGGAGCAAATGAATCAATAACAAACTGAATCTTTCAGGGGCACAACCATTTTCACTGAAATGCATTTCATTAATTTGATGATAAGCATGAAGTAGAAGCACAAACAACTCAAAGAAAAAGATGTAACATGTGAAAAAGCCTCACATTATCTGACCGTCTCAACTGAACATCAGTAGATTCTCCGCCTGCATCACCCGACTCTCTTGGATGAACATCTGAAACATTCACAACCTCAAATAAATCTGAATCATTCAGGATTTTAAAACCTTTATCAGACCTCAATAAATCTCTTCTTCTTTAGATGCTCACCTGGTTCTATGCATCGTGTTGCCCCCTGGCCAGACTTCCTCTGGTTGTTGCAGGATGTTTGGAAACTCATAAGCAGCTCTTTCATCCTCCTGTTCTGGTCCAACAAAAGTTTTCCGCCAACGTTCCGGTCCGTGGGGATTGATCCGTTCTCAAGGAGGAGCTCCACAACCTCCACAGATGAAAAAACATGTCAAACATCCTGTTACAGTAGAAAGAAGCTCTTTTCCAGACGAGGCGGCCATTTATTATACAGAAGTCTGATAATATTTTCAGAATTGTAAAGAATAGTTTAAATCCAGTGATTCCACAACCAATTTACCTGAAATATTGTGCAATTCTTAAATAGTAACAAAATTCCAAATCAACTTCCTTTTTTATTACTAATTAATTGTCTAAATAATTTTTTTGTTTTTTGTGTCTGTGCAAATTTTTGGCATTTTTGTGTAAGTTTGTTTAATTCTGGTCTGCTGCTTAATATCTTGCACTTTATTGGTTTAGTAAAAATGCATAGAAATTTTATATCTTATGAAAGTGTTTTGTAGATACGAAGTTTAAACAAAATAATTCAATTCAATAATAATAAAAAAAAGATCGGTATCAGCACTGCAAAAACATAGAATCTGACCGATTTCTTTTTCTAATGCAAATAACTTATTACACTTGAAATAAGATAAAATTAACTTACAAGTAACTTGTCAACAAGTTATAATAGCTTGTTTTAAGTAAATAGTTCCTTAATACTGATAAAATAAGCTCTAGTTTCAATTGCAGATTATTTCACTTTTAACAGGAAAAATGTCACGTTCTAAGTTAAATAATCTGCCAGAAACTAGAACATTTTCATCAATTTTAAGCAATTATTGACTTAAAACAAGCTGTAATATTTTGCTGAAAAGTTAGTTTTGTCTTATTTCAAAGTGTACTTAGATATTTGCACAAAAAATAGATAAAAGTATCTATCTAAGTAAAGGGGAAAATTTGTGATTTTCCCCTCTATTGCCTTGACAATGGATCGAAAATAAAACATGCAGCAATTAGGCATATTTTGTTAAAACCGAATAAGTAAAAAGGATTATTTTACTTTTCATTTTCACAACAAGAAATGTACCGGTTGATTTTTTTTTTTTCCTTTTTAATTTAAAATAAAGCTTTCTGCAAATAAACTCTAGTTTGTTGTGCATTTCCTGAGAATGAACTCAGCTTTTTTTCCACATCATGCATGTTTTCTGTATCTAAATAATGTGTTTTTCCTCTCTTTTTAGATGCCATGTCTCTTTTAGAGTTTTCTCCTTCACCTGGTGGTGTCCACAGTAAACAGCGTCATGCAGCGGTGTGACGCCCTCACAGCTCTGAGCGTTGACGTTAGCTCCAGCCCTCAGGAGCTCCTCCACCACAGACTCGTCTCCAGAA
The DNA here is from genome assembly GCA_902982915.1 of Phalloptychus januarius. NCBI lineage: Eukaryota > Metazoa > Chordata > Actinopteri > Cyprinodontiformes > Poeciliidae > Phalloptychus > Phalloptychus januarius. The sequence goes on from CADWAE010000482.1 coordinate 1,540,563, forward strand.
ACGCAGGCCTCATGCAGAGGCGTCCATCCTGACAGAAGACCGATGAAAAAGTGCTTCAGCTAACATATGGAGGAGAAAAGGGAAATGTTTCAGGCATAACAAACCTGCATAATCCTCCATGTTGACACTGATTCCAGCCTGAAGGAGCATCCGGACTTGAGGCAGATCTTTTCTCCGGCACGCTTTGTGAAGAAGAGTCTCTCCCTTCTCGTTTCTCTTGTGAAGCATCTTTCCACTTGGAACTTTTACTTTGATCAAACAGAACCCAACAAATAAAAAATCTCCAATTTAATCCTGGAAAACATTAAGCTGTAAGGTTTTTCCAGCTCACCTGATCGTGACGAAGGCACAGACTTTTTACCCGTGCTGGTCTCTGGTTTCCCTCTTTTCTGCTGATTCAGCTCCGGTTTGTTTTTAATCTCCTGTGAACCTGAAACGGCAGATGATCTACTTTGGAAAGCAGGAAGATCCTGCAGCAAACTGACAGATTCCTGGTCTGAAAGCATTGCCTCTTCCTCCATCTCAGCTTCATTAGAAGCATTCCTGAAAGCAAAAACACACAAACACAATTAAATGAACATTTCCAATGAACATTTCAAGCTCACCTGTTCATCTTTTATAACAATCAATCTGCTCATTAGATTAAAGATATCACTGTACAGAATTGAAATATGCTTGTAATTTTTAAAAACACAGGAAGCTGTTTGCATCTGATAGCTCTGTACAATAATCGACCGTGTCGGCACAAAAACTGATGCTGTAAAATTAGCAAAATAATATAAAATTAATTTCACAAGTAAAGGTATTAAACAGATACATCAAACTTACCAGACGCTGCTGCTTTCGTTCATTCTCAGTATTTGATGGTTCGCTGAGGCTCAGCGGGAGCAGATTTTCACTCAGTATTGATAAAATGTTAAAGATCTGCCTCTGGTTTATAAAGAATCGTCCTTCTTTCGAGATCCAGTTGATTCTGCTTCACATCAGGTCATACTGTATAAGTTCTCCTTCAACAGTAAAATAATACCAAAGTAAATAACTTTCTCAGGATCTTCGAGATGATGAGGTCTAAAAATATTTTTACACCCATCAGCATATTTTCCACTAGGTGGCAGCACAAATTAAAGAAACAAACAGCTTCACTGAGTTTGTATTATTTATTTACTTTAATATAATCTCTGAAATTTTTAGTTATTTTTCATGATTTTATTCATGACATAAATCATGTCAATTGAGAATAATTGACATGCAAACTATAATTGACAGCTTTACTTTCCCTAATGGTCTGATAACACAAATAAATAAAAAATTGAAAAAAATGCACCAAACTGATGCATAAACTGTGTGAATTTTATACAAAATATTAAATAATACAGCAGTCTGGGTTTTTTTCTGTTTTTATTTAAATTTAAAAACATATTTACTCTGTCATAAATCGCTCCCTGTTGCTTTTTTCACAAACTTGGCCTAAAGGACCATCCATCCATCTATTTTCTAACCTTTTGCTGGTGCCTATCTCCCAGGTGGGGTCACCCCTGACAGGTTGCCAGTCATCACACAGACAGACAGGACAAACAACCATGCACACTCACACCTAGGGAGAATTTAGAGAGACCAATTAACCGACCAATTAACCGAACAGTCATGCTTCTGGACTGTGGGAGAACATGCAAACTCCATGAAGAAAGATTCCTGGGCCAGCAATCGAACCCAGGACCTTTTTGCTGCAAGGCAACACTGCTACCAACTGTGTATCCTGCCTAAAGGACTATTACAAATAAAACAAAGTTTTATTTTAAACACCAAGCACAATAATCATTTTTTCCTGTTTTTTTTTTTAGTTTGGTCAGCCATGTTACATTTAATCTCTAATGTATATCTAATTGTATAAAAGTTTTAACTAGATACACCAGACATTTAAGGAACAAAACTTACCAAACATTGATTATTTTATTCAAGTAATTAATACTCAAAACAGGACTTTGAAATTGAGTAAACATACATTTTTTAACAACCATTAGTTTTCATCCTGCAGTGTTTTAAACACACCTAAATATTGAAAGATTTCTTTACTGGATTGTCCTGGAAACTTCAAAGATTAAAACAAAAATTGTATTAGGGTATGTACTGATAAAAATAATTATTTATCATCACTTCCTACATTCTTATAATCTAAATAATAATTTGGTTCATCAAAAATAATGAATTTAACATTTCTACAATTACATCTAAATATATATTATGTAGAAGACATTAGTAAACCTAAATACATAACTTTACATCGGTTAATATGATTTGTTAAAAATGTTGACACTGACACCCTGTGACGTCATAGCTTTGCTAGCTAACATTTTCAAACAGGACTCACCACGGAAATGCTTGTAAACACTCCTAAACATTGGTTTATTCCCGAGTTGTGTTCGACATTTACTTAAAAATACCTTCAAGTAATCGTAAGCATTTACATGAAAACTTAACGGAGAGCAAATTAATAGAAATCTTACCACTTAAAACGATCACAAATGCGCCTGGATTTAGCTCGTTCTCTTCGTAAGAGAGCTGCCGCGCGAGACGGGCTACATTCAATGGTCGTCGGAAAACAGAGCGAAAATGTAAATTTTGTGTTGGAATGGCGAAAGTTGCGGGTTTCTAAAATCCATTCTTTGGGGTAGTCGGAGAACTGTCTGCGAATAAATATGTGTTTTTCCCGCATAACCTGTGAGGCACCTTAAATTAAAGACTCAGCTTTTAAACTTGCTCCACTGTTTTAGAGCATTTTTAATGAAAGTAGAGGCCATTTTGGGTAATGTTGTAAACACAGTGCTGAACACTGACTTCCATCGACAAGAAAACTTCTTGATTAGCCAAAAACTGACATGTGGCATGAACAGTGGGATTCAGAGCATAAAAAAATATTAAAACCTCTAAAATATCTAACACTAATCCAAAAAGAGCAGGCGTAATATAAAATGTTGCACATCATTTACAAAAAAATTAAAAATTAAAAAATAAAAAGTGACAGGAGGTATGCCTCTACATTGGAGAAAGGAGTCAGTTCAACGCCAGTTTGGTTGGTGGACTGATACTGGAGACTTCAAGGTATTTTGAGCCCTTATATTTTTCAATATAGTCAATGGAAACCTGGTCTATACAAAATACCAAAAACAATAAGGTATTTTGAAATGTATATTTTTAACTTAAGGTAAAAATATTAGTTTAATAATTTGTCTGGCTCACATTTCTTGCACACTAAAACTGCACATGAATTTCCAATTCAATTTTCAATGGGTTTTTCAGAAATACAAATGAACATAAGACAACAAAAGGTATGTGGTAAATCTCAAGAGTTTCAACTTTTGAATCAAATGACTAAAATAGAAACTTTTCAAATATTTTAAGTTATTGAAACCGACCGACGTAGATCAAATTCAATAAATTACTGTGGAGCTATTAAAACTGCCTACTTAGATTAAAAATAACTATCGAGCTTAATGATTTAAAGGTAATGTACATATAGATAAGATGATTTTTTTAAACATTTAAACAGATGTGATGAGATGTTGATCTTCTCTGTAAGTGGGCTTCATTGGCCAGGCCCATTATATGCTCTATTCAACATACTAAAACGAACGTTAAAACCTATTTATTTTTCATGTTTAAAAACATTAAACATTAGTATATATATACATAAATATTAGTATATATATATTTATATGTATACCACAGAACCTAGGCTCAGAGTCAGAACACCAAAACTACTTTAAGAAGGGTAAAGGTTGTTTGGTTTGTTTGTTTTTTTTTCATTTGTGCACGTGTCAAGGTGCATGACACTTCTGGTGTAAATATCTCTTTCAAATCCCCAGCCTTGGGTATTTTCTGAATGTTCTGCCCACCAATGAGTAGTTTGTCTCTGGGTACTCCTCCTACAGTCCACAAACACTCCTGCTTAGTTAACTAATCTCTAAATTGTCCTTTAGTGTAGGTGTGGATTGTTTTTTGTCCTTTGTTTCTACCTTTGTTTCTAACAGTAACTTTAAAAAAACATTTAATTGTTTTTTATATATTTGTAATATATTTATTAAAGGTACATTTAAAGCAAAGCACAATATTAGTAATATATCTAATTAGAAAATAAAGAATATTTTAGACTCTTTCAGAAAGTGTACCAAAATACATTTTTAAAACAAGTATTAGAAGTGTTTTTAAAAATGTGTTTATTCTACATTTTTAACATAATCTTAATATATTCACTTGATAACATACTAAAAATGTATTTAAAAAACACAGATTATTTAAAACATACTTTAATATATTATTTTTTTCACCGGGCTGATTCTGAAACATCGTAGCCTGATACTTTCTGCAGAAGAATCAAACACATTTACTGACTTCCTCTGCTTTATTATTAAAAATAATCTCTGTTCAGAGATATTTTTTTATTAAAAGAATTTGGTTCATAATTATGTTTCAGATGAATTGCATAATCTAATGACTTCATGTCATGCAGGTGACTCAAAAGGATCTCTCTTAATCTCCTGGGTGTGATTGTTATCTTTGCAGTACCTAAAGAAATGCATATTTATTCCAACTGACATTTAGTTTTCCTGTCATATCCTGTCCACAGATTTCACAGAAAGCAAAGACAAAATTCATAACTTCAGTTTCTGAGAAAAGAATCTTAAGAGGCAGAAAAAGTATTTCATATTAACCAGCAATTGTGTAGTTGAGTGCAGCATAGAGTCAGAACAGGCTGTGTTACTTTTTGTTTTTATTATTTTTGAGCCACACCTGGATTCAGTGAAAAGGCTTTTATATTTTGGCTTGCTGTGATTATCTCAGGGTGAGGAGAAGACGCAGAATCCTTGATGAACATTAAGCTGTTCCTGATGAGTTCTCTCATTATGAACAGAGCTGGACAGGTGAGCACAACGTCTCTCTGAACTCCTTAATGTTGGCAGTTAGAAAAGTGATCATTTGTATTTTACAGATTCAGTGAAAAGTTGAGAAAAGAAACTCAAAGTTTTAAAAACTTTGTGAATCAGGACATGTCTGTTTTTATAAATCTGTGATTTTCTTTTAAAACACTTTTTCTCTTGACTTGTTCAAACCAGATTTTTCTAGTCAGTTTGACGCCACGGATCATGGACTCCTTGGAACGACGTGAGTTTTATTTAAATATTCTGGTTCATTTTGTTTCTCTTATGTAAAACAGAGAATAGTTACATTATATTTTTTCTGCAGTAGAAAACAGCACAGCAGTGTTAAAACTCCCTCATCCTGGTAATATTCATTTATTTTTGAACATCTGTGATTTAGCATGATGACATTTTTTTTTAAAATGTTCAATTCTTCTGCAGAAGAATCTACAAAAGAACTGATTACTGACAAGGTGAGAAAAATGATTTCCTGTTTTGATTTTTCAGTTTATAATTTCTAACATGTTCCGTTAGAAACATGAAGCTGCAACTTAAAAATATTAAAGATGACATTCAGTCAGTAAATGTGTTTAAAAGCAGAAATCATACGAGTTTAATCCAGGATGATTTATTGTTGTGGTTAGACAGAAACTTGAAATCTTGTTTAAAATGTTGATTCATGCAGTTTAATCAGAGCTACGCGCTTTTCTGATGGTTTTCACTCCGTGTTTATCAGAGGAACAAGAGACAAATGTGAAGAGTAATCATTGACATAGTCAATTTTCACAAGAAAGCAAAAATAAAGAGGAAGTGAAAAGTTTCTGTCAGACAACAATAAGACCCGAACCACCAGTTCTTTCAGTTTCACTATGGGATCCAGCATCCTGCAAACCCCAGATCCACCACACGAGGGCAGCATTCCCTCCGCAGTGGGCAGAGCGGTTCTGATGGCTGATAGTGATAACCATATATTAGTGCCACATATCTGTGTGTTTACAAGAAAAAATATATCCTATTCACCTGCACATCCTTAGGTTTGTATGTTTCTATTCTGATAAGGGCACTGATTATGTTGTAGTCTTGCTCAATACATTTTTATTGTTAATCTTTTTATATGTTTAAAACATTTTGGTTTTTTGTGTAAACTTTGTTTTACATTTGAATTTCCCTTCTCTGGGATAATAAAGGTATTTTCCTGTTCTTCTGTTGGTTTCTATCTGGTGAACTGAACCAGAGAAATGTCTAAAACCCAACGCTGGCCTAAACATGTTTAACGTAAAGGATCGTTTTAAAGGTCTGATGTGTCTAAATTTACCTCAAAAGTTTAAAAACTAAATATTATGGACATTCATCTGGTCCAAATTAAAACCCATAAGGTTTGGACGAGTCTTTTAAATCTGTCAAACATTAATCTAAAGAAGCCATCAACATTTCAACCGTTCTCAGCCATGCAGACCCAAAAATAGCATAAAACACAGTTAGGCCCAAAACCACAAAGCGAGCTTGATGTGGCTTCTTTAATGTTGAACGTTTTTAATACTTTAAGACAAATATAAGAACTTCAGTGAAGTTAAGGAAGAAAATATGCAAACTGCAAAAACATAAAACTGTGGAGCTAAACCGCCAGCAGCCTGAAAGACGAAGGTTAAAATGATAATAATAGAATAATAGAAATGATTCGTTTTGACGTCTCCTTCCTTTAAACCTCAGAACGGAAATGAACCGAAGCCTGGAGATCTGATTGAGATTTTCCGAAACATCTATGAACACTGGGCTGTGTACGTTGGTGACGGCTACGTTGTCCATCTGCTGGGACCGGATGGTGAGTCCAGTCCAGACTGGTGCTAACAGAACAGAAACCACATCCACTAAAACACACTGCTGTTCACTGAGAAGAAGAGTTCATATGAATCTTGAAATGTTAAAAACATCAAACTGCAGCCCAGAAAATATCAGAACGTCCTTGAACTAAACCCGAGTCAAACTACCACCAGAACCAGAACCGTTCTCGTCCCATAAACATTTTCCTGTCATTTGGTTTGTGTTTGAAGGAAATTTCTCGTCGATCAGCACCATCAACCTTCCAGTGGGGAAGAACAACATTCTGAAGCAGAAGCTGCTGGAGGTGGTTTCCTCTGACGAGTGGCTCATCAACAACATCCTGGACCCGGAGAAGCAGCCGCGCCCCGCCCACATCATCGTGGACCAAGCCAACAAACTCGTCGGCACAACTCGATCGTACAACGTCGTCGACTACAACTGTGAACATTTTGCCACTGAGCTGCGCTACGGAAATGCTGAGTCCCAGCAGGTACGTCTGATGGAGACCAAACCGGAGAATATGAAGGACAGACGGAGCAGGAAACTACTTCCTGGAGCCTAAACCTCAGAAAAATACTTCCAATTATTTACTAAAAGTCCATTAGTCAGTTTTAAGGAACATTTCATAGTCTCAACCTCTAAATCACATGTGTCAAAGTCAAGGCCCTGGGGCCAAATTAAGTCCAACATAGGTTTATATGTGGCCCTCCCCAAATGTGGACTGAACTACTTGAGAAGAATGTCAGATTTCGTCTAAAACCATCTCTGACGTCTTTTCTGCAAAAACACAAATTCTTGGCCAAGCTAGTGAAAATATCTTAGAACACTTGAAATAAGACAAAACTAACTTACAAGTAACTTTTCAACAAAATATAGGAGCTTGTTAATAATTTCTTGATGAAAAAGTACTAGCTCCATTTCACTTACGATGTAGAAAATATGTCTGCCGGTTGAACTAAGACTTAAAACAAACTCCTATATTTTGCTGAAAAGTTACTTGTAAGTTGTTTTAGTCTGATTGAAAGCGTAATAACATATTTGTAAAGTAGACAATACTTTGTAAAATTGTGTTTCTGCTGTGCAGGATGTTGTCTTAGAAGCTAAGCGTTCTTTAAACAATTAGCTTTAAAGCAGGTCTGGTTCTCCCTGGTTCTCCCTTGTTCTCCCTAGTTCTCCCTGGTTCTCCCTTGTTCTCCCTGGTTCTCCCTTGTTCTCCCTGTTCTCCCTGGTTCTCCCTGGTTCTCCCTTGTTCTCCCTGGTTCTCCCTGGTTCTCCTTGACCCGCTGCTGCCTTCGTCTGTATCCTCCCTGGTTCTCCCTGGTTCTCCTTGACCCGCTGCTGCCTTCGTCTGTATCCGTGATGTTTCTTCTTCTCTGATGTTCTCTAAGGAATCTCTGAAACCAAAACATCTGCAGTTTTGGTTTCAGTTTTGGTTCCAGCTGTGTGAGATAAAATCACACACAGCTGGACTCTGGTTACTAATTAAAAAACTTCTGAAATGGTTTTATTTTAGGTTACTAGCATAAAGTGGGTGAGCACAGTTTTCAGAATTGTTTGTTAAATATTGCAAACACCAAACTCTGTGTTGGTTTAGATCACATAAATTAAATAGAATCCACTGAAGTCTCTATAAGGTGATGAAATGTCAGACTGTTAAAAGGGAGTGAAAAGTTTTCTGTGAATCTGTTGGATTGATCTGTTCCTCTCCTTATTTCCAGGTAGAAGATGCTCTGAAGGTCGGACTTGGTGTGAGTGGAGCTTCTTTAGCTTTGGGAGTCGTGATTGTAGGTTTTCTAATCTGGAGGACTAACCGGTCAACCAGTCACTGACAGTGAGAGTCTATTCTAAATTATCTTTTAAGTTATTAAACTGTTTTAGTTTCATCCTGACGACAGAAACAACAAATATCTGATTTTTAAGAGCCTATTTCTTACTGCTGCTTTAGGAGTGATCAATCATAGCTGTGATAATAAAAATAAAGTATATTAAATGTTAAATATATATTTTAATTCTAAGGAATGACTTATAAGCTCTTTCCAAGTCAACTTCCATTAAAAAATCTAAACATGTTGCACCTACCTATTTTAACCTGCAGGGGGAGCGCAGCCTCGTCAGTTAGGTGAACAGCAATTTGTGCATTTAAGTAATTTTCTACCACCTAAACAACTGTCTACATGTTACACCGTCATAAGCTGAGAGATAAGATGTACCACTAACTGTACAACAATTGTATATTCAATAAATTATTCTTAAAACGTTTATTTACTTGAATAACTCCGGTACCGACCGACCAGCAGCCTCCTGCTCCTGCGAGATGCCGCTTCTTGAGACGGAAAACTTTTCGGTCCAACTTCACAGCTGTTCAAACGTCTCCGTCAAGGAACTGAGAGATGCGCATGCGCGGTTACTGGCCGTGACTGTAGGACCTTCGTCTCGGTCGAAATTATTTTGGCTTCGAAAGAAGGAACAAAACTATGGAAGCCCATTTCCGCCATGAAAGAAAAAAAAAAAAAGACCAAAAAAAAAGAAAAAATAAAAGACCAATAAAAGTCATAATAATTATGACTTTAAAAGTCGAAATTATGACTTCCTGTTGGTCTTTTATTGTTTCTTTCATGGCGGAAATGAGCTTCCATACAAAACAAAACTAAAATATAAAAAAAGTTATATTATTGTAGCCTTAATTAAAAGCTATAATAACTAACCAATTTAATTTATTTTTTGTTTAAAATTAAATGTAAAGATCAACAAGTTATTCTGTGGACTACTTTTATTTATTTGAAAAACTTGAACATTTGGAAAACCTAAATGAAATTAAAAAAAATTCTAAATTTTTCCAGCAAAATTTAAACTTTTCAAATTAAGAAATGTATGTTTTTTCTATAAAATGTATTAGATTAATCTCAAACTTTCTGAGTTTTTTCTGGCAAATTTTAGACTTTTCAAATTAAGTTTGAGGGTTTTATTTTTTTTTTTAGCAGAAATTTACTTTTTTATTTTACTTCTCTATCCACAGTGGCCCGAATATGACATTGTAATTTTTCATTGCCTTATTAAAAAGGCACCCAATTTCCAAATACATTTAGACTGAAAAGAATGGAGAAGGACTCAGGAGAATGGGATTTGTGTCAATCTTTCTGTGCTGCAACAGAATCTGCTTCTCAGTAATTTAATGGGTCTCATTTACTCTGGAATTAAAGACAACGCAATGAAATGTGGTTTTAAATGACAAATAAAAACTGTGTTTACACAAAGGCAAACTGAGCAGAAATCAATAAAATCACTACAAGACGAGTGAAGTCTGGTTTATAACTGCAAACCTGAAGCTTTCCACTCAGCTTTAGTTCAATGTGGTCAGAAAATATGAGATTTATAATAAAAAATAAAAACTTACTTCATGTTCTCATATTCCTGTTGGTGTCTAAACTGCGCCTCCTGGTGACGAATTTGAGGAATTGTCACAACAATAAAAATCAGAATCTATTAATTCTATTAGTTTTTGGTGAATTCCTGCTAATAAACAAAACAAGAAACATTTTCTGTGGTGAACAGAGAAGGCTTTTATTTTCTATAAGCTGAAAAGACACAAAAACAAACAAACTGCGCAAAACTTTTAAACCAATCTTAATCTCTTAAAGTTAAAGTTTGTCACCATTTAAATTTGGTTTGAATCATACAGATGTTCTCCACAGTTTGATTCGTTGAATAGAAGAAATATCGATATGAAAGTTTTGGTTTTAAATGTTGCATTAATTAGAATACTACATAATTTAACTGTAAAACTATAATCCTTTGACGTTTGAGTGTTCGGTCATAATCCGACACCTTTTAGAACTGAAACTTCATTCATTTATAATTTATGGGTGAATTAAACATCAGTGAGAAGAGAAAACAGGTCAGTCGTCTCCTCCGCAGATCGCCTTCAGGCAGTCGCCGAATTCTCCCGACACGTCAGACTGCAGAACAAAAATAACAATAAAAACATCCATCCATTTTCATACACCCTTGTCCCTCAGTGGGGTCAGGAGGTGCTGGTATCTCCAGCTATCGTTTCGGGCGAGAGGAGGGGTCACCTGGACAGGTCGCCAGTCTGTCGCAGGGCAACACAGAGACACACAAGACAAACAACCATGCACACACACACACACACCTAGGGACAATTTAGAGAGGCCAATTAACCTGACAGTCATGTTTTTGGACTGTGGGAGGAAGCCGGAGTACCCGGAGAGAATCCACCATGCACAGGGAGAACATGCAAACTCCATGCAGAAAGACCGGGAATCGAACCCAGAACCTTCTTGCTGCAAGGCAACAGCTCTACCAGCTGTGCCACTGGGCAGCCCACGATAAAAACATATTTGCTTTTTTTTAAGCAAATAAAACATTTATCTACATAAGTCTGATGAATGGATGGACGGATTCTTTCCATTCTTTAACTGAAACAATCATCTTCAATCTTTAAGTTTCTGAAGGTCAGTCCAGCTTCTGTCCCATTCGTCCCATCTTTATAAGCAGATTAATAATCTATAATCTCCTGATTTAACAAAACTATTCATTCATAAATATAAATAGAATCAAACCCAGAAACTCCTTGGATGACACTTAACTTGACACAAAGTCGATGTCGTGTTTTGAAGCTGGAATCCACCAAATGAACCAAACACTGAATGAAGAGATGAAGTTCTGGTGAACCTCTGAGTTCTGGTCCGACTCACCTTGATGTTGGACAGCAGAGAGTGTTCGTAGAGCTTCTTGAACTCTGCTCTGATGTCCAGCAGGTCGATCTCAGACCGGCTCACCATGATCCGGGTCAGAGTTGACTCATCGGTACCGCCGCCCTGAACAGAGACGAAACCAGAACTCTGGTACTTATAGACGACTGACTGAAACCAAAGTCATTGTCGAAAGAATCTCTTGGACTTTGTGTCTGATGACAACAAAATTAAACATTTAGTCCACATGCAAAACGTTATGTCTGGTTGGAAAGCCTCAGCAGATCTTCCTGAAACACGGTGGTGGCAGCATCATGCTGTGGGCTTCCTTTTATTCAGTAGGAAACATGAAGGCAAGCAGAGTTTCGACTAACAGAATTAACATCAAAGAAAACCTGAGTTTCAAGTTTTTCTTTATTTTAAAACCTAAACATTGAAATTAGATGTTGGTTCTTTCAAAAAAATACCAAAAAATATTTTTTGCTATAATATATATATTCTGATATATAAAAACTAAAACTTTCTCTATTCTGATATGTGCTCTGGAACTAACATATATAAAAGCTGATTTACCTTCATGCTCTCATGCAGCAGTTCTGCAAAATACGCCGGTAAACTCTTCACACATTTCACTGCAGAAAGAAAGATTTGTTATGAAAGCAGCATTTTAGTATCAGCAGCAAGTTTTAAATGGTGCAGGAGGGCTATCTGAGACAGATAAACAGGAGAAAATGTCCACAAAAAAATCTAAAATATTCTGGAAAATGATAGAAAGTGTTTGAATTTCAGAAGCTGAAAATTGAAAAACACAGAAACTAATTTTTAAGCTCAGAAATTCTGGGGGGAAAAAACCCTGGAGATTTCGAACATAGAAAAATCTCAAATTTGCAATAAAAAGTCCAGAAACTGAGATTAATGTTGGAAATATTCTAAAGAAAAAAACATTAAATTTTCTGTTTGAAAAGTTACAGATTGGCTAGAAAAGTTTTTTTTTTTTCAAAAGTCAAAAATGTTTGGATTTTTTTATTATTATTTTGATATCAATCTCAGAAATAAAGTTGGAAATGTCAAAAATTTGCTAGAAAAACTCAATTTTTTTTAACCAAATCTCAAACTTTTGACACTTGAAACTCAGAATTACTTTTTAAATTTTTTTTTTGTTGAGATTTTGAGGTTAATCTCAGAAATCTTAGGATAAAATCTTCAGAGGCAAAAATTCTTGAGTTTTGGTAAATTTTCTGAATTTAAACAGTTGAAAATGTTCCACTTTTGAAACTTTTGAGATAAATCTCAGAAATAAAATTAAAAAAAAACAAAAAACAAGGTAATTAGTAATATGAAAAGTCTAAAATGTGCAAGAAAAAAACTCAGGAATTTTTAGATAAATTTCAGAAATTTATAAAAACAAGAAAATTTGAAGTTTAAAATTTGCTGGAGCAATGTTCTCCTTCTTCTTTCCCTTTCTGTCCCTCATACGCCGTTGTAGTTTAAACTCCTGGTTCAGGAAACTAAATGTTCTTTGTGGTTCTGTGGATGGAAACCAGTTTACCAAGGGCCACCAGCAGCTGCTCCAGTCCTCCAGACATTTCTCCTTCGATGCTCTGCTGCAGCGTTTTCCCACTGATGTTCTTGTATTCGACTAGAGCTGCAGAGAAATGGAGCTCTATCACTTCACATTTGTAACAAACCCGGTTTTCTCTTTGGGTTTCCAAACAGAGCCAGTCTTACTCTGCCTGAGCTGAGGTATGCTTCGTTTGCAGAGGATCTCAATAAACTTGGACTCATCTGTGCCCCACTTCTTCTCCCCGGCTTTGTAAAGTGTCTTAGGGGAAAAATACTGAAGTTTAAAGCAAAATAAAAACACATTAAATTTATTTTTTGGGTTTAGTTGCTTCACCTCGGCGTCTTCCTTTGCTTTTCCTACATCTACAGAGTCGCTCCCGTCCCTCTGACCCTGGAAACAGCAGAATTCATTTGTTCCTGTTTTTAAGCTTCTACCGTCATTTGGCTGAGTAACAGTTTAAATAGAGCTGTAAACATTAACAAATGGATGAGAACAAAAACATTGTTATATAGGAAATGAATGGAGAGGAACATTTATAAATGAACATTAAAAACTAAATCACTTCCTTTAAACTTTCTTGAATATAAAACCTGGAAAATCCTTCCAACTTTTAATGTGTTGGAAGGACTTTGCACAACATATTTATATTCCAAGCTTACTTGGGCATTGTGATTAATCGTGATTAATCTGATAAAAACTTGATTGACGGCTCTATTTGTGAGTTAAGTGTGTAAGTTTTTTTTTCTGGACCTCTGCCAGGAGAATAAGCGCTTTGGAAAAATCTCCAGAAACTTCACCCTTCATCTCATCTATCAGGTCCTTCCCCGTTTCTGCAGAGGAAAAAGACGGAGGTCATAAATCTGTTTTCTGCAACAAAACCCAAAAACTAAGATGGGAGATGCTTCTTCACCTTTTCGGTAAACATCTTTGAGAGCTTTGATTTGCTGCTTGGACCTGGAGGCAAAGATTTCAATCAGGACGTCTTCATTTGTACCAGCTCCCTGCAACAAAACACATTTTATACAAGTGGTATTGTACAGTAATAAACGCTGTTTCATTTTTAAAGAATATTTTTGAAAAGGAGACATGCGAGCGTACTTTCATGGCTCGGGTGACTTCATGGGAGTCGTACGCTGCAGGGGGAGTGATGAGCGCCAGCAGCAGCTTCTCAAAGTCTCCGCTTGTGTCGCCTTTCAGGTCTTTCTCCAGCGTCTGAAACGTAAACAGAGGCGACAGATCCAGAGGTTTACTCTGCGTGTTCAGAACCACGGCATTGGAAATAAAGCAAACGAAGCATTGTAATGACTTAATAACGGGAGAGCTCCTGTGTTTCAGCAGGTCAGAAGAGTTTGGGTTACATTTACTTGGTTAAATGTAAATTAATTGAATAAATTAAAATACTCAATTAACCTGAGTAAATTAATTGAATAAATAACTCCATTAAAATACTCTTGGAAATAAACTTCCAAAAAGATACTACAGTAACTTTTTGGAAAGAATGTACTTTTAGGAGTATTTTTACTACGCTGTACTTTTTACTTTTACTTGGGTAATTTTATTATGAAGCATTTCTCCCCTTACTGGAGTAAAATTTCTGGATTTTCTACCCACTGAATGAAAAACAAACATGTTTTAACCAATAATTCACCAGATACAGACACACACCTGCAGTTTTTGTTAAATTTTTTTATTGAAAGAAAGAAACTGATTTGGGGAAAAAGAAATCCTTTTGCCTGATGTTATATTTTATTACTGATATTTTGGTCCTTAAAATACCAAAATTTCCACTGAAGTTTACATTTAGGTCTGTCTGATGAGATAAACTTTAAATATTAAATAATATTTTTGAGCATCCTTTCTACCAAATAGTCCTTTCCTCTTACTTGACTAATTTCTTGGACGGCTTCTCTTTACGTTTACTTGATTAAAAATATGTTAAAGTATCGCTGCTCTTACTTTCGTACAACTACTTTGCTTAAGTAAAGCTCCTTTTTGATCCAATAATCAAAGATTTTATTAATTTGGTGACATGTTCTAAGCAACATATCACCAAATGTCTTACAGTCTGGGATGTTTTACATGCAATCCTGAGGCAAGTGTCTGGATTATCTTTAATCTCTGGTTTATTTGGTGAAGGTGCTGCAGCAGGAAAACACCTAAAATCACAGGAAGTTGCTCTGAGCAACCGGCCAGACCGAAGGCAGTTTTTCTGGTTATTTAGCTGAAATCCATTATTCAGGCTTTCTACGCCTGTGATATATTTGTTTTCACTTGTTTGATAAAATATGAAAAAAGTTTAGAAAGTAAAAGGTGGTCAAGTCATTAAGAAACCGTTTTAATGCCAGAACAGCAGATAGAAATATTTTTGTTTCAAAATTGACACATTATTGGGGGTTTCTCCTTAATTAATATTTACTCCAAGTCCTGTCATCACAGCAACATTTACTTTTTAAATAGTAATAATTTAAAAATTATTTTCTAAACAAATACAATAAGGTTTGACTGTTGTCTTTTATGATTTAGCTGGAATTACTTGGAGTTGTTTTAGAAAATATATATACAGAATATTTGATTATTATTTTTAATAATAAATTTGGCGAATGACATTGGAGAACACGACTCATTTTATTATTCTTTTTGTCTCTTTCTGGTAAAAATCACTCCTGTTAAATTTTTTATAAAATTATAATGTGTTTGTAATCAGGAAAGTGATTTTTAGGAGGTGTTAATATCCTCATTCACTTCACATTTAACGATTAGAAAGACTGTAATTCACGACATTTTCATAGCAATCAAGTAATAAAATGAAGAGAATCTGACTCTGCCAGTGGCTTCTTCATATGCTTTGCAGATGAGCTGCCGCTGATCGCTGCTCCTTTGTGTCAGGATTTCAATCAGGACTTTCTCGTTTGTCCCTAAAAATACAAAAATGTAAATAAATGAAACATGAATCTGCTTCTGTCTTAGATCTGGAGACAATTTGTGTTAAATGAAGCACAAAAAGCTGCAGATTTGATTCAATTTCAAAACATCAGCAATCAACCTGAAAGACTTTTGTAACAAAAATTAAAATTATTTTCTAACAAAAATCTGTCTTATCAATTATTTAAAAGTTTTTGAAGAGGAAAAGTTTTCTCCAAAGAAAAGATGAAAAAGTAAGCTAAACAAATATGTGTACCGAGTCCTTCAATGGCGTCCTTCAGAGCTGCAGCGTCCTCTTTTGCATCAAAGTTTGCTTTAGGCTTGATGGTTCCTCTCTGTCCACTCTAAAAACATTTAACAATTTAATTAAAACCCTGTTAGTTTCTCATCTAGAACCATCAGAGCTGGACTTACTGCTGCAGCAGACGATGGCGGTGAATCCACAAGACTTTCCAAATCATCCTGAAAATAAATGAATTTAACAGGTAAAACTCTTTTATAAAAACTTTAAAAATGCAAAATAAAAACCTCTCTCACCCATAAAGAAGCCATGATGAATGTAGTTCTTCTGTAAGACATTAGAAACAATCTTAATCTCAGTTCAACCACTAAAAAGCACAAAATCTTACTGAAAATTTTTAGTACAATTAAAATAAGAAGAAACTTTTCAGCACAATATAAGAGCTTATTTTAAGTAAATGCTTCCTTTATATTGATGAAAAAGTTCAAGTTCTGTTGGTAAAATTATTGTTATTTCACCTAGAGAACATTTTTCTCATGTTTTAAGTGAAAGTAGTCCTTTTTTATCAACATTAGGGATTATTAAATTAAAATAAGCTCCCATATCTTGCTGAAAATTAACTTCTAAGTTAGTTTTATCTCTGAGATATTTCAACTCGGAACTAGACAAGAATACTTGGTAAAATTTTGTGTTTTTACAGTGTACTAAACAAATAATCCAGATTCAGACATTTATTCCCAATCTGCTCAAGCAGTCAGATTAAAGATGATTGAAATAAGAATTAGATGTAGTGTGAATTGTCGTACTTTACTTATAAAATAAATTAATATGCAGCAACTTTTTCTTCTGCTTTGGTGGAACAAGAACAGGAAACATGCAAATACGTTGTTGCGTAAAACGAGACCAGCTTTGCATTTAACCAGGGACTAAAGGCAGGTTGATGGAAAGATCAAAGAAAAGTCTGCTTTCTGTACAGACCAGGTATTTTAAACCTTCTAACGAGGTCAAATTGAAACTTTTAGAAACCAGAAACTTGCAGCTAAATCAAACAAGCAAAGGAGAGAAACTCACCTTTGTGTGAAGAGGAACGTTTCTTTCCGCCACACCTTCTGCTTAGCTGGAAACTCTGACTCTACCTGAAGGGAAAACAGTTGGCCACACCTGTTTGGCACAGTCAGATGATGCCTTCAGGGACTGCTCCTAAAATCCAGTTACTAACCAGTTTAATCCCTTCCAGAAAAATGAACACAACTTTTAGATTTGTAGTGAAATCAAATGTCACTTGTAAACTTTGTAACGGCATGTTAGACCTATAATAGATAAAAACACAATATAGTAAAAAGTTTCCAAGAAAAGAAAACTGAGTAATCTCTGAAATTTTCTAGAAAAAAAGCAGAAATTTCTGAGTTTGAAAAGTAGAATATTTGCAAGAAATTATGTGATTAATCAACGGTATGTTGGAGACATTGTAGGTAAGAAAAAAGGAGTTTGAAAAATAGAATCTGTGCTACAAAAAACTCAGAAATTTCTCAATTTGTAAAGTAAAAAATCTGCAAGGAAAAACTGAGAAATTCTGATGTAAATTTCAGAAATTTTTCCTAAAAAAAACTAAAAAAATTTCTGAGCTTGAAAAATATAAAATTGGTGAGAAAAAAAAGTCTGAAAT
Source organism: Phalloptychus januarius (assembly GCA_902982915.1). Lineage (NCBI taxonomy): Eukaryota > Metazoa > Chordata > Actinopteri > Cyprinodontiformes > Poeciliidae > Phalloptychus > Phalloptychus januarius. The sequence continues at coordinate 1,558,405 of CADWAE010000482.1, forward strand.
TTTTAGATTAATCGACAGTATATCTATATCTAAACTGTAGATATTGAAACAGCAAATATTTTTTGCTCATGAATATTTCAAGCTTTAAAAATAGACAAATTAAAAAAAATGCCAAACCACAAGTAACATAGCAAATGGACAAAAAATCTTGAATACAAACCATGATTTTTAATTTTAAATTTATTTTATTACTAAAAAAGGCACCAAATACAGGCATCATACTAATATTACTGTGTTTTCCAAAAATTATAGCACCAAAAATATATTTCATTTTCTCCCAAAATCCCCCGCTTTCATGTTTTTATAGGCACACATTTGAAAAAGAAGTGGCGTTATTAGATAAATACAAACCAGTGTCAAACACTTTAAAAACAACATCAGTAGCTGGGCTGTAATGTAACAAATCAGATGAATGAAACAAATGAATGAAGAGTAACAGAGTGAGATCTGTGAGCCTCTGGGCCGAACAAAGGCATCATTCTGGTAAAAACAGGTTTTTAAAAAGTGATTAGTTTCATTCAGACAGTAGTAAGGCTGACGCAGTCGTTTGGGTTTATTATAGTCACTCCGACGCTCTTCGATTGAAATACTTTGGACGATCTGTTCTCGGTCTCATGAGCAAAAATACTGCATGGCACTTAGAAATCGGCAGCTGATTGGATTACAGTACAAGCAAGGAAATAAAAAGTGTTAAAAAACAAAGAAACTGTGTTCAAAATGGCAGTAAGTATAAATCTTTAAACCCCCTTTAGCAGCGGATCAACACCAAGCTAGTTGATGAAACAAAATGGCTTTTTAGAGGGAACAGGGAGAGTTTTATATTATAGTAAAACTTTAAATATCTTAAAGATGGAGAGAGCAGAATAGTTTTGTCCAGGCTACAACAGCACAGCTTTTCTTTAGAGACGCATCGATATGATATTAATGTCAGGTGATAATCTAATTGTCTGAGACTGAATCTTTAATTGTGTAACTTTAACTGTGTCTGTAACAAGGTCAAACAATTAAAAAAAATGTATTTTCAATTCATGACAACATAAAGAGGGTCTTTATCATTTATTTTATATTATATTGGGTGTTTTTCTATTAAGCACTTTATCTTTAGAAGCACTAGGAACCCAAATGGAAGTCCAGAAAATGTGAATTCTGCACAATAGATCCCTTTAATGATAAAGAAAATGTCCCTGTTACCAGAATAGATTGTGTTCACATGTTGTACAGGTGAGAGTAGGGTGGTGTTAATCCAGAGTCAAAGGGGGTGTAATCAAGGCTTAAAATGCTTTTTAATTAAATAAGTCAAAGCTCTTCCTTGTGAAGAAAAGACTAACTGAAGCTGTGACATAATTGCACTTGAAGGCATCATTCATTTTTTCTGTTATTTGCACTCACTCAGCCTGCAACAAAGCAGCTTTGTTTGTGCTTTCTGTTTAAACAACGTCAGCAGGTGGAGAGGTTGTTCCAGTCGGTTTATCTGCAGGATGACTGTGTGAGGCAACGATGCAGGACAGGAGGACATCTTTCCTCGCTTGCCTCTTCGTCCAGCAGTGAAATGAAACGATAGAAACCATCAGTGCCTGAGCTACTGTTCACCTCTCCGGCGGTGAAACCGAGATGAATGTCGACTACAAAGAGAAATAGAGATGGAAATCAGACGCAGCTGAGCAGTTTGTGGATTCCTGAGGTAGCCCAGTTGGCTGAACGTCGCACGTTCCCTTTTTTTTTTCTCAAAGTGGTATAAAAATACATGAACAAAACCTTCCTTTAAGTACAAATTTTCAGTTTAGAAAACACCAGTTTCTGATGCTGTTTTGTCGTCCTTCGTCAGGAGCTGCGTTTCCGTTACAAATGCGTGCAAAACTTTGTCAATATTCTGCTAATGAAGGAAAAAAACCACAATTTCAGAATGGATGTTTGCATTACATCAGAAACGCAATTAAAATCACACATGAATAGTTTTAAGTCATTAAATAACATGCTGCTCAATTATCCTTCAACTACTTCCTGTCATCTTCTTTGTAGTTTTTGCCAGTGGTAACATCTGGCTGTTGATCACATGACTCATAATGATGTGAAGAACATGTTTCTGTTATGGTTTTACCAAATACTCCAATTTCGATAAAGCCGAAACAAAAAAAAATCACTTTAGCGCCAAAACTTATTGAAAACAAGTACTTTTGAAATCGGTGTGCTTTCATTAGGCAGATTTGTTTTAAAGTTGTCAAATTACGTAATTTTACTGACAATAAAATTGCGCAATTTGACATTCCAAGATTTTTTTTTTTTTAATTTCTTTGTTTCGATTAAGCAAATTTATTTTCAAAATGTCAAATTACGTAATTCTATGGTCAGTTAAAACAGAGTTATTGACCATAAAATTGTGTAACTTTTTAACAAAAAGTCTTGCTGTGAGATTGAAATATTTTTTTGGGCTTCATCTAAATTGGTTTATGTTGAAAAGTGCAATGGAAACACTTTCTTGGCCTGAAACAAGTCACCTGATCAACAACAGGATGTTGCCACTGGTGGAAACCATGAAGAAGACGACAGCAGGATGTGGTTGAAGAGTCACGCATGTTTTGATGACTTTGTCTCATAAAGAAACTTATTCTCGTGAGATTCTATTTAACGGAAACTCTGCAACTGTGTACTTGTGTTTTTTCGGTACCAGTGAATATTAACAAAGTTTTGCTCACATGTCTAAAGAAGCTAACGGAAATGCAGCGAGTGTTTCAGACCTCGGTGCCGTCGCCGAGGTTGTTGTGGATCTTGACCTCCAGGTTGACCTGCTTCACTTTGCCGTTCGGCTCCTGGTTGCGGTTGATGTTGACGTTCCTCACGGTGCAGTGCTTCGTGCCGAAGTTCTTCTCCACGCACTTGTCCATGCACACCTCCACCTTGGTGTTGAGCGGATACTCCTCAAAGGCCTTCGGCGTCTTCGTCGCCTTCTGGGCCGACCGCCTGCAGCGGCGGAACAGGAAGCAGGAAGCCAGCAGCGCCAGCACCAGCAGCGTGATGGCGGCCACGCCCCCGCCCACGGAGCTGCCGACGTGGGCGTTGAAGGTGGCGGACGGGCCGGCCTCCAGGCGCAGCGACTTCATGTTGGTGCCGTTCTTCACCTGGTCGCCCTCGTTGTCGTAGATGAGCGACTCGTCGAGCGTCAGACGCCCGCTGCGGTCCACCAGGTCGCGTTTGGAGCGGCTCACCTGGTACGTCAGCGAGCGCTGAATCCTGGGGCTGGAGCGCAACTCGGGGCCGATGACGTAGATCACCTGCAGGTACCACTGGTGGCCCGCCTCCACCTGTCAGTCAGTCATTTATCAATTAGTCATTTACCTATTAGTTTATTTAACTGGAATGTTTTACGTAATTCACATTAATGAAAAGGAAACGTTTCTCTGTTTTTATTGAATTGAGCAAAATGCTTCCATGTACTGGATATAAAAGTAACATTTCCACAAAAATGCAAAAACTTTTCACAATAAAAGTAACAAAATCTGCAGAATTAACATTACACTAAGAGAAAGTGTTTTTTGAAATTACGAGAATGAAATTCTAACAGCGCGAGAATAAACTCAAACTGTTACCAGAATAAAGGAGTGAAATCGAAGGCACAATAAGACATTACCAGCAAAAAGTCAAAATAATATAAGAATAAGGTTGTAGTATTATCAGAATACATTCATATCACCAGAAAAAAGTAGCAATAATATAAGAATAAAGTCCTAATAATGAGAATAGTCATAATAACAAGCGAATAAAGATGTAATAAAAATATGAGAATAAACTCCTTAGCAGAATAAAATCTTAATAATCCAGCTTTATTCTATGACTACAAGTTTATTCTCGTATTTTTACAACTATTAAAATAATAATAATGATAAAAAATAAACATATTTTAAGTTAAAAGTTCATTTTAAGGTAAAATAAAGTTGTAATATGAGTTTATTCTGGTATTTTTCTGACTCTTATAAAAGAGTCGTAATATAATGAAAATAAACTCATATTACCAGAACATAGTAGTAAGATTAAAGTCACAATATTACTAGAATGAAGTTACATTAACACAAGATTAAAGTAGTAATTTTGTGAAAACTCCTACTCAAAGAAGAAAAGTTTCCACTGTGTTGAAGCTAGGAATATTGACCATCTGGTGACGCTTTGTATTCGTTTTAAAAACTGAGAAATGCTCAATCATTTAGCAAGTTATTATCATTAGCAGGACCTTGAAGTGATTGTGAAAATTATTGAGGTTATTTCGAATAAAGTACCAAAGGGATTTACCAGTCAGGTCATATCATATAACACAACATTTCATTGTAATTTTACAGTTTCTTCTGCTAATGTTGACTACATTCTCACAATATCGTAAATTTTTCTTGTAATAAAAAAATACTGTGAACAAAACAAACTGTTCTGCAAAAACAGGAAGTGACTCACCTTGTAAAGAGCGTCGACCTTCATGGTGAAGCCGTCGACGCCCGGCATGGCCGCCATGACCTGCAGCTCTTGGACGTCGGAGGCAAAATCTGCCTCGAACGGAACGTCGTGAAAAAACCTGTCGCATACGTCCGGCTGTTTACGATCCTGAAACACAAGCAGAGCAGATCAAAACAGAATAATAAACAAAAACAGTTAAAAACTTTTAAACCAGTGGCAGTCTCAGAAAACGTCAGGAGCCAGCGGCCCCTTGTTCCCCCCTCTTGAGGGCACCACTGTTTTTAACTCAACCGTAAAAATCTGATTTTCAATGTCAATAGAGAACTACAGCAGAAAACCTTATGGTAATGAGAATACCATGACAAACCAGAGTCAAACCCAGTTTGTCCAGTGTGACCAGGTATGGAAAGCTGTCAAACTGGAAAGTTTTCTTAGGGCATTTCGCTGTGAAAGAAAAATCAGGATGCCTTGAAGTAATATTAGCAGAAGACTTGCAAAAAGATGAACGACAAAAAAATGTAAGTTATTACATTTTGATTAATATGTAACACATATTATATATTATTTTCTGGGTATTTTGAAAAATACTCAAATACTCAGAATTGTGCTTCTGTACAATAACAATAAAGGCCGATTCTGAATACTTCAAAGTAACAATGTTATATATTTTAACTTGTCGATGTAGGGAAGAGTTCTCAAAAATAGTACTCATGTAAAAGCAGCACTACTTCATCATATTTTTACTCCAGTAAAAGCAAAAAGTAGCCGATCAAGAAATTAGTCAAGTAAGAGTAAAAACGTAAGTGGTAAAAAGTTTACTCAAGTTCTGAGTAACCGATCAAATTATTAATCATTTAGTATGTAAAAGTTACATCATCAGATGGACCAAAATATAAAGTTAAGAGGCACTTTTGGTATTTAAATGACAAAAATTCTCATAAGTAACAAAAAATAACAAAATCAGGCAAAAGAAAGTTTCCCAAATCAGATTCTTTCAATAAGAAACTTTGTAATATTTAACAAAAACTGCAGGTCTGTCTGTGTCTGGTGGATTTTTGGTTAAAACATGTTTGCTTCTCATTCAGTGAAGTAAAGAATCCAGAAATTTTACTCAACAGTAGAGATACTTCATAATAAAATGACTCAAATAAAAAGTACAGCGTAGTAAAAATACTTCTAAAAGTATTTATCTTTTTAAAAAAAGCTACTCAACTAAATGTAATTGAATAAATGTAACTAGACACTGAACAACTGTAAATTGTTCAGATTTCATGGTTACAACTGAAAATTTATGTGTGGAATAAATCAAACTCTCAGAAGTAAATTAACTGACTTTCAGAGAGATAATGAATGTTATAATGAGTCATTTAGGTGAAAGAAATGTATATATAACAATAAAAATAAACCAATAAACCCAGAAAATACATGAAAAACAACCAGATTAAATGAATGTTTGTGCTTACCAGCAGCAGGAAGCGATGTTTGAGGTGTTTGTTGGGCTGGATGCAGCCGTACTGCGGCCCCTCGTTGTACAGAGTCCCAGTGGGATCGAAGAAGGGAACGTAGCCGTCCCGCCCGGTGCACAGGTAAACCTTCTCCAGCTGCAGCTTGTATGCTGCATTCAGGTTCTGCTCCGGGTTCCACAGCACTCTGCCGTACAGAGTCTGACCTGCAGGGGGCAGCGAGTGGACCACAGAGGAGTTTGAACGGTTTAAGTAAGCAGTTTCACTGCATGTGATAAAAGAAATACATCCAGTAAGGAGAGTTTTATTTGTTTTTGTATTTAATTGTAATTGTAAAAATGGCACAATAAAGCAAAAACACATGTCGTGACAGACATGTGATCAATATTAATATAGAATACATCTCAATATTCAATATATAGAAAATTCACTGCAGAACCACACAGCATTTAAGGCGGAGGAAATCCTTTAGCTAGCTAAGCAAAGTTGGTGCAATCACTGTTTGGTTACCTAGCAACAACCTGCTGGATAACAGTTTCAAGTTCCTCCCGCCCAAACTTCAGTTACCTAGCAACAACCTGCTGAGTAACTGGCGCAGCAGCAGTTTAATATTTCTTTAATATAACTTGTTTAAAAGTATAAAAACAACGGCGTGGAGTGAAAAACATTACGGCACAAGCATGGCAATATTTCAGATATTTAAAACAAAAAACTAATCAACATTTATTGATATTGACTGATATAAAATGGTTATATAGTGAAATGTTTTCAGCCGTATCGTCCAGGCCTAAAATATAGTATTTTATTTGAAAAGAATATTAAGGAGTTAAGATAAAAACGGTTTAACTGCATTTTGCCAGACAGAAAAAAATCAAATGTCTGAGCACATCTACAATAATCAAACATAAGGAAAAAAAAGTCTGATAAATTTGCGTTTCGCACAAAGATGTGATTAACGCCTTAAGTTTTTAGTTTCTTATAAAAAAAAGAAAAACTTCAGACTCTTTTGTAACTCAGTTACTGTCAAATGGATATCTTTGGCCCAATTAAGTAATTTCTGGACTCTGTGATTTAAATATTCAGTGACAGCTATAAAATTAAGACATTTATCAGATCCCATTTATATTACAGCATCCTTGGAAACTAAATATGAAGAATGTGAAGAATGTGGCATGAAACTTTGCACATGATGGAAGGCTGGGTTATTTTTGACTCCTACCCATGGAGAAGGCTCCCTTGTAATCCATCTCAGCCATGGAGACGTCAGCGGAGGCCGGATCCAGCAGGAAAACCTTCTCGTTGTTGCACAGCTGGAACTCCGTGTTGAGGGAGTAAACAACTGGAACAGGCCGGTTGGTCTGCTGGAAGGCGATCGGAACGAGGAACCTGTTGGAGTAGAAAACAAAGGTTCAGGATTCACCTTAATGTTGATAGCAAAGGGTTTCTGCAGGTTTCACAACCTCCATTTTAAGGCCTTTTAAGACCTGAACCACAGCAGAAATGTACAAAAGAAAACTGCATATTTTACATTGTAACAGTGCCAAGTTCTTTATATTTACACTTTCACTTGATAAACCCCAAAAAGCTAGCTAGCATTGATTAGCCGCTAGATATCGGTAGCCTCAACCACCTTAAGTCACAGAACAAAGTGGCAATAAATTTACGCTTTTACACGACAGACGCAAAAATAAAAAGCTCACTTGCTAGTTAGCAAGAGTATATTAGCAGCTAGTTGGCAGTAGCCTCAAGTACCTCAAGTCACAGAACGGATTGAAGATGTCTGTGCAAGCCTCAAACGTTTGCTTGATATAAAAGTCCAGCAACAAAAATAAACTACAGAGAATTAACAAGATTAAATAATTGACGAAATTCAAGACGTGCAATTAACTTTCAAGGGCCAACTTACACTTCTTCATGGATTTAAGACATTTTGAGGCCTTAATTTTAGAAGCATAAATTTGAGACTTTTTAAGGCCATGCTGTAATATCTCAGATTCCCAGAATCTGTGGGCCGTACTTCTCTGGGGCGTGAGCCGTGCAGGACAGAGGTTTATCTCCCGGGTCGATCCAGGGCTGGGTCGGCTGAACGGTGCACGGGACCAAGAAGACAGTGTACTCCCCAGAGTAGTCCTTCCTGCAGAATATGCAAAGAATATTAGATGCTCAGAAAGGAATCAAGATGAGAATCTATAGAGTTGAATGTGAAGCTTGTTGAGACAACCAAGAAATGTTAAAAACATAAAAGGACTCATACCGCTGGCAAATTATTTCACTTAAACACAAGGAAACTTCTTGTGATAAGTGAAATAATCTGCTGGTGAAACTAATATTTTCCAATATTAAGGAATTATTTACTTAAAACAAGCTTCTAATTCCTGCTGAAAAGTTACTTGCAAGTTAGTTTTGTTTTATTTCAAGTGCACTAAAATATTTGTAGTAGAAACTGGAACAAAAATGCTTTGCAATATCCTGTGTTTTTGCAGTGTTGTGCATTTAAGTGAAAATACCCTCCATTCCGCATTAGATTGTTTCTTCTGTGTGATTTTCAGATTTAGGTAAAGTGTTCCCACCTGCTGTAGGAACTGGTGGCCCTCCACAGCTGGTAAGGCGAGTCGAAGGTCTGCGCACTCCACAGAAGCTGCATGTCGAACTCGATGCCCCCCAGGTGGTCAGGGGCCATCAGGCGAGATTTGTGACCCGGCAGTGTGTGGTGATCCAGAACAAACTGACCTGAAGGAAAGTAAACGGCAGGAAAAAATGCATACAAGATTTTGACTAAAAAGACACTAGCAGCTTTCATTTAATACATGTTTTTATAATTTTCTTTTAATTACACACTGAAAGAATTAAAAATAAAATCAAGTAATAAAAATAGATTGCATAATCATGAAATTCGGTACAATGTCTAAGACATTACAACCTACAAAAAAGTCTGTGAGCAATAGTCCGACAGAAAGTCGGCCATTTTGTGTCTACATTGTATCTGAGTGAACTCTTCCTACAGCTTTTGACATGGAAACTTCAAAATCACTCAGTACAATCTTGAGACATTGGAGATCAAAAGTTATCTTTTTGCTGCACCAAAGCTTGTGGGTGTGGCAAAGCCTCGAAATCTGACCATTCACCAAAAAAGGTAGAATAAAATTCCCCAAAGAGTTTCCCAGCTGTATGAGAATAAAACAGTAATCTGAGCTGCTTTGCAAAGTGTTTCTCTGTTGCTGTGAACCGACCTCTGAATTTGGCGTGAGTTTTGAACTCAATCACAAGCCGGCCGTCCTCTCTGATAAAGATCCTGATGATCTGCAGTCTGGCTGAAAGGACGCTGTCAGTCTGGATCCCTGCAGACAGGAACCAGCAGAAGATAAGAACCAAGGTGCAACCCTTATCACAGTAACCTCTCTCTCAGTTATCTGATGTTAAACGGTTTTAATTTCCGTTCCGGAGGCCGAGCCATAGAGAGAATAGATCAGGAGTGATTTTTTTTATCCTGACCTGTCCTCCAGAGCACCGTGTCGTAGAAGAAGGAGAACTCCATCTCGGTGTGATGCTCCAGAGAGGCCCAGCCTCTGGGCGCCGTCACGTAGATGTAGGACACATAGAGAGGAACCTGCACTGTCAGGAAGGACTGAGCCGAGTCCCGGACCTGCAAAAACAAACAGAAAACAGCAAAAGTTTGTCTTTTAATTCTGTTTCTCCACTTCCAGCTCATGTCCAAGGTTTCTACACAGTCTAATAAAGTTTGGAATTTGATTTAAAGGTGACCTATTATGTTTCCTTGAACAGGTTAGGACAGCTCTATAGATGGGCTTCAAAACATTTAAACATTTTCCATCCATCCATCCATTTTTTGCTGCTTATCCGGAGACGAGTCATTAGGGTAGCAGCTTAAGAAGGGAGGCCCAGACTTCCCTCTCCCCAGCCACTTGCTCCAGCTCCTCCAGGAGAATCCCAGGGCGTTCCCAGGTCAGCTGAGAAACACAGTCCCTCCAGCGTGCCCCGGGTCATACCCGGGGATTTATATTTAAAATCATTCTTATATAATGGGACTTTAGTCTGTTTAAGGGCGGCTTGTCACTTTAAATATAAAAAAATCTGCTGCTGGCCATGGTTACAGTGGGAGAAAATGGCTGCAAAAAGATGCACGATTATACAAACGTACATCTTTGAAAAGCACTAGTGGAGCCTCATTCACAACCAATAAGAATGCAGGAAGTGGTTTCTGGATGGAAGGTCGACAACAAAATACCTGTGTTTCCAGCAGCCATTGTACAGCACATACAGCATACAGCTGTAAAACCCACTGTGCTTGGCTTGGCTGGGGTTGTTAGCGCACGTCAAATGTGATTTAACAAATGAAATGGATCACTCTCCAGACACCAACAAACATGAACTTATTGACAAAAAACAGCTCAGTGGGTCTTTTTAAGCGCTTGGGCTGTTTTTGGAAACAGCAGAGACACAAATAGAGGTACAAAATGTGTGAAATCTGAATTTTGCATAATTCGTCCCAGACTTTCCCACTGTTGTTTTTACCTATTTGGCGAAGCTTGTGAAGCTATTGGTGTATTTTAGTGAGCTGTGCTTGTACTGAGACATCTAATAAATTTTTAATTCAGTACATTTATGTCTGGATTTAAAAAAGAAGTGAAAACTTCAAGCCAATTTATTGGGTCGGTAGTAAACCTCAGATAACTGTTCCGGCATCAGACGCATGAAAAGAGGACTGGTGCATCCGTAACCCTGCAACAAAGTGATGGCTGACACACCTGGAAGTCAGCGGTGACAGAGCCGCCGCAGACGTCGATGAGCTCGGTCATGTCGTAGTAGGCGTCAAAGGTCCAGATGCAGCTCTTCAGGTTCAGGTGCTTGTAGAGCTGGATGCTCTTGGCCTCTCGGACGTTGGGGTTAAACTGGTAGGGGCGGTCAAAGCCTGGACCGAGAGAGATGCTGTCGAAGGGAACGTCATCCAGGAAGCCAGACTCTGTGGAGGAACAATGATTGTGTTTAAACCACAGATGGCAAATTTGAGCAAATTAAACTCTGAAATGCCTCTAAACAGGTTTTGTTCACTTTTCCCACAGTAAAACAAAACAAATACTGCAAAAACACAAGATCTTACCAAGTATTTCTGGTTAGGTTTGCAGGGCAAATGTCTTGATATGCACTGCAAGACAAAACTAACTTACAAGTAATTTTTCAGCAAGATAAAGGAGTTTTAGATCAATTATTCCTTTTAAGGAATTATTAAAATTCTTTAAAATTTTAATAATTTTCAGGAAATTATTAAATATTAAGGAATTATTTACTAAAAACAAGGTACAGAAATCAACCACTTTCTTATTTTCTTTTTTTTTAAATAAACAATCTGTTTTTGTTTTGTTTTTTTAATTTAATTTTCATTTTAGAATTTTTGGATTGTGATATCTACATTTCTTACAATAAACCACATTATTTATTTTACAACTTGGAAAAAATAAATAAATATTTCACATTCCACAGCCTGTGTGTCTTTTTCTTCTGTCTCCGTTTCTTGTTTATGAAATAAAAAATAAAATAAAGAAATATATAAAAAAAGAAGATTAAGTAGAATTATAACAAGTGTAGCATTATATGAAACTGTAGATCAACAATGTAATAGATTGAGTCAATAAATCTTGGTTATAAAGTACAATCTGAAGCCATTCTTTCCTAATGTTGGAAAATCAATGACTTTCCAGGCCTTGAAAACACCCAGTTACAATGTAATACTTTTCCTGAAGAGAGTCTGACTGACCAGAAATGCCCAGCAGCTCTTTGATGGTGACCAGGTTGGAGCAGACGTGCTGCTGCCTGTAGATCGACTCCGACAGCAGGAAGTGCAGGTTGTGCAGCGGCATGGTGGACACAAGCGGCAGCATGCCGTCCTGATGTGGGATCTGCACCGAGATGTGGATGCTGAACATGAAGGAAAACAGAAACAACAAAATCTAATTTATTTGTGAACAATACAGTTCAAAGTGCTTTACAATATAAAAACTCAAAAATCAGCAATAGAAACGTTACATTTTGCCTTCATTGCACATCAAAATGTTGATTAATGTTTATTATTAATCAAAAGCAATCTGAAGGTTCACACTCAGATTTCAGGCCTGATCTCTAGTTTCCAGCTGTGGTTACTGAAGGGTTAACTCTCGGCCGTCAGTTTTGATTCTGTTCAGCTGGAGAAAGTTGTGGACGGGTTCGGAGTCACCTGGTGACATCGTAACTGTTTATCAGTGAGTACGGACCGGTTGGGATGCTCTTTGTGCTTCACGTCCAGGTACTTAAGCGTGGCGATGAAGGACTGGGCCTGGAAGCCTCTGGCGGTTCCCGTGGTAACGGGGGTGTGGCAGATGGAGCCGTCCGTGCCGATGGTGATGATGTTGCTCCGAAGCGGCGTTCCCAGGTGGCCGGCTTTATCCCGGGCCTGAGCCACACAGCGGACGTGGAAGCGGCGGCTGAAGTAAATGCTGTCCAGAACCTGAGGGGATCGAAACAAAGAGGGTTTAAGAGCGAAACGATTGGCTGGTTATAAACAAAAATGGAGGCCTTCTAGTCTTTCTGACCATTCCACCATGCTCCTTAGAGGCTGTCCAACCAGAGCCTAAATACCCGCAGATGGATAGAAATGAATGGACGAGTTTCTCTTGATGGAATATTAGTTCTTTAATCCTGAAAATGTTCTTCAGGTGGCAGAAGGCCGACTTTATTATCGCCTTTATGTGTCTGCTCCATAAAAACTGAACACTAAATGCTCACCAAAGACATCTGGACCTCTGTTATGATTGCAGAAGCTTTCGCTAAGTAACGGATTATAACCGACTGACTTGGATCATAACCTTATTTTTGAATAAGCTCAGCAAACCACCTGGCCTCACCATGTGGTTGACGCTGGTGTACGGCGTTGTGTCCGTCACCGTCTCAAACGGGGAGCGCGCTCCGCTGGAGTCGGTGGGAGCCGCCACCTCCCAGGAGAAGTGAACCTGTGTCTGGTTGATTCCCGCCTCCTCACAGTGCTCCTTCATCACAGAGTACTTTGGGTAGTGGGAGTCGCAGGGGGTCACACAGACCAGAGGGTAGCCAGGAGACGGAGTTTTCTTGCTGCCTTCTTTGGTCACCTCCTGGACGTGATTGTAGTCAGCCAGAGAAACCACCTGAGGAGGCGGGAAGACTCGTGTTAATGCTGCCACTTTGGAAAATGCGTTAAAGAGGTGACCTATTATGCTAAGCATTCACATTTTGCACCTCCATTAGGTCTCTACAGCGTCTAAAAACAGCCCAAGCACTTAAAAAACCAACACCCAGCCATTTGAAAAAATGTTCAAGAAAATGTTTTATTGTCTCAAACCAAAAATGTCAGAAGATTAAGTTTTCCAGGTTTTAAAAATGAAGAGTTTGTGGCTGATCTGTTGATTGTTTTTCTAATTAACCAATTAATAGTTGGATAGTTAAAGGTGGCTAATAGGAGCTGTGTTTAGTTTTTACAGCTGCTAGCAATCCAAGGAGAGATCCAGCACATTTGGTCATTTATTTTTTACCGCTGTTTGCACTGTACAATGGCTGCTGGACTGCAAAAACACAAAATCTTACCAAGTATATTTGGTCTAGTTTCTAGTGCAAATATCTTAATACACCTGACATAAGACAAACTAACTTACAAGCAACTTTGCTTCCAGAATTATGAGCTTGTTTTAAGAAACTAATTCCTTAATATTGGAAAAAAGTATTAGTTCCACTGGCCGATTATTTCACTAATAGCAAAACATTTTCCTTGTTATTAGTGAATTAATTTGCCAGTGAAACGGATGAAAATTTAGCTTTTTCATCCGCATTGAGGAAATATTCACTTAGAACAAGTTTTTGTACTTCCATTTGGGTTTCCACTTCTTCTCAAAACAGCCCAAGCTCTGACAAGAACAATAGTTGTTAATAAGTTAACGACTTTGGGTTTCTGGCAAATAAAAAATCTCCCAATTGTTAAGTCAGATTTGACTCGCACTACCTCGTTACCTAGCAACCAGCCAGCTGGTTGTACCGCTGTACAATGGCTGCTGGAAAAGACAATTGTTTTGCTGCTGTTTTATCATCCAGAAACCACTTGCTGCATTCTTGTTGGCTGTGCAGGAGGCTCTACTGCTGTTTTTCAAAGATGAGTACTTGCATAATTGTGCATCTTTCTGCACTCATTTTCACGTGTGATTGTAAACGTTGAGTTGGGGGCGTGGCCAGCAGAAGCTATTTGAATTTAAAGTGACAAGAGACCCTAAAACATCTCATTCAGAACTGATCAGACTAAAATCTCATTATCTAGGAAATATTTTGAGAATAAAATGTAGTAGACATGTCCGGTATTGCCCATAAACCTATCTTGACTTGTTCAAGGAAGCATAATCAGTCACCTTTAAAGAAAAGATGCTTCTAAGAGGTTTTTCTTACAATAGGTGGGGCAGGGAGGATGAGGCTCCCTGCAGCCTCCTGGTCCAGAATCGTCACCGTCGCCGTGGTGATTTCACCGAGCACGGCCTCCACCGGATCATCAGGACCGAGCACCAGGGAGAAGGATTCATGCCACTCTCGGTCTTCATTAGACAGAATCTCCACCTTGAACATGATGTGGTCCATTCCTTTAAAACAACAAATAAAGTCAGGCATATTGAGACACACCGGAAGCTACATCAGAGGTTCTCTCCACTCACCAGGCGTGAACTTCAGGACCCGGCTGTTGGGATTGTAGTCCACTCCAGACTGGGCCGATCCGTCCCTGGTGCTGCAGCGGATCTTGGACGTTCGGTCCAGGTCTCCGTGGCGAATCACCTTGATGTTGAGCGGCTCGACGCCGTCTGGACCGGGCGGCTCTCTGACCTGGTAGGACGCCTGTTCGAACTCGATGGTGGGAGCTGGAGGAGCAGGAGAAGTTGGGAGGCGCTACGTGTCAGGATCAACATCGGCACCGTGATTAATCTGATTCTTCTTTTCAGCCCTAATCACAATTAATAACTGTGCTTAACTTTGTAAACTTGAAATGTACATTTTCAAAAAAAATTTCAAGAAAATATTTTATTGTCTCAAATCAAAAATGTCTGAAGATTTGAGAACTGGAGAGTTTGTGGCTGATCTGTTGATTATTTTCCAATTAACCAATTAATAGTAGCATAGCAGCAATCATCCTTTTTTTGAGTCTGTATAATCTAGTTAATGACTATTTGATTACTAATTTAGTGGGCGATTAGTTCACTAATCGATTAATCTGAGTAATCGTTTCAGCTATAAGCGATTAATTGAGAGTATCGGGGTGTTTACCATCCTCATCATTGGTGATGGTGATCGTCACGATATCGTTGGCTCCAATCATCGCACCGCTCCAGTGGTCACCCTGCGGCGTTCCCAGATGGAGCTGGAATTCCTCCTCAGGCTCGAAGACAGAGTCGTCGTTGATGTGAACCGTGCAGTTCTTCACCTGACGGACCAGCAAAGATTTGATCCCTCAAACACGACAAACAGGATTTGACACAATTTCTGGGTCAACGCGTTACCTTCTCTCCTTTGAGGAAAGCAATTCGGGATTCATCAGCGTTCCTCCTCTCCACAAAGTCATCCATCACCATGGCAGACAGGGTCCGAGTGAAACACCGCACTGACGACTTAAAGGACAGATCCCCGGTCCGGATGACGGGGACATGGAGGACGGTGTCTTTCTCCTTCACGATGTACGAGGTTTTGTCAAACTGCATGGTAGGAACTGAGAGAAGCAGCTGGTTTTAGTGATGAATCAAACCAAAGCAACACGGAGCGGACGGCTCGGTACGTACTGTCCTGGAAGGTGTCGGTGATGACGATGTTGGCTTCGTAGGGTTCCTGAAGGACCGCCCCCTGCGGAGAACTGAGGAAGATAATGAAGGACTCCGGACCTTCAATGGACGGGTTCTGAATGTCGTCCATGATGGTCAAACTGCAGGTCTAAGAAAACAAAAAGGTTTTGTTAGAAGGTTTCATAGTTTGGTGGTGACTAGTTACATTTACTCTATTATATTTATTTGAGTTACTTTACTTTAAGTTACTTTGGTGTACTTTCTACTCTTACTTGAGTAAAATTTCTGAATTTTCTACCCAGTGAATGAAGAACAAACATGTTTTAGACAAAAATTCACTTGACAGACACACACCTGCAGCTTTTGTCAAACTTTAATAAAATTTTGGTTTTTTTTACAGAAACTGATTAGCAAAAAAACTGTCATTGAATCCATGTTGTTTTATGGTTGAAATCTAATAAATGAAATGCCAGCATCGAATCCAGCGTTTTTCAGCTCTGGTCCTCCAGGCCCTAATGATGATGCAATTATTAGATGTTAAATGTTTTTCTAGTGAACAGAGTGAACAATGATTTTGTTATTTTTTGTTACTTATATGAATTATTGCCATTTTGGTCTTTAAAATATAAATGTATTAAAATATCTTACCAACATATAATGTTAAGTGGAAATTTTGATATTTTATGGACCAAAATGACAATATTTCATACAATAACAGCAGC
The DNA here is from genome assembly GCA_902982915.1 of Phalloptychus januarius. Lineage (NCBI taxonomy): Eukaryota > Metazoa > Chordata > Actinopteri > Cyprinodontiformes > Poeciliidae > Phalloptychus > Phalloptychus januarius. The sequence continues at coordinate 1,574,854 of CADWAE010000482.1, forward strand.
AAAATCAGACAAAAGAAAATGTTTCTAAATCATTTTCTATCAATAAACTAGTTGCTATCCACCAGGAAGTGAAGTGTGCATCGGTACCTCCTCAGTTTTTCCAGGTTTGAACTCCACCTTCTTGGAGCTGGGGATGTAGTCGACTCCAGGAATGGCCGACGGCGGGTCCAGAGGTCTGGTAGCGCACCACACAGACGTCACCGAGGACAGGTCGCTGCCCTGGCGCAGCACCGGTATCTCTATGGTTCCTGGAGGGAAGAGATCCCAGCAAACTCGGGTCAAACACAACCGGATCCACCCGACAGAGAAACCAAATGCATCCATCTGGATGTAAAAATGAGGTTCACACCAGCATCTTCGCTGAACGTAAAGGTCGCATTTCCAAGCGTCACAGTCGACGCGTCGTTGGGGCCGTCGATGACGACCTTGGCCGACGACACGTCGCCCATGCGGGCGTTGTCGGAGGCATCCGACAGCACCAGCTCGAACTCCTCGGACAGTTCATACTCGCTGTCGTCGACGAGCTTCACGTCGCAGGTGGACATGCTGACGCCGGGCCCGAAGATGACGCGGTTGTCGCCGCTCATGCCGCGGCTCTTGTAGTCGGAGCCGGACTCCAGGGCGTGGAGGCTGCTGCCCTTCGCCGACTTGGAGACGGTGTAGCAGAGAGCCGACACGGTGCTGGAGGCATCGCCTGCGTGAAAAGGTCCAGATCAGTTCAGACATGGAAGATGTGAGGCGACAGGAGCAACGATCTGATAATATCTGTCACAGTACCAAAAAAAAACAGAAGGAGATTCATAACTCATACAATATCGTGTTTTTATGTGGTGCTGTATTTAATTTATAGAGAGAAGCAACCAGGAGAATACACACACACTCAAATATTTAAATATTGGGTTGTAAACTAAATATCTATAGCAGAATTAAACTTTTAACTAAATATTTAGTTACCAAATATATTGAGCTTTTAGTAAACAAAATATTGACAAAAAATTCAACTTATAGTTGGGAACTAAATATTTAGTTCCCAACTAAATATTAAACTAAATATTTAGTTTTATTTACTTTGCAGACTAAATATTTAGTTCCCAACTAAATGTTTAATTGAGCTAAATATTTGGCTCCAAATGAAATATCAACTTAACTAAACATTTATTTCCAGGTTAAAATTTATATTACAAAATACATATTTATTTTCCAAACTGTGTGTAATTTCCAAGCTAAACATTTACTTTTCAAACTAAATATTTAGCTTAATATCTAAATATTTAGCAAGCAGGCTACATGTTTACCTTGTTATTCTCTTCCACCTGCTTCAACTAATATTACAAAATCATCTGCAAACGTCATGATCCAAAGTGACGTAAAAGTACAAAAGCCAAACCCAGAATCCAAAGTTTAAACCATCAGAAGGAAAATCGTCGACAGGTTTAGCTTCCCGTCTCACTCTGCAAGCGCCGATCTCTGTTTACATTCATCACCAAATCATGAAATCATTCCTTCTTCCTCTACCTTTCCTCTCAATGGGGGCGCTGAAGAAGCCGCTGCTTTCGTTGACGTGGTACGTCTTCTTGTCAAACTGCAGAGTTGGCTCATCCTCCGTATCGTTGATGTTGACCACGGCGCGCGTGTTTGCCCCGAGCAGCGCGTACACGGGCATGCTGAGCTCCACATGGAAGCTCTCCGTCCCCTCAAACACCTTGTCGTCGTTGATTACTATGGTGCAAACCTTGGTGTCTTCGCGTTCGTCAAACTGGACCTGGAAGAGGACGAGGACTTTTAAAAAAGATGTAGAACAGGGGTGTCTAAAGTGTGGCCTGTGGGCCATTTGTGGCCCTTGAAGTGATTTTTTGAGGCCCTCAGCTGCCATTTGAGAATGATCCAAACTTTTTATTGTTACATATTCTTACAGTTGAAGATATTTATGTATTTGTCTCTTTATAACCAAACAGAACTGAGTGTATTTAGAGAATTTTACTGAAAAACCAGCTTTCCTGTCCATAAGTCAGCTTTTAATTTATTAAACTTGGCTTAATATAACAAGTGTTTTGAAAGAGAGAAACCCAAATATTTTTCTTATAATAAATTTGTTCAATCAATCCCAAAAGAATTAGGAAACTAAATTAAATTTCTTTCATCAAATCATCAAATCAAGTTTTGATTCTACAATGAAAAACAAGAATCACGCAACTCAAATTGTTTGATTTTATCTTAATATTTCCATTATTTATTGGTTATGTTTTTATTTTTTTGGCCTGCGAATACTGTTGATGTGTCATTCTGACACACATGACCCAAAGTTTGATGCAGATGTGAATCTGTGCGTCTGGTTCCTTCGACATCGTACCTGCCCGGCGTATTCCACGTAGTCCTGCTGTTCGGGTCGCGTTCCGGTGCTGCTGGTGGAAACGGCGCTGCCCTGTTCGGTGCGGCAGAGGACGATGGCGTACTGGTTGAGGTTTCCGCTTCGCTTCACCGTCACGGCTACGGTTCCGGCTTTCTCACTCACGTTGTAGCTGAGGGCAAATCAGAGGGTCGGAAACGTTATTTTACATTTTCACTGCAAAAACACTAAATAAGTAAATTTGGTTTAGTTGCTATAGCAAATATCTTAGTACATTTGAAATGAGAAAAAACAGCTTCCAAGGGATATTTCAGCAAGATAGAGGAGCTTGTTTTATGTAAGTAATTCCTAAATATTGATGAAAAAGAACTAGTTGCACTAGCAGATCAGTTCACTTATAACGAACTGATTCCCAGCTTCTGAATGGTTGCCATGGTTTCAATCTTGCAGATTAGTTCCTGCAGCCAGAATTGTTGTTTTTATAAAATTGCGAACTGAAACGTAATTATTGCACTTGAGTGACTTCAATCTTCTCACAAAAGATTGAAGTTTAGGGTTAGGAAACAAAGCATCAGATACAACAGATTGTTCTTTAAACTACTGACAACAAGGTCTCTCAGTTGTGAAATTACAATTCTGAACAAAATAGTAAGAGAAAAAACCTCTAAACTAATAAATAATGTGGATCTTTTAATGATTTTACAGAGTTATTCCCTTAAAATAAGATCCTAAATTGTTCTGAAAAGTTACTTTTCTCCTAGTTCAAGTGCACTAAGATATTGGCGCTTAAGGTGTTTGGTGATATTTTGTGCTTCTGCAGCGTTTCTGCCTGCAGTACCTCTTGTGCTCAAAGCTGATCAGAGACCACTGGACGTGGAAGACGTTGTCGCTGACCACGTTGGGTTTGCTGTCTTTCACCAGAAACCTGAAGGTGTCCATGGTTTCCTGGACGTTCTCCTGATGCAGCACGTAGCGGATCAGACCCAGATTGACATCAGCTGCAACGCAGAGAGATGAGAAAACTTAAAAAGGAGCCGGGAGAGCTCTAAATACCCAATCCTTTTTTATTTAATTTGTTTTTTCTGCTTGAACTCTTGAATTATATCAGTGTGGATAACTTTACTATCAAATAGAACAAATGTTTGACTCTTATAACAAGGAAACAAAGAATTTCATGATTGTGGGTTGATTTTTGAAATGAATAATAAAGTTTGAGAAGTGACTAATTCCTGAGGCTGTTGCTTTTAACTTCATGGTAAAATATTGTGACTGTTTAACTTCCTAATTCTTGACTCGAATATCTGAAAACTCTGCAAATAGCAGCTAGTTTGGCTCCATCTTTTCCTTGGCAGGTACTTCTGGCTTCAGCATGAAGACAGAAACTAACTTCAAACAAAATTCCCTGTAAAGATTGCATTTCCTCCAAAATAATTACTTTATTATTCGCCTCCTCTGGCTTTCTTCCATTATTTCCGAGTCCAAATGAGTAAGAACATCAACCCTGGCTGATATTTTCTGCTCACCGATTCCTCCCAAAGGAGGCTGGAGAAAATATGAAACCTTAACTAAAGGCAAATGAAGACGCATAAACGCTAAAATGACCTTCAGGACGCTGAGGGCAACATGCAGTTGGAAAAAAGCAGCACAAACACGAACACCAGCATGTAAATATCCTACACCAAAAATCCTTTTCACCTTATTCACTAACATTTATTCTTGCCCAGAGGGGATTATTTACTCATCGGATGTTCCTTATCATCAGGAGAAGTGCCTTTCTATACTCGGAGCTGAGCACTGAACCCATTAAAATGAGTGCTTGGAGTTTCTCTCCGGCCTGAAGGATCAACATCCCATAATAAAAACAGGCTGACACTGATTCCAGGCTGCAGCCTGAGGCTGAACATGACACAAACAGGCTCCGAATACGAACCCTGCTGATTGAAAGTCTAAATTAACTGGATAAACACTGGAACCTGGAGGAAAGACGCAGCTGAAGAGCAGATTGTAAGTCCTCTGATCTGAACATCCTGCATGAAGAACCACGCAGTGTGCACACAGTAAAGCATCAGGATATTCACTTATGACTCAAACTAAGGAGGATTTAACTCTGCAACCAGCCTGGACAGAAGGGGGCAGCAACAAGACATGAATCAAATAAATGGAGCTTCTTCTCTGCACTGCAAAAACACAAAATGTTACCAAGTATCTTTGGTCCATTTTCTAGTTCAAATGCAATCAGTACGTTTGAAATAATTCAAAACAAAATTATAAGTAACTTTTCAGCAAGAAATAGGATGTTTTCTAAAGTAAATAATTCCTTAATATTTGTTCCATTGACAGATTATTTCCCTAATAAGAAAACTTTTTCTGGTATAAGGGAAAAAGTACTTTTTAAATTATTTACTTAAATAAGCTATTATATCTGGATAAAGAGTTACTTATGAGTTAGTTTTGTGTACTAAAATATTTGCACTAGAAACTAGAAAAAAATCCTGATAAGATTGTTTGTTTTTTCAGTGTTTGAGGGATTTTTTAAATTTCCTTTTATTTATTTAATGTTTGTTTAACCAGGTAAATTGACTGAGAACAAAATCCTCAAATTTTCAGCAACGATTTGTTTAGAAAATATAAAAATATCCCACAGCAGAAAACAGAAGAACAGGGACAAAAATAAAAATGCAACTCAAATCATAGAGACTAAATGTACTGAAATACACATAATAAGCCAACAGTTTTTAAAAGCAAGTGCTTTTAAAAAAAAAAAATTATTGATTTTTTCTGAGTTAATCTAGTTTGTAGTACAAATGTCTTAGTTCACTTGAAATAAAACAAAAATAACTTAAAAATAACTTTCAGCTCAATAAATAAGCTCATTTTAAGTCAATACTGCTTGTATATAGTTAAAAAATAAAAGTACTGATTGAGATTTTCCATTTAAATTAGTGAGTGAAGGTTTGGGGAGGTTTAGCCAATCATAATTTTATAGATAAATTATTGCCACATTTTAATTATAAGTCATTAACACTAATCATGTCAATGACAAAATCACTAAATTTATGTTAAATGGCTGCATTACATATCTGGTTCTTCGAAACTGTTAGAAATGCATTTAAATATATTCTATCATTTGATTAAAATGTAAAAAAAACAAACTAATTTTTGCTTTATTTTTGATTGTCTGAAAAGAACAGATTTGAGTCTAACTGGAAGTAGAAGGAATAAAAGACTCATAAACACAAAGTTAATCAAAGTGGAGACCCAGAACTTGTCATTTCTGTGAAATGAAAACCAAACTTCTCTTTACCTTGTGTGAACGTGGTGACGGGGTTGCCAGGTTTGAGCTTGCTCTCCAGGAATCCGTGTTTGGGCTCTGCCGTGATTTCATACACCAGCTGTCCGTCATCAGTGTCCGGGTCCATCGTCAGCAGCTCTTTCTTTGTGATTAAATTAGTGGCCTGGGGAACAAATGAACAAATGGAACAGTGAAGTTCATTGGTGAAGTCATACAGAAAAAATGTAAAAGACACAGAGAATAAGTACTGAATATGTTGAAGAAAAGGACGAGCAAAAAGCCACAGGAAGCAGAGAAACAAGCCCAAACTATGACAGCCTATAGTATGTCACAGCGCAAGCCTCCACAGATGAATGAAAAGTCTGTTAAAAAGTATTTTTCATTCAAGTCTGCAGACTCGCTGCAGAAGATTTTGACAAACCTGTGAAACAAAGGGGATAAGTATTGAACACATAGAAGAAAATAATAAACAACAAGCCATTGAAAGCCAAGAAACCAGCTGAAATCTCAGTATTTAGAAAGAGATCCTCCTCCTGCTGATGCTACGTGGAAATCAACATTAAGTGGTTTAAATACCAAGTGATTGCCTGTAAAAACGTTTCTTGTCATTAAGCATGCCAGTAAAAGCAAAGAGATAAAAAAAATTGTAAATCCGTACAACTATATAAGTCTATATCTTTAAAAAGCATTACTGGAGCCTCCTGCACAGCCAACAAGGATGCGGCAAGAAGTTTCTGGATTGTAAGTCAAAAACAAAGCTCTTTTTTTTTCTAGGAGCCATTGTACAGCACATAGCGCAGTAAAGCCAGCTGACAAAACGTCAATTGTGACGCTACAATCAGAAGGTTTTTGAAACAGCTCATTTTCCAGACACCAAAAAACATGAACCTAGTGCAAAAAGAAGTCCTAGGTTGTTTTTAGAAGCAGTTGAGACCCACATGGAGATACAAAAACAAGCAAGATGTGAATTTTGCATAATAGGTTGCCTTTAATTACATTACATTTTTCCCCACAACTTCAATTGTTGGCCAGTTTGCTTTGATTTCTTCGGTTTTTGTCAGTCTGTTTTCAGCGGCTCTATTAGAAACTCTATGAGAAAAACATTGAAGTTTAACACTTTTTGCAAACTGTATAAATAAATTATGATGAAAAATCTTGCAGAAATGTCTGAAAATGTCTTAAAGCTATGAAAAAACATTGGGAGCAGCATTATTTCCCATATTAATGTAGGTTGGATATGGATTTCTTTAAATGCTGGGGGGAAGGTTTGCACTTGACCTTTAATAAACTCTTCCTGGATGAATGTTTGGACAGATGTATAAAAATATAACAGCAGAAAAGAGCAAAAAGTGATTTTAAAAACCTCTTTGTAGATCATCGTTGTTATTCATGATCTCAGCAACATGCTGCTATTTACTCGCTAAATATGAGCTTCACACTTCAGCAGCAACATCCTTGTGTGTTTGCATGAGCTGCAGCTGAAAAAACACCTCATAATGGCACAAATATGTGCTAACAGGATTTCCTTCCTGCTCAAAAATCAATGAGATGAAGCAGAGGTTTAGCATTTTCATAATTTGCCTAAGTGATAAAACACAGAGGACCTAATTAGCAGCAGTGCAAACAGTGCAGGCGAGGAATAATTTCACAAAATGACATTTCTACAGCGATCAAACAGACAAAAATAATGCTGCATAATTGGCTTTACTTTGTGATGAGTTTTTAAAAGAGAAAAGATGGGGGAGGTGGGAGAATTAAGTTTTATTCTGCTCCATATTTATGAGTCGGTAAGTGAAAACAATAACTGTATTTAATTAGTGAGAAATTATTCGCACAGAGCTGTGGTGTCACTCCATGACCGATTGTCAGAAACTTTCCTTCCTCATTAAAACCTCTCAGTTTCTAAACATTTCAGGGGTGAAAGTCAGTGTTTGCATCTGTTTTAAAACTTTGTTTTTGTTTTGTTGTACCTTGTTGTTCATGTATTCCAGCCACTGCAATCCCAAATTCGTGACGATCCGCGGCGTTCCATCGTCAACCGGAAGGATATCGATTTTAAACTTCTGAGGAGCAGCTGTCACAATCTGGAAAACATAAAAAAGATAAATACTTTAAATACTCTAAAGTATTTAAAAAATATATATCAGGGTGCATAAAATTACACAGTGACATGAGTTCATAAATAAGTATTTTTATTCCTTTTCCCCATTAAAAGAGTTTAAGAAGCTGTGACTGGTCGTTATGCAAATACGCTTCATGTTTGTGTCGTAAAATTCAAGAGTAGGAGAAGAAATCCCAACCAGGTGCCTCATTACAGCTAAAAGAGACGACCCCCTGTTGCTATAAATAAACGAGTTAAACAGACTTTGGGATTTATAAGTTTCCTTTAAGTGTACTAAAGGTGCAGAAAGCAGAGAATCGAAGATTGTAATCGTAACTTCATGCTTGGTTCCTGAGCTGAGATGGATTTACACACCAGGATTAAGTAGCTAGATTAAAAGTACAAAGTACAACATAGTAAAAATGCTCCTAAAAGTAATTTTTTTCAACAGGTTACTCAAATAAATGTAACTAGTTACTACCAAACTCTGAGTAAAGGTAGCACTACTACAACACATCTTTACTCAACTAAAAGTAAAAAGTAGAAGCCCAAGAAATTAAAGTTTTTGTTAAAAAGTCGACCAAGTAACTGATCAAATTATCAATCATTTAATATTTAAAAATTACATCATCAAACCGACCAAAATATGAAGTTAAGTCAAAAGTATAATGACAATAATTCACTTAAGAAACAAAAAAAAAATGTTTATTTGAATAAAATTGTCTGTTTCTGGTGAATCTTTTTCATTCAAAAAACAAACAAAATTCTTAAATTTTACTCAAGTAAGAGTAGAAATACTTCAAAATAAAATTACTCAAGTACAAAGTACAGCTTAGTAAAAATACTCCTAAAAGTAAATTTTTCCAAACAAGTCACTCAGCTGATATGCAGCGATCGGCAGCTCTGGATAATCCTCACATAAATCACTTATTATTCAGTTGCGTCTCAGAAGAACAAGAGACTTTACAGCCTGTTGACACACGTCACTGAAGGATCCAGCCATCCACTTCCTACATTATTCATATCGTATTTAATAACAAGGCGGGAGAGAATCCACCTCGTATCACCAGAAACCAAACAGAGGAGACGTGTGGATGTGGAGGTGAGCGTCCCCCAGGTGATGGAGAGGTAATAAGCACAAGCCTGAGAGGTGTGTGTTTGTCTGTGTGTGATTGGATGAGGGGGGCATCAGTACCTGCTGGCTCTTCTTCAGTTTAATCACACACTGACTATTAGTGATGACAGATGGAGCTGAGACGAGGAGAGGGAGGCCTAATCTGACAGGCAGAGGAGTCAATAGGCTGGATCATAGTTCTATCAGATCATCATACGCTGTCAGAATAGCATGCAGTGAGTAGCATGCCGCGCATTAAGATGTCCGACCGTCAGAGGAGCTGTCAGTTCAGCATACACGACAAGTTATGATGAAAATAAGTCATTAAACTGTTTTCAATGATAACTAGATACATATATATGCATTGCTGTGGCTTCAAATTGTATTTAAAGCAGGAACTAGCTGCAGCTGCAGTCAGCTACAGCACACTGCTGTGTAAAACTCATTAACCTACTTAACCACTAAGTCAGGATGTCACACAGCTGTTAATAACAAAGTGTACGACGATCTACGTCATGACTCTATGATTAAATAAAATCATAAGGTAATGACAGCGTATTCGTTTCTGACAGATACAGCTGTCAGTTCGTGCTAGGGGTACGACGATCTGACAGGGTACGACGATCTGACAGGGTACGACGATCTGATAGAACGCCGACGTTAACATCACAGCGGCGGACGGCGATGTTTCCGTCAGAGGCGAGGAATGAAGCTACGCAAGAGCGTTTGGAAGAACGGAAGACAAGCTGTAACTATCATGTCCGCTCATCATAGACGCTCGGCACGTTATCATTTATATCTGGAAACTTTGCGCACAACGCTGGAGGGCAAAACGACGATTCTTCTAAACAATCCCATTAACAAAATGAAACCTGCAGCTATTACTAATGTAGTACAATGTGCAACAGCAAAGGGACAAATAACACCGAAAAACCATTAAAGAACAACTCAAAATCACTTGTTTTCTTGCTCTCGTTGCCATAACAACTGTCAGCAACGCCACTATACGTTTCAGGATTCAAGACAAAAAAAACACAGAGAACAGATGTTCAATCAGTTGCAGTTTTATGTTTTTGAGCTTGATGTTTATTTTGCGATTATTAATAAGTGATCGCTGTGGTAGATTAGCCTTCCTAATAGCTAAGCTAATAGCAGCGGCTATCATGGTGCATGAAGCTAATTTTCTGAACTTGTTCTTTTAGAAAAGCTTTTCTGAACAATGTATGTAAAAACTGCAAAGAAGTTAAATGGTAAAACCAATTTAAAGTACTACAACACTCTTCTGAGTCTGATTGCGGTCGCATTTAATTAGTATCATGAACAACTACGCAAAAAAATTTCTGAATCAAAACCTGCTGTGGACTTAACCCAAGTTTAGTTTATAACTAAAGAATCTGTCTTGGGTTTTGTGGCTTTTTAAGTTTTAATAATTTAAAAAGTCTCTACTTTTTGTTGTATGTTGATACATATGATAAAAGTTCTGATGGAGGTACTGCCTTCTTTTTCAAGTCACGAATGTATGTTATATGCGAAGAGGAGTTTGAAATTCAGTCAAAACCGTTAAAAATAACTCAGTGTGTTTAAAACACTTCCTGCTTCCTGCTGAGACAATCAGTCACACGGGGAAACTGGCTCCAATACAACGAGACGATTAACAACCTGTTTATGTTGGACTTATTCATGACAAATCTGCATTCGGCTCGTTTCCCTGAGGCGTCTCAGATCTGCGTTTACAAATCAACTCTCATCTCGCTTCATGTTTTTAATCTGCCAGTGAATCACACAAGGAAAACTCTTCATTATGACCCAAATTGTCTCAGATTGAATGAACCCTTATATATAATTTACATCCTGAAAAATGGAGAAAAAAAACTTGCAAAGCAACAACTTGAAATAATGGTAGAAAAATACACTCAAAAGAATCAGAAATTGAGACTGAATTTGTAGCATTTTTTGTTAGATGTATCTGATTTTCTTCTTTTTTCACTTTAAATTTGGCAGCAAACATTTATCTTCAAACGTGGTGATTTTATGGCCAAAATAATCAGCAATAAATTGAGGAAGTGGCTTCCAGCCAATCAAGTCAGGCTCCTTTAGTCATGTGATTCAAGAGGTGTTGAGTCAGACAATTTCTTTTCTGCAGGTAAAATTTTTCTGGTGAATTAAAATTAATGAAAATTAATTTAGATAAAACTACAAGATAAAAATTGAGTGGTTTTAATTCAATATCTAAAAAAGGTCTATTTCCTATGAAACTATATTCCTCCCATATAATTTGTTCAATATTAAATCTAAAAAACAGTTTATTTTTTTATTTTTTCACTTTCAAAATTCAGAAATTAATTTTCAGTTTAATTTTTTTTTTTTCAGTTTCATAAAAACATTTTGTGGAGAACAAACTTTATGGCACCAATTTAGTTCCAAAAAGTTCCATTGCATACCCAGATTATTCCTTAAACAAAGAGCCACAGTTTTGTAAAGCTGCTCCTCCTGGAAAACGCATAAAAAGTTCAGAACTACTCTGGCACCTTCAGAGCCACTTAAAGACAGTTACAAAGACGGCCTTCTATCATTTGAAGAACATTTCTATGATTAAAGGGTTAATGAACCAGCGAGATCTAGAGAAACTCCTGCAGGCGTTTATATTTAGTCGCATTGATTACTGAAATAGTGTCTTCACATGTCTGCATCAGAACCAGAACCAAACATAGAGAAGCAGCATTCAGCTTCTATGCACCACAAACCTGGAACAAACTTCCAGAAAACCGAAAAACAACCGAAACACTGAGTTTCTTTAAATCTAAACTAAAAGCCCACCTGTTTAGTTGCTTTTGAAACATTATAAATGAAACATTAATCAACATTTTGACATGTAATGACGGCGCTTGACAAAATACAACGCTTCAATTACTGACTGTATGTTTTTTATGACTTCATATTTTCGTGATGTAAAACACTTTGAGCTGCTTTGTTGCTGAAATGTGCTACACAAATAAACTTCATTGATTGAAACCAGACAAAAATCCACCTTTTCAATCATCCATCTCAAATAAAAACACCACAAGCTGCCGCACAGAAACACTCACCTCCTTGCCGGCCTCCTCCACCATAAAGAAGACGTTGGTGCCGTCGGCCACGGTGAAGGTGAAGCGGTCTTTGAGCGAGTTGGAGCCGTCATGGTTGTAGCTGATGCGGTTCTGGTAGACGTCGTCCATGGTGAAGGTGCCGGTCTGCCGGTAGTGCTGGCCGTTGCTGCTGCGCTCGATGGTCCCGTGGCGAGGAGGCTGGACGACGGTGAAGACGATGACCTCCGCCTCAAGGAGAAAACAGACGATAACAACTTCGTAGGAAAAAGGTTTCACTAGGATGAAGAAGGAACTACATCAATGCCTGATTTGTTGAAAAAAACTAATAAATAAATAGTTTTGAATCTGTCTTTTCAGTTTCAGATTTTTATTTTTTTTAAAAAGCTGCAGTCTGTAACTTTTATAAAAACAATGTTTTTTTTTACATCTTTGCTAAAACTGTCACCATGCTGAGACAGAAAAGATCAATCTCCTCAAAACAACCAATCAGAGCCAGGGGGAGGGGTTTAGAGCTAAGTGTGCTAATAATTTGTGTTATATTTAACATTTTATACTATAACAAAATTATGTTGGTAACAATTAAAAATAAAGCGTTTGGATCTGGCCAAATTGGGTTCATTCTTGAAATTTTAAACGTTCAAGCAACAGAGAGTTTAAAACAGTTTAATCCAAAATCATCCGACTCAAAGTAGCCCTAAATTTTGTGAATGGGTTTTAGTTTTAATCTGGCTTGGATAGATTTCATTAAAGGAGATTCACTGGTTAATCCCAAAGTTCCCCAGAGACACAAAAATGCTGAATCACATTCCTGGCGAGACGTCAAATCTTTCTGATTTGAAACACAAAATCCTCAGCTGGCCCCAATAGACTGTGAATAAAATAATCACACTGGCAGGGTGTGTGTTAAATGTTAATTATTTTACCTCTGTGTCTGCGTCTGTGGCTTTCAGCTCAAACTCGGTGATGGTTTTCCTCACGCCCTCCTGGACTCTCATGCCAGGAACCTGCAGCAGCGGCAGCGAGTCGTCCACTGGCTTCATGGTGATGTAGAAAGTCTGAGCGACCTGCAGGAAAGCAGCAGTTTACCGACAACAGATTGCTCCAAACCACAAGAAGCCAAGAACTCAAGTCAGAGCAGCAATACTTCAATATATTTTTACTCAAGTAGATGTAAAAAGTTCAAGAAATGAATAAGAATAAAAAGGTATTTGGTAAAAAGTTACCGGATTTCAGATCATTTTCTGTTGGCCAAAATTAGTTTATATTCATTTATCTATTTTTATATTTTATTTTAGTATATGAATATATTTTTCTTTCTTGTGACTGTTAAAAAAAACTTGTTTTAAATTTACATATTTGTTGGAGCAAAAAAAAAAAATCACAAAACATTTAATAGAGTTTTTGATGTTTTTATTTAGGTATTTCAAAAAATATATTGTGATATAATTCTTTGGACAATATCGTCCAACCCTGGATGGCGTTTTCACACCCGATAGTCCGGTGGACTCTGATCGGTTCGGGAGCAAAGTTGCAACATTTGTTACATTTTCAGCTGCTGCAGTTTGATCTGACTGCACTGCATCAAACAGATGAAGGAGAAACTGTTCCCCTCCTCGCCTATGGGGGCGCTGCGCCAAAAACCGAAAGCAAAACCTTTGAAAAAGACTGAACAATTACACTAGCCAAAAATCTCCCACACACTGTTAGGCATAAAGAGCAAATGGCCTTTCTCATGTTTTCTTTTCTCCTCGTGATTCCCATTAATTTGAATTAGCAAGGCAAATTTATGCATGAGGTGACCATAGATGGGGAAGCTAATGTGCTAATTTATTGCCCCTGAGCAGCTGATGTGTAAGGTATATTTGACACAGGTGAGGCGAATGACAGGATTAGTGAAACACTGATCGCTGTGTTCAGCATGAAATGGAAGAAAATGAAAAAGTGTCAAAAGTGTGGATCCACTTTGAACTTCATAGAAAACACAACACAGATCAGTGAGTATACTGTAAACTTACACATGCACAAGGAAATACAATTTGGCTAACAGTGACTGTATTTGCTGATCAATCAGTCATAAAAAATAGAAATTAAAAACAAATTAGAAATATCAATTTTATTAAAAAACTATATTCATACTTGAGACTGAATGTGTTCACTAATGCCTCCATTTAAGATTGATTTTTGAAATTTAATGTGAAATCTTTTATTTCTCATCTGTTTTAACATGTTAAAAAATGTATCTGTTTACAACAACCCTAGATGATATAATAGCAGAACTTTTTGTGAGATGTGGATTTGTAACATTTGGTGAAAAAAACTTGAGATATTAAAAGATGCTACAGTCAAGCACGGTGGAGGCAGAGTGATGGTTTCAGAGTAAATAAGAAGGAACCTTTTCTCATCAGCACCTCCCCTCTTTTACCTCGTTTGTCCCGTCGGACACGGTGAAGGAGAACTGGTCGGCGTGTTTTTCTTCTTCGCTGGTATGAACGTACTGGATGCTACGAGACGCCAGATCAGCCTGAGTGAAGGAACTGATCCTCGTTCCTGGAGAAAAGAAACATTAAAACGTCATCAGCAGATTTACTAATTAATGCAAATCGTGTTTGTTTAAACTTACAAGGTTTTTTTTTCTTCAGACTGAGTGATATTTAATCTCTTTTTCTGCAGAAACCAAACTTTTTTATTTTCTTAAAATATTTTACGTTTTATGGTTGTGCAGATGAAGATAAAAGTTTTTTTTAAACGATTTTACAATTTAAGAAAGAAAAAAGCATTTTCTAGCCATCAATTATATAAAACAGAGATTAAAGTCAGAACTTTGAGAAAAAAGTCAGAACTCTGAGGATCTTTCTTTCTTTCCTTCTTTCTCTCTTTCTTTTATTTAACCAGGTAAAACCCCATTGAGATCCAAATCTCATTGTGAAGAGAGACAGAAATCTGCAACAAAGTCAGATTAAAGTCAGATAAAAGTATGAACTCAGAGAAAAAAAAAGTCAAAATCTTGAGATTAAAGTCAAAATTCTGAGAAAAAAGTCAGATTTCTTTTTTTCCTAATCCTCTTCAGTAAAACTGTAAATCTTCCTACAAATTCCAGGAAATACTGATTTGGAGCAGCATGGAGACTCTTTTTACGCACAAACCAGATCTGACATCTTCAGTTGATGAATTCGCCTTTTGACATCTCTGGCTGCAGAACGGTTTCACTGACGGAGATCGTTCAGTTATCCTGACATTTCTCATGCACTGACACATCATTCCGCTGCAGCTGTGCATGTTAGCAAGACAGATTGACTATCAGCGATGATCCGGAGGAGCTTGGTGGCTCTGAGGTGAAGCGAAGCTCGGAGAACGGAGGGATCATCAGAATGCTGCGGCTGCATCCTGAAGCATCCATTCAGCTCAGGCTGAGACCTGCAGCAGCACTGAGGCTGAATCTACTCTCTGTAATCCTTCTGTTGTTTTAACAGCAAATACTTTTTGTCTTGTAATTAGTAAAAACACAGACGCTGCAGTTTCTCTTCAACATTGTGAGATGATTTCTGATTTTAGAAAACTTTTATATTAGCCGAAAACTTCCACTACAGAATCTCAACATAATTTAGTTTCGATGGCATTTCTGACTTTGTACATTAGGTTATTTGGATAGATCTGAAAGCAATTGTATGACAGCGTATTAAGAGCAAGTAGATAAAAAAAAGAACATTTTAAAAGTAAAAAAATAGCTGCCGTGTTTTGCACAACAATTGTCATGAATGTTCCTCTCCTGTTGCAGGAAGCATCATCGGTCACCTCTTAGCGTCTTTCTGTACCCACCCGGGTTGGTAACGTGCTCCAGGTGCCCCAGGCTCGTCTGCTTGGTGATCTGGTAGATGAGTTCGCCCGGCTCGCTGTCCTGGTCGCTGGCCGACAGCTGCAGTGTGGTCAGCTTCTTCACCGAGTTTTCATCCAGCACCAAGCCTTTGTTTGCCACCACAGAGGGAGGAAGATGATCCTCTGGAGAGGAAGAGGAACATAGGAAAAAAAGCAGAAACCGGTCAAACTTTTCAAGCATTTTCAATGATTTGGGGATAAAAACAATACACATGAACTGAAGGAGATTTAATTTATCATTTATTACTCTTTTAATAATGTCTTGTGATAATATTCTACATTTTGCAGCTGTAACAACTAAAGTATAACAATTTGTTTTAGTTTTGAACCTGACTGGTCCAAGAGCAAAACACTAATTTAACAAAAGAATATCCTAGTTTAAAAAACACTAGGATGTTACATGTTGGATGGATGCATCCATCCATCCATCCATTTTCCTGCACCCTTGTCCCTTACTGGGGTCGGGAGGGTTGCTGGTGCCTCTCCAGCTGTCGTTTCGGGCGAGAGGCGGGGTCACCCTGGACAAGTCGCCAGACTGTCGCAGCATGTTTAACATATAAAGTATAAACCAATTTTTTTTAATCAGTAAGTCATTGAGCTATTAGGAATAATAAATGTTAATTACATTTAAACAAATCAAACAAAATAACCCAAGGAAGTTACAAAAAAAATAAATAAACATTTCTTCTTTTCTAGCATTTAGCAAATAGAAATAATTTTGGTAAATCTAACAATAAAAAGTTTAGTCTGATTTAACTTCAGACTCTATGAAAATATCTGGTTTCAACTGTTCCTACTTTTAGGCTTTTAATTAAACGTTAGATTACGCTTTATTTATAAATCTGTGCCTTTTGAATATTCCCAAACCTTAAAAACACCTCATTAAAATTCAAGCATTTTCCAACATTTAAATTTCTCTTTGAACAGAGAAACTTAACAGAACAAGGAGCAACAGAAGAGGATCCAACCTGTTATAAATGTGAAAAAGGTGTTAAAAGTTAGAACAGTTAAAGTGAAAAGGAGAGAAGTGAACAGAAACCCTGCTGAAATAAAAAATATAAGAGAACAGTGCAGAAAGCTTCAGAAAATAACAAATGGTGAAGCTGCAAGGAAGAGAAAACCTGTCAGGATCCACCTGAATCACAGCAGGATTCACCCTCAGGACGAAGAGCTGAAACTCGAGACGTGTTCCAAGTAGGGAAGATGAAATCTGAGCTGTTCAAGTAACTACACCGCGAACTTACTAAATCCTAACAGGTATTGTTAGTCTACTTTCAAATGCAAATATCTTCGTACATTTGAAATAAGACAGAACTAACTTACAAGAAACTATCAGAATCAGAATAAGTACTAGTTCCACTAGGCAGATTATTTCACTATAACTAGTATTTATTTTCTCAACAATCTCCTATTTCTAGCTTGCAAAATTACTTTGTAAGATTTTGTGTTTTTGCAGTGTACTGCGTTGACTTCAATGCGATCCCCAAGTTGTTGTCAAACAATTACAAACAAAAGAAAACACAAAAATCAATTAATGCTCCTTTCAAATGGATAGAATAAAATAATTTATGGGAATTTGTGGGTTTAATTAAATGTATCAGTAGCTCCGATGTAAAAAAAAAAACCTCCTCTGAGGATGTTTTGTATTCAGTTTGTGTCCCGTGTCGAGCGCAGGACAAAGGCATAAATCTGTAGTAATTGCCTTGTCTTCTCCAACAAATGAAAGAACAGTTCAGCCCTTTCTCTTTTTAGCTGCAGGTAGCGGCGAGCGGAGGAAACCTCACCGAGAACGCTGATGAAGAACGACTGGTCGATCAGTTTGTTGCCCTCGGGATCCACCAGGTTGAACTTGAAAGACAGGCT
Source organism: Phalloptychus januarius (assembly GCA_902982915.1). Taxonomy (NCBI): domain Eukaryota; kingdom Metazoa; phylum Chordata; class Actinopteri; order Cyprinodontiformes; family Poeciliidae; genus Phalloptychus; species Phalloptychus januarius. Next base: position 1,592,530 of record CADWAE010000482.1, read on the forward strand.
GCCTCCTTTCTCGCCTTTCTCATGGCTGTACCGCAGCAAACCTGCAAGAAACGGGGAGCAGAAAACACCCGTTGTCATGACAACTCGAAGCACGGCGCGAACTGCTGTGGCTGCTACACATTATTAAATCGTATCTGATTATGGCAACTTCAGCTCGAGTGAGATGAATCAGGAGCGCCGGCTTTACCTGCATCTAATAGAAAGAACTTTCTATTTGTTTTTCTGTGCAAATACGAGTGAGTGCTGTTCATTTTTACATGCTTTTCCAGCAGCCATTGTACAGCAGTAAAGTCATCTGACCAAACATGCTGGAGCTCAGCTGGGGTTGCTAGGTTATGGGCGGAATTCCGCTGGGGTTGCTAGGTAATGGGTGGAATTCTGCTGAAGTTGCTAGGTAATGGGCGGAATTCCGCTGGGGTTGCTAGGTAACGGGCGGAATTCCGCTGGGGTTGCTAGGTAACGGGCTGTGTCTGCTGATTTGTGACATTATAATCTTAAGGTTTTCAAAAGAGCTTGGGGAAGGCAGAGGAGTTTTATTTTTATCACGGATAATCTGTTTCATGTTATACTGTCATAAAATGCTGACAGTTTCTAGAGATGTTTACATTATTTTTTGTAAAAGCTACATACTGCAGCTTTAACAAAGCTGCAGTATGTAGCAGCTTTGTTATACAAAATATGTTATACAAAAATATACAAAATAATATACAACATTATTTTGTATATTTTAAAATAATGTTGATGTGAACAAAACAGGATTTGAGAATAAGATGAGAGAGAGAAAAAGGCCAATAATACGAGTTCATAAGCATTTTTGACAATTCTTTTACCTTTAAGATAAACATAATAAGAGATTTGAAAAACACGTCATAAAAGGAGAAACTGAAGAGAGACTAAAAAACCCCAACAAAATCAAATATAAAAACATAATTAAAGTTAAAGAATTACATAATAATTTTACATGCATGCTTGGTTTTGAGGAAGAGTATTTAGTTTTTTCATTCATTCATTTTGGCTTTAAGTTTTTCCACTAAATTACAATATTTTGGAAAATGTCACCTGTTTTTACCATTTGGTTCCACTTAAACAGTTTTAAAATGGGAGAAGAACCAGATCAAACTTCTGATTTTGACAACGTTCATAGAAAATCTCCTATTCTTTCTCTCATTGTATAGCAAATAGAATTTTTTTAATTCTAAAACACGTAAAATAAGAGAAGTTTGGTCTGATTTACGCTGTGAAAGAAAAACCGTTTTTTTGTGTCTTTTTAGTACCACGACTGAGTTAAATACGTTTTTTATTATTTTAAAGATGTTTTCTTTCTATTCATTGCAAAATTAACAATAAAATTAAAAATGTCACTAAAAAGCAGCAGAAAACGGGCAACAAGTGAGGAAATAGTAACAAAAGACAAACCAGATATTAGAAAATAAAGCATAAATTTGGCACCTTTGTTGACGTCCTCCTGAATGAAGCTCTGAACCGGACCTTTGACAGAAACCTGCTCCACATGGCTGCCGCGGCCCAGCTGCAGCTTCCCCGCCAGCGGGTCTTTGGTCAGGATGTAACGCAGCTTCAGGTTGTCCGAGTCGATGTCTGAGCCCTTCAGGTTCTGCTCCGAGATTTTAGACGAAGTTCCTGCGAAAACAGAGCATTCAGTGATTTACTTTTAATTTCAGCAATCGGTTATTCTCATGATAAATTTGATAAAAAACTCGACACATTCTGTAGACTTTTCATTAGGTTGAAATAGAATCAAAAATACAAAAAAACACATGAATACATTCCTTTTTTTAAATAAGAAAATGAACATTTTATGGCCAATAACATCATTCCTTTAGTGCATGCTTGATTATTCGTAGCAAACAATGTTTCTGCAGCTAAAAAAACTCCTAATATGTCAAAAATGTTGCTTAGTTTTGTTTTTGCAGTTCTCCCATCTCACCTGCTGGAAGCTGCAGGCCTCTGTTGACGGTCATTCGCGGCCCCTCACTCTTCCTGACGTCCATGGTGAACCGCAGCAGACCCGACTGGGTCCGGCTGCCGTCGGTGAGGGTGAAGCCCATTTCGTCGGCTCCACCGCTGACGGTTTCGGGCGTGTAGACCAGCAGCTGGTCCAGAACGTCCTGGTAGGTGAAGGTGGATCCCTGTGTGAGGACGCGCCCATTTTCCAGCGGCTCAGAGTAGAACTGCCGCCGGCGAAGTTTTCCTGAGGAAACACAGGATTATCACAATAAAATAATTTCAATATTGAACTTAGACAATGTCCAGAAATAAAGCTTTTTAAATTATTATGTGAAATACATGATTATTGCTGCTGATGTTTACCAGAAGGTCCAACTCTGGACCCCCTAAAAATCTCAGTCTCAGTTCGGTTGAAGTATTGTGGAAACCACTTAGTCTAGTTTCTAGTGCAAATACCTCAAAACTCTTGAAATAAGACAAAACTTAGAATTAACTTTATTTAAACAAATAATTCCTTGATATTTAGAAAAACGTTTGGAGTTAGATCACTTAGGCCTGTAAAAATAAACAACAAATCAATGAATCGCATGATAAATTAAAACAAACTCAATAATTTCCATTTCTACGTCCAGCATTAGCAGGAGAAACAGCTCATTTTTTCCTACAACTGCTAAAGTCTGCCACCACTCCATTTCGTGAAGAAGAAAGTTGCGCTCAGCGTTGGCTTTAGAGGGTTTTTTTTTTGTTTCCCCCAGTCGTAATTGGTGTAGCGCCCCCACAGGCGAGGAGGGGAACTGGTTTTTCAAAGGATTTGTGTCGTTTGACAACATGCAGCTGAAAATTTAACAAATGTTGCAATTTTATTCACCAAATCGAACCAAGACTCCAGCACTACAAAGCGTGGAAACACTTTATAGTTTTTAATTACATATGATCTAATTCTGCACCTCGTTCATAGAAAAGATTCCTCTCCAAGACGAGTCAATAGTCTTGGAGAGGCTGGAGAGTGTTCCCCTCTGATAAATCCGTTTGTTTGAGCGGCTCGTGGGATTGAGGACGATAAAGAGTTGGCCTGTTAAAAAGACAAACTGCCTGGGTTTCGTCATCTTGTATGAAATCATTCAGTCCCGCTCGGTCCCATCAGTCGTTCTCAGCGTTGGTTTTACAGCGCCGTCACACTCGACTTCACGGGCTGTTTTACGGTGCTTTAACTGCAAGCAGGGTGTTATTACAAAATGTTCACACCGGGGTGTGTGTGTGTGTGCGTGGGAGGGGGTTAGGGTGGGGTTGTGGGGTTAAGAGAAAGATGGAAGATGAAAACCGGAAGGCAGCAAATTGAGAATGTTTTTGGTGGAATAATCCAGGAGGCGACCGTCATGTACAGACACACGAGGGTTGACAGGAAAAAAACAACAACAACTCGTAGTTTCCCACCCAGTTCCAGGATTTTAGGCACTAAAGTTGGTCTGGATGACAAATTGCTGAATCTGTCATCTGTGTCTTGTCTTATGAAGCAATTTCTTTGAGCCCACCAGGCTTTGGCATCGTGGAAAGAAAGAAAACTCATTTTCGGGCGGTGAGAGGAGTCTGTGGAGGTCAGCCGGTTTAGAGTGTGTGAGGAATGGCTGCAGACGTCGCCGTGTTTGTCTTGTTTTAGGCAATCTGTGTGTCGGAAGTGAGAGTAATGTGTTTACGCCTCTGTGTGTGCCATCTGCTCCATCACATTCAGAATAATTTACAGTAGAAATACTTCAACAGAACCGCTGGACTGGTTGTTCAAATGGGACAAACTATTCTACAAATGCTCCGTTTGCACTGAGTCTGTATACAGGAACAATATGATTATATCAAGCATTTTAAAGGTACATTTGGAGGTAAAAAAGAGTTTCAATTCACTATTATATAATATTTCTTACAGTTATTGTGACATTTAACATTGCAGGGACAATACAAACTAAAACATAACAGTATTTTATGTTTTGAAATGTTTATACACAGAACTCATCTGAGAACAAAACACAAATTAAACAAAAAAATCCTCCAGTTTCAATAATGTACAAAATATAAGCAAAATGCAAATATCTTAGTAGGCTTAAATAAGATAAAACTAACTTACAAGAAATGTTTCAGCAAGATAAAGGAGCTTGTTTTACATCAATAATTGATTTAACGTTAAAAAAGTACAACTTCCACTGGACTTTTAACCAGAGGTGGGCAGAGCAGCCAAAAACTAGATAAAAGAAGTGACTCAAGTACTAAGTTGAGTGGAAATTTGGGGTTTTAAGGACAAATATGTCAATAATTCATATCAGTAACAAAAAACAACTAAATCAGGTAAAAGAACGTATTTCAAAATCAATTTCATTCAATAAAAAACTCAAGTCTATTAAGATATTTGCTCTAGAAACGAGACAAAAATATTTTCTAAAACCTTCCAGAGCATTTTACATCCTCTTATACTTTTAATGTTTTCCATGTTGGAATTAAGTATTGATAATCTGTGTTGTTTATGTCTGCACTCACCGTAGGTTGGGATCCTGATGACGGTGAAGATGAGTTCGTTTTCCGGCGTGACGCCGTCGTAAACGCTGAGAGACGAGTTGCTAACGACGACGCCGGAGTTTTCCTCAACGTGGACGCTGCTGACGGAAAACGTCAACTCAGAGTCGACTTTGCTCTGCAGGAAATCAGAGAGGAAATGAGGAGATAAAACCTGGCAGGAAGGAGGGAGAGAGACGAAAACACCAGAATCTGAATCGAGATTCTGATTCAACAATCAGTCTGAGGCTCTACATGACTTAGCCACCAGGTTTTTTAACCCTGATTAATTCTGTTATTTTTTGCTCTAAAAATAGAAAAAAAACTTTAAAATATTTTCAGGTGTTCTAATTATTTTTTTTTACTTCACAGAAACTGTTTACTGCTGCAAACGTTCACACTGCTGACAGCCTCATCAGTTCAACTGGAGTCTAAAACCAGGATAAACCACCTGATTAGGAAGCAGATTAGGTTTCTATTGAAGATGGCAGCAATGGTTGATTTAGATTATGTGTTTTTCAGATTACATTAGATGGATTATAAATTACAATAACTTCCAACATTTCGAGGTGTGCAGGTTTGTAGACGACAGTAAGATCTAAAATAACATCTTCCTCCAGAAGCTACTGAAATAAGCTTGAAATTGTTTAAGAAAGCTTAAAAGACCAGCTTACACTGCAAAAACACTTACAAAAGTACTTTTATGTAGTTTCTAGTGTAAATATCTTAATACAATTGAAATAAGCCAAATAATAATAAGCAAGTAACTATTCAGCAAGAATTAGGAGCTTGTTTTAAGCAAATCATTTCTTAATATTGATTTAAAAAAATGTCTAGTTCAATTGGAAGGTAACTAGGCAACGGGCGGAACTCCACTGGGGTTGCTAGGTAACGGGCAGTGTCTGCTGATTTGTGACGTTAAATCCTGGAAAGTTGTTCCAAAAACCAAAAAACATTAACTTATTGCCAAAAACCAGCTAGCTGGTATTGTTTAAGTGCTTGGGATGTTTTTAGAAGCAGCAGAAACAAAAATGGCAAGATGAAAATGTAGAAAATTTGAATTCTGTATAAATAAAATTGTGATCTGCTTGAAAATCAAAGATAAAGAATTGGGGACTGGTTTAAATACTTTTGCTTTTAAATAATTTGGGAGCATCAAGTTGATTAGAGAAAGTCTTTTTTTTCCTCCAAGAAAACCCCAAAATATTTTATAACCAAAAACAAAATTTTACTGTTTGTTTGTCTCAGCTGTTGCACTGTGGAAGTTCCTACCTGGATGTCGATCTCTACAGTGAACGCCTCCGTCTGGCTGAATCCGTCGCTGATGTAGAAGCTGAAGACATCCTGGCTGGCCTTTTGCTGGCTGTCCTGGACGTAGAAGATGTGATCAGAAACCAAATCCTCCACAGAGAAAGGAACATCTGGAGTCACAGCGTGCGAGCCGCCAACTGATCCACCTGCAGCAGCACAAAGCAGAGGCGCAGCTGTCACAGCTGAACTGGAACAACATGAACTGCTGGCCGGGAATCACTTCAGCAATACAGCCGCCATGTTTACAGGAAGTCCATCAACCCTGCAAAAACACTAAATCTCACCAAGTATTTCTGGTTTCTAGTGCAAATTTCTTAGTACAAGTGAATTAAGACACAACTAACTTACAAGTAACTGTTCAGTAAGAAATAGGAAGTTGTTTTAATTGAATAATTCCTTAATATTGAAGAAAAAGTTCTATTGCTGATTATTTCACTTATGGCAAATGTTCCCATTTTTGTTAGTTATGGATGGATGTATGGATAAAATGAAGGATGACTGGTTTAGCTTTCGCTGCATCATTTTCCTCTTTTCGCCCCTCCCCCGCCTACTGCTGATGCCTGCAGGTCTTGTATTAATCTCCATATCTGTTCCTCTGTTTTCTGTTGTTTTTTTTCTTACACCTCCTCCACTGAGGTCAGAGTGCAAAGCTAATAGCTGTTCAATAATCTAACATCTGCCTCTGTTAAAACTTTCCTTTCCCTTTGTGGAGCCATTATCCTTTAGCTCCGATATATCCAATGATTTTCAGGACTTTCTGCAATCTGCTTCAGAACTGGAGGCTTTAATTTGATTTCCTCCTTCCTGCTCTTACAGAGGTACATTTCCCATGGCCCGTTTTTATCTCAAATCAGCTTTCTAATGCTCTCCTATCTGCTCCCCTCCTGAACAGAGGATAAACATCAGAACATTTGGTCTACAGCTTTTTCCAGGACATTTAGCCGGGATCGTTTGAATGAGACACAAACATAAATGTGGTAATTATCCTGAGCGACTGACTGGATTTGATTGGATTTGTTGCTTTGTGCAGCTTGTGAACTGAACTCGCCTCTTCTTGTGTTTTCGATGAAGCCGTATTTGGGAGGGCTGACGAGCCAAACCTGCAGCTCAGTCGGCAGCGTTTGCACATCTGTTACTGTGATGTGATTGGTCGACAGCAGAACACGGCCGCCTTCCTGGACCTGCCGATTACAGGAAACGAGTTATTCTGACAGAGTCACTTCAAATACAATGGTGGGAACATTTATGCTAATCCGTTAGCTTTTTCTAACGTTAGCATTTAGCACACTTAGCTTCCCTTAAATAAATTCTAATTTACCCAGCTGTTTGTAAACTTTCGGCTGAATAAAATCCTGTTTTGATGTTTTGGTTATTCTTCAAGTAGAGATTTATATTCATGCTTTTATTTTGAAGTGGGTAAAATTTGTTTCCACTTCCTCTCCTTTTCCCCCCACTAATTATTTTATTTAAAACCAGAAACATGCAGCAAGAAAATAAAACATGGGCAGCAGCAAACAAGATACAAACATAAACACATTTATAGAGCATGTAAATTGCAATATCAAAAATAAATTGGTGCTCAACAGTTGTCGTCTTTCAAGGTCAAGTTAGTGCATTAGCATTAGGTACTGCTAGCTTGTCGATTCATCAATTAAATGAATAATTCACTTATTAGTTGATTATTAAACTAATCGTTAGCTGCAGCTCTAAAATGTCCTAATATCAAAGATTAATAATAATTAACAAAATGATGTGTGAAATAAGTTTTTGTGATTTAAATTATGATTTTATTGAAAATCTTTTTAATTTATGTAAAGTAGGGACAGGAATTAGGCTAACGAGACAGAAAGATTATTGGACGATGGAACAGAAGGTGAAGACAGTTTTAGAGTATGAAGAAAAAGTTCAGGCAAAGTCAGGAAACACGCAACCGGGAGTCCCAGGAAGACAACAGAACTGCACAGTCCAGCTCTGGTGTGATGCAAAGGGGGGCTGACAGACAGAAGGTCGCAGAATCACAAAACAGAAACTCCAGACGGGAAGCAAGTAAAGTTTCCAGACAGCAGACAGTGAGCTAAAGGTCAGGGCTTTTAATGAAGACCACAGTAAACAGGAATCTACTCACAACGACCAACAATGAGTTAAGATGCAGGCAGAAGCAGCAAACAGCCAAATCATGTTGGACTCAGAGAGTAAATAAGAACGGAAGGAAATGTTCAAGGTTGTTCCGCAGCAGAGAGTCGAGTTGATGTCAGAGTGTGTGAAAGGAAGAGCACCGGAAAGCTTCAAGAGATAAAAGCCTCGACTTGAAACTAAAGTTTCTCAGCAAATGATCTATGATTATTTTCAGTCACAATAAGTAATACATCAATTAATCGCATGAGAAATTAAAACGATATCAATAATTTCCATTTCTTTTTTCTCATTCTACCAAAAACTAGATGATAAAACTCTTCAGTCTGCTGCTTTAGTCTTAACTAGTCCTTATATTGTTGTTTATAATTCATTTTATTTATTGTTTTTGTTTTGTTTATTTATTCTGGATATTTAAAATATGTTCCAGTTCTAGTGTTAAATGTTAATTAGAATTTAAAGTTTATTGATCTTTGAGTGTTTATTCTTTTACCATTAAAAAACCCCCCACAAAATCTTACTAATTAATTGTGGCCTAGTTCCTAGAGCAAATATCTCAGTACACTTGAAATAAGACTAAAATTAAAAGTAAATTTTAAAAGTCAATAATTTCTTGATATTGATGTACTAGAACTATTTGCAGGTTATTTAACTTGCAACAAGACATTTTTCTCATACTATAAACCAGCACAGCTTTTGTTTTGAATGATTTATCACATGAAGACGCGCATTCATGTGTGGTTTTAAATTAATTTCTTATTTAATGAAAACACAGCAATTATAAAATGGTGTTTTGTCAACATTAGCAGAATATTAATAAAGATGTTTTACACATTTTAAATGGAAATGCAGCTACAGTTGCAGATCTTTTGAGCTCTCTGGGAATCACCTTAGTGAAACTAAACAGATGTTTCATTAACCGAGAGTTTACTTCTCAATTACTTGTTGCAGCAATATTTCTTATTTCATCACCTCACTTTGAGGATTTATCTAATATTCATTAATTCACTCAGATGTGTTTTCCTCTCCCTCAGGCTGATTACTTTGGTGTTACTCACATATTAAAATAAAAACAATAGCAACAAATTATATATTTCCCTTATCCTGAAAAACTACAAACTGAGATCCTTGTTCTGCTGAAAATGTGAGCAGATTTTGTGACTCAACATTTAATTCTAGTAATACAAACCAAAGTGATTTAAAGAGGAGAAAGGAAGGGAATAAAACAGGAAGTGACCTTGATGCCTGCCTGCACAGTGACCACCGGCGGCTGTCTGGGTGCGGCGGTGATGGTGATTGTGCACATCTGGTTGTCAAGGCGATTGCTGTCTTTGTCGTGAACAACAAAATGGAAGATGTCCGTCACCGGCTGGCTTCCCGTCTCCAGTGACGTGACGTACCTGCACATGGAGCAGCAGGTTGGTTTTTATTAGAAAATCACAAATTGACCAGCATGCAGGAGAAAGAATTTATCCTGATTCAATTCCACAGAAAAATATGTGAAATCAAACTCAGGATTCAATCAAATGACAGTGTTAGCATAGCATGACAATGTCTGCAGTAAGGCTGCAACTAACAATTATTTTAGGAATCAATGAATCTTTCGATTATTCTGACAACTAATTGATTAATTGGATAAAAAAGGGGCAATCGACCACTGAACTTAAGCCTTTTATTTAGAATACAGAAATACATTAAGAGATACAAATAAAAGAAATAGTTCATTTTTAAAAACATTTTATTACCTAAAATGCAAAATAAAAATATTCCTATAGTGAATCTAAAACCTAAATATATTTACAAAGCGGTTTTATCTTAAATGCAAAATGTGTTCATTTTTATGCAGATGTATCTTAATTACTGCTCTAAATATGTTGCTTTTTCAACTAATTGATTTTTTTCAAGTCTGTATATTCCAGTTAATTAATCAATCACTAAATTAGTCGACAGTTATTTCAACAATCCATTAATCACGATTAATCATTTGAGCCCTACTTTAAAGAGGCAATAAAAATATTTATTCTTTTGTTACTTTTACATTAAAAAAGTAGCATTTTGCTAACGGTTAAAACATTCGTGGGTGTGAATGCTTTGCCTGATATTGGTGCTAATCTAAGTTTATGCTAACAGCCTCAGCTTGAGAAAGTAAAAACGGTTCAAGTCTCGTTTTGTGTTTCAGTTGCATTAGACTGAAGAACAATAAGTTAAGTTTCCCTTTTTCCTCTCCTGTTTTCAGCTAATAATGACTGCAGCTCCAGTACAAATAACCCTCAGCACCATTTTATATCCTACAAACAGAATAAACAGCTCATCTCTTCTTTTAAAGTGGTGTCTTTATTAGAGCATCTTCAGTCTTGAAGGCCCTTAACAAAACCACAGATCATAATTATCCCTGGAAAATCTTTTGACTTTGGGTGAGAGCTTCTTGTTTTTTTGATAATGGCTTCTTTGGGTTTTTTACTAGCCTTAAAAATCAGCCTTACTCTTCCAGTTGCTCTGCTTCATAGGCTTTTACGGGCATCTGAAGTTGCACTGAAATCCTAATGAGATGCACTCCACAGTGTAAAAAGTATTAACTCTGAAGCTCAAAGGAGCGCTTGAGAAAAAGTGGATTTAAAGCATTAAAAAGCGTCAGTAACTTCATGAATTTTCACTAATACTCTACATAAATCAGTGACTCCATCACCTGAATGTTCCTGTCTCACCTGATCCGGTGCAGGTTGACGTCCTCCTGGCTGAAGGAGGAATACTCCCCGAGCTCCTGTGGCTCCTGCTGGGAGGAAGTCCTGGTCAGGACGCCGTACATCGGCACCGACAACAGCTGGATGTGGATCTGGTCGTCGGAGGATGTGTTGTCCTGGTAACGCCAAAACACAGAGGCTCTCAGCTCAACGGGACTTTGTTTCGATTTTATGGGACAGAGCTGAACAGTGAAGTGCTAAATATTTAAAACCTCTTGTCCTTAAATACAAACTCCCTGAAATGTCACTTTTCACATCTGGAAATTTCACACATGTGCACAGTGCTGGAGGGCAAAAGGACAACTGTCTTACATGCCATCTATAGCCGCGTTACTGAGGTAAAACAGCTGAATTACCAAAGTGAAACCTAGAGATGTAGGTATTATTGTTTCAGTGCAGTGTGAAACACTGGGGGAAGGGAGAAAATAACACAGAAAAAACCCCAAAACAAAACACTTTTTGTCTTCCTCTCTGTGAGCTACGCTACCAGTTTCCATAACAACTGACACCACCATATGTTTCAGGATTCAACCCCCCCAAAAAAACTCTAAACTTTTCCCCAACAAAGAAGAGAACATCCAGTCCTTAAACAGTTTTATGTTTTTAGGCTTGATGCTTATTTTGGGATTATTAATAATTGATTGCTGCGGTAGATTAGCTGCCGCTGCTATTAGCTAAGCTAACGCAGTGGTGGTTGATTAGCTCATTTAAACAGCTGCTCTGCTGATTAGAGTTAGAGTTGGTGTGTGGGTTGCCTTTCCTTTTTGTTTTTTAAACTGAACTGAAACACACCTGATTCCACACCATATCTACATGCTACGGTTGTCATAGTCAAACTAGCATAGCTGACTTACATCCTTTCCCTGCAGCACTTTGTTTGAAAGCGCTTTATAGATAGTTAGTATTATTCTAAAAAGTCTGATGCGTTTCTAAGACCTTTTACCCAGCATGCATCTCTTCCGACTCACCGTGTAGGCCAGGTGTGAGCGTCTGATGACTGTGCTGCTTTTCTCGCCCACTTCCAGTGACAGCGTAGCCGCCGGGTCTCGCTGTGGCCCATCGGCCGCTCCATCCAGCACCGTCACCTGCACCACTGTGGTTGCCATGGAGATGCCGTCGCTGACAGAGAAGGACATGGCGTCGTCCTGGGTGGAGAGGCCGGCGTGCCGGTAGAGCAGGACTTTGTGGGTGACGTCGGCGAAGGAGAAAGTGTCGCCTAGAGAGAAAGACGAAAAAAGATATTGTTATGGAAATTTAATTTATCAAAGAATGAGAATCTGTTTCAATAATAAGAGAAAGATTAATCTTTGTCTTACACAGCAGATTATTCAGTAAATAAATGGTAATAAAGTATCATCAGTTCCATCAAAGATGAAATAAGGCTAAATACAAAATTTTCTATTACAATATCTTAAAGAAATTACAAGAATCGACTGAAACCAATGTCGATGCCAATGTATCCTGGGCCACTAATTAGGATAATGTAGACAAAACCTCTTCTCTTGGGTTATGAACTTGATTGTGTTAGTTACCATTGCTCATGCGGATGTTGTTGTCCCTCCTCATCAGCTCTCCGTGGATGGGAGCATCAACCAGCTCAAACTCCAGGTCATCTGGCGCCGTGTCGGCGTCGCTCACCGCCAGCTGCTGACCTCCTGCAGAAAAAAAACAGGCAAGAGACAGAGAGAAACGCTCAGAGAGATGCTACTGTGGAGAGAAACCGAGCTGCTTCTCATTTTCCCTCACCGATTGTAGCTTGTCCTCCCAGTTGGACTTCCAGCAGCGGGTCCAGGACCTGAAACACCGGCGGCTGCTGGTGGTTCGACAGCAGCAGGATTACAAAGTCCAGCTCAGGAGTGGTGTGTTCGCCGTCCGACACTGAGCCACAAAAAGCACAAGATATAACAAAGATCTGCAAAAACAAACAAAACAAGGCCCTACAGAGGGAATTCCTTTAAATAATAGAATAAAACAACGTCAAAGAGTATTAGATTCAACACCAATATAACCACAAAGCTGTGAATTTTACATTTTGTATGTGTAGTTTGCTGCACAAACGTAGCACAAATAACTGACACAAATTTTGATAAAGGTAGAGAGGAAACTTCACTCAGATCTGTTACTGACTAACATTGGTCTAGAGGTCTTTATGGCTTTTTCATTTGATAAAAATTAAAAAGAACCAACTACCCTTTTAAAAGGAGTTGTAACAACAAATGCAATTTTTGCTGTTTTTATTATTTTCATGAGGTAATTGCTTTGAATTTCCACAACAGAATGACACAATAAGCACCAGTTACATGCTTCTGGATCTATTTTTCTAGTCATTAAGTTGGAAACTATGTGTTATTCTGTTACTTAATTTAAACAAACATTCCAAATAGGAAAATGTAATAATCCTCTTTTTGCAAAAAATCAGGAATAAAATTGTGATTCTGTAAAACAACACCAAACTTCCTGGAGGAGATATTTATCAAAAACATAAAGTTTTGATTTTTCAAATGGTCAGGTAACAAACAAGTTTTATTTTGCTGAACTAATAGTAAAAACAGCTGCTGGGTTGGTATTGGCAACCTTTACAACCAAGAGGTCAATTTGACTGCCAGGGTTTTTTAATCCTTGTGTAATTTTCTATTAAATTTAACCTTACACATTTTTTTAATTATGAACTAACTTTTTGGTATTTTGCTTTATTAACTGAATAACAGAAAGCAGTTTGACAGGACTGCTGCTAATCTGTTTCTGAAAAACAATATGTCAGTGAAACATTGTACGCTGTTAGCTATTTGGGTCTGCATTAAACTAAAGTCTGTAATTTACAACCAGGCAAATTAAAGAGACCAATTAACCCAACAGCTTTTGAACTGTGGGAGGAAACCCATCCAAGGATGAACGGATAATAAGAAAGAAAAATACTAAAATCAGATTACAGGGGAAAAATACAGATACCAGGAAAACCTGAACAGAAGGAAAAAAAGAGAAGTGGAAGATAAAAACCAAGAGGAAATAAAAGGAGACATCCTCATCAGAGACAAATCCAAAGATACAAAAAAGGTTAAGAATAGAGAGAATAAAAGCTGGAAATAAACAATAAGAGGAGGTGAAAGAGAAGGCGTTAGTATAAAATGAGGACAAAGTGCCTCCATCATGCTGTCTTCCTTTCAGGTTTTAGGTGGGTGGAGAATATTTACCTGTGAAATAAACACTCAGAGACTCCGGCAGGCCTGTCGGGTTTAAACACAGCAAGAAGTTACATCTGGAAAGCGATGAAAGTAAAATAAAAGCCTAACTGAGCATTCAGACGCTGTCGTGCTGCACAAAAAAAACATCAACAAATAAGCAATAAGGCTTAAAACAACTGAGGAGGCAAAGAGGATGGAGGTTCTGCTCCAAAAACCAGGATTAAGAAACATATAACTCGGACCGCTTTGATGTTGGATTATGGATTATCTTTCAGAACCAAGGTGTCTTAAAATATCCTCTGAACTTTCCAAACCGCCCTCAGACTGCTTTTAAAACAGAGCTCAACCCCGGTGCTGCTTTTTAAGTGTCCAGAGTTTATGAAATAATGAATGACTGCAAGTGAAGTCACACCAGTAAAGGAGTACTGGTAGAGCTCCTGCAGGTGGGACGGCGCTGGTGGCGGTCGGTAGATTATCTTTCCATTGTTGACATCAGCCTGCGTGAAATGTTGCACCGCCTTGTATGGCCTGTCCCGATGCTCGATGAGTCCTAAAACACAAGCACCGGAAGTGACAAAGTTTACAAGCTCAAACTGGAAAATCTACAAATATCTGTGACTGGGATAAAAGGTTTTTACACTTTTATTAATTTCCAGGTAAAACCTGTTTACATTTCTCAGGTTTTAAGGGAGTGCAAAACAAAAAGACTCCAATTAAAGACTAAGGAAAGGAAAAGATACGACGTTTCAAAACATGAAGGATTTATGTTATGCAGTGCAGCTTTAAAAACCAGCTAAAAGACGATGAAAAGCAGATGGATGGATGAAAAACGGATGCATGGATGCATGGATGTTTTTGTTTTTATCCAAGCCTTGGACTCGTTAAATTCCGGATGTTTCGCTGCTGGAAGCCTGAATCTGGTGCTGAAACGGTCGATAAGCGCCTCAATAAACTGACTTCTGAATAAAATCTTTCCCGCTGGAGTGAAGAGCACCAGGTTGTGTTTTGGTTTTAGTGTTTTAGCTCTGAAAAATGTTCCCTCTCCCCAGAACAACTCAGACTAATTGATCAGCCCATTAGTTGATGAATGAGCGCCGTTATAAAGCAGTTTTCCGTTTCATTAGACTGAGCTTTGAGTTAGTTATTCAGGAGACTGACAGATGCTGAAGTCAACGTGCTCAGGTCTAAGTGGTGCATTAAATGCAGCAAAACTAACACAAATCCACTTTAAGAAGACGTTTGGAGGAACCGGATGCAGCAAAATCCTGTTTAAGTGCAAGAAGGCAATAGCTGGTAAATCATTTTCAGATCTGAAACATAAATATCTTGATTAGATGTATTATTATAAGACATGCATAAAAGCTTTAAACTTTTAGGGTTGATTGGTTGCTTTTTGGGATAGAAAGAGTCTGCTTTGCAGTAAAAGGAGCTGGTGGTTTTAGATCTATTTAGTATAAAATCAAGATTAAAGCTTAAAGTTGCTGGTTAATAAATTATAAATCTATATTTAAAAATGTATCAACCATTTCTTATTATTTTTATTAATCTATTCAGTAGTTAATACTATTTAAAATATATTTATTAAAATGTAAAAATGTCAGCTTAAAAGTTTAAATAAGTTTATGTTAAAGAACACTGGTTAGAGGTAGGGTAAGTGTTTGGATGAATTCAGTTACTAAACTGAATGAAAATCAATACAAAGTCCTGTTGTGAGTAGACATAGAAATCCGTGTGCGTGTGTGTGTGTGTGTGTGTGTGTGTGTGTGTGTGTGTACCAGGTTTTCATATCCTTTTGGGAACCTACTTCTACAATGTGGGGTTATGGGGACCATTGGTGCTTGTGGGGACATTTTCTTGGTCCCATGAGGGAGATTGTTGTTTTGGGATTAGTGGTTATGTCTGCGGTGGTTAGGATTAGGGTAAAGGTTAAGATAAGGGTTAGGTTGTAGAAATTAATGGAAGTCAATGTGAAGTCCTCACAAGTGATGAAAACACGACTGTGTGTGTCTCACCTTGTCCCGGTAAGAGTGGTTTGGTGACGTTATAGATGAGCTTTTCGCTGGGAGTCCCAGAATCGATGAAGGAGAGAGCTGAAGGTGTTATTTCTGTCACCTGATCTTCCAGAGCCTCCACAAATAGAAACAAATGAATAGATTAAAATGAGAAAATAAAAATAAAACAGTAGCTACATATGAAACCCACACAACAGACTTCGATCCAACTTCAGGGATCAGATTCCAGACATGAACACTTTTTAAGAACTTGTAAAATGCTGTGAAACGATGACTAAATTTTAACAACCTGCCTGAGTCTGTTTTTTCTTGCCCAATTGGGCAGCAGTAAAGCTTTGGGTCAGAGGCCAGAAAGGTCTAGTGAGATTGTGTTTGGTTTTGCTTACTGTGATCTGCAGGTCGCAGTCCGGGGCCAGCTGTGGGAATCCTGGGATCTGAGGTAAAACGCCGATGGTGAATGTCTGGGCATCGCTCTGAACGAGAGGAGAAACATCCGAGGAAACCTGCAGACACACACACACGCACACACAGAAACCATTTCATAATCACAAATTGAACATCCAGCCACAGTTCAGTAAATTAAAACATCATTGAAAAGTTAATTTATTTTAAGGATTTAATTAAAAACTGAAATTCCTGTTTTGTAGATTCATTACACACATTCTTTGTCTTCACAGAAAATGTTCTTCAGAGGTGTAAAGTCTTATTTTCTTATGAATTTTACAATTTATTATAAAATTCTCCAGAAAGAGTTAAGAGGCGAGTGATCCACATCGCTTGACATCCACTGTGACGTTTCTGCAGTCAGTGATGATTTGGGAACCATTTGGTTCTGGTCCACTGGATTTTCCAAAGTCCAAAATCAGTTTTTTGTTTGTTTTGATTTTGTTTTTTTGAGTCTGTTTATTGCAGTTAAAGATT
Organism: Phalloptychus januarius; assembly: GCA_902982915.1. Lineage (NCBI taxonomy): Eukaryota > Metazoa > Chordata > Actinopteri > Cyprinodontiformes > Poeciliidae > Phalloptychus > Phalloptychus januarius. The sequence goes on from CADWAE010000482.1 coordinate 1,609,333, forward strand.
AAATGATAATTAAATTAGTTTGCACTTGCTTCAATAATTTATTAATCACAATCAATCATGATTAACTGCTTCAGTCCTAAAGTAGGTAGATCTACAGTATAGGAAGTTAATACTTTTTTTGAGTCTGCACACTGAAGTTACGACTAGTTGATCACGAAATTAGTTGACGATTACTTCAATAATCAAATAATAATTTGATTGTTATCAAATTATTAATTTGATTAATCATTTTAGCCTTAAAGTAGATACAACTACAGTGTAGAAAAACATCCCTTTTTTGAGTCTGCATTCTCAAGATAACCATTAATATATTATTAAATTAGTTGATTATTTTACTAATCGCTTAATCACAATTAATCTGATTAATTAATTAAGCTGAAGCTAATCAGTCCAGCGTTTTTAAACTGGATTCCTCCAAAATATTTTCCACTGAGATTACAAGACAGAACTTGGTTTTCTCTCTTATTGTGGAAATAAATCATAAAGACAAATGCCTGATCAGTCTCACCTTTACGCTAATAAACATGAAAAGTGATATTAGTTCAATTAGGTCAAAAAAGTGACAATTTTCACAGGTGTGACAATTGCCTGGAAAGAAGTCTAATTGTTAAAGTTCAAATCTTCTGTCAACAACCACTGCATTAAACTCTTACAATCCTTCAAAAAGAGTAAAGAAAAGAAAGGAGTCTACTTCTATCTCAGCAGATGAGAGGAAGCTCTGCAAAGCACTTTATGGAAGCGCTGAGGTTAAAAGGATGCTTTGAAAGCGGCGGGCGCTTACCGGAGTAACCGCTCACATCCCTCCGGTCCTAACAGGTTAACAGCTTTTCTTCTCAACATGTTATCTCTGAGCGCTAATAGCCACTAATGCTGAACACGATCGGCTTCCTCTGACCTCTTCGCTTCACGCTTCCAATATGTTCGAGGTTTTCAATTAGACTGTGAGAGACTACGATAACTGAAGGGCTGATAAGGTAACATAACTTAAAAGAAAAGCTTCATATTTGACCTTTTCTTTTCTTTGTAAAACGTGACCCTGAAGTCGTTCCAACGGCAGTTCTGTCTGAATTCTCGCTTTGTGTCGCATCTTTTTGGATGAAAATATAGTTTCAGAACTTGTAGAGATGAAATCAGTGCCACCAATCAGAAGTAATGTGCTGTCATGACAGTCAGAGTCGAGTTAGTCAGCGGGATTTATTGACGGCAGCATTGCTGCGGTAAATTGCCGATTATACAGCAGATTCGATTCAACATAAATGCTCTGCTGCTTATATATGGTATTCTTTAAAAGTTTCTGAAGGTCTCTGGTTTTTGTTTGGCTGCTTTTTCACTCAACGCATAACTCCAGAACTTTTCTAAAAAGGAAAAGAGGAAGCGGTCAGAAAGTGCTGTAATCTGTTCATATTTGCACTAATATCAAAGATCAGCATGTTTTCAACTAAAATATTATAACCTTTTTTTAGATGTTTTATCCTACTTCACATTGTGAGAATGTTTCTGCATTTAATGCACCAGTCAGCTAAAGGAACTATTATGCTTCATCTTAAACAAGTTAGGTTAGGTCTCTGGGCTGCACAAAACAAGTTTATTGATTTTATTTATTTATTTGCACAAAATCATTCTCGATTGATTATATGGCATTCTGCTCAGTTCTGAATGAGCTGTTTTACTGCTTAAATCCAAATAAGCTGCAGCTGGCCACGGCCTCCAACTCATCGTTTAGACTCACACGTGAAAATGGCTGCAAACAGACGCAATTACACAAGTGTATGTCTTCGAAAAGAAGAAGTGGCGCCTCCTGCACAATCAAAAAGAATGACGAATAAAACTCTTTTCCAGCAGCCATTGTACAGCGCACATAGTGGTAAAACCAACTAAAATTCCGCTTTTGTTGCTAGGTAACAGGGCTGTACACTAAGAAATATTCACTTATTGAAAAAAAAATGTTTGGGTGTTTTTTGTGTTTGCTGGGTTGCTTTTAGAAGTAGAGACCCAAATGTAATTAGAAAAACATGCAAAAGGTTAATTTTGCATAATAGATCAATTTTAATTAATGATTTTTTGAGGGGGTTTTTTCACATTGGACCAACTTTATTCCTTCTTAAATTCCTTAAGAATGGAAACTACAATAATTGGGTTAAAAACTGTCCAACATCTTAATAAAAACTGGAAGGAAAGTGGAGGACCATCATCTTGGAGGGAGAAATGTGGTTGGAAAAAAACCCTTAACTTAAACGTTTGATGAAATCAAACTGAAGAAAAACAACAGTAGAAGTCAGGACTGTTTTTAATAGTGAAAGTAACTCAGTAAACTTTATAGACTCTATTAACACCTTGACAAGTTGCTTGACAAGGCAAAACATTTTTGGGACATTTTCTTTTCCCTTAAAAAGGTTTTGCTTCAAACTGCGATGCATTCAAGGATAATTAGATGTTGCTATCAGCTTTCGGCTGCCTCTTCTGTTTTGCTACTGAAAATGGAAAACACTGATTAATACTCCATTACTAGGCTTTATAGGATTTTGAGCCAATTTTCAAATCATTTGGCTGCATTACTGATGTTCAACATAAGTCTCTGTCGGATGATCAGTTCACTGCATCAGTTCTGAAACTTGGATTAAAGCGATGAAAATCTTCAGCAAATAGAGCGAAGATGAGAAGGATAAAGTTGGCAGATTTAAACTACCTTTGAGGTGGTTAATGCTCCAAACTAACGAAAACTTTTAAGTATTTAGCAGCATGAATACACAAGATAATCAAAAGTGATTTTCATGACGGAGCATAAAAGTTAGATATGCTGAAATACAGATGCAGAGATGTGATGAAAAAGAAAAGCTTTTTCAATTTCTTTGAACAGTTTGAGAAAGTCTTAAGAAAAGAACAAAAACGGAGGAGGGAGGTGAAAAAAGATCAATTGTGAGAGGGAGAAGTAAAAGAGAGAGATAGATGTTAGAAAGGTCAGAGTCTCCAGGAGGGAGACGGTGGAGGTGAACTTTGTTTGAGCTTCAGAAAAACATCACAAAGAGAATAAAGTCCAAGAAAACAACAGCAGGAGTCTTTGTCACTGTTTCCTCTTTGGATTTATTGATTTTACTCCCAAGTTATGTTTTTAATTTTCAAACATAAAAAGGGTTTTTGGATTTTGGTCTGCATTGAGACTGAAAGAAAGTAAGCAAAGCTGAAAATAGATGTATAACGAGAAGGCTGTGGAAGAAAGGTTTAGGTGTCGAGTTTTAGGACATAAATTCCATAAATTCAGAATGTAACCTTTGACCTCAGGTAAATACAATGGCGTATTAGGGCCATTGGAAATAGAAAAGAAAAGAAAGGAGCAGAAAGAACTGAGATTTTTAGATTAATCTCAGAAAATTTACATAAATTTCTTAGTGTGAAAAGTCAAACATTTTCTAGAAAACACTCAGTGTAATTCTTCTAGAAAATCTAAGAAATTCTCCAGAAAAAATGTTTACATTTTACATGGAAAGTAAAAAGATTGGTAGAAAAAAAATCTGAAATTTTGATATTAATTTCAGAAATTTTCTAGAAAGATTTCTAAATTTGTTTGGTAGAACATATCTAAAGTTTTTTTTATCTTAGATGGAAAATGTATATTATATCATATATATTTTCTGTGCGTTTTTTTGTAAAGTTTTCACTTTTCAGACAGAAAAATGTTGAGATTAATCTCAGATATTTTTGAGAAAGATTAGAGTTTCAAAATCAGAAGTCTAACATTTTAAACTTTTTTGAATTTGAAAATTTATCACAGATCCATCATTTAGTGTGCAACATTAAGCCCACTGTGAGCGCTGAGCCCTGACCTGGAACTGGAAAGAGTCGCTGTCGTAGCTGGAGCCAAAGTGGCGGTACCAGACGGTGCCGTCGTTCACGTCCTGCTGAGTGAAAGACGCCGTCGGCGTGAAGAGCTGGTCGTCCATCAGGGAGGGATGCCAGCCTTCTGGGGGGCTGTCAGCTGGCATGGACACAAGCACCACCTCCCCTGGACAGAGGATGAAGGTGATCAAATGCTTCTCCTCTCATTTGTCCATTAAATCAGTCAATAAACAGAAGAATAAAACAAGAGCATCACAAAGGTCCTAAATATACAACAGTGGAGTTGGTTTTCAGACACTGAGCAACTTTAACATCAAAAAGATACAAATAAACACATTCCTTTCTACATATTTTATTGCTTAAAATACAATAAAAGCATAAATTTTTGTGTGTGTTTATTTGTTGCATCTGCAGCTAATAAATGTAAAATCTACATGTGAGAAGATGTTTATTCAAGCGTTTACTTGACCAATAGAGTGTAGGGCTGATCTGCTTGGTTAGCAAAAGGTGCTCAATAAGAGATTTTTCTTTTTTTAAATAAATATTAATCCAGTGAAGCTAAAATTAGGATATTTAAATCATGATATAATTAACCCTTTCATGCATAGTGGCCACTATAGTGGACAGCTATCTAAAAGCCATTTTCTTGTGCTTCTTGTGGATTTTTATGTTATAAATGCACACAGAAGTACACACTAATACATCATAAAATACACTATCAACTACTTTCCAACAGCTGAAAATGCAAGAAATTATTTTTGTTAAATCCAATATGGCCGACAGACAAAAAAAGCATGCCAGCCGACCCTGTCCCTCGTTCTACTGCAGACGACTCTTGCAGGTAAAAAAATATTGTGACATCAGATAACCCCTAAAGAACAATACTGCTGATGTATTTTTCATATAACTTCGTATTTGGAGAAAATTACCAACACCAAAAATCACCTAAAGAAAAAAAAAAATGTGTAAAAATTTTTTTCCTACCTTTTTTATGCCTGAAGAAAATCAAAAAAAAATTTTTTTTTTTAATCCTGACATAAAGGGTCATAATGCATGCATGAAGGGGTTAGTGATATCATTACTTATCAGCCCTAAAGCACATAGTATTAGTTTAGTAATACTTTTTTGAGTCTGTATACTTCAGTTAACGATTAATCAATTACTATATTAGTGGATGAGTATTTTAATAATCGATTAGTTGTGATTAATTGGAATTAATCACAATTAATCAATTCAGCCCTCAAGCAGATGGATGTACAGGTTAGAAAAACAACACTTTCTTGAGTCTGTCTACTTCAGTTCATGATAAATCAATAGCGATTATTTAAAAAATTTATTAATCATGATTAATTGTTGTAGCCCTAAAAGAAACATGATTCTGAACCGAGCTTTCACCATATTTGGGTTGTCCCTCTGAGGCCAGGATCGTGTAGACGATGTCGTCGGAGCCGAATCCTTTAAAGTCTGTCTGCAGGTACTTCTTACCGAGCCGCACCGTGCCTCCCTCCTTCACCCAGGTCATCGGCAGAGACACCAGATGAGGAGAATCCTGAGCCTGCAAAAACAAACACATCAGAGTCTGATGGAGGTTCCCCGGCGTTCGCCTTCCTGCCGCTGGAGCAGCAGGATAACATTTCTGCTATTAGCTGAAATTACATATGCAGCCTGTTTTTAATCCACAGAGAAAGCAATATTTTTATTTCATATTATTTCCTGCTATTTTTCTTGTATGCTTTCACTTTTTATTAAGCCCCAGGAGTTTTCCATGCAGCAGCATCTGTCGTCAGCGCTATGGAGCAGAAATAAGAAGGAACAGCAAGTTCAGTTTCTGATCTGTGAACTGAAAACTTTACAATCAGGGTTATTTTTGTAATGCCTTATCGATCCCACTGCCTGCAAACAAAGAGCAGGGCTAGATGTAGAGAGAGCCTGGAGATTGCTGAGGATTCATTGTCGCTCAAGGCTATTCAAGTTAAAGATAAAAAATTCAGAGAAATTCTGTCATGAAGGTTTGAGACCTTTTACCTCGCTGTGTCACTGAGCTGTCTCAATAAAAATAGCTGATATAGAAATCCTGTGTAAGGGGATGAGACCTGTAACATAACACAAAAAACTTTAACAACACAGACACTATATGTTTAAACCCTGGGGATGGATTGATCTCACAGAGGAAAATTATGGACTAAAAACAACTTAGTTTTTCTTTGTACCTCATTCAGGGTTTGGGTAACTGGTTACAAAACATTTATAGACAGATTATGTCATAAATTTAAACTTTGATTAAGCAGTAAGGGCAACATAAAGTGTTCAGTGGGCACAGGAAATATTCAATCATCTTAAATAATTTGTTCATCGCTACAACTACCTCACACTGATGGAAATAGAAAAATGGCAAAAATATCAATGACCACCTGTGCGAACAGCAATGGCTGCCATCTGCTCTGTTCCTTCACCTGAAAATCAGCCTGATTTTAACTTTTTTGTGGAAATCTGATGTTTTTCTCCCGGTAGTTGTCTTTAAAATCTGTCTTGCAAAAGTATTCACAGCTGGTTCACAGTTTGATATCTTTACAACAATGTTAAGTTATCTTAATCAAGGTTTCAAAAGACTTCACCAACTCAAATTTAAGACTTTTTAAGACCATTACAAATAGAATTTAAGATCTACGTCTCCACAAAAATGGATGAACTTTGTCAACTGGCAAATTTACACTTATTCGACAGACTACTTAGCAAGGGTGTATTAGGAGCTAGTTAGCACCTTGAGTCACAGAATGCAAGGAAGATTTCTGCATACGACTCAAACTTTAGCCTGATGGAAAAGTCCCACAATAAGAAAAGAAACTAAATAGAATATACAAGTTTAAATAATCCTGTCAAGAAAAAATTTAAGACTTGTGATTAATAAGGCTAACTTACTGTTTAATAAGCTATTCAGTTCGTCATGTTTACAACAATGTTAATGCATCTTATTCAAAATTTCTAAATGTTTCACCAACTCAAAATTAAGACTTTTGAAGACCACTATGAATGTATATTTATTATATTAATATATTAATATTAATTATACTAATCATATTTCGTCCATCCAACAGGCTAAAGTTTGCGCTTATCCATGATAGACGCAAAAGCTAGCTAGGTAGTTAGTAAGGGCATATTAGCAGCTGGTTAGCATTAGCCTCAATCGCCTTGATTGATCCACAGAATGTAATTCACATTTTGGCCTGAAGATACATTCAATACACAAAGTTAAATAGTCCTGCACAACAAAATTTTAAACTTAAGATAAGGCCAACTTAATGTTCTTTTATATGAATTTAAGAAATGTTAAGGTCTTAATTTTATGTTCACGCATTAAAGACTGTTTAGGACTCTAAATGTGCATGCACACCATTCGATTGAGATTTGGATTATGGTGAAGTTGAAGGAAAGAAGATTAAAATGGTATAATCTAAGACCAAATTTCTCTGCAGTTCGTTCTGCAAAGCTTTTTAAAGTACATTTGTGGATTCACCAATTCATGTATATTTTTGTAGAGCTGTCCAAAAATGCAACTTGTAAAGCTGAAAGGCCAATATGAAATGTTACTTAACACTATTTGCTCACATTTGCAAAGCGCCAGTAATTTTACTTAGCACTGACTGGCTGCATAATATAAAGAAAGAAGGAGAGAGAATATTAAGAGTAATATAAAATCTTAGAAATTACCAAAAAAAAAACATTAATCCCACATTCTTTCTAATTAAAATACTTTTTATTCATTTTTTGGCCCTGTTATAGCTTCATTGAGTCATTTGTACTTTTCTGTATTTATTCTTAATTATGGCTGCCCCAGTCCTCCATAATGAACCCCTGGGAGGATTTTAATAGCGAGCTCTCCCTGTGTTTCACTTTGAGCTAAAGATAAAAGCACAAAGACTCAGATACCTACAGCAGTGCAAAGCATAAATACTCTGCTATAAGAGTTGAAAAAGGTGGTAAAACATCAAAAAGGTGTGAATACAGCGTGTCAGACGGATGGTGTGTGGCATGCATGAGAATCTAAATTTGCAGATAACAACCTGCAGGCCATCCGCAGCACTTCTGCCTGCTGCTGGGCTGATCCGAATCACACTGATTCACACAGGCCACAGCAGAAAGCAGAGAAGCACAGAAAAAGAAACCACATACATCAGCATGACAGGCTTTTAACTCACGTCATCTGGGAGATAATGGCTCTCTCAGGATGAACACCAGGAGCTCTCAAGGACATTTAGAGCCAGGAGCTCAGGATAAAGCGGGTCAGAGGGACCTGGTTGGGTTTTTAACTAATATTTTCCCTCTGGTCTTGTTCTGACCTGCAGCTGCGACGGTATTTATTCATTTTCTGAGCTTTGCTTGGACAACGCTAAAATCTAACGAGCTTATTTCACGTGAGATCCGAGTTGATAAACAGCCTAATCTCCGTCAAGCAGGTGCGAGAGCTAATGAAAGGCTCATGCAAATGAGGAGAGAAAAAGCAAATTTGCCTAATGTCATTTTAAATGGCCTGAAAACAAAGGATAAAGAGAAAGTGAAAAACAGGAAATGAACACAAGCTGTGCTCCATCATAGGCTGTCTATTACAAATGTGTGGGAAACTTTGTCAATATTCCACTACTGTCGAAAAAACAACAACAAAACTACTGTAAAAAGATGCACAATTACACAATCATGCATCTTTGAAAAGTGGTGCCTCCTCCACAACCAACAAGTAGTTTCTTCAAGCAGCCAGATAGATTGTAAACCAAGACGCTGCGTTTTCATTACAAATGTGGGCAAAACTTTATCAATATTCTACTAATGTTGAAAAAACTACAACAAAATGGCTGCAAATAGATGTGCAGTTGTACAACCTTCTTTGAAAAGCATAAGTGCCTCCTGCACAACCAACAAAAATACAAAAAAAGCAAGTAGTTTCTGAATATTAAGTCAACAATGTGAAAATATACAATTTCGCAATTGCTGTGTTTGCATTAAAAGTGCAATTGAATTGCATGTGAATAAGTCAGTCCTCACGAAAAGCGACATTATCTTCCTACCATTTCCTGTCGTCTTCTTCATGGTTTGCGACAGTGACATTGTTTTGTTGATCAGGTGATGCGGAAAAATTTTTTTCCATTGCAATTTTGCAAAACAGCACAAAAATTCCAACATTATCCAGTTTTTTGAAAACTGCCGTGTTTCCATTAAGCAAATTTTTTTTCTAAATATCAAATTGCGCGATCATTGGATTAATGGAAATGCAGCTAATGACGCAAGTTTTGACGCAATGTTGAGCAAAAACTATCCAGAGGGTATTTTGGTTTTAAAATGATTAAACATGTGGAGAAACTGTTCACAAGTAGAAACTTTAGGAATGTCAGGCTTTAAGACCTCAAGAATCTCTAAAGGCTCTGCTTCTCTACAATATATAAAACCACTCTGAAATAAATAAAAATATATATGATCCTGAGCCGCAGTATGCATGAAACATGTATAAGAGGAGACCTTTATAGAGCTTCCAGATAGATTGTAAACCAAGACGATGTAGAGTTTTTGGCTGCCGTCCACAAAACAGAAATAAATGACTCTTCAGAGTCGGGAGTCATCCATAAAACATCAGCTGGCTGCCCGCCTGGACGGTGGTGCTGTTGTAATGACAGAATTTCACGCTCCCACAGGGGGACGGGCGAACAAGACGACTTCACCGACTTCTCAAAAAGAAATTGAAAGGCGCAGAATGATGATTAAATTCTCTTTGGCTCCACATTTCTATTAATCCGTAACGACTGAGAATGGCATCTACGATGAGAGCAGGAGGGAACTGAGAGGATGCAGGCAATATCTTACGCTGCAGGTAAAGTATAGGAAGGTGGGCTCTTTGCTGCCCATAAAACCATTTAGCAGGGTTCCCTCAACCCAAAAAGAAATGCCATCTTATGGCACTGAAGAGTTACATAAAGGTTAATATTGCCTGACCTTTGGGAAGAGCACCAGGAATTGTGTAATTACGTAATTAGTAACCCGGTAAGAAGAAAAAAACTCAATCATACACAAAGTTTCTACACTTTTCCCCAACTAAAATTCAAGAACTTCTCAAGCATTTTCAAGGTAAGTTTTGAAACTTTTCCACCACCAAACTTTGGATTTGAAAGCAAACTGTAACGTTCACCCTTCTAAGATACAACTTTTTAACTTCTGCAAAACTATAAATTCAAGATAAGTCCTTTGTTTCCCTAGGAAACAACATTTAACTACTAGAAAAGTACTAATTTTTGGAAAACAACAAGTAATTGTCAGGATTGGGGTTTTTTCCTGTGTGCTTCTTTAGTTTTCTGTGGAGTCTCTGTGTTGTCCTGTCTAGGAAGCAACTTTTTAACGTAGAAAAATACTATAAGTTATAAAAAAGTACTTCAAACCATCTACTACAGTGGTTCCCAAAGTCGGTCCTGGAGGCCCGGCATCCTGCGTGTTTTATTCTCTCCCTGGTTTAACACACCTGATCAAATGATGGCTCGTTAGGAGCCCTGAGGAGAACATTGACAAACTGAAAAGGTTGTTTCTACCACCAGGAAGAGAACTAAAACATGCAGGACGCCGGGCCTCCAGGACCGACTTTGGACAACACTGATCTAGTAGACTGCTGTCAGAAAGTACTCTGCAAGTTGTAGAAAAGTATCATTTGCCTTATTGGGAACAACCTTTTGGAAACCTTAAGGAAAAAGGCTAAAAGGTGCAATAATTTAACTTATAGAAAATACTTTGTAAGTTCTAGAAAAGTACATTTGAACTTCTGGGAAACAATCATTTCTTGTCAGTGACAGGAATTAAAATTTCTGTTACTTTTGGTTTTTCTTTTTTTTATTGGGAAAGGTTAAAAAATTATCACCTACAAAAACCACTCCTATTCCAGACGCTGTAATCAGCTTGAGCTGCAACTTGTCTAAAAGTCAAGAAAGAATAAAGAAAAGAGTCCAGCAGGAGGTCGATCTTCATCCACTCAACATCCATCATCTCCTTGACAACACAGCTCAAGTATTTCCCCCTCTAAACCTGGATGCTTGATAGTTTATTTCTCCTCCATTTCTGGTGGGAAACAGACGAACCCCCGGGATTTTTCTATTTTTTTTTTTTGAGGCTCAAAGACTTTTTCTTTGGGACAGAAATTAAAAGCCAGCGGTCCTGCTTTCTATTCTGCTGACCTCCCTCCATCAGGAGGAAGTCCATCCATCAGGGGATCGTTATGGTCTGATTAGCTACACAACCCTAATCCGATTTTCCAGGAGGCCTTTTGTACCCGGCACAACCTGGAGCTGACATTACCAGAAAAACCCGAAGACTCACTGACTCAAGTTTACTGTTAATGAATCCCTCCAGGTTTTATCGCGGATCATTGTGAGGGATCAGCTTTCATCTGCAGATCTGGGATTCTATCTTATCGTGTTTTTATCTTTTCTGTTTGTGTGCAATCTAAAACATCCTCTCCATCTGGATGCTTTGAGCGTAAATCCACAGAAGACAGCTTGGCATTTTGGCAGGTCCACACAGACAGGTTTTAATTAGATTCTGAATATCAAGGAGTCTCACGGGATCCGGGTAAACATCTCAAATGTTTAGCAAACAAGCTGCGGGTCGGCCATGCGGAGCCGGCAGACTGCACTCAGTTCATACGTTTTAGGCACATCATTTAACTCGACAGGCGCTCTGAGACGTCTCGAGGAGCTCTGATATTTCTGACAACATCTGACAGAAAACAGATTCTGAGCTGTTATATTGCAACAACAAAACAGCTGACCGAGCATGTTGGAATTCAGCTTGGGTTGCTAGGCAACGGGCTGGGCTTTGCTTGGGTTGCTAGGCAATGGTCCCTGACTTCTGACTTGTAACATTCCAGAGGTTTCTGACACCAAAAAAGCTAACTTGTTGCCAAAAACTGGCTTTGTGGGTTTTTTAAGACCCTTTGCTGGCAGATTATTTCACTTATATCAAGACATTTTCCATGTGATAGATTAATTTATCTGCCAATGGAATAAGCATTTTAAATCCATATTGAGGAAATATTTACTTAAAATACGCCTCTATGTCCTGCTGAAAAATTACTCTCAAGTTAGTTTGTCTTATTTCAAGTGTACTAAGATACTTGCAGCACTAGAAACTAGACCAAAAGATACTTGGTATTGTATTGTAGCTCAGTATTAGAGTTGTTCATCCTGTGAGATAGTGTTGTGGCACTGCTGATGTATGCAACTGAACTTTTCTGCTCTCAGCTCATTCTGAGTTGTTTGTGTTTTGTCTGTTTCAGTCCGTTTTACATGCAAATAAAGAAGAAGTAATTAATCCTGATTCGTGTGAAAGGAGTTTGGATGATGGTTAGTTTTGGAACAAGGGAGCATAGCAACACCATTATAGTGTAAAATGTGAATTTCATACAGTAGGTCCCCTTTAAAATCATTATTGTGTTTAAATTAAACAAGTATACTAGTGATTGAAGCCTTTACTGCTGCAGAGCTCTGCTCACTCTCTGCCTTTGCTTTCTGTTCTGTAGTTTATGCCGTGATAATCCACTTGTGTAGATCAAACAACAAGGCAACAAGGAGGCGGCAGCGACGGTGACCACTCTGGGATCTTATCCAAAAGCACGGACACAAACTGAGGACGTTCCGTTAGCTTTCCATCATCCTGTCCGTACTGCTTGGCTTGAAGGCATGACAGTCTGCAGAATCAGGACATTTTACAGTAAATTAATACTGCCATGTGTGAGTGAGTGTGTGAGTGGGATGTTATTGATTTACAGAAGGGGAAGAAGAAGAAGCAGAGGAGTTTAGCCTGAAGCGCTCCATCTGCACACAGCCAGACAAACAGAGCTGCCCTCCAAAATCAAAATGTTTTGACTGCGTGAGCAGAAAAACTAGAGGAAAAGTTTCTCTGCAGCAGCAAAAAAACAACAAAACAAAACGAGTTTCAACAACCCAGGCTCTTAAAAAACCCAGAGCCATCACTCTGTAGAACAATTGCTTGCTGCAATCAGCCAATAATACAAAGAAAATATTTGTAAAAAGAACCTACTATGCAAAATACACATTTTGCATGTTTTTGTACTTCCATTTGCTTCTCGACTGCTTCTAAAAACCTAAAAAAAAAAAAACACCCCACCACAAACAGGTTTTTTGGTGTGTGGAAAATGAGCCAGTTTAAAAACCTTCGGAAAGTGACGTCAAAAATCAGAAGGCACTGCCGGTTACCTAGTAACCCACGAAAGCCCGGCCCATTACCTAGCAACCAAAGCTGTGCTCCAGCACGTTTGATCAGCTGGTTTTACCGCTGTATGCGCTGTACAATGGCTGAACTGTCTTGCTGCTGAAATGTTCTATGCAATAAAAGTTGAACTAGTAACTTGAACCAACAGTGAAAATGCGACGTCGTTCTGGTGGAATCTCGAGTCCTTAAAAAAAATAAATAAATCAGTGCTGCTTTGCTTCCTGCCTTCAGTTCACTCAGCAATCTGGAAGCCGAAAGGATATTTATCTTTCCAAACATCCCCTCTACCTGCAGCCGCTCCTTCTGTATGGTCGCCGGGGTTGACGCCGGCTGGAAGATAATTGCGTCCTTGTGATGAAATGCTCACCAGAAGCGATGACAGCTGCCATTGTAATGACTCGACCTGCTTTTTCTGTTTTAGCAGTGAGGCTACGGATATCTGTCAGCGCCTCTAGGAAACTATTTTCAGGGATAAAGTCAGCAGAGCATCTTGTGAGGACATGTCAACTGGAAGCAGAAGGATGACTGCTCAAGTTGATGCAATTAAAGGCGCCTGGAGGAATGCAGTTCGTGCTGAAATGGTTTTACTTGAAGGCGTTGCATTACAAAAGAGCAACATGTGAAAAGATTATCACTGTCAAACTTCAGAAGTCAAATTTGTAATGCGTCACACAACATGCTCACATAAATGTATTATAGTGGCTCAAAGGGGTCGGAAGAATTTTTTACTGTAAATTTAAAAAATGAAAATAAAAAATGTCAAGTTTATTTATACAGCATTTTTAAAAACATTTAATCTTGCCAAGCATTTTTGTTCTCCTTTCTAATTATTTTTCTGTTATTTGTTTCAAAATAAATAAAAAAAAAAGTTTTTTATTTTGTTTTAAAGAGCAAAAGAGAGGAATTCAAATGTAATAAATGAGTGGTTTAGCTGTCTGTGTTTCCTGGGAGGAAGAATGTTTGTTTTGTGGTTCAAAAACATTTTTAAGATTAATTGAATTAAAATGCAGACCCCGTTTCAACCCTGAGTGATATTTGGAGTATTTGTCTTGCAAATACAAAAATGTTTTTGGTCTAGTTTATAGTGCAAATTATTAAGACAAAATTAACGTACAGGTAACCTTTCAGTTCTTTTAAGTAAATAATTCCTTCATATTGGTGAAAAAATACATGTTCTAGTTGTAGATTATTTTGTTTATAACAATGGAAAATTTTCATGTTAGAAATGAAATAATCTGCCAGTGGAAAGAGTCAATATTAAGGCATTATTGACTTAAAAAAAGCTCCTGTTTTATTACAAGTTTACTGAGATGTTTAAACTAGAAACTAAACCAAAAATACTTGGTGAGATTTAGGGTATTTTGCAGTGCATCTATTAGGATTATGTTTGCCATATGTTGTGTTTTTGCAAATAAAAAATGTTGGAAAAAAACAACAACATTAAAGGTTGAATGCAGAGCTGTTGACGTCACGTTGTCCTCCTTACCTTCTGGACTATCCGGACCTGGAGCAGGACGTTCCTGTAGCTGTGGCCGTCATTCACCTGCAGCACCGCGCTGTCCTCCACCGCCGATCCGTCGTGGACGTACCGGATCTGCTCCCTCGAGAGCTCCTCCAGCTTGAATCTGCTCAGGGCACGGTCGCCATGGAGACGGGTCAGCCGGCCATGTCGGGGCGGTTCGAGGACCATGACCAGGACGTCAGCAGGGTTGTCGGGGTCGTTGATGTGCAGCACCGACTTGGTGATGGCGGCCGTGCCGCCGGGCTCCTCTAAGGTCAACTGAGTGAGGGTCACGACTCTCGGGGGCTGGAAATAGAAAATAGTGAGGAAAAAGAAGTAAGATTTCTGTTTTCAAATGCAAAAGGTGGCCATTGTCAAGCCTCCTAACTCAACATTTACGCTCATATATAAAAATGGCTGCAAACAGATGTGCAGTTATACAAACGTACATATTTGAAAAGCAGAAGTGGACCCTCGTGCACAACCAATATGAATGCAGCAAGTGGTTTCCGGATGGTAAGTCAACAACAAAACTCTGGTCTTTTCCAGAAGCCATTTATTTATTTACTTCCTCAATTAATTAATTTCCCTTTGGGATCAATGAAGTATTGATCCAAAAACCAACTGACCAAATGTGCTGGAGCTCAGTTGCTAAGTAAGGTCGCATCATTCGAGAGGTTTTTGAAATAGATCCTTTTCCAGACACAAAACATTAACTTATTTCCAAAAAACACACTGCAAAACTATCAATGTCAAGTTTATTTATGAAGCGATTTTAAAAACACTAAATGTTTAGTCTAGTTTCTGGTACACTTGAAATAAGACAAAACTAACAAGTAAAAGGTGGCTGTTGGGTTGAGCTGTTTTTAGAAGAAGACGAAGTACAAAAGCGTCCAAAAAGTAAATTCTCCATAACGGGTTCTTTTAAAAAACATCATTCTGTTTGAAGATTTGGAAACGGCTTCAGAGTTGGAGCACATCTCACGGCCATGAAAGGCTGCTGAGAACATCTCAAAACCTGACAGTGGTTGTGTTTTCCTCTGTATGACTGCAGCCTGGCGCTGCGGCCTCCTGCTGCAGCCGCCTGCTGCAGCGTGGAGCCGCGATGTTGAAGGCAACAGGGAGGTTAAACAGGCGCTTCGTTAAGCTGCACTCAGCAGAGCCCGACGCCTCACACAGCTAACAAAGCCAGCGAGACGCGGAGGCCACCCGTTGTGAGAAACCTTCTCCGGAGTTGGTCGTTACCTTCCTGCTTCTAATTACCGAATGAAGATGAGAGGTTTAGGAGGCGGATATTAGAGAAGAGAATCCCGTGCTTTTCTCCTCCAACCATAACGAGACTCTTAATGCAGAGTTTTTTAAACATGACTTTCAACTGATGTGCAAATTTTAGCCTTCCATAGGTGGTCTACCGGCGCCCCCTGATGGACAGCAAGGTACTGCATGTAAATGTATTTTCTGTGAGTTTAAAGTGCGACACTGCAGCTAGCTCACCAGAGGATTGTGTTTAAACCTAATAATGGATAAGTGGGTTAAAACCAGGTCACTCAACTACAAGTACAAATGGTAGGAATTGGTGAATAATTTTATAGAGGATTTTGTTTATGGCCAAGCAACTCAAGTCTGTTTTTCTTTTATTGTGCTTCTAAATGTTATTCATCTTGGTAGGAAAGAACAACTTATTTTTTTCTATTTCCATGTGTTTTGGACATCATTGGAAAGCTAAGACTGCAAACTTTCAGAATCTATAAATAACTTAAAAAGCGAGTCGACATTTTCGCATTTACAAACCAGCACATTAGGATGACCAAAGAAAACAATAATACGAGCATTAAGACATTTAAGATAAATTACCTTTAAGACACTAATATTTTCAATTCAGTTTGCACATATTAAGATGTGTTACTGTAGGAAAATGTCAAGTGTTTGTTAAATGGGTTCAATGATCCTCAGTATGAAAAAGTTTAAGAAACACTGCTTTTAATACTTGTTTTGGTATTGATATTTAAGAATCCAGGAACAGTTTGCTGCATAAAACTGCTCAAAGAACGAAATATTTAAATGTGAACTTTATCTCGTATTTCTGGAAAGTTCAGTACATTTGTTTGAAATGCTATGTTTTTTAAAAGCTTATCAAAGCGCATGCTGTGAGCAGAAAAACAACCTGAAGATTCGCTTGCAGGGCAGAGAGAATGCGCGGAGCTGC
Organism: Phalloptychus januarius; assembly: GCA_902982915.1. Lineage (NCBI taxonomy): Eukaryota > Metazoa > Chordata > Actinopteri > Cyprinodontiformes > Poeciliidae > Phalloptychus > Phalloptychus januarius. The sequence goes on from CADWAE010000482.1 coordinate 1,626,132, forward strand.
AGGTGGAGAAGCGAGCGGGTTTGAAGCTCCGAGCGGCGCAGCGTGACGCAGAGCGTGGATCTAATGTGAATGGCTCCTCGGCTGCTGGATGAACTGCAGCGGTTTGGCTGTAAAGCAGCAGCTCAAGCCGAAGGAAACGCCTCGAACAAACTGGAGATGCCCTGATTCAGGCTGACCCAGACCCAGATTCTTTTACCAGCATTTCTGCAAGTTAAATTTAGAAGCAGTAAAGCCACAAGGGTTTAAATTTAAGACCTACATGAAAACAGTTAATTAACTTACTCAATAACTAAAGAAAGTTAAGTAAGTCCGTATTACGACTCCGGTGTTTTTTTTACACCCAGTGTTCAGAAGAGGTGTAAAATGTGTAATATGTGATTTATCTTGCTTAAAGGTTCATTATTATGCATTATGCTTCGTTGAACAGGTTAGGATAGGTCTATACAAAACATGTTCATTAAATTTTGTGCACAAAATCATTCATAAGTAATGAGATTTTAATCTGCTCAGTTCTGCCTACTTGTGAGCTGTTTTTGGGCCTCTGTCTCTTTAAATCCAAAGAAGCTGCTGCTGACCACGCCTTCCCCCCCAACTCAAAGTTTACACTCACATGTGAAAATGGCAGCAAACAGATGCACAATTACACAACCATACATCTTTGAAAAGCAGTAGTGAGGTCTCCTGCACAACCAATAGGATTGCATTGCAGCAAGTGGTTTCTGGAATGCAAGTGAACAACAAAACACTTTTGTCTTTTCCAGCAGCCACTGTGCAACGCATACAGCGGTAAACCAGCTGACCAGATGTGCTGGAGCTTGGCTTGGGTTACCATGTGATGTGCTGCGATTCACTGGGGTTGCTAGTTAACAGCGCAGTGTCTGTCAAATGTAACTCAATATTGAGGAAGTTTTTGAAACAGCTCATTTTCCAGACACCAAAAAATATTAAGTTGTTGCCATTAAATTATTTTTAAGCATTAGGATTGCTTTTAGAGGCAGTAAAAACCCAAGTGGAAGAACAAAAATGTGCAAAATGTGAAATTTGCTGAATAATTCTCCTTCAAACATGCAGTTTAATGACCACAACTCTATTGCAGACTAACTTGGTGGGCAAAAATTCATTTTAATAGCACTTATTGGTACCTTGCATCTTTGGTAGGGATGAAACTGATCAGGCTTTTCATGACCAGTAACAATTTCTGATAATCGTTCAGGCACATTTTGTTAATTCTGATATTAGACGATTCTAATATAAATATTAAAAAGACACAAAATAGAAAAATTCCTGCATATTTGATTTCAATGTAACAAAAAGTAAATAAATTAAAAGTTAGCCACATTCATGCATCAAAATGCACGACCCTGTACTTCAAGCATCTTGAATTAATAAATGCAAGACTAAGCTATTGCAAAAAGAAAAATAATTCTGTAGCCCTTCTACACTTCCACAAGAATAACAAAGAGGCAAAACTTTTCCAGGATATTTTTTTTTTCCAGTCAGGCGGATGACTAGTCACTGGCGCCGACCTAGAGTGTCGTCACGTCTCTGATCCGCACAATAAAACCGAAGACGTGCCGGTGTTGCCTAGGAGCGGCAGCGTGTGGGGCTTTAAATCGTGCAAAGGCACGCCTGCACACCAAAGGAAACGGCTGAAATCTCCCACCTGAGGCAAATGAAAACAATCAGGAGGCAGACTCAGGTGGGAGGGCAAACCTTTTATCCTGCACAGGAGAGGTGTCCAACCTTTCATCTGCAGCTCTTTCCCCAAAAAGCCATGGCTCAGATTGCTGCGCTGCTGCAGAAACAAATTGTCTGTTTTGTCGGGGGCTAAAAGTCTCTTCTCTTCTCACTGAAAGGAGCCAGTGACTTCTATCAAAGGAAGCACAGCAGAGCAGAGCAGACAGAGCTATCGGAGCAGAGCCATCATCTGAGAAACCGTCTCTTTAAATCAAAGAACAGTCTGATGTGTGCAGCTACTTCAGCAGATATCTGCAAACAGCAGATGTCTGAAATACAAGCAGACACTGCAGTCACTTTAAACAAAAGTGTTTCTCTTATGATCCTTGCTTGTTTTTTATTTGTGTTTTGTTCATGTTTGAGTTCTCTATTATTGTGGCAATGGTCTTGCCGTATTTAGTTCACTTCTTTAAGTTAATTTCTTCTGTTTTTTTGTATAATCTGCACTGCAAAAACAAAATCGTACAAAGTATTTCTGTCCAGTTTCTAGTGTACATTTCTTACAGCGAGGAAAAAAGTATTTAGTCAGTCAGATCTGGTACAAGTCCGGTTTGCAAAAGAAAACCAAAACTTAATGATTTTTATGAAAATACTCTGTAATAACTATTAAGCCTCCCAGTGAACACATCTCACACACAGATGGTTAAAAAGTTACATTAGCTTCCATTACAAATGTGTGCAAAACTTCTGCTTATGTAAAACAAAAACTACAATTTTGCATTTGCAGCAATTCCATTAAATAAGAAACAAAATAAAATCAACATGAATAAGTTTGTTAACTTTGTCACTTTAATATTATTATTTGTGCTGAGCTAAAGTTAGTTTTGGTTCATTTGTTCCACTAGTTGCATTTTCTAATTTTGTATATTTTTGTTCCTTTGTTAGGTTGTGTCTCCCTCTTGTGGCAGATTTAATTCCGTTGCTTTTTGTTTGCAGATCAGTTTGTGTTCAGTTGACCTCATTTGAGTTGGGCCAAAATCTCCCAACTCTGTTTTTTTTTTTACACTGCTTTGCTCCCTATTTTTTGGAATTATTAAATTGAAATGTTGAACACCTTTTGTCCTTGTTTAAATCTGGTCCCTTAGAAACAAACATACATTAAAAAAAGGCCCAGAAAAGCTGACATCCACTGCTCTCAGGACCTGGAGTCATCAATCAAAGTGAGTGTTTACCTGCATGGACACGGCATGAACCTGCATTGCAGCCGGTTGAGAAAACATCTGGGGGTCAGCGGCCCGTAAGGTGAACTCACCAGTCCTACACAAAGAGCACAGGAAGAGGACATGATGAACAACAAAAAGGAAGCTGATCCAAACCGATTGAAAAGGTGAAATTTCTCTGATTGAGCAGCAGACATGCTCTTTAGACCGGGATGTGTCTGGAAATGAGTCAGCTGAGGCTAACGGTGTGAGCGATTAGACCTAATCACCTCAGAGCTGGAGAGGAAACGAGGACAGTAACCCACCTCAGTTCACATCAGCAATATGTCACCATCCTGCCTCCTCATTAAAGGTTTATTAGAAACAACTCCCAGAGGCTGGATCAGCCAGTCTGAGCACCGACTGGAGCAGGACAGACGTAAATCACCAGGAAGACAGTGTGTGATACAATCGCTTTAAATTAAGTTCATATTTTATAATAATTATCTGATTACATTCAAGTTCCTTGGAAATATTCAAGATATTTCCATCTGACCTGATGCTAACATTTTGTTTCAGAGTGTAAATTCTCAGTCATCCACAATAAGACAAGGTTGATTCATGTGAAAATTCAAAATATGCACCATGTTGGTTGGTATTCGATTAGAGTAAAATTAAAACCGGCTTCAAAAAATAAAAAGCTCTCTGTTAAACGAACATTTTAAAACAACTTGTGTGCTTTTAATATGACAATTAAAAGAATATTATAAGTTTATTTTAATGTGCTTTTTTTGTGCTTTTAAAATAATAAACAAGCCTCGTCTGAAAATATATAAAAATTGTTAAAATATGACCACAAATGTTACTATGAGGTGAAGATTATTTATACAGAATGGCGCCAACATTAATACAAAACCAGGATGTGGAGGAGTTCAATGTTATTGCAGGAGATGCTGTGATTGAAGCTCCGCCCACTTTGAGAGAAGCTGCCGTTGCCAAGCAACATATGAAGCACTTCACATTCGTACCAAAATGTTTGATGATGTTGGACGTATTTTGTCCTTTAATTGTGATTAAAGTTCTGAACATATTGCAACTGGAATTAGTGTCTTCTCTTTTTCTCTTTTTCTTTTGTGAGAACTGTAAACAGACTTTGGCGCGCATCCGCCGTGACGCCATCTTGCATTTTTTCACATACAATACAAGAAACTGTTCTTGATTTTAATCCCTAATTATAACACAGTTTAAAATATTCTCTGGTTCTGCTGGGGGTTTCTACCTGAAAATTTCCCAAAAATCCTTCAATACTAAACAACTGAGCAAAATGCGAAAATCCAACTGAATTAATTTGGTGTCGGGTTGTAGGGAAACCCAGACTTCCCTCTCTCCAGCTCCTCTGGGTGCCAGAAGAAAATAAATTAACATTTGAGAGCCTAAACCTATTTTTATTACAGCCTTCTCTCTGTGTTTATAGATGCTTCTGAAATAACCACAGAGTCTCTCAAAAAGACATAAAAAGCCAAGCGGAAGCACACAGGTCTGATCGGCAGATGATGCAGCTCGTTTTAATACAGCTGTGATTCTGCAGGCATTATGCAGCACTCCGCATAATTTGAAAAATATGGCAGTAATAAGGAGATTTAATCTTATTTGGGTGGCTTACATTCAGCTGTCTCTATTAATCTAAAAGCCTTAAACTGGGCATCAGATCACTTTTTGCTCATTTATTGGCTTTCTGCTGTATTAGGCCACACCAGCTGCATCACGACTGACTAAACTGTTTATTAGTTTTATTGTGACTGGATAAATGGACACTGGAGTCCAACACAGAACAGAACAGACTTATTTCAGAGCAGCTGCAGTGTTAAAAACCAAAAAAAAACAAGCCGATGGTTTGGATTTAAGGAGACAATCACTCTGCTGTGTTTTCTGTGTCATCAGATTTGGGTCAAAAGCAGCAAAAAAACGCAGAACATAAATGAGTTGCACCTTATTTTTACAGGATCCAGTATTGGGCTGGACAACATTTTGATCAAATCTATATGGCAACAGACATGTGATAAATACATTTGATAGAATATTCAATATATGGAATATTCACTGAACTCTGATCTGGAACCACACGGCATTCTGGGAGATGTAGGCAGAGCACAGACTTTAGCCAAGAGAAAAGCAATGCAAAATTCAACTGAAATAATTTGAATTCCAGTTGTTTTTGTCTAATCTGATAAACAAGTAAATATGGCTTTATTTGAACAAATACAACATAACAGATGAATATCCAGTCCAGAAGCAACATAAAAACCATTTGTCCGTCGTCATAGGTGGCCATGCTAACCAACTTGAGCATTTCTGACCGGCTATGCTAGCCTCAACCTAGCAGAGAGCAACAGGGGGAGTTAGTAGAGGGATGAGCAGCGGCACACTGAGGGTGACTGACAGCGCTAAGACCCGCCTCCTGGCTCTGATTGGCTGTTTCTAGTTAGCACTGGGACAAGGCAGAGCAGCTTGATTTTTTCATAGATTATCTATCTCATACCGTTCTTATAAAAGTTGCATTCTGCAGCTGTAAACATCCGATCCACTGACCTGGCTTTGTTTCTCAGGTGTGTGAAGTGGACCCGCCCGCGCTCTAGCTGTGCCCATGTGAAGGTGTCGTCTTTGTGTAGCTCTCGCCTCGTTTCCCCTCCATTTTCTCCTGCTTCCTCCTCTGTTAACAGAACCAAACGCCCATTGTTTGGTTCCTGAACAAGCTGCAAGATCATCCGCCCAGAGGGACTGTCGGGGTCCCTGACCTCCAGCAGAGAGGCCAGCAGAGGGGCGGAGCCACCGATGGGAACGAGCAGGGAGCCGTTGAAGTGGAGAACAGGGCTGTGGTGGTTCACTGAGGAAAACAAAAAACACAAAATCACATGTGGGGTTCCTCAAGGCTCCATCCTCAGACAACTTGTATTCAATACGCTCAGAAAATATGGTGCTACAGCAAGTCTTATATTATCTATGCTGATGGCAATCAGTGACTACATGGCAGCCACAAAGTCAGCAGCTGTGGTTCCACAGTGTAAAAACACAGATTCTTACCAAGTCTCTTTGGTCTAGTTTCTAGTGCAAACATCTTTGTATACTTGAAATAAAATGAAACTAAGTTACAAGTAACTTTTGAGAAAGATTCAGCTTGTGTTTAGTCAATAATCCTTTAAACATTATTTGAAAAAGGTACAGCTTCCTCTGGCAGATTATTTCACTTGTTACAAAACATCCTTTGCGTATTTACTTGAAATAATTTGCCAATAGAACAAGTAACTTTTCATCTGAATTAAGGCATTATCTACTTAAAACAAGCTCCTGTATCTTTCTAAAAAGTTACTTGTAAGTTAGTTTGGTCTTATTTTAAGTGTAGTAATATATTTGCACTATAAACTAGACTAAAATACTTGGTAAGATTTGCTCATTGCATCTATTGTAGAATTTTGCCAATTGGAATTATTTGGAAAATAAATTTGCCTAATGGAAACTTTTTGGGGCTAGGATGAGGTCATTCTTCAGTCGTGTCGAAATTGATGTTTTTTGCAACATAAACATTTTTCACAACACACCAGTTTGTATCACACAGTTCATCAAAAGTTAAATTTGTCATTTTAAAGTGTTGAATCCTTAATTCTGTATAATTAAGGATTACAATTTACCAAAAAGGCCAGATGGCTGAATTATTAATATATCATACTTACATCCATCGCCAGCATAATTTTTAATAACTTATCATGTGAACAAACTTTTTCATGTTTGATTTCAATTTCATTTCAACACAGCAAAGGAAAAATCGTGTTTTTTCTCAGCAGAATATCAAAATATAGCAGTAAGTGCAGTTAGTGTATCTATAATTTCAAATAATGAACGAGTCAACAAATAGCAAAGGCTAAAGGTCGACCTCTAACTCGCACTGAGGCTAAAATCTGAAAAACATCCACAGTGTTACAACAGGCTAAGACATTATTTTAACATCAACAAAATGTTTATTACTAAATCTGCATACTACTATCATAAAGGGTTTATTTTTGTAAACCAACTAGTCAGAGCAGAAAATCCATTAAAGAACATTTCTATTGAGCTCTTTGAAAATGTTCATATTAAAAATATGCTTATATATATATATATATATATATATATATCTAGGTGTAAAAACTATAGAATGCATCAATCCAAACCACATTTCCATTATTTTTAATAAAAACCTGAACCTCATAATCACTGTAATTAGTACATTTTTAAACCTTTCAAATGGTTCAGTTTAATGGATGAAATGACAGCCGGGCAGCGTTGTGGGTGTGAGTGGGAGCTAGGGGTGAGAAAATGCAGTGAAAGGGAAACGGGTGGGGGAGGGGCAGTTCACTTCTGAGAGAAATAGCGGTGTGAAGCAACTCTGTGCTGGTGTGGCATTTTAGAAACAGGCTTTAATTGGAGCTGGCTGAACTTTACACGTGAACTTTTTAAAGATCAGCTCTTTTTTCAGATGCTTCGGCGTAATCTCATTATATCGCCTCTAATGATGCCAACAGCCACTCTGAAACCTCAAACTTTTAGACATGTAATTATTTTTACAAACGGGAACAACTTTATAATTTAGAGCACTAATGTAGCGGGGTTTTAAATTTTTTTTGTTGAGTGGTAAAAATGTTTTTAAAAGTTTTTTTCTCCTTTTCCTTTTGATTGAGTCATGAATTAGTACAAGCCTCGAGCAAGAACTGTTCATTATTTCAGAAGTAAGGGGCATTTATCTCAAAGGAAACACAATTATATATTTTTCTCTAAGAAATAAACACCTTTCTTTATCATAAATCGTTTCACAACTGCTGCCTTGCTCCCAGAGGCCTGCGGCATTATCACTTATTGCTTCACAGCATCTAAAGATAAATGAAAAAAACAAGTGCAAGCCTCCTTAAATGACTAAAATCCTCAGTCAAAGCTTTATTCTTTGTGATTCACAAAGACAAATTAAATCTATATGTCACACAGCCAATACTAGCTGCCTATCTTAATAGATTTGTGAATCAGTAATTCTGCTCCTGTCATAATAAACTTTTACAAACTGTCATCCATTCTGAAATATGAAGACACTCAGAATAAATGTGAAACAATCGAGGTGATCCAACGGCAATATAATAAGATAAACTATGTCTGTGTTTCAGCTGAACTTAATGGAAAAAAAGATTTGGTGTGTTTTTAGCCATAAAACGAGAAAGTTTTAACCAAAGCCAGAAGGGTTTCATCGTCTCTTTTCTGTCAAATCTTGCTAGTGGAAAAATAACAGCATTCACTCAACTCCTGTCTTCACTTAGATAAAAAATGGCAAACCAACATGGCTGTTAACAAGTTGAAGCAAGATCTTTTCCAACAGCACATAGCTTAACTACAATTAGTTGTTTGATTGACAGATAGGAAAATATCAACTTTTATTAGCTGTTACAGCAACAGCTGTAAGGTTGGCTCAGTCCAGGAGGTGGCAGTAATGCAGCTATACACTGGTTGCTAACCACCATAAAACATCAGAAGAAGTAGTGAGGTTGACTGATTAGTAGCTAGTTTGAGTAGGATAAGCTACTAGTTTGACTTTTAGCACTTGTCACATAAAAATACATTATTTAATTTTTTTAAATTCGCACCAACGATCCTAAAACCTGTTTTAGGTAGAAGAAATGTAATTCTTAAATGGAAATGGGTGAAACACTGCTTTAGGGTGTTAGCTTACCTCTCATTAGCTGTTAGCTTGATTATGACTTCAAACACAGCTCAGATCAGATTTTAGTTTAACACAAAGTAAAGGTTGGCACTGAATCCAACAGATAGCTATTTATTATTATTAATGTTATTATTAGTAGCAGGTTGCACAGTGGCGCAGCTGGTAGAGCTGTTGCCTCGCAGCAAGAAGGTTCTGGGTTCGATTCCCGGCCCCGGTCTTTCTGCATGGAGTTTGCATGTTTTCCCTGTGCATGGTGGGTTCTCTCCGGGTACTCCGGCTTCCTCCCACAGTCCAAAAACATGACTGTCAGGTTAATTGGCTTCTCTAAATTGTCCCTAGGTGTGAGTGTGTGTGTGCATGGTTGTTTGTCCTGTGTGTCTCTGTGTTGCCCTGCGACAGACTGGCGACCTGTCCAGGGCGACCTGTCCAGGGCGACCTGTCCAGGGCGATCTGTCCAGGGCGACCTGTCCAGGGCGACCTGTCCAGGTGACCCCGCCTCTCGCCCAGAACGTTAGCTGGAGAAGCAGCAGCACCTCCCGACCCCAATAAGGGAAAAAGGGAGGATAGAAAATGGATGGATGGATGGATGGATGGATTATTAGTAGTATCTCAAAATCTCAAATAATATCTGAACTATGATTGAAAAACTGACGATTCTTCCTGTCCAAATAACCACCATTCACATTGACTCCGGGAAGTTTTAACAACAATTAATTTTCCTTTGGGATGAATAATGTGTTTTTAAATGTGAACTTAATGTCTGATCAGATTAGCTGTAGTTTCAGCAGCTGGTAGCTTCTTAATTAGCTGTTAGCTTAGCTTTTCCCTTTACTCTGATCTACTACTTTGTAATTTTTCTGCTTGTTTTGAATATATTTCACATTCAAATGGCCAAAAACACTAAGATCAAATATTTTGGTTTACTACAAGTTTTAGGCGCCTGTACATTTTGAAGCGACAACTTCATTTAGTTTTAAAAGAATGCAGTAGGATATTCTTTTAAAACATGTGCTTTCTTTATTGAGATAAAGAGCCTGTATCTCAATAAAGATGAAAGTATCTATTTTTAAAAGATACTTTCATCTTTATTTTTAAAACAGAATATGGTTGGTTTTTTTATACTACTACCAACGCAAAGCCTCAGTTTCTCTCCATGTGCAACTCCCAGGTTATAAATTAGTCTGTTATCCTTGAGATCAAACTGTAGCTGATCACTTCTCAGTCTTAGATCTGAAGGGAAACTAAAAAAAAAACCAAAAAAATAGTAAGATAATTTCAGCATATTATTTAGTCATGAGAAAATCACAAATCCAAACATGATGCTCTATGTGGACATTACCTTTAAAACAGGCCCTCTCTAGAGTCAATCAAACAGAATGACGCCGTGGGATTTATAACCCTGGAAGCTTAGGATAACTTTCCTGTTGCCTAGCAACAAGCCATGTGATTTTTCAGTGCCGTCCCTAGGTCATCTGCATCATTTATGATCCCAGCTCAGTTTTATTTGCTTGATATAACTGCACACATGCACTGGAGTTATGTAAAATGTTGAATTTCAATGTTTATTTAATAAGAAACCTTGAGAAGTAAAAAATAACTTATTATGAAATGCATTTCTGGCTTATTTTATTTACTTTAGCAAACATAATATTTCCCTGTAAAGATTCATTCACAACTTCAACATAAACACTGGAAAACAAGTTAATTGGGGCAGGAGGTCAAAGTTGTAACTTTATATATTTATATTTATGAAGATTTTTGTTCATTTTTCATGAAGTTTTCATGAAGCAGACAAGTTTACCAGCCGATTCTTGGTATGTTTAGCAGGCAGGAGAGCTGAGTTGAGTAGCTAAATGTTTTCTTATCCCTCACTTTTTTAATCACTCACAGAAATATGAAAAGAGCCATAATAAAAACTGCCTGGAGATTACAAAATGCAAATAAATGCCTTTTTCATTATCCCCTTTAGCACAGAGAACTGCTCAGTTAAGTGTGGCACCTGTACAACCTTATAAATCCAGATTAACATAAATAAATAAGGGGCAAAAATCTGTGTGCGTTCATTACGTAAACAGCCTGGGATTTTCTACAGTTTTTTAAAATGATCAATTTTTGAATTAAAGGTGACCTATTAGGTTTCCTTAAACAGTCTTTGGGATATACAAGGCATGTTCAGTAAATTGTTTTGCCCAAGATTATTCTTAGATAATGAAATTTTAGTCTTCTCAGTTCTGGGTGAGTTGTTTTAGGGCCTTTGTCACTTTAAATCCAAATAAGTTGCTGCTGGCCTCGCCCCAGACACATTGTTTAAACTCATGTGAAAGTGGCAGTTATACAATTGTACATCTTTGAAAAGCAGAAGTAGAGCCTCCTCCACAACCAACATGAATGCAACAAGTGGTTTCTGGATGGTTTCTGGTTTAGGGCCTCTGTCACTTTAAATCCAAATAAGGCTGGCCACGCCGCTCGACTCAACATCTACGCTTTCATCTCAAAAAGGCTTCATAAGAGCAGTTATAAATCCATACTTCTTTGAAAGTAGAAAGTGATTTCTGAACAGTGAGTCAACAATAAAACCATTGTCTTTTTCAGCACTCCACTGACTTTGCTAGGTAATGGGCTGGATTCCGCTGAGGTTGCTAGGTAACGGCGCAGTGCGTTCTGATTTGCTACTTTACATTCCGAAGGTTTGTAAATGGCTCATTTTCCAGACACCAAAAAACTTGAACTTGTTGCCAAAAAACTGGCTGGGAGTTGTTTTTTTTTAAGTTTGGGCTGTTTTTAAAAGTAGTAAAAAGCTACAGGCAAGTACAAAAAAGTGCAAAATGTGAATTTAACATAATGTGCCCTTTTATAAAATAAATAATAGACTGAATTCATATCGGATTTTTATTTTGTTTAAGTTATAACTCTGTGAACCCACATCTCAACTCAGATTCGCATGAGTTAAACACACCACATGCCTGCTGGTAACATCTGTAACCAGCAGGCATTCACACGTTCTTCCAGTGGCATAATGTTATTACCGTGGCAGGTTCTCGTCTTCTGATCGGCATAATATCCATGTCCACAGTCGGGGGTGCAGTATCCTTCCATAAGGAATGTTTGGTCACGACACACTAAGCAGCGTCCAACACCGTCGCACTGGACGCAGTCCGAGGAGCAAGCTGAAGAAACAGCAGGTCGAGTATTTATCTTATAATTTACTTTTTGTTTCTTTGCAGAACATTCATTGCAAAACGAAAACTAAATAGAAGTGTATTTTATTTATCTATGTATGCGTGGGTGTTAGTTATTTATGTAACTATAAAAAAAATAAAAATAAAAAAATATGTAAAAATTTTAACTTATATAATAATTTATATAATAAATAATACAATTTTAAAAAATATTTTAAAAATAGAATAAAGCTATATTAAATTTTTTAAAATAAATAAATTGCAAAACAAAAAATAAACATATTTTATTTATCTGTTTTGTATTTATGTATATATACATATCTAATATTATTTAAAATAATATTTAAATAAAAATATTTGTATATTTAATAATTATTTACAAAATGTAATTATTTAACTACATAAAAAACTAATTCACAAATCTAAAGTAATTAAGTAAAACCATAAAATAAAGCTATATTACATTTTAAAACATTTAAAAGCGTTGTTTCTTACACTTGCAGACTTTTGATGAGGAATCCAGATAGTAATTTCTGCCGCACTGAAGGACACACTGTCCCTGCAGAGTGGCGTAGGGAGGCTGGCATTCCAGGCATTTTCCAGGACTGTTACAGTTCACACAGTGATTGTCACAGTCTGAAACAGACAGACATACGAAAAGAGAAAAACATGTCACTGGATATCCCAAAAAATCTCAAACTGCACATATATACATAAATACTCCATGTGAAAAACATGCAGTAAAACAGAGCAGCTTTCTGACGCAGACCTTTAAATAAACATTATCTCAGAAATTCTCACACTGTAAGGATTTTTCTCCTTCAAAGTGTCACAGACTTGACATTGAACATCACTGGTCAGGATTCCTTCACTGTAAGAACTGGACTTCACACTGGATGTTTTTCATCCAGTTTGAAGTGAGATAAAAAGCTGCATTTCAGCCGTCCTTACAGTAAATATTCACAAACTTCAGTTTCTCTCTTGGTACCGTAACTATGGATTCGTCTGATGTATAAAACATGTATGCACCGAATGGTTGTTACTCTTTCTCAGGGATATTGTGTGAGCAGGGAGTTGAACAGATGTCGTTGTGTAACCAAAACCTGGAGTCCTCAATACATTCTCACAGGTTAACATAGATCTGTTCTCACATACACACACAAACCACCATTAAATTCCTTACATTAGGGTTGTAGTAATAAGTTAATAAGTCTTAAAGGCCATGAATCTCGAACTTAACATTATGGGATTCACTCGTTCTATAAATCTATGCCTAATTTTTTTTAAAGGTGACCTATTATGACTCCTTGCCCAGGTTAGAATAGGCTTATGGGCTATACAAAACTTGTTCAATGAATTATTTGCACAAAATTATTCTTAGGTAATGATACTTTAGTCTTCTGAGTTTTGAGTGAGTTGCTTTAGGTCCTCTGTCACTTCAAATCCAAATAAGTTGTTTACACTTCCACGTCAAAATGGCTGGGAACAAATGTGCAATTGAACAAACATAGATTTTTGAAAAGCAGAAGTGGAGCCTCATGGACAACCAACAAGAAAGCAGCAAGTGGTTTCTGAATGATAAGTCAACAACAAAACACTTGTCTCATCCAGCAGCCATTAGATGCGTTTCCTGTACAAATGTGAGCAGAACCTTAGCAATATTCCACTAATGTAGAAAAATTTAATTCCCATTAAATAAGAAACACAATTAAAATGCCATGTGAATAATTTTTAGTTGGTAAATAAATCATCTCCTCCTACCACCAAAACTTTCTATAAAGAAACAAAGAGTTTTTTTGAAATTGGTGTATTTCCATTAAGCATTAAGCATTCATATGGTAAATGGACATACAGTGGTCAATCCAGCTAGCTAAGAGTGCTGGAACTCCACCTGGGTTGCTAGGTAACGGGCTGGGCTCTGCTGGGGTTGCTAGGTAACAGTGCTGTGCCATTTGAATGTGACTAAACGATCTGGAGGTTTTTGAAACCGCTCGTTTTCCAGACACCAAAAAACATGAACTTATTGTCAAAGAAGAACTGAGTGTTTCTCGGTTGTTTTTAGAAGCAGCTGAGACGAAAATGGAAATATAAAATGGCGGAAAAAGTGAAGTTTGTATAACAAAATTGATTATTTTCTGTTGGCAAGAAAAAAGGGAAAGTATGTCAGAAGAAAACAGCAACATTTGCGAGCATATAAATGGGGCAGCTCAAGTCTTTCCAGGAGTTACAGATTAAAAGGAATATAATCTCAAAATGGAAACCTTTGGGTCAGACTTTAGCTGCATATTCAATATAATTTCTATTTGTAGTGCAGGCTCCTCCTTTTGGCTGCACTGCAGTTGATTTACTGCTTTAATCATCGTCGGATTATAAAAACATTACAGAAGATCAACCTCAGGTGGTAACATGTTGAAACCAGAGGTGGTTGCATCAGCTGCACATGAAGGGAGAGACGCTTTCTGTGGGACTGACCGAAGCATCTGTCTCCATCCTGATAAGATCCGACGGAGCAGCCCTGGGCGCACAGACCGTCCTGCAGCACGTACCCCTCCATGCACTGCAGGCAGTCGGTTCGCAGAGGGCCCTTACAGGCGTTGCAGCTCCAGTCACACTCTGGAAACAGGACAGGAGGAAACAGGAGAGGAGGTGTTGGGAACAGTGGGATCCAGAAATGCCAAAGAAGAAACAAGATGATCTGTTGTTTATCATAAATCACCTGCACATCTGGAGTGCTGGTGTACGAAATAAATCCTGGCATGAGAATCAGACACAATAAGAGCAAAACAATCCTCCTCCTTTTAGATTTAAGGTTTGAAATGAAGCATCACATTGATCTCAAAGAAGAAAGGATTTAATTTTACGGTGAATGAAGCTCTAAGCCAAGACACATAATCAAAAATAACGGGTTTTGAAGTGACTGTAGAGATGATTTGCATGTAGTTTCAAACAATCTGCAAACTTTAGTTTTGGTCCTTGTCAGAAAAAAACAGGTTTGCTGATTGGGAAAAAGAAATTTCAGGAATTACTAAACCATTGGACAAAAAGAAAGATAAATGTATGTATGTATGAAATGTTTTAATTCGACATTTAGTCTATCTTATTTTTTCAATTCAAAATAAAATTATTAAAAGGATAAAAAAGATCTAAATTTAATTAATTGTTACATAATTTAAAAAAACATTTGGAACCAGCCAATCTGACTATTGTTAATGTAAAATTAATTTAAAATATATGCAATATCTAACCTAAAAGAAACGTCTTGGGGTTTGTAGATCCATCAACACAGATGACAATCACAGAGTCTATGTAAATTACTCAGGGATTTTCTTCTCTTTGGAAACACCCAGAGGCTTCCAGAAGCATTTCTAGTTTTCAGAGATAAAATGTTTGTCGTGTTTTCTCCATCTGACGGTTCATCAAGAGTTCAGGTTGAGGCTGCAGCTGGCTGGAGGCAAAACGCGTCATGACCTGGAAAACCAAACGGTTCTGCTTGCACTGCAAAAACAAGAAAGCTTACCAAGTATTTCCGAGCTAGTTTCTGGTTTCTGCAAATATATTAGCACACTTGAAATAAAACCGGAATAAGTGAGTTTTTACTAGCATTTTTAAGTAAAAAAAAAAATTATCAATGAAAAAGTGCTAGGAACGTTGGAAAAATATCTTGTTATAAGTGAAATAATCTGCCAGTGAAACTAGTATTTTTAAATCAGTTTTAATCAATAATTAACCTAGAAAAAGCTCACATTTCTTGCTGAAATGCTGCCTGAAAGTTAGTTTTGTCTTATTTCAGATGTTCTAGGATATTTCCACTAGAACAAAAGTACCTGGGTAGAGTTTGTGTTTTTACTGTTTGTTGTCTCAGAAACATTTAAACTTTTCACTTTGATGCCACACAAGTGTTTCTGCTAAGCTGCTAATCCTGAAATGAGCTAAAGAAGCAGCAATCCCGTCTCCATGGAAACGGTTCCTTATGTTCTCCAATCCAATGAGAAATCTCATTACCTGGAACCAAACCAGAGGCAAAGGGAAACACGAGAGGTGGCTTTTTGTAATGTACAGGGGATATTTGGTCCCTTATATTCTTTACTATGGTTTAAGTAAATGAAAATAAAGCCAGAATGGACTGCAGCATGCACAAGCTGCACAGCAGGACAATAAATAATCCTCTCTAACGGGAATAAGACATGAAAGTTATTTCATTTTCTCTCTGCACTAAGCAATATTCCTAACTTGGTCTCATGTCATAAAATTATTCTCCCCAGATCCCAAAACAGGGAAAATAAAATGAAAAAGGTAAGAAACAATAGCTTAAAAGATGTTTCTAAGGGTCAACGCCTGATCCAGGATGAGACAGATGAACAATAACTAAAGCTCTGCAGGTCTCACTGCCTCAGGTAAGGTCAGAAGGCCCTGATTCAACTACAAGGAATCATAAGAGACTGAGAAGAAATGGCCTTAATGGGAAACATCCACACTGCATAAACACAAAATCCTGCAAAGTGTTTTTGGTTTAGTTTCTGGTGCAAATAACTTCGTACATTTGAAATAAAACTAACTTACAAGAATCTTCCCATGAAGATAAGAGCTTGTTTTAGGTCAAAATTCCCTAATATTATTATTTGTATTGTATTGAAGATTCAATACTTGACAAAATGACCAACATATTTGATGTTTATTAATGATTTTAACAATGGCATTTGACAAAAGGTACATTATGATGCGTTTGTGGTGTTTTTTATGACCTGTCTTGCTGCAGAAACATGCAACACAAATAAACTTGACTTGTCTTATTTAACCTATGACATTTTTTCAATGTTATTAGTGAAACAATCTGCTAGAGGAACTTAATATTGACTTTTTCGGCAGTATCAAGGAATTATTTACTTGTAAAAAAGCTCATTGTAAATTAGTTTTGTCTTATTTCAAGTGTCTTATTTATTTTCACTAACTAGACAAAAATACTTTGCAAAATGTTGTGTTTTTGCTGCATAAAACCAGAAGTCAGTGTGGGTTTGAGGAGCACAGCAAGCACACAGATCAGTGTTTAGAAAGGAAGACATGCTTTGCACTTGATGATAAAGACGCCTGATGACAAGCAGAATCAAAACAATCAGTCGCAGCGGGGCTTCCCTCCGGCAGATCCAATCAAACGCTAACCGATGTGACAACAAATCAATTCTCAGCTTATTTATTTAAGCTTCAACTCCTGAACCTGACAAGTTAGAAGGTGTTCATCTGCAAAAACACAAACATGCCAATTCTCTGAAATGTTCTATATTATTTACAAATGTAGAGTTGAACATTAAAACAGACTCAAACTGGATGAAACAACAGCAGCTGAATTCATTCTGGACTAGACGGAGTATTAGCCGCTAAAGCTAATGGGAAATAAATAAAGCTCACTGACTGTGGCTGAGTAATTACCAAAAAAACTCACCAATAATGACTGAACAGCAGCTTATCATGTAAGAAACAAACTCGTGTTGTCACATTTGGAAGGATTAAACTCCAAGAATAGAACAAATCATTTGATTTTCTATTGCCATAAATCTTATTAGGTACTACAAAGTTGTTCTTTTTTTGTCAATTGTTAGCCACATTTTCCCTCAAATTTAGCTTTTATTTAAAGTTAGTAAAAGTGGAACCACAAACTTCTAGTAACATTTAATAAAATAAAGACTAATAAATATATCTATTAATTAAAGACGCCAAATTCTGACTTTTTAAAACAGCGAGTGATTCAGTAATCCATTATTCTTTTGGAAAAAATTCAAATATGTGGAAAATTTGCGCATGTTTCAGGTCTATGATTATTTACAGATCACTATTCTGCTAAATCTGAATCTGGTTTGTTTTTTAAATAAGTATTTTTCATTTATTGAGGAAAACATAAAAAAATGTTAAATTATTTATATAAAAATTATGTTTGTACAACACTGTTGTAAGTGATTCTAAATGTTGAATTTTATATAAGCCAATGAAATATAAATGTTTTCCATAAATCACTAATTATTCATTTTAATATGTTGGGTAGGATTTAATTATTTTAATTAATTTAATGAAACAGCTTACGAGGGTGAAATTAACTAACCAAGTTAGTTTACTAGTTAACTAACAACTCAATTTACTGTAAACATAATTAATTAATTTCATTTATTTATAAAAAAAAAGTCAGATAATTATTCATGTCGAGAGTAATAAAAAAAATGGTCATGTTCTATTTATTTTGTAGCTGCTACAGTAATGAACGCAGAACATTTAACGTTATTTAAGAGATCAAAATATTGGCAACTGATAGATTTATACAGAGCACTAGATTAAGTAAACTGTAGCCAAAGAGTGAAATAAAAAAAAATAAATGTGTCAATCTGTGGCAGCAAAAATAACATCTAATTCTCATGAAGCCTGATCAGAGAGAAAGTTGTTAAAAACTTGAACCGTAACATAAATATGCAGAATTTCCAGCAGGACTATTCCAGAGAGGAATAAAGTTGTTGAATCTGTAAAAAAAAAGCTCAGGATTTTACATGAAGCTCATTAATCAACTTCACTGGGCAAAAGAAGATGTAAGAGAGTTAAAATGCACACACAATGGTTGGGATTTGCATTTCTGGTTCCAGAGTTTATTACTTGATTGATGGGCCCCATAAAATCGCCGTGGCCTCCTGCACTACATGCAATATGGATGGAGAGTAATTTATGAACGCCATAAAGGCCGCATACTGTATCCTCATTACTAATCAGGAGCGTCCTCCGCTGCGCTGCTGCGGCTTCCGTCTTACCTCTGCAGGCGCGGGTCGTAGCGTTGAGGTAGTACTGCTGGGCGCAGCTGTCGTACTGGCATTCTCCGAAGAGCAGCACCTTGGTTGGGTCACGGCAGGACGTACAAACCCCAGCGGTGTCGCATGTCAGGCACTGTCTGTCACAGGCTGCCAAAACCAGAAAGAAAGGTCGATATAAAGGTCAGCGCAGACACGAGAGAGGGAAAGATCAATGTAACACCTTCAGCTACCCAGCGCTGTATGGATTTACCTGTAGGTGTGATTTTACTGTCCCATCTGTGCTCTGTTTTTTTATTTTGTTTTTTTACCTTACCTTTTTTCTTATTTAAAGGGGACCTTTTACGCAAACTTCACATTTTGTAGAAGTTTGCATATGTTTGTACATTTTTATGCTTCCAATTGGTTTCCACTGCTTCCAAATTCAACCAAGCATAAAAAAGTCCATCTTCACAATAAGTTAATATTTTTGGTGTCTGGAAAATTAGTTGTTTCAAAAACCTCCCAATAGTTAAGTTACACTGCGCCGTTACCTAGCAACCCCAGCAGAATTCCGCCCATCACCTAGCAACCCAAAATGAGCTCCAGCACATTTGGTCAGCTAGTTTTACCATTGTACATCAACGACTTCTGTTTTTACTTACCATCCAGAAACCCCTTGTTGCATTCTGGTTGGTTGTGCAGAAGGCTCTACTTCTGCTTTTCAAAGATGTACAATTGTATAACTGTGCATCTGCTTGCAGCCATTTTCATATAGTCTAAACAATGAGTTGTGGGGCGTGGGCAGCAGCTGCTTATCTGGATTTAAAACAACTCATGCAGAACTGAGAAACTAAAATCTCACTATCTAAGAATGACTTTGTGCAAAAAATATAACAATATTTTGTATAGCCATAGACCTATCTTAACCTTTTCAAGGAAGCATAATAGGTCACCTTTAACTTATTAAAAAGGCAAAATTATCTACTATAAAGCAAGTTTTCTCAAGATTAAATCTGAATAATCTTTCCTGTAGTTAGAATTTTGGTTGTTTAACCAAAAAGTAAACAATCGTCTTTAACAGTATCTATAACTTACTATTGTGGAATGAAAACTTATTTATAAGGAAAACAGCAATGTTGACACTCAGTGACTGTTCTAGATTTGTCTCTTGTCAGATTCTTTTTTGTATGTTCCATAAACATGAGAACAGAATACCAAAGTAAATTTTAAAAAAATGCTTTATTGAAACAGCCGAGACTTATCATTTTGATATTAATGTAAGTCTTATTTCTCCCACAGGTCCTCATTAATAATGAACAATAAATTCACTTCTGTCTGCCTCCGGCACCAAGTACCTCTAGGTATGCAACGTTTTATGTTGTGTAAACTACATTTTCTCAGTAAAGTTAAAAAAAAAACATTCATAAAATCACTTAAAAGGTGAAATATTAAAATCTTGAAATACAAGATAAGAACATGTGAGCTTTGCCTCAATCCTGACAAATTTGACCAACTGATAGGAAATATTAGCTTTATAAAGGCAAAATAAATAAAAATGTATTTTTTCCCAAACAACATTAAAAGAAAAAACATAAAAATGTAAACAAAAATTGTGCACAGACAGGTGTTCAGTGTGACAATCAGCAGGGACGTTTCCTACCTTTACAGAGCCGGTGACCGTTGTCATAGTAACCAATGGGGCATCTGGCAGCGCAGAGGCCAGAGGGCAACAGGACGCTTTTGGGGGGACAGGAAGTACAGGACAGAAGTCCCGCCCCACTGCAGGACTCGCATGAAGGATGGCATTCTGGGGGAAAAAATTCATAAATTAGGTTAAAATGACAGAAAACATTTAGGATAAAATTAAGGAAATCAGAGCAAAAAAGCATAAATGTGAACATCATTAACTCAATATGTTAAATACGAATAAAATCTCGCTCAGAACTGAGTAAAAGTTCAACAAGCAAAACTTTTGTTCTTTAAATAGGATTTAAGAAGTCCGTCATTAACTGTATAAAACTTTCAGAAAGCTGGAAAACGTTTGATAAAAACATTTTACAAGATTGCAAGAAGGTCCGACTTTTTGGAAAGTAAATATAAGAAACTTGATGCTCAGAGATTTCTCTAACCTTCCAGCATCAAAGCTTAGAGAAAGACATTATAGTTCCATAAAAAAGACAAAGATAGAGTATATAACAATAGAAAGGTGTAGAGAGACAAACCAGCTGACCAAACGTGCTGGAGCTCAGCTTTGGTTGCTAGGTAACGGGCTGAGTTCCACTTGGGTTGCTAGGTAACAGGGTTGCTGATTTGTCACGTTACATTCGGAAGGTTTTCGACACTAAAAAACAGCATGAACTTGCTGCCAAAAAATGACTTGTGGTCATTTTTAGATTTTTAGAAGCAGTGGAGAACCAAATCGAACTACGAAAACGTGCAAAATGTGAATGTTGCACAGCAGGTCTCCTTCAAATATATTTAATGGTTGCTACATTGATTGCAGCAAACAACTGCTCTGCAGAGTGATTGCTTTTAATAAAAGAAAGCAAAGAAAAATTTGTTGAAGTGTTTGTCTTTGCTCATCCAACACCAAATCCCTTACGGGAAAAAGAATCGAGGCTGGCTGGTCTACATCTTTGCACTCAAAGACGGATCTCCACTCCAGGCTGCTGAATTATTACATTCCTATTAGAATAAATTTGTAAATGCATGCTCTTGAGTTTAAAAATACATATTTATAATAATCAGTAATCACGATCAAGTGTATAATCATTGCAAGAGCCCTTCCACTCCTCTCGCTCTCCGCAGCGCCCTCCTTCCATCTCTGAGCACAGAAAAAAAAAATCAAGAAATTCAGGAAAGCAGCTTTAGTTCAGAAGTCTGACGCAACACCAGTAGAAGAAAAGGCTGCATAGTATAAAATATTGCCGCAGATGCATTGAATCCCACGTCTGTTGCTCAGTGTCCTGTTTTATCTCTGCAGCGTTTCTTCTTTACGGTGTGTGTTGGTGTTCGGCTGCTTCGGGCTCGGATAAATGAGCCTCCAGAGGTTTTGCGGCCCGAAGCCTCCTCCTCACATTTGCATTCAAATCTGCATGAAGACGCTGCAGCTCTGCGTGGCTGCCAGCCGCCCCGTCTTTCCTGCTGCTCACCTGCTGAATCGCAGGATGAGGACAGAGGAAACGATGATGATAATGACCCTGGACGATGAAGATGACAAAGCTAATGAGATTTAGGGCCATAAGAGAGAGAAGTAGGGATGATAGTGGAGATGAGGCTAATGAGGATAAGCAGGAATTAGGGTAACGATCAGTCGTATAAGTTTAAGGAGGATGAGAACACTGATGGTTATTATGAGGATGACGACAGTAATAACGACCAGGAGAATGGAGCTGAAAGGCTGGAATGAAAAGACGATTAAGAACAAGGAACAATGCAGGAACAGAGAGGAAGACCCTTGGGAGTAATGGGAAAACCAAAAGGTTATGATGAGGATGAAAGATGGCAGAAAACTATCAAGTCTAAATGGGAAAGTGTCTTCAGACGGCAGGAGTTGAGGTCGTTTGGTGCTCTGGAGGATACAGGTGTATTAGCACAATGCCAGGATAGGAAAAGCATCACAAATGATCTTTAATGGAGCAACTGTTGCTGCTCATCAATCTGGAAAGAGTTTAATCAACTTCAGTTTGGGAACGGACATCCCAGCATGACAAAGCTCCGACTCAGAGTCTCCAAGGTAGGACTTTAAAAGCCAAAGTTCATGAAAAGTTAAATACGGCAGCACAGTTTGCAAAGTTATGCAGCAAAAACACAAAATCCCACAAAAAAAAATATTTTTTTTGTCTCGTTTCTTCTGCAAATGTCATACATTTGGAATAATTTCTTAATATTGATTTTAAAAAGTGTTTATTTAATTAGCATATTTTTAAACTTGTAGTTGTAAAGTGTACTATACAACTATTCCACTATTTCACTATTTGGTCTACTAGACCAGATACTTCTGTCACTGAGTCAAACAAATATGTTACGACAATTATAAACAGATAAAAACATGAGAACACAAAATCCCACATTGTGGAAGTGAAGAATGAAGTCAGGATTATCGAGTGTCACCATAATAAACATCAATGACCCTGAACTAAATACACAAACCATCAGTTTTCTGCAACACCCTGTACAAAAAGGAACATTTAATTTCAAATAGGGACCTTGAATTATACTCTAAAAAGTTCAAATGTGGGAACAAATGGAGGATTTCTAGTAATTTGTTATAAAAACCTAGTTTTTATAACATTGGTGGGAACAAATGGACATTTAAAGAACATTTAAAGAATGACATAAATTAAATATTTCAATTAAAAAATATCAAGATCCATTGAATGGAAAAGCCAAAGAATAGACATTGGTGGTTTCTTTGAGTCCTTGTTGTGGGCATTTGATATCACTTTTCTCACAAATATGTTGGAGAAAGGTTTGTGTTAAAAACCTCTGTGTGAGTATCAAAGAGGATTTCTTTTAGCTTCATTAACATTCACCATTTCTTCTGCTTCTTGTCATCAAGTCAAGACAGAAACAAAGAGGGTCGAGATCCAACTTCCACCAAGTCAGTCAGATCTGCAGCCGGCCGGATGAATAAAACATGGAGGCTCTGATGAGATTTTAGCTCAGTTTTACATTCAAGCGGCTGCTGTCGCACCTCTGACCTTTCTACATTTGATAATGAGACAGGAGAGTGAGAGTCCTTACTGATGCAGGCTCCGTGCCACGCATAATAATCGGAGGGGCAGAAAGAGACGCAGTGATCGCCAAGCAGCCACGTCCTCGCCTCTTTGCACCACAGGCACACGCTGCCAACGCCGGTCTGGAGATCCGCCGTGCAGCGCTGGCAGTCGGAGCTGCACTCTGAGGGGGGAAACACAGGAAGGAACATTTAGATTTCCTACTGTTCTCCTTTTTTAGGTTCTTTGATTTATTTACAGGATTAAATGGCAATAAAACTAACAATTATATTAGTAATCTATTAGATTTTTCTAACTATTAACCAAGTAATCAGATAAAAGAATTTAAGATTTTTTTATTTAATCACTTAAGCATCTTTTATGCAGTATTAAAAATACATTTAAAGATACAAATGATTAAATTTCTCTTTTAAATTAAGTGCAACGACATAGCATTCTTTCAGTGAAAGTTCAATCAGTTGTAGGAAAGGATGCATCTACATCTAAAAAAATATCTACAACTGCTACAACTGAAAAAAAAGGGCTGGACAATAAATCAATAACAATTTGTGTCACAATAGACGCAAGAAAATATGTCTGATAGAATATTCAATAATTCTATCTGAACCGCAAAGCATTCTGGGAGATGTAGGCAGAACAAGGGTTTAGCCACTTTCCCTACAAAGCTAGGTTGGTGGAATCAACTCACTCTTTGGTTACCTAGCAACTCTCTCATTCTTTGGTTACCTAGCAACAACATGTGGAGTAACTGCCACAGTAGCAGTTCCAGGTTTCAGCGATGCAACCCTTAACTGTTTAAAAGGGGGAAAATCAGAGAGAAAACTGTGGATCAAAGGTCACATCCCCAGTTTGACTATATTTCAGATATTTAAAAGTAAAAACTAAATAATTATCAATATCGACTGATAAGAAGCGCTCATATCGTGATGCTATTTTCAGTCATATGGTCCAAATGGGATGCAAAACTTTACTGATATTTCACTAAATTCAAAACAACATAATTTCATTGTGGGGTTTCCATTAGAAAAGAAACTAAATTACATGAATAAGTTTGTTCACATGATAAGTCGTTAAAAATTACCATCATCCTTCTACCTTTTCCTGTTGTCTTATTTGTTGTTTCCACCAGTAGTAACATCCTGTTGTTGATCGCATGACTTGTGTGATGCAAAAGAAGCACTTTCAATGGAGCTTCACAAAATAAACCAGATTGATGGAGCCAAAAACCCCCAATTCATTTACTTTATATTCAGCTTTTTTGAAATTGACATGTTTCCATTAAGTAAATTTATTTTAATTTAAAGTTAATGTAAACGCAGCTAAAGACATTAGGGGTGATATAAAATGTGCTGTATGTTCACCTTCCTGAGAGCATCATTAGTATAGATGTTTGAATCCCAGATGCTGTGCTCTCCTTCGCTCTCTGAAACCTGACTCTCCTTGTAGTGTCTCCCACAGCAGATAAGAGCTGACCCACATGCTTCAGACAGAAGTACCGCCCAGCCAAGCAGAATACTCTGAGATTAGCTCAACAATGGCCAACAGCTCCAGGCGTTTTATCAGATGGCGTCTGGGTTGAGGGAACCTTTCAGTTGTTCACTTCTGCAGAGATAACCATCAGCAGGGAGACTCAGAAAACCTCTGAAGGGGACGGCTTATCTTTGGACAGCAGAGAACGACAAAGACTGGCCACACATGGGGGCATCTGAGAGAAGAGGGAAGATTTTTCTCTATTGTTTTACTTTTACTTGATGACAAAAAGTGTCCAAACAGAAGCTGAATTAACTGCTTAGACAGAAAGAATAAATACTCCCGAGTCTTTTTCCTGCAATTTAACCAACACTAAACCCTTGTCAACATCTCTTTTTAGCTTCTCTGCATTTCATGTTTTATGCAGCTCCATTTCCATTACTTTGCTATCCGTACCATGCTAAATTTAGAACAGTAAGAGCATATCTCCTCTAAAAGAAACTGACACTGCTTACACCAACACTGAGCCCTGAGGGGCAGAATCCTGTTTGCATTTCATGTGGAGTCTTCAAAAAGCAGCAATCTGAGATGTAATCACCACTGGTGAACAGACGGGAATGTTATTGTCTCATGCCATTTGCATCACCCCCCCCCACACACACATTTTCTCATGGGGATTTTGGCTCAATAAACACAATGAAAATATTTAGTAAACACTCAACTAATATCAACTAATAAAGTCAAGATTAAAGGAGAGAAAAAGGATTAGAAACTGGAAAATTAATGAGTAACGTACAGATGAAGCCATATGTTTACATACACTGAATAAAAAGAGCACAGTGGTGCAGTTGGTAGAGCTGGTAGAGCTGTTGCTGTGCAGCAAGAAGGTTCTGGGTTTGATTCCCGGCCTGGTCTTTCTGCAAGGAGTTTGCATGTTCTCCCTGTGCATGGTGGGTTCTCTCCGGGTACTCTGGCTTCCTCCCACAGTCCAAAAACATGACTGTCAGGTTAATTGGTCTCACTAATTCTCCCTAGGTGTGAGTGTGTGTGTGCATGGTTGTTTGTTCTGTCTGTCTCTGAAAAAGCAGCAAAAGGAATTTTAGCTTAAAGTTTTTTCTTAAAATCTTTCTCAAATATTGTGTTTTTAATTATTCGCATCATTTAGTTTGTTCTAATTGATTTAATTAAATTATGCATAACATTTATAAATTGTGAAATGGGATGTAATAATAAAGTCAACTTAAGAAAAAAATCAAAAAGAAAAAGGAGCAAAAAAACAAACAACAAAACACCTGGAAGGACAAAGGCCAATACATGGAATGTCAATGATGTGGTTTGGCCAGGAGGGGCGCCAGAGAGCAATAAACTTTGATTAAAAATCATTTTACCAAAGTCTTTTTTAATGATTTCTAGTCAAATTATTCTCAAATTTATCTACATTCAAAGATGCTTCTTTTAAGATAAAAAGATTGTAGAACTCAATTATCCAACTAACTGAATCCGATCAAGAGAGTTAATGATTTTCTGAGGTTGGGAAAACATGAGCATAAAAGGAAGAAGAACAAATATTTGAAATGTCATCTACCAGTCAAACTTTCCATACAATATCACTTTGCAACAAAACCCGAATCAGCATTCCTGCTGCCAGGGCTCCGCAGGTAATCTTTCTCCCAGCTCTGAACAAATTGCTCCACATCGGAGATAAGATAACTGAGGCGTCAAGGATTATTGACTGTGCAGCCTAAAACTGAATATAAAACTAAAATGGTATTGATTTCGCCCCTCAGAGTCCCTCTTTATAGCATCGTTACCATTTCTGAGGCACATAAAAAGATATTCTGAGGTTATAAACGTGCCGCACGCAGGACGGATGCTGCTGCTCTCCTGTTGGGGCCGTTTTACGAGACGCTGCCCAGAGTTTCCTGCATCTGCAGCATATATCACAGGAAGTTGCTTAATGAGACGGATGTGTCTTTGCTGCTTAGATGAGAGTTTGCAAAGTCAAATTGGTTTCTTCAGGTATTTCCTTAGAATGCAATCAGCAGGTTAGATGTCAGCGACTGTGGCGTGAGAATAACCGGAGCGGGAAACTGGGTGGCCCTTTCTGATGCGTGTTCACCTTGTCTGGGCATGTCGCCTGACGGATGGATTTATAACCAAAGTTATTAAAGAAGTCATTCATTTCTCTTGCAGCTCAGATGTGTTTGGCTTTTGGCTCAGTCCCTTTTCATCCCTCGTTGTCAAATATCCATCGATCCAAGCAGGCAGGCTCTCCCGTAATCCCATGAAATGAACTTTGAGACGCCTTTTCAGAGGGATTTCAAAATTCTGTTGTTTTCTTTTCAGCTCCAATGTTTTCACATATTTTGTTTGCTTATTAAAAGCAAATTCATCCCTTCAGTTTTTAGTGACTTGAAACAAGCTCCTACATCCTGCTGTTAGTTGCATGTAAGTTTTGTTTTATTTCAAGTGTACCGAGATATTTGCATAACCAGACCAAAACTACTTGGCACGTTTTTCTGTTTTTGCAGTGCAAGATGTTTTCAAGTAACGTTAAAGGAAAATATTGGAACTTTTTAAAGTAAAAAATTCCTCAATGTTGGGAAAAATGCAGATTAATTCACTTATGGGAAAATGTCTTGTTTTATGTGAATTTGTCACACATTTTCATCAAAATTAAGGAAATATTTACGTAAAAAAAAGCTCCTTTCTCCTGCTGATAAGTCACTTGTAAGTTAGTTTTTTATTTCCAGTAGAAACTAGACAAAAGATATTAGGTAAGATTTCATTTTTTGTTTTTCGTAGTGTAATAAATGCAAAAAATAGTAGTGTTTGACAGAAGATGGTGTGTTTAATCCAGGAACATGATTCCTAATATGGCATTTATTGAACATTGCAACCAGAGTCCAGAGTAACAAAGAAAATAAAAGCTTTTCTGAAAGGCTGGTGGAAAATATCAGGTGGTTTAAAACTTTTGCACAAGTGTTAAGACTTTGCTCTGCTGCAGTTTATCTGTATTTCTTAGAGGCATTTATGTTGTTAGAGTTAAGACGGTGTTTTCCTTTTAACATCGACTCAGATCTATACAGAATATTGGAATCTGAGTGCTGCTGCAGTTTAATGTTTGTTTCTTTGTTTTCATTTTTCCTCCTTTTCTGTGTAAAAAACTCCACAGGGTAATAAAAACTCAAAAGCTCCCCTGGCAAGAGCTCACAATTAATACTTTTTAATGAAGTAAAAGCTCCATCGCAGCTAAACGGGGGAAATATTGATCAGTGAATTCCCCGCTTTATCCTGGAGTCGATACTGATACAGGTAGAAAGCTGCGGCGACATGCTACCAGCCAGGTGTCTTCAGAGTGGAGCGCTTTCAGGCTCAAAGAGAAAAGAAAAACCTGCCTTTGTGTTTTATTTCAGTGTTATTATAAATGGTTGCCATGGTGACACATTCCTGCCTCACATGTACAAGTCTATTTAAAGCTGCGTACGGCGACAAAGAGGCGGGCAGAAGAGCAGCGCTACTTCAACACATTTTTTTACTCAAGTCAAAATATGTCCAGGAAATTACTAAAGAGTAAAACCGTGTTTGGTAAAAGGTGAGCTCAAGTACTGGACAAATTATCAGTCATTTAGTATTTAAAAACTACACAATCAGACGTATTAAAGTATAAAATTAAGTGGAAATTTTGGTATTTTAAGGACCAAAATGATAATAATTCATATAGGAAACAAAAAATAACAAAATCAGGCAAAAGAACATTTTTCCAAATCAGTTTCTTTCACTATAAAACTTATGAAACTTTAGTAAAAACTGTGTTTGTCTGGTGATTTTTTGGTAAAACATGTTTGTTTTTCACTCAGTGAGTAGAAAATCCAGAAATTTTACTCAAGTAAGAGTAGAAATACTACGTAGTAAAAATACTCCTAAAAGTACTTTTCTTTTTCAAAAAAGTTACTAAATGTAATTGAGTAAATGTAACTAGTTACTACCCAACTCTGCAAACAATGGAAACACTCTGCGTCTGATTGGAAAAGTTTCTGAAACATCTGGAGTGTTTTTATGTAACAAAAGAAACAAATTCAGGAAAAAAGGGAAGAAATAGAATGAAAGAAAGCAATATGGAATCAAATGATCCTGTAAAACACTACAATAAGGTATAAAAACATTCTTAAAAATACAGTGGTAGCTTGTTTACCCTGATATAAATCAACATTATGAATGCCCCAAAAGGTGAAACCTTCATTTTCTAAAAAATAGGAATTCTCGTTTGGGAACCAATGATGGAAAATGTATTAAGAAACCTCTATTATTCTTTCAGCTTTTAATTTTTTATGCAGATTGGTTTTGGTTTTGACAAAATCACTTAAAAGCTTTGCCAAGTTACACGCTCCAGTGCATTTGGTCTCTGCCGTCAGCGGGTTCATTAATAAAAGAACCGCGCCTTTATTCAGCTCTGTCACGATTATTCTTTTACAAGTGGGGGAAATACTGCATACGTAAATCTGGAGGAAGGGTAGAAGCACCATCTCACTTATTTGTGTAACAAATTCAAGTTAAAAGCAGGAGAGACAAAATGCCAAACACTTCTTAAATATATTCACATATTTATCTTTTTCATGGGATTTAATTTTATCATTTTATAAATTTCCCTTGAAAGAAATCTACAAAAAATGTGATAAATTCTGATTTATTTTTTTATTTCACAAACATAAATGATAATTTAAGTGGTTAAAGAAAATCAGCCATTTACAACAAACTATTCCAATGTGACAACGTCATCTAAAGCTCTTCGGGCCCCATTGGCCTCAGTAAAGGTCAGAGGTCATGATTCAACAACTGAAAATGGAGTCCAAACCACTGTTGACCCACAAGAATAAAAGACCCCTCTCATATTTACCATCAAACATCCTGGGAAAATCTTCTACAAACTAACGAGGCTAAATTGGAGGTGGGCAACATTTCCTGCATCTTTGAAAAGCAGAAGTGGAGTCTCCTGCACAACCAACAAAAATGCAGCAAGTTGTTTCTGAAAAGTAAGTCAATGACAAAACTCTCGTAAAACCAGCTGACCAAACATACTGGAGCTCAGCTTGGGTTGCCAGTCTTTTTGGTCCTTCATTTTTCCTCTTGGGCTTCATCGTTGATTTCTCCATTATTTCCCGCTAATAACCTTATAGACATAGGACTAGTTAGAGAATTTTCTTGCCTGCCGTCTTTGCCTCAGTGTTGGTTTATAAGGCAAAAATGACTCAAAAAATGTCTCAGGTAACACACTGAGGTCTGTTAGTCTGCCTTAATGACAGTTTGATTGTCGGAGGACAGCTCTACTTCCTCAAGGGGGGGAGGGGGGGGGGCCGGGGGTCATGTCAGTTATATTCAATTTAATAATAAAGAGGAAGGCTCACAAATACGCTCATAAAAAATGTCTATAGTCCAGCTTTTAGTTTGTGTTTTCATCCTCAGTCAGTTTAATAGATTAGCTCTCACCTTGCCCCACACCTGCCTAGCTTTGGGTTTGAGAGTACAGGAGATGTCGCCTGGAGTTGGGGGCGTGGAGTGGCGGTGGTGGAGGGCAGGTGAACAAATGAACATAAATTGGGGGGTGAGGACACGACCAGGGGACGAACGTAAGAACAGGGAAGCGATACTGGATATTTATGGCACCTTCATTCGTCACACTCAGAAATTAATCTCCCAGCCATGTACGATGCGCTCCGCCACCCGTTTGTTCAGACCGGAATGATAAGAAATTTATTGTGCGGTTCGTCCATAAAGCTACACTATAAGCATCAGTCAGCCGCAACGTGTTCAGTTTACCTGCCTACCTGTACAAATACTCCCAGTGTTCTTCCCGCCGTTCGCTTTGAACCAGCAACTCACGGAGGAGAAAGGCTGCCGGACTCCAGGCATCGTGCCAGTCATTTTAAGAATGCTTATTGGTCCCCCAAAACTTAGCTTTTGTCAACATCTCCGAAGCGGAAGTGAGAGCTCCGCGCAACCAAATAATGTCCCGTCCGCAACACGGTGCCTAAATAATAAAACATAAATTAACGAAGCTTTGAGGCAGGTACATTTTCGTCTAGGAATGTTAATAATCGAGGTGCTGGAATCACTCGAGGAATCGTTTCAGCCCTAATTAAGACATTTTAAGGAGTCGGCTCTGCCTTGAAATATTTCTTTAAAGGTAAAGAAAGACTAAAGGGACGGATGATGGAGGTGGACAGGAAGAACCAGAGGGAGTGAGAGAGAATGATGGACAGAGAAGATGAGAAGAGACAGC
This sequence comes from Phalloptychus januarius, assembly GCA_902982915.1. Classification (NCBI taxonomy): domain Eukaryota; kingdom Metazoa; phylum Chordata; class Actinopteri; order Cyprinodontiformes; family Poeciliidae; genus Phalloptychus; species Phalloptychus januarius. The sequence continues at coordinate 1,657,174 of CADWAE010000482.1, forward strand.
AGACGGAGAGACATCTGCCTCTGATGGATATAAGCTGATGACAGAGTGACAGCCTCAGTGATGAGGGAATAACAAGATGCAAAGCTAAAAAACAGCAAATTTTACATCATACTGCCCCCTTTAAAGTGCAGATTTGTGAGAATTCAACAGGAAGTATTATTATTTAGACAGAAAAAGGTGAAGAAGTGATGACCGGAGAATATCTTTGGCCCAGATGAGCCTTGGAGTTTCAAAACCTGATTCAGATCAGTGTGCGTGTTTGCAAACAAGCATAAGAGTTTAACCGGCTTATCTGGCGTCGGCAGGATTAGTGGCTTAGAGAGGGGACTTCCAGTTAGAGTCTTAGTTTTCACAAAGTCACTCCGTCTGAGTCCATCACTATGGAAACTTGTGCTGGAGTCCAAAGTTAGTCCACAGCAGGAAATCAATACATGTAAAAAAAAATAAAGCAGCGCTGCCCGATAAGGCAGGTCTCTCAGCTTCCTCTGCTGGGACTTTCTCAGAGAATCACAATACATTTAATAAGGTCAGGTCTAAGAAAAAAAAATCCATGTTTGCTGACCCAAACCATCCCTGGAGGTCAGAGTTCTGCCTCGATTCAGAACCAAGAGCTTCAAGAAGTCATTTAGTCCCACAGCTTCATATTTAAAGGGCATATTTCAGCATATTTTGGTGACGACACCAACATAAATAAATCAAAATTTGGCCTTTCCGCTGATTTTTCAAGCAGAGGAGCAACAAGAACGCAATGTTTCTCTCTCTGCATGCGGCTTTTATAAAGCGGGGTCCACATGACCATATATGTAGGAATGATGGTCAGTTATAAACTGAAAGCAGATTGCTTAGTTCAATTCATTTCAACAGATTCACATCTAGCACGTTTTTATGGTTCCATTTGGGTCAGAAAACACTTAAAAAGACGGTTTTTGCCAAAAGTCTTCAGGCTGGTGCTTCTTTGGTCGCAAATAGATCTTTTTAAAATATATATATATATTTTAAATGTATTTTATTTGTCATTTCTGTTATTTTGTTTATTTATTTTGGATATATAAAATGTCTTTGAGTTAATGTTTATTAGAATTTAAAGTTTATTGATCTTTGATTATGTTCTTACATTATTATGTTATCATTACTTAAAATGGTCTCAATACAACAATATTATTGTTTATCGCAATAACTTCTGGAACAACTTATTGTTATTGTGATACCCTGAAATGAAACCCAGCACAATAAACTGACTTTCAGTTACAGAATATAAAACAGATGATAAGAAAGAAAACTAAAGTCATAGAGAAGCTGCCAGTATTTTTGTTTCATCTGAAGGTCTGAAGGACAAAGTGAGCTTTTTTTGTTCTTTTCTTTTCATGAAATGGTAATTTAGTTGGGATAAAAACAGTAATAGTTTGAGTTTGGTGCCTGTGATGCATTTTCGTCCAGCGAGGGGTAAGTTTCAACACTTTAAATATCAGAAAGAGCCTTGGAGATGCAGAAAACACGGTTTATTGATAAAAATGAATGCGTCTAAATGCAACAGAAACAAGTTCAGCTTTAGGAGATCAGATTAAGTTCAAATGGTGCTGGTAGGGTCAGGCTCTCTGGTTTTGTTGTTACATAAACTTTTTGTTAGGTATTTAAACCTGCAAACATAATTAATTAATTAAAATTAATTAATCATAATTAATTTTGATTCAACTTCCCAACTATCTATGGATGTATGGATGGATTTATTAATAATGATTAAAAGCCGTGAGAAGTAGGAATTAAAGAAGTGAACCTTCATTAAAAGCTGTATTAATTAAACCAAATATCATTCAGTACGACTTTAAATCTATAGTATTAACTACATTTCTTCAATAAACTAAACTTTAATTGACCTGATGACTTTTAACCCCAATTCTGATGAAATTCCTACATTATTTACAATGTTCAGGTTTCCAAGCTGCTGTTTAGAGTTAGAATGTTGCTGCTTAATTTCTCTTGCTATAACAGGTCACTCCTCAGGTATCGCATCTTCATGCCCAGATTTGATGCAAATTAGATCCTTCTAGTAGACTTTCTTTCATCTAAATAGGAAAATGCTTTAAAAGTCCAATCATTAAAAACTTTGATGAGAAGATATTGCTCAGAAAAACAAGCAAAAAAGTAAAAGTTCCCACCAGAAATTTCATCTTTAAACATTAAACTCAGCAGAAAGAGAAGATGAAAATTGAACTGTAATGGACATGGTTGTTGTTGAAACCTGCAGAAGAAGCGCTATGTCTCAGTATGTCATCATGCGAAGCTGGGTGGGCAGAGGGAAACTCAACTCCAGGCAGAGCTGGAGATTAATTTCCCAGTAGAGTCCAGCGCCGCAACACAAACAAACCCTCCTGGCTGCATATTTCATGAAAACAGCGACTTACTGAGGCACTCTGCGGTGACGGCGCTGAGGAAGCGGCCCTCCTGGCATCCCGTGGTGCAGTAGCCACTCTGCAGGGCGCCCCCCAGGGGACAGGAGGTGCAGTCCGCCTGGGAGGGGCCGGAGCAGGTCTGGCACGACGGATGACATGCTGAGGGAAAATAGGACACGGATGATGGTGATGATGATGAAAACTCACAGAAATTCAGCTGTTATATAAAAACCATCTTCTTTTCTGTAAATCTGTTGGAAACATTTTTTTATTCATTATTTGACCTTTAAATGTTCAGATTGTCTCACTGAGATCCAGTGGTTCATTTAAAAGAGGCATGTTTTGATCAAACTAACTTGCAAAATTGCTTCGTTATAACTTTAGTATCTTGGAGAAATCACTGCTTTATTTAAGAAAAAAAAATCAATTCTGTAGAAAATCACAATTTCTAGCCCTGGCAATTCTGGCTTTAATGCTCAAAAATCGATTTCAGTCTTTTTAATTTTTATGTAAAGTAACAACATGGTTTCCAAATTCAAATTTGAAACTCTAAAGTAGTTCTAATCTTTTTTTCAGTTTCAATATATATATTTTTTCGGATTCAAAACTTCAGTTTCTTTTTTTTTTCATTTCAATAAACTTTGTGATCCCAATTTAGCTCCATAGAACAATTCTTTCAAATTTCTTTATTTAAGAAGAAGCTTTATAGCTAAGCTAGCCTTATACTGGTAATTTAATTTACAGAATTACATTTTTTTGTTTGGCTATACACTGGCGGAATGCCATTTGGACCTTATAAAATAGTTCAAAATAAATATTTTTATTTGTTTACATTGTCTTTTCCTCTTGTCAGTTGTAATTTAAATAGAATCTCTGGACCATTTGAATAAAAATCTGAAAATTTTAGATTTTTTTCTATTTTTAAACCAGTAAAAGGTCCAACTGTCTGAGGATGGTTCTTTTGTGGTCCAAAATAATCGGTGCCAAGTATGTTATTGGATCAAAACCAGCTTTTTTTTCCCATAAACCTTTTTTGCAGCTCATTGTTTTATGAACTTTTAAATTAGAGCAGAAAAGCTGATGATGCAAAAGAAGCTAAAACTCTCAGTTAAGCTGCTAAAAAATAATGAGCTTTCCTGCCATTTTGCAGAGATCTGACTCGCTTTAAATATATGAAGAATAAATTAATATATCATGGAAATCTCAATTTATTATTATTTAAAAAAAAGAAACTCCCAACTACCAGAAAGTTTCTCTAAACTTTAGTCTCATCAGGAAATCCCTCTAACGAGCTAATTAACAGCGAAGGATACAAAGTAAGCAAACAGAACCCGTCCATTCTGCCATCCCAGAACCGAACACAATCACAGAACATTCTTCTTAACTGCCTCCATCTTTCCTCATTTGCACTTTTCAAGTACTAACGTCAGGGATGGCCTAAAAAGCATTAAGAGAAATGTTATTCTGCTAGCAGAAAAGAAGCGAAATTCATCGCTTTCTAAAAGGACCGGCTGCTTAATGTGCGAAGGAGGATGAGGGGGGTCACACCGCTGCAAATGAGGTCAGAGTCGGTAGAGCAGGCTGAGGTAATGGACGATAGATTAGAGCAAATGGATTTTCATTAAGGAGGTGGACAAGCACAATGAAGAAAAGCTGCTGAACTCTCTCCAGTTGTTAACATGCTATTGTCCTAATCCAAGCCTAACATCGCTAAACGGGGTTTCTGATGCCCAACAGGAGTCAGTGTGACAACGACCAGCGGGGCTGTGCATGAATCAGGGCCGTCATCGTTAATGTGTCCGATTAATCTGGGAGCTTGTTTAGGTCAATAATCTCTTAATGTTGAAGAAAAGGTTCTAGTTCCACTTGCAGATTGAAAATGTTTTAAGTGAAATATTTATGACATTTTATCTTGCTGAAAAGTCACTTTGGCTTATTTCAATACATTGTTTTGTTTTAAATCAATTATTTATTAATACTGATAGATTTTTTTCCACTTATAATGTTTGTCTCATGTCATAAGTGTCATAACTGTAATTTGCACATGTTAATATTTCCTCTTTATTGTATATATAGACATATATATAAACATAATATCCCCCTTGATGATTTTGGCCCATGTGGACAAAATTTTGGACATAACTTTTGACATCAAATCAATCAGCAACTGGTGAAAAAAATTTATCTCCACCCACTCAGAGATGAAGAATCAACACTGGAAATACTGACTATTGATCTAAGTTGAATGTTTTTACTGATTAAACTGTTTCAAACAGGGTTTTTATTTTAGTAAAGTATAGAAATACAATACTAAAAACACTAAAAATGTTGGAGAAACTTTCAACGTGACAAAAACTAAAATCAAATAAACAAAAAACTTTCACCTGATAACATTGTGATGCTATTTTTTATACTTGCATTTTTCATTCAAATTGTTTTCATAACTCTGAGAAAGGAAAAAACAAGTTGCAAAATAAACTTGTTTCCATTTCGCTGAGAAGCTTCTAACCTTGGAGATTTAAGGTCATCTGTGGAAAAAGTGGACAATCTGTCGAGTTCTCGTCTCTTCAAATCGCCCAGTTAGAGCTCAGACTTTACAGCTGGGGCTTTAATTAAGGCCTTGGGAACGCAATGCCACAGTCAGCTTGGCGTACCGAGGCACAATTATGTGTTTCTCACCTTGGCATTGGTCATCCCGGGTGAAGAAGCTCTGTGGGCACGAGTGAACGCAGCGACCCTCAAACCGGCTGGACGGCGCCGAGCAGGAGGAGCAGTCTGAGTCCGACGGGCCGGTGCAGCGCAAACAGGACGGATGGCAATCTGGGAACAGAGGGGAGGTTTTACATTTACAACAAAAACTATAACAATAGAAAAGACAAATGCAGAACTACAGAACAAACAAAAGATGATAAATTAATATTTTATTCATCAAAAAACACAATAATGTGCACATTTTGAATTTAAGCATTTAGATCCTCAAGAACAAAAGGAAAAATAAGATTTACATTTTTTGTTCCAACTGATTAAAAACAGACAAACATAAATGTGTGGAAAACAGACTCAAAAATAAAAAAGAAACTGCTGTTGCACCTTCAGGTTATTCAGTGCAGGAAAACAGACTTTACAAGAAAAAATGAAATCACTGCTGCAATGTTTTTGATCCACTAGGAGATACGGAGAACAATTTATTTCAAATATGGAAGTGGTATGGAAAAGGGAAAAGAATGAAAGAAAATAAATTAAACAAACAAAAAAGGAAAAAGAAAGTAAAGAAAATAAAGGATAAGGGGACAAAAAGAAAGAACAAGACAAAAATATAACAAAAAGTAAATTAAAATGAAAAAAGGGGAAAAAGACTGAAAAGAGGGAAAAATGAGAAGCAATAAAAGATTAAAGGAAAGAAGGGAAAAAGAGGAACAAGAAAGGAAAAAATGTCACAATGAAAAGAGAAAAAGAATCAAAAGTCAAAGAGTTTTTTCTGTTAAACATCATCTTTTTGTGTGAACCTCCACCTGCATTTACTCTTCCTTTGTCAACCAGAACATTCTCAGAGAAACACAACTTCTTCTTCAAAGACCCCCGTTTAATTTACCTGAGTTCACCTTCAAAACACCAACATGGAAACAAATTTGCTTTGAAGAAATTCCTAAAAACAGCTGGCAGAGAAGAAATTCACAACTGCTTCAAGGCTGACGGTTTCAGAAGCAAATTCAAAGCGAGGGGCGTATCCAAGGACAAAACTGCTCTGAGTGCGTCCTTGAAGTTTATTGACCAGAAAAAAGAGAAAAGAAAGTGCAGTTAATTAGCGTTGTTCAGATGGAAGGCTGTATAAATATGTTTCACCTGTGAGAGGCTTTTATCCACTCATCACAGGTTTTCACGTTTTTATGGTTTTAGTTTAACTTCTCCATTTTACAGGGTCGGTTTGATTACGCAACAAAGAAAATAAAAAACAAAAAGAACGGTCAGCACACTGCAAAAACACAAATCAAGTGTTTCTGATCTAGTTATTAGTGCAAAAACACTTTAAATAACACAAAACTGACTTATAGGTAACTTTTTCAGTCAGATATAGAAATTATTTAAGTAATAATTCCTTAATATTGAGGAAAAAGTCCTAGTTCTAGATTATTTCACATTTTCCTTTATTTTATGTGATTCTCGCAGTGGTTCTTTTGTGTTTCTTTAGAAATGTCTTTGCAAAAAGAACCTTCTTTCTCATCTGTTATTTCATTTCTCTACATCTAATGTCATCAGACAGTTTGTTTTGTAGTAATTTGGCTCTACAAGCTGCATTTCCACTTCCCTTAAAATTGTACAAATTGGAATTACATAGATAAATCTGCTTAATGGAAATGTGCAAATTTAGAAAAATGTGTTTTCAATGAAGGTTTTTGTGCCAGGATGAAAGTTTTTTTTTGCATCAAACCAGTTTGCATACTACTCTCCCCTCAGTTCATCAAAAGTTGTGTTTTTCATTTGAAAGTTTTATGATTTATCTCTGATGAGGATCGCTGGCTCCACGGCTGAATTATTAAGAAGTCTCATGTGTTTACATCTGTCATGACATGATGTTTAAACATTTATCACATGAACAAGCTTATTCACGTGATTTTAATTGCATTTCATATTTTATGGAAACTCGGCTTTAGCTGAGATGTACCGTATTTTCCAGACTACAGAGCGCACCTCACTATAAACCGCACCCAGCTCCATTTCCCTCCTGTACCGCCAGATCGATGGCTTTCAACTGAAAAGCTGCATCATATGAACTTCTTCAGGTTGTTTCCATGATGAGGGGACTGAGTTTGAAAATATTTCTCTGTCATCCCTGCTGCTAGCTGCATGTGCTCAATGAAAGTTAGCGCTTTCTTCTTTGATTTCCAATGATTCACTTCCTGCTAGAGAGCCCCCTGGTGGTTGAAGAAAAAAACCACAGAAAAGCCGCACCGAGCTATAAGTCGCATGGTTCAAAGTGTAGGAAAAAGTAACGGCTTATAGTCCGAAAAATACGGTAACCAATAAACGTTTATGATTTTAAAAAGGTGGAGTCTTAATTTGACAGAGAATCAGGTTTGTTTTCGTGAGACTTTTAGCCTTAATTAATAAAACAATCATTCTTAAACATATCTTTGAACATTTATGGGTAGCAAAAGAGCAAAACTTTTGTTTTTTGCAGCTCTACACGGGTTTGCAATGCAAATAGTTGAAGATGAGAATATTTATAAACTGCAGATGTCAGAGCACCGACCTCTAGTTTAAGTGGAGAAAATAAAATAAAATAAAAAGATTAGATCCAGCTCGGTCAGAGACAACCTTCTGCCACTGCATCCTGCCCATTCATTGTTGGCACCTAAAGATAATAACTACAGCTGCTCAGCCCAAGATGGGCCCAGTAACAAGAACCTCTGACCAGATACTTCAAATCCAAAACGATGTTTGACTTCTGAAATCTGCTATACAGCTTCATTTTGAATAGTTTGATAACGCATAAATAGATCTTTTCTGCACGATTTTCATGTGAGAAACAGAAAATGTTGGAAGCTATAAGTGGGATTTATGTGAGAACAGAAGCTGTGAAAAATAAAATAATGATTACCTGTCATCTCCTTCTGCTTTAGGCACATAAAAAATCCAGATATAAAGAATTTCAGATTCACTTTGTGTCAAAATAAAGTTTATACTGGCTGCTTAGGATGAGATGTTATGAAAGGAGTCAAAAACCGTTCTGGTAAATATGAAACATCTCTGTCCTTTATTTGCTTTATGTTGTATTATAGGTAGATAAAGTGAACAGTTGCAGATGCAACAACTTCCTCTGTTTACCTCCAACAAGGACATTTTCAGAACAAAGCTTTCCAAGAAACGTTGTTCAAGTTCACCTGAGCTCTCTGTAAAAGACGGCGCACTCCTACAACCGAACAGACATTCAGCCTGAAGAAGAGCTCTGATTTAGAGCAGAAAAACAACATTTAGCTTCAACAGGGCCGTAAAAACTCAGAGTAATGAAGGACAGAACGCTTACTGGAGAAAACAGGATTTAGAGCGGAGATGTTCTTTATGACAACCTTCCAGCTTTATTCTCTACGCCATCCTGATGTCGACGTTTCCCGTCCAGGCAGCTTCCTCTGCATGGAGATCCTGCTTTTATAAAAACCTACAGATTTATTCTGCTTTTAATCTTAAACGTTCACTCACTGCTCATGTTTTTGATTTTTTTAAAGTAGAACTATTATGCGAAATTAACATTTTGGATGTTTTTATACTTCCATGTGGGATTTTACTGCTTCTAAAAACAGCATAAGCGATTATAAAAATAAAAACACCGAACTGTTGATACATTGAACCATAATATTAGTGAATTTTTATGGTCAGTAAAGACATACAACTCTGGCTTCAAACTCCTCAGCAAAAACCTGTTTGAGAAAAACAACTTTCATCCTGATTAAGTTTATTGTAAGACAGAAGCCTACGACTTTAGCTTTAAATCAGATTTTATGTTTTTATACTTCCATTTGGGATTTTACTGCTTCTAAAAACGGCGATTAAAAATATAAAAAACACTGAAGGGTTTTTTGGGAATAAGTTACTGTTTGCTGTTGTCTAGAAAATGAGTCATTTCAAAAACCTCTGGAATGTAAATCAGCAAGCACTGGATGCAACTCAAGACTATTTTCATTTTATTGTGCTTCTGAACTACAGATGCACACAACACACCCTCTGTTTTGATTTTCATGTGTTTGACGTCACTGAAAGCTTCGACTCCAACTCCGAATCTGTGAAAAACCTTGACGCCCTGAGTCAACATGTTCACAGTTACAAAACAGAGCCACACTTCTCGTTAGGATGACGAGTTAAGAGACTAATATCTTCATTTCAGGTCGTATATTTAAAGATGTTTCTTATTATGGGAGCAATTTCAAGTTAAGTGGTCCTTTTGTTAAATGGGTTAAGTTTGAGAAACACTGACCTTCCCTGACCTGATCAACAAAGTTCCCCTTCACAACAAAACCAACTATCTATGCTTTAACTTACGTTTTCAGCTAAATTTACTCGACACCCTTCACCCAACACGTGAACTGGCCTTTCTTCCTCGCGGCTTTTCATGTCTGCCTTGGCAGCGCGAAGACAAACACCCGAGCGACGCGGCCCAGGCAGCCGGGGCCCAGGCAGCCGGGCCCAGGCAGCGGGGCCCAGGCAGCGGGGCCCAGGCAGCCGGGCCCAGGCAGGCAGCCGGGCCCAGGCAGCGGGGCCCAGGCAGCCGGGCCCAGGCAGCCGGGCCACGGTTGCCGCTGCTGCTGCAGGCGGTAGCAACAGACAAAAGGCCTGTCAACAAGCCGCTGGAAGCCCAGGGTTTGTGTGCACAGCTATGCTTCTTTTTATATTTGCCCTAAAGTATTTATGTTTACAATCATGCCTGGGTTCCTTCCCTCCTGTCAGCGAAAGCGCAGACTTGTGTACAAAATGCATGATGGAGCCTGGCAGCAGCAGATGGGGAAGCTACCTGAGCCAAACCAACAATTTGAGTGTTTGAGCAAAAATATTTACCCTCTGGGAGACGATCAGCGGCAAAGCAAGGACGTTATAACACTGAAGGGTTACAGTGGCGTCCATTTTGCTCGTCAAACATGTCACAACAAGCTTTACGCCACGGGTGTCCAAACATTTCGTCAAAATTATCGACTTAAAAACCAAAATAAAGCAAATAAAGTATCTTATTTGTGTTAAATGGATGTTATGCATAAGCTTGTCATAACAAACTTTGCTAAATTTTTCCAGAGGTATTTTTGCAATAAATGCTAATCTTGTTGTTTTAAGACCATTTTAAAATCATATGATGGTAAAAGCATAAAATGAACACATTCTCAAAGATCAATCAACTTTAATTTCTAATGCATATTTAACACTGGAACTGGAAGACATTATTTTAAATATCCAAAGGACAGATCATTTCACTCATAACAAGACATTTTTGCAACAGTGTAAGTCAGTGCTTCTCAATTCCAGTCCTCAGGCCCCCCTGCTCTGCACGTTTTAGATTTTTCACATGCAGCGTTGTTTCATGTGCTACCCTTTAATAAAATAAATTTGAACTGAACTGCGTTTTTGCAGCGTAGTTCCAAGCTGTAATAACCGAAGCTGCGTGCCGCCGACTCCCGTTCGTTTCTCTTTGGGTCTTAAAGTTTGGTTATAAAAAAGACAAACTTTACATTTTCCATCGTAAGAAAATTACGTGGGTAATAATTTCACTCCGATTACAAATAAAAAGTTCCCATATGTATCAACCACCACCAAGTAACTAAATTACTGAATGTAACAAAATTGAGTAATGCTTTTAGAAAAACTTTACTTTTATGAGTATTTTCACTAAGCTGTATTTTTACATGAGTCATTTTATTCTGAAGTATTTCCAATCTTGAGTAAAATTTCTGGATTTTCTACCCACTGAAAGAAAAAAAACAAATACGTTGTAACCAAAAATTCTACAGTTTTCAGCCGTTTTTGTTAAAGTTTCGTAAGTTTTTTATATAGAAAGAAAGTGAATTGAAATGAATAATAACAAATTGAATTTGTTGCTTATATGAATTATTGTAATTTTTGTCCTTAATTCCATAATTGTCACTTAACTTTTTATTTTACATAATTTTTTAAATATTAAATGATTGATCATCTGATCAATCATTGAGCTGCGTTTTTACCTAACACTTTTTTACTCTAGAATAATTTTTTGGACGGCAACTTTCTGCTTTTACTTGAATAAAAACACGTTCAAGTTGTGCTGCTTTTATTTCAATAAATTTTTTCTGCCTCTGTCGACATTTCTACACATTTCATTATTAAACAGAGAGAGTTTCTCTCTCTTTACTGCAGCTTGGTTACCTAATTTGCTGCTCATCGATTCCAGATTCAGAGACACAGACCTGCTCATCACGTCACGCGCTGCAGCCGCTCCAGAACCAGGCCCATTACTTTGTTTTGAGCTTATAGGGTCATAATTTGAGGTGGGTGCAGTCGATGAGGTTTTGATTTAGTTTGGGCTTGTGAGCGCTCCTTAATGCTCTCCATAAGTGATCGGTACAGCGCAGGGCTCATCACCATACAGAAGAGATGCTTCTGCTCTATGACAGAAATACAGGCGGTCGGTTGTTTTCTATACGCTCAAGCATCTGGAGGTGGATCCCCTGTGTTAGGGAATGCAGAAACATGTTTGGAGGAACAAAGTCAAGGAAATAAAATCTGGTAAAGGATGAAAAAGGAGGGCTGTTTCTCCATGGTGTGTTTAAGTCAACAAATGCTTCAAGTTGTGGCAGAAATCAGCTTCTCTTTGTTTTTTTCAACACTTAAATCCACAACGAGAACAAAACCACATGTTTAATTCAGAAATACTTTATTTATCCCAAAGGGAAGCTAAATGTTTATTTGCTGGGATCTTCTGAGAGAGAAACCAGATTTATTTAAAGGTGTTTTCACACCTCAAGTGTTTAGTTTTGAAATGAACTGTTTTAGTTTTCACAGTTTGTTTGTGTACATATGAAAACAGCAACTACAGCAGAACCAAGACCGTTTGGATCCGGTCTCAGTCAATTCAGAAATACTTGGTTCAATACAAAGGGAAACTAAATGTCAGCTGGTTTTTAGTTGGTTATCAGTTGTTGGTTGGTTAGTTTGTTTTCAGTGTGTTAGTTGTTTTTAGGCTGTTTTTAATTGTTGGTCCTTCCAAAATAGCTCCCAACTAACAAAATAAACAACTGATGGTTTTAAATGTAGTAATAATAACAAATGTATGAAATAGTATTGCATTTTCACAAAAGAATGTCACTCAAACTGTTTTTTACATCTGTTTTTCTTGTCATTACATTGAACGTTTGTGCATTTTTATATAATTTTCCACATATATAAATCCTCAGAAGAGAATTTATCCATCCTTCAGCCAAAGTTTTATATAAGGAAATAGAAATGACAACCAATTTCCTGTTGTAGGCGCTTAAAAATATATATAAATACACAAGTTGCCTTTTTTCCCCATTTCTGCAACATCAGTCATTGAGTATCTCATACTGGGGATAGAAAACATCCCTGCAAACTAAAACTACGACCTCAGATAACAAGAAATAAATGTTTTGTGGAATAAAGGATGAATGTAAGGAGCAGGAAACTTCCTGCTCTGATCGTGGATGCCGGTTTTAAGGTCAGGAATCCACTCAGACATCCGACTGTTCATCGGCTCCAGCTTCCTCCCAGCTGTGTGCGTGCATGTGTGAGCGCTGTGTGTGCGTGCGTGTGTGTGAGCGCTGTGAGTCTGATGCAGGCCAACACGTCCAGCTCTGCTTCTGGACAGGCCTGGTTATCAAACAGAGCAACACGGAGTCAGACAAAAGGCTGCATTGTTCCGCGGCGAACACCTGAACCTGCCGACGGGGAAAGCTTTTGCTGCTGCAACGAGTCGAAGACTGGAACAACCTGTACATGTTACCACGAACACAGCCGTCCCGATGTTTCTTTTATCAAATTCACTGGCTGTAGTAACTCTGACAAAGAAAAACTTCATGGTTTCAGACTGAAATATTGGCGGAGTTCCCTGCTGATTGTATTTCAAACAGCATTCAGAGACAAAACGATCAGGTTCAATCTCTGCATTTAGGTAAATAAAACAAGCGCACTGGTCATAAATATGTCCAGAATGACTGAGTTTTGGTAGAAATGACTCCTGCATGACAGTCCGAGGGTCGTATGTTAGGTGTTAGCAACTTAATATAGCAACAATAATATATATGCAGGAAGAGAAGCAAGAATGAAGGTGTGATCTTTATTTTATTAATTTGTTAAAGATGTAAAACTCTTTAACATCTTTAACGTTTTACATCTTTAACTGAGAGTCTTTTTTAACGTTTGTTAATGATGTAAAACTCGCAGATGAAGAAAAAGAAAATTAAAAGAAAAAAATGGTTGGTGTTTGGAAATGAAAATGGTTTCTATTATATCTGAGAGTCTTTTTCTTCTTTAATTTCTTTTTTGTCTTTTTATGGTATATTGGTTTCACTGTTTGCTCATTTGTTTCTGACCTAAATGTTCATAAATATGTAATCCATACAAACTTGGACCATATAAGTGTGCCTTGCATCTCTACTGTTATTAAGAATATAACAAATGTATGAATGGTTCCTATGAAAATAATCTTTAATAATAATCTTTGCTGATTGGCTGCTCCGAATCAAACATGGCCGACACCAGAGGAATTAAACCGTTACCTAAATAATCTGCAGTTTATTATGTATAGTGCCATTTCATAGCTCAGTCGAGTAATAATGTTGCCTTAAAGAGGCAGGATGCTATAAATATAAAATATGACTGTAATTTAACACCTTGAAATTGTGTCTCTGTCTCTTTAAGAAGCTCCTGCTCTTTCTGAAACTCCGCCTTCAGGAAGTCATCACATCATGGCTCCTCTATTAACCCCTTATCAACGGTTTACCAGCGTTTCACCGACAGGTAGCTCCTATAACGAGCTCAGCACCTGTGCACTTCTACCAGGTGTTTGCTAATTGCTGCTGGCTAGTCTGAAGGAGCTGAGTGGAGGAAGCTCAGAAACTGCAACTGAAAGGAGGAGCTTCATTTTGTAGGCAGCTGCTGATTGGTTGCCATGGAAATTAATGGATCTCTCCAACATGTATCAAAGAATAAAATTAACACTCCAGGTTTGTTTTTGATGAAGTTATAAAAAAAACTATAGATTTTACATCATACCTCCCCTTTTATAGAGATATAAAAAGCTGGAGAGATTCTTCGAAACTCACGAATATATCCAGATAAAATTTAAGAAAAAATACCTGCATATTTTTAATTTGTTTCATCAAAGATAAGAGAAAAAAAGCTAATATTATGTGTGTTTTTCTGATTGGTAGATTAAGCCACGGCTGGTTTTGCAGACACAATGGCATCGGAAGGAACAGAAAAGCTCAGGGAAACATTCACTCACTGAAATTACTTTGCAGTTTGAAAGAAAAACAATCCGTCTGCAGAATGATTATTTCCTCAGAACAGAGCAAAGAGAAAAAAAGCATGAAATCTCAAAGCGAATGTTCAAACGTACAAATGAAGTGAAGAAAACTGATTATGATCTCATTGTCTCTCTTTGAATCAGAATCGCTTTGCTGCAGAAACACAACGGTTGTTTCAGTGTTGCGTGTTTTTGTTGCTAACCACCAGCCCTTAGAATGAACTCCAACATTTGCCAATTAGACACACAATTTCACAGATGCAAATGTCCCAGCAAGTGACCTATTCAAAGGATCTTTCCTTCCTTAATGGCTTCATGCCCACAAAGTCTTTACATAAACCATTTATTTGCAACATCAGAAGCCAAACATCTTCAGCATGTTCAAAGATCGAACCAAGTTAACGACAGTGAGTCGATCAACGAAGATCTGGGAGTGACGGGGCTCCTACGCACTTTTCAGAAATACTAAGGCTCTACAGTTCAAGATAAAAATATTTTTACTGCAGGTTGGAACCGGAAGAAAGAGAGAGAGAAAGGAAAAGAGAGACACAAGGAAGGAAAGAGGATGGAGAAAATAGAGGAAGGAAGGAAAGAAGAATAAAAGGAAGGAAGAATTAAAAGAAGGAAAAATGGAAGGAATTTCTTCCTTCCTCTTCCTCCATGCAGGTCTGGAGAACAGAAAGCAACAGAAGTTTTTCCTCACCTCTGCACGTCTGCAGGTCGTCCAGAAAGCTGTGAGCGGGACATGCGGCCATGCAGACGCCACGCTGCAGGAGAAAATCCTGCGGCAGGAAAACCTCCTCTGGCTTCAGGCAGCGACGGCAATCTGAGGCGAGCGGCCCGACGCAGGACCGGCAGGAAGGATGACAGTCTGAGGGCAGAGAACAGAACCTTCTCAACACCATTATGTCCTAGTAAAACTTGTTTTGTTTCAGTTTTTAAACTATGTGCACATTACTTCACCAGTGGGCCGGCCCAAGGCATGTGCTAGTAAAGTGGCTGCTACACCACCAGGGGGCCCCGACGAGCAAAAAGATAATGTGATTTTATCTGGATATTCAGATATGTATTTACAGAGCTGGGCAGTAACTAGTTACATTTACTCAGCTGCATGTACTGAGTAACTGTTTTTTTAAAATACATTTTTAGGAGTATTTTTACTATGCTGATTCTTCAGTAATTTTATGAAGTATTTCTACTCTTACTTGAGTAAAATATCTGGATTTTTTTACCCACTGAATGAAAAACATCAGTTTTTGTTAAAGTTTTATAAGTTTTTTATTGAAAGAAACTGATTTGGAAAATTTTTCTTTTGCCTGATTTTGCCATATTTTTTCTTCCTTATTTGAATTTTTGTCATTTTGGTCCTTGAAATACCAAAATTTCCATTTCACTTTATATTTTGTTCTGTCTGATGATGTAACTTTAAATATGAAATGATTGATAATTGTACTGAGTAACTGATCAGTGACCAAATACTTTCTTACTGAGTAACTTCTTGGACGGATACTTTTTATTTGAGTAAAAATATATTGAAGTAATGCTTCTCTTACTTGAGTATCATTTTTGGGTACTCTACGCATCTCTGTTCATAAGTCTGCTTGGGTGTAGGTAACAGTAATCTAATTACTTTCTTTGCGACTGTAATTCCTTGCTTGAAAACAGTAATCAGATTACAGTAACTGGGCGTTTCGACCCGTCTCACTGTGGCAGCTGCTGTCCTGAGGGTAAAGGCCGTCGCCGCAGTCCTCCACACATTGGCCCTGGTGGAGCAGAAGGTCCGCTGGACAAGAGGTGCACTGGGCCACCGACGGGCCCCAGCAGGACGCGCAGGACATGTGGCAGGCTGGCAGAGGACAAGGACAACGAGGACAACGAGATGAAGAGATTATAGGACAAAAATGTTTGGTTTTTAAAGTGAGGAAAATGAGGAAAGTTGAGCATCTTGCACATTAATGTCAGTTTTATAAATAAAGAAACATGTAACCCTTTAACACATCAGCATCAAAATATTGTCAATTTATTTATAAATCACTTTAAAAACATTTATTAACTGGACAAAAATGCTGCACAGTATTCATAAAAACACATAGAAATAAAACCAAAAAGTAAAACAGACTGGACAATTATTATCAGAACCAGGAAACAATTTAGCTAAATTTATTTAAAAATAACCTCAAATCAAATTTAACGAAGCTTTTTCTCATTAAAACTTTTTAAGCGTTCTTCTAATAATAATGCGTTTATTATAACTTCATTCATGTAATTAAACAAAAACATTGCAGAAGATTTGAAATAAACGTTTCAAAAATCTTTTCTACTGTTTATCTTTTTTTCTTTTAGAAAGAAAAGCAATGATTAAATTCTGGTAGGAAAAATAAGAGATTTGTTGCCCAGATCTCCTGCCTTTTCTTTTTTAACATTATTTGTTGATGCAATTTTTGTTCAAGTGTCGACAGATGCGTCACCCACCTCTGCATCTGCTGCGGCTGTCCATGTAGTGCTGCGCCGGACACTGAGTAACACACTTCCCATGATGCAAAGCGGTCCCGGCGGGGCAGCTCATACATTTGGGGTTGTCAGGGAAACAGGAGGCGCAGGATGAACCGCAAGCTGCGAACCAAAGCAAGCAAACGTTAATGGCTTCATGTTGGAATAATAAAAAAAAGAAAGGCTTGTAGTCCATTAAAATTAATACAGTTTCTCAAGGAGAAAGAAACAAATATAGCAGGCAGAATCTGAAATGCGCTGATTTTTAAAAGCAGAGCTACAAAACCTCTGAATAAGACATTAGTCAGCAGATAATGAATTTGTTATTGATGGAAAAACAAGTCCAACCCAAGGTCAGCAAGGAAGGAAGAGACTTATTTAAACATAAATGAGCTTTCAGAAAATCACAAAGTTAATTTCAGCAATTTAATGAAAACCTCATAAGAAGAGAGCAACTGATCCATCACCAGAGGAGGGAAAAGTTTCCAAAAATGTACTCAAGTAAGAGTAGAAATAATTCAAAATATTTTTACTGGACTTAAAGTAAAAAGCAGCTGACTGCAAAGTTACTCGAGTAAGAGTAAAAAAGTAAAAAGTCTACTCAAGTAACTGATCAGATTATCATTTAATATTTTAAAATTACATCATCAGGTGGACCAAAATATAGTTATGTATTTTAAGGACCAAAATGAAAATAATTCATATAAGTAACAAAACATAACAAATCTCCAAATTAAACCCAAACTTTAATCTGAAAAGTTGACGTTGGACCGCTGAGCAATGGCATCATGATGCGTTGAGACGCAGCAGAGCCAAAATGCGGAGCGCAGCTTAAGTGATGCATAATTGAAGGTCTAATAGTGAAAACCCTCATGAAGAATCAGGAGCAGGAAGGAAATGAGACACAAAAACTGAAAATCCAGGAGGAAAAGAAGGAGCCAAAGCGGCAAGAGGAGCAGGTGAGCAAACAGGTGGGTTCAAAGGGCTTGATTACCGAGCCAGGGCGGGAAAGTGACAGGAGAGCCGAGCAGATTTATCAGATAAAATATGAAACAGCCGAGGGAAGGAGAAAAGCACCGCAGCTGAGGGAGGAGACTAATTAACATCGAAGGCTGAGACTAAAGCTACATTCACAGCAGGTGAATGTGTCATAATTCAAGAGGAACCAGATCAGGATGTAAGCGACGGCTGAACATTAAACTGTAACAGAGTCCCACCACTCTGGCTACATCCAAACAGGAATTTATATCACAATACGAATTATAAAGGGAGGCAGTAACATTATATACCCCATTGTGAACAATTATTAATGCTATTAATTGATTTATTGCAACAGCACTAAACACCACATAATACAAATGCATAAAACATCCATCACACCTTTGTTTCAGGGAGTTCGCTGGATTGAAATCACCAAGTTAAATCCCCTTCAGATCGCACAGAAAGTTAACATTTCCAACCAGATTTCAAAGCAGGAACTGCTTCAAATGGGTTTGACCTTTTCCCCCTGATTCTGACATTTTCTGAAAGCAGAAACTTCACCAAGTTGGAGACTTTTATATGAAGAGCTCCTTCCATTGTTATCCTCTGGGTGGTTTCCACTAGAAAAAGAGCTTAACAATGAGCTGCCAGCTTCTCAGTCACCCTGAGGGAAGACTATTCCTGCACCTATATTATCATCTCACCCATTAAAAATAGAAGTTATCCATATTCATACAGCATATCTTTATTCTGCATCCTCATTAGAGCACAAAGGACCTGGTAATTATAGTTTTTTTACACTTTGTTTGCCAACTTTGGCTGACTAATCCTTTAAGCTCCACAGAGATGCTAACAAAATAAACCCAAACTTTAATGCTACCAATAAAGCTTTTACTGCCTCAAATGCTGCTTTCATTTGATTTTATTTGATGCAGGCACATTGTTTGACATCTAATTTGTCTAATAAAATATCCACTTTTCATTCGCCAGGGGAAACATTAAAACAAACCGTACAAAACAAACTGCTTGTTTAGCCTTTGTGAAACTCTTAAGCGATGACATTCTGAAAAATATTTATTCTGCAGTGAAAGTTTTCCTTTAAAAGTATGTTTGAAGTAATGGGAGCAATTTTAATCAGGGTTCAAACTGCTGCACTGAGGAAAACAGAGTTAAAGCAAAACACTCAGACCGTGTGCAGCTCATGTTCACTGGAAAACAGTTTATCTGCTTATAAATATGAGTAGCTAAACTGCATTAGCAGTCAAACAGGGTTCTATGGAAGCCCATTTCCGCCATGGAAAAAAAAGACCAACAGGAAGTCATAATTTCGACTTTCAAAGTCATAATTATGAGATTCAAAGTCATAATTTCGACTTTATTATGGGATTCAAAATGTTGCGTTTTCTTGTTCAGTACTCATGTTAACACATAACACATAACTGGTCTAACCAGTAAAACACAGATTTTTTTCCTTTTAATGGATTATAAACAAATTGAGGAGTATTTCAGATGCGGTTTAACCAATGATGAAATTCTATTTTGTGTTATGTGTTTCTAATTTTTTAAAGGTACATATGCGTGTTCTGTATCCTGTCACATCATGTTTATGTGCATGTTGTACTGCTGTTGTCCACTGGGGGCAATGTGAGTGAGTTCTTGTGTGTAAGCAGCACACTTGTATGAGAAGAGAATAAGTTGAGAAGCTAACCGTTAGCAATAAAGAAATCACAGCTAAATGACGAAAAGAAGTTGGTTTATTAATATGGGTACTGCACAAGAAAACGCAACATTTTGAATCTCATAATAAAGTCGAAATTATGACTTTGAATCTCATAATTATGACTTTAAATATCATAATTATGACTTTCAAAGTCGAAATTATGACTTTGTATCTCATAATTACGACTTTGAAAGTCAAAATTATGACTTCCTGTTGGTCTTTTTTTTTTCATGGCGGAAATGGGCTTCCATAGGATTCTGAGGAAATTGGGCATGAATGATTATAAATCACCAGATGAAACCTCAAAAACACAAAACCTATTACAAAACCATCAGTGGACTTAGCTTTGACAAATGCAAACATAGCGATACTTTAAAAGCTTGAAGCAAGTTGAAATCCTAATATTTAGAAATTTACAACTTTATAAAAAACTTTTTAAAATTGTTTTTAGTATTAATGGGTTTTATTTATTATCAAGCCAACAGGAAGAAGGTTTGTGAATGGCATGGTAATTTTACCAGCTTTATTCTGCAAAATCTCATGAACTAAGATTGAAAAATTTTAGTTCATTTCAGCCATTTCTTCCCATAAGAAAAAAAATGTTTGTTGTTTCATCAGTAAAAAAAATTGTAATTTACACTTTTCATAAAAACTGATAGAATAATGTTAACTCCAATGTGCGTTCGGATATAGAGGTCACGGGAAGTTCAGAAGCTAACAAGAGAAACTGTTTGTACGGAGGCCCAGAAGGATCAATAAAATGTTAAAAAGGCAAAACAGTGACAAAAATTCACATTGGAAATTATGCCAAAATAAAAATTATGCTAGCAAGTTAATCATAAACTTTTTTTTAGCAAAATTCTGCTAAAAAAAAGTTTTGTTTTTGTGTTGTGGGGTTTTATTGTGTTGTGGTCTGATCTGTTTAGTGGCTCTGTGTTGTTCTGCTGTGGCATTTGTATTTTGTTGACACTTCTGGGCCACCATATTTTTGAACCATTCAAAAACTTCTGTATTTTTATGGAAGTTAGAAACTTTTTTTATGTTTTTAATGTAGTCAGTGTTAAAAAAAAGCCTAGCACTACTTTAAGTCAGAGCACCAACCCAATAGCTTTGCAAAAATGGTTTTAATAAGTTGTAGTATAATGAGTTGGCAGAAATACAATGACGAATACTGCATGATAATTCCTTCTTGCAAACTAAGAAATGGAGTCTACCAAAGAAAAAACTAAATGTGTTCATATCGACACAAGTTTGCCGCAGAAAGTGAACTCTTTCAGTTTTTATCTGTATGAGCCTCGTTTCAAAGCGAGAAAAGTAAAGGACATCTTCTTGAACTTGGAAAATGGAGGCAGGTGTGAAAACAAATGAGAAAACCCCAATCAAATGTATATTTCAGCTTTTCTTATTTCCTTACAGGGAACAACTCCTATAAATGTTCCTCTTGATCCAAACTGGCTTGAGGACCAGAGAGACTGAATTACAAAGCGAAGAACTTTTCCTGACGACATTTTGTAGATTTAAATAATCGTTAAATAAATAACGATTTAAAAACATTATTTTTACCGTAACAGATTCCTTCCTGGCTGTAGTATCCTGCGCCGCATTCGGAGATACAAAGTCCGTCTTTGAGCAAAGCGGCCGGATCAGAACATGACAAGCAGTCCTGCTGCGTCGGTCCCCGGCATTCAGAACACGACGCGTGGCAACCTGCATGACAGACAGAGGACAGAAACTGCTTAACGTGGTGGAGAATGTTGCTCCAAAAAGGCCAAAGCAGAATATACACAAAAACAAAAAACACCCAGCGTTCAAACGCTAAAAATAAGCATCAATGCTAAGCTTAGGCAAAAAATTACAGGGTAGCATGTGGAGAATCACAGGAATGTTGACTAACATGGACTTGCACCATTCAGTATGTTAAAATTAATGCATAGGCTAAAATTAGCTGAAATGCTAAATGTAGCATGAATGCTGTGAGAAGCTTGTGGGATATCAGTAGCATGCTGTCCTACATTCACTTCCTCCATTCAGTATACTAAACATAGCTAATAAGTAAGAAAAATAGCTAAAAGCTTATTTTAGTTAGAAGGCTAATGCTAATGGCCACTACACTAGTGGGGGGAAGTGAAATGCTAATGTTTGTGCTAATGTTAGCCAACCTGGGAGGCAAAGATAATACAGCCTAATATTATGGCATTGCCACAGGCGGTGCACTAACCTGAGAGGAATTTTGAGGCTTTTATTTTGAAATTTTCAGTCAGCTTCATTTTAAATAGAAACACTAATCCAATGTGTAACAGTGGTTGGGTTAAACCAGCTATATAGCGACCAATAGAGCAATTACATGATGTATTTTGAAATTTTGATTAAGGAAGGAAAACTTGAACTTGGCTTTTGTAAAGCATTTCTGGGATGAACAGGTTTATATTTTACCTGTTGTGTTGTGTGATATACAGTTACCAGTCTGATGTTTTCCTAGCAGCTCAGAAATCAGGGAAAACGTGACAAAAACTCAGAAAAGACACTTTCATCAACCTTAAAGCTGAATGTTTTAATCTGCTGCTGTACTGCAGAAGATAATGAATCAAGATATAAGACAAGTTTCCTTCCTTGGGTTAAAAAGGAGGCTAAATACAAACAATACATAAAAGCCTTTATAAGATGAAGATTTTGGCTGATTTTCACCCATTCGCTTACTGAACATAGTCGGAGACTTAGCTTAAATGTCTCCAGAAAGATTGGTGAACAGAAAATCTAAAGAAATGAGGAATAAAATGATGACATTAAAGGTTAAGTATAGGTTAAGATATAAAAAAAGAATGACTGGAGCAAAGGGTGAAACTGAGGAGCAATAATAAGTGAAGCAAACTCAAAGAGACACGGGGAAATTCACCCGCAGAGAATATAATTAATTAAATCAGTGTCATAAGAACGACTGATAGAAATCTTAATTAGTCTGAGATTCCAGAACAGAGGCCAATATGTATCTGAGAAATTATTAGACAGGAGTGAAAAATAAATCATCCGCTCCCTGCTGCTCTGCGCCAACTGTCCTCAGGAAACAAAACTCATTTTCTTGTTGCAATTTTGGAAATAACCAGCTGAAAGTGTGACTGTGACTTTCACTGTGTGGTGGAAACTTCAGCTGCATCCCAAAAAAGGAAGTAGAAAGGAGTTAGTATATAAGCAAGGTCATGGAAACTCCAGGTAAAAGCAAGCAGATCTGTGCACACATCGTCCTTGCTGCAGACAATATTCAATAATTGATGACATGTGGATCCAAGCCGGATCGTCTTCAGGTCAAAAGTTTAAAGAATAGAGAGCGTGTCTGAGCATATCGCTTCATTCGGGAGGCCTGATCTGAAAAAGATCAAAGATTAAGAAAGATGTCAATAATTAAGAAATATATGCAGCAGGACATCATGAGAGCGGAGTAACTATCATCCTCTCCATTTTCATTATCTTTTACAAAGTCATCCTGACAGGATGCATTACGTCTCAGTATGGAAATGCAGCACAATAAGCTGCAAAGGTGCAGGGGGCGCTATTCTGTTCTAATGTACAAAAAGATTTGTACAACAGAAAAATAATGTGTGCAATGCCAGCGTGTTGACTATGGTTTTCCAGTTTCACTCATCTTTTCATTTGGTGTTTTCACATTGAATACTCCTTTTGGGACCAAAACTGCAACATTCGTTAATTTTCAGCTGCTGCAGTTTGGTTTCACACTGCACTGTATCAAACTATTCCCCCTCCATGCCTGTGGGGGCGCTGCACCAACAACTACTGAAGGAAACAACACAAAAACCTCAGAAGAAGACACTGAGGGTAACTTTCTTCTTCACAAAACATAAACAGAAATGGAGTAAGATCAGATTTTAGCGATTGAAGGATTTCTCTTCTGTCTTTGGTGAAATTCCATCAGCCATTTGTCCTGCTAATACTAGCCTCACACATTTGTTTTGGTTGCATTTACCCAGAATGCCTTGCGCAATAGTTCACTTCCTGCTTTTGGAGCTTGGCGTTCACTTATGCGTATGAACCGCACCAGAGTTCAACCAATTTTAATCCTGATTGAATAATCTGTCTTTTCCCTGAATAAGAACGAAGTCTTATCTCATCTTCTTCCCATTCCTCTGCGAACCGCTCCAGATGCCAAATTAGTAAAGGTTGGTAGCAACTAGTTAGTTGAGTAACTTTTTAGAAAAGATTTTTACTATGCTATAATAGTTTTACTTGAATAATTTGGTATGACACATCACTTCTTTTATGAGAGTAAAATTTAAAATATTAAATGATGTGTTGATGTTGATACCTTCTTTACTCTTGAGTGATTTTTTAAATGGCTAAAAGACTTAAAAAGCTAAAAATATGTTTAGGTAGTGCAGCTCCTACTTGAGTCCAAATTAATTTTTCAAGTTTAACTACAGATTCTTAGTCAAAGGGATAATATTACGTAAAATCTACTCATTACTTTAGCTTGACGTCATCTTACTTGCTAACAATGAAGTTTTTGTAATTCCTCTCCAGATCCACAAAATGAATCGGACAACAAAACTCCTGGAACCGTCGATGCAACTCTGCAGGTGTCCAGATCTGATCCACTTTTCCAGAAGCAGCACCCCTCCTGCAGAATCCGATGTTTGATCATCAGAACCGCTGTGAATCGATCGACACAATGCAGCTTTCGGGATGTTAGGAGGAAGACCCCCATGAGGATTACAATCAAGCACAGCTAATTGATTACCTATTGCAGTCAACTTCTGAGTCCTTGCAAGTTAATTTTCATACTGTGCTGACATGCATACCAACAACTGGCCAGCCGGGGGATGAAAACGAAAAATCATTAAAAGTTATCAAGTTGAAAAAAATGCAATAATGTAACTACTACAAAGTACTACAAAGGCAGGTCTTTATGGTGCAACTATAGGCGTGGATTATTTTTTATAAAACAGGCTTTTATTTTAATTTAACATTACAGCTGTGGAGCTGGTCAAAAACTGTTTATTTATTCTTCAAATGTATTTTGTTTAGTTAGGAAGTAGTTTCTCCAGACATTTATTGGTGTATTAAGTTCTGTTAGCTGCTCTTGACGGTTGGTGGTTATCATAGCAACCAGTAACCGACAGCTCCTCCCCCTTTTCTGCTGCCGTTTGTATCTGTGGCATGAATTAGCTCTGAGTGTTTTTTTACAATTACTGTCTTTTAATATTTTAGACATATATCAGAGTTTCATGGGTATTTCCACTGTTTTGTATCTTTCTATGTGTTATTCGTGTTGTGCATTTTAGCTGTGTTTAATTTTATGACTGTTAACTGCGGCTTACTGTTGTCAACTGCTGCTAGCTCTTAACTGTTGCTAGCTGGTGTTAGCTGCTGCTAATTTTGTCATTTACTGCTGCTAGCTGCTAATCGTTGTTAACTGTTATTAATTGTCATTTACTGCTGTTAGCTGCTAATCGTTGTTAATTGCTGCTTGCTAACTGTTGTTAACTGTTGTCAGCTGCTGCCAATTTCTCATTGGTAGATATTGCTCTGCAGTTTGTTTAGGGTTATTTATTTTATTGTGTTAAATGTGTAGGGGCAAAAGCTGCTGGACTGTGAATCACCAGCTTGATTTCATCTTTTGTTAGAATCAATACAGTGAACCTGAGTGAGTCAGTCCTGAAGTCAATCTACTGTAACATTTATGCTTGAATCTTACTACTTTACTTGAAGAACTAAAATCATCTTGTAACTGTTTTTTTATATTTCAAAACATTAACTGTACATATAATATTAATAAGAATAATTTTAATTGAAAGTTGAGAAAAATTGGTGCTAGACAGCGAAAATAATGACTGGAAGTGGTTGATTAAAGACGGGGAAACTTTTCTTTGTGAAGGAGTTGTAGGAAAAAGAAGCAAACCTTTGCAGTGACCTATAGATTAACAGGTGAAATGGATTCAGCTCCTGTGTTTTCCCCATTATCTCAGGACATCTCTCTGTTTTTGAACTCCTGCACCTCTTTAACTTCCTCCTCCCATGATGATCTCTATCTTGGGCTTTTCTTTCTGCCTTCTTGTTCCTGAGCTCCTCAAACGTTTTTTTTTCTTCTTTTTTTCTCTCATGTTTGATATTAATGAAACCATGAGACGTGCATGAGATAAAGAGTAGGTTTCACGATTCACTCTCCAATTGTTTTAAATACCATAAAAATCCTTTTAATGTCCCACTCACCCGCAGATATTATGGAAACTATTCCTCCAAAAACGGTTACAGCCAACAAGAGGATTACACGTCCTTTACCTTGCTCCTCTCAGGAAAGCAATTTATTTTTCCGGGCAGCCTGAAGCGCAAAGTTATCAGCAAATGTAATCCAGGAAGGCCAGTTGCCAAAAAAAAAATAAAATATGAAAGACTCCCACCCCCTTGTCTGAGTGAACAGGGCCAGGTTGGGATAGATGCGCGGTCACACGGTGCAGTGGATAATCTGCGGAGCCGAATCGGGACACAATTACCACGCTGCAGAAGCAGTTCACATCGCCCAAACCTCCAGTGAGAAAACCAGATGAGATGAGATATTCAGCAATTAAACCAAGTGTGGAGAAAGCCGATTTGGACAGATAAAAACCCTCTGAAAAAAAAAAAAAAAGCAGAGCTGCGTCTGAAAATTTGTTGTTGGAGGGATCTCAGGAGTGAAATTACATTTGCAGTTTTTTTCAACTTAAATTAGATCCATCTATAAGGCAACAAAACAAAAAGCTCCCATAACACATATTCTTGTATTACTTGATAACAATGGAACTAATTTCAGTTTAGTCAAGACTGTTAAAAATGAAGAAAATTAGATAAAACTGCCTTTCTATTTATGCAAGAAAATGAGATTATGATAAAGGATTTTAAACGTTTTTAGACCTTAAACTGAAGCGTGTTGTAGTCAAGCATCATCTATCATCAAAACAAGTAAAATACAAACAATTATAAGACAAAATCTTTTTATCCACCTGGCTATTTTATAGGTAAAACATTTCTTATGCTCAAAATTGATGAATTTGTGTATTTATTGTTCGATGGCGAAGCAATCTATGTCAGTTTGCAAGGGGTTTTTTTATTGGGTTTGCGAACTGAAGAGCTGACAGGTCACTCGGTTGGCCAACCGTGACATCTGCTGCGCTCTTTCTGAGCATCGCTCTAGGAATGCAGGTTAAGCAGTTTAATCTAGTCAAAAATCAAGCAAGCATTGTTGCTTCCTTTATTTCTAGTGCAAGTATCTTGAAATAAAACAAAACTAACTTACAAGTATCTTTTCACCAAGATATAGGAGCTTGTTTTAAGTAAATAATTCCTTAATATTTGTTTAAAAACTCCTGTTACATTGGCAGATAGGTTTACTTATAACAAGACAATTTCCCCATATTATCAGTGAAATAATCCTCCAACGAAACAAATAGTTTTTCACAAACATTGAGGAATTATTTACTTAAAACAAGCTCCTGTGTCATGTGGATAAGTTAGTTTTATGTTAATTTAGCCTCAAGTCAAGTTTACTAAGATATTTGCACTAGAAACAAGATTAAAAATACTTGGAAAGATTTTTGCAGTGTGTCTTCATTATTCTGTATAATTTGTAAAGGGAAAAAAAGTGGATTTAGACCCACAGTTTTTGTGTGCCCTGCACATGCAGTACATGGATCAGGTGCAGTGATAGTTTTGTGTGTCACCTCCATAATATCCTGCAGGCGCCCCTGACAGCAGCGGAGAAGATTCAACACAAAGTCTCCATCATTTTCCGCTGACCTCGTGCAGATGAACTGATGCTCTGGGAAACTCGCCGTATTTAAAAAGCCAAGTTTTGCAGCAGCACCCTGCTTTTCCGGGTGGTCCGGGTCTGCTGCCAGGAAACGTTACCATCTGGCAAAACACCTCAGGAGCTCATTATCAGCGTCGGCTTCCATCTCCTTTACATCCATCCTCAAACCCTCCTCCCATTTTCTTCAGCAAGAAATCCGCTCAGGCAGAATTGGGCCTGATGCGTTTGCATCTGGTGATTTGCAGTCGCAGTGATTGTTAGTCATTTTTTGTGTTTGTTTCATTCTCTGGAGAAATTTGTAGGAGAAAAAGAAAACAAGGGATTTTTGTTCCTATTAAAGCCTGTTGGAGATTAACAGGAATTGGATGGCTGACTGGCAGGACGAATCCCACAAAGGGTTTGAATTACAAAAACCGGCTCAGCGGTGCAAATTGTTATTTTTTTTTACAGTATCAAACCTGGATGAATGCAGAGTAGGTACCAGAGCTGGACCAAGTCAGTGTTTCGCAAGTCTCAAGAAAGTCTCAAGTCGTTATCCTCAAGTCATGAGTCAAGCCTCAGGTAAAGACAGGCAAAAGTCGAGTCAAGTCCTACCTGCCACGATAACTAATACTGCTGGAAATTGCTCCAGAAGTTATTGCGATAAATGATAATGTTGTTTTCAGACAATTTTCAAATATGGCATAATAATAAAAGAACACATTCTCAAATATCAATAAACTTTAAATTCTAATGAACATTTAACACGGGAACTGGAAGAATTTTTAAATAAAATTAAAAAAAACAACAGAAGTAATAAATAAAATGAATTATGAAGTCTCTGTAAACAACATTGTCCTCCAAAAGAAGGGTTAGCTGAGACCAAGGCACCAGACTGAAGACTCTTATCATCCAGTTTTTGGTAGAAAGAGAGAAAAGAGAAAAACAATAAATCATGCAAATGGAAATTATTGAGTTTGTTTTAATCTATCATGACATCAATTGATTTATTGCAGCAGGTTTAGCTAGATGAGTGGACATCTTGTCACAACAACCACCTGATTTTCCTGTGCTGCGTTCAAGAGCAACACATCGGCTGTTGTTGTGGGGAAGACATGATTAATGCGCTATATGTGCATCCTACAACGGATTGCACAAAAAGCAGGACCGAGGTCACTCGGCATGTCCACCGAGAGTTTACACAATGCTGCCATCTGTCTAGTTATGGAGTATTATCCAGAGTTCCTGCATTAGCTGCTGCGGTCTAGCCAATGTAAGGCTGCTTATTGAGCATGAGCACAGGGAGGTCTGCAGTTATTAAGGAGAGAAACGGAGCTGCAAAACCGTTCAATTCACATTGTAGTTATTCTCTACTCACACACCCACCCTGGGTCATTTTATCTCTACATATCCTCTGCAGGGACTCCACTAATCCGCTTCCCGTACTTCAACACGCAAACAGTGTTGTTGTTACTGGTGTGTAAACAACAATTAGCTTGATTGTCTCAACTCTCAAGCCGCATAAAAAGGCGGATCTGAAATTAAAACTGCCGGAAATGCTGGATGAAGCATTTAGCTGATGGCTCATTCAGCATTTGAATTCCAGCAGCAAACACATCAGTGTTTTTCTCACATCAGATGTCCATAGAAATCAAAACAAATTGAGACACAATTAAAGCTTTGGGAAACAAACTGGAGTGAAAATTGGAATAAATTAAGAAAAGTTTTGCAAAAATAGATAGAAAGCCAAGAAACCAACTGAAATCTGTCAGTGTTTAGAAAGTAGTCCTGCTGGAATGTCTAAAATATAATTTTGCTTCCTTTAAGGAGGCTAGGATAGGTCTATAGAAAACTTGTTCATTATTTTTTTTGCACAAAATCATTCTTGGGTAATGAGATTTTAATCTCCCCAGTTTTGAATATATTGAGCTGTTTGAAGGTCTCTTGAGCTGCAGCTGGCCACGTCCCCAACTCGACGTTTACACTCGCACATGAAAATGGCTGCTAACAAATGCTTAATTATACAGCTATACCGATTTGAAAAACAGAAGTGGAGCCTCCTGCACAACCAACAAGTACGCATTAAGTGGCTTTTGAATGGTAAGTCAACAACAAAACACTTGTCTTTTCCAGTAGCCATTGTACAGCTCTTGCAGTGACAAAACCGACTGACCAAACGTGCTGTAGCTTAGCTCGGGTTGCTAGGTAATGGCTCAACAATCAGGACGTTTTTGTTACGCAAAACAAAGATCTTGTTTTTCTAAACCAGCTTTTAAATTGTTTTATCAGGGAACTGGAGGACTCTGGATCAGCCATATTTAAATCAGAATGGGACAATTTCGAAACAAAAATGTCTTCAAGACTTGTAAAAATGTGTATGTAATACAACATAATGGAAGGGAAAAACTGAACAGTTTACAACTGATGATTAATTTAAAATTTAAACTGGAGACTAGTGTAAATTTGTAATGGAACTGAATGAACTTTGTCTGAATCAGAGATGCTTTAATGGTACATCAATAAAAAATGAACTGGACCATCTGGTACTGTCTTGTTACTGTAAAGAAGGTGATATCTCTGATATGCCTTTTTGGCTTGTTTTACATCCGTACTAAGGTTTTACTACGTAGAAATGACATTTAAGTCTTTATACTCAGCCTCATAAGGTCTTTTGACAAAAATATTGATTTTAAATCACCAAAATCAATCAAAACCTTGGGAAAGAGGAATGCAAGACATAAAGAAACCAAAAATATAAAAACAAACAAATATTTTCTCCAAACGGTGAGGAGTTTCCTCTTTTCTTCCAGTAGAAATGAAACCTTATGTAACTTTCAGAAAGGCCAAAGTGCAGCAGCAACCCAGCAGGCCCAGGCTTAAAAAGTACAACTTCTTAAATCTGCACAATACTAAAGCAATAATACTCGGTCCCCAGTCGGAGC
Organism: Phalloptychus januarius; assembly: GCA_902982915.1. Lineage (NCBI taxonomy): Eukaryota > Metazoa > Chordata > Actinopteri > Cyprinodontiformes > Poeciliidae > Phalloptychus > Phalloptychus januarius. The sequence goes on from CADWAE010000482.1 coordinate 1,687,466, forward strand.
TTTGCTCTCCATTGCTTCCTGAAAAATTCAGAGCTATTCTAATACCCCATTCACTGCAAAAAATAGTCTTACAAAGTTCATTTAAGCAAACAAAAATGCAAAAAAAACAAACAAAAAAAAAAAACAGACACAGCCGCCCCAAAGGGTTGCTTAGAAAGCAACAATTTGAGCTGAAAGGAAATTAATATTTGCAAGAAATGTCATGAGGGAGAGAATGATATTTAAGACTCTGACTGAAACACAGTGTTTACTGGTCTCCTTATCAGGACTGAGGCCACGAGAGGACAGGATGTTAGTGAAAGGCTAATGTGCGTCTTATTAGGGACGACTGCAAAGATAATGCCAAGAAACGACTCTGTGATGTTGATCTCATCTAGAGACACAGAACTGTAAAAATACTGACATTTACTGTGTAGTCAGTAGACAGGTGAATCTTTCAGCGTGCATTGGTTCGATTTTAAGGGTCACGATTCGAGTCAGAAACAAACTTTTCTAATCAAACAGTTTAGAGATTGTATCTAAATTATGTGACTGACAAGAGGAAAGACAGTAAACAAAACATGCATCAAATCCCATCAGTTTATATTGAAGCAAAAATAAGTTTGCACTGCAAAAACACAAAATTTCACCAAGTATTTTTGGTCTAGTTTCTAGTGCAAATGTTTTAGTACACTCGAAAATAGAGGAAAGTAATTTACAAGTAACTATTAATATTTTTCCTCTTATAAGTTCAGTAGTCTGCCAGTGGAACTAGGACTTTTTCACAAATATTAAGAAATTATTTACTAAAATCAAGCTCCTATATTTTGCTGGAAAGTTAGTTTTGTCTTATTTTAAGTGAAAAAAGATATTTGCACTAGAAACTAGAAACTAAATAATGCCTAGCAAGATTTTTTTCTGCAGTGAAATTATGTAAATCTAACCGAAACTTTACTTTTTCTTGGATGCTGTTGGATCGGCGATGATGATGTGAAACTTACGGCGACAGTGTGCGTCGTGGTGCTGGTAGGAACCAGCAGGACAGGAATCCAAGCACTGATCTCTGTCTGGGCCCAGTAAGGGCAACTGGGAACCACAGGACTGGCAAACCCAGCGGCTGGAACAGGTGGCACAGGACTCTGGGCAGGCTGAAGGGAACAACAAGGGATGTATCAAAAAAGTTGCTTTAGAAATACATTTTCTGAGCAAACCTGAGCTCTGCAGATGGTTGCAGGACTGAAACAGAAAGCAGGTTGTGAATTTCACACGCAGAAACCCTGAGGGAGACTTTAAATCCAGAGTTTGCTGGAGGGTTGACACTTTGTTAAAGGGAACATGGAAGTAGAAACTGGAGTCCTCAGCACAAATCCAAGCAAACACAGTTTTCCCTTAACATCCAAACTGGAATGTGATTTTAGTGTTTGCTGTGCGAGAATGAAACAAGAGCAGAAGCAGATTTCTCTGCTGCGGGACTGAAGTTTTGTGTAACTTTAATGAAGCTCTGCAGGTCCTGGCTTCAAAGAAAATTAACTCCAAAGATGCACCATCTGCTTAATCCAACAAAACTGTGAACTCGACTTGACAAGAAAAAAAAAGAAAATTAGAAACCAGAGGGAAAAGGTCAGATTCGGATATAATATGGATCAGGGAGATAAATGACTCCAAGTGCTTTGAGGTTTTTATCATTTGTTGTTTATTAACATAGATCAAGCCTAAAATCTCTGAGTTGGTTCACTTATTCTTTATTTGTGCATTGGACGTCTTTCCTGTCAAACTCAAGGCCTGGGGGCCAAATCTGGCCCACCGTAGCTTTTTCTGTGGCCCAATTAGTCCCTCCAGTTTTTCACAAATCTGCAAAATCCACACAAAATTCCCACATTTTCTTTTTCTATTTTTACTGCTAATTTTTTCTTAAAATTGGCCAGAAACCTTTAGTTTAAGAGACTGCAGCCTCAGCCTTCCTGGATGTCAAGCTAGAGTCCATGATCGATATGGTGAACAATGAAACGGCACATTTAGCATCATAAATATCATAAATGTTCCTTACAAATATTTCTAAATAATAAAAAAACAATAATAAATTCGTGGATGGACTGACTAGAGTGAAAAGATGCTATTATTTAATTTTAAGAAACATTTATTAAATGCTGAAACAAGCAGCTATTTTAACAGTTTAGTGGGTTTTTCCCTTACTGGGGTTGCTGATGCCTCTCCAGCTGTCATTTCGGGCGAGAGGCGGGGTCACCTGGACAGGTCGCCAGTCTGTCGCAGGGCAACACAGAGACACACAGGGCAAATAACCAATGCACACACACACTCACACCTAGGGACAATTTGGAGAAGCCAATTACCATGATACTCATGTTTTTGGACTGTTGGAGGAAGCCGGAGTACCCGGAGAGAACCCACCATGCACAGGGAGAACATGCAAACTCCATGCAGAAAGACCGGGGCCGGGAATCGAACCCAGAACCTTGTTGCTGCAAGGCAGCAGCTCTACCAGCTTCGCCACTGGGCAGCCCGGCCCAAAATGTCTTAAATTATTATTCTCTCTATTTAGGTTTTTCTCCTTTCTTTAACCTAATCCTGATGATAAGCCTGCATTTTAAGGCTAAGAAACAGAAGAATGGTGACTGTAGTTGTTAACCTTGATTCAACTTGCAGCTAAAATTTAATAATCTAAAACACTGCAGCAAGATTTATTTTAAAAAAAAACTACAACTAAGACCAAAGTCCAGGAACCACTGAGATAAAGACGTTTATCTGGGAGGTTTGTGGTTCTTTACCACAATAAACTCTCATACTGAATATAACATGGAGTCGAGGACATGGAGGAGGAGGAAAAATGCAAAGGAAAGTTTCTTTTTAAAGTAGCGAATACAAAACTAAATCCCCTTTAAAGCAAACAGCCACCCACACAGAGACAGATAGCAGGGGGAAGAGAGAAAGTCATGAGGATGAAGGATCCATACAGATTAGAGCGAGGAAGGTGAGAGGAGAAACAGAAGATGAACACCCTGAGGAAACATGATGAGAAATTTAAAGGGAGGAAGATTCGATCTCATTACAGATATGAAGCTCTGCCTCGTCACCGTATGTTCGCCTACATCTGCTCAGACACCAAAACATCCATATTTAGTTTCTCACACTTCAATAAAAACAAAAAGGAAGCAGAGAGGCATTTAATATAATATCTTTGTTTCCAACATGAACACAGCGGTGAGCTGAACCGCTGCAACCTTTACATCTGTAGAGGGGGATTTATAACAAGGTTAGAAACCTCTAGCTTGACCTAAATAACTTATGTCTGACTTTATTTAGACAAACTAAAACAGAGGTGCACAGACAGTCTGAAAGTTGAAAATGTTCAGGTGTCAAAATATAATTTTTTCTCTCTCTCAATTAAAAATGTAAAACTATTTTATTTAACTGATTTATTTCAGGTCTCCTGCATAACAATAAATAAAATAATTAAAATAAATATTTACAAAATATATTTTATGCCTAAATGTTTTTTATGTTTTTGAACTTATTATTTTTCATTTTTAAGTCCATGACTTTTGTCTGACAAACTTGCGGGTTGTTTGTAGAACAACTTATTGAATAAAATAAAGAAAATATTTATGTTGTCCTTAATATTTTCCATTTAAGAAGACATAAACTTAAAACAGAAAATCTCATCCTAAAAAAATTACAAAACGTGTCAGAGGGCCAAATATACAATATTCTTAAAATGCGGTTGGGGGCCACACAAAATCAATCCAAGGACCACAGACGGCCCCCGGGCCTCACGTTTGACAGCTCTGTGCTAATGAAACAGAAGGGATGTTTTCAAAGTTTTTCCAGTACACTTTAAATCTGCGTTATCCATCTGATGAAGTTTTTATTTTCATATTGGAAACCGTGCAACGTCTAAAAATCATAGAGTCAAACCTTTTCTTTCCAGTCACAGCCAGACACTTTTCATTGCTTTTAATAATTTTAAAGAGGAAAAACATAGTTTACTAACAAGCATTAACAGCTATAGCTGCAGATGAGTGTTTTCTTTTTCACACTTAGCTCCATTATTTCCCATCTGCATGTTAAATCCTGTGGGCGGCAAACATCTCACTCATCCAGAGAACAGATGAAAGGATTCAAAGATTATAGCAATTATTAGTAAACAACAAACATAAGCAGAAGCTTCATCCAAACTCAGTCTTGGTTTAAACTAAAACAAACTTACAGAAGGTTCAACACTCTCCCAAATCTATTAAGACAAGAAATAATATTTTTTTCTGATATAAATTTAATTCAGACCCTTACAGGCGTTATTATTATTTTTATCTGCTCAGCACAGAAAGCTGTGGGGTTAGTCAACACATTTGTGAGTTTGTGTCTTTCGTAAAGTAATTTACACATTTCCAGAGGTGCTATGTTGTTGCTGGTAGTTGTAGATAGATTTACCCGACGTTTAATTATATGATAGGTGAGATGTTGCCATTTCATCCAGCAGCCGCCACCGCTGCGATGAAATGATGGCTTCCAGCGGCCATGTTGGCATCCATATATTTACTCATTCAAGTGATTCTGGTGCAGGAGTGACAGTTTGTGATTAGCAAATTACTCAGTGCTTATCAGTAATTGCTCCATAACAAGATGCCTGCAGCAGTCCATCTGCAGCCTCTTCATCCACGTATTTAACAAACCGACGTGCAAAATTCACCTTCTGTATGTTTTTATACTTCAACTTGGGTTAATACTGCTTCTATAGATCAGCCATGAACTTTTCTCCAAATTTATTGGTCGAATTTCCAATTAATCTTATCACTAGACTTGTCACAATAACAAATTCTGCAGGATGATAAATTGTCCCAGAAGTTATTGCGATAAACAATAATATTATTGTTTTCACTCCATTTTCAAGTAACATGAAGGTACAGGCATTTTAATGCAAGAATATTTAACACTGGCCCTGGAAGACATTTAAATATCCAAAATAAATTAACAAAACAACAGAAACAATAAATAAAATGGATATTGAAACAAAATTGTCCCTCAAAAAAAGGCTAAAACTTCAGACTAAAGACTTTAATCATCCAATTTTTGGTCGAAAGACGGGGAAAAAAAACTATAAATTATGCAAATGGAAATGATTCGGTTTGTTTTAATTTATTGTGACTAATTGATTTATTTGTTATTGTGGCAGGCCTATTCTCAGAACTCCCAATAGTCATGATAACAAATACTTAAGGGATGATAAATTGTCCCGTATGTTATTGTGATAAATGGTAATATTGTTGCTTTGAGACCATTTTCAGGTAATATAATGATAACGGCTTAATAATGTAAGGAGAAATTCTCAAACTTTAAATTCTGAAGAATATTTAACACTGGAACTGGAAGATATTTAAAATATTTGAAAATAAACAAAAATGACAAATAAAATCAATTATAGAGTCTCTGTAAACTAAAAAAACCCAGACTGAATTTGTCATCAACTATTGTTTGATAGAAATAGAGGAAAAAGAGAAAAACAATAAATCATGACACCGGAAATTGAGCTAATTTTAATGACAGTATTCTTAATTTCCATGCATAGCTGCATTAAAAAGTGAGATAATATTTGTGAAAATGTTACCTGCACACACTCGTCCCTCTGCGGTGTAACCATCCGGACAGACGGACAGACATCGACCAAGATGGAGGACAGCTTTGGGGTCTCTGCAGCTCTCGCAGCGGTCCGGAGTCCCCAAACAGGAGAGGCAGTTTCCATGGCACTGAGCTGTTAAAAACACATTTCACCGACTTTATCAGGCAGAAAAAGCACGTGGCGGCGGCCATGTCTCACTAGTTAAAACATTTCTACATGATGAGAGACATACATCCAGCCTGACATCCGTAAAAATCACATCTGAAATCAGTTCCACCAGGTTTTAACGAACTTGGAAGATTTAATCGCCTGTCCAACGGGGAGTTTCAGAGAACATCTTCTGTCATCCAGAAGATCCACCGATGCATTTCATGAACACCGAAGGTGAAGTTTCAGCTCACGCCGTTTCCCAGACGATCCAACAATATATGAGCCTTATAAGCCGATTTATATAGTCTGGTATTTTGGACGCATTTAAGAGTTAATGAGAACCAGTACATCCGTCCTCGCTTATCGTCTTTTCATTTTCGATTTGTACAGATGACAACAACTCAGTAAAGCGGACAGAAACATGAAGTAACACTGTTGATCACTGTAACTGTGGAAAAACAACAGCAGAGAAAACATTTTAATCATTTTGAGAGGCAAAGGAAGAATTTTATAAACTAGATATTAGGCCTGAAATATTTGTAGTTCATCACTACACCTGAAATCTTGGTGTAGTGATGAACTACAGATGCAAAAAGTGCAAAAACACAAAAATACAAAGTCATAGAAAACTGTCCACAACTGAATCCTGGTATTTTGCCAAATGCTGTCATTACATGTCAAAATGTTTGTTAAAGTTTCATTTATTATGACTCAATATCAACTCTGAATAGGTGAGTTTTCGGCTGTTTTATAGTTTTCTGTAAGTTTGTTCCAGATTTAGGGTGAAATGTTAATAAATGGAACATTGACCAACACATCTGATGTGAACTGATGATTTTAATGATGGCACCCGACAAAATGTTACTAGTTTTTAAATGTTTTTGTCTTCTGCCTCGTTGCTGAAATGTGCCATACAAATAATTGAGTGATATTGTGGGTCATTGAAACTGTGGGAAACCAAAAGCATTTTAATCTTCCTGTGAGGCAAAGAAACGATTCTGAATCTTGTACAGATGCATTTAAAATTTTGTTTCTCCGACTGTCTTCTGAAATGATCTGCCTCTGCAGCATCCGAACGTCTTGTGCAAATTAAAAAACCGCTTTGTCACTGTCATGTTCTCTGAATAAACGAAAGGGAGAAGGCAGCGATAAGGCCCGTCCAATCCGGATTGCAAATGAAAGCCAGGGCTTGTCAAACAATGTGCGACGCCGTTTCCACTTGATTTCACAGCGACCGCATTGAGAAAATAAAACAGCAGACTGAGAGGACCGATTAATGTGACAACTGCAGAGCGAGACAGTAGGAGGAGAGGAAGGAGAAAGAAAATGACAGTGGGAAATAAGACAAGGAGGAGAGTTACAGCAGGAGAGACTGTGAGGGCGTGAAAGTGGGAAAGGAAAGTTGAACATGAGAAAAATGAGATGCTACTTTAATCCTAACGGCCAATAAGACTGTCAGCAAGCCAGAACATACTGTTCTCAGTATCTCCATCACTCTTTTCCTTCTCCAATCTGCTGCTTTTTTTGTTCCTTCGACTTTACAGTTTCATTTTATTCCAGCGTTCATCTTCTTTTCATTTGACTCTCATCTCACTTTCTGACCTTAAATTTCACCCCCAGGCCAGACGTTTTATTGGAGATAAGAGAGAACTGCAGGAGCTGCTGCAGAAAATAGCGAGAGAATCTGAAAAATGGGAGCTTTAAGATACTTAGCAGTGTTTGCTCTGACCCACTGACAGATTTACCGGATAATATGAACACCGCTAAACTGTTTACTTCTCCGCTCAGCTGTGGCTTTTGGTAATAAACCAATTTCTTGCATGAATATAGTCTTTCCATCATGAAATATTTTTTTGCAAACGTTATTTTATGCATATTTACCACTGGACACAAATGAGCACATTTACATAAGAAGCTCCTCTTCTGTAGATGCAGGATGGTTTTTGTGTTTGGCTTTGACGCTGCACAGCGCAGAGCTCTTTTGTTTTCATCACATAAGCCAGAATCCCTGAGGTACAAAATTAAAAACGCCGCAACAGATAACAGCCTGAGATGACAAGTAAAGGGAGGATTCCTGATTGTTTCAGTAAAATGGCCGTCGCTGTTTACGTGCTTGATTGCTTGGAGAGCTTTGACCTTCAACAACTCGCCCTCCTCTCTTCGAATCTTGAAAAGAAGCCAATTTAATAACCAAAACCTAAAAAAGCTGCTCCATAACGGAAATCCCCTCTCCTGTCTGCAGACAAATTGCCAGTGTAAGAGAACATTTAAAGAAGGATTAAATCCATTTAGCTCCTCACTTTGTTGGTGAAATGGCCACATAACTGTGCGCTGGGCTCACATTACAGTGAAGGAGCATAATTATCAAACACCTCAGACTCGCTGCAGGGAGTCCAAATCAAAGTCAATCAGTCCGACTTCAGAGGGAACTTCAGACTCGTTCATTAAAGTTTCTAGACTTTCAATAAAGTTGATTGAGACGCTTCTGACAGAGGGAGGTCTGGATTTCAGATCCATCTGGAGAACTAATATATGACCAACGCAAAGTGGTCCATTACTTTAAAATGGATGATAAATTATCCATCCATTTTCCTGCACCCTTTTCCCTTACTGGGGTCGGGAGGGTTGCTGGTGCCTCTCCAGCTGTCATTTCAGGCGAGAGGCAGGGTCACCTGGACAGGTCGCCAGTCTGTCGCAGGGCAACACAGAGACAGACAGGACAAACAACCTGTCTGTCACACACACCTAGGGACAATTTAGAGAGGCCAATTAGCCTGACAGTCATGTTTTTGGACTGTGGGAGGAAGCCGGAGTACCTGGAGAGAACCCACGCATGCACAGGGAGAACATGCAAACTCCATGCAGAAAGACCGGGGCCGGGAATCGAACCCAGAACCTTCTTGCTGCAAGGCAACAGCTCTACCAGCTGCGCCACTTGGCAGCCCGATGATAAATTATATTAATTGTTATATAATTTAAAAAGTGTGGCATTTATCTCCTCTGAGTCAATCATTTTTAGATCCACTCTCCATCTGGTCGAAGTCTTGTGCGATTTGAACAGATTTCAACTCTATATGAAGCTCTATAAAGCGGTGCAGCTGTATAGTCGCATATCTGTTTGCAGCCATTTTCACATGTGTTAAACATTGAGTTTGTGGCCAAAAGCAGTTTATTTGGATTTAAAGTGACAAACGGTTAATTCTGAAAAAAGCTCAAAATGCTCAAAATCTAATTTATATGAGAATGGTTTTGTGCAACTGAGCATGTTTTGTGTGGACCGTAGATCTATCTAACATGTTCCAGGAACCATGAAAAGTCACCTTTAAGACATTTTTCCACAGATTCTTTCACAGAAGTGAAAGATGCTATTTTATTCTGATCCAACACATTAACATGCTTTCGTCTAGCGCACTGGATGCATCTTGATGGTCTAAAGGTGAACTTTTACACCCTTTAACAGAGTCTCTTCAACGGTCTCCTATATTTAGCTCCATCCATTTTCACACCAGCTCACAGTGGGGAGGCTGTTTTCAAACTGAGGTGCTAAATGACATGTTCTCTGAAATACGTTGGCTGAACTCGTCCGGCCAAAAGAACCTTCTTCAGCTCCGGTGCTGCGTCTCCTAGAAAGAATAAACGGGATTCCTTTTCAACAGAGGCTTTCTTTACGTTTCCACAGATTCTTCATGTGCGTCACCACTGACCTCCTGTCGGATTTTCTGAATAACGTTTTCCTTTTCAGCCTGTCAAACCTGCATCTGCTCTATTTTTGGATGACTGACCGTTTAACACTTCTTAAGGAAATTTGTTGCACTGGATTTTAATTAGATATATTTGAGTGAAGTTGATAATACAAATACATGTCACACTTTTCAGATTCCTTTTATAATAAACCAGGGGTGTCCAAAGTGTGGCTCAGGGGCCAAAAATGGCCCCTGGACTGATTTTGTGCGGCCCCCGACTGCAATTCAAAAATGATACAAATTTGGCCCCTGGATGCAGATGGAGAGCAAAATGATCAACTTAATTTTCTTGCAAAATATTCACCTTTTTTTAATAACTGAACTTTAAGGTAAAGCTATGTTTATCCATAGGCCATTACTGAAAAGTTGCACCAAAATGTATTCTTGCTTAAACTTGATTAAATAAGGCGAGCTTTCTGAAAGAAATGCTGTTCTTATTACTGAAAATATAATTATTCAATCTACTATTTCTTTTAAAACAGCAAACATGCAAAATCTACAATAGCATATTGGGCCGCTGCAGAAAAAAAGAGGAGGTAAAAATCTGGCAAAAAACTTGGAAATTTCTGTCGAAAGTTTGAGTTTTGAAACTCAGAAATAAAAAATAAAAAATTCTAGAAAATTTTTTAGATTAATCATCTAAAAACTAAAATTTCTGAGGAATTTACTCCACCTTTTTTTCCTGATATCTAATGGTCCTAATTGTTAAAATCCCTTTCAAGTTGGATCTACAATAAATACCCATTTTGAAAAAAATGTTAAATAAAAACCAGGCTACTTTATTTGCTTGATTTTAATTTGGGTGTTTGTGAGGAAAGGTTTGGACACCTCTAAAGTAAAGCATCGTTTTTCTTCCCCTTATCGAAAGTGACGTATTTCGTATCCCAATGAAATGGGACAAAATGTGTAAATTTAAAAGAGTATGGCTGCTGCTCCTGCTTTTTCTTGATAGGATTTTCTTGTTTATGCAGAATTTGTTCCACATTAAAGCGCGCAGGTCGAAACCCAACAGCACGGAGCTCATATTTACATGTTTTCCCACGAGACACGAACGCAGCATGACCCTCAGGTGAAAACTGACCAATAGGAGAGCAGATTCCTGACCTCTGGGCCTGAAGGCGCCCCTTGATTAATAGACTGAGCAGAAGATTTATGAGGGAAAAAGGCTGAGACAGAAGGAGGTTGTGAGCATCTGTCTTTTTCTATTCTTAGCCACAAAACAATAAAAAGTCTTACTCAACACCAACAGATGAACCGATGAAGGATTTGTTTCCCTCTCTGGTTTGACAGCAACTGTGTTTCCAATAACTATTTAATTGCATAATTTGACATTTTGAAAATAAATTAACTTAACAGAAACAAGCCAATTTAAAACAGATTTTTTTTTTTGGATAAAATGATGCAGGTTTATTTTATAGAAAATTTTTTTAGCTGCAACAACCAGATGCTGCCACTGGCAAAAACCATGAAGAAGAAGATGACAGGAAGTAGTCAGAGGATGATGGCGCGCCACGTTTTTATGATTTATCAGATGAACAAACTTATTCACCTGATGTGATTTTAAGTGCATTTATTTTTCCATTTATAATGGAAATGCAGCAACTGGGACCTAAATGAATGAAACAATGATATGTTTGAATTTATCTAACATCCTTTTCTTGGAGACTTAACTGCAGGAATAAAACATTATCTGTGAACGACCGATAAAATATTAGTAAATACTTTCTTTATTCAATGGGTATTTCTTAAAATTAAATAATAGTGTACATATTTTCATGTTGATCAGACCCTTCAAGATTTCATGACGTTAATGTGACTTTTTGCTACCTGCCATTTTGACATTGAGTTAGGCTGAGGCACCTGTATTGAAAAGGTAAGAAATCCTGCCACCTGCAAGCGGGAGTTTTGACAATGGTAATTGATCAAATGTGATGTAATGTCTCAGTCAACAGACAGCAGATCAAACTGCTGAAGAAGTTAGTCAGAAAAGTGTCTGACTGCTCGCCTGGTTCCCAAAAGTGCCAACAATGAGCTACCGAGTCTCAGATGTGAAAGCCCAGAACAACAAATTTACAAAAGTTACCTAATAATTTAGGAGTTATAAAGTCGCAATCAATAAAAAGCCTTTTTTTAGTGAGTGTGAATGTTTTTTTCCTCAGGCAACAGCTGAGCTGGCACCGCTTTCCCCCAACAGACACTTTCAGTCTGTTATTCATAACTATAAACTCGCTCCCTGTTTATGAGCCTCTTCAAGCTTCTTGTTTACATATTTACTGATACTTTATTATTTATAAAGTATTTCTGGTAACGCTGTCTGCTAGTTTATTCATTCAAGCTTAACAGACAATACGGCGAAGGAATTTTAATATAGAAAACTCAACATAATATCTTTAGAGAGGCAAAGAGAGACAAAGAAAACATATAATTAATGCTGGTTTGGATGATTTATGTGTGAGAAACTCACAGGATGATACAAAAAGAGAATTGTTCCTGGTCTTATCAAAAAATGGAACTAATAGAGAGATTCACATTGATGCAAACAACTTGAGTCTTGATATCTACAGTTTATAAAATAGTAAAATCATATTAAGCCAGATCCTAGGTTGTTTTTATTTTGTTTATTTGTTTTGAATGCGTGCATTTTAGTTAATTTCCTTTTTGTTTCGGCAGAAAGTGCACACTGGAGCTCTTTATAACTTCTAAAATGCAAAAAAGAGCCACACCTTTAAACCCAAAGGATCTGCTGTGAACCCATAAAACCAGTTAGTTCATATGATGCATTCAGGTCAAGGGTCAACTTCACCCTGAAACCACCTTTCAGTCTTCCGGAAAAAAAAGGGGAAACAAGTTTAAAAAGAAAAAGGAGTAAGTTTCTGATTCAGAGTCATCCAGACACTCGTTGCATCTCTTCAGAGTAGTTACGTACCCTGCAGACACTCGGGGCAGCATCGGCCTTCCTTCATGGCGGCCAGATGCCCTGGTGGGCAAGTGGGGCAGGAGCGCAGATAACAAGTCACCCGGGTATCGTGGCATTCACACTCGCGGCAGCTGCCATCGGTCCAACGAGCCCGATTCTGAAATAAAACCCAGGACTTCATTAAACAAGTGACAGGAAGCAAAGACTGCACAATTTTAATTTTTAATTCTCAATCGCATTTACAAAACAGGCCATTCTTGAATTTTAATGAGTCTTATTTGAGAAAAAGCGAAACACTCGTGACTTTTTAGGCGTTCTGGAAACAGAAGGAGGAAATCAAGGGGAAAGTTACACCAGCATCAAAACACAAAGAAAAATAAAACTTTTCAAACTTCATCAGCTTAAAGTCAAGGAATACGACACTATAGGTACTAAAATACAGTGAATTTCTTCTTTCAGCCGCCTGCCTGTATGCACCGTTTTCATTTATTACTCATTTCAGTTTCTGAGCGACGCAGACAGTATGACCCCGAGTGAGAAATAGAATTAATTAAACTTACGTAATATTCTTCATTTCTAATAGCACACCAGATGAACTGAATAATTCAGAACCAAACATCTGACTAGATTCAACACAGCAACATATCACTCAAATGATAACATGTTGCATTCAAAGTGTTTTAGATATGCAGTAAAGAGAAGTGAGTCTATAATAACGCATGAGTCAAGGTTTATTTTCTGCTCTCCACTGACATCTTAAGAAGCTATATCTGCACCAAACCTATGCAGACATCTGCTAACACAATTTTGTTGGTATAATATGATTAAAAATAATGTAATTTAAAGTGCTTTAGAGGAAAATAGTGAACATAGGTCTGTCACCTTCACAAATTTTGCTGTATGATAAATTGTCCCAGAAGTTAATTGCCATAATCTATTGAAATATTGTTGTTTTGACACAATTTTAAAGTAATATCATGGTAATGGCATAATAATAATGCAAGAACACATTCTTAAAGATGAACAACCTTTAAAATCTAATGAACATTTAACATTGGAACCGCGTGACAATCAGAAGCTGTGCTCACATGCAAACACTGGTGTTTGTTGAAGGTCAGACACATTTAAGACATAATATGAACTCCAAGTTTCTATTTATTGAAGTTAATTGGCTTCATCTGCACTTATTGGTGTAAAAAAAGGAGAAAATGGCTGAAATGCAGCCCACTAGAAATTTATGCCACTTTTACACACATATTCCAATGAAAATATGGCGTCACATTCCTGCCAAAAATCCTGAAGCCCTTCATTAAGCAATCACAACTAAGCTTGGCATGAAAGCAAATTTTGTCCCAAAAGTTATTGCAATAAATAAGAAATTACACTATTTTAGAACAATATAATGATAATGGCATATTAATGCAAAAACACACTCTCAAAAATCAATAAATTCTAATGAACATTTAATACTGGAACTGAAAGATATTTAAAATATATATAATAAATAAACAAAACAACAGAAACAAATAAAATTAATTAAGTCTAAACAAAATTATCCTAAAAAACGTAAATTATCCTGAAAACTTTTATCATCCAGTTTTTGGAAGAAAGAAAGAAAAAAGTAAAAAACGATAAATCATGCAAATGGAAATCATGGAGCTTGTTTTAATTAATCATGCGATTAATTTAGTCATTTATTTATAAATGATTCATTTCCTAATGTTCCACTTTAGGCTAAGTGGAACACAGGCAAATAAAGCTACATTTTAGAGTATTATAATAAAACTCATTATTATCTCAACACTTTAACTGGAAAACATTTTAAAAATCCAAAATAAACAAACAACTGAAACAACAAGAATCAAAATAGATTATGAAGTTTCTGTAACCAAAAATCCATTCAGAAGAAGAAGACATAAGAAAATAAAAATTTATTGATATTATGGACATAAACAGTGATTCAAACAGGCTGACAGAAGTAAAAAGTAGTGTGTCATCAGCGTAGAGTAAGAGACGTTGTAGTACTGCATTATAAAGTAAGCCAGGTGGAATCTATATTTTCTGAATAAAGGTTTCTCAAGTACACAGCCTTGTGGATCCCCAGATCATCTTTGTTCATTCAGATTTGCGAATGAACGAGTTGCAAGTCTTGTTTGCGACACTTTTTTTTTTTTTTTTAGAAAGTATCGCTACATCTGGTATGTTGAAGCAGAAATGCATCTAAATTGTGCAGGACGTTGGTGTTTTAATTAATTTTTAATTAATCCAGATGCTCTTAATGGACAAATCGAGCCACTACAGAAAGAAACTGAGCCACTAACGCACCTTCTGTTCAGGCCCAAACAAATAAAGTAAAAAAAGAGACAATCTTCTCAGTCTTGTTGTGTTTCAACATCAACTAGAAGACAGGTCTTCCATAAATGCGTCTCATCATTCTACCTCATTATATTTCCAAACTGTTATCTAAAAGTCCTTTGAGTTTCCAACCAGTAATCATTCCGTCACAAAAGCGTCTATTTTCTTACGCTAATGGTGAAATACTTTCTCCGTGGAGACAAAGAGCAATCCATTTGGAGATGATAACTGTGATAACTGCCGTTTATGGACTCACTCTGAGCCGCAGCCTTGGGTGAATGTCTTAAGATTTCATAAATATTTTGTCCTGATTGATGCTGTAAAACCAGTTTTCTAGGACTTCGTTATGAATAATAAAACTGATGAAAGTCTTCAAAATCTGGGCCAAGATGTTGACAAAACAAAACTCAGCGCAGTAGAAGTTAGTTTTTTTCTGCCATTATCAATCAAACTGCTGAGATAAATAATTGCTACTGCTTTGTGTTTGAGTTCATACATTTACTGACAAACTAACATTAATTTGGGAGATTTAAATGCAACAAACATTAAGGACACCTACATTGTTTGGATTCTTTTGTTTTCTTTAGCCACTTTAATGATGTTTATTCTCAAACACTGGAAGACATAAATAGGCCTGTCACATTAAAACTTTTGCTGGATGATAAATTGTCCCAGAAATTGTTGCAATAAGTGATAATATTGTCATTTTGAGACTATTTTCAATTAAAAATTAATCCTAATGGAATATTAATGCAAGTACATCATCTCAATTTCTAAAGCAGATTTAACTTTAATTAGAAAACATTTTAAAAATACAAAATACACAAAATAATAATAATTAAAATGGATTATGAAGTCTCTGTAACAAAAGAAAATAATTCAGCTAAGACAGGGAAAACAGGCAAAAGAGGCAGGTAGTGAAGCCAACTACTTCCTACGAGGTGCATCTGCTTTTCGGCGATATTAAAGAGGAGAATGTCTCTAATGGCTCATTTTAATTTATCATGTGATTAATTGATTTATTGCTTATTGTGACAAGTTTGGTTATATTAATACCTTGAACAATTTCCCGTCATAGAGACAGGAAGGTTTCAACGAAGAACACTCTGGACAGCATTTTCCCGGCAGATGAACAAGCTCTGATTCCTAAAACAGAAAAAAAAAATTGACAAATTTAAAGTTTATTCACATTTCTTACATTCACAAACATTATTTCTACAGTTTTCTTCATTATTATGACACTGATGTAGCTAGCTAGCCTGGTGGCTAACTAGCTAAGTGATTTATTATTTATTACAACAGGATTATCTACATCATTCATATAAATATCATCATTTGGAAATTCTAAATAAATGTTGGAAACCATCTGTTCCAACATTTAAAGGACCTATATTACATTTCTGGCAACAGATTCCTATAAAATTTAGTATCAACAACCGATAACTTCATTAAATAACCTAAACAGTTGGTTCTATTTCTTTTCTTTGGCCTTTGAAGGTTGTTCACAAGTCAAAAAGTCTCAAGCAGTATGTATTCAGTCAGTAGAGCATGGAGCGATCATAAACCGAACTATAAATATTAGTTCCTCCTTCTGCCCACCAAGTCAAAAATGTCGTTAAACCCATAACCTTCTCTGAACTGTAACGAACACTGAAGCACAAACACTCTGGAGACTGAAAAGCTGCGACCTTCACAGCAACGTGACCTTGTTTGTTTCAGGGCTGGACAAGAGCCAGTTATAATACTAACAGTAAATGGCACTTAACAGTTTCAATTATCACCTTATAGCATGATTAATAGCATCGTATTGCGACCCCGCGGAGGGACATTAAAGCAATATGATTAAATCTGCTTCATTCCTGCCCACCTTAAAGCAGGAGTGAAGCTGTAAGGTGGCTGAAAGCCACCAGGTATTGAATAACTGGTCAATAACTCCAGTTATTGACATAAAAAAATCTTTGGATTTGCCTAAAAACTCTCCAATAATCCAGAATCTCACATTACCAGCCACCTTAAGAGTCCTAATTATCAGATGAAGTCTCTATTTTAAACTGGAGCCGATTCTACATAATAAGACCATTATATGTGAAGCACAGAGAGAAACCCTGGAAGCTGTCAGGTTAATTCATTTCTTTGGACCAAGCAGCACATTTTAAGGCTCTGCTTCTTCTCATTAGTTCCATCTTGTCTTTCAATTTACTGCATCTTAACGAAGTGATTATCTGTGACAATCTTATAACCTTTAATGAATATTCCTTCTCCAGTTTCAGACAGTCTGGCGACACATTCTGGCTAAATGTAGAAAATGTAGGAAGAAAATAACTAAGACAGCCTGCATTAAATCTGTAGTTGCATTTTGAAGAGACAATAAAGGATTTTTGGGTGCAGGAGTGAGCGAGGAAGAGTTCACATTAGCATTCATGGTTAATCCTGATTCACTGGATTTAAACTGAATGTGGCATTTAATCTGATTAAGGTTCAAGGCTCAGCTGAAACTCCAGAAGTAAAGTTCGACACATGAATAAAAGTACCGAACCCGGCTACATTCATTCCTGTTGGTGAGAAAAGTTCTGCCACATGTTCAGGGTTTCATAAATCCTCATTAAATCGTCTCGGTTATAAAAAACTCACAGAAGAAAAACTTTTCTTAACGTTCAGGGAGGAATTAGTGGTACAAGCTTTAATATATATTTTTTTTACTGTGAAAATTATTAGGTATTAATTGATATGGAAATTTGGGTTGATATTGATAGACGATATCAATATTGATCGATAATCCATTTTTACCAATACAGATATTGTTAAAAATATCGGTTCATATAAATGAACATGATGGCTGGATGAATGGATGGATGGACGGACGGATGGATGAATGGATGGATAGATGGACGGATGGATGGATGGATGGACGGATGGATGGATGGATGGAGGACGGACGGACGGACGGACGGACGGACGGAGGATGGATGGATGGATGGATGGACGGACAAATGAATGGATGACAGATGGATGGCTGGACTCACATGTGGACATTCAACATGGCCGCATTCGGCCTTCCGACAGACCACTTGGCCCCGGTTGCAGGCGCAGAACTCGCAGCCGGTGCCGTTCCACATGTCTCCATGGTAACGGACCTCGCCCTGGTACAGGCAGCTTCCTTTGGCGGGAGCACATTCGTCGCAGCACCGACCAGCGCGCCTCACTTTGGTCAGACCCTGTACATAAACAGAGACGTGATCCATTAGAGGAGAAAGAAAACTCAGAGAAATGTCTCTTCTTTCTGCTTGTTTGGAGGGAAGACGAGTCTAAACGGGTTTCTTGTTGCTTCGTCACAGAAAAACACAGCTGGACCCATCAGGCTGTTCTTCCAGCTTAATGTCAGAGAGCTGAAGAGACCAGATTCAGATGGATACTTTTATTCTTGTTGTTTTTGGTTTTTGTCTTTGTCATTTATGTTTTACAGCTGTTTCTCCACACACCTGGATTAGAAGTGATTTGTATATATTAGGATCTTTGGTTGTTCAGAGGAATCCTGACCAGAAACCCAAACAACTCAGAGGAGCAGCATCTCTACTCCAACAAAGCAGACAAAGCGTACCTCCTTCTCCCCAAATGTTTAACAAACTGCTTTTTTACAATCCATTATTTCCCACCAAACCTCCAAGTCCATCTTTGCTACAAAATAATAAAGTGCCAGAAATAAAAACAACTGATGTTTCAGATAAGCATTAAGATTACAAACGGAGTTGAGATTCAGATCTGTTATGTAATCCACATTAAAGGTATCAGTACGCACTTACGCAGCCATTTAATGTTGGGGTGTGTGTGTGTGTGTGTGTATTGTGTTTTACGCTCCCCTGCGACTCCACCACCAACAGTTCCAGCGAACTAAAGAAGCTGCAGGATGAAATTTGCATGCAATTAAGGATTAAATGTCAGGGTGCTTGAATATTTTGTGCATGCATGGGGTGTTTAAGCGTGTGTGTGTGGGTGTGTGGGGGGGGAAGGAGGGCAGTGTAGGGGTGCGTGTGTGTGTGTAAGTAATTGCACTTGTCATGCGGTGTTGCTGTAAAACTGTTTACAGAGTTGCACTGTGGGAACACGCCTCCGTTTTGGGAATATTATGCAAACCTCCCTGATGTATACATTTACATTTCAGCTGCAAGACTTTCTGTTTCAAGTTAGACTTCAAGACTCCTTGTTTTCTTCTTAAGGGTGTATGGGGGTGTGCGGGTGTGTGTGTGTGTGTGTGTGTGTGTGATTGCCCACCTTGTCGCAGACAGCTGGCTGACAGGTGTCTGTGTGACATTTCGACTGACCCCGGTCGCACACACATGTAGTGCAGGCGTCCTTCTGCCACTGCTCCCCGTGCTGCAGGGAGACACAGACGCACATTTAGATCGCTCCAAACTCTGAGCGCGACACCAAAAGCCGATTGAAATCCAGGAGCTTTCTTCCTCTGAGGGCGAGGCAGAAAAACAGGAGCAGTCCAGGGAGGGAGGACGCGGTTCAAACATGCAGCCGGCACCGAAATGTCAAACAAATCCTCTGTTTTAGGCTGGAAGAATAATAATAAATAAATGTGCAAAAGGTTAATTAATGAGATTCTGCTTTGTAGAAATGTTCATCAAATGAAATTTAAGACTTTTTAAAACTATTATGTTAGACACTCAAAGCTCAAAGCATAGAATTAGGCTGAATAGATCCACCCTTATGAATGGAGTCACCAATACAAATGGAATCAGTCGATTCTTACAATATCGGATGGATACCGATTAATATCGGATCTGTGAATCTCTAGAGATCAATGAATTTCACTCACATTGTTTTCTAATTAATTGAAGACATTTTAAGGCCTTAATTTTGACTGTATACTGGATTATCTGTCCATCAACTCCATCAATTCCAGATGCAGATCCAGCAGGCAAACACAGACTGAGACGATCTCCAGACCCGCCTGCCATAGTCTGAGTTATTCCCAGGCCAGCGGCGATAAATATAATCCCTGCAGCGAGTTCTGGGTCTGCTGCAGGGTCTCCTCCAGGTAGGCAGCGTCTCCAGAGCTGTCAGTTTACCCAAACATGGACATTTCAGCTGCTGTTTATGCTTCCAGCTGAAACTCTGAGTTATTCCCAGACTTCTTAAAAGCTTGGCTGGATGTAAAGATAGCAAACAGCTTCAGATTGGACTGCAAACGTTATTATTCCCTTTAACTTTTTCACATTTTACCAACAATAAGCTTCACAGATTAATTGGGATTTTATTGGTCAGATAAAGTTGAGCATTAATATGAGATGGAAAGAAAATGAGAAATGTTTTTGCTAAGATTTTCAGAAATTTCTGTTGTGCTCGATAAAGTTAAGAACCTTTTATGGCTCACCTGAGTACAATTTAACCTAAATACAAAAACACAAAATCTTACCAACTTGAGGTTAGTTTCTAGTGCAAATATCTTAGCACACTTGAAATAAGACAAAACTAACTTACAAGTAACTTTTCAGCAAAATGTAGGCGTTTATTTTAAATCCTTAATAATGATGGAAACAGTACAAGTTCTACTGGCAGACAAAGAAACGCAGCAAGGAGAAAGTTGTGGAGAAGCTTACAGCAGGTTAAGGTTATAAAACAATAGCTCTGAACATCTCCAACTAAATGAATATGTAGATCAAGTCATTTTTTTTGTGCATGTTCATATCTGGCGAGTTTCAGGTCTCCAATTTAAAATCCAGTTTAAATTGAGGTCGCTGTCCTGCAGACGTCAGATTTAATTCCAACTTAATTTCTCTTTAAAGTTAAACGGCTGAATTAAATATTGACCCAAGGCTCAGAGAATGCAAATGATTTCAGTATTTAAGACATCAAAACCCAGAGAAGCTCTTTGAACATCAATCATCTCAGAGTGATTTATGACCTTCCAGGAGGATTTAAATTCTCACCTGAACAAACGGATCAAAAGAGCTCAGAATAATAATTTATATTCAACCTGAAAATTGTTTTAACATTCAGAGACACGCTCTTCATTTGCACACGCTTACTGAGAGTAACAAAAGAGCAAAACTCTACCTGTATTTAACAAGTTTAGATTAAAGGAAAGCACAAATGCACACTTGTTTTTTTTTTATACTGACAAAAATAACTTTTAAAAATCATTGTTTTAATTAAAAAGGTAAGGAATCTCTAATTAAATAAGAAGAGAAACTAAAACTAAATTATTTGTTTATGAGTTCATACACTAAAATTAGTCACATTTATGTATTTAATTTAATAAAGCAAACACAGAATATATTTTTAGATTTTACATAAATTAAAATACTATTGAGAAGCTAATTTATTTTAGTAACTTTCGTCACTAAAACTGAAATACCAAATAAATGAATTAAGTACTGATGTTTTCAAGCCATTATTCCAGCTAATTATGTTTTTCAGCCAATAAAAACGCAACATTAGATTAGAATGTCCCACCTAATCCATAAAAAAACTGTTTTAATGCAGAAATACCTAGTTAGAAGTTATTTTTTAAAATGTAATCTACTCTAATTTGTGCCTGTTTAATTATTCACACAAAGATTTTAGAAAATTAGAGAACTTTGTTTCATTTAAATATTGCATGTTTTGTTAGTAGGTGAAAAAATTAATTCACTGAATTATTTGTGGAGGTTTTATCCATCCATCCATTTTCCTGCACCCTTTTTCCCTTACTGGGGTCGGGAGGGTTGCTGATGCCTCTCCAGCTATCGTTTCGGGCGAGAGGCGGGGTCACCCTGGACAGGTCGCCAGTCTGTCGCAGGGCAACACAGAGACACACAGGACAAACAAAAAAGCACACACACACACACACACACCCTAGGGACAATTTAGAGAGGCCAATTAACCTGACAGTCATGTTTTTGGACTGTGGGAGGAAGCCGGAGTACCCGGAGAGAACCCACCATGCACAGAGAGAATATGCAAACTCCATGCAGAAAGACCGGGACCGGGAATCGAACCCAGAACCTTCTTTGCTGCAAGGCAACAACTCTACCAAATGCACCACTGTGCAGCCCCGAGGTTTTATGTGGGGAACAAAAACAAATTGTGTCCAGTGAGTATTTTACTCTTCATGAGTCTCGGGTGTCTTCAGTCAGAGGCTTCTTCAAATTTGCTGTAATACAGACTGCTACTGGAGATCTTCCCTCCCTACTGAAGAATTTGAATAAGTGTGAGTTACAACATTTAATTTCCCTTTGGGATAAATAAATTTATTTGAATAAAACTTAATAATTGATTTTATTAAGATGCCTGGACATTTCTGTACTTTGTCAACAAACGAACCTAGAAAATATTTTTTTTTCTAAAACTGAACTTAGCTGCATTTATTAGCTGATATACATGAAATATCAATGATTACATTTGATCTTTTTATCAATAATTGCATCCTTCTGAAGCTGAGAGCATGTGGGCATTTAAAGATCCGAGCGTAGAACAGAGAGGGACGCACGATGTGATCCAAATAAGAGATCAGAGTGAAAACACAGCAGGAGGAAACAAACAGCAAGTAAAAAGACTCGCTTTAAGGAGGCTCACCTGGTACTGTGTCCCAGCAGAGAGACAAGGGTTGGACACACACTGGGGACAGCAGTGGCCCGGCTGGATCACCAGGTTCTCATCCTGAAAGAGGAGGGAGACACGTCAGAATAGGTGCAACTGTGGTACAAACAGAGAATACTCCTTGCTAATATTTCCGTCTTTCACAGGTTCTGAGTCAGAGCGGGACGATGGCAAACATGAAATAAATGTCTCATATCAGTCCATATCGATAATTATTTATTCTTTTTTTTTGTTTGTTTTATATATCTGACATACAACCAAACTTGTGCTCTGATCTTTTCTGTTTTAATCAGATTTTATTTGACATTGTTTTGTTATTTTCAGGCAGTGATGAAACTACGGCTGTGCCGGTTACTCAGCAGGTCGTTGCCAGGTAACCAAAGCTAAGGGGGGGGGAGGGCAGGTGAGGGCTTGTTACCCAGCTGACTGTTGCTAGGCAACCGAAGAATGAGTGAGTTAGTTGATTCCACCAGAAGTGGAGCAGCTAAAGCATTTCCCCTGCCTACATCCCCCAGAATGCCGTGCAGTTCTGGATCGGAAAACACTTGAAGTGTGTTTAAAGAGAAACTCACTGGTCTGCAGGCCACTTGCTGACATTCCACCACCGAACACTGGGCCTTCCCACTGCTGCACACACATCTGGTACACAAGCCGGGCTCCCACTCCTCTCCGTCCCTGTAGACCACCCCCTGCCAGGAGCAAGACTCTGATACGCACCAACAAAAACTAAATGAGTAAACAGCAAACATGGCCGCCGGGTGAAGAGATCTTTAAGCATTACTTTCCTGCACGATCTGTGATTTAGAGTCAGGAAACAAAGAGAATTAGCTGCTAAACGCCGAGATAAATCATTGTCGCTCCAAGAGATCATTAGACCCAATATTAACATTTCAGCACGAATCATAAGATCTGGTGGAACATCATATCTGTACGTGGTTAATTAGTTCATAAATATGGCATCCAAGGATGTTAAAGCGCTGATTTTAAAATGATTCACAAAATTGCTGGATTTTCAAGATGTGCAACAAATACAATCTCCATCTCTGAAAGGATTCCTCAGCAGAAATAAACATTTATTTTAGTTTGAATTTCACATTTTCCAGATCCTTTCTTGCAAAAACAAAAATCTTACCAAGTAATTTTGGTCTAATTTCCATTTTAGTCTTAAAATAAAACTAAACATACTTACGAGTAACTTTTCAGGAAGAAATAGCAGCTCGATTTAAATCAATTATTCCTTAATATTGAAGAAAATATGGTAATTATAAGTTAAACGACCAGTGAAGATTTTAGCTTACAAAATGGGAAAAGTGTCTTGTTTCATTCAAGGTTAAGCTTAAGTTTAAAGTAAAAAACAATTTTTTTTTCAATTATTTGTCAAAATAGCTGATATAATATCAAATGATATATGAAGATATTTTAATTTCACGTAACATCATTCTCACACAGAACAGAAATTGTATAATTGTATATTTTATTTTTAATATTTTTAAAGTTAAGTTAAACAGAAGGTAACTTTATTCAAAAGTAGAGGCACAAATTATTTTAAAGTAATATTTCATCATTTTTATGCTAAGCTTAAATAATCGTAACAACTACAAATGCATTTAATGCAAACTAAGACATTTATTAAATATATTGATTGAATACAGATGCATATTTACTGAAGATTACTTCCTGAATTTGTGGAGCTGTATCATTGTTCCACTAACTGATTATAATTGACATAGTCTAAATGTCAAAGATGTTAATATTAAGCTTAAAATACTCTGTAACTTTTAACTGTCAGAAATTACAAGTTGAAATCTGCAATTTCTCAAAACAATAATTAAATTTCTTTGCAGAACAACAAATGCTTTATTAAAAACAATCTAAACCTAATGCAGTCTGAATTAAAGTCTTCTTGTATAGATTGATCTGAAGCAGCCCTCACCTCCATTACTGCCGCACTTGGGGCAGCAATCCCCAGCTGGGATGAACGGGTTCTGGTCCGGTGAACAGGTGAGCTGGGGGCAGGGCCGGGCATGGCAGGACACACTCCCTTTGGAGCAAACACACACCGAACAGGGAGAGAGACTCCACTGGCTGTCGTGCTGTGAGAAGCAAACAAACAAAGAAAGAAAATTAGTCGATAAATGGAGAAACCTAAAGCAGAACTAAGACAGGAAGCAGAAAAGACAGTGAGATGAAGCAGACTGAGGAGAAGAACCGCTCTGAGTGACAGATGAGAAAACAGACACAGTGAAAACAGACAGAGTGGGCAGGAAGGATAAAGAGCGGCTAAACACAGACATTTTTTAACCCCAAAAGAAAAGATAAAAGATTAATCGAAGAAATTTGCTAGAAAAAGCGTGGATATTTACGGGTTTCAAAAACACAAAAATGTTTGCCTTTTCCATCCATCCATTTTCTATACTCCCTTGTACCTTACTGGGGTCAGGAGGGTTGCTGGTGCCTATCTCCAGCTAAGGTTTCGAGCGAGAGGCGGGGTCACCTGGACAGGTCGCCAGTCTGTCGCAGGGCAACACAGAGACACACAACCACGCACAAACACACTCACACCTAGGAGAGAATTTAGAGAAGGCCAATTAACCTGACAGTCATGTTTTTGGACTGTGGGAGGAAGCCGGAGTACCCGGAGAGAACCCACCATGCACAGGGAGAACATGCAAACTCCATGCAGAAAGACCGGGAATCGAACCCAGAACCTTCTTGCTGCAAGGCAACAACTCTACCAACTGCGCCACTGTGCAGCCTGTTTGTCTTTTCAAACTCAAAAAAGTCAAAGATTTTCACTTTTACGAAACTGAGAAATTTCCATGTTTCTTTCCAGAAAGTCTCTGAGATTTCTCTTACATTTTTTACTTTTCATGCTCAGGAATTCGGTGTGAAATAAATGTAACATAACTTAATTTCCAAATGTCCTTCCTGAAGTCAAAATGTTGCCAAACGATTTTTAACTGACTGAGCTCCGTCAACATTTTCACTTCTTGTTACAGATTGGCTGGGATGAAGTCACATGACTGCCACCTGTAGACGTAGCGCAGCGTCTTAAAGGGACAGGGACATAGTCTACCGCAGCATAGCCAAAAAACCCCCCCAAAAACTATTTGGGGACAAAGCAAGACAAAGCAATTATTAATTAAGCAGTCAAATTAAATTTAAAGCTTTTCAAACAGATTCCAGAGAATAAGCGACTTGAAACTGAAAGCTCTGCCACCCAATCTGCAGATTTAATCTCTTTAGTGCTAAACAGAGCTTTATACATTAAAGTTCAATTTTGTATTTATTTATTTCTACATGCTGCATACCAGCTGTTTGTTTTTAAAGGTGTGGGTAGAAAGACAAGAAGAGTTTTTAAAAAAACTCAAATATTATGGCGGGGAAAAAAACTCATAAAGTAACTTAGAATTTACAACTACTAAAACTATGGAGCTAAATTGGGGCCATAAAGTTTGTTCAACGGAAGAAACATTGAAATTGAAAAAAAAATGAAACAGAGAAAATATTTTGAACCTGAGAAAGTTTTAAAACTGAAAATACAAATTTGAAACTAAAAAAAATAAATTTCAAACCCAAAAATAAAGATTAAAAAAAAAAAAAAAAAAAAGTACAAAATAAAATTTCTAAACTACTTTTCTAATTCCAGTGTTTAACTTTTACATTATTTTCTTTTTGAACAAACTTTATGGCCTCAATTTAGCTCCATATAAATTATATATTTAATTATCTGATTGAGAGAACTAAATAAAACACACTGGAATGAATCTGGGAGTTTATATTGAATGGCTTTCCTAGAAGCTCTGTCTCTTCAAATAACCAACCAACAAACTGTCAGGTTTTTCCTTGAACATTAAAATTTTGTACATGTGCTAAAATAAAACCAATAAGCGACGACACTTTTGTAAACATTCAAGTTCACTTTGAAAAATCATTTAGAGCTTAAAATACAATTAATGGAGTCAAGTCTTTTGATGTCTGCAAAATAGTTTCCAACAACCGACTAGGGCTCATGAGTTGCAGCAGTTTAAAAATATTCACAGTCCTTTGGTGGAAAAAGATTAAATCCTCAAAAAAGCCATGACTTCTGAGCACAACTCCTCCCCCAGCTGCCCAGATCCGTGTGAAGCGCCACTTCACTGCGATGCCAGCAGAATCTGTAAGCCCTGCCAAGAAAAGACTTGTTTCTCTTGAGAACTTGTATGGTCTAAATTGGCTGCCAAAAGCTGAAGGACACTTGATTGAAGATAAACAAGGGAGTGATGCTTTTGTGTGAGGAGAGGTGGGAAAGTCTCAGGAAACAAGTTTGTTATGTTTGTTATGTTATGCCAGTAATGTATCAAAACACAATTCTGCTTCCATTGGTGAATGAATAAAAGAAGGCTTTATTAGACAGAGACTTGAAGCTGGAAATGGAGAGACTTCCCGCTGACACATTTTTGATGCTTTCCTGCAGAAAAGA
Source organism: Phalloptychus januarius (assembly GCA_902982915.1). Taxonomy (NCBI): domain Eukaryota; kingdom Metazoa; phylum Chordata; class Actinopteri; order Cyprinodontiformes; family Poeciliidae; genus Phalloptychus; species Phalloptychus januarius. Next base: position 1,714,291 of record CADWAE010000482.1, read on the forward strand.
ATCACCAATTTTATGTTGGACAATACTTTTAGTAAGAAACCAATGCAAAATTCAGCATAATTGAGATGTGGAAGGAAAATAATAAATGGCACGACGCAAAACTACCAAATAACAATTGGGAAAAATTAGTTGGGTTTGCAGTATTTTCATTTTGAGCCACATCAAGATCAAAAATATCCAGAAAAGTAAATAATCCATGACAAAATCTTAAAATTGTCCACAGATGAATGAAATGCTGTTCATTACATTAGCTTCAATAAATTAGCTCTATTCTGTTCCCTTTGCATTTACACATCATCATTTAGGAAGAAAAATGTTTTCATTGTACTTGAAACCAGGGGAAAAACTGATAAAAATGAGTTAGTACTTGCACAGACCACTGTTGTTTAAATTGGTCCACCCTGTCCAAATTTCCAATTTTAGAGTGAGATTACAGACCGTACTACCTCGAAAAGACATTTCTGAGTAATACTTGAAATATTCTACAGAGACTGACTGAGAAAAAAGCCAAACTCCAAGAAAGCCAGAAAGCTAATATCCACCAACACTTATAAGCCATATCCGCCTGTTTTTCTCCTTTCTGGCTTATTGGCATCCGGCTGCTGCTGTTAGCATCCCATGTTTGACCCTAAAGGTCATCCCAGAAGTATTGGATAAGGTTGAGGTCAGACTTTTTGCCCTGACTCAGAAAGCAATTCTTTCCGAACAGCCTTTCTACCCGCAGGCAACTTTATTTTAAATTAGGAAAAGTCAGAAATTATTGGAGCGCAACTAATAGAAAATGATCGCCATAAGCTGTAATAAAAAGCTGCTGGTAAATTGATTCATTCTGAAATAAACATGTAGGGAGAAAAAGTATTTGTTCAGATTTTTTTTATGTGGCATCCACAAATTTGAGGTGTTTTTAATTTATCATGCAATTAATTGCTTTATTGCTAATTGCAACAGGAGAAGGTGTGTTTATTAGCTGTAAACGAGTTAAAAGATATCAAAGAAAGCAACACATTTTGACTGTACTCACCCCATAAGTAACTCCTTCGTACTGGCAGGAGTCCTGGGATGAGGAGACGCACACTGGACAGCACTTGTTGGCAGGAATCCTCAGAAATTCACCCTGTAGGATAAAAACACACAAAAAACATGAATACAAGCTGAGCCTGACCCACACACACAAACACACACACACAGCAACCCAGAGTCAGGAAGGGAAAATAAATAACCTGCACGAATACAAAGCACATCAAATTCAGCACGTCTATTTCCATGGTTATTAACTGCCAAGAGACAGTAATGAATATATAAGGACTCTATCAGACACACAACATGTGCAGGCGTGCAACAAATATTACAATACACCAGGCTGGACTTTTTATTTATTTATTTGTGCTTCTTTTTTTTTTTTTTGGCTCTGTTTTCACGCGGTAATTGAGGGCGGAAAGTGTGGCATGAATCAAATGAGAAAGAAGCAGCAGTCGGGCTTTGGTAGTTTAGGTGTTGTTTATCGGAATAAAAACGGTAAGGGACGGAAAAAATGATAGGGAAGGAATACAATTTCTGGAAGGTGAAAATAAACATCAACAGCTGTATTGTGCTAATTGAAAAGGGGGGGGGATATACATGGATGGCAGCAGAAGGCAAATTGTTTCTGAACAAGCACAATAAAAATCTACTGCATGAATGGAAAAGGAGAAGCGTGGTTGGTAATAGATCAGCGTTAAAATGTGCCTCACAGCTCAGCCTCCATCATCCACATATTTCATCTAATACATTATCCTTTTAGTAGTAAATTACAACGCTTAATATAAACCAAGCTTTTTTATATAAACTCACTAACTACGGATGTACCAGTGTCCCCAAATTAAAAAAGCGTTATCAAACCAGAAAAAAAAAACCACTACAGAATTACAGGCCAGTTTCCAACCTTTCATTCATCTGTAAGGTCATAGAAAAAGCTGTTTCAAGAGTTAAACAATTTTCCAACCACTTTGACATCAAAGTGTTCAATGACATCCACATAAACAGATTGTGGAAGATCCACAGTGCAGCTTTTGACACTGTTGGGCATGAAATATTGATGAAACGACTGGAGAGTTGGGAAAGATTCTGTGATTCTGGTATATAAAGGGGAACTATGATGCAAAATTCACTTTTTGCATGTTTTTATACTTACATTTGGACATCAACTGCTTCTAAAGACAGGCCAAGTGCTTAAAAAAGAACACCAAGCTGTGTTCTTTTTGCAATAAGTAGAACTTTTTTTATGTCTGGTTTCAAAAACCTCGAGATTCTGCCGTAACCTAGCAACCACTGCCAAGGCCAGCCTCGTTACCTAGCAACCCAAGTTGAGTTCCGGCACATTTGGTCAACTGGTTTTTGCCCCTGTACAATGGCTGCTGGAAAAGACAAGGTTTTGTTCATCCAGAAACCACTGGCTGTATTCTTGTTGGTTGTGCAGGAGGTTCCACTTCTGCTTTTCAAAATCTGTTTGCAGCCAATTTCACATGCAAGTATAAATGTTGAGTCTGGGCCAGCAACAGCTTATTTTGTTTTAAAGTGACAGAGGCCCTAAAAAGCTCCTTCAATACAGAACTGATCAGAGACTGAAATCTCATTATCTATGAATGACTTTGTGCAAAAAATAATAATATTTGTGCTTTGTACAGCTAGTATACCTATTCTGACCTGTTTTAAAAAAAGCATAAAAGGTCACATTTAACCAGGTTGAGTCTTACGCAAAGAACAAGAGGGAACTTTTTTTTGTGTCTGGTGATTGTATTTACAGATATATTTTTGTTAAATTCATGCCTTTGTTCTTTTATCTGTATCATCCACAGTTTTATCATCTGGGTCTAGTGATGGACTCAGACCTCAACCTTCTGAAACACATAAAGATGATTACAAAGTCGGCCTTTTATCACCTGGAGAAAATTTCCAGGAATAAAGGACTAATGTCCCAGCGTGATTTAGAGAAACTGTTTATCTTTTGATGAATATATTACTGCAAGAGTGTCTTCACAGGCCTAAAAGGTCTACCAGGCAGAACAAAAGTTACCCAACTATTGATCTTTTTTTTTCTGATGATAAATATCAAATATACTTTTTTGATAAATATGTGTCTCTCTTTTATCTGGAATGTTGAGAATAGGTCCCAGGGTGTGAAAAATGTTTTTCACTTGACAGGTTCCTTCGGATAACTATTAAACCAGCACTAAACAATCTGCAGATGCACTACAGAAAGGTCACTTTGCAGAGAACAGAAAAAGTAAGATAAATGTGAGCTCAAATACCCAAGAAGGGGATTTTAAAAGAAAGGCATTTATTCTGAGCCTGGCAGATGATTCGATCTCTGCAGTTTTGTCAGTTTGGGTGACGAGGAGTCAGATTTAAAGAGCTTTCTTAATGGTGGGGGTACACGGGTTGCTGAGCATGATGACTAATTTTTAATTAGCGCCGCATTGTCAGCCAGCAGAGTGGAATCCATCAGACATTGATTGTTGCCTTAACTCAGCGTGGGGATCATATCTGAAGCCGTCACTGCCGGCTTCATGTTTAAAATCCCATTTAGGGAGAAGAATGGGATGGAAAAGACGGATAGATGGAGTTTTGAGATAACTGTTTTTAAAGTATGTTTTCATGGAGTTCCAACCGAGATGAAACTTGATTCAATGGGGCTAAATGTGACTAAAGCTGCAACCTGCTGCACAAAATGCTCCATGCAGAGAAAAGACATAAGATACAAAGACTTGCAAACATCTGAGATCAGAATCTTTTTACTTCCAGAATTATTATTTTTTTATTACAGATGTGTTTTGATCAATATTCCCGTCCATCTTGCAATGTATTGACCAGATGTGTTGGTCAATAGCTCATCAGGACTTTTAAGAATCTTTCCACAATTACTTTGCTTCTTTTTATCAGTCTTATCCAAGGGTCTGCAACTCACAGCTGTAACTTTGGCCAAGCATGTTGAAGACCCAAGAAACTTTTTTAATAGCAACATGTAAAAAAAAAAGTTTTAAAGATATATTTGAAACAAACTTGCAAATTCATTTTTTATTTTCCATTTATTTGGAACAATTTGATTGCGTTCTTGTAACAATAAAAAATTTTTTTGTTCTAAAAACCAAAAATCACAAATAAGTATCTTGTTTTTAAATAGAAAAAAAACTATTATTAGAGCAAGTCTTTATAAACCTTGAAAAGAATTTAAAATATGAATAATGAGGGGAAAAAATGCTTTTTGGTTTGTAATGTCATGTTATAAGTGAAATAATCTGACAGTCAAAGTTTTAATCAATATCAAGAAATTCTTGATTTAAAGCAAGCTCCTATATCGCTCTAAGTTAGTTATGTCTTACTTCAGGTGCACTAAAAACCGGACCAAAAATATGTAAGATATTATGTTTTTGCAGTGCAGTATCTAAAATCTTGTCTTACATAGACATCAAACAAAGACTTGAGACGTCCTCTGTCAAAAAAAACCTATTTAAAGTCTGGAGAACCTCTTGAAATATTACAAGATCGACTGCTTTTATGTAAGAATGGGATGATTAAAGATTTTTGGACAGTACTTCATACATCTAGCAGTCAAAAAAAAACAAAGATAATCATTTCCCAGATCTAAAAATGCTCTTAAAGATTGAAGGAGATTTCTTCAGACATTTAGATAACGTCTGTCTTTCAAATGCATCACAAAATTGAGGATTTTCTAACTTCTCCAGACATTTCTTTTGTTCTTTTTCTGAAAACAACAATGGAAAAGCACGTCGGTTTGAAGCGCTCACCCTTTGGAAGTCACACTGGGGGTGTGGGCAGCGGACGGGCCTGCAGATGGAAACGTCGCTGTAGCAGGTACACTCCTGACACGCCTCGGGCCGCCATGATGTGATGTTCTGAATAGACAAACATAGTGACAGTTTTATCAACATTTATAAAATAAAACATCATTTTTAAAGAAAAAAAAGGACCAAACAGTGTTGATTCCTCCTTGGAGCAGAGTAAAACTGCCTTATCGCTGCTGAAAAGCCGTAAGTGTTGCAGCCAGTGAGACTCAGAGATAAACCAAAGAGGCAGCGTATGCAGATATCTGCTTTGCTCACTTTTACATGCCTGCTGGTCGCAATAGCTCATCCCACCTGGCTGACAATGTCTTATGAGTAGCTTAAAGCCAAAACTAAATCAATATTTCAGTGCCCGCATATGCTGAAATATATCATCACCCAGACCATGAATCTGATTCAGAAGAATGATTAATGTCCCACTCATGACAGGAATATTCTGAGGCTTACGCGCCGTGGCATTCGTGTCCGTTCGTGGCTTTGCTCCACAGGACTAAAGCAGATCCCTTAAAGGACGTATGGCTTTAACCTCAAGGCTTAACATTTACAAACGGAAATGTGAAAGGGTCAAACGGCTGCAAACAATCACCAGCAGGGAAGACGAAACTACCAACGGGATTATTTATTTTCGCTGGTCGACAGCAAATCCCTTAAGTCTTAAAGTCGGAGCAGCCTGACTGCATCAGAAAACCCAACCGATAAGTTAATGAAAAAATAAAGAACCTCAACAAAGCAAACAAAAAACTAGTTTAGATGGACACAAAGGTCGATCTGGTAACTATAAACCAAATTTCAGACTTTGGAAGTCCAATAAAAAGTTCTGCAAAGTTCCTCTCAAAAATAAAAATAAGAAACACTGAGAATGTGACAGAGAAAAAATAAAGTCAGGTTTTATTTTAAAAAACACAGAACCTGGGAAGAGAAATGATTTCAGAATACAAAACACAACAACCAGTCATAAAGACTGTAAACTTTATGACTGAAGTTTACAGTCATAAAGTTTTAACAAGTAAATAATGTTCAGTTCTCGCACTTTCACTTTGTTTAGCGTAAAAATGTTTCTTTGTAGTTTCGTGTTTTGTTACCTTGCACAGCTATAACTAGTTGAGCATTTGACCTTTCACCCAATTTACTGAATTAAATTGAACTGCATCCAGTTACACAGAACTGAGTTTCATTGTATTGTCCTAAAATTAAATAGGAGCTGAAACGATTAAACAGATTAATTGTGATTTATCATTTTTTTAAATAATTGTCAACTAATTTAGTAATTGATTAGTTGTTAAGACCATTTAGTGAAATAAAAACATACTTAGAGCAATAATCAAGCTGAAATTGTACAAAAATATATATTTAAGATATAAATATAGAAATATTTATATCTTGGTTTTAGCTTAAACTGGTTTAAAGTCAGTTAAAGTAATCTCCTATTAAACACATTTTGTTACACTTTACTTACCGGTGCTAAGTCAAGCATAAAGTGCTGAGCTTTTCACATGTTGGTGTTAGAAATATCAAAGTATCAAATGATCAAGTGTACACTAAAGGAATGCTTTGTCTTCAATTTTTACTTGAGAAAGAAATTTAATTGTCTGTTTTCTTCTTTTAATGTATTTTTAATGAAAAACGAGGTTGATTAGCAGCACTAAGACCCGCCTACTCTCTCTGATTGGTTGTTTTTGTTCGGGTCCGGTGCATTTAATCAACAATATGACAATAATAGGTCAGGATACAGAGAGGAGATTGATCTTTTTACAGATCATCTGTCTCATATTATACAGTCACAACATGGTGACAGTTTTAACAAATATGTAAAAAAAACATTCTTCGACATCCTAAAACTGCCAACTTCTTTCTCCAGCAGATTCAATAATAGATGCTATTGTTTATGAACGTAATTAGCTTGTTTAGATGAAAAAAAAAGAAATCAGAATTATTTTTGTTTGGACTGTGTGTCCTACACAGCTGTGATGAGCGTGCATCCATCCGTCAATACAAAGCACAGGACAGATAGCTGCATGCTGTTTTATTGGGTTATTTTGAGCTTACGCATCCAGAGTCAGCAGTTTGCCCCACATAACCAGCACATGGGGGTCTTAGTCATTATTAGGAGAAGATATGCAGCCCTGAATCACAGCAGGAGGCTTTTTCGGCAGCACAGATGGCTAATTGAGGTAATAAACTATGACAGAAACCAACAAAGCAGCATCACATAACAGTTTGGGGCCATTAGGAGGTCTTAGATAAGCAATGTATCAGCCGCAACATGAAAACAACTTGCTTAATATTGTGACAGTCCCCACTGAACAAGGAGCTCTAAACTGCACAAAGTTTTTACAAAAACTGCAAGGTTAGCGTTATTTTTCCACTGATCTCGCTCTAAAACCCACTGATTCAGACTTTTCTCCTCCTTCACTGTATAATAAATGCAGTTAAACCAAAACTTACCTGGAGGTAACACTAGCAATCGTTCCTGAAAAACTGTCACTTAAAGGGGAAGTGTTATTTAAAAAAAAGCTAAAAAGCTTTTTTTAGCTTTCAATCATGTTATAATGCAATGTTATAATGTTGCCTTGATTCTTTCATGCATGTCAGAGAAATCTTTTAATCTCCATGGCAACCATTCAGTCGTACAAAACGCCTGGGTGGACCTAGCCCTGCCTTCAAGACACAGCTCCTCCTCTGAGCTGCCGTTTACGAGCTTACGCCTCGTAAATCCCCCGACTGTCCCAGTCAGGTCCTTCAGACAAGCCAGCAGCAATTAGCAAGCATCTGTTGAGCTCATTGTAGGAGCTACAGTGCAACGCTGGTATAAATGTTGTTAAAGGGTTAATATAGAAGCCATGTTGTTATGACTTGCTGAAGGCGGAGTTTCAAAAAGAGCAGGAGCTTCTTAAAGAGACAGAGACCTAATTTCAAGGCATTAAATTAGATTAAATTTTAAGGCGCCAAATTTTATAACAACTGAAGTCAACATACTTACTTAATTGTGCTATAAAATGGCACAATGTGCCTGGGAAATACATAATAGGGCCCCTCTAACATGTTTATCTGTGACTTTCCAGGTGTGGCTCTGACCGGATAAAGTATTGTGATGTTTTATTTGAGTTAGCAGCATTAAAGTCCTCTGTGAGCAAGATGTAAACCAACTTCTAATCTGCCAGATTAGAAGAAATGATTGTTTCTGCCAGATTCAGAAACAATAGAATAAATCAAACAAAACCAGATCCTGCTTCAGATTCTGTCAGTCTTTGACTGATTTAGTTTGTGGGAGATTTTGTTTATTATGGTTTCAGCTTAGGTTTCATTCTTTAGGATTTTAGATCTTATGCGTATCTTTGTGCAGTTTTGCCTAACTTCTGTTTTCAGAGCAACTCCAGTCCTTCAGAGCTACCATGCTGCAACTGGTAGCTCTGGATTCCTTCTCCAACACACCTAAATCAGAAGAATAGCTCGTTACCAGACTTCTGCAGAGCTGACTGGCAGCTGGTGAGAATATTCAGCTTTTGATTCAGGTGAGTTGGAGCACCAATGCATCAAAAAGTTGCAGGATGGTAACTCTTCAGTTGTATATTACTGGCCAGTAGGAGGAAGTTGGAGTCTCTGGTGGAAACAGGCAACAGCGCCAATCATCAGGCGACTCTGCAGCCTGCAGCTGCAAGCACAACTTATTAAATTATGACATGTAAAAGCTGAGGCAAGAGTTTCAGATAGCACCATCTTTTGAAACTTTACATGATTTTCCTGAGCCTAATTTTCTGATCCTCCAGCAGCAGTTTGAATATTTGGAAAAATATGACATTAGGCTGCCAAAACGTGCAAAATAAACTAATTACATTACTCAATGTTTCCCTTCAGGAGGTTCAGCGACAGTTTTGTGCAATTTAAAGGTAAAATCGGCTCATGATAAAATATTTGCATCACCTCATCCTAAATTAGGGACTGGTGTTACTGGGGTTAATAATAAGCCAGAGAACATGTTGATATGTGGTCAAAAATAATGTTTCCTGTTATGGCTCCCTGATGGTCTTTCATGTCTCCCTTAATAGAGACGAGTAAAATTAGCAGAGCTGCAATATGTAGCTCACTGAACAGTCTCACAGCTTAGAGTGAATTTCAGTTCAGTTTTCAGCAGGAAAACATTTTAAGTCTGAGCTGTGCATAGTCAGAATTGGATATTTTTATTTAAAAATTGGCCTTTTAACCTCAGTCCACATTAAGATGAGTAACAGTCGACTTAAACTTCAACTCTGACTGAGAAAGCAGCTCCCACTAAACTCTACCATCTATTTTTTTGCTGAGAAAATTGGAGCCATGTTTCTGCATCAGTTCTAAATCGGATCAGAAATTTTTCCCCAGGATGAGATGTAAAAGGTTCCCTCCTCCTAAAGGGTTTAATCTCAGGTGAATCCCCGCTAAAGACCCCATCTACATTACACAAAATATGATTTTTCTTCTCTATTTGTAAAATAAATGAATAAATAATCCATCCACACAACCTCAGAAATTTGGAGAAAATGTGAAAATACCCAGTGTGCAAGCATAGCAGCTGAGGTTTGAATGTAAACAGAGTAAACTGAGACAGATGTGGGACAAAAATGACTGTGAAGAAAAATGAAGGGGCTCTTCAGGAAGGTCTTGGATATGACTGACGAATTCCCTTTTTTTAAGAGAAAATATTATTTCTTCACATGAAATAGAGAATCTACAGTGTCGTTGACAGAGATGAACACGGCCAGCTAAAAGATTAATCCTAAAGGAATAATGGTAAACATTAGCAACATGGTATTCAGAGGAAGCTAATGCTACCGTGCTAACTTCAATCCAGAGACTACAACCGTCAAGGACCAATTTAATTTTGACATTATAATGCCCTTACTTATTGTATTTGTATTTATATTTAGTTATCTACTTCCCGTGTTTTATTTTGGTTCTGTATGTTTGCTTGAAATAAAGTTATTAATGTTATTGGGGGGGGGGAGAAACCGAGTGCGGCTACAGGAAATGATGTGTAAACAGTCTTTACCCCTTTCAAAATAAGACCGCGAATAAAAACGTCTACTTCAGGATTTCTCAACAGCTGATAAAAACTTCACGCCTTTAGATACTGTATTTATGTTTATATCTTCATCTCTACTTTTCCTTTTGGTCCTGTATGTTTATTTGAACTAAAGCTATTGGGGGAGAGGGAGACAGAGAGAACGTGAGGACAGGAAAAGGAAATGCTGCATTAAAGGAACCCTTCAAAATAAGAGCCTGAATATGAACGTCTTGAAGAATTTTCAAGTCAAACAAAACACAGAGGTCGAACTGTATTCAACTGACAGTTCAGAAGAAAGTGTCGAGTAAATTAGTGCCGTAGAATTTAAATGGAAAAATTAATTTAGAGGAAGCCAAGTGCACTGAACGCTTTCAATGTTTTAAGGTTTTGGTTGTAAATGGTGTTTATTTCTGTTTTGCTGTTTGTGGTTGTCTTGCTTTATTTGGGATATCTAAAATGTCTTCCAGTTCCAGTGTTGTTTCTTTACAAAATTAAAGTTTATTTATGTTTCACATGGTAAACTTACTTTATTTTGCCATTATCAATATATTACTTGAAAATAGTCTCAAGAATAATTTCTGGGATACTTTATCGTCTAGCAAAATGTGTTATCGTGACAGGCCTATCTGTCAAAATAAAAAAATGTGAAGGTAGATTTCAGAAGAAAAAAAGAAATTCTTCATGAAACCTTGTGCAGAAACTGTTCCCAAAATAAAGGTTTTATACTTATAATCTACATGAAACATTAAAATCTGACAGTGCAGCTCTAACCCTGTTTGTTTCTCTCATCATCCTTAAACTGCAGATGAAATGGAAAGCTCCCAGTTAACACAGCGCCTCCATGAATGAACCACAAGCAACAGAAACGGCCGGCATCCTCGAGTCGATTCGGTCCGGATTAACACAGAAAGAGGAGAGAACTCAGTCAGCGCGACACAGATTCAATTAACATCCAATCAGGAAGAAAATGGCAGAGCCAAACACTAACCGGCCTCTGTTTTGTTTAGCTGTCAGGTACAATGGTCGGACTTTCTCATTTAGAGCAGGGAAGTGTGAAGGAAAGCAGCACGCCAAGCGAGCGAAACAGAATTTGGTCACAATTGGACGAGGTGCTGATAAAAACCGAAGCTATTACTGAGGCAAACTCAATCTGGAGACACAAAGTGACTAAAGAGCTCTGCAGCCGGCCGAGACGCTTCAGAAAGCAGGAATAACACTCTCCTCTGGGGGAAACGTCTGTCAATACAGCCTTCCATACGAAGCAGAGCTCAATGAAGCCTCGCTTTATAACAGCAGGAATAATTCATGTTATTATGTCAGCAGTTATTTTCAACCTTTCACTTCTTTTTTGACAGCGAAACAAGACAGTGTGAAGCTCTGAGTCATGGAAATAGAGAATGGAAACTGACTCAGTGACCTTTCCAGTGGCTTTTAAAATTTAATTTAATCCTTTAAGGTTTTCCCAGAGATGAATTCACAAGGGCTCCGGATAAATACAAATATGCTACAGAAGAGGATTAGGGACACAAAAAGGATTCAGACTTTAAATCAGAATTATGAGATTAAAGTGTGAATTCTGAGAAAAAAGTTAGAATTATTTTTTTCCAGTGTACTTATTCCTCTATCTCTAATATGTAAAACATTAAAGGACAATTTCAAGCAAAGACTTCATTTAAATGATGTTACATATGGAACGCCAAACTCTGACACATGAAATGACAAAATGCTCTGGACCAATTTAACGACTGGAAAATATTTGCCATTTTGCAAAAAGGTTTAGAAAATCTGAGCTAATTTAATAACTGAAAACATTTGTTATTGTACTGGCATATTTATAAATATTTTTGCAAGTAGGACCAGGTGTATTTTGGTATTAATGAATGGAATTTATGAATTCAACTCACTGACTCTTTTTCAACTTCATGCATCAAGAACTCAGCATGGAGAAAGGCTGAAAATGTTATTTAAGTTCATCTGAACCAATTTAATGACTGAAAATGTTTGTTATTTTACTGGTAAACCTGCAGATCTCCATGATAAATGCTGCTCTAATTGGGAAGAGGAACAGATTTTACCACCTTTTCTGCTTTTTAAAGCCAAAATGGGAAAATCTAACAGCTAAAACTATTAGCTACTAGCTTGTAAAATGCAGACATGTTGTGTCTATAGGTTACATAAGTAATATGTACCAATATTTTTTGCAAAAAGGTAAAATAAAAAGTTATTTAAGTTCATCTGAACCAATTTAATGACTGAAAATGTTTGTTATTTTACTGGAAAACCTGCAGATCTTCATGAGAGAGACGGTTTATCTATTTGCATTAGGGAGAGGAATAGATTTGACCATTTTTGCTGCTTTTTAATGCAGCGTGTGAAAACATGTGAACAGTTGTAATTAAAGCTGTCCACTCATAGCTGAACCAGCCAGAATGCACATTAGCTCTGGGCTTTTCAGGCCAAAAAAAAATCCATAAATCCTTTATTCTATCTCTACATTGAAATGCAGCCAAAAAAGAGTTAAAGTTACCTAAAACTGTCACAACCTCAGCAAAAAAAAAGTAGTATTAAATTAAATGTTCAACAAAGTCACACTTCTACAGCTTACACTCCCAATCATTAAGGTTACACAGTTACTTTGTGTGTCATCTATCATCTGGACGTAGCAGTTTGTGCAGCAACCAATAAATGTTGATGTGCAGCGGGAGCTTTGTGTCTGCTCAGCCTCATGGTTAGCAATGTTATTCTAAGAGCCACTCTGAGAGTTTAAAAGTTGTCCCTCAGCTCAAACGATTCTGCCTCTGGTTCAATTAAAGGGCCGGCTGGAAGGACATGACGAATGAGTGGCTGATCGCCGGGCGCCCACCGCCCATAAATCCAGCTGTCGCCATGACGCCGCCACGGCCGCTTTCGCTCCTGCAGCCAAATATCAAGTAATGGCTTCTAGATCATCAAACAGACGGGCAGAGTAAGAGAGGCTCACGCTGAAGCAATGCAGACCTGTGTGACCGACCGAATTAATCAATTCAGCAGAAGAATGCTTCACTAATAACTTTTCATTTCATCCCAACTACAAACTGGAGTTGCATAAGAATGCTTTGAACTTTCAAAACTTCTTGGTTATTTGGAGGAGGCAGATAACAGAATCCAGTCAGACATGTCAAATAATAAATATTTTCAAAAAGTCAAATAGAGATGAAGGTTCAAAGGCTTATTAGGGGGAACAAAGAGAGGAGGACATTTTAAGAAACTTGAAAAAATTTGAGATTCAAAAGTAGAAAATTTGCTATAAGAAAAACTCAGAAAACACTTGGAAATTTGTGAGTTTCAAAAGTTTTTTTTTTCTTCAGCTGAAGGGACTACCAGGCACAGAAAAGCAGTACATTTCTGGCAAAAACCTAAGAAATTTTGACAATCTCAAAGGTTTCCTAGAAAAAGTTGAGTGAAAAGTTGAACATTGTTAAAGTGAAGAGAGCCTAAAGAAAAGAATAATGGAGATGAACAAAACACAACTGAAACTAAATCACAAAGTAAGATCTGCAGTGGAACAAAAGCTTTTATCTTTTACTCTTTGGTTCATTAAGAACCTCATTAATGAAGCAAAACTTTCAAAAGACTGCAAAAACATAAAATCATATCAAGTCCTTTTGGTCTGTTTTTCAAACTCTTAATGCACTTGAAATAAGACAAAACTAACAAGTGAAATTTTAGAAAAGAAAAAGAAAATAGGAGCTTTTTTTAGGCAAAAAAATTCTTAATATTGATGAAAAATGCAGATTAATTCACTTATAGGAAAAATGCGTTGCAATAAGTTAAATAATCTGCCAATATAACTTGTACTTACTAAAGATATTTGCGTTAGAAACCAGATCAAAAATACTTGTTAAGGTTTTGTGTTTTGCAGTGAAATCCTGGAACAGAAGAACCGATTTCATACAAAACAAATGTAAATAATTCAAACATGCAGATCGCTGGACAAACCTTCGTTTCTGTTTTCATCCTTCTAAATAATAAATCTTTGCGTGTTTTTGGTAAAAGTCATGTTTGTTGCTTGCGCAGTAACTGGGGATTTGAGGCTGAGCAGGTTTTTCTAAATCACGGTTTTTTGTCCCAGGGAATGCCGACAGTGCAGTTTCAGTGAAAGATTGATGACCAGCAGTTTTCTGACAGTTTCTTTCACTTCACAGACTTTATGTTGATTAAACTGTTTTAGTTTTGGACATAAGAATATAGCTGCATTTTTTAGAGCTTGGATAAAGTTTCTTGTAACTCCAGATCTAGAAGAAGGAAAGGGGAAAAGGTCAGAGGATATCCTGTTGGCAGCATTACAGGCTAAAATAATTTGTGGTTTGGATTACAATGCATCATTTAACAACCCTTCATCTTAAAAGAAACATCTTTCTTCCCAGAAGGAGATAGTAAGCTGCTTTAAGTCCTTGTAAAACAGACATATTTTGACAAACCAATTGTTGTTTTGTTTACTTCCATAGAGCCTCTGTTATGCTGTGAGCATAGCAAATGAAGCATAGCCTGATTCCCTCTAAAATGTTTCTAAAGCAGTTACTGCAGAGGAGCCCAGGAGACGCTACTGTCCATGCAGCATCTCAAACTAACTATGACAAATGGAAAAGATTAGGGGGGTTTTCCAGCATTTATCTGTTCAAGCCAGACTTCTGCAACTATGAAGGAATTTTTTTTTTTTCAAGAAATGACAAAGGAAAAATGGGAAGCAAACATAAAGTAATCTAAGGAAGATGGGAAGAAGCAGTGGGAGAGAAACTCTGGTCGACACGACAAAAACTTACCAAGTAATTAATATTTTCAGTAGTTTCTAGTGAAATTATCTCTCGGTACATTTGAAATAAAACTAAACTAACTGAGAAGTAACTTGTCAGCAATGTAAATGAGTGTCTTTAAAGTAAACAATTATTGAATATTGATTAAGAACTACAGGTTCTACTGGCAGATTTCTTCACTTATAACACGGGAAAAATGTCTTGATAGCAATAAGCTGATGTTCTTCAAAATGAATAAGGTTCAAAAACCTTATGACTGTAACGACACAAATCAGCAGGAACTGCCCCTTCACCTAGCAACCCCAGGAGAACTGAGCCTGTTACCTAGCAACCACAGCAGAGTTCTGCCCGTTACCTAGCAATGCAAAAGAATTCCCGAGCATTGGTCAGTTTGCCCACAATCCAAGAATGTGAAGAGTGAATTTGTGAAATAAAGTCTCCTTAAAACATTAATATATTTAGGTACAAGACAAAGTTTTTTTTTTGTTTTTTTATGAGGACAATAAATCCCAGAAAAGTTTTTAAAACATCTACCTGTCATTGAAAACCGCAACTGTGCAAGACCTTGTTCACATTTGCAGATTACTTTCCTACAAAGATTTGACTGCTTTATTAAAATATTGTCTATTTGGTATAATACTGAAAACTTAAAGCTGCTCTCAATTTGACATTTTTGAACGTAATGACAAAACCCGTGGTTTAACCTAACAAATATCAGCTACCTCAAAATGTTTTAGTCTCTCTGTGTGTCACACCTTCTATTATTTGAAACATAGAAACAATCCCAGATGCTCATAAATAGTTTTAAGCTAACAAACGAGATTGTACTGCTGATGATCTGGGAGGAACACATTTCTCTGGGTTGTAATTTCTAAATATCGTGTTAAAAGCTTTTTCTGATGCTGAAGTGGTTATAATTCAGTTTTACAGTACAGTAACATAATTCATTTTCTGGTAGATCTCAGGAATTTGATCCCTCTTTTCTGCTTCACAAGACTTTGTCAGCAAAATCCATTTAAACTTTGTGACAAATGCACCACTCTATTGAAATTAGTGGCTCTAGGTAAGTAATAAAGTATACACACTGTGATAGAGCTATCAGTTATTGTTTTATTACTGACAATTATGGCTGTTAATTTTGGGATGGGAGCCTCTTTATCTCACACTCAGCTGCTGAGCAACGCTGCTGCAGCATCTCTCCCTTTTATGACCACCACAGTGAAATTGCACAGAATGGGTCAATGGCAGTTCCAGGAAAATATATTTTGGTGAAAAAACCTTCAGCGTATTATATTAGAAAACACTTTTTGTGCACTAAGATGTTGCAACCCTACAGCGAGAAATCTAACAGCTGCCAAAGACTCAGCATTAAACTGAAATAAACTGTTGAAATAAATCAATGTGTGTTACGGATGCATGCAATGTGCAAGTTTTATTTTCTGCATAAAATAACAGAATACATTAACATTTTGATCTACTTCCAGATAAGCAGATGCTCTATGAAAATTCATCTCAAGGAAGAAACTAAATCAGAGGTATCACTGCAAAAACTCAAAATATTGCCAAGTATTTGTGTCTAGTTTATAGTGCAAATATCTCAGGATACTTGAAATAAGACATAATTGATTTGTAAGTAAATTTTCAGCGAGATATAAGAGCTTATTTGAGTCAATGTTTGCCTGAAATTGATGAAAAAGTGCTACCACTGGTGGATTATTTAACTTAAAAATATATTTTACTTATATTTTGCCCATATTATAAGAGAAATTAGTAATATTTAATCAATATTAGGGCATTGTTTGCTTAAAATAAGTTAATGTAGCTTGCTGAAAAGTTATTTATGAGCTAGTTTTGTCTTATTTCCAGTGTACTTTACGACAATGTAAGAACATTTCATAACAAAGGACTATATTTTCAGCAAAAATGTCTTTACTCTCAAAAAGTTTCTAGAAAAAACTTGGAAATCGCTGAGATGCAAACATTGAAAAAAACCCAGCTATTTTAAGATTAGTCTCTGAAATTTTCTGCAAAAACAAAAAAAATTTTAAATTTCAAAAGTTGAAAATATGCTACAAGATTCAGAGTAATTTCATAGATTTTCTAGAAAAAACTTGGACATTTTGTGTGCTTGTAAAGTTGTTAATTTTTTACTTTTGGAGCCCAGAAAATTTCCCTTTTTTTTCTAGAAATTTTTAGGGTAATCCCAAAATTTCTGAGTTTTCTTCTGGTAAATTTTGACTTTCAGAGCTTAGAAATTTTCATATTTTTTCAAGATAATTTCTGAGCTTAGTGTCAAAACCTCAGATTTTATGGCATAAATTTGCTCCTTTTTTCTATCTCCAATGGGCCTAACACACTGCCTTCGTTCTGAGATATTTGCACTAGACACTAGACCAAAAATACTCTGTAAGATGTTAATTTGTTTAAAGTTTGGAGAAAGTGTGAAAAAGTTTACTCCAGATATCTTTTTATGCAACTACCTTTTGGATTTAAACAGATGCTATAAACCGCTGAAAATGATTAATGTGTCACTGCAACATAAAATAACCTGAAATACATTTGGAGACTTTTATCATCAGTCGCCTCTTTCATTCACTTCCACTGCCACTTTTCCAGGTTGTTTAGTGAACTAATCATGCTGCCACATTCTGTGTAATTGGTCATTTAAGTGCCGTTTGAGGACGAATTTCTGCCTAATTTGTCCCTCCTGCCAGGTTCTAAACGCCGCAGAGCATTCTTTTTATGACGGAGAAGTAAGTGCATCAATTTAAAAGCTGCATGCGATAAAAGAAACTCGTTCAGCGGCTGCATCTGCTCTGAGAAACACGATGCCATGAGTTCAGGAAGCAGCAGATGATGAAAACTAAATCTAAAGATCGTAAAGCAGGAGCAAGACTTTTGCACTTTACTTCTTGTGGCAGTAAACCCAGCAGAACCAAGCGGCCCGGCGACGTATTGATTGCCATGACGACTCATCCCGACTGAAACCCGACACAGGAAGCAACGCGCTCTGCCGTCTGCAGCTGCGCACCATCATTAGCTTTAACAACACGTTGAGATACAAAAATAACAAAATGCCATTTGGAGGGAGGAGGAGAGAGACACAAACAGCTGCAGGAAGCAAACAGAAACATTTCCACAATCAAATCAGACACAACAGAAACTCCAGATTCTATTTATTGAAGTTAATTGGCTTCATCTGCGTTAATTGGTGTTAACAAAATCAAATACGCTGCAAAAATGCAAAGTCTTACCAAGTAGTTTAGGTCTAGTTCTAATGCAAATATCTTATATAATTCAGAAGTAACTTTTCAGCAAAGATGTAGGACCTTGGCTTGAGCCAATTATTCCTTAATATTGATTTTAAAAAGTATTATTTCCATTGGCAGATTGTTTCACTTCTAATATCTGAAAAATGTCTTGCTATAAGTGAAATAATCTGCCAACAGAACAAGAACTTTTTCATCAATATTGAGGAATTATTGATTTAAAACAAGATCCTATACGCTACTGAAAAAAACTTACTTTTGTATTATTTGAAGTTTATTAAGACATTTGTGTTAGAAACTGGTCCAAAAATACTTGGTAAGACTTTGTGTTTTTGCAGTGCAGAAGTAAAAACATGTGCGTGTGTGTGTCGATGTGCCTTGTGTCCCAAAAATAAACTAATAGATAAATAAATAACGAGAAAGTAGAAACGTCTCCCCAAAACGGAAAATCCCGCCAGGGTCTGAGCAGAAAATCCAATTATAGAGCTGAGAGAGGAAAGATCCGATCACACACACACACACACCCCTGCACACGCCCACATGCACACCCCTACACACACATACAGGTACAGTCTGTCCAGCGACACTCTGCTCATCTTTATTAAAAACACTAAGAGGCTTCAGAGGGGCAATAACTCAGTTTGGGAGGAAGGTTTTTGTATTTTGGAGCAAACGCACACACACACGCACGCACCCCCCACACACACACACACACACGCACGCAGCTGTTGCAGGTTTTGTTGTGGTATGAAAAGTGACATGTGTGGTAATGTCTTGCTTCCAGGCCCGGTCAAGCCTCCGTGTGGGTTCTTGTAAACCTCGTTGTCTTCTGACCCAGGGCTGGTAAATAATTTAGTTTTTTCTCTGACTTATGGAAGAAAATTACAGCAGCTAAAAAAGAAAAAATGTTACAAGCTGCTGTTGGTTTCAAGCAATATTCCTCTTGCTTGTAATAAGAAACAAGAAATGGAATAAATCAAATTGAAAATATTCTCTTTATCTAATCATAAGATGGACTGAAGATTGTAAAAAATAAAACTTTCATATGTAATTACTGAATCTGACAGGAGATGAAAGTGAAAATAAACTAATTCTCCACCATTACATATGAGCTTGTTTTTATTTTGGTAAGCAAGGAGTTTGAAATTCTGCCAAAACACAAAATATTATGTACTTTTGGACAACTGTGTAGTGCAAATATCTTTAGTTATCTCTAAAATAGCAAGTAAGAATTTGTTTTAAGTAAATAATACCTCGATATTGATTAAAAAGTACTATTTCTACTGGCCGATTTTATAACATGGGGAAAATATCTTGTTATAACTGAACTAACCTGTCAATGGAATAAGGACTTTATAATCAATGTAAAAAAAGATTTACTTAAACTCCCACATCGTGTTGAAAAACCACTTGTACGCTTATTTTTTTCTTATTTAAAGTGTCTTAAGATATTTGGAACCAAAAATATTTGGTGAGATTTTGTGTTTTTGTAGTGGGAGATAAATAATGTTAATCTTATTTCCCATGTAATTTCATTTAGTCGAACATTTTTGAAGATGTTTGTTTGGTCCAGTTTGGAGAATGAAACATGACAGATTACGACTCATTTAGTCGCGAAATCTTAAACTGTTACATCTCTTAAAGTGACAGTAGCTTTTAACTGAGAAGAAATGGAAAGCATCTGTGATAAGTCTGAAATATACCATCACTAATAGTCAGTATTTGTATATGTTACGTCTTAATTTCCTCGTATTTTTGCGTCGTTCTGCCTTGTGTTTCATCTCTTTTATGAGTTTCTGGCATCTTTTCGTTTCACGTCTCATGTTGGGTTATTTTTTCTGAGTGTTGTGTTAGTTCTGTTTACTGATTTTCTCTCATCAGATTTCCACGGTTAACTCCAGTTTCCTGCCTTCACTCACAGCTGCAGCCTCTTTTAACTGCTCCCTGTTTCCCCTGTCGTAATCAACCTCTGCGGTAATTAAGCTCTCAAGTTTTAGTGATGCTTTGTTGGATCCATCTGCTCCAAAGCCAAAGTCAAAGTTTTCTTCAGGTTTTCTCTAGTTTGTCTCATTTTTTTTTAAAAATTTGGGTTTTTATTTATATCTACCTGCAGTTAGCTCCTCAGATATCTTGTTAATTGACAGTAAGGCTGAAACGATTAATCTGGTTAATCGTGATTAATTGTGATTAACCGATTGTTGAAATAATTGTCAACCGATCTAGTAATCCATTAATTCTTCAGCCATTTGCTTAAAAACAAAACCCTAAAGCCAGTTTTAATCAAAGACTGTAGAAAAAAATAGATACATTTTGCATTTAAGATTAAAAAAACAGTGAGCAGCATTAGCTTCTATGTGACAAGTCATTAAAAACCTGCTGCACTATCATTTCCAACCACTTCCTGTTGTTGTTTTCATCGTCATTTCCGCCAGTAGAAACATCCGGTTGTTGATCATGTGACTTGTGTGAAGCGAAAAAAGTTTTTCTATTGCAGTTTTGCAAGATAAACCTGTTTCTATTTGGCCAAAATAATAATAATAAAAAAAATCTTATCCTAACGCAAAAACCTTTTTGTGAAAAAGGAAAGTTTTTTTAAATTAGCTTGTTTCAACTAAGCAAATGTATTTTCCAAATGTCAAATTGCGCAATTTTAAGTTTAAAGGAAACGCAGCTACTGACAGATTATGAGCTGTGACCAAAAACCAAGCAGATATTTAAAGGGGATTGGCAAAAGCAAATGAGTTGGATTAGCAGAGTTTGCTAACAACTGATACCATTTTGTCATGGAATAAAGTCTCTGCTGCCCGGACATTTAAATGTCACTTTCTAGTGACAGTTTGACTTGCTGCAACAGTCTTTAGTCAGAGGCTTCTTCATATTTGATGCAAGACTGACTGCTACAGCTGCATCACCATCCACACTGACTGTGAGGATTTTTGGAATACGAGTTATTATATTTATTTCCATTTAAATTTGAATTAAACAGTGGTGTGCGCTGATTTATTTCTACCAAACACGTTTTGATGTAATTTAAAACTCCTTCAAAGTTATTCTGTAGATATTGGGAGTTGAACTTTTAATACAAATATAAATTGGACTCATTGTTTCTGTAAAGCCTCTTGAGATGACATTTGCTGTGGAATCATGCTCTATAAACAATCTGAATTGGATTGAATCACTTCAATGAATCCTTTCAAGAAGATGCAAACCCAAAAAGGGGGAATAAATAAAACCTTTTCGATTCCTTTCTTTCTAACTCCTCCAAACCTTTCTCCAAAGTTTCCATCTCAGTGACGTTTTTCATTTTCTCACTGGACGTAAATTAATTTCCCTGTAAAAGGTCCCTGGTGGGTTTTTTTGTTGTTCTCGATTTTCTTTCTTTCTCATTTTCTCGCCAATGACTTGCCTCTTATTTCAGAAAGTTTCATTTTCCCCTCTGCGTCAACGACAGCTTCTTTGAATCTCCATCTTATTACTTTTTCTTTTTTTGAGTTGGACTCATTTGCATCTTCAAATAAGCTCAGCCTGAAACCTGGACAGCTTTCCAGTGAATTTCTCATCTGCGTTGCTGACATCTGTCAGAGAATTTATTAAAATATTAAAGCTTGTATAGTGGAGGACAGCCTTCGGTCACACAGCGGACACCGCTCTCTTACCTTTAGTGAAATTAATATCTGTCTGAATATATACCTGTCAGAAAATATCATAGTTATCCTCCTATCGCATCGACGGTAAGGGAATTTCTTCACTCAATTCATCGTACAAAATGTTTTTGGCCTAATTTCCAGAGCAAATGTACCGAGGAAAATTAGGGCTACTGCAGAAAAAAGAAGGAAAAATAAGAAACAACAATAACTAACTTTAAAGCACATTTTCAGCCACAAATATGTCAGAATTCTCAGACAAAAGTTAAAAAAAAAAATTTTTCTGAGAAAATTGACTTTTCAGTTTTTGCTACAATCTGTGAATTCAAGTTTTTCCCCACATAATTGTCACTTGTTCATCAAAATAAAAGAGAATAAGACTGAAATCTCAGATTAAAATCTGGATTCTTTTTTTTCAGTGGCAGTAATCCTCTTCCGTACAATTACCATAGTACACTTAAAATAACATAAAACTAACTTACAAGCTAATTTTTAGCCCCCAATAGTTTTAAGTAAATAGTTCCTTAATGTCGATGAAAAAGGACCAGTTCCAACAGCAAATTCTTTTTCTTGCAACAAGTAGATTTTACATAAATATTAAGGAATTATTAACTTAAAAGAAGTTCCTATATTTTATTATAAATTGCTTGTAATTTAATTGTGTCTTATTTCAAGTGTACACAGATATTTGCGGTAGAATCTGGATTAAAAAGTTTTTTTCTTCGTTATTTTTGCAGAATTTTAATGTTCCTCCATCTTCACTTTGAGCACACAAAGAATACTACTGGACACTTTCAGCTTCATTCTCAGACTCTAAACATCTTTAAAGAGGGAAGCTGAGCTGAATGACTGCAAGGAAACAAGAGGCAAGATGGCCAGCTCTCTGCTGCCTGCTCTTCCCCTCCCCCACAGGGGAAAAGCGCCGGGTAATTATTCTGCAGAATCTATCATGAAACCGATCTGACAGATGCAATTACGATGAGGATGAGGCATGACTGCCGCTGCAGCGGTGAAATTTCACTTCCGTTTCAGGTTCTTGTGTCAGTTTCAGTGGGGAAGTTGGAGTCCAACTGGCAAATCATAAACCATCAAAGATCCGGATCAAAACAAGACATAGAATAAACAAGAGGAGTATTAACAGAAAAATCTATGTAATTTAGATCTGATAGGACTGAAAGGGACAAATAACCTCATCAGCCACTTATTGATTTAAATCAATGGTGAGAAGAAAAGTTTGATCTCAGCAAACCCAAGATAAAGTGGATGTTCAGAGGAAATCAGTGCAGATGTTGTAATTATATCCAACAAAGCTACTCAAGTTTGCAGCTTTGTTAAACTATTGTTGTAACAATAAAAGTGACTATTTTTGGCTTCTTGTGTTTTTAGGTTTGGATGTGACTGCATGTCACAGCAAGTTATATCCCCACAAACATAAATGCTGCTTTACAAAAACATTAACATGCTTCTTAAAGACGCGTGATTTATGTACCTAATCACACTCTTCATCCCAATGTACCTGCCCTATTCAGAATGATGAACACATTATAGAGACGTGACGGGACTTCCACAAAATCCAGATTATCTCCTCTTGGTTAGACACGCTTAAAGCCTCAGTACGTAACTTTTATTTAGAATATTTTTTTACATATTTGTTGAAACGGTCACAATGTCTCAGTTATGAAACAGATAACTGGAGCATTAACCAACATATTTGATATGTATCAACAAAAACATTTGTGACTTTTTATGATGAAAACACTTTGAACTGGAGACAAAAGTATTATACAAATAAACTATTGATTAATTGAAAAAATTAGTTCTCCTGGTGCTAACTAGAAACAACCAATCAGAGCAAGCTTTACTACACTACAGGTTCTCCCTGTCTGCACAGCCTGTCGCGAATGCTACGGTTAGTTAGCATAGTAGTTAGCATAGTCACTGATGATGTCAGACAAACAGTTTTCTTGTAACTGCAGGTTGTAGCATGTTCATGAGGTTGATTGACAACGCTAAGACCCTCCTCCTGCCTCTGGTTGGTTGTCTTTGGTTGAGACTGATGTATTTCTTCAGAAAGTAATAGTGTCTCATGGAGAAGGTGAGTAGATTTATCTTTTCACAGATTATCTGTCTCACATTTCTCTGTCGCGACATGGAGACAGTTTTAACAAATAATGCAAATAAACAAAAAACATATTTTTTAAAAGTTACAACTTTTCAAATTTAGAATCAGATGTCTGATAAGAACCAGATGCAAATATAAGCAGGTTTAATCTAAAACAGATTCAACAGATGTTTCAGATAATAAAGTCATGCATGTAGCAAAGTTTTAATAACTTATATTTATGTTCAAAAGTGGAAAATTCTGCATTTCTGAGCACCATAAACAACCAAGAGAACCACCAAGGCAGTGCATTGAACACAAAGTTGGAATTACCTGAACCGAACAGGCGCGCACCTGTATTTATATTAAACTACCAGGCTTCCCGAGATAGGCTGCACGCAACTCTAAGTACTTCTGGCAGAGGTAGATAAATCTTCAACCCAGTGAAGAAAAGACTGACTGAGTGTGGATTTCCTGTGCAACAGCCCCGAAAGGCTTGCACGGAAAAAGTCCAATCACCTTTAACTCTGAAGGCCATCGCCTCTAATCGGCAACCCTGCAGAGAGCAATTTGTCCACCACGTTTGTCAAGCGAAAGCAACATACTAAAAACATTGCAGAGAAATACAGGCTCCGGTTTCTCCAGGAGGAAAAACCAAACAGTCGGGGGGTTTTCAAAGTTTTTAGCAAATCAAAAAACTTACTGAGAGACAATAACATTCAAAAATCCCTGTGTGTTCCCTGTAATTCTTCAGACACAATGCAATCGCTGAGAGTCGGGCTGTCTTAATTAGAGAAGGTAATTCCCTCCAGTGCTTCCACGGCTGAATAATTGGAGGAGAAGCTGCTTGAACGAAAAGTGAAATCCTGCTGAATTACAGCGAGACCTGCAGGGAAAACACAACTCCATCCAGGTATTACCTCTCTACCTTCAATCATCAAACCGAGCCGATCGAATTCATTAAACTCCACTCCTGTTCATTTAACAATTTTTAAATATTTTCAGCAGAAATGAGTAACATTGTCCCATTTTTAGATGCAGAAAATGTCGTCTTCTGTTGGCCTTTAACACAATATTTCGTGTTAATATTGTGATAAAGATAAACGTGGCAATAAGAACAATTTATTACCGATTTTTTAGGCTGTGACAGCAGCAATTATAGCCTCAAAACACAAGTAGTGCTTTGAAAAACAAACTAATTTGTAATACACTTCTTTAGGATGCGTAAAGAAGTGTGATTTACATCTCTGAACTCCAGACAGTAACTGCAGTCAATCATATTTTCAAATTAAATATTGTTTGTTTTATTGAACAAAATAAAAATAGTAAAACTATCAACCAGGAGGTTTTAAACAAAATTAATTGGAATTTATCATGACAACAAAAAATCGTAAATCTTAATAAGAAATTTATCATGATAAATGATTAATGATACAATAAACTCCGTTTCACCTTAAAACGTCATTTTTGAAACATTATTTTGAACCATAATAACTGGAATATTAACCAACATATTTGATATGTATCAACAAAATGTTATCTATTTTGAGTTTTCATGATGAAAAGCACTTTGAACTGCCTTATTGCTGAAATGTGCTACACAAATAAACTTGATTGATTAATTGAAAAGATATGAAGGGTGAGAAAGTGGTACACTGTGCCAGCAAAGTTAGACTTCAGCTTCATGCCACACTCTCCCACCCTAAACTTGCAATTCTGGAGCAATAAAGAGAATCTAAAATCAATGAGCAGCGGGATCAAACAGGTCAGTGTTTCTACGAATCTCTAACTCTGTCAGTAAATGTCACAGGATTCTGGAAACTGAATATTTTTTCTTTCTATAGTAGAACATACCAGGGAAGCTTAGGTTAACATTTCAGAGTCTCGCCAAGCATCATTTTAAATTTCACACTGAGCGTTCAGCTCTGCAGCATAAATTGCGAATACAGATTTAACATTCAGTTACACCTTTTGGTATATTTCTTAAAAGGAAGGTGGAAATAAACAATGTTGTATGTAATGTTAAACAGGTTCTGCTTCTAAGTAGGGATTCTTTGTTGGTAACCTTTACTCAAAGTTATAGTTTTGAATAACTTCCAGAGTTTTTTATACTTCCTTTTGGGTGTCAACTGCGCTGTTACTTAGCAACGCAAATTGAGCTCAGCCCCGTCGCCTAGCAACCCAAGCTGAGTTCCAGAACATTTAGTCTGGAACTCAGCAATGGCTGCTAGAGAATTATTTACTAATTATTGAGAAACCACCTGAATACAAACCTGCTGCTTGTTGGTTGTGCAGCAGGTTCCACTTCTGCTATTCAAAGATGAACAGATGAATTGTATAGTTATGCAATTGTTTTCAGCTATTTTGAGGTGCAGGTTTATTGTTTGATTATCAACTTTTCATCCCTCCATAAAATCGAGATTATTTAATGCATTTCAGTGAAAGTTATTATAAAAGAGCATTAGAGCCATACTAAGAAAAAAAAAATTTTTGATTATGAGAATAATTTCATAGAATTGTAATATTATGACTTTATTCTCGAATTTTTATATATTTTTTTTCCTTAAAGCTTTATAATAGAATACCTGTCAAGTAATCTGTTTGGATTTTTTCATATGTTTGGATTAATTAATTCTTCCCAAGATTTTTTGTGGAATTTGTATCGAAAGCCTCAACAGAGAATTTTCCTTTTTTTTTAAAAAAGTTGATGAGTTCACTCCTGTTTGCCCCCTAAAATCAAATATCCTCAAAAACACGTTTTAAATGTTACATTTCCTCCTTTCAGTTTTGTGCTTTTCTAACTCTTTTGTTCTTTAAAAGTAAAAAGTAAATGAGGGTAAGAGCTAAATTCTTGTTTTGTTCTGAACCATCCTGTCCAAATGCATATTTGTCAAGCCTCAGAAGTCCTGCTTATCGCTCATTGTGCAGCTTTTCTCCTGCCTTCCTGTTTAAGCTGTGCACTAATTCTCTTAGCTGCAGCATGCAGGGCCCGTCCTGAGCAGGTGTTGATGTGACAGCTCTGTCCATATTTAGAAAAGCTCTGTGAGGACTTGGCATGCCGTCTCCAACTCAGATTATTTTAGAGGCAAAGACTTTCCAGGCACAGGAAGAAAAAAGAAAAAAAAACAGCTGCAGCCAGGCGCCACAGGGAAAACATGGCAGCTATTTTAGCTTTCACTTTGTAACCAAATACGAGGCTGGAATAAAGTGGCAGGGCAGAGAGTGATTCTGGTTAATGAACAAGAAGAGATGTTTGCGAATATTTCTTGTCTGTGCCGGAATCACAAAACTGGATTAATAACAACTGTCAGCTGGATAAACGGGTCAGAAGCAGCTTGTTAGACGTCGGCGACGTTCAGGCAGCAATTACAAATCAGAGGATTGTTGCTGCGCCTGGAGCGGCTCGGGCTCGAGCTGCAAACATGACACTGCAAGCCAGCTATTTGCAGACTAATAAAGACACCGGCAGCGGGCTGCACTGGAAACGTTTGCTCCAGCGGTTTTCTGCTGCAGATTGAATACAGATAGCTCTCATGTGTGTGTGACGTCACGCTTCCGTTAACTTCAGCGATCGCGGCAGGGGGTTGCTATGACAACAATAAACAAATCATAAGTGTCAGGAGAAAATAACTCTTGATTTAAAAAAGTGAATTTGAAGAATAAATAAACTAATGTTGACAAACTTCACATCCATATTATTGTTGCACATTTACCCAGCTGTTGATGTATAATAAATATCAGATTTATTCCAGTGATATTAGTTAGAATGCGTTAGTAGTTGGCTTAATATGAAACGTGAGGTAAGACAATAAATTATGGATAAATTAAAAGAATCTTTGCTAAAACAGCCTGACTTTTTCCTCAAAAAGAGCCAAAGGAAAAACTGAAACAACTTGGAAACGATTATGAGGTTTAGGAGGAAGACAAAAGGGCAATAATATAAAATAAGATGGAGCAACAAACATAACCTTTTAAAGTAAAACAGGAAATTAAAGAACAGAGAAAAACCAAAGAGCACGACAATTTGAGCCATTATTGATTCTCTCCCCATAAGGCCAGGCTCCATGTGGAGGCTGTTTTCCAGCTGTTTCTCCTTCAAAAACACAAAACTCTCAAAATAATCGCAACAAAAGTCAAGTGGATAATATTTACTGGGTCTAGCTGAATCTTAAACCATGTTTGCATAAAATCATCTTAATGAAGAATATTGCAGCTTCCATAATCTTACATAATCTGCTAAATCATCAGATTATCAGTAGCATGCAGTTTCCTTCCACTGATAATAATTAGATGCTGATCCGCTTACTATGATTTTATTCTTGTATTATTTTTACTTTGTTCTTGTACGACTTTATCCTGGTAATATTAAGAGTTTATTCATGTACCAATTTCTTCTCAAAATGTTTTTTATTTTAATTTTTCTCAGACTGGGCCTAATACATAGTTCTCATGTAACATCGCACTTCTGGGAACTTTGAAGCTGACAGCCATCTTGGTAGGTATCCGTAACCAACCAATGACAGTTACTATGACAACAATAAACAAGCCACATTCTCTGTCTCATATTTGTTGACGTATTTTTCTCTTGCACATTGGTCAGGAGAGTCAATATTCTTTCTATTAGTTGGTCTCAGAGCCATTGTTCATCATGCTTTGAACAATGTTAGCCCCCACTGAATCGCCTACCAAGATGGCGGACCAGTGGAGCAGATCACTTCCGGTTCTGACTTGTGGGGACGATGTGTACTCTGTTGTAGATACCAGTATAGAAATTCCAACATGGATCACTTTATTCACTTTATTCATTCAAGCTCATTTGAAATTTCCTAACAAACTTTAGTAATAATTTAAACGTTGACACAGATTTATTTTGGAAGAGTTTGTTAGCCTTGAATTAGCTTTAGAAAATGTACTTTCTTTTTTCCCCTTAAGACTTCAGCCTTCAAAACAATGAATGTCTCACTTAATTTGTAGTTTGGCAAAGCTAAAGTTTTACTAGGTTTATGGAGGCAGCCAGAAATGACAAAAAGAATAACAGAAAAACATGGTACCTGTTGCTATGACGACTCCCACTTTTTCTGGACAGTGAAGCCCAGAGCAACACTGTAGTTCAGGCAAAGCAAGAATTTAAACCAAACAAAGAGACGTTGTTTGAAGAAGCTGAGTGTGAGAATCTTCTGGTACCTGCACAGATATTTCTGCTGTGTTTTATCTATGAGAAATGACAGTTTGAAAACAACCTTCACCTCCAGCGTCAATGAGAAGAATTACAATGGCTGAAAGGGGAAGCAGGCTGTGCGATCTGCACTGATTTGACAGGAATATGTTACATGTACACAGGTGAGGCTTTGGGGAATAAACTAGTTCAACAAAAAAGTTTGAATAAGAAATAAAAAAATCAGGAAAATTGAGCAACAACTTTATAAAAACTGTGACAAGTAGAGAAACGCCAACTAACACAGAGTTTGATGCTCTGTGACCCATTTAAACCTGGATATCAGCTCTGCTGCGTAGGATGAAGTTATGTAGTTGAAAAATAAGATTTGTTATAATAATATAAATCATTACCAGTGGCAACTGCAGCGTTTCCAATCAAGCTGAATATTTTTAACTTGTTTACGTTTATTTAACCAGTTAGCTCTCAATGAGATTAAACATTTCTTTTTCAAATAAATAAAAAACAATAATGAAAATATTACATCCATTAATTTATTTCAGACTTGTGAGCATTTATCACTCAAAATTGGATCAAATCCCATCAAAAGCTGCTTTAAAATACTATATGAGACGGCATCATCTGCGTTAAAATTATTTTTGAGTCAGATTTTCATCTAAACTGTTAATATATATTATGCAAAAGGGGATTTAACACATTTCCCAACACAGTTTGCAGAGACTGTTGTGTTTATTATTGTTAAAATGTATTCAGTTCTTTATAATGTATTTTGGTTATTATATTTCCCATGAGGAATATAAGGGTTTATGTATCAAAAAACAAAAATGTCAGAACAGAAAGAGGAGCCAGAAAGTTGTTAGAGATATAAGGAAACTTCATAGGAGGAAAAAGGGGGGAAAAGAATGAAAAATGAGAAAAAAGACAGAAGGAAGAACCTAAAAATGGAAAAGAAAAAGCAGAAAAAGACAAAGAAAAAGAGAAGAAAAAAAGGAAATATTTAAATGAGTATATCTATATATATATAATCTGTGTTTGGCACAATAGGAGGTGCCTTAATTTTAAAAAAAAATAATTTCTTTCCCACCAAGTTTAGGAATGAAGGGCATGTGTTAATTTCTCATCAATCTGTTCACTGTGATCTCCAGAAGCCGGTGAACCCAGAGCAGGCCCACCAGCTGGCCCAGAAACGTCTCTGAATGGTAAATCTCTCTGCTGTGACGCACATGCCTGGCATGCCTCTAAGCTAACAGCAGAAAGACAAGAGGCCCGATGATGAAAACAGGGCGCTGCAGGGAACAGCAGCGGGACATGTCCATCACCACTGCGTCCCTGCACTGCCTCAAACACACAGTTTGTGTCAGGGGACTGATGTCAGAAACAGCTAAACCGCTTTGATTTGTATGGTTTAACTCCAAACATTATTGTCCACTCTGGAAATTCAGAGTTTTTATCTGTTCCCGTCTGATCCTGAGTCGTTTTTCATCTTTTCTTTTATGTTTTGCTCCAACACATTGAGGTTCCTCCTGAGGGCTTAAGAGCAACTTTGAAAACTTTAAAGGCACCAAAATGTTGACGGAGGCGCACCTCTGAATCTTCTAACGTGAGCAGAAAGCGGCAGAAAGGCAGACATTTCTGCTGTGATGTACAGTATGTTTGCTTGATTCCAGTTTCTGTTCGAGCTGCAGTTCAAAGTAAAAAGAAGAATCAGAAACGTTTTTACCCCCGAACTTCATTCACTCCACATTTTGTACTGTATCTCCTGCAGCACAATATTATGGAATGCATGTTTTCTCACATCACAGAGACAACTCGCCGCATGCAGCATCTTGTAGCTTTTCATTATTTCCTGTTAGTATATTACAGCTTTTTTTTGTAAAAAAAAAATTTTGTTTTTACTTTTCTGCTGCATAAATACAGAAGAGAGGAAGAGGGTTCATAACTGTTTACTGATTCATGCATAAACTGAATATTCCATTGGACATCTCTTGTTTATATTAAGAATAAAATCAACGTCTGCTATAAAACTAACCATTGGGTAAGATACCAAATTTATGACTCATTTCCAATTCCTTTTCCTTTAAAGGTCTGACCTTTATTGTAATAAAAGTGACAGATGTGACATTAATGCTTCCCTATCAGACTAAAAGCAGGTTTTATTGTTTGAAGAAGCCCTGTATGCATAAAGGCGTTTAGTTTCATGTAAAAATGACAACAACCTAAAATAAAAATGATAGTTTCAAATTACAGCTGAATTTTTTATACAATCTTTCAATTTTTAGTAATTCCAATAAATCTGGATTGGAAACATTTTCTTACTGGTTTTTTTTTGCATAAATACATTGAATTAGTTGTTTTGCAGCATAGCTGTGATGCTGATGTTCTTCTAAAACTCAAACGCCAGAGCAGGAATACAGAGAACTTCAGCAGATGTTTGTCAAACTTTATTTGCACCAAAATAAAGTTTATTTGCATCAAATCCAAATAAACTGCTGATTGGCCACGCCCCCTGGCTCAAGGTTCACACCAACACATGAACATGGATTGAAACAGATGTGAAATTATACAACCACACAACTTTGAGAAGAAGAAGTGGAGCCTCCTGCACAACCAACAAGACTGCAGCAAGTGGTTTCTGCATGGTAAGTCAACAACAAAACCCTTGTCTATTCCAGCAGCCATTGTACAGCGGTAAAACAAGCTGACTGAACTGCCGGAGATTCACTTGGGTTGGTAGATGACATGGCTGGGGTTGCTAGGTAACAGCGCAGTGCCGATTGAATCTGACTTAACAACCAGGAGGTTTTTGAAACAGCTCGTTTGCCAGACATGAAAAGATATTAACTTATTGACAAAAAACAATTGAATGTTGTTTAACTGTTTTGGCTGTTTGCAGAAGCAGTAGAAACCCAATGGAAGTCAAAAATGTGCAAAAAGTAAATTTTGCACAACAAGTGATCTTTAAGGAGCTTTAGAATAAAGGAGGGGTAAATTGAACTGCAAAAAAAAATGGAGAAACCCAGGAAAGATATTTTGTTCACTTTGTAATTATGTATTAATTTCAGTGTATCACACATATAGAATATATAAAAAGTGCAACATTAAAAGAGCAGAGCCAGAGTAGAATAGGTGTAGCTGTCCGTGGTTTGCTTCCTGGCACAATAAATGACCTTCCTCTGTTAACACTACTAATAAATAAATAAGGGCAGCTAGTGCCTCATAACATAAGTACCGCAAGCTGCTGGGAACAAATCCACCTACAGAGCACAAAGAAACCATCCAACCCTTACAGAACATTTGGCAATATTCTCATTTTACTTTGCAGCTAGTTTTTTTTTTTGTCCCAGTCATGTCCAACCACCATGGGCCAGTCAAAGTGCTACAAGCCATCAGAATATTTGTAAACACAGAGCTGGGCGTTGAAAGGTGGAGCGGCGGTTCAGAACAAGGTGAGACAAAATCCTCTAGCCATGAAGGGCCAGTAAACACAGAGCAGCATGACTCTCTGTCCACAGCCTGTCAAAACACAGACGTCTCTGTCAGGACGACCGACAGGCACAAAACTGTAATTTCTGTTGTTTATCAAGCTGATGCACAGTGACGGGATGTTTTGCCCCAGGTGACGCGTTTCAGCAGCAGAGTTGTTCCTGAGGGCCCGACGGCAGAAGTTATGTGAAATATGTAAGCGATCGTCAGGAGCGGTTAGTCATAATGTGTTTCTACGGCGTGAAACTGAGACTTCAGACACAAAAATAGTCTAAAAAAGACGGTTACATCAATGTCTTTGGGTTTTTGAGTTACGTTTCAATCATAAAAACAAAACAAAAACCTGATTTTTTTTTTCATATCAGTCAGCAGTAAGCAGATATTTTTCAGTTTCTGAGATTAACTTGATTTTTATTGTGTTCTAAAACTTAAAAATGGAAAGCACAAAACTGTGCGGAGATTTTGTTGAATGAATAAAGTAGCATATGTAGAGCGGGAAACTGGTTACCTAGCAACTCACTCACACTTTGGTTACCTAGCAACAGCCTGTTGAGGAGCTGGCACAGCAGGAGTAGGTAGTGCCTCATAACTACTTAAAGACATACAGCGTGTAGTAAAAACTGTTAATAAAAAGGAAAGGCCAGGCCAATAGTTTGGTAGTATTTCAGATATTTAAACTGATTAATAATTATCAATATCAACTGATATGAAACGTTTATATTGTGATACGTTTTTTTAGCCCTGTCGTCCAAACCTACGCAGGAAAAGCCAAAATCTGTTTATAATTTTCTTAAATCAGACTGTTGAATTTATTCTCAATATTCTTTATTTAATGTCTGTAGGTTGTGAGCACCTGAAACCGAAACCAAATTCCAATCTTGGTGAATAAATCTGATTCTGTTCTCATCTTTGACTGAAAACATCTTCCGTTTTGCAGCTGACACCTTAATTTGGAAACAGCAAAGAAAAGCAAAATCCCGAGTATTGATTTGGTTTGAAAGCTTTTTATTTTTCCACCGGCGTTTTTAAGAGCAACCTTGATATCTCCTCTCAGCGTTTCAAGTTGTTTCGTTGGTATTATTCATTAAGAGTCCAGTCAGGCGAGAGATGCTGCAATTGCATCAAACCACAATATTAAAGACAAGCAACAACGTTGAGCTTTGAGGCGAAATTGGATGTGAAAAGTAAAAATAAGTGTAAAAAGTTTCTTTTTCATTCCTGCTCAGTCTGGTGACTCTGAGGGAAATTGATCTTTATATTGCAGCTCCAGAGTTTTGGATAAATCATCACTCAAGCGCTGCCACATGCCACCTTCTGATGCCCACTCATTTTTCTTATGTCCGGGAGAAAAATTGCGATTTGTTTTTTGTGCAGCATAAAAAAATAAAAATGGAGTGTACCTGCTTTTCAGCTGAACTACATCTCTGATCCACTGCTCACATTTATCCAACCACAGACGACGATAAACATTCCTGCAAAAAGATCTGACAAACCCTCATCTATCACTTTAACGCCCAGCTGGAGCGCTCTATCCACGCCGTAAATTAGATCAGACGGCTTTAAAACCTTTCTGCATCAGATCCAGGCCTCGACCCGGCGCCGATCGCTGCGGCGATAATCAAACCGATGAGATAAGATTCGTCCTTTTATGTGAACCTCCACTTCAAAAGGGTTAAAAAAAAAGGAATCTGAGGAGCTAAAGTGTCTTTGAACTTGTGCTGGGAAATAAAAATGGGTCTTTAGATGAATAGAACAGCCTTGAATTTAAAATGATGGCAGGAAAAAAAATATTATCAGAGATTTTTTGTGAATAGTTCTTATCTGCCAGGAAATGTTGCACATAAAGAGGAGAAGAAGAAGTAATCATTTGTAGTGGTTGGTCCAGGAAGAGGAAAGAGTTTAATATTGGAGTGAAAGAAAAAAAAAGGAAAATCACAATGTTCTTTGTTAGAGCACCAAAGCACAGCTGAGGTTCCACACATTCATCAAAAACATGAACAGAAAATTAAGCTGGAGGCTTTAAAAGATGCATTAGAGCGCTCTTTTCCCAGGTTGAAAAACAAACATACAGAAAATAACTGCAAGGTTTTTAAGAAACAGAGTTGGGCATAAAATCACCTTTAATTTAATGAAGTCACAATTATGCATACAGCAGAGTTAATAGACAAATATGGAGGATAAGGATTTAATACGAAAATATTTTGATTAATCTATCGATCATTCTAACGATTAATCAATTACTTGGACTTTTAAAAATTGCACGTTCTGCAGCTTTATCATTTAGCCACTTGAACATTTTTATAAAATATTAGAAATAAAACAAAAGATGCAGATAAATTATTACATTCTTATTTTAAAAAGGAAAGTAAACATTACAATGCAATACCAATTCGTTTGGTAAACCCAAACCGGGAGAAGCTAAAGCTATACCACATGAGGAGTTTTGGCTGAAACATATTTACAGACAAAGAAATGTTTAAATCAAAAGCAAAATCTTTATATTTTGGTACAGTTTTGACCTAATTACTACTCTGAATATATAATTTTTACGAAAATGCCTTTTTTTAAGTCCAGTTAGTGATTAATCGTTTATTAAATTAGTTGATGATTCGTCCAAGAATTGATTAATCGCAATTAATCAGAATTAATCATTTCTTAATCCCTACTTTGTACTAATGACCTGTCAGGTTCATTAAGTCATTGAGTCCAGTTGGAGATCAATCAATTACTATCTTAGATGACAATTATTTGAAGAATTGATTAATCGTGATTAATCATTTCAGCCCTAGTTCCTATTAATGACCTGTCAGGTTTAGATCGCTGTTCAGAATAAAACTTGAAGCTTGGATCTGAAAATAATCCATTCTCCCTTAAACACACTTCGGAGCAGTAGCAGTTTCTCTTGAAATAGAAAAATTTCCCACTTCTAACAAAAAATAATGATTTATCGATGTGAGAACTCTCCAAAGAGAACCGAAGAACCCCTGACCCAATCACTGCTCCTCCCTCCAAGGGGCTGCTCAAGAGAAAATCTCAAGTGGCGGAGAGACAGGAAGAGGCGATGGGAGTAGAAATCTACATGAGATGCGAAAGAGAGCCGGATCGAGTTTCTGTTTGATTCCCTGCCACACATTACACACACCGACTTAAAGATAATCCTCCATCCAGGGCCATGACATTCACACACAGGCTGAACAATCAATTGTGTTTAGTTACACGGTCGGTCGTTCCCCGCTCCCTGGTTTTACATGCAAAGATCAATATCCAGAAACCAAAGCAGCCTTTGATAAGTAAAAGTGCAGAGAGGATTTAGACGAATATCCAATTTTAAAATAAATGTTACAATTATGCAAAACTTAAAGGTTGAAACTTCGTAATTCATGTGAAATATGCACACAGTGGGTACGAGCGATGACTAATCTCCTTAACTTAAAAGGCAAAAATCAATCCTTTTTCACAGTCAGACACACTTTTCATGTTATTTTCCACTCATCCTGATCCCTAAAAGCCTGAGTAGTAAGGAATCCGGGATAAAGGCGACACAAAGAGGCAGTGAAGTGAAAACCAAATGTGCGCATTACTTCTCCTGCGACAGCGAGATGGATGTGGCTGATATCCACCTGTTGGTTCTCTCTCAACCTTTACCGGCTCTTACATTTTTTTCCGCCGCTTGGGAATCGGCTGCAGCAGCAGGGGTCGTGACCTCGCCGCTGGATCAAAGAGTTGGACAGATGGAGGCGAGAAGGGGGACGAAGAAGCAGAGCGTGGCAACACAAATCAGCTACAAACCCGACAGGTGAGCATGGCACTTTCTGTCAGGGTCCAGATTCAGATAAAACACACTGAGAAGGCAGAGAGCATTAAAAACAAATTATTTTTAATGAACCATGTAAAAATATCCAAAAAAGTAATAAAGGACGACACTTGAGATCTTAAAATAACATAAAATAAAAAATAAAGACAAATATTGGTTCTAGGGCTGCAACTTATGATTAATTTAGTTATCGACGATTAATCACTTAATTTAGTAATTCTGACAATTAATCAGATTTTTAAAAAGGGCACATTCTGTAGATTTCTTATGTAAGCAACACTCCAAGCATGCTTTTGGTGAGGAAAAACAACATAACATGAAATAAAGCTTAGAAAAGATTATTTCTACATAATATGTCTGTTTTAAAATGAGATTTTCTTTTACAGAATGTCAACGTGGTGAAGATAAAACTAACACTTGAGGAGTTTTTGTAGCACATACTTACAAACTTTTTAAAATTCATTACAATACATCTATAATACAATTTTGGCTTAATTACTACTCTGAATGTTTACGTTAACAAACAATCAATTACTAAGATAGTTGGTGATTAATTAAATAATCAATTAATCACAATTAATCCAATTAATCATTGGTTTTATTATTAAAACCAGAAAACAACTAAACCTTCTCAATAATTTTTTAAAATAAATTAAATCTGTGCAAAATGTTACTAAAAATTAAAAAATAAATAATCTAACATGGTAGCTTTACAGTTTTCTTTATGTGGACTTAATGAGAAAATATTTACTTGAGTTGTTCAAGACTATAGATTTCAACTTTGGTACAAATGATTTGTGCATTAAAATAATATGATTTCTCACCAGATTATCAAAAGTTATCAAAAATCAAAACGATTTTCTAGACAAAAACTTGCCTCATTGAGATTAAAAATCTCCTTTTCAAGTAAGAATTGCTTTAAATGCATTAATAACAATTTCCTTCAACTGTTCATACAATTAAATCAACTGAGCTCAGAAAATATTAAATTATTTAAAGTTTTACTAAATTCTTATATAAAATATTCTTTAAAATGATTGTGTTACCAGTTTATGAAGACCAGCGTCAGATAATTTCTGAATAATCTGACATAGCTGGAAGCTCAGTTCAGACTGGCAATGTCAGAGATAAGTTTTAATTTTCTGGTTTCTAAATTGTTTTCAGTGTTGAAAAGAAAACTCAAATGAACCAGCAAGAAGGAAAATATGTAAAACCTCCCTGCTAAGCTGCAACCTGCTGCAGCCTTTGTTTCACCACATCAGGGAAGTAAAGAACTTCAGTGGACGGAGGAAGGTGGCGGCGACACAAGTAATTAAAATTGGATAAAAGCAACAGCTGTGACTCAGAACATTTCCAACATTATTAGAGGTTGTCTAATAAATGCATGGCTGGATTAGCCTGACGTCCGGAATGATGCAGCAAAGTGTTTGTTTTTCTATCAAATTGTGCTTTTATCTTTATAAAAGCGGCTCTTTAGCCGCCTTAGAGTTTCACTTAATTTCTTCTACTTGTCTGTTTAATAACCACACAATTAAATTCACGTCCAAGCTTAATCTAAGTTTAGCTTGTTGTTTCAAATGCACCCAAAGTGAAAGTGGATTATTCCTGCAACCAACAAATGAGGAAATAAGACAAACATAGATGAAGAATCAGAACAAAAGCTAATATGCAGGTGTGCTATTTTTACTCATAAGCTAAAGCAGAGGAAAATCCTCATCCAGTCCTGTTGTTGGGGAACAGCAGAGAAAAAATGTCTAAAAAGGATTAAGAGCTCTGCTAGCCGATCAGGTAGCAGTGATTTAAAAAACTGGTTCTCAGTACTGGCCCTCCATAGATGCATTTCTGCTCCAACATGACTGCATCACCTCCTTAGCAGACCATCAAGTGCTGCAGAAGCCTGTTAATCCTCCACTGGTTTAATTCAGGTGTGCTGCAGCAGGAAGACATATAAAACATGCAGACAGTTGGGTTAAGAGTCGCTCTAGAGTGAAAAAACTGTTTCAGGGAACACATTTATCTTCATTCTGTGGCAATCCAACCTTATGTAGATGCTTATTTGGACTATATTTCCCTGCATAAGCAAAAAGAGAAGCTAAAACTGATTGGGTTTTAATTACTGCAGTTTTAAATGCAACTTGGTTTCTAATCAAATCAATTTTCAGACTCACTGCAGGAAATTCTGGGTAAGAATCACAGATTCTGTGAAAACTATCATTTATCTTGGCTTTGTCCTTCCCACCTCCAGAGGAAATAACCGGCTCTTTAGCTGCTAAACGTTGCACATCCACATTGCTTCCCACACTGCATTGCACAGCTGTTTGATTTCTATGAGCTGGATCTATGAAAAACTGCAGCTGAAAATACTTCCAATCCAAACCCTTAACAACACCAATAAACTGGAGTAAAAGACGCATCACAACATTCATCATTACTCCTTCTGCATGTTCCATCAATTCTATTTTCAGCATTAAAAAGTTGTAAACGCAAAAGATTGGTGTAAAATGTTGAAATTATAAAAAGCAAATCGGATTTTTCGTGTTTCTGTAAGAGAAGAAAACTACTGAAGACTAAATTTATAAGACTAAAGATATCTGCAAGGTGATATAGCACACGTAAGATCCAAACTGTTCATCAGCAATGTCTACGATTGGATTTAGTGCATACATGCATGATTACATAAAATGAAAAAAGGGATTGCTATTAATTGTCAGCACGACAGTTAGATAAACCAGTGAGGATAGTTTTAATAAAAACAATAAAAATTAGCAAGTGAGAGGGAAGTAGGTCAGTTATGCTAGCTTGACTATGACAACCTTAACATGTAGATTGCTGTGGAATTCTGTGTCTTTTGGTTCAGTTAAAAAAGGCGACAAACACACCAAATCTGACAGATCATTAGTAAAGCTGATGATTTAAATTAGCTAATCTACCACCACCGTGATAGATTAGCTAATAGCATTGGTAGCTAATCGACTGCAGCGATTAATAATTCCAGTAATAAGCATTAAGCCTGAAAACTTGATACGGTACCGACTGAATGTTCTGGTCTTTGCATGGGAAATGTTTGCGTGTTTCCTGGTGGTGAATCCTGACATGTAGTGGAGCTGTTCTCAGTTGCTATGGAAACGGATCTACGTGCAGCCAGAAAGAAGGACAATACGAGTGGTTTTAAGTTATATTTCAAAGTTTTTCCTGCTTTTGCTGTGGCGCACTGCACTGAATTAATCATTTCTACATCTCCAGGCTTCGTTTAGTTAGCGGAATCGTTCTACTGGAACCGCAGCTACGGATGGCAAATAAAATAATCGCCTTTTTACCCTCCAGTGATGTGTGAATGTGCAAAATTTCCGGATGTAAACAATAACAAGCAACATCTTTATACAATCCTTTCTACTCTCCCATTGTGGGGTAGGAGAAAGATAATGGCAGAGGTGAAAGGAAAAGTGGTTTTGCTGTAGATGTGGATTTAATGCGCCTCTGTCAGTCAGTTCGTACCTTTTCATAAGGCTGAGATGACCTCTCTTCAGTTTTACTCTGCCTCTCTGAAGGCACTTTTATGAGGGGGAAAGTGTGCCAAGAAGCTTCAGGCTGATCTTCATGATCGCGCCAATTCTGCAAACAAGCTGAGTCACTGAGAAGCCAACAGGGGACAAATGAGGCTGGACTAAGGCATGTTTTTGGACGCCGTTCAGTCTCTTTGGAAGCGCTGTGAAGACTCCCACAGGACAAAGACTTCATTCATAGCCTCCCCTGTCTAAATGTCCAATTTATTTTCCCCTTTTTTTGGTCAGCACTCTTTGCCAAATGTCATTTTGTTCTGCCGTGTGTGCAGTGGAAGCAAGGTAAAATGAAAAAAACATTTTTCTTTAGCTGTGTTTTCAATGATGGGCCAAATTTTTATTTTTATTTTTTTCAGAAAAGTTCTGGTGCTTGAATCAGAGCAAAACTGGATCACTTGGTGTCAAAATGAAAGCTTAAAGGTGACCTATTATGCATCCTTGGAGGGGGGCGTCTTGTCATTTTAAATCCAAATAAGCTGCTGCTGGCCACGCCCCCAACTCAACGTTTACACTCACACTTCAAAATGGTTGCATACAGACGCACGGTTATGCATCCATACATTTTTGAAAAGCATTAGTAGAGTCTCCTGCACAACCATTAAGAATGCAGCAAGTTGTTTCTGGATGTAAGTCGACAACAAAACACTTGTCTTTTCCAGCAGTCATTGTACAGCGCATAGAGCGGTAAATGAAGTTGATCAAATGTGCTGGAGCGACAAGTAACAGTTGCCAGGTAACGGTTTTTGAAATGGCTTGTTTTCCATACACCAAAAAAGTTGAACTTATTGTGAAAAAATTGCTTTTTAACCCCTGGGTTGTTTTTAGAAGTAAATAAAAGTATGAAAACTGCAAAGAGTAGATTTTGAAAAGTAGGTCCCCTTTAAAATATAAAAAAAATGGCAAATTTTCCTCATTAAAAGAATCGATAAAACCTTTTCCCAACACAATGCAGTAATTTTTTGAAGTGGTAGCTGAGAGGAACATGGTTCCAGAAAGTTTTAATGTTCCAAGCGCTGCATGAAAAAAAGATATTTCAAGCTGAGAGTCACTGAGTTATTCTCTCCTCTGTCCCCTAAAAGTCTCGTCCCTGGTGATGCGGAGAATCCATCTGGGCGCAGGAACAGATGTACGCCATATTTCCATTCAGTGACTTTCACTGTCAGCTTCTCCGCCGCCTCCTGCTTCCTCGCTGACACTTTGTGGATCTACGGCTCTAATGGAGGTCCGTTGTTTCAGCCTGACGCACTTTGTGAAGGTCATTGTTGAGTTATTCAACAGCTGTGATGGTTTTAGCAACATGTCCTTGTCAGACAACAATCAGCCTGCAGAGAATCGGGACCTTAAAGTCACAAAACGCCACCAGGATGGGCTGCGAGCAAGAAGGCATCAACTGCGAACAGAAACACGAATTTCTAAAATAATTTTCTTCAACTGGGGTTATTATGACAATAATACCCCATTATTGTTGTAATGGGGTATTTGTGTGCACAATTTTGAGGAAAAATGTAAATTTGGAATTAAGTTTGTAACATAAAATGTGGAGAAAGTGAAGCACAGTGAATACTTTCCGGATGAACAGTATCGTCTTTCTGCTGAGTCGTCTTGTGTGAATCTAGGCCCTCATGCACCTCCATGC
Organism: Phalloptychus januarius; assembly: GCA_902982915.1. NCBI lineage: Eukaryota > Metazoa > Chordata > Actinopteri > Cyprinodontiformes > Poeciliidae > Phalloptychus > Phalloptychus januarius. Next base: position 1,755,646 of record CADWAE010000482.1, read on the forward strand.
AAATTATTGTACCTTCAACATTATTTGCTGCGGGGAAGGCAGTTTCCGGTTGTTCCAACCTCTTAAAGCTAATTTACAAGAAAAGCAGGCGCCTCAGGGTCAAGACAAACTCATCAGAGTCTCTTCTGCCACAAAACTTCCTGCCCTCTGGTGCTTTGATTCCCAGGACTTGAACCGAGTCATCCGTAATTAAAGGGCTGAAGTAAAAGAAAAAAAATACTTGAAGGGGATCAGTCATAAAGTGCATGTCTACAACTCGCTCAAACACCTGAACATTGATTCAGCATATGCCCTCCAGGGAACTTAGCAGATTTTCACACAAACGCTAAGAAGAGACTCCTGGCTTGTCCAGACTGCAGGAGTCTGGTCTGAGTAAGCCTTAAGAGCGGAAAGGAGATCCGTGCACTTTGCCAGTTTAACAAACTTCCAACTTTGGAGAGAAAACATTAATAATTCATGAACCCAGATCTGCATTTTCATACACAGCATAGCTGAAAGGATGAGGGCTTTTATTCATCTTTTACATTAACATCTGAAGCAGTTAGAGGATCTCATGTTCATCCAAAGAAACAATCGTTTCAGAGCAGAGGTCTCTCCTCTCATAGCCATTTAACACAGCAAAGCTGTATTTGTATAAATACAACACAGCTATACAATACAGTTATTGTATAACTGTATTTAAAGGTGAACTATTGCGTATTTTCCTGACACATTGTGAAATTGTATGGCACAATAAAAGTGTCAGTTGTTATAAAAATGTGACAGTGAAATGCAAGGTTTCCTCAAACAATCATGAGAGAATCAAAGCAAAACTCCAGGCTTGGGGAGGCAATAACATTATAATATGATGTGAATAAAAAAGATTTTACAAAAAATTCAGGTTCATATGTTGAATTCCTCACAAAATCATTAAGGAGCCATGGTTAGTAAGGATGCACCAGAAAATGGAAACAGAAAATGACAAAACAATATGTTGACTGCCTTGGTCAACCATGAAAAAATAAACTGCAACAAACCTTTTGTCAAATAGTTCAGAGTGAAATCAGGAATTCTCAGTATAATGGCAAATAAATTATAAAACAGGATGTTAGTCAGAGAACAAAGTATAGAACGAAACTGAATAGATCTGCCCATTGTCACCGATACCCGAGCTAGAATGCCTTTCAATATTAAGACCGACACGGATATTATTATCGGGTCGGTGCAGCTCTAATCTATAGTTGTCGTTTAGTACGAACAGACTACTGCCATATAAAGGCAGCTTCTTTATATGGTAAGCCTGAAATGCCAGAAAACGACAAAGAAAAAGAAACTATACTGAGAATAAGTGCAGTATGAAAAGAGATCAGAGGCTAATTCAACAACATCAGATACAATATACTTTAAATCTAAGGGTGCATTAAGATGTTTAGCTGCTTTAATCGAACTGTCGCTGGTTTGTCCGAGTCATTTGAAGAGATGTGAATGTAAAACCCAACTCTGATGGGGACCAAAGAGCATGAACTCTGGTCTCGGTTCAGTTGAAGTGAACTCTGGTGCAGTTCGAATGTGAACACCAAGCGGACCAGAGACCGCTCTAAAAGAAGGAAGTGAACTACAGCACAGGGCATTCTGGGTAAATATAACCAAAACAAACATGCTAACGTACTAGCGTAAATAATGTTTCATGATCTCTTATAAAAAAAATAGAAATCCTACAAATGCTAAATCTGTCGCCACTCCATTTTTCTTGACTTTTGGTGAAGAAGGGAGTTGCATCACTGTCTTCTTCAGAAGTTTTCATGTCGTTTCCTTCAGTGGTTCTTGGGGCAGCGCCACCACTGGCGAGGAGGGGAACAGGTTCATCAGTCAGTTTGTTTCACATAATGCAGTGTGAAAGCAAACCACAGCAGCTGAAATTGTCACAAATATTTCAATTTTGGTCACCAATCAAACCAAATCTGCCAGACTAACTGGTGTGAAGACACCCTAAGAGTTTTAGAAGTCTTTAAATGAGCTGCACATCAAAATCTACAAAAAAATTGCAGGAAGGTGTGATAAAGTCAAGCTGCTACTTTCTGTTTCTGCAGCTGGCAGCTTCATTGTTCAGGTGGCATCTTCCCATGAAAGCAACACCATCTTGTAGTTGCTCATTCAGCAGCAACCCAACAAAACGTTCGGATGAAATCACCTTTCAGGATGAATAAAGCTGGACTTTAACATGAAGAGACGCACCTGATTGCAGATAATGGACCAAAACTGCTTTTAACGAGGAGAGAATCCAGCTGATCCAGCTGTTTTTGTAAAATCATTAAAACTTTGAGTATCTTGTCCTCAAAATAATCCTCAGTTTTATTTTCTGACAGGTGCCAAATAGTTTTAGAAGCCTGAAGCCAAGAAAGGAAAAACCTTTTTGTTCCAGGGGGATAAACTGTTAATTTCCTCGTCAGATTTTGAGTAGCTCTGAACTGCAGCAGTCTTTGTTATGATTATGTTGAAATTGTGACAATACAATCGGAGAAAAGTCGGTGACAGGTTGCTGGAGATGAGAGGCAGCAACTCAAAAGGAGAACAACAGATGTTCTTATCGGAAACATTTCAACCGGAAAATTTTAACAAATTTAAAAGTTCAATCCTACGACATGGGGCTGGATACACAACGTATACATTATTACAGTTTATCAAAACATAAATTATTGTTAAAATTTGGGGACGATAACAAGGGTTTCATTTGTAAAGTTACAGTGACAAAAAAATTCCGACGTTATTCATTTATAAATGTCCATTTCAGACTACATTTTTAATTAGCAAGCTAAATATTTAGTTTGCTAAATAATTTAGTTTGGAGTTAATTGTTTAAATTGTTAAATGAAATATTTAGTTGGCAATTATCAAGAATTTGTAGTTTACAAACTAAATATTTAGCTCCAAAATAGATATTTTATTTGTTGACCAAATTATTTGGAGCTAAATGTTTTTAAAAAATTTTAAAAATTTAGTTGGAAAATTAATTATTTTATTTACAAACTAGCAAATTTGTTTGGAGCCAAGTATTGAGCTTGTTAAACTAAATGTCTGGATAACAAGCTAATTATTTATTTAGTCCACAAACTAAATATGTTGCACCAAATTAAATATTTAGTGTGCTAGCTGTAACTATTTAGTGTAGAGAAAATTTTTTAGCTTGTTAAATATCTAAATATTTAGTTACCAAACTAATTTTGTAGTTTAAAAACTAAATAAATATTGGACTTGCCAATTAAAATTCTAAACTAAACTAAAAGTTTCTACATTTTTTATAAGGTCTGAACTTTATCCCACCCTAAAATTAACAATCTGAATCTGAAATCTCCAAAAGTCAAAGAATCTTAATAATGAATGTGTGAAAACTATAACGGTAAAATATTAATTCAGACAGAAAATGCCACATTTTTCCAGTCTGTTTAACATTTTACTGGAATTCATGGAGCTCTGAAGAAAGAACTTGCATCAGTTTGCAAAAAAAATTCAAATTTGCATACTTTTAGCAGATTTTGGGAACAAACAACAATAATCCAAGTCAAGTCAGACATTGTAAAACTAAACAGAAGAAAAAACAACAACAAAACTCATTTGAACTTGCAATATCTTACTGATTTGTTTTCTGATTTCTGTCGCCGTTATAATTTTCTTGGCATGTGTTTAGAGAAAATGCAGATTATTAGCCTCACTCCGTGTGAAAGCTAGCTGCAGCCAGATCCCGCACCGCCTGTCTCTGACCTTTCACCTCCTTGCTGCTTCACTAATCATCCCAATTTACAGGCTGTTCAACCGAATACGTGACAAACAGCAACATTCTCCCTGCTGCAGGAGCGCTGGGCTGCAGGTTTCCCGTCCTAATCTGACAAATTGCAGCATTACTGATGCACAGCAAGAGTCGAAACGTCTCCTCTTATTGTCTGTAGATGATGCACACGTCTGAGTACAGCTGAGTTTAAAGTTCAGCACAATTTGATACTGGGAGTTTTACCAAAGACAAATAATTTACAATAAATTTAATCCTTAGTGCTCTTTAATTTAAGTACAATAAGACAATTAAGAATCACTATTTAGGTGAAATATTCAATAGTGATGAGAGGATTTTATAGAAAGTTTTCTGAAATATCTAAAAAAAGAAAAAGGGGGGTGGCATTAATAGACAAGAAAATTAAACTTTTAAAACCCAGACACCCTCCAAGAAAGCAGCTGCTGTCCAAAACCTAAACATTTTTAGCTTCATTTGGTTCCTTACTTAACTCAAAAATCCAGTATTTTTCAATGCAGCATAGTAAAACCAACAGGTCCCACTAAAAGCTGTTAGTTGTTGATACGACAAGAAAGGCAAAGAAAATGGCGTTCTTCTAAACATGCCTGTTTGTCTGAACCTTCACCCATTTTCTTGCTTTTCTGTGTTTTGTTCAGATGTTAGCCTCTGCAAAGCAAAGACATCTGTATTGTAAATGTGAAGGCTCAGATTTTCTACCAATTATTGATTTCGATGTGAATGTATTTGTTGTGTTGTTGGGCAGCGGCTGAAGTCAGGAAGAGGACACTGCCGCTCTTCTTCATTAGAAGAAAGCCCATTCATACAGAGGATGAAGGCAGGATCGATGCCTTTCTAACATTGATTGTAGTTTTTCCAATGATTCCTCAGAGAGGAGGCAAAGGGAAGCAGAGGCCATGAGGCGTTCAAGCATTTGGACCGCCAGTCGGTTTTCTCTCCGTTCAGATGCCTCTAAGGAAGATAATTAAGACCACTGAAAATAAAAAATCTGACTTTTTTCTCAGAACTTAAATTTTGAGAGAAATAAGTCAGAATTCTGAGATTAAGGTCGAAAGACTTTTAAAAAATTCTGAATTTGAGAAGATAATCAGAATTTGAAGAGAAAGAAAGCCAAAATTCTGAGTAAAAAGTCTGAGGAAAAAATGAGAGAAAAGTCAGTTTGAGGGAAAAAAAGCCAGATTTCTACAATTAAAGTCTTTTTGTTTTCATTTCCTCTAATTCTCCTCCCGTTTCCCCCCACCAGAAGAATAATTTCCCAGAGTCTTTGGTGTTTTTCAAGCCAGAGACATGACGGTAATGACAGATGAAGAGAAATCAGAGGTTGTCTTTTCCCACCAAACCTGAGCAGCTCACCTGGTTTTTACTGCCAAACAAATTACAATGGAGTCCAGGTCCAGATGTTTCGTCAAAGTCTGGCCTGACATCACGGCTGCTGCTCTTTAATTATAGCATGAGAGAGGAAGTGGATGTTTCATCACTCCTGTTTACAGACCCATGACTATCTTCTCAGCCGTGGCTAACGTGCAAAACTTTAACCTTTTATAAAGATGTGCAAAAAGCCATGAAATTAACTCAGATTTTAATTCAACAGTAGAATCTCACTGAAAAATACAAGAGGAGTAACAATACAAATAATTTAACTGGTTTGATTTGACTGATAAAATAATATTTAAGCACACAATTGTGATTTTGAAGTTTTATTTCTGTCCACAGAAATAGCTACAGTTGGCCGAATTTGGCCCACGGGCCTCAAGTTTGACACATTTCCTAAGATGGAGGAAAATCACTGAAAACATTCAGTGATTTTTATTAAAATTCAGACTTTGGAACAATCATTTAATATACTTTTCTTGATTCTTGTTGATGAAAGACACAAAAAAATCTAGAAAAATATTAACATTTTTATTATTTTTTAAATTCACAAACCTGCAAGACTTTTTTTTTTAAATCTGCAATAATTTACTGATCCCTTATCTACAGAAATAATATATTGTGCTTGATTATTGTTAATCAAGTAAAAATAAAAACAAAAATAGTTTTTGCAATTACAATTAAAAAGAAAAATACTAAAAAGTTCTTTCAACGTGACATTTTAGGCAAACAGTTTGGATGCAACTGGCCTAGTCAAAGCTCAGACTGTAATTCAGTTGAAAAGCTGATGATCACAGATGTTCTCTGACTGAATTTTAGATTTTACACAAAAAACTAAAAGCTAAACACCAGAGCACTTTTTCTGACTCACTTCCTTTCCTCACTCCTCAAATTATTCACTATTTTCTGTTGATTTATCACAAAGAATGTTGACCCAACAAACAATAAGAGTAAAGAAAAGCAGAATTTTCCCCTCAGCGACCCGGTTCCTGAGATGCTAAAACCGAAGCAAAATAAAGCTGGCTGCTGAGCGCCTGCAGCTAAAGAGGAGCCATCAAAGCGCCGCCTGGCTTTCTCGTGATTCATCTTCTGTTTTTTGTGCTTCGTCTGAAACGAGAAGGAAAAGAGAAAGAACCCAGGAACCCAGAAGGAATCGAGAAGGAACCTCAGCGATCTTGGCCATCAGCCAACTCCGACCAGAGATGCAGCAGACGGATGGACTGACAAAACCAACATGTGATAAAGGAAGACGGCTCGCTTCCTTTAACAAACTATCAAATTACGCCTGAGAAGAAACTGGAGGAGACGGCTGCTGGCCTCCTGCTCTCCAACGGCTCTGCAAGTGGCTACATGTTAGCAGCAGGATGTAATGTTTAGGTTACAGTGTGAGGTCAAGACACACAGAAAGGAAAAAGCACTCCAATCTTTACCGCTACAAAAGCAGGAAGTGGACTACAGCGCAGGGCATTCTGGGTAAAAACAACCAAAACAAACCGGCGAGTGTGGCGCTAGCATGAGAAATTACTTTTACCAAACACAAAGCAGAAATCATACAAACGTTTCCATTTTGCTTTTGTCTTCTTCAGAAGTCTTTGTGTCATTTTCTTCGGTTGTTCTTGGTGCGGCGCCCCCACAGGCGAGGAGGGGAGCAGGTTTTTTAATAGTTTGGTTTGTTTGGCGCTGTTTTGTGGGAAAGAGAACCGGATCAGCTGAAATTGTCACAAACATTGCAACTTTGGTCCCAATCGGACCGGGTCTACCAGGTGTGAAAATACCCTTAGAGAAAGTTGGATGACTAAGAAGGAGATGATGCGGTTTTTCAGATTAACGACCGAGGGGCCTGTATGTTGCCAGTCAGGAAGCAACATAGAGCTGCTGGTCTCTGTTTACATTTCCAAACCAGTCGGCAGCCGAAGCTCGAAGGTCTGCCAAGGTTTGACAGGCGGCTGCGACTTCCAGTGGATCAGATAAAGGATTCCCAGTGTCGTCTGCCCAGACGTGGGAGGCTCAGGGCGACGCGCGGAGTCAGCCACCAGCAGCTAGTGTCCCTCCAGGCTTCATGATGGCTTTTTAACCTGCTTGAGACGGGAGCAGTGCCTCCTGCTTCACTTTGTGTTTTTCCTCCAGCATCTTTGATGTGAACTTTCAAGTTCACATCTCATCTTCGCGGTGAATAATGCATCATATAATGTGCATCAGCGCTCCTGGAGAGCTGACAGAGTAGACGATCGCCTGATGACGCTGTAGAGAGCAGAGCTGTTAAATGGTTTCTGCACTTTATGACGATACAGATGGAAAGCCAGTAAAGTTTACAAGAAGTCATTAAAACAGGAGAAATATTTCTTACAGACAAAAACACGTCACTGGGTTTGTTTTTTATTCAGCTCTCTTCCTTCATGTCAAAAGTCTCCTGATGGGTGCAACATTACTCCAACAATTTCTTGGCACTGTGGGAAAATTTACTTCCGCTCCAGGTAACAACAAAGTGGTTCTGGATTAAGACTGAGAGCCTCCAAAGTAACGGTTTCAAAGAAAAGCTGAAGAAAAACCTGCATTTTTTTAAAATAGACTTGTCAGGTAAAATGCAGCTGAAGGTAATTTCATCACATTGCTTTCCTTCTCTAAAGTTCTCAGCCTTCACCCACCATCCTGTCATTTTCAACACTTCAGGTGAGGAACGAGCAGAAAAAGGCTGAATGTCCAGCTCAACTCATCTTGGTGTCGGTTACTGGTTATCAGATTATATTTCATGTTAGAAAAAAACAGTATTGGAAATGTTATTTTCTTTACTATTTGCTCCATCAGAACATAATTTCACTAAATTATGCATTTAGCTTAGTGATATAATTGTTTAAATTGTTGATTTTTGTGATTCAAATAAATGTAATTAATCGATAAATCTCACTTTCTTAAATGAATGCCTGCTATTGTTATCACATTAGTACCACAAATTATTTTAATTAAATTTTAAGTTTATGTCCTTCAGAAGAGAAAGCATTAAAAACGATAAGAATATGTTTTTTCTGATACAAACCAGCAAGTTTTGTTAAAGTTTCATCATTTCTTTTAATGAAAGAAACGGATTTGTGAAAATAATTTTTTTTCTAATTTTGTTTTTCTTGTTGGGCCTTAAAATACCAAAATGTCCGCCTAACTTTATTTTTGTTCCGTCTCATTATGTAATTTGTAAATATTAAATCATTAATAATTTTATCAGTTTCGGTAATTGAGTTGATTTTTTACCAAATACCTTTTTACTCTGACTTGAATAATTTCTTTTTACTTTCACTTGACTAAAATTATGTTGAAGTCGTGATATTTTTACTTGGATGCTCTGGATATTAAACTCCTGAGTTCCTCCCGCTGTAGAGCCAAAGGCCTCCATGCACTTTGCCACTCGGCCACAAAGTCCTGCATCTTTCCCCTCAGACCGTCCAGCCTAGACGTTGTTGCCGTGTCACCAGAAGATGGACGCCCCACTTGGTGGAGCCGTCAGGGGGAGAAAAACTCGATAAATCTGCAGCAACTCGCTGGAGACAGAGTTGTCAAACACCAAACTGTTGACTCAGCCGACGGCGTCAGCGATGCCACTGAGGTCCAGAGGTGGACCGTGTAAATGTGATTTTTATCCCTCCTTACAGAAACGTCGCCGGAAGAGCCGGGCTTAAATTATCCTGCGTCCAGGAATGAATTCATTCAACCATCAGAGCTGCAGACAGATTACCTGGGAGCTATTTACGTCTCGTAAGACGGAGACGCTGCTGTCGTTAAACACGCTGCGTTCAAATAAAGCACTTTAACAGGCTCCTGTTTACACAGCGGCCTCCTCAAACTTGTAAATTTGCTTCCGGGTTTTTTCACAGAGGCAGGAATTCAGAAAATGTCCTTCTGTGTCAAGACACAAATCTTCCTCCCTTAGCGGTCGGGAAAATGACCGAGACAAAGGAGTCGACCGTTAAACGATCGCTGAATGCCCTCATTCAGTCGCCCATCAGTGGCCCCTAAAACAATAAACCAGACCCCCAAGGCTGAGGGCCCAAAGAGGCTGGGGACTCAAATACACATTTTTGATTAAAAAGAAAAAAGCTGCATTAGCAAAGCAAAGTCTGGAATGCAGCTCGTAAAATTACACACTAAAACATTTATGGCGAGTCATATTTTCAACATGATTTATTCATTTATAAATGTCAGAGTCTGAAGCTACATACTAGGTTAAAAAACTAAATATTTAGCTTTCAAAATATTTTTATATTTAGCTCAGATTTAAACATTTGGCTTGTAACTAAATAATTTGTATGCAAACTAAACATTTGGTTTCAAACTTAATGCTTCGGGCTAAATATTTAGCTTTCAAACTAAATATTTAGTTTACAAATTAAATATTTGTTTAACGTCTGGTGACAAAAGGAACATGCATAAACTTGTTTTATTGCCTCAAAATTAAATATTTAATTTCCAAACTAAACATTCAACTGGAAAATAAATGTTTAGAATGTTTATTCTTGAAAATTAAATGCTTAGTTTTGAAGATAAACATTTAGTTTGGAAAATATTAACTGTGCAAACAAATACTTAGTTTGAAGAGCAAACATTTAATCCCCAAAGTAAATATTGAGCTGGAAAATGAATGTTTAGTTTGGAAAACAATTATTTATTTGTGACTAAATATTTAGATTGGAAAATAAATATTTAGTTTGGAAACTAAACATTTAGTTAGTAACAGTAATGTACAAACTCAATATTTAGCTTCCTCCCTATTTGAAAGCTAAATATATTGCATGTAAACTAAATATTTAGGTTGTGAATTAAATGTCTAAATAGTTTGGAAAACATGAACCTTCTGTTTCACTTTGCCAACATATTAAAATCACATGTTCTATCGTTTTAAATTCTCCAACAATATTGATATTCTTCATTATTATGTTTACATATTGTAAATGGTTTGCGATAAAACAAGTTTATGCCACAGCTTGACCTGTGGCTTTAAAGCTTGAGATACCATGGATACGTTTTTGTCACCAGACGTTATTCAAACCAGCCAGAAAAGACTCAACTGGACGAGTTTCCTGATCAGAACTGAAGGTCAGAGGATTACAGGCTCCAAGCGGACCGAATATTGCAGGCCACTGGCTTCAAAATAACACGCTTAAAAACAAAAACTCAAGAAAAACGTGCTCCGAGAAGGTTTTTGTGGGATTAAAGTGACCTTCATGTGGCACTCGGAGGCTAACGCCCACCTGGGAAATAAAAGTGAAAGGTTTTCCTTCACTGGTGGCTTATTTCTGCTGCAAATTTACAGCAACAAAACGAAATAAGGCGAGTAAAAAATTCCAAGGATAAGTTTGTAGGCACTGAATTAAAGGTATGATTCCACAGAAAGCATGAAATAAACATGTTTTAAGGTGTAAACTATATGTAAAGAGATGAAGCTGTAGACGTAAAAGTGACGCAGAAATTATTGCGATAATATTGTTATTTTAAGATCCTTTTAAAGTGATGCATGTTAACTCTGTTGGATTCAGTTGTTATAAAAGTGCTGCATACATCAAATGTGACTTCAAAGAAATTTAGTTTCGTAATTTGACAAATTGGACCTCTGTCTCTTTAAGAAGCACCTACACTTTTCCGACAATGCACCTTCAGGAAATCATCACAGCAGTGCTCCTCCTTTATGCCATTTACAGCTGTTTTTAGGACTAGGAGGAAAAGTGTATGATGATCTCAGCAGACTCTCAGTCCCACAGGGTGAGTTTCTAACGAGAATAAAACTATCACATGATATAAAAGCTCAAAAAGTGGATTTTACGTAACCAATCAAAACCCGATTGAAAGGCTGAAAACTTTCTCAATGGTTTATCCTGTAAACAAAGTGAGGGGAACACTTCACATTATGTCAATTAATAATTACTAGAAATGTAAAATGTTTCACTTTGGTTGCATATAACCAACTAAAATCTCCTGTTAATGTTTAAACTAAAGGCCAAAGATTCCTACAGAGCAAAAATAAAGCACTGGTTGGAAATGTAATTTTATTTTCTATGACCTCCTGCACTCAATATTTTTTCAACCAGATGAGAATTTAGTCTCAGATTTAGCACAATACCAGCAGAAAGTCTTACTTACCACAAGGTTATGAAGAACCAGCAAAACAACAAACAGAAACACAGAAACAGACACGATTCCTCAGCAACTGTTTGGATGTTTCTCTGCCATCACAGGTCAGGCAGGGCGCCAACGTTTGCACAGTGTAGGAGGGATTTATAAAGAAAAAAAAAACAGAAAATCCCGACGACCTGTGTGGTCGACCGGTTTGGGAACAGCTTTAGCTTTCTGCTGAGGTGAGCAGGAAGGGGAAATGAAGTCACTCCTGAAGCCCCGCCCTCTGTTAGTTTCCAACATTTTCTGCCCCCAAGCAAACATCCATCTCTCCCTGTCATCATCGGTTTTTTCTCAGGGCCCACAATCCCACAGGGCTCCTTTCAGAAAGAGGCTAATAGTGCAGGGTAATAGGCTGAGACTCGACAGGTAATCATACTGTATTCATGAAGTTCTCTTCGACAGACCGAGGGATAATTATACCACTTAGCTTCTAATCCCAGGGAATTTTTTCCAGATACTCCATCAGTCCTGGAATCTAAGGATTGTTCCATTAAGTCTGCATCAACCTGTAATTATCTCTGTAGTTAGAGGTACACAGACAACAACTGTACTCAAATAAACTACTTCTATATATTTTACTCAAGTAAAAGTAAAAAGTAGCCATCCAGGAAATTACTCAAAAGTGAGAGTATTTGGTTGTACTCATGTACTAAAGTTAAGTGGAAATTTTGATATTTCAAGGACAAAAATTACAATAGTTCATATAAGTAACAAAAAATAACCAAATCAGGAAAAAATTATTTTTTCCAAATCAGTTTCTTTCACTAAAAATCCAACAAAAACTGCAGATTTCTGGTTAAAACATGTTTGTTTTTCCTTCAATGGGTAGAAAATTCAGACATTTTACTAAAATAAGAGCTGCAATAATTCGTAATAAAATTACTCAAGTAAAAAAGTAAAAAGTAAATTTTTTTCAAAGTAATTCCCTTTGTTAGCCTCTGGCTTGGCTAGAGGCTAACAAAGATGGGTGCTGCCTAGTGTGTTATTTCCTTTAGCCTTAGCTTTGAGGGCGTTTGATAGCATGTCATTTCCTTTAGCTTTGCCCGCATGTGGTCTATATCAGTGGTTCCCAAAGTCAGTCCCCGTGGCCCGGCATCCTGCATGTTTTATTTCTCTCCCTGGTGGTAGTAACAACTTTTTCAGCTTGTCAATGTTCTTCTTAGACCTTCTATTGAGCCACCATTTGATCCAGGTGTGTTACACCATGGAGAGAACTGAAACCTGCAGGATGCCGGGCCTCCAGGACCGACTTTGGGAACCACTGCTCTCTGTGAATGCATGTATGCAAATAGCCAAAAGAGAGAGAGAAAAACACAGAATTATTTATTCTCAACAAGTGGCTTTAAATATTAGCGGTTGTAGGATTTGTTTTTGGTCTTTGGTTAAAAAAAAATAAAAATAATTTATTACTTATTTAACCATTTGTTTTCTTTATTTGTTCCATGAGAGCAGATTATTTTACTTACAAAATGGGAAAAATGTCTTTTTAATAGTGAAATAATATTCAATGGAACCAGTACTTTTTCATCAATATTAGGGAATTATTTACTTATAATTCCTATATCTTGTTGAAAAGTTACTTTTAAGTTTTCCGAATTAACTAAGAGCAGTAAATCTTTTAGGTTGTTGTCAAAGTGAAAATCGAATCACATTCTACCTTCAGGGTTTTGTTTCTGTTTTTAACAGAAGCTGCTGATGAAGCAAATCTGTCTTTATTTCTCTGCATCACTGGAACATTTTTCCTTTCTTCAAATCTTTTCCAATAGGAATCACTCCAGAGTCAAAACCAAAACTTTTGAAAATTTGCCACAGAACCCCAGGCAGCTGTAAGGCTCATGCTTTACGACAAACCAAAGTTTTGCACTAATTAGGTCCCATTTGTGCACTAAAGTGAAACTTATGTTGACTTTTGGTGATTCTTCTTCCAGTCGTCTTTCTGCAGTGGAGGAGCCGAGAGGCTGACTAGAGCATCTTGTCCTTCAGACGACACCTGATGTGAAATGATTCCTTCTCCCTCATGGAGATTCAAGGCAAATATTTCAGAGAGTGACTTTTTTCCATCCTAAAACGATTCCCATAACTGCTGCTTTCATAAAACTGGAGACATTCAGGAAAGTTTTTACCTCATCTGGGGGACAAAATGTCATTTTAAAGTATTACCGGTAAATCTTGGAATAAAGCAATAGATCTGTGACTTTAAACAGTTTGTATGTCATTTTTTATCAGATGTGAGACTGTCCAAATATAAAATTAGCATGAATGATGCAAATTCATAAAATAATAAATAATACACGCAAACTGATATTATGACTTTTAGATGAATTGTACAAAACTATTTTAAATATTGTTCAAGCTTTTTCCCACGGGCACTACAACTGTCAAGTTATATCTATTTTTATAAAAAAAACACTAAAAAAATCTAATGTATATAAGATGAATGTTTGTGTTGTTGCTATTTTTATTTTTTTGGTGCTTTCTTTTGTCTTTGCTTTCTTTTGTCTGAGGCAAATCACCTTCAACAGTCTGGTGAAATAAAGAAATCTGCTGTCTTTAAATGGGAGCCATTATGCAAAATTCCCCTTTCGTACATTTTGGTACTTTCATTTGAGCCTCAATCGCTTCTAAAGTGCTTAAAAAATATACTTAGAAAAACCATCCAGCTGTTTTTTGGCAATAAGTAAATTTTCTTTGGTGTCTGGAAAATCAGGTGTTTCAACAACCTCCCAATGGTTAAGTCAGATTTATCGTTACCTAGCAACCCAAACTGAGCTCTAGCGCGTTCGGCCATCTGGTTTTACCGCTGCATACTTGAAAAGAGAAATGTTTTGTTGTTGACTTTCCATGCAGAAACCACTTGTGCAGGAGGCTCCACTTTTGCTTTTCAAACATGTAAGATTAGATAATTGTGCATCTCTTTGCAGTCATTTATATTTGCAAGTGTAAACTTTGAATTGGGGAGCGTGGCCAGCAGTAAATTGTTTTTAAAGTGACAGAAGGCTCTAAAACAGCTCGAAATAATCAGAAGTGAGTGAAATAAAATCTCATTACCCAAGAATGATTTTGTGTGCAAGACGTGTTGATCATGTTTTGCATAGATCATAATCCTATCCTAACTTATTCAAGGATGAAGTTGTGGGCAAGGGCCGTACAGAATAATCGAAAGGCCTGAAAATGCCCGAAGCGCCACATTTTGGACATCCCTTATTTACTGTGTGGGTCACAAATACAACATGCCAATGAAATTTTTTGAATAAAGAAGATGATTATTATTAATATAATGGCTATCTGCTTTAGTTTTTTGACTTTGTGTTTTATCCACTTTTTCTAGGTGACGTCCTTCAGTTAACACCTGATGGGACTGCAGATGCCTTGCAGAGTGGCTGCGCATTTATAATAAATGACTGACACTGAAACACAATAGAATCAATCCAGATTAGCAACATATACTTAAAATAACACTGAGCATAGAGTTCTCATCCATCACCTCTATCGGTATTCTTTCAGCCTTTTCTTACGGAGAACAAAAGCATTCCTCTCCAGTAGCTGAAATCCCTGAAGATGTTCTCATTCCTTGGATTTCATTCAGGAGAGGAAAAAAAACAAAACAAAAAAGGAGGGAAACCCGGAGAGTGAAAAGCATTGCCTCCCTGGTTAAGTGTTCTGCGATGCGGGACATGTGTGAACATGGCCGGCGGAGCAGAAGGGGACTAGAAGCCTCTCTCTCAGTTCAGTTTTACCCCCGTCAAAAAAAACAAAACACTTGTAACTCCAAGAGCCTGCAGGCACAGACATATGGGGTGCTGACTGTAAAGATGCACTGTAAAAAATTTACAGAATTAAATCTGTTTACTAGTCAGACAGAGAAAATAATGTAATATTTCAGTTATATTTTCACCATGATATTCCAAGCCCTATAAATATTCCAAACTAAATATTCAACTTTTCTGGTCTGAATGGTTGAGCTGGGAATTAAGCAGTCAGAGTGAGCTGAGAGACAAAAGGCCATGACCTCCCTGACCTTCAGCAGTGACGGGTGGGGGGTGGGGGGGAGAAACGGGAACAGCTTGATTGTTTGTTTGCCCATTAACTGAGCAGCTGGGTGTTTGCCAAAGGTTGTCCCAGTACTTCAACTGGTTCTGCAGAGAGCGGGTTGGGAAGAAGAGGCCTAGTTCCAGTCCAGAGAGCAGCTGAGGCGTGGGATGATATCAGGGAGAGGCGCTCACATTAAAGGGCCCTTATGAGAGGCCCTTAAACGCTCAATGAAGTACTTTAATTACTTCTAATAAAACTGCAGATATTATTAAAGGACTTCCTTTTAAATTACTTGTTCCTGTTCTGGGTTATTGCTCAACTAAAAAAAATCTGTCCTACTTAAAACAGTTCCTCCTCATCAGACAATGCTGGCACACCAATACACAGCAAAAACACAAAATCTTACCAAGGTTTCTACTTTTATCAAGTATGTAGAGCAAACACCCTAGTACACTTTAAATAAGATAAATTTACAAAGAAAAAATTGGTGCGACTGCCACTGTACGAAGGAAAAACTTCCTACAAAAAAAACTCAATTTCAAAAACTTTAGAAACTAATCTCAGAGATTTTCTAGAAAACAATTGGATTTTTCTGAGTTTCAAAAATGTTCACATTTTTCAACTCAGAAATGTTTCAAAAATCTTTGGAAGTTTTCTTACCAAAACAATTTGAGAGAAAAAAACTTGGAAAACATACGTGTTTCAAATGTTGAAAACCTCCAAATGTTGAAACTCAAATTTACAAGTGATTTTTTATAATTTATTTTAAGTTTAATCTAAAAACTTCAGGGGTTTTTAAGTAAATTTTCAGCTTTTCAAACTCAGAAATTTCCAAGTTTGAGATTAATCTAGATGTCTGAGTTTTTTGGTGGAAATTTACTCCTTTTTTATGGGCTATAATACATCCCTATAATCCATTCCATTTTGGTCATATGTGAGGTGTATTAAGATATTTGCAAAAATACTTGGTGATATTTTGTTTTTGCAGTGTGAAATTAATCTGAAAATTTCTGAGTTTTTATCTTGCAAATTTTTGACGTTTTGGAGCTCAGAAATGTTCTTGTTTTTCAAGGAAATGTATTAAATTAAACTTTTTTACGCCTGTAAATGTCACGACGGAGTAGCGATGTACTGATTTATTTGATTGACGCTACTCTTGGAGCAACATTTATAGAAATGTAAAAATAGGAAGAGTTTTGATATTCTATAGCTAAATGAATCAAAGATGCTCTGTTGAAGCAAACAAATGTGAAACTGCTGCTTAAGCTAAGAAAGCTCTAGGAACCGAAACACAGTTAGTTTTAAAAGCATCTTGAAAAAGAGCAGCAAGTTTAAGCACTTCACAGCTTTGGGATACTTAATAATTCAGATGTGGGAGGAAATAAAAACATGAATGGAAGGTCCTCAAATGATCCACTTCTGTGAGCGGGATGACGGCACTTGTGAAAATCCTCTTTTCTCCTGACACCGGGATAACTCATTATAGATGGGAGCTTCACACTTCAGAGAGGAAAACACTGTCAGAGATAAACAGGTTGGGGAGGGGTGAGAACTCTGTAACTTTATAATTATGACCTGAACCAGGACAACAGGGAAATGCACTTTGCTGTTTCAATTTCAAAGACCAATATAAAAAGGGTCTGATGATAAAGTTACATCTAGGGCTGCATGTAATGATTACTTTAGTAATCAATTAATCTGACGATTAATCAATTTAAAAAATGGCACATTATGCTGATTTTTTTAACCACTTAATCTTTTTTATACAGTGTTAGGAGACGCAAGTAAACAAATAATTCAATTCATTTTTTAAATGGCAAAATAAACATTTTATTGGCGTCTGGAAAATTAGCGGGATGTAACGTCACAAATCAGCTTGCTTGTTACCTAGCAACCCTAGCAGAGTTCCGCCCGTTACCTAGCAACCCAGGCTGAGTTCCAGCACATCTGGTCAGCTGCTGTATGTGCTGGAAAAGACCAGAGTTTTGTTGTTGGCTTACCATCCAGAAACCACTTGCTGCATTCTGGTTGGTTGTGCAGGAGGCTCCACTTTTGCTTTTCCGATTGTATAATTGTGTTAGGAGCCATTTTCACATGTGAGTGTAAACCTTGAGATGGGGTTCATTTTATTTAGATTTAAAGTGACAACAGGCCCTAAAACAGTTCAACAGGCAGAACTGACCAGACTAAGATCTCCTTATTTTAAGAATTATTTTGTGCAAAAAAATGTAATGTACATGTTTTGCATCGCCAATAGACCTATTCTAACATGTTCAAGGAAGCATAATAGCCCGCCTTTAAAAAAAATCAGCCACAAAACTGTAAAGGGAAAATCCAACATCCTCCATGATATATCGAGTAAACAGAGTCAAAATCTGGGCAGTTGTGACTAAAAGTATCAGAGAGACTTTGTCGCAGATGTGCATCTGAAAATATCGCAACATCCATCAGCTTCGGTTTGCAGGTCTCCCTTGCGGATGCCAGGTGACCCGAACCTGTCCAGAATCTCTTAACAGGCTGGAAGGAGGAAGCGCTGACTCCAACTTTCTGTGTCAGTTGTCTTAAGTAAAGCCCCTGCTGTCAGTTTCTCGCGTCCCCGACTTTGCTGTCCCCTTTCTTGTCATCCTTCAAATCATGTCCCCTGTTCCTCCTTCATTTCACTTTATTTTTTCTTATTTTTAGCCCGTCCTTCACTCCTGCGGCCTTAACATGTCTGATAGTCTGGAGAGGGAAATGAAAACTGAGCAAATAACGCTTCAGAATAGAGTGATTAACTTTCTTAAAGAAACTTGACGTCGTTTCAATTGTTTTAAAATTAGAGCTTTTAGATTTAGTTTTTTCTTTCTCCGGATCTCATCAGACTCCAGTGGAGAAGCGAGAGTGGAGGCAGCGGCAGAAACACGGCACTGAGATTGTTTTTCTGATGATGACAGCTAAACTATTTTCCTGACAGATCACCGCAGAGCTCCACGCTCTCTCGGGCTTCTTATGCTTCTCCGCTGCAAAATTAAACAGATTTTTACCTGAGCAACGAAGCTAAATAATTCAAATGCTGGAATACGAAAAGATCCATTGTATTATTTTAGGGCTGCAGCTAACGATTATTTTAGTTATCAGTTATTCTGATGATAATTTTTTTCAAAAATGATGTATTTAACTACTTACATTTATTTGCCTATTTTATATTCTATAATATAAAATAAGCAAATAAACTAATAATCCAATTACTTTTTAAAGTAAGGAAATAAGCATTTTATACAATAAGACGCAGTAACATAGCTGAATATTTAAAAATGCCTCTTGACAAGTTTTGGTAAAATATTTACAGATTTTAATCCTTCCTTTTTCCATTTGCTAGATAAAGACTAAAAAGATTGGTGCCTAAATTTTGATTTAGGCATCAATTTGATTTGAAAACATCTCAAAAGTAAATTATTTGCTGATGATGATGTGTTTTTTCTGACTGAACCAAGCATTTTTTAAAAAAATTAACAAAAACGAACAAGGATTTTAAATTTTTTTTATACTTAAAACCTTTTTAAATCTGATTTATATGCAACAAAGGTTACTTGATTATGAAAAAAAACATAATTATGATTATTACTGATCAATGCCAACATCCAAATGTTTTAAAATGATTAAACATCAAGTTTTGGGGCATCTATTGCAAAACAACAAAGATTGTTTCAATAATTTTTTTCTTACATATTCTTATTTAATCCTGCCGTGAAAAATATGACCAGCTATTTACTTAGATATAGAGTATTACAACATAGTTTACTTCAGTAATTTGTAAAAAGAAAACACCATACTTGTTACCAAATAAGTTACAAAATAAAAAATTACAAAACACAAAAAAGATGTAAAATACAAAATGAATTATAAATGACTTCTAAATAATAAAGAACACAAAATTTTGTTGCAGGGCCAAGATTTTTTTCAGAGTTTATTTTAGTTTTGCACAGTTCTGTTTTGGCTAAATCTGCTGCATAGATTTGTCACTTTCTGAATTATTGCTCATAGATTAAGTTTATGTTTAGGTTTCCGGTGTTTGCACAGATTTGTTGACTTACAAAAAGGTGCAGAAACCTCCACTTAGCAAATCCTGCACATCCCGTGTTTCTGATCCATGTTTATGTCTAAGTATTCAACATTTTTCTGACTTTAGCCTGTTTGTTTACTGAATGCAGCAGCTGCTGCTGGTGTAGCCTGGAGGTGCTTGTCATTTTATCCCCGTAGGAGATATAACAATGAAATTATACTTGCAAAGCAGAACTTGACAAAATATCACTATAAAATTAACTAGTTTTTTAGGATCACATTATTTTAAGCCAAAAACCAAAGTTTTTTCACCTGAATTTCCTCACTAGGGGACAATAAAGGATATTTCTATGCTACTCTATTCTAAAACTAAATTTAATTCAAGTCCCTTTATTTGCCAACAAGGGTAATTTAAAGCATGAAGAGTAATAACCCACTCCCTGAAGGAGTGAAACTCAGGGAGTGTTTACCTGCTGTTCTGCATCAGTGGTCCTCTAAATTTCTCCTCTCAGTGCATGTTAATCCAGCTCAGACTTCACACCAAGTTAATGTCACGAAGCTGAAGTTGGTTTCAAATTCCAGCTTCCGATTCGGGAAATGGCTAAAGGGCGATTCCACCTAATTTTTCACTACCTTCCACATATTTAATCAACTCTAGTTTAAAAACTACAACAGCTAGACTCTTCGAACCTGGACTGGAATATTCATTGCATGTTTGAAGTGTCTATGTGTTGTAGTTTTGGAGCTGGAGCAGTTCTAGAGCAACCCAGATGCAAAAAAGTGGTCAAATCAACCTCAGATAAAAGTTTCACAAATCACAAACATGGTTCTAAATATTCTGCACATCCACATGTTAAAGTTGTCAAAGCTAGCGTAGCTGTCCAACGTTTTCCTTATCTTGTTATCCTAGTTGTCATAGTGTTGACAATTAGTAAAGCACTGCTGCATTTTTTCTTTTATGTTAAGATTTATCATGTTATGTTAACTTGAGAGGTAAAACTACTGGTCGCCTCGCAGGTTTTTTATTTGGCACTCGTGACGTCACGATGCATTGATTATTTTCCAGCATGTCTGGGTTTAGGTCAGCACATAGAGTGGACCTGGTCAACAGTTTAGCTAAAATGTTTAGCTTCTGATATGAAATGGGTTCCACAGAACAAAATGTAATTGTGCGAAGAAGAAGAAGGCCTACAGGAGTACAATGAGGTGATAAAGGAGCAGCTGAATTTATGGTGTGAAGGGAACCAAATGACTGCAGTGATCAATAGCTACACTCTGAAAATCATGCTGTTCATCTACAATTACTAAATCCATTTCATATTATTCAGCCACCGACTCCACATGACATGTAGTCATCATTATGAAGATGGATTTGGTTTAAATTTAGTCCAAAAAACACCTCTAAGCAGCAAGTGAAAAGACTGAAATCTAAAATGAAAGTTTAGAAAGAATAAAGCTGACAGTGTTATGACTCACCTTGTGAAAAACACGTGCTGAGCATTAAAACTGAAGAAAAAAATCAACTTAACAGCAATTTATAGTCTCAGAAAGATAGAGTTGGCTCAGTGGCTGAATAGTGACTGAATATTACTGGAATTAAATCTAAGAAATTATAAATTGATCTAAGAATTGCACTGGAAAGGTTTCTGTTCAACCTGCTGAAACTATTAATCGGATTAATCATGATTAATCAATTATTGAAATAATCTTCAACTAATGTAGTAAAATATTAATAATTGACTGGAGGATGCAGCCTCAAAAAATGCATAAAAAATATTCAGATCAGTGTATTTCTAGTTTTGTATAAAATGGCTGAAGTAGTTAAATTATAAATTTTTAAATGCTAAAAATGCCACCTGAGGATTTTTGGGTAAAATATATTTACAGGCAAAGTTTACTTTTGATCTGAAATTCAAAGTATATGTATTATTTGCACAGTTTTGGCCTAATTACTGCTCTGACTGTGTTGTTCTTTCAGCAAATTGTACTTTTTTGAATTTGTAATACTCTGGTAATAATTAATCGATTACAACATTAACTAACAATAATTTCAATAATCATGATTAAGCCGATTAATTCGATTAATTGTTTTAGTTCCATTCCATTTATGCACATTTTCTGGTACAAACATAATTAATTCAGTTTTGTCTTAGTTTAAAGATCTCAGCTGCTTCCACCAAACATTAAAACAAGTAAAAACTTCCCACATCATAACACACACATTTATTTCCACTCAATCATAATGAAACATTAATCTTCATTGAGTCAATAACTGAATTGCTTGCTGACTTTATCAGTCATAAAAATCAATACTCGGACATCCAACGGTTATTTGTCAAGTACAAAACGGTTAAAGTTTAACCTCATCTTTTAATCCCAGCTCTTTGTAAATGTGCAAATGCTTACAAAGACAGTTAATCAGAGGCAGGAGGAGGGTCTTAGCGCTGTCAATCACCCTCATGTTCACCCTCTCACTTTGCTCATTGTTAAACTACAGAAGGTTCACTGCAACTCAGCCCACCAGGAATGCTACAGCTAGTTAGCATAGCCACCAATGCTGGTGGATAAAAGGTTAAGTTGTTTTTTTGCCATTCGCTCAATTAGCAACATTGATTGACAGCGCTAAGACCCGCCTCCTGGCTCTGATTGGTTGTTTTTGGTTGGGAGCGGTGAATCTTCAGACAGCAATAGCAACTGGCAGGAAGTGGAGGAGATCAATCTTTTCACAGATTATCTGTCTCATAAACTGTCCTGACATGATTACAAGAAAAAACATATTTTTATAAAAGTTACAGACTGCAGCTTTAACCGTGGATTTTACCTGCCATACATCTGCTGCAATAAGAACAGGTCACAGAAGAATAACTCTTCTCCTTGTTGGCAGCTTAATGATTAGCAGTCCTCGCTGCTGCTCCTTTATAATAAAGCCAGCTCATTTTTAATGCAGAGAAGATGTAAATAAAATAGCGTCGTAAAAAAATCATCAAGATGCCGTCTGTGTGTAAGAACCAAATACCGTCTATTGGTTCCTGAAACTCCTCCGAAGTGAGCAAAGCGAGCTGGCCATGGTGTGTCGTTAAAGTTTAAGGGATTCCAGCTACCCAGAAACATCGAGAAAGTCTCCAAACACACCAAGAAGACAATCAAAGCCTAGAAATAATCTTACATTCAGTTTTATCAAGAACCGCAGTGAGTTGCGTTGTGTGTGGTGCCTTCATCGTGCATGTGGAGCACGGACCGTAACGCCTGATTTTAGTTGCTTCTGACTCATTTTAGAATCAGGGCACATCTCCTGCAGACCAGCTGCAGGTTGATGCAGACGCAGCTTTTTTTTTAATCACCCCAAAGATATAAGATTTTGATCAGATACATTTCAGTTGCCTGGAGATGCTCCTTAAGCAGTTTCCCCATATGGCTGCTGTCAAACAGCTTCAACTTTACTGCAAAGCAGAGTCGTTTCTGCATATTCACGGCCATCTGTGAGTCCATATTGCTTCTTGTCAATCAAACATATTTTTACAGATGCTGTTTCTGACTGTTTCTGACTTGTTTGGTCTCATGGAAATACGTAAAATTATCTCGTGCCTCTCAGGTCCAAAGTGGTAAATCTGAAAGCAACAAGTGTTTTCTGCACTGACTTGAGAACCAGGCAATAAAGCCTTTTACATATTTATATAAAATCTAACAATGGCCTCTCAAATTACAGCTAACAATGTAACGGTTACCGATATGAGGACCCAATTAAGTGCCAGTATGAGTGTTAAAAACAAAGTTGTATAACATGATTCAATTGCTTTAAAAAAAAACACAGCTTGCCAAACAACTTAAAGCTTATAAATTCTAATTTTTAGAACACTATCAAGAAAACTAAAGTCTCCATAAAGTAACTGTCCATCTTATTTACAACACAACATATTTCCAGACAGTTTGTCTTTTCTACAAGAATAAAAACATATCGAGTTCAATTTCTGGGTACTCTGAACATACTTGGTTATTAATTATTGTTGGCAGCCAATATTAACATCCTCTTTCGACTTTTCTTTGTTTGTTGGCTACTGTTAGCGGCCATTATCTTTAGCAGCTAATGTTAGCGTTAGCCTACTTTTGAAGGCTATTATTGTTATCCAAACCAGACAAAAGATAAGGTCAGCTGAAGAACTAAAAAAGAAATTAAAACAACAATTACATCTTTATACAATGACTTTCTTTCCTTTTGACAGATAAAAAACTTAAAAACTGGAATACTATTGTTACAGCAGAAAATAAATGGTGCACTTATGATTTTCCCTACTGGCTAAACTGATAAAACTTTCATCTGTTTTTATCCTTGCAAAGCCATGAGCAGACCTGGAGAGAGATCAGACAGGTTTCTGTTTATACTCTGATATAAAAAGTATTTTATCACCATCAATCAATCAAGCTTAATACAGAACATTAATTAAATAAGGAATTCAGATTTAAAAAAAAAAAACAATTAAGAAGCAGGGAGGCCTGAAGGCTCCGACATGGACTTTTATCTGGATGTTTTCTTTACCCGTTTGTTTCCATCTTCCCACCAGCCCAGGTGTGGAGTTTTTCACTTTGAACTCCTCAGGTTAAGGGTCTTTTTTTCTGCAAACGGTGTTTAAACATGCTAAGACATCCCACCTGTTTTCCTGCCTTTTTAGCCACCAAGTCTCCTCCTCCTCCTTTCACTTCCTCCCCCATCCTCAATGCCCAAACAACTACTACCTTTTACATTTTCTGAAATTATCCCCCTTGAAAAGCCAGAGGAAAGGGAAGCAGGATGTGCTCTTGTGCCTTTACATGATTGCAGGTATGTTTTTTTTTTAGGTTTACTGTAATTATCTTGAAAACTGCAGGAGAACAAGCTGGAGTTCCTCATTATTTAGCCTGGGAACAACAACCGCAGTGCACAGAACCATGTTTAAGATGTTTTAAGTGAGATTACCAGTTGTTGCCTGACACAGGTGGTAGTTTTCTGAAGCACAAGGAACCAGATTGCATTCCTTCCCTGTCAAATTTGACTTATAAAAAAAGAAGACAAAAAAAATCTCTTCAAGCTCAAAAGTGCACCCTGATGCTAAATGTCTTTACTGCCCACTTTTGATCCATTTTCCTCACAGCATTCGTACAACCGTAATCTTCTGCTGAAAAGTAACTCATCGCTTCTTGGAGGCTCTGAGAAAAATTCAAGATGCTTCAAGGTTGTTGAGCTAAAACATGAGCAAAGCTGCAAAATGTTCTGCCAACCTGTCCATCACTATTTGCAATAAACTCGAATAAAACAAATTAATATGAGTTACAACAAAATTTAATTTCCCTTTTGGGTCAATAAAGTATTTCTGAATTTGAACTGAAGTGAATCGAAGACCCCTGTTGCTGGATTTTTCTGAATCTCAACAATTATCAACCACTTTCAGATCAGGAACCTGCAGGACTGGACAATAAATCAATAACAATATATATGGCAAT
Organism: Phalloptychus januarius; assembly: GCA_902982915.1. Lineage (NCBI taxonomy): Eukaryota > Metazoa > Chordata > Actinopteri > Cyprinodontiformes > Poeciliidae > Phalloptychus > Phalloptychus januarius. The sequence goes on from CADWAE010000482.1 coordinate 1,780,505, forward strand.
AGAGTAATCAATATCAATAGGTAATACGTCTGAGTGAATATTCAATCTAGACATAGTTCCCAGGTGAAGTCGCTTGCATGAATGTTGTAACTGACAGCCATCTTGGCAGGCAGTTGCTATGGAGTTGCTATGACAACTAGCTCTCACTTATGGAACACCTCTTCCTTGTTCCATATTGTTTATTCTTATAAACAATATAAGTACATTACAAGTATTACCCGATCTCAATTTTTGGGTACTCTACTCACCTTTGTATAATACTAAGTGAAATATCAGTGGCGCTTACTGCTGAACTAGCAAAATTAGCATACCTAATGTAGCTTTTTTCCAGTTGAGACTTGTGGGAACGATGTATTCAACACTTTGAATATTCACTGAACTCCAATCTAGAATCGCACAGCATTCTGGGAAATGTAGGCAGAGGAAATACTTCAGCCGCTCAACCTCTCACTGCAAGCTAAAAAAAATTATTTTTTGGTTACCTAACAACAGCCTGTAGCTCTTTAAACTCACATGTTTTTTTTTCTTAGAATTTTAAGATTAATCTCAAAATTTCCAAGTTCTTGCTACTCCTTTCTTTTTTCTTTTCTATCTGCAACGGCCAAAATACACAGCTTTACTTTAAAGATGCTCAGAAATACCAAAACAGCTCAGAACTCCTGTCAATAAAGTAGTAGTTACCTGTTTGAAATTCACTTACTCTATAGATTCTTCTTCTGCTACCAATTTCTGGATAGATTTAATCCACAGCAACATTTACAATTTAAAAAGCGATGAGTGTCAAGCATCAGGACCAATGCTATAGAAAAAAAATTTAATTATTTAGCATGCAAATGTGTTTAACTGTTGGGTAAAAGTATCATTCTTCAGCCTTTCTGCATAATTTGGGTAAATAATGGTAAGCTATTTCACAGTATGTGCCTTTATTATATGTTTCTGCATACGGTCTTACACAACGCACTGAAATGTCAACCTGCTCTTATTTTCTTTCCCACTCAACGATTTTGAAATGATAATTTAATAAAAAGTCGCACAAATGTGTTAAATGGTGCGTGTGTGTTTTCTTCTACATCCCACTTCAAAGTTAAAACGTTGAAATAATGTGATAAATACAATATTCTCAAATCAATTTTCTGCTTAAAACGTTGAATTAGGCATGAAAGCAACAATTAAAACAGAAGAAAAAAGCACAGAGAAAAACAGACAAACGTTCTGAGTCATTCTGGAAAATAAAGCAAGCCCCATCACGAGAAAATGTCTGCAGAACTTGACCAATCATGAGTCGGCTCTCCCAAGTTTCCTGAATAAATCATCTGATACGGGGAAAAAATGACTAAGCTTTCTGGTTTTAGCTTGTTTGAGATTTTAAAAAATGACTTGAATTGCATTTGAGTGAATACATCAGCTTCTTCTGCAGAGGAACAAAGACGATTCTCAAAGTAAACATGACTTCTTTCAACAGTAAATCTGAAGCGAGCCCAGCTGAAAGAGCATAAAATAAAAGCAAAAACCTCTTATTGCCAACACGCAGCAAAAGCAGAAAATTAAAAAAGTTCTGCAAGCAGAGCAGCGGGAGCCTGACGCAGAGCCGCATCATCACCATTATCATCCACAAACTCAGTATCCGGCTTGCATTATAGATGAGCCGCATCCCCTCTGCTTCGTTTCTGACAGAGGATGTGCACTAATCCCCACTGATATGATATGTACTCCTTTTATCACCCATCTTTGCATGGAGACACTTAACAGCTTCATCTGTCAGTCTCAGTAAACCGGCAAAGTCCCACATAAATAATGCATGAGCGTTTCCTCCGTTAGGCTTTGCAGACGAACCAAACTTTGCACCCAGATGAGGCTGAAGTCTTAACCAGGGATTAAACAGCAAAAAGAAAGTGTTGAAGCACCTACCGCATGAAGCGATCCCTCGTAGAGACAGGCTCCTGGGATGAAACAGAGGAAAGAAATGAAGTTAGAGTCCGGATTGGTCTGAGTGAGGTCAAAATGACTGCAGGTGCTTTAGAAACACACACATCAGGAAGTAGTTTATCCTTTCCAGTGTGTAAGATTGTGTTTTATGATCCCTTTGTGGGTTGTTAAGAGCTGCCAAGATTTAAGAAGTGATCAATACATCTCAGCAACACAAAGGGAACCAGCAGATGGATAAAAAGATCCTGAAATCTGGTTATCCAGGGACTAAACGTGGATTATAATGAGAACAGTAGATTGAAGAGATTTGATGAAATGTCAGACGGTTTGGGTTTCTGAAAATAAACAGTAACAGTTGAGAAGAAGTGAAAATGAAGGCATCCTCACTAGTACTGTCACAATAAGCAATACATTAATTAACCACATAGTAAATTTAAATGAACATGCTTTATCATTTTTCTTCTTACTCTGTACCAAAAACTGGATCATAAAAGTCTTCAGTCTGGTACTTTGGTCTCAACTAGCCCTTATTTTGAAGGACAATTTTGTTCACAAAATGGTTAAAAAATTGGCTTTACGCACCGATATGGGTGAGAACATTTGACACTGTGTTGAATTTTACAAAATAACTGGTTAAGATTCTCTCAACTCAGAATGTTGGATGCTTGAAACTTAAGTCAGATTGACAGAATTACCTTATGTTTTATGAAACTGGTTCAGATTCTCCTTATTCAAAGATGATCAGCTGATTCTTAAAAGTAGGAAGAAATGCAAAAATGTGACATCAAAGCAAAAGAAGATCCTGGTCTGACCCAGTTAAACTTTTAATTTTATACTTTTTATATTACAGATAAAGCATTAAAACCAGGAATGTATCAAAAGTGACTCAGATATTTTAAATACATAAGAGAAGTTTATGTTTCACAAAATCCCGTTATTTATTCTCCTGCGTTTAGAGATAAGAGCTACAGACATGGCAAGATAGAAAACAGTGTGACAGAGGTATTGTACCAGTGGATTAACAACATTCTGTAATAACTTAGCAGAACTTTCAAGTGTTTGGGAGGAATATTGCATTTTAAAGATCAGTGTTGGTAAACGTTAGACTTTTTTAATGAGCTTACCAGCTTCCAGGTACAAATGCATTTCAAAAACAAGCTAGTTATGGCAAACTAGCATTTTGCAAATGTTAGCCAAGGCTAACTGTGTCATAAAATTAGCTGCAGTTTACCTGAACACATGACCACTATTAATTGTTTTGTAAATATCAACTTGTAATTATATGAAATTAAAGAGCATCAGCAGTGGGAGAAGACTGAAATGTTTTTGTCGATTAATTGAATTTAAAAAAAATTGGCACATTCTACATATTTTTTTATTTAATATTAGAAATACATTAATAAAGGCAAAACAATTCAATAAAAAATTTTTTTTACCAACATTCCTTTGGAGAACACTTAAAGCAAAGCATGCTTCTGCAGCTAAATAATGTGAAAAGCTCCATTTTTCAGCTCGACTTATCAATACAATTCAGAAAATGATCTGATGATTATTTCTTTGACGAGAGAATAATAATTGGAAAGCAAAGGGTGCATAATAAGTTACTTTTTTAATAGAATTTAAACCAGGTGAAGCTCAAACTGCTACCTGGGGAGTTTTGGATACGGAACATATTTACAGAAAAAGTCGGGGGGTTTTTTAATGCAAAATGTATGTACAGTTTTGGCTTAATTACTGTTATATTTTTGAGCAAAGGGCCTTTTTTCTGAATCTCTATACACCAGTTAACAAGTAAATAGATTACTAAATTAGTTGAGAATTATTTCAATAATCAATTAATCACGATTAATCACAACTAATCGTGGTTTATTGTTTCACTGTTACTGGTTTCCCAGGAGAAAACGAGTGCTGAAGGGCAAATCTTCCCATAAAATTATTAAGTGTCATTAAAACAAACCTCTCTGATACTCTTTGATTGAACATTTCATATTTCTTAGCCCTAATTAGAGGATTTAAGCCAATATACATTCAGACCAACACAAACAGTGACCATTAAAGCCTCTCTACGGAAACGAAAGCTTGTGTCCCTAAACTGAGATGACAGGGTGGTAATCTGACAGGGTGGTAAGCTGATGATAATCTCTGCTCAATTTAAGGGCCAAACGTTAAGAAAACACAGACAGACAGAGGTATGGAACAACGCCTCAGCACAGCTTGGGGTCCGAGCTCAGCGTCACACGACTGAGAAAATGTGAGACGTTTCAGGGGGAAGAAGAGCCAGAAGTAAACATTTATCTCAACGCTCTGAAAAAACAAGCCTACAGTTATTGTCCTCATTAAAAATGCCCGACAGCAAATCTGTTTATGTCGCTGCTTTGTCATGTGTCCGCACGGCGGAAAGAGAGCTCAGCAAAATATAATCTGGCACTTTAATCAGTTCAGACCGAATACACTGAGGAGGTTCGCGTTGCACTTCTACCAGTAATGAAAACTGCTTCCAACAGATCAGACTTTAAACCAATTACTGCACGGCATTTATTAACCAACCAACCGCCGTCTTAAGGAGACAAGAAAACGCTTCATACAATCCGATTTGGAGTTTCATTAAGATTTCTTTCATTGGAGCTTTTGATACAAACTGTCAAAGTGCATAGAAATGTTTTTGTTTAGCTAATTTCTGGTCTTATTGGACTGAAAATGAGATATTTTCCTGCACAGTGAGCAAAACTTTTAGTACCAATTGAAAATGCAATAGTTTTGTTCTCACAAAATTTCAATTCAAGGTCTTGCTTCTTCATCTAAATAAGGTTTGAAATAAGCTTCAGCAAGGATAATTACAGAATTAAAAATACTGAAATTAGAACTTACTAACAATTCACAAAACATGTTTTTAATTATCAGGTTTTTGAAACTCAAAAAGTTTCCAAAAGCCGTACATTTTCAACTTTTGACGTTCAGAATGTTGCATGTTTTCTCAACATTTTCTGAAATTGATTTAACAGTTTAAGATTTATTTTTAGAAAATTTTCAGCTGTTGAATCTCAAAAATTTCTGAAACTCAACATTTCTGATGCTTTTTCCTATCAGGTTTTTGAAACTCGAAAATGTCCACTTTTTTTCTAAAACTTTCTGAAATAAATCTCAAAACTTGTGAGTTTTTTTTCCACCACATTTTTGACTTTTGAAACTCAAAAATTATTCCTTTTTTATTATTATTAATTGTTTTGGGGGGTTTTTTTTATGTTTTTTTTCTAGAAAACTGTAAACTTTTCAAGGTCAGAAATGTCCATGTTTTTATAGAAAATTTTTTACTCCTGCTTTTCCTGTCTACATTGGCGCTAATTCACCACCATATTAGAATGTACAACGGAACCTGAGCTAAAATAAATAAGTAAAAAAGCACATTTCCTTGTCTTTGACTTCAAACTTTTGTCCACCCTCCTCTTGTTACCACCTGCAGCCGTCGATAATGCTCCAACATTTATAGCTGATGTGTTTCATTTTCAGAGGAGCATCAAAGTTTGAATGCTATTGAAGCAGCAGCTGCTGGGCAGACTGGACGCGCGCCGAGATGAGGCGATTAATGATTTGAGGAGTAAGAAATAAAGTTTTCAACGTGAATATTTTCTTCCCTGAAGGTGATCAAAAAGGTTCAAGGAGGGAAAGAGAACAGTTCTGTTGAGGAACTGCTTCCTGGTTCTGCTTATGATTCTGTCCATGACGCGCTCCGAGACACGGGAAGTGGATACTGTAATTGAGCACAGGCTGTTTGTTTTTTTTCTGATTTGATGCAGCCTGATAAATATTTAAGAGGCAACGAGGGATAAGTTTCAAAGCGTTTGGCTATTTAGAGGGATAAAAATGCACAACTCACACAACAAGCTGTTTCTCCGGTCAGATTCTGCTATAGTCTGATGAATGTGAAACGTAAACAGTTAACAATAAAAACATGCCTCTGATCCTAATTTGGTCGCGGCTCTCTTTGAATTCTCAAACTGACTTTGAAGTTTTGCAGATCTGCAGATCAAGAGACGCGAAGTCTTCTCATTAACTGTGTGTTTTTGTAGAGACACACAGCTTGTCTTTCGACCAGTCAGGCAGGTGGTAATAAAGACTGAGATACTCTCAAAAACGTATCTGTTTAGCTGCGTTTCTCCTGGCATTTTATTGTTCAGGTGGGGGGATTGCTGAAAAGTTACTAAAGCACAATAATCTATGCACATCCACAGTTTCCATATGCTTGTTGCAGAGGATGGATTGCTGTTAAAGTTACTAAATCAACATAATCTACAAAAATCCACAGTCGCATCATGCTTGCTCAGGTGGGGGAATTGCTGAAAACTTACTAAATGAAAAATAATACATTCACATCTGCCTCATGTTTTCAGGAAATAGGATTGCTGAAAAGTTACAAAATATCCACAGTTGCCTTGTGTTTGCTCAGTTGGAGGGATTGCTGGAATTAACAATAACGAAATCGAAATTACAATCCATTCAATATGCATTATTCAGGTGAACAAATTGCTGAAAAGTTACTAAATGAAAATAAGTTAGACACATTCACAGTTGCCTCGTGCTTTTCAGAAAGTGGGATTGCTGAAAATCAAAATAATCTATCTACATCCACAGTTGTCATACGTTTGTTCTAGAGGAGGGACTGCTAAAATGCTACTAAATCAACATAATCTAAGTACGTTCATGGATGCCACATGCTTGTTCGGGTGGAGAGATTGCTGAAAAGCTACTAAATCAAAATAGTCTAAAAACATTCACAGCTTGTTGCAGAAAGGATTGCTAAAAAGTTAATAAATCAACAATCTAAGCACATTCACAGTTTCCATATACCTGTTCAGGTATAGAGATTGCTGACAGGTTACTAAATCAACATAATCTGAAAACATCCATAACTGCTTCATGCCTGTTCAGGTGGAGGGATTGCTGAAAAGCTAATGACTCAGTGATGTCTATCATCCATTTCTGGATTCTCTTCCCTATGTGGGTAACTTCACTCAATGAATAACAAACATGCACCTGCAGCTGATGTTAAAGTTTCATCAGTGTTTTATTGAAATAAACTGATTTGGAAAAATTTCTTGTGCCTGATTTTGTAATTTTTGTTACTTATTTGAATTACTGTCATTTTCATCCTTAAAACACCAAAATTTACGATTAACTTTATAATTTGGTCCATCTGGAGATGGAATTATTAAATATTAAATGATTGATCAGTTGATCAGTGAGAAGACTTTTTATCAAATACTTTTTACTTTTACTTGAGTAAAACCATGTTGTTGTAGTTCTACTCTTGCCTGAGTCCAATTTTTGGATACTCTGCCCACATCTGTGTAAAATGTAAAGTTATTCTGGTCACAACTTTCCCCTTGTCCATCAGAGAGAAGTGCGGAGAAAAATCACCCACAATCAGATCAAATTCCGGCTCCCCAGCTCTGCTGCAGAAGCGCATGATTGCCCTCCACAACTCCTCCTGACCTACATAACAAACCCGACAACTGGATTTAAAAAAAAAAGACAGGGACCAAAAATAATATACCAACCATGTGCCGCTTTCGGGACGGTGAGGACCCCCACCAGAGCGCCAACAAACACCCACCATCCGGCGCTCATGGTCGGACCTGCAGCGGGCGAGATATCCAGACCCACTCCGGAGGAGAAACCCCCCTCTGTGTTTTTAAGCGTTTCTAGTTAGAAATAAAAGCAATTCCCTTTGTACGTCATCGCTGCAGAGATCCAACAGAACCAAAAGAGGCGAATGTATGTATATATAAATGAAAAACAAAAAATAAGAAGGAAAGAAATCAGGAGCGGAGAGACGGAGCGCGCCGGGTCCGACTCCTGAGCGCTGCGCTCCGGGGTTGGAATGCAGCGCGATCCGGTAACCTGGAAAAGTATCCTCCTCTTCCTCACTGCTCGGTCCAACTCTTCTTCACTTTTTGAAATAAAGCCCCGCTGCCCACCAGTCCAGAACCAGAACCAGCAGTGGCAGTAGCCGGGAGTCCTTTAAAAGCAGAGGCGCATGACTGGGAGAGGCGGTCGGAGTTTGCAGCCACTTCTTCTCCCTGCTCTCCCCGGGAGGACGTCCCACCTCTGTCCGCTGCTGCCTCCACAATCCCGCCCTCCCTCCTCCACCGATCATAATCTCACATGATGGGGACTCCGCTTCTGCGGGATTGGGATTAAACCACAAGCGAGGGAGGAATTGGATCAACTGAGGGATTCGTCCTGTAATCTCATTTACTGCTGCAAAATCTGAGGTTTATAGAAATAATGAATCATTTCTCCTGCGTGCAGGCTCTTTCTGTGCGTTTTCATTTTATATCAAAACTTACAGTCCAAACTTTTAGCCTCTGGCAGACTGCAAATGTCATTAAATTTACAATTCAAAAATGTATTTACTGTGATTTTCTGCTAAACAATAAACCTTTTCAAATGAAATTTGTATATCATGCTGCCTTATTAAAAGAAAAACAATTTCCACATTTTTTGGGTCAAGTATTTTCTGTTTTGTTAGCCACATTTTAACCATTCTTGACTTGTAGCCAAGGGCCAAATAAAATCCTTTCAAGGGCCACAAATGGCCCCAGAGCCACACTTTGGACACTCCTGACTTCCAGCAGAAAGTCAACATTACAGGGCAAAAGTAGTAATAATATTACAACTTTACTCTCTTATTACTTACTTTATTCCGTATAAAAGTATAAAGTACTAGCTCCACTATTTCACCTGTGATATGAGAAAAATCTCTTGTCATAAGAGCAATAATCAATGGAACAAGTACTTTTCTTCAAAATTAGGGACATGTTCACTGAACACAAGATCATATGTCTTGCTGAAAAATGACTTGTACGTTAGTTTTGTTTTATTTCAAGCGTACTATGATATTTGCACAACAAACTAGACCAACTTGATAAGATTTTGAGGACAGAAATAAAGCTGTTGCATTTCTACTGAGATTAAATTACAAGAAAAACCTAAACATTTTTGAACATGTCACCTTCCATCCATTCATAAATATTCAACACTTTTGTCTATGACATAAAATCCTGATAACATCCTTTAAAATTTCTGTTTGCAACTTTTTAAATGCTCAAAGGTTCAGAAACTATTATCCACTTTAACAAATGATGCATGTCAGAAACCTCACTGAGAAGTTTTGGATGTTTTTATATCATAAAACTCTTTAATCCACAATGACTGGCCTTTTTCTAGTTGTGTGCAGTTGGCGCAATGCAACGTGGGATTAATATGGATCTTCAAGGTATTATTTCCTTATCATGCATGATGCAGAACACACGTGATTCAGATGATTGCATGGTCTCTTCAAAAGATCGAGAAGCCAGGAAATAGGGCGTCAATTTACACCAGGTGTGATAAAACAGGAAAATATTGCCAGTCAAGCAGATGGTTGAGCTTTTCACATGTTGATATTAGAAGTATTATTTTTATTTGCAGATTTTAATTTAAAAATGTTAAATGCATTTTCAGAATGCCAGTATTTTTTCTATCTGATTAATCAATTAATTGTCAGAATAACAGATTAATCAATAACTAAAATAATCATTAGCTGCAGCCAAGACCTATAAACGCTACTTTAAATTATAAACTGAACCTAATCCACTGATTCATAACTAGGATAGATTGAGATTATGTTTATTTTTGTAAAAGAGCCGCCAGATGACATTTGTTGTGAACCGAATTGTATTGAAGCAATGCTTGATGTAAATTCATTGTAATCTGATTAAATCTACGCTCATTAGTGCCTGTGCCAGAGTTGCAATCATTTTGGATTTTTCATTGTAGTTAAGATTTATTTCGTTGTGACTTTTTGTCTAATTCAGTTGGTTTTAATTAGTTAGCTAAAAACTCAAAAAGGTGAAAGTAATGTATTGTGATTATTTTTACATCAATTGAGTAATCAATACTAAACAGAAGATACCATTTTCAAAAACAACAACTAACTGGCACTTTATCCTAACTTTTGCTGCCGCCATGACGATTATGGAGTGCCGTAATTTGCCGGCAGCTGACGTAAACTGGACAACTGCTGGAAAAGGTAATAAATATATTTATAAACACACAAATGAAGGGTATTATATCTCTAATTTCATTATGTCATAGTTACTTTCATAAACGCAGATATAGTTCCAGTACATCATAATTTTTCCTCAAATTCAGCCGTTGTGTGTGTATCAACCTGCTAGCTTACCTGCAGAGTAATGTTTAATCAGGAGTGCAGGGCTGAGATTCCTCGGTGTCACATGGCAGAAACCTGATCTCACTCGGCCCTTTTGTCCTCTGCCAAAAGCGCAGATCAGAAGCAGTTTGAACTTTTTTTTTCTGCTGCTAATGCTGCTGCCGTCTGCACACTCGGGCTAATTATAACCCTCAGCTCGGAATCAGGGCTTGTTGTGATTCTCCGGAGATTCTTATCCACTTCATTCGCTTGGAGAGGTCAGGATAGCGTGAGATTTTACACCAAAAACAAAGAGATTTATAAACCAACAGGAGGTAAAGGGGAAATTAGTATCTTACTTTTTTCTCAGGAGTCTACGGCGATATTACTGACATTGTAGATAGAGAAAAGAAGAGTACATTTCCGGCAAAATAAAGACATGAATAAAATTCATACATTTTAGACTATCTAGGACAAAATCAGAGTAACCTTTCTGAGCCTGAAAAGTCAAAAATTTGCCAGGAAGGTCTTTGAAATTTTGAGTTTAGTCTCAGAAAGCAAAGAAATTCTAAGTCTCATACATTTTTGACCATTGAAACTCAAAAATTGCAGTTTTTTCTAGAAATTCCTGACATTTTATCAAAATTTCTGAGTTTTTTCTAATAAATTTTCAACTTTTGGAACAGATTTTTTTTCCAGAAAATTTCTTTTTTCTTAGTTTTTTTTAAACTTGATCTCACTTTTCAAATTAAAAAAATTCTGAGTTTTTTTAACCTTTTTTTTGTCAAAATAAAATGAAAATCTACAATAAATGTTTGGATTGAGGTCACTGAAGAACTGTTCAAATGAAACAAACTTTAAATTTAGACAAAGCTCTGTTTGGGATTTTTTCTTCTTTTTTTTTGTCAAGTGTGAAATGTGTTAGGTTGTAGTGAACCTTTAGTAAATTTACAGAATACTATCAAAACTGTTGTCTTTTAACATTTTCTGTGACTGAAGTGTATAAAAGATGCAAATATTTATTTTGGGGAGACAGAGCAGCCATTAGACATTAACACTTTCATCCTAAACCAACATTTAATCTGAAAGTCAAAGGAGGCCAACAGACCAAATGAAACAAACAGTCAGACAGAAACTCATTAAAGTTATTTTCATCACTTTTACCATTTCTCAGCTTTCATTGTCACAATTAGCCACTGTGACGGCCTGATTCCCCCCAGGGAACAATAAAAACTTCAGACTTATCTCCATCTGACAGTAAATGTCAACCTGAGGATGGATGTTTGCACCAGGCTGTGCAGTTTGGAGAGATAGCAGCGTGAATGTCCATGTCTTACTTCCCCAAAAATCAGCAGGGAGTCTTTTTCTTCCTGTGTTTATTTGTGAAAAGATCTTGGAGAAGCTGAGATATAAAATAATATAACTAGTTATTGTTTGGGATTTGATGCAAGGGTTTCTGACCCTAAAATAAATCCTTATTTACCCAGAACCGGATGGTTCTACTAAAACTGGGCCTGAATGATCCATATCACATAAAATATCTGAACTGTTCTTTAGCTTTCACGTTTTCCGAAAGTTCAAGATTCAACAGGCTGCAGAAACTCAGCAGCACACGTGTAAACACTGCCCCCTGGTGTGAATCAGCTGGTATTACACCCAATTAGTGTTGCAACATCGAAAAACACAAAATCCAAAAATAATAGATTGATCAGTAAACAGGTAGAGAAAGGGAACATCTCTGCATTGAAAAAATAAAATAAAGCTTAAGCTTAAAATGTAGTTAATTTGATAACATGTAACCAAATTAAATTGGTCAAACTTTAACACAAAACTTAAACTTAATTTGATTACTACAAATTACCTATATATTATTTATAAAGTTGGATAACTTGTTTTCTCTTTTCAGTGTAGGCTTTTGTCATAAAATTAAAAAATCTTTATGACATTTTGCCATTTTAAGTATTACACATAAAATATAAAGAATGCTCTCTTAATTTGTTGAAATCACAAATTGAGTTTCAAGTAAGACATACAGAAATCAGATATTAGAAAATATCAAAATAAACTCCTTAACGTTTCTGAATTTAACTGGAGAACTGTAGAATGTTCTGAGTAGTATTGACGTATGTCAGGAAAATGTAACAATAAAAAGAAAGAACCGAATAGTTTAATCCTGTTTGTCTTTTTGTTTAAAAATTCATTCGATTCCCTCTCCTGTCCTGGTACTTTGGTTCTGACTTTAAATTACTGGGATTTCCATAAAACAACAACAACAAACTGTCAGGAAAACCAGAAAAACGACATCTTTATTCAGTATTGTCATAATTTATAGGGAAGTCATTGCTCGTCCGCCTGAGCTACTTCAGGTAAAAGACCTTCGGTCCGGAACCAGACGGCTTCGCTGGTCTGACTGGACAGGATGGCGCGCTCAACAAACGGTCCTGACCAGAGAAAAGAAAAATACAACAGCCAAAGCTTATACACTAGCAAGGTGTAGCAAAAACACAAAATATTACCAAATATTTTTAGTCTAGTTTATAGTGCAAATAACTTAGTACGCTTTAAATAATACAAAACTAACATTAATAATATTTTTGTGCGAATTAGAAGCTTGTTTTAAGTAAATTATTCCTTAATATTGGGGGGGAAAGTACTAGTTCCACTGGAAGACTATTTCACTAATAACAAGGTTTGTACTTTTTCATCAGTATTGAGGAAATATTAACAAAACAAGCTCATAATTCTTCCACAGATATTACTTGTAAGTTAATTTTGCCTCATTTGAAGTGTAAGATAACTCCTATTTCCATTAAACAGATCAATAATGCATTGAGACATTAGGAATAATAATATTAATTTCAATGTAATAATAAAAAAATCCTATTAAATGACTTTCCCCCTCACAATTAAATGCTTAGATACAATATGCAAAGAAAGAAAAACAAAAATATAAATCTAAAAAAGAAAATGTTCATTATTTAGCAAATAGAAATAATTCAGGTAATTCTAAAAACAAGAAAAGTTCAGCCTGATTTAACTTCGGATTGTGAGAAAAAACGTCTGTTTTTTTTATTAAGTGTATGAAAATATTAGGTTTCAAATGTAAATAAAGTTTTTTTAATTTAGGCTTTTAATCAAATGTTAGGTTGAATTTTATTACAAAATAGTGCAGCTTGAAATCTTGAAAACACCCAACTGAAGTACAAGTATTTTTAAATATTTCAATAACTTCTAAAAACAAACTATGTAAAAAAAAAAAAAAAAAAAAAAAAGAAGTAAGAATAAAAAACTTTCAACCACAGCTGAATGAAATTAAACTTCAGGTCTGGACTCTACTGTGACATTAATGTATAAAATAATCTGTGGGAAGTTATTCTGAACATTAGAGCGTCTCTAAATCATAAAACAATCATTAACACAATATAAAGAATCTGACTGAGTTTTTCCATCTCCCTCCTGCTTTCTGTTGCTTTGATATAACTTTTATCTTCCAGACAAACAAAGCATCGCGTTTCCTGTTGTCTGATCATCAGCAGTGTTGTGCTTTTTTTAAACAATTCCCATAATCGCCTGGGTTTTATTTTACTTCCAATCACCCACACGCTACATTTCCACGCTCATTTTCTTTGTTTTAAGTGTTCATCCGTGAAGCTCCCTCTTGTTTCCGCCCACCCAGAAGCCATTAGCTCGGCTCCAAATGACTCTTGAAACACATTAAAGTAAAAAACAGAAGAAGAAAGAAATGGTAATTAAACCGGAAGAGTCCTCTCGACCCTCAAACTCAAATATTGGCGAATATTCTCTCGATTAATTACAATTGATTGTCTATTAATAGTTTAAGATGAAATCGATTAATAACAGTTAACCGCTTAGAGAGTGTGTTAGTGTTGCAGTTTGGCCGCCATCCTGCAGAGGGCGCCTCTGGTCATTTTAAGCGGAGCCAAACATACAAGATGGTGGAGTCGTAACGGTCCAAACAGAGTCCGATGTGGGACGGAAAAAGCATCTTATGCGTTTCTGTTTTGAAATATAAACAACCAACAAGGTCTTTAAGCTGTTTAATTAATATAAAATCTCCATAATAGCGCTTCATTTAGCCAGAACAGCGCCAGCTTCTTATAAAAAAAATACTAAAGCGCTACGAAGTGCTAAATTTATGATTTTGAGAGTTAATACACTTCATGGAGCAAAGTTTTAACTTTCCTTCCACATCAACTACAGACGGTGCTTCTGAATGAACATGGGTTTTTTTTTGATTGAACTGAATATATTCAAACAATCTTAATGTTTTTTTCTAGGGATTTAACGTTATTTACCAAATGATCTCGTTAATTTGGCCTTCATTAATAATTTTGTTGCTGAGGTATTGAGGTGAAGTTGGAAACTTGCTTTTAAACTGTTTGATGCTGTATCATTTCTTTGTTCTTGTTAATTAATTAATATTTTGTTTTTTAATGATGGTTTTGAAAAGGAAATGACCCATTGCAGGGAATTATCCTTCCAAAAAATGTAATTTCAGATTTAATGAGTAAAACATGGAATCTGTTGCCTCAAACTAAGTGTGTGAAATAACCTTTCCCAGTGTTCAAAAATGCTTAAGACGTAACATTTTATAAATGTATAAAAACCTAATTTTCTTAATGTATTTGTTGAATATTAGTTCTAACACAGCAGGTTTGATGCACAAATAAATATGAAAATGTCTTGATTTACTTTAAATAAAAAGTTTTTTAAAATCCTGAACATTAGATGGTTTTTCTGTTCAAACTTGAGGGTTTAATGACATTAAATCCTCCTCTGCGTTTCTGAAAGCTCAGCAGAGGCACAAATGTTGGTGACAATGTGTACACATAATCTTTAATTAAATTAGTTTTTACACCTCTCGGTGTAATGAGAAGCCATCAACTGAAGATTATACTCCAAATCTTAATAGTGAGACTAAATAGAGACATCAGAAAAACCCAAGAAAACAGGGAAATGCTTGACTTTAAGGAAACTATCTGCCAGAAGTAAACATGACAAATATGTAGACTGTAATTAATTTTTCTCTGTCAAACTTTCAGCTGCAATCTTTCCAGAAATTATGAAACAAACTACAGACCAAAATTTGTTTTAATTTTACCTAAATTTCAGCAGATTTTTTTTTCTATATATGAAAAAAAATCCCACATAACTAGCTTATTATGATAACAAATTTTGTTGGACAATAAATTGTCCCAGAAGTTAATGCAATAAACAATAATATTGTTTTGAGACAATTTTTCAAGTAATAACAATGTAATAACACATTATTAAAGATCAATAAATGTTAAATTCTAATGAACATTTAACACTGTAACTGGAAGTCATTTTAAATATACAAAATAAACAAAACAACTGAAACAACAAATAAAATTAATTATGAAGTCTCTGTAAACAAAATTTATCTTCAAACACCAAACTCAAGACTTTTAACATCCAGGTTTTGGTAGAAAAAGAGAAAAAAATAACACAAATGGAAATTATTGCTTTTTAAATTTATCATGTGATTAATTGATTTATTATGAAAGTCTTGCTGGCTGCTAAATGTCGTGTTCCTGTCTGTAATTCAGAAACGTAAAGCCCACCTGGAGGTTAGAGCTGCTGAAATTAAATATGTTTCTTTTTACAAACCTTCAAACAGGAAATGTGTGATTTATTGGTTGGTTTTGCAGAACATACCCAGGCTGGCCGGTCGGTGTGAACAGATGTCAGTCAGGATCATCTGCAGGTTGGCGAAGATTTGCTCACTGGGCATGTCAAGCTACACAAAGGTAGAAACAAGAAAAACATTCAATTTAATTTTTAATTAACTTTCGGTCATAAAGTTTTGCTTTCATCTTCTAGGATTCATGCAGACTTTTTTTTTTTAGCAAATGCCAATACTCATGAAGAAACGGAAAATGGCAAAAATCGTAATTTCTAGTGTTTGCTTGGTTTTGCTCAGTCTAGCATGCAGTTTGTTATCAGTTACCATAGCAACACGTTCTGCGGCAGCCATGTTGGACGTACCGTAGCTATCTGGGTCCTAACGAAGCAGTCGCTCTCCACCAGGTACTCATGACCCGTTTTAAACAACTGCAACGCCTGGGAAATATTGTTGGTGACGCTACCTGAGGTTAAACAGAAACATTTTGTAGACATGAAAAAAAAAATCATAATTCAAGCATCTGGATTTGAAGTTGGAACCAAATATTTATAATTTTTATTTATAAAAAGACAACCTTTTTTTTCTCTAAGACATTAAATCAGACTAAACTTTCCTTGTTTTCTATTTGCTAAATATTTAGAATAATAATTTCTAAGGATTTATGAAAATTACCTCTTAAAGTATAAGACTTGGGGCAAATGTTTTGAGTTTTCTTCCAAAATATCACACAGTGGAGTTCAACTTAGACAGACAGTAGAGGTTGATGCATTGATATAAAAAATACAAAATACATTTATATAAAGATTAACTTAAATTAACAGGAAGAGGAATAAATTGTTTATCTTTAAACATTTCAAGTAATAGATTTTTTTAGATCAAGTTTAAAGCCTAAGAATTTTCTCCAAATAAAAATCTGTTCATTTTTTATTTATTGGTGCAAAATGAAACACTTTCTAAGCTTTCAAAGCTGACAAAATAAAACAATTGGGACTGCATTTTGAGGAGCCTTTGAAAGACGATGGCATTCGTTAGTTTGCTCTGATGCAACAGAGCAAGAGATTTTAGAAAATCAAATCAGAGTTGAACTCTCATTTTACCTCGTTTGGTCTTTGGATACTTCTTCCTCAGTTTGTTTTTCAGAGGTAAAATCTTCGTCAGGATTTCAGGAACTGCAATGTAGAAGTCTGCTGAAATCTCATCATCCAGAATCTGAAAGCGAGATTTATCGGGTCCTGTTACGCTTTACAAACTGAGAGCTGCTCAGGAGTAAAAACTAAAACTGTTCTTTAGAGATTTGTGCAGAGAAAACTACACAACCCACCGGCTGAACGAGCTCTGCTCCTCCAACAAAAGCTGCTCCGTTCTCCTTAGCAACTTTAGCCTGGCCAGAATCCTGCAGAAACAGGCAGGAGAGACATTTTAGAAAATCAAATCAGAGCTCATTTCTTTAGGTGGTTAACATGTTCGTGCAATTTACAACCCATATTATAAAAGATCAGCCACAAGTCAAACCAAAAGATTATTCAGATGTGCTGCTTGTGCACATCTGAATCATGCTTACAGAAAATTAAAACTATTAATCATTAGCAGATATGAACGCTATTAAAAAAAAACAATTCAAGCCAGGCTCTAGAAGGCAGAGGAGAGAGACTATTAGGGCCACTGAAAAAAATGTATCCAGACTTTTTTGCTCAGAATTTAGACTTAATAATTCAGAGAAAAAAATCATAATTCTGAAAAAGTCAGAATTATGAGATTAAAGTCAGAAATCTGAGACTAAATCAGAATTCTCTGAAAAAAAGTAATAATTATGAGGAAAAAAAGATTAAGTTTTTTTTAAAATCCCCATCAGAATTCTGAAATTAAGGTCAAAATTCTGATTCTGACAAATGTTTTTATAAATCAATAAATTCTGAGAAATAAATAAAGAGTCATAGAAAATTAATTTCTATGAAATTGAATTTCTAAATTTTCTCAGAATTTAGAGGAAAAAAAAGTACAAATTCTGATGTTAAAGTCAACCTTCTCTGGAAAAAGAGACAAAATTCTGAGATCAAAGTTGTAAACAGAGAAAAAAAGTTTAAATGTTTTGAAAAAAGTACAGAATTCTGAGATTAAATCTTGATATTAATTTTGTGCAATTTTGCGATTAAAGTCAGCATTCTGAGGAATAAAAAGTTTTTTTCAGTGTCCCTAATCTTTGTCTGTAAGAACACTGAAGTCATTAAAGTCTTTACCTCAGTGAAAACCAAAACTTTGTTCATCTCTGTCTTGAAGGGATGCGGTAAATGCACGGTGCTGACAAAGGGGTCGACTTTTTTCTGTGAGAAGAGACAAAAGAAGAAAACATTGTTTAGTTGTTGTGAGCAGTCAGCTCGCTGCAGGAAGATAAAAGATAAAGAATAAACGGAGCGAAAGTGGCAGAAATTAAACCTTTATGTCTCCAGAGTGATTTATTATGCATAGGAACATTAGATCTGTGGAAACGGATCAGAGCAAGCCGGTCTCCGCGGACCGGAAGAAACAAACTTCTGAGCGCTTCCAGCAACCGCATCGCTCCGCAATGATTGATGCATCATCTGCACGACTCAGACTAGCGCCAGTCGAGTGTGACAGTAAAAGCAAGAGGAGGAAATGAATCCAAGCAAACCTGCCAAGAGTGACTGCTTACATTTGGATTTAACTGATCAGAACAGGTCAGGGTTCTCCGTCAGAACCAGGACCGTGTTTGGTAAACAGTAAGAAGGGATTTCCACAGAACTGATTCCTGCATCTGAAGCTTGAAACCCCAAAATGTACAAAGCCGCAGTGGAGAGTATTTAATCGGTATTTAATCCATTTTATTTACTGTTGTGTTTGGTTTTTATTCCCGTTTAATTTATTGTTTTTGATGGTTGTGTTTTCCTGCGATCAATATTAATAGATAATATGTCTGATGCAATATTACAGCATTCTGGGGGACGTGGACAGAGGAAAATCTTTAGCTGCTAAACCTCTAGTGGAATCAGCTAACTCTCTCACTCTTTGGCTGCCTAGCAACAACCTGCTGGGTAACAAGCAGTTTCAAGTTTCCCCCAACTTTGGTTACCTAGCAACAACATGATGAGTAACTGGCGCAGCAGCAGTTTCGAGTTCCCCCTCCTTCTCTCATAAGTGCTTAAAAGTAAAAAGCAGCAGCGTTGAGTGAAAACTGGGTAGAACAGGAAATGTCACCCACCAGTTTGGTGGAATGTCAGATACTTAGAACGAAAAAATGATCAACAATTATCAATATCGACTGAGCTGAAACATTTATATAGTGATGCGTTCTTCAGCCATAATGTCCAGCTTCAATGTTAATGTTCTTCTCAAAATTTAAGTTTGTTAGTCTCTGAGAAAGCAAACTTATCAATTACCAATATTTTACTTGAAAATGGTCTTAAAACGCCAATATTATTGTTTATCGCAACAATTTCTGGGAGAATTTATCATCCAGCAAAATTGTTATTGTTCATTAGATTAATATTCTGATTTTATTCTGGTAATATTAAAACTTTGTCATTATTTGTAATCACTGTGTTCTTGTTATAAATTTATCCTCAGATTTTTCCTCCCGTTCTATGAATTAATTATCATATTGTAAAACGTAATGTGCTGTTGATGTGAGGTTCGCTCTGATTAGATGGAGCGTTACCTTTTTCTCCAGCTTCATGTCCAGCTTCAGGTCCACGTAGACGGGCTGATCGGCGGGCGTGAAGTCCAGCTTCTGGAACCTCTTCAGCATGTCGATGCTGTCTTCGGCACTGTGGAAAACTCTGGCATAGAACCTCTTAACATAGACGTCATCCACAGGGACCCAGGCGGTCTTCCCAAAAGGCTTGGGCCTGTCTTTGTCATCGATGACTCGCTTCTCTTTTTTCTGTTTCTTCTCTTCCTCCTCCTTCGCCTCCTCCTTTTTGTCCTTCTTCCTGGCCCTGAAGTCGACGAGTACAACGAAGGGTTAGGACGATTGTACACAAAGAAGAAAAGAGAGGAGTACATTTCTGCCAACAAAAACTAAGAAATTATGGACTTTTCAAACTCGAAAATTTCCATTTTTTTTTTCTAAAAAATACATTTGAAATGTTGAAAATTTGCAAAAACGAATTCTAAATGTTGAGATCGATCACAGAAATTTTCTAAAAGAAAGTTCATTTCTGACCTCGCAAAGTCAAAGATTTTTGAGGTTTTGATATTAATCTCATCAATTTTATAGAAATAAATTTTTGAGTTTCAAAAGTCAAAAATCTTTGACTTTCAGAACCTTTCAGTTTCAAATGTTTATAAATGTTTCCACATATTTTGTTTTTAGAAAAATTCTGAGTTTAATCTTAACCCTTCTATTTTTTTCTCACAAATTTTCAATTTTCCAATCTCAGATAATTTTTTTAGAAAATTTCTTAGATTAATCTAAAAATTTCCAAGTTTTTTCTTGAAAATGTTTTATTTTTCCTACTCAGAAATGTCCAAGTTTTTCTATTAAATTTTCTCAAAATGTCTGAGTTTTTTGGGGGAAATTTATTCCTTTGTTCACATTTTTTTATTTAAACCTCCCCTAATACTCCATCATAGGCAGGGGTATTAGGTCCTGGGATTTGAAACCCAGCAGGACGAAGCTGATGTTTCACAGCAAAGATGCTAACTCACCTGACTGCTGCGTAGGTCCGGATGGGTAGAGTCCTCGGTGCCACCTGTGATACGGCTGAGTACGAGGGACCGCCGGCGCTCAGCAGCTGCTTCTGACATCCTGACAAAACTGAGCAAGAGAGAAAAACATAAAGCAGGTAAAGCAGAACGTGTTTCATTCCTCTAACTGGCCTGATTTAATCCAATTCCTTGTTTTGGACATTAAGGTTGAGTCGCCTAAAGAATATTACACTTGGTCTTGGTCTGTGGCACACTAGCTTTGAGAATAACAGATCGAGGCAGGTTTATTCAGAGCATCTGCCTCCTACTCAGAGTTTGTAAGTCCTGCTTTCTGAAATGGGGCCCAAATGGTCGTGGAAAAGATGCTACCCTGTTTAAGCGTAGTCAACTCAGTGACGTCAGGCAGAGAAAACACTAAAATTGGGTTAAAAACTGTCCAATGCTTTATTAAAAACTGGAAGGAATGGAGGTTCATTCCTTACTCCATTAGAGGAAGGAATTAACCTGAATGATTGCAAGTCACATAAACATTTTGTGAAAACAAATAGAAGTAAAACAACACAAAATCTATGGACTATATTCCTATCAGCAGTGGTCGAACTCTCCATCATCATTAGTACAAGATATTGGTGAAAAATTAATGCAACACTGGATGGAAATAGTTTTTTTGACACTAAAGAAGCTCATTAAAACAACGCCACAGTAAATAGGTCTTTTAATCAAAGCTAAAGATGGTTGAACAAAACATTAGAGCGTAATTTAAGGCAGTGAACCTTAAATATGTAGTGCATAAACAATTAAAACACCATGAGTGAGAGAAAACTAGCAATACAATTAAACGTATTCAAGTAAATGTTGGTTTTTAAACTGTTTCTAAGCTGTAATATCTTCCCCTTAGAAAAAGAACTGTTCAAACAAATCAATGAACTAAAATAAAATCAACAGAACAATCAGAAGGAGCTTTCAGCACAAAATATCAACATTTTTAAGAGTGTAATTCTTATCAAACTAAGTTTCAACATGGGAAAGTAGAACTATAATTACTAATAGCAATGATGTGATGTGGATTGGGTTCAATAGCCATTAATTGGAAGGGGTGTTTCTTCGCCTCCTAATCCTAATATTTCACAAACTGGAAATAAATGTTTGTTTTTGAATTAGTTTATAGCTGTTTGCTGTGACAGTATAACTTCACATTTGTTCAGAAAATTATGCTAGCTTGCTGTAATCACTCAATTTCTATTTAGCAACAATATTATAGCCTATTAGAGAATTCATTAGATAAAAAAACAGATTTTCAGTTTGTCTGAGTGCCAATTGGAAATTTATGTAAAATGTCATGGTTGGTTGAAAAAGGAGCAGCAGTGGGCTCTGAATGTTTTTTGCCCAGGGAAGCGAACAGGCTAGGACCGCCCCTGATAACAATGAGGAGCGAATATGAAAGAAACTGAATTTATGCACCTGAGACAGACTGGCGACCTGTCCAGGTGACCCCGCCCGGAACATTAGCTGGAGAGGCACCAGCAACCCACCCGACCCCACTAAGGGACAAGGGGGTTAGAAAATGGATGGACGGATGTATTTATGCACTGTGATGTTAGAGAAAATTTTAATTACCTCAATGTTCAATTATTTAACATACAAGACGTGGTTACATAGAAAAGTGAATAGGAAAACAAATTAAGACTGCGGGCATCAATCTGTTAGCATTAAAGGTCCAATCTCGGAGGTATTTCTAGATCGGAATGCAGAACCGGACGGTTTGCATTCCTTCCTCACGACCCAAATAATATACCCAAAAAACAATACGAAACATTATAAACCTGAAACATGCTCTAAATAAATCAGGAAATAAAAAAATAACAAAAACTGACCTTTCCAAATATTCCGCGTGCAGGTTGCCATATCTGCTGTCACTGGTCCGTGTGAAAACAAAAGCTGGTTTCTTGGTTCCGCTTGACAAAAGGGTCGAATCTGAATTTTTAAAAATCAGACAATTCAAGTTTACTTTATCTTCTGTGGTTTATATTAAACACTCAGTGGTAAATAACTTACATTAAAAGAAACTTTCTTCTTCTGCACGTTTAAGGTCTTGCATTTAATATAAATTACGTATTGAATCTTTGTTCAAAACACTTAAAAGTTTGGCATTAAATATTGAGCTGAAATGACTGAGTCGAGAATACTTTCAACAATGAACTGAGTGGATATAAAAATAATTAGAATATTTCATTATTATTTAAAAATTTATCAATTAATATACATCTGCATAATAGAGGAGAATAAAATATATAGATAGAAACAGAGAATTGTAACTTCTAGTATTAATTTTTGGTTTTAATGAGGCTTGTTCTCAATATGTATATTTTTACTGCAATACATACAGATGGTGGCTTGTAAGACATTAGTACATTTAATTACTAACAAAATAAAAACAAAGCACTGACCTTTTACTGAAAGTCAGGTTTACAATATCTTTTCACCTGTCATTTTGTGTGTTGGAAGATGAAAGGTTTTCAAACCTCAGGGATATATGTATTAATCTAAACTACAGTACCTTTGATCAACTCTTGTTTGAAATCTTGAATACAAAAACAACAATCTCACACTTAGCTTGGTCCTGACGGATATTTCTTTCTTTCTGAAGGAGTCATTCATAAAAATTAAAAAAACATTATATATATATGCTACAAAATAAAAAAATATTTTATGTTTTGTTTCTAATCGCTAAAAGTTTTATTAAATTTGGTTACACAAGTAATATTGCGCAACACTGTAAGCGCGCTCCAGAAATGTGACGGGGACGAGCGGAAGCCGCGTTTGTTGTTCTTCCTTCTGTTTCCGAGACGTTCAGGGGTCTACACGGGTTCCAGAGGCGCGTCTGCATGTCTCTGCTAATTCCCCTCATAAACCGTCTTCTACTGCCCCCGAATGAAGGTAAAGTCCCGCCTCGGTTCGCGTTCACACAGAACACATCCACCCGGGTCGGTTCCGTGTCAGATTAAACCCGCTCCTGGCAGATCGGCTCCCCAGCAGTGAGCCCCTGTGAGCCCCGGTGTCGAGCGTACAGCTGCCGGCAGCCGAACTAATCCAGCCCGCTGCTTCGGAGGCGCTCTTCGGTGATCGCGGCTGTGTGTTGTTTTTACCGCCGTCTAAGTTAATGTGTTAATATGATCAGTGTTATCAATATTATCAATTATCAGACAGTTATATTGACTCTGGGGTCAGGTGTGACAGTTGCTGAGCCGAACTTCTTCCCGAACGGGCCCGTCTCGCTACTTCTGACACTACAGCTATGTTTGGAGACTCGTCCTTCAGCTGTCTGTGCAGTTGGCAATGCTATATTTTCTCCCATTTAAAAAACAAAACAAAAACTTTCCCACCTCGTAAAAATACAAACCTCAGTGTTTAAGGCGACCATTTCCAAGTTTGCAGGGAAAAATAGAACTTTAGTGATTAGTTGACGTTTAGAGTCTAAATGTGTAAAATCCCTGCATGGTGTGATGAAAGTTTCCTCTAGAAGTGTAGTTCTGTGATATGACCAGATGCCAGCAGGCCATATGTCACACTGCTCCTTGCTTGTGACCCAGTAATGAGTAAACAGGTTATGCAATTCTTTTCCAAACTTGTTCACCTCGGCCAACCTCATGTCTGCTGCTTCATAAACACCAGGCAGAAAGTTCTGCAGCGCTTCTCAAGTTAGTCTGCATGCTGCTGCAAAACGCTCTCATGCTACACATGTGTTACATGTACTGCACAGACATGCATGTTAAATAAATACCTCCTCAATGTTACAGCAAGGAGAATAAAGTCATGTTAGAAAAAGAAAGTAATTATTACTTAAAGTTGTACTACAGTCCAAGAAGGGGTTTTTTTGTTTCATAAATACTGTAAGCTCCACTCAAAAAAAAAAGAAATAAAAATAAAGAAACCAAGACGTAACTTTTACAATTTTGTTACTCAAGCAAGAGTAGCACTATTTTAACATATTGTTACCCAAGTAAAAGTAAAAAGTAGCATCCAAGAAATTGAAATAGAACCTTTTATTATTTAAAAGTAATTAAGAAAAAAAACAAAAAATACAATTATAACTAATGTCTTATGTCCAGCTAGAAAAGGAGAGAAGAAGACAAACATATTAAATCCTACCCCAAATGACTCAAGTAAAAATGAAAATATTTGATTTAACATCTTAAAAATTATTTCATCAGATAGAGAAAAATATAAAACTATGTACAAAATCTGGTATTTTAAAGACTGAAAGAAAAAAATAAGACAAATCCTAAATTCAGGCAGAAGAAACACGTCATAAATTATTTTTTTCAATATGAAATTTTGTAAATTAAAACTTACAGTAGGTAATGTGTATATATAGATGCTAGTACAGGGGGAAGTGACAATAAATAGTATTTACTTTAAATGGCTCAACAGGTTCAGCAGATAGAAAATAACATCAGAACAACAAAGCAGGTATATCAACAGGAGGTCTCACTTTGACATAAAACACATTTCTTCTTCATTTTTTGACTTTAAAAATATTACTCAAGTAAAAGTATGTCATGTTAAAACTAATTCTAGAAGTATTTTTTCCCAAAATGCAAATGTAACATTTACCATATTGTTGTCTTGACAAAATTGTTGTTGTGATAAGAAATAATGTTTTGAGTTGAATTACAGCAAATGTTGTCTGAGAGTCTCGATAACTGGAAGTATTTATAGGATTGTTGGTTTTATAATTTTCTCCACTGTTGGTTCCACGAGAGCTTCAATAAATATAAATACATTTCAATGTATCCTGAAGAAACCTCACTTTTACCTTTATTTTATTAATTTGACAAAAATAGTTCATTCTTATTCTACCAATACTCAGAAAAACAAACACGTTTCTTGAAGTATGTTTAAAACCTTTTGTGTTTTTACTCATAAAATTATGAATTATAGTTATTACACACAGCTCTTTGGTGGTTATTGACAGGGTTTAGATATATCTGCAAAGGAAACTTGATGAAAGAAAAGGTTGGTATGAGAAAACAGGTTCCTGCAGCCAGAAATGTTCAGAGCCGTTCTGGAAAGCAGCTGTTTAAAATTACATCTCCAGCCTTATGATGTATGATTCAGTTGAAGCGGTATCATGCGTCACCCTGGAAAAGACTTTGTATTAATAAAGAACCGGTAGCTTTTTTTCTTCTAACTTCTTCTTTTCTTGAAATCTGTTTACAAAACTTCTTGTTTCTCTCCTTGAAGTTAAAGTTTTTCTCTTTGAATTAAAAACTGGACTCTTTGTTTTTGTTTCAGATTAACAGGTATGCCAAAGGAAAAATATGATCCTCCAGATCCCCGCAGATGTTACACCATCATGTCAGCTGAGGAGGCGGCCAATGGGAAGAAGTCTCACTGGAACGAGCTCGAGATAACCGGTTAGTCTGACTGCTTCTTGTTAACGGGAAATAAATCCCAAAGCTTTGAGTTCAAAATGTTCAGCTAAAGAAACATCCAAGATGGTTCAATCAAACGCAGCTGGTCGTCTTCTCTTTATTTCTTGAAGAAGTTTCAAAAGACTAAATGGCTTCTTCAATTCTAACTGAACCAGAGAAGAAGTCCAGAGATGCACCGATCCACTTTTTTCACTTCCAATACCGATACCTATTTAGTATCGGTTGATACCAGTTCAATACAGAAACATAGAGAATTGTTTTAAAATATATAGATATTTTTAAACAGACATAAATGCACTGAGTTACAAATTTATTTGATAACTCTGCATTAGTATAGCACACTTAAATACACCAATAACTTCACAAGCTTGGTCGAACATGATAAAGTAAGTTTAATTTGTTCAGTAACTGCATTCAGGGGTAGAACAGCCCATGTAAAACAAAAATTAGGAAATGAAACAGTTGAAAAAAACAATAGGTTTACTACCACTTGGTCAAACATGTACAAATTAAACTGCAACAAATCTTCTTTCAAAAGGTTCAGAAAGCACAATACATTTCATAATAAAGCATTTATTATTTATTTATGATGTCGCTCAGAGCACAAAGCATAGATATAGACTGATTAGTTATGCACAAATTGATTGGGCACATTGCCACCGACACCCAATCTAGATTTTCTTTCAATATCGGGACCAATACAGATATTGACATCAGATTGTTGCATCACTGGGCATGTCACGATTACAAATTTTGCTGGATGATAAACTATTGCGAAAATCAATAATAGATAAATTATTGCAAAAACCGATAATATTGTTTTGAGTGGAATCAACTAACCCAGGGGTGGGCAACTCCAGGCCTCGAGAGCCGGTGTCCTGCAACTCTTAGATGTCTCCTGGTCCAACACACTTCAATCAAACAGCTGAATCACCTCTTAAGTGCAGTCAGGTTCTCCAGAGTCCTGCTAAAGGCCTCATTATTTGATTCAGGTGTGTTGGACCAGGGAGGCATCTAAAAGTTGCAGGACACCGGCTCTCGAGGCCTGGAGTTGCCCACCCCTGAACTAACCCTCTCACTCTTTGGTTACCTAGCAACTCTCTCGTACTATGGTTACCTAGCAACAACCTTCTCAGTAATTGCCGCAGCAACAGCTTTAAAGTTCTACTACCATGCTTAAAAATAAAAAAAACTGTGGATAAATCAGCCACCGGTTTGGTACTATTTCAGATATTTATAACAAAAAAAACCAATCAGTAATTATCACTATAATTGATAGACCATGTTGCCCAGTTTGGCAGGACAACATGGTCTCTCTCAGGTAGGCCGCCCTGCGCTACATATGATTTCATCATCATATGAAATGTTTATATGATGATACGTTCTTCAGCCGCATCGTCCAGCTCTTCGTCTCGACTCTTGTGCAGTTCATCAGACCCGCATTACAATAGTTTTGGGTTTTTAATTTTAGTTAGTTTTATTTTGTTGTGACTTTTTGTTTGTCTAATTAAGTTACCTTTAATTAGTTTTTAGAGTGCGTTTGCTTGTTTTTGTCAGTTATTATTAGTTAAATATTGCTTAGATTTTATTAATTAGTTTTTTCGTACTTTGGTTGATTTTTAGGTGTAGAATTTTCAAAAAATGTATTCAACAACCAAATGTTGAATAGAGAAAAAGACTCTGGTGTTCTTTTTTCCGCTATTTGTGGACTAGCTTGGAGCATAATGGATGCTTATTGCTTGTGTTGGGAGAAAAAAATCTATTTCACATCAGTTTGAAAGGTTAATAAGTAGATTAATAAACAGGAAAACGAATGTTATACTTGTAGTTTCAGCATGTTTTATAAACGCACAATATAGTTTTCCCCCATTAACTACCATTTATATTTGTTTTGGTTAACAAAAATATTTTCTCAATTTTAGTTATGATTGTTAGTTTTAATTGACTAGAATAACCTTGCATCATCATCATCAGCTCTTCAGAATCAGATTTGAATGTGGTCTTGTTGGTGTTTTTCTTGAATCAGGACGAGTCAGGAGCCTGAGCAGCTCGTTATGGACCCTCACACACCTGACGGCGCTGCACATCAACGACAACAACCTGACCCGCATCCCGCCCGACATCGCCAAGCTGCCCAACCTGGTCTACCTGAACCTGTCGTCCAATAAGCTGCGCAGCCTGCCCGCCGAACTGGGCAACATGGTCTCTCTCAGGTAGGCCGCTCTGCGCTACGTGGCGCCTGTCAAACACAGGACAGAGCGGACCCAGGGTTTGCAAATTGAGACGTTTTCGTGTAAATTTGTTTAATTCTGCAATATTTTCATAAAACCATCTCAGTGCTGCCCTCTGCAGGCTGAACAGTAGCTACTGCAGGTGGATTTTCCTGTTGGTTGCACATGGCAGAGCTTGGCCAGCATCGCCCCATGTTCAGATATAATTTGACTTACAAGTAACTTTTCACAAAATATAAGAGCTCGTTTTAAGTCAGTAAATCCTTAATATTGACTTTAAAAAGTACTATCAGATTATTTTATTTATAAGAAGATGTTTCCTGTGCTGTAGTGAAACAATCTGTCAGAGAAAAACATTCAGATATCTGGAGAAATACTTAAAAAATCATTTTTATTGCACATGGATTGCTCTTTATACAAGACTGCAGTGAAACTTATGTTATCTAATAAATATAGGGATTTAATCACCAAAAATACACCTTGAGAAAACTTAATAATTCCTTCAATTTAGCTTCATATTCCAGTGCGTGCTGCCTGTAGAAACAGGTTTTATTGGTCAGTAGTGATGGAGATAATTTGTAATTCAATCCTAAAGTGAAATCTTGTCACGTAGAAACAATTTGTCCACTTAATTGCTATTTGCTTCATTAATCTGTAACTGAGCCTTTAATAATTTCCTTAAAGTTCTACAGGGATTTAGATGCTAAATGATTCAGACTCTGCAGTCAAGAACTGGAAATAATCTGATAGTGAGAAATAAAAGCTTAGAGCTGAACACTAATGCTTGGTTGTTGCTTTTTTTTTTTGCAGGGAATTGCTTTTAAACAACAATCTATTACGAGTCCTGCCTTACGAACTCGGCCGGCTTTTCCAGCTTCAAACTCTGGGACTAAAAGGTGAGACTTCTTCATTCTTTGGTGGTTATATTAGAGCCATCCATTAATTAATTTATTTAGGGACATTCGCACTGCAAAAACAAAATCTTACCAAAAATTTTTGGTCTAGTTTCTAGTACACTTGAAATAAGACAGAAAAGACTTGCAAGTATCTTTTTAGCAATAGCTTGTTTTTAATAAATCATTTCTTAATATTGATGTAAAAGTTCTAGTTCCACTGGAATCTTATTTTACTAATTACACTGAAAAAAAATATTAGTTTAAGTGAAATAATGTGCCAATGGAACTAGAACTTATTACAAGAGCAATTTACTTAAAACAAGCTCATATACCTTGCAGAAAACTAGCATATGAGTTAGTTTTGTCTTATTTTAAGCGTACTAAGATATCTGCACCAGAAACTAAACTAAAAATACTTGGTAAGATTCAGTGTGTTCTTAAAAAGTAGAATATAATGTGACAGAAACAGTCTTTCTTGTACCGCAAAGGGAGTTCGTAAGGCAGGACTCGTAATAGATTAGAAATGAAAATATATTAAAAAATATGCTAAATGCAAATGTGTAGTTATTACAATAACCACACATTACAGTTGCATTTTGACGTTTAGGCTGCATTTATTCGTTGCAGGAAATCCGTTATCGCAGGACATCCTGAATCTGTACCAGGAGCCCGACGGAACCAGAAAGCTTTTGAACTACATGCTTGACAATCTGGCAGGTAAAACCCTCAGCAGCACATCTAATATTTATATTGAATTTATGTAATATTCATGACCTTCTCCATCGTCTCGTATAAATGATATTTCCCCCAGTTCACCCAGAGCAGCTCCCCCAAAGACCGTGGATCACTCTGAAAGAGCGAGACCTGATGAGCCCAACAGGTCGGTTCCGGTCGGTTTAACTCTTTTAAAAGCGACCCTTCGCCGCTCTGATTACTCCTCTGGCTTCGCCTGCAGCTGCTTTCACGGTCATGTGCTACAACGTGCTGTGTGACAAGTACGCCACGCGGCAGCTCTACGGCTACTGTCCGTCCTGGGCGCTGAACTGGGAGTACCGGAAGAAAGGCATCATGGAGGAAATCACCGGCTGCGACGCCGACATCATCAGCCTGCAGGTGAAGCAAACTCTGAGTTTGTTTACTGTGAAATCTGAGAATAAGTCTTTTTTATATACTTTTGAACTTTTATTTTTTTTTTCCATTTTTGAAAATAAATGAAAAATCAGGAAGTTTTGTGCTTTTCTTTCAAAAAATATGTTTTGAAATTTTTTTGGCATAGAAGTTTTGAAAATTAAGAACAATTTTGCCTTTCTTCTTACAATAAAGTATTTTGAAAAATATGTATTTTTGGAAAAAATCAAAAGTAATATGTTAAAATTGTTCTTTATTCTTTTTTTTTTTTCATTTGTTTAAATACACTTAATTTTTTTTCCTTAAAAAAATATTTTTGAAACATTTTTTTAAAATACTAAAACATAAAAATTTGCTCTTTTTTTCAAAAACATTTTTTTTTTTTTTTGAAAATTACGAACATCTTCCAAATATATATTTGAAAAATCTATATTTTTTTAAATTAATGTGGAAAATTTTTTCTTTTCTTTCTCTTTTTTTCAAAAAAATATTTATTAATATTTACATTTTGCAAAGTTGGAAAAATGAGTTCAGTAAAACTTCTGTGTTTCTGCAGGAAGTGGAGACCGAGCAGTACTACACCTTTTTCCTGGAAACACTAAAGGACCGCGGCTACGACGGCTACTTCTGCCCCAAATCCCGCGCCAAGCTGGTCTCCGAGCAGGAGAGGAAACACGTCGATGGCTGCGCCGTTTTCTTCAAGACTGAGAAGTGAGAACCTCAGAAGTTTTACAGAATCAACATGGAGTCCACCGGGGAGCTAACCCAGACGCTGCTGATGTCTGCAGGTTCACTCTGGTCCAGAAACACACCGTGGAGTTTAATCAGGTGGCAATGGCCAACTCTGAGGGGTCAGAGGTCATGCTGAACAGAGTGATGACCAAAGACAACATTGGCGTGGCGATTCTGCTGGAGGTTAATAAGAACATGTTCTGCAGTGGTAAGACAAGATGATCATATGACCATGATTTTTTATCTTAACTATAAATTGAAATACTGCAATCAAAACGTGATTGAAGTGAAACTAACTAATAAATCATCGTTTTTTGCTGATACTATCTAAATTACTGTAAACAAATCTGTGAAATTCATGTGCAATATCCTGTATTTCCACAAGGTGGCAGCAGAGAGTTGTCACTCGTAATTTTGTCGTTTACGGGAGAGTTAAAGAGGCCTTACCTGCTGTTTTTATGCCTTGTGTTGCTCAATATTTTCTGACCTTATGTCTGTTCTATTTAGGTTCTATGATATTTAGTGCTATGAAGGAAAGCTTTGCTGCCAGTTACAGTAAAAGTTTTCTGTTTTTATTGCTTAAAGAGTTTCATCAGACCTATAAAAAACTTCTGGAAATTAATTTAGGAAGTAAGAAATCTCCCCACTGTGTTAATTTAGTAGCTATTTTATCCACTTTAGAGGTTCCTGTTGCCTGTCGATATGTTTATTAAACTGTTACTTTTCTAATCTATTATCCTGTTTCTCTCTTGTGAGGCATGAAGCCTCAGGAGAGGCAGCTACTTCTAGTAGCCAACGCTCACATGCATTGGGACCCGGAGTACTCGGACGTTAAGCTGATCCAAACCATGATGTTTCTGTCGGAGCTGAAGAGCATCGCCGAGAGAGCCTCAGGCACCATGACGACGGATTCCCCAACCTCTGACCCATCATCCATCCCCATCGTCCTGTGTGCCGACCTCAACTCGCTGCCCGACTCTGGTAAGTCCAGCAAATAATTACTCAATTTAGGATTAATTATATATTGATGGTTTATTAGATTAAAATGAGTTCCGATTGATTAACTTATAACGTCCGCTAAGACCTTCTGCTAGTGTTGCAGTTTGGCCTCCATCCAGCAGAGGCGCCGCCATCTTTGTTTCCATTGGTGTAGAAACAAAGATGGCGGACATATCACTGAGCAGAAAGGTAAAACGATCCAAACAGTCGGTTCTGGATTAAAAATGCATTTTGTGCGGTTTTATTTTAAAATATAAACACCTGAAATATAAAAACTAGACAAGATCCTTAAGTTTAACCTTAATTTAACCTCATTCAGCCGAGCTTGATGACGGATCAACGGCGACCTGTTATTCTAAAAATAGCTACGAAGGCGAGGATTTGATGGCCGAAATCAAGCGGAGGTGATAACAGAAAAATGTAACGTGGGAGGTTTATTTTTACGGCTGTCCTGAGTTAATGCACTTTATATAGCTACGTTTTAATATTCTTTCAAGAACAAGTACAGATCAGACGGCACTTCTGTATGAAGATTTCTCTGTTTATGGGGAATTAAGTGTTTCACATATCTTATTCTTATGTTTCATAACTTACGAGGTTCTTGTTTGAAGTTGAATAAGGTGAGAAGCTCAACATTTTCTTTTTATTCGGTCATTCAACTTGTTAACATTTAATGATGTGTGAAGACAGTCGACAATCGTTTGATACAAGAGAAAACTGAGGTTTTTAATAAAATGGCGGCTTATCAGTTATTTGTTAGTCGACCGATCAGTAGAGATTAACTCATTAATCAATAACTTGCATCTCTAGTTGAGTTAAGAATCCAACAGTGATTGTGACCATGTTCCACTGAATTAAGCTGAAACATCAGATTCTTAAGTGATTCTTGTTGCATGCTGCTGCTGTGCAGGCGTGGTGGAGTACCTGAGCAACGGCGGGGTGGCTGAAAACCACAAGGACTTCAAGGAGCTGCGCTACAGCGAGTGTCTCACCAACTTCAACTGCAACGGAAAGAATGGCAACTCAGACGGCAGCATCACGCACAGCTTCCAGCTGAAGAGCGCGTACGACAGCAACCTGATGCCTTACACCAACTACACATACGACTTCAAGGTAGAAACCTGCCGCTCCGCCGCTGCTCAGCAGGACTCACAGCTGTGTTTCCACTACAAATGTGCACAAACCTTTCAGTATTCCGCTAATGTTGAAAAAAAGCAAAATGTGTTTCCGTTAAACGCAGTCAAAATCATGTGAAAAAGTTTGTTGAAGTCATTTAAAAAACATCTTGCGCCATCATCCTCCTACTTCCTGTCGTCGTCTTCTTCGTCTGTTCTGTCAGTAGTAACATCCTGTTGATCATGTGACTCGTGATGCGAAGCAAATGTTTTATTGCAGTTTTGCGAAATAAATCAAATTTGATACGGGCAAAAAAAATTACTTCATCCTAGAACAAAAACTCTATCGAAAAGCGAGTTTTTTTTGTTGTTTTTCAGTAGTTTTGCTGTGTAAATCAGCAATAGTACATACTATATAATATTAGTAAATATCAATTACCGGCTACAAGTCACAGTTTTTTTCATAGTCAGGCTGGTCCTGCAACTTCTAGTCCTTAGACTTATGTTATTTTTCATCCGCCCATGAATCATCTTTTTGATTCATGTGACTAATAGTCCAGAAAATATGATAATATCAGATATCGATATTGGCCAAATTTTCATATTGTTGCATCCATATATATTACAAACCTTGTATTTTCTTCTATTCACTCCACGTTTAAAGTCTACCTTTTCTTGATCTGTCAGGAGGAAATACTCAATAAAATACTTTGAAGTTTGTTACTCTCACCTGATAAAATGTGAAAACATGGAAGTGTTATGAGGAGTTTGATTTCTGCCCCTGAGTCTTGATCCGGACTAAGAAGGAGGGATTCATGTTTGACTGAAACGACTCAACCGAGGTCAGATACTGGACTATTAAAGAAGTACTGATCAAGACCAGCTATCAGATTAACAAAAACTTAAGCTTACATTAACTAAACTTAAAGAAATCTAACCCCAGTAAATTTTGCATCTTTATTTCCTTCAGTTTCCTTTCAATCATCCATTTTAATTTCACATTTGACCTTTGAAAAAAATATGTTTTGGGCCCGTTGAATGAACTCAAAATTCATAACCGAGTGGAAAACCCCAAAACATACGCGTGGAACATCTTTTAACACTTTTTAGTGTGGAAACCACACTAAGTAGAAGTTAGTTTGGAAGAAATTTTAACCAGAGATGCTTCGCTTTTTTTGTTTTGTTTTTTGTTTTTTTTACACTTTCTGCAGTTTTTCAAACTGTGTTGGTGGTGAAACCTTTGAATCTCGTCTCGCCTGACAGTTTTTGATGTGCTGACATTTCGGCCTGGCGTTGGAATGAGTCACGCTGGCAACTTTCACATAATCTGTGGTTTTCTGCTTCGTCTCGTTTCATGACCAGCAGCTCATCTGCTGGATGTCAGGTTTTGCTTTTTTCCGCTCGGAGCGTCTATGTTCTCTGATGGAAACATGATGCCAGTTTTTCTCCAGGGTTTTTGTTCTTTGGTTTTATCTATTGAGCTGTTGTGCAAACTCAGCTTTTACAGGAACAAGGTAAAAGTTCAGCCTGTCCAGATTTACTATCCTGAAATGGGAAGTGGATTCATTCCGCCGAGCTTAAATGTTGCAAGATCAGATGGTGTAGTTGTATTATTTCGCTGTGTTTATATTCTACTTCCTGATTTGCTCCTGCTTTCTCTACTAATGGTAACTCCTTAAATGAAGCTGAATTTCCCCAAAAAGTTGCTTCATTTGAAATATTTTTTCCTGTTTTTGTCATTTGAGTCTAAAAAGAAGATGAAACTCTACTAACAGCATTCTTTTAGTTGCAGTTGTTCATTTGTAGCAAAGGATTAAACTGCTACTTGAGGTGCTCTGGGTAGAACATGGACACAAAGATTTTTTTTATCTTAAATGCAAAATGTCGGTGTTTTGGTCTTTGTTGAGTCTTTATCCTATTAGTTGATGCTTTTTCCATTAATTGATTCAACATAATTCATCCGATTAACAGTTCCAACCATAAGTTATTTATATCTTTAATGTGTTTACCCGGAGCAGAGCAGAACCAAAGTAAGCAACACAAGGCAAAGTGTGCACAGGCCTACGACAGCGTATTGGGGCCATTAGAGATTGAAGAGGGGAAAAAAAAAATCTCCACCAAAAGTCCTAGAAAGTTTTGAGCAATTTTCTGAATTTGAAAAATAAAAACTTTGCTAGAAAAATCTCTGAAATTTGCAGAATTTCTGAGTTTCAGAAGTTAAAAATGTACAACATTGCAATTAAGATTATTCTCAAAATTTCAGATTTTTTTCTAGAAAATTTTTGACTAGTCAAACTTAAAAATTTCCGCTTTTTTCTCAAATTTCTGAAAATAATCTAGAAAAAATTTTTGTCGCAAATTTTTTACTTTCATACAATTTTCTTGTTTTTTTTTTTTTGTTTAAAACTCAAATGTCTGTTTCTTCTTGAAAACGTCTGAGATTTCCCTCAAAATTTAGGATTTTTTTTTTTTTTTTAAAATTTAGTTTTGAAACTCAAAAATTTTTTTCTCAAACATTTATGAGATAAATCTTAATATTTTAGTGGAAATTAACGGGTTTTTTTATATACATATTTACAATGTCGCTAACATGCGTTCTGACCCGACCAAATAAAGCCGTTTCTTAGTTCTGGGCGGAAGCTGTTCACCTGTTCGCCACTAGAGGGAGCTCTTTGTGAACATCTCCTCTGTTCCGCAGGGCGTCATCGACTACATCTTCTTCTCCAAGATACACATGAGTGCCGTGGGCGTCCTGGGCCCGCTGGACAGCCAGTGGCTGGTGGACAACAACATCACCGGCTGCCCCCACCCCCACATCCCCTCGGACCACTTCTCCCTGCTGGCCCAGCTGGAACTGCACCCCCCTGCCCCCCACCCGCTCAACCCCCTGAACGGCCTGCACCTGCCCGTCCACAGGTAGTGCAGCCTGGGAAAGCCCCGCCCACACCTCTAACCTCACCCACTCAGCTTTTAAACACTGCCCCCCCTCCCAGCTTTATACAGGACCCTGTACAGCTCACCATCAGACTCGAACAGGAGGAGTGAAGTATTCGCCCGTTTGTTGCTCCTTTTCGTACCTTTTTTGTTTTTTGTTGATTCATTTCCTCCCTTTAAAACGAAGCTTGATACCAAAAATTGGGGATGAAGCTGCTGAAGTGACCCGCCTTAGATGAGATCATGACGGCTCGTTGATTCTGTTTTAAGATAAATTCAACACGAAACGTGACGAGAGATGAGATGACTTCTGTCCCCGTTTGTTTTTCATACATTTAAGAAATAAATCTTTTAAGTCACAGTTTAGTAGTAATGATATAAGATACTACAAGGCGTATTAGGGCTCTCGTAGACAGAAAAAACAAGAATTTGTGAGAAAAAGATAAGAAATTCTGAGATAAATTTCAGGAAACTTGGGAAATTTCAGAACCTATTTTCAATAAATAATCGACTTTCAAACTCAGAAGTTTTTATGGTTGTTTTTTTTTTTTTATAAATCTGATTTTAATCTAAGAATTTCTGCTTCATTTTCTCATACATTTTTTAAAAATTTTCAAACTCAGAAATTTCTGCATTTTTTCCCCACAAAATTTCTAAGATTAATTTCAGAATTTCTGAGTTTTTTCTCACAAATGTACTTTTTTTTTCTATCTACAACGGCCCTTAAACGTTGTTGTGAAATGCACCTATTTCCCAATACGAAAAGCTAAATTTATCAACGTTATGAGGATGCTAACCATTTATTGGTGTTATTTTTTATTTTTATTTTTTTGGGGTGCATATCTAAAATTCACGAGCTACGAAATGCCAAAAAATATGTAAGTGATGAAATCTGAGGAATGATCAGGAAATTTTAAGATTAAAACATTCAAACTGTGATTTTAGAAGTAGTATTGGAGAAACGGGAGGCAGGATTTAAAACCTCAGCACATTTCCTGTCACTAATGCATCATTTTTGGGTAAGGGGGGGGGGCAGTCGCAAAATCTGTAGGTTGTGTTATTTTTTTTTTTCTTGTCACTTTTGAGATTGTAATCTTCAGTCTGTTTTGTCACACTAGCCAGTAAGTGATGCCTCTTAATGAAACAAGCTGCTTTTTTCACCTCATCCAATTACAAGTATTTATTTTGTAATCTGGGATTACCCTTCACCTTTATCAATGATGCATTTTTCACCTCAGAGCGTTTTGACTTGTAGGAACAGCAGTTCACACCAAACTAGCCAAGTTCTCTCATTTCCGCCTGTTTTGCTCGGTATATTTTATACTCACAGATAATTATCTGAATATTTTTTCTCCTCGTGTTGTTTTAAAGTTTTTCCCATCCCTGATTGGCCAAAGAATCGAGTGACATACAATCTGTCTTTACTGGGGTAGCTTAGCGGTGCCAGTCGATGACTCCTGAACAGAATGTATTCAGCTGCTTCTGAGGTTTAAACCTAAAAGCCCTTTATGTACGTTAGAGCTCAGGGCGTTGCAGTACCTCTCACACTAAAAACTCTGAGTCACTTTGAATAAAAATACACAGAAAAATGTTGTTCTCACATTTCTGTATAAGCACAGGTAACGTTTGTCCTTGCACACGTACATAATGTTGTATAATTCCTACGTCTTTGTGCATTTTTAATACAAAACAACTATTGGTGCGATTGTCCTTCTTTGCCAAAACGGATGTCATGGTGCATAAGAATGATAAAAATTAAAGCTTGTGACGTTTTCTTCCTCACTGATCAGTTTGGGATGCAAAGCAGAGTTTAGGGCGGACAAAATGGAAAAGGTTGAAAATCTTTGTCAAGTTAAATGGCTTTTAGAGTTCAGGTGTACGAAGTTTAACAAATAAGAGCCTGTATTTATTGGCACTCCAAATAAGTTTGTAAATAAATGAATCTCTTATTGCAGCCGCATAATCTATTCTGCAGTTACTGTTTGGGGGAATAAATATGACGTGACATGAAGTCTACTAGTTTTAGCAACGAAGCTGGAGAGAAACCGAGAAAAAATAAAATAAAGTAAATGACCATTTATTGAAGGAAGCAAAGAAAACTAAATAAATCAATTAACTGATTTAGTTTTACCAGCTCAATAATAAACTAAACTTGCAAATTCTAATTAAAAACCTGTTTTATTCTTTGGCCATATTAAAAACAATTCAGAGTTTACAGACTTTAGCTGCTTTTTTTGTTTGTTTTTCTGAGGAAGATCCAGTCAATTCTCAGCAAAAACAGCAGGATTTTAGTGACAATTTAAGCCACTTCAGCTGCATCTAGCCATGTTTAATTCATCAAAAGCAGATTTCGGTCCAGTAAAGTCTGCTTTTTAGTAGAAGTCACTAAATAGATGTTGCTCTATTTACTATGAGAGTGCAAAATATTACCCTCATTAAAAATTGAAGATTAAATTTTTGGTAAATGTAGATTTTTGATAGAGTTAAAAACATGTATTTCCTGATTATGCTGCTGTAATAACAACATGAATCTATTATAAAGTTGTTTTTAAGGAATTGGATTAATCAATTATTCCTACAGCAAACATGAAATGTGAACTTTTTAAATCAAGGATGAATGTTAAATGATTGTTGAAAGCAGTCGGTGCATCTGTGGTGCATTCAACCCTTCGGACCATGATTTGAAGGTGAAAGGTCGTCGGCTCAACCCCAGGACGGATTGGGCCGCTAGCAGCAGCGGTTGACGTTGAGGCCTATACTTCACTCCTGAAACAACTTCACCGCGATTTTTGTACAAACAGCTTTACACGATTTGACTCTTTGATGATAATACAGGGGAGCGTTTCACATTCTCACATCAAAGGAGAGTTTTTTTCTCCTCTCACGTCAGAGATGTACGTCATGTTGCACATTTTGTCTTTGTCGGGTTTCTCCAGATGCTTCTGTACAGACCAATGTCGCTGGTTTTATTTTTGAACTCTGTCTCTAACATTGCAGACTTTCAGATTAGAACTTTGTACAATTCGGAATAACCACGTTTTTATCAGAAAAAAAAAGAAACACATAAATGTTTTAGGTTTAAACGCAACTTGTTTGGGTGGTTTTTATTTCTACACACTCACGCACTGAA
This sequence comes from Phalloptychus januarius, assembly GCA_902982915.1. Classification (NCBI taxonomy): domain Eukaryota; kingdom Metazoa; phylum Chordata; class Actinopteri; order Cyprinodontiformes; family Poeciliidae; genus Phalloptychus; species Phalloptychus januarius. Next base: position 1,819,555 of record CADWAE010000482.1, read on the forward strand.
GTTAAATCAGAACAAGCTTCTCTTATTTTAGATCAGTTAAACTCACCAAAATGAGTTCTAGCTAATCAGCCAATCCAAGAGTGCCATTAATTTTCCTTGGCGCTGATTGGCTGTCCACCAATTCTGAGGATCTACTTCATCAGCAAGTGCCTTCAGTCAGAGGCTTCTTCAGTATCACCGTAACACTGACCTCTACAGAAGATTTGTCCTGCCCAAAGCCAACATCATCTACAACAACCGTTGAACTGAATGAGAGGAATTGGAAAAATGAATAAATATTGTCCTTTTGCAGTTTATACTTTCACACATTTAGCACCAATGTAAATAAATACATGTAGGCTGTATTTCCAAACCAGCTTTTATGAACTGAAGACATTCCAAAAATAATAATAAACATAAACCAACTGAAGGAAAGCATTACAACATGCATATGTTATGTTAAATGATCAAAACTTCACTTATTTCAGCTCAAGCTAAACCAAAGAGGATGTGAGAACGACCTGAAATGAATGAAGTTAAGTTTAAGTTTATAAATGTGTAAATAAGGAAGTGGGTTTTTATAGGTCGGGCTTTTTCATTAACTTAATGTGTTGCAGGGATTTTGTTGCATTAATGCGGTTTAGGACTTTCTTTCTCTGGGTTTATTTTTATATATTAGTATAAATGTTTAGTTAATGTTTTGTGCACAAACTTAGTGAATAAAACTGATTATAAAGCTGCTCCTCTGATTTTTGGCAATTCCTTCTGACATTTCATGAGGATTTATCTGCTCTATAGAAACTGAAGCCAAACAAATACACCACCTCCCAAAGTCAAGGCAATAAAATATCAGACATTATGGAGTCATTTAGTTTTGTTCTTTATTTCTTTAATTAAAACAAATTACATAATCATGGAGTTGAAGATAACATTAAAACTGAATAAAAAAATTCTCTATAAAATAACATTTAATGAAAACAGTCTTAAAAAATAAAACAGAATTTTTACACTTGACGGTGGCTCAGTTCAGGTTGTTCAGAAGGTTGTTGGAGAAACAGTGGATGGGCTGATGTGTTCATCATCCCTGAAATTAAAAACAGAAACAGATGAGAGTTGTGTTCAGATCAGAGACTTAACAAGAAACAACAGCACTCTGCAAACACAACAAATGGATGGATGGAAAATGTATCCATAGCAAAGGACAAATTTCTATTATTACCATTATTGTAATAATTTATGATGAATACAAGAAGCAGCGTCTGCAGCCTCTGCCCAGCCTTTGAACACAACAACATACCAGTGAATACACGTCATGTCAAAGGGGCAAAAAATACTTTCATTTGTTTTCAAAACTTGGTTTCTGAATCATTTACAATAAGAAGTCTGGCTGTTTATCACTTTAATCCTCTTAAAACCATCAAAAATTTATTTATAGATTAATAACGGAGCTAAGATAAAGATAATCAAAATAAATCTATTAATAGATGATCCTGGCTTTATGAATGGTGTCAGTGTTTATGGTTAACAATGGTCACAATCAGGATTAAAAGGAAATAGTTTGCCTTTTAATCTATTATTTTATCGCAGCATATTAGGCCCAAGATAGAAGAAATTTAGTAAATTTGCTCAAAAAACTCAAAAGCTTTAAAATAAATCTAAGAAATTTTCTAGAAAAATAAACATGAATATTTCTAAATTTGAAACGTCAAAATATGCAGGAAATAATTCTGAGATTTTTTTGATTACTCTCAAACTTTTCTTAAAAAACAACAAAAGTTTAAGAAAAAGACTTGGAAATTTCTGAGATTAAAACTTCAATATTTAAAAAAATAAGAAAATATCTAAATTCAAAAAGTCAAAATGTGATGGAAAAAGAAAACTGGAGAGATTTTGAGAAAAAAAACATCATTTTGGAATTTAAGACATTTCAATTCCTGGAAATTGAAGATTTTAAACTTTTCAAGTCTTTTCTTGTTTTTGATCGATTTTTTTCAGAATATTCTCAAGATTTCTGATTTATTTCTAGAAAATGTTCAACTTTTCAAACTAAGAAATGTTCATGTTTTTTTTTTCTGGAAACTGAAACTGAAATATCTACACTAACATGTAAATTACGTATCTCCATGACAACCACCGCTAGATTTACAAACAATTCTGTGTTCAAGTTTGCTGCAGAAGCATAAAACAAAAAGTTCTTACTGGTTAAGTTTGCTGAGAAACTCTGGGAACCAGTCAGCGTCTGCACTGATGCAAACCTTGGAGCCATTTTTTCTGATGATGCTGCAGAGAAAGAAAGAAAAAAACAACTTTAAAAACAAACTGAACTCTGCAAGTGACAATAAATCACTGATTGACAGAAAGAAAATCTAATTTTTGCCAAAAAAGCTCAGAAATTTTATTTCAATCTCTAAATGTTTCTACAAACAACTTGGAAATTTCTAATTTTTAAAAGTCAAAACTTTCAAATTTTTGGTTATTTCTCAAAAATCTCAAAAATTTTCTACAAAAAACGTTGAGAAATTTCTGGGTTTGTAAATTAGACAATTTTCACAAAAAAAAGATTCAAAATTTTTAGATAAATTGGAAATTTCTGGGTTTTTGACTTTTAAATTGTGTTCTGTTTTCCTTGAAAAATTTCTAGAACTTTTTTGTGAAAATCATTTTTAAAAACATTTTATAAAAATTCTAGGACAAATTGGCATTTTCAAGTCAAAAAATTTTCAACTTTTAATAAATTTTGAGAAGTCGAGTTTTTTTCTAGAAAATTTAGGATGAGATAAACGTCAGAATTTGTGAGTTTTTTTTAAATTTTCGACTTTTCAAAAGATTTTTTCCATAAGATTCTTGAGGTTATTCTAAAACTTTCTGAGATTTTTCTTGTGTCTGTGTGAAATGACAGAGAAACGTTTTCGTCCTTTGTTGAGCCACAGATGGAAACATCTCCAGTTGAGGTTACTTACACTCTTTCTGAACGGCGGCACCGTCCTGATGGAGGCGTCACTTCCACTCTGGCCACGGTTCTTACAGCGACGCGTAGAGAGGTCGTTTTTATGCAGCGGCATCCCAACTTGGATGCTGCAGAAAAATTCACATTTTTAAAATTATGCTAATTAGCTTATGGTTGCATCTGTTTCTTCTTAAAGTTGACAGATTAAAAATGATTTTGATGAGAGGTTTCCTCTTCACATTGGAGTTCAGTGAAGTCTGCTCTTTATTTACATGTTTTCTAATGCCAATAAAGCATGAGCACACCAGAAATTACACAATAAACCTTAAATATCTGAATAAAAGTTAGAGAGGGTTTCCTCACCATGCAGCTCAGGCATGCAGCAGTAGAGAGTCAGAGCGACCAGCAGGATCACAGCTTTGTTCATCTTGTCGGGTTTTTTATCTTTCAGCACCAGTCAGGATGTGAGAGCGAAGTGTGAATGAATGAAGTCGAGTCTGACTTTTTAAAGCTGCAAATAAGGAAGTGGGGCATTTCTTATCGTCTGAACATTGACAAAAAAAAGTCAATGTAGAACGAACTTGTTGCATCTGGAGGTTTTCTGTGGGTTTTGCTGACTTAACTAAAGTTGGGGGTTTCTACTCTGGCGTACTTTCAAATGATTACAACAGCAGATTTTATATTTTTTACAAATAATCTGCTGGAATTTATTTTCTGATGCCCACATATGAATAAATATAGAAATTTTAAAAGAAGAGAACTGGTAACAGACTATAAAAAGATGCAGCTTTTATACTCAATCATATTCAATAAGTTAGAATATGTGTTAATATGGGGCTAATTTGAAAAATTAAATTAACTTTTTGAAAATTACCAACCTTTAAGCAGGTATTAGGCATACGTTTAACTAAATACATTTAAATATTCTAAGTGGAAAATCATTACAACTAACGGAAATACTTTTTTTCATTGTGTATTTAATCTATATAATATGACTAAGTCCTTGAAATAAATTGATTTTTCAATAATACTGGAATTTATTGAATGGGCTTCTATGTTGGGAATAACTGTGTATTTTTTATGTTAAAAATGCAACTTTTCACAGAAGAAAATGAAAATAAAAAGCTATACAGGTATTACCACAGAAAGGTTGTATTAAGAAATGTTTTATGAAGATAATTTTTTACAACATTGCTTGTATTTATACATAAATCAGACATTATTTATTTGGTCACTTCTAAAGTTATTGAGGTAATATTACGTAAGATAAAGTCATAAAACAAAACATTACATTATGAAATATAATGTAACATAACAGCGTCGTATAGCTAGACAAGGTAACATTACGTAGTATAACTTTATGTAGCACATTACATATTCTAAAATGGCGTAGCGTGACATTACGTAGCGTAACAATACATGCAACGTCACGCACCATAACGTCACTTAATTTTACATAACACAACTCCATAGACAATTATAAAAAATTATATTATATGATTATATTATGTCTATGACACAATTCAACAAACGTTAGCAAACAGCTAATGTTTAGCGTACGTGACCATCACGCTACGTAATGGGCACGTAACATGACCATAACGCTACGTGACGCTATGGTCACGTACGTGGTGACGTACGTAGCGTGACATTAGACAACATTAGTTAACAGAAAATTACATAATGTAACATAACGTAGCATAGCACAACATCTTGTAGCTAACCAAGGTTAAAAAAATCACATAATGTAACATTAGATAACATACATGACACAACAAAATATAAGGTAACATAGTTTTGTGAACAGTATTAAATAACAACAAATAGTGATATCTAAAATAAGATGCACAACACACTTTAGATTATATAGAAACAGTAGTTTATGTCTCACAACGGGTTCAAGGCCAAGAAGGAAAAATAGTTAGACCACAAAGTCTGTGTTTTCTAAACAGAGTGAATCTTTTTCAGCAGTTTAAGCTACAATATGTCTCCATTTTGGAGAAGTGTTAGTCTTTCATCTCCGTGTGGATCAGTGAAGCATCACCACCCAAGATCCTGTCAAAGGTTCACTGAGTTTCCTTCCTTGAACCCAATTTGTCACAACGTGGCCAGCTGCAGTAAGAACCCATTTTATGAAAATAACAATAATAATAATAATAACCAAGTTTATATTTTCATATAGAGTAAAATTGAGCAATTAAACTACAAGAGAAGAGTTTTTTCTACTTAATTTCTATGATCTTATGTATATTCTACCATATTTCTCAAAACAAACTAATTGACAAAATAGCTTTCAAACTTATGTGCATTTTCACCAAACTGATCTGGAGCTCAGGATTTAGACAAATGGTTTTTTCATTCAGAAAACAAGCAACATTCAGGTCAGTAAACTGCACAGGCAGCAGAAGCTATTTAAATTTGGTGTATCACCAAAATAGTAAAATTACACCAGTATGGATTGAGCCTGGCCCAGGTCCAGTTGGAATCAGGAATCAGTAACAGTAAATACTTCTCAGATGTTATTCATGCCAGGAATTTCCCGTTGCGGTCTCAGATACTTCCTCTTCTGGTAAATAGAAAATTACAAGTGAAAGTAATCCCCCTGCTGAATGATGGTTGAATTCCCACACAGGAAAACAAGATATTCTTAACTCAAAATTAGCTCTGATGGCTATGCCCCAATAAATATCAAAGTTATGACATGAGATTTCTCTGGTTTCTGGAGAGACAGAGCAGGCCACCCTTAATAAAAATTTTAATATTCTGTTGCTTCAAAGCTACAAGGTCACTTGTGTAATCCATTTGATTGAAAAACCAAGTTTCTTGAAGAAGGATTAGAAGATTTTTGTATCTCTCTCTCAGAATATCATTAAATGTAAGAAAAAATAAAAGGAAATTAAAATATTATGGATTTAGAAGCAATTCTGATGAACAGTAGCTGCGTTACCATTACAAATGTGAAAAAAATAGTATTCCACTAATGTTTGACAAACACAATTTCACAGTTCTGGTATTCCATAAAATAAGAAATGAAATTAAAAGCTCACATGAACAAGTTTGCTCACCCAATAAGTCATTAAAAAACCTACCGCTCCACGATCCTCCAAGTACTTCCTGTCGTCTTCTTCTTCGTGGTTCGCCCGAGTGCCAACATCCGGTTGTTGACTCGTGATGTGAAAAAAGTGTTTCTGTTGCAGTTTTGAGAAATAAACCAATTTCAATCTGGTCAAACCCTCCACCAATCCCTTTTTTTAATTGAAAAACGAGAGTATTTTTTTTTAATTGTCGGATTTCAATTAAGCAAATTTATTTTTTAAATATCAAATTGCCCAATTATCTGAAATGTAGCAAACTCAATCTACTAAACAGAAGTGGTCTTGACCACTAGAGGCAGTGTTGAGTAATATTACCTCTATAAATATGCTGGCGTTTTATAATTTTGTAAAAGACATGAAGTATAATACAACCTCTTTCTTCTCGTTACATCATGAAGTTCTGACTTTACTAAACGTCTGTTGGTGCATGACTCCCCCTAGTGGTTTGGAGGATTTCCATTTTGTGAAGAAACTTTGCAGTGCTTCATCCATGTTGTTTTTAATATTTCCAACCTTTTTCCTGTGGTTGACACATTTTGTTCTGCAACTGCTACATTTTATGTTTGTATTCTTGTTAAATGTAGGTGTTTGTTGCTGTTTTATTTGAAAGCATAATTTTTTGTTTGCAGCTGTCATGAACTGTGGTTGAGATGCGGTGAGAGAGACGCCGTAGGCACAGGTAGTGAGATGAAAAGGTTTGATTTTAATGAAAACAATCCACAATGGTTCCAAACACGGGCAGCAGAGTTGGATGGGAGGTAAGCTCACACACTGGTAGCACTGGCAAACGAAGGAACATGAGAAACGCGGACAGACTTGGACTGGTAGCAACGACAGACGAGGAACGTGAGACAAGGAACAAAGAACACAGGTGGGTTTAAATACACAGGAAAATAGACACAGCTGGGACCAATAAGGGGTAGACAGGATAACACTGAGAATCGGACAACAGAAAACTAAAGAGACAGAAAAAACTCAATGTTTTTATTGCATAAGTTTTTTCTGTTTGTGTTTTGATGTATGCATAATTTGTATGTTTTAAACTACCCTACTGTAGTTAAAAAATGATTCACAAGTGTTTGATTTTTTTTAAATCCAGGTAAAATTATTTCCAACATAGTTTTCCCATAATGGAAAATATGAAAATGGACCTATTATGCTTCCTTGAACAGGTTAGGATAGATCTCACACTTTCACACTTTCATGTGAAAATAGCTTCAAAGAGATCGTCAACAAATCATATGTTTTGTTGTAAATCAGCAACAAAACACATGATTTGTACAGCGCATACACTGGTAAAACCAGCTGGCTCAGGACCCTGGAGCTCAGTTCAAGTTGCTAGGTAACAGTGGAACTCTGCTGGGGTTGCTAGGCAACGAGGAATTTCCTGGTGATTTGTTACATTCCGAGCGTTTTCCAGACAACAACATTTTTTTTTTATTTCCCAAAACCGGCTGAGTGCGTTTCTTAAGTGCTTGGGCTGTTTTTAGAAGCAGTAAATGGAAGTGCCACAAACTACAAACTGTGAATTTTTTCAACAAAATTAACATAAAGTACAATACAAAATATTTATTTTTTCATTGACAAGCTTATATATATATATATATGTGTAGAAAAGTAAAACCCTGTACCTAAATTTAATAGATTTTATTGAATCTATTCAATTTAACTAAATGTAGCAAAAGAAATGATTTAAAGTTTGATCTTATAACTGATCTTCCAAAATCTGTTTCGATTGTTCAATCAATCCAAAAAGATTTGAAAACGAGAAGCAAATGTTTTTGTATTCATTCAAAAAATGAAAATCAACTTTATTTTTTATTTATTTATGATTTTTCTTAGGCTGTGAGTATTTTGACTGGACAATTTCGGTCCACGTGACAAAAAGTTGGGACACCTTGACCTTGAAAATAGAAATAAAGGTTTCAAGCACATTTTAGAGACAAATCGGAGGAAAGAGTTCAGTTCTGACCTCTTTTAGAAACTATAAGTGTGACATTTCTGCCATCATTAAGACATGTGGAAGGACTGATTGCATCAAAAAATAAAGTAGTCAAAACTTGTTTAGCTTCGCCTACGCTGTAGATGTTTATTCTCCTATGACTAAACGCTGAAAGTAAAATCATTCCAGTAGAGATTTGCAATTTCACTGAGTGCCAGTAATAGCACAGTTTTTTTACTGAGTCATTCACACCTAAATGCTGCTGCATATTACTTCAAAGAAACCAGGAAAGAATTACAGATAAAAGCAAGAAATGTGTGAAATTTGACAAAGAGCGATATGGCACATCTTGGTGCAGTACGCCAACGTGGCTAGAAAAGGAAATACTGATATTATCTTTTCTATTAAGTTAATTAAGTTTCTTTGAACTAAAGAAACTTAATTAGGAAAATTAGTGCAAACAGGAAGGGAGGAAAGTGTCTCTTATCCTCCAAATAATTGAAGCTGACTCATCTGATACTAATAATGTTAATTTGGAAATTATTGCTGACTTGGCATATGCAACAAGATGCAAGAGCGCAGTGAAACCGTTTCGTGTCAACTTGATGTTAAACAAATAAAGGGGATTTTTGTAGCAGGAAGAAATGGGCAAACTGAAGGTTTCTGGTAAAACAATAAATAAAACATTTTAATAATCTTTATCTCAGGGAAGCAGAAATTAGGTCAGATTTTTACATCCCACATGTAGTACATTTCACATTTCACGTTTCATTACATGAATCCAAAAAGGTTCATGAATCAAAAAAGCTAATCGACAAATTACTCTGCTGCTATAATTTATCAATAAAAATAATCAGCAGAAAGACAGAAATTGTACTTAGAGGCTGCATGCATGAAATTCTTCTTTACAAAATTAATTTTAGAATAAAATGATCCTTTATTTGTCCCTCACTTGTACAGTATGTTTGTATCAACAGCAAATTGATAGAGAAAATGAAGAACACTAAAAAGAAACAATTATAATTCCTATAAAGGATTTCAGAATATAAAATATTCCCTATTGTCCCACTGTGGGTAAATTCAGCAGCACTGCAAAAACACAAAATCTTACCACATATTTCTAGTCTGGGTTCTACAGCAAATATTTTAGTACACTTGAAGTAAGATTAAAAGAAACTTTTCAGCATGATAAATAAGTTTGCTTTAAGTCAGTAATTATTGTTTATAGATACACAGTATTAGTTACATTGGCAGATTTTTTTCATTTTAAAACTGGAAGAATATGTTATAAGTGAAATCATCTACCAATTGAGCTCGAACTTTTTCATAAATATTAAGAAAATATTGACCTAAAACAAGCTGAAAAGTTACTTTTAAGTTAGTTTTCTCTTATTTTAAGTGTAACAAGATTTTTGCACTACAACCTCCTAGACCAATTTGTGTTTTTGCAGAGTAGGAAGTTATTCTGCTCCAACAGGGACCAGGAGGGATGGGTGACTGATGATGCATTTAGTGTTCTAGTTTAAAACCTGATGAGAATAAATAAAAACACATATCTTCAAATTTCAAAGAAAAGTTGTAGAAAATGGTTTAATTATCTGACTAAGACTAACATATTTGTGCTATTAGAACACAAAACGTTTTAATTATTAAAGATTACATTTCAAAACAGTTTTTAGTGGTGCAATCTTTCCTACTTTGCCCAGAAAGGAAACCGAAGCAACCCAAGCAGGCCTGTCTGAAACCATCTCTGTGGTTTAATGTCAAATACAAAAAATCCACTACGTTTCGTTTCTCTTGCGCCTCAGCATAAGAAGAAACTTTTAACTTTCTTGTGTTTACTCAGAGTGAGTCCAAACACTTCCTCACACACACAGGGCATCTTCTGCCCAACGAGCCAACTCTGCAGTTTGCCTTTGCCACTTTTAGAAAGTGAAAGAAGTCTGCTCGCCAACTTCTGAATTTCAGTTTTCCGACTTTCAGCGGCAGATAAAGTTTGCGAGCTAAGTTTACACTGAGTAGGTCTGCTTATCTCAGCGAATCTGAGACCCGCAGAGCGCCTCAGATCCATGTTTTTCTACACTCAGATGAAGCGTTTTTATGGGTTTCAGTTGCAGCAACTGGAGTTTTGCAGATTTAGCCGTTAGGTTCACTTTCACTGCCGAGTGTTTTACTGTGTCTGAGTTATATTCAGCATAAATGCAACTAAACAGGGATTTTAACACATTTAGTTGAACTGTCATACTTTTGCCTCTATTTTATCACTCTGACCTAATGCTTTTTGCTTGATTGTTGAGTTATTGCTGAAATGCTGTATAAAAACAGGTTTATCTTACCTTGAATGCACTGCAAAAACAGAATCTTACCAAGGATTTTAGGTCAAGTTTCTAATACAAACATCTCAGCACACTTTAAATAAGACAAAATTAACTTACAAGTAACTTTTCAGCTTTTTAGATATAAGATTTATTAATTTTTTTAAAAGTCAATAATTCCCTTTAAAGTATTAGTTTCACTAAGACTATTTTACTTCATGCATGGGAAAACTCTCTTGTTATAAATTAAACAATCTGCAAGTGGGACAAGTACTTTCCATCAATATTAAGGAATTATTTACTTACAACAAGCGCCCACTTCTTTCTGTAAAGTTATTTGTGTTTTGTCTTATTTCAAGTGTAATAAAATATTTTCTCACCAGAAATGAGAAAAAAATGCTTGGTAAGATTCTTGGTAAGTCCAAATGCTTGGACAGTTTGCAAACTGTGTATGCAAACTGTGCACAGTTTGCATACGCTGTGGTAAACAGTGTATGCACCACCTTGGATGTTTTAATCTTTTCATTGGTTTTTAAAATCAATCATGATGAACAAAATGTGGATTTTTTTTGACAAAAGAAAATATTTAAAGAAACTTTAAATGGGTCGTAAATGCAAATTTCACATTTTGCACGTTTTTATTCTTCCATTCAACAGCGTCTTTTAGTGTCACCACAATACATTAAAGATCTGCTGTTGTCATAGCAACCTCAGGTCTTCTGGTTCTGGTCTGTGTCCCCAGAACCAGAACCAAAAATGGAGAAGCAGCATTCTATGCGCCACAAATCTAGAACAAACTTCCAGAAAACTGCAAACAGCTGAAACACAGAGTTCCTTCAAATCTAAACTTTTGATTCATTACAACTGGAACATCAATCAACATATTGATGATTCTGATGTTGGGATTTGACAAAATATTACTTTACTGGTTTTACTGTGTGATGTAAAACACTTTGAACTGCCGTGTTGCTGAAACCAGCTACAAAAATAAACTTCTGATTCATAGTACAGATGAATCTGTGTTGGTCTGTCACATATGTGTAAAAAGTTCAGATCTTCAGTTATTTGAAACCTGACTCTTCCAGTGGGACCAGCCGCATTAAATCAGATTAACCTGAAGCCTGCTGAGTTTGTCTTCCTGAAAAAACAAAGGTTCACGATTTTAAAGTGTTTTTGGACTGATAGACGTCATCTTCACTTCTCATAACAGTGAGACTGAATCTGTAAATGTTTAACAGAAGTGGAGTTAAAATGTCATTTTTCATCTATAAGTGCAAAAAATTCACATTCAGGTGTGTTTGCCCCATTAAATAAATATTTGCCAGGTGATTATTGGAGAAAATACCAGACATTTAGTGAGTCTGGAGCAATAAAAGCAGCATTTAGGTCACTGTGTTTCGTTCTCGCAGAAGAATGAAAAAGGTGTGGTTATTTAAAAATGAATAGTTTGCATTTTTAGGATTTTTTGTTTGTTTTTATTTTCTGCAATAATAAAAAAAAACACTATCACATTTTTATGTCTGCTCTTAATCTTGGTTTCAATACCAAACTGAAAATTATTTCCATTTAATTATCTTATTTAGCTGTATTGCTATAATTTATGTTAATATATAGTTAGTTTTGATGCTTTTGATCATTATCACAAATTTTGTGCCAATTTCTCCAGAGGGTTTAAGTGTTTAAAAGAAACCCTATGAAACAGCAACATCATTAGTGCATTTTATTAAGTTTTCTTCATACATTTATTTTTATCTTTATAATAGTTTAAGGCAACCAACCATATTCCTCTGTGTATGTTTAGCTTTTTTCTAAAGAGAAACAAAAACATAACTACAGATCAAATGTTAATGATGGATTTTTACCAATTACACAGAAAACATAACCTTGTGTACAGCGCCCTCTGCTGGTGGTTGGGTATAACACAAGATATTAGTTTTTGGGGTTTTTTTCTAAATTATTGTTAGAAATTATGGCCACTAGAAAAAATAATTATGACTTTTCTTCAGAATTTTTACTTTTTCTCCAAACTTATTTTTTCATGTTATTCTGATTTTATTCCTGAGAAGTCAGAATTTATTTATTTTCAACTGATCTAATCCTCTTCCATAGGTTCCGAGTCACATCTGCAGATTTTTAAATTCAAAAACAACGATTTAAAAAAAAAGAAATTGTTAATCCTGTGATTAAAAAAAAAAAACTTTCAAAAATTACAACAACAAATCACTCAGATTCCAAGAAAAACAAACAGACATATATTCAGATTAGCATTTTTATTGTTTATATGTCATTTCTGCGCAAATATATGTTGAAGGAAAAAATAAAAAGTAAAATAAAAAACTATTTGGAAACTGGAAGTTCAGTTCCAACTGTGTTTTCTCTAAAATTTAAGTCAAACTAAATTAGTTATAATAAAATCCTTTGTTAGAATCGCTGAACTGAAAAACAGAAGCTCAGGGAGGCGAGGTGTGTGCATAGCTTATAACAACCTCCAGAGGAAAAAACAAAAACTAAAATATTTAAATAGAAGCTTTAAAAGAAAATAAAATGAGGCGGTGATGTAAACCCAAAGAGACTAAACTTTCAGTGGTTCATCCCCAAAATGTGAGAAAAACTAACGTTGCGATTCTGTAGCATGCAGCTGCGACGCTGGACAGACGAGCTGCCCTGGAGTGAGGAAACCAGGAACAAACTGAACGGGTCCGATAACAAGGATGAAAACCCAACTTTTCTGTAGAGCGCAAGATTTAACGGCTTCAGGGAGACTTTTACAAGTCATTTTTTTTATTCTAAAAATCAGAAGACGACATGAAAAATCTTCCCTTGGAAACCTTTAGGAAACATGGCAGCATTGTTTTGTTTTATGAGCATTTTAAACATTTTCTCACTCAGAAACGCTGCGAGTGTGAGCTTTAAAATAACGTTTTAGGGGCTTCTAGCATTAAGAAAAAGTGGATTTTAATCCTCAAAACACACTAAAAGTTTTCAGTTAATTTGCATGAAAGAAGCCCGAACCCAGCCAGCTGGTCCGGAGAACCATCACTTCCTTCCTGTTTGGAGCCTTCGGTGACACATTTACTCCATCTTTCCTTGTTTCAGTCACGTTTGATCCACGTAAACGTCATAGTAAACTCAGGAACGCCGTCGCCCCACCAGGGGGCAGCAGAGAGCTGAACAGAAACTTTCCCAGTTTCTCTGCAGCTGGACCCAAAGAAAAGCGGTTCGCCCAGCAGAACAGAACCGATTTGTTCTGGTTAATCCTTCATGGAAACGAAGCAGCGAATGGAAAACAAAAAAACAAGCTGAATATTTCTCTCCTCACCATCATAAGCACAAATCCTACGGCTGCGCTCATGATGCTTTCGGCTCATTAGAGAGAAAACTTTAAGGCACAGATTCCCCTGATCGACAGGGAGGAAAACATTTATCCTAAACTTTTAGTTTCACTTTTAGTGTTGGAAGTGGGAGTTTCACACTGAATCCAAGTATTTTTGATTCAGTGATTCTGTTTCAGTGAAACGCTGCTGTTCAGATGTAAATCTGGAACCCAGACCGGCAGGATTACAGATTAGCAGCGAGGATTTTAGAGGAAGGTCACTGACATTTAGGAGAAACTGAAGACGCTGCCGAGTGTTTGAGGCCGCAAAGAAACCAGAAACAAATGTAAAGATTCAGGTCAGGAGTAGAGATTCAAGCCTTTCCCCTTTGATTCAAGTAGGTAATTAGTGGTACGGCCACTGAAGATGGAAAAAAGGAGAAACTTTCTGCCAAAAAACTAACATTTTCTAATTTTAAAAAGAACATTTCTGAGATTCATCTCAAAATTAAAAATTGATGTTCAAAAAAATTTTGAAAAATAAAAAATGAATTCCAAGCTTTTTCTTAAAAGAAAAATTTAGACACCGAGTTTCAATTGTCAAATATTTGCTAGAAAAAGCTCAAATTTTGAGATTTCAAGTCAACCATTTTAAACTTTTGACCTTATAAATGTCCATGTTTTTTGTTTTAGAAAGTTTATGAGATTTAATCTAAAACATTCTGAGTTTGAAAAGCTTAATGTTTGATTTAAATTTTGAGATTAAACTCAGAAATTTTCTAGAAAAACAAAAACTTTGGAAATTAATCTAAAAATTTCTTAGTTTTTTCTCACAAATTTTTGACTTTTGGAGCTCAGAAACTTCCTTGTTTTTTCTACAACATTTTTGAGCTCATTCTAAAAACTACTGAGTTTTGAAGCAGAAACCGACTCCTTTTGTTTTTTCTTTTCCACGGTGGCCCCGATGCTCCACTTTAGGAAACATAGTGGCAACATTACGCCTGCAAGAAAAGCAACAAGGTTTCCAGGCCGAAGCGACGAGAAATCGCTGGAAAAATGCTGAACTGTCAGTTTTAAATCTGCGGATCGAGCTTTTGTCAGACCTCTGGTGTTTCCCTGATTGGCTCACAGAGCTGCACTTCTGATTTATTAAACAAAAAAAATAGAGAAAGTTTTCCTGTCGGCAGGAGACATGAACTGTTTTTTCTTTTTCTGTCAAACAGTCGATTGTTCCACCTTTTCTGATCTTATTTACCGTTTTAACAACAAGCTGCAGACAAAGTGGATGATATCTGAAACCTCTGAACGTCTTCATTGGAAATCTCTGCAACACATTCACACACAGTGAGGAGCATTTTGTGCATTCCCTTCAACATCACAAAGATACAGCTTTAACAGAGCGCAGGCCAACGCTGCAACGAACTGGACATAAAGTGCAAACGGACGAAGGCTTTCCTCTCATGGCGTCAGACCAGCTGAAGCTCCAGTAAAACCAGTAAGACAGCAGGCGGCCGGTTAGTGGCTCTCGATCACCACCGGCTCATAGCCGCCGGCAGAAACCCTGGGGACAAAAACAGAACGAGAACCTGTGAAGGAGCGGCTAGAAGCCCTGAAGGTTCTGAACTAAACTCAGAGATTCATAAAGATTCAAATATTCTGATTAAACAAAACACAAACTGGGATCTTAAATCAAAAGAGGGAAAGAAAAGCATAGAAAACAGAAAAAACACCTGCATTTTACAAGTCAGAAATTTCTCAGATGTAGGTTAATTTGAATGAGATTTTCTATCACTTAAGTCATTTTATTTATGGATGTATGCATGGACTGAGAAAAGGATGGACGGACGGACACTTGCATAGTTAAACACAAAGAAACCAAAACAATTGAACCGAGAAGTTAAAGAAGCTGCCATCAGTTCAGCTCCAGCCGCACGGCTCTAGCCGCATCCTCTGCTGGATCTACTTTCTGGTGGTTCTGAAGTGAAAGTGTGATGAGTGGAGAGCAGGAAGTGTCACCTGTTTCCCAGTCGGATGCCGCTGAGCGCCGTGGTTCCGTCTCTGCTGACGAACAGGCGCAGGTTGCTGTCTGGAGGCCAGGAACAGACGGAAACAGCAGAGAAACTGGTATTAGCATATCTCACTGCTGTGGCTTTTCTAAAGCTTTCATTTCTCTCTGATGAGTTTCTAATCTGTTGCTGAAGGCGGCAACCAACATGTTTTACACCCAACGATGCATTTACCACCCTGCTAACGTGCTCAGACACCTGGAGCAGTTTGTTACAGTAAATACCATAATGAAAAGTTTCTGATGTTACAGTTTTACAATTAAAAACATTCCATATTTCTGTTGTGAGTGGAGGCTGCTTGTCTGGTTCAAACCTTTATGTTATAAAGAAAGTTGTGCAGCCTGATTTATATGTGCGATGCAATGAGAGTCACATGACCGTAAAATTTGTTAAAAACCAAATAAAGTTCGGGAAAAAAATACATCCTATGTTTGGTGGCCATTTGTTCCCCTTACTTTGATACCCCTAAATAAAATCCAGTGAAACCAGCTCTGGTCTTCATAGAAAAGTGACAGGAGGAAGCAGAGAGCCGACATTTTTGAATAAATGATTTTCTTGGGTTAAGTTAATTTCTTAATGGTTTTCTAGAGAAACTAGAATCAGGCTCAACACACAGCAGTCTTATCTCGAGACGATCTCGATGAGCATTGGAGGAACGAATTATGTGGAAAACATCCGCTCTGTGCTCCCATTCCTGTTCAGATATAAACCTTCCTCAGAGAGAGTTTAAAAGCAGAGGTTTTAGTTCAAACGGAGCCATTATTTTATAACCAAATAAATCTCTGCAGTCACTCATGCTGAGCCCAGACTGGACTGGATCGGCTCAGACTGGATGACTTTTGTTTGAGAAGTCTTGCAACAGGCAGAGTTCTGCGGGTTGAAAGTTTGAGTTTCATCAGAGTTGTGACATTTGGGACACACTCCACTCCACCCTCTCGTAGCTGAAACCCTGCAGCGACGGTGTGGAAAGATTAAACTGTGTTGCAAACGCTGCTGAAGCTCCTCTGAGGCTGCAGCCAGAGAAACGCTCCCTCTGTACCTTCGGTGTTGTTGATGTCTGCAAAGTTTTGACTCTGGACGATTTTCTCCACGATGTCGTCGGCATCGATGCGGGTGTCGTTGACCCAGGTGGGGTGACTCTCCACCGAGTCCTGCTTCCTCCTGATATACAGAACAAACACAAAGACGCCGTTAGCTGCTGCGGTAGCGCCAACACAGCTGACTGTATGAGCTACATTATTTGTTTATGTCCATTTTTTATGTATTTCTAACATTGTTTATAAAGACTTAATTGGCTAAATGAAAACTCTGCAGTGCCAATTCTTTAATCCAATTAATTGATAGAATAATCGATTACAAAATTAATCATTAGTTGCAAAACTAATTACGACGACGATAAACTTCCAGTATTTTGTGCATCTTTGCTTTATGCAAATAAATGTCATTTATTTAACTGAACCAGGAATAAAAATCTGTTGGAAGACATTTTGGGAGGATTCACGTTCCTCGTCCATCAAAGACGGTTTGTAGCAGCGCTCAGGATCCAGAATGGAACAAACGTCCAATAAACAGAGTCAAATAAAACCTTAACTAAGCGTTTAGGACTCTCCTCTGAGTCGGTACCTCAGGGGTCGGTTTGGGGGCAGAACGGGCCGCGGGGGCCGAGGGGGTCTCTCCGGACGTCCAGCGTCCCTGTCGCCCTCTGGTGGCGGGTCGGCGGCGAAGCAGAGGCCTCCGGAGGCGCTGCTTCCTGTCGAGGTGTTCCTGCGATGCGTGAGGTCCGACAGGCTGGAGGAGCAGGAGTGCTCGGTGCTGTAGCCTGCAGGACGGCAGAAGAAGAAGAAGAAGAAATTAGACCAGGAGATTTAAGTTAGCGGTTTAAATTGATCGGGGGCCATTTTTATTTTCAGGTTCTTGTTTTTTTGCTGGTTTATTAAGACATAATACAAAGTCGTTCACATTATAAACATCTTGCATAACTTCTCAGAATTTTTTTAAACATGTAAAACACCATAAAAACAGATTGGAAAGAAAAAATACATTAAAAAAAGTGAGTACAGGAATATTTAATCTGCGTTTTTAATTTAGTCACATGGTGGTTAATCTTATTCTACACATTCAGAAAGTAAAGATTAAAACTAAATTTTGTTGAACTATCCCTTTGCTGTTGGTGAAGGTTTTTCTACCCTCACAAATGTTCTGACAGCGTTAAGATTATTTTTAAATTATTTCTAATAACTGGTCAGTATTTTCTGTTTTGCATTCAGATCATGTTTCTCTTTATTTTTCCATCTTAAATACAATGTTTCTGCACTTACCTAGAACCAAATTCAGCAATTAATTTATCAAAAAATTTTATGTTTCATCTTTTAGAATCTTTGAGATATTTTTGTACTTTAATACAAATTTCAGCTCCATTGAACTGAAATTCTTCATAATTCAGCAAAAACTTTGTTCTCTTTTACGGCTGACAACATCGGCCTACGTCAACCTAAATAAGAAAATAAACTTTTTATTATCTAAAATGCAACAACACAGCATTAGTTTTAGAAGTAGTGAAATAACATTTGTGGATTTTGAGATGGAAACTCAATAGTTTGAAATTGATGAGTTGCAAACTATTGAGTTTCATATTTATAAATGTAAATAAAAGTACCTTGTTTTTAGAATTTCAGTTTGGTTTTGTTTTATAATCCAGACCTTTCACACATTTTCATCTCTTCCACAGGAAGTTTGCAGGTCCTTCAGGAAGTCCAGGCTGTAAGAACAGAACCGAGGTGTTGGACCTGCTGGTGGGTTTCCTACCCGAGATTTTGCTCTGCTGGCTGGCGTAGCTGGAGTTCCGAGAATGACCGGACTGGAAGACATCTGCCGGACCGGACTGGTTCTGGTTCGGCTCGGAGTCGTCCAGCAGGCCTGCAGGAGCAAACGGATCAGTCAGCTCAGCGTAGGTGGAACAACGAGAGCCTCAGGAATGCAGAACCGGCCCGGTTCTAACCAACTCGTTAACATAATTACTTTGTTCACTATAAAACTTTAAGTACTGTTTGACTCTAAACTTAAACATAGACAGGTTCCTTTTTGTTTTGCATAAAAAAAAATCTAGTTTTTAGCTTTAAAGGGTTTTATGTTCTTTCTGCATCATTTTCAGCTTTTCGATCCTTTGGGGAAAGAAGCAGAGTTTTTAAATGTCTTCCCTGACCTGCCTAATAAACACAAAAACTTATCTTTTTACCTGGAAATAAGCCTTGTTTAAAAAAAATATATATACTACTGAATCCTAATCCAAGAGGAAATTTGATCATTAAACTCAAATCCCTAAATAAATCTCTGCAAGCAGAGCTAAAATCCCAAGTTAAACTCCCAAAACCTGAGAAAAAAAGACAGGTTTTAGATTTAATGTGCAGTAAATGAAAGGTTTCATATTAAACTTAACTTCAGTTAAGTTTAGAAAGCTGGAAATAATGAAAAAGTTAACACAGCCGCTCAGCCATGTTTGGAATGTTAATGATGCTGTTTCTCAACGTAAACAAAACCTTCCTGCATCTCCTACAAAAGCTTTGTTTACATCAGGGTTGTAATAGTTTGGGATTTTTCATCATAGTTTTATTTGGTTGAGACTTTTTGTTTGTCTAGTTCAGTTAATTTAACTTAGTTTTTAGGATGAACACGAAAACGGAGGATATTATATCTATAATTTCAGAACGTTTTGGTTTGATTTAGTTAGTTGTATTTTTTTCTCCGTTAAACTTTTCAGAAATGTTTTCTCAGTTTTGGTTATTTTGCTTGCTTTTCGTTAACTCTGATGACAGTAACTGTGCCTCTTCCCTGCTGAACTCCACGTCAGAGTGAAACCCAGCTGGAAACAGTCGTTTCCCTGCTGTTTGCTGAGGCTTTGAGGAGCGACTCCCACCCGAGCTGATGATGGAGGCCCGAGGCTTGGAGGCCCGGCCCAGAGAAACCCCTCCAGCTGGCCCGGTTCCCTCGGCCGTCCCCTCCCCCTTGCAGTCCAGCTGCAGGGTGTGTTCCCGTCCGGGGATGGAGATGGACTTTGCTGTGCTTGGAGCGCTGCAGAGGGGAAAAACAAAACAGCTTTATCAGCCTGGAACAGATTAAAAGAGCAGAGGGAGCTGCTGCGTTTGGCTGCGTCTCAACAGATACAGAGGAAAAAATGAGTCATTGTTTCAGCAAATGCTTCAGATTATACGCATTTGAAAAGAAAAATCTGATTGTTGCATTTAAATTCTGCAAAAAGACACAAAAGAAATGTCAGAAAACTGCATGTCTTCATTTTACTGCCCTCTGATCACACTGGATCACCGAGGCGTCCGACCAGAACAGACCCAGTAAAACCAAAAACCATTTCTTAAGTAATTCAAAACATCGACATCTGGACTGGTTTGATTCTTTAACTGTGAATCCACAGAATGACTGGAGTGTGAGAAAATTTGGTGTTTTAATCAACAAAATGCATTTCTGAGAGAAAAAAGAACTTAAGTTTAATTTGAGGTAAATTCTTGTTAGTAACTGCAAAAGTAGATATAAAAGTATAGAAGTTGCAGGTTATTTTCCGCAGGCTGCCTGATGTAATCTGTGACCAGATTAATGAAGGCCGTCAGCAGAACCAACAAGTTCTGCAAATGTTTTAGATACACCTGGAGGGGAAACAGTAAAAATATCACCTAAATGAACTCAAATGATTTTAATTTAAAAAGGTAAATAGCAGGAAGGTTATTTAAATCCAGTCCAAAGGTCACTGATCATGACTGGTTCCAGTTTCTTCAGAGAAAAACTCAATTCATGCTCCTACTTACGTTTTGAAGCATGGATCTCCAGAAAGAAGAGTCATTCCGATGATCACCTGTAAAACATGACAAAACAACGGCTCAGATGGACAAACCTCTTCCATCTCACTTTCCTGATGTCATAAAAGTTGTTTTTAATCATTTTTGTGAAGCTAAAATTTATTTTTCTCATCAGTTTTTTTCTAAATCAGGAATATGCTTCTTAGCAGAAACGGTCTAGTCAAAGAAAGTGAAACTCTGCAGAATAAACCTGAACTGATCAGTGTGCATTAAGCGACTGGACTGGCTTCAGAGCAGTGCATACTGGTGATCTCTAGGTGGCGCTGCAGAGCCCCACTTCTCCCTGAATGGATGGAGACCGTCTAACTGCTGCAAAATAATTTCTGGTTTTCATCCTACAAAGTATTTAGGAATTTAAACTCATTTTAAAATCCTAATGAATTATCTGAAACTTTCCAAGGAATTTTACCTTCATACTCAGGCATGTTCAGGCCCTCTAAATAAAAAAACCTTCACAGAAAACCAGTCCAGGCTGAGCTCTTTCATCAGTTTAACATGATAGAGGTTAAACTGGCTCCTGCTCAAACTAAACGAGGCTGTGATGTTTTACACAGGCTCGGTTTTCTGTCCTCCATCTTGCCTTCAGGATGGAGTTGTCCTGCCGCGTGTTCTTGGTGTCGTATCCCTCCAGCAGACAGCAGCGCACCGTGGAGCCAGAACCGGCGAACTCGGCCATGTTAAGGTCTGTGAAGCCCAGCTGTGGGGGGGAGAGGAGTTTGGACTCTGTTAATTCTAGATTCACTAATGGAGGCTTTCGCTGCCGTCTATTTCAGGCACACGCTGAGAAAACGGGAGAATCGTGTGACACCCAGTGTTTAGCAGTAATGTCACTTCGTTAACAGCGGCGCTTCTCGTTTCAGTTGATGACAGGGAGAGAAAAAACCACGTCAGTTTGTTTTTAACGTTGAAGATGTCTTTAGAAGCAGAACTTTGTCACTTTTTATCTTGAATCTGAGATTAAATAGGAACACGTTACTTTCCTGCTCAGACTAAGTGAAGAGACTAATTTCCCTTCAAAGCATTTGCAGTGTCTGGTTTGTATAACATAATCTGGTGGGAGTCTGAAGCAGTGAGGACAGCAGCTGTCATGTTGTATTGAATCTACAGTAGAAGAAGAAAAGCAGCCGTTGGGGCGAGTCACGACTCGACACATCGCGTCCATATGAAGTTTAAAACAATGAAACAATGAAAAAGTAATGCTTTTACTTTTGACTCAATTTCAAAGTCTTGTTTGAGCATCAACAAGTTAAACATGTTGGATATAAAAAGCCTTTCATTCCTTAAATGCCTAGTGAATCTAATTAGCATCATACCTACATTTATACTAATCTAGAGGCAATATTCAAATTAACATCTAACTGACCAAAAAAAACACAAGTAATGTTTTCATACAATTGGATGTAAATTTAGGTATAAAACTGGCTTCTAAAAACATATTTAGTAATCAGCCCAGTTTTACTTATATTAGCTTTAAGAATGACTAACATTAGCAGATGCTGATGTACCAATCGATCAGATTTTATTTGTATAGCACATTTCAGCAATAAGGCATTTCAAAGAGCTTTACATCATAAAGTATGGCACTTTATGATGTAAAGTGCTTGGATCCCTAAAACAAACTCAAGTCTCTAGTTTCTTTCCAAAAACTGTAATTTCACAGCCCAGTTTTCATCCCGGTGATAAAGCAGGAGACCCAATCTGCTCCTCCACTCAAACCGTTTACTGCCGGATAAATCCTGTCCTGTCAAAGTTCTCACGAGCCAAGAATGTGACGCTTGCTGCTCGGTTTAAAACCTCTGACCTCTGAAGTGTAGGTCAGGAGTTTCTAAATTCCAGCGCCGACATAAATACCTCAGATAAGACCCTCATCTGCTCGGCTTTAACTTCAACCTGCCAGGTGGAATCGGCCCGTTATCCAAGATGCACGTTCTGTTTTTTCCAATCAACTGGGCTAAAGTTGAACATTCCCATTCTTCATTCCCCAGGTTTCCCCTCCTTTAGTGGAGCTTCTGTTTTCATAGGTGCAACCTCTAAGGAGGGAAGTGGAGTAAATTTAACTAAAGGAAATCCAAAAGGAGAACGGGCAGAAACAGAGGAAGCGGTTCCTGTCATGCAACATCGTCCAGGAATCGGCGTGAGTTCAGGTCCAGGCGGGGATCGACCTTGCCCCATTCGTGAGACGTGACTCATCCGTTCGGAGGCGTCGCGCTCAGAGAGGAGCTGCCAGGATGTTTTCCCAGCTTCCAGGCGAGTGCAACGCGGACGGGTTTCTGATTCATGTTTGCACCCAGCAGGAGGTTTTACTCGTGAAAGCGCAGCGAGAAACGCTAATGTTTACGTGACGTTAAGGTTTACAGGAGGGGACACGGGCCCATCTGTAACTGTTCCGATGCGTTTATAAAAGGCAGACAGGAACTCTTACCTTCGAATACGCTTTTCCTCCTTTCAGTTCCTGCAGGGAAAACAGGAAGACAGTAATGAACCCAGTGATTCAGTTCTGATAAAGTCAGCCTCCAATTACAGGCCTTCAATCAAATAGATCAAATGAAAGGCTGAGACCACACACACACGCGGGCACACGCACGACTCCTGCTGTGGAGTTTAATGAGCAGGTTGAAAGGTTTAGCATCTGCGCACTGAAACATTTTCCTAAATGGACCCAAAGCTGCTGCTACCAACTGAAAGTCAACACGATGCCCCAACTGACTGAACAGCAAAACATCTACAACAAATTCACAGAGTCGAAACGCCTGATTGTGTCTGACGCGGCAAGACAGGAACTAAATGAATAAGTAAAAGGACAAAAATGGAGCAAAGCAAGGAAAAATATAATCAAGTAAATAAGAAGTCAGTTTAAAAAAAAAAACAAGTGAATAAACAAGTAAGGAGGTGAGATGATGAATAAATCAGTAAAATATGAGTAGATGTATGGATGGATGTACAAACAGATGGACGGATGGATTATTTTCATGCCATATGTTTGGTCAAATGTTTAGGATTTCTCCAAACTGTTTATTTCTTCTAGAAAAGCTGAAACAGGAAAAATCCTCATTCGTATTAAAACTGTGGTGAATGTCCCTCTAGAGTAAAGGTGAGAAATCGTCTTCCTCTTGGTGGATCGTACCTTCCTGACGGACACCCTGCAGACGGACGGGTCCAGCACCCCGGTGTGAGGGTTGGCGCTCATTTTCGACACAAAGGTGAACCTCTTCCTCCAGCGGACGCAGTTCTCATGAACTTCCTCTCTGTCAGGAAGGAACAAAAACGTTTTAGGAACTGTTTTCAGCACATCTCTTCTATCTCTATCAAACAAACATGAACACTTCAATTCTTTCTATAACCGCCAAAGGGTCGGCGTCTCCCCTCTGGGAATAATCAGGAGGTTAACTGGGAAATTAAGCCATGATGGAGCTGAGAACAACAGCTCATAAACATAAAACACAGTTTATCATTTGAAATCCTCTAAGAAGTGGAGATTTGCAACCTTGTGACCTTTTGTCATGGATCCAGCGTACTGTCGCTGACCTGTAAGCGGCAGTACTTCATCATGACAGCTAGGAAATGGTCAATCTGTGTGAAAACAAACCTCCCTCCTGAAAACAACAGCCGATCTGATCAGCAGGTCCTGCAAACTGCTGCAGCAGCTTTAGATCCTTATGAGCAGAGTGGAAAATGTGACATCTGGAGCAACGCGGAAATTTGATTTTCTCCCACCTGATATCTTCAAAGCTACTTCATCTGTGGAAACCTGGAGTTTACTCGGCTTCACCTGAACATTTAAAGCCAAGCCAGGAGAAAACGTGTTTTAATTAGCAGGTACATCCGTCTACATGCTTACAGCTGGTAACTAATCCTTTACACAAAGTGAAAAAACACTTTAAACAACAAAGAGTTGAAGAGAATTAAATCAAAACAAGAGCAAATTAATGTTATTGATCACATTCAGAAGATTTTGACAGAAAGTTAAAGGCAGAAGAACTAAAATCCTAAGATAATTTAATGTCCCTAGAATATTCTACTGAAAACAGTGGAAAACAACCTAATTCCTGATAAAAATCCAAGGAAAGTGGATGAAAAATGTTAAAATTAAATTACCATAAGTTTATTTATATAGAATCAAGCCACAACAAATCTAATCTCATATAGTTACACAAGACAAAGAATCAATAAACCACCAATCACTCAATAACAATCCAATAATATTCAGCAGATCTCCAGTAAGATTAAAGGACAGTGGATCACGAATAGCTGAAAATCCCTCTAATACTTCCTCCTATATTTTTTATACATTCTCTTTATTAATATAAAATGAAATCTTCTCTCTCAAACTGTGCGTCACCCACATCTCCACTGAAGTAATATCCATTTAGACTTTTAGCTTTCATCTTCCCACAAATGAAGCCGCTCACCTCGAATAAGATCAGATACTTGAAAAAGGTCAAAGACTCGATGGAAAATTTGTAGAAAAGAAAAAGAAAAACTGCCCAACTACCATGAAGATCTCTTAGAGAGATCACAGGAACCTCTGGCTGCTTGAAAGGAAAATATTAATAAATGACAGGAAATTTGGCAGAAAAATAAAAAAT
Source organism: Phalloptychus januarius (assembly GCA_902982915.1). NCBI lineage: Eukaryota > Metazoa > Chordata > Actinopteri > Cyprinodontiformes > Poeciliidae > Phalloptychus > Phalloptychus januarius. Next base: position 1,844,663 of record CADWAE010000482.1, read on the forward strand.
AATGAGACTGAAATCTCTGCAGACTGCTGCTGCTGGTTACCCGCTGCAAGCAAAGTGGAACCACACCATGTTGATTCAATTTGAGTCTCCCAATAAATGTACGCATCATTGGGAACAACATCGTACGTTCACATGACAGACTGCAGTTTTAGAGTAGCTGTAACTACGTTCACACAGCAGACAATACAAATCCACAGTTTTTTATGGCAAATCAGATTTACATCTCACTGTTTTTAAATTGTTGTGTTATATTTCATCTGTCATTGACGTGAGAGACGCATCATAATTCTACACCAGAAAATGTGGTAAATTTGGACGTAAACAAAGGCTGAAAATTATAATTATGAACTTATAAAAGACGTTTGTGTCACTGAAGCGCATCACACCATAAGCACTGTTGGGTCTGACTTCACATCCAGACAGACTTCTCTACAGAAGCTGCAGTCAGTAGTGACTCCTTTTTCTTAGCTTCCTTCTCATTGCTGCTATGATCTTGTGACGATGCTGTTGGCTCCCATTGCTGAATAACTTTAAAATCGATCTATAAACGGCTCCATCTATCAGTACTTCTGTAAACAACGTGCTGCTGTGCGACGTCAACATTCTTCTTCGGTGCATTTGAGCCGCTTTGGGGATGGACACGGTTCACCCAGAAGTCTGATTGCTGCTGGGTTTAATTAGTAGTGTGATCAACCATGCATAAAACAACCAGATTTTAGCAAAAATATGGTAACTGAGCATTAAGACGTGCTGAGTGAAACGCCCTCCTTCTTCTATTGAAAGTTGTGATGAAGAGGCAGAGCTGCTCCGCAGCAGCAGCTGCTCTAAACACGCCCTTCCCCCCTTCAAGTTATTCATTATCCCCAAAGCTCTGCAACAACACGCACTGATTTTTACCTCCTCATTTCTGCTCTTCCCTTAGTGTTTTAACCAGTTAGAGTCACGCATCCCAGCTGAATCACGAGCCGCATTTAAATGCCTTAGATTTTATAGGAGCAGATCTGTCAATGAGAAGAGGAGATTTCACTCATAAAACCGTTTTGCATGTCTGGTTTTTACGTTACAGACGGTTCATTGAGGAACTTGACTTGAGGAAATGTACTCCAGGTTATTGTAGTCTCAGCCTGCCAGAGGAAGGAAACGTAATCTTGATGGGATGCAGACTTATTTTTGTCTTTAAGTTCTTTTAATTGTTTTCTGGACCTTTAGCTCTCTAAGAGCACATGGTTTTGTCATTTATAGAAAGATACATGGGATTTTTTAACCTGCATTTAAATGCACAAATTAAGAACAAAATAAGCCCAAAAGCAAAAACTCAAATCTAAAGCAGGCCTGTTAAGAAAAAAAGGACATGTAATTTTCCTCATTTGGGAGGCTGTTTGATGATCCGTTGGTCCCGGGAAACGAGCAAGTTTCTGAGAAGAAGTTAAAACCCAACAACACACCCCCACAAACGCGCGTGCACACACTCCCAGGTCTTATCAGGACCCCCACGCTTTCGCTCCTCCGCAGCGTGTACGCCAGAGCGTTCCCGAACCACATTCCTCCGTCCAGATGGCTTTGTTCAGGCTCCATGGAAACCTCACGCTGAAATCCATCGACGAGCTGCCAGCAGCTCTGAGGAAGAGGAGGAGACCCTTCACACCGACCCTTTATTTTTCAGCTGTTTGCCACCCTTAATTCTGCTCTCTGCTTTTAACACCAGAGGAGCCTGTGGTGAAACATTTACCAGCAGTTGTGCAGTCAGAGGTTTAAGGTGACCTACTATGCTTCTTTGAGCAGATTAGGAAACGTCTGAAGTCTACACCGAACATGTTCGTTACATTTTTTGCACAAAAATCATTCCTGGATAATGAGATTTTAATCTGATCAGATCAGAATGAGCTCTTTAACGTTGTTACTTTAAATCCAAATCAGCTGCTGCTGGCCACGCGCCCCCCCCCCAACTCAACACTTACACTCAGATGCAAAAATGGCTGTAAGCACATAGGCTATCAAACAACTATAAATCTTTGACAAGCAGAGGTGGAGCCTCCTGCACAACAAACAAGAATGCAGCAAGTGGTTACTAAATGGCAAGTCAACAGCAAAACACTTGTCTTTTCCAACAGCCATTATACATCCAATGCAGTGGTAAAACCAGCTGGCCAAATGTGCTGGTTGCACATTTCTGCTGCGGTTGCTAGGTAACAGGCCGTGCCTGCTGATTTATGACTTTACATTCAGAAGGTTTTTGAAAAGGCTCATTTTTCAGACAAGATAAAACATTAATTTGTTGCCAAAAACCTTCTGGGTGTGTATTCTAAGCTCTTTGTCTGTTTTTAGAAGCAGTCGAATCCCAAATGGAAGTACAAAAATGTGCGAAATGTAAATTTTGCATGATAGAGCAGCTAATGGTTGTTGTGGAGACTTGGTGTCTCCAAGATGCTCTAGTTCCTCCACAATGAGCCTCTGAGACTTGTTTTAGCTGCCTTACTCTCGCCCTCACTGTGTGTGGTGCCAAGACAAATATGACTCCTTGTCCAGTTAGTGTCAACTGGCTAAAAGAAACTGACCTCTGTGTCACACCATATTTATACCGCTGGGTATAAATATGCTTAACCAGTCTGTAGTTCCTGGAAACTCTGAAATCTTGATTTAGTTCTGTTCAACTCTTCGATGAAACCAGTTATTGTGCCAACAGGAATTTAGCTGATGCTTTTCTAACCCTGAAACTAAACAAAACGACTCACACTAAAGCTTGAATTATTCAAACATTTTCTTGTGAAATTATACTACTGCAGTAACAAATTTCCACCAAGTTTCATGAAATGTAGCTGCATGCTTAACTTCCCGTATGTCATAAAGTGTGTTAATTAAAATACCACAAACACCGGCGCTACTGGAGCAGCACAAATGACACAAATTTCTCAGTGAATACAACACTTAATGTGTCGTTTCCTTTTTCAGTTTCCTCCATCATCACAAATTCAGACAAATCTTTTGAAATTATAACTTTCTCCTCTGATTATGTTGATTTGCTTAACCCTCAATACCAAGGTTTTGAGAAGTTATTTAAAATTTTCCAGCTAGAAAACGCAGGTGTATGAATGCGTGCTCCTGCACTGAACTAGATATTCAGCATCATGTTGCTTTGACTGTAAGAAGAGATTAAATTTTGAATTGGTAGATTTAAATCCAGGTTTTTCCTCTTGTGGTTGTCCTTTATGTTAAGTGTGGGGTTATTCACTGAGGAAGAGGAAGAGGGAGGACTTCCTCAGCCCGTCAGTAAAATATGGAAATTCCCTTCGATGGGTTACTATAGGAAAGCAAATCAGAGCTGCAGCGGTGAGTGAGCACCAACTCATCAAAACAAAAATATCTACAGAAGCAAATTTAGCTGAAAGCACTAAACAAAATTATTTGAGGCATGTTATTTTGAGAGATAACATGATAACAGCAATGTTGGCAGGATGGTGAAGAAGGACGAGGTTTGACATGCAACTAATTTATTTTGTAAAGAATTTTTGGCTTTTGCTGAACAGTAATTAGACAGGAAGAGTTGGAGAGACATGGATTAGGATTAAGGCTTCTACTGATCCACCCAGAGCCCAAACATGCAGTAGAAACCCTAAATTTTACAGAAAAACCCTAGGAAACAAAGTCTTGTCTGTCCCTTCATGGTGGCTTAACTGCTGGTTTGTTCTCTGTCTGAGTCTCCTGAATGGGATTTTTCTTTTTGTTGGTTGTTATTTTCTGATCTTTGTGTGATTTCCAGAGAAATGCATGGAGCAAATTCCAAGGAAATCATGACTGCATCTTAAAATAGTTTCTGTGTCTTCAGTCAGAACTGCAGGCACCATGGAGACCCGCGTTAATATAAACTCCTTCCTGGAAAAGCTTTAGTGAGGAAAATCTTCACCAGTGGCAAAAGTCAAGTTCACCAGTAAGGAGCTGAGCAACTTTGACTGGGTCTATCGCTAAAAACCATACTGCTGAAAAAGCATTATAAATTTTAAAAAGCTCAACAATTTCCATTTGAATAATTTATCATTTTTCTCTTTTCTTTCCCTCTTCCCACCAAAAATTGGATGACAAAAGTCTTGAGTTTGGTGCTTTGGTCTCAACCAGCTCCATTTTCTGAAAGACAACTTTACTTGCAGAGATTTCATAAATGCTTTTATTTGTTGTTGTTGTTGTTTTGTCTATTTCTTTTGGATATTTGACATGTCTTTTAGTGCCAGTGTTAAATGTTCAATAGAATTTAATGTAATATTCTTGCATTACATTACCATCATATTACTTGAAAACGTTCTCAAAACAACAATATTATTGTTTATCGCAATTAATTATCTACCACCTATGCTTGCAGACCAGATCATTTCTAGAACCTCCAGAGGGCCACATTTTGGACACCCCTGAGTTCCCAAATTCATGTTTATTTTGACCTCCCTGACCAAACGTCTTTAATCTGGACTGACAGGCTTCAGTAAATAAGTCTGGGCTCCCTCCATCAGAGGTTTGCTTGGTTTGAACCAGGAGGAAAGAGACTAAAACCAACAGAATATTCAACAGAAATGAACTCTCTTCCCTCTGAAGAAGATAAACTAAACCCGGGCCTGAATGAGCGATAAGTAAACATGCTGTCCGTGACGACCGATGGCCCCACGCTGGACCCCAGCATGTGATGACTCATCATGTCAGCAGCCAGGCGGTATGGGATCCTTATCTACCATCCTGGCTGCTCTGGAAGGCCGCAGCTGGGTCGGGTCGCGCTGGGGGCTCAGATAAACGACCCGAGAGCAGAGCGCAGAGATCCTGCAGCAGGGCCGGTGACGTCAGGACGGGAGAGGAGTCAGGATGTTCCCAAACGATACAGGGTCAACTGGCTGTCAAACACTGAACGCAGCACTCCTTTCAGTCTTAGTGGCCAGCATCGCCAAAAATTGGGTGGATGGATGATTGGATGCTTCATAAATGCTTAAAAATAAAAAAACAGTAGTGTGGAGTGAAAACTGTGGATAAGAGAGGAAAGGTCATGCCACCAGTTTGGCAATATTTCAGATATTTAAAACAGAAAATTAATGAGTAATTATCGATACATTCTTCGTCCCGCTCTAAGTTTTGCGCACATCTGAGATGGAAACACAGCTAATGTGATGAATAAAAGGTTTTTCCATTCAAAGTTTTTCCATCTTATCAGAACCTAAATCAAGATTTTGAGGTTTCTTCAGAGGAACCATCTCCTCCATTTCATCCAAAGCAGAAATACAAACACGGAGCGGAGCAGTATTAACAATCAGTTTCCCTGGGAAGCTGCAGTGTGGAAGGAAGTCCATTTTGATTACCTGCTCAGGCACCAGCCGGGTCCAGTCCAAAACAACCCGCTCACCTTCCCTCACGTCCCATCAAAACACTAACAACTGGAAAAGTCTGATGAAAACAGGAAACAGCTGCTGAAAAAGCGGCTCGTCCCGGTTGATCCCTGACAAACTCTCGCTCCCTTTCTGGGATCCTTCCTGCTTTTCATTAAGAGTCCCATTCCTTGTCTCACAGGACTAACGCACAAACTAGATTTTGTCTGAAGACTTTGGAAAAAGTTTTTTCCTCCAGTTTAACACTGGAAGGGACAAAAGATCTCCAGGGATGGTTTCCTGGTTGTTTCCACTGATTCACAAAACCAGATTCCAAGAGGGACAAAACCTCAGAAATGTTGTGCCAAACCTCCAGAACTTAAAAAGGTACAGAGTTGATCACTGAGGTTCATATAGAGACTCTCTACAAAATGTCAGCTTTTAATAAGTATCATTGGTAGAAGCTCACCATCCAACAAGACTAAAACCTTCCCCACTGTGTTTTGCAGATGGAGGGGAAGAGACACTTTAAATTTTCCCAAAAGGTCAACAGTAGATGGTCCGGACGCTGTGGCAACTCCACCCAGAAGTTCACTGCACTGTTGAGGCTCCTAAGAAGCACATCCTGAACGAGCTGCCGGGAAATAAACCTGACTAATGTAACCAGAAAGCAACTGGAGCGGCAACTTAAAAATAAGGAATTCAATGTTAACTTACTTGAATACTAATGTTGTAAAACTTCCAACATTTCAAATCAAGAACATTGGAAATATTCACATCACCTAAAAGCCGCCCCGACTCATGGAGCCGATACTTTCTGGGAAAGAACCCGGCTATATGTCTTTATTTAGTGGTTGACATGAATGTCAACCACTAAGCATAAAAACAAAAGATGCTTACAGCCCTAATCCACTACGTTATTAAAATACCTCTTTAGTTTGGTGCTACATTCAGTCTGCTTTCATCAGAGTCAATCATCATTATTTGGCCGATCAACCTTGCAAAGTTTCTCCAACTCAACATCTTATGCACATTCTTCTTCAAGTAACCCAACAAATTTTCTGTTAGATTTATTTCTGCCTTGGTCATTCCAAACCTTTTATTCTGTTGCAGATTTGGAAGTATCTTGGAGTCATGGTGCTACAGAAAAATTAAATTCATCTTCAACTTTTTAGCAAACACTCAGAAGCTTTGGATCAAAACCAAATGTTATTTCCTCCACATTGAAAAAAAAGCCCAAATAATGACAGTCTTCACTTTAGTATTTCATGAAGAATACTGTGCATTTTTTTGTAGACTTCTCCTGACTGAGACCTTTGTACAATAAGATCCTTTTGATTCTCTGCCATCTGTGACTGAAGGATATGGTTGTTTCCACAGTAGGTACTGCACAAAAAATATGGGAAACGAGTTTTAGGATGATTTTATTGACGGTTAGTCTTTACGTCACAAAAAAACACTTTTAAATTCGAGTGAACCCACTTCTAAGATCTTTACTTTCTGTGCTCACCCTCTTAAAACTCAACCGTTCCCTCTCCTAAGCACTCCAACATTCCTGTTCTTTATAAAACTTCATCAATAAAAAAATCCTTAGCTCTTATTTCGTCTCCACATCAGACACGATAAACCCTGATCCAGAGAAAAATACCTCCCACAGCCAAGCTACACTGCACAAAACTGTTCAGAATCAGCAAGAATAAAATGTCAAGCTATAAAATGTTCGAAATGCAAACATTCAACGTGTGACAAGTAGAAGGCAGTGATGATAATGGTAAGACGCTGCTGCAGCAGAGCCCCAGTTCTGCCAAATCAAGATGGAGGCCATCTGTTTTTAAAGCTGCAGAGTGAAAACACATTTTCAGCTGGGGAACGTGGCCGTCTGGATGCAACAACGGACTCCTTCAAGTGTGGATAAATGTCTGATAACTTCAGTTTTAAAACGTTTTCCATGTGGAGTAAAATCTACTTTCAAATTCTCTTAACTCAACAGACCAAAAAGATGGAAGAGGTTAAGCTAAGAGCAGGGACCTCAACATTCAATACGACAAAATTAAAAACTTGGACAAAGTCACATCATTTTTTCCCCACATCTAATGATGAACCTTTTCACAGTTAAACTTACTGAAACTTCATGAACTGATAGAGTACAATATTCTGCAATTTATGTACAAAGTGCATAAAAACTTTTACCAAGCAAAATCCAAAACAGATTTGTAAAGAGAAAAGGAAATACAACTTAAAAGGAGCTGAAATTTTCTTTGAAAATGTGATTCACAACCCGACGATGGAAAGATGCCTTTCAATTAAAGGTGTCAGTTTATGGAACAATCTGGAAAGTGACATAAAACGTCCTACATTTCTGCTTTTATAAGAAATTTGAAAATTATTATGATGAAGCAATGTTGCGTTAAATGAGCTGATGTTTTGTTGTGTATTTGAAATGTGTTTGTTATGGTATGATTTGAATAGCTAATTTTATTTTTATGTTAAGGGGCAGATTTAAGTTTAGACTTCTTTCTGCTCCTTTTCATTCATGATTTATTTTAGTAGTTACATAAACTGATCATATTTATTGATGAGTGAATAAAATGAAAAATAATAAATCAAGTTAAATCTGGGAACAAACTGACATTTTGCTTAACCAGTGAACCTGGAGCAAGCTAAGCTTAATACCATCAGCACATGTTAATTCAATTTAATTACCAAATACTTCATTTATTCCAAAGGGAAATTAAACATTGTCATAGCTAATATCCTCCAGGTATCTTCAAAGAATCGACTCTTTGGATGGAAGACTTGATTTTAACTTCCTCCTCCTTTTTGGTGGCATTTTATAAGTGTATGAGATGCTAATCAGCTGCAACCAGGTGTAAAAGAAACCCCTGTTGCCATGGTTACTGTCCAAAAAAAATAAAAAAAGAAAGAGCAAAACTCCTTACAGCTGCACAATATCCAAAACCAGAGGGAACAATTGACCTAAAAAGCAATGCCTCATGAACAAAAGTCTATAAAAAGATTAAATCTGAATGCAACAAAGGGGTCGGGTTTCTACCCATACGACCAGCCAGAGTTAAAGAGCAGCAGCAAAAGCAAACGAGGTGGATTAGCAGTGCTTGTCAACAACTGATGGTGTCATCCAGGACATGTTGCTGTACATATCGTCTCCAGTGCTCAGAAATTGACATGCTAGCATGTCATGGCAGTCAAGAGACAGAGATCCTTCCTGCCACAATAGAAACCCAAAGCATTCTGGGAGATGTAGGCAGACGTAAAGCTTTAGCTGCTCAAACTCTAACTACCAGCTTAGCCAGGTTGGTGGAATCAACTCACTCACTCATTCTTTGGTTACCGAGCAACTCACTCACTCTTTAGTTACCTAGCAACAACCTGTGGAGTAACTGGTGTAACAGCAGTTTAAGGTTTTGTCACTGTTCCTCATAACTGCTTAAAAACAAAAACCTAAACGGCAAGGAGCAAAGACTTTGAAAAACCAGGAAGAGTCGTGTCACCAGTTTGGTAGGATTTCAGATATACAAAAATAAAAAGCTATATGATATATTTTCAGCCATATTGTCCAGCACTAGATTGATTTATTTCTGTGTGTTTCTTGTCTTAGTGTTACAGATGTACAACAATGTTTCAGGAATAAAGAGTAAACTTTAAAAACTGCCCCATAAAGGGAAACAAATTTTCAGAAGCATTTTCCTGCTCCGATCTTTTAAGATGAAAACCAAAATCAGATTATTATTCCTTTATGTAGCATCAACGGACACAACAGGAGATTCACAGATTCTTTACACTGACTTATTGCTTATTTCCAGAGCTCTGGCAAAGATACAAGTATTAAGAACCAAAGAGGAATGTGCGGTTGGATTATCTGGAGTGTTTTCCTGCAGCAGCTGCGTTATCTGAAGTGAGTGACATTGATGGTTGAGATCAGAGGAGCCAAACAAAACTTTCCCTGAGAACCAGTCAGTCACATTCCCAACATGTGACCCTCTTTCCCAACCCGGTGGATCGCCGGTCCCGATTCGCGACCCACGGCGAGAACAAGGCCCGTCGTACAAAGACCACGTTTGTCAGATCGGTGACATAACCCTAATCTGCGTACGAGCCTCCCTGTGCCGTCCCTCGCTCCTCTGAGAGCGCCTTGTTTTCAGAAGCAGAGATGATAACGGCGACAGGAGGGAGGGAAATCAGAGCTGTTACATAACCAGGAGAGAGGAGGACGACCTCTGACACGACATGCACAGGCGCAGTTTGGTTGGGTGGAAAAAAATGTGATGTGATTAGAAGAACCGATGAAACTGCAGCTTCAGGTGGTAAATATTTAAGCCAGATTTGTCTCTGAAACCAGCCAACACATGACATGAAGATCTGAAATTTAAAAGTTGATTCATTTTCTCTTGTTTTACCTTAGGGCTGGAAAATATGTCTGAAAAACGATATAAGCAGTATTGATAATTGTCTATAATAATTATTGATTTGTTTTTGTTTTAAATATGTGAAATACTACCAAATTAGTGGAATGACCTCCTGTTTCTCCAGTTTTCACTTTTCATTTTTATTGATTGGGCTCAAAATAAAATGAGTTTGACATTGACACCCCTGCAGCGTGAAATTGTTTGGGTCGATGATTTACGGATTTTAAAACTGTGCTTGCGCTTCTTTAGGAGCCAGACTGCAAACATTAAACAGTCTCCAAAGCATCAGTCTGTCACTTTACCAGTGAAAAGATGCAGAACAAATCTGATACCGGGAATCAAAGGCGAGAGCAGGAAAAGAGATGCAGAAGTTGGGACCTGATCAGAGGAAGATCTGAATCGGACAGCTGAGAGTCATCTTCCCAATCTGGATAATCTCCGAGGAGGTTAAAAGCTTGTAAACACAGATCTTATGAGCCGAGTTTAGTTGTGTTTAGTCTAGAAGATCATGAGAGGTTCCAGTGCAAGGACTCAGAGAGGTGGCTTAACATGGCTACACCCTGCGATTAAACATGACTCAAGAGGTAAAAGCCCTCTGATAGACGGCCTGAGCTGCAGAAACTCAACAACCTGCAAACAAACCTCAGACTGAGCTTTTGGAGGAAGGAAGGAAACTTAAAAGCAGACAATGCTGCAGCGGGTGTCACCTTTTTTTATGACAACTTGGTGTCTGTATTCTTGGATCATATTAAAAAGAAACAAACAATACAGTTTTTCTCACTTTATTGTCACCCCTGTAAGCTTCGGTTTCTATTGCAGTGGCCTAATTTCACTGAAAATTTAGAAAGATTAAAAAGTTTCATTATTTATATTGCAGTGTTTTGTACAAAATAATTTGTGGCAACGCTGATCATTCTTATAAGGCATTTTTACATGCATGTTTTACTTTTTCCAAGTTGATATTTAAAACTAAATATGACATTTTCCTGTTTTAGTCACTCTTCAATGTGGGGGAAAAAAACAAAACTTTCTTTTTCTGATTAGAAGTCAGGAAAGGACCACAAGAAAAAAAAAAAGCAATTTGAGAAAACGTAAATATACGCACAATTGCAGCAGTAATTAAAAAAACCTTGAGCTCGGATGAAAAAGGCTGGATGAGGATCCATATTTATCTTGCCACCACAAAATGAGCTGGATGGTAAAGAAGATATAATTCTCTGCTACAAACGGCAAAAATTGCATTTTTAGCTCAACATGTAATTTGTGAAAAAGTCTCGGGAGATTGAGAAAAAAAAAAGAGTTTGTCCTTTTGTGATTTCTTTGTTTCAGATCAAACAAATGTAAATAGTAGACCGAAATTCTGAAATATTATCTCTGCAGCAAGATATTTATCTGTTTGCATACAGCATCAGTCTTCAGTCAGAGAAGCGTTTTCAGACTCTGCATTACTGACTGCTACAAGAAATCATCACCAAGATACTTGATTGAGTTAACTTTTGCTCAGGTTAAATAAAGCATTTTTTGATTAAATTGAATGTCATTGCAGGGGTAAAGTTGGCCCAGCAGCCCACATGCGAACTCTTATTAAGAGTTTCCAGAACAAAAAAGACAAAATAAACTGATTAGGGGAGACATTTAAATAAAAAACTCAAAACAGGTGTGTATAATTCACGGAATTCCTCCACAAATTCATTAAAACTAGATCTGAAAGTGTTACATGACTTTTAAACGCCATTATTTAAGCATTTAAAAGCCATTTTGCACATTTTTTCTGACTGTTTTTTTTTTTGTACCTGGAAGAAGTAGCGACAAAGTCTCCGTCCAGCAGCCGCAGTTTGCAGAACAGAACCCCGTTGACAAAAGGCACAGCGGTCAGCTCCTCCAGGGTCAGCTGGGTCTGGAACTTGAATTTCTTCTTTTTCACGAAGAACGCCATGATTTCACCGCGTAGACTCGCTTAAAACCGACGACTAACCCAACCGCTGGTAAAAACAGACGAAGCTAAAAACAAACCGCTGACGCTTTTAAAGGGGTTTTGCAGGCGAACTCCGCTGTTTCTTCTCCTTCGGGATGGATTCAGCGCTCAAATCTGGAAACAAATCAAGTCAAGCTGTTAATAACGGTTTTTTGGGACGCGGAGAAAACGTTCGTGAAGGTTAGAGAGGGGAAAAACTCACCTAGATTCATGTCGACCTCTGTGAAACACACCAGCAGATGGTCGACAACATTAAAATGTTAGAAAAGGAAACCCAGTCCGCCTTTCTTTGCGGTTCCGAAGACAACTTTGCTGTTAGCTGCAGCATCAACTAAACTGACACCGGGCGCTAACTTCCGATTGGAATCCTTCAGAATAAAGGCTCAAAATCTATAATGACTCGGTTATTCTCACATAACCAACCGCCAAAACACCACATGTGTTGCTGCATCTGAAACAAGTAACATTTAAATTTTATAACTGAGTTTTATTTTATTAAATATTTTAAATGTTAACTTTTCTTGTTTTTTGCTGAACTATCAATGGCCCCTTTTCCGGTTTATTTTCATTAACTTGACGAGACATGCTTCAAGTAGAATTTTAAGTGAAACAGCGCCGCTGTGCGGCCAGATATTCCCAGGACTAAGAAATACGCTTATTAAATCCATTATTTTATGTAAATATTCTGCATGGAGTGGGAAGAGTAGCCAAAAATTGTGCTCAATTAAGAGTAGCATTATTTTAACATATTTTTACTCTGGCAGAAGCAGGAAGTAGTCATTAAGTTTGGTGCATGAATCACCTTCTTATCATGACACAGCATCCATCATCAGATTCAGTTCAGGACTTTGACTAGAACACCAAAAATTCTTGATTTTGTTTTATCTATTTAGAACTGTTGCATTACAAGATGGTCCTGAGGAGTTTTTGAATGGAGTTTGTATCTTTTCCCGAAGCATTTGTGGGATCTCTCTCCAGGTATCCCAGCTTCCCCCCAATGTCCAAAAAACATGATCGTTGGGTTAATTTGTATCAAAATTGTCATTGTGTATGAGTGAAAGTTTATGGTTGTTGTCCTCTGGGTCTCTGAGTTGAATGCTGGTTTTTAGAATTTAGATTTTTTTGTTTGTTTTTTTTTGTTGGTGTTTTACACACAGCAATACCTCTTTTAAATCTGGCTTGTTGTTCAGTTGTCTCTGTTTCAACAGATCAATCGTTAATCCACTGAATTTTCCTTTTTCTGGCTTGAATGATTGATAAGAAAGCAAAATAAAACCTCCTAATATGATCAGGAGTCTGAAAATGCATGTGAAAACCAGCTTGAGCCTAAAGAAAAAACTCCTGATCAAAACAAATGACTGCTAGGATGGAATACAAAGAAAGAGATATTTCCAGAGTATTACGTAAAACTTTGCTAATTTTGTAGTTTTGTCTTCTCCTCACATCTGTTTTTTTTTTTTTTTGTCTGGAGGTTTCTTAACTCTAAGAATGATGTAGCAACAGATCAGCAGAGGGCAGCGTTGAGCTAAAGAAAACCGGGCTGGAGCTCTACATCCTCAATTTGAATCCAATCAAATCATTTTATTGACATTTTTGTGCGTCTAAATAACAAAATAAGACAGCGTTTCTTTGGTATGTTAAGCTGCTAAACGGCGATAAAACATCAAACAGAAAGTGTAGCTCATAACATAAAATAAGTGTGACCATACAGATGCATAATCTTTATGTTAGTTTGCTGAAAACTTTGTCACACAAACTCAAATATTTCCACAGCACAATTTTAAATAATAATGACAGAAAACCCAGTTATGCTATCAAATTTCATGTATCTGTGAAAATAGATCATTTTTATCTTAAAATAAGCAAAAACTGATCTAGAACCGGAATAATCTCTCATGCTGACTGGGTTTCCAAATGTTTCTGCTACAATCAGCCACTGCAATGTGCAAAATGTGAAAAATGTTAACAGCCAAGTTGCTGCAAAACAAAGATGATTATCGACTTAAAGGTCGCAGTCTGAGCTCACACATTTCCAACTGTACAGCAGAGAGGGAAGGCGGCATGAAGTTTGGTGTCGCTGATGACCTCATCTGGTCAAAGACCCCTGAAATAATGCAGCTCAGTTTTAGCTGCTCAAACTACCTTTTCTCCCGGCTTCCTCCATGTGATGCCACAGCTGCACTGTAAAACATGTGAGCCACATTTAGCTGCGTCTGCAATCTTCTACTCTTTAAGCCAAATAAATTTAGCCGGTTTTAGATTTTGAACCTAAATATGTGAGTTTGTGAAAGATAAACTTACAATAGTAAGGGGTGCTAATCTTTTATTAATTTTGTCAAACCTCCAAGAGTTGAATAAACTAGAGTCTTTAGGTTGGTACTGAGAAGAACTAAAAGAAGAAAAAGGCAGCTATAAAAACTATGTCCCAAAATGCTTAGCGGCATGTTTTGTGTCCTGAGATGGAAGTGTGTCATTGATATGACTTTTGCGTCATTAAGGGAAATGTTCATTTTAAGGCCATTGACAGCTTGCAAAGCTTAAAGATCCTGTTCACACAAAATGTTTCTGAGCAGAGTTCAGTTTAATAAATATTGTAGGCAGTTTTTTGTTGCATATTGTGAAATGATTATTTGGTTTAAATTGCAGCATTAAATCAAAACTCGCAATTCAAGATTAATTTAACTTAAAAAACAGTGTTTAGACAACTTGTGTCTTGTTGTTAAATCAACTTCATGAAACTTTAATTTCTGAGTTAAAGCCAATAAAAAAATTGTTGACTTAAATTGCATCTTTAAGGCAGCAGGAGGACTTTCGTTTTCAAGTTAAATTATCTTCAGATGTTTTCCAGTGTGCAAAACAGCAGACAGAAGGGCCCTGCAGAGGATAGTGAGGGGAACTGAGAGGGTTTCCTCCTCCTATTATATTAAATCATCATTTTACTGCTTTTTGTTTGTACTAAGGATCACTCAGGTAAACAGAAGAAATATATAGAGTTAAATACTGTTTTACAGAACGGTTATCATTTAATTGTATAAGACCAAAAGGTTCCGATTCAATCAATATTTAAAGTTACAACAACCATTTCTTCACTACATCTAAATAAGATAATTTATAGAATAATCCATTTGATCTGTTTTGACCAACATTCAGTCTAAACTATTTTTTAAACATAACAGCTGGGAAGGTCAGATGATCCCCCACCTGCAGAAATAAGAACTTGTTTTGGCTGCACATGAGGTTGCTGGAAAATATTTTGCATTTATTTTCAGACGAGGGTTTTATTCAGCCTCACAAAATGTGAAAAAAGCTGAATTCTGAATTTCCTGATGACCAACAAATGTTGAGATAAAACCCAATGAACATTTCCTGATTAGTATTTATTCAAACAGCAGTCATAAACGCTCCATTAGGCTGGCGTAAAGCAGTTTTTCCCTGGAAGTGTCACACCCGATTGTTCAGAGATCATCCTCTCACCTTTCACCGGTTTGGCCCCAGTTAGATACAACCTGTTTGTCTGACCCTGCAGGTTAAAGGGCGCCTGATTCCTGTTTGTCGCAAACAGATGAGCTGCAATCCCCATTTTACCTTGTGACGCTTGACGCAACGAAGCAAAACCGCAGTGCATTTCAACTGCTGTTTTGATGAACTTTAAAATCTGCAATCAGATTCACCTAAAGAGGAACAATCTAGAATCAACACACACTGCTTCATTTATTATAGCTGGAAATTAGAGATCAGCTTCTATGCACCACAAATCTGGAGCAAACTTCCAGAAAACTGCAAAACAGCCAAAACATTGAGTTCCTTCAAATCCAGACTAAAAACCCACCTGTTTAGAGTTGCTTTTGAACCATAATTAATGAAACATTACCATCAATTTGATGTGTAACGCCAGCATTTGGCAAAAGGCAATGCTTCAATTGCTGACTGTGTTCTACAACTTTGTATTTTTATGATGTAAAGCACTTCGAACTGCCTAGTTGCTGAAATATGCTAGAAACTCGATTAACTGATTCACTTATACTCTCCTTACTATACTCTGCCCTTATATAAAACGTGGAAGAAAATATTTTTGCATCAGAGGACTAAAATGTCTGTCTAACATTGAACGTGTTGTTCAACTTGTTATGCTGTTTGCTAGAGAAGCCCAAAGTCTTCAGCTAACATGACCATGAAAGGTAAAGTCTCTAAGCAAACAAGCAGTCACACCACTGTTTGTGCATTCAGCAGAACTCTCTGGAAAATTCTAACTTTTGGTGAGAAGCATCAGAATCAAATCAATGGTGATTCTTGGATAGATGGTGTTCTAGGTGAGCCCTAATTTTTGCCAATCCCTCAACAATTAGATAGTTAGCACAAGTCTGAGTTGGAAGATCCGCGCCATCTTAGTCGGCAAACCCATGTATGAGAAATAGAAAGTATGTGGAAACTCTTCACCAGTGTGTGAGAGAACAATACATGAACAAAATGGCTGCTTAAATGGAGAAAGAATAAATATCAGATGATGTGGACAAGCTGCCTTCGATATCATACTACTGTAAAGTTCACTGCCTAATAAACAAGAAGAGTGAGTACAAAATGGAGGAGCTTCCTGGCCTGAAAGCCATAGAGGCAATCAGTGTTTAAACACTTTTGTAAGGGAGATACACATTCTTCACGTGAATAACAAGGTCCTGGTGGCTGGCAGAGTAAGTACATGTAGTAACATACACGTAGGCTACATGTCTGTTTTAGCTAGCAGACCAATGCCACATTAACTAGGATCATTTTGTTAGTTCAGCAGAACGCACTACAGTAAATATTACTAATAATTATCTTAGTATTACACAGAGGAGGGTAGAGGACTCAAAATTGTAATTAAGTAATAGTTGTATATTGTTAAGTTAGATAGGAACGAGGCGAAAACTAGTTCTGAGCTTGTGGCTTGTTTTATTCATAGTTGTCATAGCAACCCCATAGCAACTGTCATGACAGTTACGAATACCTACCAAGATGGCTGTCATCTACAAGTGTAAAGTTACATGAGAACTATATATTGAAGGTAATGATGAATGGTAAAATTCAGGTAAAATGCAACTGATGCAGTTGATGGTTGTGTGCCTCCCTCTTTTAAATGCTGACCTGGGCAACTGCCCATGTCTATCAAGCGCTGTGATTGGTTCAAACTGTATGGGTAAGTATAAAGTCCTTAGGTCAAATTAAATCCCTTTCAGAAAATGCCTCTCTGCTCCATGATGTGGCTTCTGAGCTTAATGATCCAGTTCCCAGCACAGCAGGCGATTTGTTCCACACAACTAATGAAGAAAAGTTAAGGTGGCGCCATATTTACACGTTCAGTATCGTTCAAATGCCATGAGTCATCAAGCATTTCTTAAGAGTTTATTTTCTAACAGACTTCCTGAAAAACTTCTGAAGTTTAAGGATTAAGTTCATTTCAAAAGAAACAAAATCTTTTGATTTTGCTTGGAACAAAAATCGTTACAATAAATCATTAAATTCAGATAAAGGAGTAAAAATTGAGCGATCTTAAAAAGTTTCTAAACAAACTTTTTAATCTCCTATATTTACAACCACAGGTTAAAACATGTAACATACCCAAACCTGATGCAAATTTTAGATCTAAACTTCATCAAACTTATGGCATCTGAATGTTTGAATTTGAAATTGTTATGGACTGTTAAAAAAAGGCGAGAAAGGTGAAGGTGAAGTGGGGGATGGGTGCCGATTTTTAGCATTGCCAGAACCGGAAACATTTTGGACACAACCTTGGTTTATCTCTTGGGTTTATGATTTGTTTCACTGAATGATTCACACATGATAGTTAGAGGCTTAACAAAATTAATAATCGAAAATCTGGTTTGAGCATAAATCTGAAAACTATTGTGCAATACCTTTTTAAAGCCACCAACAAGACTTTTTTGTAAAATGAACTAAAATCTCGTTAAATATTGTTTCAGCTTTGGAGCAACATGTGAGTTTCAGCTTTTTATTGCTCCACTTCTTTGTTGTGAATTGTTACTTAAAAAATTATAAAATAAACCCTCCATGTGACAAAATAAACCCTCCATGTGACAAGCTGATATCAAGCTTACAAATCCACATACCTCTGATGACATCACAAGAGGCCTCAGGCAACTAATAATGTTTTTCCTATTGAAAGGGAATGACAAATAAAGTTCAAATCTGTCAAAGCTAATTAACCCATCAAAATGTCTACCTACACCAGTTGGTAGACAACTTTCTTTTCATCATCTTCTATTTGTTTGTATTTCATGAGCTGAAATACAAACAAATAAAAGATTATTAATCTTTTTCTTTAGAATAAAAAACATTTTATTTTGTGGAAGTTTCAATTTGAAATTAATGACCAAACTGCTTTATTTTTTAATTACCAGAGAGCATTTCTTCATAAAAAGTAATGTAGTGAATTCAGTTCAGTTTTATTTATCTAGCGCCAATTCACAATGTCATCTCAAGACACTGTGAAAAAAAAAAACACAGCAATCATTTCAATTCTAAGTTGATCCAAAGTACAGCAGAGTAAGCTCAATTAATTATTCAATGTATTTCAAAAAGTTTCTATCAAACGAAACCCAACAGATTGCATCATGTGATTCCTCTATAAATGGACTTTATCTTTAAAAGATTACAAGAAAGTCCGGCTGTTTTGGGAAGACTTTGAAGAAATGTGGGTGTAGTTTTGTATGTTTAAACCCAAAGGTAATTCTCAGAAATGGACTGAAGTGTGCCTTGATGGGATAGGGTAAATACTAGTGGGTAGACAGGAATTTTACTCAGAAAGTCACCTTTGACCTTTTGGAAGGAAAAACAAATGAAGAAAATAGGTGAAGGTGGTCATTTTGAGGCATCATTAAGATGTTTTAACCAGACCCGGTACATGTTCAGCTGACCTCTTGACACCTTTTATTTTTCTGCTTTTGGTGCTTGTTTTTCATGGCATAGTTTATGTCACATGTACATGCTGGTATCAGGGCAAAACACAAACGGCAATAAATACAACAACACCTCACAGAACATAACAGAACCTACATTTCTCAGAGGGTACTGGGTTTGCTGTGATGTCACAGAGGTTTTCGATTTATTGTTTATTCCCTGAAGCAGGAATCAGGGAAGAATGCACACCAAGGTCAGTAGAAACAGTGCCTGAGTCTATAGTAAAAACATAAATTTTTATAGAGCTTGCATAGCTCTTTGTTTGTTTGACCCCTCAGTAAAGGTTCTTAGGTAAAACCAGAACTTTAATAGAAATAATTTAGTTCTTATACTACTGCATATAAAAAATATTTAAAAAAAGAAATAGAAAAATATCTGTTTTTAAACTTTGTAAGGTAGCATACTGTGGTTTTGTAATAGTGATTTTAATGTAGTTCCTGTCTTATGTGTTATTTTTAGGTTTTGTGAAATAATTTCTTATAATGCATAAATAATTATGATAGAGCATATCACTAATCTAAACAGTGAACAAATAGAGAGCAAAAAAAGGAATCACTTGTAAATTTCAATTTCAATTTATTTTTATATGTTGAGTATATTTTAGTATATATTAGTATATTTAAAAACGTGTCCTGTTATTTCAATAACATAATTTTTCTTTTTGCAGTTTTTAATTTTAGACCTAATATTTAGCGCATTAAAATGTGAAGGTAAATGAAAATAGAATATGAAATTAATGGAAAATAAATAAAGAAGGAAAACAAAAGGAAACAAACTATTAAAACAATAAGATTGGAAATGAAATGGCTAATTAAATAATGCTGTTAATATAAAATTAATTTAATAAGTTGGCAAAATTCTTGTTTTTTCCACACAATATTTGGCACTTTAACAGCTTTATCAAGACATTTATTTTTGTTTTAATATTTATTGGCAATTTTGACAGGATCTGTCCTCCATATTTATATCCATATTTCTTTGAGATGTAAGAAGAGCTTCTTGATTAAACGCTTCGCGGGAAGCAGCCTTTTCATCACCTTTTGAACTTCATATAAATAATTGATTGGTCAATTCTTCACGTGATGAACAAAAGCTGTGACAGGATTGGTCGATAGATGCCACATAGTTCACACATGAGAGCGCTTGAGTTCTTTCCTCCGTCATATGACTCTGCCCCCCTTCCATCAATGGAGGGCTTCAACGATTGGTTCGTTGTAAAGTGACGTTTCCCGGGTTTGTGATGAGCCAATTACGTGAAGCTATTCCTGGAAGAGGTGGAGCCTCGTGACATTCTTTAGAAGCCGGTTGCTTGTGACCGGCATTCAGCGTCATCCCGCGTAGGAGGACACAGCAGAGAACTATTTATTTATTTATTCTAGTTTATTTTAAATCTATCGAAGTTAATCATGCTGGGTCTGTGCCTTTACGTCCCCGTGTCCAACTCGGACCCAGTGGAAGTGGAGTACTTTGAATCTAACGGACTACCGTCGGAGCTGAAATCGCTGTTTAACAAACTCAGCGTGTTCCTGCCCTCCCAGGAGTTCTCTACCTACCAAAAGTGGAGAAAGGTAGGACAGATTAATTCACTATTCTCTTTATCATCAACTATAAATAAGTGGAAACAAATTTTAAATCATCTAAACTTTATATATATATATTTAAAAATTTCCACTTCATTGTTGGATACCAGTTTTTCGGCGGGCGGAAGTGTAGGCCGCACAGTAGAAAAGACCGGTTTCAAAAGAATTCACCAAGTTTAGGCTTCTTTTAAGCCTATTCAGTAGTTATAATGAAACTAACTCTGTTTGTACTTCCGCATTAAAACTGTATGTCAACATTGTTTCTATTTTGATAGTGCAGCATTTCTGAACGGGTCCACTCAGTTCTCTGGGAAATTCCTCCTTTAAAGGGAATTGATGCGGTTCAGTCAGCGCGCAGGGTCAATGAGGTCGAGCTAATTCCGCCTTTTTTCAGCCCAAAATGCTGCCGGGAAACACTGGAATTTACTCCAATGCAGCTCTGCTCGTCCATATAATTATTTGTCCCTGCAGATATTACTAGTTTGTGCAAACGGCTCATGATACAACTAAATAATGTAGGCAACATTTATGATGCTGATTATTGCCAGTGCAAAATGGATATATTCTGTTTAAAAAAGTGTCTTGCAACTGCAACAGGTGGTATTGATGCAATGCAATTTCTTTTTTCAGAAATGCTTTATTTATTCTTTTAATGTATTGTTTAAAATGAGCTTCTAAGCCATTTTAGGGCCTTGTTAAATCCCTATCAGCTGACTATTTTACAATGCTTCAGTATAAAAATCAGTTTTTGGATTTGTGGTGTGCAGCAGCACTTGTAAAATCAAAGTTAACTTTATTAGAATCAAAATGCCTCATTATCCCAGATATGTAGTTATAAAATCAAACCATTTGAGTGAGGTTTGTACGGCTGTAATCGGTTTTTATGGTCCTGATTTAAGTCCTTGACAGAAAAATATAAAGACCGTAACATCTTGCAGAACAAAACTCCTATTGTTTAAATTCCTAAAATCAATTCCAAGTCAAGATTTCTGCTCTTGTGCATGAAATGTCCCTGCAGGGTATCGTTACAGTCATATGCCTGCACTCTGGTCTGCAGGTTTCATCTGTCTGCCCTATGCAGCCTGGAGTACTGCCAGTTTCTCTGTCCCTGTTATAGCTCAGCAGGTCTGAAGCCAGACGGGATTAAAACAGTTGGCGGGTCATCCTGAATGGGACGTCAAAGATAGATATTAGTGGTTGGTGGTGTGATACCTTCATGGTGAAGGGGGGACTCCTTTAAATCTCCGGTGTCTTGACTTATTGGGTCCCACATGCTGTACATTTCGAACTGGCAGCTCTTAATTTATAAGCGGTTTAGTTCGTTTTACTACCAGGTGACTGACTGATTCTGCAAGATGGTGTTCCCTTCAGAGAAATGTATATCTGCATTTAGTTTTGGGGGGGAAAAAGGCAAATGATCACTAATTTCATTGCAGAAAACCCTAAAAAGTGACGAAAAAGGTGCAGATGGGCAGCTGGACTTTGAGGAGTTCGTTCACTACCTGCAGGACTATGAGAAAGACCTGAAGCTGGTGGTGAAGAGTCTTGACAGGAAGAACGCCGGTATGCAGCCACTTTTTCTCATTCTTGTGGCTTTTGCCTTTTGTTTTGCTATGACTAAGCAGATTCTGATCTGTTTCTGTCTTTCTAGGCCACATCGACGCCAAAGAGTTGATGCAGTCGCTTCGTGACCTCGGTGTCCATATTTCCCTGCAGCATGCAGAGACAGCCTTGAAGAGGTAATTTAAAAAAATTAATAAAATATGACCCTCCTGTTTATTGCTTGGTTTGATTATCATATTAATTTCTCTTTTTTTCCCAGTATTGATAAGAATGGGATGATAACTGTCGGCAGCAAAGACTGGTCTAAATACCCGATGGTGGAGAAGACTGACAACATTCCTGAGATCATCCTGTACTGGAAACACTCCACGGTTGGTTCCTCATTCTGACTTTAACACAACTCAATTCAAGAACACTCCATTGAGCCAAAAGGGAAATTAAACAGGCCTCATTCTTTCAGCCAAAAAACGTAAACTCAAATTACATCAACATATTTTTATTCGGGTGAAAAAATACCCAAGAAATTACTGAAGAGTAAAGAAGAAAGTATTTGGTGAAAAGGCAACTCAAGTATCGAGTAACTGATCAAATTATTAGTCACTTAATGTTTGAAAAGTACAAAATAAAAAGTTTAGTTTGAAACCTTTCAAATGGTTTATAAAGTTCAATTATAAATATAAAGTAAAAAGCTACTCGGATAAATGTAACTGGTTCCTACCCAAATCTGGAAAGGCGGTCAAAAGTTAGTTTTACAAATTCAATTCAGACAAACTCTTGCTCTATTACATAAATATTGAGTTAACCCATATTTTCCCTGATAAGGCTTATCAATGTAGCTGCTACTGCGCTAATCGAAGCAATCAGGGTGTTGTACCTCGTCGATTTCCTGTTTCCTTGGAGATCAGTCTGCACAGGTCGTGCGTCATCCATTAAGCTTTATTAGCCCTGTGAAAAGAAATGAGGCTCATTCCGGTGGGGATTATGTTGGGAAGATTTTCCAACTTGCTGAGCTGTTATGTAAACGAGGGCAGCAGTCAGAACCGGTGCAGACCTGCAGGTTATTCTGGATCCCAATGTGCAGGCCTGCAGCCTGGACTCATGACAGAGACGAGAATAGAGTCGGTCGCCCCTTGCAGCGCGCCAAGAACATTGTGAAATACTGATGATACCTCAGCTGCTGGAGGGTTTGACCGGGACAGTAAATCCAGTCAGTTTGTTTACAAAATTACTCAAATTCCCGCCTCGTCTTTGTCCTTTTTTCCCTCTGATTCCTGTCCACACGCTGTGCTTACAGTTCGGATTCAAGGTCAAAGGGATCGGCGTTGATTTAAAAACTGGAAGCAGTCTGTTCCTGATCATCTTAAAGCAGCAGCGCCTCCTCCTTTGTTCAAGGAGCCCGAATTAAAAATCTGCGTCAAAGCCCTTGGTAATAATCCCCAATAATTATTTTAAATCCCGACTCGTGTGATCCGTGACGGTGACTTAGCTTGACCCTTACTATGAAGACAACCTGCCTGGTGACTCATATTTTCCCTTCACAAAGAGCTTTGTCACTAATGAGAAAAGCCTCAGGTCAAAGCGAAGACGTTTGAAGGAATGTTGCTGAGGTTTGCAGTTTGGATGTCTTTGTCTTTTAGCTTGCACCAACAAATCGCCGATAAATTGTCTTTAGTATGGATTAGAAAAGCATCTACCAACTTGATGCAAGTTTTGTCTTTAATAAAACTTGGATACTTTGATGCATAAATTAGGTTATAATAGGAAGTTTGGTTTGTTTGTGGAGGTCTGAATGCGCAATCAAACCAAAAATGTGGTCTCAGTTTGGTTGAAGTGAACTCTGGTGCGGCTCGAATGGAGATTTGAAAGCCAAGCGATCTGGAAGACGCTCCAAAAGTAGGAAGAGAATTACAGCTCAGGGCATTCTGGGTAAATGCAACCAAAAGCATGGCGCTGCGGGAGAATGGCTCTGGGTCTTTAATGAACGACAAACGACCGCTAAAATCTGACTCTACTCCATTTTTGTTTTATATTTCGTGAAGAAAGAAGTTGTGCTCATCTCTCTTCAGAGGTTTTTGTGCAGTTTCATTCACTGATTCTTGGTGCAGCGCCCCCACAGGAGAGGAGGGGAACAGGTTTCTCAAATTGTTTGTTTGATGCAGCGTTTTTCATGCATCAAACAAGTGAACCGTAACCGGCTGAAAATCATTTTAGTCCCCAATCAAACCAGTGTAAAAGTATCTAAACTCTTTGCTATAGTCCTCAAATTGTTCTGAATCAACAGATCAGAAATCCAGAAACATCATAATTAATTTTTATAAAATTTGTCATTTCGTAAATCAAACAATTTCAATACAAGCACAACAGTTTTGGTTTTGTGTGATATTTTTCTAAAAGTTGAACCGTTTTGTTGGCAGATATTTGATGTGGGCGAGAACCTGATGGTGCCTGACGAGTTCACGATGGAGGAGAAGCAGACTGGGATGTGGTGGAGGCACCTGGTCGCAGGTGGAGGAGCTGGAGCCGTTTCCAGAACCTGCACCGCCCCGCTGGACCGTCTCAAAGTCATGATGCAGGTAAGAGGACCGTCAAAATCCAGAAAGAAATCTGGATGTCAAAATCAGAGCAGTGATGACTTCTCTGTTGCTTAATGTTGGGTTGCGCCATAAATGAGTTAAATTTTAACAGTTGGTGTGTAAGAGCAGGACAAACAGTTCATGGACCGATTCTCGACGTACCGCCAGCCAATCAGGGCTCAGGAACAAGCGTCACACCCTGGGCTTTGAAATCTTCTTGTCATCAGTGAGATTAGGGGTGCCCTGTGCCAACCCATGATGTGCCAGCAGCTCAAGTTTACGTCAGAATGAAAGTTGACTTTGCCCTTTTCATTGATTAGAAACGTATCAGTTGCAGTTGAACCAAAGTGACCCAGTTGGCTGGAGCTTTATACGCCCCAGACGTAAATGTTCCCAGTTTACCCCAAAAACCCACAGAATCCACATCCTTAAGACTTAAACTGATGAACGTGAAGTTGTATTAAAATGTCTCAAAAAAATGATGGTCTAATGAATTCGGAGGTTGGAACTAGAACCTGGTTTACCCTGAAGTAACTCGTTTAACATAACGCTCATAAACATTGTTTCCAATTGCTCTTACAAACATAACTTTAGGTTTTACTTTAAATAAGCAAACACTTGTGTTTTTCAGCTTAGAGCCACTGGTGCTGTATGCAACATTGATTTTAGCCTCATTTTGTATGCAAAATATACATGTTTCCACCACATCTTATTACCGTTGATGCGAGGATTCACTGAAACTCTGACTTAACCTCATTAAAATAAAGTTTTTAATTAGTTTTATTTACCTGGTGGTCGTTTCTTTTTTCCCTCTCAGGTTTACGGATCTCGAACCAACAACATGTGCATCATGAGCGGGCTCATGCAGATGATCAAGGAGGGCGGCACCAGGTCGCTGTGGCGGGGGAACGGGGTGAACGTCGTCAAGATCGCTCCTGAATCGGCCCTAAAGTTCATGGCCTATGAGCAGGTAACAGAAGTGACTCCGGTTGAGAAACTTCAGCTCTGATCTCCAGCGTTCAACCTCCATTGATGTGCTTTTTTTTCTGAATGGGTTTCTGCAGATTAAGCGTCTAATCGGCAGCGACAAGGAGACTCTGAGCATCCTGGAGAGATTTGTGGCAGGTTCTTTAGCCGGAGTAATTGCCCAGAGCACCATCTACCCCATGGAGGTGATTATCCTTTTATTTACATCTCCTACCTGGAAAACCGTCGGCTTTAGAGGTCTGCATTTAGTAACACGTCCTCTTTCTTTTCAGGTTCTGAAAACCCGTCTTGTTCTGAGGACAACCGGCCAGTACGCCGGGATCTCGGACTGCGCCAAGCAGATTTTCAGGAAAGAAGGCCTCGGGGCGTTTTATAAGGGCTACGTCCCGAACATGCTGGGCATCATCCCCTACGCCGGCATTGACCTGGCTGTGTATGAGGTGAGAACAGATTCCTCTAGCTTCAAACTTTGGTTCTGTTGAGGCCCAAATTCTTAATTTCTGGGTTTTGTGGCTCCAGACGCTGAAGAACAGCTACCTGCAGCAGTACGGCGCCAACAGCACGGACCCGGGCGTTCTGGTTCTGCTGGCCTGCGGCACAGTGTCCAGCACCTGCGGTCAGCTCACCAGCTACCCCCTGGCGCTGGTCCGAACCCGCATGCAGGCACAAGGTGAGACCCATTAATAAACTACTGAAATAACTTATATAAGTTGCTTATAATGCTCCGTATATCCTTAGTTCTCAAAGGGCAAAAAATAAAGAAGAAAATTTAATGACTAAAAATAAAGTCCAAATAAAAAAGCCGGGCCGGGCAGGATTTGGCCCCTGGGCCTTCAGTTTTTACACGTGCTTCAGGTGAACGAAGGAAAACTCACTATTTCATTTATTTAAATTTTTACAGCTGTGACAGAGGGCAACCACCAGCAGGCGTCCATGACGGGCATCTTCAGGCAGATCCTGCAGAACGAAGGCCCCGCCGGGCTCTACAGAGGCCTGGCCCCCAACTTCCTGAAGGTCATCCCGGCCGTCAGCATCAGCTACGTCGTCTACGAACACCTCAAGACTCAGCTGGGGGTGACGTCGCGCTGAGCTGCCGGCACGCCCGGCGTTGGGAGTCTCATTCTGTGAATGTCAGCTGACGTCAGGCTGAGGAAGAGGAGGAGATTATGGACTCTGTGAGCTCAGGATGTCGGGATTACAACCGCTGCTATTTATGTTTTTAAATGTTGAAGTCGAGGACCAAATGTTAGGGTTTGTGTGCGTCCAGGTCTTTGTGTAACAACCAGCACTCTGTAAGCTACCGACTGTAGCATTAAACGCTCTGTAGTCGTTATCAGTTCTGCCTCTTCAGCCTAAAGAGGGAATATTTTTGCACAAACGTCGTTCTATTTAGCTGAGTGGCTATTTATTTCCACCCCTCCTGTATTTATTTATTCTCACGATGAAGGGAATAAGTCAATAGTGCTATTATAATTCACGGTGTGGGATGGTTGCCTTAACATCCGCTAAACGCTAACTGTAGTCATGTGAAGTTTCATTTTTGTATTTAAAAACTGGAAGTTGGCACATGTTCTGTGCCTTTCGGAGGAATGTTGTCTCTAATGTTCACCTCAGGTTTAAGGGAAATGTATTCTGAGCACATGTTTATTCAAAAACACGAGCTCTGGGGGAAAATATGAAGCATTTTGCACTTTAATCAATGTTAGAAGAGCCTGACTTATCAATGCAGGATGAGAATAATTTCAGAATAAAGATGTTTTAGTATTATTTTTAATGGACCATTTTGATCCAAATAAAAGCATAATTACATTAAGTCTCTGCTGTTTTATTTATTTGCATGTAAACATGTAGCTCATGCTGATAGTTTCTGTGTTTGTTTTGTTTTTTTGTCTAAGTGACGGACAGAGACTGAGAAGTTGGGAAATACTGTTTCAGGATTGGGAAGCTTTGGGGATTTGGGTTTTTGTTTTTGGGTTTTAAATGAGTTTTTACCTTCAGGGTAAACAAGTGTTGCAAAGACTGAAGCAGTTTTCTGTCAAACTTTATAAATTTAGTGGAAAAAAAAATCTTGGATCCTGGTTTTACCAGGATTTCAATAGATGGAAAACTACCATGACTCAAATTACACATTTATAAATTAAAAAATGTGTTTTGTGAAGATCTGAACATAAACTTGCATTTGAAATCCTACAATTTTGATAAGTTTAAAAGTAAAAAGCAAGGGGTGCTGTGGTGGCACAGGGGCAAAGCACAACCCCCATAAGGAGGCCCTACTCCTCATGGTGGGGGTCACAGGTTCGATTCCTGGCCTGGTTACATTTGCTGCATGTCTTCCTCCTTCCTCTCTCATTTCCCTATTTCCTGTCAAGCTACTGTCAAATAAAGGCCACTAGAGCCAAAAAATCATTTTAAAAAAAGAAAAAAAACTAAAAAGCACACGCATATGCAAATCAATCATGAGCAACAAATATGTAACACAAATTACCAAAACTAATTTAAGTGGTTGCAAGAATTGTAATTTTATTAATCAGTCAAATACCTACTTGATACCAGAGGTGGTTAGAATAACCAAAAACTTTACCCAAGTAACAGCACTTCATATTTTCACTCAAATATAAGTAAATGGAAGCCATCATAGAAATTACTCTCAAGAGTAGAAATACTTTATAAGTAAATCACTCAAGTAGAAGTAAAAAGTACAGTGTATTTTTTTTAAAATCAAGTAAATATAGTTATGAGCCTAAGAAAAGCATTTATCTTCTTTGCTGTTTTCCTCTTTTTGCTGCTTTTGCAAATCCGTCATGATCAACAAAATTTTACTTTTAATTGTTTTTTTATTGCCAAAAAAACCTTCAATGATTTCTATGAAATGCAACAAATTAAATGACGGGACAAAGGATGGAGCAAAACTACTTCTAAAACAATTAATTTTTGTAATAATTCATAAAGTTTCTCAAATGTAACGTCTTTCTTCCCACCTGTGCAATTTGGATGTCAGAACATTTAAACATTACATACTAAAAGTGTTGGTTGAAAACACAAAAAAACAATTCAAAAATATCCCAAATGGAAATCAACTTTTGTAACTCTTATATAAATAGTTGTGGATTGTGATGCCCACTTTTAAAAATACGGGGTTATATATACAATACAATTTGACTCCAGTCTTATCAGATTTATGTAAATTTCTCACTCAGGCATAAAATGTTTCTGCTTAAGTTAAACAGTGATTTTCTCAGGACTGCTTGTACTTTGGCCTGACTGTTTCCCAGAAGCATCCGGGAGTCTCAGGAAATAAAGAGATTAAAGTCACACCGAAGTGACTCACTGTGCTTTGAGTAGACCGACGACTGAAAATGCTGTGATCTTTAGATTTATTCTTTCATCTTGATTGTGGGATGAACAGATCAGAGATGATTCATTATGAAAACACAGCGAACTCACACCAATGCATCTAAAAAGGTCCAGTTGAGTCTGCATTTTTTAAATAAGTTTTATTTTGTTTCATGCTTGGTAGATGTTTCAATCATCAAAAATTTTACCTTAAAATAAAAAGCATCTCTGACCCACTGTTGTTTACTGAATTGTTTTCATCCAGCCACATTGGGAGGTTTTTAGAATCACTATCAGACTGTTTTATGTCATCCCACTGCATCTTAATTTGATTCAAGTCTTTACTTTAACTAGGCCACTACAAAATCTTAATTTTTCTTTAGTCAATCAGATATTACATTGCTGGCGCTCTTTGGATCAATGCAAAGTTCTCACGTTACAAAACACTTCCAGGAGTTTTGTAGCTGACAGCCATATTGGTAGGTGTCTGTAGCTAATTGTTAGTTGCTATGGCGTTGCTATGACCACAATAAACCCACCACAAGCTTATAACTAGCTCTTTCCTCATTCCTATCTAATTTATAAACAATATAAGTATGTTACAACTATTACTCGATTCTAATTTTTGAGTTTTTGTCGATCAAAGCCATGGTTCACCTATGTTTTGTGCTGTGCTTGCCTACCAAGATGGAGGTTCAACTGCGAGGATCCCTTCTGGTTCAGACTTGTGGAAACTATGTATTACTGCAAATCCAGGTTCGGAATGCCAGTATGTTGTCGAGTACGATCTCCTCCGCCATCATATGTTGGGGGAGCAGCATCAGAACCAGGGACTTAAAAGCACATAAAGAAGTGATAAAGATGGCTGGTTCTGCTCTGGAATCACTGGATGTTGCAAAGACTGATTCTTCACAAAATCAGTAAAATTATGAAAAATCCTGAGGGTTCTCTTCATGAGACTGCTCTAGAAGTGTTTTCAGTCAGAGGCTTCTTCAAAGTCTCTGTGATACAGACTGATACAGGATGTCCTTCCTGGCTACTGCTATTAGGATCTTCAACAGTTCTTCGAAAAACCTTGGATAATATAAGCTACAACAATATCTAATTGAAGCATTTTGAATTTGATTTTAATTTAGATGACGAGAACATTTCAACGGTTGTTGAGTTCGCACAATTTGTCCTGCGGAGGCTACCGTACCAAAACACGGAAGTATTTCAACTTAAGGGTTTCCAGGGAGGGCTAATTAGGGAAGCTAGCTCCAAAATGGGTTCTACGTTTATTTCGTGGGGCAGATAAATAGTTTTTGTGATTTTTTGTTTTGTTTGCTTGTTTAGTCAGGACCTTACCGAGAGGCCGCGTTGTTATTAGGATGGTCCAGAGTTTGTTCCGGTCGGGTTTTCTGGTGCGGGTCGGTCATACTGTGCTGACCTGGGTCGTAACCCTCATTCTGTTCCTGCACAACACAGGTGAGTTTATTTAAGCCATAAAAGATTACCTGTGCAGCAGTGTCTCTGTCATAATAAAGATTATTTAAGTCCGATTAATTAGAGGCGTTTTGAGTTTTCCATCTTAGGTTCTGTTAAATAAATAATCCATATTTTTGCTGTTAAACAAATAAAGCAATTCGATTAAAAGAAAAAAAAGTGGATAACGATGTGGGCAGGAAGGATCTCCTGTAGCAGTCAGTCTTGCAACGAATCTGAAAAATCCTCTGACTGAACAGCAGCTATACGACAGTTTAATCACTTTTATGATAAAGTAAAATATTCTGGATCAGAACATAAGTATCAGTACTAAAGTGTCAGTGTTACTTTTTCTGTTTATTAAGCAAATAAAGTTGTCAAATTTTATGTAGAAAATTAATATGTAAGTCATTAAAAATCTGAAAGACATCCAGTTTTTATATATTTTTTTATTTGGGATAAATTGAAAAATAATGGAGAAAATAAACAAATTAAATGACGGGACAAAGGATGGAGTAAAACTACTTCTAAAACAATTAATTTTTGTAATAATTCATAAAGTTCTCAAAACAAAATTTGAATCACTTTATTGAGTCAGATTTTCTTATTTCTAGCCAAGTTTAATTGGGGACAATGCAGATAGAAATAAAAAAGTACATTTCTGCCATAGAAGTCAGAAATATTCTAGAAAAATGTCTGAGCCTGAATTGTTGAAATGTTGAGATTAATCCCAACATCAGAACATCAGAAATCTTTCTTGAAGATTTCTAGGAGAAATCTTCAAGAAAAAAAAACTACACTCCAAAAATTGAGAATTTGTGTGAATTCAGATATTTTCTAGAAGAAAATTCTGTCAAAAGTTGACAATTTTCTACATGGACTTAAAGTCGAAAATGTTCAACTTTTGGTACTCAGAAGTTTCAGAGTTTTTTCAACAAAATTTCTGAGATTAATCTAAAACATTTTTGAGAGATTTACTTTTATTTTGTTTTCTGGCTTATTACCGACATTTTTTTTTTTTGGCTATAATCCGCCATTGTATTCTTGATTTGCAGTCCACCACAGCACAAAATCTGTTCCAGGTTCACTGAGCCAAACATCATTTAACAAAATGAAGAATTAATCACAAACATCACATTTATCCTTTCAGAAAGAAGTCAAAGGTCAAGTCTAACTCTGTCTCATGAAAGAAATAAATGTGTGTGCAGATTTGCGGCGATGTGAGGAGCGAGGGGAGCTGCTGCTGCCTGCGCTGTTCTTCCTGCTCGTCCTGCTGTCAGTGCTTTTATACTTCACCGTGTCTTTAATGGATCCTGGGTTTGTCCTCACTGACACTTTTAAGGTAAGATAAATTTAATAAAAATGTGTTTCCTTACAAAACAAAAGCAGACAGAAAGCAAGGATATAAATAGTGTTTACTATTTGAGGCACGGTTTATCAGGTGAAAGGTCGTTGTGGTCTGGGTGTTGACCCAGATGTGTCTGTTTCGTATGTAGGGAGGTCAAGGTTCAGATGAAGAAATGGAGTCAATGATTCCTCAGCCGTCGAGCCCTCGGCTGCGGCGCTGCGGGTTCTGCCTGCTGCAGGTAACCGGCCCCTGCCGGCTCCAGAAACTGGCCAGGCAATAAAACATTCCACGTCCTGTTGCTTCATTCGAAGCCCTTTAGAGTTTATCTCTGGATTTTTGCTGCTTTTATTCAGCTGGATTTTTTTTTTGTTTCAACTGTTTCAAATTCAGTAAAGGAATGTTATGTTGGTGGTGCATTATAGGTAATAAAAGTCTTTAATTGTCTTATTTGAATAAGAAACTGAATCTTTATTTGCATCTGTTGATGTATTTCTAAAATAGTTTTAAAATTTTTAAGAGGTTAAATCTAATATGAATAACGTGGCAATTTTTTTGTCCGTTTAATTATCAGAATAATTGATTAATGAAATAATCAGTAGTAGATTTGTATTTGTGAAAGATTTCAAACAACATACATCATTTTGGTCGTAATGGAGTGAATAC
Source organism: Phalloptychus januarius (assembly GCA_902982915.1). Taxonomy (NCBI): domain Eukaryota; kingdom Metazoa; phylum Chordata; class Actinopteri; order Cyprinodontiformes; family Poeciliidae; genus Phalloptychus; species Phalloptychus januarius. The sequence goes on from CADWAE010000482.1 coordinate 1,876,860, forward strand.
ATGGTTAATAAAATGGTGTGTTTGTCTTCCTGTGTGTGTCCTGAGCAGCAGCCAATGAGAGCAAAGCACTGCAAGACGTGCAAACACTGCGTGCGGCGCTTCGACCATCACTGCCCCTGGATCGAGAACTGCGTCGGGGAGAGGAACCACCGCTGGTTTGTGGTCTACCTGCTGGTCCAGCTGCTGGTGCTGCTCTGGGCCCTTCACATCGCTCTGTACGTCCACGCACACCTACAAACTCTAAAATCATGCAAAAGTCACATTTTGAAACATTTTTATTCTTCTGTTTGGGTCTAAACTGTTTCTAAAATCGGGCCAAGTGCTTTAAAAAAAACACCCAGTTGTTTTTTGGCAATAAGTTGAATGTTTTTTGGAGTCTGGAAAATGACTTGTCTTGAATGTAATGTCACAAATCAGCAGGCACTAATCCTCACCTACCAACCCGTTACCTAGCAACCTCAGCAGAATTCTGTCCGTCACCTAGCAACCAAAGCAGAGTTCCAGCTTATTCTGCCACCTGGTTTTACTGTTGCATGCTCTGTACAATGGCTGCCGGAAAAGACCAGTGTTTTGTTGTCGACTTACCATCCAGAAACCACTTTCTCCATTCTTGTTGGTTGTGCAGGAGGCTCTACTTCTGCTTTTCAGATATGTCTGGTTGTATAGTTCTGGGTATATTTTCTGGGCCATTGTAGATAAGGTGGAAAAAAAGAACATTTTCAGCAAAAAAAAAACTCAATAAAATTTTGAGATTAAGCTCACAAATCTTCCAGAAAAAACAAGAAAAGTTCAGTTTTAAAAATTGAAAAAAAGGGAGAAATTTGGAGATCATCAGAAATTTTCTGTTAAAAAAACAAGAATATTTCTGAGTTTTCACTTGCTAGAGAAAAATCTGAAATTTTGAGATGAATTTTAGAAAGTTTCTTGAAAAAACTTTCAAGAATCAACCAAATATTTGATTTCAAAAATAATATTTGGTAAAAGAAAACTCATAAGTTTGGGGGGAAATCTCAGAAATCTTCAAGAAAAAAAAACTCAAGAAAATATCAGTTTGAAAAACAGAAAATTTGCTAGTCAAAAACTCAGAAATTTGGGAATTAATGTCAGAAATTAGGAAAAAAAATTGGAAATTTTCTGAATTTGTAGATATTTTACTTTTCAAGCTCAATAAATTGCCAATTTTGAATAGAAAATATCTGAGATTAACTGCAAAATTTGAGAGATTTTCTTGGCAGAAATGTACTTTTTAAAAAATCTACCATGGCTCTAAGACACTGTGACAGTTTGCAGACATTTTAATGTGAGAGTGTAAACGTTGAGTCGGCCAGCAGCAGGTTATTTGGATTTAAAGTGACAGAGGGCTTAAAAAGTCTCATTCTGAAATATGCAGAACTGAGCAGATTAAAATCCACAAATGAATGTTTTTGTTAAATGTTTGTTGACATTCTAACATGTTGAAGGAAACACGGGAGGAGGCTGTTAAGGATGAGAGATTGAAGCGGTTTAATCGCTCTGCGTCCTGCTGAGTTAGGTAACTCAAAGCACGTTGTGTAAGAGAAAACTGCAGTGTGTTGTTCACGAACACTTTGAACGATCCTGGGATCTGCAGGTCAAAGATCAAAAGTTTTCAGCTGAAAGACCAGAAACCTCATTCAAATCACAATTTCTACCTCATTTTAATTTTATTAAGCTCAATCTACTGCTGCTTATTTGTTATAATCATTAAAAAAAGGGACTTTAAGTTTAAAAACAACAAAATGTGCTCAAATGTTTAAGTCAAAACAATTAACAGAGACTAAACAGTCGAGGATAAAACCTTTGAGAGAATATAATCACCAGCAGGTCAGGAGTCGCATAGAGTGAAGGCTGTAAAAACACACAAAAAATTGGACAATATTATTTATAGTTGAAACGAGATATTTAAAGTTAATAAAAACAAAGACGCATACACATTTTTATTCTCAGTGTCTAAAGTTAAATCAGACCTAAATTCTTCTGATTTAGCTTAGTTAGATTTAACAAAATTATTTATATTTCCCAATTGCCTGGAAAATTTTATGAGAATTTGTTTAGAGATTTATTTTTCTTTTTTGAAACTTTCTGGGTCCAGTCAGGTGTAGCGGGAGCACAAGAGAGACGTTCAAAATTTAGTTCGATTTTAGTTTAGCTTAGAATACTAACACAAGATCATATTAATAACAGAATAAATGATATAAAATAGTGAATTGAAACGGTCTTTTTTTTAGTTTTTATGTCTAAAGTGGTGCTGGAAAAGTTTGAAAACTTGAAAATGGTTGAAAAAAGGGAAACAAACTGTGTTTTTAGGATTATCTGTTAGATTAAATCTCTGGGAAATCTGAGCCTGGAGCAGCAGACAGAGGAGATCTGATGAGAGCGCGTCCAGGTAATCAGCCCCACTGATACCTGAGTGCATTACACAAGACAAAGCAAACAACCTTTGAGTCTGTTTATGTAAGACGCCTTAAGAGAAGCTGAATCTCCAAACTCTAAGATACGGATCATTTAAAGCAGATTATAATCAAAACAACTCGACTTATTCAAATCTCGCGTCACAAGCTGCGTTTATATCAACCATAAAGTTGCGCAAATGGAAATCAATTTGCTAAATGGAAACATGCCAATTTCTGAATTTCTTTTCAAGCTCAGAAATTTACTTGTTTTTTTCTAGGAAATTTCTGAGTTGTTTTTTTTTTCTTTCAAATTTTTGACTTTGAAATGAGAAATTTTGTAGTTTCTTTGTGAAAATTTCAGATGTTTTTCTTACAAAAAATTTTGCAAAAACACCCAGAAAAAACAAAAACATTTCTAGAAGACTCAAATTTCATTTATTTTGTTTAGAAAAAAATTCTAAGATTTAATCTCAAAATTTGAATTATTTTCTAGTAAATTTCAGACATTTCGAATCCAGAAATGTCCTTGTTTTTTTTCTGAAAATTTTCAGAATTTTTTTCTCTCAAATTTTTGACTTCTCACACTCAAAAATATTTTTATTTTTTAAAAATTTCACATTTTTTCCTTGTTTCTCAATAAATATTTAGATTTTCTTATTGCATTTTTTTTTACTTTTTAAACCCAGAAACATCCTTGTTTTTTCTAAAAGCTTTCTGAAATTAATCTTGCAATTTATTTATTTTTAGCAGAGATTTGCTCTTTTCTGCGTGTGTTTTCTCTCTTTCCTGATCCCTAACTTGTATTTTTTGTTGTTTTTCTGCTCCAGCTCTGGGATTTCTCCTGGCCTGACCTGGGATCTGTGGTTCCGGGCGAACGGCTTCCTGCTGGCGGCGCTCGCCATGGTCGGGGTTTTCTCCGGCGTCGTGCTGCTGCTGCTGGGCTGCCACCTCTACCTGGTCTCCATCAACTGCACCACCTGGGAGTTCATGTCCCGCCATCGGATCTCCTACCTGAAGAACTGCAGCAGCGACGAGAACCCGTTCGACCGCGGCGTTTTCTGCAACCTCTGGGATTTCTTCTGCATCTGCAGGACGGTGATGTGGGAGCAGATCTACCAGAAAAACGCCTCGGACGTCCCGCCTGAACTCAACCAATTTTTAAACTAAGGAAATACTGACTTTTTGCAGGAGAATTTTTATTATAAATTTTTACTTCCAAGGAGCCACGTTTTTATTTATTATTCAAAGAGCTCTGAAAGTGAGTAAACAGGCAGGAAAAATCTAAAATAAAATTTTAAAAGATTTAGAAAACTGTTTATTAAAATTACAAGCAAAGCCTCACTGCAAAAACTCAAAGTATTACCAAGTATTTTTGGTCTATTCTACTGCAAATATGTTAAAATAATACAAAACTAACTTAAAAGTAACTTTTCAGCAAGACATAGGAGCTTATGTATGTCAATAATTCACTAATATAGATGATAAACAGTACAATTGTCGTTTTGAGACTATTTTTAATTAATATAATAATAATAATGAATTAATCATAAAAGAATTCTTTCAAAGATTCTATATCTTGCTGAAAAGTTACTTGTAAGTTATTTTTATCTTTTTTCAAGTTACTAACATATTTGCAGTAGAAATTAGACCAAAAATACTTTGGCAATATTTTGTGTTTTTGCAGTGTGGACTACTCAAAAGCCCAATAACTCCAGTATTTCTGTGCAGTATTATTGTTTTTAAAAATGCAGCTTTACAGCGTAGGGCCAAACAGGAGCAAAAGCAACAGAGCTGGTGTAATTTATTGTGTTCTATCGTTGAAAACAAAACGTCTTGTTTTTGTTTTCATCTAATCCAAACCAAGTTTAATGTCGAGACCTTTTCCTGTATTTACAGTTGGGTTCAGGAAACGTCGTCACCGGTGTTTCTGTGCGGGTGTTTTGACGTCAAACCTGAATTTATAAACACAACTAATAATCTGATTGACTTTTGGTTCTTCAGAGCGTTGTTGTGTTTTTACATTTTCCTGTGAAAAATCAGATTATTGGTTTGATAAGAGCTCCTTATTTTACTCAGGTCTGCTCAACACTACAGCACTAAATGCCTTTTAAGCTCCAACTGCCTGTGTTCGTAATTTATTTTTAACTATTTAACATGAAAACAAAGAGGCGAACATGTTGTTCTGTTTTTTTACTGTACTGATTTGTTTTGTATTTATTACATTAAAACACATTTGATATGCATGTCGAGATCGAGTACGTCTGTACAGACGGACATTCCTACACAGGATGGTTCACTGACATTTAAATACTTTTCTGACAAACATATATAACATGTAATAATCAGCAGCAGCAGCAGCTTAAAGTGCTACAACAGTTTCCTAAATGTTTCGCTACAGATTCCTGCAAAATATCGACTTTCAGAGGAATAAAACATGTGGAGGTTTTGCTTCAAAGCAGATTATTATTCCTTAAAGAGAATCGCTAACGAATGGAAAGGATAACATTCTGAAAACTGTATTTCAATTTTTGATTTTCAGGGATAATTTTTGCTGTTAATATACTGACACAGTTTCATGAAAATGTAATTTAGTAGCATGAAAGCAAGTTGAAACAAGGGCCATACTAAAAATAAAAAATAAGATCAAGAGAATGAAACTCGACTGAGAAAGTTAATATGAGAAAAAAGTAAGTAGTGTTACAGGAATAAAGTCATAATATTATAAGTATCAAGTAATATTACGGGAATAAAGTTGTACAAAATAGTCGTAATTTTACTCTAAACTCGTATGAAAATAAACTCATAATGTGAAAATAAAGTACAAAAAGGAAGTTGTACTATTATTAGAATAGAGTAAAAATAATACAAGAAAAGTAATATTAGAAGAATAATTCACAACTTTATTCTTTTCGCAATATTGCAACTCTTTTTGTAAGTTTATTCTTGTAAAATTACGATTTTATTCTTGTACGACTTTATTTGAAAGCCATAATTTACAAAAATGAAGTCATAATATTGCAAAAATAAACTTGTAATGTTACGAGAATGCAGTCGAAATAATAAGAGAAAAAAGTAATTATCAGTAATATTATGATTTAATTCTCGCAGTTTAATTTTCTTTATTTTCTAATACTCCATCGTAGAAAAAGACAAAAAAATTTAAATAAATGTTTTGTGGATGTGTTTCATTTTATGCTCTAATCCAGATTGGCTGAAGCAGCAGGGATTAGGAACAATCCTTCCTGATAATTTTGACTTTTAGATTTTAGGGTTTTGTTGTACCTCAGTCCAGGTGGCTTTCTGTTACTATTTAACGTCACAACAGTGAATAATTGTTGGAAATTTTAGGTTTCCCAAAGTTTGCGTTCATTTTTAAAGCTACATTTCTGTTTTTTTGTGTGTTAGGAAAGAGAGGAGATGCCACGACTGTTGCAGATTTCACATGTTTGGAATGGAAAGGAGAAGTAAAATCATTTTATTTGCGTCGGCCGTGAAGAATTTGTCAATAATTTTTAGACGAATTACAATCCAGCAGGACTACAATTCAAGATGCTATGCATAAAATGTCAACATTTTTTTACTTTTTTGTCCATTTCTTGTCAATGAATGTATATTTTGGCAATAATCTGGGCTTAAAAGTTGTCAATTTGAGCTGTTAATCAAGTGAAAGAATTTCAAAAATGTTGTTAAAATTATGCTGCAATCTATGGAAGCCCATTTCTGCCAAATAAGAAAATATAAAAGCCCAACAGAAAGTTGGGCTTTATGTTGGGCTTCCATAGATTATAATCATGATAATAAGTTATAATCATGATAATAAAAGTCATAATTTAGAGTTTTAAAGTCATAATCGTCAGAGTAATTTTGTGAATGTCGCGAGTCAATATGTAAGAATCAGTTGCAGGTTAAAGTGCTTTGGTGCTTTAAACCTTTTGTATTTTGACCAAACAGAAATAATTTCATCAATGTCTTATAAACTGATATAAAAACAAAAGAACTAAATGTAAAGTTTAAACTTACTTTTTTAAAAATATTTAGCATTTAAAGAAAAACATCATCATTCTTCCCCTTTTACGCCCTTCACTGTTTCTTTTTTTTGTTTTTTTACCAATCCAAACTCAGTAGGACAACATTTTACTTGCAAAACTAAATATGCAGACATTTAGCTACAGCTAAGGCAATAATACATTATCTATGGCTTCTTTTATAACACTAACTATTACAAGATCTCTATTGCACAAGCTAACCATGGCGTTGTAGCAAAAACATAAACCAGACGGTCCGGAAGAGAGTGATATGTTACGACTTGTCTTTGCTACAGTTAATATGTGAAATATATTTGCTAAACATTTGAAATCAGACATTGGGTTAGCTTGTTTATCCCTCAAGGCAGTGAGCAAAGCCTTTCACAGTGATGCATAGAAACGGCTGCAGAAGGTCCCCATAAAGGTTAATTATTGTAAATAACTAAAGATAATAAGCAAAGGCCACAAAGCAAGCTAAATCTGTCTGAAAAGGCCTTAACTGGCTGGTTTGGTATAAATAAATGTGACTCATTTATTTACATATATGAATGAATATATTGTAATTTTGTTGAGACTTTGTAACACTGTGACGATAAGACAACCATGCGAGTCACAAAGTGTAGCTCTAAGCCTAAAGTTATGTCAAATATTCAATCGTTTTAAACAAATTGCACTCTACAATTGATTTGAGCAAAAAATAAATATATTATTTACCCTTTTGAACACTAAAATTTGCAATAATTTACAACTAAGTTAGAATATATGTATATATATATATTTTTTTACAAATTTTAATTTATTTTTTGTTTGGGAATATTTTGGAATAAATACAAAGATTCAGTATTTTACAGCTGGAGTCTACCTCAGCGAACCAAAGCTAAGCTAACACCTTCTCATAGTCAGGCTAGCACTCATTACACTTTCCACAATGACTCTTAATAACAAAGAAACTATATGTATTTTAAATATAGACATTATAACAAGTGCAGATTTTATGAGTTTTAAAATAGCATTAAATTTACACAACACAATATTGCTAAAAGTACCAGTAGACCTAAAACTTTTTAAAATTTTTATGTTAGCATCATAAAGATAGGTGATGCTAACGTAGGCCAATTTTAAGTCAAAACAGCTGAATAAAGCACTCCACCAGCTCAGATTTAGGATTATAATTCAGTACATTCCACTAGTGGAACATTATTTGGGATATTCCAGCATAATTATGCATCTTATCTGCAGCTTTCTTCTTTATGTAGCAAGCAGAGTGAGTGAACATTTTCAACACATCTTTAGCAAAAACATGGTGCGTCTCCAATTATTTAGAATGTATTTTTGTTCTCATTAGACTATACTAAAAAGATAAACTAGAAAAATGTTACAAAATATTAAATGATGTCATATTTTCTTCAAGCAGCCAACGTATTCAATTTGAGCGGATATGTTTTACAGAAACAATGCTACGCTAACGGCATAAAGTGACCAGGGTGCTAGCTTACTTAGCTTACTTTGTGATTACAAAGTTGGATCAAAGTTTAAACCTCGACACAGGTGATAATAATGTCCAGCACGTTCTCTGCTTGGCTAAAAATAACCAATTGTTTACATAATCGACAGCTAGCTGTTGACTGCGCAACCACCCAGCCGCTTAATTCAAAGATGCGGTCAACACTGGGGCACGAGACTTTCTTTAAATGCTGTCTGGTGAGATTTAAGCTGATTTAAAAGATGAAAATCCTGCTTGTCAAAACAGATCAATACCACTTTCAGCTGCGCTATGCCTAATTTATCTTCTATAATCAAGTCATTGAGGTCTAACTGGTGTAACAATCAAGAGCTAACAGAGGTTACCAGAGTCTGAAGAGAGGCTTTGTAAAGGGCTGATAGTGAGGATTAACTTTACACCATTTCACTGAAATATTGACCTACGGAAGAACATTAGGGCCACTGGAGAAAAAAAAGTCTGACTGTTTTTCAGAATGTTCACTAAAATCTTAGAATTCTGGTTTTAAATTAAAAATCAGAATTTTTACTTTAATCTCAAAATATTCACCTTAATCTCAGGTCCGAATTCTTAATCTCAAAATTCTGAGATTAAGAATTCGAATAGAATTTGGAATTCTATTCAGAATTCAATCATATAAATCTGACTTTTTTCCCTAAATTTTAACTTTTAATCTCAGAATTCTGAATTTAGTCTCAGAATTCTGAAATTCTGAGGAATGAATTGTTCCTACTGGCCGTAATCGTCCTCCATAATGACCAGCTAATGCAGCACTAGAACAAATAACATCAGTGTTCTTGCAAACTCTACTACTGAAGTCAACACTGGATAATTATACTTGGCAACATGCATATTTGGTACTGGTTTGCTACCTGCTACCGGCAGAAACGCCGACAAATTGGCGCTAATAATTTCAACGCGGCGTCTCCAGTCCTTCGCTCAACCATGCAAAGCACAGAAGTCAAAGTCTGCAAAAGCCTCCTGTTGCTCCGCCGAGAGGCTGAAGGGCTTGGAGGGCGGAGACAGGACCGGCTGGAGCCGAGTGAAGTCGCTGTCAAAGTTGCTGACGTCTGTTGGCTCTTTGATCGACGGCACGAATGGCGGCGTTAACTTCCTGGCCATCAGGGCTTCCCAGTCGATGGTCTAGCAGAGGTTCACAAAGTCAAACTGGGTCAGACTTCTCCAGATACAGAGGCAGGCAGAGAACCCAAAAATGTACTCAAATAAGAATAAAAAGGTATTTGGTCAAAAGTTTTCCCAAGTTCTGAGTAACTGATGAAATTATCAATCATTTAATATTTAAAATTACATGATCAGGTGGACCAGAATATAAAGTTAATTGGAAATGTTGGTATTTTAAGGATTCAAATGATAATAATTCATATAACAAAAAGAGAAGATTTTTAATAATCTGATTTTTTACTGAAACAATAAATTCTTTCAATAAAGAATGTATGAAACTTTGACAAAAACTGCAGGTGAGTCTCTGTGTCTGGTGAATCTTTGGTTAAAACATGTTTGTTTTTCATTCATTTACCCAAGTAAGAGCAGAAGTACTTCATACTAAAATTACTGAAGTAAAAGTAAAAAGTACAGCTCAGCAAAAATAATCTTTCAAGTAAATATTTAAAAAAAATAAAGTAAACGTAACTTGTTACTACCCAACTCTGCCTTTAGTTCTTTGCCAACCGCCATTAGAACAAAGAAGAAGAAAAAGGGACATTTTTCTGACAGTGCACAAACAACAGCGCCAAGCAAAATTATCTAGCTAGCTCCAATCTCTAGCCTTTGTTTTTTTCTTTTAAACGTAAGAAAAGATATAAATATGAGTGGAATAGCTGGACCAATCGATCATTTTGAAAAAGTGTGAGGACCTCTTAACTATAACAAGCTTTCATCCCAAAGGTCGTAGGTTAAAGTGCCTCAGCAGCATAGGTTGGCATTAAATTGATGCGTTTCTTTCGTAATGGGAATATTTAAAAGTTTGAAAGTGTCATGGCTGAACTTTTGTTGGAGAAAATGAAACTGATGTGACTTACCTCGAAAAATTTCTCTCCTTTGACCTCGTTTGCATCTCTTTCTCCAGCTCCGAGTCGTTTCAATGGGTTCTTCTTTAGCAGCTAAAAACAGAAAAGTTTCACAATTTAGAAATTCTTTCAATTCAGTTTGAGATCCCAGTAGGTTTTTACTCTCCTTTATTCCAACTACAGCAACAGAGAGCGCCTCCTAGTGGACGACAGGTAGATTTTTGGGGGTTTTAGAGCCAACTGCAGCTCCCTCTCTGCAACTTCAGTTCAAGAACAGATTAAATAAATTGCTTTTACCAGAACAAAGACGTAACACGAGAATAAGTCACAATTTCTTATTATTGATGTTATCATTAACCTTTATATTACCAGGAAAATCCCATAGAGATCACAGGTCTTCTGAGAAACAGTGTTAACATGTGGGATGTTGAGTTGTGTTTAATATCAGTTTTATAAATAACAATCTTTTAACACATGAGAAACTAATTACTATTAGTAGCAATTATTATCGGTAGCAACTGTGCAAACAACTGTGTCTGTTTTAGAGAAAGGGCCACACGGATTTGCAGAGCTGCAAGCTTTTTCTCATTAAAACAACCTTTTTTCTGGTAGTATTGCATCTTTACTCTGCTATTATGACTTTATTCTTGTAATATTATGAGTTTATTCTTATAATTTATAAGAATAAAGGTATGTATGAGGAGGTATGTATGAGGGTCTTAGTCACCCCTCATACTTTGTCTTTTTTTCCTTACTTCCACAAACTTGCTAGAAACCTGTGCAGGTTTGATCTAATGGGTTTACCAGGAAGCCTGTTGATTAATTTGAGCACTGCTGCCACCTAGTGACCGGAGTCTTGTTTACCGGTCAAGCATGAATAAAGACAAAAATAAAGTCCTCTTAACTCTCAACCCCAAATGCTAATCTTCAGTAGCGTTGAAGGGTTTGTTTGTTTTTTGGTTTTATAGGTGACTTCCTATACTCTGTTGATCATAGTTGTTAGGACACAAGACTTGGTTTTACATAAATTTCTTTGCACAAAATAGTTTCTAGATAATGGCAGCAAGTGGTTTCTGGATGGTAGGTCAACAACAAAACTCTTGTCTTTTCCAGCATACAGCGGTAAAACCAGCTGACCAAACATGCTGGAACTCTGCTGGGGTTGCTAGGTAACAGACTGGGCTACTGGGGTTGCTAGGCAACGGGCAGTGCCTTCTAATTTGTGAAGTTACATTCCGCAGGTTTTTAAAACGGTTCATTTTCCAGACACAAAAAAACATGAACTTATTGCATATAAATGGTTGGGTGTTTTTTTAAGCACATGGGTTGTTTTTAGACACAGTTGAAACCCAAATGAAAGTACAAATAAGTATAAAATGTGAATTTTGCATGAAAGGTCCCCTTTAATTAACTTAATTTTTACAGGTGTTGTGTGCCAGAAGACCTTCATCTTATTTTTTGTCCTGTACTGGAGTCTCTCTGAAAAGCCTGACAAATTTACTTTCACAAGTGGAAAGCATTTTTGTTCTTAATGACCATCAGATTTTTTTATTAATGTTTCTGATCAAGTTAATTTGTCCTGTTACCTTCTGCATGATGGAGACGGCATCAGCGGGAAGAGACGATGGATACTGCACATCGTCATTTACGATGCTGTCGAAGACTTCTTCTTCATCTTCACCAGGAAACGGAGACTAGCAGGAAGGCAGAGCAATGCTGAGTCAGCCTTTATGTTACGACTGATCGAGTTGTTAAAGTTTATCTTTAAAATGTTTGTAAAAACTGGGCACAGATATTCCACCCACCTCTCCAACTAGCATCTCGTAAATGAGTACCCCCATCCCCCACCAGTCCACAGCGCGGGTGTAGGTGTCGTCAGTCAGAACCTCCGGGGCGAGAAACTCTGGAGTCCCACAGAAGGTCGAGGTCTGATCTCCATGGCCCATCCCTGCAGAAACATCATTTTGATCTTTTACCAGTCCAAAAATAATAGAGTGTTTTTTTAATTTACCAAACATGTAAGGAGTTAAGGAGAAAAGTCAACAATGATCTTTAAAAAAAAAGAAAAATCTAGAAATCCACCAAGCAATGATAAATAAACTGATGTGTAATAATTTTACCTTCTTTACAAAGTCCAAAGTCTGTGATTTTAACAAATCCCTCAGCATCCATGAGTATGTTATCCAGCTTCAGATCTCTGAACAAACCAAAGGGGACATACATTAAAAACAAAACTGGGTTTTGGATGATGTGACGGCGCTTCGGCCAGTTGGACCTACCGGTAGATGATTTTATTCAGATGCAGGAACTCTAAACCCAGCAGGACACAAGCTGAGTAGAACCTGAACAGAACAACAGTTTGTTAAATTACAAACAACAATAGTAATATAAAAAACAAAAACAAGCAAACGTGGAAACAAGAAAATAGTTGTAAAAATATAAATTTCACGTTTTCGGCTAGGGATGTAGACAATTAATTGACTTATGATTAATTTCTGATTAGTGTTTTATTAAATTAAGATTAGTTCCAATTTATTAACTAATAACGTCAACTTAAACCTTTTAGCGTTGAAGTTCGGCTGCCATCCAGCAGAGGGCGCCATTGGGAAACTTTACGTGGAGCCAGTTGATACAGAAACAAATATGGAGGGACAATACCAAGATGGGAAAAAAGACCGGTCCAAATAGAGTCCGGGATGAGAAATGCAATTCATGCAGTTCAATTTTGGAATCTAAACACTTAACAAGCTCCTTAAATTTTAGCTTTTATTTTTCCATCCAGAGACATTAAGAGAATCCTGTTTTGTTATATTTTATTTAACAAAACAACAATTTTTTTCTTATTCAGTTAGCATTTAATACAATTGATTAATAAATTTTTTAATTTTATTATGTTTTTTTAAAATTCAGCATATTATAAAAAATTTGCCCTTTATATTATGAAAAGAGAAAACTCAGGTTTTTAAGAAAATGGCTGCCTATCAACTAATTGTTAGTCGATGATGATATTAATCAACTGTAAATTAACTCATTAATAAATAAGAGTTTGTATAAACCTGGTCTGAGCTTCTGAGAAGACATCAGTGTGGATGTGGATCATCAGGTCGCCGCCGGGTAGATACTCCATGACAAAACAGACATGGTCAACGGTCTGGAAGCAGCCGTGAAGGTAGACCAGGAAGGGGTGTCTGGAGGCGTTGATCATCTCAAAGATCCGCTTCTCACTCATAAGGCTGCAGAAAACCAAACCAGGATTCAGGCAAACGCCAACATCTGAGTGAGATTTCTGGAGCAAAGTGGTGACTTTAGGAGACCATTTTAGGTCCTTTATGTTTGAGAAACAGCAGAAAAACCTCAAGAGGAGTTCAGTCTGAGGTTCACGAAGTCATGTATGACCAACGTGTTTTAAACATCTACCAGTTCGGATATAGAGGACCATTACTAACTAGAGATCCATCCATCCATCAATCCACACACCCACCCACCCATACATCCATCCATCCATCCATCCACGCGTAAATTATACATCCATTTATCCAGCTACTTATCCATTCATTCATCCATTCATCCATCCATTCCTCCAGTTATTCATCTCTTCATCCATCCATCCATCCATCCATCCATCCATCCATCCATTCATCTGCCTATGAATGGATGGATAGGCAGATCCATCCAATCAATCCGGGTGGATTGATTGGATTCGTCCATCCAATCAATCCACCCATCCATTTGTTGACCATTCATCCATACATCCTGCTGTTTATCCGTCCGTCCGTCCCTCCATACCTCTATCCATCCTCCGTCCATCCTCCTCCCCTTTCCTCCTCCTCCTCCTCCCCTCCTCCGTCCTCCTCCATCCATCATCCATCCATCCATCCATCCATCCGAGTACAACTTCTTTCCTCAAACTGATAGCCTGTGGCTTCCATCTATTTTGGAAACTGAGACATTTCTTCTCATTGACTCTGGGATCGTTTCAATATGACGTTAGCAGAACATCTCCAATGAATCATGATTTTCCATAATAAAATAGACTTGCTGTGTCTCATTATTGAAGGCCAGCTGGACCTATTCCACCTTTGTTTCAATACAGCCAAGTCTTCTGAAGCTTCGCTCACCTGTCCACTTCGTCACGAGTCACAATGTCTCGTTTCTTCAAGGCTTTAATGGCGTACAGACGTCCTGTCTTCTTGAACTCTGCCAGTAGCACCTGTGTATAAAACAACACATTAAAAACATCAGGAATGAGGTTTTTTGTTGAATTCAGAAGAAGAAGATGTTATCCGTCACCTTTCCAAAGTGTCCTCTTCCCAGAACTGAAGTATATTTAAAATCTTCCACCTTCATCCTTCAGAGAAACAGCCATGCAAACAGAAATGGCCATGTCTCATTCTGGTTCACTTTATGAGACAACATCTGCATGAACATCTGTGCATGTGACTGTGTTTACTTCAGAGGAGATACGGGCTGATCCTCACATTCTTCTGCGGTGTTTGGACTGGAAGGTGGGTGTATGGATATCTGCAAAAAGACAAAATAAAATCACATTTTCACTTGTTTTAAACATACAGTCTTATCAATTTGATTATTAAGTTTTGATCAGAGAGACAGCAATTCGTTCATGTGTCGACCATCCATCCATCCATTCATTCATCATTCATTTGTCGATGAATGATGAATAAAATTCATGAATAAAATTCATTTAGAGCTACAAATGCTACACAATCTTTAGTGAAAAGACAAAATAAACATTTAATAAATTATAGAAAATGTAGAAATATTTTTAAAGATTTGCTGATTTATTTCTATTTCTATGTTTTAAAACTAAAACATAGTTTCTTCTATGAGATGTTGATGTTTGTGGAAAATGATTCAATAATAATACAATTAATTTCCAATGTAACAGAGATAAAAATAAAAATACTGAAACTTGTGTCATACTGTTAATACAGGGTTTATTCCAAGCAAGAAATAAAATAAAAATCTCATACAAAAATGTCACATTTTTAGTGTGGAAAGTCCAAAAAGCCACTTAAAACCTATACAAGTCTTAGATGCTCTGAACTTAAATAAAAACTTGAGCTAAATAGCACTACTGAAAAGTTTCAAAGTAAATTTCTTTGATATGGATAAAAACTCAATTTGAAAGTTACAGAACCCCATAATTGAGTTAGGAATTTATTGGTTTTTATTCCTGAGTGTTTATTTACCAGTTTTTCTTGCAATGCAGGCACTGATGATGTCTTCTCTTCTTTAGTGATGATGTTTTCTTGCTGCTTGATGTCGATGGGAGGCGGCTGGTCCTCAGAGACGCTCAGTCTAATTAGCGGAGTTTCGATGAATAAACATCTTTGGATCAGTTACTTGTAATTATATAATCGAAAACTATATATCGACAAAAAAGCAACATTTTCAGGTCAAAAACCCTTTTTTGCTGCTATATTACTTATGAAATAGACAAATGAGCTCAACAACAAAGATATTTATTTCTAATTAATGTATTATGTAGGTTATTCAACCATCAGATTGGTGCAGTGCTATTATATCCATCAGATTTACAGTCGTACAAAAAAATATATAAATGTTCTGACCAGAATCTCTGTATATAAAAAATTTGATTAATTGAAATCAGCAAACATGATATCACTGAGTGAAAAGCAGACAACATTTAAACAGGGTTCTTGTAAATTGGACCAGCTTAAAGTTAAGGCTTTTAATACCATTTTAAAACCATTATGAATGGAATTTATAATGGTCATATATGGTTATAATGGTTTTAATGGTTTCAGAGCAATCTCTTATAATATATAGGAGAATAAAGTCCTAAAATTGCCAGAATAAAGACATAATATTATTCTTTAATTTTATTACTTTATCTTTGTAATTTTATTTTTTTTACTTTGTTAGCATGTTATATCATCCAACTAACTAGCAATAAATTTGCACTGTCCCAGCAAAAAAGTTAGCTAGCTAGTTAGCAAGTGCATATTAGCAGCTAGCTAGCGGTGGCCTCACCCTCCTCCAGTAAAGGAGCATAACAAGATGTCTGTACACAACTAAAACATTTGCTTAACAAGATCTAAGACTTGTGGTTAGCTTATCTAAGGTCAATTTACTTTTTTTTTTTTAGAATTTAAGACATTTTATGGCCTCAATTTTGGCTACATAAATTAACGACTTTTGGGCGCTGTGGTTTCTGACCTTGGCAGTGAAGACGTCGGATCAGGCTTGTTTTCCGTCGGATTCGGAGTACTGTGTCCGATCAGGTCCGATGTTGTGGAGAGATGCGAGCTGAAGGTGGCGAAGGAGCTGTAGTGAGGAAGGATGCTCATCATCAGATGGCCCCAGGTGGCAAAGTTCATGTTCATCTGAGCAGCTCGGAGGAAATTCTTTCCTGAGGAAGAAAAAAAACCCCAATAATAAGAAAAATGATGGATAAACAGAAGGACTGATACAGAGCTGTTTGTTTCTACCTCTCTCTTTTGTGAAAATGCATCGCTGACGTCTCAGTTTAGGCTGCCGCTCCACCACGGTGTCGATGAACTGAAACTATATATGCTTACATTTATTCCTTATCCTCATCAAAGCTTTAAAAAGTAATGATGTACCATCAGGTTCTTCCTATCTCGGTTACCTGGATGTGGAGGAGGCCTTGCGGCTCCAGATTGAAGCCCTGGTTGTGGTCTGGGCTCCCCATCAACTCCCCCAGACGCAGGATCTTTACCGCACACATCGTCCTCTGGTGCCGCCAGAACACGCAAACCTCCAGCTCTCGAGACTGTCAGCAGATTGTCAACAAAGGCAATAAACATTACATGAATTACTTAAGGGTTGAACAGGAGGACATGCATATCTGCAAAAACTACAAAACTTAAATTGTAACGGTAAAACAAGCAGAATGACTTGGTTCGGTAGAGATAATGTTTAAAACTGAAGGTGTAAGGCTGACACCTGCTGGTCTCAAATAAAACTACAACTGAAAGCAATGCCAGTGTTTGGTACAGCAGCGCCGCCTGCTGTTTCACAGCTTACACAGGAAATTCTGCAGAAATCCAAAAGCTTTCAGAGATAAAACAATGAGTTTTACAAATAAAATTCACAACCAACCTGTAATGTCTGTTTTCAATTGTTTTTTTTTGTTTTTTTTTTAACCAATGTATTTCTTTTATACAACGGCTAAAAGGAAAAATTGCCAAAATAAACTCAATTTCAGAACTTTTCAAGTAAAGCAAAGAAATGAAGTTAAGTCAGTCATAAATTTGAAGGAAAACCAAATTTAGATATTAATCTAAGAATTTTCTAGAAAAGCCTATGAATTTCTGAAATCCAAAGGTTGAAAACTTGAGAAAAAACTCTGAGATTCTGAGATTAACCAAAAAAAAGGAAATTTCTTAAATCTTCAACTTTTCTCATTATCTGAGAATAATTCTGAGCAAACAATGTAGCAGCCCATAGACTTGTCTGAAACTGTTCAATCAAGCATGACATGTCACCTTTAAAACACAACTGAATATTTACAATGTACAATACATCTGAAATATAAATATAATAATATAGTGAGAAATAAAAAGGTAAACATGCAGATATGCAACACACAATAGTTTCACAAAAGAAACATGTCATTGATTGTGACCTAAAGAGTATTCTGTTGTCGTTGTTATTCTTTGGTTCTATCTGAAACAGAACTATTGAATTAAAGACAGAGAAATGTCGGTCTGGGTGTGGGTGGCGTGTGATAGAGCGACCACGAGAAATGACTCACAAAACTGAGCCCTCCAAACGGGAAGACAAACACTCAGTAGACCTTTTTCAGTGTATTTTTGAATGTTTTGTCACAAAACAGGCACGTATCTGACAGCATTTCTGACACTTGTCATTTGAAAGGTGGCGACTAGAAACCAGCAATGCTCCATTCTTCAAAGCACATCCCAGACTATTTTTACCTGACAGAAAGGAAAAAACTGTAATAACTCAAAGAGAGGCAGACTGATTTATATTTAGTTTGCAACACGAGTCACTGTATAATCTAAAAATTTAAGCACTTAGATTTTAAGCTGTTGCAGAAGACAGTGGATGCCTGAAACAAAACATGCTTTCTACTTGCTAACATCTTTAACTCTATATCTGTTAAGCTGTACCTGTAAGCATCTTAAAGCCGCTATAGCTGCGGTCAGATATAATGGCCTGTAAAAGCTGAGATAACAACAATAGCCTCATTAAACCATCACTTTCTCAGTTTTTACTTTAAGAAACGTCTCATTTTCTAATCTGATCAGTCTACACTTAGTGGGTGAAAAATTTAGTCATTATCTACTCTTCCAAAAATCTTTCAAAATAACGTTTATACTATAGTAATCTGAAGAGTTTGAGTTAGATCAGAGGTCATTACAGCACTGAAACAATTTGGGTGAAATTTGATATTTTTATAGACTCAAATAACCGACTTGGATTTATATTTGGTTATTTGATGCAATCAGTTATAATTTTCCCCTATAGAGGTCTGAACATTCAAGCTAACAGCTTATTTAGATAATTCCAGTTTGGTTATGATGATGTGTTAGTTATGGAGTACCACAGGGTTTGGTTCTCAGACCACTCTTTTTTAGTCAAACTATGTCTAAAACTTTTAGGTAAAACTGATAGAAATGTGAAATGTTATGCAGATGATCTATAATATTCATTCATTCAAAAACTCAAGCGAATCCCATCAATTACGTAGACTACAAACAATAAAACAGTAATAAAAGTTGAATAACTCTCAAGTTTAACTCTTTTTAATCAACTTTCCGCATTCACTCGCCCTGGACAGGAATGACGCCCAGTGTGCAATATATTTGTTACTTCTATGCTGAATTGTTTATCATAAAGAAATAATTATTCACCATGTTTCCAGCATGTTTGTTTCCAGGGCCAACCAAAAACAACCAATCAGAGCTAGGAGGCGGGGTTGTTTCTTGGCCATTTGCACTAAGACCCGCCTCCTGGGTCTGGTTGTTTTTGGTCAGGAGCGTTGCATTTTTACCTGAGTAAAAGCAGCTTTTTCACAGGTTATCTGTCTCATAATCATCATAACATGGTGACAGTTTTAACAAATATGTAAAAACCTTTTTTTTTTAAAATAAAAGTTACATAGAATGTAGCTTTAATGTCTCTTAATCTTTCTTTTTCTTGTTATATTTTTACATGTGTGTGAATCTTCCATTTAGTCACTTCAGCGTATCTTCGTCTTCAGAACTGGACTCACCCGCTCCAGATGGATGTAGAACAGTTGGTCCCAGCTGAGGCCGCCGACTGCAGCCCAGCGCGTCCGGCCGATGACCCGGCCGTCCAGCCGCAGAACTGCGCTGACCTCGGCTGTGAGACAGGCAGCACACATACTGTAAACAGCAACTTCTTTCAGCTTTAATTAAAGCAGTTTCTCTCTGAACTCAGACGTAAACAAAAGCCTGTCTGATTTTCAGAGCCCATGATGACATCATGTTTGTTTATGATTTAATTTGTTTGCGTATTTCAGAGAAAGTCGGACCATTTCTGAGAAAATGAAATACAACACAGACCCTGATTCTGACAGATTAACCTTCACAGAAACAGTTCCTGCTTTACAATCAATACTAGATACAGGCTGGTCACAATAACCAAAAAATCAATAACTGTGTGATTAATTAAAATGAGCTAAATAATTTCAAATTGCATGATTTAGCAATTTTCTCTTTTGTCTCTCTCTCTTTCTACCAACAACCGGATGGTAAAGGTTTTCATTCTGGTGATTTGGTCTCAACTAGCCCTTAATCTCAAGGACAGTTATGTTTATGGAGGCTTCATAATTAAGTTTATTTGTTGTTTCTGAATATGAATATTTGTTCAGAATTCTAATTCTTTTTCAAAATTATGATTTTTTTTCTTAGAATTCTGATTTTAATCTCAGAATTTTTATTTTAATCTCAGAATTCTGATTTTAATCTCACTTTTGGAAGATTAAAATTAGTATTCTGAGAACAAAGTCAGAATTCTTTTTGTCTTTTTTCATTTGCCCTAATTGTCTTTCTTACTTTTCCACATTTTCTATCTGAAATACAAATTTTAAATGCTTGACATTATTTGCAAGCTGGATTTTGGCGTTTGTGATTTAACTAACTCTTAATATTTTATACAGAAGGCAGCAACAAGTCATTCTCCTGTTCCTGCATTTTTATTAGTAGTATAATCTTTACTTATGAATTAACTGTTCATATTTTCCCTTCAACAGATGCAAACATAGCAAGCAGCAAGTAAAGCTGAAACTGAAAATGTACAGTTTAAGATTTAAAATGTTTTACTCACTCAGCGATCCGTCATCCTTCTGAGGAACAGCCGAACCGTTTTCAGAGGGAACCAAAGGATTTTCCTGCTCCGAGTCTGACTGGGGTTTCAGTAAATCCTCACATCCCAGCAGTCTCAGCTCCAGTTTCCCTAAAGGAGAAAAGAAGAAGAAGAAGAAGAAGAGGAGGAATAATCTCAGTTTCCTCAACTAAACAGTTTAAGCCCCGCCCACATGTTTCCATTATCCTGTAAGGCGTCTCGGTGTGACCAGAAAAGACTCTGCACTTCAAAATAAGACCTTTAATTTGAATAAATCTCCCAGACTGGAGCCTCTAATCATTCCCCTCTGGAGAGAGAGTCACACTGAGCCTCTCTATTTTCTTCATTTCTCCTCTGAATTGAAGCTCAGAATCACCTCAAGTGTTTCCACTCTCCTCACGCTCTCTCATTATTCTCCTTTGACAGATCTGCTCCTCATTACATCATCAAAAGCTTTGTTTGTTTGTTTTTTTTAGCCTCGAGCTCAGACAGAGACCGGCTTACAAGTGAACTGTCCAAAACGAACGGATTACATGTCCTGATTATCTGCTTCCAGCAGTCAGTGGACGGTAAGTCATGTTCAATCACACACAGCCTGAATGACCCTAAAATACACAGAATATTAAACACAAAACGACCCCAAGAAAACATAAAAAAACTAAGATGATTTACAGATAGTTTTTAATTTGATTAAATCTTATATAAATAAATATATACTAAAAATCATAACCTGTAGTTCTAATTTCTAGCATTAGTATTACATTTATATAATTGCATAGATTATTATCTTATAATATTAACATACAAAGTAAAAATATTTATGATAATAAATGCATAAATATGCTCTTACAATAATAATAATAATAATAATAATAATATTGAAATTATTATTTCCATAATAATGAAAATAATAATTTCCTTTATCATGATAATGAAAATAACAATGGAAGTAATAATATTATAATTATTTTTATAAATCAGAAATGTAAAATTAGACATTAAAATTGACTTATTTTGGTTTAAATGGAGAAGCACATCTTGTGTTTTTGATTCTAATTTTCCATTTATCAGGAAAATAAAAGTAATATTTCACCAGAAAATTATCACAAACCTACATACCTTCTGAATGTAACTGTATTTTATGTAAGATTCATTTCTAAAACATAAAAAATAAGAAAATTCAGTAATCACATGTAATAAGATGTTAATTGATTAGTCAATTAGTTTATTTGGCCTCTTACTAGTTTGATTTTCTTATTTATTTCTTCAATGATATGCAAAAGAAAATATCAGTAGCATATGATTGTGATGTTTTGTAATGTTTTATTATTATCTCGTCTAATTTCTCAGTCAGTGGTTACCAGTTAGAGACGCAGGTCGGACGGGGAAGATGGACGGCAAGGTTGGGTGCGGACACGACAATCTGCGGTCTTCAGGCATCGCCGTTCCCTCCGGAGGATCGATCGCCGCCGCAGGAAGCTGTGGGGAATCGTGGTTCTGTTCCTGCAGGTATTTCTCCAGGGATAATCGGAGAAGTTCAAGCTTCTGGGAGGATTCCTGCACCCGAACTTGAGACTGAAGGTGGAAAAGCCTCAGATTCTTTCATATCAAATAATCATGTAATTATTTATTACTCTGTTTCTACACTCTGTGAATCAAAATACAAATAGTGTTCAAACAATATATGACATATATTCAACTCCAACATCTCTGTGATAACCATGTGACCAGGCAGAAGTTAAAGAGTCACGTGATCTACAACAGGATGTTGCTACTGGCAGAAACCATGAAGAAGACGACAACAGGAAGTAGATAAAGGACCACAGAGTGGCATGTTTTGTAATGACTTATTGCGTGATAAACTTTTTCATCTGTGATTTTAATTGCGTTTCTTATTTGAGGAAAATGTCACAATTGCAAAATTATAATTTTTTTAGATATTAGCAGAACTTTGACAAAGTTTAATGTACATTTGTGAAGGAAATGCAGCTACAGTTGCAGTAATCAGTGCGACTCAAGATAAACGTCTGGATGAGTTTCTCTTGCTCTAGATGGGACATTGGTCTTTTAATCCTGGAAATGTTCTTCTGGTGATAGAAGGCCCACTTTGTAACTGTCTTTATGTGGCTCTGAATGTTCAAGCAAAGATTTTTGAAGCTGATCAAAAGTTTCTGGCTGTAATAACTGAAGATGTGCATTGACTCTAGATAGTTCCTCTTTAGATCCAAAGATAATAACTTCAGTTTGGTTTCTGTTTAGCTGGAGAACGTTGTGACACATCCACACATTTATCTAAACTCCTGCACCCGAACTTGAGACTGATGGGTTTGGATTCACCTGATGACATTGTAATGTATAGCGGTGTATCATCTGCGTAGTTATGATAGCTAATCATATTACTTGTTATAATCTGAGATAATGGGAGCATACAGATATTGAATATGAGGGGGCCCAGGATGGAACCTTGGGGAACCCCGTATGTGACGTCATGTTTGCCCCAATGACAAGTTTAGGGAAGACTCAAACCAATGATTAGGTTTAGGGATTCGATTAGTGAATGAAGATTTCATTAAAAACATTTGACCAAAACTCAGAAGACATTGTAAAATCGAAAGTGAATGGAGTCTTACCTCAGCCAGAGCGTTCTGGTCCAGCTCTGAGATGCCCTGCAGCTGCTTCACCACATCTCTGTGCAGCGACAGCGCATCAGTTTCTCTCTGCATGTAGTGCTGCAGCTCTGCCAAGCGAGCGTCTGTGGGACTGACAGCTACAGGAGAAGTTTCTGAGAGAAAATGGAGGATAAAGGTGAAGCTACCGGCTCGTTTGATAGCTTCCTCCAATATTTCCATTAGCAAAGAAAACACTGAAACGTAATTTTAAAAAGCAAAGGAAATTGTTCTAACACAATCCGAAGCTACGTCTTTCAAAAAAGGCAAATGGAAACATCAGATTTCTGGCTTCCTGTTTACTTTTTGAGATTATAATCCTTGAAGAGACGCATTAAATCATATTTTATCCCACTAATATGATGAATGGAAGGAAATCTCAGGAGAATAATATTACAGTGATGCATTACTCTAAGTACTTAAGTCATATTTGTTTAATATTTCATGAACATTTGTAGGTTCAGTGAAGCAGATCCCAGCCGTCAATCAAGCTGATGCAAACTCTGAATTTATTTGATTATACGTCTTAAATTTAAAGTTGTTGTTTTTTTATTGTTGTTGCAATATGTCATAAAAAATGTTTTTGATGTTCATATCTATAAATACACGATTTATTTAATAGATTTCACATTTTTTATATGAAATAAACAAAATAAAACAAAACAAAAGAAGCAAAGCTTGTTTCCCTTGATAAATAGCATTATATCACAATTATTTTCCTCCACTATCGAAGTATTTTAATTTCTCCAAAAGTAAATTTTTATGTCTTATGTTAAAACATAAATAAATCATAAACTTAATTTAGAGAAACAATAAAATGTTTTTTTTTCCCAAAACTTTTTCAAACTAACCGATGTTGTTTTTTTGTTTTGTTTATTCTGATGCCATAGTTTCAAATCTAAACAAACCTGAACATAGACCTGAGATTAGATGAATTTAAATACAAGATGTGTATTTAAATTCACATCTTAAATACACATCTTGTATTTAAGATGTGAATACAAGATGTATTCTTGTATACACAAGTGTTGTTGGTGTTGGTTTTTTGTATTTTGATAAGAAAGGAAAATCTGAAAATTTGAGATAAATGTGAGAAATTTTGAGGAAAAAAAAGTGGAAATTTTCTGATTTCATTCTAGAAAATTTCTGAATTTAATCAGAAAATTTCTGATTTTATTCATGTACATTTTTGACTTCTCAAACATGGACAAAATTTCTGAGTTTTTTTTTCTTGCAAAATTTTGCTTTTTGGAGGTCAGAATTTCTTGTTTTTTCTGGGATTTTTTTTTCGGATAATCTCAGTTTCAGATTTTTATCAAGTAAATTTTAAACTTTTCAAACTCAGAAATGTCCATGTTTTTTCGAGATTAATCTAACTTTCTCATTTCTTCTTTCGAGCTAAATTTCAAATTTTTTTTAGAACATTTTTTATCTCTACCTCAAAATTTATGTCCTTTTTCTTGCAAATGTTTGACTTCTGAAGCTCAGAAAATTCCAAGTTTGTTCTAGGGAATTTCTAAGATTAATCTCAAATGTTTTTTTTTTTGTTTTTTTTTCAAATTTTCAATTTTCCAATCTTAGAAATGTCCATATTTTTTTCTTGAAAATTTCTGAGAGTAATCTCAAAATTTCTGGATTTTTTGGTTAAAGTTTACTCCTCCATTGGTTGTTTCTATCTATAATCACACTAATAAACCATTGCAGATATGTGAACTCTAACTCGACCAAAAATACGTGATAAGATTTTGTGTTTTTGCAGTGTTCTGCCTCCTTTGAAGTGTATAAAATAAAGCACAAATGTGAAGTGATCCTCAGTTCCCACTTTTAGGAGTTTTAAGTTTACTCCCTCTGACTGTACTGACCTCCATCAGCAGGGATGTTTTGGTTTCCTCCACCTTCTCTGCCGCCGCCACCAGCCTGGGTGACTTTGATAATCTGCAGTCGGATCAGCTCGATCTTGGAGCGGCTGTCCTGCAGCATCTGCTGAGCTGTGGACAACATCTGATCCAGAATAGCGACGGCACATCAAGAGATGTCAAGCCTCGCTTTTTCCCACCGACAGCTTAGCGCGTTTCGAAAACAGAGCAGTGATCCTTCAGCAAAACGGAAAAAACAAACAAACATGTGGACAAGAGAACGGACACGCAGAAAGTGAGAACAACAAGTTCCAGCCAGGTGAAAAACAGGATGACTGTGCAGTTTGCTCACCTCGGGTTTGATTCCTCGCTCCTTCGCCTTTGTAAACACTAATTTGTCATCCTATGAGTGGGAGTAGACGGGAGTGCATCTCAGGTTGCAGCCTTCCACCTTCACTATCCTTGAAACACAACAAGTCCTCGGACGTTACGGTGCATTCACAGACACCCTCGGATCAATCAGCGCCTACATCCTGGGACTGTTGTGATGTTTGTTTTCACCTCCCTGCAGCTTCCTCTGCAACATCCACTTCCCTCTGCATCCTCATCTTCTTCTGCTCTGTAACCAAATCCTCCTCCCTCCCCTCTCTCTCTTCCTCTCTTTTGCTCTTGTCTTTTTAAGAGGGATTTCTTTCTGCACAGAAAGGCGCTGCTGGATCCGTTCTGACACAGCCGATTGCTTGCTCTGGGCTCAGCATTGGCCGCTGCATGACCACATGTTCCCTTCCTGCCACCAACCAAATGGCAAAACTGCTGCTGCTGCTGCTGCTCGGTTTGGGACGGAGCACAGATCAGCCTGCAGTGTTTGGGATATTGCTTTAATCTGCTCTTACAGTAACACGGAGTGAGAGATCTTAATGTTGATTGCTCACAGCGTTCAGGCGGTGGGACGTGCGGAAGCTGAACAGTTCTCAACTGGATTTGCTGAATTCCCACAGTGACTTTTAGACAAGGACACACAACAACAAACAGCCTTCTGGTTGTTCTGGTTCTCCTCCTCATGATTTATTAACATAACTTGACTTGAGGAGACACAACTGAAAAGAAGACACACCAAGGCAGAAATCACAGATTAATAAATGAAGCAATAAAAATCTCCCAGATTATTTTCTGGGAGGTCAATTGGGAAACTGATGTGCTGCAAGTGTTATGAAAAATATGCATATATTATACCTAAAATAAAAAGAATGGATGGAAGGATGGATAAACAAATAGCCGGATGGATGGATGAATGGAGATAGATAAATGGCCAGCTGGAGGATGATGGCTGGATGGAATATAGATAGAGTAAGTACAGAATAATTATTTGGATGGAAACCTGTTCTAACACAAGTATTACTTATGTTAGAACATAATATAAGTTTTATATTTAACACACGTGACTTGGGAATGTTTATTTTGCCTGAATTTATTTTTTATTTGTATAATTTGAGTTTTTAAAATACCAGAATTTACTAATACATTTAGATATTTGTCTATCTAATGACATAATTCCTAAATATTAAAACAGATTATCTGATCAGTTACTGAGTACTTGAGTAGCATTTTTACAAAATTATACTTAGTACTACTGTTACTTTTTACTTGAGTAAAAAAATAGGCTGAAGCAGTGACTAGAGTACAATTTTTAGGGATACTATAACTAATGTTTAAATAAATACAGATGGGTTAAATGTACTTACCAAACAAATGGTTTGAAGCTACAAAAGTTTCAACAATGTATTTTGCGTGTTTACTCTGTCTAGCTTTGTAAGAAAAGCGCAACATCTCAGAAGGGCTTCTTCATTAGCCCCCCAACAGTTAGGCCATTATTAGAAACGGTCTTATTTTAGCATATTCTGTCAAATTTCAACAGCTTACTGGACGGAACATAAACAGAAAAAGTCCTAATTAAACGTAATTTTCGAGTGATGTGCTAATTAGCCCTGACCACCAAGAACAAGGCCCCCACTTCAACTGACATTTTTTTCTTTTTTTATAAGTGCGCAAGTGCGAGTCGGTCCAACAGTAGATTTGGCCCGGTGAATTTCAGTTTCAACAAGGTTAAATTATTCATCCCGTCGAAGTTGTAAAAAGTAATAATTGGAGGTTCTGATTGCGTTCTGTGTTGTTTTAAGAGTGGAGATGGGGGTAAATGAGCGAATTGGAGCGGAGTAGTGAGACCTACTTTGAGAGGCGGAGCTGCTCCTCCGCTCCATTCGGCGCGGCGCGTTCGTAATGAAAGGCTGCCTGTGACTTCCTCGCTCTTCGGCAGCTACATTGTGTGGAAAGCAGCAGCACGTTGTTGGCTTCTCCACGCTGAACTCCACAGCGAATTAACGCTCTCCTGTTCTAGGAGATACAGATCCGCCATCGTTTTTTTTCTCCTCAAGCGTCTTTAAGTCACTCTCGACGTGCGAAAAGAAAGAAAATGTCTGCCACGGCGACGAAAGTGAGTAAAAAGGAGCTGAACTCGAACCATGACGGAGCGGACGAGACCTCCGGTAAGGGGAATGGCGGCCTCCTGTTCAGCGCCATTTTCACTTTCTTCTCAAATATTGTTTGCATGAACACAAAATGTCGTTTAAATAGTCTGTATTTGATGAAAATGTTGTTGTGCTTTTACTTAACGCCACTGGAGCGCCTTTTCTCCTCATAGAAACGGCAGCTGCGTATTTTCAGGGGCTAGCGTGCTTTAGCATGCCCGTACTCCTCCGTTGTTTGCTGCTGGCACAGAGGCCATGTTAGCCGGGGTATATAGCAGCTATATCGACGTATAACGAGCTACCCAATTGATACGATCACTTCTCGGTATTAATCGCGGAATATGCTTGAAACCATAAGAAAGTGTGATCACTTTAATGTGAGGTTTTATTTCTGTGATTGGTTTGTATTAGCATCTCGCCCGCTCGTGTTGTTGTTGTAGTCTTACCTAACGCTAGCAGACGACATTGTTTTGTTAACGCATTTAAATCGCCGCTAGTTAAAACCTGCCAGTTACTGCATAATGGCTGCTCTTTGTAGGACTCAATCGTGTGAATAGTGCTTGTTTTTTAATCGGGTATGAGTGGGGAGAATATTCTGGCATACATCCTAGCTTGGTCGCTCACGCTACCGCGGCTGTGTGAACAGTCTGCTGTCCCACATTTAAACCACGCGGCCCTGAAGGCAGCAGCCGGCAGGAAACGGCGAGAAGCCTGAACGAGGAGCGATGCAGCCATTGGCCGCTTACACTGTCAGAGTCCCGCGTCGACTCCATACTGTTACATGTTAAATACCCCGGTTCACTCCTTACTTCTACCACTTATACTATTAAAAAAATAAGCTGTAGCTTTGATTATATAAACTGAATGGCGTCTAGTCCCATTTTGAAATTCATTGACTATTTTTATTTTTTTCACAGAGAAAGAGCAGCAAGAAGCTATTGAACACATTGATGAAGTTCAAAATGAAATTGACAGGTAAGAGTCTATTTGTTATTGATACAACTGCTTAAAACGTTCACACCAGTTTTGTTAATAGTTTAGTAGTTTTTATAAATGTGAAGTGATTTGATCTGCATCTAGTGGTCAAATTGTGAACTACACATGATTCATGGAAGCTGATTAACGTATTAAACGTAATCATGAGCTAAGTTGTGTAATAAAAATATATTCAGGCTTACTAATAATGTCTTCTGCATATGATTTACTGAAACTTAATGTGATCAAAATTCTAAGTTATTTCTATTTTGGGTTTGAAGCTTTTTAGCGACACTTGACTATTAAGGAATAGAAATGCCCAATATCAGTATTAAGAATAGAAATCAATTATAATATTGAATTGATTTAAGATTTCAAAAATATACATTGAAAAATGACAAATAAATGTATTTCATAGGTACTAATTCAGTATTTTTTCTGTCATGAAACAGGCATAAAAGGCATCTTGGACAGTATAGTAAACAGATCTTTAGTATTTATCTCTGTTTGAAACATTCCAACATGAAAACAAATTAAGTATATGCTCAAATTCAATTGGTGAAACTATTGGCATCATACCTAATTTAAAACTAGTGGTATTTCCAATGCTCAAATTGATCCTCCAAAGGCAAAAATGCGAGTAGTGTATATATTTTTTTTGTACAATTTCTTTTCAGTCATTGTATTTTATGCAAGATTTAA
This sequence comes from Phalloptychus januarius, assembly GCA_902982915.1. NCBI lineage: Eukaryota > Metazoa > Chordata > Actinopteri > Cyprinodontiformes > Poeciliidae > Phalloptychus > Phalloptychus januarius. Next base: position 1,905,886 of record CADWAE010000482.1, read on the forward strand.
TATGAAATAAACTTTTCCTATACCTGCGAGCATAGTCTGAGTTATTAATATTCAAGCACTTGATAAACTTTTAATCCAGTGTATTATATGGTTTTATACCATAAACATACAAGATGAAATTGTTTTAATTTTATGCATTTTAAATTGTCCTTTTAACCATAAATGGTTTACTTAACTGAGAAGTTTGCTGTGAAAAGAGTGAGTTATTTTCTGTGGAAATGGTTTATAGCTATAAGTTGTTAAGGTGCATTTAAATACTGCTGATGATAAATATTTATGAATGTAAATTAGGATCCAAAAGTGGAATTGTAAGCAGACATTTGAAATTTTCTTCAGGAAATTTTTTTTTCTTGCAGCAGAGTTTTGGGCTCGTTATCTAACAAATCTTTTTTTTCTTAGTTTGTGTTTTCAGGTGACTTGTCACCAAATCAATTCATTTAAACCCCTGTAAAACTTAATGTTAAATTTAAATGATTTATCAAACGTATTACTTCAGTGTTTCATGTTTTACCCGTTTATCCAAATAAAATCATGTTAAAAAATACTTCTATATTTAAAAATTACTCTCCTTCCAATATTTGTTTTGTTTGAATAAAAGCTAACATAAACAGTTCCCCGTAGCAGGTATAAATTATTGGAGTGTCTTTCTGTTTAATGACTGGTTATGTGGGAAAATATCTTTCCAGACTTATAATATCATTTTTTTTCTCTAGGTTGAATGAGCAAGCCAGTGAAGAGATCCTGAAAGTAGAACAGAAATACAACAAACTCCGTCAGCCATTCTTTCAGAAGAGGTCAGAGCTGATCGCCAAAATCCCCAACTTCTGGGTCACCACGTTTGTCAACCATCCACAAGGTGAGTTATCCAGAGAAAAAAAAATAACCTCAAATTTGTTCACAATTTCAGCTTCCTGGGTTAAAAATTGACGTTTATTTCAACAGTATCTGCTCTACTGGGGGAGGAGGATGAAGAGGCGCTTCACTACCTGAGCCGAGTGGAGGTGACAGAGTTTGAAGACATCAAGTCAGGCTACAGAATAGATTTTGTAAGTGATGGGACGTTTTGTCCGTGCAATATTGAAGCTTAACTTGTGTGTTATGTTCATACAGGACTCTATTCTTGTTTCAGTATTTTGATGAAAATCCGTACTTTGAAAACAAAGTACTTTCCAAAGAGTTCCATCTGAATGAGAGTGGAGACCCATCTTCAAAGTCAACAGAAATCAAATGGAAATCAGGAAAGGTAAGTGTGCTTTGTGTAGCATTTTCAGCCAAACCTGGAGTTTTATATGAATTAGTCCTGCAAAATCTTTGATTCCTCCTTTGTGCGCAGGATCTCACCAAGCGGGCCAGTCAGACACAGAACAAGGCCGGCAGGAAGAGGCAACATGAAGAACCCGAGAGTTTCTTCACTTGGTTCACTGACCATGCTGATGCAGGTGCTGACGAGCTTGGGGAGGTCATCAAAGATGACATCTGGCCAAACCCCCTGCAGTACTACCTGGTATGTTTACATCAAACCTAATTATAGAAACTACCATAAATGGTGTAGAAGTTTCTGTTTTAGTTTGGCAAAATAAAAACATGCTACCATGGTGGCTGCACATTCTTAGTCATTTATTTTAAAATTAAGGCCTTTAATTAATTGAAAACACAGATTGGCATTAAATGTATTAATTACAGGTCTAGTTTTTTTCTTGCAGGACTTTACAAAACTTTGAGTTGTGCACAGAGATCACTGCATTCTGACTCAAGTTGCAGCTACTGCTAACTAGCTGCTAATAAGCAAGCTTGCTTGGTTTATTGGATGATGTCAGTTGCAATCCATACAATTTATTTGCAATTTTCTTTTTTGTATGCTTAAATTCCATTTATAATGGTCTTAAATTTGAGTTGCTGACTAAACAAAAAATGTTTATTTTTAGGTTCCAGACATGGATGATGAAGAGGGTGAAGGTGAGGAGGATGAAGAGGACGAGGAGGGTCTGGAGGACATAGATGAAGAGGGGGATGAAGATGGAGAGGATGATGACGAGGATGAAGGAGAAGAAGGAGAGGTAAAGCGCTAACATTTTGGAAACTTCTAGCGAAGTTTTCATTTCTTAACATTCGTCTTGTGTGATGCTCCATTGTTTCAGGAGGATGAGGGAGAAGATGACTAAGAACTATATCACCTGCAAGACCCTCGACCTTCCCTGTTAATTTTTCCACTCATGTTTGGGAGCAAAAGGTTTTTTTTGTTTTTTTTTTGGCTGTTTTTAATTTTATTTTTTTAATTTACTTTTATCAGTATGTGCTTCACTTTCCATTCTGAAAAATGGAATCTTCTCACCTGCTGATGCCATATGTTCTCCTTTGACTCATCCAAAGGCCAATGGCACTTTGCCCTGAATTGTGAGTACCATCCCTGGTGACATCTCAAAAATAATAATAATAATAAAAAAAATAGAATCAGCACAGTACCCTCAGTAGAATAAAGACACACAGAGTTCCTCCTATTCAAGGTTGTGTGGTTAATCAGCTGAAGCCATGGTGTAGTGACCTAGTGCTAGCAGACCTTTCAATATATTTTTTTTTCTAAGAGGGGGCATAGTACCCTTTAAAGTATTTTTATTTTTTCTCCCCTGTGGTTATTGAGTACCAGCTCATTCCTTTGACTTGTAATGTTTGGGGTTGGGGGGTGGGGGTAAGCTGGGGAGGGGCAGGGGTGTATTGGTTATTGGGGAGAGTGGTTATTTTGACACCATTTCTATGGGACTTTTGTTTTTCATTGTATTGTTTTACAGATATCCACAAGATTTGAAATGACATTTTTAATAAAGAATAAAACTGAAAAAAAACTTGTAAATTTTGGCCCCTTCTGCTGCTTCATTGGTTTCGACAGAAGTGTTTACACTCAAGAATTGTTTCAAATTAAAGGTGTAAAGCTTGCTTTGTTACAATAATAAAACTAAACTGTGTATGCACGTGTGGGAGTCTTCAAGCGAAATGGAGGGATACAATTTTATTTTTGAAAATATACTTGAAAGCACCAAAAATGAAAAAAACTCAAGTTGAGTTCATTAGCTTGTAAAGGATTTTGGAGTCATTAGCAGACTTGATGCAAAGTCTTCTCTCAATATTCTGTGGACGATTAAAGCCAAAAAGGTGTTTTCAGACTCTTCGAACTTGTTGTTTGTGACGGTCTCAGGCCAACTGTTTGGCTGGAAGCCCCAACCTGAAGTGAAAAAGGAGATGCATATTGAAGTAATAAGCTTGATTAGAAAACTGACAAATTAAGGCCTGATTTGCTTATATGCAACTATGAGATATTTTTACAAGTGAAGAAAATTAGATCTACACTGGCGTTGATGTTTGAGGTTTTACACTATGGAAAGTTAATGATTTTCTAAATGCATTGCAAATTTGGTTCTTGTGCAACATCAAAGAGTTTTGCTTAAAAACTACATTCCCATGTTTGCATATTTTTAACGCACTTAATAGTTAACATTTTTAAGTCAATATACCTACCTAAATGAGTTTTACACCTAGGGCAGGTAGCTGCGGTCCATGAGAACCCTGGGTACCAGGAGAAGTGGCTGTCGGCCGGCCAGTGCTTAATAACGTCCGCTTTTTTAAACACCATCACCTCGAACTGGAATCCCTGGGGGTTCTCGAAGAGCTGGATATGGATCCTTCGACCACCCACTGACGTGTCGTTGCGGCTGGATAGTGCCATGCGGCTGGGGACGAAGTGGATATCTGTGCCTAACGCCACTTCATGTCCACATGCCCTACATAGTATTAGCGTGTCGGTGCTAGTTCCGTGCTCCGGTGGGCCGGGAGCACAAGACTGTGAGGGGTAGAAAAACAGGAGCACAAAGACGATAAAGTGGAAAAAGTTGTCCCACTGCACTCCGAGCAGCAGGCGGCTGGTTGACCTCATGGCTCTTTCACAGTCTGACCAAAAAGCTAACAATAAAGCTAGTTAGCTTTGGACGTTATCAGTGTTTCTATCCGATGTAATGGTTTGAAAATGAGACATGTCATATGTTGAAAATCATATTTATCATTCAGTGTGTTGTATGAAAGCACCAATTACTGATAAACATAATATTAAGATTTAACTTTTAAAGGACTGAGCATTAGCTGGTAAATTAGCTCGAAAAGCAAATGCTACGCTGGTTAGCATTTTAAGCTAGCTAGCATGCGCTTCCTGCTCATACTTAACTAACAGACGGAAGTCACGTTAAATAAAAGGGAAATGCAGTCGTTTCCTTGGGATCCAAACATTACAATGATAATTTTTACTTAGAAAATTTATGGTGATTATTTGTGAAATTTTTAGCCAACGTTTTTGTGGGTTAGACAAAATGTTCGACAATGAGTAATTTTAACGGTTCTGTTGTGATATGTTTAATTAAGAACCGATTTTTAATAAAGCATTTTCTTTCGTGCAGCTAAGGACGAAAGCTGCACGTGCAGCTTATTTCTATTTTAAAGTGTTAAACTATTCTCTTTCTTTTTTGCTCACTAAAAAGTTTTCAATTTCTTCATCGGTTCAAGAACGTAGCATGAATGCATTTTTCTTGTAACAGTTACCCCGGGCAACGCTTACTTGAAACACTTCTTCACCAATCACAGAACGGGATCTTCAGAATCAGCCAATCGGAGCACTCGTTCGTTATTTGTAGTAACCGTTCTGCTCCTCAGTCAGAAGTTGATATTCCTCCTGGAGACAGGAGCTGGCGCGATTTAAATTGCTTAAACCATTTATAGTGTTTTTGTCTTTTGGTTTTGTTTAACTTATTCTTGGCTTAAATGTTACGGTAAAACTTCTAAAGGATGAAAACTGAAGGTTCACCACCAGCTCCGCCACCGATTCACGTCCACGTAGCGGGTAGCACACCTGTCCATGTTCATATGAGGAGGAGTCCCAGCAGAACACCACCGGTTAGTTCTTTTCTGAAACGGGAACGTAAAAGGTTTTAAAGTTCTATTTATAAATTAACTTAGAGAAGGCAAAATATTTTAAAACAAATTTTTTTACCTATTGTTTCAATTCTCTTCTGTTTGAAAGGATCAGGGTTTTACTTCCAGTCAGTCAAAACATGTTAGAAAACAGAACTGAGTTTTTTGAGAAAAAAAGGAAAAAAAATCTACGATTTGTGCAAGGAATAATTTTATCTGAAATCAAAAAAATTATGGACAACCCTGACTCCTGAGACCGTTTTAGAAAAGCGTTGTCAGTCAGAGGCTTCTTCAAATTCTCTGTAAAACAGACAGCTGCAGGACACCTTTCCTGCAAACAGCCATCACCAGCTACAATAAGTCTATTGAAGAATTTTGAATTACTATGAGATAGAACTACATTTAATTTCCCTCTGGGATTAATAAAATATTTTAAATTCGAATTTAACTTTAGCACTTTTTCCTTTTGGATTTAGGGAACTGATGCTTCGGTGAGACGAGATGGAAGCAGGCCAAAGATCCGGACGCCCTGGATTCCTCCAGGAATAGTCTCATGCAGGAGGAATATTGGCGTCAAGAAGTCTCAGGTTGCTTCATGGTGTTCATTTTATGCTACTGTTAGAGTCTAGCAAATAAAATTATACCTAGAGAAAATGAAAAATATACTTAGTCTTTCCCAGCTCTGAAAATAGTTTTTAAAAAGGATTTAATTGAAAATCTAAAACTGTTAGAAACTCTCTTCTGTTTGTATATAAGCTGGACACATCTATTTGCCTCACTGGGTAACGATGTGTAAAAAGCCTCTGGCCAGATTTCCATGGACTTCGGCTGACAAATAGATCCTTCTGTTCACAGATCCTTCACCATAACTTGCAGTTATGCAAAATGCTTAGCCACATATACCATATTTCTTTCATTCCTGACCCAGCTGGAGTGTCTGTTGCAGAACAACTTTGTGTCGTCTCACCAACACACAAAGGCCCAGCAGAGTTTTGCTAACTTCGCATGTTAGCAAAACATAGGGCTGGGAGATATGGTTTAAAATGATCCAAAATTCGATTTCCAATTTTTATCAAATGGAAAAACTAAAAGTAAAATACAAATAACAAAAAAATGTAATTAAAAAATGGCTTGTATTTCAATAATTCCTTCTAATTTCAAAATTGAAATAAAATTAAGCTGTAAAACATGCTTGTTATAAAAGAAGGCTATTTCTTGGTTGGGCTAATGTCACTCTGAACTATGGAAACCCAAGGAGTGCACAGCTGAGAAAACCCCAACAGAATTTTAAAAAACGAATTGAATTTTCTCTTGTTGAAGATTTAATTGATAAACTTAATTTTTATCACCCACCCCTGGTTACGTTTGTGATGGTTTGACAGAAAATACTTTTTCCTGTCATTCCTCCGAAACAACCATATGCCATAGATACGTCTAATATTTGTTATTTATGAAGACTTGGTAACCCCAAGATGCTTTCTTTGTCGCAGTTTAACAGTGAACTGTGAGTGGTTGGAAGAGACCTTGAGTGCTGGTTAAATCTTGTGGCAAAAAGAAATATGCCTCTGTGTCGCTTTATTTATACGAAAAGGAAACAAGAAGCTACTGATCGCTAATTATATATTCTTAGAAACTGATTAACTTACAAAAAATAAAAACTGATTCAGTTTTACTCTGGTGATTTTGTATTTTAAGTGTCGACATTTAACCTCAGTTTGACTTCAGATCTGCTTTAACAGAATCAAGAACATCTGTGTGTTTCAGTTCTTTTTGGGAATGTTTTCTGTTTTTGTCATTTGATCAGACAAGCAGATCGCAGATTCAGTCAGACAGTGGGATCAGGAATCGGCGAGATGTAGAGCAGCAGGAGGAAGAGCTGCATGCAGTTTCTGAAGACCTTAGTGTCCTGCTGAGGGAACATGGCGCTTCAAAGACGTAAGAATAGCAAAGATTATAGCTTCAATTCAATTCAGTTTGTGTATATAGAGCGCCAATTCACAACAGGTCATCTAAAAAATGTCACTTCAATACAATCATACATTCCAGTTCACATTAGTTATCAAACTGGGTATTTAGTTCAGTTTTTATTATTCATATTAGTTTAACACATTTTCTGTCTAAGGAAATCCAGCAGATTACAGCAGTGGTGTCCAATCTTTTTGTACCGAGGCCAAAATCCCCACATTGAAACTTTTCAAAATTGTACTTATTTACCACCCAATTAAAAATGCATAAAAATATTTATGAATTCTTTCTCTTTTACTTCCACAACAGTAAATTAAGCATGGAATATTTTACATTTGCCTTAGTGTTTACAGTAATTTAACTTTTTTTGTCTAATTTTCTACTCTTGAGGTCTATAAAATATTTTTAGTTTATACCCTGCAACAAAAATAATATTATTCTTCTAAAATCTTTTTATTTACCCAAATATAATGAATGCGATTGCGGAAATCTGTTTTTGAATGAAAAGTCGTTGGATGTTTGCGGCACGATTCCAAAGAAATTCTTTGTGGCGTTATTAACATTTTGTACTTAAGAAGATATAAGCTTGCCACAGAACATCTCACCCTATAAAAAATACTGAAAGTGTCATGGGATCAAATTAGTACCATTCTTGAACAATTAATTGATAAGGGGCCATTTTCTAAAAAAAACTTCTGCTCTTGTATGAACAGGGTGAGCTGTCTTTCTGATTTTTTTCATAATGCCAAATTGTAAAACACAGTATATTTGAACTAATTTTGTGTCATTTGTGTTGAAATACTTACAAAAGGTTGTTGAATTAAAAAATAAAAGATGAAAAGAATAAAATGTGCGAAACACTAAATCACCTATGTACAGAGATGTGTATACAAAGTACGGTCAGTGACGAGCTCAGACTTTATCGCAGCACATCAGTATTTTTAATGCGAAGTTGACGCTGCTCCACTACACAGCTCGACCGAATCATTGTTATTAAGTCGATAAATTAAAGAGCTTGATGAGTGTTTATATTTCAAAACAGAACCTCAAAAAATGCATTGTCCAAACCGGACTCTGTTTAGACCGTTTCACTCTCCATTTCTGGTATGGCCGCCATCTTTGTTTCTACATCACAATGGCTCTGTTTAAGGCTGACCAGCGGCGCCCTCTTCTGGATGGCGGGCAAACTCCGACGCTAAAAGAAAATCTAAGCGGCGGTCCTTGTTTGTTAATCGATTGGAACTAATTTAATGTAATAAACCATTCTTCGACAAGTAATCGGAATGACCTGAACTCTGTTTATTTCATTCAAAGGTCGGAGTCTTGCGATCGTCAATTAAATGCAGATGTGCTCCTCAGGACGCTTGTAGAGGCAGAAATCGATGGTGTAGCTGTGGCTAATCAGCTGACAGTTTTGAAGGAAACCATCGACAGCCTTGCTAAGGTAAGCTTTACTCCAACCTACGGGGGTTGCAACCTTCAGCCCCGAGCCCCACCTACACTGTAACTCCTATAAAACCAAATAAAAAATGTTTATTAAATGTAAAGGCAGTAAAAAGGGTGTATGTTTTTCTGCTACAATAGAATGACGCCATTGGTACAAAAAACTTTGATAGTAACAATAATTGGTTGTTTTTTAGCGTCAAATTATGTGCTTTATGTTTTTAAGTGGGCTACCTGTTCTTGATTATCCACATCTATGGAAAATTCTCATTCAGCTTATCTTATACAAAATAAATGTTAGATCCAGAGCTTGGATCTAGCAGTGACATAAAACTAGTTCCAAACGCAGCAGATGAAAATATTGGGTTCATTGGGTTCACAGATTATTTAGCACAAATAATCTGTTTTTGTTTTGTTCTGTTTCTTTGCAGCTATCATTAAGTGCCATGTTGGAGTTTGAGATTAAGGAGACTAGCCTTCCTGTTTTTGAAGGAAATTTCTATTTATTTTTTATTATTATTATAATTTTTCCCAAATTGGTTCTTGGAAATGACAAAATCTGAATAGAAAGAAAACATGTAACCATGGAACATTGCAGTGAAGAACATTTGTTGTTTTGATTTATCTTCATGACATAGCACAGCAGAGTGAAAAGGGGGTATCTGGAAAACCTGGAGTGTGCTCAAGGGAATCGCTGCTCTGAATGATCGGATCAGCATGAAGCCATCAGGTCTTTTGTTTTCCAGGAGAAGCGGCTGACGAAGCTTCACACATCCTCTCTGAGACGGCAGCAAAAGCTGCTGCTGGAGAAAATACAGATGTTTGATCAAACAAATCACAACCTCCGGGACATCCTCAGGGACTGGAGCATCTACGAGGTACAAGAAGCAGAGGAGAGGTCGAGAAAAGCAGAATTATTCATTTCTGACTAATGTTTCTCCCATCAAAAAGTTTTCTCAGTAGAAAAAGATTGAGACCCTTTCAATTTCTATTTAACAATGTTTAGTTTAAAAACAGGGATTTCAATACTTAGTTAAAACCCGTTGTAGAAAGAACTAGTTGTGATGGTTTCTGTGGACTATAGGAAGGTATAAAATAGGGAGATTATTTTTTAAATTGATTAATCTATTGATTATTCTGATGATTTATCAGATAAAAATATGTCACATTTTGCAGATTTTTTCTTTAACAACTTAAGGCTTTTTATACAATATTAGAAGAAATACGATTAAAAAATGCAAATAAACACAAATGTAATTTCCATTTTTTTAATTAGAAAATAAGATAAAACTATACCACTTTTGGCTAAAACATATGTACAGACAAAAATGTTTTATCTTAAATCCAAAATGTATATATTTTTTGCTTAATTACTGCTCTGAATATGTTGTTTCTTTCAATAAATGTTTTTATTAATGCCTGTGTACTTCGGTTAATTATTAATTGATTACTAAATTAGTTGATGATTATATCAATACTTGATTAATCAGGATTAATCAGATTAATCGTTTAATAAGTACATTGAGTCAGCAGCACCTTTCTCTAACTTCCCCTCTTAAAATATGAGTAAGTAGTACTTATTTTTTCCAGCAATTGTGCCTTATTAAAAGTACAGTGCTGGTCTAAATTAATTGCCGATTATTTAAATAATCGATTAACACGATTAATCACTTCAGCCATTTGTAAAAGCTTTGTATTTACATGCACGTCATGTAGCTTTTCAATGTAAACACAGAGACAGTTGCTGGTGTGGCCGGCGGAGAGAGACGCCTTGAGGAAGAAGCTGGCTGACACTGAAACAGAAAACAATGTGAGTGACGAACACTTCCTCCTCTGATCGTCCATCTCCTTCACCAGTAAATGTTTCACTCCTTATTTCGCAGAGACTTGCTGCTAAACTCTCAAACAAGGAGAAGCAAGCTTCAGAGCTCGCCGAGCATCTGGACTTTGAAAAGGTTTGTAACTTCACCACCAGACGCTTCTGGTAAGTTAGGCCGCAGATTTTTACAACAATGCCGCTGTCAATGCAGGACACCTTGAAGACGTCCGAAGAGCTTTCAAGGATCCTGGACTCGACCCGAAGCCACCTGGTGAATCAGCTGGAGGAATCTGAGGCGGAAAAGGTCCGCCTAGCCGCTCAGATCCAGGTTTGGGAACGCAGATTTCACAACAACATGCTTCAGAGTAGGGATACAAACAATTAACCGACGTAGAACTAATTGCTGATTAGTGGCATATGAGATCAAAATGATTTCCAGCTGATTATGCTCTTAGACTTTTGTTTAGTGTTGTAGTCTGGCCGCCATCCAGCAGAGGGCGCCGCTGATCTGTGGAGCCTTTGTTACAGAAACAAAGATGGCGGCCGGGCCACAACAGAACCGGAAAGAAAAGTGGTCCATAGTCTGTTCTGGGATGAAAAAAAGCACTTTATGCACTTCTGTTTTGAAATATAAAAACTTCATAAGCCCCTTGAGTTTCACCTCAATGGGCCGTATTGAAAAATTATTTATGTGTTACTAAGACGAGGATAATATGTCAGTAAAGCAGAAGACATAACGCAGAAGCATGGAAAAAATATCGTGCCAATAAGAATGGTTGGTTTTAAGAACAACTACACCGTACTTCTGTATGAATATCTCTGTCTTCATGGGGATTTAAGGGTTTCACTTGTTTTCTGTTCTTCATCTTTTAGTTTTCTACTCAGTAACATAAGAGGTTCCTGTTTTGTCTCTTATAATATGCATTATATATGTATAATATGCTTATTAATGTGAGAAAACCATAATTTTCTATTGAAGTTAGTATTTAATGCGTCTGACACAAAATAATGTTAAAATTGACTGTTTTTTTATTTTTTTATTTAAGCAATTGAAAAATGTAGTTTTCTGTGCTATGGAAGGATGGATAAAACCATAATACTTGGCAGCTTTTTACTAAAATACCATTATATATTAACGTTTTTTTTATCTTAAATGCAAAATACACAGTAAATATGATTTTCACAGCTTACGGCCCATTGAGGCTTAATTACTGTCCTGAATTAGTTATTTTTTTAGCAAATACCCTTTTTTGAGTCTGTATGCTCGAGTTAGTGATTAATCAATTACTGAATTAGTTGATGATTATCTCAATAATCACAATCTATCACGATTAATCTGATTAATCATTTCACCCCGACATTTAATGAGCACTATCTTTCTCCTCTTAAATTATATGGAGCCTCTTTTTAGAGGAAAGACACAGGAGCAGGGCAATCTGATCCTTATGAAGGAGAAAATGAACTGTTTTAACAATTTTTTATCTTCTGCCATTCGATCTGTTGGTGAGGTAGAGGATGCAGCAGAGTCAGGAGCATCAGCTGAAGGAGCTCCGGGATCTCCAGGACGAGATGGAGACTCTGAAGAAGAGGAAGGTGGAGGATGACAAGCAGTGGAGAGCAGAGCGGGAGTCGCTCAGTGTGATGACGCTGCACGCCGACCGAGCTGAGGAGGCAGTGAGGCAGCTGGAAAAGAAACTACAGAAGAAGGTCAGAGACCATGAGAGCATCAAGATATAATATCAATAAATAAAAATATATTATTAAATGCTGTTTCTGTGCAATTTAGTGATAGAAATTACACTTTTGAAATAATAAAAAAGTGCCACTGATCAGAAAAAGGAAGTTATCTATGCAGACCACACACATCCTGGACACAAACGGTCAAAAAAACGTAAATTTTTATTTCCTTTCCTATACATTTATATTTAACATTTCCTCAATTGGAGCAAAAAAGAACCAGAGTTCTTGTCTTAATGTAGAAACCTGGTGAATAAAAGCAGATTTAGATTGAAGCAAAGTGCCTGGTGGTGTGGTGTGGCTGCTCCAGTCATCATTTCTTTAAATTAACAGATCAAAGATGCAGAACTTGGGCTGCCCAGTGGCGCAGCTGGTAGAGCTGTTGCCTTGCAGCAAGAAGGTTCTGGGTTAGATTCCCGGCCCCGGTCTTTCTGCATGGAGTTTGCGTGTTCTTCCTGGGCATGCGTGGGTTCTCTCCGGGTACTCCGGCTTCCTCCCACAGTCCAAAAACATGACTGTTAGGTTAATTGGCTTCTCTAAATTCTCCCTAGGTGTGAGTGTGTGTGTGCATGTTTGTTTGTCCTGTATGTCTCTGTGTTGCCCTGCGACAGACTGACGACCTGTCCAGGGTGACCCCGCCTCTCGCCCGAAATGATAGCTGGAGATAGGCACCAGTAACCCTCCCGACCCCAGTAAGGGAAAAAGGGTGCAGGAAAATGGATGGATGGATGGAGATGCAGAACTTGCATGTCAGGAAACGTAGATAGGATTTAAACATCACATGATGCGTTTTGTCTTGAAGGAGACGGAGCTGACTCTCGCTATGACCGCGTCCAAAGACTGGTGTCACCGCCACTCGATAGAAGCAGCTGAGAAACGGCACCGGGAGGAAGAAATCTCGATTGTCAAACAGTGAGCAAAGAAAAAACTCCTTTATAAAGAATCTCACTGATTTATGTTTTTATAATAGGACCTATTGGCATTCCAGCTACATTAAATTGAAGAAACTGGAGAACAGAGATGGAGACACAAATTATTTCATTCATGAGTTGGAACGTCTAGAAACACTCCAGTCAGATTTTGTCAGATCAAACTTGTGCTTTTTTGTTATAGTTTATTATTTTAACTATATGATGGGGCTGGGCGATACATCGATTTTATTTTTCCCCAATGTGTTCCCTGGGTTTCCGTAAAGCGTGATTTCAGTACGCACACGGTGGCCATCTTGTTTGTCAAACATGTTTTACGTTTTCTATCTATTTGGACTTTCAATTTAGGTCAGCTCTATTCTTCTTTCATATTATCTTACCTTATTTAACTTAATCTTATTTTTTTACTGGTTAAATTATGTGCAAAGTTGCAACAGACGGTTTTAAAAGGTAAATTTGCAAAAAGTTAAATGAAACCCAGAGTCCAGCTTTCTGAAGGGAGCGGCTTGTTCTTGTTGGTGGTTTTTCTTTTGCTTTTTGTTTATGAGATATGGAAACTCAAGCCTGAGTTCAGGGCTTTTTTCTCAAAGCGTTTTTGTGGTGTTGGTGGAGTTTATTTGCAGTACTTAAACCAGAAATGCAGCCTAAATTAGATCTTATGTTTAAATGCATTTCCTTTTTGTTTGTGTAAGACAAACGCATCAAAAGGAGGGACGTTTTGGGTGAAAAAAAGCGCTAAGTGCTGACTTCTTAGTGAAAATATGGCTGAACCAGAATATGTTTGTGTGCCAGGAAGCTCAGCGATCTGAACTCTCGGCTTCGCGAAGTGGAGGAGAAGAATCGGGCCGAGAGAGAGGAGCTCAGAAATCAGCTTCAGCACGTCAGCGCAGAGAACGCCTCCACCAAGCTGGAGAACCAAACGATCAGGGTAGCTTCACACGGCACAGAGAAGGAAAAGTTAGAAACATGGACTATCATTTAATCTGCTTCTACTTTACGATCAGAGAGAGCTGGCGTCGGCTGACGAGAAGCTAAAGGGACTTCAGTCTGAGGCTCGTGAGCTGAAATCATCAGTGAAAAAGTCTGAGAACCTGGTGGAGAAATACAAGCAGAAGGTGAAGCAAACATCGGGCTTATAATAGCTTCAGGTTTTTCATTATAGTTTAGTTTTATTTCATTGTGAGTTTTCGTCTAATTTTAGTTTTAATTGTATTTTAGAGTGTTTTGCTAGTTGTTTGTACTATTATTAGATACTGTTTAGTTTAGATTTGTTAGCTATATCAGCAGTTTTAGTTTTTTCATACTTTCAATTCAAAATAGTCAAAGTATTGTATTGTTATTGACTGGGTAATGAGTACGCAGCAGAAGATACCATTTTCAAAAAATGCATTTTATTATATTTGAACATCCAACTGACTGATGTTTTATCCCAGCTTCTGCTGTTGACCACCAGGAGGATTATATAGTAGCATAATTTGCCCTAAACTGCTGATTTTACATCAGTTTGAAAGGCTAATAAATAGATTCATAAACACAGAAATGAAGGATGGACTTTTGTCTATCTAATGGCAGAGAAACGACTTACCATTACATGAAAACATTTGTCCGTCATCATCGGTGGCTATGCTAGCTAGCCGTAGCATTCATGATAGGCTATGCTAGGCGCCGTGGACCATTTGTATTTATTTCAGTTAACAAAAATTTTTTTCTCGGTTTCAGTGTTCGCCACTTTGTTAGTTTTATTTAACTCTGGTAACCATGGTAAACGTCACTCCACAAAGGTAAATTGACACAAAAACTCCTCCAAACAGGATGTGAAAATGATCTGTGTTATTGTTGGGTTCCTGTTCAGGTTCATCAGGCTCGCCTGGAGTCAGAGGAGTACTGTCTGAAGCTGGAGGCGACGCAGAGGGAGGCCCGGGAGCAGAGGGTGAGCCTGGAGAAGGAGAAGGATCAGGTGAAACAAGACCTGCTGGACCGGCTGCACGAGCTCGAGGCGCTGCCGGAGAAACTGAGGCGGACCGAGCAGCAGCTCCGAGAAGCCCAGAACGACGCCGACGTCCACGAGAGGAGGAACCTGGAGCATCATGCTGTCCTGTCCGAAGTCAGACACAAGGTGATCTAACACATCATCCAGGTCACTTTTATCAGATTTAGACTCATCACATCCTTCAGGAGGATGCTGGAAATCCTTGAAAATGCTTGCATTTTGTTTAGGCGTTTTTAAGACATTGAAAGTGCTTGATTTCTGAATAAAGTCCTTGAAAGTGCTTGATATTCCAGCTGCAGTTTGGTAACAAAGTTTAAAGAAGCTTAGTGTTGCTAGGTGACGGGCAGAGTTCAGCTCAGGTTGTAAAGTAATGGGCCGGGCCTCACTGGGGTCATGAGGTGAACTGCAAGTTTGTTTGGGGGCTTTAATTAGATTTAATCCATCTAATGTCTGATTATATTTGGGAATCATTATTTATAGTTGAAACCAGAAAGTTTCATACACCAAATAAAAAGACACAAGGACATTTTTTTTATTGCTGAAGTTAAATCTGACTAAAACGTTCTTGTTTTAGGTTAGTTAGAATCACCAAAATTATTCTAAGTGCCAGAAAAGTTAGCGAGAACATTTTGAGATTTTATTTGTTTTTTGTTTTTTTTTGTATATTGTGTTTAAGCATTTAATTTGAACAGGAAGATAATTTACTGTAACACCATTTTTTTTTTTTTTTTTTTTTTACTGGGATAATTAATTATTATTCCCATCTTATTAATACCTTATTGATCTGTACAATGGAAATAAAAGCTGGCTTATATTTTTTATGTTAAACAATGTTATTTAAATTGGGGGAAGATTTGTTAAAGTGGTGTTTTGTTCTCAGTGCAGCCAGGTGTTTAAGCTTCTCATTGAGTTACATCCCATTGGTAAATATAAGCTGCATAACAGCAATATTAATATCACATATCGATATTAACTCATGAAGGAATGACTCTGAAAACTGTTAGCAGCTAAAAATGTAGAAAACGATAATAAATTAATGTTTTGGTGAATTTCTAACAGTTTCTCTGTCTGCAGGTCGAGCACCAAGGTGCTCAGCTGGAAACGGTTCAGCAGAGGAATCTGCTGCTGCAGGAGGAAAACAACGTCCTGAAGGAGAAAATTAAGAACCTAGAGAGGTATTTTTCTTTAACTTCAAGATTTAAATAAAAACAGAAGTATTGAGTCGATCCCAGTGGTTAAAGGTGACCTGTCCATTACATATTCTTTTGCTCAAAAACAGCACTTACAGCTTTTTAACCAACTGACCAATCGAGTTGGGGCTCAGCTTTGGTTGCTAGGTGACGAACAGAGTTCAGCTGGGATTGCTAGGTAACGGGCTGGGCCTCACTAGGGTTACTAGGTGAGGAGCAGAGTCTGCTGATTTGTTCCAAGGATACAGAGATCTTTTTAGCTGTAGAAATTTGGACTCAGGTCTGAGTTCAAGAAGCTTAATAAATAAATAGCAATAAATAATAAAAGAATATATAATAAGTATAAGTACAAAATATATACACATATTGGTGCACGATATATTGGCACAAACATTGATATCGGCCGATATTTGTCATTTCTTAATATATTGGTATCAATAAAGAAAACCGCATATATTTATTTCAATCTTGTTGCTGCCTCTGTTTCTGGACGTTTTTTTCCCCAAAGTTGTTGAAATTGTAGAGAAATACATATAATATATAACATCAGCCATAACAACATAAATATCAGGTATTTTTTTTGCCCAGATTTTCTTATCCATTTTCATACCCATCCCTAATGTATATAACCAAAGTTAAAAAGAGAGATGAAGCTGTATGAACAGTGTTTGTGTTTTTGTGATGTTACGTTTGGTTGTCTTTTCAAATGGCTCGTTTTCCAGACACCAAAAAATATTCACTTATTGCCAAAAAACAGCTGGATGTTTATTAAAGCGCTTTAGGTGTATTTAGGATCAGCAGCGACCCGAATGGAAGTACAAAAACATGCAAAATGTGAATAATAAAAATAAATAATAATAAAATTTTTGCATAATTCACAGGATCATTTGATCTTGTAAACAAATCAAATGAGTTCACACTTTCGTTTATGTAATATATTTCAGGATTTAACAGTGAAATCCATATATTTTAGATGAAATGAAGTGAAACCGGAACAGAAATTGCACTGAATCTGAATTATGCCTCCCTGTTCAGTTGTGAAACACTTTGCTGTGCCTGTGTGTTCATTGTAGGAAGCTGGAGGATATGAATGCAGAAAACAGAGGATTGTCCCAGGCTATCAGCATAAAGGAAGGAGGCATCCGCAACCTGCAGCAGCAGCTGGAAGAGAAAACACATGAGTGCACCGTCGTGTCCCAGCAGTTGCAGGAAACTCTGAACAACACTCAAAGACAGGTCAGAATCAGAAAGGCCTCTCCTCCTTTTCTCCTTGTGGAAATCATGGTTGGGTTTAGTTCTCAGGGTGAAAGTGTGACATCACACTTATGCAACCAAGAACAAAATGGCTGGCCTTTCTTATTCTATAAATATGGAATTTGATTATGTGACTGCTCATATATACAAAAGTCATTTAATCTGTGTTTAGTAGATTATAAGAGATATCACAGCAGTAAGTTAAGGTTAAATAAGAATGAGCGACTGTACAGTAATATGTGGTGCTGTTTGTAAAGCTATACATTAAAAAATCTACAGCAATAACTTGGATTTCTTTAGGCTGTGTAAGAGAAGCAAAATGGTGGTTCATTTTCCAGTTGTACTTTCACCAAGTTATTCATTCGTGGCAGAGTGTCCAGATACATATTAATTTATATGGTAAATGTCAGGCTTACCAATTAAATATTTAGCTCCAAACTAAATGGTTATCTCAGAGCTAACTAGTTTAGAGCTAAATATTTATCTTCAAACGTGCTAGCTTGCTACTTAAATATTTAGTTTTGAACTGTCATTTATAAATTAATTATTAATTGAGAATATGACAGAAAATTTAGGCACATTTTTTTCTTTTATCACAGGCTAAATAACCCAAATTACTGCTGGTAATTCACTGTATAACGCTTCTTACAACACTCTTTATAGTAATGATAAAATGACAAAAAAACTACAGAATATTTACAAGAAGTTAAAAAAATTGCAAACAATTGGGATGTGTAAAAAACAGCAGTTATAAAGACTTACAGTTTATCAGGAGCAGCTTAAAGCATTTATTTTTTTGTCTTCTGGTTTGAATTTCTTTCTTAGTCTGATTGATATAATTAGCTCCATTTTCAACAAAAATCTATTTGATTTAAAGAGAAGGAGACTTTGACCATGCTTATCTCATGAACAAAACTTACAGGTGGACGACAGCATACAGCGACTTCTGGCCAAAGAGAAAGGATCGCAGTCCAGATCATTGGAGCTGCAGAACCAGCTGAGTCGGGCCAAATTGGAGCTGAATCAGCTGCAGCGAAGCAAGGAGGACGTACGTCGCTCATTGCTCATCACGTCTGTCTCCAGCCTTTGATGGGATTAAATTGTGTTTTCTGTCTCCAGATGGAGCGTCGCTTCCATTCTCAGCTTCAGAACTTGAGGGAGCGACTGGACCAGTCGGATTCCACAAACCGCAGTTTGCAGAGCTACGTTCAGTTTCTGAGAAACTCGTATGGAAATATCTACGGAGACTGCCTGCTGAGCACCACTGATCCGTTCCCAGGGCAATAGAGCACACTTGAATTCACATCTACTGTGAAATTGTTCAAATGTTTTTAAATGCCAAGGTCTGAACATTATTTATTGTGCTCAGAAATAAAATTATCTTAAAGAAGTCTTGATGCTTGTTTTCTTTATTAAATGTTTTGTTTTGTGTCTAAAAGTAAAAAACTTGTATGTTCAAATATTTTTTAAGTTGAAACTTTTGGTGTTTGTTTAACTTCAAACCTACTCAAAAAATATTGATAAATTCTGAAAACTCTTCAATCAAAAAAATCAGTTTAAAAGTTTTTAATTAGAAGCATTAGTTCAACTGATTATTTACTTTTTATACTTTTAATGTTTTATTTTCTTAGTTAAAATGCTTTTTCAGTGCATAATTTTTTCATTCAGCCTTCAGTGTTTCGTACTGGAATTCTATGTAATAAATCAACACAGAGAAAAAAATAACAGAGGAAAAGGGCAGATGGCTTAAATGTTTTTTACAAATGAAAAATTTTAATTGTGGCATACATTTGTTTTTCTCCTAATTAATACCCTTAAATAAAATACATTGCAACTGGCTGCCTTCAGATGCCACATATTTAATTTTTTAAATATTTAAATGACTGATTTTTCTACTAAATTTACCTTTGGGATCTATAAAGTATTTTTGAATTATTAGTGCTGGACTTCACGTGATTAAATCAAAAATCAATTAAATTTTAGGCCAAGGACTGTAATTGACTGGATTTTGAATATAAAGTATGAGTTTAATGTCCACGCTGATAATTGATTAGATAATTGCTTTCTGTTTTAATTGATTAAAATTTGTAAAATGAAAATGAAAGTGTATTATTGCAAAGCTAGGTGCAAGTTAATGTAAGAATTTTAATGTCTATTGAAACAGAAGTGTTAAGAGATGAAGATTAAATAGTTCACTATGTTAAACATAATATGTAAAGAAATATGTTAGTCTTCTAAAAAGAAGAAACGCAAACTAACAATCTGAAGGAGACGGTTATGATAAATATCCGACCGGAACCAAGCAGCGATAGGGTTCATGTTTCCGGGCGGACTCAGTTTTTGTGAGTCTGTTTGGCGCTTGCTACTGTTAGCCACAGACAGTCGGTTTCATTTTTGTTTGTTTAACGATGCCTTCAGAAAATCTACGATGGGAAACTTTAGAGGCCTTAAAAAATTCGCCAAAAGGACAAGTGACCTTCGACCCCTACTGGTCAGAGAGAGGAGAGGTGAGTTATGTTCGGTTAGCGTCTGCTAGCTCGACTCGGTTGAAGCTAAAGTCAGCTTGTTTACTTTTAAAACTACGGTATGTATTAATTATCAAATGCTCATTTACTCACTCAGTTTGACCAAAGATTGTTGCACCAAGAACATTTATTCAGATTAAAGTGTTAATTCGAGGACATGGGGTAGTTTGGTGGGACTTTATTTAAATTTTCTTCAGTTTGTTACATCATCGCTCCCTTGTTTCCCCACCAGGGGGCAGTGTTATGTCCTTTTATTTCAGAAATCACAGGCAGTTTTTAGCTTTAGAGGACGACGCTCAAAAAGGACCTTTTAATACCTAAATTGTGTCATTATATGGAAAATAATTTGTCATTTTGTGTTTACATTTCTAAATGCACATGGAAACATGAAAGACAAATAATTTATCTTAGTGTCCCAGTACTTCACCTGGGTTCCTATGGTTACGCATTAAACCTGCGGTCCGAAAGTATAAATGTAAGAGCAAAAATCGGTCCATTAGCATAGCATCCAAAATTGGATCGGATAATAGTACAAACAAGCAACGCCTCAGCTAAAAAAATAAAAACATCAGAAGTAACGTAAAAATTTCTAGGCTCTTTAATCTAATACAATCCACTTTGTAATTATTTTTTGGTCCTAA
This sequence comes from Phalloptychus januarius, assembly GCA_902982915.1. NCBI lineage: Eukaryota > Metazoa > Chordata > Actinopteri > Cyprinodontiformes > Poeciliidae > Phalloptychus > Phalloptychus januarius. Next base: position 1,926,329 of record CADWAE010000482.1, read on the forward strand.
TCCTCTTCCACGTAGAGCATCTGGAGTTTTGAAAGTAATAAATGGAAATTTGATTCAATGTACATTACAGTTCTTCAGTACCAGGTAGCATACAACAAACTGACAGATTGCTGATGAAAATATGACCTTTGAACTTCTTTCCGAGCATCTCTCTGTGTTCTTGCAGCATATTTTAGCTGGGTGCAAGGAGACCCCCAGCTTGTCCTCTCACTCTGCGGTCATATTGGAGCGGATCGACTCTCTGTCGCTGAACAACTCGTCCTTCTTGGACTCCAGCTCTGTTGACTTTGAGGAGAAACCTGCCTCTGTTTCCTCCTTGGGATCCACAGCGGATCTCAGCAACAAGATCAGCGCTCTTTCTTCAACTCCGTCTCTGAAAAATCAACCAAAAGATGTAAGTTGTACACTAAAGTTGTTGGGATGCTGTCATTGTTGCTCTAGAACTTTTCTGGGAGTTTTCCGCTGTTGTTACAGGTTTCCGGGTCGCCACTGAGGCTTAGCGTGTTCCCAGCACTTAGCAATGAGACGAGAGGTGAAAGTCCAGAGGCGGATGTCAACGACGTTCCCACTCCTCCTTCCCCACCTGCCATTTCCCTTCTGTCGCCGAGAGCCATGGAGACAGCCGGCCACATCATCCGCTTCCAGAAGGAGCAGCAAGAGAAGGCCAAAGTCCGACTCATAGAACCTTTTTTTTAGATCAAACTCGTTTTTTTTGTTGATGTTTTTTTTCTCCACTATTTGAAGATTTCCAAAAATGTATTCCTTGGGTTTCCAAAGTTCAGAGTGATATCAGCAAGTCCAGGGCGACCATCTTGTTTGAGAAGCGTTTTTAGAGCTTCTGTTTACTTGGACTGTGAATTCAGGCCAGGTGGAATATTATGGCCAAACGAAGATTTATTTTCTTTTAATTACGAGAATTAAGTCATAATATTCCAAGTATATAGTTGTATGACAATGGAGATAAAATAATAATAGGAGAACAAAGTAGTAGTTTTATGAGAATTTTAACAGAAAAAATAAAAAAAATGAAATGAAAAATGCTGAGCATTTTGTGAAGTTATACTTTGGTATCGGTTTTTAAAAAAAATTTCTTAAAGGTTTAATTTTAAAAGATTTTTCTGCTTATATTATTTCTCATAATTAAGCACAAGTTCTCATAGCCTGGCTGTTTTATGCTGCTGTACAACTAACAGGACTTGCCAAATTGCTCAGCTCTATTATTAAGTCATCAACAAGCAAACTAGAGATTTATTTTATACCTATTTGGCTGATCATTCAAAACTTGTTTCATAACTTTAAAATTCACGCTGAGAAAAAATCCAAATATGAATGAAAGACATTCATATTTGTTATTTTAGAGAACAAATAATAATGAAGTTATTTGTTTGTAAAGCCACCATGTTTATTTCTCTTCTCCTTCTGGGCAGCCATGCTTTGTTTTGATATCTCAAAGGTGCTTCTATTATCATCTCAAGGTTTTCTGGACGTCAATTTTGGACATTGGGCGGCTTTTTCCTCATCAGAACAATTTATACAAATGTTACAAAGCCTGGAAAACTTTCTATTAAGACTCTAAAAGAAATCCTGGTTGTTTTGAAGGAGCATATAAAAAGTACTGCATGTTAGAAGTATCAAACTCTCACAGTCTATGTGATGTTACGTGGATGAAACCTCCTGGAAGTGAGTCTGGATCTGTTTTGTGAATGTTTCAAACACCAGGGGCGCTCCGAGAGCGGCAGGCGTTGCAGGAGAAGCTGGTGGAGTCGGTGGCGAGCACCGAGTGGGAGCACCTGAAGCGCTTCGAGGAGCTGAGGGAGCTGAAGCAGAGGCAGGAGTTCCAGAGTATTCGGGACATGATGGACAGAGAGTGAGAACCGAAGCACAGCAGGACGACACCGAGTGTTTACTGAGATGTTTGTGTGTTTGAGTTCAAACTGCTTCGTCTCTCCACTGCAGAACCAAAGAGAGCATGGGGCGCCAGGAGAAGCTGAAGGAAGAGCAGCGGCACCGAATAAAGGTACAACAATATGTTAAGAATTAGAGGCAAAAAACCCCCAAACTTCTCCCTGAATGTTTTTTTTTTTTCACTTTAATAGTATCTTTTGTTTTTTTTGTGTGATGCACTTACATAAGTAGCATCTAGGTATAAGCCTGTCACATTAAGCAATAACTCAATCAATCATATGATAAATTAACACAAACTCCATTTATTTGGTTTATCAACAGGATCAATATTTAGAAGGTGCAGTTTCTAAAATGTTTTAAACATAACGATCTTCTCTTCAGCCATTTTTAAAGATGTACAAAGTCAGTGTTGCCCATCCATTAGTTATGCATTCTTCAGTCTGGCTTGATTTTGCTGCTGCAGATCCTGAACCTTCGCGTGAGGGAGCTGGAGCAACAGCGCCACCGTGAGGCGGAGCTGGAGAAGCAGAGGCAGGCAGAGGGCAGGGAGAGGCTGCGGAGCCTCAACAGCGTCCAGGAGGAGATCCTGCAGCTCAACCAGCTGCTGGAGCCGTCCGCCCAGACCAACGCTCACCTCCCGGCGGCCAGCCTCGCCACACACAGCCTCCGCGGCAACCAGCTGTGCTCCCAGGTGTCGGAGGTGGTGAGAAAGACGGCAGAGGTCGGTCCAACCTCGGACGTGGGTTACCGTTTCCTGCGGTCCTGTCCGGTAACCGGGCGTCTTTCCGTTTCTGTCCAGGGAGAGTTTCCCAGCGTGGAGGACATGGCCGTGGCAGAGCGAGCGCTCTGTGAGATGAGGTCGGTGATCCGGCAGATGGAGGAGGAGGCGGTCAGGGTTCAGGAGAAGAAGAAGAAGGATCAGGAGCAGGAAGTAGAGCGCAGGAAGCAGGAGGCCCTGCAGGCCCAGCAGGAGGCGCAGAAGAAGGCGGAGCAGGCAGCTAAAGAGAAGGCGCAGAAAAAAGGTGACGCCTGAGTCAGAAACCCGCATTTATTAGCTTCAAAACAGCGAATCATACATAAACTGATGCATTTAAATCTGTAGAGATGGTTAAAAACTGCATATGGACAGGAACAGGACCTGTAATCTTATTAATAGAGCTGAAACTATTAGTCAAATTAACCACAATTAATCGATTATTTATATAATCGCTTAGGAATTACATTTCTAATATTATTTCTTCTCTACCAAAAGCGACACTGTTTATAATCCAAATCGCAAATCTAAATGAAGAAAAGAGAAGAGAGAAAATGTGTCGTTAAAACGACGGCTGAAACGATTAATGATATTAATCACAATTAATCAATTGTTTATATCGTCATTTAGAAATTCTATTTCTTATTTTATTCTCTACTAAAAACCAGAACTGTTTGTAACCCAAGACACAAATATAATTTAAGAAAAAAATGTAAGAAAATGTTCTTCGCCTGAAGAGACACTTTTAACTTCACCTGGTTCAAATTCTGTAAAAATCATGTAAAACTTTTTGCTGTCCATTTATTCATCCAAAAATAATCAACACATTAGTAGTTTTTTTTCTTTTTTATGCAGATGTAACCTTTGGTGCAAATGAACACATAAAAGGAAATGCTATTTTATTGCATTTTAGGGAGTAAAGTTTTAGTTATTCAAAAAAAGTATCTTTAGATGCTTTTCAAATATTCTGTAAAGAAAGGCTAAAATGACAAATATGGAAAGAGGTGTCCACTTTTTTTTATTTGTTTAATCATCAAAATAATTGATTACTGTTGTAATCATTATTTGCAGACCTGTTTACTAATCATATTTGATCCAACAGGGCTGCAGAACAACGCAGAAGAGAGCACCATGAAGTGGTACAAGGAGCTGCAGAACTCGGCCGCTCAGTGCGCTCAGTCCTTCGAACAGCTCAACTCTCCCAAAGACGCTCAGGTGGCTCCACGTCACCAAACTCCAGAATTATTTTAGTATTAATTTATTTCTAAACGTCTGTATGTGATTCCCTTCCTCCTGGCTCAGACGAAGAAGCTAAAGCTGGAGCTGCAGAAAGCCGCCACCATCCCTGTCAGCCAGATCTCCACCAACTCCGGGTCGCAGCTCCGGGAGATCTTCGACAGGATCGACAAGCTGCTGTCGGGACGGGCCGTGGTGTCCGGCGGGAAGTCCGTCTCCGCCTCCCAGCATCCTCAGGGCCTGGAGTTCGTCTCCTACAAGCTGGCGGAGAAGTTTGTGGTGAGTCTGTCTGCAGGCAGGAGGAGGTATTGCAGCCTGCAGAGTTACTGTTTCACCAATTAAAACATTCTGGTGGGAGTTTTCATCATGCTTTCCAGATCTTCAAATTTGTAATTTGAGGATTTAGAGATTCAAGGCTTTTGACATTTAATAAAAAGAAGCTCAATATTTAGAAGGTGTAGCTTAACCGTTGTATCAACAGCATGGCTTCAGTTGATACAGAGTGGCTCCCTCTGCTGGATGGCGGTCAAACTACAACACTTAAATTAGGTCTAAACCAGTGGTTCCCAAAGTGGGTCCTCTTGGCCCGGCATCCTGCATGTTTCAGTTCTCTCCCTGGTTTAACACACCTGGATCAAATGGTGGCTCATTAGAAGGTCTAAGAAAAAACATTGAGAAGCTGAAAAAGTTGTTAGTACAACCAGGGAGAGAAATAAAACATGCAGGATGTCGGGCCACGGGGACTGACTTTGGGAACCACTGGCCTAAGTGAACTTTATTGATCAAACTAATTTTAGTATATTAAACCAATTAATAGACAATCCTGAATGTTAATGGATATTTAATTTCAAGCAAACAAACAGTCCCGACTCTTCCCTGACTCTTGATCTTTTTCCTGCGCAGAAACAAGGTGAGGAAGAGGTGGCGTCCCACCATGAAGCCGCCTTCCCCATCGGTGTTGTGGCCTCCGGCATCTGGGAGCTGCACCCCCAGGTGGGCGACCTCATTCTGGCTCACCTGCATAAGAAATGCCCGTATTCGGTCCCACACTACCCCCCGATGAAGGACGGCATGTCTGTGGACGAATACCAGAAGTGAGTGGTTCAGAAAAGACAAAACAACAATATTTTCTAGATTTTTTTTTTTAATTTAACCACGCAAGCCTTTTTCTTTATGTTAAATAACATTTTTTATATTTTTTATGCAGTTTTAGGTTACTTACTGCTCTGATTGTGTTCTGAGAGCAAAAGGCCATTTTCAGTTTGGATGCTCTGGTTGACAATCGATTGCTAAGTTAATTGACGATTATTTCAATAATTGATTAATTGTGATTAATTCCACTAATTGTTTCAGCCCTAGTTTAAATTACACATTTTCTTCATTTTTTTTCCAATTATATTTCTGATTTGGATATAAATAGAGAAGAAGTAATATTACAAATATAATTTATAACCAATTACATGAACAATTGATTAATCACGATTAATTTGATTAATCGTTTCAGCCGTAGTTTTAATGAAGCATATTTTCCTTCACTTTTTTTCTTCCATCATATTTGTGATGTGGATTATGAGCCACTTTTTGGTAGAAACAAAATAATTCCCACTCTGACAGGATTCTGGGCTACCGTGTGGATGACTGTGGGGTTGAAGGTCAGGACAGTTTTCTGAAGCGGATGTCTGGGATGATCCGTCTCTACGCTGCTGTGATCCAGCTGAGGTGGCCCTACGGCTCCAAGCAGGGGGTAAACATGCTACTGCTTCCTGCCTGCGCCCCGTTTGGGCTCATGCTGATGGGTTCTGATCGTTTATCTGTCGTCCCTCAGTCTGTTCCTCACGGCCTGAACCACGGCTGGCGCTGGCTGGCCCAGATGCTCAACATGGAGCCTCTGGCTGACATCACAGCGACGCTGCTGTTTGACTTCCTGGAGGTGAGTCCAAGCTGGAGCAGAGGTTCTGGTTCTGAACCAGGTTTTGAATCAGGTTCCTGAGGTTCTGGATGTCACCTGGTCACCCAAACCACTTTTATTTATGTTCTAACCTTTAGAAAAACCGTAAAGAAAGTCAGTTCATCCATCTGTTTCTATCGTTCTGCTCAAATATCTGCTATAAATTTTCCATGAACTGTTATAATAAAATATTCGGTTCATTTACGATCCTAAACATTTGGGATCTGAATTCTAACGAGCTGTTAAAAGCCTTGTCTGTTTTTATTTTAAAAATTTTTTTCTTTGTGTTCTTTCAGGTTTGCGGCCACGCCTTGATGAAGCAGTACCAGGGTCAGTTCTGGAAGCTCATCCTGCTGCTGAAAGACGAGTATTTCCCCAGGTACAAACTGAGGCAACGGTTCAGGAATAAAACCTCCATCCTTCCTATCCAACCATGTATTTGTTAAGCATCCATCCATCCAAATGTGTCCAAATCTCTGCTGCGTCTCCAGGATTGAAGCGGTGACCAGCAGTGGAGAAATGGGCTCCGTCATCAGGCTCAGGCAGTTCCTCGAGGTTTGTTTACCTCTGTGCCTTTAAGGAATATTTTAATAAATATTTGTGATAATTAGAGTCACAGGTTTAAGGAACATTGTTCAAAACTAAAAAACCCAGGAAGGTTTATTTGATATATGGAAAGTCGTCCATCCTAATATCCAGATTAGGGCTGCAACTAATGAATATTTTAGTAATAGATTAATCTAATAATTATTTTTACAACTAATTAATTGGGTAAAAAAAATAGTTCACTAAAATTCTGCTATTCTTTTTTCATTTAACAATTTTTATGCAATATTAGAAATGTGTAAAAAATGCAATTATTTAAATAAGAAAATAAACCTTTCTTGCATAAAATGTAATCCCATTAGCGATTGTTTGTAGCAAAGAATGCATCTGCAGTAAAAAAACAAAAAAACAAAACAACTTCTAACATCAAAATGTGAAAAGCTCAGCTGGTCACAATTAGAGAAGAAAGGGAGACGAGCAGGTGAGAAGAAGGAGATGTTTAAGGCAGGAGGGACGTAGAAGAAACGGGAACAAAGGGAGGAAATTCAGCCATTTTGATTCTGAATAAGGTCTGAAAATAGGAGGATAAATTAAAAAAGCTCGATTCTTTCCATTGGCGTCATTTATTGTTTTTCTCATATTACTTGAAAATTGTTCAGAAAAACAATATTATTATTTATCACAATAACTTCTGGAATAATTAATTATCCAGATAAATGTATTGCCTCATTTTTTTTCTTAAAATTTTTTATACGAATATTAAAATTAATATTTCTGGCACAGAAAATATATTAATGAGCTTAAAGTTTGGAACATGTTGGTAACAAACAGCTTAGGTAAATCTTATGGGATAATTTTCTCTCTGCAGACGTCGCTGCAGAGCCGACAGATCAGTGCACCCAAAGGTCAGCTGAGCGCCACCTTCTGGAGGTCCTGATGAACGACGTCCCCCCCCCCACTGGGCTTTTAGTTTTTGTCTCGAAGTTTTCAAGGGAATTTGGAAATTCTGGATTTTCCTCATAGACGAACCTTAAAAAGCAGAATTTCTCTGTGCTGTTTGCGCCGCCCTGCTGTTGAATCGTGTACCTGCAGACCGGAAAACGTCTATCATCGTTTATTTTTGTTTCCTTTATTTTCTCTAAACGGACACATTTCCAGGGCACAATGAATTTGGACATTTAAACACAAACACAGCTGTCCTGCAAACAGCTCCGGTCCAGTCTTAAGTGCACTGATGTATTTTAGAATTATTTTATTTATGTGCAGCATCACATCAAGATTTAAATCTCTAATTAGTATTTTTATTGTCAGTTAACCTGATGTTAGCTCTTTCCATCATTTCAGCCTCATTAATCACTGTTCAAATTAAATGTGAAGAGTTTTAGTGAAATTTGAACATATTATGTTATGAATCCACCGTGTGGAACTGAGAGATGCTGTTTTATCACACAAATACTTTTATCCTGGAAGTTAAACAGAAATCTGGCTTTTTGTTTTTCTATAAGTGAAAAAGCTGAAGCTAGTTGTGTTTATGTATAATTTGTCCTCGATGTCGGCGCTTTAACGAATGTAACCTACAGGAGTCAGAACCTGAGCCGCAAGTTTTTCTGTTTTAATTTTTCCAAATTAAACTATTTTTCATTGGGAGTTAAAATGTATGAGAGGGAAACACTTTGGACTTCCTTGATCTTGAAAAAAAATGTCAAAGATCCTCTTTTCTGTATATCCTGCTATTATATGAAGCGTCTGTAAATTTTGATGGAAACATCAATAGCTGAAATAAAATCTCAATGCTCCAGTTTGTTTTATTTTATTTTACATTTTCTTCCCCACAGAGTTGTTACAAGTAATCAGCAGCCAACAGTTTGGTACATTCCAGTCTGATGGGGTTTTTTATAATGAACATAAATACAGAGAACCTTATTTTATGGTTCCGGTGCAGAAACTAAAGAAACGGACTGTTTTTTTTTATCCTTCCTGAAGAAGCAGCAGAGAAATAAGCTGCAAAACCTCAAAATTAATTCAAACTTAAAATAAAATTGAAAACTTGTGCAAACTTGAGGAAAGAATGGCCAATCTATTTTAGCCATTTATATCAAAACCTGACAAAAACCCCAGAATTTTCATTATTTTAGGTTGCCATCATTGTTTAGCAGTGGTAATATTACTTCATTTTGAACTAATAAAACATGTAATTTGTTAAATTTGTATGAAAGTAAATCAAAAAGTAATAAATATTAATCTTTTGCCCTTTAGCTGGACTGAAGATCTTTAATTCGACATTATGTGAGCCTTAAATTTCCAGAAAAACGGAGGCACATGGAGTTCTCCCTTTCTACCAGTAGATGTCACTAGTAGCCACGTAAAACCTGACGCAAACAGAGCAGACTTCAGGTTTTTTGTCACTAAATGCTGACAAAATTTAGTGCTTAAAATATTGTTAAACCCGTCAGTTTCACCATCGATGACAGCGAGGCAGACTCATCCCGAGGCGTTTGAGATTCCTACAAAATAACGAAGGCTATTTTGCTCGTGGTGTGGGTTCTTGTCCATTTGGAGGCTTGGAGTTTAAGATCGACCCTCATGGTTGAGCGTCGCACTCTCCATGCGTCTGTACCAGGGTTTAACTTTGGTGTTCTCCATCATGTCGTCAAACGCCTGAAGTCCTTCCATCACTCTGAGGACTCCAAACACCGCCTACAGGTAGGGAGACAACGGTTTTATCAGATTAGTTCGTTTCCAAACGCCGGTTCTGTATGGCAAGTCATGTAGGATATATAGCGCTATTTTTTTTATCGCGCGTCTGGCTAAAAGGTAACGCAAAAAACGTAAGATACGGAGAAAATCCATTCAAAACCCCGCTTTTTACGTCTTTGTGAGGCTACATTCTGAACTCCAAAAATTACGGCGTTTAGTGTGGTCCTTGAACGCTGCCACGCTACTGAACGTCATCACACGTAGAGCGTTCAATGACCGGAATAAACGCCGTAATATTCGGCGTTCAGAAGGTAGCCTCACAAAGACGTAAAAAGCGGCGTTTTAAATGGTTTTTCGCCAGCGGATTTTTGCCTCCAAGCCTCGTGTCACTTTTGCAAAATCCACCCGGCGTTTCCTCACCAGGTCCGCCAGGTTCGGTTGATCGCCACCCATGAACTTCCTGTTCTTGCCGATGGCCGCCACCCAGTCATTAACGGCCTTGTAGAGATCCTGCCTGACGTCGTCCTGCAGGTTGTGTCTGTCGGATCAACGAAGGGAAATCATCATAATCTAAAAAAAACTTCAGGAATAATTTAAATTCAGAAAATTAGTGGTTATGTACCGATTCTTTAGTCTCTTTGAGATGACGAACATAGCAGCAGCACCTACGTATTTGGCAAAGAAGCCTTCCACGGTACCGAACTTGCCCTCACGAACGATGTAGTCGAAAGAAGCCAAGGCTTCGCCGGTAGTTCGGTAAACGTTTGGCGATATGAGATGTACAAGCCAATCATCGGCCCACTGTCGCCACTTCATCTCTTCTCTGAAAAACACAATAAATCTCTAAACGCATCGCCATAAGCCAAGATTACGAGTAAAACTATATGCAAACATGAAGAAAGGCTTCATTTGGTGTCTTTTTCTAAGGGAATTTAAGATCTGTATCACAACAGATGCAAAATAAAATAGTAGAGGAGTAACAAGTTTTTTTTGTTTTGTTTTTTTGTACAAAAAGCACATAATTATATAGATTAGCAACTAAGCCAGTGGCGTCAACTGGCATAATAGGGGAATTTTCCATTAAAAAAAAGAAAAGCACATTTTCACCAAACTCTGAAATTAGAGTATATTAATTTCAGCCATTTTCTTGAAAAAACAAGAACATTTCTGAGTTTGAAAAGTTTAACATTTTTATATTCATCCAACAACTTTTATAAAAAAGAACAAGGAAATTTGAAAAAAAAACGAGAAAAAACTGAAATTTTGAGATTTATCTAAGAATTATTCTAGAAAAAAAACAAGGAAATTTCTGAGCTTGAACAGTTGAAGATTTGCTGGGATAAAATTCTGAAATTTTGATTTAATCTCATAAATTTTCTAGAAATAATTATGAAAATGTCAGTTTGAAAAGTCAACGTTTTGCTAGAAAACCTTTTCCAAGTTGTTTCTAGAAAATTTCTCAGATGAATCTAAAGATTTCAGTTTTTTCTAGACTTCAAACACATAAATTTCCTTTTTTTTCTAGAAAATGTCAGGGATGATTTTGTCAGAGCTGTGTTCTTTTTTTTTTTCTTTCTATAATGACTAATGCACCCTCGTAAATGTCTGCCTCAGCAGCATCACCTAGTCAAAAAGAGCTGGCAGGAAGAGCGGAGCTCCTTGTGGTTTCATGTTTGGACTCACTTCTGCATCCCCTTTGCAGGATAAACGGCAGAGGTTTGGGCCTCGCTCAGCATCAGCCAGTACTTGTTGTTGTACTCTGTCACTTCCTTCCCCCGGTCGTTCACAGACTTCATCTGTGGGTAGCAGTGAACTACGTCCAACAGGCTCTTCTCCCTGGATCAGATGAAGGTCAGACATCTTAGGACTTGGTTTCTGGGCTGGTTTTATTCTTTATTTTAATCTCATTGGCATTTTTCATGATTTCCAAATGTAAAAGCTTAATTTTTAAAGAAGCTTTCTGGTGAACTTTTAAAAAGAAATAAAACTTCTGCCTCTAGCGTCATTACATCATCTAAATAAATTAAATAATCTATCTATCTTTGACAGAAACAGTTGCCGTATGTCCATTATTTGAACTGTATTTTAAAATAATTTTAACGTACTTATTGATCATTAGCGTCCTGAGGGAGCTGATGATGACAGAGGAGTCATTCAGTTGCTGCAGAAACAAGACAACATGGCTGTAATGTTCAATACTTTTAGTAGAGCAGCACAAAATATTCAATCATGAACATTTTTCTGAAATTTTTGATTTCATGTATTTTTATTTCTTCCTCTTCAATATTAACAAAAACACTTTGCACTACAAATACCGTAAGGTAGTTTGTAGTTGTTTTTTTTTGCACATTTTGTTTTGTATATTCGCTTAATCTTAACATTGGTGTCTGATTTATTCATATCACAATTAAGAAAATAAATTTAAAAACCCTTACTGGAAAATATTTCAAATATCTAAAATAAACCCCAACAACGGAAATAAACCATAAAAAGAATATTAACTATCAAAGCTCATTTTAATTTATCAACCTGATTAATCAATTAATTGATTCATCATCTGAATATTTCAATATTTTGTTCAGGCAGATGGATGGACACCAAAGGACCTTAAAGCATATGGATAGGTTTTTGCAGCTGAGATGATAAAAGTAAAGGTGAAAAATCCTATTTAATTTTAATTGATCACCATGGAAATCCTCAGGAATATTATCACAGCTGAATATTTTAATGATAATGTAGAGCTTTGACTCCAGACCGGAGGGATATTCATCATTTCTCTCACCAGCTCGCCGTCCACCATCAGGATGGGCACCTTTCTGTATGCAGACCACTTGATCTCCTGCCTCATCACCGGGTTCACCTCCACGATGTCGTATGGCAGTCCGTAGAAGTCCAGAAAGGCTCGCACTTTGCTGCAGAACGGGCAGGTCTTGTACTGGTAGAGAGTCATCTTCAGTCCGTCTCCTGAGACCTGCAGTGAGGTAAAGCAGCCTCTCTGACTAATCATCAGAATAATCTATTATTAAAGTAATTGTTAGCTGCATCTTTGTCTGATATTAAAAAAGATCAAATAAAAATATGCGTGCCATTTTTTCATACTATTAATTGTTAGAATAATTGATAGATTAATCGAGAACTAAAGTAATTGTTAGATTCAGCTCTAGTCATGAGTGTGTCATTTACAACTACAGACTTCAGTCAGAAGCCTCTTCAGATTCGTTGCATGACTGACTGCTACAGGAGAGCCTTTCTGAACGTAGCATCACCATCCATATCTTATTTTATTAGATATTTTGATTATATTTACTTTTCCTTTGGGATAATTAAAGTATTTTTGAATTTATTTGAACTTTGCTTGGAAATGAATCCAACAAAACCACTGATTGGACCAGGACAGCTGTAGTTCTACTGTTCATAATGATAAACACTGAGAGCTGCAGCTCAGTTCGACCTCTGGCGACCCCATCGTGTGGTCCGGAACAGACCCCAGAACCCGGGTCCGGACTCACCTTCTTGTCCTCCTCAGCCAGGTGCTGCTGCACGGACAGCTTCAGGGTTTGGTACAGACCCAGACCTCCTCCGAGCAGAAAGGCGCAGCCCAGAACCCTGCCTCCTCCTGCCCGAACCGAGGACACCAGCCTGGACCGGAACCCCGGCCCCCCGGTGCTCAACCCCCTTCTGAAGCCGTGAGCGCCGGCATTCCCCAGCAAGAATGAAACGGTACCGATCCGAGCCGCGGCTGGAATTTCTAGAAAAGACCGTCCGACCTTACAGAGGGTTCTGGAGCAGGCGGCTGCCATGTTGACTTTACGTAAAGCCCCACAATGCACCGGGTGCACCGGGACGGAGGAGACAAAGGAGTGTGCTACCCTGGGTTTTGTCTGTCAGGATGAACTGAAGGCAGGAACGTTAATGCCCGTGGTTCAGGTAAGGATCGTTTGCTAAAAAACAGACAAAAAAATATTTTAAAAAAATAGAATAAAGTCATAATATTACGAGAATAAAGTTGCACAAAAATAAAGTCGGAATAAAACAAGAAAAAAGAATAAATAAAAAGTCATAGAAGATAAGTCAAAATAATAAAGGAGTAAAATTGTAATATTGAGAGAATACAGTCAGTATTTCAAGAATAAAGCCGAAATAATACGAGAATAAAGTAATATTATGTCTTTAGTCTCGTACAAAGGTATTCTTGTAATGTTATCACTTTATTCTTGAAATATTATGTATTTATTATAACATCATTCCAGATGTCTTTGTTCACCACATTATTTGCACACATTACTATGTATTGCTTAATGTATAAATTATGTGATCTGAACTTATTTATAGTAATTTATAGTAATTTTATATAATTATATATCATTTGAATATATCCTTGTATTTTTGTCTCATTTTAAAATATTATTGTGATCATTGTGTAACTGGGGATTCGAGTATCTTTTTTTTTGTTGTGTACCAAATACCTTTTTATTCTTTGAGTAAAAGTAAAACTGGTAAAACTGTACTGAAGTACAGTTTTGGGCTACTGTACTTGGCTGAGATGGCCAGAGTTCGCAAAATATTTTACTCAATAAGCACTACTTCAAAATATTTTTATTCAAGTAAAAGTAAAAGCAGCCGTCTCAGAAATTACTCAAATAATAGTAAAAAAAATTGCTTGGTAAAAAGTGTACTCAAGTACTGAGTGACTATCCATCCGTACATCCATCTTCTACCGCTTATCCGGGGTTGGGTCGCGGGGCAGCAGCTTAAGGAGGGAGGCCCAGACTTCCCTCTCCCCAGCCACTTGTTCCAGCTCCTCCGGGGGAATCCCGAGGCGTTCCCAGGCCAGCCGAGAGACATAGTCCCTCCAGCGTGTCCTGGGTCTTTCCCGGGGCCTCCTCCCAGTGGGACGTGCCCGGAACACCTCACCAAGGAGGCGTCCAGGAGGCATCCTGACCAGATGCCCGAGTCACCTCAACTGGCTCCTCTCGATGCGGAGAAGCAGCGGCTCTACTCTGAGTCCCTCCCGGATCACCGAATCAGTGACTAATGAAATGATTAATTATTTAATGTTTAAAAATGACATAATTGAAAGTTAAGTGAAAATTCTGGTATTTTAATGACCAAAATTAAAATAAGTCATATGAGTAACAAAAAATAAAATCAGGCAAAAGAAAATGTTTCCAAATCAGTTTATTTTATTAAAAAAAAAAAACTTATGAAACTTTAACAAAAACTGCAGGTGTGTCTGTGTGAATTTGTGGTTAACACATGTTTGTTCTTCATTGAGTAAATTAGAGAATCCAGAAATTTTACTTTATTATAAAATTACTGAAGAAAAAAGTACGTTTCTTTTTTCAAAAAAGTTACCCAGGTTAATGTAATTGAGTAAATGTAACTAGTTACTACCCAACTCTGTGAACGAAATGATGTCGAAGTTCGCTAAGTTTCTCCTTCGGAACGCTCACGTCGTGATGTGTTCATGAGCGTCGTAGACCGCAGCCACTTCTCGGACCGCAGCAGCAGCAGCGGCAGAAGCAGCAGCATCCTCCATTAAAAGTGTCACTGCTCGGATCCTCGCATCCCCTTTCCCTTTTCTTGGACAACACCGCTCCTCTTATTAGGATGTCTGTACGCGGCGGGGGTTTGTTTGGGAGAGCCGAGGCCAGAGGACGCCGCCTCCGCGTATTTTTTCTGGCGTGACTGGAAGGCAGCGGAGCGACAATGGATCTGGTTCGGAGGAGACAAATCAAATTCTGATTTTTCTCTGGGATTAGCTGGCTAACGCTAGCGCGGCTAGCCACCCCCTTAGCTCGGTGGCCGTTATCGCCTCTGACCGCTGTGCCGTTTTCCTCCGTGATTAGAAAAACAACAACTCCTTAATGCTTTTTTTTAATTGACGTGAAGACATGTTTGAGTCATTCCTGCCAAGGAGAAACCATCCTAGCGGTTTTCTAGCCGCCCAGCGGCGCCGCTAGTTAGCCGTGAGATCAATAACCTTCATTTCCCTCTCCCAGTCGTTTTTAAAAACCCTTTTTTATTTTTCCCTCTGGTTTATCTGTGAAGATGCTGGCAGAGATGGAGTGTGTCTGACGGGGAAGCCGCTCCATGAAGGTCATGATACTGAGAGAATGATCATGCTGGAAAAACAGGTAAGGAACCAACAGAGCATCAAGTCAGTGGGTTCATATTTAAATACACACCTGGGCACATTTGCATATTTCCACAGATGCGCTATTAAAGCCATCAGCGTGAAAGTTGTTACTCCGGGTGAATTTTCTCAGCAGGATTTGTGTCCCTTCTCATGATTATATTCGTAATATCTCAGAAATAATGAGGCAAAGCAAGTTTATTTCTGCTTTATTGGAAAATAAAGAGGTGAATCAATTGCATTAATGCATAAACATAACTATCAAGTAATTAAACATATGAAATGAATCGTTGTAGATACTGATGTCTGTTGGCAGAGAGGATCTCCTGTAGCAGTCTGTATTACAGTGAATCTGAAAAGGTCTCTGAATGAAGACAGTTTTTTGTTGGGAAGCGGTTTTATGAGGAGGATTTTCAAGATAAATGTATACTTAGAGATAAAATAGTGGTTCTTTATGTATATTTTAATGATTTAAAATAAAGTGAAATGCAAAATTTTGCTAAAAGAGAATGAATAGTTCTTTTAATGTGGGATGCCAAATTATGTAAAATAATTTAACATATATATAGATTCCAACTTAATTAAAAAAACAGATCTAAGCATATCATTGGTATTTTTAGATTAATTCTTTGCTGAAATTCAATGTAAATATTGCAGGAAACAGAAAAGAAACCGTTAAAAGTGTGTAATTCTTAGATGTGTATTTAAAATATTAGCTGGTTCTACCGGACTATTAGAAACTCGTTCCTCTACCAAGTTTCTAATCCTCTGAAAATTAAACCAGGCACTACTTCTTCTGTGTCCTGTTTAAACAGGAAACCTTTAATTTCACCAATATTTTTAGCCGAATTTAATGAATTCGTGAAAAGCATTTCCAGATAAAACTTGATGCTTACAACATGTTGGGGGAAATTTCAGGAGATTAAATGTTGCAGAAAATGTATTTTTAGACTTGTCATGTTGTATTTCTATTCCTTTTCTTGATAATCTGCAGATGTTTTCACTAAAATCGAACTTTAGGAGCAGTTTAATTGATTATTTCTGGTGGTTTATAGAAGGAAATGTCCTTCAGCCAGTGCAGCTCATAACCTTCTTACGTATTTATTTTGTTTGAGACGACTGCTTCCTGTTTTCCCTGCAGCAGCTTCAGCCTTCAGATAAATCTTTACTCCATTCTTCTGTCGGCACAAATTAAACAAATGTTGTGAAAGTCTTAAAAGGTGATTGTTGTGGTAGTTTTATCTTCAGGGAAACGTTTTGTTAATGAATCTGCTAGTTGCTCTGCAGGAACGTAAACTATCCTGGTGTCTGAACGTTGATAACGCCGTGCTAATAAGACTAAGTAATGTGAGCTGGAGAACAGAACCATTGCCGTAGTGTGATCGTGTGTCTGCGTGGGAGTTGGATTTGTGATATTTTGGGGGTGTTTGCTGGCCCAATGCATGCTGGGATATGTAAATAAGATTTTAAATAACAATAATGAGAAAATAAGTTGGAAAAACTACAGCAGAATTCCTAGTTTGCTTCTTTTTACTAATAAAAAATGCAAAATTTCTGAGTTTTCATATATTCCCCATACGTAAATCACAACATCCTCTTAAAAATAGTGATAGTTATTCATTTTTAAAGCTAATTGTTGTTGATCTTTTGTGTGATCTGAGTAATAAATTAATGAAAATAAATCCTAAAACTCTAATTCAAACTGTGGACATTCGATGTGGAGGAAGTCAAACTACAAAGTCGCACTCTGGATGAATACAAGTCTCTGCTCTGAAGTACAAAAGTTGATTGTTCTTAAAACAAGCCGCAGTCTGGAAAAATACAGAGGTTAGTTTACTTTTCCACAACTGATCCAAGTTCAGAAAAAGAAAAATTAGGGATGCAATGATCTACAATTTTGGGCCGATATCAGATGTTAATGTTTCTTTTACAATTGATTATTTACTGATATTATATTTTCCCTGCCCTTTTAACACCAACAACAAAAACAACCAAACTATTGAAAAATTGCAAAATATAGCTGGGTTGAAACGATTACTCGTGATTAATCGATTATTTGAAAGAATCTTCAACTAATTTACAAACCAATTAATCGTAAACTGGAATATTCGGAATCAAAAAAGAACATTTGCTGAAAGAAGAAGAAGGCCTGTCACAATAACAAAATTGACTTGATTTAAATTGCCCCAACATTTGCCATAAACAGAAATATTTTTATTTTTAGATAATTTTAGGTAATATTTAAGGAAAAAAACCTTGAAAATCAATATATTTTCATTTTGTAGAGAACGCTTAACACTGAAACTGGAAGATATATTGAATAAACAAAAAATGGAAATAAAATCCACACGCAACTGAAATCATAAATGAAATAGATTATGAAGTTTGTAAACAAAAATTTCCCTTGGAAAAATATTAATATTGAAATTGACCTCATTTTAAGTTATTCATCGATTAATTAGTCATTGCGACAGGCTTAAGAACAAAGCAGTCAGAGCAGTAATTGAGCCAAAACCAGGCAAAAAAATAAATACATTTTGCATGGAGATGAAAAAAACATAAAAAACTCATCAAGTGTCAGTTTTAGCATTACATGGTGCAAACTCTGTAAAAAATTTAATCCCATTAAGTATCTTTTGCTTTCAAATTATTAACCGGTTAATCTAAAAAGTACTAAACAGATCAGCTTTACACAAATATTTTTTATCAGCTGCATGTTCTTCCTTTGCTACAAATAATCAACACTCACTAAGGAATGCCACATTGTTGCATTTTAGGCAATAACATGTTTATGTTTTTATTTTTAGAGAGGAGCTGTATTATTTCATCTTTTGTTGTAATTCTAATATTTTATCCTAAAATGTGCCAATTTTTTTTGGAATTAATCATCAGAATAATCGATTAATCACCAGAATAATCAAATAATCGATTACTAAAATAATCATTATTTGCAGCCCTAATGATGAGTAAATATATCAGGAAATGCCAATTTTTTTATCAGATTGTCAGAATAATTGATAACTAAAATAATAAAGTTCTCACATGTATTGATATTTCTGCTAGCTATTTAGCATTTAGCATTGTTTATGTTGTAGTTTTATCACTGTTCTGCTCTTAGACTACAAATGGAAGCTAGCTTAAGCTAAATCTAGTGCAAAACATCTTTTATTAATGTTTTTGTTTTAAATGAGCTGAACAGCTCAGAAAAAAATCTATTTAATGATAATTTTCTGCATTTATTTTTCAAATTAAAACTTTGAAAACAAGTTATTCTACCATTGTTATTAAACTTGACTTGTATTTCTTTTTGTAAGGTTTTCTTACAATCACCTGTGAGAAACGTAGTTCAATAAAAGTGTAATTTTAGCTCAAATTTCCTGTGAATGAACCAAAAACGGAGGATAATTTTGTCTAAATGTGTTTAATCCGGATCAGTTCTGCATTACTTCCTCCTGAAGACTCTTCAGTCTCTGAGGAATCGAGTAAACACAATGAAACTGGGTCGAAGGTCATCGCTGAGGCACTGCAGCATTAAATCCTGTCACTGCTGATGTGGATGTTTATCTCCTGGTGAAACATTTAGAAATCTGTCTTTTTTCCAGGCAGTGTGGGATTTGGAGATGAAAACGTGTTTGTTTCTTTTTCTGTATTTAACCTTTGACCCGTGGCGAGCAAATCAGAACTTATTGCCTGATGGAATGTGACAAGAATCTGCCGTTTTTGTTTTTTCCTCTGTTTTTTATTCCTGAGGGTTTTTCTTTTTCCCATTTGCTTTTGTTTGATACGTTAGTGCAGAGGAGAGGCTTGTCCTTGAAATGCGTTGCCTGAAGAAGCACTTTGAGTTTGAACGAGCAGCAGAGAGTGGCGTTTTTACCCCGAGTCATTTAAATTCTCTTTACTAGGGTTCAGCTTGGCTTAATGTTTCTCTGTTTTCAGACAAACATCTATGAGGCATGGTTAAAGGAAAATTATGTTTCATTTTAGATGTTTTAACTAAAACTTCCATTAATATGTGTTTTGTGTTAATAGAAGACAGATTTATCCGTCCGTCCGTCCATTTCTCTGACCAAACATCAGTCCATTTCTCCTTCCATTCAGCCGTCTGTCTGTGTGTCCGTCCGTCCATCCATCCATCCATTTGTTCATCCACGCGTCAAACCATTTCTTCATTCATCTGCTCATTTGTGCATCCATCTATCCTGCCGTCCATCTGTCCATCCGTCCATCCATCCATTCCTCCGTTCAAACATCCATCCAACCATCCGTTTGTTCGTCCATCCATCCATTCCCCCGTCAGTCTGTCCATGCATCAGTTCATCCACTCATTCATTCATCCGTCCATTTGTCTGCCCATTGTAAATTTTTAAATATGAAAAGGTAAAGTCTGAGTTTCTGCTGAGGTTTTAATTATTTTGCTTATAAAATGCATTTCTCTCTCTCTCTCTTCTGCTTGTTTCTGTTTGTGGAGTTTTGTTGCTGTAGCCTTTAGCCACCACAAGGGGGCGTCTGCATCACTCTTTTCCTCTATTTATGTGCCTCGCCCATAATTGTTTGAGTTTTATTTATATACCCATTTGCTTGTTGTAGAGGATTAGTTCCTTCAGTCTCCGTCTGTAGATTCTGGATTCATTTTGCTGCAGTCTTAGTTTCTGTCTTCTTCAGAGGAAGATTAACCAGCCATGCAATCCTAAACCATCTTTAATATGAGCAGATTGTTTCTTTAGCCTTTCTTTAGCTTCCCTAAAGGTTTGTTTTTGTCTCTTTAGTCCATAAAACCTCACTGCAGATATTTTGGGTGGTCTTAATGCAGCAATTAAAAGCAGATTTTGTGCACCAAGGTGTACTTTAGAGTATAAATCGCTGATTATATGTGATCCTATCTAAAGGGAAAGATGATCACTTTCTATTGCATTTGACTTTTTTTTTTAAAGTTGCCATGTTTGGTCCACTTTACTCAACCTTTAGTTCGTTTGCATGCACAGTTTGGTTCATTTGGGGAGGTGTGAATGGGTAATCAATCGCTGACGCGGACCAAAACAGAAAACTCGGAACTGCAACAGCTGAATATGTAAAAAAAATTTCAATTTTATTACTTAAATCATCAAACTGACCTTGTGTGAAAACAATTAAAGGGTTTACCACTTAATGTGTGACTTGAGTAAAATCAAAGCTTTCTGGATGAAACTTGAGCTTAAACCAGAATAAATGTTCTGTTACGAGACGTTTCAGTTAAAAACGGGTCGATCCTCCAGCGTTCGGGTCGACCCGTTGAGTACTTGCGCCGCCCGTCCTGTCATTGTGACGGCCACAGGAAGCGGACCTGCAGGTCTGCTTCTGGCTTCCTGTCCAAGCTGCTTGGTTTCTGAATAGAAGGGGGAGCGATCTCACGTAGGCCAACGAAGAGCCGGCTTTGCCTCTCTGTTTCCATGACAGCCAGTCTCTCGCAGCATTCAGCCGTGGGACGGCCTCTGCATCTGAAAGCAGTTCCCAGCGGTGTTTCAGAGCCTCTCGTTCTCTTCCTTCAGCTGCTTCGCTTCTTCTTCTTCTGCTTCTTTCTCCGCCGTCCCTGTGTGTGCTTTTTTTCTTTCCTAAAGCAGAAGTATTTCATCTCATCGCAGTACTTTTAAATCTACATGTCGAGCATCATTTGCATCTGAAGGAGGGCTGAGATCAGCCTTTGTTATCTTTGTAAATTCTTCAAAACCACAAGGTTGAACGCTGAGCGAGAACAAGCTTTAATAATAATAATTATTCACATCAACCGGCCTGTAAAGATTCAGATATTAGCTCAGAAACAGAGAAGACGTGTGTTTTTCTTATTTTGTTGTGTATTTATCTAAAAATCGGACGCAGACGTGTGATAAAAAAAAAACAAACAAACCTGGACTGTGTAGAAACAGAATGATGCATCTGATGGGTAAGACTAAACCTCAGAAGCTTCCAGTAACAAGTTAGAGAAAAAACAACGACCTGCACTTCCTTTCTATCATCGTTCAGTCATTTGGGTTAAAAGCGGTCTGACCTAGATAAGTCGTATTTGAGTTAAAATATCAGCTGAACCTGTAGGCCTGTAGTTTTGGCTTACAGGTTCCAAACTGAAAGAAAATGTCCCCAAAAAATCTCAGCAGTGGGGAAATCCTCAGCTAAAGAAAACACCTGCAAGGTCCTTTGCTAACAGACACCAGCTGTGTTTCCAAAACAAATGCCAGCAAAACACAATTTTTAATTTGCATTAAAGAAACACCCATAAGATCACTCAGAAATATTTAAAACATGCGCCTTCATCCTCCAGTTATTTCCTGTTGTCTTCTTAGTAGCTGCATTTCCATTGACCAGATAATTGTCCAGTTTGACACCTTGAAAATAAATTAACTTAATGGAAAAACTCCAAAAGTTTTGGCAACCAAAAAACAAGATGGTTTTTTGGTTGCATATTTCTCAAAACTGCAATAGAAACACTTTTTTCACCTCATCAGTCATGTGATTAACAACTGAATGTTGCTACTGCTGGGAACGACAAAGAGGATGATGACAGGAAGTAGGAATAGGAATATGTCTTTTAATGACTTGTCACCTTAACAAACATTTTCACATGTGACTTTGATTCCGTTTCTTATTTAATGGAAACTCTGCAATTGCAAAATTCAGCTTTTTCAACGTTAGTGGAATATTGACCAGGTTTTGTGCACATTTGTGATGGAAATAGTTTTGACTTTTGCAAGTCAAACAGATTTCCATGTGTTTGTTTTCTAGAAAATTTCTGAGATTTGTCAGCGGAAATGTCCTTCTCTATTTTTCCCCATCTACAGTTGCCCTAATACAATGTCATATTTATTAATACTGAGAGGTTTATTAAAACTAACAAAAGCCCAATAGGACGTCCTAATTGGTTCATGTTTGTCTTCTGAGACAACAACAAAGAATCTGAATCGGCTTTATTTGCCACATTTGTGCACAAACAAGGAAGTATTACTTTCGTTACACTTTGCTTCCAATAAAGAAAAATGTTAAATAAAACTTATTTTTGTAAATATGTATGCATACTATGTTTTTAGCAAAGAGGAAGACGGTGCAAATATCTATAATGAAATTGCTTAACTTAGTTCTGCTGCATTATTTTTTACACAGAAGCCCAAACTATTAAATATGTTTTAGACTAACCGCGTTAATCATTGTTGTGGTGACAGAAATCGACAATTACTAAAACAATTAAGAAACTGTGATATAATAACTCTGCTGTTTGCTGTCAGGTTCGACAGATTCACACCAAAGTTGCTCAAGCTGAAGCGTGACTTCTGCATATCTAAAGTGACAGGGTGCCATTTTTCTGTCTTAGGGTGTCAGTACTTTGGTTTCAGTACTTTCACATCAACTGCTTGTGTGACTTTAGCAGTTGAACTGAGAGAAAAGCGCTGAAAGGCTGGAAATCATCCATTTGTTTTAGCTCTGACAGCTGCTGCAGCTGCTTTATTGGAACCAGAACATGGTGGATTGTTCCGGTATCCTGGTTCCAGTGTGCTCTGGAACCCATCATCTCTTTCATGAAACAGTAAAAACACTGAATAATACACATATGTGACAGCGAGGGTGCAAGCAACTATGACACTTAAGATTAATTGTCGATTAATGGTTTATTATGTTAAAAATAAACTAATGTGCGCTCAGACATTCTCAGTAGTTTATTGTAGTTTGGCCGCCATCCAGCAGAGGGCGCCGCTGATCATACTGAATCAAGATTTCCAAAATTAAATCTTCAAAACCCAAAAATTTTTGGTTTTCGATGGATCGATAAAATCGATGTATCGCCATTACCACCTTTCCGCCCCTCATCCCTCCTTTCCCTCGTTTAACAGTGTCCTTGCTCCAGATACAAGGAGAAACGTTTCATCAGGGTTAATTTATAGAAAAAAATCAGTGCCTGCACTGATGCGGTGCAGGAATGTCACATCTCTGAGAGCTGAGCAGCAGTTGGACTTTTAAAATATTTATTAGCTCTCCAGAAAACATGGAGCCGGTTTGTTTTACAGCAGCATTTTCAGACTCTTCTCTATTCTTTCCGACGTCAGAGAGAAAACAATTTGAAGTCTGATTAAACTGGTACGGATATCACATTTCCTGGAGGCGGATCTTCATCTTTAATGGGGCTCACAGCAGCTTCTCTCTTGATTAAATCGCAGCAGCTTAATGAAGCAGAAACGGATTCCTCTGTGTACCTGCTGCATTTCAGTCAGCGCGTTTTCTGTTTCCCCCTCCACCTCCCTTCTTGGTGGGAGTGTGATTGCGGTCGCTGCTGAAGGTTTCTGAGCTCCAACCTCCAGAAGACCAGAGAGCAGCTGCTGGCGACGGAGCAAGAGGGGAGGGAGGGCGATGAGGGGAGCGCTGCTTGTTGTGAAGAAGAAGAAAGACGTGGAGGTTTTCCTCTGCTTTCTCTCAGTCGGATTCAACTAGCGTCGGGGACTCCCTCCTCTCCTCCTCCTCTTTCTCCTTTTCCTTCTTCTAATAATTACCCCTATTTCTCCACCAGTGCATGTTTATTGCACGCAGTCGAGCGGCGGCTGCGAGGTGCGTCGACCGTGCAGCATGGAAACCAGATCCCTGTTCAGCCTGCACAGAGCGCTCGCTCAGCCCGTCAAGATGTGCATGTTTGATTTCCCCGTCACCATCCTGGACGACCTGGTGAGCTCCGACGCTGCTTCGCACCGAGACGCCTGTCTGTCTGTAAGCAGGCGTTACCTTTTTAATGTCTGCTCACATTATTATTATTATTTATTTTTCTGCATCTGTGTGTGCGCTTTTGATGCTTCACGACTGAACGTAGGAGTGTGCATGTGCCAAGCTGTCGCGGCGTAAACAAAGTCTGATAAATGTATGGTTGTTTTTTTGTGTTGGTTTTTGCATTAAATAGGCAGCAAGATGATATCTGCAGAGAAAATGTGGTTGCTGCTGTACGCATGTGTGGTTTACAGTTAGTCACGTAAAAGGGCTCTAAATCTGCAGTTATACATTGTCAACAACACACACGGTGCCCACCGATTCGATTAAGAGATTTAGAGTCACGGATCGATTTTTGATTTAGAAATGATTTTTCTATTAAAAATTATGTGACTGAGAAGAGGAAAAAAATTGTGTAAACAAGCAGAACATTTATTTAAAACATTTTCATCCTGTATAAAATTCCATCAGTTTATATTTCTGCATGGCATTCTGTAACTTAAATTGCCAGCATTAGGTTAGCTTAGCCACCTGGCTGTTTCTTAAATAAATAAAAAAAATTATTAAAAATACAGTAGCAGAGTGGATGCATAATGCAATATGCAGAATACTCGCAAATGGGAGCGGCAAAGACTACAACTTGAATGCATTTTAAAATCGATTTTTGAGCATTTTGAATTGTTCAGGATTCCCAGGACTAGGAAATTGTTCTCATGTGACGTCACACTTCCAACTTTGCAACTGACAGCCATCTTGGCTGGCAGTTGCTATGGAGTTCCTATGACAACAATAAACCAACCACAAGCTAGGAACTAGCTCTCTTTCCTAAAAGTTAACATTGTCGTAGTATGAGATCGAAGGCAGCTTTTCCACATCGTCTGATTTGTTTCCCTTCTTCGTCTCGTATGGGTCGATCCTGAAAACAGCTACTTCTTTTATGCATCTTTCTCTTGCGCATTGGTCAAGAGTGTCCATGTATTTTCTCTTTTTGTTGGTCTCGAAGCCATTAGTCCGCTATGTATTGCGCTGCGTTTCCCGCTAAGATGCCGCGGGTCACTTCTGGATCAGACTTGTGGGATCTATGTGTCGGATGAATTTTTTCCTGGACCTCTACAGCGTACATTTCTTTCTGCTGCAGTACTTTAATCAGGTGTGCAAGTCAGTTTGCATGTGTAGTTAATATTTTTAATTTTTCTCCAGACTTATGAAAGATGTTTTCTTTTTTCCAGTGCAGAATGTAAGAAAACATGTTCCATCTAAAAATAAGCCCCGTTATATTAAAGCAGTCATTCACAGAGCGAGTGTTTGTGTTGTGGAAATGTGTCAGTGAGTTTGAGTCAACCTGCAACTGAGTGTGGTGTATGTTGCTTCTTTCTGGGTCTCCGTGTGTGTGTGTATTTGTCACGTCAGAGATGATTAGATCTGCAGGCTTTTCCTGCACATCTATAGAATAAACATCTACACAACGTGGATTTCTTTCTTCTGTAACATGTTATCAGGTGTGCAGCTCAGATAAGCTTATTCTTTCATCCATCTGTGAAGCAGTGTGTGATTTGTGCGTTTGGACGTTCTGTTTTCTTTTTGCATCATGACTTTAAAACTAAAAATCTTTTTTTTTCCATGCAGAATTTAACAAAACTTGTCACTGGGCGAGAGGTGGGACACACGGTCACGTTTTTTTGACTGCAGTGCAAAAACACAAAATATTACCAAATATTTTTGATCTAGTTTCTTCTGCAAATAATTTAGTGCACTTGAAATAAAACTAAACTAACTTACAAGTAACTTTTCAGAAAGATATAGGAGTCAAATGGTTCCTTAACCCAGACAGGAACGCCTGCATGCCGTTTTTCTATTGTATTTTCTGGGGGTGAGGTTTACCTGCCAGTGTCCATTATAACGCTTTTATTGGGCAGTCTAGAGCCCCCCCCCTTTTGATTGACACCGCATTCGACCAATAATGTTACGAAATGTCTTTTTCGGAGCCAATAATATCCAAAGAGCAACTTGAGCTCGTTTTGACATCCCTGTATTCGTTCTGGAATATTTCTAATTGGTCAACTCGGAAAGTAAATCTAAAGCCACCGATGTGTAGCCAACACGTGTCCTGTCATAAAGATATAAGGCATTTTGGGGTTTGTTTTGACATGACTCCACCAGCTGCATGCGTAACCACGCGTAATCTGTGTGCCTTTGCTGCATCAAAGTCTGGCTCTGTGCGCCCTCGTGCAAATTGGAAATATTATCCAGAACCTTTTTGTTGCAAGGAAACAGTGGATGTACCTGATCCCTTTGAGTAAAATGAGTTGTTAGTGTTGGAAAAACTGTTTGTTGGAGAATTTGAGTCAGCCTGCAGCCGAAGCACGGTGGTGGCTGCCTCCGTCCTGCTCTCTACTGTGTCTGTGGTTTTACAATTCGCTTGTCAGAATCAGATTAAATTTGCAGTTTGTTGCCCTACAGCAGTGAAATTGATTTCTGTGCGGCTTTCTTCGTTCTAAGTGACGACATTTCCTCTATTGGAGCAGAAAGACTTTCTGCAGTTTTTGTTTCATCATTTCTGCAAGTCAGAGGTTATAGCTTGGGCTTGTTTACGTCTTTTCTTTGTATCTGTTGATTTTCTCACCCCGCCTCAAGCTCAGTCTCCCTGAATTGTGGCTTTTGTCTCACGATCCGAGTCGAGTTTTCTCACCTCAGTTCAGACTGTGACAGATGCTTTGCTGGGTTTCCGTAATCTCTCTTCTTCATTGGTATAAATCTTGTTTGCATCTTTATTTTGTGCCACACCACGCACGCCGAAGCAACCATCTCCCCACAGAGAAGCCTTTGACATTCTGACGTGTTTGATCATGTCGTTAACTTTAAAGACAATGCAATGCTTCTTTTGTTCTCTGCAGATTAATGATGATAACTAAATTGTTTTACCTGCTGCCTGACGTTAAAGCTACACTTTAATTTTAATCTAAAGTGCTTATTTTTCCAGTGCTTTGTTTTCAAATGTTCCTTTTAGATATTTTTAGATAATTACCCCTCGTCTCTATTCTCCCATCGGGCAGTTTTGCTTTTATCATCCATTACATGATGGTAGTTTGTGATTCATGTCACAGTGGAGCATCATTATTAGATTTGTTAGTTTTAGACTGTGTTGCAGGCTTTTTTTTTTTTAATCTTGGTAGGTACATCGTGGTTCTGATCACTGCTTCTGTCAGTCGATTCTTATAAAACAAGTAATATGATTTAGGGATGCACTGATCTACTTTTTTCTCTTCCGATACCGATACAGATATGTGCGGTTTAGTACTGGTTGATACCGATACAATATAGAAAACCAGTGCTGTCTTAAACTTAAAACTTCAGGGTTTTTTAAAACACTGTAGTGAATTACACATTTATTTGAGAACTCTCGTCCTCCACCTGTGAGTTCTGACTCAAACCTGGAAACAGCAACAGTTTAGGTGAGGCTTTGTTGTTTGCAAATAATAAAAATCTTGCAGCCATAAATCCTCAGTAAAAGGTGCACTCATGTAACGTTGGCTCCTTCAGATTTACACGCAGCTGTTTGGCATTCAGCCCCACATCTACATCTTGGCATCCACGTTTCTTGTCATTTCCAGTGAGTGAAGGCTGCTGTTGTTCCAGCAGCACTTGGAGTGAAAACATAAAGCTACATTGTTGTAGGGAATGTTTCCTGACAGTAATGCCCGATGAATCTGTTCACATGGACGCTGTTGCCGTCGGGCTCAGCTTGTCTCAGCTTGTCTCAGCTCCCACACCTGATTGTGTTTCTAGTGACCTAAATTCTTCTTCGGGGTTTAAAAAAGTCTCCTGACCTCACTGCAGTTGGCTTGTTGTTGCAACGGGGTCAAACTGGGTGACCAGGTTGAAATAAAGAGCAGCTTCCCATGAATCAGGAGGAAGTCATTTAAGGTCTTCATCTGAGTCTTAAACCGTTATTTGAACATGATTGAGCTTTTTTGTTTTGAAGCTGCATGAAATGATGCATTTCTTCACTGTGAGTATTTTAGTCTAGTTTCTATTGTAAACCAGGGATGCACCTATCCACATTTTTCACTTCCCATACTGATATCTGATGTTTGGTATTAGCCAATACAGGAAAACATCCCTCAATTGGCTTCAAACATTAAATTTTTTCAGCACAGACATAAAAAGTACTGAATTACATGACTCTATATATATATAATATTTGTATGTCTTCCAACCAACCAACCACTTACAAGCCAAACCCAACTGCCAACCAGCTCTTCCCCAATAAATCAACCAACCAGTTTATAAAACCACAAACCATCCACTCGATCTACCTGCAACCAACCAACCAAGAGACAATATACAAACAAAACCAACTAATCAATTATCATCACTAAATAACTCAACCTGCAAACCAACCTACTTATTTACTTATCTTCCAACTAACCACTTACAAACCAAACCCATCTCCAAACGAACTACCCACCAACTAACCACCAACCTAGCTGCCTTCCAACTGACTACTTAAATTAAAATGAACAATGAAGAGTTTGCTGAACAGACCAGTGTTATAACGACTTCTATCAGAGGTGGATTTCTGTCTGTTTATAAAAGCTACCAGCCCTCAGCTGGTTGTTTTCAGAACCAGCTGTGGTTCTGTACTGGAGCAGCTTTGGTGGAGTCGCTCAACAGTTCAGATAGAGTTCTGAAATCCTGACTTTACTCTGGTCAGTGAATGCAGCTTTAGTCAGCGCTGAAGCTCTGTCCAGCTTCTCTGGCTGACTTATAAGTAAAACTCAATTATTATTCCATGCTATCGTTTTATTTAAGGAAAACTTTGACTTTGAGTGCTTTGTATCTTTTATTTATTGCACAGCTTTATGCAAAAAATCTTCCTGAGTTTCTGTATTAAGATCAAAAAGCACTCATGTAAAAGTGACCACTGATTGACGGGTGTATGTTTCATGGCGTGTGACGGATAAAAAGCAGCCTGGGTGGTCTGCAGACTTGAATTCAAGTAAAGAGTGTTAGAGCACTGCTGATGAGGTCACATTTATATTTAATGGTTGGAAACTTGAGTGTTGGATTAATCAAACATTTAAAAACAAACTTTTGAGTTTACTCCTTTAAGAGCACTTGAGAGCAGATGTTTTAATACAACTTCCAGCTAAAAACTGTGAACTTGGAATGACTTCAGCCAACTTTCACCAACCTCGCTGTTATATTGGTGATAAAACAAGCCTGTACACCAAAAAAAAGTTTAAATGTTTCCAGCTACTGATGCATGGAGATGTCACGCTGTCATTTAGCTGTGAAGGAAATGAGCGGATGTCTGGAGACTCGTTGATAACGTTTGGTGAATACGCTCAGCAGTCGCCGTCTCGGAAGAAACATTTTGTAAACAAGTAATAAGCCCCTGCAGAGAAGTTTTTATTTTATTTTATTTTAGATTGTTTTCAGGCTAAATAAATCTGCTTCCAATTTACCTGTGAAGATCTCCAAAAGTAATGGGAATAGGATTCAGAAATTCTTCGCCAAGACGACAAAAAATGGGTTCAGATAGGAAAGCCAGGTTTTTATAATCAGACAAAAGACTATGATATCACGATATAGACTTTGGCAGCTGATAATGGCTTCAGGGTGTGTTTAAACTCAGAGGGAATTGAAAAGGGAGTTGGCAGCAGCTGTACAGGTGGATGCTGAGGTGATTTGGGGAGGCAGAAACCCACAGGAGACGATGTCTGGGCAGGGATGGAGAAAGCAGACAACGGCACAGATGCAGAAATGTTTGGGTTCCAGATGCATCAGAAGATTTAGTTTTCAAAAATGTACACAGAAGAAACTGCACTTCCAGAAACACAAACATTTTTGGTCTAGCTTCTAGTGCAAATATCTTCGTACACTTGAAGTAACAAAACTAACTTTCATCAAGAAGGAGGAGCTTGTTTTAAATCAATAATTTCCCAATATTGATGAAAAATACTAGTTCCGCTTGTAAATTATTAAACTGGATTATTTCATTTATATCGAATACTTCATCAATATTAAGGCATTATTGACTTAAAACAAGCTCTTATGTCTAGCTGGAAAGTTACTTCTTAGTTAGTTTTGTCTTATTTAAAGTGTGCTAAAATATTAGCAGTTTATGTTTGTGTTTTTTGCATGGCAGACTTTACCTAACTCAGCAGTTATTGTAAAGAATACATGCATAAATGTCCTCAGAAAAAAAACAAGAAAACAGTGCAAGCAGAGTTTCTCATCTGTTTAAAGAAATGGCTGCCACGTTCCCTGCCTTGGTGACGAAGTCAGGTTGCCTCACAACTGAGCTGCATGTGTTTCTCACTCTGTTGCAGTTGGCATCAGAAGGCTTTTTTTTAAATGCCAGGACCTCGGAGGAGAACCTGAACGGCTCCGCTGGTTGTAATAATAGCTGGGAATAAATCCAGAAGCTATTAGAGGCGGCTCAGACCAGCAGATCTCTGTCTCTCTGCTGCGCTTTGCGTGTGAACGAGACGCTGCTTTCTGTAAGAAACTCTCTCTGCAGCTGAGCAGTAAAGAAAATGAAAACCAACATAACATCTTGTTATGCTGCTGAAAATTAAATCCTATTAATCTCTTTAGCTAGAATCATTATCTGTGGCCCTGATTTCTCCTTATGCCCATTTTTATTCCACACATTTTATCACAGAGTATCAGGTTTTGTTGGTGTAAATTTATCCTTGCATACTGCAGTGATTCAACCTGCAAAGATTTGTTTGGTGGCATTTTCCTGGTCAGGTTACTGAGAATTTGTTCTCCAAAAAAACAGTTTTAAAAAAACAGTTTGTGTTTTTGCATTCCTCAGTTTCGCCTGCAGGGGGCTCTGTGGTGCACGTAAACGTTCTCTGTCAAGTCACCTGATTTACCTTCCAGTGAGTACAGGTGTATTGTGCTGATCCATGAAAAGTGTGAAGTTTGCTTTGCACTACAATTGCGGTAAAAGAAAGTACACGCCGCTTAAGATTTTAAAGCAATCCCCACTTTCAGTATTTAATCTAGTGAAAAAGGCAAAATTAGTGGAAAATTAAACATGTCGGATATGAAAAACCTCCAAATTTAAACCACTATTTCAACTGGTGTGTTATAGGTCTGACCTGCAGATTCAGCTTTTCTTTCTCAAAACTTAAATTAAAATAAAAATTATTTGATCATAGTTGATATATACAACTGAAAGTAATATGGTTACATTCTTATGCTATAAAATGTGCCTTGGAAAATACACAGAGCCGCCCCCCCGCCCCGTTGTTAAAGATGAGCAGTGGGTAGATTGGGTTGTGAGGATATGGGTCAGACAGATTAAAGCATAACTTCTTTTTGTTTTGATTGGACTTGATTTTGTAGATTGTAATTTATTTTAATGATATTCCAGTTGTTGCGGATTGAAACTGAATAAAAAAATCAACCAAAGTCCTTTAAAAAACGTTTTAAAAGCCTCCAGGAAGCATCAAGAACCATTAGTAAAGATTAGGGCTGGGGTAAAACTAATTGTTGGTGCTGAAACTCTGAAATATGTTAATGTAATGGAAAGGCCCCTTCATAAGCCAAACTTAACATCTTTTACATTCCTGTTTGTTGTTAGTTTAAAAAGGATCTGAGCATAAATACTGTTTATGGATTTGTTCTGTTTGGACCAGATGAACCAAATGAAAGTTTCAGCTGCCTTTTGGTGAATTATTAGATATTTTTTCTGATTAAAGCTAGTTGCTGCTGATCCATTGTTGTCGTGCCGGTGCTGCACTGGACGAGTTCATGGAAACGATGTTGCAGAACCGGACCAACCACCTTAGGTATTCCTCTGTTTGTGTAATAAGGAAGTCCCCACCATTACATTGCTTTCGCTTTCCTCCTCGGCTCCTTCAGCGCGTCTTAATGCACTTCCCTGTTTGCGTTGTTGCTACTGGGACGGTTTGACAGCCTCAACAGGAGGTTTCAGTTCTTCTCTGACCCGTAATGGATCGGCTCAGTGGGCTCCTCTCAAACCGTCTGCTGTCTTCTGGGAAAAAGTTAATTTTTTCCAGTGTTGCTCTTTGTGTTGTTGACACAGCTGGTAAAGTAAACACGTGTGAGCCGAGTGGCCGTGGGGGTTCGGCCAATCTGTGACAAGGGGAGTGGGGTCTCTGATGGGTTTCAGATCCGGTACCGTGTGGATCCGGTTCTGATTGGAGTCGTTATGTGGTGTTGGGCCCGGTGGAGCTGCGGGTTGCTGGCCCGGACTGGAGCCTGCTGCTGGGACAGAGAGGATTATTACCATCCAGTCCAGAGATCAGACACACAGGTTGGATGTTTTCCTTTGATTTTCCAAACAGAACCGCTGGATCTTTCACCTACTTAGATTAGATGGAGCAACGCTTGTTATTCTAAGAAACCCTAGACGCACCATGAACCAGACAAAATGGTACTCAACCATTGTTTTATTCTAAATAAGTTGCTTCTTTTAAAGTGATTTTGATGATTTAATCCAAGAGTGTCCAATCTTTTTGTCGCATCGAATCGAGTGATCATTTATCATTTATTGTGAAAGGATTTTTGATTTATCGTCTTGATAAGTTGCAATTATTGATGGTAAGCAAAAAGAGATGTTACAAGAGCATCAATAAATATCAGTAAATTCTAAAATATGATTAAATTAGGTTATTAAGTGCAGTTTAGTGATTATAAATCACGCGTTTTAAGGAAATGGAGTCCGAAATTAAACATGTTGTAAATGGAAATATTTTTCAGGAACAATATTTGAGCCATACAGTGACTTAAAATAAGTAATAAACAGCAATACTGCAATAAAATTTTAAGTCCATATTTCCCACCTCCAGTCAAATGTACGCGCAGACCAAATAAATGAATAAAATAAAATAAAATCAAGCAAATAAAATAGTCAAATTTTATAAAAACTTTTTGTAGGAGAGGGATATTATTCACTCTAGGTCCAAAACATAAGAAGCATTTTAGCCGAATAAAAATAAAGGTTTCAAATCTTTTTTGGGGGCTCGATGGAATAAATTTATTCTGAGTATAAGAACCGGATCTAGGTAACTTTTTTCCCCAAAACGCTTGATATGCTTAGCTAAGTTAAAAAATAATAATAGTTAAGCCAGATTTGGATGATTGTGGTTCTACTTATTATAAAAATGTGGTTATAAAAAGATGTATACTATTATTGTAGAATTGCAATTGGGAGCCCCACTAAAGCAGTCCAAGGGCCACAAATGGCCCCCAGGCTGCACTTTGGACACCCCTTGTTTAATCTGCTTGTATATTTTTACGCTGATTACAACATCTCAACTAAATTCCTCTGAATCAGCCTGAACACGTCATTTCTTACCTCTGGTTCTCGGGACTCGTTGTCCTGCATGTTTCACATGTTTTGGAACTTCATCACAGCCGATTCTCCATCAGTTTCTCAGAAACCTGTTAACCACCAAACAATGTGAACCAGGTGCGTTTCAAAGCAGGGAAGCATCTGAAACATTCAGGATGGTGGCTCACAAGGGCCAGATGTTACAGAAACAACAGCCTCCATGTTTGTAGCAATGCTTTCTGTTAGCATTAGCTGTCTATAGATCAACGATCAGG
Organism: Phalloptychus januarius; assembly: GCA_902982915.1. Lineage (NCBI taxonomy): Eukaryota > Metazoa > Chordata > Actinopteri > Cyprinodontiformes > Poeciliidae > Phalloptychus > Phalloptychus januarius. Next base: position 1,959,854 of record CADWAE010000482.1, read on the forward strand.
AAACTGCAGCCGGTGCAACCCTATTTTAAACAGTTGTTTTTATAGATAAGGAAAAGAAAACTGGAAAGTCTTGTGTTCTGTTGCAAATTTAGGTCAGAAATGTTAATCCAGACTTTAATCAAAGTCGCAGGTTGTTAATCAAACAACCAGCGACTTCAACAGGTAAACCTTGCAGAGAGGACCGGATTTATATCAGGAAATTGCAGTGCAGTGTTATTACTTCCAGCTCTCTCTGGGACCTTTAGCATCTGGGTCAGCTGTGTGATTCTCCTGAATGTCTTATCAGCATGTAAACTGTACATTCATGGCAATTGGAAGTAATGACCAACAAATATTGGATTGCAAACATCACTTTGTGATAGATTTTGATGCAAAAAAACTATATTTCTGTTGCATGTGGCACATCTAAAGAACTGGATATAAAACGCCCAGGTCTGATCTATAATCCAGCTGCTCCGAGTTTCTTTAGGCTTTTGATAATAAAGGCCAAACACAGCAACCCACAGTGAAAGTGTTTTTTATCAGGGAGGAACATAAAACTTCACCATATTGAATGGATTCACACAGAAAACCTGGGCAGCGGTTGAACAAACTACATAAAATATTTTTACATCAGACATTTTGCCTCTTTTTTTCCTTATGACCAACACAGATGTTGAATAAACTGCTTATAAAGTGGTTCAATTAACAATTTCTATACACAATCCTCATACAAAAAAAAAAGAAAAAATCCCTGTCAAGCTATCAACATGTAGTAGTTATGCATGAAGCATATCTACTGACAAAATTACAACTTTTTACCCTGAACAAAGGATTTGGTCACGCAAAAATAACAGCAAGCAGAGTGAAAAGTAGCTGATCGTCTTTCTTCCCATGTGGTGTAATTGCCTGAAGGCTGGTGGGAAAAGTACAAAACAGTCTGTAACTATAAAAATTATAAGAGTCATCAGGGGATTTGCTGGGGTTTAAGCAAACTATAAAACCAATTATGTCAACATTTCTCACTTTTTTCCCTCTTAAACTGAAGTCAGGCGCTCAATCGGCAGTGATCAGACTGACTAACCGTTACATTACACTGGTGTTGGGCTGAAAATTGTGTAGTGTATCAAACAGGATGGTGGAACAGACTTCAGTGTTTAATTATTTGAAACTCTTGCTTCTTAACACAAACAGAACAAAATTATGAGTCACGATTCATTTTAAAAATCATTCTGAAAGTATTTTTGACACTTGCATGTTATTGTTTACATCTGGAAATTTCTCGCATGCATACAAAGCTGGAGGGAAGAAGGACTATAAATAGAACAACTTTGCCTACAGATGCAGGTGTTAATTTAGTTCAGTTCACCACTGCAAAGGGAAAGATAACAGAAAACCATTGAGGAATAACTCATATTCTACTTTATTTCTCGCTTTCTGTGTTGGCTACACTACACATAGATGTGTTGCTATAGCAACTGACTGACAGCATCTCCACTAGTGTATCAGGATTCAACACCAAAAAACACTCAAACATTTCTCACACAAACAACAGAGCATTCAGTTCCTTACAGATTTATGTTTTCAGGCTTGATGCGATTATTAATGCGTGATTGCTGTGGTAGATTAGCTACCGCTAACCGCTGCTATTAGCTAAGCTAACACAGCGATGGTTGATTAGCTACATTAAACACTGGATCTACTGATGACGTCAGAGATGATGTGTGATGTGTAGGTCGTCTGTTTTTATTTTGTTACTGACCCGAAGCACACAGAATCCCACAGACCATCTACATGTTCAGATTGTCAAAGTCAAGCTAGCGTAACTGACCTACTTCCCTCTCTTTGATATTTTTTAATTATGATTTTTTTCCTGACCTTGCTGACGGCTTGATAGCTAAAACCAATGTTAGTCATTGCTGGCGAGGAGCCTTTTTCCCTCTGCATGGGATCAAGTTGCAACCTGTCTATATGATCTACTTTGAAAATGCTGAAAACGGCTCAGATTCTTGAACAAGTTCAGGCTGCAGCTCCTGCATCCATCCGTCTGGAGAGCTAACTGATCTCTGTGTCTGAAACAGAACAATGCTTTCATCCCATTTACCATCACTCCGGCGCTGTGGCTTCACGGCGACATGAAGCGGCTCAGACGGCTGACCTCAGCGGTTTGTTGCTGTAAGGAGCTGTCAGTCTGAGACGGCAGGACGGGCGGCTCGCCAACGCTCTCTGCCTGAATTATGCTCATTTACAAGCATCAGACTCAAAACAGCAAGACGCCCCGGCTAAATGTTGTAATAAAGTCTTATTACTTTTTGAGTTAGCATAAATGCCAAACACAGGGCGTTGTTCACTCATTACACATTCTGATTGGTGCTGAATCATCAGTGTCTTTGCTTAAGGTAATTTATTATGCTTTCTCCAATAGGTTAGCATAGCTTTTTGGTTTATACAAAACATGTTCGTTACGTTTCTTGCTCAAAATCATTCTTAAATACGGGGTTTTAGTCTGATAATTATTTCGAGTTCTCTTCATAATGAGCTGTTTTAGTGCTTCTGCCACTTTAAATCTGTTGCTGGCCACATCCCCAACTCAACGTTTGCTCTCACACGTGAAAATGCTTGCAAACAGATACGCAATTATTCAACCGTACATCTTTGAAAAGCAGAAGTGGCGCCTCCTGCACAACCAACCAACCAACTAAATAGTTAGCCAGCAACAAAACAATTGTCTAGTCCAGCAGCCATTGTACAGCACATATTGCTGTAGCTTTGCTTGGATTGTTAGGTAACCAGTCGATACTTATGTTTGCGAAAAGTGTTTGAATCGATCCAAAATATTGATAGCATCAATACCAACTTGGTATCAGTATTGGATCAATCCTAGTGTGATGAGATGGATACTTAAAATTTCACATTTCCTCTTAAAATTTTATTCTATTTTTTTATTATAGATTCTCAATCTACCAAGAAAAAATATTTTGATTTGGTTAGACATAATTGTTTTTACTTAGTTTATTTAGAAACGCCCAATAGTTTCTTCTATTTTTTCTGTTTACCATGCAAATTTGTCATTAAAGTATTTTGGAAGTTTATATGTGTAAATTTTTAACAAAATTGTTGAAAGAGAAAGAAGTTTGATGATATATTGTTCTTTAAAAAATATCAGTATTGGTCCAATATCCGCCAGACTGGGAGAGAGGGTTTAATTACTGAAGTTTTAGGCTTAAATTTAATTGCTATTGAATTTAAATAGTTGTTATGGTCCCTGCTTTAATAAGTTAATTTCTGTGTTGTTCTCTCAAGCTGTTTGCCCTCTTTTCTCGGTGTCCTATAACTCTGCAGTTTGTCTGGGAGACTCATCAGCTTTTTTATTGGCAACAGATTTATGTTTTTTGTGGAGCTCTTGAGCTTGGCAGCGACCCCAGTTTAACCACGGCTCTTCACCAGAGGGCACTGTGCCTTGCTAAATGGCATCCTGGCAGTCAAAAGTAAACTTTCCGAGTCGTTCAGTGTCACCAAGGCGAGAATAACTTCCTGATGTCATTGCCCTGATTTCCATTTTAACCTCGCCGGAATGGAAATCTTTCACCAGATGCGTGTCTGCTGGTTTTGGATCCGCCCTGCTTCCGTACTCGGATGTTTTTCCTTCATAATTCTCACAGCTGTGTCGAAGCAGGAGCATTTCTGCTCCTCAGGGAGCAACAAATCATGTCAGAGCGGCAACGCAACGGCATGCTCTGGTATCGATTTCCAGCAGATGGAATAAGAGCTTCACTTAAATCGCAGCAGAAGGAAAGTTGGATCTTTGGTTCTCCTCTGAGAGATTTTCGGGATATTAATATCCATCATGGTTAGCCGAAGCTTTTTCTGGAAGATAACACGTTCATCAGCTTGAAAAAGTTTTAAGTTCTCAGTGATTTGTATTGAAGATAACATTCTTTTTAGTACTGCAGCTAACAATTAATCAATTATTCAGACGATTAATCGATTAATTAGATTTTAAAAATTGGCATGTGCTGCTGATTTTTCATTTAATCACTTAGGCATATTTTAGACAATGATAAAAATATGCAAAAATCCAAATAATTCACTTCCTTTTTCTAAATAACTAAGCAAACATTTTATTTCCAAAGATGCAGTGAAATAGCATTTCTTTAGTCAACGCTTGATAGTTTGGAGCAAAGGATGCATTGCTAAAAAAACTACAAAATAAATGATCTTGTTGAGAATTTTTTAAATTAATAATTGGATGCAAAAGGTGCTCATAAGAGAATTGACAGAATTTGAGCTAAAAGTGCAACTTGTGGAGTTTCTGGGTAGAATATTTTTTACAGACAGAGGGTTTTTTAAATCTAAAATGTAAAAATTTGCATATTTTTTGTGCAGTTTTGGCTTAATTACAGCTCTGAGTATGTTGATTTGTTCAGCAAATTTGCACTCATTTAACGATTAATTGATTAATCACGATTAATCACGATTAATCTGATTCTTTTGTTCAGGATGTTTCATTAAGGTTGGCAGTCATGGCTCATTTGAGCTCGAATAAATAGTGGCACAAGGAATAAGTCAAATACTTCCTGATCAACTTCACGCAGTTGTTTGGGGTTGCACATCTGCAGAGTCGCAGTGGGTTGTTTTTATGCTGAGCTGCAATAAGGAAGCACAGATGGTTTTAGAGGAACCATCTGGGTCACACTGACATCTGCTGTGAGGTTCCTGGTTGTATTCTCCGTTTGGGTACGTTTTTGGCCAGTCTGTTGGAATATGTCTAGTTTTTCTCTTGGTGTCACCCATCCAGGTCTTAAAGATGGGATATACGGCTTTTTGAAGGGACCCGGGTGTTGTAGACAGATTCCTTTTTAGTTTTTGTTGCTGTTGGATCAAAACCTCATATCTCCAAAAGTGTAAATTTTCAAGAAATGGAAAATTTACAGTGTTTGGTCAAGTCACATACTTTTTATTTGATTGTGACAGGAAAACAAATCCAAATATGACACTGGACTCCTCCAGAGTTTAGGGACAACGACCCATAAACATTTGAAACCTCGATAATAATGCTTGTAAGCATTATTAGATATGCATGAAAAGTTACAGTAGGAACCGACTCAGCCAAAGTTGGGAATCTTTCAATGTCTCACAATGCAGATTTTTAGTGTTTCTATTCAAACGCTAGAGGAAAAGACAGTGTAAACAAATATAACTTTTATGCAAAACAATTTTATAACAATTCGTCAGTTTATATTTAAACAAAACAAGTTTGTGTGTAAAATTCTGCAACTTAAATTATCAGTTAGATTAGATTAGCTGCCTGGCTTTTTCTTGTATCAAAGGACTATTCAAAATACACGCAGTTGAAGATACGGCAGTATAAATAGCAGAAGCTATTTAAAAGCTGTGTTTAAGTTATTTTAGAATAACTTAAACACATTTTAAAACAGATTTTTGAGCATTTTGAATCAATTTGAAATTCCCAGGATTTGCGTTTTTTTTTCTTTTTTAATGAAAACTTGGATACATCCATTTAAGAGCTGATGATCTTATTGTGAATAAAATTGCTTTAATATTGCTAGGAAGTAATATCTGACCTTCCTATCATTATTTATCTACTCACTTCAATGTGTGGGACTGGATATTTAATTAATCAAAACTGGCAAACACACTAGCGCTAACAAAATAAAATTAAAGTATGATGAAAAATGCAGAAAAATTATAACTGTGATCACAAGGTGCTGATGCTGCTTTTCAAAGATAAAGGATAAACGTAATCTGCATAGAAATCAATATAAAACAGACTTTTTCTCTTTAGAAATTCAGTTTTTTATCTCTTGGATAACACTGTGGAAATGCATGCTTTCCCAGACCTGCTAATTTATTATTGGTAATCCTTTTCTTTTTATACTGGGAGCCATTTCCGTACGTCACTGAATACCTCCAGGCTTTTCCAGCTATTTGTTTTCTGCTGCTGATTAAAAAGAGACTTAAACTGATTTGAGTCGCTAATCAACTAAATGGCTTCACAGCCATCTAATTCAGTTGATGGATAGTTTTGTTAGTGGGAGCCTAATGGGGTGTTTTCCTCCCTCTGCCCACCAGGAGGCAGTGTTGGATCCTAAAGCCACTAAAGCTCCTGTTCTATTAATCTAAAAAAAGCAACATTTTGCAGTGAAAGAGCAAATAATACAGTAAGTCATGTTTTTGCTTTTTCTGTAGATTTTGTAACCCTAATCCTGAGGTTTTTCTTCTGTTCTTAAACATCTCTTGGCATTAAACCAGTTTTAAAGTTGGTATTAAGTCGCTTTGTTCCCAACATTTTGCCACCTACACACAGTTTGTTTCCATTTCTTTAGATGCAGCTACGAAAAAAACAAGTTTTCAGTTTGAAAATACTTAAAGCAGAAGGTCTAAAAGCGGAACATTTCACCTGGTTGCTCACGATGTGCAGAGAAAACAGGTGTTAAACCAAGACTTTTGGATGCATTCCTGCTGAAACACATTTTATTGTTGGAGCTGAAGCCCTGCTTTCCGTTGAGCTGTTATTTTTGGTGCTTGTCACAATTTCAAATGAAAAAAAATGGGAACAAATTGTCTTTTTTTGTCAAACGGGAGAGAAAAAAACAGATGAAAGTCTGAAAATGGAGAATGACTGAAGTAGCTTTCAGATCACACAAGAAAGTTTGATTTCAAATGTTTTTTTTGCACAGGGAATTGAGGTCATTTTGTAGTAAAATTTGACTTTTAGTTATTTTTTGGCTGGGAATTAAAGAAAAAGATGTTTAGTAATTGATTAAAAATATTTTTTTAAATTTGTAGCCTGGAAAAAATGTCATGGTTTCCATTTTTATTTTCTAGAATATGAAGATTTAAATTTCATATCTGCAAAAAAGTTTTATTTTTCCACTGGATTTGTGTTTTAAATCATCAGTATCTTACATCAGAACTAGCTTGGCTCAGCTTAGATAAAATAAACTGATCCAACACAAAAAAACAAATTTATTTTAAAATATATAAATAAGCAGACGCAATCTAAAAACAATAATTATGGGAACTAAAGGCCAATTTAATGGAGTTTTTTCCCGAAAGATTACATCTGGGTGTTTTTGTAGGCTAACATCAGATTTATTTTGTGTGTACACAAACATATTTCAGTGAATGTGTAAATAAAAAGAGGCGTTTTAGTTACTTGTGCCTCTTTTTTTACCAGAGCGTTTCAATAAGAAAGAGCAGTTTATCCTGGCTGACTTTTTTAATGTTTGCAGATGGTTGAGCTGCTCTTGTATCAGTGTAAATATGGGATTTGAGGCTGAAAGCAGGAACATTAAACTGTACTTGAGTTTGTTTTCTTTTCCCATACTGTCCTGCTGCCATAGTGAGCAGAAACAACACAAGACCATCATTTCCCAGAGGCCTGACATGAGAATGGAGGAGTTAACGGTGCTTTCAGGGACACCTCGGAGACCTTCACTTCACAGCGCCTAAGCTAGTTTTTTAGCTGACTGTCAAAAGTCAGAAAACCTTTACTTATAAAGATCACAGTAGGAATAATTTATCTTGACAAAAACCTAAAAAACAGGATGAGTTTTGTTTTGGTTTACGCCGTTATTGCGTCATTGCCAGAAATCTGCAACTAGTTAAGCTTGATTGATTATTTTTAGATAATTAAACATAAAAACTGAAAGTCGCGGAATTAATTTAGTTAGTGGCAGACATGCAAAAAAATATTACAAAATTACAATAAATTACAGAACTTATTGAGATTAATTATTAAACGTGGCGATTTAGGTTCTGACCGTTGGATTCGAGTCATTGCCTTGCCGAGTTGTCGTGTTTCCGACGTTCGTGAAGGCCTCCTGAGGCAGTGGGTGGAGCTTGTCGTGAGTCACACTGATCCTGAACGCCTCAGACCGCAGGATGATCCAGCAGAGCTGATTTACTGTCAGACGGAGCCGAAGCAGCTGCCGCGCTTCGCTTTGGACCAAAAAACCCCCAGAAACAACTAAAAAACAAAACAAACCTGCGGATAAAGATGCTTCTTCCGCCGCTGTGACCCGCCGACCCACCGCCGAGCCTCCATGGTCTTTTCCCCGGGGATGCTAACCGAGCCGGGACAGCTGCTCGAGATGTTCGACTCGTCGTGGAAGGTTCGGAGTATTTGGGACGGGGTGAAGCTGGAGGTGGTGGAGGACCGCAGCCCGGTGGTCCTGCACAGCTTCACCCATCTGGACCCGGACCTGCCCCTGGTCGAGGTGAGGAAGAGGAGGAGGAAGAGACTCCGGCCCGTTAAAGTAGCTGGTTCTGTTTGTTGTGACTGGGAGAACTGAGAGTTTAGTGGGTCTGAATTGGACTTTTTAGGTTAATTTAAACAAACAACAAAAAAAGCACGTGATTTTTGCTTTCTGGCTGTAATTCAGGCACTTTTATGCTTTCCACCATGAGATGGTCTGATTTTCTCTGAGGTTCTGGCATAACAAGACAGTGATAAATAATAGCAGATCATAAATTCAGCTGCTCCTGCGCTGGCACGGGCCTACAGTTACAGCATGACTTGCTTTTCTGCAGCTTTCGCCCTTGTGGTTCTCTCCCTGCTCTGCTCTCAGTCATTCAGTTAAACCACATCTGAAAGCCCCCTGCAGCTGCATCCCTTAAATGTCACAAAACTTGCAGGTTCTCTTTACATTCATGGTGCCCATATAGATCAGACCTACTTTTTGAATCTAGTTGTTTTGAAATATGTGCACTTTAAAGATGAGTAGTGTGTAGGGGAACTCCAGATCAGCTCTGACCTTCTCTCTGCATTCACCAGGTATTGTTGCTAAAAAGAAATTATGAACATTTCCAACACAAAAAGTCAGCATTTTAACCAGCTTAATGTGTTTTTTTTTGCTCTTGAACCTGAAACAAAAATATAGCTTCTAAATTTTTATTTAGTTTCTCCATTAAAATTTTTTGTCTTGTGGATTTAAGTTAATCGATTGCAGTTGCCCATTATGCTAACTTGTTTAATGGGAAGAAAAGGGAAAATATACGTATTTGGAAAGAAAAAAAAATATATATATAGTATATTATTTGAAAAAATATACATATGAAGTAATCAAAAAAATATATATATAGTTTTAAAATAGTAAAACAGACACACAGATATATATACAAAACGTGAATAAAAGTATGTTTTTTAAAATTATTTTGAGAAAAACATGTATTTTTAAAAAATTGCGAGAGAGATTTGCTTTATATTATTCTATAGTTTGGTATTAACTTTTATATTTATGCTGGTACTGAACTCCAAAGTGACAATATGATAACAGAAACGTATAAGAGTCCTCAAAGAAAACCACCCACCTCATAGAGGTTTCTCCCTTTATTTTGGTTACAAACCTGAGAATCAGTTGCTTGTTAATTTGCTGTTAATTGGGCGGATTGATGTGTGGGCCTCCACCGCCTCCTGTGGTTCCATGTGTTGGTCTGCTGGAGAAAATCCATGAAAGCAGACATAAATCCATCCAGAAAATTCCCAGCTTTAATTACAGGGATCAGCTGCTGTAAAGTGATTAACGATGAATGAAAAGTAAACAAACAGAGCCTGTGTTTATTTGTGTTTACAAAATAATCAGCTTGTTTTTAATACATGAAAACAGCAATTATAGTGACAGCTGCTAGAATAATAGAGCACATTATTACAGTTATGATAGTTTATCTTTAAACCTGATCAATAGACTTAACATGTAGACTGATCACTTGCTAGGGTTGCCCAGTGGCGCAGCTGGTAGAGCTGTTGCCTTGCAGCAAGAAGGTTCTGGGTTCGATTCCTGGCCCCGGTCTTTCTGCATGGAGTTTGCATGTTCTCCCTGGGCATGCGTGGGTTCTCTCCGGGTACTCCGGCTTCCTCCCACAGTCCAAAAACATGACTGTCAGGTTAATTGGCCTCTCTAAATTCTCCCTAGGTGTGAGTGTGTATGCTTCTTTGTTTGTCCTGTCTGTCTCTGTGTTGCCCTGCGACAGACTGGCGACCTGTCCAGGGTGACCCCGCCTCTCGCCCGAAATGACAGCTGGAGAGGCACCAGCAACCCCTCCCGACCCCAGTAAGGGAAAAAGGGTGCAGGAAAATGATTGGATGGATGGATGATCACTTGCTAAATTTCTTAACAGTTGTCGGATAAACATCCTTGATTAAATAGTGTCTCTTTTTGCTGCAAATCGATAATATATTGATATTTGCTCTGGTTCAGCAAATAGTACTACCTGATATATAGTAAAGGGTGGAGCTCTTTTAGTTTCCCAAGATATGGCTCCACCTAAAAGGCTTTTCAAAAGAAAAATAAAACAATAAATAAGAAAAGCTTTACGTCTCAGGGGTAACGTAAATTAAAAACATGACAGGTTGAAAGATGCACTACAGTTAATGATGTGCCAGTTGTTATTAATAAAAAGTAACTAAAGAGTTTGATTTAAGTGGACTTTGCTTCAGCAGTTTTCAGCTTTCTGGAAGTTTGTTCCAGATAAACACTGAATGCTGCTTCTCCATTTTTGGTTCTGACTGACGATTAGACTAGAACCAGTTGAAGCGACAACAGATTTTTAAAGTGCATTAGCGCTTAGCAATTTAGAGATTCACAAACCAACAACAGTATTTTAAAGTGGAAATGTTCTTCAGGTGATAGAAGGCTGGCTTTGTAACTGTCTTTATGTGGCGATGAAGGATCAGGTCAGACTTTGTCACGACACCCAGATTACTAGACAAGTTAAAACTTGTTTCTAGTTTTAAAAACTGAATATGTGTGCTGACAAAACTTCAGTTTTGTTTTTATTTAGCTTTGAAAAGTTGAGACACATCCACACATTGGTTTATTCTAAGCATCTTCTCACCTGTTGACACCTTAAACTGTATGTCATCTGCATAGTTATAGTAACTGGTCTGCTTGTTATAATCAGAGGTAGTGTGAGCATGTAGGTATTGAATAAAAGGAGCCCCAGGATGGAACCTTGGGGAACCCCTCATACAATTAATAAAAAAGTTACCTGTTACACTATAAGTCAAGATGTGAATCTTTTTCTAACCTCTTGATTTTATTGCTTAGTCATAGCAGATCTCTAAAAAGAAACACAATTAGCACAGACTGAAACAGAAATGAAGCATCAGATTTTTAATGTTTTAGAGCTGAAACCAAAGAGTTTTTCTCTGGATTTCAGAGATGCAACTTGTGCAACACGAGGACTTTCTAGAAGAAACTGTGTCTGGGTTCACTCAGAGCTTATCTTGCTTTTGGAGACTGGATGATGTAAATGCCTGAGCCTCCGAGAGTCACTGTGGGTTAACGTTACAGAACTGTGTGTGTGTGTGTGTGTGGAAGACACTTTAATTAACGGATGATTCAGAGATGGACCAGCGGTTTCTTGTATCTTGTTGAACATGTAGCATGACACGGCTGTGGGAGTGTTACCTTCTGTCAAAGTCCAGGTTAATTCAACACTTTTTCTACTTCTTCATCCAAGCCTGAAAAGTTATGGTGGAAAAAATAAAATGATGCATGAAGAAAGTCGTTAAGTCTCCAGACTTCATTCATTATAGCATTACCTAACAGGCAAAATACTTCTAATAAAGTGCTTAATGGAGGGATTTTGAATGTAAAACATGTCATTGCCACATAATGTCTGTTTTTTGTTTGATATTTTTAGATTGTTTGAGATAAATAGGCTCTCATTCAAAGTAAAAAAGCCAATTTTTAGACACTTTTAGCTCAGAGTTTTATATTAACTCCTAATTCAAAGCATCAAAACCTTAATTTGAGTTGTTTTTGGTTTTTCATAAAAGGAAAATGATTATAAACAATGTTTGAAAGGATAATTTATTCCTTTTGGTGCCGGTGTAAGTTTAAATCTGGCGTTTTTGGACTGATTCTGACTAGAAATTATTCCAAACGTCTCACTCCTTATGAAATGTTTCCCGTTTGATTATATAAAAAGGTTAGAGCGGAGCGTCCAAAGGGATAAAACGTTCTGGTTGGGCTCTCCATCAGATCCAGACCGGTTTATCAGAACCTCCCGTCGGTTTCTCCTGCCAACCCGTTGTTACTCCCATCTAATCCTCTGCTTTAACACCAATTACCCACGGCTTATCCCCCTCGCTACGGTGGCCCAGGAGGGTTCCTCAACAATCGGTGGCTTTCTTTTGGCTCCCGCTGCTCGGCTTTATTCGATGCAGTGGTCGCGTTACGCCGTGAGGCCCGGTGTGTCCGGGTCGGGCTCTGTGCGGACAGTGCCGACGTTTGGCTGGATCAGATGACATTTTCATTGTTGGCGTTTCTGTGTATGAACTGAACATCACTGATCCGTGCGGTTCAGGTTCTGCTTTGTCTGCGTTTGATTCCATTTAATCATGTCTGCCAACGTCATCAAGTCAGATGTATTCATGGGCCAAAAGAAACGCAGAGAAAAAACAAAAATATTACATTAAACCCACCAATTGTTCCAGTGCTTTTAGGTTCAGTTGAACAAATTTGAGTCAAAATCTCTTGCTGTGTTTAGCTGAGTCTAATTAATTAAATAAAGGCAAAGTCGGCTTTTCAGTAAAAGTCTCTGGATAGACGTGGCTTTACTTACAGCTAAGTTGGAAACATTTGTGTCACATTTTTCCATTGTAGGAACTTTAAGTCATTAATAATGCAAGTTTTCCATCTCAAAAACTAATAACGCTTAGTACTAAAACTGGAAGGTATTTAAAATATCCAAAATAAAGCACAATGATCAAAAACAATAAATAAAAATCTGAAACAATGATGATGTCTTTGTAAACAAAATTGCCCTTTAAAAAACATCAACCATCAGAATTGACATTATTGATCCCATTTCATTGATTAATTGTCCTGGTAGTGTAAGTGACGGTGAAATCGGACTCTCGCTCTTCCTGTCTCCATTTTCTGAGCAAATGATGACTCAGCCAGCATTTCCCAGATGAACCCAACAACACAGTATGACTCCACTTATCCCAGAGGGAAGAAATAACCCTGAACACAATCAAAAAAAGAAAGCACAGTGTCTTATTACAGAACAGCACACATAATTAAGCTTCCCTTGATGTCCCGTGGGTGTATGTTGCTCTGTGTTTACACCGTGCTTCTCCACATTATCTGGAGTTTAAAAAAATAAAAAAGACACAAAGTTGAGTCAGTTTCCTGCTGCTGAGATGTGATTCTGCTGCTTATCAGGAGCTTTTATCTAATGCCGGGGTGTCCAAATTTGTCATGTGGGCCAAAGAAAGGAGAGAAAACTAACATCAAGCAAATAAAGCAGCAATTTTTATCTTGTTTTTGTGGAAAAGGAGGTTATTCTAAGCATAAAAAGAATTTTGCAAGTTTGTTACATTAAAAGAAAGGTATCTAGTTATCAAATTATTTTGGGCTCAATAGAATAAATGTATTCTCAGTTATAAGAACAGAATGTTTTAGTCATGGCTAATGATGACTCTTCCTGTCATCAGCTAAATGACAGGAAGAGTCATTTAGCCATTGGTTTTAGCTGTTGTCAACAAAATCTCAAATCTACATTTGCTGTATAAAAGAAAAAGGGACATAGAGCTTTGCTACTACACCAAATTATTATGCAAGTTATTTTTTCTCAGATTTCCCTAAATGGTCAATGCAAATGATGGTCAGTATAATTTTCAAGTCATGAACTATTACAGTATAAATCAGATTTTACTGAACAAACCTCCCAATGAGAGCAGGATTTTTTTCAAAAATAAAAAACTCAAAATGCACCGTTCCAAATTATTATGCACAGCAGATTTTCTAAACATTTTATGGATTATGAAGAACTGCAAGCGGTCATTCTTTGAATGTGCAGCATTAAGTGCTAAAATACTAAACTCAAAAGCTATTTCAATCAAAAACATCAATCGTCTTTTTGCCGTCCGGTGTTGTGTGCAAAAGGGGTCCATATTTAGCCAAATTCAGAAAATAAATGCAGATTTTGCTGCAGCAAAGTCAGTAAAATCTCTGGAGAAACATGGATCTGCTTCAAATAAACATATATCCAGCTTGGATATAAAAAGACAGACACTTTGTGTTGAAAGTAACTTTTTCCAATATGAGAAAAGGATGTTGGTAATAATTTCACCCTGACTTAAAAATAAAAAGTCAATTTGTATCATTCTCAAACTGCGTGTGGGGGCCACAAAGGGCCCCTAAGCCGCACTTTGGACACTGATTTAATGACTGAAACATGAGCAGCAGGAGCGGGATTCTGCACAGAGGAGCTTTTGTTTCAAAGCAGCCGAATCCAAGTGTTAAAAAAAACCCCAAAAAACGGACAGCTGCAAGAATGTGACGGCCTGGAAAGTTCTTAATTCTTCCTGCTTCCTTAAATGAAGATTTGAAGAGGTGGGGGTGTGTGTGTGTGTGTGTTTTAAGTTGGCTAGAGGAGAAGGTTCTGGAAGGATTTGATTTGATTCAGCGGGATTATCTTGCTTTCCTAGGGGGTGGATAGGTTTTGTGTTTCCCTCCAGCTTCTCTTCATGCTCCGGTTCTAGTTCTCCTGATTCAAACATGTGACCGGCGCTGTGGATCCAATTTGAAGTGAATGTTTGTCATCTTTCTGATGCCTTAAAACACAGAGCTGCTGCTATGGGAAATAAAAGCTTTTATTCAGTATTAGTGTTACGGCCCCCTCGTGGTCTAGGGGTGCAGGGGGTGTAACATAAAGGTGTGCCCGGGGAATAAAGAGGAATAGGGTGCAAAGTAAAGTGTAAAATGATTTATTACAAACAATGCTTGCGCAAAATAATACAATGTAACCCAAATTAATCTAAAGGAAAATACTAACAAAGACAAGATTCTTAAATGCCAAAAATAAACTCACAAAGAGCTCAAACAAATCAAGCCAAAATAAACCAAACAACCCAGAATAAAAGAAAATCACACGAAGAGAGCACAAAGCCTCCCAAACAGACTCTTTAGCCTATCAAACAGTCCTTAGCTGTTTAACAGCAGCAGCAAAAACCCAACAAAAGGCCAACGGTGGGGAACAGCCTGACAACACTTCCTGCTACCAGCCGTTCCCACGGAGGAATGGTCCGGGTGCCTTTTTATGGGGGAGCAGGTGGACCTCGTCACAGCCTGATTGGCGACACTCCCTCGGCTGGTCCAATGGGGTTGCGGTCCGCTGGCAGCCAATCAGGTCGCTCCCCGTCGGATCCCTGCACACACACACTCTAGGCGGCCTCAGCGGCCAGGGCCTAACACTCCCCCCCTTAAAGTACAAAACCCAGTTTTGTACAACACTTAGTGTTACAAAAAAAACAAACATACTCACATCCTGGAAAGGCCATCTGCGAGAGCATTTTCTGTTCCTTTCATGTGTTGGATGTTCAGATTGTATTCTTGCAATAACAACGCCCACCGCATAAGGCGCTGGTTGTGGTGGTACATGCGAGACAGAAATACTAATGGATTATGATCAATGAACACATCAATTGGCAAACTACTGGGCCCAAGGTAAACATGGAAGTGCTGAAGAGCCAACACCAGAGCCAGGGTTTCCTTTTCAATGGTGGAGTAGTTTAGTTGATGTTTGCTAAACTTTTGGGAGAAATAGCATACGGGATGATCTACCCCCTGCAAGTCTTCATAAATGAGCACTGCACCAGCCCCAGCAGCACGGACATCCACCTCTAGTTTGAAAGGTCGGGTCAAATCAGGTGCATCTAGTCCCGGCGTGTGGCGGGGAAGAGTATGCAACCCGTTTTTGGTTTTGGATGTGGGAGGACAATTTAGCAACACAGTGTTATCATTGACAGAAGTTCGACAAGAACTAGAAGAAATGGGACCATTTGTTCCCGGTCTGCCAGCATTGTTCAGCTCATCCACTTTCAGTGGAGTTCTGACTCCAACTCGAGCACAAACACCATTAGGTTTGGGTGCAGGTCGGGGGTGGTATGACTGTTTAGCTTTACTCCAATCTGAGCTTTCCGAAAGTGACGAAGCCCATCTACGCTTTAAGACACCTAGTTTCCTTTTATTGGCTTGTTCAGCACTTACCACGTTCTTGAAACATCTTTGTAATGTTTCATCAGCTTGCTGAGCAGATGACAAATGTTGTCTAGTCAGGGGGATGGAAGCTTTCCCACAGAGTGGATCAGGCTCCCCCAGTTCCACCAGATCCGGAGGTAACGAAATGCTGTTACTCTCGGACCGCACCTCACCCTCACTAGAAAATGGAGACATCAAAACGGAATCAGAAATGGGAATCCCAGGATCTTTGCATGCCTGTGCACGGGTACCCACACAGGCTGGGTACAGCCCAGGGTCTGCGGGAAGGCCTGGGGTGATCTGCTTTACAGGGTTGTCAACCACCTCCAGGTTTGGGTGCACCAAACCTCCCGCAATGTCATTCCCCATTAGCATAGCCACCCCAGCTATGGGTAAGTCAGGGCAGATAGCGACTGGGAAAAATCCTGTGACAAGTTTTGATTTTATGTAAACTCTGTGGACTGGTCTTGGAGCGTAACCCATCTCTATCCCCCTCAGAACAGAGTTGTATCCACAGGCACTCTCAGTTGAGAAAGGTAAAACATTTGAGAGGATGATTGACTGGGAGCCTCCAGTGTCTCTCAAAATACGTACTGACTTTAAATGAGAAGGATCAGCTGTCAGTGAGACAAAGCCATCAAAAATGAATGGTTCAAAACAAGTATCAGGTAATTTGTCACCACAACCAGTGTTCTTATTACGGGATTCTATTTTCACAAATCCAACACCATTAGTTTGCTGCAAATTTCGCTGTGTTTTTCGTTTTAAAGCTAAACAATCGGCGATGAGATGTCCAGGTTTGTGACAGTAGAAACATTCACGGCTTTCATTTGGAACTGGGGTTTCAACCGACTGGGCTTGTGGCACAGGGCTAACCTGTGGTTTTTCATTAACAATGAACGACGACTTATGGGTAAGTACATATTCATCAGCAAGAACAGCAGCAGACGCAGAGTGGTCACCTTCTGTTCATTCAAATACAACACCACCCGCTCAGGAATGCATTTCTTAAAATCTTCTAGCAAAACTAGCTCTCGTAAGGTCTCATAACCGTTGGCCTTTGATGCAGCACACCACTTATCAAAGAGAATGCCTTTCTCTCTGGCAAACTCAACATATGTTTGTCCCGCCGTTTCTTTTGCTGTCGGAACCTTTGGCGGTACGCCTTGGAACCAACTCATGGCTTGTAGGACCGCAGCCTTAACCCGATCATAATCCAGACTGTCTTTCAAAGGAGCGGCTAACACCTCTTGAGCTTTACCCGAGAACTTGCACTGCAGCAAGAGGGGCCAGGTTTCCTTGGGCCAGTGTAGGGCACCAGAAATGCGCTCAAATGCAGCAAAGTAGGAGTCCACTTCAGACTCTCTGAATGCAGGGACTAAGGAGATGCATTTACTAATATCAAATGGCATAGTGGACGTGGAACCGGGCATGACAGAGGCAGCGGGCGCCCAGGTCTGGGCCTCCAGCTCCAGTTTGCGCAGCTGGATGGCTTTCTCAGCCTCTATTTCCAGCTTCTTGATCTCCAACTGAGCTCGCCTGTCCTGAGCCTTTTCCTCAGCCTCCATCTGGAGACGTGCCAGCCGCACCTTCAAACGAGCACCATCTCGTCCTTCTAAGCTCTCGGGGGACAGTGGATCATAGCGGGGGAGCGTTCGAGGTGTCCTTCCCCGTTCGCTTCCTGCTGTCTCCACCCGAGGACCATCCTTCCGGTCCACCCCGGACAAGGCCGTTGGGCTTGGTGCGGTAACAGCCACAGGCAGATCAGCCTCCCTCATCATCATGCCCACCTCCACCAGCTCATCCACTATTAGAGCCTTCAGGTCACGTTTAAGGACCTGCTTTGGGACCGGCAGCTTAAATGCTCCGAATCTGCAACAGCTCGCACTTCCGGTAGCCCTCCAGAAGCTCAAGGGAAGGGTCCTCTAAGAAGCGCTCCACACTAAATGTAACTGTTGTTGCCATGGTTGGACACAGCCAACCCACAGAACAATGAAAGAAAAATTTTCCCCTTTTTTTTATTTTTTTTTTTTCCCCCCTCACTCGGGCACGGGGATCCTATGGGATCCCGGACGAGCACCCACTTATGTTACGGCCCCCTCGTGGTCTAGGGGTGCACGGGGTGTAACATAAAGGTATGCCCGGGGAATAAAGAGGAATAGGGTGCAAAGTAAAGTGTAAAATGATTTATTACAAACAATGCTTGCGCAAAATAATACAATGTAACCCAAATTAATCTAAAGGAAAATACTAACAAAGACAAGATTCTTAAATGCCAAAAATAAACTCACAAAGAGCTCAAACAAATCAAGCCAAAATAAACCAAACAACCCAGAATAAAAGAAAATCACACGAAGAGAGCACAAAGCCTCCCAAACAGACTCTTTAGCCTATCAAACAGTCCTTAGCTGTTTAACAGCAGCAGCAAAAACCCAACAAAAGGCCAACGGTGGGGAACAGCCTGACAACACTTCCTGCTACCAGCCGTTCCCACGGAGGAATGGTCCGGGTGCCTTTTTATGGGGGAGCAGGTGGACCTCGTCACAGCCTGATTGGCGACACTCCCTCGGCTGGTCCAATGGGGTTGCGGTCCGCTGGCAGCCAATCAGGTCGCTCCCCGTCGGATCCCTGCACAACACACACTCTAGGGCGGCCTCTAGCGGCCAGGGGCCGTAACAATTAGCCTTTAAGTTGCCATAAAATGCAAACCAAAAATTCACCAGACCTGCAGTTTCTGTTAAAGCTTTATAATTTTTTTTATTGACAAAAACTGATTTGGAAAAAAAAAGTATTTTGCCAGATTTTGTTATTTTTTGTTAATTACATGAATTATTGTCATTTTGGTCCTTAAAACACCAAGATTTGCACTTAACTTTATATTTTGGTCCTTCTGATGATGATGTAAGTTTTAAATATTAAACGATTGTTACTCAGTACTTGAGTCGACCTTTTACCAAATACTTTTTTACTCTTGCTTGAATAATTTCTTGGATGACCACTTTTTACTTTTACTTGATAAAAACATGTTGAAGTAGTGCTACTCTTACTTGGGTACATTTTCTGGGTACTCTACCCCTCTCTGTTGACCATTAACATTCATTGATTAGCATAATATTGATGGACAGAAGGTTTCATGGTTTTGGAGATCCCCCAGGCTGTGTGTTTAGATCCCAGAAGAGGATTTGAACGTTTGTTTACCCTCACTTTCTGCTCCGCTGCCCCCCTTCCAGATGACCTCTCCTCCATTCAGCGCTCATTGTTGTCGAGGGGAAGTCTCTGGTTTGTGCTCTGGGGCTGCAGCGTCGTCTTTGTTCAGCTGTTTACTGTTTCGGGAGGGGTGGGGGGGTGGCTAGTGTTGCTGCTCTGCAGCGGGGGTTTCCCTGCACACACACATTTAGATTCTGCCTCACAGGGGCTTTCTAGCCATCCAAGGAGGTGTGTTTATTTTCTCTCCTTGAGCTTTGGCAGACCCCCTACCGACACTCCCAGAGCGCTGCTTGGCTCAGAGCGAAGTGTTTTCCCCTTTTCCCAGAACGTCAGTGTTGGACCAAACCAGAACCAGGTGGCTGCGAATATAAAGACGTCGGATATAAAAGCAGATGTTTTATAATGTAAACTTTTTTTATTCAAGATGGGGGTTGGAACTGATGGATCCATTTGTCAACTAATAAATATTTTAGTATCCGATTAATCGATTATTGTGACGATTAATTGGATAAGAAATCGGGACATTCTCTAGCTTTTTTTATTTAATCACTCAAACCTTTTTTACACAATATTAGAAATGCATTAAAATACGTAAATAAACCATTTAATTCCTTTGTTTAAATCAGAAAATGGAACAATATATCATTAATTTAGTGTACATTTGATTGTTTGTAGCAAAGGATGCATCTGCAGGTAAAAATTACTGCCTACTAAAATGTTTATTACTTTACAGACAAAGACTTTTTCAACTTAAATTCAAATTGTATATATTCCTTTGCACCGTTTTGGCTTATTTGCCTGATTATTGTGTTCTTTTAGCTGATTATTGCAAATTGCATTTTTTTAGAGTATGTGTACTCCAGTTAACAATTAATCGGTTACTAAATTCGCTGATGATTAATTCAATAATCGATTAATCACGATTAATTTGATTAACTGTTTCAGCCCTACAAATATAGTCTTTTCTGCTGGGCAGCTTTCGAACCCCACAGTTAAATTAACTAAACAATGTCTCTGCAAATATGTTGTCGATAAAGCTGCATTTTTTTAGATGCAGTCAGTGAATTAATTAAAAATTCCAGTTGTGAAAATTTGTTCTTACTATATATATCTGTTATCGGCCATAACAGTATTATGTAATATTGGGTATCAATATCGGCCTGAATTTTCATATCCGTGCACCTCCACTTGTAATGCATTTCTAATATTGTATATAAAGGCTTAATTGAAAAATATTTTAAAATCTGATTAATCGATTACCGCTCTTTGACATTTTTTGAAGTTATCAACTTTTTCCAAACGAGATTTGTTGCCGACAAAGGAAATAATTTAGTAATTTTCCAAAGCAGTTTGGATTTGATCAACATGACGTTACGACTCGATTGATCAGTTGGATGAAATGTTGGTGAAATTCTTGAGTTGCTCTGCCAGTAACTTCTGGTTAAGATTTCTTTGTTTATGCGGCTTTTAAAGTTGCGTTTTCCTGTTTGTAACCAGGATGGTTGATGAAGATCTGAGTCACTCTGGTCTGAGACCAGCTCATCGTCATCATCATCATGTCCAAACTGCACCTTTCAGATTCCAGAGCATTAAACTATATCGAGGAAGCGTTGGCCGACTGCCTTTCCAGTTAGATGGGAAACTTTTACCAACTTTTTAGGTAGCTTCAGGTGACACTTTGTTGGAAGTATTGAGTTCTGTGTTTGTTTAGTAGCAGAAGCTGATCATGGAAACAGCAGGGATGAATAGGAGCGTTGTATCAGGATCGGAGCGGGGCGCTGGCCTTGAGCTCTCTGTGTGTTGGAGGGTTTGAAGTGATAGCAGCCTCTGTGGTTTGCTTGATAAGCAGCTCCCTGCTGTCCAGGCCTTCAGCTGCAGCTGCTTCTTCACAATGAGCAGAATTTACAGCACTTTTTCTGCTCTCCTCGTTTATCAGGAGTGTTTTTCTGCAACTGATTTGAAGACAAAATGTGTCTTATCCCTTTCAGAGCTGCTCGAGAGCTTATTTCTTTTAATTTGGATAGTTCTGATAGTTTGGATAGAGCTGACAAAAAAACAACTTGGAAAATTAAGTGGAAGGAAAAACTGTGCCAGTAAATGAAAATGTTACATTTCTGCTACGTTGTGCTGAACAAAATGTTTAACTTAATTCTAATCACAAAACTGGTGATTATTACTTTTAATTTAAATAATTTGTGGCCTACACCAGACAAAAAACCCAACACCTGCAAAATTAAGTGAAAAACGGTGCCAAAAAAAGCATAGCACGGTTTTGCTAAGTTGTGCTGGAAAAAATCTCTAATGCAATTTTAATACTAAAACTGGTATTTATTTACTGCAGTTTTTATCCTTCTGGCCTACAGTTGACAAAAACTCAGCACATGGAAAAATTAAATGGAAGGAAAAACTGTCACAAAAAAGTTATCTTGCATTGGTGCCACTTCATGCTGGAAGAAATATTTGTTAATGTAGTTTTGCAAATGAAACTGTTGTTTATTTCTTTTCATTTAGCAAATTGTGACTCACTGCAGATGAAAAGCCAAAACTGGGAAAATAAGGTGTAAAGAAAAACTGTGCTATATCTTTATTTGACCATTTTTGAGGAAAATGTGCAGTAAACTCACAGGAAAAATGCAGGGATATTTTGATTTTTGTGGAAATTTTGCAAATTTGTGAAAAACTGTTGGGACTTACTAATGTAATCTTGAGTCTAAAGGGCCACATAGAAAGTTATTGCAAGCCAGATTTGGCCCCTTGGCCTTGAGTTTGGCATAATCAGCTTTTAAAATGGAGTACATTAATAATAATAATAAAAAAAGATAAATATCGAGCACTTTATAATTTGTCTGCTTTGATACCATTCAACTCTCTAAATTAGAGCTGGTTTCCATGGTAACAAACGGAGCAACTTGGCACATGCGAGGCTGCTGCACAGATCCTGAACATAAAAAAAGAAAGAAGAAGAAGTGCCAGTGTGTTTTCATAGCTGGACTCTGATGACTAACATGAAGTGAACATGATGTTCCTTCTTCCCTCTCCTGGTGGTTCTGTGAGGTTCTGGATGTCCCTCGGATCCGATTTGTCTGACCGCTGATTGGAAACACGTTGCTCTGTGATTAAACTGGGAACAAAACCAGCTTTTCTATTCCAAACTGGATTCAGTGCCTCAGAGATTTGAGACACCGCTGAGCTTCGTTTACTATGCACACCTTTGCATTGACGTTAAAAGATAAATCTTCTAGTGGAATTACAACATTTGCTGTACATTTTATTGTTAAAAATACTTCTTTGTTTTGTTTTTAAACATTGAATCTGACTCAAGTTGCAGCTAAGTACTCCAGGTGTGAGAACGTTCAGGGTTCATTGTTTTATTTCCATTTGAAGCACATCTGCATCACCCTATTTTAATAATTTAAAACAAAGTTCATAGTGGATTAAAAAGAAGGAAAGGAAATAAACCAAATGATGAAACTGAATCAGAGACTAAGAAATGCTTGGTCACTGGTTGCCATGGTTGCGATCACTGTTTTTATCAGATGCCGTAAAGGGCATGAAAATACTTATTCAAAATGGGGTTTTAGTTCAAATTGTAAAAAAAAAAAAAAAAACATTGAATCAATATATTATTAAGATGTCTGCGAGTTAAATTTGGCACATAAAATTTAGGAAATAAAATAAAAATTTTAATTAAGAAAGTTTGAAACTGTTAAATTTTGAACCAACAATTGTTTGATTAAAACCATTATTTTGAAACTTGAAAAAAAAAAAGATTTAAAACTAAACATCTTTTGATAGTTTTAAAAAAAAAAAAAGTAAAATAAATTTTAACAAAAAAAATGTTTGGAGCTGAAAAAAAAAGATTTTGGAACTAAAAAAAATTTTTATTATGTCTTTTTTAAGTTAATAGGATTCTCTTTTTAATTTTTTTTACACATGCATCCCAAGATTATAACATTTAATGGTTTCCCAATCTATATTAAATCTGCTTCCAACTCATGAATAAGTTGACTAAGTTGAGTTTCTTTACTCATGACATTATATTAGGCTCCAGTTGTGAAACACTGATCCAGCTAATTCAGGATCACATGCACAATGAAACATTGATCACAAATTCGATCCTTTATTTTACAATAAGTTTGTTTTTCTTCATGTTTTTGGGAGAACGAGGTGATAAAACGCATTGTTGCAGCCCACAGAGGTCACATTCATGCCACTTCTGCACAGACTGCAGCTTGTATTGTTGACCCTGTTATCCAGCTAACTCTGTTTGGTAACCTGCTATTGTTGTTTGTGCACCACCGCACACATGATTCACAAAGCGTGACTCATAGCACAGCGAGCAAACAAAAAAGGAGCGCAGACGGGTCACACAGATGGCCGTGATTAAAGGCTTCACGTCTCAACGTTCTGCACCAGAACGAGCGCTCTCTAATCTGCGTTAAATGGCTCCTCGAAAGCCAGCTCGTCTTGTCAAAATGTCAGTGTGGACCTCAGCTTTTCCTGGCTCAGGACCATTTAACCCATTTAACCAACACTCACGGACCACTGAACTTGAAATTATCACAACATCTTAATATATAGACAAGAAAATATTAGTCTCTTCACTCACTTCATGTTGTTTTCTTTGTTCATCCTAATGAGAATGGTGGTGCTGTTTGGTAAATGTGACTGATCATTCAGGATGTTTTATTTACAGATTCAGAAAGTGTTCATTCTAGACTGTCCAGTGATGTCAAACACAGGGAAAGCAAAGAAGTTTTTCTTTACTTCCAAATGTGTGCATTAATAACATTTCAGGGTTATTTAGTAGAAAGGCATAATTAAAGCTTTGGCAGAAACGAAAATACTCTTCTGCACGTTTATATATAAAATTTACCCACCTATTTCTATCAGTTGTATCTAATTATTGTAATTTATTTGTTGATTAAATAATCTAATCAGCTGCGGTTGATTAGCTAACTTAAATACCTGCTCTATTGATGATCTGTCAGAGTTGGTGTTTGTCAGGGAGCAGCTTTTTGCCCTCCAGCAGGAAGCTGGGTTCAGGGATCTTCCACCGTTGTTTTCCTTCCAACAGTATCTTCAGTTTTTCTTTTGAGTGACCATTATTGTTTTTAATCCCAATTCTTTGGTAAGCTAACTACGCGTTGTATTTTGAACACAACGCGTTCACATGCAGTACCTTGCGGACCTCTAGGGGGCACCCGCAGACCACCAGAGAAAGACTGAGTTAGACTAAAAAGTATTTTGTTTTTTTGCTTGTTTTGTTTTTTAGAGCTCGACGCAGGAGATCGGCGAGGAGGCGGAGGAGGACGCCATCTTCACCATCACCCTGAGGAAGATGCAGCTCCACCAGTCGGTCAGCAAGGGGCAGCGTTGGCTGGGTGTGGACACTGACTCCGCCCTGAGCCTCTACGAGACGTGCAAGGTGCGGACCATCAAGGCCGGCACGCTGGAGAGGCTGGTGGAGTACATGGTGTCGGCCTTCAGGGGCAAAGACTCCACCTATGTCACCATCTTCCTCTGCACCTACCGATCCTTCGCCACCACCAGGCAGGTGCTGGATCTCCTGCTTAACAGGTAAGGAAAACCTGCTGCTAATGGTCACTGTGAAAAAACTGCAGGAAACTGTTGAATCTAAGGGATCTTATTATGCAAAATTCACTTTTTGCACATTTTTGTACTTCCATTTGGGTTTCTGCTGGTTCTAGAAACGGCCCCGAGTGTTTAAAAACAAAACACCCAGCCATTTTTTGGCAATAAGTTAATGTTTTTTGTTGTCTGGAAAATTAGCTACATCATTTGGTATTGATGTCATTTTTCTTGGTCTCTGGTATTAAAATTGATGTCATGTGCTTTCAGGTACGCCAAACTCCAAAATGTTCCTGCAGCTTCTGCACACAGAGTGTCCCAGGACGACTGCACGGAGCTGAGAAAGTGAGTGTCAACTGTTTCTGCTCAAATTCAACTAAAATAACTGTTAATTAACTGCTAAACAGTGGAATAAACCTCTAAAACGAAACCTTTACTCCGTCACGAAGGGCCACTAACACCAAACAGGTCGTGTCTGTTGTTGACGTCTTTGTTCCCGACACATTCTTTGCAGTTTTTTTATTTTACATGTGTTTAGATCGAAGCCTGCAGTTGATGAACAGCTGATTGTCCAGAAAAAACCCCACATTCCACATTCTTCCCACTTCTCCTTTCCTAGTGTGGGCTTTTTGGAGTTTCAGCCACGGCTGAATGGATGCATGGTCAGACTGAAGAATGTGTTTGTAGCAGCAGAAATAAGTTAATTTGATTCAGATAGACATTTAACGTAGAGTTGGGAAATAAGTAGAGTTTAATCAAATTTTTAGTTTTTGAAGATTTACATTTTTGGAAGTCTGTATTTTTTTCCACCAATGCACATTTTGGGTCTCCACAGCTCAGAGCGACGTCAGCATGCGTAGGGCGGCCATCTTGTCCAACAAGCATGTTTTACAGCTTCTATTTATTTGGACCTTGAATTTAGGTCAACTCTATAGCAAGATATAAAGGCCAGATTATGATTTTTTCCCTTTATTACAAAAATAATGTCACAATATTACAAGAATACAGTTTGACAATAAAGATGAAATAAATATAAGATAAAATCAAAATAATACAAGAATACAGTCATAATATTAGAAAAACTCTAATAAGAAAATATAAAAAATTTTAAATTAGGATTTTTTTCTTATTACAACAACCTTTTCCTCATCATTTAATTTTTTTTTGTAAAATTGCATTTTTTTTCTGTTAAGACTTCATCGTACCAAAACAAAAATTCCCATAGCTAATATATTTTTGAGAATATTTTTTGTAACTTCCTTTGCTAGAAAAGAAAGTAAGCAAAATAAATAGACTTAAGAAAATAGATAAAAATTGGATCTATAAACAAATCATTTGAGATTTTCTTATGAAGCCCTATAAAGGAAACACAAAACTTTTCTAAGCAAATATCTAGTTCAAATATTTTAGTACACTTTTATAAACACAAAAGTAACTTGAAATTAAAGGTTATTTTAAGTAAATAATTTCTTAATTATTTCACCTGGTGCAAAATATTTTCCCAATGTAATACAGAATTGATCTGCCAGTGTAAGTAGTACTTTTTAATCAATATTAAGGAATTATTTACTTAAACAAGCTCCTGTTTTTGGCAGAAAAGTTGCTTGTAAGTTAGTTTACCCTTATTCTAAGTACTAAGACATTTGCAGTTTAACATAGAATGAAATATTTGGTCATATTTTGTGTTTTTGCCATGACCAGATTGTTGTTTAATGCCGTTACTTGTGCATTTCAGTACCGTCTCGTCCATCCTGGGCGCGTGGTTGGACCAGTACTCCGAGGATTTCTGGAGCCCTCCGAACTACGAATGTCTGCACCAACTCCTGGCCTACCTCCACCTCCACTTCCCCGGCTCGGACCTGGAGCGCCGCGCCCGCAACCTGCTGGCCCACTTCCACCGCCGACAGCAGTGTGAGCCCGATCCCGATGGTATGAAGGCAGGACAGGACAGGAGAGGGATTTATTTATTAAAAGTGATGAAAAGAGGTGCAGATGAGTTTTAGATAAGCAGGCCTTAGATCAAGCTCAGATGGATGCAGCATTTTTTAAAAATACTGTATTTTTCTTCTTTTTGTTCAGGGGAACACATCGGCTGCCCGTTCGCCACGCAGGAAGAGAGCGGCTTTGAGGATGAGCTTCCTGCTTTCAGCTTCCTGTCGTTTGACCCCATCATGGTGGCGGAGCAGTTCACGCTCATGGACGCGGTGAGCAGCTTTCCCTTCCCTCGTCAGCAGATTTATTCACATTGACGTCTAAAAATCAGGTGCAGAAGTTTTGTTGACTTTAATGGAAACTTTCTGATCCAAGAGGGAAAATAGTTATTCATTGTAGTTAGAAATGAAGCTGTTTTTACAGACAGTTTAAGGTTTTCTAGGTTTTTCCCCCCCTGAAAGTCAAATGGAATATTTGATTATAAAATTTCACCCATTACATATTATTTGGAAATGCATAGCTTAATTATTTAATTTGTTAATATTTTACTGCTAGTTTTTAGCATTTTTCTGTATGTTTTCTTGGTTTATTTAAATGTTTTACTGTGTAATTAACATTTCCAGGACAGACTGTGAAGCTGAGCAGCAGTAAAAGTTTCCTCTGCTGGTTTTTATAATCATAGAGCGTCTTTGCAAAGCTTCACGCACCTGCAGCTTTTACAACCCGAAGAGCCGTTTTTCCCCTCAGGCCAGATAAATTAAACTCTTTTAGAGGTCCTAATACTACCTGACCTTTACAAAAAACAAACAAAAATCTTAGTTTTGATTTGTTTGCTTGTCGTTTTTTTATTTATTTAGCTCTTATCTTTAAGATTTAAAATAAAGATAAACATAAAACCTTTGCAAAATGATGGGAAAAAAGCACATTGTGTTCAACCTCATAAGAACATTGGATCTAAAATCATTACTGCTACATTGAGTGTCATTTTGTTGTGCAAATTCAATGCAGTTGTTTCATCAAAAACTGAAAAACTGCTTAAATCTGCATTTGATTTTATAGCTAAAAGCAATAGGTGTTTAAAAATGTCAGCCTATATTATTAAGAGTTATTATAGGTCAACTATGTCTTCTTCTTTCGTAAAATTACTTCCTTTCTTATCACCCACACAGTAAATATATAGATTTTTAAAATGTCTACAATGAGAACAAATTAATATAATACTGAATTCTTAGGTTTTACTACAGGAAAAAAAAGACTGAATATTGAATAAAGCTAGCAGTGACTCTAAAAATGTGGAAAAAGTGAATATTTCAGAATTGTTCTGCATGCCATCTATTCAGATTAGCTAAAATAGAAGTTTTAACTCCTAACAGGAGAAGCAAAACTGATTTTCTTTCTCTGTATCTTCCAGGATCTGTTCAAGAAGGTGGTGCCGTACCACTGCCTGGGCGGCATTTGGTCTCAGCGGGACAAGAAAGGCAAGGAGCACCTGGCTCCCACTATCCGAGCCACCGTGGCCCAGTTCAACTCGGTGACCAACTGTGTGATCACCACCTGCCTGAGCAACACGGCGCTGAAGCCCAACCAGAGAGCCCGGCTCATCGAGAGGTGGATCGATGTGGCACGGGTGAGCCGCACCCGCCTGGAACCGGAAAACATTTCAAATATGCAAAATTAAAATGGATTATGGAGGCTCATTGACCAAAGCTGCATTTCAGAAAATAATAATGACTGTTGTCCAAATGGAAATTATTGTGCTCATTTTAATTGATCATGGCATTAATTGATTTATTGCTTCTTGCGACAGGACTAACTTTAAGCAGCTAAGCTGCTTCAGATTTTCTGCTTCCGTTTGTCTCACTGGATCGTTGTTCCCATCAGGAATGTCGGATCCTGAAGAACTTCTCCTCTTTGCGAGCGATCCTCTCTGCCCTGCAGTGCAACTCCATCCACCGCCTGAAGAGGACCTGGGACGAAGTCGCTCGGTAGGTTTGGACTCTGGACTTGGACGGATTTTTCCTGACGGGATTCCTGACTCTGGTTTCTGCTTCTGCTCACAGGGAAAGCGTCAGAACCTTCAGAGAGCTTTCCGAAATCTTCTCAGACGACAATAACTATTCCTTGAGTCGAGAGCTGCTGGTGAAGGTGAGTCTCGTCTTTTAAACACCACTGAGTAAAAATGCTTGAAAGAAATTAAACAAGTAACAAATACATTGAAATTTGTTCAAATTAATCAAAAAGTGTCACTGGTAACTCAGAATTTGGTGGGGGGTTCAAGGAGGTTTCTAGGTTATTGGTGTTGCATAAATATTTTAAAGGTCACCTCTAATGCAAAGTTGACCTTTTCATATTTCCATTCCAAACACTTTAGAAAAAAACACCCAGTCGTTTTCTTTAGCTTTTTTTGGTGAAAATGAGCCGTTTCAGAAACCTCTGGAATGCCCGTTACCTAGCAACCCCAGCAGAGCTCTGCCCATCACCTAGCAACCCAAGCTGAGCTCCTTCGAGTTTGGTCACTTGGTTTTACCACTGTATGCACTGTACAATGGCTGCTGAGAAAGACAAGTGTTTTTACTTACCATCCAGAAACCACTTTCTGCATTTTATTTTTGCTGTGCAGGAGGCTCTACTAATGCTTTTCAAAGAGGTCACCTTCATATGTTGTTGGCTGAAAACATGAAACTATAAGGTCTAATTTCAGCATTAAAGTCACAGCTCACCCGTGAGCTCCATGTTTTTATCCTAGACACATAAATCAGTCAGTGCGCATTGCGTAACTTGGATTCCCGACAGCTGAGAGGATATCAGCAGGATGTGACCTCGTCACTTCGCTGTGGCTGTAAGAGAACATCCTGCAGAACCGTTGTTGTTCCTGTGGATCTAAGCCAAGTTCTGGGTTGAATCTGGGCTTCCTGATGACATTTAGCAGTTTAATTACAGCTGAATTTTACTTTATTCCAAATAAAACTCCACTATTTATACCAAGTATTTTTTGCCAGAAAATATAGTTTCTAGTTTATTGAGCTAAATAAAACTTGCAAGACTATTTTTATGTATTTAATTTAGACTTCCATAAAAGACTGTGCAATAACAATGTATATCGTGATAGACATGTGATAAGTATCAATTGATAATAGATCTGATGGAATATTCAATAAATTCAATGAGATCCAATCCATAACCGCTCAGCATTCTGGGAGATGTAGGCGAAGCCTGTCACAGTGACAAGTTTTGCTAGATGATAAATTGTCCCAGAAGTTAATGCAATAAACAATGATATTGTTGTTTTTGAAAACATTTTAAAGCAAAATTCAGTAAAGTAAATTCAGTGCTAATGGCTTAATGATGCTAGAACACATTTTGAAAGATCAATATTAACACAAGAACTGGAAGATATTTAACATTTCCAAAATAACTAAACAAAACAACAGAAACAACAAAATAAAATGAATTATGAAGTCAAAGTTGTCCTTCAGAAAAAAGGGCTAATTAACTCTGAAGACTTTTGTCATCCAGTTTTTGGTAGAAAAAGAAAAAAACTAATGGAAATTATTAACCGCATTTTAATTTATTGTGTTATTAACTGATTTATTGCATATTTAAACAAGCCTAATAAAGGCAGAGAAAAGTTAGGCTGGTGGAATGAACCAACTAACTCACTCTCGCTTTGGTTACCTAGCAACTGACTCATTCTTTGGTTACCTAGCAACAACCTGTTGAGTAACTGCCACAGCAGCAGTTTAAAGTTCCGCCAATGTAATAACTGATTAAAGGTAAAAAACAACAGTGTGAAGTGAAAACTTTGGACAAAACAGGAAAACTCAGATATTTAAAACAAAAAGCTGATCAATAATTATTGATATCTACTGATATGAAGCATTTATATTGACAAGCAGTTTCTAAAATCCCTAAGTAAGGTTTGTGCCTGTTTTATTTGCTCCAAGCTGCCCTTCTGGACAAAAGGAATATCAGAATCCGGTTTTTGCTGCAGATGTTTTTCAGCCTTAACATCTGGAACAGTTTTCCTCTTAGCAACGATCTGCAGTTCCAGGGAAGCTGACATGAGCTCAGGATCGCATTTTTGTGTAACCTTAGAGCTTAACGCGGGGGCCTCCTGTGAGGGAATCCCTGCTGACGTCAGAGGGAGGAAACCCTGCAGATAACGCCGCTGATGGACGGACTGCAGGGCGTCGCCTCCCTTTCTCTCTATCTCCTCAGTCCAGGCTGCTTATAAACAGAGCCTCAGCGACTCTTTCAGGAATTTTTCTTTCCACTTTTTCTTTCCAAGGACCAACAGCTTTTTTTTCAGTCTCATAAACTCACCCTGAACTAGTTTATTTCCTTTAACTCCATGACCTGATTAGCAGGCTTCATGCAATACTTTAAATCCTTGAAAATACTTGAATTTCAACACAATCTCTTGCCAAATATTTTTGGTCTAGTTTCTAGTGTAAATATCTTGGTACACTCGAAATAATGCAAACTAACTTACAAGTAACTATTCAGCATGATACAGGAGTTTAAGTCAATAATTTCTTAATTTTGATTGAAAAGTTTTAGATCCACAGGCAGATTACTTCACTTATAACATGAGAAAATTGTCTTGTTAAATAAAATTGTCCTTCAAAAAGGTGGTAGTTGAGACCAATGCACCAGACCGAACACTTCTGCGATTACGTCATAGAATGAACTGAGCAAAATGTGTGTTTGAGTGGTTGTTTGTGCATGTTTCGCTTGTAAAACCTATAAAACTCCCAACAGATGAAAGGTTGGTAAAACATAAACATGTTGTTGTTTCTGCAGGAGGGAACCTCAAAGTTTGCAACTTTAGAAATCAACCCCAAACGAGCTCAGAGGAGACACCAGCAGCAGAGAGACTTGGTGAGACCCGATTTAGTGAAGAAAAGCTGTTAATGATCCTCACAAAACACTGCGAAACAGTACATGTGCCACCTAGAGGCGAGTGATGTTACTGCGCCCCAACTGATGATTCCTTGTTTCATCCTAGATCTTATTGCAAAGTATTAGGGACATGCAAAGTACAAACAATAAAATCATAAGAATAAAGTCACATTATTAGGAATAAACATGTATGAGAATAAAGTAATAATAAGAATAAAATCATAATATTGTGAGAATAAAGTCAAAATAATACAAGAAAGTTGCAATTAAAATGAGGATAGTCATGTTTGAAGAATAGATTAATAAAATTATGAGAAAAAAGTCATAAGATTATAAGAATGAAGTCGAAATGATAAAAGAAAGTCCTAATTTGAGAATAAGGTTGTAAATTTATTCTCATATTATTTTTAATGTATTTTTTTATTTCAGCTTCATTCTTGTAATATTATTAATTATTTTTTTACTTTCTTATCTGTATCCTAAACTTGCAGAAAAGTGTTTTTGTCTCATATGATTCTGTTATGTTTAAGCAGATAATCTTTTAAATCATTTATGTGCTGTATGTTTGAGTCTGTATTGGAGAACAAAGTGTCAGTAATTATCCCTCTGTGAACAGGGCGTCATGCAGGGGACCATTCCCTATTTGGGAACATTCCTAACGGACCTGGTGATGATGGACACTGCCATGAAGGATTACACAGAGGTCAGCCATTTTGGTTTTTCTGTTTGTATATCCTTCCACAAGTTCTTTAGGTGCTGAGTTTTGAATTTATTGGATGTTTTTGTGGAAGCAAAAAGGATAAATCATTGCAGGGTGAAAAAATGGCACCAGCATCATTTTAAACTCCTGCTGTTTCATTTTCTGACGTTGCTGATGTTTTTATTCTCGTGTTTTTTTTTTCCAGGGTGGTCTGATTAACTTCGAGAAGAGGAGAAAGGTACATTTGTTTTTCCTGTTTCAAAGCCTCTGATGGACAAAAAATTATTTTTAAATTGCTGTATTTTATTTTATTTGTTGTTTTTTACAGGAGTTTGAGGTGATCGCTCAGATCAAACTTCTCCAGTTGGCCTCCAACAACTACAGCTTCACCCAGGAAAGCCACTTCAGAGAGTGGTTTGCAGCCGTGGAGAAACTCAGCGAGGCAGAAAGGTATCGCAGTTATTAACTTATTAAACATTATCCTTTTTTTAGTAAAACATCTGTGCATGATGACCCAAAGTTTCTCCAGATCAAATTGTTTTCTGTAGATTTTATTGGTGTTTTCATCCAGAAAGTCAGAGTTTGAAACCCTAATAAACGCAAAAATTTATACAAATTCAACACTTTTTAACTTGCAAATAAACTTTGCAACAGCTGTTCATCTATATTTTATCCAGAGTTTTTATGCTAAACATTTCAGACGATCTCGTAAGCACAATAAAGAATTTGTAAGCATAGTTTTTTAGCATATAGTTTCCTTTTCATCCTTAATTAATGCATAACAAACTGTTTTATTATGTGTTTATAGGTGAATAGATAACACATCCATCTGCAAAGGGAGATTTATTGTAAAGCTGTGCCGTATTATTTTAAAACATATTTTAATGTATTCCTATTATTGTTCTTAAAAGACTTGAAGATTAAATGACAAACCTTCATGAGATTTCTAAAATAATTGTTAGCTGCAGCTCTAGTCTCATTATGTCTCTAAGCTTGTTTTAGCCATTATGTCTTTAACTAAATCCTCCCAAATATGTAAACAAGCTGAAATGTGGTGTTCATTTTCTTTTCTGCAGCTATCATCTGTCATGTGAGATCGAGCCTCTGTCGGAGTCGGCCAGCAACACTCTCAGAGCCAAGAAGAACGGCGGGATCATAAAACGATGGAGCGAGTCAGTCACACTTAGCTCTTCTTCAAAATTTTCTCCATCAGTTGTTTGTGTCTACCTGGAGACTTATTTTTCCACTTCCTGTTCCTGTTCTGTGTCCAGCCGGCAGCTGACAGAGGCCAGCTGCAGTGGCGGCGCTGGCTCCCATTCGAAGTCGTTCGATCACTCCCACTACAGGCCGTACCAGGGGGGCGGCGGTGACAGCGTCGACGCCCTCAGCGTCACGTCCGTCAGCTCCAGCGGCTCCGACCTGGAGGATGTGAACACCAGCTTCCTGTCGGATTCACCGGAGGGACACGAGAGGAAGGTGAACACCGGGATTCTGGCTGAGTGGAGGGAAATATTAGAAGTGTTAATTCACTGCAAAAACACAAAATCTTACCAAGTATTTTGGTCCAGTTTCTAATGCAAATATCTCAGTACGTTTGAAATAGCCCAAAACTAACTTACAAGTAAATTTTCAGAAAGACATAAGAGCTTGTTTTATGTCTAATTCCTTATTATTGATGAAAAACTACTAGTTTCATTTCACTTGTAATTACATTTTTCCCTTGTTATAAATGAAATACTATTACTTTTTTGTCAATATTAAGGAATTATTTCCTTAAAACAATTTTCTATATCTTATTGAATAGTTACTTGTAAGTTAGTTTTATCTGTTTTCAAGTCTGTGAAGATAAATTTTGTTTTTGCAGTGTAAAACTGACTTTTATTTAGCTTTTTGCCATGTTACAATGTTATTCCCTCATCAAAAACAAACATGGAGTGTTGCCTTGATACTTTTTATGCATGTTTGAGGAATCCTTTGATCTCTATGGCAACCAGCTGTACAAAACACCTGGTTGGACCTAGCTCCACCTTTTGGATGAAGCTCCTGCATTTTCCAAGTTTACCAGCTCCAGCTCCTTCAGACTAGTCTGCAGCAATTAGCAAACACTTGGTGAAACTGTGCACCAACTGATCTCATTATATGAGCTATTTTTCAGTGAAATGTTGGTAAAAACGTCAATTAAGGATTAATAGAGGGTTAATTGTGATCACCTCCTGAAGGCAGTTTCAGAAAAAAAAGAACTTCACAAAGAGACAGAGGCCCAAGTTTATGGTGGTTTTTTTAAGTCGTATGCAGCATTTTTAGAACAACTGATGTTAACACGTAAAACCTGCCTTTTATAAAGGCTTTCAACTTGTTTTTGTTTTTGTTTTCAGACGTCGACTCCGTCGGTGAAACTCACCGTTTCTGCTTTGGGCAGAGAAGCTCCAGCTGC
This sequence comes from Phalloptychus januarius, assembly GCA_902982915.1. Classification (NCBI taxonomy): domain Eukaryota; kingdom Metazoa; phylum Chordata; class Actinopteri; order Cyprinodontiformes; family Poeciliidae; genus Phalloptychus; species Phalloptychus januarius. The sequence continues at coordinate 1,994,619 of CADWAE010000482.1, forward strand.
AGATATGACCTCAACGGTAACGCTTTAATGTTTGTTCATTCATCTACACTCGTCAAGAAAAGTGATTATTCCAAATGTCTTATTAGTGAAGCTATCTGCCAATGGAATAAGAACTTTTTAGATCAAGTTTAAGGAGTTATTGACTTAAAACAAGCTCTTATATCTTGCTGAAAATGTAATTGCAAGTTAGTTTTGTCTAGTTAGACAAAGAACTAGACCAAAGTTCTTGGTCTAGTTTCTAGATTTTGTGTTTTTGCAGTGTAGTCACAAATAATCAGCTATTTACGGTCAGAACATGAGTTGTTAAAATTGTTTACATTTCTAATGTCTGAAAAACTATGCATTTTGTTTAGTTTTGTTTAATATGTTTTTTACATAAAAATGTTATATGATTAATTGCTTCAGCCCTAATATTGTTGCATCAGAGAAACATTTATCTAAAATCAGTAACACTTGTGCAGTGTCCCCCTCAGTTCTGGGAATGCACATCTCTGTCCTCCCTGGATACGTCGGGGATGGGATCCAGCTCTGGCTCCGCCTCGGGCTCCAGCAGCACCTCCTCATCCTCCGTCTCCTCCTCCACGCCGCTGTCCGCCTCGCGCTCGCACAAACGCTCGGTCTCGGCCGTCTCCAACTACTCAACGCTGTCGCTGCCGCTCTACAACCAGCAGGTGGACGACTGCTGCATCATCCGGGTCTCGCTGGACGTGGAGAACGGCAACATGTACAAGAGCATCCTGGTGAGACCACAGATATGAAGAGAGCGCGGGAATCTGCTGTTGAGCTCAGTGGGTTTCAATTAGAAGGTGTCGTAGGGCAACATCAGAGGGCTGAAGGGAAGATGAGGGGAAAAAAGGAGCAAAATGTAATCTGTATTTTATGGAAGATGATTAAGCCACTGAAAATAAAACATAGTTCCAACTTTCACCTCAGAACTTTGACTTTTCCTCAGAATTATCAGAATTTTGACTTTTTTCTCAGATTTTTTACTTTTTCTCAAAATGTTAACATTTTCTCAGAATTCCAACTTTTTTCTCAAAATTATCAGAATATTGATATTTTGTTCCAGAATTTATTACTTTTTTCAGAATTCTAAGAAAAAAGTGGCTCTAATGCTCTTCTGTAGTTTAAAAAATAAGTTCAAATAACTTATTGAAAATGGAGCTAGTGGATAGAAATAGCCTCTTTTGTCCCAGAGAGGGGAAGAAAGTCAGGAAAATGTTATTTGCACTCATCTGTTTGATTGGCTACCAGTTAGATTTATCAAGTTGCTTTCCTCCTCAAGCTAGTGTAGCAAGCATGAAAACCTTCTGACAAGAGTATTGTGAAGAGTAAATAAAACATATAAAATTATACATTTTCTTATCAAAAGAGGGGATTCTGATGGAAAATTTAATCTGGTAATATATTCAACATCAGGTTAATAGACATAACAAATTCCCTGATAAAATTTTCCAACACAGAACTCAAAAATGAGAAGTTATGAGGCAACATTTATGAAGAACAATGTAATAATAATTATTTTGTGGCCCGTTTGGGTTTATCTGGGTAGAAGTTGGGTTGAATAAACGCTTGATCCGTTTTCAGGTGACGAGTCAAGACAAAACTCCAGCGGTGATCAGGAAGGCGATGATCAAACACAACCTGGAGCGGGAGAAAACCGAGGACTATGAGCTGATGCAGAAGATCTCGGAGGACAAAGGTGAGCAGGGTTTCAGAAATGCTGACAAGTAAGATTCAAAACACACATGGCAGTTTCAATGTGTAGCTAAAAGTAGTGTAATTTACAATAAGCATTCATAATAAAAATTAAGAGTCACAGCTGTAAGAAAAATTTACATATAAAAACAGTTGATTTAAAAATAATTCAAAACATGATTTCTATTTTTATTATCTAGTAATCACTGCTTAAGTGATTTCCTGAAACATTTCAATGTAAAACCTCAACAATCCTGAGAAAGGAACCAGTTAGAGAAGCTAATAGCCGAGCTAATTTTTAGCTTAGCCCTGTTGCTAACTTTGAAAATGTTTAGAGCACTTAAATTTATTCCTATTTAATCTTTAACGTTCTTTTCTGTCAGACAAAAGCCTGAGTCACAATCTGAAGACTTCATTGCCTTCTATGACTACTGCTAGCTAACATACCTTCCCATCTGACTGGCTTTTTTTCCTGAGTTTATCATTAATAAGTTCTGGGTTTGAGTTACCAAACACTAGACTTTACCAAACTGGGCTTTGAATTCTGAAATTGCTCCGTTTCCCTTCGTTCTGCAGAGCTCCGGATCCCGGATAACGCCAATGTCTTCTACGCCATGAACTCCACTGCCAACTACGACTTTGTGCTGAAGAAGCGCGGCTCGGCCCGGCCGGTGCGGCCCAAGAACGTGGCCAGTTCAACGCTGCCTCGCATGAAACAGAAGGGAATGAAGATCGCCAAAGGGATTTTCTGAGACTCTTCAGCAGAGACGAACCAACCCAAAGCGTCCAGGTTTGGTTTGGATAGAGGCAGAGACGGGACCTTTCTGGCACTTTAGCACTTAACCGGATGTGTTGCTTCTTCAGGACCCTCCTGAAAAAATCTGAGTTTGTTTTCATGAAAGCTGCAAACTCAGGAAAGTGGAGGGGGAAAATAAAACGTTCGCTTTGGACGATACTTGGACTCTTCATCACCCTCCGCCTGGTTCGGGTGAAACATTCGAACCTCCTGATGCGTCACATTTTGTTTACAAGTGTTTACATCTCAGCGTCGGCGAGGGGAATCTTTGCACCTTCACTTTTTAATCCTCGGGTCAGACTTTTCTGCCATCTTCCCAGAACTGACAGATCACTATAGAGAGATCCGGTCGGGATTTTACAGCAAAATGTGGAGGAAGAGACGCTCGTCTGAACGCTGCGGTGTTCACAAAAAATAGAAAATGGTGTCAAAATCCAGTGAACACAGCCATGAATCCCATGCCTCCGTTTCCGTCTTTACTTACCGGATCGTAACCACTACATGGTGGAGGACACCGCCGCCACAGAGTGATCACACTTCACACAGACTGAACAGAGTGTAAATATAAACAACCCAGTCTGTGCAGTATCTTGTTCTGAAAAAGAACCCTGTGATTTTTGTTAATAGACTCATGGTATCAACACATGTTCTTATTTTGCTTTGTGTATTTGTTTTTTTTTGTGTTTCTTGCACCTCGGATACGGTGCTGTTTCTTCACAATTTCCGTTTCTTCCTCGTCCAGACCACCGTGAGGCGCCATGTTGGGAGAAAAACCCAGAAGTTTTAAAAAAGTGAATTTGGACTGAAATAAAAATAAACAAGTTTGAAATTATGGAAAGCCAGAAATGCCAAAAAATAATGCTTGCTCACTTAAAATATTAAAAAGTCTATTTTATTATTTTAATGAGTCAATCCACTCTGTCCTGTCAAATAGACCCATAATCAGATTGTTCATGGCCTTTTTCGCTTTGCCAGCTGGCTGAATCAGAACTATAAAATAACTATTAAAAAGTGTAGTCATTTTAAAAATTTGGTCATTTAATTATTGAATAGTTAAAGTAACTACAGATTGGTTTTCTTATGAATTTTAACATTTATATTTCTACTTGTACTTAAATGGGCATATCCAAATATTTAACACCTCCTTCATTTATTGAATTATGGCACTTTGGGCCTTCCATACTAAATGCTTCATGTTAAGAGTGAATTCTACACAAAAGTTAAAAGATTTTTGGCAAACCTGAAAATAGGGGGGAAAAAAGCCTTAAAATATAAAGAAAATGTGTTAAGGACAAGAAATGCAACCAAATTTAGCTCAATATTTTCACTCAAGTTTTCTCTTCTAATTTCCAATATTCTAGCTATTTAACGATTTAATAAGGTCAACAAAAGTGAAAAAATATCAATTATATTTAAAAAGTTTTTTGAATGTGGATCTAAAATTTGCTTCATTTTGTCATCTTCACAAATAATAACTTAGTGCAAAAACCCTGGAGAAGCATCAACATATTTTATATTAACTAAAGCCAAAACCAAGTTATTTTCCTGAGAATCCTCAAACATTGCCCAGGTTTTGTTTTATTTCTTCCAACATGGCGGCTCAAACCTTCATATCCGTTCAAAGACAACTTTCCAAATGCGCTGCAGATTTATCCTGCAGGACGCTTTAAGCTCCGGTTTCTCTGAATACAGACGAATCGCTGGATTTCCGTGTATGGAAACCTTAAACCGATGCAACGTTTCAGCCGTTAGATGAATGTGAATCCAAGAGGAGCGACGGTGAGGGAAAAATCCCAGTTGACGCTCTTCTTTTTTGTGTTTTCCTCCCATCAAAACTGTATTGCGTCATGTTTTTCACGTGACAAGTTTTTTTCAGCTTCCTTTCAGTTTTTGTTGTTTTTTAACCCCTGAAACATCTTCCACTGCATCTGCACTGTTTTAATTTGGTGCCACTTATTCTGGCACCAAATTAAAAGAATTGTAGTAAAGCACTAAAAACCCTGAGAGAACACAAAGCCCAGTTTGTCCTGCCTTTTTTTTTGTCAGCTTTATTTGTGCATCGTCAACTTTAACAAATTAACAAACACACTGCAGAAGCAATACGTTGATGAGCGGCAGACGGGACGCGTTCAATGTCGTCGTGAAACACTGTGACCTTTGCCCCTTTCCACCCGTCAATCGGCACTGTGAACAATTTATTGTCGTGATGATCGTTCGCTCGTGTTGTCCGCGAAGGCAGCAGCACCTGACCATAACGTGTGCCAAAAACAAAATGGAAAACGTGGAAGCGCCTGCCTTTCAGGGTCACAGCGGGAGGGAGAAATTATTCAGCTTTTGTGTTTACTGTTTACTTTGGGAGAGAACACTAAGGAGGAAAAAACCTGTTTGGACCCGTTTAGTTTCACTTTTGTCCAGGAAACTTGAAGAAAGCTGAAACTGATGCAGAAACTGAACTTTAGGGAATTTATCCAGCAGGAATTTTTTGTCTTTAAGTCATTGTTTGTTTAAGTTACCTAAACTATCAAGTTAAGGTCAGATAAAAAGAACTTAAAATGTGAAATGCCTTTTCTAACGTTAAGGGGAGCAAAACTAAACTATAATTTCAGTGCGTGAGATTAAGAGATTAACCCATGAACTGTAGCCTGGACAGACAAAGACAATACTTGTAGAGGAAGTTGATAAGTTTGTTTTAATGTGTGAGTATATTGTACAATGTGTATATTGAATTGTGGCACTTTTGGCCCTCCATACAAAATACCTCCCTTTAGAATTAAATCAAGCAAAAGTTGTAGGTAAACGATTTTAAACATTGACTAGTTAAAAAATTTTCCAGTTTCAGGAGAAATTATCCAAACATAATTTAAGTCAATAAAAAGAACCAAATTCATCAGTTTTTATTCAGGTTTCCTGTTTCATTCTGATTAATAATTTACTAAGCAAATGTAACAAAAGAACCTGAACTATAAGAAACTTTGTCATTTTTTTCGTGTTCAGAATTCATTTGAATCCAAATTTCCACATGTGAAAATCCTTATCTTACATATTTACAAAAAAAAATATTCCTTGGTTTACAGGACCTTAAATCCACAGAAGTGTCTGAAAATGTCTTTTCTGTTGCTTGTGAATTTAGCCAAAGTGTTTATGATCTTAAAAATTACATCTTGCACAACAAACTGTAAAATATTCTTCATTTTGCTGTTAATAACTTGATGAAAAAGCCCTTATTTTAACTGAAAAAGGGAAGAAAAGCAGATTTTCTTTTTAATTTTCAGCACTTATCTGAAAATAAACAAAAAACTTCTTGACTAGTAATCTTCCTAAATTCTCCTCAAACAGTTTCTGTTTCTGCAGCAGTTTTTCCCAGAAAACCGAGTGTTTCCGACAGTGGATGGACCGTGTGTGTATGTGTGTGTCGTCGTCGCCCTTGTTGAAAATGAATTTCGTGATTCTATGCGAGTTTGAAAACAAAAAATAAATAAAAACAGTGACTCAGTTTTACATGAAGGAAAAAAATAATTGAAACAGGTGTGATGTGGTTTTTATTCCTTTTCACTTTTTTTTTTTTCTTGGTGCCATTTTTCCACTTTTAACTGAAGGATTTCAAAATTTTCTTACCGCAATTTTTTGTTTTAAGTTTTTTTTTCTCATTAACAAAAAGCCCTTATGTTGACAGACTGATTTTGGTTGTGTCTTATTTATTGATTTGTATATAAAGATTTTGTTTTGCATTGTACATTCTTTCCTCTCTTGGTTATAGATTAATATATTCATTGTATATATGAATAAACATTAAGTTTGTAAAGTTAAAATAACATCTTGGAGTCTCTGGTTTTTATTTTTTCTACACATTTCCTTCATCTTTTAGGACTTAATTGAGTAAATGAGCTTGAAAAGTTTACTAACAATTAATTTTAACCACTTTGCACAAAATATTTTCATTTAGGACAAATCTGTTACCTACAAGTTAAAATTTTCTCATAAAAATGTTAGCTTCAGCACTAAATATTTATCTTTTCCTATCAATATTTCTGATTTTCTTTTGAATTAAAGGTAGATAGGACCACATCTTTCCATTGAGTCAAACACTAAAGCAGACACTGAAATCTGGCTTTAATTATATTAACACCTTGAGTAAATACAGCAAATACAGATTTTAAATACAGAGTGAAGTAAATCATGTTATTGCTGAGAATATTCTAAATATTTTCTTATTTTTCAATCAAGCAAAGTGATTGACAACCACAATCTAGTAAAGTGGTTGTCTTTCATAAATATTTCATGCTTAATTCATTGTTGAGCTAGAAAATATTCTCTGAACAATTTAGTTTTTAAAAAAAGTTTTATTTTTTTAATTTTACAGGCAACCATAAGAATCCTCTTCAAAGTTTTGAATAGTGTCTTCAGTCAGAGGCTCCAAATGCTACTTGAAATTAGTATTTACGTTTCTTTTTTTTTTTCTTTTGGGAAACATGGATAATATGAGTTACAACATTTAACAATTATATTCTCTCAGAGATTAACAAAATATTTTCTATTTAATTTAAATATTAAAATATATCTTAATAAATTCATGAAATGATTTAAAGGTGAGTATGCACTCATAATAGTAATTAACCGAATTTTGACTTAAAATTTTTTTTTAAGTTGTTAAAATCATATAAGGTTGCTGGTGAGCCGAATCTAACAACTTGGATCCGAGAGCGGAACCGGAAGTCCATCATTTAACGGTCCTATTCTGTTGAGCTTGTTGTTTGCGCTTGCGCTGTAGCTCGGACCTTTGTTATTCCATGTCACTATGGCGCTTAGCAAAACGTTTGGGCAAAAACCGGTGAAATTTCAGCTCGAAGAGGATGGAGAGTTTTACATGATAGGTTCAGAGGTCAGTATCTTCAAATGTGTATAACCCTGCTGCTGTTACGGATCGTGATTTTGAGCAGAAACATTCCGGTGTGTCAGCCGCTAGCTGTTAGCTTAGCTATGCTCGCGAGGCCAGCTGAGAGGAAAGACAGCGCGTGAAGGTTCATTCATTGATGATCAGAGGACAGCGTGAGGATCAAAGGTGCTGATCGATAATAGGTTATCAGAAAGTGAAGTCTGGAATAAAATTAATCTTCTATTTAATCGCAAACTTCAGCTCTCAAGCAAGCTAAGCGTTAGCACACGAGCTAATATGACTTCAACAAACAAAGCGCTAATTTTTTAAGATGGAGCTTACAATTAGCTGGGTTATTGCTTTGTTATTTTAAATCTAATGTTTATACGACTTGCTGTGTTGTTTCGGTCTGTCTGGGTCGGTAATAGTGGGAGAGAACCGTTTTAAAATGACAGGTCTAACTTTTATTATGTTTAAATGGCCTGTTTTTCTTCTGTCCCACTGTAGAAGATTAATACTACATTATCACAGGTAGAAAATTATTTACATGATTAGTAAGTGGAAAATATTAAAAGCAAATTTAAACAAAGAACTAAGAAAACGCCTAACTTGGTGAAGAGATGTTTAAAACTTAGTGTAACCACGAGATAAAAAGAAATAAAATTTCATTCATTTTTATAAATTATGCTGTTTTTGTGGACAATTTCCACTAATTTAGCTTCAGTTTGACCTTGAATTGTGAGGCGTAAACACAATCTTCGTCTTTTAAATGTCTTTTAAACTGATAATCTGATTGAAGGATTATGGAGGTACGACTAAGTATTTAGACCTATCTCGATAGCGGGAAAAAGTAAGAATCAGGTGTGTGAAATGTGACTTTTTTTAAATTGTTTATGCTTTGATTGTATTTCATTTTTCTGGCTTTTTGTCAGGTGGGGAACTATCTGCGCATGTTCAGAGGCTCCCTATATAAACGATACCCGTCGTTATGGAGAAAACTGGCAACAGTGGAAGAACGGAAGAAAATTGTAGAGTCTTCACACGGTCAGTAGAGGGCAGCACTGACTCAAGCAGCTAGTATCCTGCTGTTTATATATGCGAAAATTTCTTATTTTTACCACTGAGTATTGGGGCCTGGCTACAATATTATGGTCATAATGTTAGCAGAAAAATTATGCAATTTTACCAGAAAAAAAACATTGTCATAAAGTTGTTTTTAATGAGAAAACATCTTAATTATCAGGATGTGAGCAGCTCAGGATGTGTAATTTTTTTTCTTTTAAAAAGACTGTTGTTTACAGGATAGTTTCTGCTACTGATAATAATTTGATGCTGATATATTGATAGTATTACCTGTAAAACTGATACCAAACTGTAATTTCGCAAGATGCTTAATATTCCTCCACTTTAATTGTTTTTTATGTTGTTGTTGGATTTTTCATAGCACTGCTACATTATTATTCTAATATTAAATGTGTACAAAAAGCAATTCATCAGATATATTACACCAATTTCTATTCAAATGATTAATATTTTTTGAAGGGCACTTTTGTTTTCAGAGATTTTATTGGCATTTTATTTATGGTTTTGTTTGTGTTTGGTTTTTATTTTGTATTTATTTATTGTTTTTGGTTTAAAATATCTTCCAGTTCCATTGTTATAATTTCTGGGACAATCTATTGTCCAGGAAAATGTATCACCCTCAACCATGGAAATCCAAGGAGTGAATTAAATTCAAATTTTCAAAAACTAAAAATTTGATAATATCCAGTTTTATGGCCCAGCTTTCTACTTTTAACAAAAACTGAGCTTTTGTACTGTGAACAGAGTGAAATATCTGTTTTAACACATTATATTTTTCTGTCTCCTTTATTGTCCAATCATGTTTTTATTAAGCTCACTAGTTTTCCTAATAATGGTCTTGACAAAAACATGTATAGACTGTAATTTATGAATTTTACTCAAACCTTGATTTTGTTGTGTCTCGATGATTACTTTGTAAAATAAGTTGGTGTTTTCTCACTGTTGTCTTCCCAGATCACGGCTACACTCAGCTGGCCACCAGCGTTACGCTCCTGAAGGCCTCGGAGGTCGAGGAGATCCTGGAAGGGAACGATGAAAAGTACAAAGCTGTGTCCATCAGCACTGAGCCGCCCACCTACCTCAGGTAAAACCCAATCTGGGAAAATACCAAACACACTTTGAGACTAATTGTCTTAGTAGACAACATGCTAATAGCTCACATTGTTTTGGAGAGATTGTCACTTACTTATAGATGCACTTATTTATTTAAATGAACTAAATCTGGAAGTCCAGGTATTTTATTGTACATTACTGGACTTAAATTGTTATGTTTAGTTGTTACTAGTTGTTACATGATCAGCTAAGTTTTAGTGAGAAAGTGAGCAGCATTGTTGTAAAACAAGCTGACTCGTGTTTTAATTTTTTTGGGGGCTGACCTGTGAAGATGCCATGGATGTAGTTAAAAGGCTTGTCACATTTGGCAATAAGTCAATTAATCACACGACTAATAACATAATAATAACGATAATAATAAAAAGGATAACTCAAGAAAAAAAATTTTTGTTTTGAGACTCCATGGAAAATATCATCATAAAAAAATTACTAAAAGTGTTGGATAGCTAAATTTGTGCCATTCTTGAATTGGAGTGAGGGGCCACAACAAATGAATCCAACACTTCTGAGGGTCAGAACCTGAGAGACAAATTGGGCACCTCTGATGTAGTCAGTGCACAGTAAATCTGCGTAGTTATGTTAGCTAATCCTGTTATAATCTGAGCTGGGGGAGCATATAGATATGAATAAGAGAGGCCCTAGGACTGAACCTTGGGGAACCCTGTATGTGATTTCCGTCTGCTTTGATCAGAAGTTTTCTTATTGAAACACAGAAGTTGCTGTTCTTTCTGACTCTGGGATCCAATGGTTCGGTTCTGCTGTGTCTCCATCAGGGAACAGAAGGCAAAGAGGAACAGCCAGTGGGTTCCCACGCTGCCCAACAGTTCCCACCACCTGGACGCCGTTCCCTGCTCCACCACCATCAACCGCAGCCGGCTGGGTCGGGACAAGAAGAGGACCTTCCCTCTCTGGTGAGGCGCCCCCTGTTGGCAGATGGTGTTACTGTTGTGCATGTTGTTTTATGGTTAAGGCTTTGCTTGTTTGGGCAATTATTACCTCTGGTTATGTGTGTTATGCAGGTGGGAGAAATTTGCTTTTACTTTTGGAAAGTTATGATGCGTAACCATGGCAACATGGTGTAGGCATGTCGCAATAAATTAGTTAATTGCCTGATAAGTTAAAAATTAGCTTGATAAAAGTCTAAATAGCCCTTTTTTGAAGGATCATTTTACTTACAGAGACTTCATAAGTCATTTTATCTTCTTTTTAATATATTTTGGATATTTAAAATGTCTTCCAGCACGAGTTCTTAGTGTTTTTTTTACAAAGTTAACGTTAATGATCTTTGTGAACTTATGTTTTATCTTAATGTTTTACCTGAAAATGGTCTTAAAATGACAATGCCATCGCTTATTTCTGGTTTCTGGGGTAATTAATTATGCAGTAAATTTTATAGGCGTGGTTAATTTTTTGTGTCTTAAAATGTTCATCAGCTTTGATGACCACGACCCGGCAGTGATCCATGAAAATGCCACCCAGCCTGAGGTTCTTGTTCCGATCCGTCTGGACATGGAGATCGAGGGTCAGAAGCTGAGAGACGCTTTCACCTGGAACATGAACGGTAGCTTCTCACTCGTTTACCTTTCTGATGAGATTTAAAACAAACTCTTACAGAGTGTTCCTGTTTTTTTTAATGTCCAGAGAAACTCATGACACCTGAGATGTTTGCGGAGATCCTGTGTGACGACCTGGATCTGAACCCCCTGGCTTTCGTCCCCGCCATCGCCTCAGCCATCCGGCAGCAGATCGAGTCCTACCCGACAGACAGCCTCCTGGAGGACCAGACGGACCAGAGGGTGATCATCAAGGTGCGGTTTCACTCTTAAAAGGGGACCTATTGTGCAAAATTCACCTGTTTGTACTTCCATTTCTAAAAGCAACCCAACCACTTAAAAAAAAAAAAACACCCAGCTGGTTGTTGGCAATAAATTAAAATTTTTGGTGTCTGGAAAACTTGCCATTTCAAAAAACTTCACAAATCAGCAGACACTGCCTGTTACCTAGCAACCCAGCAGAGTTCCATCTGTTGCCTAGCAACCCAAGCCGAGCTCCAGAACGTTTGGTCAGCTGTATCAGTGACCAAACAATGGCTGCAGGAAAAGTCAAGTGTTTTGTTGTTGACTTGGTATTCAGAAACCACTTGCTGCGTTCTTGTTGGTTGTGCAGGAGGATCAGACTAAAATCTCATTAACTAGGAATAATTTTGTGCAAAAAAATGTAATGAATGCGTTTTGTTTAGCTCGTATTCCTACCCTAACCTGTGCAAGGAAGCATAACAGGCGACCTTTAGTGCAGGCAGCTAATTTTTCATGTTCTTCTTCTTGTCCAGCTGAACATCCACGTGGGGAACATTTCGCTGGTGGACCAGTTTGAGTGGGACATGTCAGAGAGGGAAAACTCTCCGGAGAAGTTTGCCCTGAAGCTCTGCTCGGAGCTCGGCCTGGGCGGAGAGTTCGTCACCACCATCGCCTACAGCATCCGAGGTCAGCTGAGCTGGCACCAGAGGACGTACGCCTTCAGGTACCACAAGATGGCGCCTCAGCAGGGCTGCAATTCTTTTAATAATATATCAATCAGTTTATCATTTAAAAAAATTCTGCAGATTTTTCATCTGACCACTTAAACTTTTTTATGCAAAATTAGAAATTCATTTAAAGATGCAAATAATTCCATTAATTTTTTTAATAAGAAAGTAAAAATTGATTCTTTTAGTGGACTATAAAAACAAAATCTTACCAAGTATTTTTGGTCTAGTTTCTAATGGAAAAATCTTAGTACACTTGAAATAAGGCAAACCAACTTACAAGTAACGTTTAATCCAAATATAGGAGCTTGTTTTGAGTTAATAATTTCTTAATATCGATAAAGTAATAAAGATACTACTGCTTTTATAAGTGAAATAATCTCCAGCTACTACTTTTTCATCAATACTAAGGATTTTTATGTCTGAGTGTGATTCGGGGCTAATATACGATTGGTAGCTAACTAGCTAATTGTGTAAATTTATTGTCATTTTGTTCTGTGACTTGAAGTGGTTAATGCTAACCGTAACTAGTTGCACACTCCTGGTCAGCTGGCTAAATGAAGTTCCCGCTGTAATCTTTTCCAGTGGCTCTCTTGAAAAGTTCTACTAGATTTGAAGGGTGTTCTATATTTTTGTTTGCGACCCTTGACCTCCTCCACCTCAGCTGCTGGTTGGATCAGTGGATCCGACCTTACTGGGTTTGTGTCTTGGTCTGGGATCGGATGATGAAATGTTTCCAAACCCAGACGATGATCTTTGCCACAGCTGGACGTGTGAGTGGAGAGACGTCTGTTTAATGCTGTTTAATGTTTGTTGTCATTACGACACGAGCAGAACGAGACGTTTCTCCTGCAGATGCAAGCAAAAAAAAAAAGCAAAAACACAAAATGCTTTCAAAACATACTTTTTCCCCAATCATCCTTTCAGTGAGTGTCAGGACCAGGCAATGAGAATTTTTGTTTAATTACAATCATCATATTCAATCATATTAGCAGAATAAAAACTCAATTTTACTAGAAAAAATGTTGTGACCAGCTCAGTTCATGTGATTTTTATTTTTTATTTTCTTCAAAATAGCTTCTTATAATAATGTTATGATTTTTGACCAGGAAGCGGTTTGTTGTTTTTCAGTGAGAACCCGCTTCCTACGGTGGAGATCGCCATCAGAAACACAGGCGAGGCGGACCAGTGGTGCCCCCTGCTGGAGACCCTGACAGACGCAGAGATGGAGAAGAAGATCAGAGACCAGGACAGAAACACGAGGCAAGTCTCACGATTTTTATGTGGAGTTTTCACTTAAGCCTTTATTATACAATATTAAAAATTATGCAAATAAACACATGCTTTAATTTTTTAAATAAGGGAAAAATGCAGCATTACTTTAGCGAACGCTACAAACAATACCAAAAAAATCCTTATAACATCATCATGTGGAAAAACCTTCTGCTTGACTTATCAATACAGTACAGGGCTGATATATTGATTATTTTTCAGATTAATTAATTAATAAATTGACACAAAATGATTTTTTTTTTACAGAAGTTGAACCAGGTGAAGATAAAAGTTTGCAACTTGAGTAGTTTAGAACATTTACAGATTTTACAATTTGACCTTTTTCTGTAATAGATTTATCAATTAATCAATCAGGTTTGTCTGTATGGCAAATTTAATCAACATCGTAGTTCACAAAGCATTTCTGAAAAACACTAAAATAAAACAAAATGCAGTCGACAATTGAGAAACATATTTTGTCAAAATGATTAATTCACATAAAATAAATTGGTAAACTTTTCGTTTATTTTGGTTCTAAAGCAACTTTAAGCAGGTGAGTTTTTCGTCTCGAGTTAAAGGAACTTAACGTTTCGGCTGTTTTCTATGAGTTTATTTATTAAAAACATTTCCTCCTGTTGTTCCGTTTTTTTAAAATGCAACTATTAACACCTGCATCCTGTTTGTCCCACAGACGAATGAGGCGTCTGGCGAATACATGGTAGGTGTGAATGCGGCAGCAGCAGCGCCCCCTGCAGAAACGTTGAGGCAGGACCAGCTGAAGGGCAGCAGAGGTTTTTCCTCGTCTCTGGATGTGTCCTCTCCTCGGCTGGACTCTCGCAGTTTTATTTTTTATTTTATTTTAATCTGTTTGTTGAAGGCCCTTTAGAGGAAAAAAAATCTAAAATGACCCAGAAACCTTCATGTTCCCCCCCACGAAACCCTTCTTCCTGGAGAAGCTGCTCTTTTTGACCTTTGACCTTCTACATGACCAGCGAGAGAGACAAAAACACACCCGACTCAGATAATATATTGTTTTGCTGTATTTGTTGTCTTTTTGTACATTTTAATAATTCTTACAAAATAATAATAAAAAAAATCTGTAAGAAATGTATTTGTTGTCCTTTTTTGGGCTTTAGTTCCTGCAGGAATTTTTAAAAAATTTTATTAAAATAGACAAAAAAAAGTAACTGTGAAGCGATGGAGACGTTTGCACTCTTTTGAGGTTTTTGTGCCATTTCCTTCAGTGGTTGTTAGTCCAACGCCCCCACAGGCGAGGAGGGGAACAACTAGTTTGGCTCGTTTGACAGTTCAGTCAGAAAATGAACCACAGCAACAATTTCGGTCCAGAATTGAACCAAGTTTACCAGACTATTCTATTCTGCTTCAACTGAATACAGAAATTTGATCACCAGTATATTTTCTTGAGAAATTAAAATATAAAAAGTGTCCAACTTTCCAAACAGAAATGTTCTAGTTTTTCTAGAAATTTAATTTAATTTTTCTTGCAAAAGGTTTTTTTTTTTTTTTTTTTTAGAAAATATGTTAAATTAATCTCACAATTTGAGGGGGTATTTTTCCTGTGTTTTTTTTTAAAAAAATCTCAAAATTAACATTTTTCTTTTCCTAAAAAAATTTGACTTTTCTAAATGAAATTTTCACATTTTTTTCCTAGAAAATTTCTGAGATGATCTCTAAATTTCTGAATTTGCTGGCAGACATTTACTTGTTTTTTAAATGTACAATGGCTTTAACGCAGATGCAGTTGTTCCAGTGGGATCTTTCCCAGTTGACTTTCATTCCAGACTCCTCTCTGCCCTGGTTGGGCTCCGGTCCTGGTTTTCCCAGCTGTGCCGATGTCGCCCCACAGGGTCGTGTTGTCGTGCTAAGCAGTTTCCATTTTGTGTGAGCCACAAAGGCAGCGGGTGAAAGTGCAGCGTGTGCAGACGAAGCTGCGGGCTTTTCCATGCGAGGCTTCCAGTTGCTACTTGTTTCTTCTGCAGCTTCCATCACATTTCAACAAAGTTCAGATAAATTGATCGTTCACAGACCCGGTTCTGTTTCACAGACCCGGTTCTGTTCAGTCTCTGCTGTAACTGAGACTGTTACTTTTCCTAAGGACGGGAAAAGTTCAGAGAAGGTTTTGACTTTTTAGCATGAGAATATTTGATAGTGAGTTTGAACTTTTTAAGCCTTCTCAAACAGATCCTTTGATTATCTTATTGATTTTCTGACAGCTGGTTGGTCCTGATCTCAGCGGGTCTGAAGTTTTTAGCTGCTTTGCTCCTCGTTGTGGTGCAGATCTTCTCCTCCCTGCTGCTCCTCCTGGAGGAGGCGGCGGTCAGGTCGCTTAGGTGGGTCAAACATGACCTGTCTGTGCAGAAAAAGTGGATGGAGAGGGCGGACAGATCTTTATTGCAGAGTTTAAAATAAAATGTTACTAGATCTGTAAAAATGTTTTATATTATTTGGTATTGTTTTGATAAAGTGATGATTTTCTTTCATTTTTCAATTTTTCAGATTATTTAAAGTCATATAGACAATGTTTATCTATAGACACATTATTTGTTTCTATGTAGAAACAAATAATGTGTCTATAGAGAACAACTAAAATCCAATATTTTGTCTGTTTCTAAAACATTTTTCCTGATAAAGAGCTTTGGAGGACCGATTCCAGTTGGTCCTCCAACGTTTTATCCGCTGGTTTCTTTCAGTAATAAATGATGAACTGAGTCTACTTTACTTCGATTCTTACAGCAGATCTGGTGTCGTCAGCAGCTTTCTTCCTCCCGGCTGGTTCGGAAACACGTCCTCTAAGAAGTAATACAGGTGTCCGACGCCGATACCTGAGGAGAGAGCATTTGATGTTTGTTATGGCTCGAATCCAAGATCTCTGTTCTGCATAAACTACTAAAACGACAGAAAAAGGCCATTGTAGATAGGAAAAATAATAAAGAAATAAATTCTGCCAAAAATCTCAGAAATTTTCCAAAAACACCTTCATAATTTCTGAGCTTGAAAAGTCAAAAATATTTAGAAAAATGTAAAGCCTTCAGATTAATTAAAAATCTAGAAAAACTTGAAAAAAAATGAATTAGATTAGTCTCAGAAATGTGATAGAAGAAGCAAAGAAATTTGAACACTTTCAAATTAGTTAGAAAAAAATTGCATTTTGAGATCATCTCAAAAATATTGTAGAAAAATCTGGTTTTTAAATGTTTAAAAATTTTCACGTTTTTTTTCTAGAAGATTTCTGTGATTAAACTAAAAATGTAATTTTTTTCATGCAACTCTTCAACTTCTCAAACTCAGAAATTTCTATTTTTTTTATTAAAACAATTCTGAAGTTCTTCTCATACATTGGCTTTTGGAACTAAAACATTCCCATGATTTTTTTCAGGAAACTTTGTGAAATTAATATAAAAATTTCAGAATTTTTTCTTGCATATTTTAAACTTTTCAAACTCAGAAATTTCCAAGTTTTTTATAGAAAATTTCTGAAATTAATCTTAAAATTTTTGGCAGAAATGTACTCCTCTGATTTGTTTCTGTCTAATAATGTAGTCATGAAAGTCAGACCACAGAGGGTTAAGGCTTCTCACCCAGGATGTCGGCGGTGATGGGGTTTCCCAGCAGCAGTGAACATCCCATCAGCACCCAGGGCAGAAGCGACGCCCGGAAGGTGAGGAGGCCGAAGAAGTTCATGTCTATGAAGGGGTTTATTTTACTCCTGACGTAAACCAGCATGGTGATGAAGGCCTGGCCGAGGAACAAGATGTTGGCAAACAGACCCAGCAGCTGCAGACTTTCAGGTTAAATACAGATAAATCTTATTTCTGAAGGTTTAATGTTCACAGACATTCTGCTTAATAAAGTCAGGGTTAAGCGAAATAAGGATTTTCCAACGTATTTCTGTTTTTATCCCATATTCTTGTTACCATCTGCAGTTTGGTGTTTTTATTATTTTGTGGTTAGTGGGTCTAAAGTCAGACTGATTGGATCCTTTGGGATTCTTCTATTTCACAAACTCGCTGTGAATTTCTGCTATGGAGATCAAACAGAGGTCAAAGGTGGAGGTTAAGAGAGTTCAGTGTGTTCTGGCTTAACCAGATTCACCCTAAAGGCGTTTAACTATTGACCATATAAATGCGCAATCTCACATTTAGAAAAGAAATTCGCTAAGAAAAACACCATTTAGAAAAAACTGACGTGTTTTGACAAAAAGCTTGGATGAGGTGGTTTTTCAACACTTTCCTCGAGTTGCACGAGTCACATGATCAACAACCGGATGTAACTGCGGGCTTAAACCACGAAGAAGTAGACAGGATGTAGTTTGAGGATCCGAAAAAGCGACTTATCACGTGAACAAACGTATTCACGTGTGATTTTAATTGTGTTTCTTATTTACTGGAAACAGCGAAATTATGTTTTTTCAGCATTAGTGGAATATTGACAAAGTTTTGCCCACATTGGTAAAGGAAATGCTGCTAGTGTTGTCTTCTGTTTCTCACATCAGGACAAAAAGTTTGAGTCAAAGAATCACAGCTGTTATGAGTCAAATTTATGAGCCAGACATTACTAATTGTGACTATTAATGATTTAAAGAGTGAAAAGCAAAATCCAAACAGATATTGCATAAATAAAAACTACATTAAATATTTATTATTTATTGCAATAATCGATCCATGATGATAAAAAAATGCTTCTGTCTTAAATATCACTGATCCACCTTTTAATTTCAAGATAGTTCAGGTTTAGAATTGGCTGATATAGAAAAGTAGTGCTGAACTGATTTAAAATCTATTTTTGTTGTTTTTTAAAATACAGTCCTAAATGTGGATATTTTTTGTTTGCGTATTTAACTGTTGTTATTCCTTCTCTTCATTTTAGTTTGTAGATCAAAACCTCTGTTCACTACAACTGGTTCATAAGCACTAATTGGTAAATAAATTTAAAAAATATATATATATTTTAAACATTTTCTCCTCATACAAATTTTAAGACTGAAATATGGATCTTCTAACATTTCACCCTCATTTGCTTAAACCTCCAGATGTTTATAATTCAGCCAGGAAACCCCTGGTTTGCTCTCAGAGTTTGTAAAGGATACAGTTATGAGGATTCCTCCAAACAGGAGCATGAAAACAAAATCCGCAGTTCTTCCTCGGAAACAGTCTTCCTCCAGCATGCGGCAGTACCGATAGCTGACCTCAGCTAAGGACTCCACTGCAGGTTTTTCTTTATATTCGATAAAATATAACTTATGTCTCAGTAGGTCTCATTTATCTTGAATTTTAATTTTGGGCAACATCAAGATTATAAATGTCATAAAAACACTGATTGTGCCAAATAAAAACTTATTATGGGCCAGATTTGGCCCAGGAGCCTTGAGTTTGACACATGTTCTTTAGAAAATAACAACCTTTAAGCTGGTATTCAGCAGGCTTTTCATTAAGCCAACATTTCTGTGTTAAAAGTAGTTTTTTTTTTAATTGGTCTGATGTTCCAAATTTAAATGACATGTTTTCATTAATTATGTGGAAATGAATAATCATTAACAGAAATAAACATCAATCTGAATGCAATTAATCTCTATCATGTGTTTCACTTAGTGGTAAAGTTTCTGAATTAAATTGACTTTTCAATAATATTCAAATGTATTTAATGAAAAATCCATGATGGTGTGTTAGGGGGATTGTAGGTAGAAAAATAATCAAGGAAATCTTCAGAAAAAAACAAGAAAAATTTTGAACCACCAAAACTGCAAAATTGTTAGAAAAATCCCAGAAATTTTTAGATCAAATCTTTGAGTTTCAAAAGATTCAAATTGGATAGAAAAAATAAAATAATATCTGAGTCTGAAATGTTGCAAATTTTCTAAAAAAAAAAAAAAAATCTCAAAGGTTTTGCTGTAAAAACATTTCTGAGCTTGAAAAGTTGTTAAAAAAAATCTTAAATTTGAGATTAATGTCAGAAAATTTTTTGTAGAATCTTTGTTCCAGCTGAAATTTTTTTCTAGAAAAATTTCTGACATTTCTGAGTTTGAAAAGTTGCAAATCTGCTAGAAAAAAACAGACAAAAAAATGTTGATTAATGTCAGAATAAAAAAAAAGCAAGTAAATTTTTGAGTTTGAAAAGTCGCTAGAAAAAAACTCAGAAATCTTTGAGGAAAAAGATGGAAATGTCAAAATAAAAATGTCTTATTTTAGAGAAATTTCTGAGATTTTTTTCTCCCTGGCCCCCTTTTGCTTTTCTATCTATATGGCCCTAATATGCCGTTGTAGTAAACTGCTGTTAAATAATCATGCTGTTATTTTTCGTAGCTCAGAGAAAGATACAGGAAAATGATGTTGAACAAAAAACCAAATCCAAGAGAACCAAAGAAGAAGAAGCTGGTGATCAGACGCCATATCTGGAAAACAAACGAGGATACCAGACAGTGATGAAGATGATAAACTACTTTGCTCTTAAAGTATTTAGACGTTGTTTTTACCTGGTATCTACTGATGATGAGTTCTGGGTTGAAGTACAGCTGAAACGGGGAGATGACTTGAAGTTGCTGGGAAGAAATCTGCAGGTTTAGCTTTGGTTCTTTCATCATTTACAGATAAAATGACACATTTTAGTTCTTTTAATCGCATGATCTGGATCCCAATTTAAACTAACATCAAGTTACAAGCATTTTCATCTGTAAAGACAGTTTGATTCTCCACTAGAACAGGGTACTTTCTCTCAGAACAACATGAGTTAAAATGTGCTGTTTCTGTTCTGGTTCTGGTGTTTCTTACCACGGCAGCGGTGGTGAGGATGCAGGCAGTCGTGTATGTCCGGGTCACCAGAGGGATCTGGAAATACTCCTGAGTGAGGCTGAGAGCCATCGCTGCTGCTGCTGCGTCTCTGAGGCTCAGTTTACTCTGAACACATGCAACAGGCCACGCCCACTTCACAGCAGCAGCCAATCAGATTCACCCAAACAACTCCGGGGAAGTGGGCGGGGCCATAAGACCTTACTTTGGTGTAGTTCATAGTGAAAATATCTTCGCACATTTTACAAAATACAAAAGTAACTTATAAGTAACTTTTGTCAATAAAAGATAGGAGCTTTTAAAATAGTTTTTTTCTTATTTAAAGTGTACTAAAAATATTTGCACTAAAAACTAGACCAAAAAAATTGTGATTTTAATAATTTTGTGTTTTTGCAGTGAAGTTAGTCCTTTTTTCATTTCATTTCATTATTGTTTTCCATCTGAAAGTAGTCGAACTCAAGTTAAATTCTTAGTAGAGTTAATTGTAATTGTAAAACTGTGACAGAAAAATGATTCAGATTCAGCCTTTAAAATACTTTTTCTTTCATCAAATGTTCCCAGGAGATTTAATCGTTAAAGTGTTTAACTTTTAGAGAAAAATCTACTTTCAGATCTGTTGTTAGACAATATGGTAAAAAGGTAAAAGATTTATTCAAAGTAACTCGGAAAAACAGGAAAAAACATACATCGTTCCTACACTTGTACAGGTTATGGCCTACATTTGGTTAAATACACAGAATGAAAACATGTATGTACAAGAAGCTTTGCTGTTTGTGCATAAACATGTTGGAAGCAGTTTGATAAATGAGTTCAACGGAGTCAAACACAGCAGATGTAAGGAAAACAGCAAAGTCTGAACGATAAAAAACAGAAACGACTCGTCAGCGTCCTGCACTGAGGAGAACGACGATGAACACGACGGTTTGGGCCGAACCTTCAGAGTTCAAGTGCTGCAGCGAGAAAAGAGGCAAAGCAGAGGAGCAGCGGTTCTCCAAAGCCTGCAGTCCGAGATTATTCATCAGGAGTTCAGCAATCTGTGCAAAAGTCTTGATCCAGCTGTGGTTTCTTATTTTCCTTCAAAGCTGCCTGACTTTCCCTGAAACTATGTCTTTAAAGAAGCAATATTTTGCATTTTTCAGCCATTTTATAGCACAATCGAGTAACTATGTTACATTTGTTATAAATGCAAACTATATCCATCCATCCATCCATCCATCCATCCATCCATCCATCCATCCATCCATCCATCCATCCATCCATCCATCCATCCATCCATCCATCCATCCATTTTCCTACACCCTTGTCCCTTACTGGGGTCGGGAGGTGCTGGTACCTATCTCCAGCTATCATTTTGGGCGAGAGGCGGAGTCACCCTGGACAGGTCGCCAGTCTGTCGCAGGGCACAAATTATATCAAATATAACTTAAAATAAATTTGATTTAGTAAATTAACACCTTGAAATTGGGTCTCTGTCTCTTTAAGAAACTCCTGCTCTTTCTGATCACAACATGGCTTTTCTATTAACCCTTTAACAACCAGCGTTTCACTGTGAAGCAGCTCCTTTAATGAGTTCAGCTAATAATTTGTTAATTGCTGGTGGCTAGTCTGAAGGAGCCGAAATGAGGCAGATTCTTGAAAACTTGGAAACTGCAGCTCTGAGGAGGAGCTGCACCTCAAAGGCGGGGCTATTATCACCCAGGCTTTTTGCTCAGCTGACTGGTTGCCATGGAGATTAATGGCATGTTTTGCAAACATGCATGAAAGATTGAAGGCAACAGTCCAGGTATGTTTCTGGTGAGCAAATCAGAAACATACCTGATGTAAAGCTCAAATATTGCCTCTTTAAAAGCTAATAAAAAAACAACTATTAATATATTTATTTAATGGTAAATGACCAAAAAGGTCATACAATGCTGCATGAATGGAGTCACAATGCTGAAAGTTTGAGTCTAAAAAATAAAGTGATTTTGCCATGAAAATAACTAACTTAAGTAGAAACATGTAAGCAAACTAATTCATACAAACATTGGCTAATTTTTAAAGTTTTATCCAGCAATTTCTTTGGTTTCTTTTAAAAGAAAAATAACTATTAATAAAATTAATTGTTTTTCTGCCACTCAGTAAGCTAAACGCCGCTGTGATTACACAGAAGCCGGGAAAAAATAATAACAAATTTAAAATAAAGTTTTCTTCTTAGTCAATCAAACATTAGCTACTTTATTCGGAGAGCCATAAAATAACATTTAGAACCTGATTTAATGTTTTTTTTTCCAATTAAGACAACTTGAGGCAACAATGGAAACCAAATGTCTCAAGACTTTTGCACAGGACTCTGGGCAAAATTTGTAATTGATTGTCATTAAATAAAAATAAGACCAAATAGTTAACAGTTTAAAAAAAATTCATTATGACTTTTAAAATAACAGCGTTAAAATTTTTTAATTTCTCCAGTTGAATTCAGGAGAATATTATTAATTTTTTTGTTTTCATATGTTTATTAATTTCAGTTTACCAGAACTAGTTTACCACTAATTTGCCCAGTGGTGGAGAACCGCTGCGGTCCCTGAACGCATCACTGACCAAAAGAAAAAAACAGAGCACCGTTTGATCGATGTGCAGTGACGTCATCATGGCATGTTTCGGACACTAGATGGCGCACTGCAGCTTCTTCTGCGACCATAATGTGAGAAGAGTGAGATCAGACATTAGCAGCTGCAGCAGAATCAGGTTTTCTTCTTATTTTAAATTTAAAAGAGGAAAATATTCCAGTTCAAATAGGAACATAACTAGATGAGGATCTGTGGTAAAAGCAAACAAAGTCACTCCTCTGTTGTTTAATTCACGTCCAAACTTGAAAAATGAATCAAATGTCTCCTTCTCAATCAGCAAAGATGTAAGAAAAGTGTAACAAAACCCTTAGAGAAATAAATATTTACTCTTGTTTTTGCATCCCGGACCACATATTTTGCATATTTGTGTCTCAAACTGAAGGAGAAACACTGAACCTCAGGCGCTGATTAAATGCAACTTGATCTGTTTTCCTGTTTTCGGAAACCATGAATCACAAAACATAGGAACTTCTACAGACAGAGGTTAAAATCAGCTGAAGCGAAACAAAGCCACATGGAGTTCCTGGTAAAACTTAGAAATCTGACATGCAGTGGCTCTGCAGTTTGTCAGAAGTAACGCTCTGCTGTTCCCTGGGTTTGCTTTTTTGTGCTTGTTTTAATACCATGCAGGAAAAAAACTAAAACAGCATGAAAGAGTAAAATTGAATTGGTGATTTTTTTAGATGCTTTGTTCTTACTGGGAAGAAAGTGTCAGCTTTTAAAGCAACTTATCTAATTAAATCAAATAACAACTACGGTAACTGAAAAAATGAAAAAAAAAAAAAAAAACATGGTTTAGAACTGATGCTAATCTTTAGACCCAACCTAGCTGGAGCCAAACTTCAGACAGCTTGTTGAAGACTCTGCAAAACTGCAGCAACAAGACTCTGCAAAGACCTTAGCAAGACGTTGCAAAAACCTTAGCAAGACTCTATAAAGACTCCAATAAGTCTGCACAGATCCTAAATGACCCTTCAGAGACTTCAACGAAATTTGACAAAGATCTTAATAAGACTCTGCAAAGACCTTAGCAGGACCTCGCAAAGATCTTCTTGCTGTGACTCATTTTTAAGGCGTCCAAATCCAGTAAAACCCCACTTACTTGATTCTGCCTGTAAAACTGTGAAGTATGACTGGAAATGATCATCTACTTGCTGACTGACCGTCCACTGACCGCCGCTGTGAGTCTGATGTCACCCTTACAACACTCTGAGGTGCGTTGTTGATGAAAACACAAACTGAAACATCCAACACTGACCACACTGAGAACAACAGTTTGTTAAACAGTTTCTGGCTCAGGCGAGACTGAATCCAGGGTCTCGGGCTCATGGTGACACAAAAATGTGCAAAAATAAATACGAGTAGAGCTGCACAGGAGGTGCCAGATCTGAGAGAAGGTGGGTTTTTTCCTGAGAAGAAGGCATGAATTGATCTGAGTGTCAATAAATGCAGTGAAGCATAAACAGATGTAAAAATCGTCTCGTCCTCATGAGTCTGCAGTTTTTATTCCATTAACTCCTGTTCATTGTGAAAGGAATCGATACGCGAATCTTCACAGACTCACTCGTTCCTGCACCCAAAGAAATCCATGCCGACGTAGCGTGGGTAACCTTCCAACGAGTTCATGCCGACAGGGTCGAACTTCCAGTACTGACGTCCTCGGATAAAATGAGCAAAGCCTGCAGAGAGGAACACAAACAGATTGTTTTATTATTCCCGGAGACCGAGGAAGATGGAGAACATGCACAACGTCAACTGGACCTCTTCAGATTAAAGGACTCAAACAGACTTAAAGGAGAACTTTTAAATTTGCTGATGACTTTCAAAATAAGAGACATTCATAATTCTGTTGGCTTGTAAGAGTGCATAACCTCTCTGAAAACCAGAACTTTTTCACAAGAATAAAACTTGTGAACTCTTTTGGTTTTGCAACACGATAAAAATCCAAAATATTTGTCCAAATCTACACAGAAACCAGACACAAAACTAAAAAACTGAGTGATGGGAAAATATGTCCAGCAGCCTGAAGTTTGGCCAAAGAAATGGAAACAAACTGCTTGAGACAAGCTGCTGGTCAGAAAGTGAAGCTTAAAACTGGCTCTCAGTAATAAAGTTTGACTCCAGGACCAGACCTCCTGTTTTAAACTGTCTTCACAGCTTAAGACAGAAATCAAAAGCATTTTTTCTTTCGTACCGTGGGTGTCCCTGAAGGCAGCGTCAACATCCTCAGGGATGCCGGTCCAGTACTGCATGCTGCGCGGTTGGGGCGACTCGACCCGGTTCTCCCGGGGACTGAACCTCCAGTAGCTACCGGACTTGAAGAAGTAGATGTTGTAGTTAGGGTCATGACCCCAGCGAAGTGCAGCCTGGATGCTGGATGTGGATAATCCTAAACTCCTGATGGACTTGGGGCCCCTGATGAGCATCTCAGCGTCAAACACCCAGTAGTTATCATCTGCAGAAACCAGTAAAACCCACTGAAATCCAACTTTTAATCACCTTTCCTTTTTTTTGTAACCACTGTTGGCGTACTAATGCTTTGTTAACAGAACCAAAAATTAACCCTAAATCCCTAAAGACTGTAAAGGTGGAGAAAATTAGGCTCATTTTGAGAGTTAAAACTTCAGAGCTTAAGTTTTATGACTTTTCCCTGAAAAACAATGTCAATATCAGTTTATCTACATTGCACATAGAACAACAGACGTTGACTAAAGTGATGCACAATTCAATGAGATAAAGCAAGATAGAAATAAGAACAAGGAAATATATTGAAAAGTAATACAAATATATTCCATAACTGTCATTATAAAAGAAACTCACAGTTTAAATCAAATGCCAGAGAATAAACGTCTCCCAGCGTTACGTGCATAAAAAGGTAAACCGTTCCAAATTTTAGGAGCACAAGTCGCAAAAGCCTAATCTCAGATGAGCAAGTCGTCAGAAACCTTTTAAGAAACACAACATTTATTTAAAAAGATTATACATCAAAATGTCTTTTGGTAATTTCAGTGCCACTAACATTTGTGGCTTACATCCTGTGTTTCCTTTTGTGGACTTCCTGTACATGTCTTCCTAGGAAAGGAGGGAGTCGCCATGGCAACCACTGACCTGTTCTATTTTTGTTGACAAAGTTTAGATTTGTCAGACTTCATTAAAGCAGCTAAAAGGTCAACATTTTTATTGAGATATTCTGGTTGGTAGTTTATAAAAAAACCTTATTTTCTGTAAAAACCAGAAACAACATAAATGCACCTCAGCCTCGCGGTAGAGACCGTGGTTGTCATGACACCAGGAAAAATACTCCGTTTCTGATACCGAGATGGCACTTCACTATTATATTTGTATGTTGTAAATTTGGTAATTTTTAATCTGCATGGCATCCAAACAGCAGTTTTGTGTTTGCCTCATTAGCTGAAGAGGAAGAAGTGAGATTATTTTTGGCAACCCTTTATTAGATACTCACCTTGAAAGAACCAAATATTCCCTGACTTGTCTTCAAAGGCGGCGTCGATCTTGGTCGGGATCCCCTTCCAGTGCCGGGAGGCCAGCGCCGGATACCCGCTCTCCAGACGCGCCGATCCTCCAGGATCCCTGATCCTCCAAACGTAGCCTGACTTAAAGAAGAACAGCTCCCCTCGGATCATCGACACGGCGTCGAAGTCCGTCTGGCAGGCGTCAGGCTGGAGGCAAAACAGAGAACCCTCTCAAAAACATTTTAACCACGTTTAGTTATGTCTGCTAGCATTTACTCCTTAAGTCAAAGAAGTCTTGAAAGTTTTAGATTTCAACTTAAATGTATGAGTTTGTAAACAACCTTAGTAAGTTATGTTTACTTTTCATTAATTTAGTCATTTTTTTAAGTTGCCACTTGAAAAAAACCCTTAAGAAACACAACAAAAACAAAAGGCGGGAGTGAGAGCTATTTCCCAGAGTGCTCAGTGGCTGGCAGCGTGAGAGAGCTGCTTATATTGAACTGGTTGCTATGTGGAATTAAGGCTAATATTAATTTTAATGCAATTGTCAATTAGCAATGGTTGAGCACAATATCTTCTCAGATTGCTTATTCTGTTAAAAATACATGCTTTTGAGCAGAAATCAATTTAATAAAATGTGTTTAATAAAATGCATAATCATTCTTTTAAATGTATAGTTTAAATTGTTTTCACTTTAAAATAATTAATTATTTTAACTTGATAATATGAGTGAAAATAATAAAACCTTCTGGAAATCAGCTTGGGTTGCTAGGTAACGGGCAGGGCTTGGCCGGGGTTGCCAGGTAACACTGCCCGGCCGGGGTTGCCGGGCAGTGATTGAATTGTGACGACACATTCCAGAGATTTTTGAAACGGGTAATTTTTCACACACCAAAAAAAAACATTAACTCTATTAACTTTAAAATCGACTGGGTGTGTCTTTTAATCGCTTGGCCTGTTTTCAGAAGCAGTAGAAACCCAAATGGAAACACAAAAACATGCAAAATATGAACTTTACATATTAGGTTCCGATTAAAACAAAGTTATCCAAGGGAATTTTAAATTAATGAGTCATATGGCTGACTGTATGAATTCATTTAAGTGGCTGGACTCACATTCAGTTCGTTGGTCTCTGTTTTGGAGACCAGAGCCCTGGGAGCCGGGGTTGGCGGTGGGGGCAGGACCTGTGGTTTGGCTCCGTACAGGTACTGGATGCCAAGCCTGTCGTCTTCGCTCAGCCTCAGTGGGTAGGAGAAGGAGTAGTATGCGGACATGACGGTTTTTTGCTTACGCGAGTGCTGCAGGCCCAGGACATGCCCGAACTCATGTGCGGCCACCTGCAGAAGGTCTGTACCTGCAAGGAGGAAGGAAGAGGTTCATACAAGGTCTGAAAACAGGAGAGAGTGTTTGTTTTGACCCGGTTTGAGCAGCAGACTGCGGGGATTTCACTATCTGAGCCAACTGGGTCAAACAAGGGGAAAAAAAGTCCCTTTAACTGCTGACTCACACCTGTCCTCAGTTAATCACACACATGTGTCTGACATGTTTACCTTCACACAGAGTTAGCATATACTTTAGCTTATCCCACTACAACTTCAGTCACAGTTGCAACAAACAAGAAGGTGATAATTATTAAAAGTGAGACACATTGTTTGGTGCAGAATAAGCCACAAACACCAAAAGTATTTTTTTAAATAAACTGATCTGCAAACAGATGAAAAGTTGCTTTTGCATCATCCAACATTATAAGTGTTCAGCTTATTAATTAATTCCTCTTGTTACAGATACCTCAGGGATGATGGTGTACCTCAGGGAGGGTTGTTTGAGTCCCTGGTTGAGTTTGTTTATAATGTAGCCACAGGATTCAGATACTTTGCAGTCACTGAATGGACTATAAACTCAGGGTACCAAAGTAATTTGGAGTCGCATGTGAGCCAAATACTAGAATAAACAGGATTTTATATGTTGAGGGTTTTTAGTGTTTTCAGTCTGATATGAGCATCAAATTGAATAAGCAATTTACAAAAACATTCATTAAGTGATTTTTGTAAATATATGCTCAGCTTGGACAACAATCAATAAAACAAACCCAAACCTGAGAGTATTTTTGATGCATTTTGGATGCAAATTGTTTATGTTTAGTGAAGTTTTTCCATTTTTGAGCAGACAGAAACTAAAACTCACCCATGTAGTTCCCCAGAGTCCAGGACTCGTCGTAGTCGAAGTGAATGTCGCCCTGCCGATGCGTTTTCGGGAAGAAGGCGTGAGCTAGAATCCCACCTGGACCGTCAAACGGGAGGTTGTCTCCATGCCAGTAGCTGCAGGTGAATAAAACAAGCGTCCACATTGGATAAAAACCCTTCCTTTTTTAAAAACAACGAAACAAACTCTGTCAAAAAGTGAATAAAAATAACTTAAATGCTTTAAAATACACATCAAAGTTCAGTACAGAGGATGATAAAGTTGTAAAAATAAATAAGATGAAGTCAAGACAAAGATATTTCCACATAAACAGCACTGGGACGTGACGAGATGCTTTAACTGAAATGATTCAAACAGGGGAAACACAGAAACGATAAAAGAATGAAAAACCCAGAGTCAGCAGATACGGATCATCCATAAAGCAGGAGTATCAGCGCCGTGGAGCCTGCTTGTCGTCTCTTGCTCCGTTATCTCCGTGTTCATCTTCACAGCTCTGCAAATCTCTTTGTGCCAGAATCTGATCCTATCTGCTTAAATGTTCTACTAGTTTTACTGAAACGATCCAGATTTTTTTCCAGGACATAAATCAGGCTCATTCTTATTTGCTAAAACATTCTTCAACAACAAATATAGAAAAAGTTATGGGTTGTCTCTAATCAATGTTTATTTTTATTTTTGCATAATTTACTAAAGCAGAGGGATTCGTCTCCTCGTCACAGTTAGTTCCAAAGTGATTTTCTTAGAAAGTACCTCAAAATCTTTGCAACAAAGCTGCAATAATGAATGCTGTATTTCAAAGTGAGACCAGCAGGGGGAGCAGTTCTCTCCTGATGAGAGGTCAGAGGGGTTAAAGCAAATAAAAACTCTGAGCTCAGAGGATTCCCTGAGCATAAGCTCATCTGAACTGGATCAAAACAAAAAAAACAAAACTTGGTCTGATCAACGACCGTCTTTGCTGAAGCCGTATGGAGATAAATTGGTGCCATAAAGATTGTTCAAAAGAAAAGAAAATTTAAACTTCATATAAAATATTTGAGACTGAAAATTAGTTTTGAAACTTGAAGAAAATGTTAACTAAAAAAAAAAGATTTGAAACTGAAATAAAAAATGTGACACTAAAAAAAGTTAAAAATTATATTTCAGATTAAAGCTGTTTTTTGTTGTTGTTTTTTTTTTTACAGTTTTAAATCTGTTTCTCAATTTCAAATTTCTTTTTCAGTTTAAATTTTTATGGCTCCAATTTAGCTCCATACGCATAAGTACAACATGTCCGTTCAAACTACAGACGTTGTGAAAAACTGATACGTAACTAATTTGGTTCCACACATATTGGCTCAAAAATAAAAAAAACTATGAGAATAAAATCTAAATAATACCAGAATAAAGTTGCATTATTATGAGGATAAATATAAATATTACATATTGCAGTGTATTTGATTTTATTCTCAAAATAATATGATTTTATTATTCTTACTTCAGCGTTACCTTCATAATGTTCAGTTTTTCTCTGAAGTTTGACTTTAGTCTCAGAATTCAGAATTGTTAGAATTTGGATTTTTTTTCTGAGAATTCATTTTTTTTAAAATCAAAATAAAATTTTTCACCAGAATTCTAAATTTTTTTTCTTTTTAAAAAAAATTTCAACAATTAGAATTTTTTCTCAGAAATCTGACTTTTTTGGAACAATTCTGACTTTTAATTACTTTTATTTTGGTGGCTCTAATCTTCTTCCATAAGAAAAAAAAAAGTCTTAGAAAATCCTTTCAGATAACATTTCACATGAACCTGAAGAGGACTTAAATGGACAAACCAGAACATGTCTGCCACTGGGAAGAATCCAGTTCATCCTGCAGATTAATATACAGCTGGTGATGTTTGGTCACTAATTGAGCTTGAGGAACCAATTCATTAACTTCCTGTCAATTTGTTTGTCCATTGACAAAAGGTCATAAGCTGCCATGCTGAAAATGTAATGACTTCTGTTCAAACATTATTATCATATCTGCCAGTTCAGAATCTGTTACTTAGTTTTGGAGGATTAGCAAATAAAAGCCTGCTTCTAGTTAAGAAAAGTTGTAGAAATTAAATACAAAAAAAGACTGATTGATTATTTTTTACAGAATAAAGCATAAAAGCTCAGAATAGACGGTTCTTATTTGAGTTTTCACCTGGAAAAGTCGATCCGGATGTCAGCAATCCCTCTGCGGACCTCAGTGAAAGTGAGAGGTGTGACATCGCTCCAAATCTTCACCGCGTCCCGGATCACACGCCGCACCTTCTCCTCGTCCATCTGCCAGGGGAAACGTTCGATCCTGCAGGAAACCAGCACAGGAGTCAACATATACAAGCACAGGAAGTGAGGCGGCGGCGGCGGCGGCCATGAGGGACCACCGGCCTCCAAGATGGCGGTTTGCTCTTATGAAAACCACGCAGAGGGAAAACTGGAAAAAGCTCCCATCAGGACCAACACAAGATGTAAAATTCAAGAACTTTTCAAGCATTTTCAAGGTAAGTTTCCAAACTTTTCTAGCATTTGAGGATAAAAACAACACAAACAAACAAACCAAAAAAAGACACTTTCAATTTGATATTACATGATACCATTTATTATTGTTATTGATGCTGTCTTGTGATAATATTTTATAATTACTGAAATATAACAAAATGTTATGTTTTGAAATATCTGTATCATTTCAAAGCAGCTGATGCTAATTTAACAAAAAATCCCCCAATTTCAAAATCATTAACACATGAATTTTTGTCATTTTTGTACAAACAAACAAACAAAAAAAGTTTTATGGCATTTACCAAATATAAGTAATTTTGGTCATTCTCATTGACCTAAAGAAACAAAATATGGTCTGTTTTAACTTCATTTATTTATTTTTTATTTATTTTATTCCCCAACTAGTGTATATAAAATAATTTCAGACATTGGGATCAAATGTGTCTTTTTATTAAGTTTAAGTTATAAATTGCATTTTTAGTCTTTTAGTGTTTTAATCAAATACTAATCAAACATTATATTGCACTTTGTTACAAAACTGTTCACTTTAAATATTAAGCACATTCAAGGACTTTATACAGAAATCAAGCACTTTCCAAACCCTGAAAACTCTTAACAAAAATTCAAGCATCTTCAAGAATTTCAAGCACCACTACAAACTCTGCAAATAACAGAGGTGGCTGTATGCTTGCACATTTAATGTTTTTTTCTTTCTCATAAATCAGACTTGAAAACTATTCATTTTGAAAACACAAAAGCAGAAACAAAGACTCCTGCAGTAAATGAGATTGTTTTTAAACCTGTGAGCTGCTGGCAGGATTCACAGCAGGAAATTAAAGGAACATTTCACCATTTTTGAAGCTCGTGGATTAATGTTGGAGAAGTTCGAACTTGTTCTGCTCGAATTAATTACAGCTTTTCTGCAGCAGTGAAATAAAAGCTGGCAGAGTTGACCGATTGCACGAAGTGGTTCCAGCATGTAATTCTGCTCCAGGACGTCAATCTGTAATTTCTCTGTTGCATGGAAACAAAAAAAGGGAAACAAACAAGAGAAACAGTGTCAATTTGTAATACTTAGAGGTGAAATGTTTTGTTTCTCCTTCCAGCTCAATGTGCATTTTTCAAGCATTAGAATAAAGAAGAAAATAACTAGTTTTATTCTGGTATCTCAACAGGTTTTTGTATCATTTATTCATATTTTTGTAACTGAGAAACAAGTTTAGGCTTGACATGAAGTCATAGAAGATGAGTTCAAAATTATTCATCAGATTCAGATTTAAATAATTTTTATCCAACAAAGAAGTTTAACTCTGACAGGAAATGAAACCAAAACATAATAAAACAAGATAAAAACAGAATCAGATTTGAAAATAAAAATATTATTTAGTGTTTTTTTATTTACATTTTTATTAAAAACTAATTTAAACTCTCCTCTGTAATGGGTGGAAAAACATTTCTGTTTTTAAAAATATTTTTTTACGGGAATGATGTAGTATTTTCCTTTTAAACATTGTATTTTAATGACTGAGTATTAAGGTTATACTAAGAAAAATAAAATTACTTCAATTTGCGTGGAATTGATCTACACTTAATGTTTCACTTTTTAATAATGTTCTTAAAATAAATGTGTTTTTCAATAACTTTCTAATTTATTTATTGAATTTTAACTTTTTTGCAGCTTATTATGTTAGAAAAAGTCTTATTTTTTTTCCTCTTGCAGATTTCTCTTTTCTCACTATTTCTGGTGAAAATAACGACCTGAGAGACAATTTTAGACTGAAACTGAGTTTGGAGTCACAGAAAAAAGGAAAAAGAAGACAAAGAATCCAAAACATAGCGTTTCAACTGAGAAGAGCTAAGTAATCAGTGTCAGTAAAACCTTCAGAATAAAAGCTCAGATTTTCTGAATAAAGTTCAGGTTAATATGGGATCAGTTCAAAGTGTTTCTGTTTATATACAAAGCATCCGTCTCTCTTCACAGAGCGGGACTTTCCTCTCTTTCACCTGCAGATCTGGAGGTGTGACTCTGAGCTGCAACATTCAGGAACATCTGGATAATTTCTCAACTTTGGACGGCGCGAAAATATAAATCAGAGGAATTTTTTTATTGTTTCCAAGAAAAAGAAAAGAAAAAAAGCAAAACATTAACAAGGAACAGCAGTTCTCACGTTTACTTAGGTTTTTTATTGTTTTGTGGATGATATAGCTTTGTGCAGCAGCCTGTGATCTCCTCTCAGTCCAGTTTAACGTAAAGCAGTAAAAACAAACACATCCATCCTCCACTTTACGCAGGAACTTCTTCCAAAAGCTCAAATTAGTGGCCTATTCTAAATAAAACTAAACACGGGAGGTAAAAAGCATGGCTTCGGTGTAAGACGCCTGCAGAAGGTGGGGTGTAGTTTGACCTGGTGGGCCGTTGCCATGGCTACAGCTAACCACATCACTCAGGTGTCGCTCATATCGACCCGATCCAGGGGAATCTAATTAGTCTGCGGCCGGTTTTGCCTCCCCTGTCCTGCTTTCTTTCGGCGTGCCTTAATATGCTGTTATGCTAAAGAACGAGTACAATGAAAGGGACCCCGGGAGACGCAGACAGAGAGGCAGCAGCCGGCAGACGCCGACCGGCTCTCGATGGAGCCGCGGCCCCAGATGAAAGAAAAGCAGCACCTCTTTGTGGAAATCATAAGTCCATGACTTCATTTTCAGATTGCTCTATCTGGTTTCTCATCTTTCATGGCGTTCCTGGAGTCAGTTGCTCTGTGTTTTTGATCTGCAGCAGCTCCCGTTTGGCTCTGCTGTTTGGTCCTCAGAGAGCGACCCAAATAAAAATTTTTTTTTCTTTTCATCGTGGAAACATCTGCTGACTGCAGCTGGAAATATGCAGACATCAGAGCTGCTGCACGCTCTGCAGGCTGCAGGTTTTACTCAGGTCAGAGCAACAGATGTTTTGAAAATGCACAGGTTCACTGTAACGCAAGGTAAAATGTAGCTGCTTGTCCTTTATTGCAGGGAAACCATCTAGGGCTAAAATGATTAATCTGTTTAATCATGATTAATCGATTACTGAAATAATTGTAAACTAATTCAGCAATCATTTACTTATTAACAGGAGTAAACAGACTAAAAAAAGCCATTTGGTGGAAGAACAACACTCAGAGCAGAAGCCAAACTGGACAAAAATACATGCATGCATTTTTTTTTACTTTTGCATTTATGATAAAGAGAAACAAATATCTGTAAATATATTCTGCCTAAAACTCATCAAGTGGCAAAGTTTTATCTTCACCTAGATTTTAAAAAAAACTACACTACTGGAGCTCTGGGCAGGAAAATATATATTTTCTGATTTTTAAAAGGATTCAGATTGTTTATTTTCATCTTTTAATGTATTTCGAATACATTAAAAAAGGCTTAAATGAAAAATCTGCAGAATGTGGCATTTTTAAAATCTGATTAATCAATTAATCATTAGTTGCATCTCTAATCTCTGGTGGATATTCATGTGAGGTAGACAGATCACCAACACAGGATTAAACAACCTCACACACACACACACACCCCCACACACACTGGAGGAGACTCATGAATGAATAAAGAAATCTCCATGTAAAAAGACAGCAACTTGGGTTGCTAGGTAATGAGCAGTGCCTGCTGATTTGTCATGTTAAATTCAGAAGGTTTGTGAAATGACTCATTTTCCAGACACCAAAAGACATTAACTTATTACAAATAACAGCTTGATGTTCTTTTTTTTTTTTTTTTTAAGAGCTTCGATTGTTTTTAGAAGCAGTAGAAACTGAAAAACTTACAAAATATAAATTTTGCAAGACAAAAGGTCTAAGCAGAAACACAATAATGTGTTGATATGGATATGGTTCATATTTTATCCTTACTGTGTGTGAATACGTTAAAAGAACAATTGTTTAATCATCATAAAACAATCTCATTTCCATACTTATAGGTGAGATCCTTCTTGTCGAAACGTCCTCCGTGCAGAACGAAGCGTCTCTGGCGGTGTCGACCTCGGTACTGCAGCTCCTCCTGGCTGGGGAAGTCCGGCACGCCACAGCGCGGCCGGTTCCATGTGTTCGAAGCGTTGGAGGACGGACTCGCCTCCTTCACTGAACCCTGAGAGTGAGGAGCCTTCCCCCTCTTCTTCAGGTCTGGGGACTTCTCAGAGACCTGCAACGACCAGGAGGTTCGATCCAGTTAGTTCATGATGAAGAACTAACACACAGTGAAGAGGAACGTACCTAAACAACAGAGGTGGGCAGAGAACCCAAAAATTATACTCAAGTAGGTAAGAGTAGCTCTGCCTTAACATATTATTACTGAAGTAAAAGTAAAAGGTATCAGTCCAAGAAATGAATCAAGAGTCAAAACATCAAGTATGAGTAACTGATCAAGCTATCAGTCATTTAATATTTAAAATGTACCTGATCAGATGGACAGAATATAAAGTTATGTGGAAATTTTTATATTTTAGGGATGGAAATGATAAGAATTTATATAAGTAAAAAAAAAACAAACTAATAAATAAAAGATCAAGCAAAAGAAAATGTTTCCAAATCAGTTTCTTTCAATAAAAATGTATCAAACTTTTAACAGTTTATCAAACAGTTTGACAAACTGAATGTTTCTTCATTCAGTGGGTAGAAAATCCAGAATTTTTACTAAAATAAGAGTAGAAATACTTCATAATAATAAAATTACTCAAGTAAAAGTAAAAAGTACAGCGCAGGAAAAGTACTCCTAAATATACATTAAAAAAATATAATTACAGAGTTACTAACCAACTCTGTCAAACACCAAGTAAAGGTACAGATAAACAAACATATACTGTAGTAAAAGTAAAAGTTCCTCATTAACATTGTTGCTTGATTTTCCTCCTTGAATTTATTCATTTAATGCGCCAGCTGCATCTATTTTCTCTTTAATACGTTGATGCAGCCGCGGGTTCAGAGTTCAGCTCTTACAGAAAAAGGGCAGAAATGTCAGAATGAGATGAGAATGAGTGAAGTCATTACAGCTCATATCTGACCTACATTCAGCCTGATGGCAGCTTGACCCCCTGCCGGGTCACTGAGCCACTTAGCTTGGCCCCACTGAAGGTCCCTGAGTGACCCATTACCCCTGATTCAGAGGAAATGACTCCGCTCATTTCCACACAAACTAATTACAGATCTGACCCATCCCATCGGCACCTTGCTCCATAACTGCGGAGGAAACATGATGTGCAGAAAACTGCAGGGTGTTCTCTTCCTATCGCAAAATTACGTGCATTTCCCTTTCCGCTGCCGCTCTGAACAACCTGTGGGAAAAGACGCTATCGTTTTATTGTGTTGAGTCTAACTAATTACCTCCGACAGTGGATCCTCTCAGTCTGCGGCTGTCTTACATAAGCTCTCGTTCAAACAACGATCTGACTCCAGCTTTTGTTCTCATGATTTTTCTGCAGATTGACAAATTTCTGTCGTGCTGCAACATGCATGACTTCATCTTAAAAAAACACATAAAAGTAAAAGTTTTTCAGTACCTGGCTGCAGAGTTAGGCAGTAACTAGTTACATTTACCTGAGGAACTTTTTGGAGTATTTTTACTTCACTGTACTTTTTACTTTTACTTCAGTAATCTTATTATGAAGTATCTCTATTCTAGGTTCAGTAAAACTTCAGGATCTTCTACCCACTGAATGAAGAACAAACATGTTTTAACCAAAACTTCACCAGACACAGACACACACCTGCAGTTTTTGTTAAAGTTTCATAAGTAATTCATTGAAAGAAACTGATTTGGAAACAAATATTTTGCCTGATTTTGTTATTTTTTGTTACTTATATAAATTATTATAATTTTGGACCTTAAGGTACCAAAGATTTCCACGTAACTTTATAGTTTTGTCTCTCTGATGACTGAAATACTTTTTAAAAATTAAATCACAATTTACCAAATGCTACTCTTCCTTCAGTAAATTTATGGCTGCTCTAACAGGCTGCAGGATTTCACCTTTTATCAATAAAGCATGAATAAATATCTTGAGATTTAATATTTCAGGGTTTTGTTGCAGACTTTGAGGCCTCTGCTGTGCTCCCAAGTGGTCATATCCCAATGTGCATTCAGCCTTTGTTTTCTGCCTGTGTGATATGATGTCACGGGGGTAACAGGTTCAGGAAGGAAACCCAGGCTCCCTCTCTCCGCAGCAGTCTGAACGATCCCACTGGATTCCCAGTACAGGATTTGTCTCCTCCCACTGGGACATGTTTGGAAATCCATCAAAGATACCCAAACTCATCTTATTTGACTCGTTCTGATTCTCCGTGAATTATCTGGTGTCTGCACACCAGATAGTCCTGTAGACTTGGTTTGATTGGGGAGAAAAATTACAACATTTGTTATATTTTCAGCTGCTGCGGTTCAATTTCATACTGTACTGTTAAACAAACCAAACCGATTGAAAAACCCGTTCCCCTCCTTTCCTGTGGGGGCGCTGCACCAAGAACCAATGAAGGAAATGACATGAAAACCTCTGAAGGAGACAGCTTCTTTCTTCACAAAATATAAACAAAAAGGGTTTAGTGTCAGATTTGAGCAGTCGGAGGATTTCTAAAGACCACAGGGTGCCAAACTAAAGGCCCGGGGGCTAAATCTGGCCCGCCACAGTCTTTTGTGTGGATCAAGACTTGAGACGACAAATTATGTAAGTTAGTCCCTCCAGTTTGTTGTGGAAATTTACACAAAATCAATTTATTCCCATAATATTTTGCTTTAATTCAAAATTGTGAGTTCATTGTACATTTTCTGTAAAAAAGGTCATAAACTTTGGGTTTAAGTGATGCTAACTCCCACCTGCAGGTGGTGGTACTTCCTACTTTTATGACACTACTACCTCAACCTTTCTTGATTTCAAATTATGGTCGATATGGCGAGTAGCAACATTTACTTTCAATCATATGTGCAAATGTCGCAAATTTCCTTGTAAATATGACTAAATTAGCGCTTTTGTAATAAGTGAAATAACCTGCTGGTTCTTTTCAGCAATATTACAGAATTATTGACTTTAAACAAGCTCTTATATCTTACTGAAAAGTTAGATTTGTCTCATTGTAAGTTTATAATGATATTTGCAGTAGAAATTGGACCAAAAATCCTCGGTAAAATGTGTTTCTGCACTGCAGGCAGAATAAAAACAACATGAGGCTCAGCAAACAGAGACCAGGTGAGTCTAATAAGAGAGGAGGCTAAATAAAACCAGAACATGTGGAACAAGCGAAACTTTGCTCAAACATGGTGAGGCGGAGACATGCAGATGTTGGAGATAACCTGAGACAAAATGAAAACCTCTAACAGGAATCCACTGAGCATGACAGCTTCGCTCTGTAAGATGAGCGATTATTTAGAAAAGATGTTTCACTCTGCTGACCTTTGATCTGTGTTAGACAGTCTGAGGAAGAAATGTAAATATCTCCATTCTTCCACCTACATTCAGGCTAAATCCATACAGTATGTATAGGAATCCTTATACGCTGCAAAAACACAAAATCTCACCAAGTATTTTTTGTCAAGTTTATACTGCAAATATCTTAGTAAAAGATATTCCCATTAAAATAAGACAAAACTAAAGTGCAAGTAACTTGTCAGCAAGATGCAGGAGCTTGTTTTAAATGTTTTTTGCACAAAATCTCACTTTTAGATAATGAGATTTTAGTCTGCTCAGTTCAGAATGATCCATTTTATTTAAATCCAAATCAACTATCGGGCCCCTCAACTCAATGTTTACACTCGCACATGAAAATGGTTGCAAACAGATGCGCAATTATACAATCGCACATCTTCGAAAAGCAGAAGTGGAGCCTCCTGCACAACCAACAAAGAATGCAGCTAGTGGTTTCTGGATGTTAAGTCAACTCCAGCAGTCATTGTTCATTGCATAAAGTGGTAAAACCAGCTGATCAAACATGCTGGAGTTCAGCTTGGGTTGCTAGGTAACGGGCTGGGCTCAGCTGAGGTTGCTAGGTAACGGGCAGTACTTGCTGATTTGTGACACTACATTGCGGGAGGTTTTTGAAACAACTCATTTGCTAACCATCATAAGCTGTTAAAAAATTAACTGCCAACTTAACTTAATGCCAGTAAGGTAAAAAATGGGGGTACAAAAATGTTAAAAAAAATGTGAATTTTCCATAATAAATCCAATTTAAGTAAATAATTTCTTCCTGGTTTCACTGGCAAATCATTACATTTTTAACAAGTCATTTTTCCAATAAGTTAAATAAATTGCATATAGAACTAGTTCTTATTCATTGAAGGAATTATTGACTTAAAACAAGCTCCTAAGTTACCTGTAAGTTAGTTTTGTCCTATTTCAGGTGTACTGAGGTATTTGCATTAGAAACTGGACCAAACATACTTGGTTTTGCAGTGTAGATGAGCTGCTCCACAGTGCAGGACTCCACTGTGTCGCTGATGTAGGTTATGGGGAACAAAACTCAGCGGGATTCGTGGAATGTGCTCCAGATTGCAGAAACGGAGTGACTGATGGCTCTAAATCCCTGAAAAAACAACAACACACACCTCAACCAACCCCCCACTTTTCTCCAGGCTCCTTTGTTTCACTCTGTTTAAAGCAGATTTCAGCTGCTTATTCCACTGCACAAAGCACTTATTCATGTCGGAGGGGATGTTTATGTTCCCGTCCGTGCGGCTCGCTCTAAAAGGCTCGTTGGAGTTGCTATGAGCGAAACAAAATGAGTTGCAGCTTCTAAACAGAAAAGGATTCTACGCACCCCCCAGAAAAGCTGCTTCTGGTTTGTTTTGAGCTGGAAGAAATGTGAAAGACCAGAGTGATATGAAGTGCTATCTGGCTTCCCGGAACAGAGTCTGATAACAAGCATACAGAAGAACAACAGAAAGCCTTATCATGGTGCGAAGCAGCTCTGAAAGCCTTCAGTCTAAAGGCCTGCAGGATGAAAAACAGCATGGAGTTTGGTTAGAAGATGTTGATCCAGCTTTACGAGGACAGTACACATAATCCCACAGCTTCAACTTTATCTAAAGTGAGTCAAGATAGTGCTGACACATCATTTGTTCTGTGTTTTACTTATTTTAATATGAAAAACTCCCAAGTGCATAAATATTGGACACAATTACCCCAGAAAAACATCATTTAGAAAATTCAACATTTGCTTTACGATCCATTTCCACAACTTCATCCTTTGCTTCACAACCAAAGCTGAGTTTTATTCTCATCTGACTGAACTGCATGGTTCCAGTTAAAGTCTCAGGAGAGTTAAGCAAATGCCATATCTTTATGTTTGTGATGGTAGGACAGTAAATTAATTTGCATTCCTTTTTGAGAAGTCAAAAATTTGTAAGAAAAATTTTACATTTCTTTTTGATTAATCTCAAATTTTCTAGAATTAAATCATGGAAATTTCCAAAAAAATTAGAAAGTGTCAAAAAAACTTTGACATTTTGAGATGGATGTCAGAAATAAAAAAAAAAAACCCAACCAAAAACAAAAAAGAAGCAACAAAAATACACAGAACTTATCAAGATTGAAAAGTTGAAAATGTCCTGCAAAAAAACAAAGTAAAAAATTATTCAAAAATTTTGAAAAAAAAAATTTCAGAAATTTTCTGAAAAAAAGTCAAAATTTGAGAGTTTGAAAATTCAGAAATAAATAAATAAAAAAAAAAAAACGCAGAATTTTCAGGTTTGAAAAGTCAAAAATATCCATTAAAAAATCTAAAATTTTGCAATTAATCTGAGAAATTTTCTGGAAAAAATAAGTGGAAATTTCCGAGTTTGAAAAGGTTAAAATTTCTGACTTGTTGTTTTTTGACAGAACTTAATCAATAAATCTATTGAGTTTATTTTTTATAGCACATTTCAGTGCATAAACATTCATAAACTGTGAAAACCGGTAACAGACATTGCATTTTGAAAATGTCACCGTTAAAATAATCACAAATATGTCAACAATAAAATCAATCTGTTTCCCACTGTGTAATTATTTAATTGAATTCAACATTAAAAACAAATCAATATGTTAGTTTTGTTTCAATGCTTCAAGTGATACTAAAGGTTTTTTCCTGGCGTCACTGAAACGCCTCTGTGTTGAGGTTTGAACTCCGAGTCACCGGGTCGCGAGGCGACCTCCATGCTGAAGGCCCGTGTTCCTGCCTGACGTCGCCTGATCCCAATCAGTGCGCCGCGGTGGCTCGGTGTCGGCTTTCACGCTCGTAAACCTCTGGCTAATTCTAACGGTTGGGTGCGCCGTGGGGGAGGCGCTGTCGTCTCCAGGAGAGGGATGGAAAAAACGTGGCTAACAAGCTGAACCCCCCAACTGGGTGTCAAATGGATCGGTTGACCTGTCTGACCCCCAGAAAACCAGAGAAATGAATGAAATGAATGACGCTCAGTCCCGGCAGGTTTGGCATCAAAGTTCAAGGTTAAAGCCCAAAACAAGAGGATCATCTGGATCCAAAATGTTCTCCACGTTCTCGACTTAGATAAATACTATGGACTTGAACTTCTGGTACTTTTAGCAAATAAAGCAACCTGAAAAAGTTTTATACTCCATAAAGATTAGCTTTTTTTCTCACTTACATGTTTGCGAACATCAAACAAACGTAACTCCACTGCAAAAACACATAATCCTACAAGTGTTTCTGGTCTAGCTTCAATTGAAAGTAACTTAGTACATTTGAAATGAGACAAAACGAACACACAAGTAGCTTTTCATAAAGTTTTAAGTCAATAATTCCTTAACAATGATGAGAAAGTTCTAGTTTTATTTGAGGAATTTTCATTGACAACATGGGAAAAATGTTTTAAGTTAAATAATCTGCCAGGGGAATGAAAGACAAAAGAGAAATCCTGCAAACTCTAAACTCTGACGCTACTCTAGTTTTTTATCTTTGTATTGGTTTTCTACATAAAATATTCCAAAGATTTTTTCTTCTTTGCAGTTTACTTTGTTTTGCTTACTTTGAATTGATGTTTGGTTTTTAGAGGTTTTGCGAGATTTCCCATCTGACCTCTGAATGTTGGTGAATGAAATCTGTCCGTGTTTCGACACCATAAACCGCACAACCAAATCCTGTTATACTTCAAACTTTTTTTCAAAACTCTCAAGTTTTGAAAAGCAATGGATTTTTCTGCAGTGCTTAGAAATGACTTTATAGTTAAATAAGTAAAATTTAAGTAAATTCACAGACACCAAACTGTGTATGCGCCACTTGCCAGTGGGAATTTAGTTATGTTTCCATTGCAAATGTGTGCAAAACTTTGTTAATATTCTGCTAATGTTGGAAATATTTAATATTGCAACATGAAATAAGTTTGTTTGCAGGATAAATGATTAAAAAACATCATCAAACTGGCAGAAATGTCTTCATTGTTTCTGCCAGTAGTAACATCCAGTTGTTTGGGACTCATGCGATGCAAAAAATTGTTTCCACTGCAGCTTTATGAAATACGCAGATTTTGATACAGCCCAAAAATATGACGGCTTATTGCTGCCATTGTTAAAAGAAAAAAATGTATGCCAAAAAACTGAAACCTTTTTAGATTAATTTCAGATTTTTTTCTAAAAATAAGGGAATTTCTGAATTCGAAAAGCCAAAACTTTGCTTGAAAAAATATTTCAGAAATTTTTTAGAAAAAATCATGGAAATTTCAGAGTTGGAAAAGTTGAATATTAGCTAGGAAAAAAATCTGACACTTTTAGATTAATTAGTTTACTAGAAAAAAAACCCATTGACCTCGTAATCTTATCTAGAAAATATCTAAATTTTTGGCGAAAATGTATCTGGTCCTAATTCACCATTGTAGAAAAACCACCTTAATCCAGAACAAAAAACCTTTTATCAAAAATGTTCATTTTAAAAAAATTGGCATGTAAGAAAATGTATTTGCATAATTTTGTGGTCGCTGGAAACGCAGCTCATTACTTTATAAATTAATGCAAAAAAACCCAAACATTTTGTTTGCTGTTTTGTGTCTCCTTGCTGCTTTTAATTATCCAGCTTTTGACAGATTTATGCACAAAGCTGAGAAGAAAAAGAAACCTCATCGACAACTCAGCAGATGACACAGGTTTTTACGGCCTTCCTCTCACAAATAACAACACTCCTTTAAGGAGACT
Source organism: Phalloptychus januarius (assembly GCA_902982915.1). Classification (NCBI taxonomy): domain Eukaryota; kingdom Metazoa; phylum Chordata; class Actinopteri; order Cyprinodontiformes; family Poeciliidae; genus Phalloptychus; species Phalloptychus januarius. Next base: position 2,037,719 of record CADWAE010000482.1, read on the forward strand.
ATTAAAAACACACACTCTCATCACACAGTTACTCATCACTTTCTGCTGAGAGGGTAAAACGTCAGACACAAACACCGATTCAACAAAAGGTCTCGACTTGTGCGATGGCTGTAGTGGTGCTTGAAGAAGCGGGTGGGGGAGGGGCGAGATTACAAGTATGAACACATCGAGTTTCTGGTTACAGTGATGACAAGATCTGCAAAGCGCTTTAGAGGATCTGACAGCGGCATTCAGACTGCACACAGGAACATGTCGGTGCATGGTGGGCGCATCTGCAGAGCATCTCCAGTCAATCACCCCCCGCCGCCGCACAGCGGGGGGGTAAACCAACACCGGCCTGTGAGGGTGGACCCATCAGGGTCCACTTTTAACCAGAACCACACTGCTGCAAAGTGTTCACACACTTTTCCTGTGTTACCAGTAGACCTCAGTAACCAGCTGCATTAGAAACAGACTCAAAATGCAGCTGGACTTTCTAAACATGCACTAATTATATTCAAGTTACATAATATATAAATTCAGCAAAGGTTGGCAGAGTTCCCAAACTTTATACTTGAGTAAGTATTGTTATTCAAGTGAGAGTAGAAAGTAGTCATCCAAGAAATTACACAAGAGTAAAAGAGTATTAGGTAAAATGTCTAGGACTGTAACTGATCAAATTATCAATCATTTAATATTTTAAAAAATTACATCATCAGATGGATGATGGACCATAAAGTTAGATGGAAGTCTATTTTTTAGACTATTTATATATTATTTATTTTAAGGAACCCTGATCAAATACGGAAGAGGATTAGGGCCAATGAAAAAACAAAAAAACATATTCTGACTGATCGTGATTCTGAGATTTAAGGAAGAATCTCAGAATTCTTACTTAAATTCTGAAAAATGTCAGAATTCTTAATTCAGTGTCAGAATTCTGACTTTTCTGAATTCTCAGAATTTCTCAGGATTCCAACTTTTTCTCAGATTTCTGACATTGCTAAGTAAGATTAAATTTATAATTCAGAGATTAAAATCAGATTTTGTTTCCATAGATTCAAACATTTAATTTTTAAAATTAAATCATCAGAAGAACCAAAATATACAGTTACGAGGATGTTGCGGCGGTTTAATGGCCAAAATGAACATAATTACTATAAAGTACCATAATTATAAAATATGAAAATATGGAAAAAGTTCAATATTATCACATCAATTTTTTTCAATATGAAACTTTACCAAAAATGTAAATTATGTCTCTGGTAATTCTTTTTTGGTTGAAACATATTTTTCTTCATTAAATTAGTTCCTCACAGCGGGTAGAGAATTTAAAATGAGTAGCGATACTTCAAAATAAAATGACTCAAGTAAAAGTACAAAGAACAACACAGCAAGTCTTTTTGTTCTCTAAAAGTTACTCAACTAAATGTAACTAGTTACGACTCAACTCCATCAGACAGAAAACGAGGAACAATCTCCAGATGTTCAAAACCGTAGCAAGTATTGACTCAGACGAGCTGAACAGATTTATATTTGTAAAAATATTGTTTTTCTTCCACTTCACAATTATGCATCACTCTGTAAATTTGTCCCAAATCCTAGATATAAAATGCTGGAAAAGATTTACAGCTGTTGTAGCTCCCCTCATGTTAAAGCTGCAGGAAGCACTAAGGAGAAGAAACGACGTCAGGCTCATTTTCCCTTAGCAGCTTTTTGTTTCTGCACTGGAAATGTGCACAACAATCAGCCTGAGGGAGAGGAAGGACTCCCTTCAACTCCAAACCTCTGTTCATTATGAGTTATTTTCTCATTTTCTTGAAATAAATGTATTTAATTTATGATTTTAGTGACTCCCCCTGTTCTTTCCTATCTTCCTGCCGCCATGAGCAGTAATATCTCTGGCTCCTACAAGGCAGACATAATAAAAACAAATTGAAATCTGCAAGATAAAGGTTCCTGCAGAGGTCAGCAACTTTTGGATTTTCATAAATTTTGTCAGATTTATTGCTTTTCAAAGTCTAATCGCTGTAGGTTGATGGATAAGCAAAACAAATGCATAAATATTTCAGTTTATGTCATTCATTTGACCAAATAATAACTCCAGAGTTTGTTCTGACAGTTGCAGGAATTCGTTACAAGCACTGGCACTTGAAAGCAACACATTTGCTCGACATGTGTTTCGGATAACTTCAGTAGGAAATCTGTGAGTGCAGCAGATGTAGAGAGGAAAAGGTGGAAGGAAATCAGAGGCGCCACAAAGGAAATTAAAAAAAGGCAAAATAATTCACACAGAGATGAGATTGCTGGCATAACCTGAGGCCAAGTTTGTTATTATATCTGTTTGTCGCAGGAAAACAAAAGGAGCTGGGGATTTTTTCTTTTCTTTAAGTGACACATAAACATCTCGACCCGTTACCAGCAGATCCGAACGATAGGAAGCGGCTCATTGGTGAGTGTTTATATCCACAGACAGATAAGGTTTCATTTCTTTAGGGTGTGCTCTAATTTAAAGACCAGAGACAAAACAATCTGCTTAATGTACAAGAAGATTTAGATGTGAAAGGTTGCTGCAAGGGTTTCTAATCAACAATACCTCGTTATCTTTAGATGTATTTTGAAAATCAGAAACATCTGTTCTTATCTTTCCTGGAAAGCCTCTGAAATCTGCTGTTTGTCTCCCTGCAGGATGACTTTGTGATGATTTCACTCATTAATGTGAGCAAAGCCTCAGGGAAGCACGGGTTACCCTTAAAATCACAAAGCCTGGCCTTTAATCACACCTTTTTGTTATTGGGCTGCTATTTAAGCTTGGCTGCAGAACAGATGAAAGTGGAAAACATGAAACAAAAGGTCAAAGTTCAGGTGAGGATGCCAGTTGTTTTTATAGGGGGATAAAATTCAGGTGCAATGCCAGATATAAACAAGAACCTGCAGGTTTGCAGCACCTGCAGCTTTTAACAAGGGCTCAGTTCTTGAAAAACAAAAAATCTAAAAATAGTACTTCAACTACCACAACTTTTAGTGAGAAAAGTGGGTAAAAAAAAGAAAAAAAGTGGGTGCAAATTCATGCCACACTTTTCAGATTCACTTTTCTTCCGAATTACAATCATTTCCCAAATTGTGCTGGTCTATTGCTTTTTAAAATACTTTTAAATGTGTGTTTGTCATGCGACAAGCTGTGGAGAAGTTTTGTGAAAACGTGTGTAAGGCGCTGCTGCTTATGTCAGTGAGAGAGCAAACCGTTCTGCTGAGGATAACGTGCGACATCAATCCTCACAGCCGAGTTTAAAAAGAGTAAATTGAATCAAAGCGTATTATGTGACAGAGTTCAGTGCTACGAGCCTGAGATGCATCAAAAGAACCAGATGCACTAAACTGTCGGCACAGAGCCAGAAATGCACACAAGGACTGTGTTCTCCAGATTTATAAGCCATGTGTACATGAAAAGGTTGGCCATAAACCTCCTTCATGCGCAAACCAAACCTCCATCCCACAACTGAGAACTACTTCTTTGTACTGTTTGAATCAGTCGTTGAGATTCGATGTTTTTTTTGCATCTGTGTTCGATCTAAAGAGTCCAGTTCCAGTTAAGAGCAGAAAGCTGCTCTTACTGCAGGTAACATATTTACTCGTCATAGGCCCTCAACAGAGCCTCGTTTTGAAATATCTGGACTATCCCTTTAGCAAAATAAAAACATTCCTCTGAAAATTATCCTGCGCTTGACTGAAAATGAGAGAAAAAGAAGCCAAAGGCTAAAGAAAATCTTTCAGAAAACTGTTATTTAACGGGGACCTGCTATGCAAACTTCACAAACATTTTATTTTGGGTCTAAACTGCTTCTAAAAACAATTCAAGTGCTTAAAAAGACACTGATTTGCCCTGATTTGGCAATAAGTTCATGTTTCTGGTGTCTGAAAAACACCAAAAAAGCCCCCTGAAAGTTCAGTCACAATTAGCTGGATAGCACTGCACTGTTACCTAGCAACCCAAGCTGAGCTCCAGCACAGTTGGTCAGCTGGTTTAACTGCTGTATAATGGCTGCTGGAAAAGACAAGTGTTTTATTGTTGACTTACCATCCAGATTCTTTGTTGGTTGTGCAGGAGGCTCAACTTCTGCTTTTCAAATACATACAGTTGTATAATTGTACATCTGTTTGCAGTCATTCTTACACGCAAGTTTAAACGCTGGGCTTGAGGGACGTGGCCAGCAGCAGCTTGTATGGATTTAAAGTGACAGAAGTCCTAAAACAGCTCAAAATAGGCAGTTTTGATTCAAAATCTCATTATATGAAAATAATTTTGTGCAATAAGATGTAATGAAAATGTTTTGACCTATTCTAACCGGTTCAAGGAAGCATGCAAGGCCACTTTTAAAACTAAATTAATTTCTGTTTGTTTGGAAGGAAATCTTAAGGAACGACTTGAAACATTCGCATAGTGCTGCAAAAAGAAAAGACCTGAATAATGAGAATTTCACTGAATGTGAATATTTTCTTCTATTTCTTATTGGCTTTAGGATAAAATATACTGAGAACCAGAAATCTGTTCTCCAGATCAGTAAGCATGTGGCTGATTTCTTCAGGCTGCAGAGACTCCTGAACCTGTTGGTTCCAGAGTGGATCTCTAGCAGCGATCGGGACCCACAAGTTGATTTTTCATCCGCCACTCACAACCCGGTTCAGCTGTGACCCAGATCCACTCGGCGGGAGCGCGGGGTGGCTCCGACGTCACCTCTGCTCTCACGGTGGCTCCACCAATCACTCCGCACGGAGACATCAACACGACGGGACAAAGCGCGCAGGGAAAACCACGGGAATCGGGCTTTATTGACAGAAGGAGAGTCCAAACAGCTTGCTGTTACAGCCAGCCCCTCGGCGGCAGAGAAAACAGAATCCCACTGCCCTGAATGCCGCAGACTCCCAGGCCTGTCCAGGCCTGTGCACTCGAATGTTAAAGACACAACGAGCAGATTAGAAGTGACGAGACTAAACAAAGTTGTCACAGGTGCAACATAATGTTCAGACTCTAGGATTTGAAAGTTCCTCCGTGGCTAGACTTAAGATGGGATAAAACTGCAGAAACAGCAAATACCAAAGAGCAGAAGAAGAGCTAATATTAATAAATGGGTTAATGAAGCATCCTGGCAATAAACTATCAGCTTTTTGGAAAAGTATATCTTATTTATTCTTAATGTGGTCTAATAATGAGAATCAATCAATCAATCAATCAATCAATCAATCAAGCAATCCCTCCCATCCCTCCATCCATCCATCCATCCATCCATCTCGCCCTACAGAGGAAGATTATTTCAGTAGTTTGTAGGCAGGAAATTGCTCTTCTGCTCAACTTATTCAACGTTTAGACAGGCATTTGAAAATGACTGCAAACAAATGTATAATTATACAGCTACATATCTTTGAAAAGCAGAAGTGGAGCCTCCCGCACAACCAACAAGACCGCAGCAAGTGGTTTCTGGATAGTAACAACAAAGCACTTGTCGTTTCCACCAGCCATTATGCAGAGGTAAAACCAGCTGACCAAACATGGTGGAACTCTGCTGGGGTTGCTAGGTAATGGCTGGGCTTTGATGGGGTTGCTAGGTAACGGCTGAGCTTTGCATGGGTCGCTAGGTGACAGGCAAAGCCTGATTTTCCAGACGCCAAAAAAACATGAACTTATTGCCAAAAACCAGATGGTTGTTTTGTTTTGTAGCACAAAAATGTTCAAAATGTGAATTTTGAATCATCGTCCCCATTTAGTGCTCCGTGAGCTAAACAGCTGCAGTGGGATGTTGTTGCTTTTTCCATCAGTGTTCGTTCACGTTAGTTCTGGTTGAAAATTGTGATTCAATCTAAAAAAACAAACGTTTTCTTTCACATGCGGAAATTAACCTCCGTCTCTCATGACATCCAGGACAGCTCAGAGTTTCCATGACACTTGTTTTGAACGAAGCCGTGCAGTTTCCATCTCGCAATACAATAAAAATGTACAAACATCTCTTTGTGTTTACCAGCAAACACTCTATGTTCAAAAATAATCATGTCTTCTAAAATGTGGACATTATCACTGCTTTTTTATGTAAAAATATACTGATTGAAAATTATGATCACTAGCAAGGAAGGTGAATTAGACAGATTGTATCTTCAGTATGGCACCTGCTGGTGAGCTGGATGTGTTGGGCAGGAAGTGAACTTCACATCAGAAGCAGAGAAAATGGTTTGGAGCGTCTCCAGAACGGCTCTCAAAATGCTGAAAAAGTTAATTCTGGTTCTGATACTAAGATGATCACAGTTTGTGGCTCATAGGATGGCCTGAGTGTCCGCACTGACCCCAGTCCACTGCCAAAAGCTCCAACAATGAGCTGAACTGGACCAGAGAGCGATGGAAGAAGAATGCGTCCTGCTTTGATGAGTCATGTTTTCTTTGTCGTTTCATAGATGGATGGACGAACATGTTTCTAACATTTGCACATATGTAAAATGTTAAATGTGACTATCATGTTACTTGCCATCAAGGACTATTACCCAACATCACACTCCAAAAACATGAAAACAGATATTTTTGGTCTAGTTTTTAGTGCAAATATCCAAACACAACAGAAGTTAGACAAGTACTAGTTCCACTGGCAGATTATTTCACTTTAACTAAAACCTTTCCATCTGAATTTAGAAATTATTGACTTAAAACAACCTCTTGTGTCTTGCAGAAACGTTATTTGTTAGTTCTTGTTTTATTTCAAGTGTACTAAGATATTTGCACTAGAAACTAGACCAAAGTTATTTCGTGAGATTTTGCGTTTTTGCATTGCAACTAAAGCGGAGATGTAAAAGCAGGAAGTACTGCCACCTACGCCACCTACTGGTAGAAGTTAGCAGTCACTTAATATTTTATTGCCATTTTTGTGGGAAATTTTCGATAAACTCACAATTATGCATAAAAACCAAAAAAAAAAAAAAAACAGGGTTCTGTTCATTTTGTGTACATTTCCACAATTTATGTAATTTGTAGTCTTGAGGGCCACATAAAGAGATATGGTGGGCTGGATTTGACCCACGGACCTTGAGTTTGACACCTATGCAGTATGTAGGGAGAGTTGAAGAGACATTAGAGGAAATGCTGCCCTGAAACACAGCCGACTCGTCCTCATTTCATGCCATAATAAATAAGATTCCCACTATTATCAATGCTGAGGTGCTTCAAGGAGCTGTTGTTGGCAACTGCTTCGTGTTACTAAGACAGTAGCTTGTAATCTAATTTAGTTACTTATTTTAAAATCAAGTAATCAGAACTAACTGAGTAATAAGTAACCAGAAATCAAGGTACAAATGCCAAAACACAGATTTGGATTGCATTTGCAGTCAGAGGTGTCACTAGAGCCCCTGTAATACAGACTACTACAGGAGACCTTCCTGCCATCAGCATCTACAAAAACCTCGAATAATATGAGTTACATATAATTTTCCTTTAGGATCAATAAGGTATTTTTGAATTTATTAAGTGAAACTATCAGCCTATTTTCTCCACTTTTTTTCTTTAAATGCCCATTCCTCTCCCAGCGAGGTGCGACCCTGGGCGGACAGCCACATCAGATCACTCCCCTCCTGCTGTGACATCAGAACAACAAACACCGAACTCAAAACTCAGCGGAGATGCAGCTCTTTGCATCTCCGCTGTGTGAGCCTGATGGCGCATAAACATGAAACGGCAGATTGTGTTTGACCCGCTGCGGCTTGTTCTTGCCTGAGTATAAATGTAGTGAAAGCACCAAATAAAAGCTTGCTGCTCTGTCCCCGTTCATCTCTCACCTCTGATCATCTTGTTCCGCCCCGGCTGACAGATGTTCCTGGAGGAATTTACGGTTTTCCCTGTTCGGATGTTTGCAGCTTTCGTCCGGACCACATCCCCTGCTGAGCGTAATTTGCTGATGCTTTCTGAACAACAAGGCGACCTAAAATAGATAAATGTTTCTCTGCAACTTGCAACTATTCTCTGTAACAATTTCAGCCAAACGCCCTGTTTTTTTGATAAGCTGTTTTTCTCAGTTTACCTGTAAACAGGACATTCCTGCGATGGAGGCTGGCATACCAAACAATCCACTCGCTGTAAACAGAGTTTAAATATTTACTCAGAGAAGTTGTAATTTGATGGGAGATGAGAGGTAAACAAAACATAGGCGACTTCTGTAATGACAGAATGCAATAATCACAACAGCCTGTGATTTAGGAGCTGATTAAAGATAGAAATGAGTTGATCTGACAGTCCAACTACTGTCGCCATCAGGACGGCTGCTAATGTTGGACCTCTTCTCTTTTATGGTATTGTTGACAAAATGCCTGGAAGGCCTGTTATTACAGCTTCCTGCCATGGCTGCAGTGGAGCTCAGCAACCTGGACGTCTTTTTTTCTACTCATTTCCCCAAAAGATCAGACCTGCCTGCAAAACCACAACTCTGCTGTCAGCTATAGAAGTCCAAAAGTGCCAAAATTAAACAAAAAGAAAAAAAGACCCTCCTTAACACCAAGGCTTCAACAATGCAATAGTTGTTTCTGGTTTACCTTAGCCAAGAGATAAGAAATAAGAGAAAGTAGCAGAAAAAAAGAGAAACAAAAATATACAAATACAGATATATAAAAACATAGTAGGAAGTCCAAAGAAAATACCATAAATTTATGAGCATTAAGAATGTGGAAATAAATAAAAACATCAAAACATTCTTTAGTTTAGTAATTTTAGGGGAAAAATAAATTAGATATGCAGAAATAAACATGTCTAAAAATGAAACAACAAAAAATAAAGACAAAATTTTAAAGTAATTAAATAATTAGGAATAATATTACATGGAGACATTTTTATATATAAAATTTCATTATAATAAAACATACAGAAGTGTGTGAAATATATGTCAAATAAGATAAGTATTTTTTATTGGAAATTTTAAAATATCTATAATATAAAAACAAGTAAACAAAAATACAAATTTTAATTGATGAAACATTGAGAATGGCTAATAATAATAATCTTTTAATTTGTTTATTTGCAGGTGTTTTTGCATGAATTGCTTTGCTGTTTCTATACTTATTTTTAAGTTTTTGGCAGTTCTGGTTTTCCATATTCTATTTGAACGTGAGCATACTTATGGAGATGCTCAGAGTCAGGGCTGCTTGTTTACGTTGATGCTGAGCAGACAAAAAAATAAATGGCGATAATCGGCATTGCTTTAAACAACTTTCAGATGAAATAGCAGGTCAAGCGCAAAGAGCGAGTCTAAAATAACAAGTTTCTTAATCACAACAGTAGAAAAATTGATCCTGATGAGTTAAAGGTGCGCACATGCCTAACCTGAAAACTAATATTTCAAACAATAGCTAAAATCCAACTCTTAAAAACCGCAACCTGTTGCGCATGAATGTGCATGCATTGCGTGTTTTCGCAGAGTTCGGGGGTTGGGGGTGTTTGAGGGAGATTCAACAGAAAAAAGAAAATCAGCAGCAAATATGTGTTAAAGACGCGTGCAGCAGTTTTGAACTCGGATTAATTGGAATAATCTCCTGCATGGAGCTGAAGTGGAGCCTGGAACTCACCGGTGCCGCTTTGTACCTGCCGGCTCCGCGCACTGGAGCACCAAGCATGCTCTGGAAACACTGCAGCGCAAACACGCAGAAGCACACGACCAGAGAAGTCCGCATCCTCACCGCCGTCCGTCCAGGAGCCGCGCAGGATGGAGGTGCAGCGGATGTTTTTTGGCGCAGCAATGTGCGGTGTGCAGTGCCGAGAATCGCACGGCTCCAGGATGTGGGGCGACTTCTCCTTAAATACACTCTGATTTCTTTGTTCCCTGTTTTTTTTTCTCCCATACACTTTTTTTTGCAGCCCCAGGCTGATAATACCACCCGCTACCATGTGACTCTTAACCGTTTCACTGCCGTGTTTTGCAGTGCAAAGAGTTGAAGGACTTTTAGTCTAGAGAAAAAGTAATTTAATACCAATTAGTCAAACAGTTCCACACATGAAACCCAAACTGTGACACACAGCGTGACCTGGAAAGATCTGCAACAGGAACACCAAGAAAACAACCGGTAAACCGCAAAAATGCAGTCAGTTTTATAAACTTTTTGATAAAACATTCTCATTGTTTTCGAGCAAACGTAAGGCCCGGGGGCCAAATCTGGCCCGCGTTAGTTTTTTATGTGGCCTGAAGGCAAAGGTGGGTACAAAACACTGTGCTTAAATAAGAATAGCACATTACTTTAACATATTTTTACTGAAGTAGACGTAGAAAGTAGCCATCCAAGAACTTAATAAGAGTAAAAAAGTATTTTTTAAAAAGTCTACTCAAGTACTGAGTAACTGATCAAATTATCAATCACTTACTATTTAAAAATAACATAAAATGAAAAGTTAAGTGGAAATTTTGGTATTTTAAGGAACAAAATAAAAATAAAAGTTCATGTAAGCAGCAAAAAATAAAATGCTAAAGAATCGGGTTCTTTCAATAAAAAATGCATAAAACATTAGCATAAAACTGCAGGTGTGTCTGCGTCTGGTGAATTTTTGGTTAAAACATGTTTGTTTTTAGCCAGAAATTTTACTCAAGAAAGTATAGAGATATTGGATAATAAAAAAAATAAAAGATGTAAAAGAAAAAGTACAGTATAAATTACTCAAAATATAAATAATGTGATTTTGTACTTTTAGATTTTTTTGTACCTTTAACTAATGTTAGAAAGATATGTTCCAAACAACTATGTTTTTGTGAGCTTTTTTTTTTTTTGCAATATTTTGCAACATTGCAGAGGACTGACTCACTTTGAAATTCACAAATGCTCTTAAATTACTCAAAAATTCCTGCATTTCATGAATAATCTGCCAGGGTTTGAGGTGTGAATGTTTTATTTATTTTGCAGATTAGCTCAGGTGATATTTAGGTGGTGCTGCTGTCATGAATATTTCAGTAGAGGTTTTATTCATCCTGCAGGCAGAGATGTAATTAATTCAGGTTTAATGTGCAAAAACAAGATGGATGCCAGAAGAAAAGACCTGCAAATTGAATCTCTGTGGCTGCTGTGCCTTCCCTGAAAAAATAAGTTTCATTACATGATCACAAGTAATCAAATTGAGTCTCTTCAAGTTAATTTATTTAGTTGTCAAGTTAAATAAAGTAAGTTTGACTAACTTCATTCAATTACTTGCAGTCAATTAACATTTTTTGTTAAAGTCGGAGCTCCATTCTTTTTTTTCCAGGCCTGCAGGACCTAATGATGCGTTGAAAAAAATCAACTGGAATGCCGACCCCAGTCGGATTTTCCACTGGGAAACTCAGAGCAAATCGGATTCGCCCCAGTTACAAAATGTTATGTGGATTTCCCATTTTAATATGTCTTCGCCTCGTATTAAGATGTAGTGGAAATATGCTTATTTTACAAGACACTCATGCCATGTTACATATTTGCAGGTATAATTGCACCTGCAAATACTTCTTTTATTTCCTTGATTACTGATCAATAAAAACTATCAGCTGCACTCAGTTATGATTAGTGGACTCAAGAACTTTTATTAATTTTAGGAGAACAGACAAGATTATTTTGTTTCTGCTTTTTGGTTCCATATAAATACTTCAAAACATCAAACAAAAGTTTATAATCAAAGATCACCTGAATAATAAAACAATCTGTCTTAAAATGATGATTTCTTTAATTAAGGATAAATAAATCTGTCCGCATCAACCTGACTGTGTGAACAAGTAATCAGTCTCCCTTCATGAAAGCAACAGATAAGTGCGATTAACTATGTTTTTGGATCAACTGCATCCAGGTGTCATTACTGTTAGACTTGTAGAATCAAGAAATCACTAAACCAGAACCTGTGTGACAACATGAAGTCAAGCAGCACATTGTGCCCCAACTTAAAGGAACTCAAGAAAAGATGAGAAAAAATCATTAAACGTCGATCTGTCTGGAAAACCGTTTGATCTTCAGGGAATAACAGTGACTCATTATCCACACACACAAAAACGTTTTAGTGCGGCCTAATCAAAGTTCAGACTTAAACCAGATGATGTGTCCCTGGAAATCACAATATGTGTGAATTAAAATAACTCTGGAAAGCAAAAAGGACCAAAACTCCTCCACTGTGATGCCAGAAATATATGATCCTCTGATGAATGCATAATGTAAATTTGCATGACTTTATTCTTGTAATATTGACATATATTAAATTTTAATGTGTATTTTTTCACCTCAACAGAGAAAACCTACATAAAATTGAAATTTGTACACCTAATTTTAAGCTTAGGTGTAAATTGGATCATTGTTCCAGCCTGAAATAAAAACTGTTCAGATCATTTTCAGACTTTTTCTTCTTCACTCCATAGAACTGAATCAGCTTCTGTTGCAAGTTTGGCTGTAAATAAAAATACAAATCAAACTGAATTTAACTGAGATGAAATCTGAAGGCCAGTAAATGTGGCTGAAAAGCAGAATTAACAGCCACACATCTGATAGTTTCATAGAATCCTACATCTGGATAAAACCCGAAACCTTCGAAGAGTGTGTTTCAAGGATCATTTACAGTAATTTGGGTCATAATTTGAATTTACATGCTAGTTTAAAACTGTTCCAGCAACGTTTAATGAGGTAGAACCTGCTGAGGTTCTAAAAGGCGGAGGAGGTATAACTAGCTGCTCTTCCTCTAAAACACCTGTTACTACAAATGCAAAAATAAAAAGACACTTTGACTCAAAAGTAAAGTTGTCAGGCTTATGGGGCGTAAAGAACAAGGCAAAGGCACGAAGGAAAATCTAAACACTAAAGAAGAAGTATTGAAGTTTGACTCTGCTGAATTAACATTTTGTTGATTCAAAAACAGCATTTAGTCACTTTTGGTTTGAATCTATTAGTATCATGTCTCAACTTTAATTATTAATTATAATATTAATAATTGTCCAAAATATGCCAATCTGTGGGGCTGTGAGGACGTTCTCCCCTCACACGTTACTGCCAGATTTAGTTGATCGATTGTTCCTGCACTTTAATTTTATTCTGTTGACGCTGTTCTCTTGTTAATTTTTACAACAAAGTATGAGTGGCACCTTAAGAAAATAAAGTAGATAAAATTCTGAGAATAATGTACTATGAGAATAAAATCGTACAGAATAAATTACGAGAAAAAAGTCGTAAAAAAGACTAAAATATGAGGATAAAGTTGAAATAATTCTGCAATAAGATCGTAAAATTGCTGTCTTAATACTACAGCTTTGTGTTATTACAACTTTATCCTCATTTATTTCATTTTACTGGTATTATTTGACTTTCTTGTATTAGTTTATCACTATAATACTGTGACTTTATGTTATTACAACTTAATTCTCATAATATCATGACTTTATTCTTCTAATACAATTATTCTCATATTATTGACTTTTTTTTTACCCATTATTCTTGTATGACTTTATTCTTGAATTTTAATGACTTTATCCTCATAATTTTATTTTTTTCTTCTTGGTATGGCTTTAATACTCCCTGACACTGTAAAATAAAGAAAATAAAACCTCTCTTCATCTTCATCTTTCCACCATAAATCTGATGGTTTTGGCTCAAAAGTGACTGTTTTGTAGAACTGCTTTTATTTTGATAAGTAACAGCAGGTCATGATGCTGCCACCACCGTGTTTCTCTGTGGTTTCCTTCGGCGAAGTGAGGTGTTGCGTTTTGTGCCAACCTTATCTTTTGGTTCTTGGAGCGATAAAACTGCCCGTTTTCTGTAGATAACAGCATATCTTTCAGGTATTTAATCCACGCCCGGATGTTTTGCTAGGATCAAAAGACTTCTGTCTCCGGCTCTACTCTTCAGTCCAGACGTACAGAGAATACAGGAGACCGTTGTGACATGCAGAGGACAATCAGCCCTTGGCAGAAATTCAAGCAGCTCCTTCTGTCAGTGTTGCTGTCAGCCTTAGAAAAACCTCCAGATAATGACAGTTTTCACTGTGCCGTAATATACAGTGGGGCAAAAAGTATTTAGTCAGTCACCAATTGTGCAGGTTCTCCCACTTAAAAAGATGAGAGAGGCCTGTAATTGACATCATACGTAGACCTCAACTACGAGAGACAAAATGAGAAAAAAAAAATACAGAAAATCACATTGTCTGAATTTTAAATAGGGGTGGAAAATAAGTATTTGGTCACCTACAAACAAGCAAGATTTCTGGCTGTCGCAGACCTGTAGCTTCTTCCTTAAGCGGCTCCTCTGTCGCCCCACTCATTACCCACTCATTAATGGCACCTGTTTGACAGTATAAACCTGCCCACAACTTCAAACAGTCACACTCCAAGTTCCACTATGGTGAAGACCAAAGACTGTCGAAGGACACCAGTAACAGAACTGTAGACCTGCACCAGGCTGGGAAGACTGAATCTGCAGCTTGGTGCAAAGAATCTACTGTGGGAGCGATAATCAGAAAATGGAAGACCTACAAGACCACTGCGAACTTCCCTCCATCAGGAGGACTGATGGAGGGAGGTTCTCAGTAAGATCTCAGCCTGTGGGGCCAGAATGATCACAAGAATGGTGAGCAAAGATCCCAGAACCACACGGGGGACCTAGAGAATGACCTGCAGGAAGCTGGGGTCAAAGTTACAAAGGCCACCGTCAGTAACACACTACGCCGCCAGGGACTCAGATCTGACAGATTATTTCACTTATTAAACAGAAAAATGTTTTGTAATAAGCGAAATAATCTGCCAGAGGAACTGGAACTTTTTCAACAATATTAAGGAAGTATTGACTTAAAACAACAGCTAATGAGTTTCTTGTAAGTTAGTTTAGTCTTCTTTCAAGTACAATGAGATATTTGGACTAGAAGCTAGACCAAATATGCTTAGTAAGATTTTGTGTTTTGGCTGTAAAGTTTGCATGTCTTTATTCTACATTGTGACATTGGCATCATAAATCCAGAATGATGTAGATGTTTTCTTAAGGATTTGGTGGGATTTGTTTGACAGGAGAGAAAATGAACCCAGTGCAGCTTCATCCAGGACTGAACGCCTCAGGAAGCAGCCACTGATAGATGTAGATGTTCAACATTTGTTCTGAGTGATGCTTTACCGCACTGTGAAAAAAATAAACGACTCCCTGGAACATGATTTACACCTGGAACTTCCTAATCTCACTTGTAAATCAAGCTTCATAAAAAGCATCTTATGTTTGTTGCTACTTGTTTGGGTTTTCTGCACCGTTATTGATCAAATGGAGGGTTTTACCTGAACCCCACAATGTAAAGACACAAAATCTTAAAGTAGTTTTGGTCTAAATAACTTAGTACATTTAAAATAAGACAAAAACTCATAAGTAACTTTTCAGCCAGATATAGTAGCTTGTTTTAAGGCAATAATATCTTAATACCGTATTTATAAAAACCTACTAGATCCACTGGCAGATTATTTCCCAGAAATTGCAAAATGTCTTGTAAGTAAAATAGTCTGCCAGTAGAACCATTATTGTTTAAAAATCAATATTAAGGAATTATTTCTGGCTGAAAAGTAAGTTAATCTTTCTTATTTCAAATGTACCTAGATATTTGCACTAGAAACTATAGTTACTTGGGAAGATTTTGTGATTTTGCAGTGAAATATCATATTTGCCTGAAATGATGCATGGAAAGTGCAATAGCTCTGAAGATATGTGGTGAAATCACATTCACGTATGACTCTTTAATTTCCTCTGGGACCTGAGGCTGGTGCAGGCTTCACAGGAACAGAACAATTTGTTTTGTCTCCCAGGAGCAACAGGAGCAACAGACACACAATCCTGACCTTGCATTCCTGGTTTGGGAAATCTTGGAGCTCCTTCTTGACACATATGAGTTTCTCCAAATTTGAGGTTGAAGGGACCTATGGAGACTTCTCAGGTGTTCTGCACCTGAGGCAGAAAGAACTGGCCTACTTGAGTTCTGCTGGAGTCTGAACTGGTCTTTATCAGAAGCTTCTCATGATTCGAGACAAACTTCATTTCTGTGAAGTGAGATTGTTGTAAAACCTAAACAAGACACACATTTCCCCCCTTTGGTCTAATTGCTGTTTACTTGAGACTTGATACTGCAAGACCACAAAGTATTTTTTGTCTAGTTTCTAGCGAAGATATTTCAAAACACTTGAAATAAGCAAAAATTAACTTGAAGTAACGTTTCAGTAAGATAAAAGAGGTTGTTTAAGTAAATAATTCCTTAATATTGATTTTAAAAAGTACTTGTTCCACTTATGGCAATACATTTTTCTCAAGTTATAAGTGAAATACTCTGCCAGTAAAACTGGTATGTTTTCATCAATATTAAGTAATTATTGACTTAAAATACGTTCTTGTTTCTTGCAAATTAGTTTTGTCTTATTTCAAGTGTTCTGAGATTTTAAACTACAACTAGAGACGCTGCAAAATTAAGTATTTTTGGTTTAGTTTCTAGTGCAAAAATCTTATTTTGAGATAAAATATTTCTATGCAAGATATTTTGTTTTATTTTGAAATAAGTAACTTTTCAGCAAGAAATAGGAGCTTGTTTTAGGTCAATAATTCTGTGATGGTGACGAAAAACATCAAGTTACAAGCAGAGAAATGTTTACTTCTAAAGTTAATAGGTAATTGTTTTTCTACAATTTTTGCAACTTAAAAATGTAACTATTACTTTACATAGCAGTTCACAACATGTTTTTCCTATGTTGAAATCTTCTGAAAGGAATAATTTTGAGTGTTTTTGGCCTGAAATGAAACTGGACATGAACCCACTCAGAAAGTAAAATCTGTTTCTATAGCAGCACTACATTATTTTGGATTAATAAAGTGTAGAAATGCATGGCCAAAGGCAGGGAGGAAAACATAACTAATGGGTTATTTGAAAAATGTATTGTAAATGTCTTTGCTATAAGGAAAAAAAAACATCAACATGTCTGTACACTGCAGAGAAGATTTGACTGAGTTTTAGGACCTGAGTTTACTGTTTGTTGTAGAGTAAAATCTAAAATATTTGGACAGGAGAATGAGCGCCTGGCTTGTTTGCAAAGTAGGTTATGATTGTGCAAATGTGGCTTCCCATTTTCAAAATCATAATTAACAGGGAACACACAGGGAGGCAGCATATGTGTGGTAAGACTGAGAGTATGCATGTTTGTAGATGGGTTTTTCGCAGCTGCTAGAAATAAAATCCCAAGTTCACAGATGGCGCCCCCATTTCTGACTTATTGTCTCTTCATAAAGGACAAAAAAAAAAGCCCTCTGTGAGTCAGTTTGAGATCACTTCTATAATTACATCCAGTAATGGCTGTAAAGAATCCAGCAGTTCTTTCCTGTGTAATGGTTATCAGGTTTCTGAGGCCATTTTAACGCAAAGAAAGGCTCCAATAAAACAGAATTGCCTGACAAGGAACTGCAGAGCTCTGCACCGGCTCGGCTCCTGCAGCTTTAATGAAAGAGTAACCAAAAGGCTTTAAAAGAAAGTGACACTACTAATTTCTGGACAGGAGACTGTCATTAATGTTATTGCATTCACAACTATTATGTACAATTAGAAACCAGTTATAGCCAAAGCTGGCACCAGATTAGTAGATTGCTGACCTTTTTTCTCTGTGGAAAAAATAAATGTTTTGGTATGTTTGACATGATTCTCATCTCTGTAAACAAACTGGCTCCAGGTTTATTGTACCTGGAAGGTGTCTTAGTAAGGTGTTTTATTGCTACTTCACCGAGGGTCTAAAATAAACCACTTGTTCTTCTCTGCAGTCTGATTGAACTGTTTCGGACTTTGTTTGTGACGGTTAAAAACCCAGGTGAGTTTCCAACCAGAGATCTATGCATGAAATCAAATAATTTCCGATAATTTTTTAAGATTTAGCACCATTTCCTGTAAGCATACAGCTCTGGAAAAAAATAAGAGCATGGCAAAATGATCAATTTCTTTGACTTTGCTTTATATAGGTATATGATTGAGTAAAATGAAAATTTTTCTTTTATTCTATGAACTATTGACAAGCAAAAATTTTGTATTGATTAACAGAAAATAAGAAATGGTCAAAATAATGAAAAAGATGCAGTGCTTTCAGACTTGACATAATGCAAAGAAAAAAAGTTCATATTCATTTAGAAACAGCAAAACTAATGTTTTAACTTCGGAAGAGTTCAGTAATCAATATTTGGTGGAATAACCAGGAGGTTTCAATGGGGTTCAGTGCAGCGAGCTATTCATTTTTTCCAGAGCTGTACAACTTGGAAGAGGTGAAAAGGGGAACAAACTCAACATCTGAGCAGATGTTGACACCCTGAACAATCCGCCATCGGGTTTTATTGCATTATGCAAGCTCCACACAGAAGGGCACAAACAAAACCTGCCACCTTCTCGGTTCATGCAGGTTGTACAACAGGTCCCACTTTGCTTGATTTATGTGAAACCAACACAACCAAATGAAAACCTGATTTCCTTCAGGGATGTTGTTAGGTTTATAGTGACATCTGCTTTCATGGGCATGTAGTTACTCTTCACCTTTTAATAAAGGAACATTCCCAAAAAAATATGTGGTTGTGTCTTATCTACCGACTTTGCCAAACCGATTAGGCAATTTCAGCTTCAGGCAAACATCTGAGGAGAATTTGTGCTTGAATCTCTGATCTACTGGGCTGATCATGACACATTTAACGTGTTGGAATCGACCTTTTCAGTCTTCGTGCCTGAACTTCTTTTGCTCTCCAGCATAACCTGCGTTGCTACAACTATTGTCGTCGTTCCAATTATTTGAACAAGGCACTATATATTCGGTCCTCCATATGATTTTTTTAATTTTTTTTTTTACAAGAAGTGGCTGTGCTCCAACACATGACAGCAGCTCCGAATTAGAAAAGAAATTAGGATTTGAGTCGCTGCCAAGTTCAGTAAATATAAAGGAATCTGAGAGGAAGCAAAGAGGAGTTTCACATAAATCAGCAGGTTAACAACAATTAATAAAATATTAGAACGAAGCAAATGTAAAAAGTAAGATGGGACAATTAGGGCATGGTGGAATGTGGCCTGGTTGTGTTATTTCTGATAAATCTAAGTGAAAAAAGTAAAATAAATATCTGGTTTGCAAATCATTTAAGAAAACAATATCCTAGTTACACTATCTACACCAGATAGATCTATGCAGCTCATAATTCTGTATGAAAACTATTTTAAAAATCCAAACTATTCCTTTGAAATAAAATAAAACTTTTTAAAACTTATTTTCGTTTTCTAGAAATTACTTTCTCCTTAAAGTTTGTGGAGAAGAATGAAAATTTTTCCTCTACATCACTTCAAACAAAACATGTTTGGGGAAAAGCTACAATAATTTCCAGATTAAAATTTTTAAAATCTATTTTAAGCACATGCAAATGTAGCATTTGAAGAACCATTAGAACAATTTCTTGCTGAATATTAAGTTAATGTTTTTGGAAACAGCAACAATTTAAAAAAAGCTGTTTTAACACATGTTGAACACATTTAAATGCAGCATTTAAAGAACCATGACAACAAATCTTTGTAGTTTTAATATTCCATCATGCGCGTAAAGATTTGGGAGAATAAATCTTTAAGTAAATAAATAAATACATAAATAGATACATAAACAAAATAAATAAGGTCTATGACTGAAGAAAAGTATCTAAATGTCCATCTCAGTCAGTTGTTGCCATTTTTTCTTTTTCCAGGTGAACTCAGAAATTAAAAACTGTTGTTTGCCGTCTGGTGGTCCGTTTTGTGTAGAAGCTGATTAAATCATGTAAAGATTATCTTAGCTGATTTCTATGCTCTTTGGATCAAAATTCAAAAACCATTAAATATTAACAAAAGGAGGCGATTGAGATACGTTTCTGCATGGAGGTTCAGTGAGCCAGTGCAGAGCTGTTGTTTGCACGTGTGTGACAGGGGTTAATTGTTTGGCTGGCTCCGACCTGCGTTACTCATAAGAAAGGCTTGAAAACACGTCCAGATTTCAGGTTGTTTATGGAACAGATCTGAAGTGAATGAGGGGAAGCAGCCCTGTGATAAAACTGGAAGAAATAACATCTTTCCCTCAGGTTTGCAGGTCTTTGTTGACTTCTGATGGGATTTACAAAGCATGAACCTAGTCTGTTAAAAAGGACTGTGTCAACATGTAATACCGGGGACAACCACTAGGTTTAAATAGGAAATTCTCCTAGTTCTCTGTTTAAAGCTACGGTGTGTAACTTCAGTTTTTACATATGTTACAAACAATCTGTCAAAACAAACAAAAAAACAAACAGGCTCCTCTGCTTTTTCTCTATAACAAGCTGCAAAAATGCACCAAAAACAACCAATCAGAGCCAAATGTGTTGATGGTGGAGAAACAACTTGCCGTTAAAGAAAAAAACATTTATCTGCTATCATCGGCCACTATGCTAACTAGCTTGAGCATTCATGACAGGCTCTGACAGCAAGAAGAAGCTGTAGAATAGCAGAGTGCAAGGAGAAAAGTATGAGCAGTGTATATGTGAGCATGACTGACAGCGCTAAGACCCTCCTCCTGGCTCTGATTGGTTGTTTCTGACCGAGATGAGTATTTCTGCAGTTAGGACTGGGGGAAGGCAGAGGACATTGATTTTTTCCACACATTATCTGCTATATTTACATGTAAAATCATTTTTCTAAAAAATAAAAGTTACATCCTGTAGCTTTAAACATCAACTTACGAGTAATTATTGAGATGTGAAGCTGATGTGCCATCTCAATAATTAATGTTGCTACAAAACATTAATGTTAATATAAACGTTAATATAAACATAAACATTAATATACCCACCTGACCCACGAGAACCCAGAGAAATCCACAACTTTGATCCCAATAGGTATGCACTATTCAAGAGTGGGAGCACATCAGACGTGAAATGCATGACTTAAAGATGTAACACATAATTTTCTTTCATTTCTTTACATATAGACCTGCACAACATGTTTTGTTTTGTTTGGTAAGGAATTCTTTAGCTACGAATTCTTTAGCATTCCTACCTAAAGAATGCTAGCTAGTTTCTTAGCTAGCATGGAAAGAAAGCAGTATTAGCAGCGTTAGCTAACTCCTCCTGCTGCTTTTAGGAAGTGCTGCTCACCATCCAGGCTGCAGCACTTCATATCCCAACATCCAAGTCCCAGTAGATAAAAGGGCCCAGTTTTACTCTGGATCATCCAGACGAGACAAACAGTTTTGCTCCAAAATAAATGTTAAATATTTATGATATAACTTATCTCTTTTCAGTGTTTTCCATCAAAAAAAGATAACTTTCTTGTTGCCTTTTCTTGATAATTTGATTTGATTCTGGGTTTTACTGTTAAATGTGGAGCATAAATAAACTTCAGTTGAGTCATTTGTTAAAACTGTTTCACAAAAATTCATTAATTTGTTTGGTATTGATATGGATGATCTGACTGGTGTAAAGTCTAGCAAGGATTCTGTGATTTGTTTAACATTTTCTAAACATCTATCTTTAGTGGCTTGGAGTGGATGAGTGTAAGTGTTTAAATCAGCATGCGTATCAAGTTCTGGCCTGAAAACAGCACCAACAAAACATTTGGAACCCTTTTGCTAAATGAAGATCATATGCGGAGGTTCAAAGACCCAGAACAGCCTATAAACATGTGATTAAAAATACATAATCTGTGTTTCATCAAATATGTCAAATGTTAAAAATTAAAACACGTATTAGGGAGTAGTTAAAGATGGGAATTCACATAGTTTTGATGCGGTAGTGAGTATGTAGTGCAGCTGGAAGGGTCTGACTCAAGTGGATCAGTGTGGTTTATTGATCTCTCTCTATATATATATATAAGAAAAGCAGCAGCTTTAAGCCACAAAGGAACATGACACACTAAACTTTGATGTATAGTTATGACCTGATTTTTCAGTACATCAAACCTCAAACAATAAAACAAAAACTGAACCCTCACCCAGAACTAAAAGGATTTAATCCTCAATAAAATAATATTATTGATGTGAGTTAAAACAGGCACGTCCAAACTTTTTGTCATGAGTCAAAAATGCTGGGCAAAAAAAATACTACAAAAAAGAAAAAGAAAACCCCCTGAAAATAAAGCAAATAAAACAGTATGAGAGGAGGTTCCATCCACCCTTCTATCAACTCTGACCAGCTTCCCTGAAGAAACACCAACAAAATGTTTTATTTCTGTTTGCAGAGAATATGACTAAAATAGTCAACAGATTCTCCCACCCGAGCTGCGGATCTCTGCAGCTCTTCCAGAGTTACCATGCACTCTGCACTTTGGCTGTTTTTCTAATTGGTCAGTTTAGGTGAATATAAATCCCTACTACAACTTTTTTTTGTTCTTATTTGTGTAAAAGCAAAACAAAAAAGCAAATATACTTTTTTATTCCACAATTATGTGTTGCTCTGTGTTTATCGGTCACATAAAATGTAATTAAAATATATTGAGGTTTGTTGTTGCAGTGTGACTAAATGTAGAAAAAGTTAAGAGATGGGCTCTGTTTTGAATTCATATCAAATTGGATTTGATTTTGGGATTAAGTTTATCACCAGTTATTTGAAAATATGAAAGAAAAAAAACCCCCCAAAACCCAAAAGTCTGTCTTCACAATCAGGAGCCATCGTTTGATTTTTCCCACCATTTAAGAATTGCTCAGGCTCTTTAAAATGGCTGCAATGATGAAAACTCCAAAACAACCCGCAGCAGGAGCCTTTTATCTCTGAACGTGCAGAAACAACAGCTGACACAAGCTTAAAAACAAGGAAACTCCTTATTTGACCACAGAGGATGATGAAGCATCACGTCCTTAAACAGAAAACCAAATTTAATGACAGCAGCTCCGTTTTTCGGGCTTTGTTTTGATCTCCTGTCTCTCCGCCTCCACCGCTGCAGCTCCTTTTTGTTGTGGCGAGGCCCGACACGGGTCGACTGGGTTCACGCCGTCTTCAGAGAGCGAAGGCCACTAATAACCCCCCTCCAAGGCCCGGTTTCAAAGCTGCAGCCAGCTAACGACAGAAGAGTCCGGCTGCCTCCATCCACACATCTGGTTTGCATTAAACGGACACATGTGGACTTTGTTTTGGGAAGTGCGACTGACGCGCATCCAAGCAGCCGAAATGAAAAGAGGTTTTCTGAGGCGCAATTTTTGTGGAGACGCTTTCAGTAGGAGACAAACTCTGACGGGACGTGCATAATGTGACTAAAAGCTTATCATTAATGATAACAACCTGAGTAAAACTGTGATGTGAAGATCAGAATGTTTTGTGTCCTGTACTTAAATCACATGCCATGACTCAGGGGTAAATGGAGGATGATAGTTTGTTTTATTTGTTGCAGGAATCAAACTTTGACCTTTATGTTAAATTTTATTTTACCACCAAATTAATGCAACAACTGGACCACGAGGAAGCGATAACCAAACCTTTAAACGTGTTTCTTTGTGTTGTCGTCAGATGTATAAATGAAAAGAGTGATTATTTTCCAAATCAAGTAGTAAGTAATCTAACTAAGTTACTTTTTCAAGGAGTAATCAGTAATCCAATTAAAGTTTGTTTTTCAAAGTTACTATGCCGTCACTGGCAAAGACTAAGGATGACAGCAGAAGTCAGCGAAAGGTTCTGGAGAAGTTTAAAACAGGTCAGGTTGTAAAATAATTTTCTAATTTGAACCTTTAGAGAGGAACCGACCAAGACATGAATGTCCACTAAACCGACAGGAGAGAATTAACCAGTCCCTCAAGGATGCTGATATCTTTTTTGTGGTTGTTACAGTCAAGGTTGCAGTTTTTCTAGCATTATTTTTGCAATAACATAATTGCTGCACATGACCTTCCCTTTCTTTCCCTTTTTCCTCATCAAATAAAACTCTCCTTACCGAGAGGATCTTGTGTCATCGTCCTGCTGCTGGACTCTGCTGTCTCCTCCCTGACTCTTAGTTCTTGTTCTGTTGTGGTATTAAAGGTTTCTTTTAAATATATGCAAGGCAACAGTGAGCACAACTTCTGTACAGAAATCAAAGAGGATTGGGTTTAGACCTGGCAGTAACTGACTAACAAGGGATGGAAAACAGATAAGTTTACTGGAAAAACACAAAATCTTACCAAGTAGTCTGCCAGTAGATCTAGAACTTTTTCATAAATATTAAGGAATTATGAGAACAAAATCTTATATCTTTCTGAAAAGTTACTTTTGTCTAATTTCAAGTGTACTAAGATATTTGCACTAGACACTACATCAAAATTACTTGGTAAGGTTTTGTGTTTTTGCAGTAACGTTCTTGGTAACAAGCTTAATATCAAGATCTTCCTAAAATAAAGACCTATGTCACTTTCATCCACAAGTTATCTTGGTAAAACAATCACTGCCTCTTTCTTTCCAAAAGATGTTTTAGGGAAAAAATAATCACTTTTGGCAAAAAGAGTCAAGCTATTACTTTAGGAAGGTGACATGAAATACAGACGTAGATTAATAATTTAGCTAAATTATCAAAATGCAACAACATTACTCAACTTACTTGGTTTGTTTAGAAGTAAACTCAGCAAAGTTGTTTGCCTTTTGGCTCTGGCTAATTGCTGAACATGACACACACTGTGCATCTCGGTTTAGCAGCAAATTTCCCCTCTGTCATCAAACCACAGGTGAAACACAGCGTCAGCGTGTTTACGCTCGTGGTGCGTTTGAAGATGGCTCGGAAAATTACATTACCACATCTTAACAACCGATTAAATAGTTGCATAGCTGTTAGTCAAGCACTCTGCAACGCTGCCCTTTATGAAGGAGTGGCAAAACCAAAACCTGGAAAACAAACCAAACCAAAAAACAACAAAAAACAAAAACGTTTTTGGTCGTAAATAACAAGCTCTGAGTATTTTTAGGATGCTTTTATTCAGAGGGAAGCTGGTTGGAGTTGGAGGGAAGATTGATGGAGTTAAATCTAGGACAATGCTGCTTTTTGATATATATTTTGTGTATTTTTCTTTCCAGATAAATTTCCATCTGATTCATCCATACAAAGTCTCTGTTGTTCCTGGTAGTAGACTTATAGATTTCCCTCCAGTCTATCAAACCTGATTATAATCACATTTTAAACTGTGGAAACTATCTTTGTCATTGCCTTTTTGAGACTTTGACATTAAAGGAAACTTAAAGTTGCTGCACTAATATTTGCAACAATTACTTCCCATTTAGACAGTAAATTCTTGTCACTTTAGAAATTAACAACATATTTGCTGAGGGCGTGCAGCTTTCTGAGGAAAGTTTGGACATGTCAAAATATTTGCAGAGCCACACGAAAGAAAATTAACCTGACATGAACCGTAATTAAATCCATTCTGCAGTTTTTACTGACCTCTGCTGGGAAACAGAGAGAACAGGCAGACAATTTGAAACTTCAGTTTAGTTTCTCAGAATGTCAACATGATTTTGATTTTGAAGGAAGGGAATGAGGGGAAGCACATTATGAGCAATTCAAAGTGTTTTACATGAATTAAAGGAAAACAAAGCAACAAACTAGCAAAGATACTGAATTGCAGTGGCAAAGTAAAAGTGTAAAAACAATCAACGCCTTATTATGTTCCAGTTAATCAAACAAAGCTCTGAACAAATGAGTGATCTTGATTAAAAGTATCCTGTTTCTCTTTTATGTTATTATAATCAAGCACAAAGCAAAATGTTATTTTAAAACAGAGATTTTCATACAGGAGCCCTGCCACAGCTGGACAGTAGATCATTGTGACTTGGACATTTAAAAGTAGCTTCCAATCTTAAAACACATCTTATTTAAGCATTTTTAGAAGGCTTTGCAGTTATGCCTTTACTGAAGGAGATGACTGTATCGTTTTTGAGCTGAATATGTATTAGAACTAGAACAACTACCTGCGTCAGACTGGCGACCTGTCCAAGGTGACCCCGTCTCTCGCCTGAAACGTTCGCTGGAGATAGACACCACAACCCCTCCCAACCCCACTGGGGACAAGAGTGTTAGAAAATGGACGGACGGATGGAACAACCACAAGCAGTCATTTTGACTGCAGCATTTGAAGCTAAGTAAATTCACTTTGCAAGTTGACAGCAAAGGTGATACTTAATTAAATTAGCTAAGTAATGTTTTTAAAACCAAAAAGCACCAATATGAATATAAAGTTCCTAAATCCAATTGTTCCAAGAAAGGGCAAAGGGTGGTTTGGTTATCTGCAGTTCCAACTTGATTTCCTGAAGAAAATATATGTAGTTTATTTTTTGCAAAAATATGGACAAAATAAAAATCTCTTACAACTTGGATAAAAACAAAAGTTAACTTAATCTGGTGTTCCATGTTCAAAAAGTGAGTTCAAAGAAATAAACCACCTCTTGCCACATACAACCTTTCTCTGGAAATTTGGGTTTTGGAACCTACAAGGAAGCAACATTAAAGTCAAGAAATGATTTTACCAAAGCCTCTCAAAGTCGCACCAGACATCTGACGTCCACCATGCCCCCGGTGTGTTCTTCATCACTTAAACTAAGGGGAGGGTCTGAAAGTTACCACAGAACAGATATATGTTGATGTGTTCTCTATGTGAGTCTGAACTTGACACAGCTGTTGTAGCGCTGTCATTCTGCTGCAACCTTCTGGTATAAAGAAATCTGATATGTCAAAGGGAAGATTGGCTCTGATTTCAGTTTGACTTGGAACAATGTACCATTTGAAGTCCATGATATCAAAAGCAAAAAACAGAGAGAAATTGATATCACTGATATAATAATATTCATAGGGAATTACCACACAAATCTAAACTTAGTCACTATTCCCTCTTTTCTTGTTATCAAAAGGAGTATGTGACTTAATGTATGCACAAATAAGCACCTCCTGGTTAATTGACGTAAACGCATAATAATATTGATGTAAATATTTCAGTTCAGGCAGCTATTGATACTTATATAAACTGTTTTGTGTCATTAGTTCTTTCAATAAAGGTTTAGTGAAAAAATTGTTAACCAACATGCAGATGAAGATGGACTCTCGGCCAACACTGGTGTGTTGGCCGGTATTTATAACTACATGAGCAGCAGCTGGCAATGGCCAATCACAAGTTAGCAAGGAACTGCAGAACCAATCAATGAGCTTGTCTGAAAGAAATGTTAGATGTTATTATACTGAGCTGAGACGCCATTACTGGGTGCTAGATCTCTGTGGAAAAACTAGCAACTATTTGGTAGGTTTTAACAAGAAGCAGCTGAAACATTTGGTGAGTGGTGCTATTGAAATAATTTGATACAACATGACTGAGAGACTTCTGAAAAGTTTCCTGTGCTGCCATGTTTGTTCAGAGACTTTCAGAGACCCCGTGTCTCTGAGCTGCAACCACAGCTTCTGTTCAAACTGCCTGCAGAAATTCTGGGAACAAACTGGAAACAAGAACTGTCCCATCTGTAAAAGAAGATCTTCCAAGGAATTCCCATATGTTAATTTCACTCTGAAGGACCTGGCTGATTCTTATGCTGGAAGGCAAAAAATTGGGTTATCGGAGACAGAACAAGGAGAAAAGCATCCGGTTTGCAGGAAACACCAAGAAGATCCTGAGCGGTTCTGTAAAGACGAGCAGAGAGCTGTGTGTCCTGTCTGTGAGTTTTCTCTCCACCAGAGTCACAAAGTGGTTCCTATAGAAGAAGCAGTCAGTGATCTGAAGGAGCAGCTGAAATCTGACTTAGAGTCTCTGCAGGACAAGAGGAACAAACACAAACAAGTGGAGAAAACATACGATGATGTGATTCAACACTCCAAGAAGCAGCTGCTGTCCACAGAGAGACAGATCAGAGCAGAGTTCAACAAGCTCCACCAGTTCCTGAGAGAGGAAGAGGAGTCCAGACTGGCAGCTCTGAGGGAGGAAGAGGAGCAGAAGAGGAAGACTATCATGAGAGAGATGAAGAGGATTGAGGAGCAGATCTCCTCTCTGTCAGACAGCATCTCTGCTGTTGAAGAAGAGCTGCAGAAAGACAACGTGTCGTTCCTCAGAAGTTATGAAGCCATTCAGAGCAGAGCCAAAGGTCAGAGGTCACTGCCAGATCCACAGCTGGTCCCAGGAGCTCTGATAGATGTGGCCAAACACCTGGGCAACCTGTCCTTCAGAGTCTGGGAGAAGATGAAGGACAAGGTCCACTTCAGTCCCATCATTCTGGACCCAAACACGGCTAATGGATGGATCCATCTGTCTGATGATCTGACCAGTGTGAGTCATGGAGACACATGGCAGCAGCTTCCTGATAATCCAGAGAGAAACACTAAATACTGGAATGTTTTTGGTTCTGAAGGATTCAGCTCAGGAAAATACAGCTGGCACGTGGAGGTGGGAGATCATCCTGACTGGACTCTGGGTGTAGTTAAAGAGTCTGTTGACAGGAAGGGAGAGTTCAAGGATGCAGCTACATATGGAATCTGGTGTTTAAGGCATCGTGGTGGAAAATACACTAATTGTGATGGTAAGACTCTTACAGTGAAGAAGAGTCTCCCGAGGATCAGAGTCCAGTTGGACTATGACATGGGGGACGGTTTCCTTCTACGACTCTGAAGACATGACTCACATCTACACTCACAGAGACACTTTCACTGAGAAACTCTTCCCTTATTTCTGTGTTGGAGAAGCTGCTGATGGTAAAACATCTGATCTCAGAATCTGTCGAACCTTTTTAAAATTCTAAATGTCTTTGTTTGCAGTCAGACCAACTTACTAAATCAAATCCTTAATTGAAATATTTAATAATTAGCATGTTGTTATTTAAAATTAACAATAAAAACGGCTTTACTTCCTGAAAATAGTTTTATTTTTATTTTTAGTGCGAACATGTCTGCTGATACAGAAGCTTTGAAATCAAAGTTTATTATTTGCAGTATGAAAAAGTTCTGTGTTCAAATTATTTCTATAAATGTTCTGAATTTGTTATTGATCTGCAGATGAAGCTCAAAGTTTTGGAGAAATGATTTAATGTGAAGAGTTTTGTGAAGCAAAACGTTCAGCTTTGATGTCTTTGTAGCACCACCTACTGGAGACAAATACACACAGCAGAGATAAATCACATTTACTGAAAACATCACTGATACTGCAGATGCAAATATTTACTGGATTTAATAAAATTGTTAAACCTAGTAAAGTTGGTAAAGGTAATTTAATTTATATAGCACATTTTCAGCAACAAGGCAGTTCTAACCACTTTGGTCAGTGAGACAATTTATTAATCATAATCAGACCTGGAAGGACCTACTGAGGCAGTTTTAACAAGAATCACAAGCAATCAGAAGTATAATGGTGGCGGCTTTATTCAGGTTTATCAGAACATCCTGGGATTTAATGAAAGTTAGTCACATCAGGTGAATTGTGACAGCCACAGATCCTTGTGTTTTTCTTTTATAATTATGGAGGTAAAGTAGAAGTCTATTTATATTGGACCTTTTCAGAGACAGGGCCAGCAAATATGTATTTTCTGAAGTTAAAATGCATTATATCACCAGGAGGGGCAGTGAAGGAGCAGAGGGTCACATAATCAGTGGCGTTGATTTGTTAATGATCACAATATTTACACACACACTATTAGCTGTTAATTACAGAAAATGGAGACTCAAAGTAATTGTTGTGCCGTCGTTTTGACGTCCACTATACTGCTGCGACCCTGTGCTTCACCTGTAGTGCGTACCCACTTTTTGTGCCACAGCATAGAGAAATGTCACAAAAGGCTTTACAAAAGGGGGAATCCAGCAAAATACACAGCAATGTATGATACAGAAAACAGAACATGATACAATCATAGAAATTTGTATCATTTTCCACTAAAAGTTTTCTGCAGAATCTAAACTATGTAGAAATAGAAGCAGAGCTTTCCACATTCAGGAGCTCCTCAGGTCATGAAGTGGGTCCAGAGAACCACTAGAAGGCTCTGATCAGATGACCTCATCAATCATTGCTTGTCTAAATGACAAACTGTGAACCTGCCCCTTTTTCAAAGACTCTGTGAAGACTCAACATTTTCCACATTTTCACTGAAACAAATTTTCAGAAAAGATGGATGAGAACATAAAAAACCTGTTTCAGTTTTTCTTGTTTCTCACATTAAACTGAAAGACTCGGTCCATTGACTTCATGTTCTGGTCTTTTCATCATCGAAAACCTCCTGTAGGAAGTTGTTCTGCTCAATAAAGTTCCATTCTAACTCCTGTCCTAAACTGGGTTTTATCCTGGACCGAAATAAATAAACAAATAAGTAAAATGAAAACAGGATGGATCAACATTTAATTAAAGCTGCAACTGAAAACATGTGAGAAAACATTAAACTGATTTGTTTTATTACATTTATTAAAATTATTGGACGAATAATATCTGTTATTTTTTCTTGGAATTATGTAATTTTCTGTGTTACTAGTTCATCTCTTCATATTCACGTTACTAATACAAAATATTCTGTTTTGTTATAAATACCCATTATTTATGAACATCATACCTTCTTTATTAATCTGAGGCAGGATAAACAAATAACTACAATAATTGATGAGCATCATCTGAACAATGTGGAATAACATACTTTAAAACCACTTGCATGTGGATCTTTAATTAGGCTTTTGATATTATGGTTCAATTGAAACTATGTTTTTTGAAAACATTGACTTAAGAGAATGATTTATTTTCAGGCAAAAAATACATAAATGTATTTTTATGTTTATTTTGGAATGTTAAAGTAGATTACATTGTTGGAAAGTAAATTAATGACATGTGTAACTTTACATGAAAGCTAAATTTAAAAATAGCCTCTCTCTTTTTGCAACTTTAAATAAGAAGCTTCATGTTTAGCTGATGTTCCTGCAGCACCACCTGCTGGAAATGGACTCAGTAGCAGATTTTTTTTTTCATTTAACACCTGACTTGCAGACTAAAGAAACTGAAACTCATCTGTGAGACGCTGGGTATTAGAGCATATTTTTCGCAACTGAGGTGAAATTATTGGGGAGGATAAATGCGCCTGCCTTCAGAATTGGGGGGTGGGGGGGGCGACCTCATTCCAATGCTTAGTACACTTTAAATTGTGCTTTAATACAATTTACTATTAAAATACACTAAGCACATAATTAGTTGTTCCAAAATGTCACACTTTAAGGTAACTAATCCTAAGCAAACTTAAAATATACTCATGATTAGTCTGACTTCATCATGGTAAAGAAGCAACACAATATATATCATGTTGTTTGCGACAGTCAAAAAGAAAACCATATATAGTAACCAGGTCATCCTGATTTATTGTATAGCTGAGTGATTTCTTTTTTTTTTTTTTTTGCTGATGCAATTATAAAAACCTCAAGGAAAACGAGGAAGAAACTCAGTAAACACGTAATGTTTGAGCAACAAAACAGTTGCGAAAAATAGGCGATTTAGACATTTTCGTTCGCGTGCTTTTATTTTGAAGGCGCACCACAGCGCCTTCAGAACAGCACTTCCTCCCTTCGCCCCTCCCCTCTATGAACGGCTCAGTGTTTAAAGGCAGCAGCGGGGGTAAAAAACGCTGTGTGAATGAGGTAACGCGATCTGTCGGGAATGTTTCCATTAATATCGCTTGCTTATAACATCTTGTTGTTAGTTTACATTCATAAATGCAACGAAATATTTTTGGTTAAGTCGTTTAATTTTTGAATAATCACACGTCTAATATTTTACTGCTAACGTTGTCTGAAAGTTAGCTATTCTAGCCACAATCTTGTATTTCATAACAAAGAAAATGAAACAGCAGCAAAACCAGACTTTTTTTGTTGTTTAAAGTGTAATGTCAGTGTGAGCAATGGCCACATAAAACCTAATCATAGTCTACCACTTAACATGTATATTATATTATATTGTTTCCCCCAGTGTATTATAGGCCTAGCAGCCCACCATGTTTTGCTAGCACCACCTCCAGGCTAAGCCTTTCTTGTTTATGTTTTTAGGAAAATAATAATAATAATAAATTCGCTTTTTAAAATGTTTTTTAAATCTTTAAACCGGATTGCAAGCATATCTGTAGCTCTGAGCGTTTCACTGGCGGAGCAGATTTATTCCTAAAAGATATGTTTATAGAAGATAGGTTTATAGTTTATGAATTGTAAGCCGTACCAATCACTTTGCTGGCGCATCTGCGCGTTGCCTTGTGCGCTGCAGCAGCTGGATTAAATTAACCAGCTGCAGCCGTATCATTTTCCACTAAAAGTTTTCCACAGAATCTAAACTATGTAGAAATAGAAGCAGAACTTTCTACATTCCGGAGCTCCTCAATTCATGAAGTGGGTCCGGAGAACCATTGGAAGGTTCTGATCAGATGAGCTCAAACTAGGAGGAACTCATCTAATCATTGTTGGTTTAAATGACAAATAGTAAACCTATCCCTTTTTCAAAGGCTCTGTGAAGTCTTATGGTTCAATTGAAACTATTTTTTTTCTATTTTTGAAAATACCTGCTTTTCTCATAAATGTATTTTTATGTTTTTTTGGAATGTTAAAGCAGATTACATTGTGGGAGAGTAAAATTAATGACATGTTGAACTAAATTAAAAAATAGCCTCTCTCTTTTTGCAACTTTAAATAAGAAGCTTCATGTTTAGTTGATGTTCCTGCAGCACCACCTGCTGGAAATGGACTCAGTAGCAGATTTTTTTTTCATCTGCTGAAGTATTAAAGAAACTGAAACTCATCTGTGAGACGCTGGGTATTAGAGCTCTGCTGAAGTACTAACAATTACTTAAAAGATTTTTTCAAAGAAACTGCTGAAACGTTTGGTGAGTCTTTCTGTTGAAATATTTTGACACAAAATGGCAGAGAGAGCTCTTTTTGATCGTTACTTGAGCTGCCATGTGTGTACAGAGACTTTTAAAGACCCCGTGTCTCTGAGCTGCAACCACAGCTTCTGTTCAAGCTGCCTGCAGAAATTCTGGGAACAAACTGGAAACAAGAACTGTCCC
Source organism: Phalloptychus januarius (assembly GCA_902982915.1). Classification (NCBI taxonomy): domain Eukaryota; kingdom Metazoa; phylum Chordata; class Actinopteri; order Cyprinodontiformes; family Poeciliidae; genus Phalloptychus; species Phalloptychus januarius. The sequence continues at coordinate 2,070,653 of CADWAE010000482.1, forward strand.
ATCTGTAAACGATTGGCAAAGGAGGATCCGTCCATCAACTTCTCCCTCAAAGAACTTGCTGATTCGTTTGCTGAGAAGCAGGACGCTGCAACTAATATGGAAAAAGAGAAGAAGGCAGTGTGTGAGAAGCACTCTGAGGTTCCTTATTGGTTCTGTAAAGACGAGCAGAGAGCTGTGTGTCCTGTCTGTGAGTTTTCTCTCCACCAGAGTCACAAAGTGGTTCCTATAGAAGAAGCAGTCAGTGATCTGAAGGAGCAGCTGAAATCTGACTTAGAGTCTCTGCAGGACAAGAGGAACAAACACAAACAAGTGGAGAAAACATACGATGATGTGATTCAACACTCCAAGAAGCAGCTGCTGTCCACAGAGAGACAGATCAGAGCAGAGTTCAACAAGCTCCACCAGTTCCTGAGAGAGGAAGAGGAGTCCAGACTGGCAGCTCTGAGGGAGGAAGAGGAGCAGAAGAGGAAGACTATCATGAGAGAGATGAAGAGGATTGAGGAGCAGATCTCCTCTCTGTCAGACAGCATCTCTGCTGTTGAAGAAGAGCTGCAGAAAGACAACGTGTCGTTCCTCAGCAGTTATGAAGCCATTCAGAGCAGAGCCAGAGGTCAGAGGTCACTGTCAGATCCACAGCTGGTCCCAGGAGCTCTGATAGATGTGGCCAAACACCTGGGCAACCTGTCCTTCAGAGTCTGGGAGAAGATGAAGGACAAGGTCCACTTCAGTCCCATCATTCTGGACCCAAACACGGCTAATGGATGGATCCATCTGTCTGATGATCTGACCAGTGTGAGTCATGGAGACACATGGCAGCAGCTTCCTGATAACCCAGAGAGGAATACTAAATACTGGAATGTTTTTGGTTCTGAAGGATTCAGCTCAGGGAAACACATGTGGGACGTCGAGGTAGGAGATCATCCAGGCTGGACTTTTGGTTTGGCTAAAGAGTCTGTGGACAGGAAGGGAGAGAGATATGCTTCACCAGAAAATGGAATCTGGTGTTTACTGCATCATGATGGAAAATACACTAATGGGGTTGGTGAGACTCTCCGAATGAAGAAGAGTCTCCAGAGGATCAGAGTCCAGCTAGACTACGACATGGGAGACGTGTCCTTCTACGACTCTGAAGACACGACTCTCATCTACACTCACAAAGACACTTTCACTGAGAAACTCTTCCCTTATTTTAACGTTTCTCCAGCAGGTGATGCCAAAACTTCTGATCTCAAAATCTGTCAAACTAAGATTTCTTTTTAAATAAAGTTCATTTTGTTTTTATTTTTATCGAATTAATCTGAATGAAATTCTGGGACCTTGTAAAATTCAAGACTGTGTAATTAATGGTTACAGTATTAAACCATCAACTTTCACACAATGTTCAAAAAAGGTTTTGTGACAGAGAGAGGAAATTTTAAAAAACAGTCAGAAGAGGTTTTGTGTATCAGTGTGTGGTAGATTTATGGAGTGGATTAAATGGTGAGCTTGAACAAAGTACAAATATAAACCTGTGAGGATTTGTTTTTTTTTCTGTTTATTTTGGTTTCTGTGTCAACTGAGTCTCCCTGTTGTCCTGTCTACCACTTGATTGCTCCCAGCTGTGTCTCATTCCCTTGATTACCTTGTGTGTATTTAAATGTTGTTAGTTGTGCTATCCTGTCCAGTTGCTACCAGTACTGAGCTCCTAGCTTTCTGTTCACCTGTGCTGCCTATTTTTCATTAAATCGTCATTTCTCTCACCATAACCTGGGTCCACTGTGTCTACTTCACCACTCTACCACTGCAAAACATGACAAAACCAGTTTATTGGGCTCATTGGGAGATATGTTGTCTCAAAGACCAAAAATGCTGCAGTTGATATTAAAAATGTATAAATAATTGCACATTTATGGTGAAAATGTGAGGTTTAAGTGATTACGATAATTTTTATTTCAGACAGACATTTCACCAACAAAACATAATAATTTGTATATTTCTAAATGTAAATACAATACATTGTTACCAAATATACATGTAAATACACCACTTGTTTGGTGACTGACAGAAGTATGATGAAGTTTAACTTATATAATCATACCCCTTTTCTATTCAGTATCATTCAATGTGGGAATAATTTACATGTTTTTCTGGTGTGGGGAGATATAAATATTTGTTGGTATGAAAGGCAGGAAATTATAAGATCTTATTTCTTCTATATTCTCTTTTTTAGTGTTTGAAATAAATAAACAAATAAATAGTTTTATTTGAGCCCAACTTTCTTTCTACATCATTCATTAACATCTTTAATAATTTTCAAGGTTTTAAACTTTATAAAAAAATTATATAAAACACTGTTAGATCATTTTATTGAAACTTCATCATATATTCCATCATCACCTGTCTTTATTCTAATCAATTTAACAAGGCTGATTATCTAATTCTTCCTGAATCTTTATTTTAAGTGTTAACATCAGTTAAGAAAACATAAATTGGCGTTTGATGTCAGTCTTGTTTTTAATTATTGTATAAAACGTCTGAAAATAAATATTCAGATTCAGTTTCTGTTTGCTGATTGACGTCATGATCAAAGTGATTTGTAGTCCAAATCACTTTGAGCTTACTTGTAGCTGAAATATATGATACAAATAAACTTGACTTGATATGATGGTTTGTTTTCTAATCTAGTTTTCCTCAGTCGCTTTGGTGCATTACTTAGAATGCACCAAGTAGTTTTAAGAATTTAAATTCTCAAAACTACTTGCTCACTTTGTAAATCATTGTGCAGATAAAAAGCTTTTTTTAATTATACAGAATTGAACTTTGTCACATTTTAAAGTGTTGTCATCTTTTAGTTTATTTACTCTTTTGGTGAATAAGAAAAGACAGGACTATGTTTTAGTATCTAGAAAACATTATCAACAACATATTTTACAGCTCATATCTGTCATGCAATTGACACTCTGGAAAATAATCACATTTATTTTGAGGTAATCACAGAACATAAAAAATGTCCAACTATTTTATGTTTTTTTGCTATGAATTCACTAGAAAACTGAAATGCAAAGTTCTGTGTTTACTGTTTCTATTCTTCTTCAGTTATAGCAATAAAACAGAAGTTTGCTTATTAAAATGTGAAGCCGTTGTTCTCTAAGAAATTTTATTGCACTAAAAGAAAAGCGTAAAGTTCACCTGGAAGTGTTACACAATGACCCGCATGAGGGGAAACACGTCACTGATTGGAAAGTGAAAGTATCTTTAACCTAGAGGAACTGAGCTGACACACTACACGGGGTCGGAGATTTGACTTGAAACACAAACGTTTAATTTGAAGAAAGAGAAGAAACTTTGACTTGGTGAGTTCTGCGACTGGGAGGTTTCTGTAGAAAATGGCAGAACATACGGCGGATCTTGAAAGTTTTCTGAGGTGCCATGAGTGTTCAGAGATTTTCAGAGATCCTGTGTCTCTGAGCTGCAACCACAGCTTCTGTTCAAGCTGCCTGCAGAAATTCTGGGAACAAACTGGAAACAAGAACTGTCCCATCTGTGAAAAAAGATCTTCAAAGGATTTCCCAATAAACTTCAATCTGAAAGAACCAATTGATGAAAGTTCAAAGGAGATCAATTTCCTGCAGATAAATCTCATCCTTAAGGAACTGGCTGATTCTGCACGACAGAAATCTGGATCATCAGAGACAGACAAAGGAGAAAAGAAACTGAGTCACAAAGTGGTTCCTACAGAACAAGAGATCAGAGATCTGAAGGAGCAGCTGAAATCTGACTTAGAGTCTCTGCAGGACAAGAGGAACAAACACAAACAAGTGGAGAAAACATACGATGATGTGATTCAACACTGCAAGAAGCAGCTGCTGTCCACAGAGAGACAGATCAGAGCAGAGTTCAACAAGCTCCACCAGTTCCTGAGAGAGGAAGAGGAGTCCAGACTGGCAGCTCTGAGGGAGGAAGAGGAGCAGAAGAGGAAGACTATCATGAGAGAGATGAAGAGGATTGAGGAGCAGATCTCCTCTCTGTCAGACAGCATCTCTGCTGTTGAAGAAGAGCTGCAGAAAGACAACGTGTCGTTCCTCAGCAGTTATGAAGCCATTCAGAGCAGAGCCAGAGGTCAGAGGTCACTGTCAGATCCACAGCTGGTCCCAGGAACTCTGATAGATGTGGCCAAACACCTGGGCAACCTGTCCTTCAGAGTCTGGGAGAAAATGAAGGACAAGGTCCACTTCAGTCCCATCATTCTGGACCCAAACACGGCTAATGGATGGATCCATCTGTCTGATGATCTGACCAGTGTGAGTCATGGAGACACATGGCAGCAGCTTCCTGATAATCCAGAGAGAAACACTAATCACTACAATGTTTTTGGTTCTGAGGGATTCGACTCAGGGAAACACACCTGGGATGTGGAGGTGGGAGATCATCCAGGCTGGAGTGTCGGTTTGGTTAAAGAGTCTGTGGACAGGAAAGGAGAGCTTCGTGCTTCACCAGAGTATGGAATCTGGTGTTTATTGCATCGTGATGGAGAGTACAGTGACATTGATGGTAAGACTCTCACAGTGAAGAAGAGTCTCCAGAGGATCAGAATCCATGTGGACTATGACATGGGGGACGTGTCCTTCTATGACTCTGAAGACATGACCCATATCTGCACTCACAGAGAGACTTTCACTGAGAAACTCTTCCCTTATTTTACTGTTTGTCCTGCAGGTGATCCCAAAACTTCTGATCTCAAAATCTGTCAAAATGATATTTCTTCTTAAAGTTCAAAGTTAAATGTGTCATTTTCTTGAATTACTTTAATCAATGTTTCTATTTGCGATCATCCCAACTTCCTTTTTAAACTCTTTATTAACTTCTTTAATCCATTTCAAGGTTTTCACACTTTAGTAGATAAAACATTGTTAGGGTAATGTTCATGCTGTAACAAGTTTTTCATCAGATTAATTAATTGAAACAAGGAGGATTATGTTTAGTTATTTTCTGAATGTTTTTTTTTTAAACTTTTCACATTTCCTCCCTGCACTCTTTTTTCGGGAGGGATCGTCTCGAAGAAATAAAAAGACAGTATCAGAATAAGCAAGAAAATTTATTACAAAAAGCTATACAAAATCATGTGTTATAAAACAGAGAAGTAGTTTACTGTTTCAGTGTTGGACCACGACTATGCGTCATTAATTTTATAGTGTAGCCCTTAACAAAAAGATTTAACGCTTTAGTCAGGCAATCTCTAATTTTAACATATTAAATCAATAAAAACAATATAATTAAAATAATAAAAACTTAAGAAAAGGCCATAAGATGTTGACACAAACATTTCAGAAATAACAACAAACTTAACTGTTTTATAATGTCTCGTTTTTTAAGGGTTGTAATTGTTAACTTTAGCAGGAAAACTGACAATAAATATTCAGATTCAGTTTCTTCTCTTTTCTCTCTGGTGCCATTCACTTTCAACTGTCTTGTGACTGAAATGTGTTATGCAAATGATTTCACTTGATGTGATGATTTGTTTTAGATTCCTCATTGCAAAACTCATTTCCATAATAAAAACTGCTGCTGAAAACAATCTTTCATGATTACTTTTAAAAGTTTTTTTATCTCTTCAATACATTTTTTAAAATTTTCTTTGGCTGATGAAAAACATTGTAGTTCACTGATCTTAAAATTACAGACATAATTTTACAGTAGACTTTTTTCTGAATCTGTCCTGAACTGACTAATTGATAAATCTGAAAAACCGACAAATCACTTGAAGACAGTATCTCACTGTAATGCACTGAAAGAAAGAAGCAATAGCAGTGTTTATATTTGTCACATAATTTTCTGGGGGGAAGTTTAACACCCTTTTCTACAGACCTCTTCACAGGGAGGAGAGTCACCACTGGACTCCTCAGAAATCATGAAAAAAACAACAACGTATTTTTATGACATCTTCCAGATCCTCTTAATGAAATACAAATATGAGACAGAAACATGGATTATATCTTTATATAGATCTGTCTATTGATTTATAGATAAATAGTTTTACTGAATATAAATTACAAAGAACAAAGCTGGTTCTTAAACAAATCTTAGTAAGTCTGACTGAAAGTGTCATGGAGTCACTGAACAGCCTCATGACTTTAACACTGTCATGAAAAATACTATTGAAGAAATAAATATATCAAATCTAATCAAAAACATAAATAAGTGATAAGTTTCTTATTGTTATCTGTACAATATATTTCTTCTTAGTACTAGATGTGATCTCAACAGACCCATGGCACTTCAACAATATTATCCTACCGAACATGTTTTATCTGGTCATTTTGTGCAAGATTTAACAACATCATAAAATTACACAAAATAAAAATACTTTTTCCCCCTCTGATTGGCTGCTGTCATGCCTACCGATTTTAACTTGAATATTCATTGTATTTGTCGTAGACGCCTGTAAAAATAATTTCTATTCACATGACTTTTTTGTTCTCTGGGAAATTATTTTTCATGATAAAGGCATAAACAACCATAAAAATTAAAACATCAACAATAATGATAGTAATATTAATAATAAACTAATATTCAGTGCAGGTATCCTATGTCTTCTTTGATGGGGGCCATTATCCTGGATAATGGATAGGGGGCGTTGGCCCAAAAAAGGTTGAGAAACACTGAGATAGACCATTTTAAATGAAAGGTTCGAGATAAATAAATAGACAAATAAAGAAATAAATGCGGGGTTCTTGCGGGATGGAAGCAGTTTTTGGAACTGACCAACGCGCCTGAGTGCGGCCAACGGTCGCCTCGTTTCCTCTCGCCCCGTTAAACAAGTAAACCTAGCTAACCTCCTCTGATTTAATTTTTTCCGTCTAATCTCAGCTCTGCAGGATGTTTAATTTAAGCCGTTAAACTGTTCCTGCCTCAGCACCCTCACCCCCTTCCCTCGCATATTTTTAAATACATTATCAATAAAAAGCAATAACAGCAAACTGATAGAAAAACAAATCCTTACCTGATACAACTTTGAGGAAATTGGGTTTGCCAACGTAAATTTACGACGAAAGTACGAAAGGGACTTATAACTCGGAAAGTGGCGGACTCCGACTGTAGTCTTCGGATGAACGTCCAGACGGATCCGGTTTAAACTGGTTTCTCTGTTACTGCAGTTTTATTGTTGCATTACTGCCCCCTTATGGCCAAGAGAGGTATCGGTGTGCTAATTCATTTACCTAAATTTTGACGCGTTCTGACAAAATTAAAAAAATTAACATGTTAAAATGGTTAACATATTTTAACATGTTAATCATGTTAAAATATGGTTAACATGTGACAAAATCATGTTATCTTTACTAGAATTAATTAATTAAACACAACAAATATTTTTTCACGAGTTAACTTGAAATGACATATTAACATAATGTGAACAACTGCCATGTTTCACTTTTTGGGGGTAATTAATGCAAATTTTTGATTAAACTCTATCAAGATTTAATTAATATAACTATAAATGAAAGCATGTGAGAAAATAAAAAATTGTTTTTATTAAGTATATTAGAATTGTTGAAGGAATAATGTCAGTAATATCTAATGAAAAGTCCAGTCCTGAGTGAAAAAGTGATTTCCCCTGAAACCTAATAACTGGTTGGATCACTCCAGGAGCAACAACTGCAGCAACAAAACTTTAATAGTCAATAACTTGCAATGAGTCTTTTCCAGCTGTAAAGGAATGTTGGCTTATTGTTGTTATTCAGACGCACTAAATGGATTTCGATCCTTTTAAAAACCATGCCACAGCATTTCAATAGGATTCAAGCCAGAATCAGGATTCAGGACTTTGATTAGGCCACTTAAAGTCTTCACTGCAAAAACATGAAATCTTACCAGCTATTTTTGGTCTAGTTTTAGTGTAAATATCTTAGTACACGAAATGGCAAAATTAACTCATAAATAACTTTTTAGCAAGAAAAATGAGCTTGTAGTAAGGTAAAAATTCCTTAATAATAATGAAACTGTACCAGCTTCATTGGCTGATAATTTCACTTATACCTTGGAAAAATGTCTTGTTATAAGTGAAATAATTTGCCAATGGAATACGTACTTTTAAAATCAATATTAAGGAATTATTGGCTTAAAACAAGCTCTTGTATCTCACTGAAAAGTTACTTGTAAGTTAGTTTTGTCTAATTTCAAGGGTACTAAGATATTTTCACAAGAAAGTAGACCAAAAATACCTTGTAAGTTTTTGTGTTTTTGTTGTGTTCATTTTGTTTTTCTTGAGCCATGCAGAGGTGGACTTTCTGGTTTGTTTTGTATTATTAGCCCCACCTGCTGGAGAAAAACTCCCAGAGCAGAAAGTTTTATCTAACTTGTCACTGACAGATCAAAGTACAATTGTACAAATGTCAGACGTTATCAAACTGAGCTGAGACGCCATTATTGGGTGTGAGATCTCTGCTAAAAAACAACAAATACTTGGAAGATTTTTTTAGATGAAGCTGCTGAATCTTTTGGTGAGTTGTGCTGTTGAAATAATTCAAAACCAAATGGCAGAATGAGTTATTGACAGTTTCCTGTGCTGCCATGTGTGTACAGAGACTTTTAAAGACCCCGTGTCTCTGAGCTGCAACCACAGCTTCTGTTCAAGCTGCCTGCAGAAATTCTGGGAACAAACTGGAAACAAGAACTGTCCCATCTGTAAACGATTGTCAAAGGAGGATCCGTCCATCAACTTCTCCCTCAAAGAACTTGCTGATTCGTTTGCTGAGAAGCAGGACGCTGCAACTAATATGGAAAAAGAGAAGAAGGCGGTGTGTGAGAAGCACTCTGAGGTTCCTTATTGGTTCTGTAAAGACGAGCAGAGAGCTGTGTGTCCTGTCTGTGAGTTTTCTCTCCACCAGAGTCACAAAGTGGTTCCTATAGAAGAAGCAGTCAGTGATCTGAAGGAGCAGCTGAAATCTGACTTAGAGTCTCTGCAGGACAAGAGGAACAAACACAAACAAGTGGAGAAAACATACGATGATGTGATTCAACACTCCAAGAAGCAGCTGCTGTCCACAGAGAGACAGATCAGAGCAGAGTTCAACAAGCTCCACCAGTTCCTGAGAGAGGAAGAGGAGTCCAGACTGGCAGCTCTGAGGGAGGAAGAGGAGCAGAAGAGGAAGACTATCATGAGAGAGATGAAGAGGATTGAGGAGCAGATCTCCTCTCTGTCAGACAGCATCTCTGCTGTTGAAGAAGAGCTGCAGAAAGACAACGTGTCGTTCCTCAGAAGTTATGAAGCCATTCAGAGCAGAGCCAGAGGTCAGAGGTCACTGCCAGATCCACAGCTGGTCCCAGGAGCTCTGATAGATGTGGCCAAACACCTGGGCAACCTGTCCTTCAGAGTCTGGGAGAAAATGAAGGACAAGGTCCACTTCAGTCCCATCATTCTGGACCCAAACACGGCTAATGGATGGATCCATCTGTCTGATGATCTGACCAGTGTGAGGCGAGGAGACACAGAGCAGCAGCTTCCTGATAACCCAGAGAGAAACACCAGGCACTGCAATGTTTTTGGTTCTGAGGGCTTCAGCTCAGGGAAACACAGCTGGGATGTGGAGGTGGGAGATCATCCTCACTGGACTGTGGGTTTGGTTAAAGAGTCTGTGGATAGGAAGGGAGAGTTCAAGGATGCAGCTACATATGGAATCTGGTGTTTATCTTATTTTGAAGGAAAATACAATAATGGTGGTAATATTCTCACAGTGAAGAAGAGTCTCCAGAGGATCAGAGTCCAGTTGGACTATGACAGGGGGGACGTGTCCTTCTATGACTGTGGAGACACGACTCTCATCTGCACTCACAGAGACACTTTCACTGAGAAACTCTTCCCATACTTTAATGTTGGGAAAGCTGCTGATACTAAAATGTGTAACCTCAAAATCTATCAGAATTAGGTTTCGGTTGTAGCCTAAACTGGAATTTTTCAGTTCTCTGAAGTACTTTGCATTTTCAGTTCAATGTTTTTATTTGCAGCCAGACCAACTTTCCATTTTAAATCCTTGATAAACCAGCTTGATAATTTTAATATTTGTTTTTTAAAACTAATAATCAAAATCGACCATTTAAGATCAAAGTAAATACATTTTGGCACAATTTGAAAAGTCTGCTACTTAAAAAAAACAGCATAAAAAGGACCCTGTTATGAATGTTTTCACTTTAATGGGGTTTTCTCCTGGAAATGCAAAATATAGGAAATTGTTGGAAATTGTTAGGATAATAAACTTGCATGTATAATTAAAGCTCTTTGTGGCAAAATCTGCAATAATTTAAAACTTGTACACTTAGATTTTATTTTCAAAGATCATTCATGTTTGTTATAAAATCATTTTGTTCCAAAGACCAGTTCAACTCAACCATTAAAAGCCCAGAATAGTGATTTTCATAATTACCAGAAATACATGTTTTCGGTTAGTCAAAGGATGTTAGTGTTAAATAGAAAGAGAAAGGTGAATGAATACTAAAAATGAGTCAGAGGTAAAGAGATAAAATGACAAAAAACGATTTTATTACAGATAAGTAAAGAAAAATCTCCAGCAATTTAAATCAGTGATGTGACTGAATAAAAAAATGACTCAAAGAAACGAGAAGCAGAAACTATTGATCCCTAAAATACTGTTATGCTTCATAAGTTTTTAAAGAGTTTTTGATAATTACTGAGTCATTAACACAGTCTAATAAGACCCAAAATGATAACATGAGAAAACAAACAATGAAAAGAAAGAGAAAGAAAAGTGATGCTCTGATTAAACACATCAGAGCTTCATGCATCTTCATGAAGCTCATTTCCAACAACCTCAGCTGAACAAAGTGCTTCACAATAATTACAACATCATAGTCAAATACAGAATAAATTAAGAAACAGAATTAAGCTTTATAAAAAAAATATATATTAATTAAATTGACTGTAAAATATCAATAAATTAATAATGTAAATAAAAATCAAGATGTAATTAATTTCAGTTCCAGCAATTTCCCAAAAAGTCAATTCAATTGATTAAATTTTTTTCCCCTTTTTAAATTTTTGTTCAAGTTGTCTCAGGTTTTCTGCCAAATTATATAAAACAAAACAAGAGGAAGATGGAAGAAATAATCAAAATGCAAACACTGATAAAACACTCCAGAGCTGACACTGAATGTACTTTACAACTTCTGCTGAATGATTCATTCCTTTCCTGCCTCATGTTTTTTTTTCCTGTAAATCCTGTTTTCTTTAGCTAAGTTGTCTCGTGAATGCTTCTGCAAGGTGCAGCTGGCTGCTTGTCTGATGACACATTACGAGAAAAATAGTTTCTTTATGAAAAGCGAGAGCTTAGTTATGCAGACTGGTTAGTTTGACATTTGCAGCTTCAGGAAATGTTTGACCATTTATCATTTGAATATTATAGTCAAAGATCAGAATGTGGCTGTTGTCACCTGAACAGGAAAACCTGAAGACAAGCTCAGTGACCTTCAGTCACTGCTTCACCTGAAACGAACATTAAATCCCTTCCACCAGATATTCTGAGGTATAGAAAGTAATTAAATGGTTAAATTTAGTTTGTCTACTTCTTGACTGATTATAAATTGTAAAAAAAAAAGAGATAATTTCTGCCAAAAAAATCTCAGAAATTTTTTTGAAAATTTTGAAAATTTGTTACTTGCTACAAAAACTCAGAAATTTTTAGATACATTTTGAAAGCTTTTTTCTCACAAAATTTTACCTTTTTAAGTTTAGAATGATCATTGTTTTTTTTTTGTTGTTTTGACAAAAATGTCCTCTTCCTTTTTTTTCTGTCTACAATGGCTCTAATTTCAAACCGCTGCCATCAAACTATTCAATCTGGCCAAAAATGGGTATAAAACTTTGTGAACAGCAGATGGCAGTAAAGAGCCTCCCAGAGTTTTTAGCACCAAGAAACCTTAAGCTAAGCCAGGTGTTGTCCAAAGTGAGGCACAGGGGCCATTTGTGGTCCATGTACTGATCTTGTGCGGCCCCTAAATGATACAAATTTGTCCCACATTTGGATTTTTTTTTTAAATATACCAAATTTGAATTAAGATACTCCATATTAGTACAGCCATATAATGTAGAAAAACGTAGAAAATTATTTCTTGTGGTTTTAGTTTTTCAGTCTTAAAAACTTGGAAACAGTGGAAATATTTATAGAAATGTTAGAGTTTGTAATCAATGTCATTTGTCTACAGTCTTAAGGAAATTCTTGGAGATTTTAGAAAATATACAGAAAATGCTCTGTTGTTTTGATTGTGATGATGCTATACATATAAAAAGTGACGGTATAGTAAACTTTGGTTTACACTTTGTTTTCTTGGCATTGACAGGAACTTAAATATTATTTAGTCTTGTCTTGTTTTTTAATTTCATTTTTAATTTTGTTTTGTTTTTGCTTGTTTTTTCCAGCATTATTTTTTTTCTTTTTTGATTTATGTGTGGAATAAATGAGTAAATAAATAAATAAATAGTTAGATTTTTACTAATGTTAAGTCATTTATTTTCTTTCATTTATGTTTTAAAGTCTTCATAGTAAAATATATAATTTTCACATTTTGGACATTCTTATCTCCACCCACTGAAACCAGTTTACTGTTTAAGCGTAGGACAAAAATGTTGTTTATCGGGTTTTTTAGTGGAGTGAGAAAGAAATGCCCTTTGGCTTCAACAACTACCAAACTACACACCTTTTCATTCAAAGAGCCTCTTAGCAAATTCTTTTTATTTCTTTTTCTCTGTTCTCATTCAATAAAACAGTTAAAGAAAATAGCAGCTTTAATTACAGAGAAAATAACATGGGAACAAAAGAGGTGGAAAATATTTATGTGTCATCAGAGCTTGTCTGACTGGAAAAACGCCTCTGAGTTGTCAGACAGAATGACAGGAATTGCTGCTGAACAGAGCTGAAACGCCATCACAACATGGTGGATCGCTGTTGAAAAAGACGCTGGACCAGAGTCAGAGCAGTGAGGAAACGTTTTATTGGTGAGTCCACATACTAGACAAAAGATAAGAAGAAACTGAATTTTTTTAAAATTTGCTTCAAGATTCATTGTCTTTAAAAGCAAGAAGATCATCTAAAGGATGATTTAATAGTGAAGTGGGTGAATTTTAGTATGAAGGAACTGACTGACTCTTTATCTGGAAGACAGAAATCTTCGCCTGAGAGAAAAAAACAAGCTAAAATGGGGCTGTGCAGTAAACATCCAAAGGTTCCTCATTTATTCTGTGAAGACGAGGACAGAGCTGTGTGTCCCGTCTGTGAGTTTTCTCTCCACCAGAATCACAAAGTGGTTCCTATTGAACAAGCGGTCGGTGGGCTGAAGAGGCAGCTGAAATCTGACCTAAAGTCTCTGCAGGACAAGAAGGAGAATTACAAACAAATGGAGAAAACATACGATGAAATGACCGAACACATCACAAAGCAGGTGGCGTCTACAGAGAAACAGATCAGAGCAGAGTTTGACAAGCTCCACCAGTTCCTGAGAGAGGAAGAGGAGTCCAGACTGGCAGCTCTGTGGGAGGAAGAGGAGCAGAAGAAGAAGACCATAAAAAGGAAAATAAAGAAGATTGAGGAGCAGATCATCTCTCTGTCAGACAGCATCTCTGCTGGTAAAGAAGAGCTGCAGAAAGACAACCTGTTATTCCTCAGGGATTACGAAGACGCACAGAGCAGAGTCAGAGGTCAGAGGTCACTGCCAGATCCACAGCTGATCCCAGGGGCTCTGATAGATGTGGCCAAACACCTGGGCAACCTGTCCTTCAGAGTCTGGGAGAAAATGAAGGACCAGGTCCACTTCAGTCCCGTCATTCTGGACCCAAACACTGCCAGCAGATGGCTCTCTCTGTCTGATGATCTGACCAGCGTGAGACGCTGCGACACAAAGGAGAAACTTCCTGACAATCCAGAGAGAAACATTAACTACACCAATGTTTTCGGTTCCGAGGCCCTCAGCTCAGGGAAACACAGCTGGGAAGTGGAGGTGGGAGACCATCCTCGCTGGAATATCGGTTTGGTCAAGGAGTCTGTGGACAGGAAGGGAGAGACAGACGCCTTGCCCAAATATGGAATCTGGTGTTTAGTGCACGGTGATGGAAAATACACGGATGGCGAAGCTAACGTTGTCACAATGAAGCAGAGTCTCAGGAAAATTAACGTCCAGCTGAACTATGACAGAGGGGAAGTGTCCTTCTACGACTCTGAAGACATGAGCCACATCCACACCCACAGAGACACTTTCACCGAGAGACTCTTCCCTTATTTCTGTGTTGGAAAAGCAGAAGTGGAACCTACAAGTATCAAAGTGTGTAAAACTAGGATTAATTTTTAAGCGTCACAGAAACAATGTTTGAAAGTAATTGTTTTTTATTCTTTTCTAAGAAGAAAACAAAACACAGTTACACTGTCGAATATCATAGCAAACACCTTCAGACTACGATGTTTCAATTTTACATAAAAAAATGTGCAAAATAAAATCTGAAACCCAGCGGATCCACTCATTTATGTTTATGTTGTATATGAACATCCTAATATGGAGACAGAAACATTGTTTTATTTCCTGAAAAACAATAAACCTGAAATCACAAACTAATGGAAATAACTTGGAATAATAGATGTTAATGTGCATGTGTGTGGTCTTGAAAATAAATGTTTACTACATTTATAATTTACATTCAGAAGATGGAAGCTGACATCTTGCCAACATGAACACTATCTTGAAGTTTGTAAAATAATCAATAATGTATTTATTTTGTAGCTTTTTGTTTTTTACTGCGTTGATGCTTAGAGGAGGTTGAACCTTTTTATTTGCGGCTTCAATATTACAGAACAATTTGCTATAAAATATTAGACATGTTTCTTTTTCTGCAGTTTTTAAGTCTATTTTTTAAAAACATTTTTATTTTCAGTGGCTTTTGACACAGTATGAGTTGGTGTTGCTTCTGTTTTTATTTTAAACAATCTTTGTTTTAATTATCATTTTTTGGTGTTTTTATTTTTATATTTTTTATTATTTGTTTCTTGATCTGTTTATTACTGTACATCATGTTGGTTAATATATTATTTTTAAATGTAATTTATGAATAAAGTGAATTTGGATTGGTCCATGAGGCAACTTGATTTCATAAGCTTATTCTTCATAATTTACTATCATGGCAAATCTATGAAAGAAGCCACTGGTACAACAACTCTTTAGACTTCAGGAGTTAAAATAGACAGATTAAAAACTCTGATCACATATCAAAGAACAGAGCACACTAGCATGATTACAGGATCAAGAAAAATAATTTATTACTAAGTTAGTGGAGAGGTTATGAGCAGACATTACCTTCCCTGAAATATAGGATTCAATTACTCATTAAATACAGTTATTTTTTTAAAAAGCTGTTGGGAATCAGTGACATTAGACAAAAAGACTCTAAAAAAGTTGAAAAGAAATTGGCAGTGGACACAAGTCAGAAATGCTGAAGAAATGATAAATGTTTTATTCATGTCCTCATTGTGGTCAACAAGGGGCAAAAATTGGTTTCCCTCCACATCTGGACAAAGATTTAAGGCTGTAAAGCTTTTCTCAAATGGAGTTTGATGAAAGTAAAATTGAACTTTGAGCCATAATTCGGTGAAACATGGTGGCAACAAACGCTTTTCATCAGCTGGACAAGGTTTCTGTTGAAGTAGCTACAAAATCCAAATACCAATCTAATGAGCTTTGACGTAAAACTTTCTGTTTGTTTGCTTGAAAAGTGAAGATGAAAAGATATTTCAACAAAAGAATAAAGCTACGCAATGTCTACAACAGCCACCTGAAGAGGGCTGAGGACATCAGATGTTCTCACAATCTGATTGATTTGGAAAACTTACTAAATCAGCAAATTGTTCCAAATGAAGAAGTGGGATGTTGATCGTTTTCATTTGGTTAATACTGAGCATACCAATTAAAGACAGTTGCTCCAGCTGTCAATCATCCTCATGAACACGTTGCTAAATGTGTTAATGACAGAGAAACAACTCACCACTACAGGAAAACTGTTTATCTACCAAAATCAATAACTATGCCATTTATGAAAGGCTCTGCTAGCTGCAGCATAGCAGACAGAGAGTGAGAGGGGGAGAAGAGCAGCGCCACATGCAGAGTAATTGACAGCGCTAAGACCTTTCTCCTGTCTCTAATTGGTTGTTTTTAGTTAGCACAGTTTCTTCACTGATTATCTGTCTCATACCATATTGTCATGACATAGTGGCAGTTTCAACAAATATTCAAAATAAGTATATATATATATTTTATAAAAGTTAAAAGTGTAGCTTTAACGCCCATATTGAATGAATGTAAACTTCAGAAAGAAGGTGGATTATTATGTTTTACAGTTTCTCAAATATATTATTGAAGCTTCACAGTTTGCTTCTTGACTCAGCATTTAACCTGATGGCTCACAAAGATGGGAACATTCACACTGAAAGTACAGCAGAACTGGTTTCTTTAAACGGCTCCAGGAAAAAATGTTGTCTGTCCTGTTTATGGTGAGCTGAAATAAACTCTCAAAGTGCAAAATGTTTGCAAAATGTAGTACAAACGTTAATATTCTAACCCCTAAACGTCTTTATGTAAAAATGAAGAGAAGAAATGTTAAAAATGTAAAAATTCAATTTAATTGTATTGTTTTCAGCTTTCACAGTACAAGGAAATTTGACAAACAAAGAAAAACAATTACACAACACAACTCGTCTGACTGGTGACACGTCACTGTGAATAAAGCAATGCAACCGTTTCTCTCCTCAGTCAGACCCGGTCCACCATCACAGGAACATCATCGCGGCACAACCTCAACATTTGCAGGATATCACATTGCAGACGAACCGGTGAGTCCTTTTTCTTGAAGACAACAGAAGATGGCTGAGTCGGCTATTTTTCAAAGTTATTTGAGCTGCCCCATTTGTGCTGGAACACTGAAAGATCCCGTGACTTTGAGCTGCAGCCACAACTTCTGCATCAGCTGTCTGCAGAGATTCTGGCTAGAAGCTGGAAACAAAATCTGTCCTGTTTGTAGCAGAAGATCCTCAAGGGAAAACCTCTCTGTGAACTACACTCTGAAGGAACTCGCCAACTCTTTTGCCGGAAAACAAGCGCCTGGACCTGCTCTATCATCCCCGTGGCTGCAACCAGAGCAGAAGCTAATAGTGGTGTGTAGCATTCACCCTGACGATCCTAAATACTATTGTAAAGATGAGCAGAGAGCTGTGTGTCACATGTGTGAGTTCACTCTCCACCAAAACCACAAAGTGGTTCCTATAGACCAGGCGATCAACGAGCTGAAGGTGCTGCTCAGATCTGATTTAAAGTCTCTGCAAGACAAGAGGAACCGGAACATGCAGGCGGAGAAAACATACAGCGAAATGGCAGAACATCTTAAAATCCAGGTGTTGACGACTGAGAGTCAGATCAGGGCAGAGTTCAGCAAGCTCCACCAGTTCCTGAAAGAGGAAGAGGAGTCCAGACTGGCAGCTCTGAGGGAGGAAGAGGAGCAGAAGGGAACGACTATCAACAGATTTCTCAGCAGGATTCAGGAGCAGATCTCTTTGCTGACAGATAGTATCTACGCAATCGAAGAGGATCTCCGCAAAACAGTCTTGCCGTTCCTTAGCACCTATAAAGCCACTCAGAGCAAAGCCAGAAGTCAGAGGTCACTGCCAGATCCACAGGTGATTCCCGGAGCCCTGATAGATGTGGCCAAACACCTGGGCAACCTGTCCTTCAGAGTCTGGGACAAGATGAAGGGGAAGGCCCTCTTCAGTCCCGTCATTCTGGATCCAAACACGGCTCACCCCAGTCTGTATCTGTCTGATGATATGACCGGTGTTAAATGTGGAGAAACATGGCAGCAGCTTCCTGACAACCTAGAGAGAAACATGAAGTACGCCAACGTTTTCGGTTCTGAGGGCTACAACTCAGGGAAACACAGCTGGGAGGTGATGGTGGGAGACCATCCTGACTGGATTATTGGTTTGGTTAAAGAGTCTTTCGACCGAAAGAAAGAGACATTTGCTTCAGCTAAGTTTGGAGTTTTTGTTCTGGTGCATCGTGGTGGAAAATACTCCAACGGTGCGGGCAAGGCGGTGACAGTCAGGAGGAACCTGCAGAGGATCAGAGTACATCTGGACTACAACGGGGGAGAGGTGTCCTTTTACAACTGTGAGGACCGGAGTCTCCTCTGCAGTCACAGAGACACTTTCACTGAGAAGCTCTTCCCATACTTCTGCATTGGAAAGTCCGGCGAGGTTAAAACATCTCATGTTAAAGTCTGTAAAGTGTCTCCCTGAGTAATAAAATCAGAGTATCACCGGTATCCTCCATCAAAGAATAGAAAATATCTGTGAATACTACATGCAGGCATACAATACTACAAAAAATGTAAAAATAAATAAATAAATAAATAAAAACCTAAAATAATCAAAATGTTAAAAATAAAATGGGGAAATGCTGGTACATTTTTTTTAAATACTTTTCCAATTATCTAAAATTCCTGAGCTTTTACTAATGACTATTAAACATAAAATTACTTTCCCTTCTTAATATGAAACATTTATTTTGTTTTGTTTATGTATTAGTTTGTTGTAGTGGGTTGATGCTCTTCTTCATTTTAATGTCATAATCAGATTTTCAAAGTGTTTGTGATGAAATTCTTTGCTGAAAAGGAATCAGAGATTCAACTGTTTTCTTTTAATGTTACACCTCAAATATTGATGGTTTGCTGTTGTGAAATGGGACTAGGTTATTGGGATCTATGTTTATCTTCTCTTTTATTTTATCTTATTAAATGTTTAGAGTCTCCTTTATCTGTGTAGGATAATGTTCTGTAAATTTGTTCACTGATAGTGATATTATAGCTTCTAAACTAAAGAAATAAATCAATTTTAAAGTTTCTTTCAGTTAATAAGACATTTAACTTAAAAGGCTGAAAAATTTAAATCAAATGGATGTAAACTAGTAATTTTTCTATCCTAGTTTTGCTTTGGATCTCTAAAGATGAAAACTGAAGTAACTTTATAATAATATTTGCACCAATTCTACTGTTGAATTTGTTATTTCTTACTGAAAATGTACATTCCATTGACATGTGCACCTGGACTTTATATAAACATTAAACATTACAGAAACTAAATGGAAATAATTAGTCTTTATTGTTTGATCTACTTTTATGCTTTTTATTATTTTGATCCAGGGCCTGGCTGTCTGGGCCACGTTTACGCCCCCTGCTGGGGGATTGTAGATGGTACCTTTTGAATCATGGTGAATTGAGCAGCTGAAGTTTTTAACTCAAAGCACAAAATAAGCAGACAAATCTGCTTTGTTATTTAGCTTATTTTGCTAGAATATTAGGGTTGACAAGTAAAACAATCGGGGTAATGTTTAAATCTTAAAAAGGAAAAATTAAATGCAAAGCTGGTGAAGATTTCATATCAAGTTTGAAATATGAGCTGATGGGGTCAACTGGTGAGATTATTGTGAATAAGAAGAATATATATTTTTGATTGTTAAATATCAACAGGAAAGGTTGATGATGTATTCACCTAAATTACTCAAAAACATCTAAAAAATACATAGGCATAAATGTAAATATAGTTTTCAAACAACTTTAAAATAATTTATTTCAGAATAGTTCTAACTTTATGGTGAGTAAATTTGCTTTAAGTGTTTGTATATCAAAAGTAAAGATGGAATATTTAAAAGGAATTTGAATTAAAAACCTTTGTGTTCCACTTTCCACCAGATGGTGGCGATAATGCACCTGAAATCAAAACAAAGGAGAAGAAGAAGTCGTCAAATTTTAAATCCATGTTTAAATACATGTTGGGAAAATGAAAAGAAAGAAATGAGGAGTTTTGGATGGACAATTGAAAAGAAAGTAAAATAATTTGAAATGAATAGTTTAGAAATTAGTCAAACAACACCAATATCAATTATTCTACCTTGGATTTTACCAGACGCAAAAGTAGATATGTCAACAATGGAAAAGAAACAAGACAAATATATGTATAAGAAAAAACAGGAAGATTTTTTTTTATAAAATTCAGAAGATTGTAGGAGAAAGAAGAAATGGAAGAGGAACTAGAAAGGAGGAAAGAGTGATAACAAGGTTGAGATTTGGGCAGACAGGACTTGATCATACACTATTACTGGCAAATGTGATGACTGTGGAAAATATAAAACAATAGAGCATGTAATATTGGAATGTCATAAATATGAAAAAGAGAGAAGATATATGAGGAGAGAGTTTGACATAAAGGTAAAGGTTAATTTATTAGATATTTTGAGGAAGAATTTAGAGAGTAAACATATACAAATAGCTATTCAAATTTGAAAGAAAACTAAATTATTTCATAGAATTTGATTAAAGTAGGTGTGTTTGTGAAAGTGTGTATGATATAGATAGGTAGAATACAGTTATGTCTAAGTATGTATATTGATATATATATATGTGTGGGTACATGTATTTATATGTATAGGTAGGTTATATTTATTTATTATTACTTATTATTATTATTTTTATTATTGTTTCATTTATTTATTTAGTAGAATATATGTGTATCTGTTTAGATAGATAGATCTGAATATAGAAATAGATATAGATAAATAGACAGACCATCACGAACCATACATACCAGTAAGTGGCGGTAATGCTACTAACAGTTTATTGCCAACCGCCAGTAAAACCAAGAAGAAGAAGAAGAAGAAGAAGAAGAAGAGGAAGAAGAAAAAGAAGAAGTAGAAGTCGATAACCGGAAGTGACATAATTGAAGCTAGTGCGAAAAAAGAAAACGACTACACGAGTTATTTGCAGGTATGTGTTTAGTATTCAAATTACTTATTACACAAAATAACCAGACTTAATTTTAGCAGCATTGTTTTTGCAGCTTTTTCTATTTGGAATGTTTATCAGCTCAGAAATGTTCAGACCTAATCGTGCAGGTAGCGTCTCATGAAAGAAAAGCGGCTAGCTAAAACAACAATCACCTGCGCGAGGCATGAGTGTGTTTATATTTACTGTGAATATTTAGATGTTGTTTCTTGCAAATAGCGAGTGATGATATCAGTTTTCAAAAGAATAAAAATATGTTGTACCAAAAGTCTCGTCGCGCCTGAAATTCAGAGAGAAATTTCTTTTCAGAAACAAAATACAAACATTTAGCAAGGGGGATAGTAGCTCCCAGTTAGTAAAGGTCTTTACTCGGTTAACCTTGCAGAATAAGGAGGTAGGGAGCCTAATTCAAATGTCATTGGGCAAGAATCAATTTTATTAATGACATTGCAACCTCATTAGTAATTACAATCATTAAGTATTGATTACAGTTATCCCTAACAATTTAGTCACCACAATTGTGCTCAAATGTAATATTGGCATGCAGGATGGCAGCTGAAATGTGTCACAAATATTTCGTCCAATTAATGTTGCATTTGCAAACAGCTGGTTTTACTGTAAAGGCATGTGGAGAATTTAAACTTATAACTGCTTTTCTTCTTGTATATCTCATCTCTATAAAATAGGAGACTCCAAGCAACTAACTGGATGGTCATGAAATACGATGGACAACTCTGCTGCAAATAAGAACCACATGCAATGTCCAACATGGTTGGACCAGGATGGCTGGTCCACTACTTCAGCTCAAGGACTTCCCTTGAATCTTCACACTAACTCTCAGGCTCTGAGTCTGGGTTCTACCTCGGTCCAGAGATCGTCGTTCGGCCACCTGGAGACGTCCAATCAGAGCTGTATGAACAATCTGAGCAGCTCGTCCTCCATTAACAACAACCTGTTAAAAGCTGCCAACATGAACAGCATTTTTTCTTCCAACTCAATTTTTTCTAACCCCGCCATCACTACTGCATCCCATGGGATGTCCTTTGAGCCACAAACTCTTTACACACCTTCAGGGTTGGAGACAACAAATCAGGCGAAAATAATCCCTCCACCGGCTCTGTCCCAGCAAATTCAGAGTCCGCTGCCTTGTGGAGTCCAGAATTTACCTCTTCAGACATCCGATTACAAAATGTTCCAATCACAGTTGCCTGGTCTTGGGTTATCACACGGTTTCCAAAATCACTCCTTTGGTTTTTCATCATGTGGGCCAAATGTTAACATCTCTCAAGCAACATTTGGAGGACAAAATAATGGCAGTAGATACTCAAACATCTCTAATTCAGCCACATCCACAGAGCAGCATCAGTGGGTACCTTCAAGTGAAGCTGGTCATGTCGACAAACCGCCATTGGAGAAGAACGGTTGTCCGCCTTCGGTAAGGATATGATCATTAAACTGTTTGTCTCTCCAGAAGATGACAGGTTATTTTAAAAAAAGAAAACTTGATTTTATGATTTCAAAGCATTGAGCATCACTGATTTTTTTTTTACATGTGTACTTATTATTTTTCTTTGCTTTCAGACTGAAGGCAATAAAAGACGTTCCTCAATTTTAAATCAGCGTGCACAGCTGCTCAAACAGCTGGAAAACCTTGATAAACTTGTAAGTATGCAAAAGTTAAAAGACAATTATTCTTTTTTTGTCAGCAGTTTCAAGTAAAGATGATGGGTAGTTTCAACTTTGTATTGTTTTTCTTATTAAGCTGGAGTCAATGCCTTCAGATGACGAAGAGGAGCCTTCAGACAATGATGTCCAGGTAAGTTATGCTTTTGTAACTACCATTTAAGAACAAGTAGCTCTACATTTATTGTAAACTGTTTACTGCTGGTAAAGGTTATAGGTCAACTGGGATTCCAGTTCTTAATCACAGAAATTTTTTATCTGGTTTTGTTTGTTTTTAGTCTCCACCTGCAGCAAATTGTTCCTCACCTTCACTCTGTGATAAACAAAGTTTTTCTGACACGGCACCAGCATCTCCAGAGTCACCAGCTGGATCCGAGGTCAGTACCGTTTTACTTGCAGGCTTTGTTCATGAATTATACGGAGGCAGTTTCATGAAGATTATGACAAAAATCTTTTCTCTGGGGACATGGTGAAAAACTAGTGTTTTTAATCAAGACTAGGTAATTATTGACTGAAAATAAGCTCCTGTATCTTGCTGAAAAGTTACTTGTAAGCTTGTTTTCTCTTATTTCAAGTATGCTGAGATATTTGCTTTAGAAACTAGACAGAAACACTAGGATTTTGTGTTTTTGCAGTTTAATGATTTAAATCAAAAATGTGTGAAATGAGATGGAATATTCTGCATTTTTATCTACTTCTTAAATTAGCAATTCATTTTGCTCCATTTTTCTTTCCTGTTTCAGAAAATGGATCAAAGTTGCAGCGCGTCGGAAGCGGATTCTGACGCTGGCTCTGATTATGTGCCTCAAAGTGAAGTCAGTTTTTCAAATTCCCAGTCAGAGGACGATGCCAACTCTGAGGATTGTCTCAGTCCCAGCCATCAAGTGGATGTCACAGTGAAAAGGGAGGAAAATTCAGAAGATTCTTTGTCTGAGGAGGAAAATACCACTTATTCAACAAAGACATCTGAAGATAATGAGAAATATGGAAAGGTGGAGATAGAAACTTCCAAAACAAAGAACGGACACTCTACCACCAAGAGAAATTACTGTCTGTTTTGTGGAAGAGCGGTGACCAAAATGTCGAAGCATCTTACCAACGTCCACAGCGACAGGATCGAGGTTGCCGTTGTATTTCAGTATCCTGCAAATTCAATGGAAAGGAGAAAGATATGGCAAAAACTAACAAATGACGGAAACTTCAAACACAACAAAGATGTTTTAAAGGCAGGGGAGGGAAAACTTGCCGTACGAGGTAGAACTAAACCTTCTCTCAAAGCAACAGACTTTGTTCACTGCATTTATTGTCATGGACTCTATGGAAAACGATGTATCCACCTCCATATGAAAAGGTGCAAGGAAAATGTTAAGACAGAAGACAACTCACAGGAGATACCAAAGCGAGTCATATCACACTGTGCACTTTTGACTAAAAATTGTGAAGGTATAAGTGAGGAGTTTAAGAACCTCATTGGTGCGATGGTGTATGACAACGTGTCTGAAACTGTCATGGAAAACCGGATTATTTTGCAGTATGGAGAGCAGATGTTTAAGAAATATATCAGTCATCCAAAACAGCATGAATACGCAAGACAAAACCTTCGACATGTTGCAAGACTTCTGCTCGAGGCTCAAAAGTCAACCCCTATGAAGAGTTTTGAGGATTTCTTTAAGCCCTGTAACTTTAAACATGTGGTGTCTGCTGTGAAGGTGATGGGGCAATACGACCCTGAAAAGAAACAGTACAACATACCTTCGCTTGCCCTCAAGCTTGGTTACCATCTTCAGAAAATCTGCAACATTGTACAGCACAATGCCAAGAGCCTCGGCGACACCAAAGTGGTAGAGTCATGCAAAATATTCCTCTCCATGTATCACAAAAAATGGACTAAATATGTGTCTTCATTGGCGTTGTCAAATATTAAAGACATGCAGAAGAAAAGGGCAAACAAAGTGCCGTCTGCTCAGGATGTGAAACGTCTTCATTACCACCTGGAAACGGCTCATCGCGCTGCAGAGAAGAAGCTTCGCGAAAACCTGTGTTCAGAAAACTTTGTGGCTCTGGCCAGGGCAGTTCTGGCTCGGACGATTCTTTTCAACAGGAGACTTCCCGGAGAGGTGGCGTCGATTTCACTGGCAGCTTTCGAGTCACGGATACGATCAGACGTCTGTGATGACATGGACGTGTCCGTCTCAAAGATGGAAAGAAAACTGTGTGGTTTGTTCAGTAGAGTTACCGTCAGAGGGAACTGTGGGAGAGTCGTTCCCATCATCCTCAAGCCTTCTTTTGAGTCGTCTATCGAGTTTTTGATCAGCGTTCGGGAAAAATGTGGGATTCTGAGCAACAACCCGTACGTGTTTCCCCGGCAGCTCGCGCTGACTGCTCAGAAAGGGTCGTCTTGCATTCAGTTTCATGTCAAAGAATGTGGAGCAGAAAACCCCTCTGTCCTGGTGGTGATGAAGATCCGCAGGCATTTTGCACCGTTGCTTCAACTCCTTAATCTGGACGACGAGGAGGTCAGGCAAATTTTGGGCCCCAATAGTGACATCCAAGTTCTGCGGCAAATCAACGACACAATGTGTGATGACTCTGTCATGGAGTCTGAAGGTAATGCTCCACTTTTTGAGCTAATTTAATTTATTAAGTTACAGGTGACCTTCTTTAAACCCAATGTTGGAATTACAGCTGCAACTAACAATTATTTTACTCATTATTATTCTGACAATTAATTGGATTAAAAACATTTGGCACATTCTACAGACTTTTAATTTAAGCAGTTTTTTGTACAATATTAGAAGTGCATTAAAAGATTCAAATAAACATAATCTGACATAATAAATGCAATAACAGCATTCCTTCAGTGAACACTTGATCATTTGTAGCCAAAAGCTTCATCTGCTCTTAAAAATATTTTCAACATTCGATCCTTTCTACTTGAAACATTTCTACTATAATATCAAGGCTGTTCTGTTGATTATATTTTAGATTAACCAATTAATAACTGGACAGCAAAAGGTATTTAAAAGGAAATTTTATTTTTATAAAAAGTGTCTTAAACTATGCCACTTAGATTTTTGTATGTAAACTATTTAAAGAAAAGTTGTTTTTTTTTCTTAGGTGCAAAATGTATGTATTCTGTGTACAGGCTTGGCTTAGTTTTTCCTGTTTTTTTTGCCAAATGGTCTTTTTGGAATGTCTGTGCTACATAATTATAACCAAATTAGCTGACAGTCATTTCAATAATCGATTAATTGTAATTAATCGATTTATCCCTAGTTAGAATAAGAAAATATAACCTAATTTCTGCTTATGTGAAGGTTTTCAATAGTGAATCCTCATACAGGAACCGTGTTTAAGGCTGATAAAGCCCAAACCATTGCAGCTAAAGCTCAGCAGATTTCTGATTTTGAAGGGCTGGCTTAAGTGCAACCAGTTTAAAATTTTTTAATATATAACCACTTTGTAATGTAAAATAAAAAATGTCTTTGTTTCGTCAATTCCGAGCCTTTTTTTAAAGAAGAGTTATGTCCAGTTTTTAATCTTGTAAATTTAAAAATAATTGACAAAAGTACCAAACAAAATTTGGGACATACCACAGAAATTAGATTAAGTTCCTTTAAAATATATTTATATACGTTCAGCTAGCTTATTTAGGATGTATTAAACAGGAATATGTACAAATTTGCTTAGAGTAGGAACTACTAACTCCATGGACCTTCACTTTGGTTTGAACTTTGATGCTCAATTGGTTTAACTGGTTTAAAGAGGCTATGATGTTTGACTTATTTAGAAAATGGCATTTGGTTAAATAGAATAAAACCATGATACAATTTTATTAATTACTCTTATTTAAAAACCTCACCAAGTAACTTAATCATAGGTAATTCATTTAGAGATGTGCTTGTATATAAAAATAATTATGAAGTCAGGTTAAAACCCGTTAAAATGATTTTGGGAATTAAAAAAGCTTCAAAGAAATGTCTGGTTGTTTTTCTCCCACTGTTTTCAGGACCACTGCAGTTTTACCAGCAGCGCAGAGGAGCGACTGGCTGCAGTATGCCTGATGCATTGAAAAACTCCAAGACTGAAGGTACTTATTTATAATAATTACAATGATTTCCTAGAATGTTATTTAGCTTCATAAAAAAAGTCTACACACCTGCAGTAAGAAAAAAAAAAAAGAAGTCAAAGCAGAACGAGATTGAAACCCAGAAAATAAAAACTAGGCTTTTTTTCTAACTGCAATTAAATATACTTTAAAGAACCTCATCTCATATATTTTCAACCGAGAATAAGTAATGCACTTTTGCATTACAGGTGGGCCAGTGAAGTAGCTACATATGCTGGGGTAGGTCAGTGTTTTTCAAAGCAGGAAAAGTATTCAACGAAACAAAAAGAAGTCTAGTTCTCTTAATTTTAAAATGGTTAAAAATGACTAAAAGAATGCTTTTACAACCATTTTAGCCAAGTTTTAAATATAGATTATGTGTCTCCTGCACAATTGGAAACTCCTGTTGAGGCTCCAGTAATATCTATTTTGATATGCATTTAAAGACTCCCATCTTAATGTATTTTTTCCTGCTACAGGGTTGCACAACCAGGCCAAACTTGCATGGAATGAAGCAGAGATTCAGGCCGTAGAAAAACACCTGATGAGTTTCATCAAGAAGCACAAAATACCTCAAAAAGACGACTGCGTCCAGTGCCTCGAGGCCGAGTCGCGCGCGCTGATGAATCGTTCGTGGAAAGGTGTGAAGAACTACGTGAGAAACCGGATCACAACTCTGCAAAGACAAACCGGGTCTTCCAAAGAACCATCAAAGAGCAGAACCACTAAAAAGAGGCATAAGCCACGGCAGAGTTCTGGTAACATCTGTATTATGTTGATTTGATTATAGTTTCTTTTGTTGAGCAACATGCAGTGACTAAAGCCAGATATGGTGCACTTTGCAGCGACATCACAGACTCCAAATGGAGAACAGGAACCCAGAGAAAAGGACAGTGCAGGTCCCAGTTCAGCATCTAGTCACTCAAAGTCCCAGAAAGGAAAAGGTAACTATGGCAACGTTCACACTGCAGGTCTTGATGCTCAATTCAGTTCTTTTGATGAAAATCAGATTTTTTTCGTTATTGCATTTGTTTTTTCCTGCATAGTCGTTCATACTACAACAACAAAGCATTAAAAAAATAAAAAAGTATGAAATTAAAGCCATAATGTCACAAGAATAAAGTCGTAGAACAGTGCACTCCAGCAGAATAGATTTCTTTCACAAGGTCATAAATGTAATGCTCAGCCATTGTTTTCGCATGTCTCACAAAAATTACATAAAAGTTGGATAAATGCAGCATAACTGTTCAGACATTTTGAAGTCTATCTGATGTAGTATCTCATATGGGAGAAGCACAAATTGGATTTTGTTGGGTGGATGAAACTGCTGTGAAAAAGTTTGATATGTTGGTTGCATATGGGGGTTGCCCAGTGACGCAGCTGGTAGAGCTGTTGCCTTGCAGCAAGAAGGTTCTGGGTTCGATTCCCGGCCCCGGTCTTTCTGCATGGAGTTTGCATGTTCTCTCTGTGCATGCATGGGTTCTCTCTGGGTACTCCTGCTTCCTCCCACAGTCCAAAAAAACATGACTGTCAGGTTAATTGGCCTCTCTAAATTGTCCCTAGGTGTGAGTGTGTGTGTGCATGGTTGTTTGTCCTGTGTGTCTCTGTGTTGCCCTGCGACAGACTGGCGACCTGTCCAGGGTGACCCCGCCTCTCGCCCGAAAAGACAGCTGGAGAGGCACCAGCACCTCCTGACCCCAGTAAGGGACAAGGGTGTAAGAAAATGGATGGATGGTTGCATATGGGCAAAAACATTGTGAATGTAGCGCACGTCGATCATTGGAAGCCTCGGTAGTCTTTTAGTTTTTCATTTTAATTCCCATTTTATTTAACATATAAATTAATTAAACACTAGAAGATTAAAAAAAAAATCAAGTAAACTATTTGAGTTTTCTTTCTTTCTTTCCCACCAGGCTCCAACTTGCTCCACAAACCGAAGCCTAAGTGGGGCGAAGCTGAGGTTTGTGCTGTAGAAAAACATCTGAAGCGTTTTATTGACGAGCACAAGCTTCCCCAGAAGGACGACTGCACCCGGTGCCTGGAAGCCGAACCACGTGCGCTGAAGAACCGCACTTGGAGAGGCATAAAAGATTACGTCAGGAACAGGATCACAGCTCTGCA
Organism: Phalloptychus januarius; assembly: GCA_902982915.1. Lineage (NCBI taxonomy): Eukaryota > Metazoa > Chordata > Actinopteri > Cyprinodontiformes > Poeciliidae > Phalloptychus > Phalloptychus januarius. Next base: position 2,099,416 of record CADWAE010000482.1, read on the forward strand.
GAGACAGAGTGGATCTTCCAAAGCGCCGTCAAAAACCAAGAGCCAGCCCAGGATGGGAACATCACAGAGCTCTGGGAATAACTTAACGGGTAATTTCCAACTTTAAAAAAAACAAACAAATGTGGCAAACTGTTAAGCAAACTGCTCATTAACGTAGTCTTGCAACATTTGCAAGACAAACTGCTCATCCTTCGAAATATGAAGAACTTTATTTAATTTAAATTTTTTTACCAGGGAGAATACAACCTCCAAGTGGAGAACAACCAGAGCATCAGAATGCGTTCTCCAGTTGCAGCTTTGGTTCATCAAATCTTTTCCTACCACAAACTCACGCAGCAACAAAAGAAAAAGGTATTTATACAAAAGCCAATGAATTATATCCCATCTCATCCAGATAGTCTCTCTGTAGCAACATGGCAAAGAGGATAATCTCCTTTTTTAGTGTTTTGATGTTAAAGGTTTTGATGTTAGTTGTGAACTAAAGCAAATTGTGTGATTGATGTTAACAAAAGGAGCTTCATAAATGCTGGACTTCATTTCCTGACTTTTAGCTTTATGTTAAAAGTGGTTTTCAAATAGAATAAAGCATTTTATCTCCTTTTGTTCAAATGAGAGCAATCATAGAAACCATAAAAGATAGAAAAAGGTCAAAAATTTTCCTCAGGTCACAAACAAGGTTTTAAAACACAATTAACCGTAACAAGATTAAAGCTCTAATTTCAAAGACTGATTGTGCACTCTTCTTAAAAACAGCCTGGTTATTTTACTTTTGTTTTATTCAGCCTCTCCAGGTCTGCAAAAGAAATCCAAACATGCGTGGAACGAAGCAGAGGTCCAAGCCGTAGAAAAACACCTGATGAACTTCATCACAAAGCAAAAGCTTCCTCAGAAAGACGACTGTGTTCTGTGCCTCGACGCAGAGCCTCACGCTCTAAGGAACCGCTCCTGGAAGGGCGTAAAGGACTACGTTAGGAACAGAATCACTACTCTGCAACGACAGAGTGGCTCTTTAGGGACTGCTTCAAAAACCAAAAGCTCCAGGCAGGACCTGCAGAGTTCTAGACAGTACCACCAGTTGTAGGTTTGTTTGGTGTTCAAAAAGATGTTCAAGATCGTTCCATTCCCATCAACTTACATAAGTACTTTTGTTAATGTTTGTGTCTTGATTATCTAATTCCCATCAACTTGTTTATTAAATTACTCTGTTAGGTTGATTGAGAAGAAAAACCTGATAACTGTTTCAGTTGAGGGTTTCTTTAGTCGCAGTAATGTTGTAACTGTTGCAAGACTAGAGTTGGAGATGACCTAGATTAACTTTTAGATTGTTGTATTTAAAAAAATAATAATAATCCTATGAAAATGAATTGGTTTATTTCCTTAAAATGGAGAGATATTATGCACTTATGTTCTGTTTGAATCATTTCAATTTCAGAGATGAAAGTTTTATGCTTTTCATACACAGGTTGTCCTGTTTCACAGTGCACCACAGTGGGTTGTTTTTTGTTTGAATTCTACTTACAAAGCCCAGATTTAATAATATTGTAAATGTTTCTCGACTAAAAATGTCACCTTTACTCCACAGTTGAACTAAAAGGTCTTGTTTTGAACCATGTAGCCCTGGTATAAGTTTTGAAGAGGAAATTAACTTTTGTACAATTGCATTTTTTATAATATACAAACAAATCAGTTTCTACCATTGTGTATTTGGTCTGTTTTTTTATGTATCAAAAACCTTTCCACCCTTCTTCCACCATGCTCAGCCCACAGAAGTTTATTTTTATGTAGGGTTTATTTTTATGCTATGAAACAGCAGTTCTGTGTTGATTTAGTTGTATATTTAGTAAAAAATACCACATTAAAAAGCCTGGTAAGTTATCAGTTACTTTTAGATAAAAATCTATTCATTTAAAATTTCGTTGGTTTTAAAGATTCCACAAAGACAATCTTTGAATCATGTACGGGACATTTTTTGTTTGTTTTTTTTAATTCAAGGTCACCCTATAATGGCCCATATGTTTTTAAATTAAGGAATTTATACCTTAAGTAAAAAAGCTAACTGTAGCATTGAATAATTAATTTTTTCTCTCTTCAAAATTAGTGTATCAAGAAGCGTAAACATGGTCTCTTCCGAAAATTTGTTAAAATGTATACATTATCTCTTCTAGTCATTTGCTTTACATTTTCACTTATGGAGTCCTTTTATTTTGAAAGGACTACCGGAAGCGCGCTGTTGTATTAATTCTTACTTTCCGTGATGCTAACGTTGCGGTTTCTGGATGAGGCTGGTTAGTGTCTGGTCCAAAACGATGAGCTTGTTTTTATCTTAATTAAATGTATATTGTCAGACAACATAAGGCCAGGTGTTTAAGATCCGTTGGAGTTGAGGTGAAAATGAAGACGCCGACATTCGTAACGCTAACGAGCACCGAGGCAGACGGACTCTCCTGTTTCCGTTGATGTCAAAGGTTACTGATTCCTCTCTGTTCACACATCCTACATATTTCTAGCTGACCATTTTTATTTGATTTGTATGCTAATTTGGAGTTAATATGTGTGTAGAGCCTCTGTTTCAGGACCTCATTTACGACAGAAACCTTTCTGTCATTGGAGAGTCTGTTAGCTAGCTAGCACAACTAAGAAGCAGTAATAAAACCAGGGAAATAATTCCACTTTAATTTTACAGTAATAATGCAGCTTAAGATGCGGCCAAGGTAGTCACAATATAATATAATTATTTTTGTATATTAAATGTTTACTTAGGTTGATAGGCACGTGGTTAAAATAGATTATTGAATCTCAAAAATGTCTATAAAAACTATATTGGAACAAGTATTGGCCTACTTGCCTTTACATACACATTGATATTTTATTCTTTGCAGCTACAACTGTTTTGTTTATTCAGGTGAGGTTAAGAGGTTCATTAATGACAATTTTTACTGTAATGCATTTGTGAGGTCATACACTAATGTTGGCTCACAGTCGCTGCTTTAACAGATTCCAAATATTCTCTATATTTGGGCTCAGGTGCACTGTGCTTTAGGAAATGAAATGCCCATCTCCTTAGCATTACATGTTTCCTTCACTAGAACTAATGGGAAAAACAACAAAAAACCCATAATATTCACTCTGCCAAACTCGGCAGTCAGAAAAAATTATTTGAAGAGGAAAGTAATTTACGTTTACACAAACAAATCTATTCAATACAATGAATATTTATTAAGCGTAGTTTCTCAATGAGTTATTGATCTGTGTAATTGAAATGAAGGTGGGCTTTTATTTTATACGTTGTAGTTATTGAAATTGGGGATTTTTTTTTATTTGTTTCTGTTCTCAGACCACGCAGGTGCATAGGGTATGTGAGAGACTTTTCAAAACATAAACTTTTGTTATATTTTTGTTTACTTTGTCTCTACTATGCAGACTACAATCACAACACAAGACATTATTAATAGCAGTAATAAATGATGTAATAAAAAAGCTAATTGAAACTGTCCTCTTTAGTTCATTTGCATTGTCTTTATCTACACAGTGTGGTGATGGAAAAGTTTGAAAACTTACCTTGAAAATACTTAAAAAGTGCTTAAATTTTACTGTGAGAAAAGTGTACAAACCCTGAAGAAAACTGAAATAAAACTGAAAAATCCAGTCAAAAAGAAGAAACCCTAGCGACTGTGTGCCCAGCAACTGATACAGAAAAAAACCTAAATATATTTTAAATATTAAATATTCTTTTTCATGCTGTGTTGTCTCATCAGGTCCTGCCTCCAATGAGAAAAACTCTAATTTCTGATTTTTATGGGGGATGATGGACGTCCCGTCCCCTAATCAGAGCCATCCTCCCTGTCCTCCGTGGACGGTCCAGAACGGCTGGTCCTCTGATGCAGGACCTGTCTGCAATCCTCTGCCCCACCTCCAACAACTCAGCCTGGGCTGTGAACCCAACCGAAACCTGAGCTACAACCACCTGCAGGCATCTGGCGTTTACTCTAAGAGTGATGTTGCTGCCTTTTCTACCAGGAGCAGCTCTCATCCCAGCATGCAGTATGTTTGGAAAGACGATCAGAGCATTCCTGATGTTTTATCCCCTGTTGTCCAAGGAAGGAACATCCCGCCATGCTCTCTTCCATATAACGAAGCGGCGCAGCCAATGCAACATTATTCCCCTCCTAATCCTTACCAGGCACTAGATCACTCATTATATTCTCAACAAACATATCGAAGTCTTCTGAATCAGCCACCAGCTCTGAATCCTCTTCCTGTTGGCTCTTTGTGTGCTGAAGCTCAGTTAAACCATAATCAACATCTTGCATCCGACGGAGGAAACTCTGGGTCTTTTGTTGGATGTAATGAAACGCTGACCTCACCCAACGCTCCCATCCAGCAGCAGCCTCTGTGGAGCATTGCAGCACTCTCTAAAGGTGAGCTCTTTGGTCATAACTAGCATCATAAGAATCGGAATAAAATGTTCAAAATGAATTACAATTAAAATGACTTTTCCAACTGAAGTTTTTATTTGTATTTTTTCAGGGAGCATAAGTGACTTTGTGCCCACTACATCTGCCATGGATCATAATTTGACACCAGAGGTTGGTGAATGAACATTAAACGTCATAATGGTAGTTTACACATTCATGAACCCTGGGTTTTTCTAAAGTATTTGGACATATGGATGTTTAATATGAATTTGGAATTTGATTAAAATATTTAATTTAGTTAACTACAAGATCTGCCAATGCATTTTAATTGAAAACCATCGATCACTTCAAAAACCATTGTTGTTGCTAAATTATTGACTAAATATACATATAAGCTCAACCACAGCTTATATATTCCTCAAAGTTGAAATTTGCTCAACTGCCAGAAGTTCTTTTTGCATGAGAATTGATTGAAGATAAAAAATCAATGTAAGTTGATTAAAGTATTTGTTTTCTCTGCAGTCTCCCAACTCTGAGTCCCGTTACGGCCTGAATCCTGACCTGTTACCCAGCGCTGTAAGTTTGTTTATGCACTATAAGTTCTTTAATTTCTCTCAAATTCCCAGCTCTAAAAGCGACTTTTCCTCACATTATGCTTTCCATGATATGTTTTAGTTTTAAATGTGTTGACATTCATCTTCTCACCTTTTCAAAAGTAAAACATCCAGTGTTTGCTTAACTGTATTCATTGTTACACATTTGCAATGACAGCTGGTTGATCATGGATAATTAATTATATCTTTTGAATATAGTGGAATGTTTAAAGGGAAGCTGACAGGCCTCTCTGTCTCTGTGAAGGTAAAGGTGATGGCAGAGGACAGAGCGGAGTGGGACGGAAAGGTTTTCATCTCGGAGCATTTTTCTCGCCTGCCTCCTCTGGCGACCACTTCCTGTGTTACAGAGGACAGAGGTGAACAGTTTCTGTCTCAGATGTTCTTCGTCATGGATTTAATTCAGTAATGCAGACATGAAAACTTTGCATCGGTAATTTTATCCGATTGCTGCAGGTAACATAAGCCCCTTGGTCATCCGCTCTGTTACTTACTGTGTCCCCTGTGATGGTCAGTCGGCGCTGCTCAGCCGACTGCCACTAGGGGCGCTGGTTACTCCCTTCTTTAATCAAAGCGAATGCCAGGTCAGTTTTTATACTTATTAATGTGAGATAAATAATCCTCTTTGTTGTTGATTTAATTTAGAGTTGAAAACACGTGTGTGTTACCACAGTTGTGTTGATTTTTTAAAAATATTTTTTTCCACCAGAAGCCGATCCTTCTGTGCAAACAGACGGATTGTGTCGTGGGCTGTCGTTGGTGCGGCGCCTCCATGTGCCCAGCGATGGGCTGGCAGGACTGTGGGCAGAGGTTTTACTGCCCCTTCTGCGGGAAACTCACTGAAGGTAAAATCAGTTTGTTTTAGAGATAAAATAAGAAACTTTTGACACTTTATCCACTACTTAAAAAAGGTGCTTGAAATCCTTGAAAACGCTTCAGCATCAATAAATGTGTGATTTATATCACTAAATTGCTCACAGTAACTGGATTTAATCATATTTCAGAGCTTACTGATATTTATTTTTGCTCTTATGGAATAGGAGAAAATAGAAAAATAACATTTCCAATCATACTGTCAGTTGTTTTTTTTTAACTTGACATCAATAAGTTCAATTTAACATCACAACGATAAATCAAAATTCTCATCAGAATTTTTTTTTTTTGCGGTAAGGGCTAAAAAATAAATGATACAATAAATGGCCACACTTATATTAAAGTAATTGACTTTATTTTAATTTATCTAAACTGTTGTTTTTTTTACTCTGCTCTTTTGGGTCTCAGTGCCGTGGCAGCAGTACCAGCCCACCAACGGAGTGGAGGGGGTCCGGGTCGACAAAGACAAGAGGCCCGAACTCAGCATGGGGTCGTATGAAACACTGAACTCAGAGAAGGTAAGCTTCCCACCCTGCACATTTGGCTTTGTTTGCATTTTCCCTCCTGAACCTGGTCTTTTTAAATGCATAATTACTTTCATAAGAGCATTTATAATGTAAGTGATTTTCTAGAAGCAGATGTGAGTTTGAAACTTGTTTCTTTCACCCAGGGTGAAGCTGCTGCTCTTCTTCTAGCCATAGATGTTTCTGTCTCTGCACTGACAGGAGGACACTTAGAATTTGTTGCTCAGCAAATACAGACATTGCTCACCTCACTGGTCAGGTAAACACATTTCTTACAGAAATATTCATTATTTTCTGTTGGTCACAGAAGTTCCTGTTAAAATACATTGTAGTTTATTGTTGCAACTTGACAAACTGAGAAAAAGGATATAAATACTTTTGCATAATCTGTAGTTCTTTGTGCCAGTTTGGAAACATCAGGTTTGGCCGTTTTTTTGTAGAGAGGAAGGAGATGCTTCATCAGATCTCCGTGTGGGTTTGATGACGTACGACAGCAGGATCCACCTGTACGACCTCAGCCCTGACCTTTCCCGTCCTCACATGCTGGTCATCGCAGAGACGGATGACCTGCAGCTTCCTGTGAGGAAGGGGCTTCTGGTGCCCCTCAAAGAGTGCATAGAAAGTATAGACAGGTGAGGAAACGTGTCAGCCGTTCTGACAGTTGTGTTCTTGTGATTTTGATCTGATGATTTTTTTGCACATCATTCAGAGGATTCAAAATTCTGCTTGTGTCGGGTCAGATGCAGCTCTTTAAGTGTAAATTTTCTGGCATTTTAGACTGTCCTGTTTCTTTCTTATACAGAAAGTAGAGCTGTAGCTAACAATTAGCTTAGTAATCAATTAGTAGTTGGATAGCAAACAGTGTGTAATCAGGGATATTTTACAGAATTTGATCCAGTTGCTAATTTTACTTGCTTATTTTTTATTAAGAAAATTCATCAAGAAAATTTTTAGAGATTTTATTTTTCTTTCTTTGCATGTTGTGTTTATACAAAGAAAGTGCGTAAGGAACTCGGTAGAACCTTTTTCCAGTTTTTTTGTTTTATTGGCTGCAAAATGTATTTATTTTTTCATAGTTTTTCTGCATGTGGCCTTTTTTGAGTCTGCATACTCCACTTAATGATTAATCGATTACTAAAATAGATCCCCATTATTTCTGTAATAACTCAGCGATGAATCATTTTAGGCCAGATGGGAGGTTTAAAACATATTTATCAAGTCAAGTAAGAATGATAGAGGATAAAAGGTTTGTAAATGCACCCACATCTCATCAGAATCAGAAACAATTGAGGTTGTTTGTTTTGTCTGCAGCGTGTTGCAGCTCATTCCTCAGTTCGCGGCTGAGTGCAGTGACTCCAGCTGTTTTCCCGTTGAGCTTCCTGTTAAAGCAGGCCTGGCTGTACTGCAGGTAACCAATCAATACACATATTGCTTATTCTCTCTGCTGTTTTTATTCTTAATGTTAAAGATTTAAAGAACTGAGATCATTTTATAAAACATGTAGGGCTTGAAGTGTCCAGGGAAACTGCTGATCTTCCACACAGCTGCTCTGATTGAGACGGGACACACAAACTCTTCCTCAGGGTTCTTTGGCACCAACAAACCAAAGGTAACAACCTAACAGTCTATTCATTAGTGAGATGCACTCAATTCATGAAACATTTCTTCCCTTCCTGTTTGTTTTCTGTAGTCCATCTTCCAGCCGTCAGAAAAATCCATCTCATTGGCTAAAGAGTGCATCAGCCAGGGATGCTGCGTCCACATGTTTGTTCTCTCCCAGCAGGATGTGGGCGGGGCTTGGCCGGGCCACGTTCCGTTTCTAACTGGTGGAGCTCTGCACACCTACAGCTACCTCCAGGTACACCAGAGCTCCGCCCACTGTGGCATTTTGCTCTTTTTTTAAATGAAAAGTTTGATATTTAAGAAATTCTGATGCTGAGAATTTTGCTGACCTTCAAGTCATTGTTCAATTGGACTCAACTTATGTGGTTGCTTTTGCACGCAAACATTCATACTCATTGCACAGTGCCACTAATGTGTGAATTATTTTCTTAAAAAACCATGATATGCTTTAGAAAAGTATATATGTATGCAGTTAGATTGATACAATTGTTGATTTATTCAGTCTTCATGTTGCTGCACATTGTGATGAAAAATTTCACATTGTACTTTTCTCACTTACGCTGAAAAGATTAATAGAATTAATCGTGATTAATTGATTATTTAAATAATTGTCAACTAATTTACTAATCAGTTAATCATTAACTAGCGTATACAGATTCAGAAAAAGTCATTTGCTGATATAAAAAACATAATCAGAGCAGTAATTAAGCCAAAACATTTGCATTTAAGATAAAAGTCTGTATGTATGTTCTACTCAGAATTCCTCACATTATTTCATTTGAACTTTCGTAACATTTCCATCCCAGGGCGACTTGGACAGAGAGCGTTTCAGCACGGATCTGAAGCGGATTGTTGAGACAGAAACCGGCTACAAGGCTGAGCTCAGGATATTTGTCAGCAAAGGTGAAAGAAGATTTTGATGTTTTCACTCAGTCACTTTTCTTTGTAGAATGTGTGATTTGATTGGTTGTGTTTGTGTTGCCAGATTTGCGCGTGTCTGGCTGCTATGGGCTGTTTGTCCCTGGTTCGAACCCTGGACACATTGCCATGGCAACACTCGACAGCAGGACAACTCTGGCTGTGGAGCTGGCCCACAGCAAAGCTTTGGATGAGACGAGAGGGGCAGCCGTTCAGGTGAGTTAGAGAAATGGGTGAAAACGCATCAAACACATCGCCTGTTTTGGCTTTTTATGATTTCATTACAGTTTTTCTTTTGGAAGTTGTTGCTAATTATTTATATTAAGATCAGGGATCAATAGCAGGAAAAAAATTATGATTTTTAAAACAAAGTCTGAGAAAATGTTTAAAGTGGAGACATTTTAAACTGTCATTAGCATCTATTAGCATGACTAGCATCTTCAATCTCTGGCAAAGTTGATATTGGGTGCATTGCTTTTTTCCAATAAATCAATTGATTGCATGTTAAATTAAAGAATTGATGTAAATAAATTACATTTTGTAACATTATGTTTTCTAGATCTTTCTTATAATGTAAGTTTACACAAAGCATTATGTAATAATTTTATGCTTTTTGTCTCTTGCACTAGGTTGTCCTGTCTTACACGTCCCAGACGGGAGAGAGAAGGACCAGAGTTCACACTTTGACCCTGAGATGCTCACGCCACCTGCAGGACACTTTCAGGAACTACCAGGCTGAAACCCTTCTCACTTTCTACTGCAAGAAGAGTATGAAATATACCCTGTCTGTCATTGAAATATATAATGGTTATAATAGCTTCCACTGTTTGCAACAGGATCATTAATTGGGATTTCTCAATTTGAAAAAAAAAAAAAGTCTGAGATTTGAAAATTTTTCAACTTAGTATTGATAGTTTAAATAAATGTAATAACCTTTAGTAAGTCCTACATTATTTATAGTTTGCCTTTAAATTATTTTTCCATAGAAACAATTGCATCTTTAGTGCAATTGTTGTTAATTAGTATCTTCCTCTGAGTGCAGCTTGTAATATTGATTCTTTTTTATTTTTTAAAATATGCTGAATTACCATTACATTACAGGCCATGTTTGCTCTCGGTTCTCCCAAATATGATTCGTTAAGAGCCTCAAAAGATTTAATAAAAAAAGATACCTAATCGATTTTAGTGAAGGTTGTTATTCTTCACTGAAGTATTAAAGAAACATATTACATATTTAACCAGTTTGGTTGACTTTATCACCATCATAGTTAAAGGACAAAATTTGATAATCTAAGAGCAATTAAACATTTCTGTGGTAACTTTGTTTTATTAATTCAACTTTCCTGTGTGTCTGTCAAGTGTACTGTGCAGTTTTAGAGCGCCCTCTGCAGGAGCTGAGGGAGGAACTGCAGACAGATGTAACAGAAGCTCTGGCGTCTTACCGCAAACACTGCTGCTCTTCTTCTGTGTCTGCTGGCCAGGTGAGGCAACAGTTGCACACAAACACATGACTTTATTTAGGATTTCCAAATTTTACGTCAGTATAGATCATTTTAAAGCCTTCCTGATATTTAATTGCAACCAAAAAACAACTTCTGCTTTGTTTTTATTTTATTTTAACCTTACCGTGTCGTGTTGTGTCCTGTAGCTGGTGCTTCCTCAGTTCCTGCGAGCTCTTCCTGTTTACGTCAACAGCCTGAGGAAGAGTGAGGTTCTGCTGCCGGGTCTGAGGAGCTCTGTCCACCAGCGGCTGCAGCAGCGCTGCCGAGTGCTGGGCCTCGACACCCGCAGCACCGTCCGACACTTCTACCCCCTGCTGCTGCCTCTGGTTGGTCACCAACACGTCAGAGTTATTTTTTACACAACATGCATTAAATAAAATATTTAAGCTTTTGTGAATCAAAATGTTGCATTTTGGGAGACATTTCTATTTATCTGCTGCAAGACAGTAAGGCAACCATCAAATTTATGAATTTTTTATCCTGCAGCTGCCTTCAGTCGACATCTCCAGTCCTCCAGACCCAAAGGGGGCGCTGCGGTGCACCAGTTCCAGCCTGGACTCCAGAGGTCTGTACCTCGTTCACGCCCCCTTCACTGTGCTGCTCTGGGTTGGCACTCAGGTCCCTGTGGGGACGCTTGTTGAGCTCTTCAACGCCAGCTGCTTCTCTTCGCTGCCTTCAGGCGAGGTGGGCGAAAACACCGATTCATTTATTCATATTAAACACACAATAAAAAGTAAAAACAAAAATAATAATACCACTAATAGTTATGCAAATTGTTCGAAAAAGAGCATGTAGAAGATAAAAGATCAAACACTCATGATTCATCCACATAAAGATTAAACCACTTAGAGAAAATATGTTCCCTTCAGAATATTGCAGTGATGGCAACGTTGGTCCTTTATGAGCTTTGATGCTGAATAAGACAACAACCTAACATCCTCCAGGTTTGTGTCTTCTGCCTCTTTTCTCCCCCCATTTGTTTAATCAGACCAACCTTCCAGCTCTGGAAACCCGTCTGTCCGTCAGAGTCCGGGCGCTCATCCACTCGCTCAACTCCGAGGTTCCCTCTGCCCGCACGGTGAGCTGCTGATGGAAAACACTTTGCTTTACTAGTCCGTGTTGTGATGCATGTGATTAAACTAAGTTATTCTTAAAGGAATGAAAACATGGAAATGTGACAGATGCTTGAGCTTTTAAGAGCCTGGCTTAATTATTTTATTACGTAGTGTTATCATCATGAAAATGTGTTATATTTCACATAATTATTCATTATGTAAAGTGTAAAAATTGTGAATTTATGAGTCAATATGTTATATTACTAATATTAAGAAAAGTGTGTGCCACTATTTTTGTAATAAATGATTTTTTAAATGATGTACAGTGTAAGCTAGTAATTTAAACTGAACGTCGACTCAAGAAATGTTTTGTTTAGCACTTTAATAACTCGTTATTTCTTTATTCAGCTTGTGGTGGTAAAACAAGGTGACACCTGCGAGGAGGCGCTGCAGCGCCACCTGGTGGAAGACAAAAGTCCCAACGGAGGAGCGTCGTATGCAGACTTCCTGTACCATCTCCACGTCAACTCTGTCCGACTCCTGCTGTGATCCACACACACATGGAAAGCCTGAATGCAGAAGATCATGGTTTTGTTTTTATTGACAGAAGAATTATTGTAGTTTGAAAATATTAAGACTGTTCAGAGAAGTAGGCTGTGCATGGTGACGTCCCCCTAAAATGATCAATTTTGTCTATTCATTTATTCAAGAATTATGTGTGAAGAGTTAAAAAATGTGCTTTGTTTTCTAAAATATGTCTGTTGCTAATTTATCCATGTGTCAGAGATTCTCTAAGCCCAGCTTCAGATGTGTGTGTGTGTGTGAGAGAGAGAGAAAGTCACTTCCTGTGGATTAAAAATAAAAAGAATGAAGATTTTAACTGAACCCTGACTCACGTTTTCCCCTTTTTACTCCCCAACATTGATGTAATAAACAGGGCAGCTGACGAAGATGTGACTCAGGAAGCTGAAAGGGCGACTGTCTAATCAGTCATAAGTGCCTAATAACACTAATTAACTGTGATTGTTGCTGCAGAAATGGGAAGCACTGAACTATGTGGCTCAATGAGCTTCGGCTCTTTAGCCACTGAATTTTTTCATTGTGCTGCATTAAGTTTAAGATGCATGAAGTAATTTTATACTAAGAAACATGTTTTCAGGGCAAGCTCTAATATAAATCTGTCAAAACAATGTTCCACTATAAAACCTTTACTCATTCAGCTTGTTAGTAAAAGCACTTACTCTGATGACTCACCTCTCCATTATGCGTCTTCCTACTCATGTTGGAAAAAGTGGTTTCTTCCTCTTAAACAAATCTTTACTCATTAAAAGAAGTGAATTCTTACACTTTAAGCTGCAGAAACTGTGAAAAGTCTGAAGAAACATAAATTCAGGCTTTATTTTCACTTGCAGCTTCTTCTGCTGGAAATTCAAGATTTAAAAGTTCCATTTATACATGTTCATTTGTTGTTGAAAATATTTTATGTTTTCATTTTATTCATTCAGTACACATGAATAGTTCGTCTAATGAAATCATGGATAAAAAGGAGCAGAGAGAAGCATACATTTATATCTGCTGTTTATATCCTGTTTGCATAAAGACAAAATGAGCTATTCAACTCGAGAGACTGCAACAGACATATTTCAAACATCAAATGTACACAAAACATCAGGTTACTCAATGCCATATCACTTCATCATAATAAATGTTTTTAGATGCAGAATTTGCATCAGACAATGAAAAATGTGGTAAAAAATAAAAATGAGAATGTTTGTAATGAGGACAGTTATGCAGCATTTTCAAGATTTAATGCTTTTTCTTCAATGTCCCAGATTTTCTGGGAACATTTAGAACTTATCAGACCAGTATTTTTCTTAATAATACATGATACAAAATGTATTTTGCGTCTACATGTACATTAAATAGGAAGCATGGGGTTATGTATTTGATTTTGCACGTGTAAACAATTTTGCATGTCTATCATGCAGTGACTGTAGAATTATTTTAAACAGAACTGTATCTGGTCAACGTTATGAGTCTTGTGCACTAAAATTTATAGATAACGCGTTTCAGCACTGACATCCCTTACTGTGATGAATCAATTGTAGTTATCTCATTCATTCGTTAAGTAAACAGTTAAATATTAAACATGTCATTTGTAAGGCAGGTTTTGAAGTTATAAGCAAGCTCCCTTATATTTGCCCCTATTTGGAAATACGCACCATGCGGGAAGGAGGTGTGTTCGGTTACGTTGTGGCGCTGCGCCTGTGCGCGATTTATCCACCAGAGGGCGTGATAGAGTCACCGCCCTCCCGTGGAGAAGCTGCAGCCAAATGAAGCGAGTCGCGTCAAGTCAGCCAGAGTGATCAGCGAAACACTGGAAAGCGACTTGACACAATAAATAAACCACAATTGTGCGTAAAAGCATTAAGGCGTATGTTCGGCATGAACAGAGGTGAGTAGAGTAGCATTCCTGCAACATATTTTTACACAATTAAAAGTCAAAAGTTGCATTCCAAGAAATTACTCAAACAAGAGTAAACATGTATTTAGTTAAAAGGCTCCTCAAGTCGAAGTGTCTGATCATATAAATTAATATTCAGGCAAAATAAGCCTTTTCAAATATTTTTTAAATTAAAGTTTATATAAAATTAATCCTTATTTAAGGGAAAATTTACTGTATCTTATTAATATTAAGATTATCTAGCAGACTCAGTGGATAGAAAATAACAACAAAGCTTAATTTTTATGGGGTCTAAAACTTTTATTCTGATTCTGACTTTTAGGATCATGATTTGATTCAAAAATTATTTTTAATTCATAAACATATTAAGATGGTCTGTTTAAGTTATGCTGACGAGAGGGAATGACAATGTAAACAAATAAAACATTTATTTAAATAGTTACATATTGTATTAAATTCCATCTGTTTATATTTAAACAAAAATAGCTTTGTGCATAAAAATCTGCAGCTTAAATTCCCAGAATCAGGTCAACTTAGCTCACTGTCTTTTTTTAAATAAAAAAAAAATCTAATAATTATTCAAAATATAATTTTACAAAAATTTACGCAAATTAAAACCGATTTTTGAGCATTTTTAGTCAATTAAAAATTCCCAGGGCTTTTTTCTGCACCGTAAGAGGCATATGGGTGCCTGTGTCTCATACATTTTTGGTTAAAATATGTTTCTTCATTGAACTTACTTATTTGGATAGAGTATTCAGAAATCTTACTCAAGTAAGAGTAGCAAAAGTTCATAATAACCTGCAGTAAAAAAGGCACAATTTCTTTTAAAAAATGTTACTCAAGTAAATGTAACAGAGTAAATGTAACTGCTTATGTAGGTTTCCTATGTGATCAAGAAATTCCTTTTAATACCTTGTGAAAATAACAATCTTTAAACATATAACTTCTTTTCATTAAGCCTATGTTTCTATATGAAAAATGTGTTTTTATTCTTTGTAAGTCAAAGACATCATAATGCACAAATAAAAGCTTATTTGTGTATTATTATTTGATAAAAACATCTGTTTATGCTTGATCAATTTCTATATTGTGTCTCAATTTGTAAATTGAGCTACTGAAATAAATTAACATATCCTATCCAAGATGAGATACTAACAGTCTTGCTCCAGTTTCTATTTTTTACAGCTAGAATTATTATTTAAAATGTAATAAAATTAGCAATAAAACAAGAAAATAAACGTTGGATTTCTCTTAAATTATTTTTTTATTTCTTTATTCATTTAAAACTGTCAGACCAGTCTGCTAACTTTTTATAAAAATTTTAAGAATGCATCTGATGCCAATTAACACGTTTTTAGTCTTTATTACACGAACAAACTAAATGCTTTAAAAAAATTGCCTAGTGTGGAAAGCGTATTTTATTTTGAAAATGCAAAGCGGAAGTGGCTGTAGTTAGCTCGCCTAGCTTGCCAAGCGGCTCGGTTGAGCGCGGTAGCTGTCAGATAGCGGAGTCAGTCTGACAGAGAAACACCTACACCGCCCGCTTCGTCTTTCTACAACCCCTCCGTCTCTCGGCGCCTCTTTATAGGCTTTTTCCACCGCTCCAACGGCCGGCTAGCTGCTGGGTGGACCCGCGTTGGTATTTTTTTTTTAATTTTTACACCGTTTTTCGCACTAACTGAGGGTTAATTCTTTCGGAGTTGATTCAGGGGAAAGAAGCGAAAGAAACAGAGAGAGAGAGCGAGAGAAAGACACACAGGGGAGAGCCATGGCCACGACAACCTGTACGCGATTCACGGACGAGTATCAGCTGTACGAGGAGCTGGGGAAGTGAGTATCTGTGGTGTCAGCGCGTCTGAGACGGAGCACGGCTGTTTGCTGTGCAGGGAGGCTCGGGCAGGCAGCAGCAGCAAGGCTGCAGAGCTGAAGCGGGCCAGCGGCTGTGTGTGCGTACGTGCACGCATGCGTGTGTGTGTGTGCGTGCGTGTGGAGGTGCGTGTGTGTGTATTTGCGTGTGTGTGTATTTGCGTGTGTGCCCCCTTTTTCGGCATGTCAGCTTTCAAACTACTCTGAACCCTGCAACACTCTTGAATGTGATTTTGCATTGTTACAAATTAAATCCAATAAGTTTTGGCATATTTATATAGCAAGCAGATTTTCTATTTATGGGTTTATTTCACAATGAAATGAAAATAAAAGCAGGGAAATTGTTGTGGTGAATGCATTTCCACATGTGATGAGGCGAAAACTGCGGTTTGCAGAAAATATGTCTAAGTTTGTGTGCCCTTCGCGCAGAGCGGGGATTTGTTGATATGCAGAAAAAAAGATCTGCTACAGCTGCAAGCATGGCGGTTTTTATGGCTTCTGTAATTACAGGGAATATATATTTCTGTATAAATAACAAACCAATAAGATAATTAAAATGCGTTGGGAAGCTTTGAAGTTATTCTATTATTACTGCACATTTTATAGTCCTCTGCTTGAGGGACAATCTTTAAAAAATGATTCATTTTTGTTGCAGTTAACACAAGCAAGGCATTATGGCTTATCACCAAATCTGAAGACTTGAAACTCAAATTTTTCTACTACTTTATCTGCCATCTAATTGATTATTGTATGTTAATACCCCTACATCTGCGCTGTTGTGTCTTATCATTACCCTTTTTTCTAAAAGTCTGCAACAGTGTCAGATTGCAATCTGCACATAAGTAGGAACCAAAACCTAAAGCATGAAATACAGCTTACAAAACATCAAAGTATTGCTAATTTCCCTAAAATAGAGCTTCAGTCAAGCAAATAGTTTCAGAAAAGTTACAACATCATCAACCTTTTCTACTTTCTGCAATTCCATATTTTGCCTTCTTTGAGATTTAAGATGCTTAACATTTTATATCTGAGTTGAATTGCATTAAATTTTTAGTGTTTTTTTTATTCCTGTTGTTATGGTGACAGTATTGAGACTTTAGCAGTTTCAGCGTTCATCTTCACTTTGATCTTTCAGGCAGTCTTCAACTTTCATCAGTCCATCTTTATATTGCTGCGTCTGGCATCTTTACTTGTTTCACTTTGAACAAATAAATTCTGCGTCCAGAAGAATATCAACAACAAATATATAGTTTACCTTTTTACTGCAGTCCTACTGGAGCATATGTGAGCTTAGCCTCTTCTGTTTCATTTGCATTTCCTGCAGATAAACGGTTTAGTATCAGTAATACACAGATAAAATCCACTCTGACTTTGAAACTTTTAATTCTTGAACAGTTGAACTGTTTGTCCATGAAGTCTCCTTCAGGATAATGTGAGAGCTTTTGTTTTAAAGTGTCAGCTGATTCTTCTCCTGCAAATTCAGGGAAAATTTAAAATGTGCCATCAGACAGTATTTGTGCCCTTTTGGTTTTTTGCAGAAGCAGTTTGAGTTTTCAAAAATCTACACAAAATAAAACTTTTTTGGACAATAGGGGAAAAATTAAAGATAAAGAAGGACAGAGAGAATGCAAGGCAACATCAGAGAACCATGGCGACGAATTTAACGTTTAATATGCATATTGGGACTCAAACAATTAATCAGATTAATTGTAAATAATTTATGCTTTAAGTAATCGTCAACTACTTTAGTAATCCATTAATCATTAACGGGAATATACAAACCCAAAACAGGAAGATTTCTAGAAGAACAATATATTCAAAGCAGCAATTAAGTCAAAACTTTGTGAAAAATATATAAATTTTGCATTTATGATTAAAAAAACCTTTTTTGCCTGTGAATATGTTCTGCAGATGCAACCTTTGCTACAAATGATCAAGCATACACTAAGGTTTTGCTATTTTACTGCATTTTATGCATTAAAAATTGCATTTAAAAAATCTGCAGAATGTACCAATTTTTCTTAATAAAAAAAATAGTCAATAGAATAACCAATTACTAAAATAATTAGATGCATCCTTAAAAACTTCTTATAGCGTTGTAATTATATAATGTTTGGATATTATTTATCTTGATTTCGTGTTATTTTAAATAAAATACAGAATCATTTTCACCTTTTTATACTTGGTGTATTGATTTAAAACTGACTACCTGCACACAGGCCCAGAACAATGACAGAAAAAATGTTTTTCTCTTCAAGTTCTAATTGTGTGTTTGCATTATAGTTTGACAGTTTTTGTTGTTTATATTAGTTATCTGTGATTTTGCAACAGAAGACATGAAAAAAATAATTGTAAGAACAAGAAAAGTGTCAGAAAAGACAAACAGGTTTAGTAATTTCCTGTAATTGTTTGCTCAGACGTTAACTGTTTACACTGCTGCTGCAGAGGGATGCGTCTTAATAATGTATACAATTTCTCAAAAATCAACATCTAATGAAGACCATATTTTAGGGCAAAAATATCTCAAAAATCCATTATTTGTTGAAACCAAAACTTAACACATTCCAGCATCGATTACTTCTAAACATTTGGATTTTTCAAAAGATCTTTTGTAAATTTGTAATAATGCTGTGGTTAATTGTTTGCTCCTTTATGCAGACATTTTTGTGAATGTTGGATTTAACTGGTCAGGGACATTAAAGAATTATACGTAGTGTAAGGGTTTTTCTCAGATTTGCAAGGTAAATATATAATATATTTGTTTCAGGATATAAACAAATATATAAAACTTTTCTTTAGTAAAGTTACTTTCACGTCACCAGTTAGTGACAGCTCTTCTGTTTCTTACAAGCGTGGAAGACATTTCAGATTTATTTATAATAAAGCAAATTTAGAAGCTAACACTGGGGAAACAGAACACCATAACAGTTAAATCAAAAAATGAAACAAAATTAATTGTGCAGCTTCTCTAATATCTGCATAATTCAGGTGCTGTTGCTGCAGACCTTGGGACTTGTAAAAGCAAGCGATCATTTTATCTGAGAAATCTGGAGGGCACATATGGCTGAAGGGGGTTAGATGGATACATGCTGCAGTTTGTCCAGGAAGAGCTTTAAATTCAGCACTAAAATGTTAGATTCTGCATAAACTGCAGCCATAAAAGGCAGAGCTGACTCACACCAATACTCAGAGTTTCAATGATCAAACTGGCCTTTCAAAATCCCACCGAGTTAAAACAAAAGCTTTACCTTCAATAAAAGCTGTAGCTTGTAAAAGGTTTTCTGCAATAGTGAATAGTTTCTCCAAGTCAAAATGAGAGACCTGCTAGCCTTTAATGTGGCTAAGAGGCTGAAACCTACCCAGATTTATATGGCATGCTGCAATTAGCACTGAAAAAATGTGCTTCTGGAGTAATTTGATCTCTCAATCATGCATGAAGAGATTTCCTAAAAATGGGTCCTTAAGGGAGCATGTTAATGGAGAATAAAACGGGCCCGAGAACAGAACCTTGGGGAACTCCACAAGAGATGGGCACTGAGGGAGAAACAGATTTTCCAAGCAGAAACCTGCTGCTAGTAAGGTAAACCTTAAAATACTGGGATGTTAGACTATATCAAAGGCAGCTTTACAGTCCAAAACAAGAATAATTGTTGATATTTTCTGAATCAGTAACTAAAAAAAGATGTTTATATAAAATAATCTGGTTATATTTAAATGTGGTCCAGGAGAAAAAAAGCATTTTCTCTCTGTATTCATGTTGATGTAAGTTTTTGAATCATTTTGAACAACATAATTAGTTGACAGGTGAATTAGTAACACTTGTAGATTTTCATATTTTATGCCAGTAAGAATCTTAGCTATTTCTGTAATTATAAATGTTTCAGACTCACTTCAGTCGTCTGCTATGCCCCGCAGAGACAATAATTCAGTTATTTTACTTGTCATTTGACAAGCATAAATAATTTTGTCCACATTGTGACTCCACACACATCACCTGGGGATAATAATACAGCCTCCGCTGCAAAGCTTCCTGCTCTCCCAGGAGCAATAACTCTGGTTGCTGGAAATGTTTCTTATTCTGCAGGTTTGACTCTTGAATAAAAAGAATAGAAAACATAACCTATTAGTTTGGCTTTGATCTTGTGTGAGTGACACTAATCCTGTTCTACAAGCTGTCTTTTACAAATGATTATAATTACTCATCCTGTCACCTCCATCTCAGAGGAAGCAGTTCAGGTGTAAGAACCTTGGCCTTGAGATAATAATGCTATCCATGACTCTGTAATACTAATACTAAGCATCTGAGGAGAGATAATTATTGTGCTGCTGTTTCTTCCTCCTCTGTGGGACTTGTGACATTTAAGCTTTGTGACTTGGTGCGCCTATTACAGATCATCAGCCTTGGCTGTCTGCAATCAGCTCTTATTTTACACAAATTGGCATAAACAAACTCCTAAAACAGTTGTTAGAAACGTTCTGTGATCTTTTCTGTGCCGTGGCGTTCATTGTAAGTTTTTACGGTGAATTCTGCAGCTAATATAACGAGTTCTCTCTTAAAACAACACTGGTTATCATTTAGATTTTGTCAAACTGTTGTTGTGAAATATTTGTGCGCTGCTCTGCTGCTGGTTTTTCTTTGATGAAAAGTTGATTTTTATCATATTTGAAGCTTTGGTGTGCAGATTTACATGTTGTGCACTAAGCAATTAGAGATTCTCCGACCAAGATTTTCCATTCTGAGAATAACATGTAGATGTGCAGCAAATTCTTGTTTTATATTTCAAGACAAAAAAGAAGAAATTGCTATTTATCCAAATTTGTGTTCCTGTTTTGCTGATTTCTGATGTTCACTGCTTGTTTTTATTTACCATCATGCACTTTGTCACCTTTTTTTAACGTGCTATTTAAATAAAAGGGTATACTAGTGTGGCAATAACATGACAAAAAGTTACACATTGTGAACAAGTAAGTAAGATTTTTAAGGATAATTTTTAGTAATCACTACTTACATTCGTTTCAGTTGATCCAAAATGTTGATAAACCTAAAACAGGAATGTTTAAGAAAATAAAAGTGATATTTGGGGATTTTTAGGAGAATATCTAAATGTGTGCAATTATTGAGCAACTATTATTCCACCTAATTATTTTTAAAAATGTTCATGTGAGAGTCAAAAGCAAAAATCTCAACACTTTCCAGTAAACATTTCCTGTGATAAGTTTTTTGTCTTTGATGGCCAGCCACGCAGAGGAGAACTGGGATGCATGAAAACCATCGTCTTTCTGTAAACGTTACCAGTAAAGATTATGAATGATTGAATGCAATTATTTGCTGTCTTTGAATGCAGTTGCATTTCTTATGGTAGTTATGAAGTAGTAGATTTAATACTGTTTTGCAAAAATGTATTCTGCTCTTTTCAATATTTTGTTTAACTGCCTAGTTATTTGTTTTAACTCAAGGCGGTTTACGTGTCTGTAATAATAATTGATGCTATCTGACAGAAGACTTTCAGTCCTCTGCGTTGCCTCATCTGAGTTTCAGTCCATCTGGTCCCACCGCTTTCACCTTTGACCTCGTTGGTCTGAAAGTGAAACCTAGTGTCACAGTTCAACCTTTCCCTGTCAACACGCACTGGAAGCCAGACTGGTCAGATTGATCTGAGCCGGCCGAGGCTGAGAAGTTATTTAGAGACTTGAGAGTTTGCTGCGCAGCTTTTAGAGCAACGCAGCTCAATTCAGCATTTTAAAATTATTTATAAATGCATATTAAATCACATTTTCTGCAGAAATAGGCTCTTTCAACACATCAAATGTTACGTTTGAGTTGTTTGCTCTCCTGTTTTCTCCTGTAGTTTCAGTAGAAGAGTTTGTGTCTTTTGCTGCACATCTCACCATCCACATGTGAGCACATTATCTAGAACATGCTGACTGGCTCTGAGGCTCCTCATGGGAGCTTATTAAGCTGATAAATCTGGACAGCTTGGTCTTTAAATGTTGCTTTCCACAGTTACATTTGAGGAATATTAAGCCTGCTTGTAGCTGCAGTAAATCATCAGTCGTGTGTATTCTCAGCAAAAGTCATTACGCCAACTAAGGCTCTGATGGAGTTGCATGTAAGCAAAAGTTTGATAAACGGTAGAGATTTCCTGATGGACATAAATATTATATGAGCTGTTGATTAAAATATAAAAATATCCACCTTAAAGTAATAAGAATATATTTTGTTTGTTTGCAGGGGTGCGTTTTCAGTGGTGCGTAGATGTGTGAAGCTGTCGACAGGCCAGGAGTATGCCGCTAAAATAATCAACACCAAAAAGTTATCTGCAAGAGGTAAGAACTTATACCAGTGTTTAATTTGACATGTAATCCCTGGATATTGTTATGCAGTCAGAACGCGATGCAGTCTTGAGTTAGGATCTTCCTGGTGGTAAATGTAGAGGCTGCATGAAGTCCACAGCTCTGGTGTAGCTCAGAAAGCTCTGCCTTCACAGCCAGTAATGAGAGAGAAAAGGACTCACAAGTTAACGGCTTGTTAAGAAGATTGTGGTAGAAAAGTGGTGTGAAAAGAAAAGCTTCACAAAAGTTAAAAACTTACCATAATCTGTGGCTGGTGCCCCAGATTTCTTTCTGTTCTCTGAAGTTTTTCCTTAGTCTCTTACTAAAGTTACTTTTTTATGGATTGACTCAGTTTAACCACGATGGTAGTTAATCATTCAAATAGCAAAATGCCACTCAAGTCTGTATGTAACCTGTGGATAATTACTGAGTAAACTTCACTTGATGCTGCCAGTTTCTGTGGGATCAGGCGCCTCTCTGTTTGAAAGAAACTTTAGTTCCTGAATACTGGATGTAATCTGTATGAATACAGTAAAAATGGATGCAAATGCAAAGTCTGAACAACAAACATTACATTATGTTTTCTTCATTATAGGCCTGCAACACATTCCAAGAGATCATCCAAAGTAGTCTGTAAGGTTTTAATCATTTATGGACTGTAATCGTCCCTAAAGGTTAACATTGGATTTCAGATTTTGGTGGTTTTTTAAATCATTTTGACCATTTTGAAATGGTCTTTTACGAGCCCTAGAACAATATTTTTAAACACATTGTTGTTGGACTGTTTGGAATATTGACAAGAAAGATGTGGAGGAATCCTGGAAACTGGTTCCAAACTGAAAGGTTGTGTTTTCCTTTAATAAGGAAAACAATGTCAAACATAGGCTGTAGTTACACTTTGGGTCGGTTTAGATCTTGCTGGAGGCATTTCTAGAATTGATGGCATATTGATTCTCAAAAAGTAAGATTCAAATAAATGTCCTGCCCTAGTCAGCCGCGTGTTTAAGCTGAGGTCTGAAACCTTGCATATTTCTGATCCCCTTCAGTTAAAATGATGCTCTGCGAAGGATTATTATAGTGTAGAAAACGTTTCTTTGTCACTCTATGTAGTCGTCTGGGTGTTTTCACACTTGATAGACCAGTTCGATAGAGGACCAAAATTACAACATTTGTTACATTTTCAGCTGCTGGCTTTTATGTCTATGTCAAACAATACAAAGTAATTGAAAAACCTGTTCCCCTCTTTGCCTGTGGTGGCGCTGCAGCAAGAATCACTAACGGACATGGCACAAAAACCTCTGAAGAAGACACTGAGCGTAACTTCTATCTTTACAAAATGTAAACAAAAATGGAGTAGTCAGATTTTAGCGATTTCTTTTTTGTCTTTGGCAAAATACCATGACTCTTTTCTCCCGCTATTTAGAGTCGTGGTTTTTTTTTTGGTTGTGTTTACCCAGAATGCCCTGCGCTATTTGAGACGTCTAATAGCTTCCTGTCTTTTAGAGACGTCTCCAGTCTGCTTGGTATTCACATATACATTTGAACCGCACCAGAGTTTGCTTGAACCAACTGAGCTTTTTAGGCAGGCCAGAGTTTTTTCAATTTTGCATTCACACCTCCCCAAAAGAACCAGACTAAATAAATAAATAAACCAAATAGGACTGGTACCTTTTAGTACAGATTTAGATACTATAAAGAGATTAATACTTTTTTTCTGTTTTCCATGAAAAACCAAATTCTCCATATCAAATGTTTTTACTGCATATTAATAGGATATTGTTCCCATTAAACAAGTATAAAGTCCTACTTGTAAAGGACACTGTGCTCAGGCAGTAGAGCCGTAAACCCGTCCTGCTCCGCGGCAATCGCTGTCGTTCCTCACACCAACACTCGCCCGGTGTAAATCTCCTGCTGCCTCTGCAGCCCACATCCAGAGCCACGTCTGTGCCAGGTGGCACCCCACTGACAATACACTGCCACACACACACAAATGTCTTCTGCATGTGTGTAAATGCAGAGTGTGGTCTAAGAGGCATTTTAACAGGGGCAGAATGTCTGCTCATATCTGTTTGTGTCTGTCAGTTAACCTTTTACTGTGGGTATTAATTTCCTCTGGAAACAATTGCTCAGATGTCATTAAATCCACACAGACAGATTTATGAAAGTGCTCTCTGATAGCGATGATAATACACCACAGAGGTGAGGCTGTCAGGGATAATTGTTAAAAATTCAAAAGAGCAGGCTACTTACACCATAAAGTGATATATTTCTCAACTTTAGCATGCTAATGCTAATAAGCTTTGTAATGTTAATGTTTAAAGCAAATTAATGCTGTTTCAGAAGCAGAGTGTGTGTTGTATTTAAAGCCCCAGAAAACAGAAGAAACTCAAGATAATTTATGAATATTAATGGAAATCAAAGATGCCTTTTTTGTTTTAAAGTGATGCCCAAACTTTTTGACATAGAGACCAAAATGCCACAAATCGCAAAACTTTTTTTTGTTTTTCTGTTCTTACCTGCTCAAAAATTTTATTAATCTAAAAAAACATTTTTAATGAAATGAGCAAAGCAATCAGATTTCTGTAGGTAAAGCATCTGTAGGTTTAAAACATTAAAAGGATCTTGCAGATTTACCTGATTAAACAGAAAACTATATCCTACTTTTTACAGGTTGACAATTTCTCTTGATGTTTTAAAATATCTTTTCAGCAACAAGAACAGGATATGGATTATTCTTGCTTTATTTTTCCAAGTTACTAAATGTTTGTTCCAACTCTGCATTTTATAAAAAGTTAGAAGATTTTCATTGTCCCCTTTACTATTAAAATACATTCAATTCAAAGCCGGTTGAATACTTAGTGTTGGATCTTGCATTTTCCATTTTAAGATTTAAATTTTCCTTTATCTTCCTTGGAAGGCCCGGCATCAGTGAAAATTGCAGCCTAACATAGTTTTTAAATCAGTAGCTTCACCCAGCATTCTTGAACTGTGATCAAGGACCGGCCAAAATCGTTCCAACAGCCGCAGATGGTTGATCTGTTGATTTATTTTTTTTTGATCAACTGATTAATAATTGGTTTGCAAAAGGCACTTAGCATGAGATGTTATACTGAATTTGAAGCAGAAGAAGCTGAAACTGCTATTTGAGTTTTGGGTGAAACAGATTTACTGACAGTAGTTTTCTTTTTTATCTTAAATGCTAAATTAACATATATTTTTCTTCGGTTTTGGCTTACCTGCTGCTCTGAGTATGTTGTTCTTTCATTTTTTGAGTCTATATACTCCAGTTAACAATTACTAAACGTGTTAACAATTATTTGAATAATTCATTCATCACAATTAATCCGATAAATAGTTTCAGCCCTAGACACAGGCCATATCAAGTCAGTGCATCTCCACTAACACACACAGTGTGACATCAGCTTTACATATACAACTCCGGAAAAAATTAAGAGACCACTTAAAATGATCAGTTTCTCTGATTTTACTTTTTACAGGCAAATGTTTGAGTAAAATTAACATTTTTTTTTCTGCAAACTATTAAAAATGAGGAATGGTGAAAATAAAAAAGATTCATAGATTTCAGACCTAAAATAATGCAAAGAAAATAGGTTCTTATTAATTTAGAAACAGCAATACTATTGTTTAAACTCAGGAAGAGACCAGAAATTAGTATTTGGTGGAAAAACCATGAGGGTTTCAGTGCACTGCACATGTCAAAAAGGCTTGAACATAGAAACTCAGAGTCCTGTTAATTTATAGTTTGTAGAGAAATCGGACCGGTCAGAGCTTTCCAAAGAAAACAAAAGTCGACCATAAATCTCTGAGCGGTGCATCTCCGCTAACTGGAGGTGTACGTTTCCTCCTCTGCTGTTTTATGAAAGGCTGCAGCTGCTTGCAGATTTCTGAGGTACGGCATAATCTTCCTGCTTTAAGATTTGATGATCTGAGCCGACTGAGCGGCGTGCGCTGTGCTCTTTACTAATGGATGAGCATGTTCTCTGAAACAGCAGAGCAATGTTTGAGCCGCTGCATACGACTTCTACTCCAGCGCTAATAATAGCTCCATGACCCATCTGACATGGGCTGCAGCAGCCAGGTTTTATGGCAATCTCGATGACTGATTGCTCTGAGATTTTCGCTGCCGATATGTTTCTCGGAAAGCAGGTAAGATCAGAGGGTTTAAAGCGCCGGGGCTGCTTAGGAGGAGCGTTTGTTTGGGTCGGGCAGATGGAGATGGGAGCTGCAGGGAGGCTGGGGGGGTCATGGCAGAGAAGGCACCCCAGGCACTTGGCAGCTGAGGGCCATGCGCCTGTACGCCTACATGCCTTTTAGCACGGGACTCTCATCTGACTCTGCCTCTCTTTCACTCTGGCACACACATTCATGGTCATTCTGACAGTGAACTCTGTTTATTTACTGCAGTCATAGTGATTCACCCTCTTAAAAATCCCGATATCAAGCATCTGGGAATGGATGACTAGATGTTATTTAACATGCGTTAACCCAAACACCTCGCTTGACTTCAGCCCTGCTCCTGTCCCGTATTGCAGACGGCAAGCGGTTAATGTCAATCCAGCTCATGTCAACAGGAAATATAGGGCAGGTCGGCTGGGCAAGGCTTGCAGCCAATCATAGCACTTGTTTATTGGCAGCGATCTGTGGACGAGGGATGCCAGAGGTTCCTGTATGGCCTTGGTAGAGTGGATGTGCGTGTGCGTATATATGAATATATAAATAAATATATATTGTGCACATGTGTGGTGTTTATTTTGTCTGAGATTTACCTGCAGCAGCAGAGAGCTGACCTGATTTCTGTCCCGGTTCTTTTGTGTCAATGTCAGATAAGTCGTGCCGAGGTATTTAAGTGAAGGCCTATTACATGTAAGCCTATTAAGAAGTCAAATTACTCTACAAATAAATGACGGTAAAGTTTGTTTTATTTATAATATAGCCACAAGTTCAGCAGGTTTTTCTATAAGTTTGATTACAGCAAACATTTTTAGCTTTCTTACTGATTTTTTTTTTTGACGAAAATTATTCCTAAAAGAATAATTTTGGAATAATAACTTAATTATTCCTAAATAATTATTTTAGGAATATTTAGGAATAATAAAATTATTCCTAAATTATAGCTTAGGAATAATTTCCTAAATTGTAATTTAGGAAATTATAATTTCCAAAAGCCATTATGACAGTATTATTGTTATACAGTTATAACAATTATTGCAGTAATTGTTATAACTCTATAACAATTACAGTTGTTATACATTTATAACAACCTCTTCTTTAATTACAAATAATTACAGTTATTTGAAATTGTTATTTGAATTACAAATAACTGAATTACAAATAATTCAGTTACTAACTTCATAATCCCTTAATAACTTCTAAAATCGAACGATAGAAAACAAGACAGCGGTAGAAAACGTTTTTGTGGAAAGTAATAAAAAGAAAGTAGAGTAAATTTACTCCCATTATTCTTGCTGATGGAAACGTCACTGTTTTTAAAGTTCGCCTCTTAACTTTATTTTGTAACTTTTATAAGTTGCAAGTTTTGTTCCAAGTTGAAATTAGGACTGCAGCTAACGATCATCTTAGTAATCAATTATTCTGATGATTTATCTAGTAATCGGAATTTCTTTTACATTTGGTAAATTTTTTATTTAACCTCTTAAGCTTATTTTATACAAAATTAAGAATTATGTAAAAATAGACATAGACAAATAATTCAGTTAGTTTTTCTAAATATGGAAGTATTTTATTCTTTAAAATGCAAAAATGTATAATTTTTTAGTGAATTTGAACCAGGTGAAGCTCAATCTGTGCCACTAAAAAGAATTCTGGGTAAAACATATTTACAGACAAAAGTATCTTAAATTCAAGTTTATATATATTTTGTACAGTTTTGGCTTAATTACTGCTCTGAATCTGTTTTTCTTAAATTAAATAGCATTTCATGAGTTTATATATTAAAGTTAACAATCGATTCCTAAATTAATTGACGGGTATTTAAAAGTTGATTCATTGTGATTAATCATTTCAGCCATATTGAATATCAGGAGATGTTCCATCACTTGTTTCATCGCCTAAACTTGCTTTACGCTTGATCTTCATGATGCTTTTCTCTAATCATTTCTAAACCTCCTTTTCTGAATTCAATTGTTTGAATAGTGAGAAACAGGCTAAAAACTGTTTTCAGATATTTATTTCAAAACTGTTTTGAAAACTATGCATTAGTTTCTTTGTAATTCACAAATCTGCCGTACTTTGTAAGCAATTCATCAATCAGTTGCAGAATAAATTAACATGAACTTGATTGTTTCCTTTCTGATGATTCACATATTTTGTTTTCAGACATTTTCTAATCCATTATATTCATGGTTTCGGTTCTATTTCTATTTATTGTTTTGATTCTTGTGTTTTATCTTGCATATTTAAAATGTCTTCCAGTTCCAGTGTGGAGTGTTTTTTACGAAATTAAAGTTTATTATTATGTTATTAACAAAATATTACTTGAAAATGGTCTGGAAACAGCAGTATTATCGTGGCTTTTCAATGTGAAAAATCTTAAGGGGTGTGAATACTTTTGCCAAGGACCTGTTTTCCAGCGTCTGCATTCCTGCAGTATTTTTTAGGAAATAAGTAAAAAGTGACATTTAAACTCCATATTTCCCAGCTGCAATGAGCTAGGCTGATCTTGTAAGTCAAATATTCTTGAACGGAGGTTATTATATGTGCTTCTCTTTGTGGATCTTCCTCTTCTGAGACGCCAGCCCTCACTGGCGAAGATTAACCCAAATGTGTTCCTCTCTTCTTCTGCAGCACCAGGGCTCCTGCAGACTCCACTGCATGCTATCCTGGGGTTATCTCGCTGTGCGCTCGTGTTCCTGTTTGCCACATATCTCCTCCTGCTTGCTCCTTTTCACCACTTCCTCTCTCATCCCCCTTCAGGACCGGTCCTCACCATCCTTCCTTTCTCCGTTATCTCTCTGCTCATTTCTTATTTACTCCATTGCTTCAGAGAATGACAGCGTTTGGCTGACCGACAGCTTTAGGGAGCGGGGTTAGATGAAGCAGAGTGTACTACCAGGGCTGCGCTACTTTTCCACAGTTCACTCCTTACAGTCCGAGCAACAGCAAAATAAAAGCTCTGATTTTGATTCAAACTTTTTATACAGTGAAACAGAAATATATTTGTTTGACTTATTTTGCACATTTGCAGCTGCACTAGAAACATTTTAGTAATAAAATAACAATTTACTACATTCTTATTTTTTTTTCATACCAAATCCAATTTATAATTTTAATGTTTTTTTTGTGTTTCTTTCTGGTCTCCCTTTCCTTTCTTAAAAGAAAGTACACATTTTTATGTCATTAATCCATTCTAAGAGTTAAATTAGTTTCAAAGTCCTTCAGTTGGATTTTCTGATCCAGTCAGCTTCATAAATGACCTGACATCTATTTTCATCCTAGTCTGAAATTAGGGTTCATTTTCAGGTTCTGCCTCTTTGTTTAGAGATAATAGAGTAATGAAGGGGGGAAAGAACAGAAAACAATGAAGCACAATTTTCCCATACCATCAACTTTTTCCATTTATTGTACAATAATAGAAATATTTTTAGAACTAAACCAGAGGTTTGTGTAGGACGTGTGACAGTTCATATCATAGCTAATGAAAGCAGTTTCGGTTTCTAAATGACATGTGTTAGGTTAATTTCCTCTCCAGTGTTTAGTGATGCCTTCCTGTACAGCAGGACAAAACACTCGCCAAAAGTACTAGCAAAAAATGTAAAAATAAAAATTATAATTATGAAAAATGTTTTCTCAACAATAAACCAAACATGAACTATCTTAATTAAACAAATAATCAGATTTTGTTTTTTGTAGGAACAGGATTAAAGATCTAGAACTTCAAATAGTTTTTCCTTGTCAAATGAAAGACATTCAGTTTGCTTAATATTCAGGGCTCGATTGAAGACAAAATATTTAGTCTGTTTTCAACAATAAATGCAGGATCTATCAGTCTTCATTTGAAAATACTTTCTGTATTTAGCCAGTTTTAATACAGCAATTAAAAGCATGTTTGGTTGCACCAAGGTATCCTTTTGACTAGTTTGTTTGTCCAGAAAGTCCGGTTCATTTGGGGAGTGTGAATGCACCGAGAGTTTAATTGCGCAGACCAAAATAACGAAGTGTGGTCTGCCTAAAAAAACTCGGTTTTGGTCGACTTTTGGAGACCACTCCAACAGCAGGAAGTGGACTAAAGCACAGGGCATTCTGGGTAAACACAACCAAAACAAACAAATGGTAGATTTTGATTTAAAAGTCATAGTTTTGTCCTAATTTATTCTTGAATGGAGGTCATGAGCTCCTTTTTGGGTGTTCTTTGAAAACCCCTGCTGTAGAGAATAGATGACAAAAGCCCAGGTATGTCGACGGATGGACAAAACCATGATGAATGGAGACAACAACTCTCAGCTATTTCTGTATCAGCAGACGCCACCGACAGAATGAAACCCCATGCTGTCACTTATGGATGTTTTTTCCAGCATTTGGCATCGTGGTAACATATCGAGGATGGTCCAGTAGAAACACGAGTTTAGGCGCAGTGGATATTTAGACAAAGCAAACACCTGGAGAATAGAAAAAAGCTGCATGATTAATAGAAAATCATGCTTCGTTTGTTTCACTGGTTCCTCAAACCGACGAGTCAGAGGAAGAAAACAAGCAGCAGACGCAGCGATTAGCATTGTTTTAATCTTTCAACAGAAAGATGGCACGCAGGCTTAATTGTTCTTCCTCCTTCCTCTGTCCCTCTTCTCACTCCCCCACTCCTTTCTCCAACTCGTCTTCTAAGACTGTAATCACTGGATTTACGCGTCACTGTCACTCCTCTGCACCCATGGAAATGTGTCTGCTCGCGTTTTTCCCGTCACAGATTGTACTATACGGCTTCCAGCAACAGCATGTATTTATTTTCATCAATTGTTTGAGTGTTGGTGTTTACAGGGATCCACTTCATGGGTTTTTCTGTCTGTGGGCATGTTTGGTCTGATCATCGCGTTCTGAAATGATCAAATACTTAAACCAGAAATGGACAAACAGCATTTGATTTCATCATAAAGAAGCAAAGCAGCCCAGGTGTCCCAATGTGTGTTAGATGTTTTGCTCTAAACTCCAAAGGATTTTCGGGTATCAGAAATAAGCCCAATCGAGGTTTCAGCGCCGCTTTGTGCTCCTCTGACTCCTCTACAGTGTCAGAGGAGTATTATTCTGATCTGTTCTTCATCTTTGTATGCAGAGCTCCTTATTTCAGTCTTAAGCTCAGGATCAAATCACTTCTTTATTAGCAGGTACCGTTATCTCAGCCACCATTATCTCAGCCACGCCTGCTTCCAGTTTGCATCAATAAGTAAAACCTTTTAATTGATGATTGCAGAGACTTTAAAACACAATTTATGTTTCAGTAAAATTTCATTTTATTGGTGGAAACTCAAAAAGCTGAAAATTTCCATCTTCAAAAAGGACTGTTTCAATGTCTTTATTCTTATTATTTAATAATTTGGATTGCATTGCACAGCAGAGTATTCAGACTACTGCAGCTAAATGAAAAAATAAAGCAGTGGAGTAAATTTCTGCTAATAAAACTCACAAGTTTCTTGATTAATTTCACCTATTTATGAGACAAAGCATGGATATTCTCTAATGGCAAAAAGTCTGCAAGAAATTTTTTTTAAATTAAAGGCATAAACTTACAGATATTCAAACTAAAATATTATTTGACATTACGAAATCAGATATTTGTGACAAAAATGCCAGAAGAGAAAATATCCAGATGTTGGTCTACTTCAATCTTAGAGGACTTCTGGCATTTTTGTGGCAAATATCAGACTTTATGTTCTCAGGAAACTATAAAGAATAAGAACAAAAAAAGGAAGAATATCAAAACAAATTTCTTAGAAACATGTGAACTTAATATTGAAAGGTTTTTTACAAACATTTTTTCATGCTTTCCTACAAAATCATTTCTTTTTATCTAATATTTTATCATAGCATTTAAATCTTTAGATTAAAATCTGAAAAATCTACACAGATTAGTTATTATATACTGAGATTTATCATAACATAGTTTACAAACTTTGAAGCCTCTTTTGTAATGACATGAAATGAAGGGCTTTAGAGCTTTAATTTGGCGTTACAAATTGATTAATCCTTCAGGAAATCTGCAGTGCTGCTAGAAGTTTAACCCTGGACAGAGTCCTTCCATATTGATGAGAGATTATGTAAGACAGTTTTGATGGGTAAATCATTTCCACTATTTGCGTAAAAAACAATTTTTGTCCTCAGTTTTCTTAATTCACTGTGTTTCAGGAGCTGGATGTATCAGTTAACCTCCAGACATCACAATTCTCCCGTCATTTTACCTCTGACAAACATCGCATTGACCTTAAGATGTAAAGTTTAAAATAAGAAAAAAATCTAAATAATCCATATAAAAATTAATCTATGAAGCTTATTGTGATTGTTTGAACAAATTAAGCAAAATGTGCCTTTTCTCACTATGCTTCACCTTACTAGTTGCTACTTCAGCATTTTGTTTTTGTGTCAGAAATAGTAAAATTTCACACACATCTAACCCTGATGCAGACGTCCCTCTGCTTTAGATTCTGCTCATTGCATTTCATTTCTTAATTATTGTTTCTTGTTTTGCAGATCACCAGAAGTTGGAGCGAGAGGCTCGGATCTGTCGCCTTTTGAAACACCCCAACATTGGTGAGGAGCTCTTTCTGTTTTACCAACACCAACACAGTGAAATATCAAATACGTTTGAGCAACTTTTGTGATTTTATTGTTGCAACTAATAAATATTTTAGTAATTATTTGTCAGTTACTGTTATGATTAATTGGATAAAAATGGGTACACTCTGCAAATTTTTCATCAAACTAATTACATCT
Source organism: Phalloptychus januarius (assembly GCA_902982915.1). Taxonomy (NCBI): domain Eukaryota; kingdom Metazoa; phylum Chordata; class Actinopteri; order Cyprinodontiformes; family Poeciliidae; genus Phalloptychus; species Phalloptychus januarius. The sequence continues at coordinate 2,132,562 of CADWAE010000482.1, forward strand.
TTCTATTCAATGCTATAAATGTATTAAATATTTAAAGTAAACAAATAACTACCTTCCTTTTTTAAGTTAAAATCATGCTTAAAATAGCATTCCTTTAGTGTATTTGAACTGGGTGAATGTAAAGAGATGCCACTTGGGGAGTTTTGGGTAAAGCATATTGACAGATAAACGTTTTCTGTAGTTTGGGTTTAATTGCTGCTCTGACTGTGTTGTTTTTCAGCAAATGGCCTTTTTTGAGTTTTTATTCTCCAGTTAACAGTTAATTACTAAATTTTTCATCAGAATTCTGAATCATTGTATCAGTCTAATTTCAGTTTACTCAAAATGCAGCAATGTTGAACCTGAATTTTATATTTTAAATGAAATATAAGTGCAATACATCCTCCTGCTGCTTAAATGTATAATTTTAATTGCAGAACCTCTTGCTGTAGTGTAAATACGTGACATAAGGCTTTATTATTATGACTCCCTGTGGTTTCGTTCTCTCACACGCTCTCCCTGCTGTTTTTTACGCTCCTTTAATCTCTCACTTAAAATGCAGCAGTGATGCTTTTTCAGAGGCATTTAGAAAAAGCATTGAATTAATCATTACAGCAAAATAAATTTACAATGACTGTACTAAACGTTTACTCCTCCATTCTCTTACAGTTCGTCTTCACGACAGTATATCAGAGGAGGGTTTCCACTACCTCCTGTTTGACTTGTAAGTCATCCTTCCTCTCGCCCTCCTTTTTTTTTTACACACATGCTTCATCATCTTCTTCCTCCTCTCCCTCGATTCCTGCACCCTCTGTGCATATATAGCATTGCATAACTCTCTCCTATATTTACCCCATCCCTGTCACCACCGCCACCCACACCCTCCGCATGCATCTCTCAGCAATTCCCTCTAGTTTCCATGGCAACGGTATGGGAAGAGGGGCGGAGGGGATATTTTAGGGGGAAACGGGGTGAGCCACAAATAAATCAGAAAGTGGTGATGAAATCCTTGTTTTTGGATTTTTTTGTATTTGTTATTTCTGTTGTTCTTTCCTGGAATGCTATAAAAAATAACAACAACAACATTGGAGCGTCTTAATGTTGAATAAATGTGTTTTTGTTGATGCAGGGTGACTGGAGGTGAACTGTTTGAGGACATCGTAGCCAGAGAGTATTACAGCGAGGCGGACGCCAGGTAGGAGCGCGTCCTTCGTCTCTCTGCATCCTCTTCTTCAAAACGTTCCCAGTCTGTTGTTGTCTTGTCTGTAGTTTGCTATGTACTTCTTTGTTCCTCTCAATTTCCTCTCCTTTTCCTTTAGTTTCTGCTCCTTGTTGTCTTGTCTCACCTCTTGTTTTCAGCTTCATAAATCATGTAAACATGTTATTTTTAAATCTTTTTTTCTTGCAATTCTTGTTAGTTTTTCTTGCTTATTTTGTGTCTCTTCAAAAAGCTGTTTTCTTTTCTCTCTTTCTTACTCTGACTCCTGCAGTTCCTTGCAAAAGTATCTGCACCCCTTGGCCACGTTTTGGCAAATTTCAACCAGAAACTTCAGTGCATTTTATTGCAACAAAGTAGTGCATTTGTTAAACCTTTTGAAAAGGTTTAAAAATGGATTCAGACTGGCATCTACTTTTGATTTGCTCTCCTATGTCGATACTTTGTAGAAGCACAATTTGCTGCAAAAAGTTCCGTCTCTACAAGCTTTGCTGATCTAGAAAGAGGATGATGTCTTCAGTCAAATTTCTGCCAAATTTAGCACTTATTCAAAAATCTTTTAGTTTTTTCCTCATCTGACCAGGTCAGAAGAAGAAGGCGGGCATTTATTGCATCATTTAACATCTCTTGTGATAAATTTCTTACCTCAAAATAAATTCTAACTAACGATGTTTAATTGTCTTTACAAAATATTTTGAAAGCAATGCATAATTTCTTCCCTTTTCTGAACTATATTGTGTTGAACTACTGCATACAATCCTAATAAAATACATTAAAGTTTGTAGTTTTAACGCAATAAAAAGAGAAAAAATTCACTGGGGACGAATACTTTTGAAAGGTGGCTGTCATTTTGCTGTCATCTATCTTTTCTCTTTTCTTCTCACCATTCTTCCCTTTTCCTTTGCTTTCTCTATTGCACTACTTGCCCTCACCTCTCACACTGACGCACCATGCACCTTTAAGACCCAACTTAGGTTTGACCAATCACACATTGCAGCATAATAAACATCTGGTTTTACAGATTCAACGCTCAGTTAGTCTGTTGGAGATAAATATGGACTCTGTTGTACAGCAAATTGCAGCACTTCTAATTTGTAGGCTATTAAAATGACATATTTGTGATTTCCATCCAGAGGTCATTCCAGGGTTCTTGCTAAAACAGTAATTAGATGCTTTGAAAGCTGTGAAATCAGCATTTTCACCATTTATTTACTAAAAATAATTGGAACCACCATAAATGTGTCTTAATTAGCTTTTTAAACTATAATCAGCAGATTCTTATTGGTCAAACCTCAAGGCTTTCGTTTAGAGACTTGGTGAGATTTGCAGGTGCCGTTTGCTCAGGATGCACCTTCTGCTGTTCATCGTTGTTCTGCTTTGCTTCTCCTCAGACAGTGGAAAAGATAAAAACAATGTCATCAAATCTAAAGTTTGAACTACAGTGACAGTTTCAGTTTCTTTCTTTCTTTGGTTTTGTTCTTTTTCACCCTTTTACCACCGACTGCTCTGCTTTATATCTAACGCCCACCGCCCCCTGCTGACTCATCGCCACACACAGTTCACTTTAACAATCGACGGAAGAGGAAACGGAGTAGTGGGGGGGTGGACAGACAATAGGCTGAGAGAAGAGTGAGAGAGATACTTGAAACTGACAGTTGTGAGTGTGGGTGTCAGTCCATTCACCAACATTAAGAGCCAAGCAGAATTGCCTGTCTCTTTAAGCTGAAATCACTACAGTATGTGACATTAAATGGTCGATTTCAGCTCCAGTCTCCACTTTCAAGCTGCTTCAGTTGCAGCTTGTAAGTATTCTCTATAAGAAGTGGTGATATTCCTGATCTAAAGAGCAGGATTTCTGGTTTTAACCTGGTGTAAAAAGACTGTTAACAGTCCTAAATGACTGGTGCTTTTGATAACAGGTGTTTCTTTGTGGACTTGTCAGTGTCTGTTGCACGTTTAAGGCCAATAGTCCACACATAGCAAGATACCTGTAAAAAATAAATAGATTTTTATGCTTTATGGCCTTTCATCTTCACAAAAAATTTATTTATTTAAAAAAAACTCCAAACAAAATGGACATTTAAGAAAACTCAGTATTTGTGTTTGCGTGTGTGCATTTGGATAATTGAGATTTAGTGTCATGTGCATCATAGACTGCGACAGATAATGCGCTGATATATCCACATACTTGTTTGATTCACTTCCCAATCGGTATTGTCTCGTGTTTAATGAACTTTACATTCTTGTACGCTATTTAAAAGTAGTTCAACATACAAATGGCATGTTTAATTCCTAACAGGAAGTTGTGGTTGTTTGGAAGCAATTTGATTGGCTGACAGGTTTTAGCTGTGCGCTGCACTGCCCCCTATGGGTTTGGCATGTTTAAAACAAGTCTCACGAATGTTTTAAGTGAAATTATCTGCCAGTAGACCTCATACTTTCTCATCACCATTAAGAAATTATTGGCTTAGCACAAGCTCCTATATTTAGCTGAAATGTTACTTGAAACTTAGTTTTGTCTAAATCCAAATGAACAAAAATATTTGCATTAAAAACTAGAACAAAAATTCACGCACAGTTTGTGATTGATTCCTCTTCTTCTTCAGCGTCTTGTTTAATGGCAGTTGGCAAATAACTTAATGGAGCATTAGCGCCACCAACTGGTAAGGACTGTGGACCAAAAAAATGAATCCCATTCTACAAATTGAATATGTCGTGGTAGCTTTTACTTCTTGGGTCTTACTGAAATACCCTGAGAAAGTTTTTGGTTGATCCACGAAGAAGGACAGCTGTAATCAGCTGATATAAATTTACCAATCATTGAATCTAGACTCGATTAAGAAAAGTGACATGATGATGGAACTAAAATTGAATTAATCGCCGTTCAGCATCAACATGTTAAATCACATCTTATTTACATCCTCCTCATTATTGTGATTTGTTACAGCTTTCCGCCATGCTGGTCACTTTACTGCCTCGTCTATTTGATAATATTGACCATTATTAATGCGGACCCTCAGTGTCAGCTATCAGTGACTGCCTGCTTGTTTAAACTTGTTTTTATCTAGTGAAACAAACTGCAAACATTTTACAGAGAATATTTCTCATTTCTGTCAATCTTTCCACCCTTTTGACACTCTATGGCAGGGGTGTCCAAAGTGTGGCTCGGGGGCCATTTGTGGCACTCGATGAGATTTTGTGCCACAGTACAAAAATGGCAGCTCTAAGTTGGAGGTTGATGCAGTTAAACAAGTCTTACAGTGAAATGTTCACTGACTTTCAAAACATATACAGAGAAAGTCCTCTAAATAAGTAAATGACAACACAAAGTATTAATTCAGTTAACATTTAGAAAACCTTAGTAAACTCCAATAAAAAGGGAAAAGTTTTTAAGAATGGGCCACTCCTATCCTGTTCTTGTTGCTAAGAATAAACAAAAAAAAAATTGAAAGATAATAGAAAAACCATCAACATTTAAGATCTTGTTTGTATTTTTTGTTTTATTGACAGCTTGCCTTTCTATCTATGGGAAACAGACTTGTTTATTGTATTAAACTATTAGGTTATATTAGTTGTGCAGATAAAACCATAAGATTTAACTTTATTTAAACAAAAAATGTTTTAATTAAAAATCTCTCTTTCAACTCGACAGTTTTGGCCCATGAGGTAAAATGTTTGCTCTAAGGCTCACTAAAAATCATTGTCCAAACATTTTGTCACATTAGAAGCTCTCTGAAACGTTAATCTTACCGAGGTAAATTAAAAACTTTCTCCCCTAAAGTCACGTAAGAAGGAGCTACTTTAATCTTAGGAGTCTGTAAGATTCTTTGAATCAGCCATATTGAAGCAAAGATACAAAAGCTGCAAGAACATTTCTTCTAGAATAGGTTTGCAGAATCCAGGTTGAGACTTACTTTAGCTTACAGCCTGATATCTGTAGAAGTTTGAACAGAACTAAAGGAAAGCCAGCATTGCTTGACCTTTAGCTGTTAGCACATGCTTGTTGTTAGCACAACAAGTATCATCAATTAAATCAGGGCAGATATGACCTGCTTTGTTTCACAATTGAATCGCTGATTAGCTCCCAGAATCGATTTAATCTCATTATTGTAGCTTCAAGAGTGAATAATTGTTTTATTGGACGAGAACTGCTGGTGTGTCTCCAGGAGCGCCGACAGGTGGCTAAGAAGCCCATAAATCACTCACAGCAGAAAGGTCATATCCAGCAATGTTCAGTAATTTGTTCCCTTTATTGGAAGGAAACCCATTTTATATCGGAGAAAATAATACAACACAATTAAGATTGAAATGTCAAATATCAAGATTATTTAAAGTCGTCTACAGCTTCTGAAAACCTTAAATAAACGCATGGCATCTGAAACATTTAATCTGATGCGGCCCTTCGATGTCAACTAAAATGTGGAGGCCGTCACTTTCAAAGACTGGATAGACTTGAGTGCAGATGCTATAAATAAATCAGGATTTACATTTCCTCGTAGTGTTCCCCACAGAATTTGCATCAGGGATGAAGATAAGAAAAGGCAAATATACTCTCAGGTGAAAACATAACAGACTATTAATGATGCACTCAAAAACAGATAACAAATATGTTGTGAAAATATGCTGGTAGATCCACCTCCCACTCACAGCTGTTCATCATTGAGTGTTAGCAAACCTGACCCACCTGTCGAACAGATTAATGTGGATTTTAGGAGAAGTAGGAACATGCCATCCAACATCCTATTTCCAATTTATTTTTTTGCTTTCTTTTCTAAAAAAATAAATTGCAAACTACAGAAAATATGATCAGAAAGTTGCTTTTATTTCAATCCCTTCAATGAGTTTTACAACGAAGCATCAGGGAATTTTTGTTTAACTAAAAGACTAACATTAGCAGAATAAAGATGCAATTTTATGAGAAGAAAGTCTCAAAATAATGTGAAAAAGTTGTTATAGTAAGGAAAAAAGCTTGAAGAATTAATTTGGAGTTCTCATAAAATTTCTACCTCATTCTTCAACTATTATGACTTTATTCTGGTGAGATTCAATTGTTGTATTACTTTGAGTTTATTGTCATATGTCTTTATTCTTGCATTATCACGATTGTATTCTTGCAACATGATGAGTTTATGTCCATTTTAAAAGAAATTGTAGCCTTTTTGTCAAAGAGTTGACCTCAGTTCAAAGTTTGCTTGTCAAACAACATGGCGGCCTCGGACGCGCAGACATCACTCTGAGCTATGGAAACCGAAGGAGCGCATGTGTGGAAAAAGACCAGATTTTCCATAAATGAAATCTTCCAAAACCAACAATTTGATTAACTGATAAAATGGATTTATGACCCAGCTCTAGTTGTCAGCAACCCAAACCAACATCTAAACGGGTTGGTGATCATTTTCCTTCCTGAATATCTTTTCCTCCTTCATCTGAATGTCACCCATTCAGGCCAGTATCAAACACACACTCACACACACACCCCCCCACACACCCCCACACACACACACACCGCCACCCCGGCTCCCTTGGAGACTAGCAAGAAGTGGGACTTTAATTAGCCACGATAATTAGTCCCACTCTCACTCAGACCCCAAACTGTGCAGCATCACACCTTGTCGCCCCCAGTCAAAATCTATCAGAATTCCTTATTAGGAACGCTTGATCAGATCAAGGCCGCAATGAGTAAACTTGTGAGTAAATTACACCAAAGTACAAAACAAGCAATCTTTCCTAACCAGGGGCTATACAGGCTGAACAGGAAATCTAAGACACACCAGTATTAGTTTAATTTTAAAATAGTTTTACCCAGATATGGCATTACTTATACAGTAACTGAGCAACGGACAGTGCACCTTCGACGGCTCCCCAGTTCTGTGCGGAAGCATTTATAGTTGATCAGAATATGTGGGAAAATAGGGAATTTTTAAACGACTATGCCCAATTACAAAACACACTTTTGACCAGCCGCTCAAAAAAGAGACACTTTTGGTCCAGAAAGCAGAACCTCAACATGTAGTTGCTGCACCGTAATGGCCGACAGCGTGTTGAGGAGTTATGAAGGCTTTGGAGCAAATCTGATGCAGAATAAGCACAATCCTCGCTCACTCAGAGAATCTTGACGAATTCTGATTGCTTCAGTTTGAGAGATGTTCCCTGATTTCAAAACTTCAGTTGCCGCTTGTAATCCCAGTCTTCAGTTTAGATGCAGTGCAGCCTCCAGATCAATATAAAAAAGTTTGATGACGCACAAGTGGGTGAATAATCCATGCTCATGTTCATAATACATAATGTATTCATCTGCTTGATGTGCGATTGTGGATTCTCTGTTTAGCTTGTTGAATATTAATTAAACCGAATGAAAATGAAATGCACTTGAACATGTCATATAAGAAATGAGGGAGAAAAATAGATTATGATTTTTGTTTTGTCAAAGTGACAGAAAACAAAAAAGTCTAGCGCAACCTCTGGGTGAAACACACATAGATATATATATTTTTACATGCATACATAGCGTCAACCTCTGACAAAATTAAGCTTTGGATGGCCTGATTGATTCGCTTCAAGCCAGTAAATGGAAACACTCCTAATTAGCTTTTTTTTTTTTTTGCGAAATTTTAAAAATTCGCATCACAGTTGGGTGGAAATATTTCACTACTTGCAAAAGCTCCCAACTTTGTATCACATGATAGTACATTTGATTTGTAATGTATGCCTAAAATATCTAAAAATATAATAAAAATATATGTCACCAGTTATAAAACAAGCAATGAACGTTACATTTTATCCAATGTAAAGTATTTTTACACCCTGCACATTTGGCTTTATGTTTTATTTTTTCAGACATTTATCAGTTTACCTTTCTGCAGAGAACTGATGTTACTTTTTTTAGCTTGTGTCTGCATGGATGCACTTTTGACCAGCCTCGAAGGACAGGCAGATTCTTTAAAAGAATGTAATGTTTTTCGACAGCAAGACATTAGAGGGTTGCACCAACAGGTGAACAGGAGAAAGACATGGAGGCGTTCTTAAATGTCTAAATGCCAAGCTCAGTGGGATGCTGCCAACTTGCACCTCACACCTTTGCCTTGCTTTATTCAGTAAGGTTTCCAATCACTTTTTGTTTTAATCAAAGAAAAAAACCCAAAGAAAAAAGCAGGTAACTTGTCCTTAAGGCTTTAGATTGCTGCATAAAATGTGTGTTAAGGCCTTGGAAGTATTTTTTAAATAAACTAGAAAATGATTTTTATTATAAGCACAATATATAATCTCAAACATCTATTTTATTACCTAATAGACTCTCACCTCCTTAGATGCAGCTTATTCACAAATTAAAGAAAATGTTTCTACATTTTCATACCTAGATATTAATAATTTTCTCAGTGAGAGGGAAGTCTTGTTGCCACATATATTTGTGTGTTTTTGTGTGTGGTTCCGCAAATGATGCATATGCATCTATCTCTCTGATTCTCTCTCTCAGTCCTCCCACTCAGAGTCGGTGTGGGTGTGGATCCTGCAGGCGGCCCGTCTCCCTGCGCCTGCCATTAGTCACATATTCTGTACATCACAAAGATTCTGCTGCAAACACGAAATATTTCAAAACGAACACGCTCATCGTTGTGAGGAAGTTTCATGTTTGTCTTTGCATTGCATGCTCACACAGTGTTGTTTTTCCTTTCAGTGATAGAAAAATAACCGCCTGTCCTCTATGAGTCACTGTCCGTTCCGTTTCTTTTATTTAGTGTCTCTTTCTGTTCTATGCAAAAAGGTGATTATCTTTTCTCTCGCAAGCTGTCATCTCTGTTCTGTACTTTTCCCATGGCAGCGTTGTTGTGATTTCTGTCTGGCGGGTTGCTCTGCTTTTGTCTCATCATGTTTAAAAAAAGCAAAAAAAAGCAAAACGAAACATTTTTATTCCTACACCTACTTGCCTACCATTCTGATCCCTCTCTGTCTGCTTCACATCCTTTTCGTTTCCACTCCTCTAATCTGACCTGTTTTTTGTCTCCCCTGTAATGTTTTTTGGCCCCGTCTGTCACTCTGATCATCTGGCGTCCTCGTCCTTTTCCATACCTCTGTGCATCCCTGTGGCTCATCTGTCCTCCTCCCCCCGCTGTCCCTCCTCTCTCTGTTTTGTCTTCACAGTCACTGTATCCATCAGATTCTAGAAAGTGTCCATCACATTCATCAACATGACATAGTGCACAGGGACCTGAAGGTTAGTATGTGTAGAGGAGCATCTGCATCCCACCCTTCTACCCTCCCCAAACTTTGCTTGCTTCCTTTCCCTTCTCCCCTCTTTTCCTCCTTCCTTGTCTTCGCCTGTTTGTGTCGATCCTCTTCGTCTCTAGTCTGACGTCCGCCTGTCTGGCTCGTGTCTTGTTGTGATGGATGTTTTCTTTTTGCTTAATGTTAAGGAATTTGATTTATATATTTTTTTATTTTTCTAATTGGAAGAATCAGGCCCAGTTTCATCTGCCCTCCCAGTTGCTCTCCTCACAACCATCCCACAATCGGCGCAACGCCAAAGCTCCTGTTGCACTGACTGGAAGTAGACTCATTACAAAATGAATGCTCACACACAGTCACATCCTTAATAAATGATCAGCATGCATCGCATCAAGGGATGCACCGATTCACTTTCTTCACTTCTGATACTGATCCAGATATCTGGGGTTTAGTGTCGGTTGATACCAATCCGATACAGAAAAATGGAGCTGACTTTTTTAAAACACAAACATAAATACATTGCCAAATGTATTTGATAACTCTGCCCCAGTACAGCCCACTTAAATACACCAATAGGTTCACAAGCTTGGAGAAACATGTGAAAACTCAACTTTAATTTGTATATCAACCGACATAAAAGAAATAATAATGAACTGAAACTGACAAAAACAATACTTTGACTACCTTGGCCAAACAGTAAAAATAAACTGCAACAAATCTTCTTTCAAATTGTTCAGAAATGCAATTAGAAATTCTAAATATAATGTAAATTAAATAAATCATAGAATTAAACTAAATAGATCTGTGCTCATATTCGATGTATGACTTTTTTGCATAAAGTCTGATACAGATACTAATATCGCATCGATGCATCTCTAATTATATCTTGGGCTGGACGATATAGATGAAAAACGTATCACGATAAAAGCTTTTCCTATCAGTCGATATCAATAACTATTTATTAGTTTTTCTGTTTTAAATATCTCAAATATTACCAAACTGGTGGTGTGAGCTTCTCTGTTTTATCCACAGTTTTCACTCCATACCATTACTCATTTTTAAGGAGTTATGAGGCAAAACTTTGAACTTATGCTCAAGAAGTTGTTGCTAGGTAACCGCAAGTTACTCAACGATTTGTTGCTTGGCGACCAAACAGTGCGGAAGAACCTGTGCAGTTCTGGGTTGGAGTTGAGTGAAATAATTGAATATTCTATCAGACGTATTATGTGTTGATGTTGATCATGTGTCTATTGCGATATATATTGATATTGATTTATTGTGTAACAATAATTATAATCTCATTATGCATATTGCAAAGAAGTGTCTAGAACACAGTAAATGTTAAATTATTTAAGTGCCATACATTCAGGTGTTCTGTTTGTATAATGCAGAAATGTCATCTGTAGTCTGGGTAGTCTGTGGATTTTTAAAATAATGTTCTTGCTTAGTGCATGTTGGTGCGTGAGCCTGTCAGCTTGGAGTCATTAATGGAGCAACAACACTCTTTTAGGAAAAGAAGAAAGACGGTTCACTCACTAATGCGTGTGATCATTAGCAGAATATGACAGAAAAATGGCCACAGTAATAATCAGGATTAAGTTTCAAGCATGTCCATTAGTGGCATTCTTTGAGATGGTGAGTGCGAAAAAGGAAAAAAAAAACACCTTTCTGTTTGACAAAAACGTGCAAACCATGCATTATTATTCCATTTCTCATTGTAAGCATATGAAGACGTTAAGAACGATTACTCAGACTTGTCAGTATGTTAGGTGAAAGCAAGAGCCCTGTTTTGTCGTACTTTTAGATTATTATTGCAATGGCGTCTTCACTACGGAAACAACAGATAACAAAATACAATCAGGTCTTGATTTTGTAGGACAGAGCTTGTGTCCAGCCACATTTATTCTTGTGATCACCCAGTAGCCAGACTCTCTGTATATGTGACCTGCCCAGTATTTATTCATTGGGAGACCTTTAGAGATGAGACAGTACTCTTAATTTATAGCCCTGAACTTTACACTCAGGTTAATGCATCTTTTTCCTCCACCGTCTCTGTGTTTCAGATTGTGTATCTCCCATCCCAAATAGACTTGTAATGTCATTTAAGTTTTATTACATTACAGAATCTACTTTGTACTGAATATTTCTTTTAGATCAGAGGACGATTTTTAACATTATATTTAGACACTTTACATGCCTTACACGAAACAGGTATTTGCTAGAAATGTGTTTTACCCTGATGACAGGATTTTAGACTCTCTACTAACTACTTTAGATGTTTTGTAAACAAATAAATATTTGATTTACATGTTTTTTGCCCCTGAAAATTGCACAGAAACACAAAAACACACTTCTTCCTTTAAATAAAAAAAACATCTCAAATTATTTCTTGTTTGTAAAACAAGGAATACCCAAGATGCCATAAAATGTGTAAAATTAAAGTTGCACAATAAATCAGTAATATTGCACTTATTGTGATCATTGTAGGCAATAATAATATCACAAAGGAGCGTTTGAAATCCAACAATTGTATGTGGTAATATGCAAAGTGCAATAAATTAATGGTTTGCATGCCAATGAGGGCTACACAGCCTGTGGGACATCCAAACACCTGACTCTAAAGGTCACAGAGCTACAAATGAGAGGAAGAGAAATGATCACAATTTTCAACAATATTTTTTCAAATTCCTGATATTGAGAAGTCTGAGAATAAAACTCTAGAATTTAGCAAAAAAGCAGCTTACAGTGACTGCATACCCAGTGAAAGCAAAGGTTTTCTACTATGTTGAAATGTTTTTCTCTAAACATTTTTATATTTTATCTGTTGTGTTACTAGATTGTTCCCTTCAAGCTTGCAACTTGCCATTGTTTTGCTATTTTGTCAGATCCTGTAGGAGCAAACTAAAACTAATCCTCGACCTTTTGTAGACATAACATGTACATGCAGTTTTTTAAGTTATGCATAAACATTAAATCAGATATTTTAACCCACAAACTAAATCTTTTAAAAAAGGTTCAGTGCACAGGAGGCACTCATGCATGATGAAGCTTTTATCAAACACAGACACACACCAGTCCAGATATAAATGCTTGTACTTTATATAAGTGTGTGTCACTGCAGCTCTACTCATCCATCATCTGATAATATTCATAGTTTTGTACATTGTTGTTTCCTGTCAGTGTCATCTTCCCGTTAATCATAGCCACCTCTTCCATCATGGCAGATATATTATCTAGTCTCACACTTCCACTGCCCCCTAGCTTCTTTCTCACTGTTTTTAGTCTTTGATGACTTGCCAACGTCACATTTATTTCAGTCTTATCAGCCTGTTCCTATACAGACACAATTTTCAAATGCTATTAATTGCGAAACAACTCAACCCTTCGTTTACCTTCTTCATCGAGGTTTTCCTTGCCCCCCTGTGGCCAGCCATATTCTCATATCCCATCTCCACCGAGGCCTGCTGGGTAAAACACAGATGGTGGAAGGGCATCTAGAGTTAGATGAAATTTCTAATATTTTTTGGATGAAAATTATATCAAACAAAAAGTAATTGCTACTATCAGCTGGTTCTTGCATTTTAGATTGACATAAAGGAGTTTTCTGTTGCAAAAAATCCACAGCTGTACCATTCTACCACAACAATTAACCCAGAAAAGTCCACTATAAATAATACAAATGAATCCTTTATATATTGGTTTTATGTTATGGATTTAAAGCTAACTCAGAAGTAACAGATTTAGCTTCATTTTCTGATCATCTTGCTTGTTTTGGGTCCAGCCAGCGAATGGTACAAAAATGGCACTCTGGCAACAGAAGAGTCTTTTGAACTCTTGTTCTACCCCTAAAATCTCCCCCACCACCCACCTTCCCTTTCTTTTCTGCACCCCATGGCCTGTGCACGGTTTTGCAGGCTGCTAAGACTAACATGCGCCCCCCCCTTCCCTTGGTGTTTGCATGCAGTCATTGCATCCAGCAGATCCTGGAGGCAGTGCTTCACTGCCATCAAATGGGCGTGGTGCACCGGGACCTAAAGGTGAGTGATGGGAATTGCTTTGCTGCCCACATAAAGTTATATATTTGTGTCTTTGGGGTTTGTGGTAGAGCTGTTTCTGTAGTTTGTGGATTTCTGTTCTGTTGGTAAGACGTTGTAGTTGTTGCTTGCAAAGGCTGAAGAGTTATAGAGGGCTGTGGATCATCTCATTGCTCATATTACAGTTCAGACTGAACATAATACCTGGTTTTTAAATTTGAAAGTCATGTAGATTCAGGGCAAAATGTTCCCTGACTTTTCTCTAGCTAGCTGCAGCTATACTAAACCTGCAGCTAGCTTCTTGTATAAACATCACTTTTAGTGTGTAGAGAGTTCAAGCATGCAACAATGTGAAGCATGCCATGCAGGTCATGCAGGCTGACCAATGCTTCTGCTATGTAACCTTTTTGTAGCAGGATTTCTGTCACAGCTGCTCCACATAATATCAGCTGAGAGAGAACCTCATCTCAGGTTCTTTTACTTGACAATAATAAGTAATATCTATTCCTTTATCAGGTATTCTGTGATACCTGATACTACACCTATTAAAATCACGTTCTTGTAAAATAGTAATTATTAACTCACGGTGAGTTTATATTTACCGGTTGCAAGAAGAACTGGTGGTAAATTTAGAGGAGATTTTGTCAGGAATAATTTGTCAGATTGTCCACACAGCCCTCGGTGCTCTGAAGGGATTTTCTTTTTCTGAGATGCTTTTCCGCTTCGCCACAGTAACATGTCAAATATGATCTGTGTCTATAAACAAATAGAAATCAACCTTTTTTCCAGTCTTGCATTTTGCTGCTTGTGCTGTACCTGCTGGTATTTCTGTATGTTCTTCCTGTCTGTATGGTACATCTTGTTTTGCATGATGCACTTTGTCAAGTAAACCTCTATGCAAATGTCAGTCCTGGCATTCCAGCAAAGGCTGCTGTGTTTACCGGAACTGTTGTGGGCAAAGGCTTTATTTAGCTTACGCACCTATCTTGTTTCACAGCCACGCACCGGAGAGTGATTCTCGCAATAGGTCATAGTGTGATGACTGAGGACAACCCGACTGACATGATCCCTCGAATTAGCAATAGACATGACAACAGAGTCAAGTTGTGACTTTGTGCCAACAAAAACAATCTCAATGCACACACTGTACAGAAGGTGATGTAATGTGCAGTGTGAATATTTTCAACCCCCTTGAACTACAGACCTTTGTGGTGCATTCACACCAGCCCTGCTTAGTCCGCTTTATTCAAACTCTAGTTCATTTATCTAGAATGTCTGGTTTGTTTGGGGATGTGTGAATGCACAGTTAAACTAAAAAATGCCTACAAACCAAGGTTTGGTTCAGTTGAAGTGAACTCTGGCACGGTTTGGACCGGAGACTATCCAATAAGCAGGCAGCGAACTATAGCAAAGGATATTCTGGGTAATACAACCAGAACAAATGCGAGAGTCTAGCGCCAGCGGCAAAAATCACTCTTTTTACCAAAGACAAAAGAGAAATCCTGCAACTGCTAAAATCTGACTTCTTTCCATTTTTGTTTATATTTGGTGAAGAAGGAAGTTGCCTTCATGTTTTCTTCAGAGGTTTTCATGTTGTTTCCTTCTATGGTTCTCGGTGCAGCGCCACCGCAGGCGAGGAGGGGAACAGGTTTCCAGTTTGGGTCATTTGACACAACGCAGTATGAAAGCGAACCGCACCAGCTGAAAATCTAACACATTTTGCACTTTTTGACCCGACTCGAAAACGAGTCTACTGGACTATTAGGTGTGATGGAACCAAACACAAACTGGAATAAAAGTGACACAGTGTTTTTTTTTAGGTTTTTGACACATTTGTATATAGCCCCCTTTGCTCTGATACCACTAAGTAAAATCAAGTGCAAACAGCTGCAGTTTGTATAAACACAGCTGTTTGTGAAGGTTTGTTAGGGAAGATTGAACTAACATCAAGAAACCGAAGAAACACCGCAGACCAGTCAGGAAGAAAGCTACGGAGAGGTTTTTAGCAGAGTTAGGTCATCAAACAATTTGCCAAGTTCAAAACATTTAAAAAAAACATCAATCCAGCATCAGAACTGCAAACGTAGCAATGTAGCACTCTCTGGAAAAGTGGTAAGAAGAAAGAGACGTGGGGTCACGTTAAACTGTTAGAAAGTTTAACCTTGAGCTCCAGCTGTAGCATACATTATGTGTAAGGGTGGCCCAGTCAAAGACCAGACATATGTAGTTAAAAGTTAAAACATTTGCAGAGATGGTTAAGATATGACTCTCAAAATGCTCGCAGCTCAAATTGCTAAAAAGTTGGTTCTGCAAAGTACTGGGGTAGTGGGGCTGCATACAAATGTCAGCCATGCTGTTCCAGTTTTTTTTTGTCAGCATTTTTAAAACTATGCATGTGGTCTATCACATAAAATATAATAAAATACATTTAAATGTGTGGGTTTAACATGACAGAGTGTTAAAAAGTTCAAGGAGTATAAATACTTTTACAGTACATTGTATTCTGCAGATAAAACTCACGGAGTTTTAAAATGCAGCGGCTGTTTAAAACATGTTTTCTGTTCTACAAAATCAAAGTTGACTGATTTAGTTGAACTTCAGGTTCCTGCTCTGCAAATTCTTTAAGAAGAGGCAGCTTCCCAACGTATGCATACATACCTGCCACTCTCCCACCTCAGTACCAGATCCTTAACTGGCAAACAGAAAAGGAAGTGCGAAAATCTGAGACTGGGAAGTTCTCCAAATCAAACACCCACTCATGACCTGCTCTCCAATGCAGCTTTCCCATCATCTGTCGGTAACCGTCCCTCTCTGCCCTCCTCAACCAAAACCAGCTGCTAATCTTCTCTGCACTTAGTCTGCCAAAAAGTAGCAGGAGAAAAGGCAGTGCTCTTGTGTCAAGCAGCGCTGATGTTTGTTGCTTAATGTTTCAATGTGAGCTCACCTTTTTGATGGAAGCCATTGCTTCCTCACGAATTTCACCCATATTCGTTGTCTCAGATTCTACTGTGCCGGCACCTTCTAAACTCCCTGGTTTAAAAAGAAAAATAAGAACCTGACCATGTGCGAGGAGAATATCGTGACATGATGTCGGCTCAAAATGGAAGCATTGCCACTTCTTTTGCCTTTTTTTCTTAAAACGCTAGCAGAAGCACATCTACCTACGTGTGTTTTGAGGACAGGCGAGTCGTCTGATTTGAGGACAGAAAACAATGAAAGGTTGCAGCAGATGCTGCTGCATTGCAGAGGAAGTGGTGACAGAAATCCAACCTAAATATAACGTCCTAATTTTTGATTTAAAAAAGTTTGGACACATGTTACTCTTCACTGATCTATATTAGGAAACAGCTGCATTAGCTAATTGGAAGAACAAAAAGGATGTTAAAAGTTGAAGCTTCACTGACACCAAGAAGTCTTTTTTTCCCTAAGTTAAGTGTTTGGGTGGGCGTCTAACTCTCCAGGCATCGGCGGAAATAATTCAGTCTACCTATGCAGATTAAAGGGTAACTTTGATAACCAAAGCACATTACTTACCTAACATGTAAGTAATCATGTTAGCAATCCTGGTGATTATCCAGCATCAAGATTATTGGAAAAAATGATAGCCCCAGATCATATTTTGTGTTAATGTTTCCCACGGGGGGCTTTATGCAGCAGTCAGAGCTGCCTGTTACCTTTACAGAGGCAATGATTAAGTCAGACTAAGAAGGAGAAAGTGAGAAGGAGCAGAAACCAGTGGGAATAGATGCCCATTATTAGAGCTCTCCTCTGACAGAGAATAATGAGGCTAGCTGCATTATCTAGGCCACTGAGATGGAGCCTCATCGCATGAGGCCAGGAAACAAGAGTGCTGCAGACTTATCAGGTTTATCTACTATAATGTGGACTAACATTTGTTGTAAATCTGTTATCTGTCAATGCATGAATAAAAACATGAAAAGTGTGCCTTGCAAATGTTTGTCTTGACTGAAAGCAGCCTTCATGAGCCCCTTTGCAAACTTTTGTGCTTGTCTGCTTCTAGTTTTTACTCCATGAGGATTGTCGTTTTCTTGTCCTATAAGTTCTTTGATAACTTTTTGCCATCTTCTTCTGCTCTTCAGCCAGAGAACCTGCTCCTCGCAAGCAAGTGTAAGAACGCTGCGGTGAAGCTTGCCGACTTTGGCCTGGCCATCGAGGTGCAGGGGGATCAGCAGGCCTGGTTTGGTAGGTGTCCCCCAGAAACAAGAGCAGTAAATCTGGGGTACATTTTATTTTATGGACATAATAATCTGCTTATGGTCATTATAGTTTGTTCCCCATATGGAGGGAACTTTCTCATTTTATGAGCTAAGCACATTAAGGAGTACGGCTTGGATAACACAATTTTTGTTGCACTTTTTTATGTCTTTCTAAATTTGAAGGACATAAATTTGTGTCTAGAAGACTCCATCTTCTATCCGAAGGGGTTTTCTATTTGAAGACCCCTTTGATGGATAGAAACTTTGGACTCCCTTCTTAAGATGCGACCCGGCCCTGGAAAAGCGGAAGAAAAATTGATGGATGGATGGATACATTTGTGTTCTGAACCAAGTTGTGATTATACTATTGACTTTTGTAGAGAAGGAAGTAACGGTTTTAGGTTTTAGTTTTTGTGTAGCCAACCATTTTTCATTATTGTAGAATGCAATGGGGAAAATATAAATAATCTGCCAGTCAAACCAGTACTTTGTCATCAATATTAAGAAATTATTTACTAAAAACAAGCTAATACTTTTTTAGCTTGTTTTTAGTATTTGTGAGTTAGTTTTGTCTTATTTCAAGTGTGCCAAGATATTTGCATTAGAAACTAGACCAAAAATACTTGGTAAGATTTTTGTGTTTTTGCAGTGAAATTGACCGACTAGTATCTGTTAGGTCACAGCGTCTGACTGAAACTTTCCAGCAGTTCAAAACTAAAATACTATTTTGTTGGTTTCTCTGCACATGGTGCAATCTGTTGCCTTGCTGATCAATAGTGGATGTTATTTTTTTTTGCTGCAGGGTTTGCAGGAACACCAGGATACCTGTCCCCTGAGGTATTGAGGAAGGAGGCATATGGCAAACCTGTGGACATCTGGGCCTGCGGTGAGTTGTAGAGAAACACACTCGTTTAAACACAACATCCATATGGTATTTCCTAAATGACCGCACACAAAACAGCAGAAGGTTGAGTTGATGTTGTGGGTTTTTTCCCTCGGTGTGTATGTTTTCTTGTGTGTGTTTGTGACTCAGGGGTGATTCTCTACATCCTGCTGGTGGGTTACCCTCCTTTCTGGGACGAGGACCAGCACAAGCTGTACCAGCAGATCAAGGCTGGGGCTTATGATGTGAGTCTTCGCTCTTTTTCCCTTCTCCTCCTTCCATCGCGATGCCCTCCCTGTTGCTCCCGCTGCCCGCGTTCCCTTTTGGCTGCTCTTATGTAACCAGGTCGCCTCATTCATATTTCAGGCGGTGCAAGAGCGCAGGTTTCGCCGTGGATCGCAGTGAACTTCATGCCAAATAAAGAGAGAGACACTGACTGACTCTCTGGCAGAGATTCTGTCCTCATGGGACACAGACCTTAGTGTTTATCCCTAAGCACAACAGGACCTGATGGGATGAGGTTTTCTGAACAAATTACTGGAGGCTCTGCTTGGACTGGCCTTTTAGTTTTAATAAACAATCCGTCCAAAGGGAGCCGCTGTGGCTTAAATGTAAAAATTAGGTGTGCTGTGTTTCTAAAACATAAACGAAGTTGGTAAACGTAGTCCTCAAAATTTGTCAAAATGTGCTCTTATTATTTTTATTATTAATTAATATTTTATTGCATAAAAATATCTGTGGTACTTCATCTATTAAATTATTAGTTTAATAGTTTAATCTATTAATTACATTTTATGGTAGTTGGATTTTACTTGTATTTGCCCCTTAGCTTCATTTTCTTTGCTTTGTACCACTTCTGGCTTCACTTATCTGTTTTTTAATCAACTTTACTACCAATTAGCTAATGAAGCAATCGGTTTGCTTACAGAAATCAAATAAAATCAATGATCTTAACAGTGGAAACTGTCTTAACATTATTGCAGAAGCTAACATGTTCGCTATTTTTTTCTTGCGTTCTTTTGGGTCCAGCTAATCACTACCAAGGAAAAAGACTGCAGCCAGTAGCCTGTCAAGTAATGTTGTGTCTCGGTATTTCAGCTTCCCAAATTATATTTTCGTTCAAAAATATTATATATGGTCTTTGAAAAAAATCTGTGAATTTTTAGTTTAACTTATACAGAAAAATCTGTTAAAAGACTCTCTTACTGCCATTTTCTCTTGTAGAATATATTAATGCAACATTAAACAACAAGTGTCACTAAATGTATATCAGGCATTCAAATCCTAAATGCACAGCACTTAAATTATTAGCTTTGATTAATTGCAGCCCATGAAGCTCTTTGCAGTTTGCATATTAGGTAGGTACAGTGATAACAATAAACATGCCTGATTTCTATCAGTCATTGATTATCTGTTTTACTAAGACATTTTCACTGAATGACTTTAAGTTTGAAATTTTCCCAACCTTTTGCACTTTTCTTTTCCTGCATTTTCTTTTTTGTTTTTTATTATACTATGAAAATCTAACAAGCTTCTCAAACTGTGTCCTGAGCAGCCATGTTGGGTTGATTAGTGCAATCCTTGCAAAGCACAGAGGCGGGAACACAGAGCAGTATGCACAAATTAATTGAAGCATTCAATCACAGTCTGGCCCTTTAGAGAGCTTCACTCCTGCAGACAGAGAATGATATCTTCTTTTGAACATTTAATCATTGAAGGCTATTTTAGGGATGTTCTGAACTATATTTATCCTGTAGAGACATTAAATATGAAATTGATGTATTTAAAATTACTCTAATATAGAATGTTTTATAGAAATCTTATTTAAAATGCAAATCTGGAATCATGCTGCTTATTTTAGCAAATATTTGCAATATCTTTGTTCTTTAGATTTAAAGACTTCTGGTGTAATAAGACTTGTCAGTATGGACATGTTTATGTGCAGCAATCTTAGTGTTAATTTATTTAGTGTGAATAAATTAACACTAAATGGAATATAAAATACTTTAGATAATGCACATTAAAAGACCAAAGTACAGCATCAAAAGAAAAAGAAACCTGGATGACAATGGGGTTGAGATAAGATGTTTCAGAGAACATTATTATTATTATTATTATTAGGGTTTTTCCACCAGTGATGTATCCGTACTAATCTGGGACTCATACTAGAGCCAATTCCCAACTGGCCATTACATCATCCCATGACTTAAAATGCCTTTTTTAGTCAAATCTTTAAACGTTTCTCTGCTGTACGCTAATTATGTAGAAGATCACTGTGCAGTGAGTGTTTTTATTCACATTGCATTGGAAGCAAACATCTATATTAAAAACCACAACAACCTCATCTATAGACGTCGTTTTAGGCATAATTTCTATTTTAACACTACATTTGTAACATCTGACTGGTTGTTAATCCTGAACTGCAACTGCAATACAGTTTCAATCTGAAATAGTAAATACTTACTTTATTAATTGATTTGTAACCTGGAATTAAATGCATGGATTTAATCTGGATTTAAAAATACCAGCTGGGAATATTTAAAAAAAAAAAATTTTAACCAACCCCAGTTTAGAGCTGGATTTATAAATAACTCATAAAAAGCTGTGTTTAAAAACTGGGTTTAAAACAACATTTATAAATTGAGCTAAAAATATCGGCTGTCAATGTAAATCTATGCAGTGCACTGAGCTACATTCGCTGCATGACAGGTGGTATTAAAACAAACAGCCAAAGGCCTGGAGACAGAACAACTGTGTTATTGCAAAACTAATCTGACTTTCAATATTGTTGAAGCTTGGTATGCCTGCTTTTTTCAAGGTCCTGAATGAAGAGTGAAACCTCGTTTTGCAGTTTGGTTTATACAACCCCAGTGAAATCAGTTCTTTGTCTCACAATAAGAACTGGTGCTAAGATAACACCAGTAAAAAAGCATTAAAACTTGTTAAAACAGCTCATAGTTTCTAAGTTGAGTGTTAGATTTATATGTGTTTGGACATCCGTTCTGCTGCTATAATGCATCTTCTTGTATTTCACTAAAATCCTAAGCTGCACCTTAAAAACTGTGCAGAGAAGTTTGACTCTATTCAAACATGAGCAACAACCAAACATTTTTATTATTGGCTTGTCAGTAATTTAGGGATATTTTGTTGTGCTTTCTAGTTTCCATCCCCAGAGTGGGACACAGTCACCCCAGAGGCGAAAAACCTGATTAACCAGATGCTTACAATCAACCCAGCCAAGAGGATCACCGCTCAGGAGGCTCTTAAGCACCCATGGGTCTGCGTAAGTGGTCCCGTCTTTGCTATTTAACTAAATGCAAGCTTACAGATGACAAGACTGAATGTTTTCATGTTCTTTGTTTATCATGTCCTCTGCTTTTCTTTCTCTTCCCAGCAACGATCCACAGTGGCATCTATGATGCACAGACAGGAGACTGTGGAGTGCCTGAAGAAATTCAATGCGAGGAGGAAACTCAAGGTTTGTTTGCCTGCTTTCAGTCTCCACCATCTCACTCCTCTCCTCTAAAAAGCTCTCATGTGAGCTGAAATGAAATCTTATTTGTAATTTCATTATTTTTGCCTGTGTTTGTGAGAACGGCAAACATTGCTCTGAATATACAGTTAAGTAAATAATTATGTCCCTTAGATGATGTATACATCTAAGGGAAGTAAATATCATGTGTAGATATATCAACACATGATATAAATAAAGGGACCTATTGTGCAAAGTTCATGTTTGGCACTTTTTATTATTCTTTCTGGATTTCTGCTGCTTCTATAAAATTTATTTTATTTTATTTTTGGTAATAAGTTAATGTTTGTGGGTGTCTGAAAAATAATCCATTTCAAAACTCTCCCGAATGTAACGTCTCACTGCGCCGTTACCTAACAACCCCAGACATGCCCAGCCCATCGCCTAGCAACCCAAGTGGAGCTCCGGCACGTTTGGTCAACCGGTTTTACAATGGCTGCTGGAAAAGAAAAGAGTTTTGTCATTGACTTACCTTCCGGAAACCACTTGCTGCATTTGATTTGGTTGTGCAGGAGGCTCCACTTCTGCTTTTCAAAGATATATGGATGTATATTTGTGCATCTGTTTGCAGCCATTTTCATGTGCTAGTGTAAACTTTGAGCTTATTTAGATTTGAAGTGACACAAAATTATTATTATTATTCCTAGATATCACTAAGAATAATTTTGTACAAAAAGTGTTGTTTTTTTGTACAAACAATTTTGTACAAAAAAGACATAGACCTAACTGTTCAAAGAAGCATAATAGGTCACCTTGAGATAGACTTTATAGTTAAAATGAGGTAATAGGAGCAAAGTTGTGTTGCATCTAAAACTTTTCCTTTCATGCTGATTTATTGCTGACTTTTTGTGTGGATATAACAGCTTAGCCGTTGGAGCATGACACTGTTACCCTGCTGCTTTTGGCCTCTCTTGGCACAGCTCAAATACCAGCTCATAGGAAGCTGGAAACAGAAGCACAGGTGGCTGCAGGCAAATGTTGCACCATTCAACCAACATGCCATCAGCTGCCACCAATTCTCTCTGGCTTTTCACGCTCAAAATATAAACGGGCAATGAGACAATTGGAGTTAACAAAAAGCTAAATTGAGTTATTTTAACATTAGAACATCAAGTGGGGCCACCAGCGTCCTGCATTCTAGAGGAATAATCGGCTCTTTCTATTTGTTAGTCACAAACTACTGTAAATGTGACAAGTGAAGTTTGAAATTGGGATAGACGAAGTAAATGTGGTGTTGAATGGGAAGGCATCTGGATAAATTTTGAATGTGCCAATAATATTTGAGGAGCTCTCCTCTTTTATTGATACAGGTTTTATAAAACCCAGAAGACTTTTAGTTGGAACTGCATTAAATCTGTTTATTGAACATCTAACTGATGTTCTAATGTTAAATCAAGAATTTAAAATGTGTTGGTAGCTCTAGCTAAGGAATTTTTTTTCCCCTTCAATTTCTCCAGTTTGGTTGAATCTTCAATTGAAATGATAATTTTATTATTAATCACATCAAAATCTAGATTATCTGAATAATCTAGATTTCACAGTTCTCCAGAAAACAGCAATACTTCGATTTTTAGTTTCTTAACTTTATTCAGGAGGGTTTTTTTAATCCATGTTTGTTTTTAAATTTAATCAAGAAGTAAAAAGATCTGGACAATGGTTGATTAATGAACTGCACAACGGATCCTGTTTTATATCAAGATGATTTTGATTAAGATGTTTTTGTGCTTTCTTGCTCCTCTTAGGGGGCGATTCTTACAACCATGCTTGTTTCCCGAAATTTCTCAGGTAAGAATCTTATGGGCTTTCAGTCCACAGTTTCTTTAACTATACTTCTAAAGTAACAAAAGTACCAGCTTTCAGCGTAGCTAAAAAGTTTGTTGCAAGTGATTGGAGCATGCCATCATCTTGGAAGAAAGCTAAAATGATGGCATGCACCTTTTGAACACAGATAACAACAAATCACTTCTTTCCCTTAACCTCAGAATGTTAATTTGACGTTTTTAGAGCATGTTGTAAAATAGCAAAATCACATGATCATTTCATCGCAGCTCAACTTCAGTGTTTTCTTTAACCGTAACTGTTTATTCGATTTACTCAGCTGTTTTTAAAACAACAATGTCTCACAGATCCAGGATAGAGGTTAAAATGATAAAGTAAAACTACTTGAGCCTTCCAGAAGTTTGCTCCGATTTGACAAGACGTCGCCAAGAGGGGCACAAATTAACATCCACTGACAAACTCAAATTAGTCTGAAACTAATGCAAATATGAAAATGATCCACTATTGCTTAAAAATAAGTATCTTTGAGTCCACAGTGACAACTTCTACACCGAAGAGTGTTGTGCTCCACTTACTGATCAGAAATAATTAAATCAGTACAGAGATGGTCAGTTTATTGATAATGTTAGCTGGGAATTCTGGTACAATGACAAAGTATTTTGGATTCAATTTTATACTTTTATAATAAAATAAAGGGAACACTGAAATTGATCCGAAAGCTGAAGATGCGTAATGTCTTTGTTCTTGTCTTTGTATGTCTGCATATCCCTGTAAACCTGCAGAGTAATAAAGTGAGACAGAATCAATGTTTGCCCCTCACTTTCTTTAAAATCTTTAGTAGATGATTTTTCTGTAGGATTTATCAGTTTTTAACTTTAATTATTGATGAAAAACACAAAAAGTGACTCAGCAGTTCCAAAGTTGTGGTCAGTGAAATAAAAAGTGAAATAAAAATTACAATGTAATACTGAATCTCAAACTGGGAGAAAACGTAACTTTTCAAAATAAAATCCTGCGAATTGCCCTGGAACTTTCCTGATAATATTTGACCTTCATTTGTAATGAATCATTAAAGGTGTGTGTCGGTGTGAGATGTGTGTGTTCTGTGTGTGTTTATGTGCCTATGCTGACACGCTGCTTTAGTAAATATGACTCACAGTGGGCTTTGTGACTCTGTAAGCTGCACAGTTGGAAACTGTCTGAGGATCCACTTTGCAAGCACTCAGCCGGCTCCCGCAGCTACACGCGCTCACGCTGACCCAGGTGTACAGCGCGGCTCTCTCACCTCACTCCAGCGCCTTTTCTCACTCTTTCTCATCTTCGTAGGTTCTGGTTCTCCGTTATAAGTGTGAGGCCATCAGGTCGATGAGTCAGAGAATGAGAAAGAACTCGAAAAGTTTTATTTTTTAAAAGCATCTGAGCCACCGGTGGAAGGGAGTTGCTGCCCAGTAAATCAAAGCTATGAGTACTTTTTGCATTTTATTTTTGCTGTATTTCCAGCATCTTGGATGAGTCATCCTTTACACAAAAATGTGCTATTTATTTTTCTTATGTTGATGTAATACTTACCATAAAAAGTAAAAAAAAATATACATTTTGAATTGTCCTCTTTTGAACTTGTAAAGTGAAATACAGCCCACATTCATGCGTCAAATTCATGGCAGTTTCTAAGGTCAGCAAGCACTAATACTGCCACATAAATATTAACACTGGCTAAAAATGGCATCATTACCATTGTCATCATACTAACATTAAGGCTTTTACTGAGAAAACATGCAGTAGAGTGTTAAGCTTCAAACAGATGAAAGATTTGTGTCTCTCTCCCTCCCTGACAGTTTTCTCTCCCGAACCTCCAGATATTGTCTCTGGTCACACAATCCCAGTCAGAAGTTAACATTTGCTCATTATGAGTGTGAATGTCAACTGCGTTTTAGGCTTTTAATCATTTATTGAGTGTCTTTATTTCCAGGATGGAGTGATTGTGTTACACACAAGAGTAGCACATAAAAAATAATTCACGTGTCTGACTGGATTTAATCCACGAACACCGTGTTCAAAATTATTATGCAAGAGATATTTTCTCAGATTTTCCTAAATGGTCAATGCAAATGATGGTCTGTATAATTTTCAAGTTATTAACTATTACAGTGTAAATCAAACAAGAACTTTTTCATCAAAATTGAGGAATTATTAACTTAAAAAAAGCTCATATATTTTACTTGAGCCTCCTTTTCCCCCCATTACTTTGAAGAGGAGTTAATTTTTTTTATTTTTTTGTTTTATTTTTTTATTATAAAGAAAACTAAATTCATTTTATTTGTTATTTCTGTTTTGTTTATATTTTGGATATTTAATGTGTCTTCCAGTTCCAGTGTTAAATGTTCAGTGGAATGTTTATTGAACTTGTTGTGTTCTTGTATTATTATGCTATTACCATTTTATTACTTGAAAAACAACAATATTATTATTTATCGCAATAACGTCTGGGACAATTTATTGTCCAGCATCACTTGTTATTGGCCTGAATATGTATGTATAAATTCAAACTAGGTCACTCTTGTTTTTGAAAAGTAATTTGCCTTATAACTACTCCATCCTGGGAAAAGAATGATTGAGATAAATTTTTAAAAGACTAAAATGAATGACAGTCCTGCCAGTGATGACTTGATGTAAAATTCTGTAAATGAATCCCCACCAGTGAGCCCTTCCTGTCCTCCAACCCCTCGACCTCCCGCTCCCACTCACACTCATCACTTTCCCTCCTCCATCACCTCTTTGATCCCTTCCTCCCTTCTCCTTTAATGTCTAACTCTTTTTCTTCACGTGTTACTGGGTTTTTGGATGTTTAACAGTCGGCAGCAGGCAGACCACGGCTCCAGCCTCTGTGACTGCGGCCGCGGCAGCTGTGGCTGCAGCCGCCGGCACCACCGCAGGGCTGGTGGAACAAGGTAGCATGGTGGCGCACCCAGGGCATGCCACCCCGCTCCCCCTCTGCTCCTACTCTGTTCACTTGATTTAGATTTTTTTAAATCTTTGACCTCATTCTAAAACTTTCTCTAACTCTCATTTCATTTCGTTCCTTTCCTTCTCCCTGAGCATGGGAGTTCAGAGCATGATGGCTGACCACACTGCTAACCACATCTGTCATTGAATCATCAGATGCAGGACTAGCTTAGTTTTCATCCTACTATTTAGACTAAATTGTGTTTTTCAGCTGGTTCTGCTCATGCAAGTCAGTGTTTTTAATGTTTACATTTACTTTTAGACAAGAATCTAGACTCTTGCTACTTTTAAACATTTTGAACATTATATGAAAATACAAATACAGGGCTGGGCAATAAACTAATTTTATTGATTAATTAGATTTTTGGTTTTGAAGATTTAATCTTCCACCAATGCACTCCTGTAGTTTTCAGAGTTCAAAGTTCAAAACCGCCCAAGGCGGCCATCTTGTTTGATTTGGACGTTTAGCTCAGGCCAACTCTCTAACGTTTTTTAAATTATGAGAATAAAGTTAATGTTTCACAAAAATACAGCAATAAAGTCGAAATAAAATGAGAATAATGTCTCAATATTAGCAAATTAAAGCTGAAAGTTAAAGTTTTGAACTTATAGTTTGGTGTAATTTTTACAGAAAAACATTCAACAATTTATTATTGGTAGCAGGAGTTTGAAGTGTTTTGAAGAAGAAAAACACAAAGGTGGTTATATCATCTCTTAATAACTCAATCAAAGCTTTTTATTCATGAAAATGACTTTTAATCTTTATTTTAGGATGTTCTTTATTCTGGTAATATTATAATGTGACTGTATTATTTTAATTAGACAAACATTCTCATTGTCTGCACCCAATACTACTGGAAAGGATAATTGAAATAAAACCACTTTTTAAAAGTATTTTCTGTCATTTGTATTTTATTTTAGAAAATAAAGCAAGAAGAAAATAG
Source organism: Phalloptychus januarius (assembly GCA_902982915.1). Taxonomy (NCBI): domain Eukaryota; kingdom Metazoa; phylum Chordata; class Actinopteri; order Cyprinodontiformes; family Poeciliidae; genus Phalloptychus; species Phalloptychus januarius. Next base: position 2,160,372 of record CADWAE010000482.1, read on the forward strand.
ATTAGGTATGAAAAAAAATTTTGATTTTATTTTGAAACATCGCCCAGCTCTAGTTTATATTTATAATTAAGTGATTTACCCACTAGATGCCATGACAAAACGTTTAACCTCTCTTGATGTGTTAAATTAGTTAAATAGTTTTTAGTTTTATGTGATTATTTTGCATCAGTTCTCTAGAATACGATGTAGCGGATGAAAGCCGAGCTACGACTGTCAGCGCTCATGTCACTTCCTGTCTGAGATCTGATGGTGTGGCTTCGGTGCCGATCACTGCTCTGTCATCACTCCGTTTCATCCTGTCCTCTTCTCACAGCCCCTCATTTTACATCCATTCTTTCATCCCATCCCCTTTCCAATTCCATCAAACATTTCTGCCTCTCTGTTCATTTTCATCTTCGTCCTTCATGCCACCGGGTTCTTCTCCATGTTTTCATCAGGTTTCCGTGTTCCCACCGTGTCACTCCCATCTCAGCTGTTCTCTTCTTTCCCTCTCTTCTCTTTTCTCTGTCGGACAATGACACTGGAAAGTTCATCCCCTGCAACTTTTAAAGGATGGAACTGCCCGAGAGCTGCCAGTGAATGCTGCATGGGGCACTGGACTGGTGCATGCGCTGCTGCACAACAGGGATTTTTGGTGCATGATGAACACTGCAAATGATGCAAGACTGGGCATGCTCACATAGTCAAAGATGTTTACGATGTTGGTTTACCTCTGTTTGACCTTTTAATGCTGTTAACAGAGCTTTTAATAGTACTTCTTAGCATCTTTTTTTATATTAGCATGCCGACAGAGAAACGTTTGAGTCAATGGAAATGTGATTACAGCCTATTTTACTTTGATTAGAATAAATATGGTGAAGAAAGACCTCTGTAAGAGGGACTGTAACGCTTCATAAACACAAAGAAAGACCAAAATAATGTCCTTTGAGACAAAATTTCTGACCTTGTCAAAGTTGCAGTTGTTTGTAATGTCTGTTGAGGATTGTTGTCAGAACCAAAGACGATCTGTTGATTCTTTATCCGGCTCAGTTGGACCAATATAGGACTATAATACTGACCGAGTTCACATTGCTATCACAGCTGATTGTTAATCCTACAGAGCCTTGCAATGTTTTCCAGATTTGTGAAGTTGGATGTCTTAAAGATCACATATGGGCCATACAAAACACGTTGTTTACACTTTTTGCACAAAATCATTATTACATAACCAGATTTCAGTCTCCTCAGATTTGCCAGTTCACAATGGGCTGTTTTAGGACCTTTTTCTCTTTAAATCCAAACACGTTGCTGCTGGCCACTCACTTGCCCCACAACTCAACTTTATACTCTCATGTGAAAATGGCCGCAAGCAGATGCACAGTTATACACCTGTACATCTTTGAAAAGCGTCAGTAGAGCCTCCTGCACAACTAACAACTATGTAGCAAGTGGTTTCTGGATGGTAAGACAAAAACAAAACCCAATGTGCTCGGCTCTGTTAGGGTTGCTAGGTAACGGCGTAGTGTTACCTAGCAACCCTACTTGGGAGGTTTTAGTTTAAGCTCTTGGGCTGTTTTAAGTTGAGACTCAAGTGGAAGTATTCAAATGTGGAAGATGTGAATTTTGCACAATAAGTGGTTTTCTGGGCCTCAGTTGCTGTTTTTGTTTTCCCAACTAAGTTTTCTAGTTTTTAATCACAACAAACTCTTTAATGTATGTCGGTGTGTGATCACAGCTGAGATATTCTTGGTTTCTACTGTTAATCTTTGTCGATCACTCAGACCTTTCTGATGATGTACAGTAAAACTTGGATCTGAACCCCAGCTTATTCTTGAAAAAAAGTTAAATTTTTTTTGTCTGAGCTGGTCTCTGTCGATGAAAACCACTTACACACACTGTAATAACTCTCCGACATGACAGCCTGGCTGTCAGCTAAGGAGATGTAAGTAGTGGCTGTGTCCTTGTTTCGGTGGTCCGCCGGGACCCCTCGGTCCTCTCCATGTCCCTCAGCTTCCATGAGGCTCCACTCAAATATTTATAGTGATCTGCCTCACCAGCTTACTGGAGGCCCTGTTCTATTTTGTGCATCATACACACACATGCAGGCACCATGTAGCAGCTCAGTAAATGCTGTTTTAATGAGAGGGTACTCCAGGCAGTCTTGCACCTGAGTGCATCTTGTTCCAGCCTGTTAATGTGAACCCATGCCCATCCTTGCTCTGCTCCTGCAGTGATGCATCGTGCTATTTTTGACGGGTTCTTGTTCGTTTTGTTTTTAATCTGTTCTTCCTCTCTTTTTTCGCTTCATGTGTAATTTTTGGCAAGGTAAGGAGCCCCCCTCTCCCCCCTCATCCCTGCTTTCCCGCTCCTTCGGTATCAAATAACCTCCCTATATTCAGATTTTCAGGTTTCCTCAGAGCTCCCTCACTTTGCTCTGTCTAAAATTGTCTTTAATGTGCATCTTTAACATCTGGATGCTCAGATGCTTTCGCTCATCCCTCCTCCCCCGTTTACTGTTTCTCTGGTCTCTCCAGTCCTCTCCTCCTAACAAACCACCAGAGTTTAGGAGAGCATGAACTAGACTCTTTTCTGACCCTGTTTCTTCTCCTTCAGAATCAGGCAGCATTTGGGAACAGTTGCATTCATGCCACTTTCTCCTTTATTTGGATAATGTTGTGTTTACTTATCATTTCATTTTGCCTCCTCCTCCTTCTTTGCTGCTGAATATAAAAATTTGCAACAAGCATGAGATGATCAGTGAGGCAGACATGAAAGCCAGGAGAAAATGGGAGAGATTCTGCTTCCCTTTTTTTTTAAAATAAATTCTTGATTTTAAAATATTCAAACATATGCTTAAAGTCTAGTTCCATAAAAGGGCTTATTAAATCCAAATTTATCTCTGTATGCTTTTGGAACATGTTTGGAGACAAAAAAAGGGGAAAAAAAACCAGAGAGCAAGATGTTCAGAGAACGAGAGGAACGAGGGAGATGAAAATCGGGAGAAGGGAAAGAAGGGAGAACATGCCAGACTTCCAGAAATAGTGGTTTTACGTAACTGGCGGGATGCTGATGTGATTGCATCTGATTAGACTTGAAACTGCACTCAGCCACTTGAAAAGATTTCATCTGTGGAAGTAAGAAAGACCTGAGTGTGACACTTTAACCAGCAGGTCATGTTTTATTCACCTAAATGTACCAACAGGAACAGATTGCTCTCCTTTAGGTTATGATGTACATAAACAATGATGCTTTGCCTGATTCAGCTAAGTTTATTTATGTACTTCTATTTCACATTAACATGCTGACACATTTAAAAGAATCCAAACTTTAATTTTATTTAAATATTTAACGATTGTTTTAATCTTCACTACAATAAAACAGAATCTTGCCAAGTATTTTTGGTCTAGTTTCAAGGGCAAATATCTTTGTACACTTGATATAAGACAAAACTAACGTACAAGTAGTTCAGCAAGATATAGGAGCGTGTTTTACATAAATAATTTCTTAATATTGATAAAAAGAAGTTCCACTTATCATAAGATATTATTCTCATTGCATTCTACAACAAATAAGAAAACATCTGGCTATGCAAAACTTAAAACTATAGACAGTTTAAATTAAATAAAGCTGTCAGCTTCCTTCTCTACGAAAGCCATTATTAAAGTCATGAGTTTCTGGCTTTTTCTTTTTTTTAAACGGTGCAGCAGAGATTTATTTTCATAAAACTATGTGTGGATGAGGCCTTATTTGCAGAAATGTGAGGAAAGTGGCATTTCTATCAGTCCTTCTGAGAGATCCAACATTTTTATTCATGCATTAAAAAATTCACCCTGTTTCTTAATCAATATTAAGGAATTATTGACTTAAAACAATATGTGATATCTTGATGGAAAGTTAGTTTTGTTTCAAGTGTTCTAAGATATTTGCAATAGAATCTAGATCAGAAATACTTTGTAAGATTTAGTGTTTTTGCAGTTTTATAGCTCGACTAGCTCCACCAACATGTCTGTTTGTTTTGGAGGAAATTCAAAGCACTCAAATTTTCTTCTATCTATTCTTGAGCAGAACTACCTCGCTGACTGCTTATAGTTTCCATTAGCTGTTGTAAGGGATTGTTAGTTTTAATATTCAAGTCTAAAGTGTTAGACTCCCTCAGTACCCTTAATTAGAAAGCAGACTGAAAACTAATCCTCCTTAAGGCCTCCACAGGCAGGGCTTATTGTTGGGTTTACATGGATGCCGTGTGTGGTGGCCGCCATCTTTGTTTCAGCTTTCTTCTCGTCCCGAGGGGAACATTAGAGTCCTTTTTATTTCACTGACAACAACATTATGGTTATTTTTCTTCTTCACCCCTAGAACAGCTTTCTAGCTTGAAATTCCAGCCACATTAACTTCTCATCTGTTTGAGTTACGGAACGAAAAGACTCAACAAAACCCCAGATGTATTCAGTTTTGCCATTAAAAGCACATTTTTTGTGAAGTGCATGCTGTTTTGAAAGGAAGCAACATCAATAAGAGTTGGACTCTTAAATGAGTCACTAACTTAAAGTAATGGTGGGAATTGGAGGTAGGTGTGATTTCTAAACTGGAAGGTGCCCCAAAATAGTTTTTCATCGTCTAACTAAGGCTGCAGCTGCTAATTTCTGCTTCATTAAAAGCAGTGATTAACTAAAAAGTTGGGCTGTACAATATTAAGAAAATGTGGCTCAATGATTAACCTACATTTTCCATTATGACTCCTCTAAGTTGTAGCCTTTCTGTAAGATGTAGGTCAGGTGTGAGCAGAAGTCGTCCATCCAGCTTACCAAACAGAAATCTATCTTCCATGACACATGAAATTTAATTGCCCACCAGAAATTGCAGACTTTGATAACATTTCTCATTCAGGATATTGTGCAGCTCAACTGCAAAGATCAAATGAGAACAATAAATCTTAAAAATGCTGCGAGTGTTGCGAGTTTGAAAGATGAATCAAAGTAAAATCAACTCAGAGATTCTGAACGTTTAACTGGTTTTTCTTTTGCATTCATCCCTGCAGCAGCCAAGACCTTGCTCAACAAAAAGGCAGATGTTAAGGTAAGACTTTGTCTCCCTCAGCCTTTCTTTCTTTTCTTTGTTTGTTGTTACAGTCTGTCTTCGCTGTTTTGTCTTGCTTATTTTTGTTTTTGTCAAAAGCAGATATATTGTCTCGTCTTTTCTAGTGATAGAGGTTGGATTTGTGGGCTTGTTTTTCACTTGTGTGCATCCAAACGCGGGCTTGTGATTTTTATATCAGGCAGTTTTAATTTAAAAACGGCTCTTTTCTGGATGCACATCTGCTCTGCATGATGCTTCCACTAGTGTGTCCTTCTGATTGCCCCTTTTTATTTTGAGTCCTACCATTATCTGTGTCTTCATTATTGAATATAACCATCTGTTCGCCCTCCTCATTTCATCACGTCCTCTCCGTTTCGTTGCTTCCTCTTCCTCCTCACCCCAGCTGGTCGTTAACCCAACGTTTCCGCTCATCCTTTAATGAAGATCTCTCCCACGCTCACGGAGACACTCCGCAGTAACACGTCCCACACACAGCTCCCATCAGCGCGGCTGCATGCATGGCGCCGAGGCATGGAACATACTGTTCAGCTATACGTTATGTTGGAGTTTGCACAGGTGTGCTTTGTCAATATGTCCGGTTTGCCTTTTACAAAAACCCAGAAAGTGAAAATGTGGGTGTGAGCGTGAGTGCACATGAGAGAGTGTAAGCGTAGGTGTCGGTGTTAAGTGTGTGTGTTGGTGTGATTGAACGCCCCCCCTTCCTGCTCGTTCGGTTCAGCAGGGAATGTGACTCCGGTTCCAGGAATAGCTGCCAGTCTGGACCCTGGAAACTCAAACGACAGAAATAGACTCTTACTTCCAATGCGGCGCTCTCATCGCCTAGCAACAGGCTCCCCACACACTTGCCCCGAAGTCCTCTTCATTTGCTAATGTCCCCGCTTTTCATCCTTTCTCTCCTCTCTTTGCTTCGATTCTCCTTCCTTCCTCCTCATGTCCTCATGTTTTTGGGGCCTCTTCTCCTTCGTTTTCCACGTTCCATTTTTTTTTCTCCCTCCTGGTTCATTAATGCACCTGATGCTTCTCAGCTGTAGCACCTGTCCAGCGCATGCAGGTGGTCTCTCTTTGGCATTAGCTGCCGTTTAGCAGCTTTAGCCTCCTCTGCTGCCAGAAACTTCAATTCTAATCTCATTTCACTGCAGAAATACAAAATCTTACCAAGTATTTTTGGTCTAGTTTCAAGTGCAAATATCTTACTCTGCTGAATTGAGACAAGTAACCTTTTTGCAACCAATATAAGCTTGTTTTAGGTCAACGATTTCTTAATAGTGACTAAAAAGTATAGGATTAGCTCCAATTTGTAACATGGGAAACATGTCATGTTAAAATTGAAATATTATGCCAGTGGAACTTTTCTTAATCAATGTAAGAAATTATTTGCTTAAGACAAGCTCCTAAGATAGTTTTGTCTAATTTCAACTGTAAGATTTTGTGTTCTTGCTGTGTATCTACATTTATTATAAAATAACCTAGAAATCATCAGGTTCTATTGATTATAATTTTTTATTCATCAGTTTTTAAGGTGCCATCTTGTTTCTTGTAGTTTGTAGAGAGGTTTTTTTGTGCTTTTACCAACCTGTTTCGCAAACTTCCTTCTCGTGCAACTTTTCCCTGATGCCAATGCTTTCTTGCTTGCACCACCTTTCTTTTGCAAGAGCCTTAAAGTCCGACTTCTCTAAAGACGGCCTTCTTTTCATGCTTTTTGCTCTTCATTTTTTGGACAGAAGTTGTGTTTTAATCTTCAGTCGTCATCATTACTTGTTTTATTTTCTCCCAACCTCTTCTTTTTATCGATCATCTCCACATCCATCAATAAATCCATCTCATCAATTGCCTGAGGACAGAAACGCAAGTCCAGCTCGACTGTCCAGTACATGGTGAGCATGCTGACTACACATTTGAGCCGCCACTCCTTTTTTGATCATGCTGTTCAACTGACTTTCTTTTGCTTCATTCATCTCTCCTTCACTTTCATTCTGTTTGGTCGCCGGTCAGGACATTGCCAAACTACAAAGGTCTTATTTGAATGTAATTTATGTTTTACATGCTGCTTCTGAGTTGCAACATTAGTGAAATCCTTTTTTATCAACTTAAATTGATTAATGTTTTAGGATTATCCTACAACTGACCCAGTCAAGGTGAGGCACAAAGTTTCATAAGGAAAAAGTTTAAAGACAATTTTTACAATAGTGATTTTGAGCAACTCAGAAAGTAAACAGGTTGTATTTAATGGGAACTCCATCTGAGTCTGATAACTGGATTTGGGCTCAAAAAAGAAAAAAACTTGATGAAAAGAAGGAATTACAATTGTTCAATCATGTTCTGAAAAGAAGAAACTGTTTGTAACTTCACCTAAAACAACATGCTTTTAATTCAGAAGCTGAGCAATGCAATTCATCTGATGCATCTGATCAGATGTATGGAAACAGATTGCATACATCTGATCAGACTGTCGTTTTCATCATTAGAGACTTGAGACATGCGAACATCTCTGGTATGCATAATTCATTTTCTCTAGCATAATTAATTTAGCCTTTTGTGACCTTTTTCCAAATGACATGAAGAAGATCTTGAGCCCCCAACATGGTTCAACTAAAATGCTGATTCTGCTGGATTTGATCGTCTTCCTCACAGATTGCTGCGTCGATGAGGAATCATTTATCCGATGAGGATGGGCTTGGTTGATGTTATGTTTGTGTGAAAGGAGGAATTTGTTTGGAAATATTTGCGTTTGAGTTCACTGCATGGGAATGCTTGTTGTTTTTATGGCTGTTTGGTATTTTTGTGCTTTTTTCTGCTTCTATGTGCTGAATTTTCCTGTCCTGTGTAAGTTCACTGGTGTTTAAATGTCACATTACAGCAGATCAAATTAACACATGGACACACACGCACACACACACTTCTCTTAATCATTTCAATCAGATATAAACCAGTGATGTCCAAACTTTTTATCTTGTGGCCAAAATTGTCAAGTTGAAAGAAACCAAATGCCACAAAATGTAAATGATTTTAGATCTACAACATAAAATCCACCAGATTTGCCTTATTTATCAAAAAAAGGAAAAAAGATTTCCAAATAATATCTTAAATGTGGATTGTTTTTTATTATCTCAGCAATGCAAACAGGATGTTTGCCACTCATTTTTCAAAAGCTTTTCCTTTTTTATTTTGTTTTCTAAAAAGGTGCAATGAAGTCTGGGTTAAAGCTACTGAATATTTATGTTTACTATGAAATTTAATTAAATAAGTACTTTGCCATATTTTATTTCTCTATCTTTTTCTAGAGGCAGTCAACATTTCAATGTTACATTTGTTTAACTACATCAACCTGCAACTTTAAGCTGCCATTTTTTGTAGTGTGGCTGCACAAAAATCATTCGAGGGCCAAAAATGGCCCCCGAGCCACACATTGGACACCCGTGTTATAAACCATCTATGACTAAGAATAGCAAATTACAGAACTTGAAACTTCAAAGTGAAATTAAATCTTTATTCAACTTCCAACGTTATTTGTTAATTGGATCAGATTCGAGCTTGCCGAAACTGTCCCTACTTTCTGAAAGATTTCTTTCTCCTCCCTTTTAAAATTTTCACTCCTACTTCACACAATTCTTGGCATTAAGCAAGCGCTGACCTCGCTTGACCTCGCACCGATGAGTAGAAACTGCTGAGACGGAACAGATTTGCATGGTTAAGATTTTATGTAATGGGAGCTGACTTTCTAAAAGTGACTCACTTTGATGATTCACTTCCACTCCCAGTATTCTGCCCCACTTAGCAATTTCAAGTTGATATTTTCTCCCAGCAGGATTAATGTAGATTCAGTGCCAAACCGCTATGATCAGTGTGATCTAGAGAGGAAGTGTTTACTCTTTGATGTGCGGCCTTCTGAACAGCATTTCATCAAAGCTTTAGGGAGAAAAAACGGAGGTTCAAGGCCAAAAAGCATTGTTGAATGGTTGCTATGTGTAACCCTCAACAGGGGCGTCACTGGTGACAGTGAGATGATGTCACCCCCTCATTATCATTAGCCAGACCAGTTTTTAGAAATAACATTTAAGATAATGTTCACTGTTTATCCCTGCAGCGGTCTTCTACTTTCTGGACTCCACACTGTATGTGATATGCACCTATTTTTATCCTGCTATGCTTGTGAGGTCATTCACGTCTGATTAGGTTCCATCTCTTTATATGGAGATTTTGGTTACACATCTATTGGAAAAAAAAAGTATTACAGGAAAAAAATCCATTTGCTAGCATGTATGTGCAGAACCCTGCACTTTTATTGAAATTTGTGGTTAAAAAAACATTAAAATAAACACATCTGTGGTTGCAGTAGCTTAAAAAATGTAGAGAAATCCAACCTTTGGAGTTCATTTCTTCCAAATAAAAATAAGTCAGGTAAAGGAATATTGTTTAAACCAAAGTTACCAGCTCTACAATTGATGGCATCCCCAACAAATCCTAAAAGGTGAATAAAACTGAAGCATATTTCAGATTATGCTGCACTTTTTCAAATTGATTGTAATGTTGAGAACATTTTCTGTTGCAATGTGAAACACAGAGTCTAACTCTTCAAAACAGGAATAATAATAAGAGAACATGTTGTTTAATTGACACCAATATTTCAGTGTGAGATTGTGTCACGGAATAAAAGATTAACCTATTTTAGGACTTTTACACATTTTTACCAGGAACACTAATAAACCTGTATATACGGTGCGACGTAGTTCTTTTTTTTTCTTCTAGTTTTGCTTCCAAAAAGCTAAAATGTCTTGTAATCAACTAAAGATTATCTTGATTGTTTCCCAGGTGTTTTGAGGGTCTTGCAATATTTTTATTTTGACTTTTGCTACTTTTTCCACTCAGTTTTTATCAAGTCGTTTCTGACAAAACCAGTATGTTGTGCTATGTTTGTTTAAAAAAACTAGAAATTTGGGCCAAAAGTGTAAAAGGTTTAAAAACTATTTAGAGCCGGATGGATGGCATCATGCAAACAATAACGTGACAACCCGAGAACTGATTATTATTCTGCAGTTTTTCAGCATGTAGCTAATTTCAAATCACCTTACTTTCGGTAAAATAGACATGTCTATGCATTTTTATCTATATTTTGGAAATTTTTAAATAAAGAAATTGTAGCATGTTGTGTATTCATGAAAGGCTGCTATGAACAAAAACTTTAAAGCTGAGCTATTATGCTTCCTTGAGCAGATCAAGATAGATATTTGAGCGATACAGAATGTGTTCATTCTTCTTTTTTTTTGCACAACTCATTCTTAGATATTTAGATTTTAGTCTGATGTTTGGAGGCCTCTTGTCTCTTTAAATTGAAGTAGTCTACTGCTGGCCAAGCCCCTTAACTCAACATTTACACTTGCATGGAGAAAATGGCTGCAAACAGATGCGCAATTATACAACCGTACATCTTTGAAAAGCAGAAGTGAAGCAAGAGTTGCTTCTCTGAAGAATTTACAAAACTAAAACTGACTTCTGTTTATTTCTGTTCTTTTATTTTGAGGACTGTCTTGCAGATTTCTGCTGATTTAGTAATGTATCAAAAGTTTACAGATCAAATCATGTGGTCTAAACCTTGTCAAAATAAAAAGCACTAAGAGCAAACATGCTGTTTAAGTTTATGTCCTAAAAACAATCCCTTATTTATAAGGTCACATATTTATCTGAAAAGGAGTGACAAAGGAGCAGCTTTGTAGAAAGTTTGTCTCCTTTGGAGCAAAATGAACGATTGAAGAATGATTGAAGACTTCTGTACAAAAAATGACTTCACACTGGTGCAGTGAGCAATCACACACACACACCTGCATGGACACGCCCTCTTGCTGTTGTTAAAACTCTTGTTGTGTCTCCTCCCTTTTCCTCTCCTTTCCTGCACAGCCTCAGACAAACAGCACCAAAAACAGCATAGTCACCAGTCCCAAAGGAAACATCCCTTCACCTGCTCTGGTATTTACCTCCCAACCTCCCTTCACCTCAGTGTGTGTGTGTGTTTGTGTGTGCCTTAAAGCAATCTGTCTTCTCCCCAATGCTCCCTGTTTGTGTTTACTTCTGTGTGCATCCGTCAGTTGAAGGTAATCATCGGCTGGTTAGGGTTTAAATCAGCAGGTAGTGTCAGGAGACATATTTCCCTGTGGCAGCTGGGGATGCTGTGTGACTTGTGCTCAGGTTGGTTTTGTGCTGCTGTGGCATTTTACCCAGCTGTGTAAGTTTTCTAAAAATGACTGGACACTGACAGCCTGCAGGGACTGCCAGTCTGTGTTTAGTGTTGCAAAACTATCCAAAGGGACACAAACTTCGGTCAAGTAACACCTCAATCAATCCCTTTTGTTTGTTTCAAATCTGATCAATTGAGATAGAAGCTGCAACAAGAAGCTTCTTCAATTTTCTGTGAGCTTTTTGTCCAAATGCTTCTTATCAGCAGTTGTTTTATAAAGTTTTAACCCGTTACAAATCAGATTAGGATTTAGTCCCAGTGGGAATTTATGTAAGTAAACAAATTAATAGCAAAATATTATTTTATTCTCTATAATGCAATTGTTTAACGGTGGATCATGTGTTCCAAAGGATGCATCTGCAACTAAAAAATAAAATTACGTTTGGTAAAAATATTAAGACAATTATAAAATTGGCAGAAAATACCAAAGACATACTTAATTTCACCTGCAGCTGCCTTTTTTTTTCTTAGCTGGTGTTGAACGCCGGGAAAAATAAACGACTATTATTTCAATAATCAATTAATCACGATTAATCTGATTAATTATTTCAGCAATAGTACAGTTTCTTCACCATGTGAGAACAGAAAGTTTTAGAAAATATGTTTTGCTCTTCAGTCTTCTGCCCAAGCTGCAGAAAATTCATTTTTCGTGTTATAAATCCACATTAAATCTGGGGTTTTATTTTTTTAATTACACTTTCTTAAAAGTAGATCATGTATATTCACTCAACTTACATGTGAAATACTTTTGCCAGCTATTATATTCCCACTTGTGCCCCTTGGGCCACAGTTATAAATGGGTGGAAACGTAGCTCCAGATGCCGCTCTCATAATCTCACCAACTGTGACATGTAACACAGCTGAGCATGTAATAATAATCTATAATATCTTCTACTCTGCTGAGTAAAAAGCAACACGTGCAGCCACATGAGCGTGTTTCTAAACCAGGCTGTGCTGCTCATGTGTGTGGCTGTGAAGTCCACTTATGCACTAAGCTCGGGGGCCGAGAGTTCAAGGGGAGAGTTGCATTTAAGAGCTTAAGACTTGTAAATAAATAAATAAATAAAATGTTCACTGAAGTTGTTTGTAGAACAAACAGATTTTCTGATTCTTGAGAAGGACTGAGAGCGTTTGGAGGGGCAGAGGTTTGTTTTTTTTCCACCAGGGACTCAAACTAGTTAGCGTTTCATCTTTTATAATCAGGAGCAGACTGCTTTCACTTCCACAAACCTCTAATCATCTGACCTGGAAATTTTTGGATCCGGTGGAGGAATTTCTAACACATATTTTCAAACCAATTCTGTCTTGTTTTTTTAAATTTAATTTAATTGAACCTAAGTGAGGTCACCGGCGCTCCTTCCTTCCTCCATTGGATCAGACAATGGCATCAGCAATCACACCCCAGGTACTTTGTTCTCACTCATCGTTGCCACCATCATCATCCGAGTTGCCATCAGTGCCTGTTTCCCTAGGAGACGGTTGCCTAGGCAACACCCGGAGCATCACAGAGAGAGGAAGAGAGGAGAGAGTAATGATTGGTCATCAGAGAGGTGTCACTTCCCGCAGGGAGAGGAGTGCTGTAGAGGATATAGAGGGCGCTGATGGGTTCTGATTTGCTGCATGCCGAGTGAAGAGTGAGAACAGCTGTAGAAAATGGAGGGAGGGGGATAAAAAACCTGTCAAAGGGTTGAGTCATGAGGAATCAGGGCCTGCAGAAACGAGAAGGGAATAGTGTTGGACTGCAAGTCACTAAAGAGAAGAAGTGGCCAAATGAAGCTCTAACAATGCAGCATGTTCGTTTCAAGGGGAGCCTAATGTTCGTTACACAAAGATGTGCGACGTCTGATAGGGTGCATTCTTTTTACGGTGCAACACCGTACTCATTTTACTTTATTTTATTAATCTAACAATTAATCGTTGTGCAGATTTTTCATTTAATCCTTTTTTATACAATGTTACAAATACAATAAAAGATACACATTAACAAATAATTCAGTTTCTTTTTAAATAGAAAAATAAACATTTTGTTGCCTAAAATGCAAAAACAATTCCTATCAGGAAAGCTTGATTTAAAATGTTTTTTTTTTTGTAAAGATGCATCTGCAGGATAAAAAAATACCAACAATACATCTAAGTTAAGCCTTTCCTGCTTGACTTAACATTAACAGAGTACAGCTGATCTGTTCATTGTTTTTATAAATTAACCAAATGATTACATAGCAAAAGGTACTTTATAAAAAATACTTTTTACAGAATTTGAACTAGGTGAAGCTAAAACTAAGCCACTTGATTTTAGGTAGAACAAATGAACAAAGGTCTTTTTTTTCCTTGAACTTAAATGCAACATGTATTATGTGTATTTTTGTTCAATTTTGGCATAATTAGTGTTGTGAGCTTGTTGTTCTTTGTACAAATTGCCTATTTTTAGTTTTTATGCCCCATTAATAATTGGCTACTGAATTAATTGACTATTAACTCAATAATTGATTAATCCAATTAATAATATCAGGCCAAATTTTGAGTCTTATATAGTCTTATATGTAGCTGTGGATTTCTAGATCAGTAAAGAACAATCAAACAAAGCTCGTTTTAGAATTACAGCTATGGAAAAAATTAAGAACCCAATATACTGAACCCAGTGAGCACCTCATAATTATTCCAACAAATATTGATTTCTGAACTAAAAAATAAAAAAATGTTGCTTGGAAGTTTGGAGACATGTTGTTGGTAATTCATTGAATAAAAGAGGAATGTAAAATTTTACTCAAACATGCACCTATTAGAAGAAAAATCAGAGAAACTGATCATTTTGCAGCAGTCTTAATTTTTTTCAGAGCTGTATTTGTTTCCAGAATATAATCATGAAGTGATGGTTTTCTGGTCCATCATCTCTGTTGATTTGAATGTGATGGATCAGCTCAACCTTTTTTCCTATTTATTTCTTTTCCCGGGGTGTGTTGGGGGTTTTTGTGCAGGGCTTGCCAACCCCTTGTGAGATCTGTGTCACAGAGCACTTCATGCAAAATAAAAGAGCTGATTCTTCCCTTTAGATTTCTGGTTCAATGCTTGTTTGTGTCATTGAGAACATGAAGGTCAAACCTCTGCATGCACAGCTGGCTGGTCCAGAAATACATTCCTGTTGTTTTACAGCAGAGTCAGATAAGTTCAGGTTTAAAAAAGGACACAGTTGGTTGACTTTTATAATGCATGCTGTGGGGAAATCTGTGCTTTCCTGGCACAAGTTTCTTTGGGTAGTTCAGTGTAGCGTATTCTTTGAAGTTGAAAGCTAGTTTGATGTGGTGATTTTAAGTATTTGGTTGGATGACTGTGTCTGCTCTTCGTTTGTTAGTCTGCAGGGAGCAGAGCTGACTCCAAATTACAGTTTTCAGCTCATCCACCCACTCTGTCACTTTGTTGGAGGGTTCTACCCCCCCCCCACCTCCTCCACCAGCGTTCCCAAACACTTTCTTCTCTTGTTTCTCTTTTTTTCTTTTCCTACCATTTCTATCTACATTTTCTTCATATTCTGCTCTTTCTCTCACGTTTCCTCCATCTTCTTCCACCTCCCCTCCTCTTCTTCCAGGAACCTCAGACAACTGTCATCCATAATCCGGTGGACGGGACAAAGGTATTCTCCGTTCCCAAGTCTGGACCTCACTCTTCATCATTTTTTCCTCATTCTCCTCCTCTTCCTATCCTTTTTACATGTTTGTAACATGCATCCGTGTGAGTGCACCATTGCATTGTGTTTGGATTTAGTGTTTGTGTGAGTGTGGCAGGAATCGAACTCCTGATATTTTTACTGTTGTTTTAAAAAAAAAACTGAGATTAGCTGAAAAATGTTTCTTAGCCTCTGCATGTGTATTTGCTGTAAACTAGTTTGGTAAATAAACAGACATGCAGCAGGAAGATCTGCTGAGGATTTTTCTTTTTTATGAAGTTCTGCTTACAAACTAACTATTTACTCCTGCTTGGCCTTTAGTTCAGGAACTTTTTTACCCAAACTTCCTCATAGATGTTCCCTACATGCAGGTGCATTTCCCTAATTTACAGTATAATTGAAAAGTTAGCTATGTTATCGTGTTCAGACACAAGACCAACGAAGAATGATTTTTAATACAGAAATTTTAGCTTATTAAAATGTTTTTCTGTCTGTGTTTTCAGTACTTGTTGGAGGCTATTTTTGCACAAATTACTGGATTAAAGCGGAGTGACTGGAGACAGTCAGCTGGTTGTTCTGCTGTTGTGTTAATAGTCCCAGGTTGCTTTCATGGGCTCCTTCAACTCACCTGCATTGTTGGCTCTAATGTCAATAATGCGTCAATGTAATCCAGAGGAACTGGTATTAGAATATTCCATGGCAAAAAGTTAAAACAAACAAAAGAAAACTTTCCCCACAATTATTTATCAGTTCTTTAAATACTTGCTTATTTTGTACACTGTATGCTTAAACAAAAAAAGTTAAATTATTACTGATATCTATCTTGTGTTTGAGAAAGTGAAAACTATTTAATCCATTTCCATTTTTTTCCAAAATCATAGTGTTATTTAAATTAAATCTCTCATGTAAAGTCAGAGATCTATATTGTACGTAAACGTGCTCTGGTGTTTGTAGATTTCTCAGCTTATGTAACTTCTGATAGTAGTTATAACAGAAAACATGTTTTTACATGGTATGCATTAGGAAGTTGTGCATGAATCTGCATGACCCCTTCCACCCAAGCATGACTGAGCTTTCTGTGACAGTTTTTATAAACGTGTTTCAGACACAATGGAAACATTAAAGTTTTTGACACCCATCTAAATTAGAGCAGAATACTTATTCTTTAGTTTAAAGTCAACCTGACATCTAATGATTTTAGGACTGAATGCTGATAAATTGCTTTACAAATATGAGTCAGAAAATTGCAAAATGCACAAAGAACCAAACAGAAGGTGTGATCAGATATTTAGAGCCTAACAATTGTTACAGTTTTCTCCCCCTCTTCTTGGCAGAAATGCAGCTAACATCCTCCCTGCTCTTTCTTCCTCTGCTCAGGTCACCAGCTGCTCTTTTAAAGGCTATAAAAATCCACTTTTGTGCTCTTGAAGCTGCTGCTGAATGTGTGCACTCACTAATCAGGTCATGGAGTCTCTCAGCACCCTGAACATGCAGGGGAATTTAGACCCATTTATTCTGCTAATTGGAAATCAGAAACTCCTCTTCTGGCGAAAGGAGTGACAGAAAGGCAGGCAGACAGACAGGTGGATAAATATATCCGAACGGCGTGCCGCTGTGGCCCGGGATGACAGCCGATCTTCCTCTGAGAAGTTCGTCTGTCTGCTTATGAGTTTGAGAAAAGTGGAAAAGGATCCTCCGGTTTAAAGTTTCAGAAAGGCATTTTTTTATGTATGCAGAAAATGTTTTAAAGCTGCAGCATCGTTTTACATATTTGTTAAAACTGTCACTGTGGTTTTACAGTGTAATATGAGACAAATAATCTGCGAAAACTTAAATTTCCTCCATAAGTTACCGCTGTCTACAAAAGTGCCATTGCAGGAATATCTGGTACACCTGTCGCAATACCAAAATATTGATATTAATCAATAATAATGCTGTTTTGAGATCATTTTCAAGCCATCTTATAATGGGATAATAATGCAAGAACACGTTCTCAAAGATCAATAAACCTTCAATTTTAATGGACATTTAGGTTTGGAACTGGAAAACATTTTAAATATCCAAAAATAAATAAACAAAACACCAGAACAACAAATAAAGTAAATTAAAAAGTCTCTGTAAATAGAATTGCCGTTGTTGAGACCAAAGCACCAGATAGAAAACTTTTGTCATCCAATTCTTGGTAGAAAGAGAGCAAAAAGGGAAAGAAGATAAATAATACCAATGGAAATGATTGAGGTCATTTTAATTTATTATGCAATTAATTGATTTATTGCGACAGGCCTACTCATCGGTAGCCATGCTAACTAGCTTGAGTTTTAACTGCATGGCTCTGCTATCATATCAGAAAGAAGCTGCAGCAAAGAGGAAGCAAAAGGAGGGGAGGAGCAGATGAGAGTGACTAAGACCCGCCTCCTGGCTCTGATTGGTTGTTTCTAGTTAGCACTGGGAGAAGGCAGAGGAGCTCGAGTTTTTTTTTTCACTTATTATCCGTCTGATATACTATCACTACATAGTGGCAGTTTCAACAAATATGCAAAAAATATCTTTTTTCTTTTAATAGCAGTTAAATACCAGAGTGTTAAGGTCAAAAGTCACACAGATTTCACAGTTTGGTTTGATGTCACAGTTTTAACAATGATTCTAACATGTGCAGGACTTTTGGCTGAAGGTTTCCTCATGTAATAGATGCCCTGCTGTTCATGATGTGTCATGACAGGATGCGCCCCCTGCTGGCCTGCATTCCCCTGTGCAGATTTACCTTGTTTATCCCTCGTGTGACAGACGTCTTTTTGTGTATCCTGCTCAGTGTGAATCCCCCGCTGTGCCTGAACACAGAGTGATGGGCTGATTTGTTTTCTTCTGCAGGAATCGTCAGACAGCAGCAACACCACAGTGGAGGACGAGGATGTGAAAGGTAAGGCCTCACCGATACAAACGAGGCTGAGCTTCTGTTCGCGGACGTTAAAAAAGCAATAAATTACAAGATTTTATTTTAGCACTTGATGTTTTTATGATGCAGTTTGTTATGGCAGCAGTTTGTGTAACTGCAGCCATGAATATCATATCAGGCAGATGAGTAGGTTTTACAACAGCGGATTTTTTCTTCTTCTTTTTGGTTGCCTGGTAGCTTGCTTATATTTTCGGCTGGGTTTCTTCTTTTTCAGAGAGGCAGGTTTGTGTTTCTGACAGCTTTGTTACAGAAAGAGCCTCTTTGTGAAACGATTCACTTTGTTGCAACAATCTGTGCAGCCTCCAAAATTAAGTCTTTGTTTTATCTCTGTCTTTGTTGTTTGTGGGACTCTAACATTTTGAGTCTGTGTGAAAATTATTTACAGACAAACACTGTCTAGCTCCCCATCTCTTTGTCCATCTCTCTGTTCATCCATCTGTTCATCCTTCATCCATGAATCATTCAGACATGTTATTTGTCCTACAGTAAATCTGTCCGTCCAGCCAGTTATCTGTCCATCCAATTTTCTCTTTGTCCATCTCACTGTCCAGGCATCCAGCTGTTTGTCCATTCAAGCATTTCTGTCATTCATACATCAGTTGTTCATTGCCTTCCAACCATTTCCTTTCCTTCATCATACATCCATCAATCCAACCATTTAAACTGTTCATTCATCTGTTCATCCAACCGTTTTTACTATTCATCAGTAAAAACGGTTTTACTTGCAACCAAACAGATGGATGCAGGGACATCCATCTGTTTGTCCCTGCATCAATCCATCCATCCATCCATCCATCCATCCATCCATCCATCCATCCATCATTTAATTTATATGACCAATCATTAATTTATCCATCCTTCCTTCTATCAATCCACCTATTCATATAGTATCATTTCCTCTTTCCTTCCTTATGTACTTTATTCATTCAGTTTTTCCATCCATCCATCCTCAGTTAATTTATTTAACCAATCATTTGTCTTTCCTTCCTTCTTTTCATCCTTCCATCTTATTCAAGTCTTGATAAACTATAGAGTTTGGACTTTAAAAGTGTGCTGGAATCCTGATTTAATATTTTATGGCAGCCGCTGATGAACACCCTTGTCACTGGACGTTTCCTGCTTATGTTCTGCTTTTTGAATAAGGGGAAAAAAATAACTCCATGTTCTCTTTTTATTTATGTGTAAACGCCCACGTAAAGATCCTGCAGCACATTATAATTGTTGAGAGAATTCTTCTTCATAAAGAATGAAAATGTATCTGATGTTTCTGCTGAAAGCTAACATTTTACTGCCCCCTGGTGGAGCCTGGCTGCGTTGCCTCATCATGATGCATTTTTTTCTCACCTGCTGTGCGATTGTTGGTGAACCTGAGGTGAGCGGAGGGATGTAAAATATTACATCCAGCTGCTTCAGTTTGGCTCAAATATGGTGGGTCGAATCTAAGTAATCCATTCCTCAAAATACCAACACGCCTGTTCGAATATTCAGCTGGCACAGTTGCTGCTGAGCAGAGGATAGCCTGCATATTAGAAAAGAAACTCCACACTGCGCTTTTGTTTCAAGTCTTTTTTTTTTTTAGCTTCTGTGGGTGTGTCTGAGTTTTTCTAGCCTGCGGAGTTCAGCACAGAGAAAAAGCCCCACTTTCAACATCTCAGCTGAGCACAATGTGTCTAAATGGGGTCATGAATGCTTCATTTCAGTGTCAAGCACACAGAACAGAATGTGCACTTCCATCTTCTCTTCCTCTTTGTGATTTTTTTTAAAATTCCCTAGCAAGCACAGCTGAGAACTGCATGAAAGCCGAACCACAGTTAGAACGACAAAGCAACAATAAAGTGGAACAGAAGCAGTAGTCTGTTATTAATCTGCTCAATATTTTCCAACTGCAAGGCGATTTTTTTTTCTGGATTTTTGTGGTGGTTTGAGTTTTTTGCAACCAGTAGAAATGACTAACACCTCATTCCAGCTTTGGTTTTAGTGACAATAAAGGTGGATAATTGTTCAAATCTGTTCAAAAGTTCTGACCAAATGGTTTTTTTCCTGCTGGAGCAAAAGAGGCCACTGGGATTGTCCTTGGCGTCATTTTTAACCAAATCTATAAATCCAGCAAATAAATATCAGAAGCGATTTGTGGACTGCTAACTAGGATAACATGAGGAGATGATGAGACCAGGCAGAACCGTGAACTGTTTCCAGGATTGAGTCTGTTGATGCTTCCAAAACATTTGGTTTGTCTGATTAACTCGGAGCCAGTGATTTCAAATTGAGCACAATATAGTAAAATGTTCAAATATTGTTAATATGCACAATAACAATGTTGCAAAAACTGTTTGGTTGCAGTAAATAACATGGTGTTTAATGTCCAAGTGGAGTGAATTCACATTTTTAATGATTTTTGATCAGATTGATCCTCATTGCTTCTGATTAATTTAAATGATTGTGTTGCTGTTGTGAAAATAAATTGGCATCCAACCCAATACAGTTCTTTACTCCACACTTAGACCAATTTGTTTAGGGTTCTGTTATAATTGTTGATTGACTGACTTGTTTCCAGAATTATCCAGATAGTCTGAATTTGCATGATGCCAAATCTTTGCCATTTCCAATATGTGGTTTTATGTGAAAAGACGTAAAACTTCAGAGTGCTGCTCTTTTAGCTCTGAGCAATCCTTGCAGTCCTTGCAGAGTTCCCTCAGAAAAGAGTTTGTCTCCCTGGTCAGCAACGTCTCTTCTTCACCAGCCTGCCTTCAATTTCCTTTGCAACCAACTGCTGTGCTGCTATTACCGAGTGGCTGAAAGGTACGACATGGGATAATTTTTTCACGTTTTAGCAGAGAAAACTATTTTTACAGCAGAATGCTGAAAGTTAGGCTGCCAAAACTTTAAGTATGTACATCCAGATATATTCAGAAACTTTGCTACAGAGCAGGTCAAAGAAAAAAAAAAGTATGGCTTTTTCCTGTTCTCCTCAGAAAGATCTTTAAAGCTTGAAAATTGTGTTGAAGTTATAATGTCACAGGGAGCAAATAAACTGAATGATTTTCATTTTATCAGCTACTTTACGATGTAATGTGGGAAACCCAAACACACCCTCTGACTTTCTTACATTTCTTCTGATTGGTTTGATCGCTTAATAGCATGAATAACAGAAATGCATTACGTCTAGAAACGTTATAACCTCCCTTTATTGCTTCCAAACAGCCCCATGCAATAAAGAAGATGACAGTGGTGAAATAATTACTGAACATTTCTTTTGGGGCCAGTGACATAAGATTCACTCTAGATATCTGCAACACATTCTAATAGTATTTCACTGGCTGCTACAAATCTTCTGCAGCAAACTTTAATTAAACATTTTGAGTAAATTATGTATTGTTTTCATGGTAAAACTGTCTTTCTACTTTTCTCCTTGATTCTTGGAGGTGTTTAAATTTGTGTTGAGGTGTTAAAATTATTTATGAGTCAAAAATCCTGAGACACACTTGGTCCTGATTGATGTATGGTGGAATAATGTTCTTTCCTCTTCAGAATTATTCTACAGTCGCTGCATTTCCATCACAAATGCAAATCTTTGTTGATCTGCTATCATTGAAAAAACATAATTTTGCAATTGCAGTGTTTCCATTAAATAGAAAACCCAATGAAAATGACATGTGAATAAGTTTTGTCATTAAAAAAACATTTCCTGTCATCTACTTTGTCCTTCCTTTTGTTTGTTGATCACATGACTCGTGATGCAAAACAAAAGTGTTTCCATTGCAGATTTGCAAAATACATTAATTTCTTTGTCGTCAAAAAGTCACCTCATCTTAGAGCAAAAGCTTTTGCAAAATTGATGTAATTCAATTTAGCAAAAATAATTCTATTTTGCTCAATTTTAAGGTCATATTAGGCATATTTTACAACAGACGTTTTCGTGTAAGCATCTGTTTCTACATAGTTTTAACACTGGAATTGCTTTTTGGCTCTCAATTCCTCTTTTATTTTGTAAAAATGTTCTTTAAAATGTGCTTAGATAACCTTGGCTGTTACCAACATCTGGCTAAGTTTTTATTTCACTGGTCGTATTAAAACTGGTCGTAGTTCATTAAATATTACTAATGAATTGCCAATATACTTTGTAGTTCTAAAAGCCGACATAGTCCTTCTCTCTCAAATTCAACCCTACCACCACGCCCCTGCAGGAGGCTTGGGCCGGGTTGGGGCACCTTTGGCAGAGACGTTGAGGCTAAAAAAGGGGGAGGCCACCTAAATTTAGCTTTGGTGGCTGGAAACCGCAACGGACCGCCCAGAGTGGTGACACAGTCAACACACGCCGCTCGTCTAGCGCCACCCCTGGAAGGCATTCGTCTCACACGGCACTTTTATGGATCTTCAGATTTAAACGGGGGTGACAGCGCAGAGAGCACCTCACGGGCTAGGTGAGCGCGGGAGGAGGGGCCGGTCGTGTTTGTCTGGAACAGTTTGTGCCTTCGTAGTCTTTTTGGGGTCTTGTCAGGTTAGTGCTGGACAGCTGCTTTGTAATCCAACACCCAGGTTGACTTTTGGAGGATTTGGCCTGTTGTATTGGCCTCAATACTACACTACTTGTTAGACTCAGTTACATTTTATGCTGCTTATTTTTGCAATGGATTGTTACTCTGAAGAACGTTTACCAAGTTTGTTATCTGCAGGGTTTTGTAAGTTATTGATAAGTCAAACATTGTAGATTTGGAGGTTACTTGTTATTTCTGCCCTTAGAAGATGGAAGTGTGCAGATCTTCATGCATGGTTCTTTTTAAGAATCACATTCACCAGATGAATGAATGTCTTGCAAAAGTATTGATTCTCCTTCAACCTTTTCACTACAAACTTCAGTGGATTTAATTGAATATTTTGGATGGATCCACAGAATAGTGCATAACTGTGAAGTGATAAGCTGCATGGCATTTAAAATGCTTTACAAATAAAAATATGAATAGTGGTAATAATAATAATACATTTTATTTCAAAGGCGCCTTTCTGGCACTCAAGGTACAAAGAATAAAATCAGCAGTAACAGAAACTAAGAGATGAAAAGAGAAGAAAAAGAAAGGAAGAAAAAAAAAACAATATATAAAATCAATATAAAATCAGGCAAAACCAATTGTGTCAGGTGGAAAAAGCAGATCTAAAAAGGTGTGTTTTGAGTTCTGATTTGTATTGTGAGATTGACTTTATGTTTCTAATGTGAGGTGGTAACGAGTTCCAGAGTCGGGGAGCAGAGCGACTGAAGGCTCTGCTCCCCATGGTGGAGAGACTGTCAAAAGGATGGAGGAGGATGATCTGAGGGAGCGAGAGGGAGTGGCAATATGAACAAGATTTGAAAGATATGGTGGGGAGAGATTGTAAAGGGCCTTGAAAGTGAACAGGAGAATTTTGTAATCTATGCGGAACTTGGTTGGCAGCCAGTGGAGTTTTTGCAGGACTGGAGTGATGTGATGAATGGATGGGGTTTTGGTAATGATGCGGGCAGCTGAGTTCTGGACCAGTTGGAGCTTATGAAGAGATTTGTGGGTGAGACCGAACAGAAGGGAGTTGCAATAGTCCAGGCACGATGTAACCAGACAGTGAACAAGGATGGCAGTGGAATGAGGAGTAAGGAAGGGGCGGAGGCGGTTGATGTTGCGTAAGTGAAAATAAGCCGAACAGATGATATTGTTGATATGAGACTGGAAAGAAAGAGTGCTGTCGAGGATGACACCCAGACTCTTTACCTGAGGGGAGGGAGAAATGGAACGGTTGTCAATGTCAATACTGAAGCTTTTGGTTTTAGCCAAGGTGGATTTTGTACCAATGAGAAGAACCTCTGTTTTATCACTGTTGAGTTTAAGGAAATTAGAGGTGAACCAAGATTTTATTTCAGTCAAGCAGTCGGTAAGCGAGGATGGTGGGAGGTTAGAGGCGGGCTTACTGGAAACATAGAGCTGGGTGTCATCCGCATAACAGTGGAAATCGATTATTTCCACAGTGGTGATTGTTTGTATTCAGCTTCACTTTATAGAATCACCTTCTCCTATGATAGTCTGAAGACTGATTTTTTCATTTTTATATTTTAGTTCAAACTCTCATGTTAGTCGGAGAACATCTGTGAACAACAATTTGAAAGACTAGAGCTCCAGTTGTATGTTGAACCTTCACATCCTTCTCAAGTTTTTTTCAGTCTCCACCAGGTTCTTATACATAATTGTTCTGTTTTTCACCTGATTCCATTTGTCTCCTGACCCATTTTCTGTGTTTTTTATTATTTATTATTACCAATGTTCTCGAATAAACCTCTAACGCAGGAGCGGGCAAACGTTTTGCCAAAATCATGGCATCAAAAAGAAAATAACAAAAACTAAAACCAGGTAAATAAAGTAGTCTATATAGGTAAGGGATTTTATTCTTTGTAGATCCAGAACATAAAAAGGATTTTGCTCGTTTGCTGTAGTAAAAGAAAGGCGTCTAGTTTTTCAGTTTTTTAAAACCGATCGAACACGTTTATTCTTTGCATAAGAACAGGGTTTGGCTCACTTTCTGTCAAACCGTTTACCATATTTAGCCAAGTTTAATAATTTTGCTTTTCAATAAAACCCAAATAAATCCAGGCAAAAGCGCCTGAATGGACTTAGTTCTACTTATTATGAAACTTTGGTTGTGAGCACACAACCAAAGTTTACATTTTCCATTCTAAGAAAATTGTTTCTGTAATAATTTTACCCTGATTCCACATAAAAGATCTCAGTCGACATCAAGCACCTTCACTGAACTGATCAAATTTGTATCATTCTTGAACTGCAGTTTGGGGACCGCACAAAATCAGTGCAAGGGCCACAAATGGCCCTCAGACTGCAGTTTGGACACCCATTCTCTAAGGTCTTCACACATCACCACTGAGATTAAATGACATTCAGATGGACTCTATTTTCCAAATAAGAAACTTTTCATGGTATATTTGCACTGGGGTTATCATTGAAAAGATGGTTACACGCCACACTTTTCAGTTTTTTGTCACCAGTATTGAAAGTAATTTACTCTTTTCCTTCCACTTGAAATTTTTGTTCTACTTTGTGTTGCTCTGTCACATAAAATTAGAGGAATGTGCATTGTAGTTTGTAGTTTTAAAAAAACGAAGTGAACAAACATTATGAGTAATCTTTCTCATTACTGCAGCCATCACCGTTGTCATCGTCAATCTTTTGCTCTCTGCTGAGAATCGCAGTAATGTCTCAATAAAACCCCACATGCAGCAGCAGCCCCAGCTTTAAATCTGAATGAAGCTTTAAATCTGGTAATGATTACCTTTAGTTGCTTCAACCAAAGAGTTGCTTTAATTTCTCAGTGAGAGGACGGAAATCGAGTCTTTACATGTTTACGAGCCGCTCCTTTCTTTATTTCCCGATTGTGTTGTTTCTCTGGTGGAAAACATCCGCCTGGGTTTCAGCTCTTGATTTACTTGTGTTTGGTCTCATTCTGTGTGTGCATGTTGTCAGGCAAGAGCTTAGACAACAGCTCACTAAAGGCGCAGTCCAGCACAAGTTCCCAGCCTGATAGCACTCAGGGCCCCTCAGCTGCTGTGCACTGTAAGTCAGCATGACGGCCAGGTTCAGCCTGTAACATTCAGATCTCATCCAAAAACAACAATTTCTGTTGTTTTTTTTCAGTGGGTGGTTTTCCATTTGATCTCTGCATGGACTAAAATCATCCACCTGCTGCTGTTTAGCGACACTAAATCCCAGAGGATCCCTGACTTCTGCAAAATGAGATTTTTAGATTTTACTAACAGCATTGACAAACAAACAAATTAGGGCTGGGCAATAAAGCAGTGTTATTAATTTTTTCATATTTAATGTTCTGAAAATCAAGGTTGTTTTTTTTCTCCAGTGCACTCCTTGTGTTTCCCTAGTTCAGTGATTTCGGCATGCCCAGTGCGGCCATCTTGTTTGATACTTTGAATTAAAGATGGAATATAAAGCCAGATTAGGATTTTTTTTAAATTACCAGAATAAGGCTGTAATATTAGAAGAATACGGTAGTTATTTTATAATGACTCCTGCATGAAAAGTAAAAATAAAAAGGAGGAATGTTGATCATCTTATGAAGTTATAGGAAAAACTTAATCTTTTAACACACGAGCATCAAATTATAATCTAATTATTATCATTTGTAAGACTTTTGAGGAAACCCTTACAGTCTGAGCTGGTCACTCTAGAATCCTTTTTACTTATTAAAAAATATTTTTTCTCTTAATTTTAAGACATTCTTCTGGTAAAATTACATCTTTATTCTGCTAATATGACAATATCCTTGTAGTAAAAGTTCTTGTAGCCTTTTTTAATTTTTTTAGGAAAGAAAGTGAGTAAAAAATCTGTTAAATTGGACCTGGTAGGAAAAACCTTGGTGGTTTAATTTTCAATCCACATTGCCCGGCCCTAGAACAAATATATTAAATTGCTTCAAATTCAATTTTCTCAAGTCAATCCTCCAGCTGTTTTTTGAGTTACTCTTTGGCTCCCTCTCATGGAGTTAAATAAAACAACAACAACACTGCTTAGTTCTCGTGTTAGTGTTATTTTTCTCACATTTCCAAGCATGAATGTTGTCAGAATATTATGCAGAAATGTTGATAACAACTGATCACGGCGAGGAAGTTTGTGGATTCTGGGGGTCGCTTTGAAATTCAAATGCCTCTATGTTCCTCCCTCCCCAAATTCAGCTGCTGCGAAGTTCGCTGACCTGCTGGGCTCTGTGCGTACCGGCTCAGGGCCCATCACCGACGGAGAAGGTAGATCCAGCACTCCGCCTCCAGCTGCCCTCTCTGCCCCTTCCCCTCCACACACCCCTGTTGTCCCCATGCAGAGTAAGTGGGCAGGAGCCAAGACAGACTCAGCAGTACACGACCTCTAAATGAGTTATAGTCATTTATCTGGCATCTGCTTTTCCTCTGATACCATGCCATGATGAGAAGCTTGGACAGATTGCAGAACAGGGTCAGAACTGATACGGGACAAGGGAATTGAGAAAGTAAAAATTTAGCATGCAAACTTTGAACAACAAGATATAAAAATACTTTTAAATAGCCACAAATAGGACTGCAGGAAAGAGATATAAAAAGCTGGCAGAAACATTGCATAGCTACAGGATGTCCTCAGTAAAACTTTAAAAATAATGGAAAGTAGCCAAGATACAATATTTCACAAAAGTTACTCGAGTGTTCAGTATAAATCTAAGAAAAGGCATTTTTTACCCCAAAAAACAAATAATAACCTTTGTAAGTCCACTGACAAACCTGAGAAAGGTGCAAAAAGACCAAGAGCAAAGATTTTTTTTAAACATAAAAATACAAAGTATGTCAAAGATAATTTATGCAAACTGTGAAGAGAAGGAAAACATATCTAGAAGTCTGGTTAATTTGAAAACTAGAGAAAAAAACAAAACATAATTACAAAATAACCCATTTTCTATGAAACTGTTAAAGTAACTTTTGTAACTCGGTTGCTAACATCGCTCTTCAAAACTATATAAAGTTAAAGTTTATTTAACCTTCTCATTTAAGTGCAGCTCCATAAATTACATTAAATCACATGTTGCAGGATTAACTCTTTCTATTAAAAAATACAAATTCCTGTTTTAATCCACCCAAAAATGAGTATTTGAAATGAAATAATTTGTGTACATCAAAAACTATTTACATATTTGACAAACTAATTTGTGAAAGGGCCAGAACAGCTTTTAAATTGACCAGAAATCTACCCATTGCCTCATTTTTCTCATCTTCTTCATGTTCTTTTCCCATCTTGTTGTTTGTAATCTGTTCTATATTCCTCTATCATTCTATCCATCCTGGACCCCCTCAGTGTCCCGGCTCACCGACCTGGTAAGCAGCGTCCGCAGGGTGCCGCCGCCCGCTGCACCCGATGGCGACGCCGCCTCGGCGCCGGCCCCCGTCACCAAGCTGGCCCCTCCACCTGCACACACCACCCCCCTACCTGTCCCTCACTCCCCCTCCAGCCCCTCCTTGTCCTCTCAGAGTGAGTGCTAAGCCCAACAGCAAGCCCCGCCCCCTTGCTGCATGGTGGCCAATTAGAAGCTGTGGCCACAGGACTTTGGACTTCAGTGTGGGGTCGATGCTAACATCTGGATAACGGAAGCATGTTCTACAGAGTGAAGTAGATCATGTTGATTTAAATGCAGATGGTTTGTTTTTATGTCTTTGAACCTCATTAAATCTGGTTGGTGCTCTGCTGACTGCAGGTGGCTGCTCTAACTTGTATTTCAGTAAAAGAGATACTGGTTGCGATGATACTGGACGATGTGCCGTGTGTGGGTGTGTGTGTGTGCTCTCTTAAAAAACTAAACTGTTTGTTCGGGCTCAACATCTGGATGTTGCTGAGATTTTTCTCATTTATTTTAGAGCTGCATCTAATTATTATTTTAGTAATTGGTTATCCTGTTCTTCTATTAATCAGGTTAAAAAAAATCATATTTCCTGCAGATTTTCCATTTAACTACTTAAGCTTATTTTAGATATGTAAAATATAATGTAGAATTTTTAATGCAGAACTACATTAAAAGATGCAAATTCCCAGTTTGTCTTTGCATTAATTCTGTGAAATGAAGTAACTGCTTTGTGTGGAGTCATGGCTGCCTTCGCCACAGTATCTGTTTGGTTGTATTTAAATAACTAACCTAAATTCCCTCCTTCAGTCCAGCTCGTGTTGTTTATCCGTCTTCCTTCTGTCTTCTGCAGCGCGCAAACAAGAAATCATCAAGATCACCGAACAGCTCATCGAGGCTATCAACAATGGAGACTTTGACGCTTACGCGTGAGTCTGGGATCTGTTGAATGTTTGCTATCATTTGCATCATTTGGATGCAAATGCTTGAAAACAAGCCCTGCTGTTCTGTCGTCAGTAAGATCTGCGATCCTGGGTTGACTTCGTTTGAGCCAGAGGCGTTGGGAAACCTGGTAGAGGGAATGGATTTCCACAGATTCTACTTTGAGAACCGTAAGATATAAACATTTGTTTCCCTCTGATTCATCTAAGATTCCTCTGTTCCTATATTTAGTTCACTTTCTCTATAGGAAAATACGGTATATACCATATTATATCCTGTATTTTTTGGACTATAAGCCGCTACTTTTTTCCCCGCTTTGAACCATGCGGTTTATGGCCCGGTGCGGCTTTTCTGTACATTTTTCTTCAACCACCAGGAGCCTCTCTAGCAAGAAGTGAATCATTGGAAGTCAAAATTGGAAATCAAAGAAGAAAGCACTAACTTTTATTTAGATTAGAAAAAGCACATGCTAGCAGCAGGCACGATGGAGAAATGTCTTCAAACTCATACCCCCTCATCATAGAAACAATACAAAGTTCATATGTTGCAGCTGTTGATCTGGCAGTACGGATCGATGTACGTAAGGAATCCATGGTTCGGCGTTGGTGATGCAGGGCTGCGACCTTAATAGCAGATTTATGCGTCCTTGTGGAAAACCGAGAGGGGCGGAGATACCAGCGGCTTGTAGCCCGGTGCGGCTTATATATGCACGTTTCCAGTTTTTAACAAAACTTTGTAGGTGCGCAATATAGTCCGGAAAATACGGTATGTAAGATAAAGTACATTGAGGGCTGTTATTGTTACGCAAAAATTAGAAAACCTTCAAGGGGTATAAATTCTTCTTCAAGACACTGCAGATCTGTTTTCATTTCCTTTCTCTTCTTCTTTTGAATAATCTGAAATAAGTCATGTCTTTTTTTGTCAGTCTTAGCTAAGAACAACAAGCCCATCCACACCACCATCCTGAACCCCCATGTCCACCTGATCGGCGAGGACGCCGCCTGCATCGCCTACATCCGGCTCACTCAGTTTGTGGACAACCAGGGCCGGCCGCGCTCCAGCCAGTCGGAGGAAACGCGTGTCTGGCATCGCAGAGACAGCAAGTGGCAGAACATCCACTTCCACTGCTCAGGCGCGCCAGCTGCGCCTCTCCAGTGAGGTACGAGCCGGCCAACGGGCAACACGGCAGCAGATGGTTGCCTCACTCACAGCATGGTTGCCACGTCTCACAGGAAGGAGATTATTAGAGAACTCCTTCAAATGAATCGACAACTTTTAGTAGCTTAATCTTACTAAAGGGCTTTTTTAAAATACAGGTTGTGATTTTAATACATCGATGTAATGAGGAAAAATTTTATACATGGGAGAAAATCTTTTAAGCTAAATCTATGGCCATAAAGTTTGCTAAAAAAAAAATTGTTTCTGAAACTGACAAAAAAAACTTGAATCTGAAAAATATTTATTTCAAATAATTAAAATGATTACAACAACAAAAAAGTGTAAAAATAAAGACTTAATTTTGGTCATGCAAATCACTCTTTAGCAAGTCCTGCCTGTGTTTTTAACTTGGACAAAGCATGAAGTGTAAAACTGTACTGGTTGTCTGTTCTCCTTTTCAGGGTTGGATGCTGTAGTTGTGTCTGTCAGGAATAATCTGCTGGAGTGAAAAGAAGAGGAAGGGATGAAGGAACACATCCAGGGTTGACTTGGAGGACATGGCTTGTCACGCCTAAACAATCAAATCCCTCCCTCACTGGACTCCCAGCCTCCATCCCCCAGCATGCACCTCTGCTTCTACGTCTGCAGTCACAAAATAAGCTCCTGACAACCATTGCTCCACTTCTTCTTCTTTTCCTTCTTCTTCTTCTCTCCAGCTCACTGGGTGTTTGATTCGGGGTGTGGCGCCCCGACCTGCCATCTCTCTCCCACCCCCACAATAATTTTGTGACCCTCTCTTGTCCTCCTGTGATTCTGCACCTGTGTGACATAAACACTGCACTGGAAATACAGTATGTAAAGTTTTAAGTAAAATCTATAATTATCATTACTATATTATGATTATTATTGTTACACATTTGCAATTGTATATGTAATTTGTATAATTCAGATTTCTTGATGCCAGTGGTTTTTAGAGTTGAAGGAACTTTTTTGTTTTATCTTTTTAAGGAAGCATGTTTTATTCCCCATAGTAACAGTGGCTGTTTTCTTGTTTTTTTTATTATTATTATTATTATTATTATTATTATTATTATTGTGGCTGTTAAGTGGAAAAGGTTTATTGGCAGTTTTTATAATCGTTTTTTGTTGCTTTTTGGATGGGGAGTTTCTGAACAGAGAGAGAGAGATTATACAGCAGGGGTCAGAAGTTTACATACAGTCAAGGAAGTGATCAAGTTTAGGCTGCAAGGGATTAATTTACTTTTTTTCTGTGTGGAACGGGTGAAAAAAAACACATCACTTTTCTAATTTTAAAAGCAAGAACTGGGCTCACAAGTTTGATTTTACTGTGGATTTTCTCTTATGATGCAACAAATTCAAATTTATTCATACAACCCACACAAAGCAAGTTGCTTCTCTACCAAAATATTAAGCTTCTGGCTCCATATTTGATACATTTTCTTACAAGTTTATTTAAACTGTCTGTCTATTCAAAAAACTGATTTTGTTGTGTATTTTTAAGTCTTCTTTTTTCATAATTACCTAAACTTTGTGCAATGCATCAATATCACTGGCAGCAAAACTGCCACCAAAATGCACGCCAAATGGTCCAGTGTTCTTGGGTTTGAAATAATAAGAGAGTTTAAATTTCTAGATTATATTATAGTTTTGCTAAGAGAAAATCCACGATGAATTCAAGCTTCTTCACAAAAGTCCATCTGGTTTTGTTAAAAGTGAGGCCGCTGGGGAAAAAACAGCTTAAATAAACCAATAATTGAAAAAAGTAGGTAAAATTATGACCAGATCTGTACAGGATGTGTTGGTGAGCACGGTCATGCTAGGTAGCGACGTAGCATTCTCAGTCCAGGTCCACTCCAGGTAACGGAGCACAATCAGAGGAACCTGCTGTTGTTTCTGAGCTGCACCTCAAAAACACAAAATCTGATCAAGTTTTCAATGCAGATAGCTTAAAACACTTTAAGACAAAACTAACTTACAAGTAACGCTTCAGCAGCTTGTTTTAAATTGATAAATTTTGCATTTTGAACTCAGTCTTTTGGCTGTTTTTGGAAGTTTCTGGAAGTTTGTTCTAGATTATTTCAAGGGCACTAAAATATTTTGACTAGAAACATGAGAAAAACACTTGATAAGATGTTTGTAGTGTTTGTGGCAGAAGAGGCTGAAGTCTGAAGCACCTCAGCAAATCAAGAGAAAAACTTTCTTTTCCACCTTTTTCTTGCCTGCACTCAGGAGCTCCGATTCATTCATGTCAGCTTAAAACTGCAAAACCTAAAAAATGCACAAGAAGAGCATGCTGTCTGCAGTTGTTTTCTACAAGCATCAAAGTGTCAGATGAGGAGGAAGCTCTGTTGAAACCGCCCTCTGTTTTCATCAGACCTGAAGCTCAGTGACTCATCCTGAACCTGCTTGGGGCTCTTTTTATTTTCGGGGTAGACGGGGATGCTCAGCCGGTTACTCCTGCTGTTGCTTGGAAACGGATGAAAACCCGCTTGAAACCCAGCGCTCCTTCTTAAAAAGCCCGAGTTATTTTTAACCTGCACTGCTGGCTGAAACACAGCAGGTTCTTTGTTTTTCTTTAACTGAAAGTGACAGAAGAAGTGGGTGCTCTGAACGACAGATCCTTCCAGATTTGTGTGACCTGTCTCGTTTCTGAAGCCATAGAGCAGAAAGCTGGTGCTGCTGCTGCTTTTTTCCCCAAATGAAGCACATTCAAAAACTAAGACTCCAACCTGCAGGAGTGGGAAATCATGAAGGTTGTGTTTTCTTGGTGCTTCAATCATCTTTAATACACGGTCTTTAATACAGTGTGGAATATATTTGTTTGTGCATGTAGATTTAAAGCCTTCAGTGTGTGCTCTTTGAAACCCTGGGGAGGTTTAGGAGGCGTTTATGAGAGACAGGAAAGGGCCTCGAACCCAGGGAATGTTTATTTCATGCTTTATTTTTTATTTTTCTGTGCTTTTACTTCATTATGTTCGGTTTGTGTACAGTGTTATTAGCCTTTCATAACATAAAGTGCTTGTGCCAGAGGCAGCAGGGTAGAGCAGATGGACTTTGCAGCACTGAAACCTGATTATTTGTTTTAGAAGAGGTTCGACTCGCGATCAGCTCTGCTGTTCTTTGTCCACCACTGGCTGCCTTTGCGTTTTGTATCACCGCTCGGTCCGAACAAGTGATTCAGAGAGACCCAGCCGTTGGTTTGGTGAACAGTCCTCAGGTTTTTATTTATTTTGAGTATTTATTTATTTATTTTAGTGGATGTTTTTACTGTAATTTTTTTTTTTTCTTAAATTGTTTTCCAATTGTGCAAATACTGTCTGTAAAACCTGTTCTTAAAGGGATTTCACACCTAAATTGGCCAACATACAATGAGTTAGGTCTATCGAGTGTCAAAAGTTAAAATGTTTTTCAAAAAATTATAATAGAATCCAGAAAATTGGGTGCGTAATAATTAATTTAACACCCTATTAACCACATTAATATCTAAATGTGAAATCCATTAAATAAAAATGTATGGTAAAGGTAAAACTATCAACTTATTTCATTTATTCATGTGTTTGAGCACACAAACTTATAAATTATACTAAGAGATAATTATTGTATTTTTGTAAATATTTTTGTTATTAACAACATATTTGATTTAATATAACACATTATAAATGAATAATAAATACATAAATTGTCCAAGTATTTTTTTGCAAATTCTAATAATTAGGACATTTTAGCTTACTGAATTGCGGCACATTTGGACTTCCGTAGTTCTTTTGAGCTACTGTTTTACGAGGGACACTCTACGACTTATATTGTTGCACAGGATTGTATTTTGTCAGCCGTCCTTCAGATGTTTCAACACTTTCTTTATAAGATGGTGAATTTTGTCAGATGAAGCCTTTTTCCTCACCACTGAGTTTGTATCGTTCTCACGTCTCATCCAGTAAGGACGCTCCTGTCAACATGTTTTAATACTAAGAGGTCAACCCTTCTCCAGAAAAAAAAGAAGAAATAGCAGCATATACAGTACAAAAGTGATGTTCTTCTGTTCTTTTTAGTGTGTTTCTCGCCTTGAAAATCAACATAATAAGACTCACATATTTAAAACGAGGGAGTTCACAGTATCATAGCACCGCTACTAGCAGCGTAGCTTTCATCTTCTTTGCATGACAGAAGGACACTTTTAGTTTTTTGGTGTTTTTTATTTGGGCTCATTTTCTACTGAATGCTGGTAAACTCGACTTTTCTCTATTTTCTCAGCTTTTTAAGTGCATATAACTATTTTTGTCTCCAGATGATATAATGAAGATGATTAATATGGTAAGGATTATTATACTCATGACTGTGGCACTAAGGATGATTATGATAAAGTCGACATTGATGATGATGATGATGTGTTGATACTTTTGCATGCTTTTCTATGGGTTCTCAGTGTTGTCAGTGCAGCCAGCAGGAGGCGCAATTGCACCACATGACCTTTTTGCATTTAGTCCAGAAATTGGATCAGAAAGACGAACCAGTTCATCATCAGTCGCCATTTTCACTCTGCATTGTTTTTTATTTCCTGCAGCAGAAGCGAAGTTGCTCTGACAACACTGAGGTGGTTTCTCTTTTGTGGGAGTCTCTCTCTTTTTCCTGCTCCCTCCGTTTCCAACCTTCTTCAGTCATTTCTCTGCAGTCGGCTCTTTCTGGTTTCTCTTTCTCTTTTTGTCAGTTTGGCTTTCTTCTGTATAATATTAATCCTCTAGTTCTCTGCTTCTTCAGATTATTGCTCTGTTCTCTTACGTGCTACACGTGTTTCTCTAACTTCAAGACAATGTGTTAAGGTGTTATCAATAAAATGAGTTTAAATACAAACTTCTGTGTCTTTCTGTGTAGATGTTCTTCTTGTGTACTCAGCTCTCCAAGTGTGATAAATGTTTATTAAATCTTTCCAAATGATCAAATAATCATGTAGACTTTCAATATCTACACACAGAAAAAACGAGAAAATACATAAAATGTAACAAAGAAAAATAATTTCCAACTGCTAGATATTAGATTTAACATTCTGTTATATATGGTAAGAATCGAACAGCCTGTTCTCTGGCGCACTGCAAGTTTAATAAAAAATACAATTTGAACCTTTGTTGATGCATACAGTAAATAGATTGGTATAATGCTGTGATAAAGTATGAGCCTTATGAGTGATTTTTAATATTTTTGCTTTTATTTCACTTAAACATTTTTAGCTACTCAGACAAATGTGAAACCCAAAGACTAGATCCTGAGTTACAACAAGGATTTAATTTATTAAAGAAGAACGATAGTATTGGTTTTGTCACATTTTGCAACAACTGCCAGAAAACCAGTGTAGTTCAGTTATTTTTTTTCTCAATAATCGTCATTTGAAAACTGCCTTTTATATTTATTCTGATCCTCTTACTAAAAGTTTTTATGATCTTTAACATTTAAGTGAAATAAAATAAGCAAAAGCAACTGAATCTGCAACATTTTGAGAAAGATTGTGAACCCCATATTTTCTTTCTGGAGTAAAAAAAGAAAATTAAAAGGAAAATAAAAATATGCTAAAGCTGGAACCAGTAGGTATTAAAAGTAAAGTAAAGCTTGAGTTAAAAGTAAAAAATGTAGAACATATCCACATACTTTATCAAAAGCATACAGCTTGTCTTGGTCACATGACCTCAGAGTCTTGTAAAAATCTGTAAAATTACACCAACTTTTCAGTTACACATAATTTTGATCTTTGTCGTTTTTGTGCCAGCGGCTTCTCCAACACTGAAATACGGGAAAAGTTTCTCAGTGAAAGTGTGTCTGTAAGTGTAGATGTGGCTCATGCCCTCAGAGTCGTAGAAGGACACAAAGCCGCTGTCATAGTCCAGTTGGACTCTGATCTTCTGGAGATTCTTCTTCACGGATATGGACTTACTTTCACCATCAGTGTATTTTCCATCATCAAAACATAAACACCAGATTCCAAATTGTGGTGTAACATCTCTCTCTCCCTTCCTGTCAACAGACTCTTTGACCAAACCCAAATACCAGTCAGGATGATCTCCTACCTCCACGTCCCAGCTGTGTTTCCCTGAGCTGAAGCCCTCAGAACTGAACACTTCCATGTAAATGTTTCTCTCTGGGTTATCAGGAAGCTGCTGCCATGTGTCTCCATGACTCACACTGGTCAGATCATCAGACAGATGGATCCATCCATTAGCCGTGTTTGGGTCCAGAATGATGGGACTGAAGTGGACCTTGTCCTTCATCTTCTCCCAGACTCTGAAGGACAGGTTGCCCAGGTGTTTGGCCACATCTATCAGAGCTCCTGGGACCAGCTGTGGATCTGGCAGTGACCTCTGACCTCTGGCTCTGCTCTGAATGGCTTCATAACTGCTGAGGAACGACACGTTGTCTTTCTGCAGCTCTTCTTCAACAGCAGAGATGCTGTCTGACAGAGAGGAGATCTGCTCCTCAATCCTCTTCATCTCTCTCATGATAGTCTTCCTCTTCTGCTCCTCTTCCTCCCTCAGAGCTGCCAGTCTGGACTCCTCTTCCTCTCTCAGGAACTGGTGGAGCTTGTTGAACTCTGCTCTGATCTGTCTCTCTGTGGACAGCAGCTGCTTCTTGGAGTGTTGAATCACATCATCGTATGTTTTCTCCACTTGTTTGTGTTTGTTCCTCTTGTCCTGCAGAGACTCTAAGTCAGATTTCAGCTGCTCCTTCAGATCACTGACTGCTTCTTCTATAGGAACCACTTTGTGACTCTGGTGGAGAGAAAACTCACAGACAGGACACACAGCTCTCTGCTCGTCTTTACAGAACCAATA
The DNA here is from genome assembly GCA_902982915.1 of Phalloptychus januarius. Lineage (NCBI taxonomy): Eukaryota > Metazoa > Chordata > Actinopteri > Cyprinodontiformes > Poeciliidae > Phalloptychus > Phalloptychus januarius. Next base: position 2,197,124 of record CADWAE010000482.1, read on the forward strand.
AGGAACCTCAGAGTGCTTCTCACACACCGCCTTCTTCTCTTTTTCCATATTAGTTGCAGCGTCCTGCTTCTCAGCAAACGAATCAGCAAGTTCTTTGAGGGAGAAGTTGATGGACGGATCCTCCTTTGCCAATCGTTTACAGATGGGACAGTTCTTGTTTCCAGTTTGTTCCCAGAATTTCTGCAGGCAGTTTGAACAGAAGCTGTGGTTGCAGCTCAGAGACACGGGGTCTTTAAAAGTCTCTGTACACACATGACAGCACAGGAAACTTTCAACAAGAGCGATTTTCTCCGCCATTTTAGCAAATTCCTCTGCTGAAGTCTTTCCTGTCACGTTGTCTTTTTGTTCCACAAAACATTTCTTTAAGTTTCGTCTTCCTGTTCTGGGTCGGAAATTAAAATTGCTATAACATACCGCTGCCACTAGATGGTGCTAATGCCTTTCTCTTTTAAGTAAATGATAAGTTGTAATTTTTACTTTACTTAAATTTAAGCACTTATTTTTCCGTAGTTTTTGTTTCAGTTCATGCTAGAGAATCCAAAAAGGACATTTTAAGCAATATTTCAAAATAATCATTGTGATGTAATTTTTATATTATTGACTTTTGTGCATTAATCATCTGAAATAAGAATGCATATCCAGCTTTGTGGTTCAAAAACCGCCACGTTTCTGTTTTAAATTCTTACATTTGAGGTCTTCTCATTTTGCATTCCTCAGCAGAGTGAATGATTATTAAGAACATATGAGTAACTCAACAGATTGAACTGTTAGTGAAATGCTGAAAGATCATAACTTGAACTTGAACTAGGCTGCATTCTTCAATCAGACATTTAATGCAGGTATTTAGGACCAGAGAAAAATCTAATGGTTGCACAGCATCGGCCCTCAACGCCTGGAGTTTAAGCTCTGCCAAAACTGCCCTCAAAACTTTTTATCAAACATTTTGAGTTTTTTTCTTTTTTCAAATTGGTGTATTTCAATTAATATTATATTTTTACAGCAGCTGAGAGCACAGCTGTTGGATATTCCAGCCATCCTTCTATTGAAGTGTACAGAAAATTCAACCAATTAAACAGAGATTTCAAAGCAGCCAAACATTTATCTTGCATTAAATGTTTTATTGTTTAGTTAAAGCATAAAAAACATAATGTTACAGATTTTTGGTGGAAATGTAAACAACTGAACAGGAAGATCTGTATTTTTCACAATGTTTACAAAAATCACATGATGACAATAATAATAAATAACTTCAGTGTAAATGTCTTGTGGCTCTCTGATTATGCCAGCTTCACCAGCCTCTCACTGGCCTCCCACAATTTTTTTGCCACACCTGCGTCTTTTGCAAACGGACGCAGAGTGGCAGGCTGGCAGTCGACGAAGTAACCCCCGCTGTGCTTGGCAGCTTCGTCCGACACGGCGCAGTAGATGACAGTCTGAGCTCCAATCTCACACGGAATGGAAAACATCCACATGATCACCTGCATGAACATCCGGAACAGGAAGGAGAAGTGGCAAGTCCAGCCGCTCTGGACAAAACCTGGAAACAGAATGAGTCAGAAAACGCATGAAACAGTTAAAAACATAATTAAAATAATCAATTCAACAACCATCTTTAAACAATTTTCCTGCAATCAAAAAGAGAAACTACTGAGACGTATTTTTTGAAACTAAAATTATGTAGCTTAGCAAAGAATCTTCACACAAATCACAACCAAAAATGCACTTTTATCTTTATCTACTTTAGTAAACAATTTAGTGTTTACTCTTTTACTTTTTTGTACACAACAAATAAAAAGTATAAGTGGTGAACAACCAGAGGTTACAAAATGGTAAGGTTACCCCAAAATAAAAAACATAAATTAAATATGTTAACATTTTAGTGTATAAATAATATTTGGGGCCTTTGAACAGTGTTTGTTCTGAGTTGGCACTTTATACACACAGGTTGTTCTTTATTCTGGCCTAATTCTTAGTTTACCTTTTATTTTTAGTACGTAATAAATGCCAATGTTGGCTGGATGAAAAAACAACAACTAAAATGAACAACATTTTGGAAAAGATTTGTCGAAATTAACTAAATTAATAGTAATTAGGGGCACCCTACTATCCAATATTAGATTGGAGTAAAAAGACATAAAAAGCTCTTACCAGGGTGCACGGCATAGGAAGTCACTCCTTTTCCCTCAGTGATGCGGGCAAGTTCCTGACTGAAGTAGATGTTGGCCAGCTTGCTGCGGCAGTAAGTGAAAAAGGGCAGCAGGTTGTAATTGAGGTCCTGGAAGTCCAGCTTCTGGTATTTGTAGCTGGAGCAGGTAAGAGTTATAACACGGCTGGGAGCGCACTCCTTCAGCCGCGGCAGAAGCAGGTTGGTTAAGAGGAAGTGGCCAAGGTGGTTGACTCCAAAGCACATGCTGAAGCCGTCATCTGTCCAGTCCAGGATGCCGGGCATGCCTGAGGAAGCCCCAGTGGGGAAATGCATTACATGACATTACCTGGGCACGATAGTACATTGATCTGTTTTAATCTGATGTGTTTTATGTCCAGGAGTACCTGCGTTATTTACCAGGATGTGCAGACTCTTCTCCTTCTGCAGAAACTTCTTGCAGAAGTCCCTAACGGAGCGCAGGTTGGCCAGGTCCAGCTCCATGTGGAAGACATTAAAAGATCGACTGTGACGTTTGATCTCTCTCACGGCCTCCTCAGCCTTTTCAAGGTCTCGGCAAGCAATGATGACACGGGCGCCTCTCGTTGCCAGGGCAACGGCGGTCTCCTTGCCAGTACCAGAGTTACCTCCTACACCAAGAAAAACATGTTTTCGTCTCTAGTTCATCTAAAAGACTTTAAATTGGCAACAAAAATGAACTCTGCTGTTATTAGCACAATTCATTTAGCAGTAGAAATTAGTGGGTAAATGTGATAATGATTTAATTGCAAAGCTTACTGCAAAAACAATAAAGATGAATAGAATGAGTAGCAGAAGCAACGTTTATTTACCTGTAATGAGAACCGTTTTACCATCAAGTCTTTTCAGCTCCGTGAAATATCTCCTCCTTTTCATCCATTTTAAAACTAAAAATACACTTAAAGAGGCAATAACTGTATAGAGAAGATACATTTTCCGGTTAGCTCGACAGTGATGCTGCTACAAATGTTACCTTGTTAGCATGCTAACTGAATGACCGCCCTCAAATATTCCGACATTGCGGATCTTTTAGTTGTAACCCGACATAATTCAGACTAAGCTGAATACAAAAACCGGACGTGTATTGCTGTTAATCACAATAATATAAAGGCATCAGTTTACATTGGTTTATTACAACCAATGTTTGGCTTATCAGATGATGCGCTCGTACGCCGAAGATCTCGCGAGAAGACCCAAGGCTTTTATGGATAATAGAAATTCCGGGTCCTCTTCGCGATCCTGTCCGTTTGGCTCGATTTTATCTGCTCCCAAACGGATCCGACTTAGTGTAACTTCTGTCAGCTATGTTAATTTTCTTTAGCCACCTTAAAATGAATGTATCTTATTAATCCTGGTAAATAATGACTTTACAGTACAGGGTAAAGCAAAATAACAATGCAAACAATATAATTAAAAGCTGAAGTCATTAAAAGGGTTTGTACTGTATGGAAAGTAAGGGTCTAAGATTATACCATCAAAGTAAAACATAATGTGAATAGTACATTTGGTGAGCAAGTGCAAGAAACAGTCGAATATATTAAATACTTCAACAATAAACAAAGGCATCTCATTTGCATTTTGTTTATAAAAAGCCTAAAAGTTTATCATCCACAAAACTCAATTTGCAAGTTACTAAACAGTAGAAACCAAATGGAGACCAATAATTATTAGCAGTCCACAATTCTTAGCATGTGTAATAAACATGTAAACCTAAAATTGAATAATCTTTTATAATGGCATTAATTCCATAATTTTAGTTTGGGTTCAGATAAAGAATTAAATATGAAAGAATGAGGCTTCTTTATGCTTGCAAACTTGTGTTATTAATGTTTTGCTTTAATATGATAGACACAGTAAGGGGGAAAATTATGTCAAAATCAAACAGCTTGGTTTGAGAGCCAGGTTGGTCACAAGTGACACAAAGTTGGAATTGAAATGTAAATGCTTTTGCAGCTGAACTAAAGTTAAAAATGTGACTGCAATCACATTCTCTGGAAATTTAAAGTGTGTCATGTGTAAGCACACAAAGAGGGAGCAAATCCTGCTTAAACACAGCTTAAAATGAACATCTGTTAAATCATTACTTGAAACTATTAACTTTGACTCATGTGATCTGGATTGTTTGTTACGTTGAATGACCTTTGATACACTTTGCACTACTGGAGGAGTCTCCAACAAGGATAGATTCACTCAGCCACAAGTGTTTACTCAGTGTTCCCAAATCCAAACATGGCTTCACACATGAGAGAGCTCATTTTTATCTGGACAATTCTGACTTTCTTCTCATCTAAAACATGGAGTATGTTATGCTACTTGTGAAAACTTTTGAGAATGAGTTTTTAACCATGGATTTAAATGATTGCAGGAATTCATATTTGATCAAATCCTGTCTTCCTTTCTAGAAAGGGTTCTGATTATTCTCATGTTTTTATCAGGTCTAACATGCAGTAGCTGCTGCCTGCTTCCCGGTCTCTCCTTACTCCAGCTCCATGCTGGGAGGAAGAGCGCTCAGGATCCTCAGTTTGACTCTTCCTTCTGATGGCCACCTTCTCTGCAGGTTGGAGTCCATAAACACTTAAAAATCACAATTGTATGCACTCATTATTGATATTGATTTTGCTATATATGTCAGACTTACAGGATCCTGTAAAATCATTGAAGAGTAATGACATTTAAAGCCTTAAACTAAAGGAGAACATTTCAGGCAATCTGAGTTTAGTAATCAAAGGAGATTCTTGAAGGATGTTTAAAAAAATTAAAACATAAATTTTTTAAGTGTAAAAAGATGCTGTATTTAGCTTGCTGCACATTTAACTTTTAAATTTGAACTTAATTTATTGGCATCTCATTTGTTTAAATGATTGACTGCATATTTTGACGTGTTTTCTGTGTACAGATGGCAAACTGAGATGGAAATGGAACAAAAAGTGTTGCAACACCAGTCAACATGTGAAATAAATACCAGTTTGTCTGACTTGTTGCAGGTTCAAAGGTGAAATTGAACAACAGGAGGTTATTGATGAAGAAGATTGCATATCTCCTCTGTTGTATGAGACGGGCTGAATATCGTTTGATGTCTTGAGAGATGGTACAAATTTCAACAGATCTGGAGAGTATCTGTCAGGTAAAACAAAAACCCTCTGAAGATGTTCTTGTTGATTTGCTTGTATCTCTCTTTTAGATTGTGATCTTAAGAATCAGAATTTTCAGAATATTATTTTTACAACTCACCGCTGCAAAAAGTAACTTGGGACTTGCAAAACTTTTGTGAGATCTTGCAAAAGTATTTTATGTTTCCTTTCCTCCTGCGTCATTTGTGAGGCACGGTGTTCTTGGTTGTATCTTTCTGGTTTTATAAAGCTCAGAAGCAGAATGTCTGAAATCTTGGACTAAGCAAACAGGGATCTCATGAAACTTTTATAGGATCTTGCGGAAATGTACTTAAATTTTTGTTTCAATGTTCCTTGCTAAGTTTTTATTTTGAAACACTTTGCACAGTTTTATGAATCCTTTCCTACATGTTATTGATGCTGTCAATGAAAACAAGCTGCACCCTACATTATTATGTTTTTTTTTTTAGTTTTTATTCGCTCATTAACTCTGTTTTTCTGTGTCCGTCCATCCCAGTAAAGCAGAGCCCTCATTTGAAGTCACCCTGGTGAATTCAACACTGTGGCAGAACTATGGCACTCCGAACATGGCCGGACAGCTGAGGACGACCTGGAACAGCTCTTTAATCGACTCTGAAAGAGTCAATGTAGAGCTATGGGGTTACAGAGAGGTCAGCAGGAGCACTGCAGGGTCGTCCTCTCTGCAGGCAGAGATTAGTTACCTGTACTCTCTCGGCAGTTCTAAATGAGAGGGAGAAAGGTATCCACAACACATCTCAAGCTTCACAGGGGTCAAACTCCAGTCCTCCAGGGCCACTGTCCTGCAGTTTTTAGATTAATTATTATTATTATTTTAGATTTAATTATCTCCTCCCTGTGTAGATAAGTTCTCCAGAGCTTTGCTAATGACCTAATTATTCTCTTCAGGTGAGGTGCAGCAAAGGCACATCTAAAAGTTGCAGGACAGCGGCTCTGCAGGACTGGAGTTTGACATCCCTCTATCTATTGTATCTGGCAGGACGTGTATTTGCAAATGCTGTTAAATTTCACATATGTGTTTCTCCATGCTTTTTACAAGGGTGAAGTGGAAAAAGCATTTGAATTAATTACGGATCATTTCCTTTAAAGCAGCAGAGTGCAGGCTGGCTAATTCAGCAGCTAAAGTTCAGCTTATTAAACTATAAACAGCAGATGACAAAATGGGATAGTATTTTGTGGCTTAAGTTTATCATTGTTGACTTCTTGCTGTCTTGCAGGTGTTGTCTTTAGAAATCTGCATTTCGTAACGTTTGACAGCCTCAGCTACACCTTTAGTGGCAGAGGAGAATATTACCTGTTGCTGGCAATATACAAAAAGCTGAGTGTTCAGGCTCGGACAGAAAGCTGAAACTTCAGAATGGTTAGTCTACATTTAATGCCAAAGTCCTGTTTGTACCCAGTGGTCTCACTATACTTTTATAAACTTTAGCTTTCTCTGGATGTGAACTATAGTGTTTATCCTAGAGGTAGATTCTTGGTTTCCAGAGTATTTCTCTATGTGTCTACTTCTGTTAGCTCCCTGCTTGCCATGGGGCTCTTTCTAAAAAAAGAAAGTGAAATGGCATTAATTGATTGTAGATAATTGGAATTACTTCATATTTTTCCTTTATTACTTAAAATCGCCCAGATCCAAGCATCAATAAATCATGGTTTAACTAGAGAGAACAAAAAGGATGTTTACCAATGAGGGACTTTAGTCAAAGCTACCCAGCTGTCATCAGTGGCCATGAAGGAGAACCTGTCTGATGTCATCAAGGTATGAACTGCTGGCGACCATCTTCAGGTGCTGAGGAAGCAGAAGATTCTGCTTTTTACTGAGCAAACATGGATGGATCTGCAAGGTGGGCTGCTTAAAATTTATTTTGACTTCCTGTTGAATCAGGAAGATATTGCAGTAATATCATTGACTTTCTAAAGCAGAAGCCCTTATGCTTTAGGAATAAGGTTTGCAAAGATGAATATTTCCAGTTTTCCAGCTGCTTTTATTTCCGATTTGTTACTTTCTAATTATTTGTGATTGCTGAGTAACTATTTTATTGCTCCTACTTTCTGAATGACAAAGATCAACATACATCTCTTCTCTCATCTTTCTGATTTTGATAAATGGCAAAGATTAATTGGATTTTTATTATTTTAAGGTTTTATTTGCTCTAGTGGCCTTTATTTAACAGTGAATGGACAGGAAAGAGGGAAATGAGAGACGGGGAAGACATGCGGCAAAGGTCACCAGGCCGGGAATCAAACCTGTGACGGCCGCGTTGAGGACTAAGGCCTCTGTATGTGGGTTGTGCTAAACCCCTACACCACAGCACCCTTAATTTGATTTTTGTTGTTGATTTCCTGACCCTGACCTCCAAGATCCTATTTCTTGCCAGCAGATCCTATTTCTTGCCAGCAGATGGCAGTATTTTACTCTAGTTCTTTAAGTATCACATAAAGAATGTAAAAAAATCAAACATTATTGAGAAACACCAGAACTTCTGAGGACCCCATGACCTCTTCCTTTCTCTTTCTTTGCTAAGCAGCTCTAGTTAGCTTATGTTATTCTTTTGTTTTTTCTTCTTTTTATTCCTAAGTTATTCCTCACAACCATGATGTGTCAACACCATAACTGACAATTTACAAGATTTTGATGAAATTTTGTGAAATAAATGCTTAATTTTGAGTAACTGAGTGAAAATATCACTAATAGCATAATTAAAAAATAACTTTAAATTTATTTTTGTCATATTTCAATGCATAATCTTGAGGAATAATTAAAAAATGTTTGGGGAAAATGTAAACCCATTTTGTCCATCTTCTCAAGAATCACTGTGTAAATGTAAGTCATTACAGATGTTTAGTTTGTACATTTAAGATGCTAATTCAGTAATTATGTATTCAGATTTTAATTAGAATCTTATTTTCTTTTAGGTATTTTTGTATTTGCTCCCAGTCTTCAGAATGTGACAGTAATCTTTTCCTCTGGTGCTGCTGTGGAGCTCCGTCTGCATGAAGGCGTCGTGACGTCTACCATCCTGCTTCCGGTGGAGTTTTCCAACCACACCCTGGGTCTCCTTGGTCGGATGAACTCTGACCCATCCGATGACTTAATGACCTGGTCTGGAGAGGTCATATCATCTAACGCCATGCAGGAGGAAATCTTTACTTTTGGAGCTGGATGTGAGTGAACACAAATATTCATCTCAGTAAAGTAACATGAAAACTAAAAAATAGCAATTTTAAGTCATGGATCTGTTCAACAATTCAGTGATTTGATTGTATGAAAACTTAGAGACAACAAAAGAAAGCAGAGAAACCAGATTGTTTTATTCCCTCTGCTTCTCTGTTGTATGTTTTATTTTTTGCCATTTTTCAGTAAGGTGTAAGGTGTAGCTCAGTGCAACTTTTTTTCTGTTTCACATGTTTTATTTGTTAAGCGAGTTTAATGATGAATTACACCGGGTACTATAACAGGAGAACAGGATCCAAAAGTGTCTGTTATGGATGAGGAAACCAAAAAAATACGCAATTTGTTTGCTGATCTGCATAAGTCACGTAATGTTAATAGAAAAATAGGTAAACATGCCTTTATCTACCTTAAAACATTTAAACCTGTAAAGCAAGACTTGATAATGTTTTGAGTTTTTCTCACCACTAAATATGGGGAGAGGAAAGGAAAAAACCAAAATCTCCAAAGCAGAGAATTGCAGCTCTTTTTTAGTTTTCAGTTATTCTAAAGTGAAGTTTTAATTTATTTTCAGGACTTTTGCACATCTTTACCAAAGCGACCAATAAAAGAGACGAGCAAATGTTGCTAATCTTTTCAGATTATGACCGGTTTCAGTTACATTACCTGTGCTTAGCCTCAACCCAACATAATAATTAACCACACTAATCCTTTATACTAACTACTTACTATTATTTGTTTATGCTGCAAAGGCATAATTTCATTTAGGATAAACAGTGATTCATTTTACCCTGCTTACTTCTAATTGTTAACTGCAAAATTGTACGTTCATGGTTGTAGTCTAAAACTCTTAATTTGTTTCAGTAACCAAAAATCCCAAAGAACCTCACTTATATTGCTCATTTTTTTCCTCCAGGGAACATATCAAACATGTCTTCCCTTTTCACCTATGACTCCCACTGCCTTTTGGATTCATACTGTTTTCCATTGAGCCACGACCCTGCTTTTGTTCCGGCCTTTTCTCTGCCTCTGAAACCTGATGACCCCTTGGCAGCAGACATGTTGTCGATGTGTTTGGGAGAAGGGGCGCTGTTCTGTATATATGATACCCTTATCTCCCAGAGCCCAGCGGTGGGAAACGCCACACTCAGGGCCCATCAACATCATCAGGCCTTAATGGAAGCCCTGAAGCCAGGTACCACATGTCACAAGATCATTGTCTGCCTATCTTTAATTTCCTTCAGCTCATGGGCAAAAGCAAGAGAAAAAAACAGTTGTTTGCATTTTATTTCTAACTCAGTTGGTGAAATATTACTTTTCAATTACTTGTCAGTAATTGACAAGTTTTTCTTGTAGATAAACGATAGATAGCAATTTTTGAAATCAAAGTCATTATCACTTTATAGAAAAGAAGCATCAGTTCTTTAAATATTCGCTTCTTGTCACTGGCTGATGACTTCTTGACATATTGTTGCTCCTTAGTGGTGTCATGTGGCTGACTTCCCACACCCAGGAATGGGAAGAAGAATAGAACATGTTACCTGCAGGGGAAACCCTGAGCTTCACCTGCAATGAAAGCTACATACTGTACAGGTCAGAGGAGCGCACCTGTTTGGAGACGTGGACAGGGGAGCACCCCTACTGTATTACAGGTACATTTGGGTAAAAACCCTGATTTGAGACCAACTTTTGAGTACAGTGGCTGCACGACATTTTTAAACCAAACCGAAAGACATCCAGTACCTCAACTTTCCCTTGTGGCGTTCCACAGAGATGTGTTCTTGGTCAACTTTTCTTCTCTTAGTTATGTTCCTCAGTTCCATCCTAAACAAGCATACAATCTAATTTCACTGACTTTGGATAGCAATTCATTTTCTCAAACTAGATGAACAAAACAAACATTGTTTACTCTTGAGCCTTTGACCACTTTCAAAATGTCTTTAGCAAAACTTGAGACTTTATTATTTGAAAACGCATTCTTATTTGAAAAACTAAAACTTAACACATTCTCCAAAACTAACTTTTCCAAATAAGGGTTATTACTAAAATAAAGACTTTCACTATTTTGCCAGACTTTGAGAGACTTTTGTCTCATCAAAACTAAACTTTTAGAATAGTCTCTACTTTTGTAATGTAAATAGCTTTCTTGTCTGAAGTTGTGCTGCAGCATTTTGGACCAATTAGAAACAGGCACACATCAACATAACCACACAGGATCTGGCAATTAAGCCAGCAGTGGCCAAACTTTTTCATCTGCTATGCAATAAATTGGACATGCAATGTTTTTTAATGAAACAAAGTGAGAAAAATGTTTGTCATCTTTTTGTCAGTTCTTTTTTGTTCAAGAAAATCTTTTGCAAAAAAACAAGAACTTTCTTCAGAAAACCTTTTAATGCTCTAGTCTTTTTTTGTGCATGAGTAAAAAGTCGCTGGATGTTTATAGCTCTTCTTAAATAAAATTAAAAGAAAGTACTTCATGCCTAATACTTTCCATGTATTACATTTGTCATTGGAATATTCAAGCTAAAAAAATGACAAAAGTCCCCACCCTACTTATTTTTGAACTGCAGTCGGGGGCCTCATAAAATTGTTCCAAGGGCCACAAATTGCCCCCTAGCCACACTTTGGACACCCCTGAACTAAACTATAAGCTCCGCAGCTTAGATTGCCTGAATGTCAGTGAATTAGAAACATCTGGGTCTCTGAAATGGCTTTTTAGTCCTCACCCTGACCATAAACTCACAGAGCACTGGTGTAGTGTTTAAATCTGGCCAGCAGATGGCAGTATTTCTCAAATTATTTTGTTTTTATTTGTCTTCCAAGTTATTTTTTTATTTTACGTTCTTTTTCGTTTTGGATAAAACTCTGAGAACTTGAAGTTACCTAGAACTGAGTTTACACCCATTAACACACAATGGCAGACGTTTTTAGCTACAGTACGTGACAATGATTGCTCTCTTTCTATGGCTCTCATTACACAAATTGGAGCTAACGACTGTCAACATGGCCTGAGGAGCTCCGTGGCAGGTGTTGCGGGAGCTGTTTCCTTTTCCTCCACTGTTCAGATGTGACCTCCAGCCAAGTAAACAACTCTAAATACAGACTGAGCAGCAGCAGCCTTCCCTCATATGAATCACTGCGGCACGATGTGTAGGCTCAAAAGAAGTCGTAATTAAGTTGAAAAGGATGTGCCATTGAACAATAAATACCACCACTTCCAGTTTGACTCCTTCTCAATCACTTTAATGAGCCGCTGCTGCCAGTCAGAAGAGTCGACAGTGAGTCCAAACAGTCTTGTGCAAGTTCACATTTCCCAGAAGATGGCTCAGTTTGGAGAAGTTAAATTAGTTCATTTTTATAGCCAACATTGTGAACTAAATTCACAACCTCTGCTTGAACTTAGGGTTTGTTTTGTTTTCCCTTATAATGTTTCAGTGAAATTAAGTTTAAAAACTACATAAATGACGGCTCCAGTTAGCATATCAATTAGCCTATATAATTGCATAGCATTTTCAACCTTGTCATTGCATCTTATTGATATGTTTTTTCACTCCTGCTATCAGTGATCACTGTAATCAGTAGTTTTATTGCATAGGAATTCTCAACCAATCTTTTTCCATTCAGAAAGTTAGTCTGAAATTATGAATGAAACCTTTACTTTGGTTTTTGCAGCATTTAGAAGAGAAACTCTTCAATAAAATCCTGATTGCGTTTAAGTCGGTATGTTTTGTGATTTTGTCAAAATACTGTGACAAAATCCACTAAGTTTAAGATTTATACTCCTTTTTGTCTGTTACATAAAAATACAGCTTGACTCAGCTTCTGTTTTCACCATAGTTGAAGTGGAAAGAGAACAGACAACTGGGCACAATGCGTGAGTTTTGATTGTCGCAGCATAATTCTTGAAAGTGGGCAACAAAGCTAGTATTCACAGCTTCTGAGGTGTTTTACCATAAAAAGAAGAAAAAAAAACTTTTTTTTAACCTTTTTTTGCATTAGAGGCAAACATTTCAGAATATTTATATTGATGTTTTATGTGATGAGACAATGCAAAATAGTGTATTGCAAGGTGGAAGGACATTTATATATATTTATAAAAATTATATTTGACTGAAACTTAAAAACGTTGTTTGTTGTTTTTATGTCAATGCAGAACTACCTTACATTTTCTTTTGAAGTACAGCTCTGCATTTTGGAGTACAGTTCATTTTTAAATAGTTTAAGTCAGTAGTTCCCAAAGTGTGGGGCGCGCCCCCTGGTGGGGCGCAGCGTCATTGCAGGGAGGGAGCAATGAATGAAAAAAAACAACTCAGCTCTTCATGTCTTTAACCCATTTCGCACAGAAGCTTTTTTTAAATGTATTGATGATAACAAAGTTGAATATTGTTACAAATAAAAAAAAAAAGAAATATGTTTTAGTTCTACAGTATAGAACTAAAAAAACATAAAACTGTTTCACTGAAAAGATGGTTTATAGTTTTATTTTTGTTAAAATAAACTATAAACACACTTCAGAAACCTGAAGTGTGAAATAAACTTCAGTGGAGTTTGAAAACAAAATATGTGTATAGGTTTATGTCTGGTTGAATGATGTCTGTGCCCAGTTGATTTTATTTGATTGATTTTATTGTAATCCATAGGGGGGCCCAGAAGAAATTATTATTATTATTATTCTTTATTCAACAGACTCGTAGTCCACAAAAGCATAACACACAACACATACAAAAAAAAAAAAAAAAATCTGTGGGCACCACTGATTTAAGTGTATGTAAACTTCTAGTTTCAGATGTATATATATATAAATAAAATGATCTGCCATTCGGGCACAAATGGTTCAAAACAAAGTCTCTGTGTATTTTCAGTAATTATTCTGCTTCCAGTGATGAATCACTGAACTTTTATGTAAAAGAAGCTTTGTTTGAAATACCAACCAAGGACATCAATGACTTTAAAACTAGTCATGTTACTTGAGTCACGTCATTTTGTTTGTCAGTGAAATAAAATCTCTGCTTCAGAAAATTCATTGCACGCTTGTTTTTGTTTATTAATTTTCTTGATTTTCTACAGCTGCTGCTGCAGGTTAGCATTTCTCTGACATATCTGAGGATGAACTTTAACCCAACCAGGGGGCCAGGTTGTTTTTGTTGACTTTGTGTTGTTTTCTTTTGTCTTGTTGGAGTTGGGTTTGTTTAAGCTCTTTATAAAGAGCGCTGTTTGACTGATTTCTCCACTTAACCTGCTTCAAATTCCAAGGATAGTTGAATTAATGAAAATAAGTCATGCAGGGTGAGATCCACGTTGGGTGTAGCTCTGTACAGATGCACTGTTACCAGAGAGAGAAAAATCAACTTTACTTCTCTTTTGTCTCATCTTCTGGGGAGCCTGGGAAGAGCACAGATATGCATGTCTTTCAAATATCCTGGAATATAGATGCTGTAAATGATTATGATCATTACTTGCAGTTTCATATCGTCAGTTTGTTTTCTTTTTTTCATTGTCCTATTAAATATATTCATGTTTGTGCTTTCTCAGACTATAACAAGTAGTAACATTAATTACAATAACTATGCAGATACTAGTGAAGCTAATGATCAGGCCTGGAATCTGGGTGTGGTGATGAACTCCAACTTGAACATTCAGAGACGCATAAAAATAATTACAAGTCGGTCTATCCTGGAAACCTGAAGAATGTTTCCAGGATTAAAGGACTAATGATCATTCATGTGTTTCTCTTTAAACACATTCATTACTGCACCAGTCAAAGTTCAGCTCAGAGTCTTTAACCAGAATCAAGAGCAAATATGGAGAAGCAGCATTCAGTTTTCTTCCTCAACTAATCTGGAAGAAACTTCCAGAAAACTGCAAAAATGCTGAGACACTGAATTCATCCACTTCAAAGTTATAAATGCGTATGTTTAGATTAATAATAAGTGAAGTTAGATGAACTCCTCTTGCTTGGAGTAGCGGTTGGATTCCTCCAGCCTGAATTCGAGGGATGATTAGTATAATAGTAATACAACATTAAAAAGATGAAATGTTTTTGGATCTTCCACAGAGTAAATTGTGTTGGTACAGCTGAGTATTGTCCATAGACAAGATCAACCTTGCCTGCAGTCAGAACGTCAGGCCCCAGACAGGAATGTTTCCAGAATTTAGTACTGTGACATGTACAAGCAAAGGGTTGTGCATCAATTGCAAATGTTTGATCTATTGCACCTATTGACAACAATATGAATACCTGAGTATGATTTAACTCCATATGTGGGTTTTCTGTATCCTGTGCATGTTCCTGAAACCATGACAGCAGACTGAAATGTAGATATTTCAGTTTTAACCTGCATAATATGAGCAGTGATCGCCCACAGCAGTAATGGGATGGTGTCAGTTCACCACATGCAGAAAGTTCATTAATATCTGGTGCATCTTGTAGGATTAGTGCCAAAATTTTCAGGAATCACCAGATTGGTCAAAATGTATACATTTATTAGTACCTTTTTTAATCAAAACTGACAAATTTAGAAACTTCTAGGATTTGTTTTGTGTGAACTTGTATTTCAGATTACGTCTGTCCTCGCTTTCCATATTACCAGCATTTTTATTGTGATGCAAATCAGTTTTTTCTCTTATTATTCTCTAATTACCTCTAATCAGTCTCAGTATATTGATGGATGACATTTTTAAATCCTTTCTTTTAAGAAGTAGCAACTTATGTGAAGAACAGTTTAAACTTAGCATTTAGTTTTATTTTAATCTCCTGGTATCTATAACAGAAACACCTGACTCTCTTCTACATATTTCGGTTTTACCTTCATGAAAACTGATAGTGATTGTTTTATGTTTCACCTGAGAAAATCTGCACTCTTTAAATGTAAATCTGATAAGATGGAGATGAAAAAAATGATCTTTTGCAGCAAGTTAGTCATAGTTTTGGTAAGATAAATAAATGTAGTTGCTGGAGAGCTGATAGTACAATAGAAATGATGAAAATCAGTGATGACTGGTTATTTTATTGTATTAATATCAGGACATTCTGATTAGCCTTGATTCTTTGCTAAAATATGCCAAGTGCAAACATCTATTTTTAATGCAGAGCGCTGTGTTATTTTTTATTGCTGGATTTGTTTGTGATGTAGTAAAATAGGCAAAAGCTGGTTCAAACAGTTTCAGGGAGTACACTGAGTTACTTGGAAATGAAGTGGGATCTGACTTGCTTCTTGGCAACTTTTCTAGTGTAAAAAAACGTTTGTAATCTTAGCTAGCTAACTGGTCTGGGCAGAGAGGGCGGCGTTTGACAGAAAGACTGTTTGGTGTAATTATTAGCTTAATTCCTGTGGTGCATTGAGTAATCAGTCAGTCAGCATTAAAGTTCACAGTGTAACAATAACAGCTTCGTTTAGTCCTGCATTCTTGAAAAGGGAAGGTATATTAAGGAAAGATAAATACACCACACTGGCTTTCACAACTATTGCCTTTTAACGCATAAAAATAAATGTAAGTTTTTTATTGCAGCAGCATAATGTCACATAGAAGAGTTTCAAGAAATTAACCCTGCAGTTGGTTTGGTTTAAAATTAGAAAAAGAAACAATTTTTTTCAGCAAAATCTCTGCAAATATTGCATACTATCAAATTTTACAGATAAATATAAAAATATACATTTTAAAAATGCATCAGTGGCAAAGTAGATGAGAAGCTTGATTCTGTCATTTCCAGATCTCCTACCTGCAAAGATGGGAAAGACAAGACAACATGCAATAACTATAACTCAGAAAGTTACAAAAAACCAAACATGCCTTAACCGTACACATGTCCATTTCTGCAACTACAACAAGTTATTATACGGCAAGAAATGTAAAACAATAAAAATACAAAGCAGGAAGATGCGTCACGTGAAACTTCGCAGTAATCTTTGAAACTTTAGGAACCAAACTGAATATTACTGGGCTGTCGTTGACTGTTGGCAGCACTTTGACTCCATCTCTCATCGTACAATGATTAACTTGTGCTAGGCTTACCAATTAATTTACATGATGGATTTTACCCTGCAGCCATTGCTCAGCATCCCTTTTCCTGTAAATCTCCAGTAGGGGCTTTCCTGGTGGTCCTTTAAGTTTTTTTGTTTTAATTTATTTGTATTTTAGTTATATAGGATGAACAACAGTTACTAATATCAATGTTTTGTTTTTTTACAGATGATAAAGCTGGGTTCATTCTTGGGGCTTTTGAATCCTTCTCAGCATTGGTCACCATGGTAATAACAATAAAACTACACACCAGAAAGCAAACCAGGAAGGTTGTAAAACATTTTTTCCAAAAAAAATAGACGAAAACCTGTCTGTGTGCTATTGCTCTAAAATATATGGATATATATTGTTTTCTAAATGTAGTGTTACAAACGATATATTTAACTCTGTACTGGATCCATATTAACCTATTTGCCCTCAGTAATATGCACACAGTGATTCCCAGATCAATGTGCACCTTTGGGTTTGGGAACTTCTTGACCTTTTTTTGTCTAATTTCTGCAGAAAAAAGGCCACTAAAATCAAAACTTTGAAATCCAAAAAGGTTTGTTGTACATTTGTGAAAAAAAAACAACATCCTGATGACTTTAGGACACAAAACTGGAAAAGTGGAATCCAACAAAAGAATCACAAAGACAAAGAAAGTAACAGAAATGAATGAATTAATACAGCAACGTAAAACAAAAAAATCTGGCAAGACCTAATAGAACAAAAAGAAACAAACAAAACCAGATGCAGTTAGTATTGAACTTAATCCTTATAATCACAATCTTAATTCTGCAAAATGAGAAAAAGCCATTGCATCCAGTTCATTTTGACTTATTGTCACTCATGGTTTAGTTGGATATAAAAAAAATAACAACATTTTTGTTCTTTTCTAAAATTAAAGTTGAATGTACTTTCATATGACTTTTAATTCATTGTGTGTCTCTCTATATATATGACCCGTCAACACATAGTTTCACAACTTTGACGAGCTGTAGAGTCACAGAGGACGGCGTGTCTCAGCTATAGACGGCCATATATCTTTCATTCGGCTCTATACGTTCAAAGTCAGAGCGGCTTGTGATCTTATGAAAACGTACATAGCAAGACGTCTTCCTACCCTCCCATTCCGCTCCAGCACACCTTTCTGCTGTGCAAGCAGAGATGTACAAAGACAATGATGAACCTCACCTGCTCATTTCATATCCAACTGAACGGGCCTCCTAAAAGTTGCTCATAAATCTCCTTTTTGATCTGATCAAACCAGATGGCCTGTGGGATTATATTCATGACTGAAGTCCAGAGGAGCAAGAGGCCAACAGTAGTGGTAGCTCCTGGGCAAATACAAACAAATTAAAGGCTTGTTTTATGAGCTCACTGACTTCATTTGGGCTTTCCCTCTTTATAACTCTCAGGAGAGAAGAAAAAAACGACGAATGTTCAAAGCTAAGAGGCCTCCTCACACTGTCAGCGGTTCTTGAAGAGGCCGCACAATTGAAACTGCTTTGTTTTTGGGTCATGGGGGCAAACAGCAAACCCACCTGCCCACTTCTTGATGCCTGGATCACAGGAGGTGTAAGGAGAGAAGTGTCTGAAACCCTGCAGATGCTCAGGCTTGCATCAGAGTCCCGAGACACTCTTAGCCAGAAAACGCTACACCTATAGTTGTCAAAATGTGACCAGAGACATCTGATATGCTCTCTGAGTGAGCGCTTAGCTGACATGCATGAGCTCTTCAAACAAGTGCAGACAGATTGACTTCTCTGCAACAACAGAAGCAGAGCAGGATGTAAGTAGCAGGGGGTCTTACTGTATTTCAGATCTTGTCTGGGTTGCGTGTCTGAAGGAAAGCTGCACTGATACTTCACAACTGCAGGGGTGCGTTTGCGTGTGTGTGTGTGGAACAGGTAGACGGTGAAGGCCTCCTGTCCACGTGCTCCTGTGTCTCAGACTTCCAGGGGTACTTTCCACATCTAGGGTTACTTAGCAGGTTTTAACAGGCAGAATGGCAGCTCACCACAGGAGGGTAAAAGTCACTGCACCATGAAGTGATACTGTTTTTTTGCGTGTATGCGACTTTTCCATCATGTCTCCTCCTATTTAGCTTAATGACACATCAAAAGGCTAATGGAGGGGCCTTTGTGTGTTTGTGGAGAAAGGTTGAAAATGAATTGAAAGAGTGAGGGCAGCAGCAGATTTGGAGTGAGTCTGTCTCCCTCGCATTTAATCCACGTACTTATAAGAAGCTCTGGGAGCTGTCTGCCAGGCTTTCATCATCCATTAGATTAATTGTTTTTGATCTCCAAGTATTGAAATGTTTTCTTAAAATTTGAATATCTCCAGAGTGGCTCCAAAGAGAATGATGGCAAAAAGCATCGGGAAGAGCCGACAAGTTAGGCTGGACTTTTTTAGATTCTGCCCCAGTTTTTTTACAGAAAACGTGTAAGTAATGGGCTGTATTATGTGTTTTTCAGCCACATGGTGTCATTTCATAACACAATTAAGTAACTGTATTCTCTTCAGTTGTTATAAAAATATAAAAATTTGACTTCTTAATTTCATCCCTTGAAATTGGTCGTCTGCCTCTTCAACAAACTATCGGTCTTTCTGAATCTTCAGGAAGTCATCACAATACCATTCCCCTATTAATCCTTTAACAAAGTTTTTACCAGCACTGCACTGAGAAGTAACTCGAATAATGAGGGGTTTGCTAATTGCTTCTGGCTAGTTGGAAGGATCTGAGTGGGAGTCATGGTGGATGGCTGCTCTGTGAGGCTCAAAAACTTGCAAACAGCAGTTAATACCAGCGTTTTGCACAGAATGGTTGCTGTGGAGAATAAAGGATTTTTCAAACATGCATGAAAGAATCAAAGCAACACTCCAGTTTTTTTTTGAGGGAATACAATTTTTATATGATTTAGAGCTAAAAAAAAAAGCAGATTTTAAATAATACTGACCTTTAAGGGAAGCTAACACTCCAGCAAGTCTTTCTGTCTGAACATTTAAATGTATAGATTTTCTCAAGCTGCACCAATCAGAACAAGTACAAGGGTTTTCCAAAAATGAATCCACCTTTTGATTCTTTTTTCGTTGTGAATATGACAAGTCAACTGAAAAACACAATGGAAGAAAAAAATCTAACAAAGTTGCAACGATTCGTATGAATGTGAACAGTCTTAAGATTTGGCTCTAGATTTAACTTCTTTGTTTGCAAGATGTCTGATTCTTTCACATTTTTATTTGTATTTTCAGAGAGAAGAAGAGATGGTGACCCAAGCACAGACTTGATTAACCTTCAAAGCCCCTGTGGATTATGGAGGATTGCTGTGTTTTGAATTCGGTGTTTGGAACTAACATGAAACTCATTTGCCCATTTGGATGTTGTTGTTTTTTTGTTCTTTTGACCCTTTGATGTTATCAGAAAAACCAGAGGCATTACTTTCAGGCATGCTGCTTGGCCTCATGTTTTCTCCCATGTTTAGTCTGGAGAAACTCCAGGTTGTAGCAAATGGTGCATGGGGTGACAACTGTGTCAACCAGAGTGACGAGAAAAACAACAAGAGAAAAAAGTTTTCATTTCACAGATTTTCATGGATAAACGGTTGATTTTGTCAAGAAAGAAAGTTGTATAAATACTACAAGGCGATATCATCTTCACCATCAACACGCCTTTCTCCCTGCTGGTTTAAAATGGGACCAGATGTGTTCTTGCTCATGTCAACTGTGAAGCGAACCCGATCGTTTTTCGGTTGAACAACTTTGAACTCGTACACAGGATTTGTGTGGCCTCAAACGCTTCAGTCAAACGAAGAGTTTTGCTGAGTGACTGAAGGAGGAAAAAAGAAAAAAAAACTCCCCCAGTGTTACATAAAGGTCAGCCCTTTACACCGTATCGACACTTTGTTTGTGAATCTTTGTTCTGTTTCATATTTGCATGAAAATAATGATGGTGCAAAAGTTTCTATAAACACTTGAAAACAGCAAGGCAATAAATAATACTGTGTTTGACATGTGGTATGTACACTGTGTGTGGGTGCACACTACTGTTTAGAGCTCATGCAGGGATAAAGGAATCATCCCTCTGCAAGCCTGCAGGCACGCACGGTCGGGTGCAGCAGCGCGCCCCGTCAGGAAGACGGTCGTATCACTTTACTTCTCCGTCCCATCTTCCACTTTGAACAAAGCAAAATACTCAGGGCGGTCAGAGGAAACAGTGACAGGGTCCCTTGTTGCTGATCCCTGGCAGTGATAGGTGGGGGTCCAGCTTAGCGATCAAGTCAAAAACTAATTGAAATAACCTGGCCTCCTGCACTTTGAAGTTTTTTGTGAGCTCTATTTCTCCTCCATGGACCAACTGCTGCTGCGCTGTAACAAAGCTAAAACCTGTTGTTAACCTTTAAGATGACAATGAAAGTTGAAGGCAGCACCTTTTCTGTTTCTGTTGTTTTTCCATCGCAAACAACAAGAAATAAAAGGAGAAACATTTAAAAGAATGTCAGAGCAAAGCAGCACAGCTTGCAGCCAGATTGCATATTAAACAAAACTCTTTTTTTTTAAAAACTTGAACAACATTCTTTAAATGAATCCAGATCACAATATTATTTGCTTCGCAGTCACATCAGTCACTAGTCATTATTTATCAAATCAATAGCAGTAGGGATAAAGTGCTTTAGCAGGCGAGAGATAAACAATGTGGAAGGCGTTTTTCTGACTTGTTCATTTGATATGACAGATGTGTCCTGCAGATGTGTAAGGAGATATTAGAGTGGCGTGATATTTCTTGTCAAAGTGAAGTTTGTCAACGAAAGCGGATATCAAGTTACCGTCGGCGTATCACTCCATCTAGTAAAAATACTGTCATTGTGAACGTGAAGGGAAACTCTTTGTACTGAATACTGAATACTATCTGAAGATTAGGAAAGTATTTGAGGTTTTAAGTATAAACATAAGTAATAGTGGTAAGTGTCTTATGAGACACTAAATAAAATAGTTAAATTTAAATAATCTGTTCCTCTTAAATTTAAATAATCTGTTCCTCAGCTTATAATAAGGAGCATTTGCCAAAAAACCTCAAATCAGATCTAAAAGTGTGTCTAAAACTACACCAATGGAAACTCCTTGTAGAGCCAGTAATGCTTGCAGCTATCAAAACCATCCAGATGAAATAAATTCTTGTATGTGAATAAGACTTCTTTCCGCCTTTAAATTGTCCGTATTTGGTGCAGTCTTGCAAAGATCAAATAGGTATGTTTGTGGTGTGAAGAGAAAACATCTTTGATACCATTTGTTGTGTTTAAAGGGCCAGTATTATGCATTTTCCAGGCATATAGTGCCATTTTATAGCACAGTCAAATAACCATGTTATATTTAATTGTTATAAAAATGCTATATATATCAAATATGACTTAAGACATTTAACAATATAATTAAATACTTGAATTTAGGCCACTGTCTCCTTAAAAACTCCTGCTCTTTCTGACACTCCACCTTCAAGAAAGCCATCACAAATTGCTCCTCTATTAACCCTTTAACAATGCTTTTACCAGTGTTTCTCTGAGAAGTGGCTTGTATAATGGCCTCAGCACATGTGCAGTTCCACCAGGCGTTTGCTAATTGCTGCTGGCTGGTCTGAAGGAGTTCAGTGGGGGAGTCGTGGGAGAGGGATGCTCTGTGGGGCGAAACTGCAGGTCAGAGGAGGAAAAGTTCATCCACATGAACTTGCACAAATCTGCCCCTGAGCATCGTAAGGATCAGGAAGGCACCAAGCTAAAATCTACATCAGCCAATCAGATTGCTTCCAGTTAGGACATAATGTAAGTAAAACACAAAGACATTGTTGATTGGGAATCGTGTCCAAACAAGTATGTGGATATACTGGTGCATTATATGTCACAAACTGTTATGCAAGAGACCCTAAATCTCCATTTTTCTTTCTACATTCACAAACATAGAAAGAAAAGATGAGTTTTCTCACATCTTTACTTTGGTCTGAATTTTTATAAATAATCACGAGTAATGGTAATATTAAAGAGTTTTTGTGTGGATATAAAACCAAAATATGCCATAAAAATATGTCATTCAGTGAAGGTGAAATGTTTTTGGCTCTATCAGTAGAGAAATTTAAAATCCCATAGAAGGTGCCTTTGCTTATGCAATACAACGATCCCTGCCCTTCGGTTGGTTTTGTCTCTCGCTCCATTTTATTCCTTTTACAAGTAATTACTTGTAATTTCTCTCCCGGTTTTGAACAGGGATGCATCCATCTTTCAAACTCTTATTTTGAAGTGTAGAAGAAACTAGTCCAGGTGTTTCTGAACTGTTGCGTTGACAGAGCCGGCTGATAAAGAAGCTGGTTACATAAGCACTGAAGGTGACTCCACCACATTTAGATTGTTTATCTTGCAGTATTTTGGCTCCTTGGTGGAAAGATGAAATGATGACAGGCAAGACTGAAATGATTAGAAAAGACCTCAAGAATATAACTACACATCAGGGTATAATTTGTTCCATTGAAATAAATTATGCTAAAGTTAGCATTTGCTTCAGAGCTTCCTGTTAGTGCTAGAGTAAAGAAAAATTTTACAGTTCTTTCAAGAGACTGGACTATATCAAATAATCCCTAGTTTCACATATAAAATAGTTAAGCTGATCAAACTTCAATTTGATAATTTTACACTGACCTGAGATTGTTGTGGTTTTGGTATCAGGGCCATCTTTAGGGAACATGGATGCTAGCTGTCAACAATAGATGGACGGGTCAAACCTTAACTGAACTATTCCTCATTAATTACGGGTTCTTCAAGACAACCAAAGAAAAAGAATAACATTCTATATCATTAAACAATACACAATCCCTCCTAATATCACCATGCAGATTTTGTTTGCTAAAGCTCTCACTGTAAATATAAAGTGTTTTAAAATGTCTCCTGCTTCAACAAAGATGAAAACTACTTCTACAATGTCATTTATTTATGTTAGTCCTGTAAAGATTAACATATAAATGGCAATAAAATATGATGGCATATTCCCTTTTAATAATTTATCCGATCATAAATATGTACATACACACGATTCTGCTGCTGAAAGACCAGCAGAGGACTGAGTGTCAAGATCTGAGGTCTACGTCTGAGCAAATCTGACTCACTTTATGTCTAATCGCCTAACTGGTTGCAAATTTCCTTGCTTTCATCTGTCAGTCAAGTGCTTACAAGAGAGGCAATGGAGCAAGCTGCAGCGTCTGTTTGCAGACTCAGGAGCTGATTAATTACGTTTGGATGAAAATAGGTGGTTTTTCATCTCAGCGGGGGCCTGTTCCAACCCCCTGAATGTTTACGCTCGCTTAACATCTCAACAACCTGGCGTAATTAGCTCAATCATATTCAAACACAAGTAAATGCTAATGGGCTCTGTGGACGCCTGCTGCTTTCAGGTGGGATTTTTTCCCGTTCCTCATATCTGCTTTACATCCCTGGATTAAGAAGAAAGGTTTCTGAAGTGGCTTTTGGCTCAGGCTCTTTTGTTCTGGATGGGTTTTATTTGTTTAATGTCAGCTCCAGCTTTGCAGGTGTGCTTTGACCCTTACCTTCTGATGCCTCATAGCTAAGCAGCGTCTTCTGAAGATAAGTCTTAATTTTAAGGTGTAGGTTGAAACAGATTGGTTTCAGGATTAGGGAATTGGCCCACCAAAGGTTCTGCCTTTGACAACGTAACTCTTAATACTGAAGAAAATATTTGGGATGGTAAGTTTAATTTATTGTAGTTTAAGTTTCAGATTTCTCTGAAGTGAATTAATAGTTCCTTGAGACGCATTATGGCTTTTTACACCTCTTTATTATGAATAGTCTTTTAGTGTGAACTGATGAATTAGCATAATGTATTCTGTGTACAGGGTCGGCCATGTAAATGTCAGATGCTTCATTATTCCCAGGTTACACTTTGCATGTTGTATATCTGTTATTATTAGTCATATTTGTAATTAACTTATATACCTCACATATTCACATATGCTTTACGCCGTTTCTGCCTGCCTTTTTGCCAACACACTCATAGAAATGCATGGACTACACTAAGGGAGTGAAGCTCTGTTGTCCTTTAGATTGAGACTTGTAACTATGGTAAATTAATATTTTTTCCCCTGCAGTCTCAAAAATGTTAACGTCACAGAGAAAATAAGAGTTTGGAGGCCAAGTAGACACCCCTAAACTAGCAAAACTCTTTCTGTAAAGTTTGCACCATAGCAAAGTACAACACCTGCTAAAATTAGTCACCTGCAACAAGGAAGGGGTTTTCATGAAACAAGTGCTTGGGAATGGAGAACGGAGCCAAAATTAGCAAAACTTTGAAAGGAGCCAAGGCTTCCCAGCAGAATGTTTTACAGTCTAATTAGCATAGATTTGCTTTAACAGCCCAAACCACCTTCCATTGTTGTTTCCTGATCCAATTGTTGCTTTAGTGCCCATGTAGTCAACATTATCTTGTCTACCCAGAAGTGTCTGTAGCGTTACACCTCGAATTCTGCAATCGTCTGAAATGTAATGCATATTTTAGACGCTTTCTCACCCAGATTAAATGTATGCAAAATATCGGGTTCTTTTGTTACGAATAAATGTTTAATTTTCATTACATTTTTGCTTGTTTAACATTGTATTTTTCTTTTGTACTTCTTTTTAAGTCATTCTTACTTTTTTTTTTTGAAAAGTTGAGCCCTTTCTCTTTTTCCCTTAATTTGCTGTTTATTCAATTCTAAAACCAGTATTGAAGAAACTAGCTGCCTTTTTCTGTTCATAAAACATAGAAGTGCTGTAGATCTTTTGCTTTTTCTCTGGGATTGACAGCATCATATAGATTGCTCATTTTTAATATTCATTTCAGCAACATATCTTGATCCTCAATTCCGACTTTTTTTTCTTTAATGGTTTACGTCCCCAAAGCGACGCGCATGCGCGGATTACGTCACACAGCAGCGCACTGTTTACGGAAGTAGTCATGATGGAGGTATTTAGGGGTCGATTTTAAAGCTTATTCGGCAATGAGGACTGACGGTCACAAAAATCTGTGGATTACGCGTCAGTTCAGCAGATGGCAGTATAATACACTAACTATGTAAAACGCCATAGAAGAAGAAGTATCACAACAACACGAAGGAAGCTAATAAGAAAGTACAGCTAACAGCAACAGCCATTTGTGGAGTATTGACTGCAATTTCCTTAGGTAAGTCTGTTTAGGCGTGCAGTCAGTCTTTCATAAGTTCACAATCATTATTTTCAGCTATTGTTTACATCCAGATGTACCACATATGTTTGTTAAGTGCAGAATTATGACGTGTGTCAGGTTAAGGACATAAAAGTCATTTAAAATGCGACATGACCATTCAGACCGCAGGCACTTTGAAAACAGTCGTGTAGTGGCACAAGTCGGGTTTTTTTTGTTGTTGTTTTTGTTTAAAAGATAGAAATTGGGCTGTTCAGACTGCGGTGAAAAAGTTGGATATGAGTCACACATCCAAGGCGCATTTGGCTTTTGCCTGTTGTGTGAACATAATCTTATTTTTTGGGTGAGTTTGGGGGCTCCAGGCTTTATCATCTGGCTCAACGTGCCTTCTTTTATCAGAATATGTGAAATGGTGATTTGGTCACTCCCATTGTCCCCAGTAGATCCAAATGCAACACCTGGAATCACCTTCAGATCTTTAACTTGCTCATCTGATGAAACAATTGTGAAGAAACAGCCTAAACTTGTCCTATGAAAACAAACAGAAAAATCTTAAAATGTTTAACTAGACTTTAGCTCATGTTTGAATCCATTTACCATCCCAGATTGTTTCCCCTTAACTTGATTCTTACTTATCTTGACAAAAGTGGAACTACTTGTCTTCAAAGCAGACAGAATCCATTCTCAAATTCGCTTAATTACAACCCAAAGCTGATCCTCAACAGCTGGAAGGGCTCAGATTTGACTCCTCAAACTCTTGACTATACTTGACATGAACACTCAGTATAACTTTATCACTCACAGGCCAGCTGCTTTTGTTCCCCGTTTTTAGGCATCAACATCAGAGGCTCGGCTACATCCCTTGAGGCGCTGTAATCCGCTGAGCGACCAACGCCCGTTAGGACCCGAGGTTCATTTTTCATTGGAGTCAGTTCTTTTTATAATGGAGCACGTCATTCATCCAGGCCACAGAAAAGGCAGATACCTCACTTTACTACACCACAGAAGAGCACAGCAGAGGAAAACAGACCCAGCATGACCAGCGCGCCCTTACAGATGTGCCTCATAGGCCGTGCCCGACACAGGAAGCCTTTAAAAAGCAAATCAATCACTGTGGAAATTGTGGGGGGAACAAAACCCCATGGAAATCTTATGAGAGGGCACGATGCCAAGGAGTAAGACGCACAACGGAGCTTGTACCAAATATAAATTCACTGCAGGCTCTTGGAAACTTGTGTTTTCATAAACACAAGAACTCTGTGGAAGTGATTTTCCTGATTTGGAGCGATTCACATGCAAAAAAGTGGAAGTCCCTGAAAAAGGGAAAGTGAGAGGAGAAAATAAATAAGGAATGGTTGGTGTTTGGCTTTTTGTTTGTCTCAGGGGGGAAAAGGTTTTCAAAGCTCTGTTTCATTCAGAGAGAAAGCATTTTAGCGGTGATAATCTGTAAACTTTCCTCTCTGATTTCGCAACTGAAATGCTGCAATGAATGCCAACCATTTTCAATATAAACTTTTCATCACCTCACAGATAAGTAGGTCCCATGAATAAAGATGTGCAGCCATAGACTCTCTGAAAAGAGAATCTCAAATATGTTGTTTGTGTTGGTTTTTCCTTTTAAAGAAATTGTCATTTTTCACATATAAGACCTCATTCCTGCTGCAGTTGCTTTAGTTTCAAATTGAAGGATCCTGGAACTATTATAATATCCAAGATTTGTCATTTTCTGACATGGTTCCTCAGTATCCACAATTGTGCAGAATAATACGGCAGCCTTCCATAGATTTAATATCTGCTGTATTTTTTTAACCACAGGTTTCAAATAGGAGCAGAAATATACACTTCCTTACTTTTCTATACTTGCACAACAGAGAAAAAATATTTTCTCTTCATAAACTTTTGCTGACCAGTGTTACAGGAGTTGAGTTTCAGGTCTATAGTGAAGGTAAAACACTATTTGGCAGTGACACAAATATAGGATTTTTCCATCTTTTACTGCTTCAGTCGTTTGGCAACAGTTTGGATTGTTTTCAGATAATTAAGTAGAGGGATCAGATGAATATCAATATTTTGCTAATGTCTTATATTAGCTTAAAAGTCTACTTCCATCCATCCATTGTTTATATCCACTTATAAAAACCTTTTCAGTCCTACCAAAACATACCGAAACATGGAGTTTGCTATTGGTAAACATACACTCTATTGCTAAAAGTATTCGCTCACCTGCCTTGACTCATTTGAGCTTAGGTGACATCCCATTCCTAATCCATAGGGTTCAGTATGACGTTTATCTTCCTCTTGCAGCTGGAACAGTTTCAACTCTTCTGCGAAGGCCGTCCACAAGGTTTAGGAGTGTTTATAGGGATTTTTGACAATTCTTCCATTTGTGAGGTCACATGCTGATGTTGGACGAAAAGGCCTGACTTTCAGTCTCCACTCTAATTGATCCCAAAGGTGTTCAATCGGGTTGAGGTCAGGACTCTATGCAGGCCAGTCCAGTTCATCCACACCAGTTTCTGCCATCCATGTCCTTATGGACCTTGCTTTGTCCACTGGTGCTCAGTCAGTTGGAAGAGGAAGAGGCCAGCTCCAAAATGTTCCCACAAAACTGGGAGCATGAAATTGTCTAAAATATCTTGGCATGCTGAAGCATTCAGAGTTCCTTTGACTGGAACTAGCTTCAGCCCAGCTCCTGAAAAACAACCCACACCATAACCCCCCCTCCACCAAACATTACGCTTGGCACAATGCAACTGCGCCAACCAAAGTACCGTTCTGCTAGCAGCACCCTAACCTGGACTCATCCATCAGATAGCCTGATGAAGAAGCGCATTTCGTCACTCCAGAGAACGCGCCTCCACTGCTCTAGAGTCCAGTGGTGGTGTGCTTTACTGCATCTGACGCTTTGCATTGGACTTGGTGATATATGGCTTGGATGCAGCTGCTCGACTATGGAAACCCATGAAGTTCTCTGCGCACTGTTGACTGCAGAAAGTTGGCGACCTCTTCACACTATGCGCTTCATCAAGGGCTGAACCCGTTTCGTCAATTTACGTGGCTGAGTTGCTGTCGTTTCCAAACACTTCCATTTTCTTATAATACATCTGACAGCTCACTGTAGAATATTTAGGAGCGAGGAAATTTCACGACTGGATCTGTTGCACAGGTGGCATCCTCTCACAGGAATTCACTGAGAGCGAACCATTCCTTCTCAAATGTTTGCAAAAACAGTCTGTGTGTCTTAAGTGCTTCATTTTGTACAACAGTGGCCATGGAAGTGGTGGGGACATCTGATTCCGATAATTTGGATGGGGAGCAAATAGTTTTGGATGTATAGTTAGTGTATGTGCTCCAGTTAGATGACACTAAGCCTGACAACAAAATTTGTAGATGGGTCTGGCTTAAAACAAAGCATGAATTTGGCATTAGTTGATTTTAATAACTGCATAGCAAAAGGTAATTAATAGAGGATGTTTTTACAGAATTTGAATCGTGAGAATAAAATTATATCACGTAAAAATTTTTTTGGTTAGAACATTCTTACAAATAAAGGTATTTTTTAACTTGAGTGCAAAAGGCATATAATTTTATACAATTTTGGCTTAGTTACTGCTCTGAGAAGGTTGTTTTTGTAGCAACCTACAAAAACAGACTTTTTTGAGTGTGTTTACTCCAGTTAACGGTTAATCGATTATTAAATTAGTTGACATTTATGTCAATATATTCATCACAATTAATCCAGTTAATCGTTTTAACCCCAGTGTTAACTGTGGTACACATGATTTCATGACATAATCGTAATTTGTTGGGTGAATTATGTTACATACTTAGAATATATATTTTTTTTATAAATTTTCCTTCTCCAGTTGTGCCATGAACTGTGAACTGTGTATTTTCTTGATGTTAGCTTAATTATTTCTTCCTTAAATTTAAAGTACATTAACTGAAGAAAAGTCCATGCATGTGTAAAATCCAGTCTTCACTTTATTTCTCAGTCAAGAATTTACTGGGACACGCTCCTGCCAAACAATAAAAGTCGTGCATCTGTTCGAGGGAGAACCTTCAGCCTCTGTCAAGATATCAAACCCCACATGCTTTTTGTCTCAGTATATAAAGCTGAGCCAGTAATTCCCTGACTTTAAATTTATGATAGCACCTGTCTGTTATCACAGATCAAAATGTTTCAACATAAACTGTTCCAGCAAGCATGGGAATTCCCATCAAATCCAGCTCCAGAATCCCCCCAGATCATCAACAACTTTGTTCTCGCCATTAAAGATAAAGCCCCGCAATCCTCAGCAACCATTACTCTTAATGATCTGCTTAACCAGCAGCGTTACGCCACAACTCAACAGCAAGAAGAAAGACAACTTCAAAAGGTGCTCACTCCTCCATGCTTGGCTTTTTGTTTTCCAGCAGTTTTTCTCTTTATCAGCCGCTGTGCAACTTGTACGATGCACAGATATGATAACGGAAAACTGTCTCTGCAGTTTTTCTTTGAACTATCCATTTGTGTTTGTGTGTGTTGATATGCATGAAGTCAGGAAGCAAGTGACATAGGACACAGACTGTGAATGTATAGAGTACATATCTTTGAAATGAAACATGCCCAGACTGTCTTATTAACTCCTTTAAAGAAATCTGTTTTCATTACAGTGGTGTCTATTAACTAGCTTATACAATGTTCCCTTCTTTATTATAAATGCTGATGTGGTGTCGTAATGATTTTGTGTTTACGGTTGTTTATCCAGACGCTCTCCGTCAGTAGAGTTTCCTGTGCTCAGGTTTGTATCTAGTTTGCCTACATTCTCAATTCCCTTAGGCAGAGCTTGTTTACTGTCTAAACAAGTTTGTTTGTGGTATTCTCTGCTGTTTTTTCTTTTGCCGTCGTTTTTGTGTGTGTCTATCTGCTCATAAACCTGTGATTAATATCTCAGGAGCGTTGAAGGTCTTTGTACTGTACATTTTCCCACCTCATTATGAATTCTTAGTGCTGCTCTTCCTTGTTTGCTCTCTGTTCCTCTGCGAATCAGAACGAGGTCAAAGATCTTATAACTATTCAGACCTCTGCTCTTACTAAGCTTAGTTAGAAGATCCAAACTTTGTAGGTTTAAAGTTTGGGCCGCACAATGGTTCTGGGTTCGATTCCCAGCCTGGGGTCTTTCTGCATGTTCTCCCTGTGCATGCGTGGGTTCTCTCCAGGTACTCCGGCTTCCTCCCACAGTCCAAAAACGTGACTGTCAGGTTAATTGGTCTCTCCAAATTCTCCCTAGGTGAGTGTGTGTGTGCATGGTTGTTTGTCTCTGTGTTGCCCTGTGACAGACTGGCGACCTGTCCAGGGTGACTCCGCCTCTCGCCCGGAACGTTAGCTGGAGACACCAGCACTTCCCGAACCACCAAGAGACAATGGTGTTAGAAAATGGATGAATGATTTTATGAAATGGAGAACTCCTAAATACTCTTAACATTTTTGTATTGACGTATTCTTGGCAAAGCTTCAAATTGTCACCAAATTTAAAAACTCTTTTACTTTGACTAGAAACCCTGTCAACTCAACACCCAGTGGTCAATTTTTAGATATTCCCATCAATTGTTTAATACAACCAGCCAATAAAATAGCAGCATCTAGACATGGAGAAGAAGAAATTCAAAGCGGACATCACAATAGGGAAGAAACTTTAAGTCACTTTTGATACAAACATAAAGGATATTTAAATGATTTTAAATGTACCCTACACATTTATATTTGTATCTTATTAAAAGCAGCTTGTCAAAAAATATTCATATCCTTTTCAACATTCAATTTAAAAACTATTTATGTTTCACTTACAGGGTCCAGCCGATCACTCTAGTCTTCATTCCCTGAACACATTCTCAATGAAATTAAAATCAGCACTCAGGGCAAAATGGAAAGAAGCATCCATTATTTTAAACCTAAATCTGCCAGCAGAATGCATAACTTTGGGCTGGGCTGTATTAGATTAGTGTGCAATATTGTATAATCATGTAATTATCTAAATCTTTTCATTTTTCCATTCATGCAATATAAAGTCAAAGCTTTGTTAATTTTGTTTGTCTGCCATGACTTGGTGCTTTTTCTGGAAAATTGTGTTTTCCTCATATAAATGCATCTCAGGACTCTAAATTGCTCAAGAAAATGGATGGACTTTCCAAGACCAGACATTATTAACTTAAAACACTTCCACCACTTACAAACAACTGATTCAAAGAGTTTTTTTTATTGCTAGGTTTATTAAATCAGTATAAAACTCAATTATTCATCTGAAGGACTGGAAATGATCAAACAACAAACAAACAGCATGACAAGAAGGTTAGTACAGATGGAAACCAGGTGGATGCAACAGAAGTTTTCAGTTATGTTAAACCAGAAATTAAAATGCATTCTGGGTTTGTCACACCATAGACAGATGTGCTCTTGCTCAACCAGCCAAAACTAAACGACAAAATAATTCAAAAGAATAAAACAAGGTTTTAGTGTAATAAAACAATTATCAATCTCCTCTCTCAGCTCCTCATGAAAACATGGCTGACTGAGAATCTCAGCCTGGTCTTAATAAGCTGCATGTGAGATCAGAACAATGCATTGTGGATGCATTGGAGAAATTAGTAATTGGGTCATCCACTAGCAGCATTCTTCTTAAACATTTTCACATTTTTGACTTTATATCCATACAAGATTATATTTGAAAAGTGATGAACATTTGACCCAATTTATCTCTTAATAAAGTCCAGTCAACCTATTTAATTTCAGATGTTATTTAGCAAGTCCATCTGTGTGTAATTTACTCTCAGAACAAGCAGTGATGTTATTTGAGAATTAGGGAACAAACAGCATTATGAAGTTTTGTGCAAAACATCATCTGGACATAGAAAAAGTGACACTTTGTATTTATTTTTATTTGTCTTTCTTTCTCAGGTTCTGCCTACATTTGGGTCCAAAGATCTGCATCTGTAATTGCACTAAAGGTTGGTTTTACAAAGGGTAGAAATCACAGATTTCAGATTTTATTTGAAACATTTTTATTTGAAACTTTTTATTCTGTTTGGTATTTACTTCTATGTCCATCAGATAAACGTTACATGTGTTGATCTGTCACATGAAATAAAGAACGCAAAGGTTTGAGCTCATAATACAATAAATAATGATAAACTTCAAGGGAATCTTGCAAGACACTAAGAAGACTGTTATCTAAAATTGTTTATTAGAAACATAATGAATGAAAAAAGCAGCAAAAGTTCACAGTAAACATTGAAAGAAAGAAATTCAGAAAGTAAGAAGAACTGTTGACCAAAACCACGTTGGATGACAAGAAGATATATTTTCTTTTTGGAAACAGAAAACTGATCATGAGTTGTACTGTAGTTCAACTCATGATCTTATGATCTTGTTGGTACGGAAATATTCCACTTCCTGTGTTTAATTATGCTTTGATTTGAATAGAAAGAGAACCATCAGGCTTTGCTCTTTAAGTGTGAGAAGATTACACAGACCCCACAGTTTGTCATTCATCTTGTTTCCAGTCACAACCGAGACTCTTTAGTACGAATCAAACATGAATGCACTTCAGTGGTAACTGCTAAAAAGATTGCTCTCTGTATGATTTGGAACTCAAACTTGTATCCATTTGTTCTTGCTTACTGTGGTTTTAAACTGGGTTCATGGATTATGTTTGCTGCAGATTTGTGACACCATAAAACCGTGTTCTTGTCTCATTCTGCCACGGAGTGATTATTTTCTGACATTAAATATGACGTCAAGGCTCTTGTCATCTTCTTTGTGTTGAAGTCTTGTAAACAACGTCGCTCTCCCAAGTCAGGCATTCTCAAAAGTGTGTTTTTCATCAGCAGTTTACATTACGCGCATGGTGGATTGTGGTTCTCTTACTGCTTCCCTTCGGTGGACAAAATGAAAAGAAACGCTGATCTCAGGATGTTTTCCTGGTTCTTTGGGTTTGACGTGGAAGAAAAGAGGCAACAGTGTAAAGACAAGTCTGGCTTCAGTGTAATTCAAAAAAACAAAAACCAACCGTGGCCTTGTCTGTGTTAAAAAAGAGCGTTTGAATTGAGGTTGACTGAGCGTAGAAACTGCTTTCTGTTATACTTTGAAGCGTCTGTAATAACCCTGAAGAGAGCATGCATCACTTCCAAATGTAAAGAAACACGGCAATCTTTTATGGGCTCTTTTTGGCTTGAGTGTCAATCGGGTCAATGCTGTTGCTCTAGCAGATGTTTTTTAAAAGCTTGTTTACCGTTCTGTGACTCAGATGTGCTGTCGCAGTCGGACCACAACAAAGCCCCATCACAGGGTGATTCTCACAAGCTGCTGTAGTGGCTGTGGACGTCACAGCGGTAATCACTGGCACCCTTCTGGCTTTCAGCTACATGGATTTATCCAAACAGGATTCTCTGTGTTTTTTATTTTTATTATGTGCAGTAAATCTGTCACAAAAGTTCAGTCGGTTCTTCCTGTTAACCGTTCACAGATTTTGAATACAATGCGCTTTGCAAATAATCCTTACAGTCACCAACATCAGTCACATTGTCTCCGGTTCATTTTGCATTTAAAATCTGGCGGCTTGGTTAATCACCCAAAACCACGAGTGATTCACAGACTTCCAAAAAGTCATCAAAAATTATTACAAGTCAAAGAAATGTTGGGGAAGAGTAAAGCACCTCTAACTTCTTCTCATAGAAATCTACTTCCTCTTTATATCAGGGAGATCTGGAGATATTTTAATGTCATCTTAAAAAATATGTCCATCAGATAAACATTATCAGAAACCATGTGTTCAGCAAGTCCTGTGAAGAGCTGAAGCAGGACCTCAGGTACCAACGCCTGGTACGAACTGGTTCCTAAACAACAAAAGACCGGATTAAAGCCTTAGCAAAGTTCTTTACTTGTTTATAAAACATTTGTTAATCACTTTAGGCGATAAGTCCTGATAGACTGACGTGACCTAAAAAACGCAAACAGAACTACAGGCAATAAACAAAATTAGCAAAAATATTATCCAGAATGGTTTAGCCTAATTCCTGTGATTTTTTTTACTTTTTTACTCTTGCTTTTGGGAGAAAAATACGAAGAAATGTTAGTTGACTTAGATCTTTCACAGGACTGCATGTTTGCAGCAGCGTCTTTTGTTCCAGGAATTATCTTAAGGATGATCATCTTGGAAATGACCAGATGCTAAAGCTGATCGCTGTACAGGAACGCACAGAACTACTGGCAGGTGAGAACAGAGACTGTGGAGCACAGCAAGGCTTTGCAGCTGATTGAATGTCTAATTCAAGCCTGATGAAGTAATAAAACTCATGAGGATCGCCCCCTCCTGGTAGGCACTAAAACAGCTCGTTGCCACGGAGACTAAACGCAGCTTGGCAGACAGTCCTTACTGCTGATCACTGAGTTTCACTTATTTCTCAGGTTGTCTCCCTTTTATCTGCTGCTATACAACATAAATAAGATTAGTTTGGAAAAGATACTATATTTCCGATGATTTGTATTATTGTTCTAATTTTATACTTTCCCAGGTTTTTCTTTTTAGGAAAACCTGGGAAACCAAACTTCCTGTTTGGAGTTTGGTTTCTTCTAACAGGAATTATCCAGCTTAAATACGTCTCAGTTGGTCAGTTCCTCCTGTTACTGCAACCATTTTCATTTTCTGTGTGGTTTACTCTTGGATTTCTCTTGAACTTTAGGTTTTTACCTTTCCTTTTCTTTTAGTAACATTTTTATTTTCATCCGTCTGCTTCCTGCCTCGTACAGGAATTTATATCCTGCTCTTCAATTCTCTTCCTGAAAGCGCTTGAATTTCCCTACCAAGATCTGCCTCACACTTTAAAAAAGCCTCACAGGACTGCATTTTACAATGCAGTTAAAACTTAAGCATTAGCATCTAATCTCCAGCTAACAATTACCTAATTTTTAGCCAAAGTAAGAAAATATTGGGTTTATTCAGTACTTCTTCATGCTGTTCAGAAAATTGTTGTTTCTGTAAATTCACAGAAAATTACATTTCTATGTGTAATTCAATATTTCTGTTGTGGAACGTAGATTGTGTTAAATCCAATTAATTCCATTTAATAACAGTGCTGTGCTTTTTCTTTTGTACTCCCATTTCTTATTTAAATAAGCCTTAAACCAACTGCATCAGTCAATTTGACATGATTTTCTTAAATGGGATTGATTACTTATGCAGAAACCAAGCTGTGGTTTATAAGAAATAGTATACTTTAGGTTTGGTTTTTGGGTTTCCTATAAACCTTTGAGGCTTCGCTGTGTTTGCACTTTGTGACTGGTGAATAAGTCGAGAGTAGCACGAACAGCTAGAGGCTAAAATGAAGGCCACTTTGCTGTCTAAGGAGAACAATTCAAATTTTGAAAAGCATCCGTCTGGTTGTCATTTCTTCTTGGGAAATATTTCTCCATTTCTACTGAGAGGCGAATCAGAAGAATCAAAGTGGATTTGTTCACATTTGATTCCTCCGGATCTTATGATTTATTTGTCTCATCAACATTAAGCACTTGTTGGATCTGAGCATTTTTTTTTTGTTCGTCCGATATTTTTAGGGCTGACACAAGGCACAAGCAAACTAAGCAGCTGTTCATTACATTTAGTCAGTTACATTTATTTGAGTAACCTTTTGGGCCAAAAATACTTTTACTATGCTGTACTTTTTACTTTTACTTGAGTCATTTTATTATGAAGTATTGCTTCTCTTACTTGAGTAAAATTTGTTTCTTTGCCCACTGTCACTTCACTGAATGAAGAGCAAACATGTTTTAACCAGACACAGACACTCACCTGCAGTTTTTGTTAAAATTTAATAACTCTTGTACTAAAAAATTAAACATTTGTCTGATTTTGCTATTTCTTAATTATGGTATTTATATAAATTATTTCCATTTTGGTCTTTAAAATACCAATATTTCCACATGACTTTATGTTTTGGTCCATTTGAATGTGTTATTTTAAAACATTAATTCATTTATGTTTTGAAAAAGTTTTTTTTTTCTTTTTACCAAATAAATGTTTAACTCTTACTTGAGTAATTTCTTGGACAGCTACTTTTTACACGAAGTAGTATGTTGCAGTAGTGTTATTCTTATTTCTTGGTACTCTGCCCAGCTCTGCCAGTTGGACACATTTTTCAAAGTTGAACAGATAAAACAGATCTACCACCAGTTAAATTAGTGAGTTAATTTAACTGGAAATCTTTGTCCAGATTTCCAAAGTTAAATTTAAGTGTTCATTGTTTATAGGAAAACTGTGCCTTTTGATGAGCATAAAAAAATTGTCCAATCCACCCCTCTCCTTCTGCATTGTTTAAATGCTCCCTTTTTTAATCCTTTACAGAGTATAAAGCTGAAAGCTGTTACAATAAACATTCCAGAGGGAGTCACCCACCCGGTGCATAATTAGAGACCCAGGAGGCTGAGTAAGATAGATGACTGCAGTGTGTGTCAGTGGAGGTGGAGGGGGTCGTTCCAGAGGCTGCTGGTTAAACGCAGGTGGCTGGGTGTACGCGTCAGCTTTTATCTTGGCTTTGAACACAGGTAAGCTCAGGGGCCTGCACAGGTGTGTATGTGTAGGGGCTGAAAGTTCAGAGATGATGGTGGTGGTTATGGGAGAAAAAGGGCCAAAGGCAGCGATTTGTCAAGGTGAGCAGCGCTTGCCGGGGTCACAGAGTGACACAGTGGTAGCTATTGTGTTGGTTATGAAACCACAAATGATCTGCATCATATAGACACTGATGTGGCCGTTCAGAGGGTGAACAGACTTCAAACAGCAAGCAGATGCTTTGGTTGAGTAATCGCTTTGACTCACTGTGTTTCCCCATAGGAGAAGACACAAGAACGTCTGAGTCATTGTGTTTGCCAAGGTGTTATGGTTTTAATTAATGTAATGAGACAAGTGATTATTTTGGCAAAGGAGAAAATGATCCCGGCATCACATAGAGACTTGGGATTCATTTCAAAGATAGAGAGGAAATCACAACCCTTTCTCTCCTCACATATCTGCCAAAAGGAGAGAACACTCAAATGTTTTTGTTCTTTATGAGTGAAAATTTTTTAATGAAAAATTAAAATCAGCATCTGTCACCAGCTGAATATTAAGATTTTCACATGAAGTTTGGAGGACAGACAGTGGTGCTACCACCATTTGGTGCCCCATTGCATTTTAAACAGCCTCACTTTGCTCAGATGTGGTATTTTAACACAAGTTTCTAACTGTAGCTTGCTGAAATTTTGGCCCATTCCTCCTGACCGAGCCAGTGTAACTGAGTCAGGTTTATAGGCTGCCTTGCTCACACACACACATGCACAATTTTTTTTTTTATGAGACAGAGATTAGGGCTTTGTGGTAGGCATTTACAAACTTGACGTTGTTGTCCCTATGCCTGTTTGTAGCTAATAGTAGGCTTCAAGTCATTGTCCATTTGGATAAAACTGAACTTTCTAGAGGATATCTTAAGATGTTGCTCCAGTGTTTCCATGTACTTCACTCATAATGCCATCTATTCTTTCAAGTGCAGCACTCCACATTATGATGCTGCCACCCTGTGCTCCACTTTGTAGTCTCAGGTTTACAAGCATTCCTCTTTTTCCTCAAAATGTAAACATTCGCCATTGAGACCAAAAATTTGACTAGACCACAGAACTTTAGGATTCCCTAAAGTTGTAATCCCTTTAAGTTACCGTGTTATAAAATCATGAATCCAAAATGTAGTTGTGGCTAAAAAAAGCTTGTTCTTTCATTTCAAATGCGCTGATTATAAGCATGACGGTGCTTGAATGGAAGATTTTACAGACTAGTAAAGGATTCAAATCAAATCCAAATCACGAGTTCTGTTATGATTAAAGCAGCTAAAACTCTGTTATGGCCTTTAGTTGTCTGTGCCTTTGATAAAAATGTTGTTTTATTTTAGGTATTTTAGTGCTTTTTGTTATCATGGCTGTTTGTTTATTATAACATCATTGAGTCTTTAGCTGCGTATTCAGAATATATTTGTCACTGGTCAAGCCGTTTAGACCAATACTCCCTCCAAACATGATGTAATATTAGAGATAATTAAAACAAAATGAATATCCATAGATAAAAAGAAACACATTAAACTGCTTTTTATATGCTGCCAAGATGAGTTCTTTCTGGCAGCCATAAAACCATCACCAGAGCATCAAGAAGTTTGGTTATTGTTAACTTTAAAACTGACAAACATCATGGATTCATTGGCATATTAAAAAAATACATGACAGGAAATGTCATTACAATACTTTTTTATTTTCCTATATAATCATGTAATCAAAAGCAACATAAAAATGTGATATTACTACAGGAGTGTTAAAATAAAGACACAGTGGCTTCCTATTTACATTTCAGAGTTGTGAAGCTTAAATGAAAATGATAAATCTTTCTCAAGCTTTTTCATCATCAGTGTGACGTTTATTCAATACAGTACAAATACAAGTAGATCCATAAAGGGAGAGTAAAAAATCTGGATTAAATAGATCAAAAACTAATACTTTGGAGAAACTTTCTGATTCAATTTCACAATTTAGGAAATAGGGAAAATATGAGACCGCAATGACAAAAAAATGACATGTTTTTCCAAAACTGATGAAGGAAATACAAGACTGAGACAAATCTGCCAAGAGGCCAGTAGTAACACTGAAACATCTGACGTAATATCCAACAAGTACTCGTTGTGCTCGTTATGTGACAACAATCTCCTGTTTTCTTTATAGGTTTTGTGCTGGAGTAGATTAAAACGGGTCCAAATACAACATGTTTGGACTGTTAGAAAGCAGAAGATAGAGAGGGATTTTAGCTTTCAAAGCCACATGGAGTCCAAATCAATAAAAGACCAGCTTTTATTGAAATAAATCAAAGTTTTGGAACAGCCTATCCAAAGTCAAAACCTAAATCCAATGTGCAAATAGCTGAAAGAGGACTATTGACAAGAGACATGTTCACAGTCTGATAGACTTGAAAAATTTTGAAAATAGCTAAATATTTCCAAGCCGAGATGTCGGATGCTGATAGACAAATCCAGAAATTGAATTTAAAGCCGATTTAACAAAGTTATCAGTTTAACTTTGTGCACAGTTATTTAACCGCACTGCTTTTGATTTTTTAATTTAGCCTTTATCCTAATCTTTTTGTTTTTCTCCATAAAAATGTTAACCCTAACAGAGGTGTGTAAACTTTTTCCATCCATTGTCGTCTGAAATGGATGGACAAACCTCAAGTATGTTTAGGTTCTGGTCCAAATGTGTCATAAACCACGCCCCCTTTTCATGCTCATTGATTGGTCAGCCTGTGTGGGAGTTGCTTTGATTCATTTAGTTTTAAATGCAAACTATTTGATGGGACATAAACAAATTAAAATAAAAAATTATTTATGATGAAGTTTAAAACCCCATGCTCTTTGCTTTCCATCTTATCATATGTACTTTTTTTAATGAATTGTTATATTTTTGTGCTCTGCAATGCTAAAAACATTTCTGGAAGGAGACAATAATTCTACCTTTAAAATAATTTTTAAAAAAGTAGAATAACATTTTCAGGCTGCACTTCTTATTACTCGAGAGAATAAAGACGTATTATGGGGCACTTCTTGGCTTCTGGGTTAACCTATTAGCCTGCATGCAGAACCTCTCATTGGAACAACAAGTATCTGAATACCCAGATCTGAATCATCCTAGCTGTGCATTCCCAACATAACCTTCAGCATTAACCTTGCATATCACAGCAGGGAGGACTCACTAATAGAATTAAATTGAACACACCCTGCAAAGAAATACGTGCATGTGAAAGAAATGTTGCATCTTATTTATTCACCTTTAGTAACGCTGCCAAACTGTCAAAGTCGGAATGCTATGTGTTGAAGTGCCAAGGTTTATCTGGAGAGAGAAAAAAGAAAAGAAGAAAATTACGTTAACTTCGGCGGACCACAAGGAATGTGGCCAAGCAGCATGTACAGACAAGCACAAAGAGTGAACACACACACACACACACACACCCACACGCCCGCACACCCCCACGCACGCACACACACAGGGAAAGAAAGAAAAGGAGACAAAGGAAGCCTATCATGCTGCAAAGCATTTTCAAATGGACACACAGTAGTTTATATTCATTCTGGCCCACAGTCTCCTCTTTGTGACAACAGACCCATTTACACACACTAAATCACTCCTGTAAATGGAGAATACAGCAACAGAAGAATATTTAAGTCCAAGAAATAACTGAAAAATCAGGCGGGTTAAAGAAGCATTTGTGATTATTCTCATTGTTGTTTTTGTCTAAAAAATTTCCATTTTATTGTCGGTCTGGCACCTACATCTTTTCTGTGAGAGGCAACCAGATTTTTATTTAATATCTTCTGGTGTTTTAAAAACTTTGAGTTAAAATACCAAAGCAAGGTGAGTAAAAACCAGGCCCACAGCATTATAGATCCTCTACCATTCCTGACAGTTAATATTAGCTTTTTCCTGGGATGCCTCCGAACCAACAAACTGCCAGCCTGTAGATCTAATCAGCTGCTAATTATTATTACAGAAACCTGGTGACCCCCCCCCCTTATGGTTTTCTTTGCTCTCGTGTCATAACAGCATCGTCTGGGGATTTTTTTTTACCTTCACCTGCTGTCCTCACTGTGCATCATGGCAAAATAAACTTGAGTGCTGGTGCAGCCTTGCTAGTCACAGTTACTGTCACAGGCAGGTAGAATAAATTTGAAAATAAAGTTGCAACACATTCGACAATAAAATATAAGAAAATGGCAGGTGGCATGTAGGATAGCAAAATTGTGAAATGTGTATGGCAACAGTAGGATCTGACAAGGACAGAATGATAACCAGGAGCTTAAATTCAAAGAAAGGTGATTACCTGGACGACTATAGTGAAGTAGCACAGCTGTTAAGGAAGCGGAGTGGGGCTATCAATCCAAAATATTGATAATATTGATTGATTTTAGCATGGTAATGTTGATACTTTAGATTCTCAGAAAAGATAATGTTTTAATTTGATCTCAAATAACAATTTTTTGCATTTAGTTTATTTAGGAGAAATGCACATGTTAATATGTTATTTAAGTTATTTAATTTTGTACTCAACTATAACTTTGCTAATTGTGTCTGAGGTTTGAATAGGAAAAAGCAAAAAACACCTAAAGGTCAGAAGTTTAAATAAAACTGTATTTACTTGGTAAATCAAAATATGCAGTATTGCATACCTTCACAAGAAACTGAAGAGAACGAGTCCATTTCCCTTAACTGGAGAGTAAGCAAACCTTTGGCCAGCAAAGCAATATAAGAGATGAACTGTCAGAGCATCTTGATTAATATTTCATCAAACACTGTCAATGTAAATTTCGCCGGTTGATCGGAAAAGGCCATCTGGACAAAGGCCTGACTGATGCACACTGGACATGTGCAAAGCAAGCCCACCCGATGGCGCACACTGAATGACGTGGTTAAAACCACAAGGGAACACAAGGTGAAAAAACAACAAAACAGAGAAACGCAGGGATTGTTGGAACAAAGAACACAACAAATAGAACACACACAAAAGTGCATAACTTTGTATGTATTTATCTGGCTGCATCTAACTCCAGTAAGCCATGATACGGCATGTTGACTGAATTTGATCTGTGATTTTTGTGTCGGTGTTCTTAGATGTAAAGTTTCTCAGTCAGTTTGTTTGTGGTTGGTTTAAGAATTGATGTTTTGTTTAACAAAACACTTGTTGACTTGGTGAGTTCCCTCAGGTATTTAACCCAACTAACCCATCTCTGCTCAAGAGTTTTTTTTACACATTACAAACTTATTTATACATTCACCATTCATGAACAGCATACTCTGCTGATTTAATGGACTTTCAAACTTCATAATTTGTGCCAAGGCACACATTGTGTGCCTTGCTTTTTGTCGTGACCTTTGAGTCAGGTCATAACATTTTTTCGTAGAGGAGATGTGATACCATAATTACAGCTGCACCTTCATCTTTCAGACATTGAGGGGATGAATTAAAGAGATGGATTTGATTTCATCTGCTGGGATATTTAGCTACTTTTTCAACTCCTCTATTTCAGTCGAAGAACTTACAATTGTTTTAAACTTGAGCTGTTGACTTTTATGCCTTTAAATTGCTGGGAGCTCATTTATAAACTAGAATGTCTAGGACTAAAGACTTACTGCCAATCAGAATATGATCAAACAGTCATTTTTTAAATCTAAAATAGTTCCTGATCAGCTGTTGTTGTTGATCCTTTTTAGAAGACTTTTGGATATAGTGGTGTGACTCGTGTGTAGATGCAGTAGATTTGAACAGCTTAAATAAAGTTAAGCTGTTCTGTCTCTTTAGCGCTGCAGGTGCACACATTGCATAATAATTTTAGATTATTTTTCTTTTTTCTTTACCGATAGCATAAATAATGCACACCC
Source organism: Phalloptychus januarius (assembly GCA_902982915.1). Classification (NCBI taxonomy): domain Eukaryota; kingdom Metazoa; phylum Chordata; class Actinopteri; order Cyprinodontiformes; family Poeciliidae; genus Phalloptychus; species Phalloptychus januarius. The sequence goes on from CADWAE010000482.1 coordinate 2,240,311, forward strand.
AGAGTGACAACTAACTGTTATGCAGCAGTGACATTTTAGAAATGTTGGGCAACTTGGGCATCGTCTTTGTAATCTGCCAAGTAAATATTGCCTCAGTTTAAGTAACATCGTCTCTTCAAGACAGTCTTTCAGATCAGTAAAAGGAAAGCTTTCAGCAGCCAGTTTACCTCAAGGCCATGCACTTACATTTCTCAAAAGGGCACACGTCAGGCTGGATTACTTTCCCATTGCGCCTCATTTCAACCAGCTTGGTTTTGGCAAAATAAATGTTGAGCCCTTTTATTTATTTATTTATTTATTTATTTATTTTCACTCTCCAGGATTGGTGAGATCATCACTGGGAGTCTATTTTTGGGATAAGTGGCTGCTTTTGACTTGGAAAATCTCATTCACAGCGCTGGGTGGCTGTTTTTGAAACACCAGAGGGCGCTGTTTCCCCCCACAGATCAGATTCAGTACCTGGGAAAGAAAAGAGAAAACATCAAGCAGACATGCGTGAAAGAAAAGATATATAGGTGTATTATTATTATTTATGATTGTATTTTATGTTACTGGTTAAAAAGGTGCAACTGAAACTAAGAATCATAGTTGTCTTTAAAGTACAAGATCAACATTTCATTGAACCATTTGAGGAGTAGACAATATGTTTTGTGATTAGTGGATTCTTTGATTAGTAGCAGGAACAAACACGTCATTATCTCCCAAAGAAATGCCAGTAAGTTTCCTGTTTTGTCCTCATCTGGTATTTTTCCTCCTAATCTGTTTAGCTGCTGCTGCAGTGAAAGAATCATGTGCAAATTCTTCACATACATTCCCCCTTTTTCATTTCTGTGTCTTTTAAAAAGCGTTAGGTGCTTTAACTGTCTGAGCAGTGACTTTATATCTGACACAGCAGGGGTTTCCAGATATAATGGACCTTGATTAGTTTCAATCCTCGCCAAGACTCAAAAGCTTGGGAGAGAAATGTGTTTTTTATTATTATTATTCATTACAATGACCTACATTTGCTGCTATGATTTGATGGTGTGACACAGCCAACTCAGTGCATTTAAGTGTCCAGTCTTCTTGCAAATATTCAGTCTGAAACTGGAAGAAAGGGGATTTGAACATAGCACTGTTTAACCCCCCCTAGGCTGATCTGAAGATTTTGTTGATCTACTGAATTTTCACACAGAAACATTTGTGAGGTTTACAGAAAACGATCTGAAAAAAAGAAATTATCCAGTTGAGTGAATGAGAAATGCATCGCTGACGTCAGAAAGCAGAGGAGAATGGAAAAACTAATGGAAGACGATAAAAATGTAATGGTAGCTCAACTTACCATGCGTTACGGCCAACGTACGTTAAATGCCGTTTCTGAGAGTAGCAACAAATGAAGCTTAAGATAAGCCATAGCAGTAAACCTTAGCGCGTTTTGGATTATTTAGTAGGTTCTCTCAAACCACAGCATACCTGTCCACTCTTTAGGACTCCGCTGTACCCAACTTCGCCAAGTTAGAGCTCAGATCAACTCAAACTGGTCTCTTGAACTCTTTTTGAAGTTTTTTAGTTATAAGTTGGTTCTTTTGTAACTTATGTGATGGGAAAGTGGACATAAACACAGGTGGGTCACATGTACAATACAAGGCTTTTACTTTGTGACAAAGAATTTTACAGTCCAGTTGCATTTATTTATATTTAACAATATCAATGATCATAAGTGATAGTAAAAAACATATTTGCATTCATGAGCAAGTGAGCATTTTTGGTCTCTTGCTGATACCTTATGCCCATCTTTGCCTTTGTGTGTCTGATCTATGCATACAGTATTACATCAGTAACCAAAAGATAATATTAATAATACATTTTATTTAAAAAACCCCAGGCCATCTTACAAAAACAGAACAAAAGTAGCTAAAAACAAAGCAAACAATTCTATATAAAAACAAACAGTTCAGGGCTGAAGACCTTTGACCTACTTATCTGATTTTAGAGATTTAAATGTCTTATTATTTCTGAATGAAGAGTTTTTAAATCCCGCTTTGCTTGAACCTGCAGCTTGTTGCACCGCAGCACCTCCCCTCCCCAAACTCCGCACCTCCACCCTCTTTCCTCTCTCCACCTCCAGTTCCTCCTCCTCCTCCTAGTTCCACTCTGCTGTCTCTTTAGCGCTGCAGGTTGAATCCATTGCCCCTATTTCCTGTCACATGGCGTGGAAATAGGATCCCTGGTTTCTACTATCTGCTCTGGTCTCCGCGGTGTCAGAGTTGTGCTGTAGCTGAAGTACCTGCCGTGACGCTCAGACACTTTTTTTTTTTTTGAAGCGACTCTTGCCGAGACTCCTGCCAACCAAGCAAGCAGCGAGCCAAGCTGCCGGTCGCCAGCGTGCGCATCAGGCTGTACTTCACCTGAGAGGAAGATACTTTTTACTCACCATGGATTCCTGGAGCGCCACCTCTGCGCTTTTCCTGGCTGGCTTTATTACGTCGGCGGCTTTTCGTCATTTCGACAGCGGTAAGTGTGGCTGTCCCGGTCTCCTTTTGGGCCAGATGAAATGCGACAAAGTTCTGCTTTTTACGCGCGGATAGAGCTGCTGTCTAAAACAAATGACACACATCACAGCGCGTGAAGATAATGGTTTTCAACCAGAATCAGCAGCTGGTTGGTTAAGATGTTTACAAGTTGAAGTGAAAGCACGAAGGAAGATCAGCTGAGATAAAGTTGGAAGTCGAATGTGGCTGATCTGATGGGTGATCACTTGTCCCTATACACCTCAGTCAGCCCTATTAAACTAGCGCACGTAACTCTGAAACATACTACATATATATATATGTGTGTGTGTGTGTTAGATTGCATTAAAATGATTACTTCAGTTTGAATCTATCAGACAAGGATTTTGACACAAACCTTCACCTTTTACGCACACTTTCCTGCAACATCCTGCAGTGTTTACCTCCTCTCCTTGAACAACCACAAAGCAATCTGTAGCTTTTCTCATTTTTAGTTTTTAACGATGGAAGCAGAATATTTCTACTTTCCGTAAAGACACCGACACAGCCCGCACAGCGCTGCTGTCTTTTGTTAATCTCACTGAACCATCCAGACATCGGTCAGTCCCGATCTGATATTATCCATTTAATTCTCCACCGAGTAAAGATAAATGCGCAGGAAAAGGGCAAAAAAAAAAAAGCAGAAAAATTGTTTGCGTCTGTGCGCAGAGCTTCAAAGTCTCCAGCCGGATCTTCCTGGAGTGCGTTTTGTTTTTAATGTGAATATCTAATAATGATGACCGCACAGACCGCGCTCCTCTTTGCTGTAATTTGCGCCGCGTTTCATGTCGGAGCGGCAAATCCTCGTGCTTTCCTTTTTAATTTTTTTGTCTCTTAATTATAGCCTTGGATTTCAAATTAGAGGGTCCACCATCTGGGCCAGTGCGTAAGTGCTCCCATGTGTACCTATGTATTAACAAAGTATTTAAAGCAATGGTATTCCCCTCATAACACGACGAAGGGGGGAAAGAGAGAAAAACCCAGTTCATGTTTAGTTTAAGTCAGCTGTGCCACATTTGCTGTACAGTAAAACAATAATTCACTGGATGTGAAATCAGTGTAAATGCAGGTTGTGGCTGTACTATAGATAGAGTTGATATGTTTAGTCTGGACAAATAAAGTGTCTAAGTGGATGTAAATATCAAAAGTTAAAGGATGAAACACTTTATCTGACCCAAAATAAAACATCTAGTCAAGCAGAATTGGTTAAATATAAGTGGATTTTCTACTTTGAGGAACAAGACAAGCACAGTAATCTGTTACAAGAACCCACAGAACATCTGTGAGACCAAAAAGTTAGAGCCTCTATTCATTTATCAGAAATTCTTCAGCAGGTGGTGATTTTTCTTTGACTCCTCCGGCCGAGACGTGCATCATCTTATCAGCGCTAGCCAGCTGCTCTTGCTTTCATGAAAGTGCATCTAAAACGATTACGCCGGAGAGATTCCAGTGTCCCTGCAGACTGCAGAATTGCATCAAGCAGAAGTCTAATAAATGTTTTTCACCAGAAGGGAGAAACATCACTGAGTTTGTGCTGCGGCCACACAAGCGGAAAAGCACACCCACACGCACACAGACGCATACGTTTATCCAAGGCTTTGCAGCAGTATGATTGTAGCAGTGGGGCACTAAATTACTTTTATACCACCTACAGGTCCTTGCAAAGATATTCCTACCTCTTGAACATTTGTGTGCTTTTTTTGGTCAGGTTATAAGCACAAGCTTCAATTTATGGAGATTTGGTGTGCTAGACCAAAGCAAAGTACCACATAATTGTAAGGTGGAAGGGCAAATGATGAACAGCAGACAGATCAGAGGCAAAGTTGTGGTGAAGATTAAAGTAGCGTCAATCTATACAACAATATACCAACCTGTAAACATTACAGTTTAAGCCATCATTTGAAAATCTACCAAATTTCAGTTGCAAAGAACGCTGCCACATCAGGGCCGACCCAAGCCTTTTTGGGGCCCTGAGCAGATTTTCATTTGGGGCCCCCTAAGCTACTTTATGTGTGACATGCCTACTATCAGTAGCATTGTTTGTAATTAACGTACATCATGATGGCTGCTTATTTTAAGGAGGAGCAAAGAAAGAAAAAGAAATATTTGGATTTTGAAAAACAGAGTGTCGTCTTATTTCAACTATTTGAAAGTAACATCAGCTGATAAACACTACATTTACAGTAAACAACAAGTTTTGATATCTTATGTTTCCCCCAAGAGTGGGAACAGCCAACAGCAGGAAGGAGAATGGGCAAAAATATCAGTTTCTAAATCTGCAAAGCTGAGAATTACTCCAAAATAACCCAGTCAGTGGAGCTGAAAGCAACTTTACATAACAGTTATCAGAGTTTCACTTTAAATCGTGGCTCTCCATCCACTTGACTGCCATGAACCAATTTGTCTAGGTCTATTGCATGAAATCCTAATAACAAACTTGTGGTTGCAATGCAACAAAACGTGAAAATCTTTAATTGCTTGAATACTTTTGCAGAGCATTTTATAATAAAATGAAACCATCTGTAATGGAAATCCCATTCTCCTAATGTAACACAGTGACCTGTTCCCAGAAGCTCCATAAGGAAAATCCCACATGATCTCGGGTCAGAGCGATCCTTGCGGTTGCTCTCTTGGCGACTCGTTTGGGCCGTTCGCATCAAACGTACACACGAGGGGAAGCCGATTCCTGTCAGAGCTGTCAGGATGAGCCATAATTGAGTTGCTCTCTAAGCCGGTAATGATGCGGCTCATGATGTTGGTTGCCTGAACAAGCCCAAGCTGGTTAATCAGAAGAGATTTATTTTGCTCTTGATGTTTCCCTGTAACCATGACTGGTCTTGCTCGGGGTTAACAGTCGAGGTCAGTGGTGAAACAGAGATTATGTGTGTGTCTAAGTCTTATGTGTGTGAGAAAATATGTATGATCTTATAGTAATTGAAACTGTGGCAGCTTTTTTTTTTTTTTTGATGAAGCGATGCGTTCCACGTTACTGTGCAGGGCTGAGCAGAACGTTGTCCTGTTTCTACTTGCTGCCGCTGGGAGTTCTTGAACGTTTTGGTAAATCAACTTCATGTGCTTTCTTGCTGACTGTTTGATGAAAGGATCCGTATGAATTACCAGCATTGCAAGAGTTTGCACACACTTAATTCAGAATCAATGTTTTGATGTGCTCAAGCTTTTTGTCTTTGAAGCAGCGCAAGAGACGATTTCAGTTGCTTTTAATCAGACGTAACGCATTTAAAACTTTGGAAAATATTATGCTTGAATTTTGCTTCCAGGTTTTTGCTACATTCTTATGGACTATTTCTTAGAATCAAAATTGAAATTGAAAGCAGGTGTTGCATAGATCCTGAAGATCATGTGGCAGAAATTAAAGCCACAGTTGAGGTTCTTTATGCTTTTTGCTGCTTTTTGTACCTATAGATACAAGCAAGCTTTTATAAAGCAGCGACGTGCCCCATTTGTCTTCACTGATTCTTCAGCCTATAAAGAGAGGATGTCAGTGCAGAGTTTCCTTCTTTTAGTCAGTTTCCTGGTTTCCTGGTTTTCTGCAGTCAGAGCTTTTGGGAAGGTCATTCCTGAAGCTTAATGTTTGCCTGATTTATCTGTTCTTTAATCAGTTTTAATGTTGGTCTGGGATTATTTTTCTGTTGTATGAAACAAGTTTCAACCATTTGACTCAAATGGTTGAAACTTGTTGAAACAGTGGTTTCAAACTGTTTGCAAACAATCCAGAAACCACTTAAGCTCAGGAATGTAATCCTTCCAATATCTGTACCATCACAGGGCAACTCAGGGACACACACACTAACACTTAAGGGCAATTTAGAGAGATCAATTAACCTAAGAGTCATGTATTTGGATGATGGAAGGAAGTACCCAGACAGAACCCATCCGTGCACAAGGAATCCACAGGGAAACACACCAGGCCAGGGTTTGAACCTAGAATCTCCGCTCCAAGGCAACAATGCAGCCATACAAACCAAAATGTCATAAACCACAAAATGCTGGAACAACAGTGTCACTTTTCTCAAAGTAGCAAGGTTTTTTTATCAATATGGATTGAGAATGTCCAAGACAAACCAAATCCTTTTGGAAAGAAATCATACGAACACATGAGACAAGAATAAACAAAAGTTATTTATTTGTGAGAAACACTCCCAGCTTTAAAGAATGGTGGTGGTAGCATTATCTTGTGGGGTTTTTAGCCCCACAAGATAATGTGGGACATATTAGATTGTAATATTGAAGAAACATAAATAGCCACCAAATCAGATCGTGGCACACAAGCAGTTAGCAATACTTTAAGAGATAAGATAGGATTTTTTTGGGTAGTTTTTATGATATGCAGTTGATATTTTAAATAAGACCAACTTTAAACTCAAATTCTCTGAATTGAAATGGACTACTGCCTCCTGGAACTAATTTTCTTCTGCACACTAAGGTCGAGAATGGCTGCGGCTAGCGGAAAAGCCAGCCTGCCGTACTATCCTTAGCTTTGCCTTGCCAGTTGGCTCCATGTGTTGGAACATCATGCACGTTGTGTCTCCCTTGTTTTTTTTGTTGTTGTCTCATTTTCTGGTGGAAGAAGAGCTGCTCACTTCCAGGCCCTTCAAAGAGGTGTGTGGGATGTAGAAAAGTACAAAGTGCCGCATCACCCAAACACAGCTGTCGCCTAATGCAGCCATAAATCTCTACATTAGCAATATCACGGCGTATTTTTAGTGACATGTTGGATCACGGGCTAAAGAAAATGTGCTTAGAAAGCCTTGGAACAGGGCAGCTTGTGGCGCCTGTGATGCAAAAGCTGACGTCATGGTACTGGTGCTATAAAAAATGATGTGAAGAGCCTTAAACTTTTATTGTTTCATTAATATTTCACCACAAAATGCTTGTAGCAATGTTTATAGCGAGGAATAATGGTGCGCTATGTTAAAAATGACTGTTTGTGAGTGTGGTGCATGTTTTAACGGGTCTGAACAAAACATTTTAATTTCCTTTATTGTTATTAGGTGAAAAATGATGAAAATGTGCATTTTGAAGATACAAATCACATGTCTGGAAGAATTAAATTAGCATTCATAGGGGTAAGTGGGATAGAAACCATACTATTGTCCTTTTTTGTCTGTTGAAAACAATTCATACTGATACCGATATGCCAAACTTCACATTATGATTGTTGTGAGAATAAAATGTGTTATATTGCAAAATACAAATCTAAATTGGCCCATTTTTATTCTTGGGAGAGGTTATTCGTAATAAATCCACCACAGTAAATGGGAAGCATCAGACCACGCAGTGTTTTTCCTCAGTTTCTTGTTCAGCTGCTCTGACCTTCCGCGGCGGTCAGAGGTAGTAACACATGTACCTAATAAAGTGGCAAATAAGTTTATATGCTGGTTTAAAGTTTTTCTAAATTGTCAGGACATCGTTTTGAAGCACTGAGTAGAAAACTTGCTTTCCAGATATGATGAATCTGATAATATTGATTAAAAACTGTAATCAGATCAATCACACTCCAGAGCTGTGATTAATTATGATTAATCACTCTGCTGAACTTTAAAAAGTAAACATGTACATTTTCAGGTATTTATATTCAAGAAAGTTTAAAATAAATCTTTTATTTTCAAACATAATTTGGAATCTATAAACTGGCCTTCAGGTAAGCAGTGTAATCAATCCGCGTTAAACTTTTACATGTGTTAAAGTGTTAGCACTGACAGCCCTAAGTGTTGTCAGGTCTTTAAAAAAATCGCTTTTCTTTTCATACAATTAACTTCATGTAATTTTTTATCTTGACTCTGATTGGAAGTGAAGTTTTCAGTGAAGTTCAGATGTCGAGCAGCTGTAACCGTCTGCAGACTGTGAACCTTCAGTGTTCCTGCTCAGGATTTTAGGAGTGTCAAAAGGTCTCACATTCTCCTTCCCTTTCTGCACCATTCACACACACACAGAACAGCACACACACCACTTTATGCCTGTGACTGGGCCCATAACTCTCCCTCATATACCCATTCAGGATTTCTCTGCCGACGTAATCCTTTTCCTCAACTTGTAAACGCAGCTGATACAGTTCAGTTTATGGCCTGTCTCTTTCGACCTTCTTGACCTCTGAGACAGAGGGATCCTTGTTAGTGTGCACACGAAGGATGGATACTATGACTCGTCTGCCTCAGAAACATAATAACAGACCTTCTGCAGGCTGTGGAAGAAACACAAGCTTGTGTTGGCGGAGGTGATTGTGACGGAGCGTCAGTCTCTGAAGAGACAGCGGGTTTTTAAAGACTTTAACATAAAGGATTTAGTGTGTTGGTAAGCCCTCTGAGCTCTGGATGGGGGGTGTCAGTGGGCATTCTGGGAAGAAGATGCATTGGGTCTGGGTCTCAGATGTGGGCGCTGTGGTCCCCGGAGCTTTTCCGGTTTGTAGAGGGAGACGGAAACCTCTCCTCCTGGTGAGCTTCTGTGCAGCCGACAGTCCTCCAGACGAGCTGCTCTGCCAGAGAGGAGCATTGCAGGCGCTGTAGCTGAGCGAGCGGCTGAGATGGCCAGGACTGCGTCAGGACTGTGTTTTAGTCCTTCCTGCTTAGATGCAACATTTGGTATAAAATTATTGCGCCGATTACATTTGGGCATTTATTGTGATGAATGTCTTTTCATAAGATTTTGGCTTGTTGTTGTTATCTGGGTTTTGACATAACTGTCTGTTGTTGAGCAATAGTTGTGTGGAAAAAAATTATCTGTTGATGGCAGAGGTCAGAGCAAATTGGGTTCAGTCTGATTTCAGCAAGGGCTACCTAATAAAGTGGCCTATGTCTGGATATGGGACAGTTGTATGATATTGAATTTAGTGCATGAGAAAGAAAGGAAGGATATTCAACAGTAAAATCACAACTTAATGCATCCCTGATGTCTTTTATTCATATATTAATCAGTTTAGTCTTCGGAGGTCAAATTGACTCTCTGTTAGTCATCGAGTTAACTTACTGTTTCAACAGCAAGCACTTGTTTTTGCCATAAAGCTCTCCAAACTACAGACAATTACCTCAGCAGGAACAAAAACGATGCTGTTAGCATTGGAAATAACATTGAGTCATTTAGAGAATGAACAGATTTTTCTCTTAAAAGCCAGAAAGGACAAGTTAAAAAAAAAGACTGAATATTATGAACTGTTTTTACTCCCTGCTGTGAAGATAAGTTGTTGATTTACCAGCTCAGTCTATGTTGGATTTATTAATTTTTGACTGAGATTCTAAGGGTGGAGTTCAGGCTTTTTGCTCAGCATGAAGGCAGTTTGCCGTTCCTCTTTTCAGCTTCACTACTTCTTCAAGGCTAGATGCAGGGATGCAATCTCTGCTTTTGTGTATGCTCTTTTTGTACCGCTCTGGTAAAAAGATGCAGCGAAGTGGAAGAATCTATTTCAAGTGGAAGGCAGCGAGTTATATCTGATTGTTGTCTGCAGCTAATAGGAAACTAGATTGCTTCTCCTGCAGCAACATTCATGGAGGCAACAGCAGGAATTTAATTTTTCTATAGGTTCTTCACTGCACTGAGCAAATATGATTATCTTATATAATTTGTTTTGGTGGACTAAATGGATACTGAAATTGTATTATTGCCAAATAGGCATCTTATGTGCAGCCCACTCAAGGTCAAGCATGTGGGAGAACCCAGTTAAGCTCTTTCTGTGGGTCCTAAATGGATGACTAATGGGAAATGTATGCATAGGCTCAGAACGGGCAACATGAACATCTGCAGCACCTAGCTGCATCAAATCCACATGTGCAGTATTGAACATATATAAAACCCACCAACATTCCCATATGGCCCCTTCTTTTCAGCCTATGTTTCACCCACACAGGGCCTACAGTGAAATATTTGCTACCTTGCCTAATAATTGCTATAAAATAAATGTAATTGAAACATTTTGTCTGGCAAAAAGAAGAACTGGTACAAACAGGATTTGCAAAACATATTCCACAGGTACCCGTTTTTCTCCTGGTTACACACAAATGTGATTGGACCTCAATGAAACAAATCTACCAGGTATGTGGTGCAAATCTGAGCCAAATGCCTTCCCGTACGTATGCATTGCATTGTGGGATGCAGTCGAGTACAACAAACTAATAAACAATGGTGGCGTGTCTTTTCTTTGATAATTTCGCATGAAATAGTAGTGAGATGAACACAACACAGCATCTGCTTCCTATATTTACAGTTGGTTCTCCCACATCCGAGCCATAAACAGACGGAACGTTCCCACGGTCACTTGGTGTTTTATCTGTGTGAAAAGAAACCAAGCCACCCAAAAACATTACAAGTTAACAAATTCATCAACTGACTTGGACCAAGTAAACAAACTAACGGTGTGAAAACGCCCTGAGAAACAATCAAGGACTATAAGGACAAAAATCAGTCCAGATTCAGCTCAAACCTTGCGAAAAAATAAAGTGTTAGTGGCTAAAAGGGGTCGTACAAGCAGGGATGCTTTTGTAAAACAACATTCCTTAAAGTGGGACTTCTTCCAAATTGAATAAATGTACTTAAATTAAGGATGTGCATAAAATTTGATAAATTTATGCTAACATCTGTTATATTATACAATAACAGATACATTTATTTTAAGGATTTAGATTTTTTTTCTTCTCAAAATGTTTTATCATTTCATTTTGAAAGGCATATACAGCTTCAGAAACAAAAGAGCCCACTGCACTGAACCCACTGAAAACCTCAAGGTTTTCCACCAAATATTGATTTCCGAACTCTTCCTGAGTTAAAATATTATTATTATTGTTTCTAAATGAATGTGATTATTTGCATTATTTGAGGTCTGAAAGTACTGTGTCCTTTTGTAGTATTCACGCAAATACTCAATTTTTGCTTTTAATTTTGGAGACATGTTGTTATAAAATAAAAGAACAATGTTCATTTTAATTGGTCTCTTAATTTTTTCCAGAGCTGTATTTGATGTAATTGGTGATAAGCAGGTGTGAGACGGATGCATTTTATTTGGAGCTTCTGACATTAAAGTTTTTCTCCATGAATAACTTCCAGCATGTGAAGTCCAGGATCCCCTCCCGGTCCCCTCCTTAGTCTTCTTATTTTGGAACATCACACTAAAACTATTTGGATGAAAGGATTCCAAACTTATTAGGACAAAACCCAACTTCTCCAGCTGCAGCGGAAACTTTGTGAGTCCCTTGTCTTTCATTCAAGGGCACGCAAAAGTGTCTGCATTAATCAGCGGGCAGAACAGTCGTCTGGGCACACATGGTTGCTTTTGCTGTCCTTTTCCTGTCATCACTCAGTGCGATGATGAGTTCTCTGACAAATGGGTTAATCTCCCTAAAACTTGTGCAGCTCTTGCTGAAGGCTCCTTTGAGAGTCCTGGAGGTTAACGCGCAGATCCAGCCTGCTCGTCCCGCTTGTTTTCACAGCAAACTCACTCAGTATGTCTGCTCTTTGTGTCACATCCGTGCATAATGAGCGCACTCCAGCCCATATGGAGCCCCCATAAATCTTCAGTGGAATGTCCTGAGAAGTTGACTTCAGTGAGACAACAAAGGACACTAAGAAAACCAGACGACACACGAGGATTTTATCTGAAACTGGGATTGTTAACTGAATACAAAAATGCTAATTAGCTGTTTGTTCGTGAAGCTACAGTCGCGTCATTTTAAGTCGATATCTTAGTGGTTTAAAAAGAAAAAACGTCAAAGTTTGCTTAAAGAAATTCAGATATATGATAAATTAAAATGAGCTGGGTGCTTTCAATTTGGTTAATTACTTTTCTCATTTCTCTTTCTATCAAAGACTGCATGACAAAAGTATTCACTCTGGTGCATTGGCCTCCATTACTAGCCAGTTTTTGAATGGCAATTGTGTTTACAGAGATTTTAGCATTAATTTTATTTCTTTTTTCAGGTCTTTTGTTTATATATTTGGGATATTTGAAATGTTTTCCAGTTCTTGTTTTAGAAATGAATGTTTAATGCTTATATCATTATTACCATTATAAGAAGTAAAAATGGACTCAAAACAACAATATTATTGCTTATTGCAATAACTTCTGCAACAATTTATCGTCCAGTGAAATTTGTGACAGGCCTGTTCAGATGCCGCTGGACTGCTAAGCTTGGACAAAGCTGTCCTCTCATTTGCTGAGTAAAAAGATCCACATCGTCCTCTGAGCATCATCACGAGCGTTACATATGTAATGTTTTAAACTTGTTTAAAACTGAAACAAGAGCATCAGACAGCAGCTCCCTAAAGTTACATAGTGATGACAGATCGAAAGACAGGCACATCTACGCTCAGTGAGAAGCCACTCATCCAGATTAGAAAGGCTAAAACAGAAGCAAACAAAGAGGATTATTTTTCTTTTTCAACTTTTCATCACCCCTGACACCCAACAGGCCTTGACTTGTGAAGACAGGCCAGAAGTTCTGAAGAACCCTTTTATTTTACTTTGTCTAAAGTTGAGTCTGGATCATGCTTGAGTCCTGAAGAGCCGAGGGAAAAACCCTTCACGGTTTGAACTGTGTCCGTCTGTGTCATACTTCGGCCCGTTTACTTCCTGTTGACCTCTGGGTGTTGCCCCGTCAAGGGTCAGGTTGTGGGCGACGCCCTGGTTTTCCCAAGCCAAGGGACTGGACCGCCCTAAAAAAAAAAGAAACCACCAACCACTAAGACACAGAAACAGACCCAGTTATTATAAACACAATCATGCTCATTATGGTGCCACTGTGATTCTCATCCTGTCGTGTTCAAAGGGCTTACGTTTCTTTGATTGAAGTACCTCTCTCTTTCTGTGTTTCCCCTCTCTTGATTCCTTTTTTGAACTTCCGCTGAGGGCAGCCCCTCATTTTTTTTGTGCAAATCACCACCTGTTCATGCGGTTGATCGGGTGAACCACGATGCAGAGCAGTAAGGCGATTTTTAGATCGGTGGTGGTGCCTGGGTGTCCCCAATGCCTTCTTCCCCGTCAGAAGTTCACATAAACCGATCTTTGACGTGAATATATAACGAATCTATGAAGAATTTGAAGGATTTTTTTTCTATGGTGGAATGATGAAACAAGCAGCGTTGCATCTAGATGATTATATATATTTCATATGTTCTGCAAATCATCCAGGGTTAAAATAATACACTGATGCTCAAATATATAGATACACCTCCATTAATATTTTGGTAAAGGTGTTAAATAATAATAACACACTTTCCGTAGCCACCAACCAATAAGTCTGAATTTTGAACAGGTATTTGACCTCTTTGCTGACAAAAATTGCAGAGTTAATTTAAAATACTTTCCCAGGTCAAATATTCAGCAAAAATGTTGCCATAAGCCTTTTGGTGCCTTAGAAATCTGTGGTTTTATTGGTAACTTTCTCTGAAAAGTCAATGCAGTGGAGGCATTTAGTTGAGTTTAGTGTTGATAGAAGAAAACTCACAATGTAAACTTCTCTGGAAAAAATATTTATAGGGGCAGTGTTATGTAAATGTGACTTTTTTGAGTTTCACATAATGTTCTAAACATTATCACCTCATAGAGTGCTGCTTTGATTATTTCATGCATATTTAATATAAGAATCTGCTGAGCTTATTGTACAAACAACAGTTTTACTTTTCAGTGCAAAACCCCTTAAAACATGTTAAAAGCTTAAAGGTGGAGTGTTGTGATGTCATACTGAAGAACAGGAGCTTCTAAACGAGACAGTCCAAATTTCAAAGTGCCACATTGCAAAGTCAGATTTCTTATGAGTCATATTTGATGCACTTTTATAACAACAGTTACTTGATTGTGGTGTAAAGCAGCATTATGTGCATGGAAAATACAAAGTACTGCCCCTTTAAATAAATCATAAAAAGCCCAAAACTAGAACGGCATCAATGCTGATGATCCGTATGTAAACCAGTGACCAGTCGTGAACATACCCAGGCGTGACAGACGTGACGGTCTGGAAAAGTACAGAGGGTCCCCGTAGAAAGTGTTTAACTTTGGTCCCTGATCCACAGAGGCGGTCCAACCAGACAGCGTGGAATTAAACTGTCAGACTGCTGCAGGCTGTACACAACTGTCAGGCTTGAAAGAGATAAACAATGCTTAGGTGGGAGAGCGCAATTCATGTGGTCACAACGCTGGTTTGTGTAGTTTCTGCAGCTCTAAGGTCAGACAGTGTTTTGTTGAATCCGTGCAGTGCTTTTTACAACTTTCTACAATCCAATGTGTCCAGATTGCTGCTCTTTTGTGCTACGTCCAAGTTGCTTCTCTTTTTCCATTTGAATACTGATATGTATAAGTTGTGTTTCTGTGGCCTCTTCATGCACACTGGCATTTGCATGAGGAGACCCACTCCAATCGCTGCCAAATGACATTCTGTTCGTCGGTTTCGCTGGTGCTCCCTGCAGCATTCAGAGTCTATCAGCTGAAAATGCACTCCAGGGTGAGAGGGTAAATCAAATACTCAGAGAGCTAAAATGAAGTAGCATGAAGACTAGTCTTCCACCCTGGATGCTATTAACTCTAGAACAAATGCTTGTTTTTATTCTCAAAACTCAATTTAAATCCCAGACAATGGAATTTTAAGCAAGGTTTGCTGCCTCAGGGGAGGAAGTGGCTCATGCATGAAAACATCGTACAAAAAAAATAGCTTTCTGTGCAACAAAATTAAAAATTACTATCCCGTAAAACCGCTCAAAGGCTGATAAATATTTTTTTTCCAAACCAAATAACAATTAGAAGTTGGTTGGTTTTGTTTTGATTCAGGCTCTGAATCATTCCAGCATCTTTTTTTTGTCTTTTTGATCACATTACTGATAAAGCTTTGGAGGCGGTTTGATCAGTGATTGGTTGAGTGAGTGTGTTAGTAAACAGTGTGAAGTTACAAAGCAACCAAGTATTTTTGTCGTCTCACTTTCAGTTTGGACTTTTTCAGGATCAAAAACAATGAGATTAAATCTCCCAGACCAACAGGGGCCCCTGGAGGTGTTTACATTTTTAAACAGAACATAGATCTCAAAAAATTGTCCTAAGTTTGTTGATGAAAACTGACTTCTAAAATGTTCTCCGCTAGGTTTTGTAAAGAAAAGAGGAATGAATTTAAAGAAATGTTTTAAATATTCAAATAGTTGTGAACATATTAATTTTTTATTGTAATTATTTAGCTCCTCTATTCAGCTGACTGAGCCAACATTTTGTTTATAGTCTTATTTCACTACCTCCTTAATTAATTTTTAAATTGATTTTCTGTAAATTTGTTCTGAAATTGACAGAATAAACGAGCTAGCTAGCAGTTTGTCACCATCAATGATAAATTTAGCCTCTGCACTTCTAATTAACACTAAGGGCCCGCTTGACAGTTTTCAGGAAATCTGGACTGCATATTCTCACTTTTGGTTCAAAATCAATATTTTTTGGGAATGTTTGAGAATCATATTTTACGGAGCCCCTAAGGGGACATGGATAAAAAAAAAAGGAAAGAAATCCCGACTTAGTTTCTCGAGATCTGGCGAAAAGAAAAAAAAAGTCGGGATCTCGAGAAAATAAATCGGGATTTCTTTCCTTTTTTTTTTCTCCATGGGACTCCGTAATATTTTGAGCTAAGAAGCGAAATCACACGTAAGCTGCCCTGTTTTATTCACAAAGTTCAACTCACAACGTACTTAACCAGTAAAGAATCATCCCCCACTTAAAATAGTTTCTCTCGTAACATTTCATGTACCTAGAATAGAATAACAGTCGAAATATAAATCATCTTAGTTGAAGGCTGCAGTTGCAAATGGTTCCTACCATTGTTTTCTACGTAATCTAGACTTCATTTCCTCTCTCGTTTAGATCAAAACTCAACTTAATTAGCAGATGAAGGAATTTTTCCAAGGTTTGAGGCCCCAAAGGAGGAAGCAGCTAACATATAAAAACACTGCACAAACTATTGCCTTCTGCAGGAGACAATTAAGTTTTGCTTTGCCATAAAAGTCCTCACTGTTGATGCTTTCTCCCAAGGAAAACTGAGGAAGAACTAGAAGCTGGTTTGATGTGTTTAGCATTAGCCCAAGAATCGTCCCAGCACCCAGTTTCTCTTTCTGATCAAATTATTGATATAGTCTTTGAAAATAGTATTTATTTCTATGATTCAATGTGTTCCAAAGATTTTACCAGTAATTGAATAAGTGGTTTAGTAAACATTCCCAAAGAAGATGAAGTTTCAAAGCAACCAATAATCATGTGCTGTAACTTTTAGTTTGGACTGTTGAGCATCAAAACCAAAGAAAATAACAGGAGGATACTGAATTGCTACTGTGAGGCATGACCCATCTGACGAACTTTACTTTCTTTTCATGCAAGCATTTTATTTGGGTAGGAGCCCACTGAAACTGCAGCAGAGAAAGTCAACCACTTTAAATAAATGGAGAGTAATCTGCCGTTCGGCTCCAGGGTCTGGTTTGCATCCAGCTGCAACAGCTTGTGGCTGAAGAGGCAAATTGTCGCCTTTCCTGCTTGTTGAAACGCCCGCAGATGGGGCTGAGCGAGTGGACACGGCAAAGTGGACAGAGCAAACATTTGGACAAGTGAAGGAGGCAGGCCTGGCGAAGTGGACAGCAAACAGAGGCACAAAGCCAGCAGTGGACAGAGCAAAGAGGCCGTGACAGGGAAAGGCCCGGTGCGTCAGGGAACACGGAGCACGTTTCCCTGTCGTCTTTCTTTCAAGAATATGCAAATAAACATCCATTAAGCTGAGCTGTGATGCTTTGGCAGCAGCAAAATGAGGTTAGAGAGTGCACAGGAACATTTCAGTCAGTCATTTCCAGAAACAGCTATTGTCCCTGAAGCTGCGGAGCCTGTCATATCCTATTGCAACATGAGGCACTTTGAAAGAGGCCTGAAGTCAAAAGAGATGTTACCCAAGTCATAAAGGGGCCCTGATTTAGTTGTCTGTCCTGTGTCTAAGGTGAGCGCGGCTCTCCGAGGTGAACACAAAATGGGCCGTCTCCGCCACAGCCGATGTGGCACCAACCCACGGTCCACGCCAACCCGAGCGTTGGTCACACTCGGCCGATGCCATGAAACAGAATCTACCAGCACTGAACGGATCCCCCTCCCTCCCCTCGTAATGGATCCCAGTGAGATGCCCCCTGTGTTTTAGCACAACCATCTGGTTCCCAGTTCTGCTGCTCTTCCCAGAGCCGCACAAACCAGGATGAAAAACGATCGCCGTCCCAGTCGGGATCGGGAACCAGAGACAGAGCTCTTTAAAAGGGGTCTTCTGTTAAACACTGCGGTCCCCTCTTCAGCAGCTTATTGTGCTGCTAGGATTGTGTTTGCAGAATTGCTCTCAGTTGCGGTTTATCTGACAACCTTTTGTTGTTTCATGCATTAGCGGCGGTGCTCTGACCAGGTCAGGGAGTATGGGTTACATAAGGAAAAAAATTGGTGGATTGTTCTAAAATCAACAAGAATTAGCACAAAAAATAACTCAACTGATGTGCTGTAGATTTTCTTCATCATGTATATGAGTTTAAAGAGGAGAAAAATCAATGTAAACATGCCAAAGAGCAAAATTAAACAGGCCAGTGCCTCCATCTATAGTTTATAACGATAGACGAAACAAACCCACTGGGGCCCTTTCCCCCCGTGTTTACCACTCTCTCCAAACAAAAACGCTGGAGAGTCATTGAACGCAGATGGGTGCATGTTTGCGCTCCACACATGGAGTCTGTTTATCTGTCAATGCAAACAAGAAGTAAAAGTTGCTGAAACCTCTGGATTTGATACACATTAGAACCGCTTTTTGTTGATGTTCACCACCCCTGTGCAAACTCCCATATTCGGTGTATCGTCAGTGATTCACGGAGCATAAACGACTTCCCGTGTTTCAGTTTCGATCAAACACAACGCGCAGGCTTGAGCAGCCACTGGGTGATCAGCTTAGACCCAATTTCCAGTAAGCAAAGGAGAGCGGAGAAAAGCATTTGAAGCTGTGACTGAGGTTTCGGATTGTAAGCTCTTCCCACTTTGATGTTAACTTTTACCTTTTCAACTCCACCTTCTTCAAGGAACCTATGTTACCCAGAATCTAACCATCCCAAATGGGAGGAAACTACATGTATACCTGCTGAATTTAAAACATCCTTTCTGTACTTTGTTTAACATGTGTGAGCATTTGAATTGTTTCTAAATGATTTGATCTCCTTAAAATCTGATCTACAACTCAGGTTTCTGTGTACATGACACTGATGTAAGTCCACCGCAATCCAAACATGGTTTACAAGAAGCTGTCAGATCTGGTCAAAATTGCTTTAAAGAACATTTACCACTTTTCATAAAGTGAGCTCTTCTTATAACAGATGAGTCATTAGGGAAGCAGCTCAAACTTGATTTTATTTATTCTGTGTGTATAGAAATGTAAGAGGTCTACAATTTTGAACATGTTTTGAAAGTTCTGTAAGATATCAGATAGACTCAAAGACACATTTTACTGTTTTACAGCAAAGCCATTTGTCTAAACTAATATTATCTTGCAAAACCCTTGAACTATTTCACATTTTTAACACAAACTTTGGTGTATTTTACAAGAATTTTACTTAAAGTAGCTGATAATTGTGAAGTTGAAGTGAAATGTTTTACAAATTGTTTACATTCTGGTTCCCTGAATCTGTACTTTGTAGAAGTAACATTGCACATCCAGAACACTTCTGCACAGTCGTCTTTGTGAAATGGCATGCTTTAAATGTGAGATATTTTGAACATGCATTTAAATGTCTCTGCTGTAGAACAGCTAATTCAACTGGCTTTACTGTCTCAGCTTGTTACCGAGTTCTGCAGAGATCTTAGTTCAAACTGTTTGATTTATGCATGAAACGTATAAAACATGCAGGACACCTGTGCCTGAGTGCTGGCTTTGTACAGCGCTGATTTAGAGTTCCTGTGAACAGGAATTTTCAACTCTTCCCACAGATTTTTATTGGGGATTTAGATCTAGGCTTTAACTGGACCTTTCTAACACATGAACGTGCTTTGATATGAACCAGCCCATTGTAGCTCAAACTGCACGTTTAGTGTTGTCTCTTCTGACGGGCCCCTGCTGGAGAAAAGCAATCCCTCAGCATGATGCAGCCATTACCAGGATTCATGCTGAGGATGGCGTTTTCAGGGTGATAACTAACTGTAAATGTGCTATGCATTTTCTTTTGTTTCAGTACATTCTTTTCATATTTCAGTTGTACAAAAACATGAAAATTAATAATTTTTCTTCCACTTGGCAGTTATATGTTAGTCTACTACCTTAAATCCCAATAAAATACAACAAAATATGAAAAACAAATTAAAGTGGTATGCTTATCTTTCAAATTGACAGATGGCAGCAGGCGGCTTGTTCACTCTCAGGGCCATTGTGCTCTAATTAAATGGTCATAATAAATTGCTGTTAATGATAAAAGAAAAGTACAAAAGAAACTACCTCTGTATCCTCTTTGAAAATGGCTTAAACAGAGCAGAGTTTCTCATTCTCCTTTGCTGCTACTGATTTACTCGTTTTCCAAATTAAATTTTGGTGTAATGTTTGTCTGCTGGCATGAAAAATCTCCACAACAGGAAATGACTGATTAAACCAGTATGCAGCAAAATATAAAAAGCAGCAAATGACTCAAAGCTGTCTAGTTCTTACAAAAAGAGGAAAACAAGATGCAGAACAAGGCACAATGAAAGGATAGTGCAGTTTACTGGGATAATGGTCATTATTTTCAAAGCGAAGAACGAAAAGAAAAAAAAAAGATCATATCCTTAAAATGTTTGGTGCTGCTTTGAAGAGGCTGCTAGTTCTCTTATCGAATGTCACGCTTTTGCTACGGTTCAATATAGGGAAAGATAAGCCATCTGTTTTAATAACTGTGTCTGTTAAAGTAAGCAGCAGAGTTAACTGTGCTTTGATTGTGCCGCGGTGTGGGACTTTTAGGTTGTTTTCATTTCATTTTAGCATTAGCAGGCTCAGTCACATCCATTCTGCTCCTCAGAACCTGAACTCCTTATTTACCCCATCTTTCCTGGACCCTGTAATCACACAGGCAGATCCGAGAGCCGCGTGGTTGGTGGGTGGGAGATGAGGAGGGGTCTGCATGGTTCCACACTCAAGTCCCCCTGCAAGAGGACTCACAGAACTACACCTCAAACTACAGCATGTATAATTTACATTCCCCAGATGCCGGTGAACCTGAACACAAACAGGATGATAAAAAACAGGTGTGTTTGGTGGCAAACCCTTCCCTTGATCATTAGGTGTTCTGTTTGGCGCAGCTCCAGGCTCAACATGAGGGGCAGAGGAGCAAAAATTATATGACCACCACCATGCCTGAATGCATGGTTAGGTGAATAATATGCAGTATTTTATATGTGTTTTAACAGCAGATAGTCCAGTAGACTGAGTTTGATTGGGGAGCAAAATGGCACATATATTACACTTCCAGCTGGTGCAGTTTGCTTTCAGTCTGCACTGTTGAACAAACTAGACCTGTTCCCCTCCTTGCCTGTGGTGGCGCTGCACCAAAAACTACTGAAGGAAAGAAGAAGAGTGCAACACTTCTTCACAAAATGCAAACAAATGGAGTAGCGTGAGATTTAGTGGTTGTAGGATTTTTTTTGTCTTTGGTAAAAGACAACAAGTCATTTTTTCTGACACGTCTTTTTTTTGGTTGTATTTACCCAGAATTCCTTGTGCTTTTGTCCATTTCCTGCTGCTTGTGTAGCTTTTGCACATTGTTTGTAAATGAATCATAATTGCATGTAACTTTAACCAGTTAAACTTACACTGTACACTGGACTCATCAGCCATCACAAATGAATCAGAAAAATATGTTCATCTCCTCCACTTATTTACAGTTGTCACCTCTTGAATCCATCTATTCTCCGGCACAACTGATTAAATAAACAATGCAATGTGACTGATGTAATTTCAAGCAAATCACATTGTTCTCCACGGACAGCTTCAGTAATTTATTGTTATTAACTGTAAAACAAGTCGTATTAAATGTGGAATCTGTAAATGATCAATCTAAAATGGGATGTTAGTGGTATAAATTCTGCTTAATGCCTCATACGGTTTTGGCCCGGCTCTGGTCGGAATTTTATGAAATTACAGAGCGAACCGTACTGGCTGCACTGTTTACATGATGGAGCCACAAATTGATTATTGCTTTTACGAAACCAGCGCTTTGTGAAGCGAGGGGTTAGGAAACTGACAGACATGTGAGCTCTCACACTCACACACCCTCACTATCAGTGCAACGATGAGTGGTGAGAATGGCATCACGGCGGCGGCGGCGGTGGCGGCATTGGCCTTACCAGCAGGGAAACAAAGGAAGCCAGTGTTGCATGTGTGTGTGACCTTCCTTCCCTCCACATCGGATCCGTCTTAAAATACTGCGGCTTGTGCACTGGTGAAAATTGCTCCCTTTCATTCTTACTGTGGGCACGTTTGTAGGCAACTATGGGAGTTTAAAGGGGGAAAAAGAAGGAATGAGCTGGAATGATGTGGGTAGGAGTGGATATTAACGCGTGTTTTGTCACTGTTTGTGTTTATCTAAGAGTCTGACAGCGTAAGCTAACGGGGAGATCATCTTACCGTCCACTTACAGGCAACCCTGCAAAAACACCATTATTTTTGGGTTTCTATTGTAAATATGTTAATACACTTGAAATGAGGCAAAAATAACTAACAGGTACATTTTCAGCAAGATATAGGAGTCAATAATTCCTCAATATTGGTGAAAAAGTGCTAGTGCCACTGGTAGATTATTATATTACAAGATATTTTCCCAAGCTATAAGCGAACCGAGTACTTTTTCATCAAAATTATGTAATTATTATCTAAACAAAAGCTCCTGTTTCTTACTTGTAAGTTAGTTTTCAAGTGTATTAAGATATCTACTCTAGAAACCAGACCAAAAACACTTAGTAAGATTTTGTGCTATTTGTGAAACAAAAGAAAGAAGAGTGACCTTGAAACGCCCTCATAGGAAGTCATTCGGAGGCCATCATGACTTGTATCATGATTCGTGGATCGTGCGGTTAGGAAAGGATGCCTGCAATGAGGAGCCCATATGTGTATGTGTTATTTCCCCTGCAGAAGACATGCATTAGCAGGACATGGTTTTGCTCTCCTAGGCATTGCTTCACTTGCTTGTTTGCTATGGAAGGGCCCCAGCGCGCAGCTGCGCCACAGAGCTCCTCTGGAATGAGATCTGTCCCTTGAAGCTCAGACCCCTGGCGTTGGGGTCTGTGTTGTTGATCATTTTACAAGTCTGGGCTTCGCTACCCCTGTCGATAATACACGGGGAAATGTGAAATAAAGTGTCCACTTCAGCGGAGCTGCGTACAAGAGGGAGAAAATTAAAGCCTGGGTTAACAATCTGCGGTGTCATAAAACCCGTCTTTGTCCCACCCTGACTCCCTCTGTGTTTCCCTTCTCGACGTTTTCTTCTTTCTTCCATCTCGCTCCATTTCCCGCCTCCTTCCATCATTCTGTCTTTCACAATCCGCACTGTTCTCTAACTGGCAGTTGGGTTTATGATGGATGGATCCCAGATGCTCAAATCAGGGCACCTTGAAAACTTTTGAGCTGAAAGGCTTCAAGTCATCTCAGTGATTTTTTTTCTTTCTTTTTGCCTCATCTGGGGATGCGAAGCTTAACCATTTCATAACTGCCAGAAAGGTTTTGTCTAAACCAGAAGCGATGACTGAATTTTTTGTCCTTCTGCTAGTTGTTACATACTAATAGAAGGCAAGGAATTAGTTTGTTTTTAAATAAATGGGCACTATGAAGTAGGGATGCACCAATCCACTTTTTTCATTTCTAATACTGATACAGAAAAACAGCTGAATTGTCTGAAAACATTTCTTTTTTAAAACATAAACATAAATGTACTGAATTACACATTTATGTGATAACTCTGCGCCAGTACTGCACACTTAAATACACCAATGACCTGGTCAAATATATACAAATTACTTTATTTTGTCATAATTAACAGTATAACAACCAATGTAAAATAAATAATAAAGAGACTGACAAAAACAGCAGGTGGACCACCTTGGTCAAACATATAAAAACTGCAACAAAGTTCCTTTCAAAGTGAAATTAGGAATCCTAAATATAATGTAAAACACATAATAAAGCAGGATTTCGCTCATAAATCTATGGCAATCAGTCACATTGTCACCAGTAGTTGATTTGGAATTATTTCAATATCGGGACGGAAACAGATATTAATATCGGATCTCTAGGATTAAGTCAAAGCTTCTTTGTATAGCACATTTCAGCGACATGGCAATTAAAAGTTCTTTATTCCATAAAACAGAATACAGTAACCAATTATGAAACAAACTGTATGCATTACATTTTGTCAAAATCATCAAGCAGATATGCATCAACTATATTAATCAATGCTTCAGGCATTGCTAGTCAGGTTTGTTTAAGCCTTGATTTAAAGAAATTCAGCCTTTTGTCTTTGCAGTTTTCTGGAAGTTTGTTCCAGATTTTATGAGCAATACGAAAACTTTACCTAAGCACGGATAAATAAATTTACACATGCGAAGACAAAACACCTTTGAAATAGTTTTTATCCAGGAGCAATCATTGCTTTTAATCTACAATAGTTTCTTCTTTACTTTGCAATGCATACCTTACCTAACAAGAGCTATTTATTTACATAAGTAAACTTCTTGCATAGCGATTTTATCAAATTTATTAACTAGAAAAAAATGCAGGAATAATTTTTTAGATATGGAATTAATTACATGTTCAATATATTGATTTAAAAAAACATGATATATAATTTTTTCATTACTTAATAAATTCTTTCATGTTTGTCTGCTGAAGCATATCTTGAATTAATTTAATCTGCCAACCTCACACATCAGACTGAGTGGGCGGGATCAAGGCAGCATCTATGGAAACCCTGACGTCTGATTGGCTGATTCACACAGCACCTTCTTCTACGTTCGTTATGACTCTGAGGTCAATGTCTGTGCTAGAAAGTGCAGAAATATAATTAATGCTATATTTTTAACAGTTTTGTATTTATTTACAGCTATAAAGAATTTATAACACATTTAAACAATTATTTCAGAAGTTATTTATTGTGATTCGGCATTTTTCTCTGTCCATACAGGCCGCATGATGGAAATTTGTAGTTTTTTTAAACTGTGGCTTATTTCAGACTTCAGTATGTCTTGATGCTAATAACAAACCCGTGCATAAATGACACTATCTTTGCCTCTGTGAATAACAGAAGCCAGACGAACCCAATTTGTTTATTGTTCATACTCTAGAAGATAGTTTTACTGCTCAGAGGCACATCTGTCACATTGGCAGATTTTTCACTGAGCAAAAAGCTTCATTCTACTGAAATACTTGTAATTCCTTCCCTTCCTTCATTCTAATTTATTGTGTGACATCAGATCTGCATATTGCATCGTCTGCTTAGCAGAAATAACCAACCTTACTCCTTGCAGTCCCGGCGTTTCTGAGGCTGCACAAGTCTTTGTTTGCTCTGAGTGTCGGAGCTGGTTTAGAGCAGGTTCAGTGGCATGAGTTACAGGAGATTTATCTTTCTGTTTATTCAACCTTTTGCTCTTTGTCATCTGGATGTGTGCACAAGGGGAACAAAGAAACCCTTTTTGCATTTCCATTTTTATTGATTCTCTTCACAAAGAAGCAGGAACAACAACACAAAGTCACAAGATAGAAAAAGTGCTGAAGCTTTGAAGTTTGGAAGCATGACCTCTTTTTTTCTTGCTTGTGCTGTGTGTTACTCAACAAGATGCCACAAATAGATAAAGCGACACGTCACCTCATCCACCCTCATGTCAGGTTGGTCAGCGGGTGCCTAGTGTCAACATTCTGCCAGCAGCTTTTTCTCTGAAGCGTGTCAGCAAGTCTTCTGATGCCCTTTATGTCCTTTGTCAGAACCTGCAATCCATCAGTTACTGAATTACTGCCAAGGAAAACCTTAAATCGTCCCAGAGCCTGCACCCAACCTCACTCTGTGTTTTGTCTGATATCATTTTGGCGACTCCAGGAAATCCTGTTTTATTTATTTTATAAAATCATTTAAGATCCAACTTTGGGGGAAGTGAAAATCCTGAAAAAAAAAAATAATAATAATTTTACACTTTCTATTTTTGCTAAGCGCAGCTTCAAACAGACGGGACTTCGGCTGTGGTTTCAACCCACCGTCGGCTCCAGCAGATTAAGCTCTTTCCATTACCGAGCTAAATAATAGGGGCCGTGCAAAAACGAGATGGGGCCGCGTTTTATAGGTGCTACCCTGCAACTCTGGCAGGGAGCAGTGTGGGTCTGTGGCCGCTGCGGCGGTGAACTCACAGGGTGGTGCAGCAGAGGGTTTTCTGCAGGAAGAATTGTGGTGATGAAGGCTATTTTGGGGGCCTCAGTGAAGTCTCAGTTTATTTTGGGCCACAACATATGTGACAAAAGAGGAAAATGAAAAGAACTTTGATATTTCATCACCTGAATTTCAGGAACTAACAGCCTCCGACGTCTCTTTTTGTCTTTGCACTTTCATTGACCTTCTTGCAGAGGATGCTTTTAAAGGAATGCTGGACGGGTAGGGGGTAGATGGGAGAATGTGGGGGCCATTAACTGCAGTATTCCTCCCTCCTCGCTCTGGAGCAACATCCACACTGCAAAAACATAAAATCCTACCAAGTTGGTTTCTACAGCAAATATCTTAATACTCTTGAAAAAAAAATACATACAAGATTTCAGCAAGATGTAGGAGCTGTGTGTCAAAGCCACAGTATGTAGATTTTGTAAATATTAAATATTTGTTAAAAGTGACATCATGTCATAACAGTTATGACACAGATAATCTGTGAAAATATCCTCACTGAGCAACTATTGTCATCTGAAGAAATGCAATGCTCCCAACCAAAAACAACCAATCAGAGCCAGCAGTCTTAGCCAGATCTAAGACCCGCCTCCTGCTTTCTACCACTGCAGCTTTTCCCCATCAGTAGGTCATGTTGTGAATGCTAAGGCTAGTTAGCATAACCACCGATGATAACAGATAAATGGCTTCCCGTATCGGTGAGTTGTTTCACTGCCATTAGCATATTTAGCAGCGCATACATGAGGTTGAGTGACAGCATTAAGGCCCACCTCCTGGCTCTGATTGGTTGTTTCTAGTTAACACTAGGAGAAGGCCGAGAAGCTCTTTTTTTTCCACTGATCATCTGGGTCATAACATACAGTCACGACATAGAGGCAGTTTCAACAAATACATAAAATAATATTAGTAACAGTTACATACTTCAGGTTTAAGTAAATAATTAAATATTGATAAAAAGTACTAGTTCCAGTGGCAGATTATTTCACTTCTAACAAGACATTTTTCCAGTTTTGTAGGTGAAATAATCTGTAAGTTTTCATCGATATTAAGGAATTATTGACTTAAAATCATCTCCTACAACTTGCTAAAAAGTTACTTGTAAATTAGTTTTGTCTTATTTTACGAATACTAAGATAATAGCACTAAAAACCAGCCCAATTAGGTAAGAGTTTGTGTTTTTGCAGTGCAATTTCATTAAATTATGCCCCGCTGAACATGCAAATATCTGTGAAACGTGGATAATAAATGTTAAGCTGTACACTGCCATCCTCTGAGGTCTGATGTGGTTTTGGTGTGGAAACGGATACTGCTCAAGGGGAAAGGGGAACCAGACTTGTGCTGCAGCCAGCTGTGCCCCCCTCACACGCACACACACACACACACCCCTTTACTCTTAAAGGAACTCTGTAACCTGCTCGCATCTGGCCTGGTTTGGCCTGGCCCTGGCCTCTGTTCTTACTTCGCTGACATTAATGAGCGCCCCGACAGTAATAGCTACCAGCGCACCGCGGAGAGGAAGCAGATTATTGTGTACGAGTAATCTGCTTCTCTTGTTAACTGTGTTTGTATGCTTTGGAAGGTTTGCAAAAACTCCTGTAAGTGCAGCTCCTTTTTCTTTTTACTGTCGCTGTTTGTTCAAATATGTTTTTGTCCGAGCTTACGCTCATTTTGTGTAATTTTATTAGAGTGGAAATATCGCTCGTGCACAAAGCCTGTTTTGCTGTCCCTAAAGCCCAAAGCATATAATAAAGATGGAAGGGAGCTCTTTATGTCAGCCCTCTGTGAGAGAGGAAGCAGTTGTCTGTAATTATCTCTGCTTTTCATTCCTCGTAGCTAACACAACAGATAAGCGCTCTGGCACTTATCTGACCTGACAACGTGTTTAACAGAAACAATTTGTTTGTTAACTTGTTTGTTTCCTGAGATCACATGAGCTGACGCCAAGCCCCCTTTTCCTACTATCTCACCCCAGTTTTTTTTTTTTTTTTTTTTGGAGAATCATTTTGAAGTTGCAATATGGGAGTCATTAGCCGCAAATCCCAGCAAATATAATAACAGGGCGATTAGCTGTCTTCAAGCGATCTTCTGAATGTTTTTCTCACTGCTGGGGCGGTGCTGGAGTTTCTGAGCGCCGGGCTCGGTCGAGGGCGAGTCCTCTTCTTTTCCTTCCTAGATTTTTTTTCTATTTCTAGATCTGCGCGTATTTTATTGGAGGATTTTATTCCCCCGATTCTCTCCCCCATGTGTTTCATGCGGTCGAGGTTCTGTTTCCCATCTCGGCCTGTGATGAAACCACAAGAAAGCCCAGACCCATGTGACGAGAGCCCAACAGTTGCTTGGTGACAGGGGAGAGGGGAGTGATGGCGGCACAGGGCGTGTTCTCATGGGAGTTGAGTGTAAAGTGGTCATGAGCCAATCGGCGGATGATCTCTTCATTTCTCCGGGTCGTGGATAAACCGCTCCGCTCAAAGGTAAAGCAGAGCGTTTCTCTTTAGCTTGATAGATGTGCGGCTATCCGCAGAGATTTTAAATAGTCTATTCATCTTTGCGATGACCTCACTTATCTTTCGGTTCTTCCAGAGCTGCCACTTCCCATTCCCACCACAAGCAACCACACATTTTTTTTAACGGTGGCAAAAACTCTGCAATATTCGCCGTCTAATCCGGGAAGCCCGGCTTGGCCGCAAACCGGCTGAGGGATTGCCAGCTGCAACCGCTTCCAGACGGGCCATGCTCCTTCCTGAAACTCAGGAGGAAAGTTTCCTGAAGCAGGAGAAAGGAGAGACATTAAAATAAATCATCTTATTCTTATGGATTCATCGAGCAGCTGAGCTTCGTCAGTTCAGTACCTGCTCTTTTTGAAGATATGTGAAGTACATGAGCTCATTTAGGAAGCAACCGGCCGCCCTTTCCTTGTGGCATCGTCTTTGACTCGGGAAGTCATGATTGCTTTCAGGGAGTAGTTACTCATTATTGTGCTTGTGCTGGTGCCAACCTCTTAGTGGGAGTGTTTCCCCATCTTTTCGCTCTGCTGTCCTGGCTGCCAGGATCCAGAACAAAATGTAAATATAGTCTGAAATCCTCATCTGCTGTGCCTTGCAAAAGGTTTTATACCCATTGAGTTGTTATCCATTTTACAACCACAAACTTCACGACATTTCATGTTGATATTTTGTGACAGATTATTTTACATGTCTCTCTCTTATAGAGAAAATATAAGGGTGACAAAATCCCATGCAACAATTTCCTTTAGAAGTTACCTAATTAGTAGATACAGTCCAGTGGCACTCTTCATATCAATTCAGGTCTGTGACGACCTAACAGGAGCATCATGAAGACCAACGAATGCATTGCACAAGAAAATTTGGTGGAGGTTAAAGAGGGATTAGATAAAAGAAAGAGTGTCAATACCTTTTTAAAGATTGCAAAAGTTAACCTTTCAACGGAGGAATGAAGCTAAACATACAGAAAAAGCAACTATGAGGACTGGAATGATTAATTGTGATAAATTGATTACTGAATAGAATTTTCCACTTTTTATCTGATTAATCTTCAGAATAATCGATAGAATAATCATTTGTTAATTGCGATTGCAGGTTAGCATAAAGCATGTGCATGTGTTAAATCGGCCCAGTCAAAGTCCAGAGCTAACACCCAATTGAGAATTGAAAATCGATGATCCTCGTCCTCTAAGTCCAATTTGACTGAGCTAGAAAAAGAAAAAAAAAGCAGCAATGTCCACCTCCAGCTGTGACAAGGTGGTAGAGACCAAAAGGTTGCAAGTGTAATTGAATCATTTGAAGACAATGGATCCTTTCCCTTCCAATTATGCAGAATTTTGTTGGTCTATTATAAAATTCCAATAAAATCCACAGTATTTTGTATTTGTAACATGACAAAATGGGAAGAAGTTCAAGAGCAGTGTATCTTGTGACAGTTGTGTCCTATTTTACAGCATATAATGCACCGTAGTTTCAGTTACCATCGCAGCTGAACTGATCATATTACAGCTGTTACTTATCATCGTATCACAACATGGTGTTATCTTCAAAATCTTCAATATGAACGTGTTCAGTTCCGTCTGCTTGCAGGTGCGTCTATTCAGATGTGAGAAGTGTCCATTATGATTATGGCTTGTATGTCCTCTGGGCGTGGGCCTGATTATAACCACCGTCCCTCTTATATGTCCCTTATGTCCACAGTGGAGGGCGTGACTTCAGCTACTTCGTCGTTAAGTTGTTTTTGTAGCTTTATGGAGTCATGTTCTCCGGCAGCCAATCTCAGGTGGATTTATGATCTGATAGCGGATATCCTTGCATGTCAAGACAACATTAATTTGCGCACAGAGAGATGGGAGACTCTTACCAACAATAGAGAGGCATCATAATTGCAGAAACTTGACACCTCAGAGCTCCTCCACTCCAGCCGAGCTCCTGTCAGGCAGTCGATGGATGGCTGACGAGCTCGGCTGAGCAACCTTAATTAAAAGCAACTCTGGCTGTCACACTGAGAATAGTCGGGGCTCCTGACGCGCAATGAAATGAAGTGTTAGTAGGACTTCGGCGGTTCATGCAAGAAGCTGGAATGCATGTTTGAGTGCAGAAATACTGTTAACAATACGCAGCATTTATTTAGTTTAAAAAGTGAAGCTGCACCTTTAATCGTGCCTTTGAGGTGACACAAAGCAACTGCTCAATGAAGTTGTGTTTCACTCAACACGGATCTATGAAACTCTCAAAGTATGTGGCTTTTATTTTTTTAATTTACTTGTAGTTCTGGTTGTGGGTAAAGTCTTTGTTTTGCTTTCTCGGCAGTTACCTGGATCATCTTCATTTTTCATTACCAATTCCTTCTTCCTTCTGCTTTAATGTTGCGTGTTTCTATTATTTACACTTGGACTCACCTGTCAGTTATCAGTCATCCGAGTAATTATTGCAGCACCTGTCCTTCCCTGGTGCCAAAAATGTTGTTTCTGTTGTTCCATGGAGGTCCAGGCTGTCATTCAGAGACATTTCTATGATGGTGTTTGGCCCCTTGCATGCTTTCTTATCTTGTTTCGGATCACCACACACGCACACACACACCCCAAACATTCATATTACACAAAGATAAACTGAGTAAATACAAAAACAAGTTTCTAATAATGTTTCCTTAACCAGTTGTCATGTTTAGAGAGTAATTATTTTTTTTCACATTGCGCCTAAAAGTTTGGATTGTTTCTTTTTTACTATAAGAAATACATTTAATTTTGTAACCTGCATTTTTTAAAATGAATTGTTTCTGGTATTGGAATTTGTTTCATGATTTGTAACTTTTAAGCATGATAAGTGAGTAAGAACAAAAAGAAAAAGTGAATACTTTAGTTTATGACACTGATCGTCAGGTTTTTATTTGTCTTTTAGTTTGTTCTTGGCTGTGATAAGTTAGTTCAGCCTCCATCAGACTAGCACATTGAAAACAAAAATATCTTGGATTAAACTGAATTATTTTTCTGTACTTAAAGACACAAAACAAAACGGGAACATCAGAATGAACAGAAAGCCTCTCAGGTGTGCAGGGTTCCCTAAAGAAAGATGTTTGTTTCTGCACTGAAAGGTTGGGATGCAGAAGCTTGAGAGGAGATAAATGCTGGAGGAGAACAGACGATAGGACACAAGAGAGGAAGTTCTGAAACCTTGAAAGAGAATGATAGAGAACGATGGATCACAGCTGGCTCACCAAGGGGAATAATGACTGTCATATTGCAATGCATTAGCTCATACTCGGTCCAAACAGCTTGACTTGATAAAAAGAGGCCGGTTTTTGGCTAACCACATACATAGCAACAAGAGCCTTGGAGACGAGCCAGACAAGCGAGTATTCTTCTTTCATTCTTAATGTTTGATTGACAGACACTGAGGGTAATTGGTGTTATAATAGAACCAAGAACAGCAAGCTTCTTTGATTCCATCAGTAATCACAAACACATTCGGAGAGTTTTCTGAATCCGTTTTGCTCTGTATTTTCAGCAACTTTTGTTTACGACTGTGACAAAGTCTCTACTTGTTGACACGATCAGTGATCTACATTCATTGAAATGATTAGAGAAATTCAACTTCCCGCTCTTTTCAACCATCTGGACATTTTTGTCCTTCCATAATCTACTAAAGTGTTGATATATGTGGATATGTTGTTTGCATGCCATATTTCAGGGACACCTGTTCAACTGTTTGCCAGCATAAAGAGCAATCGGCTAAGTCAGATGGCGGCAATCCATGCATGTAGATTTGCATGGATTGCAAGTCTACATGCATGGATTTCATGCTTTCTGCTCTCAGACTGCTGAAATTCAAGTCGACCACCAGAATGACAAAGAAATGAGATTTAGTGATAGCAGGGTTGTTGGTCCCAAATAGTCTGCACTGAGTGTCTCAGAAATTGCTCAAACAATCATGTTTGGTTTATAGAGAAAAGTCAGAAAAAGCAAAACTATCCGGGGATCTACAGTGGATTGAAAAAATAAAACGCCTTATTCAAGTCAGAGATTACAAATGCAAAAGGTGAGGTCCAATATTTGCACTGTGTGTCTAATAAAATGACCTGTCAGTTCATAAACCAAAAAACAATGCAGCCTTTTATACATGTATAATTCAGAATTAAACACTAACATTTACTTTAAGAGAAGATATAGTCCAAATGTTTTTTTTTAATAGCGCCATGCTTTAAATATAATTTGCTTACACTATGATCTTTTCAGTAAACATTCTCTTTTTCCATTATCATTGTAAAATGCTGGACAAAATATCCCCAAATCTTGAATTTTAAATATTGTAACCTATATGCCAACATTTATACATGATCTTGTTATTTGAAATGACAAGATCAGGCTTTTAAGGAAATCACTTCAAATCTTAAATGTTTTACTGACTAACTTAATATTATTTCCATATAGAAGAAATATAGCTTTACATTTTTACTTTGCCAAATAATTTCTTATTACTAAATTAATAAGATTTTGTGTATGGTTTTCCTCTTTCAGGTTTTCCTCTTTCGAATAAAAAATTAGAAACATGTCT
This sequence comes from Phalloptychus januarius, assembly GCA_902982915.1. NCBI lineage: Eukaryota > Metazoa > Chordata > Actinopteri > Cyprinodontiformes > Poeciliidae > Phalloptychus > Phalloptychus januarius. Next base: position 2,273,291 of record CADWAE010000482.1, read on the forward strand.
TGCCTCAGATGTGATTAATAATTTTTTTGTGATTTGTAATGATTATTTACTCTGAGGAATGAATATTTAACTGAATCACCTCTCAGAATGTCAGTGTAAACTTTCATCACTAGCTTAATTTCAAAACTCTCATTTCTGCTGAAAAATATTATGATATATTGGAAACTTAGGTACTCTGATATTTTCTCCCTTTAAACTACCAAACCTCACTGTCCAAGGCTGCCCAGTAGCGCAGCTGGTAGAGCTGTTGCCTTGCAGCAAGAAGGTTCTGGGTTCAATTCCTGGCCCCGGTCTTTCTGCATTGAGTTTGCATGTTCTCCCTGTGCATGCGTGGGTTCTCTCTGGGTACTCCGGTTTCCTCCCACAGTACAAAAACATGACTGTCAGGTTAATTGGCCAGTGTGTGTGTGTGCATGGTAGTCTGTCTCTGTGTTGCCCTGAGACAGACTGGCGACCTGTCCAGGTGACCCCGCCTCTCGCCCGGAACATTAGCTGTGGATAGGCACCAGCACCTCCCGACCCCAGTAAGGGACAAGGGTGTTAGAAAATAGATGGATGGATGTCTGCTCGACCCTGACTTCTCTCTCTGGTTGTCGTTGGTTTCTTAGGTGTTAGACTTTTCTGTCATTCGTACCAATTATCAGCACCTGCACCCTGAGTAATCACAACATTTTAATGTTTTCTCTTTTAATGTAATCAATAGAGGAATGTGGTTTTCCTTTTACCAGTTTTAAGTGTAGTAAGAGGAACCCCCGGGCTCGCAGCGAGCGGCGATAGCTCATCAACTCCCCATCAGGCTTTGTTTATTTGAATTCCCGTTTTTCAGGGAAGAGAACCCTTCCACCAATCATTGTTTTTCTTTGGAAATCCACATATGGTTGTTATATACTTCTAAATTCAAGCCATGCTTGTGCTTGCTCTATAGCTCTGTGGCTCTCGCCCCATCTCACTGTATGTTGGTATTAATTGAAACGGGGCTTTTATTGGTTTTGTTCTCATACTTTTGGCTGGAGTTTAAAAGCAGTTCACTAAAACCATTTACAATCATTCCAGACACATTAAAATGTTTTAAAAGCACAAATGTCATCGTACAGAATGCAGATATGCCCAATAAAGACATTTTTTTTTTAAATCTTGAAAGATGTGTGATCTGTTATGCCAGACATGTGATTTTGATATTATTTTATTAGTCTCTTTTTTTCCTTTCATTTCTAATTTTCTCTTCTCTTTCAGAGTGTTATACTGCCAACGGACAGGACTACAGGGGCTTCCAGAACCAAACCAGCCTGCATGGAGGGAAACCCTGCCTGTTCTGGAATGAGACTTTCCAGCACCCTTACAACACCCTCAAATATCCCAATGGAGAAGGAGGTCTGGGAAGCCACAACTACTGCAGGTTAGTGTGTCATAAAAGTGGAGTTTCACTCATGAATCCAAAAAAAGCAAAAGAAAAATTAGCTGCTAACAACCTGTTAGCATCTGGTGCTTCTAATTCTCATGATGGAGTCTTTGCGATCCAACCAGCTGCTAACGAGGACCAGATTTATAAAAAAAAATAAGGTTTTAAGGTTTAGCCTTAGGAACTCGAATAGATTAAAATAGAAAGAACTAACAAAACATTGAAACTGTATATTAGAAATTAGTGCAGACTTTACTGATTAAACAATCACAAATTTTACAACATTAATCAGATCACGGAGTGCATCTGTGAAGGCCAGTGTTTGTGTTTGGTGATTCCTTGACGCAGAGTTGTGCAAACATTTTAGGAAGCCTCCAGAAGTTAAACATTTACCCAGGAAATGAACCACAGATATGGCGTTGCGAGTACGCTTTTTTTTTAGTCTCTCAAATCTCATTAATCACTTCATAACCCATTTCAGATTCATGTCGTGGCTCCGTCAGAGGAATGTCTGACACGGTTAGTTAAGATTAAAATTCAAGCTGATGCCAGCAGTTGGCAAAGGGAACAAAATACCCCAAAATTGGAAACAGGAAGGAAAGGAGTAGATTTCCTCCCTTCAAAGGTAACAAAATGTTTTCTGTTGCACCATAAAATGCCAACAAATGCTCAAACATTTAACTTGCCCCTCTCAGAAGTTGTGCAGTGTCATTTCATGTTGAAGAGGTAACAGTTCTGATAGAACCTGTGTTTAGCTGCTCCTTCTTATTTTTTGGCTTGAACAAACATCCTCTTTGTGTGCGTCTTCTGCACATCTTTTATCTTTATTCCAACTTTTTTCTCTTCCCTTCTGCATTTCCTCCTTTGTCTTCTTATTTCATCATCTCCATTTTTTTTTCTTTTGTTCAAGATAGGTTGTAAATTATTTCAAAAAATCTGCCCTCCAAGACGTCCAGATTCTCTGATTGTTGGCTTACCAAGTGCTTGACTTTCTGAATAATTTAGAGCCGGTTTGTTTGTCATTTTTCAAAGTGTTTTTTCTTCCCAGAGGGCCTGCGCAGATATTCTGCTTCGGAATATTTTAAAGACAGCGTTTAGCCCTGCTGCAACAAGCGTGCAAACGCCGAGCGGAGTTTGCGTAAGCAAATCTCCGTTGCCGCAATGTGAATGGTTTGCAGTGGCAGTGGGTGTCCAGAAAGCCATTTCTGTTCATCGGTCACACTTTCAACAGCAGCTGTCAGCACTACAAGCATAAATGTCAAAGTTTCCTGAGGGCAGGAGGGGGTCACGGCGTTTTGTGAGTCATCTGAAAGTAAGGGAGACGTCCAGAACGGTGGCCTGGTCCTGATTGCCAGGCTCGTGGAAACAGAACAAACCTTCCAGAACAGTTCTGGCTGTAGACGTATAATGCGGTCATGCTTTGAAGTGGAATAAGGCAAATTTGTTTTCACTTGGACAGGATGGGATTGTGGAAGATTTATGAGTTGGATTTAGGCGGAGTATGGAGGTAAGCATTCCCTGCACATTAGGAGCTCGTTATGTCCAGAAAGTACAGTTTCATTGTTTGGATTTGGCTGCTGTCTTGGCCTCTCGTACAGTCAGCAGCTTTGGCAGCTTACCGACAGCTCACATTTTTGCCCACCCCACCCCAGAATCAATGACTTCTCTTTCCACGGGGCTGAAGCTGGAGCCAGGCTCACACTTTTCCTGCACAACCAAAGCAGACACTTCATTGTAAGTAAATGAGGGTTGGCATGTGTGGCATGTCTGCACAAGGTCAAGTGTTTGTCCATTCCTGCTCCCACGTACATGCACTGCTTGATAAAAAGAGTTCACCAGAAGATGTGTTGTACTCGATTTGCTTGATCAGAGAAAGCTTGCCCGCGAGGTGAACTTTTGCAGTCATGTCTCGTACCTCGTCATCCAATTTGGATTGCAAATGGCCTGATTTGCATAAGGCGCAGACTGCAATTCAAATCAATTCATATTTCTTTAAAACCCCTGCAACCTTCAAAGTCTTTCACATCTTTCCACCTGATTTGTGTCTCTTCCTGACCTGAGGTTTAGGTTGTTCTTGAGCTCCATAACAGAAAGGAAACCAAAAACAAAAGGAGACAGGTAGCAGAGAGAAACCGCGATGAAGGGGTAGTTTTAGCTTCCCTTGCTCTAAGGCCAGTTGAAAATTAAAAGATGAAAGCTTAGATAATACATAGCATAGTTCAGGAACCATTTGTAAAGATGCAACTGTTGTAGTTTTGAATCTTTTGTCTAGCCAACAGCAGTTTTAATCAATTCTGATTTTTTTTCCAAGTTGTTCTGTTTCAGGAAAAATTTTATCTCCCCCTATGGATTTAGTTAAAACAACATATTTAGATAACTCTTCGAAATGTGAAACACATCAGCACTGCAAAAACAGAAGTATTTTTGTCTAATTTATGGTGCAAATATCTTAGTACACTTGGAAAAAAAACAAGTGTACTAATTGGAACTAGTACTAGTTTAACTGGCAGATTATTTCACTGGAAAAGTGTCTTTTTACAAGTGAAATAATCTATCAATGCATCGAGTTCTTTCTTTATCAATATGGAACGGTTGCTTTAAGACAAGCTCCTTTATCTTTCTTAAAATGTAACTTGTAAGTTAGTTTTATCTTATTTTATGTGCACAAACATATTTGCACTAGAAACTGGACACAAATACTTTGTGCGATTTTGTGTTTTTGTAGCGTAAATATAAAAACCTGAGAGCTCACAGCTTGTAATTGATGTTCTCTTCCAATTTCTGGAAAAAGCAATCCAAATCATCCTCACCCTGCGTAAAAACTAATTACCTCTCAAATTAAAACTCCCATTAAGCATTTGTGATAACAGAGCATGAGTATTTTCATCACTTTGGAGGATTTCTTTCCTCTCTGATGTTTGAGTTTTCACCTGGCTAGACTCTGGTTAACCAGGAAATCATTGGATTTTAAGTAATCAACACCCTCTGCATAGAGTCTCAACTTTAACTAACAACTGTAATAAGAGGCTGTGTGCCTCTGCTTAATTAAATAAATTTAAATTAATGAAATTTAATGTAATGAAATTTAATGTAATTACATTTAATTTAATTTTTTATGTAAATTAAATGTAATTTAATGTACATTAAATTAAATTACAGTTTGTAATTTTATGTAATTTTACAAAAATTTTATGTAAGTCATAAAATTTTTGTAATTTAATGTCTTACAAAAATTGAGCCATTAAATTTTAATGATAAATGGTCAAAAAAAAATAACTCCAATAAAAACAGGGAAAACTGGTTAGAGATGTTGCATTATTTTTCTTTAAAGACACAAATGGAAACCCAGAAGAAGTTAAAAGTTCTCATATAAACATATATATTTGCTAATCATTAATATATTTGAAGGAAGTTCTCATTTTAAATCATGAGAATGATAAAGGACTGTTTCTTTATTCTGAAAGCACATCTTTGGCCTTTTCGTCACATTTCATAAACGTATCCCCAAAGGTCAGGTTTATGTTCCTCTTAACATTTAGCCCAATCTCGTGTCCCTGCAGCCTGATATTGGACTCTCCTCCCTGTGCATTAGTTGGAGCGTGTGAAGCGTATGATGGTTCAGTAAGAGGCTGAATAACTTTGTCTGCCATTTGACCGCTATTTATATGCAGGTGTGTGTTCTGCAGAATTTATGAGTGCTCACCGTGGCTTCTAATGCTTTTCCCTTACATGGATTAGATAATGGAAATGCCAGAGTGAATCGTGTTCCCCAAGTTGATTGTAAGTGAGTCTCCATGATGTGGTGCTCATGCCTGAGGGCAGGCGGCTGCAAGCGTGATGTTCACTGATTTTGTGACCATATTTGTAAAACGAGGACTTTTTGAAAATAACTGTCAAGCAGTTACTTTTTATTAAACTCAGATTTCTGTGTTGAAATATTTTCTTACTGTTCGGATGTAATGTTCTAATGTGTTTTCATTAGCTGTGAAGAAATCAGAACATCATTATAACTAACAGAAGGAAAGACTTTAAAGCATCAGCCTGTGTAATAAATCTATGTAATGTGTTCACTTAGTGAATTGACTTTCTGGAATAAATGAATGTTTCAATAACATTCAATAGTGAATATGATTGCCTTTATCTACTGCTTTCTGTTATGATTTGACTAAATCATCTCTGTACAATGTGCTGCAGGTTACCATGGCGACAAAATCACATTTAAAGTGTTTCTCTAAATTATAAAACTAAAATCCCATGCATTATGCATCTGCCCTTCATTGTCATCACTGGCATATGATTAAATGAATAATGCTCCAAACGGAGCACGGTTTCATAATAGCATAACTAAAAGTCAGATGAAGGTTGACTCACCTCAGCTTGACAAATGCTTGGAATCACTCCAGCTATAAACAGTCCAACCTAAATGTTGTCATTGATTTATCTAACAATTGTTTGACCACTTGGTGGAACTCATAAACATTCAAAAAATAAATAAAAATACACACATAGCAGTATTCCTTTAACTACATGTATACAATAGATTATATGTTTTAGATTAAGCAATCTGTTTAAACTTAAAAAAATTATTTTTAATAATTGACTTTCTCTATTTCGCCTGAAGTGAGCAAAATTACACATAAATGATCATTGCTAAATGAAATTATACATTAAACTACAAAACCTGTGTTAAGACACCATGCAATGCTTAGAAAAGTGAGAGTTATTAATAGCACAAACATTAGACATAGGAATCAAATTGAAACAAAAATCTGGAGGTTTATTTGTTGGCTGAGTTTTTGTGATCCCAGCCAACAAATCATTTCAGGAAATTTAGTACTATAGTCAGGTTGCTCTTTGGAAAATATGATGAAATTAATAACCTTAGATCAATCTATTCAACTCCCACTCATTTTGTTGAAGCATCACTTTATCTAAATAAACTTCTGTTTATTTCAAATCAAGCCAATTTATTTGGTTCCAATTTTATCTTAATTATAGTCCTGTATGTTAAAGTTGCTTTGCTGCTGTCTTTGCTACATATATTTTTAAATTAATTAAATAAAGAATAAGCTGACCAAGGAATTGTTTTATTTATTTTTATGTTTTTTCTTGAAACTATACTTTAAGCAAGAATATTGCATCTTCAGCTGGGCAACAAACCGATTCCTGAAGTACAAAAGAAAATGAAAGATGGATAACGGGCCAGCAATCAGTCCTTACCTAAATCCCTGTGGACAGCCTTGCAAAAAGCTGCAGTCAGCTCTTGCTATATTGACTTGGCGCCTGCACACAATAATGAAACAGTTGCAGAAACTATCAGCAGACAAATAAGAAAAAGCTACTATAATTTCAGTGTTCAGAGATCAAATATTTTCATATTCATATTTAACAACAATGAAATATTAAGCAAACGTATACAATTACAGTTTATTATTTATGTTACTGTGACTTTCTTTGGATTTTGAACCAATCAAACCCATCCCCCTATCAGCTCACTTCCTATAAAATAGCTGCATTCACACACCCACCAGGTAGCAAACATTTCACCTGCACACAACGATCTGGAACTAATGTAGAAAAGATAGAGAAGAACTTAGTGCTTCTTAACATGTGAGCAGCCAGATGCCTTTCCTGACTTGTTGCTAACAGGACAGCAAAGAGACACAGAGAAACACAGAAGCACTAAACCAGGAGTATTTTCCTAATTAAAAATCGCTCCAGAGTATAAGTCACATTCAGTTAAATGATACGTCGTGAAGAGGAAAAAACATTTGTAAGTCGCACTTAGAAATTGTCCAATGTGAGGGATCTTGGTCCCTGTTGATATTATGATTTGGTGACACATGTTCACCTGCTTTTCAACAAACTCAGGGAAATGAACGACTTAAAATTGGCTGCACAGAGCAGAGGCACATGCAGTGTAATCTGGAGATATGATCTGGAGGTAGTTTCAATTTCTGAAGAAGTAACACCAGGCAGGCATGCCTGCAAAGTCATTCATATTCATCTCCCTGGCAACAGCTAAGGTGTGGCGACATAACTGCACCTTTCACGATATTTTCAGTCCCCAAGTGGAGTTTGTCAATGACTAGGTCTGGGTAGCAAACACAAAAGCTCTGCACTGTGAGCACTTTTTATGGAAAAAGTTGGATATTTCCAGAGAGTTGCACTTAAAGGAATCATGATTGTTCTAATACTCTGAACATCTGTTTGTGTGTGCTGTCTTAATACATCACAGAACAATCATATTTGCTTTTTTGCGATAGGATCTGATGTTTGATTAGTCAAGGTCAGTAACATGACGTTCAGTTTAGCATGTCGTCATGATGCAGCAACACACCAGCAGGCGGCATGAAGCACCTCCCCAGCTACACGTTTCCTCTGCATTCACAGCATCAGAGCAGTTTGCATGCTAAATCATCCAAGTCAATTAAAGAGTCTTCTCTCATGCAGTAAATTACCAGACTCTGATCTGCTTTTGACCTCAAATCCCTACCCAGACAAGCCTCTCATCACTACTTTGCAATCAGCATTTCTCCTCCCACCAATCCTGCAAAATGAGGGAGGTAGAGCTTTCATCTTCTTTTTCCATGTCTGCTAGTAAAACTAAACAAAAGTCAACCTGGAATCTCACTAAATGTTTGTTTTGTGAACATTTTATTGCATGTTATGACCGGTCTTTCCACAAATAGCATGATGTTAAAGATTTTTCTGGATTTTTATATCTAACTTCACGGCGCCAGGCGTTTTTTAAAACTGATCATAAATTTTTGAGTGAAGGAAAACATGTGAGCAGCGGCCAGCTAAGAACAGCTGTTTTTCCGGCTGTGCTCTGACGGACACCGCTCCTGCTTTCAAGTGTGCGGCTGGGGAGAGCGTATGAGGCACTGTGGCTATAATTGGCTGTGTACCAAAATGTGTGGCTCACTGTGAGCAAAATGACTCAATCGTCATAATTGTGCCAATTAAGAGTCCAAACATATCCAGTGCTCTTCCTCCAGGTATGGGAGTGTTTCAACAAGTTCTGCTGATCAGAGCCAAAGCAGCCCTTACCTTACATGCAGCAAAGGGAATGTTACTCCCTCAAAACCCCCCACATAGGGACAAACACATGCAGTGGGGACAACATTTATCAATTTCTTCTAGGATAACATCTTTTCTCTCTGCTGCAGGGGAAAATGGAAAAATATCCATCAGTCTAAGTCTGCTTTTATCTCCTAATCAGACATTGTTGGCATTTTAACTTTTCTTAGGCCTCATGAAAACAAACACAAATAATACACAATGTGGCAGAAGCACAAAGCTGTTAGCAGGGGCTAAATGTTTGAAAATATGAGTTTGCACTCGCTTTCTTATTTTAAAATTGGATATCAAAAGTAGATCTGCTCTGATAATGGTTTCCCCAAGCAAACAAGGTCGAGCTTTCCCCACATTCAAATCAATTTTGGATACATTTAATTAAAAACCCAAACACATTTGTGTGTATTCATGTAAACAACAGCCAGAACTGTCTGCAAAAGGGAAACTGTTGGTGAGATGCAAATTGTTTTGGAAAAAAAAAGGACATGAAAGAACATGGTAATACGGCTGCAAAGGGGGAAAAGTAACACCATTTGTTGCAAAAAAAAACACGAGTGAACTAATCCTGTCTTTTAGGGACTTCTGATGTTTTTGATTACATTTCTGTGTATTCATGTAAATAATCTAAGAAGGTTTTAAAATAATTTTGTCAGCTTATGTGCCGAATTTGTCAAAGGGATTACAAATAAATTATCTTTGCAATGAACATCTGAATATATTTTATTATAATATAAAGATTTATTAGGCCCAAGTGGGAAATTTAAGAATTGTATTATTATTGTATAATTCTTAAATTACTCTTAGTGAACTGAAAGTGAACTGTGGTATGCAACATCAGTCGAGGGGAAATTTGGTGGGACATATAGATCATAAAGCCTCACCTGGGTCCCTTTTTAATATTACAATATAAATATCAGATCTGCCATTTTGTTCTGAGTTTGTGAATAAATTTCCTAAAATCCCAAAATCTCCTGCATCACTTTCAGTAATTAATTTAAAGAAAGAAAAAAGAACAAGAGGACATGTTTTTCCCTATCATGAAATTGGTTGATTTATATAAAAAAAACATATTCCTCTGATGGAAAGCAATAAGGTTTTTGAAATCCCAACCTCAGAGAAATGGCAAAATTGAAAGCAGAAATCAAACAAAACAGCAAAGAAAAGCAATTTGATTGGGGTTCAGTGTCAAAGGAATGCAAACAGAAACATTGTTTTTGTGGTTAAAAAGGCCATTTATGAGACTTCAATAAAAAGCAAATAACGAAAAGCTAAAATTCACCCCAAAACACTCTTGCTAGCCAAAGTTAATCCCATTTAGTAAAAGAGAGGGAAAGTCCAAAAGGAAAAAGAAAAAGCAATGCAAGAGAAACGTTGTGGGATTTTCAGGCTGGGTTTGGTGGGTTGTTTGGCTTCTTCATGTGTTTAGTGCAATGCAGCTCATAAATCCTGCACAGAAATAAAGCAAATGGGGGAAAATATTTCCTAATAGAAACCTATCAGCTGACTGGCAGTGTGCAGCAGCAGGCCGGGCATTAAGCCATGCTGCACACAGGTGGACAACTCTCAGGTCAGCTTGAACTGCAGGAGCAAAATGTAAAAAAGAAAAAAAAAAGCAATACTTAAGCAATGATTAAACTGTAACTTTTTCAAACTTTAAATGACAAATTCGCCCTCATTCGGCTGTATGATTGTGTGAAGGGTCTTGAAAAAGGCTCAGGGTTGAGGAACCCGCTAAATTAATCACATATCAAAGAAGCTGGTGAATCACACATGAAGTGGGTGGTCTGCTGAGGATTTTTCTTTTTCAGATTCAAATGCTTAATTTATGTCTGCCTCCTTCTGAGTGATTAAGAAACCACATTAAACTGCATAATTGGCTTTTATGCATTCTTTGGATTCATATTTCAAAAATGATTATACTGTGTTGACAGGTGTTAAAGAGAGAGGAGGCGAGCAATATAAAGCATAGGTTTGTAATACAGTGACGTTTTATTATTGTTTGGCCCAGTTTCTGCTGTTTAAAGAGCAGCCTGGAGCCAAACAAACAGGTCTCTTCTTCCCATCTACCGAGGCAACAAATAGATCCCAGCACATGATACGATGAAAATCAAGCTTGTGAACTTTAAAAGTTGGGGGATGAGCTACTGTGGAGAGGCGATGATTGGACTCTGAGACCAAAATGTCTTGCAAAACAACTTCAGTGTTGTTCATTCAGAGCATAGAAAGGAAAAGATACTCCGGATAGCGTTTTTTTATTGGAAAAGAAAAGAAATGGAGACGCCCTTTGCAACTTTGCGCTGAAAAAAAGTGAAACAGGATAGCGCAGCGCCGCAGGGCTTTTTCAAAATGCTACAATGAGCTGTGTCATGAGAGAAAAGGTTTGTGGCGTTCAGTCAGGGCTAAAAAAGTCACTTTAGAAGGTTGTTTTTAAGCAAGCAGTGTACTTTTACAGTCTGCAGTTAATCCCAAAACGGAAGCTTAAGAGCTGAAACAGCATTAAGATGAGCTTCCAGTTCACAGCACGGCTGCCTTTACTTCATTTCCCAGCATTCTGAAGTTGCCACGAAGGTCCTGGTTTACAGAACTGGTTTACCCTGGAGAGCCTCGCGTCCCATCCCACTCCTCATGGCTTTTATAACGAAACTGAAAAGGAAAAGCACCAAGGGGCCTTTCTGGGTTATTATGATGGGTTAAAAGTGTCTTGATGAGTTTCAAAAGAGGCTGCAGACTATGACAAAAGCTTGGCCCCATCACCCCTTTCTCTCTTTTTGGGTCTCTGTCTGTCTGGCCCAGAACAAAGAGCCTTCCCTCTGACCTCCACAAGACTGTTTAGTCTGGACTTCACTGGCATGGCTGAGCCTCCAGAGTTTAAGGAAAGAGGCTGAGCAGACAAGTGCCAATAGATGCAACCCACAGTGAGTGACATGGGAAATAATCACCCTTGGAAACACTGTTGAGTATTCAAAAACTCTAAATGGAGTTTTTTGTCTTTATAAAGTTAGTTCTGCAACAATACATCCATGCAATAACCTATTGCCCCTCCTCTGTTTTATCTCTCTTTCAGTTTTTTTTTACCCTAATTATTTACCAGACCTACTTTTAATTAGTTAATGCTCTACTACTTTTAATTTCATCTCAGTAAAAATGCAGTGGCTCCACTAAGGCATCAGATGTTTCTTGGAGAACCTTTGTGAACATACAGCTTCATGGAGACGGAGGAACAGTTAACAGTTTTCCATCTGAAAATGGAAAGAGCATGGCACAACTAAAACCTAAGGCTGTCAACGTTAACGCTGGCCATGAACTAAAAATGTTTCATGCGTTTATATTATATAACAAAAGGTTAATCGTATGACTTATTTTGACTTAAAAAGAGTCTTTCCCTTGGAGGGTTACACGGGGTCTCAGCAGCGTGGTCTTGTACTGCGGTCAGCAAAGCAGAGTCGCAACACTGAGTGAAAAGATGAGAGAGGATAGTCAGACTGGTGAGGTCAGCGGCAGATGTTGGACAAAAACCAAGATAGTATGTAGCCTTATTTCAATGATGAATTATAATCAACTATAATCAGCCAGTTTGTAGTTAACATTTCAAAATTACATCTGAAAATAATAACAAAAATAACTAATTTTACACTGTCATGAATATAAAATACTGGAAAACTGAGATGTTTGGCATGGACAATAAGATTTTCTTTAGCATGTTTGCATTTCTAGCTTACAAAATTAATCACATAGCTAGATTGATTCAATCTGTTTGAATCATTATAATGATTCAAGTGACAGCACTACTAAAAACATTACAAAAAAATCACCAGTGCAAAGGATGTAAGAATCACAGAAGCAGCAAAAACAAGAAAAATGCCACTGAAATCTCTGGAGGAGCAACTCGGGTAGAAAAATGATTTGTGCACCAATTAATCTTGTAAAGGTGGAAACAGGTGCACAGGTCACTTTAAATAAATGCTTTTTAGACGGACAGAGTTGATGGGTGTAAAGGCTGCTAAACACTGGAGAGTGTGGAAAAGGATTACTCTGAAGCAGGACAACAACCCAAAACATAAACAAATTGATCCAAATATGTTTATGTGTTAGAATGGCCCAGTCAAATACCAACCCTAAATCCAAATGAAAATTTGTGGCAAGCTTTGAAAGTGGTTGTTGTTTCTAACTGTTTTCTAAACATTGAGACCTTCTGCTTTCTGTTTATAATTATGCTCTAATATGTTTTGCTCTGTCTCATAAAACAGTGTTGGTGTTGGTGGATGGAAACTGAAAGCTGAAGAGATATGAAAATGTTTTCAGGGCTGTGATTGTTCCAGGTTATCAAAAAACCTTCTACATCACAGCAAGCATCTGCACAGACTTAATGTTGCAATGCTATATTATTTTATACTTGTGAGCAAGTAATGACCTTTTTTATTAGCAGCTAATCTGTATCATAAATTCTTGGCTGATGCCTCATCTTTGATAGGAACTTACTGTTAAAATGTTTCAAAGTGAAGAACTTCAGTTTATTACCTGTTTCATTTTCATACTCATTATTTTATGATAAAGAAGAGAAGAAGAGCTCTAAATGTGTTTATTTGTATACCAGCTTATTTGTGCTTTTTTTCTTTGTGGCTGCAGGAATCCTGATGGGGATGTCCAGCCTTGGTGCTACATCGCCGATCACGAAGACGTTTCGTACTGGAAATATTGTGACATCCCTTCATGCCAGAGTAAGAAGCTGCCACTCCTCTCTGCCTCGTCTGCTCTCAGGGACGTATAGTGGACATGCAGACCACCATGCCCACTGTATGCTGGGCATGCAGACCAGCCATTTTTATCACTGAGCTCATCTTCCCACCTGCCATGCATAGCTCCGTGGTCTGCAGTGGTTGTATGCAGCTATTATCATTGAAAAAATGTCTCTAATTGCCTCTCATCGCCCCTCCTGCTGCCTTGTCTGGGCTTGCTTTTAATTTAATGCAAGTCATCATTTCCATCGTGTGTTTGTATGCCTCCCAAATGGTTGAGCAGAAACTGGACGTCGTTTCTTATTACTATGGACGGACAGAACATCTTCAAGAACTAAAAAGTCCAGTTGCCTTAACAATACAGGATTGTAGTAACCCGACCCAGAATCCACATGGACACGTATTTGTCAGGACTGATAGGTTTTGCCTTTGGCTCTGCAGCTTGTTTGGACACGCTTCTTGTTCCCTGCCAGTTTGTGGATGCAGTTGTGTGTTTTGTTTGCGTTATGTGGGTGTGAGACTTTCTCCGTCCAGTAAATCTCAGATTAATATGTGTGATGGACTCCTTGTATTTGGAGATTTTGTGGCTCCAAGAGTCTTAGCACTTTTCACACAAACGCACACAGAGCAGGCTGTCTTTAATACCTGCACTTTCATTCCTTTCACTTTTTTAATCGCTCCTGTTGAAATAGTAGACTTGAATTCTTTCAATGGATGGATCCTCCTATTGTGCTTTTCATGTCAAAGATTACAATTCTTGCATGGCAGGTTTCAGTGATATACTGCAGCTGTTTGCATTTGGTAAAGCTTTTTATTTAAGGCTTTGCTACAATTGACATACATTTTCTAGTGAAGTGCTATAAAAAATATAGTTTTTTTTGCTTTCTATTTAGTCCCACTTTAATGTTTCTGCACAAGAAAAAACAAATATAATCTGGTAAATTTCAAAAAGCTGTTTTTAAATAATGTCATTTAACTCTGTGTTAGTTTCATTGTTAGGTTCAGTTTTACAAATCATATCCAGGTCTGGTTTCTGCTTTATAGCAGTAATGACAAATAGAAAATAAATGTTATTTGCCGTCCAACTGAGGGGAAATTCAGGTGAACAAGCATTAAATTACAGGAAAAAAAAAGAACAAGAGTCTAAACAATAAGGGCAAATTTTTATTTTTTAATTAAAGTTAACATGCTGCAGCTTTAAGAATAAAAACAATATACAGGATCATAGATCACAAAGCAATCCACAAAATAAGACAAATTAAACAAATAAATATGACAGAAAAACATTTTTAAAATAATTAGCTGACAAAGAAGGTGATATTTGATTATACATTTTGAAATAATGTCTTTAAACATAAAAGTGTCATCACTGAATCCAGGGGCCCATTTAAAGAAAAATGGCCGCCGGGCCTATTTAGTCATTCATACATTTCAACTGAAGTAAAGTAGCAGCATATAAACAACTCTGGGTTTGACATGTGTTAGCTTGAGGTAGATTGATGAAAACACCGAGACTCGACTGGTTCTGGTACCAGTGGGCCTGAAAAACGCCTCTTTGCCGCTCCAGCTATCCCACTATTATCATGTCTGAGCTGCATATGTGACTAAGGTTTGCTGTTTGAATGGCTCAGGCCCATTAGGCCCATCCAGCGCTGCCTGCTGGCTAAATGGCCTCTTTGTGTCTGAAGGGTGAATTTGTCCAGGGTACATTTTGAGTCATTATGGGTACATGCATTTTCTACTGGAATACCAGTGGCTTTTTTTCACAAGACTGTGTATTTTGTTCAGTGTGCTAGATAGCAAACCTTTTAAGTGTCCTTTAAGGTCAAAGTTGAAAGACAAACCTTGACAACAGATCCATTGAGCTCGTTTGCAGATTACTTTATTTGTCTTGGATGTAAATCTCCACAGTTAACACTTAGGCAAAGCATTCTAACTCCTATTTCTTTTTTATTTGTCCTACAGAAACCACATATGAACATGTGAGAGACGTCGGCTACAATTGGAGCCAAAATAAGTCCTAGTTGTAGCAGGTTTAGATGTAAAATTATTTGAATTTAACCGAAAACTTTACTTTCTGGTCTCATTACAGAAAAAGACATCAAGTGAAAATGCCAGAAAGCATAATAAAAAAAGAGTTTATTCCTAATAATATTTTTATCCCTGCTTTTATTGCTGGAAATATGACTGTAATATTACACAAAACAGTGTATTTATCAAGAATAATATTTTTGCCTAAGAACAAATTTTCTCACTCATATGTTTACTAGCAAATTAGCAGATGAAACAAGATGTAATTTAATTAAATAAATTAAATTGACGTCAATTTCAAGCGAAACTGGTTTCGTGCTCACAACGAGGTGCCTCCGGGACATAATGAAGGGCATAGTTCAGAAAATACGGCTCTCAACTGACACAGAATCTTGCAACACAATCTGTTGCACCAACATGCACAGTTAGGGCCTCCACTAATCCACAGCTGACTGACTGAGCTGAAGAACAAAAGTGAAAAGTAGAAATGTTGGATTAAGTCTAAAGAGATACAAATAGAAATATTTTTCACACAATTCAGGAAATTGTTTAGTTGGTCTTCCTCATGGCATTCCTTCACTTCATTCAGATTTCTCAGGCTTTTGTTTCTGCAGAGCTGCCTTTCAAAAAGGTTGAGAACTTTGAGTAGGCCATTGCAAAACCTATCTTTTGTCCTATAAATATTTAGTTGTAGATTTGCTGCTTCAATTGGAATCATTGACCCGACTTTGGCTGAGTTTCAGCTGTCTGACAGATGGCCTCGAGTTTTAATCTAGAATATTTGGTTAAACAAATAAGGTCCTGGCCAGCTCAATAACTGCAAGGTGCCGAGGTCCCGTTGCTGCAAAACAAAACCATAATATGTTTTTGCTAATGTGCTGTGTTTGGGGTTTTTTTTCCAAACAATGGGACTGTGCATAATGGCCAAACATTTCAGCTGATCAAAGGAGGCTTTCTTGAGGTTTTGTGATTCATTCAGATGCAGCTTTTCTGAAATTCTAGATGATCAGACTTCTGCTTTTCTGGAGGCAATCACACTTGTTGATGATCACTTAGTAATTATTGGCATTTACAGGCATCTTTTCAACCCCAGAATATTTGCTGGGTCTGCTCTCTATGTCAATAGAGTCAATAATAGGACTGCAACTAAAAAACTCATACTTTTTCATAAATTTTAAGGCATTACTGACTTAAAATAAGCTCCTGTTTCTTGCTGAAAAGTTACTCGTAAGCTAGTTTTATCTTATTTTAAGATATTTGCACTAGAAACTAGGTCAATATTACTTGGTTAGATTTTGTGTTTTTGCAGTAAGACTCTGCCCAACATGCCAAATGCTCCACTAGCATGTAAATGCAAGTTCATACCAACTAGAATATATTAGCCAACAATTATTGCTGCCCAAAATGTACTTTGTCATATGAATATTGCACACACTGATATTGTGATGACCATATATTTACAATATATTATGCAGCAGTACAGGACAGTTTTGTTTGTCCTAAACATGCCTCTATGTCTTATGAAATATCTTCACTTCCTAATGAGTGAAACTTTGCCCATATCAAATGGTGTTTGACATGCCACCTTTTCTGTCTGAGTCCTTTTCGTAAGAACATGAGCAGCGGTTCGCTGTGAGCGCTGCATCCACAATCTCACCCAGCAGAGATGGTTTCTCCCTGCAGGGGGCTTTCAGACACGATTGCTTTGTCTCTTCTTTTATGAAACCACAATCGCCACGTGGTGCCGCACCTTCTGGCGCTTCTTGTTCTCAATCTGCTTAATTTAACAACTTTGGCTGCCAACCGAAAGAACTTGATGATCTTTCAGTGTCAATGTTCCCTGTCAGTGGCTGGCAAGAAGAGCCGGAAAAAAGAAAATCCTGTTGGATGCCAAAGGAAAAGGCAACAATAATCTTTGTTTTCATTTCGTCTGGCTTTTGTTTTGTCTCTGCCTTCGTTTTGTCTACTATTTAGCTGATGTTTGATGTTGCGTGGTTTGTAGATCATTGGCACTTACTGTGGTACTTGCATTGCCTGCCAAAAGTTAATTTTCTGTCCAGCTGGGTTTTCTGTCAGTGGGTGTCATGCCACCCTGGCTACACTGAGAATAAATCAAGGGGATAGTCATATATAGCCAGAAGCACACAGGGGCCCATTGAAACAGGTTAAACTAGACCCAGATGCAGAACTGCTCCTATTATAGCTTCACGGAGCAAACAGTGTGTTTCTCTGCTGATTCAGTTTGCCAACATTTAAATATATTTATTTATGCTGTTTGGCATTCTTCTTGGCATTCTGCTTGGCATTTTTTCAGATTGCATTGAAAAAATACCATCAGCTGAAAGCTGGAGGTATTTGTAGTGTAGGAATAGAAACAGGAAGAAAGTGACATAATCAAATTGTAATCAAAATTGAATTGGTGCCTTTTTTTAAATGCAGGACTACAGATTGTGACCTTTCCACTGAGGTGGACCGAGACAAATTTATCAGTTGGAGTGAAGTCTCAGAAAAGACTTCACACATGAGGTGTCTTTTTAAATCACAAGTTTCTGCAAACTGATGTTTGATTTTCTCTTAACAGCAAATTAAAACTCAACATTTAAAATTATAATATTAAATCAGATGCTTTTGAAAAACAGAAAGGTGGGCTTAACGAAAATTATGATTAAAACTGCTTAACAGTTGTTATTTTTAAAAGGTAATTTTAGTCTGACAAATTAGGAGGAATGCATATTTAATTTATTGAAATAGACTGTAGTTCAGTTGCAAAAAAAGCACATCAGGAAAGCAAACCACATCAAACAAAAAAATAAAGTCAGTTTTTTGTGCGGAACAAACAAGCAGGCCAAAGGATTTCCAAACCATCAAATGCACCATCAGGCAATTTTATTTGTCAAGACTCTGATTGTTTTTATTGAAAGCAGGTCATGCATAACTGATCAGGTTTTCTCTGCTTAAGCTCCTCCTAAACATCTTCACGTGACATCTCTCTCCAGCAGATTCAAAGAAAAGGAATATGAACATTTTCCAATCCTCTCACACAACTCGCTGTTAAAGCAACCCTTTGTGGATAATAATTCTGCTGCATGCCTCTGTCTCTGCGCTGTGATGTTCTGAAATGCTTGTTTTTGAGACAGTCTGATGATGTGTTTTCCCCGCAGCGTTCCACGCTGGAAAGGCATTCTGTTTTGGTGTGGCTCTTCTTAGCTGACATGCATTAACAATATGCCCTAACTGAATCTGACTGACAAAGTGAAACTCTCAGGGTGAAGTCCTCAAGCGTCTGCCAAGACAACGTAGCTTTGATCTCCACATTGGGAGTTCATCTGTCAACAGCAAATAACCAGGAAAAACTTGTTATGTCGCAGCGCCTTTTCTTAACTACAGAGATGTGCGGCAGCTGTGAATGTTTCTAATGTGTCAAACAAAAAAGTGTTTTTCAAAGAAAAAAGGCAGTGGAAGACAGACTGCATGTCACTCCATTGTAAAGAGACTCATAATTGCTAATTCCTGTAATAATAAACCCTGTGTAAACTCTCAAGCTGCCAATTTCACACACAACTTTAATTATATGTATTTTAAAGAATGAGTTTATGTATCATACATTGTTAATATGGCTGACATTACCTGCAGTGATGGGTAATGAGTCTTATTATCAAAATGTCACAGCTCCCACCTGTTCCGGGTTATTTTAAGATGCGTCTTTGTTACGGAGCTGTCAGAGAGTTTGCATCTGAACATTTAACTACCTGGATGCAGCGCTGCAAGAAGGTTCCGCTTTTGTCTTTATGGACAATCAGAAGGAAAGGCTGATTAACCATCTGTCACAATACAACAAAAGACTTAACGCTAGCAACATCGCACCCATCTGGTGAGGCAGTCGCACCTTGAACACATTAAAACCAAGTAATGTGTTAGGACGGGGCGGGGCTTTTTTTACTGCAGAACCTTCAGAAAAGTATGCAGTGATGAGATGTCGCTTAATTAAGACGGATTTATGGTGCTGCCACATGGCCTTTTGAAGTTGAGGTGACACCTGAGTAACATGTGAAGAACTCATGAGTGCCACCAGGTGTTTTCTGCACGCTCTGTGTCCAACCAGGGCTTTTACAAGACCAAGACTTTCTTGAACTTTCTGACCCCGACTGCAGTGAATGTCTGTCCTTTCTGAAGAAGTACAAGCTGATAAAGTTTGAGTAAATGGAAACGATGTTTATGGTGCAGATGTTGTTTCTTTTTAAGTAAATAGGTTGAAGATTAAAAAGCCTTTGAAGAAAGACTGTAAAAAGAATGGCTAGCTGTTGCTTCCTTTCTTTAATTTCTGGTTGATCTGAAAATTACTTTATATATAAAAAATATTTAAAGAGGTTTCTGTGTTTTTAAGTTTGCATGTTGTGCTCTCATTTCTTCTTGCAGTCCAAACTCATGTTTATTGGAAACTCTAATATTAATAGTGCTACATAAATTGATGCAAGTCAGTTTAACACCCCAAATCTGTCTCAGATTATCCAATTGTCACAAATTTTGCTAATTTGATCAAATATTAAAATGTATGTATATGTTCAATCAAATAATTGCTGCCTATCTGAGCATCTTTATCAGAGGCTTTGACATTTCTGAATAGAGCAGCTTAAAACGGTTAAATTTAGAGTTGATGCCACTGGTGTGAGCTGTTTATAACACTGTCATACTATTATCCATCTGGCTTTTGTTTCCATGCCGTCAGATGACATGATGCCGAAGGGAAAAAATGCACCACCACATCATGCATCTTACGCTCTACCATACACAATTTAATCACCACAGAAAGCAGCACAGAAAAATCACAAAAAATTTTTAAAAATTACCATTACGTATTCTTTTATGCTGCACTATGAAAACAGTTTCCTGAAATGAGGATCCAGGATAATTGAAACTGAAAGCAAAACTTGTGGCGTCTCTTCTGGTCTGATTAACTTCATTGACATGGGAAGATGCCCAGGGCGGTAATAGAATGAGGGGAATGAGCAGCAACTAAGTGAATTAAAACAAGATTTTAATTTCTCGGAGGGCCTTGAATTATTTCTAGAATGTTTTGCATGTTTTTCAAAATGTGAGCATGCATGACAGCATGCAAAACAGTAACCTCAAATTTAGTAGAAAACAATTAGTGTATTTATTGATTTTTATAGAAGTGACAAATGAGCTCTTTTTAAATATGTAACTTTATGCTTGTGACTGTGTTGTTACTTTGCAGTGGGAATCCAGTTGGAGGGAAACAGTTTTAATAAAGCAAAATTAATAGTTAATTGCTTTAAGAAGAAGAGAGTGAATTAAAACAAGACATGTTTTTGAAACAAAGTCGCTCATGTGGTTTGGAAATCAAACCCAGACTGAAGCTGAGATTCGACTCTGCCTCGTGGCGGTTGCGGTTGACCTTGTGATGCTTTTGGGTTTCTGTGATTGCGTAATTTATCTCACTCTTTATTGTTTTTAGAGACAGAATATTTTCCCTAGGTGGTCTGATGCCAGCTGTCACCACAAACAGAACGTTTTCCTGCACTCTGAAGCAGGTTCAGACACCACTGTGTGGGGAAAGGGTGCGTGCTTGGATTCATTTTCTGCTCCAGATGCAACAGTGTAAATCCAGTCAGATATCCAGATTATGAGACAGCAAATCCTTTGGTACACTGGGTTAATTTTGGTTGTTAAAAGGCTCCTATAAACAAAATATATTTTCTCCAATGTTGAATTGCGGTCAGCTGATATTGCTGAAGAAGGTTGTTTTTTTCCCACTCATGTTAGTAATGGAGGAAAAATTAAAATAGGGACTTTTAGGAAACAAAGATGGATTTATTACAGGCAACTTTAGCAAATCAGAAAACCCTGGCTGGTTTGTCATGTGGCTCCCCTGAGGGGAAGAGCTCAGAAAGGGGTGCTAATTGTAAATAAACGCTTACCATGATGATATCAACTGTGTAATTTGTTTCTAGACGCTAAAAACCAAATTACTTTCCCAAATGTGTACAAAAACATATTTTTTGACATACACCATGTTTAGTTTTACAAGTGTTACTAATTTGCTTCCTCTTGATTGGTACACATTGTAAATATTAGTGATTAGATGTTTACATAGTGAAGAAATAAAGGCAATCTGCTGAAAAGGTCAACATGTGGTGAGAGATAGAAACCTCTAAGCACTTTTCGGCACCCAGTTAGGAAATTATGATCAGAATTACTGAAAACGCTGGTTTTTTTAAAATTAGGGTCATGCAACTTTTTGCCAGAGTCGCACTCTACAAAAGTGGAACGAGTAAATAAGTTTCCTCCTTGCCTATTTTCATGAGAAGAGTTCTCTGTAAATACTTCCCTGCAGGAGGTTGTCTCTGTTTGCCGGAGCCGCCTGCTAATGCTAAAGTTACTGGTTATGACATGGCACTAAATTAAAGGACAGCTATGTTGGTTTTTTTAAGGTGTCTGGACCAAATATGACCACCTGTAGTTCAAAATCCTACATGATTACACCGGTTAGGGTTTACCTTAACTTCACTGAACTTTCTACACAGAATGGAGATTCTTTAAAATGTAGTTTGAGATGTTGGAAGCCTTTTTTCTGTTTGTGAAAACAGACACAGTATTTTCTAAAATGTTCTTTGGCATAGGGGCCTCCTTACAATGAAACAAGTGTGAAAATCCCAAGAAATCAGTCTTATTTATGGATCAGCAGACAAAATGTCAACCGTCTCCCGTAACCGTCTCGTTCCCCAAATTGTAGATCTTGCAGAAAAACCTGTGGAGTAACTAGAAGTGAAGAGTACATGAGACAGGAGTCAAGACAAGGTTATGTGAATAGGAATGGTTTGATCTCTCTTTACGTATAAAACTGTTAAAGATTATAAGGGAATCCTGGAAAGCTTGCCATTGGGTTGTAAAGATGTGAATTGCAATAAAAGATTAATTTATTTAATGGGTTTCCCCACTATTTTCTGTGCCAAAAAGTTGCTGCACTGTTATTTCCAAGTAAGCAAAAAGAGGATTTTAAAGCCTTGAACACACTATGTGGTATCTAATCTTTTCAAAGACGAAAAGAAAAAACGTTTTATTCAGGAAAGTCCTGCGTAAACAAAGCAGGAGGGCACCGCAGAGATTCTCTCTTCGTCTGGCTCTTGATTCTTTAGACATAGTTCAATTAAATCATTCGGGCCATTAGGGAATTAGAGGTATTGATCATGAGAGCAGCGGGTTTCGCAAAATGTTTGCTAATGAGAACAAGTGGACTGGCAATTGTTTTGTGCTTTTACCTTCGGAGGCAGGAGGAGACTGACAGCAGGTCAGGCACTCAGGGTTCATAAACGACGACTAATGGCTGGAAGAACATCAGCATTGCTTCAGGTGAATGCAAAACCTTTCATTGGAATCGTAAAAGTTTATTTTATCAAGTGTATGTGATCTTCTTTTGGACATTTAATTAAAGCAGTGTAGTCAATCTAAGCTGTTTAAGGATGTATTTGTTATTTTGCCAGTAGAAAGATACTTAGAGTGAAAAAATACATTTTATTTCAAACAATTAGCTTAAAATACTTGTTCTGCTTTTACATTTAAGACATTGACAAGTACAAAGAAACAGAATGATTGTTTCTTC
Source organism: Phalloptychus januarius (assembly GCA_902982915.1). Lineage (NCBI taxonomy): Eukaryota > Metazoa > Chordata > Actinopteri > Cyprinodontiformes > Poeciliidae > Phalloptychus > Phalloptychus januarius. The sequence goes on from CADWAE010000482.1 coordinate 2,296,158, forward strand.
CTAGTATATGGAACATTTTTATCATCTGCCATTCTGCTAAATTTTAACTGCCGCTGTCACGGACGTGTTGGCAAGAACAACAGACCATAGAAGGTTTTCTAGAAAAGATGTTTCTGGGTGTTAAATATTACTGAAATACTGCTATATGCTACATTCAGCAATTATTTGGTTATTTTATTGTTTAATGAATCTTTCTGTTCTAGAGAGTTGTAAACTAAGCAGCTATCTCACTATATTTTCGGAGGTATCTAATCTTTTCAAAATGAAATGAAAGTCCGTGTTGTTCTTTCTCTCGTTGTTTAACTCTTTCCTACCCTTAATTTCACGTATTCAGACTGGTTCTCTCATAAAAATAAAAAGCAAACAAAAACAACAAGCTAAATTGTTCTAAATGTAAACTGAGATTTCATTTCAGTCCTAAATCTTCCACCTGAACTCAAAGTGAAACAATCATATTTCATTGATTAAAACCAGGCTCTGGTGAAATAATGACCATATTTTTATGCTGTTCTTCAAAGTCATATTATTGACAAAACTAATACTTAGTGACTGACTGAATTCAAATGTTTAGCTTGTTTTACACTCATCTTTTTACAAAACAGGTCTTCATGTTTTTCCACTGTTGTCGTCTTCAGCCTCTTTGTGGGGTCACTGCGTAAGAAATGCTGTGTTTTCTCTTCTTGTCTTTCATTCTGAATGATGTAAGAATCAAGAGGTTTTACTCTGCTGTGGAGCATTTGAAGTAAAGTTTATTTCCATCAGTTTGAAAATGATGATCACTTTCTTAGTCTCTCACTAAGAAAGTGAGAGACTCTAAAGTTACCGTCTGGTGCCCAGATAAACAGTGGAGCCTGCCACTCCAGATGAATGAGACTTTACTGTCTTGGAAAGTATGTGATGATAAATGAAGTGCTTATCTTTCACCTAAGGTGGCCACAAAGTATCTGCTCATCTTTTCATCTCCAGATCTGGCCGGTATCAGGTCTCCTGGCTCTCCTCGGGACACGGCCTATTTAGTTTGTCGGCAGAGGCGGCGATGCGGTGTGGTGGCCATTTTTCATGTCTGCCCTGCATTGTTCGGACTCAGAGAAGACACTAATTATTCATTTAAAGCGCTGCTTCTTCTCCCTTCCCTCTAATTAGATGGTTAGTCACTATCTCAAAGCCCCAAGCGGCGACATTGATCTGCTCTGTCTCAGTCTTGTTGTAGCAGTCTCCACCTCACACACAAAGAAAAATCACTCGCACAGATTCCACTTATAAATGTATTTATTACCTGTGTAGTATGCACAAACAGAGAAGCATGCATTGGTAAATCTGTATGTTAGAACTAATTCTTTTTCTCGTCCTGCCCAATAATAAGTCTGTTTACTTTTAGTTGCAAACTTGTTCCATTTAGTGGCTGGAGAATTTATGATCCGCATAGAAAAACAAAAGCAGCAAAAACACACAACAGCAACTCCCATTTCTTGACAAACCCTGCTGAGTTTCCAGAATCTCCTGGGAGCTCTGCGGCATATTTGTCCATTTTTCCTTATGTTCTGGTGGGCTGCGGTGCAGTCGACTGGAGTAATCACAGGCTTCGTGAAATGCAGCAGCTGTATTTGTTTACGTATTGAATATATGGTACTACAAAAGCGGTAATAAACGAGGCCGAGTCACAACGAGAAACGAGACAAAGCAGGGAGTAAAGACACAGAAACAGAAAGCTGAGGTACATGAACATCAAATTTAAACATTTAACCTGTTAGGGACGGATTCATTAGCTGCTGGAAGACTTTCCAAGACTTCAGTGCACCTTTGTTTTAAATTACTTGCAATGATCCTTTAAGCACTTGAGGAATGAGCTTTTAAAACCCCACATAAACTCCTTCAACCTAACTGCTGCTCTCTAGTGCAAACACTAATGACTTTTGGATTGGATGCTAATGAAGCAGTGATGCAACTAAAATTATCATTTTACATTTTTCACACTGGTTATTTTTGTCTATTTTGTCTGTTCAGTTTGCTTTCTTTTCACCATGAAGTCAAACAAAAACTAAATTAGATTCTGTTATACGACTCTGACTTGTATTAAAAGGCGCTTGAAGGTTAAACACTGATACAAATGAAAAATAATATTAATAATAATGTGTTTTGCTTTGCAAAGCTGCCAAAATGTAAAGCATGTGAACCAACACAGAGAAAATGAGTCGTTTGCTTTGTCTCATCATGCCTGCATTTATTTTCTCTGGAGGTTTTGTCTCTGGCAGCCTCAGCAATTGCAAAATCCTCAGGTGTTGGACTTCTCTTAAGGCTGCGCTGCTCCTCTGCTGCTATGTTTTTGAAATTAATAGAAAATGCTCAGGACCCTTTGTCTGTGTAAGCAATACGTTGTCATAGTTTGTAAAAATCTGCAGTATCGTATTAAGTGTTAATCTGCCTGTTAGATGCAAATAGTTTGCAGCTAGAAACAAGGACGGACTTATAAGAACCGAAAGACATGGAGGAGATTAAAATGTTCCTTAAATTATGATACAGACAAAACATTTTGTTTTTGTAACCGATTCTCTGTTTTCAAGAATAAAAAATAGATGATTTAAGTTTCTTTTTTATTATTATTTAAATGGAAGAAAATAAAAAGGTTGCTCGTCCTTCAGCCACTTAACTAGAAACAAGCCACTATTTGATTGAAACCTTTTGCTGACTTATTTTCAAGAGCTTTGAAAAAGTGGAAATTGTGTCATTATGCTAAAAGATCATGGATTTTAACTTAATATTAAAAACATTTTGCACTGTAAGAAGTCTTAATCTGTCTTTATTAGAATATTATTGTTTTATACATATACATATAGTTCATTTATTCTTATTTTATTTCCTCAAATTCTTTGTTTTTTCACCCAACTTTAGCCAATAAAGTTAATTCAGAATGAGAAAAACAATGATTACAAATAATATGTTGTTTGTCATCACAACTCAAATCTTTACTTGTACTAAAGGTGTGTTATAAACTATAACACTCATTTGGATTTCATTTTCAAATCAGCATGAATTAATCACCCAATTCTTGATCAAATGTTTGTTTTGGGTGTTAGGAAATATTAATTAAATTCTGTTACTTGTTGAACAGCTTTATGTCATTTTGGTTAAATGTGCGACGTGTCTTAAAATAATTAATCTTACATACTCAGACGTGCTGAAGCAACAAAGTAAAATTACCAAATCAACTTAAGAGAGGAGACAAAAAATAGTCTGAAAAATGTTCATTTATTATTTTGTGAGGGTAATTACTCATAATGCAAACCTCACACGTTAATACCCCTGGGGGAGATTTCATTTCTGATCTGTGCTGTCAATCAGGCTCCAGAAACTGTCCGTTCATGTTCCCATACCCAGAGGCAGAAACTCACAGCGGCTCCTTTCAAAAAGAAAAGTTAGTAGGACTTTTAATGTTTGTTTACAGCAAGTAAAACAGCTTGATTTGATTCTATGCCTAATTAGCTTACTTTGTTTTTTTCGTTGTTTAGTGTTTTGTTCTTGAATTTCCCTGTTCTGTAGATGGAAGTGGACTAATATGGGCTTCTTACCAAGTTAGATGACATTACCTGCTTACAGAAGCATTAAAATTCACCACAGCAACAGTGGCGCAGCTGGTAGAGCTGTTGCCTTGCAGCAAGAAGGTTCTGGGTTCGATTCCCGGCCCCGGTCTTTCTGCATGGAGTTTGCATGTTCTCCCTGTGCATGCGTGGGTTCTCTCCGGGTACTCCGGCTTCCTCCCACAGCCCAAAACCATGACTGTCAGGTTAATTGGCTTCTCCAAATTCTCCCTAGGTGTGCATGGTTGTTTGTCCTCTGTGTTGCCCTGCGACAGACGGGCGACCTGTCCAGGGTGACCCCGCCTCTCGCCCGGAACGTTAGCTGGGGATACCAGCACCTCCTGACTCCACTAAGGGAAAAAGGGAGTATAGAAAATGGATGGATGTGAGAATAGCTTATGACTAATTTTAGCCGCTAATATTAACTTTAGGCTTCAAGCTTTCTGTCAAGGCAAACTAAAGTAGTACTTATATAAGTGTAGTCGATGCGTAGCTACATTGAACATAGATTTTTTTTAAATCCAGTTTCAGATTTATTAAAGACATTGCTGCCATTTTGTTAAAGCATAAAAAACAGCATTTTTGATTTACTTTCAGGATTAGAACCAAATTAGAATCAGACTAAATCTAAATCTGGTCTAAATTTGAACAAAAACCTTAATTCTTTTTGTAAACATACAAAAGGATGTCTTAGAATCTCATTTCAATCTAATGGCAGTATTATATAGTTCCGTCTTGTAGAGGGATGTCATTAACACTTCATTTAATTATTCAAGACAAAGGGATTTTGAATGCTTTTTGCAAACTTGTTGTAAACTTTCCTTTTTTTGAATAAATAAATCAAGAACCATGCCCATAAAACAGAAAGATTTGTCCCACTTATTGTTCAGAGTGGAAAAAGAAACATACCCATAAACAACATTAAAGTCTTTCTTTATAGATTTGTTGACTTTCGGTTTATATTTTAACTCCCAAAGGACACTTCCTTGATTTATTACGTTCAGTAAAGCAAAAGAAAGACAATTCCAAGTAATCAAGTTGTTTGAAATAGAGAAAAATAACCATGTTTAAAAATCAATCACTGCTTGTCTTTGTAGTCTTCTTGGCTGGAACAAACTGTGATCTTGGCTTTTGAACTGAATCCCTGAAGCACTCCAATGACCTAATATTTGACCTCATGTTCCCTGCCTTGCCTCATCTTGAATACTGTGTTATGAAGATCAAGCAGAAAGCCATAACTGTGTCAATTTAATATAATTAGAGACAACCTCTAAATGTGTTTTTGGAGTGTTCTGTCTTTGCTTTTAACCCTCCAGATGTCGTAGGAATTTCAGATTTTCTTCCCATAATAACACGTTTGTCACCTCAACTCATCAACCTGCTTGCATGAACTCGCTGCTGCAAAATGTTTGATGCTCTCCACCTCATCCCTGTGTGTTTAGCTCTTCTATTTACCACTCTTGTGTTTTTTGGGGGTTCTTGACCGAGGAGCATATATCTGCTGCTAGGCGCGCTGCGTTTCTGTGCAGGAAGGTAAACAAACCAAGCTGTGAGTGCAACTGAGCCCCATCCTGCTGTGATTTCCAAAGGTTTTCATAGGTCTGGATTGGAGCTCCTTGTGTTTCCTCCATTTCTCCCCTTTGGCTCATTAAAGCCCAAATTCCACCAACAGCTTTGAAGTGTGTTAAACATTTTTGTGTTTTTTTTCTAAGTGGATATTTGTGCTTGTTGAGTCTGCGGCACAGATGTTTGTGACGGTTGTTTTCTCCAGGAGTTTTGAGGCAACTGTTGGCATAAAGTCGGGTCGGCACGTCGCACGATCCGCGTAAAATCCAAAGCTGCTCCGGCGTTATATGATCCCACCTGCTGCTCAACGGCGCGAAGTGAGACGAGACGAGGACAAAGAACGATAAATTGACTGCAGTCTGAAATCTTCATGTCAAAGCAGAGTGAAAAAAATATTATTTCTGCCTTTAATCTGAGCTGCTGAGCCCTGCAGTAGCAGTTTTCCCCCCACTTTGCTTTTCATAAGGCATCACTGAAGTGCCTTGCTTGCAGGGAGGTTGCTGGTTTCCAGCCAGGTGTTTATCTCTGCTCCCGCGGTGCACACTCCTCAGGGGTCAATCCAGTGCATACCTGAGCAACAGATAATAAAAAAAACTGCTTCCCCAGCTCTCTTTGCTCTCTGTATGAAACACCAAAAACCTCAAACACTCTCATTACGTTTCTATTTGCCTTTAACCTGTCATATAATCCAGCTCCTAACTTAGGCAATGTGTCCCTTCGTGTCGCAGTAAATGACCCAAGCAACCGTATTTACCCTCTTCTGAAGCTGTGGCTTGGCTGGAGCTCAATAAAACAAAAAGACAACAAAAACAAAAAGAATGCTGCACATGCTTTACTGCTTGTGCGATAGAGTTAGACGACTTTGTCTTCAAATGCTGAGTCATTTGTCAAACACAGTGCGGTGGAAGACCAAATAACGGTCACTTTGCGGCCAACAATTGAGAATGTGTCTGTTTCGTGTCGTTTTGCCTTGTGCCCACCAGTCTGTGGCGGAATCTTAAACATGTCACACTTTTCTTTCTGAAAAGCCTTTGTGCTTAATTCCTTCATAAGCAGAAAGAATTTGCAGAATCTCACTGGGGATGGCGGCGAACTTTCGTGCCAGCTGAAAAGTTAACACTGGCACCAGCACCATAGACCCAAACTGTGTGTGTGTGTGTGTGTGTGTGGTCTTTATCAAGGTCGGTTCGACGCAAGATGTTTTGACTGCAGCGAGGTTGTAAATATTTAATCCAAATTTATGGTCTGTCCATGATGTCTTTGTTTGCATATTATCAGTTCGTTCCAAAACAGAACCAGGACAGCAGAGTGAAAATGTTTCTCGCTGGTGCTGGCTGCCGTCAGCGGCTCTGTTTGTTATTTCGACGACTGCTGCCGAGAGTCTCAGTTCTGGGACGATGCAGCATCGGGGGACAGACAGCCCTACAGTCTCCAGACTTGTCAAACTTTGCATCCAGAGACCGAGATGTTGTTACTGCACCAAAAACAAGCGTTCCTCTATTTGATATCCAACTTGTGATCAAATGAATCCCTTGATATGTAGCAGCAATATAAATTTTGCATTCAAGTTGTGTCCTAAAGCATGATTGACAATCTTTGCTCATGTCTCGTCCATCTTTGTTTTAATGAGGTCTTCTGCGCCCTGTAGCTGGATGATACTCCTCCTAAGGAAAAAGTGTTTTTTTCTTGCTTCCCATGGAAATAGCTTTCAATTTGTGAATGTATTATTGTTTGTCAAATTCGCTGCACTTCACAATGCTGCAGTAAAACACAAGAAGGCCAATTTATGAGAAAAACAAATCATAAATGGGACATGGACTGCCAGAGGCTTTATTGGCTCTTCCTGAGCGATTATGCTGAATTTAAAGGCTTTGGAGTGTGTAATCACTTTGCTAGATTTAAAGAGATAGTATTTGAGATGGGATTCCATTTAATAAATATACTGTGGATTAAAGGAGGCAGACAGATAAAACTACAGAGCTGTGATATGAAAATGTTCAATCTCTTATCTACATCTGTTTGGTCAGGATAGAGAGTGAAAGACAGTAAATACACCTATTCATACGTCTTTCCAGATTCACCTCTCCAGATTCATTCTCTTTTTGCATATTTATGCTAATAACAAGAAGTGCAAACAGTTTATTGATTCAATAATTGACTCATTTCAATGGGGTGTTTATGTATTTAATTCTGACCTTGCACAAGGTTAAGTTAAATGTTCAATAAATCCCATAAAAATAATCTAAATCTCCTAATGTCCCCTTCACTCTCCTTGTCTCTCTGCAGTGCCTGGGAATCTGGGCTGCTTCAAAGACACCGGTCATCCTCCGACTCTTCCTGGAGTCCATGAGATCTCCAACAAACTCACCATCCAGACCTGCATCAACTTCTGCCGAAGTCAGAAATACTCGGTGAGATTTACCATGACGTCATAGTGTGTTGAAATAAAGGAAAATGTGCAACTTCAAGGACAAAAAAACACCTGAAGAACAACAGGATCCTTCTTTTTACCCAGCTGTTGGATTAAATATTATCCAGATTGCACTTAAATTAGTACTCAGCTCAGTTTTAATGTGAATGATGGTTCGTTTTACTGTCATTTGAATGACCTTATTATTCAGCCATCAGACATGCTGCCTTAAACCAGACTGTAGATGACAAATTATCCCAATAATTAGGCCTGACAGCGGGAAATGGATGGCTGTTAGCCCACTGGACACCTCCTTTGCAAGGCTTTTTTCATTTTTCCATCACAACAATTGTTGACTGCGCCAGGTGTTGATTTTCTGTCCCAGCAGATCCGCCCCGGCTCCGTCCGCAATGACAGACACAGATGAGTCCTTTTCACCTGTTAGCATGCTGCAGAAAGAGGCTACTAGTTTTTACTTTACTGTTATTGTCCTTGACAAACAATAACTACTTGAGAATCTAGAGCCCACATGACTTTTTGAGTGAGGCATAAATCTGCTGTCCCTGACTTCGTTTTACGGCTTGTGTGGAGAGCAGAGGCTGAATGAATTCCTGTTTCATGACAAAACATGGAGGGTGGGAAATGTTGCCCGTACCTTCAATTCCCCAAATTCATCTCAGCCCAGAAATTGGAACAATGGTGTCTTTTTCAAATGAAAGACAATGATTCTTTTGAGAACAAGCGTTCTCAGTGTCTGGGAGGACATTTAGGGGTGAAGTTTTTAGTTTTTTTACTGTCATGTTCCAAATCTTTAAGGAGCTTATTATCGTTAACTTTTATTTTTACTGTATGAGTTACTTCCTTTACATTATGCACACATTACACCTTACAAAAATATTCAAACCCCTAAATCTTTTCCCATTTCGTCATGTTGCAATCACAAACGTTTATGCATTCCAGTGGATCTTTGGATGGATCAGTGTAAAAGTTTTTAAAGTTAATTGTAAAAAGGAAGGAAACTGATATAAGTTTTTCAAAATAACTAAAATAGTTAAAAGTGTGGCATAAATTAATATTTAGACTTCCTGAATTAACACTGTTTTGCTGTAATTAATTGGGGTGTGCCTTGCTTTGCACATATGAAGACTAAAGTTTCTGTCTAATCTTCAGAAAAAAGTTCAGTTAGATTTGATGAAGAGTGCTGCTGGGCGACATAAAAACATTATACAGAGGTCATTTTATTTGTCAATATCAGTTCATATTTTTCCAACACTTGATTTTTAGCTGTGATTTTTGCAGCTGTAAATTGGGAAAATGTGAAAAGATTAAAGGATGAAAATACTACGTGCCATTCAAATTAAATGTAAACAGCAATAAACATAAATGCGATTTTTGATATTTATAGACCATAGAAAGTCAAAAGTTTGTTGTATATGTTGGTATATTTTCAGCATTTCTTCTCCAATAGCTGAGAATATCTTACTGTGTTGTTTCTCAGTCAGCAGACTTGAGAACCTGAAGGGTTTGTCTCCATGTCTGTCTTGCCAAATTGATTTTGAATGAAAATCACCAACTGGAACTTGTTCCAAACTTTTTGTTTCGCAGCTTGCCGGCATGGAGTCGGGTTATGCCTGCTTCTGTGGCAACGAAGCAGACCTGCAAGACCATGTGGAGTCGTCCAGCATGGAGTGTAACCACGTTTGCTTCGGCGATCACACTCAGCCCTGCGGAGGAGACGGCTGGATCATCGTCTTTGATGGTAAACACCGCTCAGGCATTTTTCTCATGCCTGTGCTGCAGTTTGGTGGAAAAATTAAGTTCTTAGGGGAAAGTTTGACAAAACTATGTGGTGAAAACTTTGCAGCAATTTCTCTGAGCCTAAAAGAAAGCACCTAGTGCCTGCTTGATGTTGCATGGATTACTGGGACAAAGTGTGCATTATTTTACTCATTATTTACATATTACATATATATTTCTAGAGTATCTTTGAGTAACTGTTATAAGTTCATACCTGAGCTTATTTCAGGATCACACCAACTTTAGAAAAGCGTTCGTCTCTGACCGTGCTTCGTCTCCTCCTGCCCTCAGTTCGGGTTGGCGCCTGCGGTGGGAACTACACGTCCCCCACTGGAGTGATCTACTCCCCCGACTTCCCTGACAAATATGCGGCCAGCCGTGTTTGCTACTGGACCATCCAGGTCCCTGGATCCTACGCCATCCTCTTCAACTTCACCTTCTTCGACATCTCCGACCAGACCGACATGGTGGAGCTTCTGGATGGCTACACCAGGGAGGTGGTCGCCCGCTTCGACTGGCGCAGCCCGCCACGGGGGCTGGTGAACATCACAGGAGACTTTGTTATTCTGTACTTCTTCTCAGATCGTACCAATCAGGCTCATGGCTTTGCTCTGTTGTACCAAGGTAAGATTAATGACAACCATTACAGTCAATCTACTAGACTGTGTGGACTCACTTTATAGCATTTTGTTCAGCAGTTTTAGTTAAATTATCTCCTGTTAGGTTTGATGCTCATGAGGTACAACTATCAGTCATTTACCTTACAAATATGGCTTTTGTACAAATATAGCTGAGAGAAAAACATTTTGCTAAGGTAAAGACATTTTAGTTTACTTTGAAGTATACCACAAACACATAATGTCTTGAGTGGCTTCACGAAACGGTTAAATGTTGAATTGAAACAATCTAAAGACATAACTCAGTTTAAAATAAGATTTATTAAATTGTGAAGTATATCAAATGAAGCAACTATGTTCTCAAAAAGGATGTTGGAGGTTTTATGTTATGTTATCCAGCTGTTCCATTTTTTATTACATATAAAATAAAATCTACATTTTATTTTATATGTAGATTTATTCCTTATTTCCTGTTCTGTAAACAAACAATGTGCAAAAGTAACATATATAAAAGAAAGTTGACAGGATCTTCTATGCTTCTGCTTAACTCCTTTTCAAGTAAATAGTTCTCTAAGTCATGGTATATGAATTGTGATTAACTAAACTGAACTAAATTAAACTAAACTAAAGTAAATCATATTGCGTCATCATACTGTGGGGTACATTAGGCACAGAGAAACAAGACAATGGTTTTAGAATGGCCCAGTCAAAGTTTGGCTCTAATACAACTGAGAATCTGTGGAAGGATTTTAAAGTCCCAGTTCACACATGCTGCCCATCCAACCTGACTGTGATTAAATTTTTCTACAAAGTATCATCTCATAAGAGTAAGAATGCACTCCACAGTTTTCAGATTTTACACATAAAAATATTGAAACCATGTTTTTTTTTCTCTCTGTATTTTGACGTTTTGAACCACCTCTTGCTGGTCTACGACATGAAATTTCAATAAATTCATTGGTATCCATTGTTGTAACGTGACACAAGGTGAAAAAGTTCAAGTTCTGCGAAACCTTTCGCAAGGCGCTGTAGATCTCTCTCCGCAGCTGCAGATGATCCTGCATGTCTGGATAAATTTGTTTTTCAAGGAACTTACTCTGTTGTCAGCAGGCTACTTGGCTTTTCCAGAGTTTGCTCCCTGCTGAGCCTCAAAGCAAATATGTTGGACAACTATGTACATAGTATTGTCAGTGCACCTTCTTATAATCCAATTTCACTGTGGAGCACAGCTGGGAAAACTGCAGTGAATTTAAAGCCAATGTTTTGTTTTTTTTCCCAGACTGCCCTGCTGTGTTTTACACAATTTTAATATTATGTTAATTTCTAAAGGGACGCGTAAATCGTAAGATGATATAACAAGGTATAGGTGACATTTAATCTAACAGGCTGACACAGAGCGATGCAGTGTGTTCCTGCTCCTCCCTCTCTGTCGCTATTTATATTCCTGTCATTTTTCTGCCTCGGTGGAGTTACGCTGAAACAATATCAGGAGGTCAGAATCTCCTGAGCTCTTCACAGGCGTGGTTCTAGGCATGCAAATAGAGGCGCAATGCAAGAAAAGGTCACCATGTAGAGCCAAAGCTTCTGTTTGAAAGGCTGAAAGCAAACTTTACATCGTAGGTGAACAGAACATGAGCCAAGCTGAGAGAAAAAAGATCACCGAGTTTGATTATCGCCACTAGGTCCGTTCTGTATCTCCATGGTGGCAGGCTGGGAGGGTGAGCTGTAATTTCAGGGTAAACGCTCTCAGATGAGGATGGTGGTGCATTTCAGCTGTGACTGGGTTTGAAGCATGCCATTTTGCCTGCAAATTGGAAACATGTGGGACGTTCCGGGAACATCACAGTCAGGTCGAGCGATTATGTGAAAAGTAGGAAAAATATCCCACGCTGCTTTCGAATCCGACCGCCACTCATGGCGGATAGAAACAAGCCGGGATGGAGAAGTCTTTACTTAAGGTTCCGGGTCTATAATGGAGACTGTTTGGTGAGCTGTTGAGAGTAACTTCATCATATTTATCAGTCGATTATCAGTCTGAGATACATTTATTTGAAATACCATTGGTAAAGACACATATGCATATTAAATACAAGATAAACAGATTTCCATTTTAAAGGTTTTCTACAAAAAAAAACTGCATCAAATTTAAAACAACCTGCAAGTTCTCCAGGTTTGACTGAAAATAATAACTTGATTAAATTACAACCAAAGATGAATAAATAAAAATGCCAAAAATGTAAAATTAAACTTCTCATTTTTAAATGACTCAGTTCTTTTTCCTAACTTTACTAAATCACTATATATATTTGCAGTCAAAAGGTTAACTACACTCAACCTACTTATTGTCTACATTTTAACCATTTATTTGAACTGTTTTCTTATTACAGGGTGTAATAATAATAGTAATAATAATAACAGTACTGCGACAGACTGGTACTATCCGCCTCTCGCCCGAAATGTTCGCTGGAGATAGGCACTAGCACCTCTTGACCCCACTAGGGACAAGGGATGGATGGATAATAATAGTAAAAACTACTTAACCAATTCTTTATCCATTTTCAGAAGTTATTTGGCTTGTCCATGTGGGAAGCTGCCAATTTTAGGCAACTTTTGATGACACTGATTAGCCTCACAGCTCTGAATGTTAAAAATTGTGTTAGCACTAAATATCCACTCCTCCCTTTGCTACATAATTTGACATCAACCTCCAGGCCATCAATTAATTTTGGGATTGGCTCATTCTCAAGAGGAGAATTTAAAAGTTTAAAATTTAAACCTGCTGGCAGATGGTTTTAAAAAGCATATTAATTTTCACGGTCGTATCTGTGTAGCTCTCAAAAGGCAGGACACCAGGACCACAATTCCCAGAGGCTCGGATGTAAAAGAGAGCAAGGATGCCTCCAGCACATTGGGCCCTCAGCTGTCCAGCAGCGTCACCGAGGGATCCAACAGCACCGCCAATGGACGCACCTCACACATCCTCTACGTGATCACGTCCAGCCCCGGCAAACCCGAGCGCAACATGCCAGGTCAGTGGGCTGGACGCGGCGAGACCACCGGCCACAGCGCTAGTACGTTAACACCCCACCTTACTCGTATCTAAGCATGAACCCTTCCCTCTGAAACTGTTCAGATCAACTTTCTCTTCCGCAGAAATGCTTCTGCATGTTCAGACCAAGTGTGACATTAACTTAAAGTGCTTTTTCTACCTGACAATCACTCAGAAGTGAAGTAACTTTGAATTTCCCCAATGATCCCAACCAGATGTTTTGTCAAAGCAAAGCGCGGGCGTCCTGTGCTTTGCTGATTCCTGCAAACATTCCTCTCCCAGAGTCCCACATGCTTTGCCTCTTCCAACTACCTTGTGTTTTCCTCAGCCAGAGGAGAACAGATGTGCGCTGATAATGTGTCACCATTTCTTGACAATTTGCTGGCTGAACACTGCAAACAGGTGTGCCAGCAGCGCTCAAATAGCTCTTCACTTGCTAATCTTTCCAGCATGCTTGGGTTTGTTTTTGTTACTGTGACAGGATGTTTGATGTCTTGTTACTGAGTCGCTCCCTTTTTCCTGCAGTGTGGACCATCTACGCTCTGGCTGCTCTGCTCATTCTGACGGTGGTGGCAATGGTGGCCAAGCTGCTGCTCCACGTCACAGTCAAGTAAGTATGACGATATGAGAACTGAGAGCCACCAAGTGACAAATGTTAAACCCTTCATTTGTGATATTTCACTGCATTCCTGACATGACATTTGCAGATTTTAAACCTCAGAGTGTAAAAGTTATATAGTTCAAAAAAGGTGAAGCTTTCTTTTGAATCAAACCTGATAAGTGGTTTCTTTTCACCATGATGCCTTTCTAAGTATTAAAATCCTACTAAGGGAAAACTGATGAAACTCTTTAGGAGATCTTTAGACATACAGCAATTCAGACGGTACGTCACTGAGCAAAAAACGTAACTATTGTAGATCAATTACAAACTGCAGGAGCTAAAAATCTGCTGCTAAATTAAAATTTAAATGTACAGAGAAGAACAGGATATTTAATTAGTAGCCTGCAACAATGTGCGTCCCGGTTCAAACCATTGTAAGTCCATGTTGCAGTATAAACACACTTAAATCCATCACCTTGAACAAATTTAAAAAGTGGTCTGGCTCACTGAATCATCTTATACTTCCTAAATCATGACACTTGACTACATATATGCCTCTATTATAATAATATGTTTGTTTTTCAAATTTCTTTGTTGCTGATTTTATTTTATTGACAAAATTATGTAACCTAGTAAAGGTAGCAAAAACCTATAGCAGTTCTAATACATGAAATATGTCTCATCATCCAGGGGGTCATTCTGTTATGGTGAAGTACAAGCACTAAAAAAATGAATGAAGAGTTTGTCAAGTTTTGTAATGCTTACGGAAACCCCAGTTAATGTGGAATAAGCTGTGTTGCAAACAATGTGAACAGAATCAAACTAAAGACCTGACTAACGATTTTGATGTGTGATTCTCAGATTCCTCATTTAAAGGCTTTAGGAATCTGGGCAGCATTTAATCGTCTCCAGTTCGAAATGTTCTGTTTTTACTGGTCAAATCTGAACTGCATAAAGAACAGAGGTTCCTTGAAATTCAGTTTTATTACAGGAGATTCAAATAAATAAATGAATAAATAAATAAATGATTAAAACTGCCTCAATTATTTTGAAATCTGAAACATTTAAATCAGACAAAAACAAACAAGCAAAAACATAATAAAAAACAAAACTGAATAAAGGTGATAAATACTTTTCCACACCAGGATGATTATATTTATTATATATATCTATATATATCTATTGGCCCCTTATTTCAGTGGATTCCATAGTTTACACCATTTTAACTGTTGGTATTGTAGATTTCTGATATTAAAATTACCAAAGGTGGACAATTAAAGATCTAGTCTGAAGGAAGTAGTGCCATCTAGTGGCTTAAATTGTGAACTCCAGTTGACCAGCACACAGCTGCAATTATTGGAGAAAGATTAAACAAATTCACATTAATAACAAGTACTAGTGTTTTTCTTGCTCTAAGTTTAGTTTTCTTTTTTGCTTTTTGTTTCATCTCCTGTTTATTTTTTCCAGGACGCCGAACATCCCGACAGTCAGTGGCTCAGAGAGCTGCAGTCAGAGCACAGTGTCCTCCGAGCCCTGGATCATCCTGTACCGGCCCTCCACCATCTCCCTCTTCAAGAAGAAGCTAAAGAACCACCATGGGGACCTCAGCCCTCTAGTGGGCCACTAACGCTGCTGCTGCTGATGCTGCTCTCCACCTTTATCGCCATCCACAAATACTCTGCTCAAGAGTCGTCGGATGATATGGCCCTGAGACAGTGAAATCCAACGAGATGCTTCACTAATAAGCAAACAACTGAGTGACTAATGGCAACTGACTCAGTGACTGCAGCTTAAATGGCCTTTTGGCCAAAACAAAAAAAAAGACAAGGCACTCCCATTCCTCTTAGCACCAAAGAAAGAGGGTCACACAGGGCATAAGGGGCCACAGTGACAGAGAGGAGAGCTAAAGACTGCATGGAAGAAGATCTAGACGCCCTTAACACATAGGGGGCCATTTTCATCCATCACAGCCGTCCTCAGCAATCAGCATACCTCCAGAATCCCTCCAGACTGTAGCTTCATCAGAGAAAACTCACACCTAAACACCTGCAGTCAAACAGTTTCACATAATCTCCTAACTGCCTCATACAGAAGAACATCTGCTGTCAAAAGCCAGAATCATTTCCCTCCAAAGACTTGTATATGTTTGTCTTTTCTATTCTGTTTGCAAATGCTAATCTTGAGTTTCTTTCTTTTTCTCCTTGATGTGTTTGACATGATAACCTGGGTGTATGAGGGGAGGAAATCAATAGTACACTGAGATATCACAGCACTTTAGGTGCTGATCAGAGTGAGGGAGAGCTCCCTCTCCCACCTTTTCTCCAACGTTTGGGTGGAGAGAAGAAGTCACAGGAAGGTTTGGGATTTGTTTTCTTCCTGACAAGCTGCCAGTTTGGGAGTCTTGGGAAGATCTGGGGGCTTGTTTTTCCCGCTTGGGCTGTGGGTGGGAGTCTTTCCGGTTTTATGGGGTTCAAGTGCCTTAAGGATCTCCTCTTCCTCTGCATCAGATTCCACACATCTGTTTCTGTCTTTATATCAACCGGGAAGCCTCACAGTCTTCAGAACTGATGCAGATATGAGGAGTGAGATTCCCAAGACAGGATTTCTATCTTTGGAAAAAATGCCAGATCTTGTGTGTGAAGGGAAGTAGATCTGCTGCCATCAGGAAAGCAACTCTTCATAAAAACATATATTTTGTTTAATTTGTGTGCTCTTACTTGTAGTCTTGGACATTTACTGAACATATTGTTCGCATTAACTCTCAGTCTTTTGATTGCAGGAGAAAGGGGGTGAATATTGTTGTATATCCTATAATTCATTGTGGAAACAGAAATATTTATGACCACTCTTTGATTTTATTGTCTCAGCAAACCATTCGAGAGACCCATCTGCTTTTATTTTAAACGTTCTCATTTGGCGAGCTCCAAAGTGGAACGGTTAGGCAGCATTTAAGTGTCTTGAGAATCAACAGACTCTTGAGTTTTTGGACTTGTCTTGCAGATTTCAGGCCCAAAAGGTTGAATGCAAACAGCACACTCAGAAAGTGCGCAGCAGTGCCACCCACAAGCTGACGTTAGGTTTGCAGCTGTGACATATTAACCACTTCAGAAAGGTCAGAATCTACTTTTGTGCCATTACCAGTAGGTTTTTCTTGCATAGGGTTATGATGCCTACGGTGGTTTTTGTTATTTTGTTTGTATTTCCTTTTAATTCCTGTAAAGCACTTTGCATTGCCTTGTTGCTGAAAATGTGCTATATAAATAAAATGACCTTACCTTACCTTCTTCACTCAATGCACTTAGTTTTGCTCATACTTACAAAACAAAATAGTACTTATCCTGGCTTGCATTTAGATTATGGTGAAAATGAACCAAAATGATCAGATTAATGACATGAGCACTTGAAGCAATGAGCAGATTCATGCAGGAGCTGAATCAATTAAAAAAGAATAATGCATCGCTGTTTCCCAATTAGAAGTTTGTAAAAAAAAAAAAGTGACTCAATGCTGTCTTCTGCTCATCTGCTCAGCTGCAGTCATTGCAGGATGTGAGCAGACGCCCCTGGGTCTGCGATGTTCAGAGCTGACCATGCGTGGAGAGGAGTGGGACGGGGAAATTAATGCGCTTTCAAATCAAACACAAGCTAACCAAATGTGACAGTCGGTATCTAACAAGGGTATATTTGTTTGGCTAGCCTGGTGAATTATGCAAACTCCCGTCTTCTGTCCTGTCCTCCAGTTGCTCGGAAAGTCCCACGCTACGTCTCTTTCGTAGTCCTCAAAAATGTCTGCATTTCTCCCCCCTTCAGATTGTTGCGAATGTCCTGAAGTGCTCAATGACATAAAAACAATAGCATAGGCCCAGTGGGAAACTGTCACAAGGGGCCAAAATGTTGTTTTCATCAAATTGTAAATAGCGAAATATAGTGAAATGTTAATTTATACAGTAAATTATTGTTATTTTGTATGTGAATGGGATATAATCTATCTTTTGTATAAGTGAAGTATCTTTGTAGTTTTATTTAATGTGTCCTGGTTGTAAATAAACACTGTATGCATGTTTCTTAAGGCTGACTTGTGTTTGTTTCTTTTTCTTCTTCTGCCCTATCATGATGATAAAACAGACCTCGTATGATCACCAGATTGAGCGTCAGTCACTGAGAAGCATATGGGCCGCAAATATCAGATCAAGCAAATCCCATTCCTTCGTAATCCATTTAAAGCCTGTTGTGCAAAAAAAAGCAAAACTGAACATCTTTTTTTCCTTTAATGGATCAGGGCTTCATTGCTTGCATGTTTGGGCATCTGCGCCACCTTCTTTTGTTTTTGTTATTTTTACTTTTTCATGAGGATTTGGAGAAGCATGTGTGACCTGTTGGTTTCTCTCTGGGTGAGGTGAAGCATGCTTGTTTTGGAGAGAACAGCAGGAGTCCAACTTTATAATTTGAGCACCAAAAAAAGAAAAAAGAAAACACAGGAGGATGTGGGATAAGCTGGCAGTCTGGAGATGATTTCTTAATTCATAAAATGTGTTCCTAAATGCGATTTTTTTAAAGTTGGCTAACTTTTCACATGAAGGTTGAGTTTGTTTTTGAAGACCATGTGTCTGATGCTGCTTTATGAAACTTTTCAGCCACATTTACACTGACAAAATGGCCTAGGTCAACTTTATTTAGATAGCAATAACTTCAGATCTGATCAAAACACTCCTATAAAACAATTTTTTAATTAGTGGAGGATCTGTGATGTTGTGGGCCTGTTTCTGTGTTAAATAATACTCACATTAGCTGAAAAAAATATTATCTGATCCAAAAGATATAGCTAAACCATCTCAGTTCACAGACCTACATCCTATAGGAAACTTGTATGATGCCTCACATTCCTAGGCATCTGCAGAAATGGCCATCTGTTGGAAAACAAAATCCTCTTACCCCCTCTAATGGTGGCAGAATATAAGAGCTGTCTTTGTAACTCAGCTCTACAAGAAAACAGTTGTCTCCATTCATTTCTAAGGCAGCCAGAGCCTATCTCGACTGCAGCCTTTGATTTAGAAATTTTAAACAGAGCTTTCTCATCACTTCTCTGTGTCTCCTGTAAAAAGCCAGAGCCTGCAGCTCCCCTGTGGTCAGCCTTCCCAAAGCCGGGGAAAAGACTCTTCTGTAAGCGGATCCCTCTGAATCCAAGACGACAAGTAATTTAGGGAACAATGAGACAAAAGGGGGCAGTGTCTGGTTACTGCAGGGATAGGAAAGTGAGAAGAAAGGGGGACAAAAGCTGCCCCTTTTGCACTCGGAGAACTGGAGTCAGGCAGATTTACAGAAGTTCCTCTTCTCTGAGATATTAGTCAAATATGTTTGGGGGGAAAAAGTTCACAGGCTATGGAGCAACTTGACTGTTTCGATCTGCTTTTCTTTTTAATATCATCTGTGTCAGGTACTTCAGTGGTTTATGAGTATATACCTGTTAATACTTGAGATTTTCATAATATTAAAATAGTTTCATTTTGCAAGAAGCGGCTAAAGTGCATCAGATTACAGATTTGCCATCAAAGTTCAACAGATACTTAAGAAAATGTTACACGTAGTTATTTAAACTTCTCAAAGATGCTACCGTCTAATAATAAAACACTTGGAAATAAAATCCTAATGTTTGTTCTAATGTTAAATGTACTGCCTTCTAATTTTTACTTTTGCAAAAGTAAAAATCAAATGTTTACTTTGTGGCACTGTCACCAGAAAATGCGCTCATCTCTTAGCAACAGATTAACAACAAATATTGTTATTGTTCAAAAAACATAAGATTTCTTCTGCTCTTTTGGAATACTTCTCATCTTAGGCCCTGTTTACACGACAATGATCCAACAAAAATTTAATTTTTGTTTCGTTTCTGTTCATTTACATGAAGACATTCTAATTACAATCTTTGTTTACACAGTAACGGTACACATCGGAAAAGTGTAATGCTCTCGCCACACCACTAGTCGGTGCTAGGTTCTTTGGAACTAAGTGCGCATGTGTTTAAAAAAAGAGTTCTACTTGAAAGCACGTTAATTCGTGTTTCCCCATCAGATACCGTTCCCCCAGATACTGGGAGCGCAGTTGGAAAAAAGTGGGATAACTTCGCTGAAACACGTTGTTTGAGCTTTCGCGGTGTCCGTAGTTCTCTAGTTAAGAGCGCTGAACAAGGGCGTATACGTGTATTTTGCCACCTGGGCGGTGCGGAGCGGTGAAGAGAGGCTGAGGGAACCGTATCTGATGGGGAAACACGAATTGTGGTAACACCAGCATTGTCAGTAGTTTCTTCTTCTTCTGTGTGGATTGTAGGAAGCAGATATGTTTTAGAAACATTTCACTCTGGAACCCGTTCTCAAACTGTGCCGTTGTCAGAGAAAACATTGGTTTGTAAATGTGGAGTACAAACGCAACAAAACTCTTCCATTTCCACCAGAAATTGTTGTCGTGTAAACAGGGCCTTATTCTAGTTAACAAGAATTGTGCAGTTGGAGACTTCTGCAGAAAAGTTAAATGTTCCATTTTAGCGTCTCTGTCATTCTAACTGGAAGCTCTTCCCTACTCTGTAGGAAAGGAGTGTTCGGCCATCTCTGTAGTTCTTTACATCTGTCCTCAGTGTTCTGTTGCTATGGTAATTAATCCTCTGAAAACAGAGAGGGGGAGACAACATTCTACCTCTGTTTTGAGTTTGACAGAAAACAGTGTCAGTTAGAATTTGTTTTGATTTTAATTGGGCTCCTTTTTTCGCTAATTACGTCGCCAGCATTACTCGAAATGCCGACAGAAGTAATAACCTGCATGCGCAAACAAGCGCATGTTTTCTTATATATATATTGTGGGGTTGCAGCCGCATAGAGGAAGCAGTAGTTATTTTGAGGTGCAGAGTAATAGGTGCCTTCAATGCATAGAATGGAGGCATCTCAATGCTCTCCTATGCATTGCTATGGTAGGCCCCAATTATCACGATTGACTCAAGGTTTTAGTGAAACGACAACAACGTTAAACCACCTGATTAGGATTTAACATTTCATTGCAGTTCTACAGATGGCCAGTAGGGAGCAGCAGCAAACCATATTAATGGCTGTTAATCGGAAGAAGAAGAGCTGGGTTGCGCAACTTGGCAACATGGCGGCACCCGGGAGACTGTTGGTCCGTCGCCTGGCTCGCCTTTCCCACAAAAGCATAACCTCTTCAGCTGCCACGGTTTCATGCCGCTCAGGCTGTTGTTTGGGCCCGTCTTCCTCTCGCTGCATTAGCGACACAGCAGAGGACAGAAGCACACACTTCGGGTTTGAAACGGTGCCCGAGGCAGAAAAGGCGAAGAGAGGTAAGTCAGTGAAGACAGGACTACCGCTCACAGAAGTCCGTTTGAAATCTCGTTGTTTGTAGCTGTTCACCGTTATTTCTTCTCTCGTGGTAAGATTTAGGAAGAGTTCGGTGGTGTTTTTTGAATCTTGAGGATTTGTTTGAAAATTCGGCTTATAATTTAGCATTATGATTATGATTATTTTTAATTATTTTAACAACCATTCACCATTAACAACCAATCCTGCATTAGTCCAGTACCTGGACTAATTAATGCAGGATTAACACACACAGGGACGGAATATCGTACAAAGTGCAAATATGTAATCTACCATCATATTTACTAAGATAACCAAGTTAAAATAGTTTATATTTACAAAGAACTTGCTATTAAAATTAGTTAAATTATTTCAGTTCTCAATTGACTGACTGGTTATGCTTAATGAAAAGTACCTAAGCAAACAAAACAGGATTATGATCATATTCAGATGCAGTAGGCAAGATATTTATAACATAACCATAACAAAGGTCAGATTACTTACCAACTTTACTTATAAAGTACTTTAAAATGATAAGAGCTGAAACAATAAGTAGCAACTAACTGCATACTCTTTAGCTAGCATAGTAATATGGCAAAACTCTCCATAATCTGTCTTTTTTTTTATTTAGTTGCTGAATCTCTTACTATAATAGTTTGTCCTTTTTGTTTTAAATTTCAGTCTACAAGGTGTTTGAGAATGTGGCGCAGAAATATGACGTCATGAATGACGCCATGAGCCTTGGCGTTCATCGGTTGTGGAAGGACATGCTGCTGCACGTCATGCACCCGCAGCCTGGCGCTCGGCTCCTCGATGTGGCCGGTGGAACAGGTAGACACAGATTTTCTGATCATCCAGCTGAGTCCTCTGCTGGCATCATATTTGCATCTTGTGCCTTTTTCCACCCACAGGCGACATTTCTTTTCGTTTCCTGGACTACGTTTTGTATCAGAAAGAGAGACGGAAGCGGCGAGCAGTGGGTTCCAGCCAGACCCCGTCATGGCAGGACATTTCTGACAAATATCCCATTGAGGACAGGCCCCAGGAGTCCAGGGCTGTAGTTTGTGACATCAACAAAGAGATGCTGAAAGTGGGCAAACAGAGAGCGGACAGCCTGGGCATCACATCGGGTAGGCTTCAGACGAGTGCAGATGTTGAGTTGGTGTGATTTCTGTAAAAGCAGATCAGAATTTTAAAAAAAGGTAGCACTGTGAAAGTCTCACTGCACCTGATCAGAAGCTGCAGTTTGTTTCTTGCCTCTGTGTACCAGGGCTGTCATGGGTGGTGGGAGATGCAGAGGAGCTGCCCTTTGATGATGACCAGTTTGATATTTACACCATCGCCTTTGGCATTCGAAACGTCACTCATATTGATCAGGTAACTGAGAAAATTATAAAAACCTGGTAAAATTGCACTCAATAAATCTACTTTAAACACAGAAGAGTACAGCCTATTACTTAAAAATAGGTTTTCAGATTCATTTGACCTCTTTTTCATGGCAAATTTTAATCCAAAGGAAAATTGAAAGATTGAAATGGCCATTTTTTAGGGAAAAGGTTATCAGATGTGATCTATAGGCTATGTTTTACAGCTGGTACTTAATACCTTTGTCATATTAAATTTTGATTTGCTATGAAATAAAGCTGCTTCTAGTTTGCCATATATATGTACCTTTTTTTGCAGGAACTATTTCTCAGTTTCAGTTCAGTTTCAATGTCCTATTTATTTTGCATCTCTAAACAATATGAAGAGACAATTTGGGGACAGTCACTCTTTTGCCAGACGGTGACACAAGGTGTCAGTGAGCTGCATTACTGAATATGAAAAAATGATGGCTGAGGCTTTCTAAGTAAAAAAAATTTCACACAGAATCTTTTCTTATGATCATGAAAATTAAAAAAGTCTGTTCTGTTGTGTGAATGGTGGAAACATGCTTTGTTGTTGCTACAGCCTTATATCTTATGAACATATACACAGTTGAAGCATTAACTGAAAACTAATCTTATGTGGAAAACTGATTCAGATGCCTAAAATTTGTATTTTTATTCTAGGATAAATCTTCCTTTTTGAGGTTTATTGAATAAATGCTACTTATATGCACATTCTTAGGAAAGCTGAATTTGCTTTTAGCATTTTCCACATTTGAGGTGTGGGAAAAATCTAAATGCATAGAAAAATGTTTACATATTATATTCCTCGATTGTCTATAAAATTTTTATTTGTTTTTATTTTGACTGTAACTAGCCAAATAAAAACTTTTGGTTTTAGCCAACTTATTTATGGAATAATTTTTTTGAGTTCCTGACTAAGAACACTTGTATAAATGCACATTCATTTAAAAAAAGAAAAGAGACCATTTCACTTTGAGATTAGGACTTTCCAGTTAGATCTGTGGTTCTCAGACTAGGACTTAAGATACTAAGCAAAATACTGACTACAACACCAGTCTTTATATAAAGCTAACAGATATTTATTCTAATAAATAACTTGTTAATAATTTATTTATTATTGTTTGTAGGCCCTTCAAGAGGCTCTGCGTGTCCTGAAGCCTGGAGGCAGATTCATGTGCTTAGAGTTCAGCAAAGTGACCAATCCTGTTCTTGCAAAGTAAGTCGCATTGTTAAATGTAACGCTGTGTGTGATTGGATGTTTGAACCATTTGAAAGATTTAGAGCTTAATTTTTTGTTTTTACTGAAATGATAACATTATCTTCTTTACACTTTTCAGACTTTATGATGCCTACAGCTTCCAGGTGATCCCAGTTTTAGGAGAGGTGATCGCTGGAGACTGGAAGTCATATCAGTATTTGGTGGAGAGCATTCGCAAGTTCCCTGATCAGGTAAAGAAATTGTCTTTCTCTTAAATTTGTATTTCCAGTATGGCTTTCTTGTGGTATTTAGGTGATTCTTATCAACAATTTTAAAAAGATTATCCTTTATTTTATTAGCATTTGCTGTTGTGACCGATGAGTAAAGACTAAAACTATGACATTAAGACAGACAAATATTTTAATTTTCGGAGGATATTTTACCATTTATCTCAATGGTAAAATTAATTAATTTACAAGATGTTAAATGAGTAAAGAAAACCTAGATCATTTTTGGCAATTTTTTTTAAGCTTTATTGTACGTTTTCCACTCTATTAATAAAACTGAGTTAACTGATCGAATGTTCTGGATAATATAAGCAGTTGAAAGCATAAGTTTACATACATCAAATTATTTCCTCACTGTCTAAAGTTAAATCAGACCAAGCTTTTCTTGTTTTAGGTCAGTTTGAATTACCAAAATTATTTCTACTTGCTAAATACCACAATAATGAGAGAGAAAACATGTCAGATTTATTGATTAATGTCTTAAAAATCAAAAGTTTACATACAGACTAATTCAATGAGGAAAAACCCAAATGATGATGTAACTGTTTTGGAAACTTTGGAGTTCATTAAGGCGCAGGTCTGTGTAAACTTCAGGTTGAAATATAATTCTGTTTCTGTATTTTGGCAACACTGAAGTGAACAAACCTTCAGGTTTACTGTCATTTATTGAAATATAGTCTTGGATTTAGCTTTGACTCTGATTGTAGTTCATTTTAATAGAGCAGGAAATGTTTCTGTTTTGTCTTGCCATGAACGCTGGAAGCACCATCATTGCCACATTCCCACTGGCACCTTTTAAAATCAGAATTTGTTCTCTGAATGAAAAAATATGTTAGCAAATTAAGAAGAAACATCGTTAACTTATGTAAAATCAGAAAAACTTGCTTTAAAAGATGCTGCTGAAGGAGTTCCAAAGTTAAGCTTAACTGCAATTCAACTCAGAAACTTTGCAGCATGTCACTTTGTGGATTCTCCTTTTAATCCTTCTGCAGGAGGAGTTCAAAGGAATGATTGAAGATGCAGGTTTCTTCTGCGTGCAGTACTTCAACTTCACAGGTGGCGTGGTGGCTCTTCACTCGGGTTTCAAGCTGTGAGCTGCACTCTAAATGCCTCCCATAGGAAGACAAAAAAAAACTGTCAAAGCTGATGTGTCACGGACTGATTTCAGACACGAAGCCTCAGAGGCTCTCTGCAGATTCTGCTGCATAATGTGAGGAAGGCAGAGGTCAGTGGATGTTATTTATTGAATTATGTGGAAAGCGGTTTTTGTGTTTGCATTTATAGTTGTTCAGATAACTCCACACTGAAGTTTGTTCTCACTGCCTCTGCTTTACAAAAATATTTTTGTAACAGTCTAATTTGAATAAATAAAACCTTAAATAAGTAATTTCAGTATTTGAATTTTTCATTCATATATAATAGTTTGCTTATTTTTAGACATCATTTATAATTGCATAGCTGAGTAAAAATATAATTGGAGTTTTTATTAAATTTATAATTATGACATGAGGTTATATGTTTTAAGTAATGTGAAAACCCAAGATTCAGCTTCATGGGATTAGAAAAATGCATTTGACCAATAAAAAGATTTTAGTGACAAAAGATTTTACCTGAACAATCTTGCAAAATGGGGATAAACTACAGAAACTAACTCTTATCTCAGTAATTTTTAAAAATAGTTGAGTGGAAGGAAAAAGTATTAAAAGATTCCAATTTCAGATATACCCAGGACATGGTCTGTCAGCAGATCAAGAAAATTCAGCTTTGAGGTTGTTACTATTTGTGCTATACATCCAGCAGAAACCTCTTCTGGTATCATTAAAATAGCATAAAAAGGTATTTCAATGAAGGTATAGTAAAAGTACAACGGAAGAACTTTGTACCTTGATGCCATGAAGAGGCCCTGGCCAACTCTAAACTGCAGCAACCTGAATAAAAAACAGAGTAACACACAGTTGCTTGAATTAAACTGTATATTTTACAGATCTTTGTACACTTTAACAAAACTGTATAGTACTAAAGTTTTAAAATCAGTTTTTTTGGTCAGAGAAGATTTAATCGTCTTGTGTGCAATTACCATGTATATACAAAGTCTCATGTTAGTGATTTTTCTCTCAAAAAGAAAACAAAAAGCAACCAAATAACTCAAACGCTCATACGCTGAACATAAGACATGGCTTAAAGATAAATATATTAGCAAATAAATATTCAGAGAACATAGTTCCATTTATGAAATGTGTTTGCTATACAGGTACAGAATATACACAGATCGATTTCTAGCCTCTTTTTTTCTTTTTAAAAATTTGTAATCATATGACAGAAAATAATTATTCTTAGAAAATTAAAAAATATTAATTTTTTACACATTTTTTTTATCTTAAGTGCTAGAAACAACAGAAAAATTAAATAGTGACTCAAGTACCCGAAAATGTTATATTTGCCGTAGGTACATATCTCTATTGCAAAGGCAAAGATTAGATTCTCACTTGATTACAGCACTGGGTTAACTTTTATAAATAGGGTTATTTCAGGTTTTCCTCTGTGTAGAGAACGTGTATATTTCATAGAAACAGTATAAAAACAAAACAGTCTGCAGTACAAACGGAAAGGCATGAATGACAAGCACTGATATTGCATGAATGTATTATGCATGGCACGTTATGATTCAAACTGATACACTGTGGTATTTAGAACTGCATCATTTAACAAAAAGTCACAGTACAATAAGGAACCCTTATGAGATACAACTTTAGCTACTTTCCTTTGGCCTCAAGATACAAACTAGAATATTTTACTGGTATAAGAGCACGCCTCATAGAGGAAACTGCTTATTGGACAGCAAAAATACATTTCATACGGGTTTCCAAAACACCTGACACAAATTAAGTCTGAATTTTGACCTTACGCAGTGTTTAATATTGCTGTTAATATCTCACTAGAATAAGGCTCCAATGTTGCTCATGTCATACAGGTAGGCCACAATGGAAAGAAATGAAATGCATAAACATTATAGTGACTATAATATAAACCAGTGTCAGCCTTGCATTCACATTTCTTTGCTCTTCTGTATTTCATCATGTGGGCCCACAACTAGAGACCCATTTTTCTGCTCTTCAAATAAACAAAAAAAACAATCATGTCTTTCTGTTTTGGTATAGCTATGTCCATATAATTATTTAGCTTTATAGGCTGTCATTACTCATCTGCACAAATATAAAAAATATACAAATGCAGACCTGCTTCCATACATAGTAGACAGTGGACCCCTGGTGTTTGCAGGAGCTGAGATCCATGTATTCTTGGGACCCCCTCTAAAAATGCTTAACTGCCGATTTTAATAGTTTAGACACCAAATGTACCATAATATGCAACAATACACTCAGTGGAAAAAGTCCTGGCACTGCAGAAGCTAAAATCCACTTTCTTCCTTATCTGCTCTTGGGGTTATAGTCAGTCAACACTAAGGAAAGTGAAGGTATTTCATCTTCCCAATCGTTTGAAATTTTTTGGATTTGCTTTACAAAAAATAATCTCTGTATAAGCAGGGGTCCACTGTGCTCTTGTTCCTTCTGCTTGCAGGTACAAAATTGATTTTATCTAAAATTAGGGCCTTTTTTGGTGTGGTACAACCTTTGAGTTGATGCCAATGAGCCTAATCAGCTTTGAGACATTAGTGGCCACAGGAATGAACATGATGCATTGCTTATCTTAGGGAGGGAGGAGATACCATTTCAGTAGAAATCCACACAATCTTAGATGATAACATTCAGCGCTCAGAGAGCAATTTTAGAGCAAGGCAACTAAAGGTTTTAAACGACTTGCTGACAGCGTACCACTATCCGACTTTTGACTCTTCTTTCCGGACTCGTGCTCATATTCCCAGATCTCCCTCATTTGTTGAAGTACTAGTTCCCTGTATGGTCAGGCTTGCAGAGAGCTGAGGGTGGAATAAAGCCCTCGTCTCCTCTGTCTGACCCAGCTGTCCTGAGGGGAAGTACCTCTCCTTATGCTCATGGTGCTCCCCTGTCTGCAGCTCTGCCTCCATCGTTATTCTCACAGGTAAAAAGCTGCTCTGGGTCTCTGCCCCCAAACCCATTTCGCAGTCTGTGTCCTCGGGAATTATGGGTATCCTGTGGTTGAGTTCGCAGCAGCCCTGTCCTGAGCAGGCATCCGAGTCCGAGTGTGCGTACTGCACATTAACGGCGTAGTCCTCCGTGTAATGTCCCGCTGTGGCCCTGTGCACCTTCATCTCCTTGTAGAAGCAGCAGGGCAGCCCTTCATAGCTCACCTGCTCAGAAGGAGGATACAAGTGTTCGGGTGTGAAGTAGTTCTTAGGAGAGGAACTCTGAAAGTCTACACCCCGTTGACAGTGTCTTGAGGCTACTGGCCCTGCTTGGTCCAAGTCCTGCCCTTTACTTTCTGGATTGGGAGGAATCACCTCAAAACAGCAGCTACAGGCTGCAGCCCCAAGTTCCCCTGACTCCTCGTGAGCCCCCGTCCCCCTGTCGGCTGCAGTGGCCTCTGGGGCCCCGGCTGAGGTAGTGCTCGTGTTAATGTTCTCCCTGGGTTCCAGTGACGAACGACTGCTATAGTTGGGCTCCAAACTGCAGTTGGAGTGATGGTCCCCCGAGTTGTATCCCGATGCGCCAGCCGGAAGCTGGAGGCAGTCATGTCCCAGTGGAGCAGGGATTGATGAGTCCTCAGCGGGGGCGGTGGTGCAACCCGAAGCACCAGATTCCCCCGTGGAGCCTCTACAGGGACTCTTGCTCCTGTAGACGTAAGGATCGTAGTCGCTGCTCAGTGAGCTGCGGAAAGTGGAGCAGCTTCCGTAAACCCCCTGGTTGCTGACCTCGGTACAGTCCAACATGGAGTCGCTAGAGGAGCAGTGGCACTGGCCTGAGCTGCTGCTGCTGCTGTCACTACCCGGACAGTCGGCGAGGTAACCGCTGCACACAGAGCGGTGGCCATGGTAACAGCTCAGGCCAGAAGTGCTGCCACTGTCCCCTACCCGTGAAGAAGAAGGAGGTGCCATGTGTACCACTGTGGGATACAGGAGTCCTTGCTGGAAGGCTCTGCTGTGGTGGCCCTTGTGGGCTCCTGCCCCTCCTCCCAGCTGCCCAGCCAAAGGCCCTTGTGCCCCCTCTGGCTGCTGAGGGAAAGACAAGCCCTGGAAGTAGTAGTGCTGATACATGGTTTCATACTGGGAAAAACAAGCTGCTCGGGAGAAGCTGCGACCGTGGAACTTGGGCCGTTTAAAAGCGTTGTGATGCTGCTGTGTGGAGTAGGCGGGAGGTCCGCGGTGCTCCAACCTGCAGTGGTGGGGGTTGAGTGAATGTTCCAGATGGAGGGCGGGGTGGTAACTCCGGAGGAAAGCCGATGTCGACTGGGGTGGGTACAGACCTTGAGGGTCCGAGTGCTGGTCCACCGTGAGAACGGTGATAGGGTTGCCATGAGGGTCCATGCTGGTTCTGGTCGGATATGCCGTCACCTGGCCGGCACGATGCACCCTGCCAGGATAATGGACCGGCAGCACCACCCGCTGCCTGCCATGGAGCGAGCTGCCAGGGTCCATGCATGCTGGTCCTGGGTTTCCCTTCTTTTGTTCTGCATCACAGAAACAGAAAGTAATAAATGGTTAAACATTTGCTTAAAATTACTTAAGCGTGACCTTGAACAGGTTCAAACAGGTCCGTCAGTTATAAAAAAAACAAAACATGCTCATTACAATTTTCTCACAAAATCATTCTTGGATTCTGCCTATTTTAAGCTTTCACAATGAGTTCTTGTAGGACCTTCTGTCACTTTAAATCCAAATAAGTTGCTTCTGGCCACACCCCCTGAATGCAAATTTTACATTTGCATGTGAGAACAGCTGCAAATCGATGTGCAATTATCATACTTTTTTTAAAAAAAGCATAAGTGGGGCCTCCTGCACAATCAACAAGAGTGCAGCAAATGGTTTCTGGATGCTAAGGCAACAACAAAACACTGGTCTATACTAGCAGCTATTGTACAGCGCACACAATTGTTAAAAACGTGCTTGAGCTCTGCCTGAGTTGCTAGGTACTAGGCGGAACTCTGCTGGGGTTGCTAGGTAACGAACAGTCCCTGCAAAATTTCTAGACCAAAACAACAACAAAAATCTACTTATTGCCAGAAAACGCCTGGGTGGCTTTTTTAAGTGCTTGGGCTGTTTTTAGAAGAAGTAGAAAAAAGTTGGAAATTTGGTTCAAACCTACCGATAATGTTGTGTCTACAGTGGGGACAGGTGTGGTGCTGAAGCAGCCAGGGGTCAACACATTTCTTATGAAACCTATGAGCACAAGGGATCACCCGCAGCTCCTGTAGAAGAAAAGAGGGGGGATTAATCAATTCAGTTTATTTAGGCAACACCAATTAACAAAAAATGTCATCTCGAAGTACTTTCCAAAGCAGATGGGTTTTAATTCATCATATACAGAAGTATGTGATCAATGAAATAAACTGCAAAGCATTTGTATAGCAATATTTGAATTTAGTCCTAATTATAGCATAAACCAGTCAATCTCAGATTAAATTAGTTAGAGTCTTTGGCAGCAATCCCTCCTGCTCAGCATCTGATTGTATTTTGGTTAATAAAATCACCCAAAATATTATATTGTAAAGGCCAGCATTGTAAATGCATGTTAAAAAAATCTACTGGATCATATAAGCAATGGTTCAAATCAAGTATTTGGTGTAAATATCTGTTAGATATTCATTTGGATGTGGGGAATGCGTTATGCTGCCTCTGTCCACAGGGTGGCAGCAGAGCCAAACAATTCCCAATTGTGGGTTTAATATAGCCCATAACTCTGAAGAATAAGATTCAACACATGCCTCAAACTAAACTCATAGTTATTTAGAACAAAAATAACATGTTTCTTCTGAACAAAACAAGAAGCTCACACTTGAGTATTAGTAGAAATGTAATTGGATTTAGCTGCCATGTTAGCTAAAAGGAATTTGGAGACAAAAGCTGGAACAGTTAGAATGTTCTCCACCAAGAAGTCTCTCGTTGCCTTTAAAACTCTGTGGCTTAATACATGACTCATCTTCAAGCTCTTTTCCATCAAAGCCTTTGTTCCTTAGTTCACTCCTCAAAAACTGCTTTGATGCCATTCAGCCTTTTATATCGCCACTTCCTTCTGTGCAATCCTGGCGCCATGCTTTGTTGTGTTTTCTTCTCCTCACCAAAAAGACTCATAACCACAGAGAACACACACACTCGCAGACTCTGTCCCCCTGGGGCAACAGGGTTTGTCCCTCCAGCATCCATGAATAAAGGATGAGCAATGCAGTTACAGTAAAACCCTTAGGTCCAAGACTGGGATACATATTTTGACAGTGACTCCATGGAGATTTAAAGAAGGCCGTGCTTCGGGGGTGCTGGGACAGGAAGTGTAATCACAGCGTGGTGTACTCTGGGTACCCCTTATCTCTCCAGGTGCTGTGAAAGGCTGAGCTAAATGTCTAAAGAGGCGGCGGAAAAAAACCCTCAAGGCTGAAGTCCCCAAGCACATCAGGGGGACTTCCATTCTATTGTCCACTGCAATTTTGTTTCATGTCTGCAGAATATGTCATGAACAGAAAACAAACTCAGTGGCTCCATGAACACAAAGGTCAGCTTGCTTTATATATGTTCAGCCATTAAGCTGAACATTTAACGTAGATTGAAAAACTCTTTATAGCCGTTGAATTTCAGTGCATTTGAATTCGTTTTAGTGATAACTGAAAGTAGAGAACGATTGATGGAGGAAAATTTATCTAGAGACCTCTCTGTTTTCCCATCATTTCTTTTTTGCTAAAGTTCAGTCAGAATAATTGATGACCAGCAGACAGCAATTTTCAGAACTCATCCAGGACTTTTAATAGGCCATTGTAACTCAAACTTCTTTGTGACTACACAGTTGTAGAAATGTGTGCAAAAAAAAAAAATAAAATAACAGATCACCACATTTTTTACACTATGGCCAGGTGTAAAAAAAAATGCTTTTTGCAAAAATTGAAAAAAAAAAACAAAGAAAATGTTTTAAGTGACAGCTAACTCCCATATGGTGATGGCAGTATTTCTTACTTCTACTACATTACTGCATCAGTCTTACTTGATGTCAAGACTGATCAAAGTTGCAGTAACAAAGTCACATTTCCTGCCATACACAAGTGCAAATGTCGCAAAGTCCCTGTTTGCAAATATTTCTAAAGTTGCACCACAAAATCAGTGATTCTGATTACAAAAAATAAAAATAAAACAGAAAGTAATCATAAAAAATTTGATTTTAGTTTAATTTTGTTTAATCAGAAAAGTTCCTCCCACACGGCTTGTGATTACCTTCACACAGAATATTTATTCTTTTGGCTTTTTCACAATAATGGCACTTTACAAACCAGCATACTTCTGAAGGTAATTCATTGCATTGGATTTTAGAAAAACATGCATTATTTCTGTTTTACTTCAAAGCTTTTAACTACTTTCCCAAATTCCAATAGAACATTGGAACACTTGTAAATATCATATGGAACAACTGAAAGGACAATTAAAAAGTATTTTTTTTATCAAGTTTTACGCCACAACATCCATAATATGGCCTCTTTCCTTACCTCGCCATCGATGTATTTCTCCAGACAAATGGCGCAGTCAGAGGTGGAGCTGCTGCTCAGCGAATCAGAGGCTCCACAGCTGCTCTCGCGCAGTCCCTTTCCTTTTGCCTTGAATTTACGCGTCTCCATCTTTTCCAGCGCCTGGATGGCCATTCTGTTCATAGAACTCTGCCGTACACAGAGAAAGTTTTGCTGAATACACACCATAGCTGCAAACATTCCTTAAAGCATTTATATATACGAGATCGGAACCATAGCAGAGAGAAAAGGTTATAAGTTAAGACTCGTCCTGGTGACATGTAAGGAACATTCACAGAGGACGCATTAGGAGCCAGATGTCTAATTATCCTCTTTGCCTCCAATTTGCTTCCTGTAACATTAACAGATAAATTACTTTGTAGAGGTCAACTCATGAGTCATGTCCAACAGATTTGATGATTTAAAGCAGACGGTGACTCAAGAAAGCAATATTTCTGCTGACAATTAAACCAAACATGGGTGTTTCTTCCTTTTTACTCCACTGTGTGTAGATAATTGCAGATGGTTAAGATGGAGATAAAAGATCGACGACAATAAACTTTGGCCAAAACATCATTCCAAGACGAGGCTTTGAGGAAAGCTATGAATTACTTTTTACATTTATGAAAGAAAAAATGAAAACTGAGCGAGGCATTGGTCAATCCCAAAGCGCATCAGCTCACTGAGGAAAATTAAAAATCAAAACCAGGCAGCTCATGCATCCTGGCTGGATTACATTCGTCTTAACGGATGCCACTGCAGGTTTTCTGCCCTGTCATGACATCTCTGTGTGCCTGGTGCCGTCAGCCGGCTTCTCATCAGCATTAATTAAATGCTAATTCCAATTCATGCATCTCAACATAAGCCTCCACTCAAAGCTTTTTGTCAACACAAGAGGAATCAATCAGCGGCGGAGCTCCTGTCGAATGACTCAACGCCTGAGGTGGAGCTTTTCAAGAAAAAAAAAAAAAGACGTGTGCTTCGGCGCTCACAAGTTTGTTGCTGAGTGAGTTACTGACCTGACTTCTCCTTTGCTTTAGTTTGATCTTGATGAGGAGGATGAGACAAACCAGCGACACCACGACGAAGAAAGCAAGGAAGATGCCCATGTCGAAATATTCCGTAGGCTGCTGTGTAAAACAAACAAACAAACAAAAAAAATCAATGTTAAGACATTTCCACATGCAGCTCATAAAAAAGATTAATGCTGACTGCAAAGACATATCTATTAATTTCTATTCACTTATTGTATTCTATTAATTAGTATTCAATATATACCTACATATGTTCTGTGACAGAAATTTACACAAGTTACGACTTTGCCTCTGTTAACGACCGAATTTGACAGCAGAACAAACAAATCGGTATGGGGAAAAGAATGTGTACAATATTTTGTTTAATCCTCTTTTTATTCAGATTTCAGTTTTCTTTGGTAGAAGTGATTTGGTCATATTCACCCAATCTGCCCAGCAAAAGTTAATCAAATCTGTCAGATGCTGAGAAAAGTTCCCGTTAGCAGACTGCAGAGATTTTCAGTCAAAATGAACTTATTGTGATCCTTATTACTGAAATACCTCTTATTTTATAGCTTCCATCAGAAACCTGAACATATTGAGAGAAAATGTACTGGCGTTTTGGAATAACTCTATCCACTCAACCAGAAAGCCCAGCATGATGCAGCCACCACCGTGTTTCACTGTAGGAATTGGTCAGGAATGGTTTCATCAGGCTCTTCCACAAAGTTTTGGGAGATTTTAGATGGACTTAGATGCTTTCTTTGGAGGAAAAGGTTTCCTTCTTCCAAGCATAGGCTTTGGGCCATGAATATGAGAATAAAGGAGATTATGCTCCCATGTAGAAAATGACTAATAATTGCTATAAATTCCTCATCACCCTCTTGGCAGCCTCCCTGAACCAGCTTCCATTTCTTTTCCTCAATTTTGGATGTCGCTGCTGTCCAATATTGCTTAATATTATTAATGACTTTCCTTACAGTGCGACACAACGCTCTAGATCCTTTAACTAAAGGATGACTGAGTGCTGAATTTTTTGTTTTTACCTTTCCCTTTAACAGCTTTGTTTTTCAGTCATCTTGTGGTGGAAAAAAAGTTCTGAATTTTTTTTTCTGCTATGTAGCTCCACTTTGTACGAAAGCTTTAATTTTTCTTTTGTCAATTTTTCCAGTATTTGATCATTTGTGTTCCATTAAAATCATAAAACTCGCTGCTTTGTTCTTAGTTGAGTCTTAGGATTGAGAATAAAAGGCGCATACTAATACTTCAAAGAAGTTCATATTATTCCTCACCAGGACAAAAAAGGGCCTTTTATCCCAGAATTTCATTATGTTAAGTTATTTGACCTCCAACCTTGCTGGCCTTTTATCAAATAGCCAAGCAAACAAACAGGCCTTTGACCGGCTGATATTAATCAGTCACAGAGCTGTGAAAAGGCCTTCAGCTTCGGGGCACCGAGCGACTCAGAAGAAAGACGGAATGATTTCACAGCTGGAATTTAAACGGGTTTCCTCCATCTGAAACTTTCACCACCAGCATAAGCTCACAGACATTTTCCACGTCTTTGTCGTGATCCAACATGTGCTTCAGATCTGTCTCACACGCGTTTGCAGCATCTCTGCTCTGAAGCTGGAGGCGTTAATGTGAACTCTTACCCTCGGCGGCCTGTGCTGGATTCGAGCTCGGGCCACCTTCTGCTTGTTGACGATGTTCATCAGCTTGACGGCGTCGTTGCCCTTTACGTAAACCACCGGCCGTTTCAGAGGATCCTCTGCAACCTGGTTGAGCTGGAGACAGAAGAAAAAATATTCTTAATCTTAACGACATGCTGCTGATTTTACCGGAGTATGTACAGTAAAAGAATAGAAGAGATGAACAAATATGGATCAGAAACTCCAACACTGAAAATTACCTTCTAAAATCATCTTTATTTAGGGCTGATGGAAATAATAAAATTATGACTTATAAATCTCAGATAATTTAAGAAAACCATCACTATTGTACAAAATGAAAGAAATAGCTTGATAATGACTTTAAAAGTTGCTGCTTTGGATTTCCACATTTTTCTCAAATATAAGCAATATTTGGGTGGAGCTCTTCATCTGATATGAACCACCTGCAGGTTTTTATCGGGGCGACACGTCTAACCACTTCATCATGCATTCAAAATATTAGTACAGGCCCTTCTCAACTGTAAAGTCTCACACTAAACAGTTAATGGTTCAGCTTTAGTGAAGTCGAGTGTCTCCAGTGTGTTCCTCACTAAGTGGTCGACACGCTCATGATGTCATTTTGTGTGTGTAGCCAGCTTCTCCAAAGTCTCTCTGTGTTTGTTGTGGGGTCCAGTGGACCCTAACTGCGCCACAATTGATAAAAATGTCCTCCAACAAGCTTTGGAGGACATGATTTCCCATAACTATGATCACTTTGCTAAAGTTGGGTCATCGTCTGCATTCTCAGGATTCATGGCCCAATCTCCTGATGTGACCTCGACGTACAGACTAAAAACAGTCGGTGAAGCTAACTTAGGTCTTCCACCTCAAACGACTTCCAGAGATTGCAACTCCAAAGAGGGTGACACTGTGCTGTAGTCAAGATTTGACCATGGAATTATGATTTTGCATCTTGCCAACTAATATGGGACAGGGACATCTGATTGGGAAAATGGTGGTTGAGATATTGTTGTCGACATAAATCAATGGGCCAAACAACAAGCCAATCAAATCGCTTGTGCCACCCAGAGACTCTTGTACCGTCATGCGTCTCTGGGAGGATCCGGAAAGCAGGGAAAAACTGTGCAGTATCTCCAAACAGAAGCAAATCTTTCCTGCCACAACAATTGTTGAAGATATTTGGATATGATTTGTGACAACATTTCATTCCTGGATAAATAAGGCATTTTTATAATCTCACCACAATTTTGGTTTGTTAGCTACAAAACCATTACTTAAACAAAAAGGTTGTTCCATATTATTATTACTTCTAAATATAATGTGTAAACATACACAGTGGGGAAATGCAACAGATCATTTGCATTTCCCCACTGATCAGACGGTTTTCACAGAGACACAAACCTAGAAAACTGCATCCAAGGGTGTAAAAACACACACACTCAACCACGATGCCATGCTAAAAACGCCGCTGCATGAAATGTATGCAGCCATGACACAGCAACGTGTCACAGCACAGAGTCTGACGTGGATTCATTTTATGAAGTGACGTGACTGCGAGTACAAATGGTAATGTCTCCTCTCCGTTATCAGGTAAAACTACGCATAGGATGAAAGATATGGAAACCATAGCAACAGATTGCCAGGCAGACTAGGAAGAATGAGTCAAGATACTTCAGTCAGTCCTATCTGTCCTACTTTCCCTCTGCAGGTTTCATTTTTTCAGTTTGCATCTGTAAGGAAAGTTTATAACCTTCTACGTTCTTGCGAAGCAGCCGTCGGCTTTGCATTTTATGACAAATTTATGGAGAGGAAAAAAAAACAAGGTCAAGTGTATTAACTTTACAAGACTTCATCTAATTTTGGCCCAGGGACCTTAATTCTCCCTGAGCTCCTCCTCCCTGCCCCTCGGCCTTGCGGCTCCTGTCTCTGCTGATCGCTCTGCTCTGACTGGAAAAGCCTCTCGGGGGAATTTAACACAGCCGCCCAGCGCTGCCTTTCATGTGGTCTGCGCACAATCCCTTTTATCTCTCAGCTACGCACTTTACGACCCAGCAGCAGAGAAGAAGAGGAAAGGAAAAAAAAAATTCTCTCTCTGCAAGCCCAGGCCTGGCGTGGCAGGGATGAATACCACAGGAGAATTCTTGTGACAAAGGCGCTCAAGGGAGCAACTGACGCATTATGCAGCAAAGACACGGGAATCAGAAAGACTGAAAAGGGCGAGCATGTGGATGTGTGTGACAACAGATTTATGTTACTGTACAGCATGCTTTGAGGTCTCAGGAGGTGAGGTAATGTTCTCTACCTGTGCAATTATGAGCTTCACAGCGTTTGGTCATGGTCAGGTAGAAGCTAAGCTTGAATTCTCCAAAAGTTCAGCAAAGAAAGTACATTTCTTAGACAAACAACACATGGAGACGCAGCGAGGAGGGCGGGTATGTCGGCGGGCGAGCCACTTTCAGAAATTAAAAAATACAAAGGCCAAACAAGAAGGAGTAAGTAGAGAGAGTGAACGCATGGGTAATTCTAGGTGTGTACAAACCTGATCGATGGCATCCGGATTCTCGGATACATCAAAGATGACGGCTGTGGCTCCGCGCTGCACCGCTCTCTTCGCCTGCCAACACATAGCACAGGAGTAATCAGACATGATCAACAAATGTGGAAGTGTGCACAACAGGTTGCATGATCAGCTGCAACCATCTTGCCTGTTAAACTGACAGCCACTAGAGGGAGCTGTCTCCCTGAGATTAACCCTGTACAAGCATGCCATGAGAAAGGAGAGTAATCAAAGAGAGAACCAACAGACAGAAGTAAACAAGTCAGTGATTACATTTGCTAGGATGCACATGTGGCCCTTTGGTTCATTCCTCCAAAGTCCCGTGATGTCATTCCATGTAAATCAGGACCACATTAAGGCAAACCCATGTGACAGAAACCAAAAGCAACCTCTTCCACCCCCTGCCCAAAGCCAGGACTAACACGCCAATTTTCATGTGATGCAACCCTGCACGGCAAGAGTGGAATTTGAACTGAAGTCTGCGGAGCGCGCTCAGAAAAGTTGAACAAAGTTATCAGGGGTTTCCAGCTGTTAGAAAATGTGAGTGTCTTTCATGTGAGAGGCAGGAAAAGTTACAGCGCAGAGGCCCTTTTGAAGAGTTCTGCTACAGGCGAGAGATAAAAGAAACGCTTGCATTTGCAGAACCCAAGGTATCTCCTTGCAGAATCCAAATTGGCATTCCCTCGTCAAAAAGGAGGAAAGGAAAGCTGTTGTTTTATCTTAACTCCTGCCTTCCCCAACCATCCTTCCTCAACCCTCTTGATTTGTACTGCCCTATTTAGACAACGTTTTGATGTCTGCTCTACAAGATCTAAAGGAGCGCAGCTAGAATCATATCCTGGTATTATCAAGTGCCCTTGGGCTCCTGCCAGCTCTCTTAATCACTGGCGGGAAGAGGAGAGGGTGAGGACCAACGTGACAACGCGCAGTGCTGCGACTCTGCTGCCGCTTGGCTGGAGAGTGTCCCCATGCCAAGCTGCAGGCCAGCTGAAAAGGGGGGCTCATGTGTGGGGGACGCTTTCACAGAGCGTGACGTTGATTCCTGTGGTGACGTTTTCAGAAATGTGATGCGGAGCAAGTTTCTGGACAAGGAATTAAAACAAAAAGAAACTTCAGTAACGTTTAAGAACAAAGGAAAGACTGAAAGATTATATTGTTATTCATCAGACGCTCATTCTTTTCCCCTATGAAGAGAAGATATGATCTTTTCAAGTTGGTTATCTCAAAAGCCTCAGTTATGCATCCTAATGGTTGTTTCGAATCTAGGCAAAACTCAGCTTTTAGGTGATCATTTCACCACTTTGCCATTTTATACCAGACTTTAGTGTCAACGAAAAGTCAACGTTATATCCTGACCTTGGGACAACTCGTACCCTTGTGGACGTTTCACACTTTGACAAGCAACCTTTTATAATCTAGTCAGTCTACTACAAGGAAATGTAATTACAATTCCTGCCTGGAGTTATTTTGGAGAGGTCCAGAGTTATTCATCACACTTCAAACAGAATAGAGTTAGGATGCAAGGTAACATCTTGAGACAGAATACATTGAACACTAGAGGTTTCAGATTCCTCACCAACTTGAACATCTGATATTTCCAAACATTTGATGAACTTTGCATCTTTTAAATCATCCAAAACTTGGTCATATATTAAGAGACTTTTGCTGATCGTATGATGCAGGCTATATCTCTGACCTGGTTTAAAGGTGTTAATGGGTCAGGTACACATTTTAATCCAATGGCTGCAAAGTTGTGGATAGTGCTGCCTCTATTTTTACACTTTTGGTTGTGTTGATTCTTTTCAGAAGCACCTGAAAACTAATTTACATATACTTGGTTTTAGTTTGTTTTTGGCTGTGTGATTTTTCTATGCCATACATGCTTTTTATGCTTTTCCGTTTCATTCTTCGTGTTTTTATTTTCCTGTCTGTTTGTATAGTAGATAACTTTATGATTATTCAGAGCTGTGAAGCATCTTAATCACATAATAGACTCAGAGCTTCTGGTTTGTACCTAAAAACAAATTCAGCCACGAGCCACAGTGTCTCCTGCAACTGTTTTGTATTTAACCTGAACTTGGTGTGACTTGGGGGAAAAAAAAAAAAAAAAAAAGAGAATTTGAAACCTTTCATGCTTCAGACGGATCCATTTAACAGTTTTTTACCTGTTAAAACTGGCAAAGACTCCTTAGGGGAAAAAAATTTAAGCTGAATCTAAGATCACATTTTGTGACAATGGTGCCAAGTATTATGCAGCTGGATAAACATCTGCAATGTTTATTTTGAAAATATATTTAATCAAGTGGGTTTTTTTTTAACAAATTTATTATTTTTATTCATTTTATATAAGCTATAAGTCAGTTATGATATAATCTGCTCATCAAAAACATTTAGGCTAAATAGAAAAGTTACATAACCAAACTAACAGAAGGTCTCTGATATTGAGACGCATATTTATCATTATGTGTTGATTTAATTTGGAATGTAAACACAACATGACCCTCTGACTCAATTAGATTTCTCTTTGGTTTAATCCACAGAGAAGATGTTTATTAATCAGTCTTTCAGATCTCATTAAAGGCCAATTAACCCAGCAAGCCGATTCCATCTTTCCCAGTAGTGAAATCAGCGACACGCCATAAGTACGAGCATCCTGTTCCTTCGTCTGCCTCCTCTACCTAAACTAACATCCGTGCTTTTATCCACTTTTGTATTCGGACAGTTCAAAAGAGGGAAGAGCGGAATCTCAGCTCGGCTGTTTCCCTCTCACCCAGTTTTCTCTCAGCTCCACACTGATGCTGCCTCCCCCCCCACTGCACATTTAATTCAGCACAAGTCTGCTGCTTTGATGTTAGCTATCGCAGTTAATAATTAATAGCTCTTGGTAAGACGCTTTGAGAAGAAAGAGATCTCCCTCCTGAAGAATCTCCACTCGGGCATGCCTGCGCTGCAGTGCAGGGACTTGCCTGACGACAACAAAAATGCACCCACAGGCAAACCTCTCCTTCAGAAACATGACACAAAACCACAACCTCGGACACCACAGGAAGGATAAACGCTGTTAAAAGGATTGCTGAAAACTCAAAAGCTTCGATGAGCAAATGCCGTTTACCTCACAGCCTCAAACCGGCTGCAGAATTTCAAGTGGCAGCGTTCTTATGTAAGCAGATTCAGTCTTCTGTGGAAAACTTTTAAAAAGAAGAATCACATAAGAAACGCAAGCTTTTATTCATACGCTTTTTACTGAGACCAAATGGAGATTTGTTTTTATTTTGGAAGTACGGTCATTAAAATGATTAGGTGCTTCTGCTTGAAGACGACACCGAGACAAGATAGATGAAAGCTTCATAAAGTGAAGAATATTGCAGTAATACTCAGATTTACACATTCAGTTCTGAAAATAAGGGACTCCTCCCACAACTTTTTAGCCAAGTTTATTTTTCTTACAGTTATGGTTAAAAGAAAACAGATACAAATCCCTTATTGGCAATAAAACACACAAAAATAGAGCTGCACATTACATGTTGCAAATGTGAAATTATGGCAATATAAATATGAAAATTGGAGAGAACCTCTTGGACTGCAACATGTTAGCCAATAAGCATGAATTAATTCAACTTCTATGCACCACACATCTGGAACAAACTTCCAGAAAACTGCAAAACAGCTGAAACACTGATTGATAATTTTCAAGAATTTCTCTACCAAAACAGAAGATGCAACCACCAAGTTGTTTAGATAAAAATAATGAGTTCAATATCTTTCCAGGTGCTGGATAGATTTCTCTTTACCTGGAGTCTGTGGTTCACATCAAAACTATTTTATTATCAGAGAACCAACAGAGAGAGATTCATTATCACATATCACACATTTTCCTAACATCACAAGGAAGCTGAAATGAAAAAGCTGAGATTGAAAGTGCAACCTTGTTACTTCCAGAAGAATTAAGTTTGAAAGTAGCAGCCAGGAAGGAGCTGCTAATGTACTTAATGAGCTGATCATTATTATTTCTGACCGCCTTAACAGCAGTTCTCGGCCAGTTTGCTGTTTTAGGGGAACAATTGTTGATGTGGTGATTTCCAATCTATTTAGACCCATCAATCTACTGAGAGGAAGAGTTTTTATAGGTGGACAAAGGCTGAGGGTAGCCAGGCTTACCAGGAGTGGACATCCAGGGAGATGCTCATGTAGATTTTATGACAGCACAGCTAGAAAGTCCAAAGACAACTTCTTCTTCTCCTCCATAAAATAAAGGCTTACATTAGGAAAGCTCATATTTTGTCATTATGTTTGACACCATGCTGGGTGAAAGCCAAACACACAGAATCACAGAATCTGTTTCTGTGTTGAGATTCTAATTTACTTAGCAAAATGTAATCATTTGATGACAAACTTGTAAAGTCATCCACACCGCCACCTGCTGATGAACTGTTGCCATCTGCTCTGCTCACCAGACGCACAGCTGTAATTTAATTTCACCAGGTCTGCATGTACAGCCTGGTGCTGCAAGCCTGTAAGGATTCTTACATGCCTGTAATCCTGTAATAATCCAGATGTCATGAAAGCCATGGCAGGTTGCCAGTGATGTGAAACAAAAAAAAGTTTCCCATCAACAATCTAAAATATTATTGATGGGAATTAATATCTCCGAATACATTCATGCTCATTAATCATTCTGAAACAATTTCATAGTCAAATTATTATCCTAATCACAGATCAATATTTTTATGAAACAAAAGTGTTTAAAATATAGGATGCGTGATGTAGAGCTCTGAAAATGTAACTGCAGAGCAACTTGTGTGTTTAACCCTAATGTCATTCTAATGAGGTTAAACTGTTATAAAATGCTGTCATTTCTATATTTTCATGGAGATTAGTGCCAGAAACCCCCATGAATCTGAAAAAGTCAAGCTGCTATAATCACTGGATGATTGATTAAACTCATGAGTTGCCACAAATCCTAACTCGTGTAATGTTGATGCAAAATGTGCTCAGTTATACTCAAAACTGCAGCGGTCAGGTGTGACTGCATTAGGCTGTGACTTTTTCCTTCATATTTTCTGCACCCACAAAATCTTACTGCCTGCTTGCATCAGACCTCCAAGTCCCAGCAGGAAACAGATAATGTTTACAAAATGAGTGCATGAGTTTTTGTTTATATTACGTTTAAAACCATGAGGAATATGATGTAGAAGTACATTTTCAATAGCAGGTCTTCATACAGATATATGGCCAGCGCACAACAAGCCCAGCAGATACCACCTTCTTACCTTTAAGGGAAAATATTGAGGCTGTTTTCTGCATTTTATTAAATTCCCCCTTTACATCTTTCATTTGCTCTGGGAGAGGGTTGCTCAGTTCAAACAGAACATTTTCAAACAATAAAACAAGAACATGTTTGAGAGAAATAGACAAAAATTTGGACAGAAAGTTGCAAAAAAAAAAAAAAAAAAAAAGATGAATCATCATGTTTGGTCTTTAGTGTAAGGTGAAATCTCAAACTAATCTGTGTGACCTGAAAGCGTGGTGTGGAGGGCTGGGGGCTTCTCATGCACTTCAAAACACTGGCAGCTTAGCAAACTGCCCACTGGCCCGAAGGCATGAGAATTAGGGAATGATCTTCCCAGAGCGAGCAGAAAAACCACAGCAGAAAGTACTAAGAGCCCAGTCTAGACACAGAGAAAAATGAAAGCTATGTTTAGCATCCCTAAGTAAGCCCGCCAGCTTGTAAGATCTGAGGGAGAGACGTTTTCTCTCATGTAGAGAGAGACTTTTCTCAGCCTTGCACCCGATCCATCACTCACATGGACAAAGGCTTCTCGGATTTCACACACCTGCAAAATAATGTATTTAGTTATGAACACATGAACAAGAGACTTGTTCAAATCCAGACAAACAAACATTGATACACCTGCAAAGCATGGCCGACATGCTCGTTCCTTTATCACATTACTCCCTCCGTCTTCCCTGCTTTCTTTTCATCTGCTCTTTTCTTTTTTTCCTTCCTCCTCTCCATGCATTCCCTTCCCTCTCTCTGCACTGCTATAATTAAGGCAATTAAGTCTTCAGAAGACTCTCCACTGCTATTATGCCGTAATTTCATGTTGCCTCCTGGCTTTACGGTTTATTAAAAGATAAAGGCATACTTTTCTCCCATGGATTTTCTCATATGTGGTCTCTCCTCCTTTCCCCCCTCTATCCATGTCGCAGCAGGCGAGTGTGCCAAGGCATTATTTTCATTCAGCTAAAATAAAATCCTGCTTTTCAAGCGAGAAAGCAAAAATGAGAGCTGCTGTATGTTTAGAGGGATGACTTTTGTTTTTATGCTCCCTCATGAAGTCATCAGTTGTCCAACATCCAGACAACATTAATCACTCTGTGTACTGTTTGATGTTAGCACATAACGTTGATGTGTCATAGCATGCTTTTTTAAATAATTTATATTGGCTGCAGATCATTTAATCAACAGGTTTGACTTTTGTTCTGCTGGATCCGCTCACTTGTTTTATAACAACTGGAAAATTAGGACTTTCCTGTTCTTGCGTTTGCTAAAAGCTGAACTCTGCAGCCGCTTTTGTGAAGGCAAATAACCTTTGAATAAAACCTGCTTTTTATGAATCCATTTTTACTCAGATGATGAGACATATCTGGGAAATGTGGAATCTTACAGGAGTTAAAACAAAGTGAATCAAACTACGTCTGAATGTGGTTTTTGACAACGCTTGAATATTCTCAAACTTTTGAACTCTGTTTTTTTCACTGTTTAATATTAATGCTGTTGTTCCTTCAGTTGAGACATTTTAAAGAAATCTCTTGCAGTCTGATGCATCTTTTCCTCTTAAAAATCCTCTCCTGTGGCCGACCGTTGAGCGTCTCCTCAAACACCTCTCCTCTTAACCACTGCATATAAACTGAAGGTTTCCTGAACATTAAGAAAGCAAAGATGGTTTGAACCACTCTGGTAACCCTTTGACCACCGTCCTAATATCAAACATGCACACAGGAGGTGGGGAGAGAAAGCAAAGAGTGAACTGCTGCTTCTAACAAGTGGAGAAGACTGACAGAAAATTGGCAGAAGGACTCCGACTTTCATTCCCAGAGACCAATAAAATGTTGATGTAATACACTAAAAGTAAAATTTCCCCACAAATCAGGAGCTAATGGGCTGGTCTGGTAAATATGGCACATAATCATTCA
Source organism: Phalloptychus januarius (assembly GCA_902982915.1). Taxonomy (NCBI): domain Eukaryota; kingdom Metazoa; phylum Chordata; class Actinopteri; order Cyprinodontiformes; family Poeciliidae; genus Phalloptychus; species Phalloptychus januarius. The sequence goes on from CADWAE010000482.1 coordinate 2,341,078, forward strand.
GAGACCCAGGCAAAATATATGAAATTCACTCACTTTTTCTCCATATAAACTAAAACAAATGGCTGAAAATCCACCAAGAACATCGAGTCCATATTTTCTTCCATTTTATCTGTTATTTGGGGAACTTTTCTCTTTGATTCTAATATAATTTTGAGCATAAGCAGTCAGTATTTTACCTATATTTTTACAGTATTCAGAAACATTTTCACTAAAGTAGCAGTCTGAGCCAATGCTGAGCAAACATCTATGCTAAGCTGCTAGCTTGACTTTGGTGTTGGGTTACAATTGAACCTCAAATGTCCAAATGCAAACTTAGAACCGTTAGATGCAGTTAGGTCGACTTTTACGCAAAACCATTTCAATATGAGAAAAGGATTTACTTTTTAATCAGTGTACATTCACTGTCACAAGTTGTTAAGTAAGAAAAGTGTCAAAGGTTGTTCTAAAAATAAGATTATGCAGATGATGGTATATTTTTCAGGATCTCACACACATGTACAAAACCTTTGCCTTTTTGCTGTTGTCATATTTAGATTTCAGACTGGAATTAAGTCTCTTAAATTCAGAAAGGCTGCTTTCTTATGTGATATTTATTCATGTTAAAAGAAAAACCTGCAGACTTTATACAGAAATCAATACTTTCATATAAAGTGTAGAAGTATATGTAATATTTTGAGTTACAGGCATATAAGCCTCAGGTTAAAAAGTTTCTCTGTGGTAAAAATGTACTTATTCACAAGGAGACATGGATCTGAAACATAACCATGCAGAGACACCAGCTAAGACTACAATGATTCATTCCTGTCTGTACCAACCAGTATGCACACACTACTACAAAAAGTAAAGCCAGTCTGTCCTGCAGTGATACCAGTGAGGAGGGAGAACCCGTTCTCATGGGTGGTTTAAGTCCCCAAACGCAGGGAGGAGCTGAGCAGCAACAAACACAAAACCACATGAAGACTTTTCGGAATCGGTTTTCATCAGAGGTTCAATTCTGGATGCTTCTCCACTTCTCCAAATCCACAAATTGTTAAAAAGCTAAAAAAAAAAATAAAAATGAAAAAGTCACTCCCTACACATTTTTTTTGTCTCCATTTCCAAATCAGGATTTCTTCAAAGCTCAGCTGAAAACTTAACAACCTCTCTCCTGTTCTACATCTGCCTCAGCGCACAATATAGGGTGGCTATTCACCCAACATTGCGTAATGTCAATTATACAAGTGAACTGTGCGATCAAAATGTGTTTTTGCACAGGCATGCATGCATGTGTGCGTGGAGGCACCTCTCAGGAGGCCTGCCAGTGTAACTTGGCAACCAGTCGGCCCCATTAAAGAGTTCAGGGAGGGAGAGAGGTGTACTGAGAGGTGCTTTCTCTCATCATAAGACATGTGCTTAGTACTTGTGTTACAGTGAAACGTATGAGCAATATTAAGTCTGGAAGTAACATTGAGGTGACAGAACTGAAGCTGCTCTGCCAGATTTTACAAAACGTGTCCAATTTGAACAGAAAGTTGTCTGAACGGGGTATTTTTTAACTATATTATACTATAAATTAATATTTTCTAATCTAATTCGAAGTCTTAGATGTTACTTAGAAAAAAGGTCATCACATGCTGAATCTGTACAGAGTATATAGAGCAGTGTGCAGTGGGTAATTCTCAGCATGTGATTGCCACTACCAATTATAATTACATGAGCAGATCAAATGTTTGCCAAGCATAACTTCCTGTCACATGTCCTTATTGAAGAAAGTTTTTCTCAGATTATTGCCATGGCAGCTATAATCTCTAAAATAAACATTGTACATTAGAAATAAAAAAAGAAGAAATTAATGAGTGCCGCTGCAGCAACTATAAAAATCCTACATAGATCAGGTTTCTATTATAGTCTAATTGCTAAATTGAAACAACATGTAATTATATATTATCAGTTTAAATAAGAAGAAGCTGATGAGGAATAAAAGAACCAGAAACTTCAGATAAAAATTAATACGCAACTTTACTGGGTTTATCTCACCTTTTTCAACAAAACTTGCTACATTTTGATTTATAAATTACATACATAGAGATAAAATTGTGAGGCTTTAACATTCAAATATCACAGATAAATACCAATAATTCTTTAAAAACAAACTGTGATTGAAAAAAATATGAAAGTTATTAAACTGTAAAGGTAAAGTCTAAACTTCTTCAGCCAGAATAAAACTTTTGTTTTTTTCAATTCTATTTAGAAAAATTGCAATAATTTTTATGTCATACTAAATTTTTTATATGGAGCTCTGGAAAAATAATTAAGAGAGACCACTTAAAGTGATCAGTTTCTCTGATTTTACTTTTTATAGGTATGTGAGTAAAGTGAACATTGTTCTTTTATTCTACAAACTATTCGAGAAATGGTGAAAATAATAAGATGCAGAGATTTCAGACCTCAAATAATGCAAATAAAACAAGTTCATATACATTTAGAAACAACAGCACTAATGTTTTAACTCAGGAGAAGCTCAGAAATCAATATGTGGTTTTCAATGGGTGATAACAGTGCAGTAATCTGTTACTTTTTTCCAGAGATGTATAACTTAACTGAGGCATGCAAATTCTTTCTATTATGACCAAAATGTATCACAGTGGACCCTGAGTATCCACAAAGGTCGGGGAGCACAACAGCTCACTTCAAAAAGCCCCAATTATATCTTAATATTCAGTTGGATCCGTCTTGGCTCCAGCCAATCAGAGCCAAGGAAATTAATTCTGCCTTCCCTTTGAAATATTTTACTCTACAAAAAAAATCTGTCAATGGATCAATTGATGAATCCGTGAATATGGAAAAGTGAAAGGACAGAAGACTTTTCTTAAAATCACAACCCACATTTTGATAAGTGGGACAAAAACCCAAAATTGAGAAAAAAAATGTCCCGGATAGAGAAAAGAGTCCTTGCATGCATGAGCATCACTAATGAAAAGGTTTGGGATGACGCGGTGAATTTTTCTCATTAGTTTACTCATTAGCTTGAGAAAACCAACGTGAGCCAACACGCTCCATTTCAAACAAAAATCCCATAAATATTGGCACTATTTTCTGCACATAAAGAAAAAACCTGTTGGCTTTGTTATTAAAGCAAAACCAAAACTATCAACTACCTTGATCATATTTTGGGGGATAAAATATATCCTAATTGCTGTTTAGTGTATAAACAAGACACTCTGAGTTGCATTGAAGTGAAAGTTAAATAAATGTTTTGGAGATTGAGACCCAACAAGATTGAGATGCAACTCCCCAACTGATTGGAGAACAAAGTTCACCAAGTTTCAACATCAAATGAACCGGCGCAGAGCTTTAATCTGGAATTATGTGAGAAAGAGAGAATATAAATCAGGGCTTCGTGTTGGATTATTGGTTAGCATTATGACCACACAGCAAGAAGGTCTTTCTCCATGTTTTCTCTGAATACAGTCAAAAAACACCCATCTGTGCAGACACTCTTAATCATTTTACTGTTTCATTTATTTAACTAGAGAGATTGAACTCACAAGTTCTTATAAAGTGACACATTTCAAAGTTTGTTCAAGCTCAGGGTTCGATTTTCTTTTTAAGCACTTCTACCTTCTAGAGCCCAAGTTTTTGGGAAGAAGTGGAGCGTGATGTTAGTTCTTTTACGAACTCATGAGATTGGATAAACATAAAGTGATGGATGAGCCTCAATCCCTTGATTCCACCTTCCTGAGCAGCGCAGAGTCGTTTAAATCTCTAACCATAAGCTTTTCTTCTGATTTGTGCACCGCAGGAAGCATTTCCTGCCTTTCTCCAAGTGGCTCGACGTCTTTCAGAATCGCTAGCACACAAAATAAGAACGCAGATGCAAATTCACAGACTCAGACCGCCACTAATCAACGAGCCCTTTAGTCTTCCCTCTCCCGCTGCCCATCATTCCCGTCCTGCTGAGAACAAACGCCGAGCCAGGAGGAGCGGACAACCGCTAATTAAATTTCCTCCTCTTTTCCTCCCTGTCCCCTTCCATGTTGTTTTGTTACCGGTTTTGGTCTCTGGTCTTTTTTGATTCACAGGAAAAACAAACATGGTTTCCGGCGAGGCCCAGGAACACTACTCTTTAAGTGCCTTTTTCTCCTCCTACCGTCTAAACAGGAGCTGCTTGGAGAAAAGTTGCATGAGTCTCTGAAACGATGACAGATGAACAGTGATTTTTCCTCTTTTCTATGAGCAGGAGGAAAATTCTCGTTATCGATTGAATCATCATTTTGAGTTAAGTGTTGCTACCCACTGCTTTATATGAATTCATAGAAGATATAATTCCCCTTTGAAGCAGCTGTACTGAGCTCAACATTAGGATTCTATTTTTGAAATTTATATTTCTAGACTTGGAATAATATCTAGTGGAGGGCATAACTTTTTGTATAACAGAAAGTTTTTCAGATTTTTCCAACAATGACAGATAAAGAAGGTAGAAAACAAAACTAGAAGCATTGAAAGAATACTGCAAAAGCATATTATGATTGTTGGTTACAATATTAATTGAAAACATACAAATTTTTCTTCTCTGTCCAGAAGGTCAAACTGAAAAATTACAGTTTTTTCCCCACCAAGTTACCATAGAAGAATCTGAATATTTATGTTTTTACTGCAAATAAGAACAAAATTGAAATGTAATCTTTAGTGCAAAAACAATAATATAGTCAAGACTCGATATACCTCTAAAGACTCAGAAATCCCACTTTATTCAGTATGTAAACAGGTGAGCAAACATTAATGTGCTGCTAGTTTTGAGCTTAGTAAAAGTCAGATAAAGGTTAGGGATGTATAATTTCTTGCAGAAAATAAGGAGAATCACCTTTGTTTCATTTTCCAACTGACTCAAAACTTCTTCATCAAGGTATGTGCAACACATTTTTCTTTCCTCTTTGTGTAAACATTGTTCTTACCGATCAATGAAATGTGAATTTTTTTTTTTAAAGAAAAATCAGGTCGGAACATCCACAGTAAATGTGCATGTCTGAAACAGATTGTCACTCTTCCATTGTAGTTTTAACCAAAGTCTTTTCAGATATTTAAAGATAAAGACGGTGATGGCAGTGTGAGAAGATTATCCTTATGCAAATAAAATCCAAACGCAGATCTTAGTCGAGCCAAGACTTCTCCACAAACTGCCACTTTTCCTTTGCTCCTAAATCGTCTGAAGTCAGACGATTCTCACTAATCTCCCTCCACCTTGAAGCTGCTCAAGGGAACCGTGTCCCTCCCTGCTTACACAGAAGCTGCTGTTGCTGCTGCCTCGCTCTCTTCAGACCGAGTCGGTCCAGCTGCTGCCAGCTGAGCAGGTGGTGCTGCTGCCTGCCGTCGACAAACCAACCAGAAGAGCTCCAGTCATCAAGATCAACCAAACCTTTAACTGTTCAAGCTGAACAACAAGAAAATAAGCACAGGTGGAAGCAGCCTGGTGCAGGCAGGAGATCAGGAGCAGCTTCCTTCTCACTGAAGCAGCAGAGCTGGATATGTTGTTTTTAGTTCATGAATTCATCTAAATCAGAACTGGCATCTACATTAGTCACACTTCAGGCCTACAGCTAGTTTAGAGGAGACTACTACACAGTTAATTTAGCTCATCCTTCCTGAACAAAGTGATGTTACACAGCAGAACATGCACAGAAACTTTTATAGAGGTGGAAACAGACACTAACTGAGAATGCATTGTTATTTTTCTGCTTTTAGTGATGAATGACAGCCTTGCATTCTTCCAAAGGAACTGATCACAAAGAAGATGAGAGCATGAAAAAGCTGAGGAAAAAGGGTTTTCTTTTCATATGCATTAGGGTTGCACCAATTACAGTTTTCTGATCCTTGAAAGCAGACCTGCCGATTCTGATTTTAGCCGATAAATTTTTTATTTTTGTCTGAAAAGTCACCAAGTTGATAAGAGTGTGGTGACTAATGTCACACTCATGCAGACATGACCTGGTGGGTCTGCTTAAGTCCAACTCTGTACTAAACACAACGAAACTCTTGTTGGATGAGAATTTAAGATATCTGATATGCTGTCGTTTCATCTTTTGTTGACCAACAGATTGGTCAACAGTTGCAGACTTAAGAGGGACAACTGCCCGAGAACTTCATGAGGCATTCCTGTTAGTTACTTGTCAACAAAAATAGTAAATTATGCAATAATGGCAGCAGCTCAATGGATTTATGTTCATACAGTAGAAGTGGTGAAGACGACATGCTGGAGTTAAAGCCAGGCAGAAGCGCTGGTCTGTCAGAAACTGCTGACCACACAAAACCTTATCGCAGTTTTGCAGGAAATGGTTTGAAAAAGAGAAAATATCCAGTGAGTGGCAGAACTGTGACAAAACATTCCTTGTGAATGATGGAGGTCAGAAGAATGGACAGACTGGTTTTAGATCATAAAAAAGATTTTTTTAAAAAAACAAGCAACAGGTCAAATAAACATGCCTGAAAACTAAGACCTGCAGCTTTGAGGACTGTAACTTCTACAGACTCCACCCAGCGCCCCAAAAGAACAATTTCTGAACTGCAAAGTTACCAAGTGTCACTTCTGTCACCAAGAACAGGATATATAGACTACAAAACCTTCAAGCTCCCCAATCGGATAACAACAGAGGAGTCTTGAGCTTAGATTCAAAATTCAGGTTCAGATGTGAACAGCATTAAATTATGGATCCATCCTGTCTCGTATCAACACTTCAGGCTGATGGTCATGACCTCCATCCCCTTTGTGACCACACTGCACCAATTCCTTCTCAATGTAGCAGGTAAAAATGTTAAAATCATCTCAAACATGAGATTGAGTGGATACTTCAGTGATCTCAACAATCCAACAGATTCAGGATACACTGGAACATCAGATCTGAATCATAGATGCAAAGACAACAAATCCTCATCAACTTGATGCCATCATGTCAAAGTGAACAAATAATTTATTGAACATTTGCCATGAAGTATTAAGGCAGTTCCAGCAAAGTGTTTCCCATAAAGTGGCTGGTAATTATAAATGTAAAAGTTGTCACTTCCAAAATACATCTTAGGAGTCAGATAGTTATCCAAAGAAAGATTTATCATGTGTTACCACATGTTCCCCTAATTGTATTGGGCTCTAATAAGTAAAATCTCCACTCTCTGCCAGACCATTCTCCGTCCACTTCCTATCTACATGTTTCATTTCTCCTCTTCCATTACCTCACCGTCTTAAAAGTGCAGCCAGCTCCGATGTTGCCCCCATATATCCACACGCACATCGTCTGTCTCCCTCCGCCGTTTCCAACTTTGCCGCCCTGGCACCACTTAAAAGAGCATTCGAACCGCGAGAGCAGGATAGTTTTCACCCGTGCTAACCCTCCACCAGAGGATTTGTGTGTGCATCAGATTAGCTGTGTGGGACCAGGAAGCCTTAGTTTCCAGCTGCACTGCCAGGCCATGTGCCCGGGTTTCAGACAACTTCCCTTCTGATTCACACAGCCAGGAGAGCAGAGATCCTCATCCACACAAGTGTGGGCTTAGTGGGAGCTGCAGAGAGAAAAGACGGGGCTTTGTTTGGTGTGGGCGGATGTCTGTCTTTTCTGAGATTTACTCCTTCCAAAGCTCATCTTTTGATCCAACGCAGGACCGTCTCTGAGGCGTTTTTAGCCGAAAACTATTGTGCGACTTTTTCATGAAACATGACGGTTAGAGGGGAAAAAACAACTTCTCAGAGATGCTAACCGAACTTTCCTCTTTTCCATCATTTCCGACTGTCGTCTCCCATCACCTTCCACTTTCTCTCCCCCAATCTCTCTCTCATCTCAGGTCCCCTTTCTTCTCTCTTTAAATAGAGGCCTGAACTGTGAAGTCTAATAATGGTCATTTGGCCTCCTATTGAAAGGCGGGTAATTCGGCCCAGGAACGGCTCACTTTGAGCCACATGACACAAGGAGCTTCCCAGTGACCATGGAAACAAGCGCAGTGGGATCCCGGGTGCCTCCAACTGCCGTGAAACGTGGTGAAGCAGTGATTTAAGAGGAGGGGAGCGGGGCGGGGGTTATTTGGGATTGAAATAGGAAGGAAGGTGAGGGCTCCAGCACAGGCTGGTCAGAGTGGAAACCTCTCCCGACACCCCGCCAGGAAGAGCGGCCAAGATATTATCAGCAAGTTGAGGCGTACACAAACATGAAAGGAGAGCCTGGGAGGCAAGCCCCTGAGTGCTCCATGCTTCACAAGTTTTTTTCTTCTTCTTTTTTTTTTTTTTTATTTCCCTAACCTTTTTTTCCCTCTGTGTTCTCCCTGCTGCTCCTCCTCTCTTTGGCAGTTTCTCTTTCTATCCCTCCCTCCATGCTGCTGTGTTTGTGCAGGGGCTTTGAAGCGTGGAGCAGGGGGAGAAATGGCTAAGCTGTTAGCTCGCACTTTACCCTGCAAGCACAGAATACAGCTGTGGAGCTGAGCTGGATTTGGTCGTAAAGTTCATTTGATTGGATTCGAAGAGTTAACGAACGACCGTTGGTCTTAAAAGCATCAGAGGAAACAAATCCTTGAGAAGAAAGCTCCATCAGCCTCCACAACTACTGGCATCTCTGTAAAGATGAAATTCCATTTATCTTTGCTTGCTGTTGCATATTTTCCTCACTTAAAAGATTTACTGCGCATATTAGACATCCTGTACTTTAATTGGACTTAGGCCATGTGATTTGGTTGAATGAGAAAAAGTTCAAGCTTTTTTGTCCAGGTGGAGTCTAGAGGGATTTTTGTTTTTAAATGAGAAAAATCGAGACGCACCAATCAGACTTTTCCTCTTTATATTCTTTGTGGTTCAACTTACTGATTCAGATTCATTTCCTGTCTGAACTACAACGTCCTGCAGATTCCCTGACAGAGTTAGTAGTTTCTGATTCAACAGATTTGCTCTACTAATGCATCACAGCAAGTCTTATCTAATCTCTCAAACTCTTAAAGGTCCACCGAAGCACATCCTGTCAGTTTTGCTTATTAGCCTCAAATTTCCGCATGCATTTCTATATGCATTTTCAGTGTTTATCAAGTAAAAATTTTAACATTTTGATGTTTGGCCAGGTGATTAGTGCATCTTTCGTCTTTTAAGTTTTGGAAGAAACTCAAACTCGGCTCATAATTTATCCAGATGCCATCAGTCATTGAACAAAGATGACCAATAATGATTTCCACTTATCAATTTTAAACCAAACATCTTATTAGAACTCAACCAACATGAATGTGAAGAAAATTCTGTTTCAAACTGTGTGAAACATTTTCAAGACTTCTGAAAGGGAACTTTTGTCATGTTGAAGCCCAGCAGAGCTTAATTGACGAAGACGAGAGGTTTGTGACGTTACCGATAATTAGCCTCAGTTCTGGTTCATGGAACAGCTGCCTGAGTTAACCACAGTATTTTACACAACAAAAGATATTGATTTTCAGTTTTCAGCTCCCAGCTGAAAGGAAGTAAGCCCCATCAATTTTGCACAAGCACAGGGAAAAATTGTCTCGTCAATACGCTGCGCCATGAAAAGATTTCTTTCACAAAGCCGGAGCATAATCAAAGTTCTTCTGTATCGAACAAAAGAGGCTCTTGTTAATCGATAACTACTGTGGCTTCACAGTGCTTTACACACAGGCTCTGGAGTTTGCAGAAAGAAGAGCTGTATGGATTTTTTATTTTCTTTTAGGCTCCATTCTTCACCAAGTTTTTCTCCAGTGAGAGAAGAAAAAGGCACAAGAAGGATCGTGATGAACAGAGACGGTGAGTCATATTCAGCTGTCTGCACCAAAACAGGCTGACAGACCAGCCTTCTGCTCATCTTTTCCACACCACTCAACACTTGATGATGAGCATATACATCGTTTTCATTCAAAGTAGCTCATTATCTCACTGATTTCCTTTTTTTTTTTTTTTACTTTAGCTGGAACTGAAAGCAAGGTCAAGCACAGGCCTTTTTATTGGAACGTCGTTACAACAAGCCATATGACACCCTACTGGCACTGCTGTGGCCTCGGGATGACCTCTAACACACACCTGAGTGTGTAGAACAGCCAACCTGGCCAAAGGCTGGAAAACCAGTCGCCAGTAACATCACACTTATCTGTCTGTTGCCATTTTTCATCGTCTTTTTTTCTTTTTAAACGTGTCTACCTCTCCTAGCTGCTCTTGTGTCCCTTCTGCACCCTGGTCTTCCCCCTCTCTCCCGCTGCTTTGCAAACATTCATGCGCACTCTGGCAGCCAAAGCCGACATGCCAGACACAGTTAAGAGTCCAAAAGCCACTTAGCACTAAGATGCAGCAGCTGTTTGCTCTGGCCCGCTGTCCTGCAGTGCCAGCTTCGTAGGAAAAGATACGCTCGTTCGCTCACTCGCATTGTTCCATGGCAACTGTGGTTTTAGGATCATATTTGTGTCTGTGTCAAAGACAGCGCTTCCCACACAGGATGCACTTTTTATGGTAGTGTGCCTCTGGCAAAAGAACTTTAAAGCAGTGAGGTTTATTTCTGGGAGGATGTCAATAAAGAGTTCTGAACTTTTCTCGTTGCCCCAGCTATTCTTAAATGCTTTTCTAGCGGCCGAACTGAGGCCAGCTGTGACTGTTGTGTTTGGCTGGAGTTTAGTGGAAATGATCACAACTTCAAGACTAACTGGTTAAGGGCAGGACAAGGCCACACAACAATCACATACCAGGGAGTTTTACATGTAATGCCAGCCGCAAGCTGCATAACTCTGAGGGAGGATGGGTCATATTTTTCTTTTTAATTTCCAATACGCAATCTCGTTCTTCTCGCCGTCTCTATGTTAAGAGGGCCTCCGGCAGGATGAAAGACAGAGGGGCCCGGTTTGGCCTGCTGGACTTACACCGCGGTCCTTGAAAGAGGAGCTATGGGACTGGCACGGCGTCAAAGACCCCCCGACCAGTCCGAAAGCCAGTGGCATGACTTTATGTTCCAGAGGAGCTGCCAAAGACTGCAGAGTATGTGTGCGAGGCGAGCGCGCAGAGCTGGGACGAAGGTCAGTTCTGAGAAAGTCGAGCAGCAGGAAGGAAATGACTACTAAGAACACGTTACCGAATGCAATAAATAGTCCAACTGGAGAACGGATACATGCATGCAAAGGTGTGAGCATGATTTACAACATCTACAAACGGCCTGGAGGAAGCAAGGACTTGATAAACTGCAGCTGAAGCGAGCTAACATGCAACACCAGGGCTCTTTGTTATAAAGAGTCTGGCAGGACAGACTCTTTCAAAAATAATCATATGCCTTGAACCTTTGCCCCATTTTCTTCATGCATACAACCACAAATTTTAATGCATGTTTTGTGATGGACCAAAGTAAATCACTGAAGAGGAAAGAAAAGTTTTTTCACAATGTTTCAATTAAGGCTGGGCAATAAATCAACAACAATACATATATACAATAATACTAGCCATGTGATCAATATTAGTAGGAAATTCATCTGATAGAATGTTCAATAATTCACTGAACTCCGATCCAGAACCGCAGAGCATTCTGGGGGAATGCTGTGTGGCAGAGGAATGGCTTTAGCTAGCTAAGGCTAGCTAAGCTAGGTGGGTGGTATCAACAAACTCTCTCGTTCTTTGGTTACCTAGCAACCTGCACATCTTGTGCAACTTTAGTAACTTGCACAGCTTGGGGCCCAATGCTTTGCACACAGACTTTATGACATATCCTGGGGGCCACAGGACAGCAGGCCATCATTTCACCTTTCAGCATCTGATACGGGGCAGTCACAATAAAACTTGTTAGACATAAAACTGGGGCAGTTAAAGATACAGTGATATCAACGCATATCCATGAGTCTTGCCTTGTCTAATGAGGTGGACACTGTGGACATCAAACTGACTGATGATCCAATAAAAAAAGAACTAAATTCTGTCTCTAGACATGAAAACATGTAAACATTTACTCCAAAAGACTTTCATTCAAGTTATTATTTGCGTTTAGCCTTCCTGATTCAGAAGCTTGCAGCACACATGCTACATTTTTAAAATGTTCAGAGAAATGTTGCATATCACACAAATTGTTTCTTCAGATTTACAATTATGCAGTGTGATTATAAAATCCTAAATAAAACAGATGCACTTTTGAGGGTTTAACAATAGTTTTTTTTTTTTGACCAAGTCACATGAAAAACACCTGAAAAAGACTTTGCTGCAGTTGGAGCCGATTTCTTGCACTTCTCTTCCTGCTCTGAGGGGAGGAGCTGCTGCTGTGGCACACTGAGGTCAGAGGTTTAACAGTCCTGGAGCTCTCGCAGGAACCACACAGGAAGAACGGGAAAAAACTGTGTACATATATATGACCCAGCAGCACTTTAGTTTGGTTTGCAACCAGACTTCAGAGGCTGGTGTGACCGACCTCGTTTCCACGTCTTCCTCAACTGTAAATATTTTAGATGTTGGAGCGTCTCGGTCTCAGTGAAAGCAGCAGAAAACTCCTGATTCACTAAATAATCAAATAAAGGAAAGAAAAACAGTACTTCATATGAAGACTGCTTCTTCACACCCAAACCTGCAGAAGTGTACATATCAGCTAACAAAGCCAAATGTTAAATTTTCCCTTTTACTTTATCGTTTTTATAAGTTTCTAACAATTAGAAATTTTCCACATTTTATTGTAACTCTGAGTAATGCATGTTGAGCAGAAATAAATGTATACCAATACCATGGATGGCAAAGTGGCAGCAAAGTGGGTTCAGTCAGGGGCCAGTTGGGCAGGGCGGGGGTTGCAGATCACAGGACCAGACTGTACAGGGTGAGTGTGATGGAGGGCACCGGCTCCAGAATAGGCCTGGGCATTGTGGCCTGGCTGGCCGGGCAGAGTAAGCAGACTGGCGGGGGGTAAACACTGCCCTGTCTGGCCTGGCAGTCGCACCGGTGCCAATCGCAGAACACCCAGCTGTGTGTAGGCCCGGGGGCAAGGGGCTGTCGAGATGCAACAATGGACTTTCCCTTGTCTAATTATTGTTCTGGCTGGATAAACAAAGAGGAAACCGAGAGGTCTAGAAGTTGGGGAGGCTGGATGGAGGCCAAAAGGTCGCAGGGCAAGATTCCTGCCATACTGACCAAAGAGTCTCTTAACAAAACCTAAAAAGAGAAGGTCTAAAATGTCCAGCTCATTAGCAGCCTGCTTTGATTGAGTCCACTGAGTAGAAGGTGAGGCTCTTTCATCTTTGGAGTGACCTTGTGATTCTGTTTGGCACATCAACTACTCTACTATAAACTAATCGGAGCCCTAACCTGCACATCCGGTTTTAAAATTGTTTCTGTTGATAATGGCTTTGCTTCTCTATTTTTTCTGATGATCTGAGCTTCATCACTAAACCAGTTCTCCAAATGAGTTGAAGATTTTGTGGATGTGGGACAGGATAGTGGATGAACATGGAGGAATTTTCCCTCCTATTCTTATTTTAATTGTGTCGCAGATTGGAAAGAAAAACAACAAACAGTCAAAACAAAAGAAGTATGAAGAATTTTAGTTTTCTTTCACGTTACCTCAAAAAACATTTGGTTCCGTCGCAATAGGTTTTGATCATGTAGTGATCAGTTCATGCAGCATAACTGAATACTAAAGGTGGCCATTGTACTTTCTGCTATAATACTAGGATTTCATAAGGTTTGTCCACGTATGTTAATATCTCATTTGTGAGATATCTGAAGTTTTATATCTTTTTCTTTAGGATAGAAATGCAACACAAATCCATGTGCAAAATGCAAAAGCAAAGCAGGCCAACCAGGCTTCCCATGTCTTTCCATCCCTTTCCATAATACTAAATGAAAGAAAAAATACATCCAAACTATTTGGGCTATTTATGAGATATTTTCCTGGGGTAATAAAATCACCTGTCAGTTTTGATTGTGTCTTTTCTGTGTTGGTAATCTGAATGGTTAAAGATGTGCAGTTCCCTCTCAAACTTGCACAAACAGACATAAACATTCAGTCAGTAAATGGATTTTCAATCAGTTTTTTGCACCAAAGAGTTAAGATTATTGAAGCACATTTTCACTGAGGGTCTTTCAATACATATCAAATAGGTTGTTATATTTGACGTGTTATTTGGGGGTATGCTACTGCAAGCTCACTATAAATACTAATTCACTTTGAAGAGACTTCTGGAGAAACGGATAACTTCAAGTGTACTTGTTAGCTTATCCTTTTTTGTTTTTCCAAATTTAAACCTCTAATTAACTTATCCTTGATCTTTTATAGTTAATCCTCGTCTTTATTTTGTTTCTTGCTTTCCGTTGCTAAGAGAATACAAACGAAATCTCTTACCACACCCATCCCCAGATTCCCTCCTGCCCTTCCTCTTTACCGTCCTCGGACCCCTCTGGAGTCTGAGCAATATTTTATCATGCTCTAATTAAATGTTTTCCTTAATGGAATGTACCAACATTTCCCCTGAGAATAGCTGTGAGGTGGGAATGACTGCAGCCTCATTTATCCTGTGCTTTCCCACTGACAGAAAGGGAGCAGCCATTCATGATTTAAGGAGCCCTTATGCTGTCTAGACATGCTAATGCACTTTCCTGCTACCGAGATTATGTTGAGACCCAGAAACGGAGCAGAATTCCCTCTCAGCTGTAACAGAGGAATTCTCGCTGGAAATCACCTTTGTAAAGGTGATGGTGATATTTAAGGAGCTGTCAGAACGAACAAAAACAGGCTGAAATAGCTTTAATTTCAGCGCTAGGAATTGTGATTTCAACAGCATTTCTGCTAAATAGTAAAAAGTATAGAACCTATTTGCCATTATGTGCTTGTAAACAGGTCATCTTGTATTTACATTTTGTAAAATACACAAATCTGTAAATATTTGAATTTTAATATACATTGTTTTCATTCTGTGCCAAATGACTCATGTAAAAGAAGAATAAACTCCCATCGACCTCCTGTATTTATTATTTATTACTTAGAAAAATGCATGAGTAGATGGTAGGAAATTACTTAAAATCATTGAACATCAATTAAATATGAAATATCTGCAAGAATTAATGCATGCATGCAAAATGTCCACTTTCTGACAACTTCTTATGGAATAAATCTGATACAAATCGATCAAAATTGTAAAATATCAAACAGACTGCTTCTTCATGGAAATGGTCTGTTTGTATTCATCTGCTCCTGGTCAATACTTTGTAAAACCATCTTTTGTCACAAATACAACCACAAGTCCTTTGGAGTTTGTCTCTTCTAACTTTGCAGATCTAAACTGCTTTGTTAAATAACTCAAGGTCAGTAAATATATTTTGATCTAAAGCATCCTTTAAGAGAGCAGCATTGCCCCTCAGCATTGCCCTGTATCCTGCTGAAGCATGCCCACAGCATGATTCTGCCACTACTGTGCTTCACTGTGGAGGGATGGCCTTCATGGTGAGAGCTATCTGAGCAGTTTGTTTAGGCAAATCATTTTTGAGACACTGTTTTCTATTTTAACTAGACAAAGACCACAGCTGTCGTTTTGTTCTGTGTGGCAACTTAGTTAGTGGATGTTATTCTGCGATTCAGTTCAGAAAGAGTCAGTTCTTTACCTTTCCCAGGACCGTGAGGCAGCTGGGGTCCAGCTCCGGTTGCTCCAGCTTCACAACGCCAACCCAGCCATACTCATAAAGGTCCTCCTCGTCATTGTTGTTGCACAGTCCCAAAGGATGCATCTGAAAAAGATGAAAGAAACGGGTAAGAAGTGCAACTTTCTTTGAATCCAATGTAGCCAGCTGCATCCTTTTTTTTGTGTAAAAAAAAATCTAATAATTGCCTTTTAAGTCTGGGGGTCTTTTCCATCATAGCTCAATAAAAGTGTGGTTCTGAAGTAAAGCACTAGCTTATAGCTGCACGGTTCTCCTTTGGATACTTGAATCTGTTGAGAGAATCTGCTAATTTGGCAATTCATAATTAAATGTTTTCCTAATGAGACAGAAGACCTCAACAGCATTTCACATCTCTGCAACCAATTACCGGTTCTAAAAGGTACACCAGGGTTTTCTACTGTAGCAAATAAGCAAAACAAGCTTTTATTCACCATCAGTTATTTGCAGAGGATGCTGATTTTTGCTGAAATTCTCAATCTTTGTCTGCATTACTGCTAAAAAGATTAATGTTGCCGTCATTTCCATTGTACCAGTGCATACGTGCAAAGACAGTAGAGATCACTCTGTATATCATTATGCTGTAAATAGTACCAAGATGTCTTATAGCAAAGCATGCTGAATGCAAAGCATCAAACTTTCCTCAGATGTTGCCTCATTACGTTTTCGGCTGCTGAATTGGCCCACTTCTCAGCCAGAAAGCTCTTTAGAGCCAGTACCAACACAGCGCGTAAGCAGCAGATTAAAGGTAAGAGGGTGGCAGACATCACAAATACCGACTGCTGCAGAACGGCCTAGAACAGGAATGTAGGTGTCCTCTAAAATTTCAAACAAAGGCATTCACTCCGAGGCTCTTTATTACTTGTCCAACAATAAAAAGATGGCTGGTTTAGGTTAAAATATAATAATAATGTAAACCTTTTTTCACATTTTAGAAACAGAAAACAACTGGTCTCACTTCCAGGGGATTTGGTAGATTACTCTATGAAATAATTCAAAACTGAACTGTTTGAATTACCTGCAATAATAAGTAGGTCAATAAAGTACACAGACAATGACTGAATAGTAATTTTCATATTGTTAGGAATTTAAATTGTAAGGTAGTGGCTTTAAGGGCACTTTCACAAAAAAGGTAATTACTTGCAGTTTTAATTTGAGGGCTACATACAACCAGCATGTCAGAGAGGGATAATATACAAGCAGACAGAAGATAAATTGTTATAGCTAATGGTATAAATAAAACTTTAAATAAAATGTTCAATTTCTGAAATTCTTGCAAAGTGCATCGTATGACACAAAAGAAAATCATTTACAAAATCACTGAGTCAAAAAAAACAAACAAAGAACACAAGATGAGCAAGAAATTCCAGAAGAACAGAGGTCAACTGTGGCTGACAGCCATTCACTAGGATGAAGTGATGATGAGTTTAAACATGCCTGGATTAAAACTGTAACCAAGCGGAGTCCCTAAATCCTTGAATCCCTTACCCGACCTGGCAACAGTGCAAAGACAGGCTCAAGTATTAGCATTAGAACTGGGCCAAGCTGACCCGCAGGCTACTTATCCTATTAACCCAGAGACCACGGCTCTCCAATCAGGGAGCTCCCAACTACTCTGGCCCCTGGGCCACTGCCGATGACCCAAGATACCCTTCTCTTGCATGTGACCCCTGACCTCTAAGCCCCACTTTACTGCGCTTAGAGCAGGTTAGCTGTGCAGTAGCCCAAATGGAAAGAGAGAGGCTAAAAACAGGGCTAAGGGGGTCACACGCCTGACCTGAAGTGTTTTTGGGGAGGGTTTACCCAGATATAAAGGAGGCTAAATGCAAATGAGATGGTCAACTGGTGAGTCACGAAGCAGCTTCTCATTAAGGATGAAACCCAAAGAAGACTGAAAATACAGGACAAAACTGAGGAATAAAAGTCTGACATGTTTTCTTTTGGATTTCTAAAATGGACCTAGCAAGAATAATAATAAAAAAGTCCTCTTTGAATCCTTTTCCTCCTCTTCCTCAGCCCTCCCACACACAGACTAGATGGACTATGATGAAACATTAAAGAATGAGCTCAGATGTTCAGTTGCAAACCTTTGAGACAAACGGATCTGTCTTTCAACAGCACAAAGGAAAACATGAAAGATTTCTAAAAATTCAGGATAAGCTTGCAAAAGACAAAAAACCTTTTCACAAATCAACAGGATGCAGACTTGCATAGATTTACCGATCATTTTTTAAAGCTGCTTTAATGTTATTGGAAGAAACACAATTTTGACACATATTTCTAGAGTTTGTCTTTTAAAAGTAGAAATCTAAAAGTGCGCTATGAACTCAGAACATTATAAACGCCACAATCCACTGTCCACATGAATGCGTTAAGTCAATGATTTGATGAAATCTGCTGAATGTCCTGAACTACAAAATCTTTTCATCAACTTAAATAATATAGTGAACTTCATGTCACTGATAATAAGGATCAGAATGTAAATAATAGACTCAGAATCTGTGTGTATTATTGGGTTGGATTGATTGTATCTTGTAAAGTTCTGCGAATTGTAAATGCGAAACCTGATGGACTGATGAACTAATTGTCCATCTATGCATTTGTCATCCTCCATTCACCAGACAGATTAACATTTCTTTTCTCCAAACTGAGCAATAATGCTGCAAAACTAAAAACACAACATGCAGGTTTGTTGGAATATTTTCTCTTTTCCCCCTGCGGCTATAAGGAGCGTCAACCTGAAGGAGTAAATCTTCACATTTCCTTCAAAACATTCATGTTTTTACACAGAGTTTCTCTTTGCCTCTGACCGCCAGTGTCTCTGTTTAAGCGGCACCAGGAAGCGCAGCGCTGTTGGCTGTGTGATTGTGACCTCGCTCTCCTGCTTGGCTAACAGTTTGGTTGGCAGAGGGGAGCCCCGCCTGCACCCCTGGGCCCTGAACACTAGGCCATTGTGCAAGGGGCTCTTGCACTCCAAATGGGACAGTGTTGTTGTTGTGGACCATGTTGTTATTTTAGAGGCTGGCCATTGCGCCATTATCTCTGACCGCGCGGGGATTTTTCCTTTTTCTCAGATGTTGACGTAGGCGTTGATGGATGTGGGGATGGGAAGGAGCTCAGTTTGGAGGACAGAATGGCGAGGAGTTTAAGTGGGTCACGCCTTCAAAAGATACACCAATGCATTTGTGAACCTGAACTCTGGACCGACAAGTCAAACTCTACCATTCTGGTCAGAAAACGCTGCTTTTCCTCTCAGCACCCAGGGCTGATGGGCGAGGGTATCTGGCGCCCCCTTAGTGCCACGAGGAGGCAGATCTGTTCCTGCCCCCCGTCTGTCCAGCCTCTAGGGGAAGCGGCCTTTCACATGAATCTCCTGTTACACAGACCACACTCTCAATGAATCCTTGGCAGGGATTTAACCTCCACCTGTCAGTTAAGTTCACCACTCCCCTCCA
Source organism: Phalloptychus januarius (assembly GCA_902982915.1). Classification (NCBI taxonomy): domain Eukaryota; kingdom Metazoa; phylum Chordata; class Actinopteri; order Cyprinodontiformes; family Poeciliidae; genus Phalloptychus; species Phalloptychus januarius. The sequence goes on from CADWAE010000482.1 coordinate 2,360,134, forward strand.
ACCATCCACCTGTGGTAAAAGTACTTGTGATGCTTCTGTGCAATAGTCTTCAACCACTGTTTTGCTTCCAAGGAGACAGACTCTTGCAATGTTTCAAGGTAGTCTTGGATTTTCCTGACCTACTTCTTCTTTTTGCACAACATTCAACACTAAGCCTGTAAATTGTTCAGTATAAATCTTTAGGTAAACTGGACTTGAAGAAATAAAAGCAGCTCTAAAAACGGTACTTATTTTATGATCCCGTTCTACAATTCTCAATGGAAAGTCGAATGCAAGCCACACCAAGTGGCGATATGGATTTAAAAGTTTTATCACAACATCTTGTGATTACAAAAGTGCCAATATGAACAATTGATTACTTCTTTTCCAGGTAACTGCATTTGTCTATGACTGCATGGTACAGTAATTTTACCATGCAAAGCACAAATATTGCTCTTGAGAAACATTCCCATTTGAAATCGAATTCTTTAGGACACCAGTCACATAAACTGAACTGCACACAGTAACTGTATTTAATCATATTTTCAAATTTATTAATACTTTGAATACAAGGTGGAGAAAATGCTAAAAAAATAATCTGATCAGTAATTTTTGGGGGTTTGCAAACATCGTTAATTGTAATTTACTGCAATAATGACAAATAAAAAATTGCATGATAAATGCAATAAAGGTCCATCCCTACCATGTAATGCTGTTCTTTGATTGTGACACATTTCTACCAACATTTGATCAGCAGCCACTTCTACTGCGTACCTTTTCGCCCCCTCATATATTTCCAAACCAGCCTTCGCTGTTCTCACCACAATGTCTGCAGAAACTTTAATAATCTCCATTTGTTGTGCAGCTTCTTTGAACATCTTTACGAGTACATGAATATCCCTTGGACCAATAAAACATTTCTTTCTGAAACAAAGCAGATACTTCAAAAAGATTATGGCCCCGTTTTGCTTCCAGCAGCCTCAGCCAGGAAAACCCATGGAGAACATGAACGTACAAATTTGCTGAATTGCATGCCTATTTAAGGCCAAACACTGGGAAAAACATGAACGATGGTTTAGCATTTTTCGGCAGCTCATCTTCGTTTCAGCACAGCAAGACCTTAAAATGGAACATCAAAGGGAAGCGAGTGAAAGTGGATCTAGAAGAAATGTTTGTAGAGCTTAGTGAGATAACTTGTATAAGTTCCTTAACATTTCGGCCAAGATATACAAAGCAGAGGCTATTGTAACAATGCTTTGTTTTCTGCAGACGATTTATGCATGACCATTTTTGTAACGTTGCTGCAAATAATTAGCATTGGGGAACTCTTGCTCGTTTGCATCCTTTCTACATTTTGGGAGAGTTGCTGGCACCTATTTCACATGCACACACCATCTAGAAGAAGAAAAACCTGGGCAAGCAGCCACAGCTCACACCCACCTGCTTCCCCTGTGCCATGCATGTGTTTACACATCTCTCTGTTTGAGCACAGGCATGTGTAAGAGGTTAGCGTGTTCAGCCTGAAATGCATCATGGCTGACCGAGGGGTAACCCGGTGGCATTTTCCCCTGACCGTCCTCTCGCCCTGAACTCAGTCACCCTCAGCCCCAATCCAGTCCTTCTCCGGCGCTCCTCCCCAGCCCTGCGCCACAACCGTCTCTGAGCCATTATTGAGGGAGTTTTGTAAACTTCCTGGAATAAAACCAGTGCCATCAAACTGTCACTGTAAGCTCATTATTAGAGCCTCAATCCCTCGTCCTTACACCAAGAGTCAAGTTAAAAGGAAATAAAGGTAAAGTGGGAGTTGATTTGGCAATAACAACAAAGAAAGAAAGAAAAATTCAACTTGTCCTGGCGTTTAAAGGAATGAAAAAAACCTGAATGTTCAGGTATGAATGCGGGTTCACTGGAAATTCAACAAGGGAAATTCAACAGATTTTGAGATGCAACGGATTAGAAGATGTAACACTTCCTGAAAGTCTCTTAAGACAAATGTGCTGGTGATTAACCCCAGAGTCTATACTGAAAATGTTCCTCCACACAGACACACTAGGTCTGGATACAAGTGACTTTTAGTTTAGATCTTCAAATTCAGGTAATGTGGTTTAAAAAAAAGAAACTTGTTCCAAATTGTACAAACTTAAAAAATAAATAAATAACCCGAAAGTATATTTCTTGTTTTTGCCTTTCAAAAACAGGAGGAGTCAAAATTAGGGTTATTGGGGATCAAATTATGTGATCCCCAATAACCCTAAGAAAATTAGCCAAAAATCAGGCCATCTGTGAAGCCAAACGACTTCAGTCTCAGCTGTTGGGTCAAGTTGAGATGAGGATTTAGAGGAAGCAAATCAGTATACAGATCCATCCATCCATTTTCTATACTCCCTTGTTTCTTAGTGGGGTCAGGAGGTGCTGGTGCCTATCCCCAGCTAACGTTCCGGGCGAGAGGCGGGGTCACCTGGACAGGTCACCAGTCTGTCGCAGGGCAACACAGAGACACACATGACAAACAACCATACACACACACACACACACACTCACACCTAGGGACAATTTAGAGAGGCCAATTAACCCGACAGTCATGTTTTTGGACTGTGGGAGGAAGCCGGAGTACCCGGAGAGAACCCACCATGCACAGGGAGAACATGCAAACTCCATGCAGAAAGACCGGGCGGGAATCGAACCCAGAACCTTCTTTGCTGCAAGGCAACAGCTCTACCAGCTGAGGCACTGGGCAGCCCCAGTCTTATCTTTCCAAAAAGGTTCAGACAGCAGAGTGAGCAAAAAGCCTTTACGAGTCTTTACAAGGAAGAAAACACTTAACAGCGTTCCTTTGCATGGTGCTTATACACGCACGCCTTCCGATATCATTCATTCAGGCACCCTTTACCGCCTTCTTGATTGCTCTCTGGCTCTTTTTCCCAGCACTAGAAATAACTTCAAAGAGGGCTGGTAGCCTTGAGGAGAGGGGGATCGGGATCCGATTGCAGCGGAGCAGCTGGGAGGGCCCTACAGGTGGGGCCGGCACTCCTCCTCCTGTAACACTATCAGGGATCCCTCTGCCTCTCCTCTCGCATAAAGACTTCCTCCCTTTTGTCTTCTCCACTCGGGCCAGAAGGAACAATCAGCCAAGGTAGTCATGCAGCCAACATTTATAATAAACCAACTAAAAGCTTCACTATTTGTTATGCAACAATGAAAGAGCTAAACCGATCAATGAAAAAAAAGTCCCACGGAAATATCAAGTGTATACCCTGAATAAGTGCTTCAGAGAAGTCACCGTATGGCTGTATATCCTCCCCCCGACTGCATGCCCCCTGCTTAACCTTCCCTGAAAATCACCTCTGTTGCATCTTCATAGCAACGGGCAAAGCAAACAAGTGTCATGGTTTCAGTATGAACCGGGGATGCTGGCAGAGGACACCCAATATCATGTAAATGTCCCGATACGTAGCACAAGTCAGTGGGGCTGACAGCTTTAACACTGAGCAGGACGCCGAGCTTGTGACTCTATTAACTCTCTGCAAGTGCATCCTGAAACCGTCAATGGCCTGCATGTGTGGGTGTGTGTGCACATACACACACTCAGAAGTCTTTCTGGTGTCAATTTCAGCTCTTCAGGCTTCAAAACCTAGAATGACACGAACAAAGGAAGGGCCGACAAAGTTCAGGGGTCAACGTTGGGCAGGATGCCACCATTTTAGAGCGGGGGCAGGGTGGAAACAACTGCACCGGCTTCTGAAGGGATCATCACAGCACCACTTTACAAAGAAAAAGAATCAAACCAGCAGCATAAAAGTGCTTCATTTCAGCTGATATTCAGGTAATCTAAAGTCTTAAAACAGCCTACATTTTCCACCATGTCGTTTCTGTGGCTTAAATTCATTTTACTGAGAGTTTAATTGAGTTATTTAGCCCAGGTATATGGAGAAAAGAATAGTGCATCCTTCTCCCTCCCCCACTTTGTTCGCTACAGGCACATTTCTTTATATCCTAAAATAAATAAAATACATTTTGATAAAAGTTACAGTCATTGTGTGAAAACTAACCACACTTATGACTTGCATTGTGTAGTGCTCAGCTCGAAAAGCTACGACACTCACGTCTGTTAACCAGCACTGCAATCTAGCTACATGAGCAGATTGCTCCACTAACAGCCTTAAGAGTAGATAAAAAAAAACCTTATATTCTACATTATACTCATTTAACTAATGCAAAGATAGTTATACAAACTTAAACCAAGAAATGTTGGATCGAATTGCTGTAAATTCATTTTGTCCCATCTTTCCACCTTTTCTTTCCTTAAATATAAATGTTTAACATGAATACCATAAGACTATGGTACTTCATTCAGGGATATTGGACCATAAAAATACTTCCTGCCCAGGGCTAATTGTGTCTGTGCACCTATAAATGTGAACACCTGCATACATTCTTTGTCAGCATAAAGGCACAAGTGTGAATTAATTAGCATGACTAACAACGTCAGAAGAACAGGGACATCTGCTGAAAACTGGGTGCACGTGTTTTTCTCTACATTTTTATCACAAGCTTTTAACTTGAGAAAGCACTTTCTGGCACTACATGTTCCTTGCAAACCAAAAACATTCATTAAACCTCTAAAAGCAAAAACTTGCAGTCAGTGATAACACAAAATTGTGCCTTTTCTTGTCAATTTTCGAAGCTACATTCAAAGGCTTCCCTCGCTTCGGCTCAAGCTACTCATCTTTGACCCGCCACCATAAAACAAAAGTCAATGTCACTACTTAATGAGCTATGATTAATGCTGCTGAAGCCCAGCGGGTGAGGACGGACGGAGGCCGGAGGGCGCACATACCTGCCACAGTCCGCCTGCGCTGTATGCGGGTGCGTTCAAGGGCTGAGGGGGTTGAGGTTGCTAAAAGTGGCCGGACGGGAGGATTGCAGTCATCAACACCTTGGCTCTGAGTGGCCTTTGAAGTCAGGCGGCATCTTTGATGGCCCCAGCCATGAAGGAATGCTGCTTGCCCTCCCTCCCCACCCCCTAAAGCCCCCAGCGCTGTGGAATGCAGTGCAAGCTGCTCGATCTGCTGGAATGGGATTAGACCATGTTGCCCCTTCCTCCCCGCCTCCTCCTCCTTCATCTCTATCCGACCCTGCCCTCTCGAGAGGACAGCATGGCGGCAAGGTAGTCCCAGAAGAAGTGTAAGGTAACAGCCTAATTCGGATGCAAGTTAGAAAACATCATACCTCTAAAGACCAGAGACAAAGCAAACAAGGTTTGACTGTCAAGTGCAATACAAGCCATACCTGGAGAATTTACAAGAGATGCCGCTTGGGTCTGGATCTCAAGGCTTTTGAATACTTTCCATGTCCTAGTGCAAAACCATTTGACATTGTGCATTTGCTAGTATTATTTTTTTCAGTTGCATCACAACTCGACTTGTCTGTCTACACGGTAATGTGCAGCATGTCCCAGTCAAGAGCTTCACTACAAAAATCAATGTCGTCATATTTTGGTATAATATCTTGACAAGTTTCAGGTCGTTAGAAATAATACAAACTAACTTACAAGTAACTTTTCAGCAAGAAATATGAGCTTGATTTAAGTCAATTCCTTAACATTGATGAAATAGTAGGAAAGAAGTACTTTTTCATCAAAGTACTTTTTCAAAAAGTACTTTTTATTTCACTTATGACTAGTACTGTTTCATTAAGGAAGTAAACAAACATCTATATCTTGCTGAAAAGTTACTTTTAAGTTAGTTTTGTCTTATTTTCAGTAGAAACACAACCATAAATACTTGGTATGATTTTGTTTTTGTAGTATTGCCTGTCAAATATGCATCCAAAACAAAACCTCAAGTCATGAAAAGTAAATTTTCACCAACAAAAAAATAACAACAATGGCCAATGTTCGATTGTCCCAACTAAAAAAAAACAGCAAATATCTTCCATTAAGTTTAAAATATATATACTTTTTTGACTGTATTTCCTTCTCAACTATGCTTATATCTGATTCAGAAGAATATCTATATCGTCCTGCCAAGGAATCAAACAGCTGAGAACACGTCTGCTGCGTCAATGTCGCAAATGTGCCTTTAAAAACCATCCGTACTTCAATGGGAAAATTGCTTTGTGATGCCTTTGAACTTAACACAAGAGAAATTGGTGAAAGATCTGGCTTTTGCTTCAATACAGAGATTTGTCCTTTAGATCAGTTCATCGCAGACATGTTGGGTAGCTTCAGGCCAGCCCAGCATCCAAGTCTGGCACACAATCAAAAGCTGCACCTAAACCCGAGGCTTTGAGATATTATTAAAGGGGATGGAAACACTTCAGATGACCATTTGCCAAACATGCACAGAAGCCCCGGCGCATCAAAGAGAAGAGCCCGACATGAAATCAGAGTGACCGTGGTCTCTCCCCCAGCATGTGTGTGTGTGGGTGCGTGTGTGTGTGTGTGCGCAACAGTTACAGCAGGAGATGAGTGTTGTAATCCAGCCGCTCTCAAAGGGGAGACAGACGGGGCTTTCTTCAAAAGGTCAGGTTCATTTTGTCCTCTCGCACACTTAACTTGGTGACTGACCTTCCTCATGACAACTGCACAAACAAGCTGTTTTGGCCAGGCATGCCAGTGTCTGTCAGGCCAACCTGAAGAGCGGCTACCACCGCAATCGCTGCCTGTTTGCTGAGGATTTGCCAGTCGGAGCTGAGAAGAATGCGAGCTGAACTTACAGTACATGTACATGTTCACTCACCTAAATGAAATGTGTGCACAGACTGAGGGGTTTAGGCAGTAAAGGCTACTCCCCTTCCTCCCATATCGGCTCCTCTGTGGACACAGAGCCCTGGGAGAGGGAAGCAAGGTGGAGCAGCAGTCAGCATTAGGGCTGGTTTCAGGTTTCTCCTGCCTCCGACTTGTTTTCTTTAGGAAACACTTACTGGAGCACCAACTACATCCGAGGAAGCGCACACCTACATCACTTCCGGGTCAAACGGCCGAGGTCACGCTGCAATAAGATCAGGGAGCTGAAGAGCAGGGAACCGGAGAGTATTTATGTGGAATGTTTTAAGTGTCTCCAATGATTACCTTTGTGATTTCATTTAAAATATTCAGACATTTAAGGAAAACAAAATCAATCAGTGGTTTAAAAGGGAAGTTTACGAATTGATATTCCTTGTAAAAACCAACAATGTCCCCGAGTCATTCCTTAACTTTCTGCATTCCTCTGCTTCCTTAATCGATGTTTGGGGCAACCTGTAGGAGTGGGGGGTCTCTGGAGAGGAGCAAGATCCAGGAGCTCAAGACTTCCTAGGCAGCTAAGGATATTCCACAGGAAAGAAGAACATAAATAAACCAAACAAGGCGCAAAACAGAGTTAAACATGGAATATGGAGCGTCATCAATAAGGTTTGTTCTTGCGAAAGGGAAGAGTTTGATTAGTATAATAGGAAGATATCTGGACACACTCCAAACTGATAACTTTTGTCCTCTGCTGCACAATAAACTTCTAGGCTTGAATCAGAAGAAAAAGTCAACAGAAAACAGTTTAATGCTAATTTTTGGGAGTTGTCTGTTTTATGTACACTTGCATTTAAAATTAAACGTATATATGTATCATCATGGCATTAATAACAAGCTGGACTGTTGCAGGTGGTCCATGTGAGAAAGTCTTTGGACGCCACTCACTTAAGTGTTAAGTGAATGTTAGACAAAAGGACAATGACGACATCAGACTAAGTTTCTTCAGACCAACATGTAATCTTTGATATCCAGTTTATCACAATCTAAATCAAATCAAGTGTTACTTTTACAGCTTGGTTGTAGCATCTCATCTTTCCAAAGCACAAAAGTCTTGTTGTTCATTCCGATATAGCTAAGCAATATATCTTTAGAAAGAGGCACATTTCTCTTTGCAACCATTCAAATCAAGCCATATTGGGCTTTTCAAATTCTCCTGACATAAATGTTGACATTTAGCATGCTAGCTGAGGCTGAATTTGCCAAGATGTCCACTGACTGAAGCATCAGCAGCTGTCCTTGAATATTTCCACATTTAGATAATGGTCATCTTTGTGTAACAACATAAACAGAATTGTCTGGAAATTACCCAATGTCCTTCCAGATTGTTGGGTAGCAACAATTGCCAAGACTCAGTGTTGTAATACAACAACATCTGTATTTCAAATTAAAACAATGTACAAAGGTTGACGTTTCTTCTAGCTTTTTATCCAAACTTTTACACAGAGAGATGGAATCCTATTTTTCTGGTGTTTTTCCAAAGTTCTATTGGTTGGGTCACAAAATAACACAACTTGAACACCTTTGGCTGAGCAAGATCCCTGTTATTTAATGTACCAGTTTAATCAAAAAAGCAGCAAATAAAATGGCGTTCAAATTTTCTGGGTCATCATTACAAAGTCTAGAACATGTGTGCTCTATTTTGTGCAGAATCTGCAAATTAATTTTATACTTTCATTTTATTTTCATGAAACCTCATGAAGCGAATTTGAAAACATATTTTCATCTCCAAAGTACCTCCACTCAACCAATGGTTGTAGTTTTTCCCCATAGTCTATGCCAACAGTCATGGCACCTTCCTTCCTCCAAAGCCAGAGTATCTAAAACATCATGATAAAATACATCAACTGAGCGCAACCTTTTCTAGACATCACACTGTCTAAGCTTTGCTTTCAAGCCAAAGTTATGTAATTTTATGATCTTTATCACATGAAGACTCCATTTGAGGCCTATTTTCAAAGCCTTCACAGGAGTGTGAGACAGGAATTGTGCTCAAGGCATCAGTGGGCAGGTTTTCCACACCTCTGAACTTGAAAGCAGCGGTCATCTCTGCATGTGTTTTCAGAGCCTCTCCCTGTGCTTATTCTGACCAGTGATCAGGTTAGACAAGTCCCTCTATTCAAAGCTACACAGCAATAGCGATATCCCCAAAGAGAGGGAGGAGGTGGAGGAGAAGAAGGGAGAAAAATCCTATCTGAGAGATTAACTCGCAGCACCCAGCCGAGCCACTGCCGGGTTCACTGGCTCGCTCAGTCCTATCTTACCCACCAGTCTCTTGTTCTAAACCAAAGCATGTCTTTGATAGTTGACTAGAAGGAATCTGGAGGCGTTACAGGTTTCTTTTGTGCGTTTTGCTGTGTACGCCAAGGCTGGGATTTCTTTTCTTCAGCCCCCCCCTCCTCTTTTTTTTTTTCTTTTCCTCATCCTTCATCTCCTGCTTCCCTTCCCCCATTTCAAACACCAAAATCAGTGAATCATAAATCTTCTTTGATTGTTTTTTTGGTTACCATCATAAACTTTTGTGTTTTTTGAATTGTACGTTTCTGACTTGTGTGCTTCAAAGCGCTACGATCTGGGTGTTGACCAACGGTGGAGACCACTTAAAGAGTTTAAAGGCTGGGATGAGGGGTGGGATTTTGGACAGAAGACAAGTGGGGGTAGTTGGGGCTGTGTGGGTGAGGTTTGACTCCCCTTGGAGATTTTCTTAAACCCATTACATCAGCTTTTTTCTGCTTCACGGGCTCCAAGTCCGGGGCTTTTGTGAGGGTAGAAAATGACCTAAATTGACATTCAGAGAGGTTGTGGCTGGTTAATTGTGGCCAAGCATTTTTGGCATAAATAAAGCAAGCTTCCACAAGCCCTCACCTTTAAGTCTTTTCTGAATTCCTTTTAGGCATGGCCTCCAATAAATGTAATGTCAGGCCTGAAATAACTCACTTCTCAATGAAACCTTTTAGATCCCAAAAGAAAAGAGAATGTCATCATAATGATAATGAGATGTAATAAAGAAATCAGAAGATGAAGACATAAACACCAATTTAGCTTAAAATTAAACTGTTATGGTGTTTGCAAGATTTGTGCGGCAAATGTTTAGAATAATGATATAACCAACTAAAAACTGTTATTAAACTTATATGGCTACAGTCCACTTCCATTACAATGAACTGGACTTCACACAAATATCTTGGAATTTAGTGATGCATGTGGTTGGTGAACAAATTATTCTTCCATAGCAAAAGTCTGTAAACTTTTGCAAAAACATTCACATTGGAAACACATAAATGTGGGATTTCTAATTGTTGAATTACTGAAATTTACTTAAACACCTTCAGATTTCGAAATCGTTATTGTCATACCAAGCCTTCAGGATGGGATTGACCCACCCTTTGTAGCCATTACAACTCCACATATCTCACATCTACAAGATTCAGAATTACAGTGGATCCTTGTCTACTCATTGTTTGGTATTCACAGATTTTTTTTGTGGAACACAATTCCCAATTATTTGTGAAAATTCCTCTAGTCATGGAAACCTGTGGATGCTGGTGTCTGTGGTAGTGCCAGGATTATTCCCACCATGTGTATCAATTCATATTTGTGCATATTTGGTGCTTGAACAATCAAAATACATTGTTCTAAGCATTTTACAGCGTTTTCAAGTGGATAGATTTTAACTTTGTCCCCTGTAAATACCAGGTTCCAGTGTAGTGCTAAAGGGAATATTTGACTTTTCTTCATGTAAACATTTGTGGTCTCAATCAATGATGTTCTGGCATTGAATTCTTCACTCCAACTCATTCCAAAACTGCACTATTGGGCACCAACATCTTTGTATGTTGCAACATTAAGAATTAGTTTTACTGAAACTAAGGGGCTGTCTGCTGAAAAACAACCAGACACCCATATCTTCCATCCACCAAACTGTTCATTACCGTTTGAACCAAAACATAGCCATCAGTCTGCCAGCAAGAGAAACGCATCCCATTAATACCTGCACTCACTATCAGGAGTTAATTGAGTCTGTAGGCACCTTTAGACTATCTGGTTTTTACCAAAGTTACTGTTCTTAAGTACTTTCACTTTGTTAGGATCCCTCAAATAGTTTGCCATGGAATATTTAGTAACTTATGGTGCAGACTGATGTGGTGCCAAGTGAAACATTCCCTGAGCTCCTGAAAATGAACCATTTCTTCACAAATGTATCAGTAAATTGCCTAAGTGCTCCATTTTATACACCTTCACTTCAAAAGTGATCAGAAAACAAGTTCAATGATTTGTGTAGGTGTCTAAACTTTTAGACCAAAAAAAACTTCCATCAAGAGCAATAAATGTAGTTTGTTTCCAAACTTGATGAATAGTAGTGACAAATGGTTGTGATTTCAATCTTAGCGGAAATGAATGTCATTACTTTTTTAATAATCAAGCAGCTCTAAATGGCGCATCCCATCAAATCGTGGAGGCTTTTTTGGACTAATAAGATCAAAAGAAGTTGACATTTATAGAAAACATGAGGCTTCCTCCTAAACAAAATGGTGTGCAGAATCAATGGAAAAGTGTGAAATAAGAAATGATGTGGCAGTATTTCTAAGCTCTACCCACACGTTCTAATCAAAAGGCTTCACAATGACTGGCTTTAAAAAAAAGAAAAACATAAAAGAAAAAAGAATGAAAAATCAAAAGAGGCCACTCGCTGATGCCGAGCAAACTGATCAGCTGCATATAGAGTGTCAAAAGCTAGAAGGAATGTCAAAAGAACCACTGATCTCTCTTTTTCTCCCCTAAAGTGATCAAACAGTGGTCCATTCCCTGGAGGAGGTCAAACAAAAGGGAGTGAGAGAAAGTAAACGGGAGCTTTGGAGCACCATAGGAAGCCGGCCACCAGCAGCATAACCAAGCAGCTAGCACAAAAACAGCACACCGTCTCTCCAGCTTTCTTTAAGTTCAGTGCTGAGATGGAAAAAGAGAAAGAGTAGGCCAAGTAGTCAAACAGTGTGGGGTAAGGGCTCAATAGGGCCTGGTTACCCCGGTGAGGAGAACTCAGAGCTTCAACAATGTCCACATCAACTGTCCGGCTTTGGGCCAGGCCCCGCAGAGGTGCGTCTCAGCGAGCCTGGAGGTCAGCTGCGTGGACAAAAGAAAAATGGAGCTGGGATTTACAGAGCTGCAGCTTTAGGTGCTTGACATGAAGCACTCTTTCAATTATTTCAAGACACCGAGAAGCAGCATTTCCTTAATTATGTGCACGGCTGGACAACAGGAGGTGCTATATGTTCCTTAAGTCTGTAGATGCTGAAAATACAGTGTTTCACAATTTTTTTAAGAGCCATCTTTGAAATACTGACAGTCACAAGATGATAAGAAGCTCACTAGATTGGTGCTTTAAGTCAAGGCAACAATGCAATTCTAAATGCTCAACGCAATCAAACACAGCAACTGGCAAACATTACATTTTGTCAAATGCCGTCAAACTCATCAAGAACATTAATAATCAAACACACATCAAATGTATCAATCCAGCTGTTTTTAATCTACTCTAAGAATGTGAGTTCTTATACTTTATTTAAAAGGAACAGACTCGAACCAGAAAACCTGAGTAGTCTGGAAGGTTGATACAACTACAACAGATATTCAATATATTGTGGTGCTAAGCTGTCCAGTGATTTGTAAACTAAAGTTTTAGTGAGAACACTGTCAGACATTTTAGACAGACTTATGACGACACTGTTGCAGTAATAAATTCAACTAAAGATCAATGCAGGGTTGAGTTTCTCGAGATCTTGTTGGAGTATTAGTCCTTTAACACTAAGAAAGTTTTCCCAAGTCATCTTTTAATCATCTTTATGCGTTTCTGAAAGTGTATGGTTTTGTGCATTTTTCTAGTCATGGCCAATCAACAGTTTTTGAATTTTTTGAATCTCCATGACACCTAGACAAATGTGTTTGTACTTAACGTGCATTTACATAGAGGTCAGAAGTTATCTGCACTATGGGACCTGCATTTTTTTTGCTTAATTGATTAAAGTGCTTTTTTTAAGCACTTTAAGTGCCTACTCTTGCATCAGGTAGTTACTCGGGTTAAAAAAAGTTACCAAATTCTCTAAAAAGATCACAAATGGCTTGGAGTGCAAGAATACATGCAGCTCAGTAGATGATATAACACACAGGCAAGAAAACCAAGAAATCACATTTATACGTTTTCTGTTTTGTGAAACTACTTTTGTTAGAGTAGAGTAGTCCATGGTTTATGGTTTTCTAATTCTAAGATGGTTCCTATGTCATAAAAGCAGAGGAAATGCTCTACTTTGGTGGTTTTACTCAAACTGTCTATGAAGTCAAAACATTTTAGACTGTAATCAAAACTGGACCAACAGGAAGCTGCAATGCAGACATTAACTTTAGCATTGTAAGTGACTAACCTGTTCATGAAACAGTTTTTAACAGAGCATCTCTGCTAAATATTGACCTAAGCCCCAGGCAGGGTTGTTAAAGAGAGGCAGAGGAATATTATTTAGGTTTCTCTGGAAAAAAAACCCTTACTGGGCATTTTTATAACAGCTCAGTCACACTAACTATTGTTTGTATTTGCAATTTCATAACATATTAAAACATCTGTCCCATTTTTAGATCTCCCTCTCTGCAGACTGATCCCACAAACAACTACAAAGCACTTTTATTTCCAATTAAATTTTCCATAAAGATACAGCCACACCTCCTTCTGGCTTCTTGATAAACAATGTGTACACAAACGTTTTACGCACACTCACTGTCCCTCGATGTACGCCAATAAAAATGGGGGTGGGGCTGCAGCGGCGATCGAACAAACACTGTTCTTGGACCTCAGCCGAGCGGCGCTTTTGTCAAGGGGCACAGCAGAGAGACAAGAAAAAAGAAAAAAGGTTGAGGAGGAGAGGAGGGGCGGCAGTGCAAGCAATAAGGCTGCTTTAATGGGAAATAAAAAACAAAGCAAGGCGCAAATGTGAGATCTGGTTAAGGTGGTCAAAAATGGAGATGTGAGCAGGAGGAACCAAGAGAAAGTATTCACAACATCAGAGTCACGTTAGTCTCACAATTTGTATTTTTCCCCCCAAACTATAACTGCAATACTCATCCTTGAAAAAGGAAGCAAAATGGATTTGCAAGTGGCTTTCGGTCGTCACCTCAGGGCGTCATGAACAGAAGGTCTGGGCGTGGATCCATGTCATCCGACCACCGAGTATTAACCCACACCACCGCCTGGGGGGAAAGGCTGTGGATTTCACACATTCCAGTGTTGGAGGGCACACACTTCATTCTGCCATTCAAGTGGTTTTGATTTTTGGTGCCTTAAAGAAATTTTCTGTGTCTGTACATAATTGTATTTTGCAAAAAAACAAATAAATAAAATGTGTGTTTTAATTAAATATAGGCAGCAGTTATCGTCAAAGAAAAGAATGTGGTTATTATCCTGCACTTTTGCACACACACCCTCACCTCAAAAGTTTAAGTTTGTTCTTTGGTGTGACAGAACTTTTCTATTTCCACAGCAGGGGCAAAATAAATGGTATACACGAGGGCCACAGAGAGAGAAAAGCAAGCTCTAATTGGTGTGGAAATAATTCCATTACCATATAGCTATCACATAAAGGATTATTTGTTCTTTTGATCACCCCAGAGAGCGTTTATGAAGTCACTGTGGGATAAGCCTGGACTCAGGGGCAAGGCCAGCCACTAGAATTCCTCCGAACATTTGTTTAGCAGCAGGCCAAGTGCAGAGCGGTGCACAAATGCAGTATTGTTCCTCCCGTTCTCACTGGCTGCGCTGTCAGAGGTAGGAGTCGGCGGAGACCGAATGAGAGACGAGAGGAAAGCAGAAGAGAAGGAGAGCAGAGAGTTGGGGGAAAAGGCAGACCCTCGGGATAACTGCCGCTCAAGAGTTAAACTTCAAACCTCCTTCACACACAAACACACACACACAAAAGCATTTCCTGTTAGGAACGACCACGGCGTGCTTTGAAAAGGTAATGAGCAACATCTAAAAAGAGCAGACTATTTCACAGTTGAGAAAACAAGAACTTTCCTTAACCTCAATTTCCAAACTTTCAACGTCAAGTTGAACATTTTCAGCTGAATACTATCTGTTCCCTACATACATTTAGAGGCTCTTTCATCCCAAGAATGACATAACTAACTAGGTGTTGACCTTTTTTCAAGAGTTATTAAATGTCAAGACAAAATCCAGACCAAAGTAAGATAACCAGAAAAAAAGAGATAACCAAAACCTCTTAGAAGCCTAACCATAGAAATGCAAGAAAATGTGAGTGTAATAAAACTGAATTAGTCTGGCAAAAAAGCAAAACATATAACAAGTGATGTAGGGCAGTTCGTACTGAGATTTCATGCAACTTTATGTCAAATGACGACAAGAGTTGCAGTATTTTTATCCCTTAAGATTCTGCCTTGAACTGAAAAACTTACAGTTGAGAAAATTAGCAAAGTTACAGCTTCATCACCTCAGTCTGGTGACAGATTAATTCAGCACGTAAGTGCTAACAAGCAGCACAGACAAGGACTTTCAATAGTCTGGACCTGGTAGATGAATATGAGAAAAAAAGGCAAAGACAAAGGATCAAGGAGAGGCATTTCCAACTCTGACCCTTCTCATTGTGACTTGACACTTAAAGTATGATACCTCCTTCTATACATTCATGATAATGCATACTAAAAAGAGAATGAGTGGACATTCAGACAGCGTGGTAAGTCTGGCCTATTTTTGCATATGAAATTCCACTACAGCTATGGGTCAGGACCTCTGGGTCCTTAGGAAAGAATGTGTGACTTGAAACAGGAGACCAGAAGGGCTGCTTGCATCCCAATGGCTTTCCAGCTGGGAGGACAGCATTCAGATCAAAGAGGCTTTGTGACTCTTTAAGATGGGCAGTTGGGACAGACGGCAAGGGCATGTGAAGGGCCTGGGAGAGCGCTCGCTCTTCATGCATCACGTGTGAAGGCCCCATGCTCCACTTGGACTGTATATGGCTCCTCTGCATCTTGTTAACCGGACTCGGCCTTGGGCATTCAGGCCCCCATGAGTCTGCTGAGGCGAGAGCCAAGCAGTTTCTCAATGTGGTACCAGAGCAGGATGATGCCGTTGTGATGACCATTGTGGAAAGTTTTGTTGGAAAGTCAGCTGCAACCTGATTTGCGTGATGCTGAAATTCACACTCACAAAGAGTGAGTGAGTTGCTAGGTAACCAAAGAAAGAGTGAGTTGCTAGGTAACCAAAGAGTGAGTGAGTTGCTAGAAACCTGAGTGAGTTAGTTGATGCCACTAACCTTGATTAACTGACTGTGAGAGGTGGAGCTATTAAATCCTTTACATCTGCCTACATCCCCCAGAATGCTGTGCGGTTCAGTGAAATGAATGAATATTTTATTGAATGCTTTACCTACTAATACTGACGTGTATCACAGTATTGATATATTGTTATTGAGTTATTGTCCAGCCTGACTAAGACCAGCCATCCATTATCTTAAACTTATCGGAGGTCAGTTTGAGGAAGTAAGTAGTTCAGAAGGAAAACAAGCTACAGCTGCTAACTTATTCTTCAAGATCCCTTTATGTCTGTGGTATGGAAGGAAAAACTTAAAGTTCTAGTTCTGCTCTCTTTGGAAGAAGAGGTCCAAAGAGAGGCATAATCAGATGACCAAATCACCCCCTTAAAACTCGTTTTTAGGTGGAGAACCAGTGGCTCTAATCTGAATCTCCCTATGGAAAAAGATCCTCACCTCATCTTCAATGCAGGGAAAGCTCATTTTGACTGTCTCGATTCCGGATCTCATTCTTTATTTCATCTAATAACCACAGGCAAGGCTTGGAAAGTAGACAGGCTGGTAAGAAACTGCTTTACTGCAGACAAGGCCCCAAGCAGTCTATAAATCTAATTTTTCATTTCACCGTCACTCATGACCCAGAAACCAACTCAAGTCAACTTTACTTGTATTGCACATTTCAGCAACAAGGCAGTTCAAAGGGCCTTACATCATAGAAACATAATTCAGTCATCAAGACACTTGAACAACACCACCAACTTCCAGTTTAAAAGAAATACACCACTACTAGATGAATAAACATTAAATCTGACACAATGTACGAACAAATAATGGCATACAAAATCTATTAATTAGATGTTATGCAGGTGAACAGAATCCATAATATGTGAGCATATTGTCAACAAAAACCATGGGAGGTTCAGTGCACTCTACCTTTTACTATAATTTGACTATCAATGTAAAGCTACAATGTCGATAAAGACATATCGAGTTTGAGTCACACGCAGGATTCTTCCAAACATGAGATCGAAGCAAATGTTTCAAACATGTAGAAGTCAGTCTGTCTGGAAACGTATTTAGTACCCTGACCTGCACCGCCAGCATGGATGCTGCACCTAGGCACATCTTCAGGACACTGCTTATTTTGGCAGGTTTACAGCAAGGTAAGAAATGTTATATTCACCAGCACTGATCTCTCCATATATCCATGTAAAAACACAGTGGAGAATACAACCGGTCCTGTCCTCTCAGCTGCCATCTAGACCTGTGTGTATTAGTGTAACAAGTATGTCACAATAATAAGAACTGAGAACAAAGAGCCTTTTGTCGGGAGAACCATGATGACCAGCATCCCCTGTCAGGCTTCTGCCCCTATGGGAGGGATGAAGTCTCCAGAGCTCCAGCACCTTAGTCTGCCAGCCAGTCAGGTCTCAGCCTGGAGAAACCTGTCAACACTGCCACAGAGGCCTCTATTCATCCCCACAAAGACAAAGCCAAAAGTGTACAAGCAGCCATCCAAGGCATCCCAAGCATCCAGATATCCACCAGCGATATCGTTTTAGGCTTATGTGAGGCTGTGTTTTAGTTTGCTGCTGCTCAACCCCTTCATCCCTGCTCTCCTTCTTTATCTGTTGATCGTTTTGTTACAAAAAGGTTTTCCCCAGAGCACATTAATTCTTTAAGTGAACATAATACATTAGATATGCATTACACGTAAAATTATTCTGTTTCACTACAGACTGACTCACCCTAAACACTAATGCTACTAATGATTTTTAGCTTTGAGCCATTCTTTATAAAAGCAACATAGTGTTAGAACATCCCACTGACCATGCAGAGGTCAGAGCAAATGGTCCAATCCAAGTAAAAGGTAAAACACTTGAACAATTTTGAACACTCAGACAAACAAAAATTAAAACTGCAACATAAAATACAAATTTCTCAATCATAAATGAAAGCATAGTACTTTGCTAAAATAATTCATCGTAAGCAAGAGCTTTTTCAACAGTCCATCAACATTATTACAAGTACTGGACATGTTATGCAAAAGACTACCAACATCACAAAAAAGATACTTGGATGATTTAGAAGTTTGCAGGAATTTGTGTCTGCTTTGATTTGGACTCTTTTCGGCCGGGCCCTCCTTTGACTGCGCTGGGCCCCTGAACTCCAGTTCAGAAATCTCCACCTGCTGATAATATCAGCCGCCCTCCAGGATCTCCTTCCCCTCCTTTTCTTTTGGGCATGTGTGGCGGCTGCTGATAAAAGGGCTATAGATAAGAGGAAACACAAGCTGTGATGAGGAACATATTGCCAGCCGTGAGTACCTCAGCGCAGTGGAATGGTAGGAGGAGGAGACGGATGGAGAAACAGAAGAAAAAGCAGGTAGAAAAAAACACGACAAGAGTGGAAGCAAAAGCTACATTCCTAAATCGTTTGTGTTCAGACGGTACAGAAACCCTGTTGTGAAATCTGAGATCCTAACTGATGTTGCAGAAGTTTGACCAACCAACTATAATTCAGGATTAACAGCAAAAAAGGAAAACAAAGCAACTCTCCATTTGACAAGAATCGAGACCGAACAATCCAATCTGCCATCACGTCCAGCCGACAGCGCACCGGAACAAACTGAAAAAGGGAAAATGTAAATAAATCTGAGCTGCTGACACGAGCGGAGAGTGGTGGGGACAGGTGCCACAATGACACCCGCGACCTCCAGGGGATGTATGCATCCCATAGCGGTGTCCCCTTTCCAAGATGGACACCGCTGGGACGAACCAGTTGGTCCACTACACGGCATGAACTTGGTACTCAACAGAGCCTGACTGGAAATCTGCTCAATTTTAAACATTTTCCTTCAAGTTCATTTAAACTTCCCCTATTGGCTGTGCTTGCTGTTTAACTGCAGCTTGTAAGCAGCCTTGCCATGTTTTAGATGTAAATAGAGATGCTTTCAAGCCTGTATTTAAATAGCGCATGCCCCGCTCTGGGCCTTGCTGCCTCCCATTGGCTCAGAATCAACTTAAAGTGTCCCGCTAATCCAACAGTTGTTTGGCCATGCTGAAAGTCACCTCTGAGTCCAGCTCTAGCACTCGTGTCAGGAATCCACAGGCTCTTTGCATACCGGGCAGCCGGATATCCTCTAGTTAAAGAGGGCCCTCTAAGCCAGGGACATGTGTTGGATGACTGGGAAGGGTGACAAGGGGTAGGGTTTTGTTTTTTTCTTCTTCTTTTTTTATTTATTTTTTTTTACTTGGGATGAGGTTGGTGGCAGGGATTTACAGGCTATGCTTAAAAATCCTTTAGAGTGACATCAGCATCACTTTGAGCTGGCACAGGAAGCGAAGTCCCTAGAAACTGGTCTGTTTTCCCGCTGATCCTCAGAGCTGCGCACTGCGGCCAGGCGGAAAACTGCAGTTGTTCCCGTTCTGAGCCCGCCGATCTGCGGGACTCTGAATGGCTTTTGTGTTGCTGTCGGGGCAGAACAAAGTGAGTTCAGGTTACTGCACTCCTCCTGTTATTGGCCCACATTGTCTCTAATTATTCCAGCAAACATTGACACAGCATGTGTGGTCTCACATTTATACACCCTCCCCCTTCCCCTCCTGGACTGAACAGAGAGAACAAAAAAAGGAACTCATGAAAGAGAGGAAGGGAAATGACGAGCAAATAGATGAACCTGTAATCTTACGGAGAAGATTTTGCAGGATTATCCATCCTTTCAGGTTAGCACACAACTTAAAAGTTTTGGTACACGACTCAGGCCAACCAAGAACTTTGTCCAAAACACTACAAACTCTAATTTAAATTCTGAGCCTCTCTCGTTGCCAGGGCAATACAAGCCTCGTCTTCTGCAAAACAATAATTACGATGAACGCATGCATCAGTACATTACCAAATCCTCTGTCCATGAGCTTAGCTTGAAGCAATGTTGTAGAAAAGCCAACTACAGAAGTGGTTGCCAAAGGAAAAGTCATAACCTCTTCCTTTAGGATGGAGGATGTAATAAAAAAGCAAGACTGAATCTTGCCAGTTAGCCTACTGTAAAATTGTCACCATCCTCTTATCACTTCGAAGCAGCAATGTGGGAAAACCTCAGAGGAGCGGAGGGCATGATGAAAAATTCATATACGAGACTATCGGAGCAAACACAAAACACATTTTTAGTAGAAGGTAAAATGGAGTGATTACTAAATTACAGAGAAATATGTTGTCAGTATGAGCAAAAACTATGAAGATGTTTCATCAGTTTGGTCGAAAGACAATACGGTTCAATTCTGGTTCACATACTGTATTAGATTCTAGAAAAATACCCAACCCTGAAGTTAAAGCACCAGAGTTGATGGTGCAAATATTTTCATACCAAAAGCAACACTTGAATAAAAAAAAAAATTAAAAAAATCAGCAATTGAATAATTCTGTAATAAGCTGTTGTCAAGGCTACAGATATTTTGTAGATATTATTTGCACCATTTTATTTTAAAACCATCATAGACATTTGTTAATAATAGGTGATTTTCATTCGTCGTTAATCACCTGATGAGTTCTGACTTAACAGAAGTGGAAGTTAAAATGCCTCTGCTCAATGTTATGAGAGAAAAAGGCGGCTTCACAAGTGGAAATCCTCTGCTGAGCTGGATCTTGGGCTTTGGCGTCCACATCCCTCCAATGGTACACCAAGAAGAAAGCCAAAACCTCCCCAGAGACCAATGTTGTTTGTCCAGCCTTGTCTATGGAGTCAAGGCATGGGACATTCGCCAAGAAGATTTGAACAAATTTGAGGTTTTTTTAAACGGATGAGACATGTTTGTCTCTACAAGACCAGAAACAGACAAACACCATCAGAGAATGTGATGCCAACTAAAACCAGCTATTAAAGCACAAATCAAGGAACACACAGTGCAGTGGTCGGACCACATCTGCAGAATAAGCAATGACCAACTGCTCCAAAAACTCTCGTAATGGCAAAGATCTGCACATGCACACTACAACATGATGCACTTAGGACGAAGACGATCGAGGCACCTCAGTCAACCTAAGGCCAGTAAACACGAAGTGGACAATCTGAAACTCTAAGGCACATGACCTCACAGGATCTCATCTCTTATGACTGGGTTTTGTGTCGTAGTGAGGCAGAAAAAGATGGAGAAAATCAGGATGTCCCTCTGCAGAGCAACAATACAAGTCTCCCAATAAACAGCCATGGTTGTAATAAAGTGGAAATGCACAGGCTAACTAGAAGAAGTGGCCAATACCCACATTTAGAGTTTTGGACAATAAATAAGCCTTGGTGTTTAAGGTCAAGGGTCAAGTTATTACTGTTTTCTACAGCATTATCTTAACTAGTCCTTAAAATTCAATGTCTGTTCCTTTTTATCCATTCTAACTGATGTTATAGTTTTTAGACTTTGCTTTATTCTACTGAGCTTTAGTCGTTTTAATTGACTGGAGTGGTAAGAGCTTCCAACTGTAACTTGAAGAGTGGCAATGGAAACTTCTGAAATTGTGATAGTTTCTCTTGAAAAATGGTAGAAACTGACCTAATGATGACAAACAACAATATGTCTAGTGAATAAAGATACTAGAAATGCCTTTTTCACTTCTTTCATATCTCTGGATGTTTACTTCCTTCCTACATTTTTGCCAAGGGTAACAGCAATGTTTTACTCTAAAGTCAATCTTTCATAAAACAGTATTTCCTCAAAGAGAAATCTGTCTTTACACGGTCTCTGGCCTTGCATGATTTAATAGGTCTGGCTGTATCCCACTCAGGTGTGCACTTTTATAGATAAGTCCAACGTTAAAGAATAATTCACTGGGGTAAACTTAGACTTCTAGCTGGTAAAACCTCTTATGCATACAACATGCATCAAATAATTATTTTCAATTCAAAATGCGACATCATACACGTTTTTCAACAATGTTGACACCTACATTTGATTTTCTTTCATGATTTCAAGCATAAATTCTACCAACAGATCTGTCCCATATGGGCAACTGATAGACATTTATGCACCTGGTGAACTGCACTGTATCCTTCCCAATGCATCATTTTATTTAAATATCACATGTTATTACAACATCACATTCTCAAGCCACCAGACAAATCATTCACATGGATCCATCTCCACCTTGTTTTGAGGGCTCAAGGCGCAACAGTAGCTGCATTTCTTTACCAATGCATGCAAAACTTGGTCGATATTCCACTGATGTTTAAAAAAAAAAAAAACAATTCTGCAATTGCAGTGTTTCCATTAAATAAGAAACAAAATCTCATGTGGATAAGTTTGATCAGTAAATAATTTAAAGCATGCCGCGCCATAATTGTCCTACCACTTTCTGACATCATCTTTGTCTTTTCTGTCAATAGTAACATCTGCTTGTTGACCACGTGACTCGTATGATACAAAAGAAAATTCTCCACTGCAGTTTGGCAAGAAACACTAATTTCAACACACCTGAAACCCACCTCATCCTTCAGCAAAATTTTGCGAAAAATGTGAGTTTTTTTTTTTTATGGTTTCGTTTCCATTAAGCCAATTTATTTTTAGGATTCCACACAATTATATGGTCCATTGAAACCCAACTAGCTGCAGGTTCCTTCAAGAAATGACAAAGAAAACCTGAAGACATTTAAAAGCTGCCCTCAGAAGAAGCTAAATTAAAAGTAAATTCAAATAGCACAGGTTTTAATAATCACAATAATTTAAGTAATTAAAAGATTGAAATGTCCTAAAATGTGTCATCTAAAGTCAAAAGTTATCTTAGGTTAGAACTGTAAACAAATAAATATCCCTAGAAGTAAACCAAAGGATAACTTTAGGAAAGAAACCAAGTCTTCTGGATAAATCTAGTCTGAACATATATTTTATGAAGGATAAAAGTTTCATTCCAAGTGTATACGGTGAGGCCACTGTCCAAATGTCAGCGCCACATACTCAGAGATGTTTACTTCGACATGCCTGTGGGATGCATGCCACCCCGGGGTGACAGTTGGACTTTGGCACATGCCTGTGGGATGCAGACAGAATAGCGACAGCTCTGAACTGGCTCATCTTTTTCTGTTATTCCCGTCATCTAAAAAACCCATCTCTACTTTCTCTCAAAACAGCATTCTGAGAAGCTACATTCCCTGACATGTCAAGGGACAACTTGTCATTAGAGAGCCAAGTGTGTTTGGACAAACTGCCCATGAAATCACCCCAGAATAACTTAGCCTCTTCAAAAACAGCTAAGAATGAAAAGTGCTGCTCCTACAGAGACACGTGACAGAGGAATGGACCTGGATAAATGCGAGGTGTGTCAAATTGGAAGTTGAGTGACACAAATGATGAAGTGCACCCTATATGCACCCCCCACAAAAATGTGATCACTCCTTCCTGTTGTCACTCAACTTAGTGACCTGCTGTAATGGGCAATGAAGTAATATGAACAGATGGAGAACAAGGACAAAGAAATGGCCACAGCTGGACAGGAGTTATTGTCCTGACCTTTTCATGAGGGTTTAGAAGGTGGAAATGGATTATGTTATGATTAAGTACAAGAAGGCAATGCGTTAGACAGAAAATGCCAAATTGATTTCTCTAGACTTTGATCAGTCTGCATAAATATTCCTCTGGGAGCACTGATTACTTCAGTAATATTCTTTTAGCTTTACCAGCATCTCAAAATGTCTTGCACGATACACATGGCTGGAAAGTGTGGATCAGAAGTTCTGCAAAAAAATGTATGCAAATAATTAGAATCAATGCTTATGATTCTGTGTACAGATTTGCACAAAACTGAGCATTACAAAAGCTTTCTTTCTTTCCACACACGTGGATTTTTTGCCACAGATGTGGATTTTGCATGTTGGTCTTTTCATCCTTTTGGAATGTTATAATTATTTCTTCCCTGACTTTCTCCAGATGCAAAATCGAGCCGTCTGCTATGGCACTTTTACACTGTTTCGCACTAGTAGGGTATTTTGTACTCAGGCTGCACAATATATCATTAATATATTGTCATCAGAATATCAGTGTGTGCAAAATTAATATTGCAAAAGACTGTTTGGCTTTAATAGTTGTTGGCTAATACATTCCAAGTGATATGAACTTGTATTTTTTATGTGTTTGTAATATTAAGTCAGTTGGACAGAACCTCTCACTGGACACCAACAACATTGCCCAAAATGCTAAAGGTTACATAGTGATGGAAGCACAGATGAGAAAGGCAGAAAATAGAAAAATATGTATGCATAGCACATGGCAGTCATTGCTATATTTACCAATATTATTGTCGTCGCTAAAATTTTGCATAAAACAAAAACAATATATGGTACATGTAATGGCCACAAATAGAGGTAAGATCTCCATTTGTCAACAAGGTGATAGACTTATTTATGCTGGTATTCCAGTAAATTTTTTAAAATCTCAGTATTTTTCATATTTCAACAAGTATCAGTTAGAAAAATTTAATTGTCAGTTTTTTCCAATATTATTCAAATAGTTTTCTAGTTTCCTGCAAGGAAATGCAGTAACATGGTTTTATAAATATCTACTAGAAGGTGAACTCTGTCTGATCTGAGTTCAAATATGACAAATATAATAAAATGGGGTTAATGACGTTTCTATGACGATGTTACAACGTAAAGAAAATTTCTACTTGATAAAAAGTACTAAAAATTTCAGTAGAGTAGACGGGTACATTTCTAACCTGTCTTTTTTATAACTTTAGTTATTTAGGAGTTAAATTTTCAAATGGCAGCAGCTATGATTGAGAAAATCAGTCCTTTGAAACCCTCCATCATATGATTTGTATTCTGCCTCCTTGCTTTTTAATA
This sequence comes from Phalloptychus januarius, assembly GCA_902982915.1. NCBI lineage: Eukaryota > Metazoa > Chordata > Actinopteri > Cyprinodontiformes > Poeciliidae > Phalloptychus > Phalloptychus januarius. The sequence goes on from CADWAE010000482.1 coordinate 2,385,026, forward strand.
AAGTCGCCCAGTTGGACGATCTTGCAACTGCTGATAAATGCTACAGTCTCACTGTGCTGGAAACAAGGGGGTCTCTTCATCTCCTCAACTAGCAACAAAAGCTTTGTGCTGCAAGCTTTGGCTTCCAAATTCAACCCAGGTTACAGGAACTTCAAATGAAAGTCGGTGCAGGTGTTTACCATCTGTTAAACATCAAAAAGGAAGCACAATCACCAAACAGGGACCAGAGAAACAAGTGCGAAGGTATGCAAATAGTTAATAGCAGATTATAGCCGTGCGCTCGGTATGAAGCATGTGCCATGATGGAAGCCGACCATGAACCGTCAGCCTGCTAGTGGCGGTTTACAAAGATCTGTGGTCACGCTTAGCTTAGCACACATTACAGGGAAATAGATGTGCACATTTTATCAAACACAAACAGAAGCTCTATATAAACATTACAGAGACACTATGCTGTGTGTACATATGTGTACTTTGGAAACGTCCACTAGAATCAAAGTTTTCTGTCACAATGCAAACCTGTAGCAGTAGAGCGGTATGTTCAGCCATCTGACCTTAAGCCTAAAAACACTGGACGGGTATGCCTTCTTACATATAAGCAACACCTCCACCTTTATTTGTATGGGAGCGGATTTAGCTGGAAGGCCTGCAATTACATCATCATTCAGTTTTGCAGCTCCGCATATCAACGCTGGCATTAGTCATAGAGGCCTTTGAAGAGTTTGGCCCAGCCTTCGCTCCTTTTTCTCTCACTCTCCCTTTCCTCGCTCTGCTTCGCTCCTGCTCCCCCCCTTTGGTTCTGCCTTTGATGTTAGCACGCGGAACTGCGCCGCGCACCGTGGCCTCCCAGGACTCCCCGCCTCGACTGATACTATCTGCTCAGGCAGCGCATTCATGTGGTTTACACCAGCGGCAAGACTCCCGGCAAGCTATTCACCCAGCCACACAGACCCCTCCCTGTTCAGGGTCCAGGAGTTGGAGCAAGCGGCGGCGGCGGCGGCATGGCCAGGGCCGCTGACAGAGAGAGGGGAAGTAAAGGAAAGTTTTGATACAGCAGAAAGAGAACATATTTGCCATTTTTAAAATAGTTTTCAGGAAAGACAAACCCTATAAAAGTCATGTGTCCCCTGTGTTTTGAGAGGTACCCCTGATACAGGAACAATATAAAAGGCATTTTTTATATTGAAAATCTAGGTTGCATTCTTATTGCCAGTGCAGGAGCCACGATAGATGCACCGATATCTCATTACTCAGGAGACTTGCAGTACAATGCTCTGCAGGAAAAATAAGCATGCAGAGATAACCCAGCTTGTGCTCATCTGACCAAGCAGGTCCAATCCATCATGCCTCTGGCCTCATTATGTTCTGCTAGTTCTTCTTTACTGCTTTAGCACTTTGTGAAAATATTCATACCCCTTAAGCCTTCTCACATTTCACACACAAAAACATTTTTTTTAGGTTCTTATTTGATGAATTAGTGAAAGATTTGCATGCTTTTCCTATGCAGCCACCAAGTCAACACTTTGTTTTCAGTTTTGTCATTTCTATAACAGAAGTTCAGTCAGATTGGATGGAGAACATCTGCAACCATCAATTTTCAAGTTTTGTCAGAGTTGACAATTGGATTTATAGCTGAACTTTGACTGGACCATTCTAAACACATAAATATCCTTCAAAGATCCATTGAAGCTCTGATTGTTTTTCTCCTGCCATAAAGTGAAACTTCAGTTTCACATTTCTCTTCCAACCTTTAACAGTTTTTCTTCAGTCCCTTTTGTGCATTTCCTACAGTCCAACTCCTCTTGATTCCCTCACCATGGAGCTGCAAACACCATGTTTCACTTTGGGGAGAATGTCTTCAAAGTGATGTTTACCTTTAATTAACCTCCACACGTGGCGTTTTATGTGTCCCATACTGGTTTCTGTCACATGTTTGCTGTGTCTCTGCATGGCTTCCAGCAAACTTCAAGTAGTGACTTTCTTTCAACACACGCCGCCTTCTTGGCATTCTTTCACAGGTTTCTAGAGTACACAACTAACAGTTGTTTTCTCCTGCAACTCCCCCAGAGTTACCTTAAGCCCCCTGGCTGTTTCTTTATTGGCTCATCAGTCATTTTCGATGGGCAGCTATGTCTGTGCAATAGTCTTTTCATTTTCGGATGATGGATGGGACATTGGTTTGTAAGAAGTTCAGTGTGGAAAGCATTCTCCACTTAGTAATTACATGAGTGAAGGCAATTTGATTTTTTTAAGAGTAAAAAGGGGGATGACATGAATGCACAGCACACCTTTTTAGTTTGCAAGCAAGAAAATTAACATGAAAACCAAAAGAGCTCAAGGGGTATGAAAACTTTTGGAACGCACTGTACCCACAGGCGGACATGCATAAGGAGACAGAAGAAAGGGGGTCTAGGATGTGAGAAGATATTAGCATTTTGGGCCAGAAGCATTCACCTGAAATCAACTGGAATGCTGCTAATGACCTCTGCAACAGCTGCGAAGGAATGCATTTATGAAAAGATGAAAGAAAAACAGTCTCTGATGCCTTTGATAAAAAAAGAAACACGCACAACCAGTCGCAACAGGAAACTAAAATGATATTCTTCACCAAAGCCTCTACATTAAAACAGTATTAAGAGCAGCATTGTGGATGGACCTGCACATTAAGTAATGAGGTACACAAAAGACAGAACTTTGAACCCTGTGTTCTTGGAGTTGGGCAAGTAAAGAAGATCTCTGATAAGTCAAGCTCTCCTTTTATAAAAACAAGCAGATCAGAGACCCGACTGAAGGCTAAAAATAAGCAGAACATTTAAGCAGGAAACCTGCTTTCTGTCCACCTACCTTTCTAGTCCATTGGCATAAAAAAAGTTAAACAAAGGAGGCAGTTGGCATTGTGGCCTTTCAGTTAGTCAGCACATTCCTAACCAATAACAAAAGGATGCCTCTGCCTGGATGAGCTACTACAAGCATTGTCATTTTATAACCCTCGACCCCGTAGCCTTTGTTCTGCAGACCCCGTGTGTGAGTGGATAAAAATGTGGGATGTCAGGATGGACTGTGCCTTTCAGCGCCGTTTTACAAAACGAAGGGAAGGCACATCACGCGTTACGCAAAAAACAAAATCCCACTCAGGACTCCGGTCAGTCAGCGAGTTTTCAAAGCCACCCGAGAAAAAACAGAAGACAGAGATAAAACGGTTCTCCACCCGCCTGGTTGCTTTTCCCAAGCATCTTTCCCAAAACAAATGTGTAACCTCTGGGCAAACTGGCTAATGCTTCCTAATCAGAAAAGCGTCGAGGGACCAAACAAAACACATATAATCTTGGACACATAATCAATGTTGGATCAGGAGGGGAGTGACATGAGGGAGCAGATGTCCCCCGAGCGGAGAGAAAGCATCAAAGCTCGGCCAGTCAGTCCATTGCTGCTGGGGCCACCAGTACCAACACGCAGATCCGGGTAGATCTGTCCTCGGACGGGAGAGAGTGAGGCTCAGACAGACAGGTGCAGAAGGTGAGATCAAAAGAGCCAGAGGCAGGAGAGGAAAAAGAGTTTGGAAAACAGTAATATGAAGTTTGAGAAAGATTAGAAAAGTGCAGAGAGATTCACCACTAAACAGAGAAACGCTGAAATGCCAACCCACTGCCTGTCAGTTGGTTAAAATAAAAACTTTCGTATTTTTTTTCCTCACTTGAAAATAAACCAAATTGTTAGTGGAGATGTTTATAGCTGTTCTTATCGACAATGATGTAGACTGCTGTACTTTTGACACTTTTTATCTTAGTTTTTATGTCTTTTTATATTCACATTCTTGTTGTAACATTATTTGTTTCACACTCAAGCTCTTAAGTGTTTTAATTTTTTCTCATTACATAATTCCATCCCAAGTAAATAAATGACAATTTCAAAAATTAATGATTGGTGTTAACTTTCAATTTTCCCCCCACTTGCATTGTTGTTATTTTCAATAAACTTAGAAACTTGTTGGAAAAAGTTTAGCTACTTTATGAAAAAGATAATTATTCTTGAAGCAAACAACTTGGTGACTCATGAGTTACGCACACAAATCCCTGCGTGATGATCTGTTATTGAAAATGTTCTAGTAGGCCAATCCTGTAGCTTCATAATTAATATTAAACCGTCGTATCATAAGCATAAGAAGTTTTAGATTATGCCACATTGTTTCTGCACCCTGGTTGTGTCGTTACTGTGCAGAACCTGCTGCTGACAGGGAGTGAAATCAGGCGTGGGTTTGCAGACAAGGCAAAGAAGAGCAGAGGAATTAGCCCACACCTTAGTCCATTGTCTACCTCTCATTGAGACAACTCAAGCTGAAATAACAGTATATGTCTTTTATATATACACAGAAGTTTATTAAATAAGTACAGCAGGCTTGTAGTGCCCCGACAGTCACAACAAATCAAAATATCTTAATTGGAAAATGTATTTTAACTTATTTTGCCTTCAGACAAGTAAAGTTTCAAAAAGAACCTCTTCAACTGTGAAGTGAATGTGCGAACAGCTACTAAAGCTTAAAGCTTTGGCAGCAAATGCTCCAGATAATTCCTGACAAAAATTCACTGTGTTGAAGTACACAATTTCTGCAACCAGAAATTAAATGAGCATTTCCTGTTGTCATTGCCCAAGTAACATGAAATGATATAAAAGGAGCAAATAGGAACATCTGCCAGTAAAACAGCCTCTATATACAGGCTCCCAAAGGACTCAATTTAGTTTGAGAGACTACTTAACCTTAGCTGATTGGTTTGTAAACATTACTTGAAATCATCCACTTGCAGTCTAGGACACGTAACAGTTTTTGGCTACATTTTAAATACCACACTGGGGGCGAGACTGTGTGTAGGAAAGGGCAGGATGGGGCGGGAGGGGGGTGTTAAGCAAGAGAAAGAGAAAAACAGTTTAGTCTGTTCTATTCCAAAAAGAGGAGAAACGCAGCCTCAAATTACTTTGGCTGAGACATGAAAGCGAAGCAGGGAGGCGGTTAAGAGACGATAGCACTTAAAATACAGCTGCGACCGCCAAGCCAATAACTGGAAAAAAGTAGGGAGCGTCGCTTTCAACCTTTCGAAACCAGCGTTTGTGTACTCTGCTACTGTTGCTTTGGCGCTGGGAGTGGCCCCGGACCGGGGCACCTACTGTCTGGGCCCGGGCCCCATTATAGCCTCTTGGGGTTTCCAGGCTGCGGTGAGAACGCGCGCTGGATGCCTTAAACCACTAAAGCTCTCATTATAGTCTAAATGCAGCGCGACACAAGCCCTGCCAACTGCAAGGTAGGAGCTCCAGTATTCCAGCGCATCGTTGTCTTAACTGAAAACCACCACTTTCTCCCCTGAACATTTAGTCAGTGGGAAACAAAAGGCTGCAGGCACTTCAGATGCATCAGGAGATCAAGTTCAAAGGTCAAACCACTCGTGGAAGTTGAGAAAACTGTAGCCGGATCTTTTGTTTTTTCTTTTTTTTTTTGAAGCAGGATTCAAGGGATGCTCTGTCCTCTCAGAGAGGAAGTCAGGGAAAAGCCACATTATTCCCTCTGGTTCTGGCCGACGATGCTATGAGTTCCATCTGGAGTTCTGCGTGCCCCTGCCACGTCCCGGCTCCTTCAGGCGCACGCCGACAAGCACGGCTCTGCTGGAAATCAGAGGCAGATGTGAGCTTGTGCATCTGCAGGTCGCCCGGCGACAGGAAGAACGGCGCAGCGTTCAAGAGCGCAGAAATGACGAGCGGCAGATGGCGCTTCGCTGCGAAGCGGTACGGATCAGGAGAGCCGTCCGCAGCAAGGAGAATGATTAAAACAGTCAGAAACGCCTGTCCTGGGCACTAAAACGATTAATCGCAATTATTGAAACAACCGTCAATAATTTAGAAATCGGTTCATCGTTAACTGGAGTATAAAAACTCAAAAGAAAGCCATGCAAAGCAACAGAGAGCAGAAATTGTGCTATCAGCTTTGCATTTAAGCTGAAAAACACTTGTCTGTAAATATTTTACCCAGAACCCCTCAAGTGGCATAGTTTTAGCTTCACCCAATTCAAATTCACTAAAGTACTGCTATCTTACTACATTTTAGGCAATAAACTATTTTCTTATTTGAAAAGGAATTGAAATGTTTATTCATTTGCATCTTTCACTGTATTTTTAATATTGTATGAAAAAGGTTCAAAAGATAAATGAAAACTTTGCAGAATGCGTCATTTGTTTTATCCGTCAGAATATTCATAATCGTTAGCTTCAGCTCCACTGAGAACCTTTCAGAGAGCTACTTCATAAATCATTTTTCTGTCGCTTAAATATGACGTGTTTTAGAGAAAGTGCAGCGATGGACTGCAGCGTCTTGCAAAAGGATTCAAACCTTTGAACTTACACAAATTTCTTTTGTGATGGACCAAAACAAAATGGTACATAACTGTAATGAAGGAAGATGACAATTAAGAATTTGAAGCCTCCTCTGGATTAAATAAAATCCAGAGGAGCCAGCTTTTCCTCCAGAAGAAATTGTAAACCTTTTCATCTCTGCATAAACACACCGTCTCACGAAAATGATGTGACAACTCCAAATCATCCCATGGCCGTTCCTCTAAACACAACACGAAGCAATCAAAAGAAGCAGCAGAGATCCATATCAGAGAAGGGAGAATCCCTCCTCTGATACAGCAATTAGTCCTGCACACCTCGAATCTGGCCCTATCCATCCGCAGTGTGGAACACGGTAGTGGCAGCATCATGAATGCATCATTTTCTGTAGCTAGTTGATAAGGAGCTAGACGGAGCAAAGTAAAGGGCAATAAATGAAGAAGAACTACGACAGGACACAAGCAGGACAACTTTAACGATACAGCAGACCAAAACACATTATTGTGTTTAAACGGCCTATTCAAAGCCTGGACCCAAATCCAAAAGAGAGCAGGAAAAATGACGGTCAGGGACTTTCCATTTGATTTTGAGGTATTCAGGCAGTTTTAAAATATGGAAAGCTAGTAACCCAAGACTTGTATTGGTAACTGCAGCGAAAGATGTTTTTACAAAGTTTTGATTCAGGGTCGCTAAACACAAACGTATGCCTACGTTTTTATTTGATAATTGTGAAAAGCATGCATCATTTTCCTTCCGCTTCAAAATCAATCACTGCTTTGTGTTCGTCTCTCTCATAAAATCCCAATCAGACACACTGAAGTCTGTGACAGTAATGTGAGAAATGCAAATCAAGATCAAGTGCAATGAATGGATATATTTGGAAAGCAGAGCATTAGAAGCCGAGTAGACTTTAGTGGATCAAATGAACAAACATCCAGTTTCCTGAATTAAAGCTTCTCCATTTAATTGCTCTTGACACAAAACTGCTGCTCCTTCATTTCCCAAGACACTAAAGAAGTGCTTTAAAACGGGTTTTTTTCCCAAAAGGAGAGAGCATACACAACTAGCTGCATTTAGAAACGTTCAACATGTTTTTACTGAAAAATCAAAGCTCTCTCAAAGTTGCCGTCCAGCTCCTGTTGCTACGCAGACACTGACGCTTTAAAATGATTTATAGAGTTGACTTGTGGCAACGTGGGGACTGGCTGGAGGAGCCAGGGGTTTTGGCACCGGGGCCAAATCTACATCATCGTGCTCCCCAACCCCGACCCTCTGAAAGAGAGCAAAAGCAAATTAACTTAATTTATTATTTTTGGCCCCGGCGGCGTGTGCCACTTCGCACTCTTCAGGCAGAGCCGAGGCTGTGTTAACTTCAGGGAATTGGAAAAGGAGAGTTGGGAGAGTACATGTGGTGATTGTGGTTGGATCTTTGCTCGGGAACAGAGCCAACACACCCCGCTGACCCCCCCACTCTGTCTGCAGTCCGTTAGAACCCATACCTGCTCAGGGTTCTGATCAAGCAGCAAACCCAAATACTCCACAAACCCAATGTTATGGTTCCGAGGGGTCACACTTGATAACTGAATACTACCTAAATATTTGGTTTAACATAATTCCACTTCTTAAAACATCACAAGGATTTCCAGAAACTTTACAGGAATGTTGTAACGCTATAAAACACAATACCCTTTAAAAATTATTTTCTCCACATTGTCATTTATTGCCAATTCCAGCTCAAAAACCTAAAAGGGGGGGGAAAAAAATCTTTGGCAGAATACAAGGTACAAGAAATTTAAGACAGTTGCTCTGCGTTGGACGGGCTGCCGCTCATTACAGCCCAAGCTGTCTCCAAGTGGTCAGCAGCTATGTTTGTAAAGAAAGGAAACCTAAATAGATGCGGGTTCTGATGTAAAGCTGAGGTCCGGCATGGCTGTGCGGTTACGCAGTGGCGCCGAGTGACCATCACTGTGTATGCCCACCTTTGATCACCACATATCAGCTTTCTCCTAACGTCAAAGGCTTTTTGGAGAAAAACAAAACTGTAGGGACGCATTTAGAAGATGCTGAGTTGTACAAACGATGTAGATCAGTGGTTCCCAAAGTCGGTCCTCGTCAGCCGGCATCCTGCATGTTTCATTTCTCTCCCTGGTCGTAGTAACAACTGTTTCAGCTTGTCAATGTTCTTCTTAGACCTTCTAATGAGCCACCGTTTGATCCAGGTGTGTTAAACTAGGGAGAGAACTGAAACATGCAGGACGCCGGGCCAAGAGGACCGACTGTGGGAACTACTGAGCAAAGAGGAGGATAAATGTGTCATGGTGGACACTTTGCAGCAATGCAACAACCCAGCATCCCTCAAATGCATGCTTAGCTTCCAATTCTGCAGCTTCCCTGCAACAAATCAGCGGTAGCTGAGTTTTATCTCCAGAAAACTGACCCTAAGCTAAAAGAGAACTTGTGTCTATAATTTTGTAAGTGCAGATCAACTTTACTGCAGCTTTGGTTTTAAAGGCACTAAATATATGCATTTCCCAGAAGAGGCTTGGAAATATGAAGGGGAAGAGGAAAAAAAGAATTTGAAGGAGCCGTGCACCTCAGGATTCTATCAAGTTTAAGGTAATTAAAAGGCCTGGCACTGCACGAGAAAAGAACTCTGTGCTGCTCTGTAGTCGGTGGCCAAGCAGATTAGGAAAGAATTAGCTCATAAAACTTCAAATAAACACCTTGCAGCGAGGAAAAGCTCCATATTCCCCCCGACTCCCTGATCCGAACACATGCAGCTCCGGCCAAGTGCACTTGACGCGTTTAGGGTCCAGAAAATAAAATATTACATATTTGTATGAAATTTACCGGTACTTTTTTAAAAATGTAATAACAGCTAAAAAAAAAAGTTTAATGTGGGCGAATAAAACCTTCTTATATTTGGCAAAGTATAAATTAAAGTTTGAAGCTTGGTAACGATCATGTGTGCAAAACAATTTTACGCGGAAATTTGCATTAGAACGTGATCCAAAAAAGTCAAATATGCGCATAAATACAAGCGTAGCGTTGCTGCTATTGCGAAACACCCCGACAAAACCTGCTCGGTGAAAGTTTACTAACTTTTCAAAGCGCTCTGCGATTTGCTACCAAAAAAACTTCCGCTACTATTTCAGCGCAAATGACTGAAAAGTGCGCACCAGTAAATAACTTGCAAGAGCATGTTTTCCCTGTGAATGAATTCCACAAGATAGGAGCCATCTTGTGACCGCATATGCTTGCAGGCTTTGGTACCATCCTCTCACACACACACACACACACAGACACCCCCACGCACGCACACACACCATATCTTGTCAGCTCCCCCACAGCCACTGTGGGAAAAAAGTTTTATAGTGGGCAGCTTGGTGAAACTGCAGCCCGGTTCTGGTGTCGCCCGGTTCTGCTGAGCAGAATAAAAACACGTACTTGAACGATCTCCCCCTCCGCGCTGATAGTGGCTCCAGCTTCGGAGAACCGTCCCTGCAAGCCAGTCGTGTAGGTAGTATAATCCCCATTGGGACTGGACTCGAACAGCACCACTTCCACAAAGGCTGTATCCTTGGCGAGAACGGCGCCCAGAGAAGCGGCCAGCAGCCAGATCACCGGGACCACCGAGTCGGGCACCCGAGCCGAGCCTCTCCTTGGGAAAATCATCATCTTGCCGGCTTGATCTGCGCCGATCGGGACATAATTTCACACGGATTAATTAATCGGGTGAAGGTAATTGGGATCAGGTGTAGTCGCTGCGGGCGATGCCTCCAAAAAAAAAAAAAAGAAAAAAAGGGAGTCGGGATTGTGCAATAAAAGCTGAGCCCCTGCGCCGAAGCGTGTTTATTTCACCACTGCGAGCCTTGTCAATTACATTGCCTCAACGCTGCCTCGCTTTCTCCCTCCCTCTTTCTTTCTCACCCTCCTCCTCCTCCTCTACAAAGCGGATCTTCTTTGATCTCCAAACACGTGATTTTTTCTTTTTTTCTTTTTTAGTTTTTTTCCCCTCACTCCCAAAAGGGCTTTATCCCCACCCACCAGTCTTTCTGACCCTCTCCTCTGCACTCCCCACTCTGAAGTGCCAGCACTCAGTTAAGGAGGCACCGCGGACTTTCTGTTCGCCCTGAAAGGAGGCCTTTATTGTTTGGAGGAACTTCAAGTTACACGATAACTTTTGAGTTAATTGAGTTCCCCCAGTTGGACGTGAAGTAGATCCCGCGTGTTCGACCCCACGTCTCGGTTCCTGGCGTCCACGCGCTGCTCTCTCCCGCAGTTTCACGTGCTCGCCATCCGCCGCGCCACCTTAAAACAAACACTACCCTCCTCAGGACGTTTCATGATTTACCCGGGCTCATTTTTTTGATCACATTCATGTTTGCTCAGCAACTGGCTATGAAATGTGTACTTGTTGGAAAAAAAAAACAATGCGTTTAATGAAATTACAAGGTTTTTTTTTTATTGTTATTTTTCTGCACAAATTGGAGGATGAGCTCTGATCAATTTAATCCCATTAGGTAAATTTTGTGACAAGTTTAGAACTGTTTCTCCAAACATTTTGGACATGTAAATAATAATAATAATAATAATAATAATAATGTTTCTGTCAACAAGTAGTTCCATTTTTCAAGAAGTATTTTATTGGATTTTGGAATGGGAGAAAATCCTATAAGAAATAAAAAAGCGTACCTTAACACTTTTTGCTACAATGGCTAAAATCCAAAAATAGTGTTTCACATCTGTTGGAAAGAAAATTTTAACTCGGCATTTTCAGGGCAGTTTTTGATGTTTGCACATCAGATATTTAGTTTGTTGTGCTGCTGACTGTTGAAGTGAGAATGAAAACAATGGTGAAATTGAAAGAACTGTTGGAGGCTTTTAGAAAAATCATTGTAGCAGGTCTAAGAAGAATTTGAATTCAGCCATTCCTATGTGCAGAAAACATTTTACAAACGGAGGACGTTCAAAGCCTGCGACAGACTGGCAACCTGTCCAGGCTGTACCCCGCCTCTCGCCCGAAATGACAGCTGGAGTTAGGCACCAGCAACCCTCCCAACCCCAATAAGGGAAAAGGGTGCAGGAAAATGGATGGATGGATGGACGTTCAAAGCATCTGAAAGCGTCTATTTTCAGGGAAACTTAAACAAGTCTTTCAAAACAAATGTCTCGATCTCAAAGAAAAACACAAATGCTATGCACACCTGGCAGATATATCTATTTTTATGAGTTAAATTAAGGTTAAGTTCTGGTTTTCTGTGCAATCCATCAATCCTAAAACAGCATTAAAAACTTCTCTCTAGTAATTATATTTCTACAAACACAACAAAGGTTTTATAAACTTTACATTATGGAACAATTCAATCAAGCCGTCTGATTGTGAATTAGGTACTATTAAATGTGTATGCGTTGTAATTTCGTGAGCTAAAAAGCCTGAAACTGTGAATCAGTTTGTGTGGATTGCACATCCATGACAAAAATGCCACCCTGAGTGGAGAGCCTCCTCAGGATGTTCCATGATTTACCCGGGCTAAATCATCAAACGACTATTTTTTTCCTTCTTTGGATATTTTTAGTATTTCATCAGCTAAATTAATGGCACTTAATTTGTTTGAACTTGTAATTGAGTTAGATTTTAACAAAGCAGCCAGACAAGTCTGAAAGACTGACCAAAGATAAATTCAGATTTTTGTTTAAAGGTGAAATCTCGTCCATCTGGAGAAAATTGCTGGATCCAAGTGTCAAAATTGGCTGCAGGTGTAGGATTAGTCCAATTCCTTACTGAAAATGATATAACGTTCTAGTTTAAAAACATATCAGTCATCATGCACTTTCTTTTTTTCTGCATAATCAGGTTCTGTTATTTGCTACTGAAGATAAAGCCTTCATTGTGCAGGTTCTATTATGAATAGTTCCTGCTGAGCATCTCCTGCCTGGTGCTTTTTTACGCTGTCTGTGAGACTTCATTATGTCTGAAAATAAGTGTATTGTTTTTTTAATGGCCACAGAGAGCAATTAACTGTGAAAGAGGTGATGATACTTCACTGTTTTTTCAGTAAACATACATGTTTTTTAAATTAATTAAAGAATAATAACACATAAAACTGATGAACTGGGAAGAAACTTCAAAACAAATGAGGTCTTTGCAATGATTTATGTGCAAAAAGAAAACGCAGAAAACAAGTTTTCATCTTGCTGTCAGCTGTGTGGCAGTGCGATTATGAAAACCAACTGTTGGGACTTTTTAGGTCAGGAATGCTGCCGCCTCTGGAAGATAGCTAGTCAACATGTGTTTGGACTCAAGGAAAGAATGAAAGAAAAAAGGAGAAAAACAGTTCAAAGCCAGAATTTGAGAAGTTCTTCAACGCCTTCAGAATAATTTAGAGATTGCATCAGACGTCACTTGGTTTTATGAATCCTGATCCACACCACATGTCACAGAGCTGCTTTGTGGCTCTCCTCTGTCACAAACACCCCCCAACACACACACACTCATCCCCCCCCCACACACACACGCGCGCACATGAAATGCACACAGGCTGTGACCACAAATGAATAAATATATAATCAATGAGATTCTGAAAGGAGACCATTTGATGATTCATTGATTCAAATGAATTAGATTGACATTGTCAGCTGCTTGATGGGACCAGCAAATTTGCATTGGTCAAGTTCCCTTCATAGCACGTTCGCCCTCTGCTGGTTGCTGCAAGTTTGCAAATTAGTGCAACTTATTACATTTTTACTTTCAACTTACTAGCTAAAGTGGAGACCTTTAGCAAGTATTTGAATTATTCAATTGTTGAAATCTTGAATTAAGAGCAGCTGTGGGTCTCCACATCATATCTAAACTCAGATTAGCCTGCTACTGATTCAGGCTGACAGAACCTGATGACGAAGAACTTTGACTGCAGAACATTAATGTGTAGATTCATCCAAAATGCAGAAGTTTGTTAGATTCAGCCTGGGAATTTATAACGCCTCTGTGTTATGAATTGTTTGAAAAACAAATCAAAGCAATGGGTGGAGGTTTGCATATTACTTGCACTGAGGTAAATTCAGAAAAGAGATTGTCATAAAATGCTACTAACACTGAAAAAATGAGTTTATTTCATTAAAACGATATAATAGGACAATAGTTCCTCTAAAAAATGATAAAGTTGCTAACAGGGTTTTACGTAAAGCTTCCCAGACTCAAATTGTTCAAGTTCATTAGCGTTTATTGGCTTATGTTTGGACAAATGAATTATTAATTTATAGAAAATAATTCTAATCAGGCTTTGAATATAGAATGCAAAAACACAGAAGCTCTGCAGGGACAAATGAATGAATGAATGGATGGCTGGATAGGGATAGAGAATAATTCTATAAATACAGATCCAGTTTTATTTTCCATACCAACCCAACCCCGGGGAAATAGTTAAATATATATTCTGTACTCTTCCAGACTTTTCCAGACTCCACAGTAACCCTGCTATAGGCAGAAGGGTTAAGAAGGTAGAGGTTGGGGTGCTTTGGTGGCGCAGGGGTTTAGCACACCCACATAGGAGGCCTCAGTCCTTGATGCGGCCGTCCCAGGTTCGAATCCCGGCCTGGCGACCTTTGCCGCATGTCTTCCCCCTCTCTCATTTCCCTCATTCCTGTCCACTAACTATTAAATAAAGGCCACTAGAGCCAATAAAACCTTAAAAAAAAAAGGTAGAGGTTTTTATGTCATGGTGGCCCAGATAAAGAGTCTCACATTTAGTGTGATATCTTCATTAATCTGAGACCATATGGTTTGATGTATGCAGTGTGTTCTGTAAATGGCACCTTTGTATGAATCTGTGTGCAGAAATTTAAAAGTGGTTTGTGTTAAGAGGAATTCTAAATTATATAAGTGCAATTGTGACTAAGTTCAATACTTTTCTTAACCTTTTTATTAGAGACATGCACAGCTTACTTCAAATTAAACTGGAGAGAATTTCTGTAAAAATATAGAAAAACTGATGTCCATTATGACAATGCTGAGGCACTTTGTGGTGTTTTTTCTTTGTGCGTACAATGGTTGTTGGTTTTGATTTAACTATTATCTATGTGCCACAAATACATCATCGTTGAACAAAGAATAAAGAGAAGTGAACACGGTTGGTATGAATGCACCCTAACAATAAAAGGGTCTGAATAAAAATGCGCTCCACACTTTTCAGGTTTATTTTATTTTTCATATTTTCCTTTTGCTTCTCAGTTGTGCACAACTAGGCTCTACTTTATCACATAAAATCCCAGTAAAACATTTTGAAGCTTTCAGTTGTAATTTGACCAACAGTGGAAAAGTTGAACATTTTGTGTTTGTCTGCCTGTTGGACTTTGTGTCGTCCTTTCAGATGTTCTCTTCTAATTGGCACAAAATGCTTGCACACTGCGTCTAGCATATCTTAGTGAATAGGGAATTTAGCTTCCATTGGGGAAGGTAAATGTAAAGTCAACAGAAGCTTTCTAATAATAAACCCAGTGAGAGCATTTGAACGTGTCCTTCAAGCAGCCTCAGTAAATCGTCCCTTTGTTGCCTGCACAACGCTGACGTTTGTGTTTTAATGAAGAATAGAGACGATGAGGTGGCCGGCTGTTCCAACATTCATGGCTCCCAGAAGATCACGATCACATTATTACATAAAGCAATTAGGGGCCTCCCTAATGCCCGATCATTGGAGATGCTTTCCTCACAATGACACTGGATGAGGACAACCATTGACTCCAGCCAGCTCGGTACGTTTGCATGGTTGCAATGATGTCAGCGGACCAACCGCAGTGGGAAATTCTCCTGGAGTGATCTACAGCAAATTATATGTTTCGAGGGCAGAGAAATACCAGCATAGGAAGCAATGAGGAGGAGTGATTTTATAGTAACAACGGTACAGTATTCATATGGAGCCCCCGCCACAGCAAATTAGCTTTTATAAGGATAGAGAGTTATTATAAATACCATAAAAATAAATATTCAGCAACTGACATTTTGGAAATCTTGATAAAGTGGAAGCTTTAGAAAAAAAATTTAACTGTCAGTCATGTTTTGGGCTGTGGACGGAGGCTGGAATACCAGGAGAGAAACATACATACACAGGGAGAATATTCAAACTCCATGCAGAAAGACTGCAGCCTGGGATTCAAACCCACAACCTTCTTGCTGCAAGGCAACAGTTCTACCAACTGTGACACCATGTAGCCCGCTTCTGGACCTGGAGCTAAAATAAAACGATTAATATTTTTCTCATTTTAAAAATCTTTTTTTAGTTATATTTATGTATTATAGTTTAATAATAAATATGTTCAATTTAGTTTTATATTTTTTTCTTATATTTTCCTATATTTCATATTTATTATTGGCCCTTATGTATCCTTATTTTTTAAAATATTTTTTATAAATTTGGTTGCTTGTATAAATAGCTTTTTTTCATTTTATGCAGCTTATCAGTATTATTTAAATAAGGCAATTAGTTGTTATTTTTTGTGCTTTGTTTGAGAAGATTGTAATATTTTTTGTACATTAACTGTTTTCAATTATATATTTGGTTAGTTTATTGTGGGTTTTTTTTCCATTTTTTTTGTAAAACCTTTTAATAAAATTATTGTATTCTTTGCAGCACTACTGTTGTTCCATACAGGATGTGGTTATTACATAAGTGACAACTGATACACATAGAATCACTTGCATTTTACTACTTATTTCAGCAAAACATATCAGTCATTTTACATTTTAAATTTTACATTTGAATCATTTCAAGATGAGGCAAAGGTAAGAAATGAGGAAGCTAAATATCTCCACCAGGATCTAAAGTTACTGTCCTGTTTTCACCTTTTGGACTGTTGTTAAACTGAGGCTATTTCTTCACAAACCAATGCAGTGAAACAACAGCTACTGATTTTATTGAATCTTAAGCTTATACAAAATTTTACCTGCTTGTAATCAGATCACATCAGAGAGGTTGTTACCATATTCCAGTCTGTGTATTCTATTAAGGCACATTCACTCTAGTTTAAGCAAAAGTTTTACATTGCAACCAAATGAATGTAAAAATGGCTCATTACTGTGACATTTCTAGCTTATAGAAAGCTACTAAATATTTGTTTAAAACTGGATAATGGCTGAGCAATGGAGAGGTTTATGGGGTAAAACTAATAATGTAAAATTAATTCATACATTAGAAAGTTTGAAGTAAAAAAAACAAAATACAATCTTTGCTTTGAGTTTCCTGGATGATAAAAGAGCTTTTGTGTTCACAGTCAAACCAGGCGCTATTAGAATGCATTTTATCTGATCAAAGTTTTAGTGAAACAATTTAACCTCCAGTATCAACTGTACCGTGGCTAAACAGCAGCATCAAATGTCCTGGTGTTCTCTGATTTTCAAACAGCTCCTAAATAAACGCAGCAGACTTTGAAGTCCCAGCTCTTCGGGGACTGGGACCTTTTCCTGCTCGGACGGCCCCCCTCGGATCTGGCTGGAGGGGGAAAGTCTACTTTGAAGTGCGGACCAGACTGGAGGAGATATTTCAATAGTGCTGTGGTTCAGTTTTAGTGTAGAGTTGCAGCCGTAAGAAGGGGGAGGTAGAAAACGAGGCAGGTAAAGGAGGAAAGCGGAGAGGAGGTGTGTAGTCTTTTGAAATGGGGCACCTGTACATTTGAGGCTTGCAGGAACAGGTACGTTCCCAGGGGTTAGGGGCTTTGGAGAATTCAAAGCCGCTTCAACCTCAGCGCTGATAAACTGTTCTGAGACACGAGGGGGGATATGAGGTTGATACACACACAGGTGTGAACATGTTCTCTGGCGGGATGGATGGAAGGAATATGCACACTCTTTCACAAACACAGAAGGAACCAGATGCAGTAAAGAGAACAGAATGTAGAAAATACATTTCAGAGTCTTGTCTGGTTAGAAATAAATTAGAACAAGACATTAAGGAACTGCAATATTCACAATTCAAAAACAAAAATCTTTTCCCTCATTCCAGAAAACTAAAAGTAATTTAGTGCTGCAAATATTATGAGAGCTTTTGAAAAAAAAAAAAGCACAGATGTTTTTGATATTTAATACAGAAATTTTGTTATGTGTCAAGAACAACCATTTTACTTGTATTGTGATGCTTTAAATCAAAGGAAACATGGAAGCTTTGCAAAGAGGATAGACAAAGCTTCTTTGTGGAATGTAGAAGTTTGTAGAGAATGATGTAAAACAAAAAATAAATAATTTCTAATGACAATAGATCTAAAAACTACTAGTGGTATTTAATAACATTAATGGTATTATTAGCATCATTCTTTTACTGAAAAACTGAAAAACTGCAAAACAGTTTTTTAGTTTTGTCTGCCATTTTCCTGCGACAAGTATTGGAAAAGTTCAGAGGGTATAAATAGTTATGTAAGGCACAGAATTAACTAATAATGTTACTTATAATGTTGCACACCTACGCGTAACATAGATACAATTTACATAAGTTTTTCTTCACTTAAAAGTTTTGTTTTTTGTTGAGGACAAAAGAACAAAATAAATTTGTTGGATGAAAACGCAACCCAAATAAATGTTGTTCAAGATTTATATTGTTTAGTTTTCTGATCCAAACAAAAGTATAGATTTAACACATGTTGACATGTTTTGCAGTAATGAAAGATGCAGTTCCTCTCTTCACATGAAAAATGATCAAATTGTGAAAAATGATGACATTTTGTGGGCTAAATTACCAGCTCTCAGCCGCTGTGTCCTGTTGTCTGCCACTGCCTGGTCAGATCGTCTCTCCGGTGAAGGGAAACGATGCGTCACAGAGCCAAATCCTAAACATCCAATTCCTCAAATGAAAAGCCACTCTGCACATCACTCACACCGGCCTTGCCTGAGAGGACACGCTGACATGCTGTACAACAATGTGCCACATGTGCTACCACACTGTCGGGTGGCAGTCAGAATGAAAAGACGGAGAGAGGAATGATGGGAGAGTTTGGTCAGGGAGAGAGAAATGTGGTTCACCATGTCTGGAGACGGATCGTCCTCCTGTTTGAGCCGCCTTCATCTCTGTGGGACTCACTTTTTGATGTCTGCTGATGTTGCGTATACAGTTTGTACATTCGTAAACACACCCTTGCAGACACTGACACAAGGAATCGCTAAAAGTTCAGACTTGATCTTGGAAACCAGACTTAACAAACACTTCACCACTTGAAGCGCTGCTTAAACTGTTTCATAACCCCTAAAGGACAGACAGTTTATTCCAGATTTTACATGACATGAGAAACTCAAAATAGAGTAAAATGTCATGAGGGAAACTGAAGTATCAATCTTATTATGTTAGTAATATTAATACTGATCTGGTATTACAATATTTTGCATTGATCTGTCCACCATACTCTGCTTTGCAAACTTCAACACAGCTTCAGTTTTTTTAGATCTTATTATTAATAATAAGATCAATCTTATTATTAATGCAAAAATAAGATTGTATTAATCTTATTTAATACAAATGAGATTTGTATTAAATTTTACAGATTTAATACACATTTGTAAAACTAAATCGGTAATAATTATTAGAATTAATAACATTGGTTTTTACTGTGAGAAAAACATGAAAACTTGATGAGTTTAAATTAATCAAAATAGACAACTTGGTCATATTTTGTGCCTTTTGGATTAACATAGGGAGGAAGTGCATACAAATAAAATTCAAAAAAGGACAAAAATCTACAGAGTCATGAGCAAAGTTTGTAAAAAAAACACGGCGAAACATTTTGCTCTAGTTTGAAACTTTAAAGCTCCAGAGGGGATGTAATGTGCGGTTACACACAGCAGGTGGCGGTATCACCCATGACTTCTGGAAGGTCAGCCGTCAACCAAGCAGGACTTTATGCAGTAAATCAAGCAAAAAGTACTGTCATGTTTTTCAGCGTTCTCGAAGTATGGTCTGTTTGCAAGCCACGCTTCTCTGAACTGAACGCTGCAAGAGAAAACGGAAGTCATGACAGAAAAAGACGGTTATAGTGACTGCAAGATTAATGCAGATTTCATCACTTCGCAGGCTGGACAGTTGCCTCGTTGCATCTGTGTTGCAACAGATCGAAGTTACATCATTATGAAGCCAAAGACGCAGTCTTCCCCCTCGCTCTTAAACGCACACATGAGATGATGTGATACATTTTTCATGATTTCACTTTAACGTGGCAGAACTTATTTTAGATTACACAGCAAAGAAAAGCTGGGGAAAAAAGGCAAGCATGCAGTTATAATCTTGTCGGTATGCGTGAAAAGCTCTGTCTCACTGAGATAATTTTACTCTGTACTGTTTGATAAGTTCGCAGCCGTGCAGCACAGTG
Source organism: Phalloptychus januarius (assembly GCA_902982915.1). Classification (NCBI taxonomy): domain Eukaryota; kingdom Metazoa; phylum Chordata; class Actinopteri; order Cyprinodontiformes; family Poeciliidae; genus Phalloptychus; species Phalloptychus januarius. Next base: position 2,404,742 of record CADWAE010000482.1, read on the forward strand.
GTAAACAGGATTATTGTTCGTCAGCAATGTGGTGACAGCAGGACAAAAAGACTGCAGTGTCAGCTCGGTTCCTACAAAGACTGGCTCATCTGAGTGGACAAACATGTCTGCAGAGACTCTTAAGATAATTACATAAAAACATCACATCACAGATCGTGTTTTAGAAGATTTAATCAATGTGTTCTTTTTTCCTTTTTAGTGATGTAGCAAAGAAAAGAGTGATCTTTGACATCTTTTCTATCCTTTTCTCCTCTTGTCTTGTGCATGCAAAGCTGCACTCATGTTATCTCTGCGTTTGGTTCCACACATGCTCAGATACAGAGCCAGCTGCTGGCAGACGTATCAAACAGCTCAAAGTCGCAACGCAGCTAAAGATTTAGTAAGAATGCAGAGGTCTGACAAAGAGGGAATGACAAATAAAGCAGCATGAATACAGGAGTAGCAGCAGCAAAAGAGAAACAGGGCTTCTAATATGATGGGAAGAAAGTAAATACAACCACAAACGGCCTTCTGCAGCTGGCTTCTGTCCCAGGGTGTGACCCTGCTCACCCCTTTTGTTGACCCAGGATTTTCCCCGTAAACACTGTTTACTGGCGCGCCCACCCCGACGAGCACACATAGGTGTTACTGTTTACCCTGCATGTCTTACCTTCACTGTATAAACCATGCCTTTCCCACAAAATGACAACTGATACAACAAACATGATTATTTAAAGAAGAGCAACAATGTTTACATCTCTTGATATGTTTTCTCACTATTCTTTTATGAATTCTTTTATTTCAGCCATAATGGAGGGTTTTATCAGCTGTTTCGAGTAACTCTACATCATCTCGGTTGGACTTAACTCTAAAATTTTTCATTTTATTATTTTTTAAAAATGAACAGATATGGACATGTTGTTGTGCTTTCATTAATTATCCAGCTGTATACAGTGGGTCCATGTCTGTTCACAGTGCAAAATCCATTGATTTATATATTCACACATTTTTTTCTGTGGAACATTAACTCCAAATTATTTACAGAAAATAATTAAATGCAGGTTGGGAAGTTGAAATACAGAAACACAGTGCTTTTATACTATATTCTAGCATTTGCAAAACAGATAATCCAGGAGAGCTATTATTTGTTCTTAACACTGATTGGCTGAATCCCCAACGGCAGGAATAGGGAAGATAGTGGATGTTAGCTTCCATGGAAATGCAAGGATGGTTTTCACTTGTGTGAATTAATCGATATCAAGGTATATTTTGTGTTTAAACTGTTATAATAAGCTGTTATAGGAATTTTACAGAGGGTTCTCAAATATTTGTGGATTTAAGCCATTTATCCTTAACAACAGGGATATACTATAACTCACGTGTACTTGAGTTAATGGTCACAGAATTATGGTCCAAACAGAAACTGGTTTATGTCCTCAGCCTTAAATCCTCAGAAATTGCTTTGTCATCCTTTCCAGACAGACTTTGTTTCTAATATGTTTATGAAATTCATTCGGTCAACACATAATCTATTGCTTGTTTGGGTATTTAGAGCCACTTCATGTTGTCTGGCAGGTTCTCTTACTTTTTAAAAAATGTATTCTGCAAGCTGCCCAATGCCTCAGCTGGTAGAGCTGTTGCCTTGCAGCAAGAAGGTTCTGGGTTCGATTCAAGGCCCCGGTCTTTCTGCATGGAGTTTGCATGTTCTCCCTCTGCATGCGTGGGTTCTCTCTGGGTACTCTGGCTTCCTCCCACAGTCCAAAAACATGACTGTCAGGTTAATTGGTCTCCCCAAATTCTTCCTAGGTGTGTGTGCATGGTTGTTTGTCCTATGTGTCTCCTTCTTGCCCTGTGACAGACTGGCGACCTGTCCAGGGTGACCCCGCCTCTCGCCCAGAACGTTAGCATAATCACCATTTCAATAGTTTTTTTGGTATTCAATCTGGTTATCTTTGTTATCAAATACAAAAAGTGCAAATGTTTTTTCGCAGTACTGTTTGTCCACCTTTCAGTTTTCTTTAGCTGCTTGTGCTGCCATCGATTTGCCTAGAAGGCCGGATCTTGGAGCTTTTTTCAGTTGGTTACTGAAGACTTATGCAAAACTTTGTGTTGCAACTTCAGGAAGTTGTGAAACCAATGGTAATAACCACTTTTGGTGGTGATCTGAATTATCAGACATTAAAGATAGACAGAACATGTCAGAAATGCAAGTCATAAGCTAAGTTCTCCAACTTTTACTACATTTTATATCCAAGGCGGCAAATCTGAACTTGGGGTTAAACATCAAAGAAAGCTCTTGAGAGACAACAATGCTTCGTGTTCTTTGAAACAAGTGAACCAAAGTCAGCTTTTAGGTTTCAGTCTGTAACACTATAATCTATTACAACATGCAGTCCACATCTGGAGAAAAAAAGGCCTTTTATGTGACCTGAGGTGCTTCTTGGTGGTTTTTTTTTGGGGCTCCACCCACCTTAATCACAGAGAGCAACATTGAGCTCTAGGGAGGACCCCCACGTCTGTATTTATGAGTCTGTTTCTCTTAGCATTCATGTTTGAGTTCTTAAATATAGCCTGAGCCGTCTGGCAGACAAGAGGTGTAGTTGTGCACAGGGTCTCTCTCTAAGGCCTCTGGGTAAAATAAATGAGCATGTTTGGTGATTTATATTTGAATAAATCAGCAGGGTACATATTGTTGTATGACAAACATATTATCAGCCTTCATTGGTAATAGTAGTAAGAATGAAAACAAATAGCAAGTCCTATTTTTGTGATGTGCAACCAGAACACTCAAAACAACATCATCCCCAATTCTGACCTCTGACCTTTAAGACATATAAGCTAGAACGCTGCTGTTTGGAGCCTCCTTAAGAAGTATTCGTTTGGATCTATTGAATTAGAGAAAAAAAGCTTCTTCATTGCCTCTTCCAGACAAACGTCTCGCTTCAGACAATTTCTAAGTTCTCCCAAAGTAAACTTTAGAGGCAGAAACCTCTCAGGACAGCAAAGGCCTTCACATCTAAAGAGTACTTTAATCTCTACACTCTGAGCTGTGTTCAGTGAGCAGTAATTGTTTGTACTTGCATTGTGTTGTTACACCCATGTAAGCAAATCATGTTGTAAGAGGATTTTCATTAAGGACTTACAACTCTGTGCTCTGGAGGCTAAAACATGGTGCAACACTGTCAGCTCATGGGGCCTCCCTGCTAGTGAGTGTTGAGAAACAGCTTGGACATAATTTGTATTTCAAATGCACACAAGACCATTTTATGCAGTATTTAACTGATCACATCCTTCACATTTTGCTAGTGTTTTTTATCATGTCAGATTATGAAATATTATTTCTCTTGTTGTCACACATCCATCCCACTGTGGCTTAAACGTAACTTGAGTGCAACATAAATATAGTTTGTAACTTCCCTGAAAGCAAACTATGGCACTTGTCTCACCCATGATGGGATATCCCCAACTGACTGACAAAGTCAGAAATAGCATTCTCTTTCATTTTTATCTCTGGAGGACTTATTACAAGATTAATTATATTAATAATTATTTCACTTTCTGTGCATAATGATACTTTTTTTGAGTTTTCCCTATTTGCTCTGACTCATTACATATAAAATGAAGCACATCCTGTGCTCAGATCCTGTACTCCTCCTGCTGCATTAAACATTCCCACACAGACCAATGGTGTCACTTTCTCCTATGTTGATTCTGTAGTGCCAGGAAGGCTTTGCAAACAGATGGCTGTTTGCTCTAGCTGCTGCTGAAGTGACTGGGTGAGGGAGCAAAGGTTTTCACGCTACAAGCAGTACCTGCGCCCAAATGCTGCAAAAATATTAAACCCCATATTGGTTCAGGAAGAGTGTCTTGTTGTCTTCATCACAGGCTGGAGAGCTTTAGGAAGGAACAATTATCTTCAACGGTGGCACGTCTGTCGGTTAAAACAATGCAAAACACAAGATGAAAGGTTGTAAATGTTGTACGTTCTGCACTGTTTTATCAACTCACATGTTTTACTACAGACTTACCATTCAGTATGTGCAGTAAAATGAGTAGCTGAACAATTCTCTGAACCACATCCTGTGGTTTTGCTCTGATCTGTCATGTGGTAGGAATCGTTTTTTCAAAATAGCGAACAAAAGCTTTTTGCAGCTTTTTGATGTCAAGTATGTAAAAGCTACTTCAAATGAAGACATTACATTTATTATATTGAAAACTTCCTCTTGTGTGATAAACTATATTCTATTTTCTCGCCATAGATCAATTATATATTTTATTAATTAAATATCTGCAGAAATTCACACTTTGCAAAGTAAGTATTAAAGATGCCAATGTAGGTTTTTTGCTCTAAATAGATTCAAATACTTATAATATGAAATTCACATGGGACTTTTACAACCTTTGACATTATCCACACATACAAGAATATAAACGGAAATAAGCACAACTAAGACTATAAATTTCATTATATTAAATCATCAATGTGCAGAAAAGAGCCAAGAATTATGCTGATCTGACAGCATTTAGTATTTAATCATTTCATTTTAACTTTAAGCAATGTTCTATAGAAATATTAGAAGTTTTGCTTAAATTGTATGATTTGGTAAAGCAGAAAGATATTTGACAAAAAAGTCTTACCGTTGCAAAATATGGTAAACGAAACGGCTACCGCTTCATTTCTAACTAATTAAGAAAAAGCTTGATGCAGAAAATTTGGACATCACTCCAAAATCACCAAGCCAAAATTAAAAAATTGAAGTTCGTATATCCAGGGAGAGCAGGGGCAACCATGAAGAGACTTTTCAACTCTGTGATGACGTCAGCCATCTTTTATAGCGTAGTTTGTTGGAGCAGCAGCTTTTCTACAGCTGAGGGAAATCAATTAGGTAAGCCCATTAGGAAAATCAACTCCGTCCTACTCCCCCTCGACCCAGGATGGGTGTTGGGAGACAGAAGTACTCCAGATAAAATGATGTCTCTCTTGGGTAAATATGTCTCCCACCCCATGTATAAAGCTGTGGCAGAACTGGAGCGCTTCAGACTGCTGCGTCTTTGGTGCACAAAGGAACGTTATAGCTGATCCTTCCTGCTCGTACACTTTCACCATCGCTGTAGCCAATAAACTTAGATTCAATAGGCGTTTAAATTCCTGCTGTTACTTGCACACTGATGATTTTTATAATTTCTTGTAAGTCGCTGTTTTTTATGCAAAACTATACACATCTGGCATTTTCTTTCAAATTACTCATTTGTACATTTTTAATCTAAGGATGCAATTTTAATAACTGTACAACGTTGTTGTCAATTTGCTTCTACCCAATATTCTCTTATTTTTTGGATGAGAAGTAAACTTACACTTTTTTTTTTTTTACCTTACTGGATAAGGAAGAAGGAAATGTAATTTCAGGGAAGACCAGCACAGAGTCGTAAAGCTTGATGTGTTAGTTTGAATGACTTGATAAAAAACGTAAAGAATGAGGAAGTCATTCTGTACCAGACCAGAAACAACATTTGCTAAAGATCACTTAGTGAGATTAAAGTAGGTGAATGTTTCTTTCTGGAAGGAAACGCTTCCTGTTTTCACAAGAAAAAACAGTTGCGAGTACCAGACAATAATAAAGACTCGGTGGGACTCTTGTTATTATTTTTAAGTCTCAAATTTGTGACGTGACATTGGTACAAATACACTAAAAATAATGATAAAAACCCCAGATGACAAGTTGGCATGGTTTGTGTGGAACTTCAGTTGCAAACTTACGTCAGCTCCTCCACCAATCATAGCTCACAAGCCAATGACGTCAGCACCTCTGCGAGCCAATGAGGTGTCAACACGATAGTAGAAAAGCTCGGAGTTGCAACCCACTTCAGTAACACAGTTGCGAAGAGTCAGGGAACGGGTCGGCAGGGAAACCCGAAGGTTTCTTCTGAATCCAGGACGGATACCCCGTGATTCTTTTTTTTTTAAATACACACAGCCCCCAAAAGAAATCTAAACATGGTGGTGGTAACAGCAGCAGCTGGAAGCCACAAAGTGCTCCTGATATCCGGGAAGCAGTCCGGCTCATCAATCGGCTCACAGACGGCCTACAGCCGGCAGATATCTCTGGTTTTACCGTCAACGGCCAGTCAGGTGTCGTCGGACTCGGACTCCAACACGTCAGTGGGCCCGCCGGTACGGAAAAGGCAGAGGCTCACTCATTTGAGTCCCGAAGAAAAAGCGCTTCGCAGGTTAGTTCACGTAATAAAAGCAATCATTTCTAAATATATGTCAGTCTAAACGCTTTAGCCGAGGCTAAATGAACACATTGTTCCGCGCATTTAAACGGAGACACGCCCTAAGATTTACTTGCTATCTGCTGAATTACATTCAACACAAAATGGCTGAATATGCAGCGCATTGTTGTGTATCGTCGAACTTTAATTTGCCTTTTTGGTGTAGGTAACCGTTATCTTGTTCTGTCCTTCGCTCGTGCTCATAAAACTGTTATCTTGGTGATTCAGCTGATCCTGGGTCTGCAGCTGATCCTGGGTCTGCTGCTGCTCTGGTTCCTCATTGCCTGCGTGGCAGCAGCATGATCCGTGATCCGACTCAGACTTGAGTCATGGAAACCGTTAATTCCTTTTTTTCCTCACCCCCTATGACCTTTTTCCCCCTCAGGAAACTCAAGAACAGAGTGGCAGCGCAGACGGCAAGAGACAGGAAAAAGGCCAAAATGGGGGAACTGGAACAACAAGTTGTAGAATTGGAGCTGGAGGTAATTTTTATATTTAACACCTAATATTAAGCCTGTAATGCTTCATTATTATGTCAGCCATATAATTTTTCTGTTGGATGAAACTTTTTTTTTTGACGTATAGAAGTGGGGAAACTTTTCTGTTTCATTTCTATATTTTGCTTTCTCACCCAAGAGAGTTCATGCTTCACTTCTCTATAAACGTTCAAAGTTTCATGTGCAAACATCTGCTCTTTTCTCGCAGAACCAGAAACTTCACATCGAAAACAGAATTCTCAGAGAAAAAACGAGCGGTCTCCTAACAGAAAATGAGGAACTGAGACAGAGGCTTGGGTTGGACACCCTGGAATCAAAAACAAAAGTAAGCATCATAAGGAAGAACTGATTATTTAAGATGGGCTGAACTGTAACCGTTATTGGACTTTTAATTTATATATATTTTTTTTCCTCTCTCTAAGGTTCAGGCTCTGTTATCCACCGGGAATGACGCAGGTTTGGGAGTCGGGTCTACTGAGTCCGCAGCACTCAGGCTACGTGTGCCTCCGCAGCAGGTGCAGGCCCAGCAGTCCCTAAATCTGAAGACTTCTCAATGGATACAGATTGTCTTGACTCTACAGACAATGAGGTGAGACTTGGTCAACATTTTTTCTTTAAGGAGGTGGTGATATTTTTAGGGTGTTTTGTCACCTGATAGTCCAGTAGACTTGGTTCGATTGGCAACCAAAGTTGCAACAACTTAAGTAGGTACAGTTTTTTTTCCCCGGATGGCAAAGCAATTGAAATGGGTCCCTCCCACATCCTTGAGGTTCCTCCAATGGAAATTTCCTCCAGGTTCCATTGGAGGAAATGACACCAGTGGAGGAACCTCTGAAGACACTGGGCATAACTTTGTCCTTCACAAAATGAAAACAAATGTATTGTCAGATTTTAGCATTTGTAGGGTTTGTCTTTTGTAAAAGACCCAGAGTCATTTCTCCTGCTAGTCCTACGCTCTTGGGTTTGTTTTGGTTGTATATACCCAGAATGCCCTGCACTGTGGTTCACTTCCTGGTTTTGGAACAGTCTCCAGTTCGTGCCATAGTTCATGTCAACTGAACCGAAACTTCAGTTTTTAGGCAAACCAGATTTCACTTGCTTTAGTCTGAATCTGTTTGCTTCTGCATTCACATTATGCAACCGAACCAAACTTCATAGGCTAGAATTCGACTGAAATGAACTAAGTGGGAACTGTGTGCATGAACCATAGTCTTTTAAGCATTACAAATGTTTTCAGCAGTAGATGGCTTTTCCGTTTGACTCCTGGCTAGTTAGCCTGTAGGGCTAAAGGCCCTAGAGGCTACCCTTTAGTCTCTCTAAGGCTACACTTTGACTTTTTCTCCAGACTTTGGGAGACTATGCTGGATTCATGCTAAAACAGTTGCTTGCTGTGCAATACTTGGAACATTTTGACAGAACCTTACTTCAACAATGACACCACTCCTTTATGGTTTTAAATCCTGGGTGACGGGCTACCAGACTAATCCCCTTCCTGCCTTCCCTTCAACAGTCTGATCTGCTGCTGGGCATTCTGGACATCATTGACCCAGAGCTGTTCCTCAAGTCTTGTGAGCAGGAGTGCCCAGAGCCGCCGGCTCTGCTGGCTGGAGGGGAGCACCCAGTACCTGCCGCCCCACCTGCGCCTCTGGGGGCCCCATCAGTTAAGCTGGAGACCCTTAATGGACTGATCCACTTCGACCACATCTACACCAAGCCAGTGGAGGAGGTGAACAGCGAGCAATGCAGCGACTTGGAGAGCGGCAGCAATGAGAGCGACGAGGCCTCCTTCGCAGACGCCGAGGTCGTCGTCGGGGAGGAGACAGTCGACGTCAAAGACGAGCCGGAGGAAGTGGTCATCCCCACCTGTAGTACTCAGAGTCAGGTGGATGGCCTCTTCCCCGGCACCTCCTCCCCTGTCCTCGGTACCCTGGAGAAGGAAGCCTGCCTTGCGGACACTTGCAGCGACTCTGGATACGAAGGGTCCCCGTCCCCGTTCAGCGACATGTCCTCCCCGCTCTGTTCCCACAGCTCCTGGGACGACATGTTTGCCAGTGAACTCTTTCCCCAACTGATCAGTGTCTGAATTAAACTCTGCCCAAGAAGTCTAATATTGTAAATACACAAGCTAATGTGTAGCGTTAAATTTTCAGTCGTAGTGCTCCTCTGAACTAGCTCATGTATAGACTAAATGGAAGTCATCTCCTTACAGCAGGTCTGTACCACTACCAGCTCTACATTGACCGCTGGTAGAGTTCACAGCAGCTTCATTATACACAGGATTTAAAATTCCTAATTAATCTTTCACTCATTCAACGTAAAATCTGGGCAGATCCAGTATTTGTAAATTTGTTTAGGGGGGCAAATGGGGACCCATCAGTTAATATTACACTTATTTATTTGTGTATTTTGCCAGAGTCTAATGTCCTCGTCTTGTCTTTACATTTTTGCTCGCTCTCCTTGTAATCTAATTTCGATATTAAATAATCAAGCATTGCATCTTGTCTCCTATGTTTCTTTCAAAGGTGTCTGCTGCTTATCTTTCATATAGTTCTTGGACTTTCTTTGCTTCAGAAGACTCAACTCTGCGCTCAAATCAATGTTAATGTCTAGGCTGTAAGTCTTTGCTCTTGTTGGTATGCTGCCTTATGCATCTGCTCAGCCACCATGTATTTTGAATAAGTCTTTTGTTAAAAAGCCAGGCAGCTAACCTAATGCAGGCAATTGAAATTACAGAATTTTCTGCAAAAATCCATTTTTGTTGAACTGGAAATAGAGTAAAACCGTAACATTTTAAATGTTTTCCCTTCGGTCACAATTTCTAGATTGAATAATTTATTGGATCAAATCATGAGACGGAAATTAAAGTCTCTCCTGCCTTCCGGTCTGCAGGAAAGCCTCTAAAAGCCAGTTTGTCACCACATGCACCCTTTGTTTTTCTTTGCACTTTTGCAAAATGATGTTCTGAGCCTTTCTGCACAGTGCATTGCTTTTGTTTAAAATTGATAAAGATGTGGTGGTGCAGGGGTTAACATGGCCAACATAAAGCTTAGTCCTTGACACAGTCTATGCAAGTTTGATTCCCGGCCTGGTGACCTTTGCCACATGTCTTCCCTCTCTCTCATTACTCTCAAATGAAAGCCACTAGAGCCAAAAAATAAAATGGAAAACGAATACAGACATGCTGAAAATATCCAAAGCCTGCAAGGTGTATGTACAGCTTGGGTTACCATGGCAATGCAAACCTGAAGCCAAAGAAAAGGGCTTGAATGGGTTTTGTTACTATTAAAATGTATAATATCCAAGGATACAAAGCTTGGATGAGTCTGTTCAAAAATGTGCTACAAAAATTAAACTAAAAGTTGGAATACTGTAGATAATTGTGGTTCATTTTAACAAACAGCTCCCAGAGAAAACCCAAACATGTACAGGGAGAACCTGTAAAATCAGTGAAGGGAGGGATTTGGACCTTCCTACAAGGCAACAGCGATAACTGCTCCAAAGTTCATCCCACATTTGAATTCAGTAGAAGACACTTTATTGCAATAAATGTTGCAACATTTATTGCAGCATTTGTTGCTACAAATGCCACATTCAGTTCATTAAATGAACTACATTCATTAGATGTAGCAGTTCATAGAAGAACTAGAGTTTAAAAGCAGAGTCAGGATGTTAAGATCAAATTATAAACAGGGTTAAACCTTCAAATCAGCACATCTAACCGTCACACCGACGCACAGCCAAAGGATTATTCCAGATAAGACCAGACCAGAGTCATGTTTATTCACCCAACCTTAAGAAATAAGGAGATTATTGGTACATAAGAAGATTTAATGCCAAATAATGCAAAGTACAATCATAAAACTTGCAAGGTGGCTGCAAAAGGGACAATATTGGTTGCAGCAGTTATGCACATGCAAGTGGTGGTAGAGTGAATGAGATAAAAATGACTCCAGATGAAGTTTTCAAAAACGGGTACAGACAGTTTCAGCTGAGAGTACAAACAGTTTCATGTCAGCCTGCAGCGATACTGATCCATGTCCTCTCAGTTACTAAACATTACACTGTTACAAATCTCAAGGTCAAAATTTCCTTCCTTTGTGATGATTCTTACTCAGAAGTCACAGTTTGTTCTGAATGTGTCTGTTGTTTAGCTCCATGTTGCTTTACTAGGAAGGAGGTGTAGTTCCATTGCATAACACTGTCTACTGTTTCCTGAGAAGTTGAAGACTGTCTTTGCTTACCAACAGAATCAGGTCACTGTGAGTATTGTTGATGCAGGAGAAAGGACAGATTTTTCACCCTCAGGACCTTCTTCTAATTTCAGAGAAGGTTTTGTCCCTGTATAGAGGAGTCAGTTTCTGAGCCTGTCATGGGGCTGACCCACCCACTGGACAAAAGCCCCTGGAGTCCCTGTTGTTGTGTGAGCTGATTGGATCAGGTTCTTACATGCAACACTGATGCAATTGATTCAGCTGCAGCTCAGTAGGACCTGGGTGCCTGTGTTTTTTATATTGTCTGCAAAAAGTTGTTTTGTGAGTTTTGCCCTCATGGTTTACAGAAACTCCTTCTATTTCAGAGTAAGCCACAGGCCTGCCTAGAAAATCTGAGCTCAGCCCTTTCATTGTAAAAATGACCTCCGTGTTTTCTCTTGTGGCTGGATGAAGACGACCGCAGAGGCCTTTGACGTAGCCGTGCCTCAGCTGCTTAGAGCGCAGTGACAAATTCACAACTTCCTGTCTCTGAGGTGCAACCACAGAAAAGGCAAAATCAGGCCTACAGCTGCTGAGATGAAACTGAAAAATTTGTAGATTTTTTCAATTTCAGCTTGCAGATTCTGGTTTACCTCAGGACACAAGACTCGTTTTGACCTTATGTTTCCTTTTAGTTGTTCATACATGGCTCATACTTTGTTTCTGGCATCTTCCATCAGTTTTTATATTTTAAAATTGGGATGACCAGGATGAGAAAACAATGGTTTGAAGAGTTTCTGCCTTCAGAACACAGAACCCTGATTGCCTGTTGCCACGGGGAAAAGTGGACACTTAATCCTGCGCAGGTGCAACAACCAGCCGTGTAGACGCAGTCTCATCCTTACACCCACCAGTTTACCCACATGCACTTAAACCACTATCAGAGTGACCACCTCTGAAAGCAGGAAACTGAGGAAACTGAACCATGCAGAGCTACTCCATTAAGGAGGAAAGATGCCCTTCTCTCCCAGACTCCACTGAGAACTTTGTTTATCTTTACAAAAGTCCTCAAACAAAAAGGACAGACAGTTGGCAGGATCTTGTATTTTTCCTGTAATCGTTTATTTGACGAAAGACATTTAACTCGGATCAAGGAAAGAAACTTTTATTTTTTTTATTTTTAGGAAGGAATTAAATAAATTAAATATTTTATGCTCCATTTATGCTTTGAATAATTTTTTGATTTAAAAGATTGTAAAATCCTGTTTGCAAAACATTTAAGAATAGGAAGTGATGGTAATCACTGACTACTCAGAAAGTTTTTGTATCTCAAACAGGGTTTCTCAAGCAAAATGCGAAGGAAGAAAGATCTCAATAATGATGTGTAAGACGCATTCCTGTCAACCTGCAAAGGGTAATAATGCCATTTCTGAATGATTTGATGTTTAGCATTTTACAGTCTGAAAGATGATTTAAGCCATTAGTAGATTCAGTCTCAAATGGTAACTGTATTTCTTCCTTCTCAAACTGGAACCTTCTTAACCTTTTGTGCTCTGTAGCATTTGAAGCTACTTTTCTGAAGGCCCTGAATGTTTTTTTTAATGGGTTGCAGAATGAAAATTTTGCCCTCTTGGATTTATTGAGAAATAGAAGTTTCCCAATTCCAATTCCATAGAGAGCATAATGCTCTATAAAAATTCAAAAATAGGGGGCTAAGAAATGGTTCAGCATGCACGGTGCAGCCTGCATTTGATTCAACAGAGTTTCTGATCTAAAATATTTACATTTCTGCAGCCTTAGCTCAAACAAGATTCTGATATTTATGAGGAAATTGACTTTTTTTCACCCTTATCTACCACAACCTTAATACAAAGTTGTACTTTTCAGATTTTATTTGTGAAAATGTATGTGGTCACTAATTGATCACATAAATTTCCTGTAAATGCACTGATGGTTGTATTGGTAATGTGATCAAATCGAGAAAAGTTCCAGAGGTATATCTTTTGCAAAGTGCTCATATTTGTTTGTTTTTATTTCCACATGGAACCAAACCTTCATTATGAACGAAGCCAACTTTGTCTGGGATGTCAAAGCTCGTGCTTAAATTAGAGCCGGACTCGCCGCGTTACTTATGTATGGATTTGGATAAAGCTTTCAGCAAGTCTCATGTTTCCACACTCAGCAGGATTATAAAGAGGATTGCTGAACCTACACTAACAGCTGCCACTTCAGTAGATATGCACACAGGTTCACAGTGGGAGCTTTCCCTCTTTACAGGCTAAACGTTCAGCTAAGTGAATGTTTAGTTAAATATAAGGGAGTATAAAAAGAGACATATCAGAATACTTTCATGACTCAATGAGCTGAACTTTCAGCAGCTGATTAAACAGGTTAAAGACAAAATGAGTCACATGTAAAACAAACAAGAAGTCCTGGTGGCCATCAGGTCTCATGTGCTGGTTTCTCATGTGAGGAGATAGTGTGAACGGTTTTGCTGTTCGGTGCAGGGGGGGACACATAGAGTCAAGGAAATTCAGTCAAATAACTGAAAACAGGGGGACATGGGTTTACTGTTTGAGCCACTATAAATGATTTGTGAAAGGGAAAAAGTGAGTCATTGTCCATGCAATACAATCACCCACAAGCATCATCTGTCCGTCTCTTCCAAGGACATCAGGGAAGACATTTTCCCCGTAGGCACAGAGTGCACCCAGCTGCATCCCGTCACCTCTTAAAAACCAGGAAGTGAAGCTTGTTAATCCCATCTTCCAGCTCCGAAAGGCGTGTTTCAGTTTCTGTAATCGTATCGCAGTTGCGTCTAGCCTGTTTTTCTGGATTTTACTTTCTTTAGGCGACATGTATTTAATGATTATACAGGGCAGCCATCAGTAATCAATGTTTTGTTTTGTACAAAGTGTTCAGCATTATGCTGCAAAATAATCTACACTGATGCTTTCAACTAGCTTATAACAACCACTTCCACCACCAGAAATGTCCACTCTGAGGGACAAATAAACCGTTGTTCTATTCTATACCCTATGGAATAAGGATTTATCCTTATATGACCCTTTTCTGCTATAACTGATTTCATTTCTCTGGGGAAACTTTCCAAACGGTTTATGGAGATATTTGATCTATCTTCCAAAAGCACCTTTGTGAGGTCAGACACTGATGTTGGACTTTAAGGCCTTAAATTGAGTCACCTGTCTAATACACTCCAAAGGTATTCTATCGAGTGGCCAGTTAAAAGTCTTTCACACCAAACTTTCTGGCTTTTCCAAAACTGTTCCCACAACACTGAAATTATCAGATTGTCCAAAATGTCTGAAATATTGAGATTTCCTTTCCCTGGGACGAAGCATCGAGCCCAACTTCATCAATGAAAGTATAATGAGAACAGGTGGTCTGAAATCACCTCTCATGATCAAATTATTTATGTAGATTGCTGAGTAATAAGGAACTCAGCAGTAAGGAGACTTTCATTCATTGTTTCTAATTATTAAGCAGACAAGCCTGCACATCTGAATGTTATAACAAATACAAATTCCCAGTTCATTCACAGAATCATCTTCATTTCCTGGTTAAGACAGTTTATACTGAGGCTTTAAGCTGGAATAATGGCTTTAAAATTGTGTTAATACATACATTTGAAGCATACATCCTTCATTCATTTCAAATCTGATTATTCTCTGAAGGTCAAGCCATGAAAACCACATCCATATCCAAGCTGCTATCAGTAACGCACATATAGCAGCGCAAACACACACACTCCAACCTTGCCCTGCGTGACGGTGGCCTTCTCCAGCAGCGGAACGGATCTTCATGCATCGTTGCTGTTGGCAACAAAGCCTGGTCAGTATCGCACGTGTCACCGCCAAGGCTGAACCAAAACTCACACAATAAGCAGAAAAACAGCGTATGAAAGTGATGTCTTTTTAAGACTTTGCATGTCTTGAAATGACTGATGTTTTTTGCAGCAGAGCTCTTTCTGGGTATCATTTAATTCACATCTTGAATCTTGTAGATTCCACACAGCGATGTAGACAGAGGAGTTAGTCTACGCACCAGTGTTTTGTGAAGTAATATTTAGTGATGCAGAGCAACAGGACAACAGGGCAACCAGCAATGGCCAGACTTGATCAACCGCCACAAGTCAACTGCCACAAATTCTGACTGACAATGGTTCCTGTCAAACCAGTTGGTCCCACCATGCATGCACCTCCAGTACAGTTCGTACCAGGGATGGGCAACCCGTTCAGTCAGAAGACTCATTTTTACTTTCATCTTTGTTGAAGAAAATTCTCCTTGAGCCCAAAACCCTGCTTGACACATTACTTACATTATATTTAGATATAGCAATGTAGACTGTATATAATTTCCTCTGTCCTGAGAGGAACAGGCCAGTAGTTCCTCTGATCGATATATATTGAATATATTGGAAATATGTATTCAAAATAAGTCCATCTCAATAATTAAAGTGCAATGTAACAAAACAAACTACAGTGAAAATTCTATGCATAAGCATAAAATAACATGTAGGAGATACTAAATTGGCAATATTTACTTTTAAAGTAATGTTATGCAAGTAATGTTGTCAAAAATATTAAGAACCTCTTTTGAGGGGCAAAATATTGCAAACCCTTTGCCAAAACCATCGTTACCATCGTTCTGGCCAGCAGCAGGGTGGAATAAAAAGCCTTTCTATCCTTGGCTGTAAAAATGCCTGAGAATCTAACGGTGAGTATATAATGGGAACTAAAGCAAACAAGTCACCCTGAAACAAGCTTCTTTGTATTTTTTTTTCTATCCAGCTCTGTTTTTTATCATGGCTACATACATGTTAAAAGGAACAATGAGTGATGTCAGCAAGGTGGAATAAACCAAGATAAAACAATGTCAGCGGGTTTTATTAGTGCGTCCTGGTTTGACGTGTAATTTAAAAGGCACAAGCTGATGCACACTGCAGGACGACTTGCGTCACACATTGCACAAGACTTCATTGCTATGGTTTCACTTCCTGTACATGTGGCCGATCTGCTGCAGGCAGCCTGTATGCTGAAAGGAAGCATTAATCCCCTTAGATTCCTCCCACACAGCATGTCTGATCTTTTCTTTGAAGCTCCTTAAAATGCATCAAACTAATCTAATAGAGATTTACCTCAGATTTTACCTACACAACTCTGGCTCTGACTTCATACTATTGTTCAGAATAGAATGAGGATCCGTATTTCCTTTAAAATGTAACATATAGGCAGAGCTGAAATCCTTTTGCAAGCCGTCTGCTCAGTGTGGGCCTCTGTGATTAGAGGCTCTTTCTACAGCAGCATGATCACAGAGCACAGGCAGACAGACAGGCAGGCAGGGACTCACATTTAAGAGCCAAATATGGTTATTCCTGTTTGGAATTTCAGCTTTTATGTGATTTCATCAGGACCAGGACAACAAATTGTTGTCTCAGCCTGCACAAAATCTGTTGCAATATCACAAACTCCAACAGTGAGTCATAGGTGAACGCTGCCAGGGTAAACCTTGGTACACAGAGCCCAACATTTTAACATAACACATTGTTCTAAGCAAGAATCTGCAATCACACCATTAGTTTTACCTTGGGAACACAAAGTGCTTTGTTTCTATTAAACTTAGTCTGATTATCCAGCCAACACCACCACAAGCTAAGTGAGGAACCACAGCTGTTGCACGGTTCTGTCATGTAGGTTTGTCAAAGGGAGGGTCAAAGGGCATTCTAAATGTCAAGATGCTTAGAGTTTCTGCTGGCTCGAAAGTTGATCCTGGAAAGCACCCGATAATTTAACTGTTTTCCAGGTTTTAAACCAGAAACTAGAAATTCCAATAAGAAAAAAAAAAATACAAATCCCCAACGGTCTGAAATGTGTCATTAAAAGTCAGAAGCTTTAGAACTGAAAATCGATTGTGGCTCCTTGAGATCTAAAAATTAGTTTATTTACACTTTTGTCTGGTTGTATTACACTAAACCAGTCCTACTTTAAGTATATAGGTAGAAAATGTGTACGGATGCATTAGCTCCCACCTGCTGCCAACGATGAACCGGCTCTGCACTGGTGGTCTGCTCTGTGCTTCTCTGAAATGGTTAAGATTTTTACATACAAGTGTAAAAATTGTATGTAATTGTATGGAACACTTATTTCCTTTGCGACAATCTTAGTAGCAATTTCCTTATCTGTGAGGTAATTTTCATTTTAGAAAAACAAAACAATGGCATTGCTTTCATTAGACAAAAAAACTAGAGGTAAGCACAAGACGACAGCAGCTCTCTCCATATTTAGAGTTTGATAATTAGATTGAGAATGATTTCAGCTGCACAGCTTCACCTGCTCTGATGATCTGATTACATTGTGAGATGGTTATTTAATGATTTTGCTGTCATGGTAACAATAGTCTACCACAAAATATGTTAAACGTCTGGACAGCGATTTAAACTACTTATTTGCGCTTTTGTCTGTTTATAGCTATCAGTATAAGAATCAAAGGTGTTAAAAACGTATGTGCACTTAATTACTGTCAAATGTGTTTCTGTTGCACAAATTCAAAACAAATATCATGTCACTGCACTTTACATAGAAATGGTCTGAACAACATCCTGAAATTCTGTCCAAATTCACTTCATAAAATCTCTGTAATGCTAATACAATCCTACGCAGTCTACTTCAGTCTAAACTACAGCATGTTACAGTCATATTGAGTTAGTCATTCAGGAATGACTTTCTTGCAAGCAGAAGAAAATGTCAAACAGCTGCAGCTGAACCCAGATCAGATGTTCAGCAACAAATCTGTTTTGGTACATGTTGAAGTCAGCCTGACAAGTCACTCTGAACTTTGGGAGAATAACATTGTCATGACGACATAACTTCAAAGAATCACAAGTTTCTATGCTGATAAATTTCCAAAAAGAAAAAAAAAATTCTGTATTTGGATTGAAAATTTGAGTGGGACTTTGAGAGAGATGTCAGTGCCCTTAACTGTTTAAGTAGCGATAAGGGAGAGCAAAGAGCTGCAGCAGCTGCTGCAGAATTTATCAGCAGGACAAAGGGCTGCCCTCGTTCGGGAACTGATTAAAGCACATCCAGAAGTCAAAACAGCACTCCCACTAGGCGCCTCACTCAGTCTGCTGTCATCTAACAAAATACAGGCTTCAGGTCTGAGCAACAGTAAAAGATTACAGAGAACATTGTGTTCAATTAGACCAGTGAGGCAGAAACAACTCAAGCATTGAGAAACAAGACTTTGTATGTCTCAATTTTAAGAGTGTTAATCCAGCTGCTTTCATGACAACTTGTCTTTTTCTTACATAATGTGAATATTCAGGTTTTACTTGCACAACTTTTCCCCACAGAGCAAACTCTACAAGCAGCCAAGTTAAGTTAGTCAACCTGCTGACAGGCTGCCAGGGATGTTGAACAAATATTGGATTTTCCTGAAGGCGGCTTTACAGATGTGTTTGTGATCGAGAGTCTCAGCATAGAAACAAGGACACAGGTTAAAAAAAATCAATCTCTTTAAAAAATGTGTTCATTTCTAAACAATTATGTACATCACTGTGCAAAAGCTTTAAACAATTGCTAATTTCCTGAGTTTGCCATCCTCGTAATGTTTTGAAGAGGATTTGAATCAATATTGCTTTAGGTTTTATGAACGTCAAGTAAAGTTTTTCTTCAGACTTCTGCTGCTTTAAAACTGATTTTTTTACATTTGTCGATAATTTTCAGGACAGCATCAGTTTGAAATTTAAAAAATAAATAAAGCACATTTAGGAAAAAGAGAAAAACAATAAGAGAATGAACACTAAAAGCCTCAAGGAAAGCCTTACATCCCTAATTTGCACATTAAGATTTGAAATTATTTTTAACTTAGAAGTTTGTCTCTGATAGGCAATAAGACAGACGACTCTTGAAAGGTAGTAAAATAATGCATGAGGGTGAACTCTGGAGAAAATAATATACATTTTTATCTACATTTTATTAAAAATGAAATGTTCAAAAACATTTACGCCAGTTTTACTTAGTGGAAAAATGTTTAAAAGGCATTTTAATAAACAAACCCTTCTTAGAGTTTTTGACAAGTGTGTTTCCTCTGGTATTTTAAATATTTATCTGCAGTGATTAGCTTTAACTCTCCTTCCCATCACTCTAATCTTTAACTTCACAGATTCTGCATTCAGACTCAGGTTTGGACTCCAGCTGTTTGGCCCAAAACTATTATTTCTATTACTTTAAAGCTAAATCTGCCAGAGGTAAATCATTTTGGGGAGTTACTGGCTTCTTATCAAGGTGAATTCCGAATCCTAAGCTGAGAAAGACCGAATGTTACTGCTACTCTATTAGAAAACTTTTTTTAATCATTCAGATTCACAGAAATTATGTGTGAAAACAGCAAAATGAACTTGGTACCCAGAGCTTTAATGTTATCTTAAATATTTTGTAATTCAATCAGCTCAACTTTTAGCCTCCGGTCTAATTACTTGGTATTTTACTTACATTTGTAATAACTCTGTTCTTTAGAGCTAATTATTAATACCATTTAAAATTTTTACACTCTCTTTATTTATTCTTAGTTTTTCACCCTGAGGCGGAGATTCTAAAGCTCCGAGAGAAGTTGAAATGATTTCCCAGTCATGTTTTTCCTCTGGCGTTCTGCAGAGCTACCATCCCCCCTCGGTCCAAGGCTGAGCTCAGACTTTGTGGTATTTTAGAAATGTGTGTTGGCTTGTTGCTGCCTCATTCCCAAATCTGGACCCTCCTTTTCACCATACGGAAATCTTCTCCACTCACGCCCAGTTACACACTTTCTGCTGTCTGGGTTGTATAGATAGATTTATATAGATTTCATTTTTGCTCTTGGTAGAATAAACTTAATTTTTAGGTCATGGTTTACCCACATGGTCACTTTTACTTCTCCAAAATGCTAACAGAAACTTCATTAATATATATGCAAAACTGGTACAAAAGACATAAAATATTTCCATTTAGATCTTCCAAAAACAAAAACACATCTTAGTTTTATTATCTGGGGTTGATTCTCTAAATGTTGCACATTTAGCAAAACTTTTTATCGTAAACAAAAGAATGCTCTGAAGTTGACTGGATTACAAACCCTTCAGTGACATCGGATAATATAATAAATCAACAGATTTAGGGAGATAAACAGTGCTGTTTGTAAACTGATATCAGCTAGTTTACTATTAACTGATGGATAATAAAATAGTTTCTTATTACCTGAGTATTGCAGAGTGCAAACATTCAAGAACTTTACAATGTAACTATTCTACTAATGGTAATGACTTCACCGATCTCTACAAACCTCTAAATGTTTTACTGAGCATTGTTAGAGCAAAAGTACATGATAGAAAATAAAGATTCACCAAAAACACATATCTTGACATAGCAGGTATAGTTTTTATGTTAAATCAAGGAATAATGCACGCAATCCCAACTGCTTTTAGATGTGCTCAGTCACTGCGCCAGACTTCACTGCCGAAGAAAAGACACGCTGAAGCTTGTTTTAAGTTTGGAAGATTTGTGACGATCAGTGAAAAAATGTGTGAATATAATCTGGTCAGATAGGGTCAAAACTGGGGTGCTGTGGTGGTGCAGGGGTTAAGCACAACGCATATATGGAGGCCTTAGTCCTCGACTTGGCCGTCGCAGGTTCAATTCCCGGCCTGGCCACCTTTGCCGCATGTCTTCCCCTTCTCTCATTACCCACTTTGCTGTCAATTAACTATTAAATTAAGGCCACTAGAGCCAATAAAACCTTAAAAAATGGGGTCAAAACTGAGCTTTCTGAATGTCATTGAACACAACATGTTCAGTGACGTGTTCATCTCCGAACTCTACACTGAGCCTCACAAGCACTGCGCCTAAAGTAAAGTCTGCATGTAAGAAAAACAGCCATATGCCACAGACCAACTTTGTATAATTGCATACAATTATGACATAAGGTATAAAAAATGCATGCATTTGTGCAAAAACATCAAAAATTAGAATCATTCATATTTTACTTGACAGCAACTTCCTAACAATCTAAAGTACATGACTAATGCAGTTTATTTATGCTGCTGCTTTATCGGTTTATTAACAGGAATGAATTAGTAAGTGACTGTGAGGAATTTATGGCTTGACTTCCCTCTGATGCAGCTTTCATAATATTTTACAGAAATCTAAACAATTGTGCTTTGCTTGTTTAGAGTTTTCAAACTTCATCGACAGGCCAGAGATAGATGGAAAAGGCTGACACACCCTTTGTGATAAAAGTCCTCCATTCTTTTAACTGGATGCAAAGTTTGCCCAGACAAAATGTGTTGGATATAAAATTAGTTAATAGAAGAAAGGAGGAAGCGATGCAAATGCCCTGCAGTTCCACTGAAAGCAGTAGTCACACATCAAATTGCAGAGAAGGGTTAAAGGTCACTCTGACTTAATAAATGTGGTCTGTTTTAAAAAGTAAGTTTTAGCAGGATTTGAAGAAATGTCTGAAGAGCCTTTAATAAATGATTAATATCTGAAGCCTGTGAGATTAATAAATATGTTCTGACAGATCTGTTACACAGCATTTGGTGGTCAACACTGAGTCAAGAGAAAACTTCCCAGCTCGTATTTGCAAACAGGAAGATGTGGGTTTGAATATTTAGCAGCCTTTCTAGTGGCCTGCTTAAAAAAGCTACAAGTCTCAGTTGTTTTTTTTTTTAAACAGGCTGTTAAAGGAAGTGATTGTTGGATGTACAAATAAGAACAGCCGAACATTTCGGTTGTGTGGCTTAGTATGCACGCCCTCAGTTATTTTCCACCTTTATTTTAAACTTTGTGTCAAACATTTGTATTCCAAAGAAGTGTGAGTGCATAGTGTTTATAGATGAAGTTTCCATTTGGTGTTGCTCAGTTTGGCTCATCTGATGCAAAAGGTCATTATAATAATAAGATAAGACGGAGGTTAAATGAGGATTTCACACTAAAAAAAAAAAAAAAAAAGATAATGGACTTTCTGTAGATTTAATTTTAGAATAAAAAAAATGTGGCAACTGATTTCCTGTTTTTACCCAAAACTATTTTGATATATCCGACAGTCCAGCCTTGCTGAGAGGAAGAGAGAGGTTGACAATAATTCGCTTTCCTCCTGAGAGCGAACACAGGAAGAAAGCGACCTCTGTCATCCATTACCTCTCTCCCTTTAACCCAGGGAACCATCTGCACTGTCTTTCAGTGCCATTCATCAAATGGTTGCCTGTCGAAGATCTGTACAGAAGTCCAGGAAGGATCTGTCCTGACCTGTGGGTGCGTTGCCACGACGACCGGAGTGGTGGTGGATGGGAGCAAGGCTGTTCTCTAATTGATGCTTTACTGGGAGCTACCAAGAGTATAATTTGAAGTTTGGTGGAGGGTTAGAGAAGTCAGAATACAGAGATTATTTGGACACAATGAAAGTTTTTCTTAGCATTAAATGTAGTTTATTTATTTTGGTGACAATATAAAAGATGACTTTAAAAGACTTGCTGTTTCTTTGAAAGTGACCTCAGGAAATCTGAACTGCTCATGTTTTGCAAACAGTTTGGATAGAAATACCGTTGTGATGCAATTCGTGGCTTAATAACTTCAACAAACTAAACATAGAAAAAGATCTTTTTTCCCCTAAATGTGCTGCCAGAGAAATGATTTCACTCTGAATATTGTATTATTTAATCATTAATGGTAAGAGATCAGATCAGATCCTGACTTTAAGAAGATGAAAAAAGGAACACCCAATGACAATGCACTGAATTAATTTTAAACCAATTTTTGTTTTAGCATTAAAATACTCTCTGCAGACCAGACATGCTCTGGTCCAACCTTGTTCAAGTAATTTGATTGATGCTTTAAGGCACATTCCACTTATGATAATGTTTTCCGCAGGCTACATAGCACACATTGCTGCTGCTGCCCTCATTTTACATTGTTTCTTTCTAAAGCATTGTTTTCCTGTGATGCAAAATGTAACAATAGAATAAGTCCCTCCCTATGGATGGAAATAAAACGTAGCATTCACTTCGATATCGGTCATGCCTTTGAGAATACTTTTAGGAAACTGCCTGTTAAAGATACAAATATGAAAACAGATACTGGACCGAATGTTCAGAAGGTTCTTCGTTTCTTTACGCTTGCTCTTCCAAGGAGCCAGGCTCCAATATAATGCTTTCAAATTTGCACCAATAGGTTTTCAGACTTATTTTTTACTGCCTTTTCCCATTCATCAATCAGATTAAGAGATCCAGTCATAGGGGCAACTAGCCTGATAAAAACCTAGCCTGATCTTTGCTATTTGCTTCATACAGAGGATCTGGACCCCCAGCTGTTCAGAAACGATTGCTTGCTGGAGGTGTGGACTCTGTTGGAGTTTTAAATTGTACCTGTCACATTTGTAATGTCCCAGTTTGATGCTTTGAAACTTGCCAGAAATTGCCTGCGCTGTAAATAACAATGTCGAGCCGACTGTTAATGATAATTGAATATATTAAGAAGACTTCATTCAGTGTTTTCCTGTAATTTTAACATAATTTTGAATAGGACATGCCCTCCACAGGAAACTTTTTAGTTGAGTCATTTTACACATTCTATAAAAAGGGGGAAAGTGGAGGATTAAGATTAAATCTAAAAATGTCCAATAGAACAACTTTTACTGTTGTTTTCACAGGCAGCTTCCAATTATAAAACATTCACACAGCAACTGTCATATGAAAGTGATCTAAATAGGAAAAGTTATTGCATCAAAACTTTAGCTGCACATATTTTCTAAGAGCTGGAGGTGCGGCTGCTGTTCCACCTCCAGTCTGGGGTGACTGTGAGCTGTGCTACTGGTTTGGTTTGCTCTAAGTATTTGTTCCAGACTCAGTGTGTGACAAACTGAAAATGAGAAAGGAAGGCATCAACAAGTAAAACCTGTTCGGAGAGAACAAAACAAAGAGGAAAAAATGATAACATTTCTTCAAAGGAATCTCAAAGGTCTGACCTTTATTCTGAAAAGCATCCAAAAGGGAGGTAATCAGCGTTGAGATGGTATTATTTAACAAGCCTGCCTGCCTCCTCATTTTCTTTCTAAATTCTGCAGGCTGCAAGACAATTAACCAGGAAAAAAATAATGTGTACGTTTTTCTCCGTTCTATTTTTTATCTGGATCAATTTCTAGTTTCTGTTTCTTGATATTATTTGTCACTTTTAGTTGCATGTCCTTTTGTTAGAGCAACATTATTCCAAATAAGTTCATTTCTGTTCAGTTCCGCTTAACTAAGTTCAATTAAATTTAGGTTCAGTCAAAAGTCACCAAAAAACACCTAATGAGAAAAAACTAATATTCGAGTTCTGGTCATGCAAGGTGTAATAGAAGAAGTTCATGAACAAATTTGACTCGGTCCAGTCTGATTAACACAATCAAATTCAGCACAGCATTCAGACATAAACATGAAACTCATTCACCATGCAAAGTAAAACTTTAAACTAAATATTGTTGTTTGTGCCCTCTCATAATTGTAGCGGAATAGTGCTTGCTGAAGCAAATGTAATCAGTTATTGCAGGGTAGCAATCATGTGATCACAGCTTTCAGAGTCTGAGTAAATATCAGGTTGTAGAAAGCACTTGTGATAACATTTTACTGCTCGCCCTTTGGTTCCTCATCAGCAGCAGCATATTCTCCTCCTGCTTTACAATCACCTCCTGACAAGCACTGGGGCCTTCAATGGCACAAAAAGGAAATGACAGAATAAAAATAGAACTGCTAATTAAGTGGCTATCACCACAAACCAAAAGCAACGGCTGCATTGTGAGCTGCCACTTTAGAAATGTTTCCCACAGCATTCTGTTCTTTGCAAAGTCTCAGAGGTCACAGGAATACTGCCAGGGACTTTTGCCCCTTGTGCATTTCATGGCAATCAGTCTGAGGAGATGCATAACTTATCTAGTTACAAACACAAGCAAACATGGAGTCGACAACCAGGTCAGGGAAAAGACAACAACGCATGGCAGGAGGCTTGAAATGAAAGTGAGGTGTATTTTTAATGCTAATATTTAGTAATAATTCATCCAATTAACTTTTTTCTTTTTCTTACATTTTGCTACATTCTAATAACCTTTAATACATTTTACTGGAACAGAAATTTACTAAGAAGTG
Organism: Phalloptychus januarius; assembly: GCA_902982915.1. NCBI lineage: Eukaryota > Metazoa > Chordata > Actinopteri > Cyprinodontiformes > Poeciliidae > Phalloptychus > Phalloptychus januarius. The sequence continues at coordinate 2,429,851 of CADWAE010000482.1, forward strand.
CGTAAAGTTTTAAATTAGGTTGAAACTTAACTGAGTTCAATTTGATTAAATGTCTGTGACTTGAAAATCAGACCCAACTTGAAGTATATTCCAAATACAATCTACAACACAATATGTCTATGTATCTATGCTATAAGAATACAGGATAGCGTAATACTGCTAGGTCCACGCTGAAAGCAACTTGCAACTGTAATTGCAGCAAAATGTGGCTGTACAAAGTAGCATACAAACAATTTTTAGATGTTTATAATGAAATATCTAAAAAAAAACCAATATATTCTTTTATGTCTGGTCATGCTTTATGTTTTATCCATCACATATAACTCCATTAAATTATATTGCAATTTGTGGTTGCAACATGATACAATGTGAATTATTTTAACAGGTATTATATTAATGTAGACTAATGCATATTCAGGTTACTGGTCTGTCAAGTGTTTCTCCACTTCAAAAATGACTGATCCTGATTAGTTTTTAGGTCATTTACGATTTAACAGATTGTAAAATCTGGGCTGAAAATTTTGACTTTACCAAGTTTTTGTCTCCTGTTTTATCTGCTACTTTGCATAAGAGCAAGAGTGAATAAAAATTAAACCAATTCAATGGCATTTTAAGAAAAAAAATGAGTCCTGACTTAATAAAACTACAGATGTATATTTTACTAAAGTTCCACAGCAACTTAAAGCCAAACTGTCCTGCTGCTTGAGATGGTCTGTAATATGTAATCGTATTGCTCCCCCTTGTGTTAGCGGATGGTTACTACACAAAGAAACTACATTACTTGTCCTGATAAAGGCTGAAGCAGCAGCTTATGCCACTTTTCTCATGAATGTCATAATAAATCTTCCCCAGAGCAGAAAACATTCATTAAAGTGTTAAATGCCAGCCTAAATGATTCAACTTCTCTATGAGCTGTGACAAAATTAATCACAGTGTGGAAAATCAGGGATATGGGGCGCTTATTAAAACATACAGCCAGATTTCTCTTGAGGAACAGCAATAAAAACAAGAAGCCAAATTTGTAATAGCCAATAAATTTAGCAAATTGGTTTGCTTTAAATCGAATAAATGAGTTCTTGCTTTAATCATGAACGTGGTGGATTAACAATCGATGCTCTAAAAACGATCTATCGCAGGGAGGCATTGAAAAGCAAAAATAAAACCTAACTCTCCAAAGTTTAGATCTCTTTTATTCATTAAAGAGCTTGAAAAGCTACACTTGTCCTTTTCTCAGAGTAAATAACGCCACTTTCAGCTTCATTCGCCAGACAAAACAATGAAATGAGGGCAAAGCTGCACATCCTCAGTGGCCAATTTCTGGATTTGAGGCATAACTCTGGGGATTAGCTGGAACAGCAGTTAATTGCTTCAAACCAATGACGCCGAATTAATCCTTTGATTTTTGGACTCCTTTTATGAATGCAGAGGGGAAGGAAAGGAGGAGGGGAAAAAAGCTGCAAGAAGGAGAGTAATGGAGAGGAAACAGAAGAAACAACATTCTGACAAGAGAGCGGGCAGTAATGGCCAGCTGAACCGCTTTTCATGAGGAGGTAATGATATGAAACCTGTAATCTACATGGGGGTGGCACAGCGGTAGGAAGATCAGATGACTAATTATACTCTGTTGGGATTCCTGAAGGAGAGCATCATGGGAGGCAGCCACCTGGGGGAAGTGGACTCAGTCTGTTTCTAAGTACTGAGCAACAAAAAAAAAATCTATATTTTCTATTACTTTTCCTTTCATCATCCTACAGGTCAAAATATGTATGTAGCAAATAAAAATACTGCTGTTTGCATTTTAATGGATGCAAAAAGTCATTTAGAAACAACAATCTCTACTTGGCAAACAGTAGATAATCAGTTCAAATGTGCTCATTTTTTCCTCTTCTTCATACAGACACGAGCGTTAAGTGTTTATTTCTGAATATTGTCTTACTATACTTAGCTAATTTGGAAATCTGAGATTAAAAGTGCTGTCACGCACATATAAAGGATAAGAACAAACCCATCAACTTCACATCCATCATGGTTCAGGTAATGTTCCACGCAAAATAAAAAGTACATATTTAACAAGCTCCTCAAGTTGTGCTGGAGGGAATAAGCATCTCCCCCTGCTCTAATATAAAATATCTACACTGAAACAACAATTTTATATATGCATCTATTGGAAAGTAGATCCAAAAGTATATTTCTCATGTGGAAAACCAGAAATTGTTGCAATCTGATGTTAGCAACATACAAGTTCCAGGAAGTAAATATCTGCAGCTTCTCCTGAATCCTGGCAGTCAGAGAAACTTTTGCGTCGATTACAAATAACAGTTTTACAGTGTGATACATTTTGACACTTCTAAATGTCAAAATGCTTTTCAACTTTTGGGCAAATCAAATAATGTGACAAATTATTCCACAATCTGCAGTCAGACGTCCATAAAGGTTTGAGAAATATATAAAACTGGACATCCTGTGCTTTTAGAATACAGTGTTAGCTCCCCCTAAAGCATCAATCCCATATTTTATGTTGTTTGATTTGTATAGTTAAAAAATCTGATTATAACATTTTGGTACTTATTGTTCAGCATGGTTGAGTAAGAGCTTTTAAGTTAGAATGAAACAATTGAAAGGTTGAAGTAATGTTAGCAGTGCTGACAAATTATAACTATAAACTGTGATCTTTTCCTCTGAGAAACCTGTAAACTTATTTCTTTCATTTTGGAGGACTTCTACGCTTGGTATTTGGAGAAACTTGTAACTTCTTTCAACCTAAGACAGCAGAAAAGGTGCCAGACTCGCCTCTCCCTCGCGCCCTTCCCTCTCCTGCTCGCCTGTCAGGAAAAATCCAGTCCTTAAGTGTGTGTGACACCGCCTTCAGCCTAATTATCATGGGTGGATGGAAGCACAACACTTCAGCAACAGGAGCATTAGTTCTTCAAACGTCCTTTGCCGTCATACATTTTCTGTTCTACAGTGTGGAGATCAATGAAGTAAAAAGATCTGGATGATGTGAGTGTCTTTGGATTAAAGGCTTAGATTCTGTTTACTGATTCATTACATGTTATGATGATATTTTCAGTGCGCTTGTGTCGCTGCGCCTTTCATACAGGACGATTTCTCTTTTTTTCCCCACTAACGCGGCGGATCGTTGACTTTTTGGGCAAACACAGACCCTCCCTGGGATCTGAGTTTGTCCTGAACTCCAAAAGTGTCAGAATGATTGAAGTGGGGAACTGAAACCACTCAAGGACATTGGGACAGCGAACAAATCTCCCCCATATCAAATTTTTCCAGCATCTTCTATCGTCAAGAATCTTCATTGCAGCAACCGGGTGTGAATGTGGTGTTATTGCAGCCTGAGCAATTCGGGGAAGGAGTCCAGCCACATTTTGCCACCTCACCTCTGTGATTTGCTGCTGTTGGCTGCCAGAGTGTTAATGAACTTCAGTAATGTGTTGGCAGTAAGAACGGACTTGCATGCTGTTTTCAAATCCAGCCCTGAGGTGCAGAATCGACTTGATAATTAAACTGTGGTTCTTGAAACCTGATTGGATAGAAAACTCAGGTCTTACAGGTGTAATGTAAAACTGAAGTATTCATCATAACCACCGATCAGGAAGACTGAGTCTATTTCATGTTGCCATAATGATCAATGTGAAGAAATGTGGATTAAATATTAAAAAAAGAAAAGCTTGATTTTCCATGTGGTTTCATACATATATTATACACTTTGTGCTGTCACAGGATTGGCATTGTGTGGATATTAATATGACCATAAACAAACAAATTAAGCTCTTTTGTTCATGCAAGGAGAGTAAAATTTAATTTTGATAGAATTTTTCCAACAGTTTCTTCTCTAAAACTGCAAAAGGCTGATAGTAAAAGAATGGTTGCGCAGTAAACACTCTGTTACTCCAGGAAATGTAAGTTCATTTTTGGCTTCCTGGGAGAAAAAATATTTTTCTTCTGTCTTTAATAATGCACAGAAGACAATAAGTTTCTAGTAGTGGAGAGGAAGCTGCATGACAAACTCCTGGGGAGGCAGCCAGCTGACCAAGGAAGGAATACGATGTACTCAGAGATGGACGCTCTGCTAGCAGGGCAGAGTTTAGATCAAATCTGCATGACAAACTGAGCCATTTGGCCAAAATAACAAGAAGAATGTGGAGAAGCAGTGATGCATGGGACAAAGACAGATTCCCAAACTTTGCCGTATAACAAGAAAGATAATTGGAAAGTGGAGAATTACCTCCACTTTATAATTGTCCTAAGGTTTTAATATTAAATACGCATAAAAACTGGAAGGTTAATAACAGCTTTTGGAATAACCATGACCTCAAGCTTGTTAAAAATGTGCAGGCTACATTTGAAAGATGGTCGTTGGCAGGAAATCAACCAATTTAAATGAGCTCTATGGTTTATAATAAGACAGATGGAAGAATGGAATCAGGTTTTCAGCCAAATAAATGCAGGAAGCTTATGGATATCTCCCTAATAGTGTGGTTTGTCCGTAACTTGAACAGGAACAGAGATCTAATTTGTGTACGAAAACAACGGTTTCCATCAAGTGTTGAATCTAAAAAGAGTACAGTTTAAAGAAATTATTAAAAGTACCAAAGAAAAGTGACATGCTGATAAAATACGTACTTTTGGGTGGAACTGTGGGAAAAATCAATCAGTTCTCTTAGAGAAAAAAATCCTTCTTTGAGCCATTATTGGTTCCGTAATTCATTGTGTCAGGACAGGTAGGCAGAAGATTTTGGATGGATCATTAAAGAATAAGATAGTCACACTGTATGCATCAGTGTGTTTCCCACACGGCCATTTCTGAACATCATTTTTATCTTCAATTACACTTTAAAAAAGGAAACAATAGCTACCGTTGTCACACAATCATCAATCTGTGAGTCTTCTGCAACCATAAAGTGGCCTCAGCGGATTGAGAGTTGTTCTGGCTCTTATAAAAATAATAATTCTCTGTATCCTAAAAAAAAAAAAAATCAGTGCGACTTTTCAGATTTATGTCCAGCACTGAAGCTGCTTGCTTGGTAGAAGGCCCTGCAGAATCGTAACTTTGGGATAATGTTTCAGTTCATCCTCTGCTTGTCCTACTGCCTCAGCTGGATCATAAAGCTTAAGTCTTTTTTTTAAAATTGGATTGGAAGCACAGTCAGTGCCTTTGGGGATGTAAGGTAATATTATTTGGTTTAAAATTTTTACTTCTTTTCCTTTCAATGTGCGGCTTGCTGTTTTATATTTCTATAAAATATTCATGCCTTACAAGCGGTGTGGGATTCTGTTCCTGTTGCACATCCTACATCCAAGATTCAGACATTTTTAAACTTTATGAAAACATCTATTCTCGCCATACTGGCCTCCTTTGACACTTACAAAAAAGATACAGCATTAAAAATTACAAGATTGCCTCGTCTCCACCTTTTATTGCTCTCAAAAGCAATAGGAAAAGGAAGTCGACAGAATGAGAGGAGGAGGGAGATCATAAAGATCATCATAGATCAATATCAAGGCAAGGAAAAAATAATAAAAAGAGATGTAAAATGCAACCTTGGGAGGATCTGCCTTAAAGGAAATATAGTAGAATAAAGATACAATATAACAGCAATCCTTCAACATCTGAGCTCAGGTACCACACAGCTGCTACTTCTGCACTCTCTCTCCATTTGCTTTACTTTTGACCCCCTGTGGTGGGCCAATATCACAGGAGCCGGAGCCTGAGGGCGGGGGCTCGAAGATGGAAGAATGTAATCTCTTTGCTGAGCCTGGACCCCCTGTGGAACGCTGGACTTTATTTTTCATCCAGCCCAGTCAGCTTGTGCCCGCAGCTGCAGATCACCACCGCACTTCATTTCAGGCCCTCCGCAGCACAGACGGAGTGACTGGAGGCAGCGTGCGCTTAGAAACAGAACTTCACAGAAGTTACTCACCGGGTCAGCATGTAGCAGAGGAGGACAGGCGCTGACGGCCCGGTCAGTCCGGCCTTTGAAGTGGAGCTTCAAGGAGTGGCATCAATCACCATTAGTAAACTCCATCTCTACTGCAAAATTAATAAAAATATCAGGGGGTGATTTCTCATTGCTTTGCAATCTCACTTCATCCAATCTATGATGATAAAGTTTTTCTTTGGACTTTGATTTTCAATGTTTCCCTGCAAAATTACAAATCTTACAAATACAAATTTGAGTCTAATTTCTACTGCAAATAAGACAAAATTAACTTACAAGTAACTTTTCAGCAAGATATAGAAGCTTGTTTTAAGTCAATAACTTCTTAATACTTGTTATAAGTGAACAAATACTTTTTCAATATTAAAAAATTATTGACTTAAGCAAGCGCATGTTTCTTGTTGAAAGTTACTAATGAGTTAATTTAGTCTTATTTCAGGTTTGTTTGGTCTGTGGGAGACGTCAAAGATTATCTTTCTTCTTAAATGCATCACTTTTATATGCTTTATTTATTAAGCAAGATACTTTATATTTTGAATGATTTACATGGCACATTTCTTTACTGGACTGAACTGCAGCCAAAAAAACTAAAACTTTAAAAAAAAAAGACCTTAAAATGTTTGGAGAATGATTGATCAAGAAGTTTGGTTCCTCAGAAGAAAACGTCATGTCTTGTAGATGCAACTATCACTTTGCTGTGTTTTAATGTGACTGTCTCTTAAATCAATTGATTAAACTGGATTTTATTGAGATCAGAGTGAAGAAATGTTTGGCATGCTTTTAAGATTTGTCGGAAAGGAAACAAAAGGAAATCGCACTTTTAAGGTGACAAAATGTGAAATTGTGTAAGACGGATGAATGCAGAATGCTTTTTCAATGCAGTATTCAAAGTAATCACAGGTGGTTTTAAGCTTTTCTTAGTACCTGTTACAATCTCCATTTTGTTAAATATGTTCAGTCACACTTTACATACTCAGATTTATTTTTTAAAAGTTAATGGTTGTAAGATCTTGAACTCCTCGGAAACAGCCTCACCGAAGGGGAACAGCCACCAAATCTGGTGCTGAGAATCATTCCCATGAGTTTCAAACAGCAGGATGAAAATCCACCTTAAGGCTATTTTTAAAAATCCATCTTCTTATCTGATCACTAGTCAGTTGTGTGACTGTGTGTGGGTGTTAGTAACCTTTGACCCTGAGAATAATCTACTCTCGGCAGGACGTGAGAGGGCAGGCCCTGCAGGAGTTAGACTGGACTTATTTGCTTTTTTTTTTTTAAAAACCTATACAAACAATTCAACTTTTTAATAGTGGAGATTTAACCAAAAAAAACAAACTTTTTTGGCTAAGCATAAATTTTATGTTTGCCGTTATTCACAAGAGAATGGAAATTATTTGAGTAGTTTCTGAATAACGGTGCCGCTATTTTCAAAGTGACTGAGATGACATGCAGCAGATGAATCTAAATTGCCTCCAGTTCTCCAAACTCATTATTATGTTTTCTTCAGATTTTTGAGCGGTGCAAAACCACGGCATGGTATCATCCTAGATGGAGCGGAGAGTGTAAAACAGCCACACTGCAGCTTTCTGGCTGAGCGCCTCGATGGAGTGCATTTCAGAGGAGCTTGTTATTCATGCAGGAATTTAAAGAGTTTGTTCCACTCATCGTTTGTGAGAATATAAGAGCCCTGATTGAAGAAATGCCAGAAATGTAGCCTGTTTGTTTCACTGTGATGCTTTATTCATGCAATAGACTCAGCTCACTTAGGTCAACATGGTAATAACTACAGATCCCCATAATATATGAGAGCACACTAACAAAACAAAGTCCTTCTTGTGAACTTAAATTTAAGAGTAGAAGTTTTGCATATTTTATAACATCTTCATTTACTCTTCTGGAAGGCTTTTTAGATTACAGGACATTTGTTTTTCTGAGAGAACAGTTTAGAATATTTTTATATAGTAATGAAGACATGGAAATGTTTTGTCTTTAGTGAAAGACGGTAAGCAATAAGGACGGTGTGTTCACCGCTTGGTAAAATATCAGACTTCTGTTTGCTGTGGTTCTGCCTTTTGTTAAAATTTTGGCTATACTTTATATCTCTAGCCTAGATGTGACAATAATTACCGTATTTTCAGGACTATAGATTGCACGGTATTTTCAGGACTATAGAGTGCACCTCATTATAAGCCGCATTCACGTTTTTAAATAAACTGGAAACGTACATATATAAGCCGCACCGGGCTGTAAGCTGCTGGTATCTCCGCCGCTCTCGGTTTTCCACAAGGACACGTAAATCTGCCATTAAGGCCGCAGCCCTGCGTCTCCATCGCCGAACCCTGGGTTCGTTCATGAGAGCTTACATACAGCGGCTATCGATCCATACTGCCAGATCGACAGCCTTCAAGTTAAAAGTGACATTATATAAATTTCTTCGAATTGTTTCCATGATGAGGGGGTATGAGTTTGAAAACATTTCTCCGTCGTGCCTGCTGCTAGCATGTGCTAAATGAAAGTTAGCGATTTCATCTTTGATTTCCAATTTTGACTTCCAATCATTCACTTCCTGCTAAAGAGCCCCCTGGTGGTTGAAGAAAAATCTACAGAAAAGCTGCACGGGCCATAAACCGCATGGTTCAAAGCGGGAAAAAAAGTAGCGGCTTATAGTCCAAAAATACGGTAGTTTTTCGACACAGAATACAGTTAATAATACATGGTTTGGTTTGCTGAAAAGTGACAATACTATAGATGTCATGCTGCAAAACCAGCTGAGTTATTTCTTAAGTTCAGGTGGAACTCTGACAGTAACCACAAGGCTGCTGTTAGCAACTAATGCACAATGTGCTATCTCTCGGAAAACTTGGTTACAATGTCACCTGCTGTCAATAGCCACAGTTGATCAGGGTGACAGTTTTATATTGCTAAGCTTCATGGCCACATCCATTCCCGCGATGACTCCCATCAGAGCAATATGAATCCTGCCTCCTTTTCCGCCTGGCGTACAAATGTCGCTGGCCTCGCTCACTCAAAGCTCACTGCATTATCAACAAGGCTGTTTGTTCTGTCAGGACAGTCTGTTAGATTAGGATCTGTCACAACATCAGGAAGCAGTGTTTGGACAGCGTTTGGTATTTTCCACAGGTCTAGCTTAAATACAAGGCCACGTTCTAGAAACAGCTTTCACAAAAAGGGAGAGGAAATATATGGCAGGATGGAAAATCTAGATTTCCCCTGTAAAACAACAGGATTTCTGTCATTACAATGATAAACACAAAAGAGAAGGAAAGCACAGCATTTTATTACAACTTCAGTTATTTTATCAAACAGTCTGTAATACTGAAATGACATTTTATGAAATATAGACAGTAAATGTTAAAAAAGCTTTAAAAATCAAACTTAAGTGAGCGTCCAGGGCCCAGCATGGTTTGGCCAACGTTCCAAAATCGGCTCTCATTTTCGCATGAGTTACAAAAGTCAGATTTTGCAACCAGGTGACCATATCAAACATTCAATTTTGATATGGTAAACCATTTAACCATGCCAAACCATTTAAGGGGCTTTGATATGTTAAGGTAAAATACGAATCCTTAGGAACTCTTCGCTCAATGGTTTCAAGGATCTGCAAGACTCCCAAAATGTTGCAGGAGTGCAGCAAATGTGGAAAACCTAATGAGAGCAAAAGTCCCCAAGACCATCTGAAGACCACTCATTCTGATTGGTTCTTACGGTCGTACTACAGACGCTCCTTCGCTAAGAAAACTGCATTTCTTAGAAGAGCTCACTTTGCAAGCTCTTCAACCTGATCTGACCCTCAGCAGTTTGCGGCGCATCAGAATTCAGAATGTCGATGGTATTGTAGTATTTCAATGCTAGCATATTTGTTTGACAAAGTGATGAGGCATTGCTTGTAAAGAGTCAACAGACGTGAGCAGAGCTCCGCTGAGTCATTTCCAGCAGTACAAAGCACTGACAGGTGTTAAATACCCCATCAATATGACGACCTTCAGCCCTGAAGCGCACTAATCCTTCACTGCATCATTACAGGTCTGCACAATAGTCCAACAATGCTAAGACCTTATCATTCCCTCAGCCTGGTAGTAATTACAGAGTCAAAGGTGAACTAGAAGCCATTCCATTATTTGCCTTCACATTAGAACCGACACAAGCAGAAGAACTGCATTTCTGATGCCCAAAACACATTGCATATTGTCGGCACTGTTGCATCAAAACCTTGATATCAAAACGGTGCGTAGCATTTTCAAAGCATAACACCCAAAATGTCACCTCTATGATCAATGTCGGGGTGTGTGTGGGGGTGTGTGGGGGTGTGTGTGGGTGTGTGTGTGTGTGTGTGTGTTGTCAAATCTGTGTGTAACAAGGCAGGTCTGTCAGAGAAAAAAAAAATCTTCAGACAAAATTTTCACAAACCTTGGCTCTGGTTTTGTGCAGCATCAAAAGAAGCTGCTGCATGAAGAAAACACATAATTAAAGCATGTCACTGTCAGATGTTCACATGAAATATTAACTAATCTGCTTGTTTGTTTTGCTCCGTTTGCTGCGGTGTGAGACACAAATTACATCGACAGACACTGAAAGACGAGTCTCGAATAAGAGCAGTGACTCTTAGGGCTTATTGAGTGTTGCTTATTTTTATTTTTTTTTCTGGATCATGCAATTTTTCTGAGTCATATGTATATAAAAATGTCCCAAAAACATCTGATAAAGAACAAACTGTGTGTAACTGTGGTATAATATATAAGGTTTTATAACAGCTAAATAAAGCATAACATATTGTTTCTGTGAGTAAAATAAACACAAGAGAATAAAACAGAGATAGTACAGGAGATGACATAATCAGTATTCTATTGTCATGGCCTAAATGTACATTTTTATTTTCAGACAAAATGAAAGAGAACTAGTTCATCTGAGCTATGAACTTATTGTTTAGCTGATGAACTATGAACATAAATTGATTTTAGCCTGACTGAACTTCATTTGGAACTACTTATTGCAGAGGATGAACATGCAGAGCGTTTTACATCGCTGTATATCGCAGACCTTGACTTTAACATCTTCTTTTATATTTTCCGTCTCTGACTCAGCTTAGCAACATGTGGGCTTATCTTATGAAAGCATGAATAAACCTTTACACACATTAAATCACATCTAAACCAGAGTGCATAAAAGCACCTAAATGTTATGGAAGAAACTTATATTTGACCAGGTTAAGTTGCCTTTCACACAAATATTAACCTGGGCTTCTTCCAAACTCCACACATCTTTAGCTTCGTTTTAATGCTGTGGCAGACATTACACCACAGGACAACAAAGCAGCTTTTACTTTGCAAAGAGACCTACCAACAATGCTAAGGGTTTTCTAATAACTTCAGCAATAGTTTGCTTTCTTGTAAAAGAAAAATGTGAGGAAACAGTTCATTGTGCAGGCTGCTGCATGGTGGTGGGAACCTTGAAGACTGAATTTGCCTTTGATACTGGATTTCATAAGAGATTAAAAAGGTTATTTTCAAGAAAATAGAAGTTGTGATCAAACCGCCCAAATCCCTGTGGATTACAATACATAAATACATTAAAATAAAATACTGGATGTGAGATTTAATCTTAAAACAAATGCAACATCATCAAATGAACAAAGCAGAAGAATAAACCACTACAGCAGTGACATTGCTGAGCTGGTCTACGTTACATTATGTGAATTTAATTTCACGCAGAAGTTTTCACATGAGTAATATAAACTCCTGACACCAATGACAGCAGTTTCATCTTATTTCAGTGACTGAAATGAGCCAAGAAATATAAACCTGGGAAATAAAAAGGAGGAAGGAAAACAGATATCTTACTGACAAAAAGGTGAGTGAAGGCAATAAATGTTGGAGTAAATTCATACACAGAGGTGATAAACATAACGGATCTGGTTCATATTATTTTTACTGGCTCCATCATTATACACCAGAGATGAAAATGACTGATGTGTTTTTACGGAATTGCAAATAACTTCTACATCTTCTTTGATATGTATTCAAATTCAGCTCATAGTTTCGAACCACTTTGAAGAAACAACTTAAGTCATGTAAAGGATTGGTTTGTTGGAAGATTGATTTTGTCATACAACTAATAATACAAGTCACATTATAGTACAATAAAGAAAATAATGTACAAAGCTTCTTTAGCTAGAAAAACAAGGAAATATTACAAAAATACAGAAAAATTATATTTATACATGGACTGTATATTGAAAATGTTCTATTCTGTCTCTTGAATGTTTCTATAAAACAATGTAGATATTTGCTCTCTATCAGCTTATCACAGGAAGAACCTTAGAGAATACTAAGGGTATAATGATATATCCATATAATGATACAAGCCATTACATGATACTGGGATCACGTGACCAAACATGACTTTTGTAATATTTTTAGATAAAATCTGAATTTTTGTTTGGTTTCTCACATAAAGGTTTATAAAAATTACAAACTGGAAAAAAAAAATCCTTGCAGAGAAACCTATGAAGATTTGATCAAAGTTTCTAAGTTAGGTCAGTGATCGTATTTCAAAAATAATATTCCGAGCTGCTTTCTAAAGCACTCCACACCAGACTACAGCAAGAAAGACAATGTAACGATAAAACACTGTAGGTTGAAGATGGACCTGATTCTCCCGTGAACAGATTTCAGATTTGAAAGAGCATTAAAGGGGGAGCTGTCACCATGTGGCAGGACCAATAATGACTATGGAAAGCCACATGTTTGTGTTCCAAGCCCCAAATTATGTTGAGTTTCTGGTTCTCCTCATTAACAGTCAGGCAAAGTGTGCAGAATTCCATTATTACTGGTGACAAATGTGGAAAAGATGTTTAAATGCTGCCTCATATCAGCAAAATGGCAAAAAACAAAAACATTGTGCATTATCCATCATTCGACTGCAGTCATTTTCCTAAGCTGCAGTCAGTGACTGCTCTGATAGATGAGGCTCAGAGCCAAAGTTGCAAAATGCTTACGACCTGCTCATGACCTTCTTCACCACAAAACTTTGTGGATGTTTTTATTTTTTTAAAAGCTGAATGCAGGCATGAAAACCTGCATATGTTCCAGCTCTCTGCTGCTCTAGCTATTATTTGCTGACTGACATGCTGCAGCTGGCTGTTAATATTTTGCCCACAAGTGGAGTCAGGCACTTCAGCCTTGGAGGGGAGCACCAAGCACTTGTGTTTCTGCATGCTAATAAAGCAGAGTACACCCATTTAGCTGGAAGGCAAGTCTGTTCTATTTGCATACCACCACACCCTTGATATTTCTTATTAATCTTTTGATGGGTCTACATAGTCCAAAATGCAGCAGTTCTTAATTAAATGTGTTTCTATCAGCGTTGCTAATGACCCGTAGCTTGAAATGTGCAGAAAGTTGTTTTTTTTTTCTCCCTCGGAGTGGCTGCATGCTGCCAGGAGTGTGGGAGGCGGCGCAGTGACCTTGCTTCAGTCATGACTGATTATGTTAGCGCTTTGTGCTGAAGTGATTCTTGTTTTTTGGTTCAGCAAATATTATAAAAAATGCTGATTATCTACAAAACAGCAAGTGTGTTTGTTTCTGCTTATCTTTAAGGCGCAAGACGTGTAACTGCTTGACCACATGTACTTGAGCTAAATGCGAAATATTCAAATGGGAACAAAGAAGTTAGCTGACAGTAAAGCAGCATAAAAATGATGCCACTGAAGTGACAAAAAATGAAAGACAATGAGAAGAATTAATGGATTATCAGGATGCAAGCAAAATGAAATTTGTTGGAAAACCATTAAGAAGAGAAAACTGGAGCATGTCAATCCAGACATTGTTCTTGTCCTTTTTGTGTAACTCATGAAAAGGAAGATATTTTCTCCAGGGGCTATTTATTAATGGCTGCCTCATGGCAAAGCAGAGAAAACATTAAAGTGATCATAATGTTCCAGAGGCTTTTAAAGCAACCATTCATGGGAGTTTTGCACTGCTACTTTTCTTACTTCCTGTCACAGTAAGCTCAGCTGCTTTGCTATTGTTAGCTTGTTACTGGGTTCTCACTGTTGCTTGTGTTGAGCCACTTTGACACTGCTGTGCCTTTGACATTATCACATGGGTAATCTTTGGACATTGAGACTTTTTTTTTAAATCTAAAGAAAGAAAACTATTTATTTTTCAGTGCAGCAACTAATCTTAATGACTCCACTCCACCTGTTGTTGCCTGAATCTACAGAATCTTGTGTGAAATCAAATCTCTTACTACCTGTTTTTTTGTGACCATCCTGAGTTTTATCATCCGTCTCTTTGTGTGCTCTAGTCCAGATTATTTTGGAGTTTTGCCCAGCGAACTTCCTACTTCCTGTGGTCTCCTCCCCAGCGTCCCCCACCTGGTTATTCACTTTTATGAGCGAAAATGCCAAGAACATTTAGTGAAAAAACTCACTTGTGTCTGCGACTTGGTTTAATGAATCCTCCATCAAGCAGCAGCACCTATGTAGTAAAATCAACATTCAGTTCATGCTCGGCACCAATACCGTGTTACTTGCTTTAGGCCTGTAAATCTCCATTTGAATTATGGGAATAGTTAACAGTGTGGTAGTACACATTGTTATCTATCCCCAGAAACTCTAACCTTAAATTAAACTCCTTGCCTTAAAACATTATAGCTTGCAATCTGTTCTCGGTTTTGAGTCCCGTTTAACAATCCAAACAGTGGATGATTTTATAAAACTCTTTTTAAAGCTAAAAACATGATCTGAACTTTCTGAGCCTTCTGTTAAACATTTTTAGCTGCTGCTTTTACAGTAGTTTAATTACCATTTTAATTCAAAGTTATACAATTTAGTAATAGCTTTTAAAGCCTTAGTTCTAGGCTATGCAGTCCATGTCAGGTTGAACTTATGTGTGTCTTTTATTTCTTGCAAAAATACGTCAGGATTCATAATCACACACATTTGTAAGATATTTTAAATCCTACATGAGCAAAATCCAGATATTAAATTTAGAATTTTTCACAACTTGAATTGTGAATAATTGTGATTATTATTCATACTTAGTGAAAGAATCAGGATCTGCCCTAAACTGACCAAAAGAGAACCGTCATTTGCCATTCATCCTGTAAATGCATGCAAATAAAGCTGAGGATTATAATGTGGAAAAGGTTTTTTATTTCCATTTGCCCAGTGGGAAAAGATGAGAATTAACAGAATAACTTTGCAGAAAATTAGAAATTAGAGGGTGTAGGCATTTGTGTGAAGTGGTTGGGTGGTGCTGGTGTAAGGGGGCACTTTTTAAACAGATCTGATCAGAAAGGCACTTGAATTGGAGCTTGTTGCCAGGCAACAAAACAGATAAGAGATGGAGGAAGGTGAAGAATCTTTACAGTAATTATTCAAACCAGGGTGCTGTGGATCAGCTTAAATCTTCCCCCTGCTTCTCGTCTGGCATCACAACATAATATTCCACTCTGAGTGTACTCAGCATCCAATTTAAAGAAAGGCAACAGCAAGTTGAATTTAGATGTGATGAACAAGCTAGAGAAATGTGGGACATGTGCAAACACATTTAATCATTTCATTCTGTTTGAAAATCTACCAGAAGAGTACAATTTGTCAGAAACATCTGTTTGTGACAAGATGACGAATATAAGGACTTACAGTAGTGTTGACAGCAGAATGTGGGACGCTTCATGTCGGCGTCGCCAGCAACAAATGGCAGACCATGACAATACAAGCTGCTGCAGTGTTAAATGACAGCAGTGCAGGCGAGGGTAGGAGCCATAGCACTGTCATTAGGCTGCAGGGCCACTACTGAGACAAAACGCCAAGAAAAGCTTGAAATATAAAAATTATTCTATAGATTTTGCACACAGGGCCATTTGCTACAAAATCTCTCCCTTTATAAAAGAAGAGACTGACTGTACATTTGTGTTTTCAACCAAACTGTATAGATCTGCCAATACTGACTTGCTCTCCAATTTAAGAGTTTGGATACAACTTCCCACTGAACCAAATGGAAATATCTGCCTTGTGTTAAAGAAGTTGAGAAGTTTAGATGTTCAATGATAACATCTGATATTAAAATACAGAAAAAGCCATCATTTGCAGAATATTTTCCATTTATTTCCACTAAACTTTAACCGACTAGGAAAACAAAACCAGCTTCATTACAGTTAAAGGTTTCGCTCCCGGCCAGCAGAAACCACGACATGACAGAGCTTTGAACCTCTGATCTGTGGAGAATAGGCTGCCGTTTTGCCCCAAAAGCTATCACAATCCACAATCGTTACTACTGTATTCACTTGCCTGGATAAATAGCCACAATTCAGCGGAAGGTTAGTTTCTACTGTGAAAATGGCAGCCTTTCCCCATAACACCTGTATGAATTATTCAGCACTCTGAGCTCTATCAAAGGCTGTCAGAAATGTCAGGCAGTTGGAGGTACCTTTGCTGCCCCCAAAGGATGTTGTCTCTACATCCTGTGGTGGGGTCTGGGGGCCTGCACACACTCACACACACACCTGACCAAATGCTATAGATTTTTGCAGGGAAACTTCCCATCCTCTGTCCTGTAGGGTGAAAAACTGCTTAAAGTTCATTATGACTGCAGACAGTAAACAGCTACAGGTCTTTTTGGGGTTTTTTTCAAGGTTGAAGTCAATTATTTCAAAATATCCACTACAGAATTGTTTTTATTGAGTTCTGCCATTTAATATCACACCACAACATTTCATTCTACTGTAATGCATGTCCAGACTTTGACTAGGCTGATATGAAACCTTCATTCTTTATATAATTTGAACCACTGTCCTGCAAGATAACCTGATAGGCCACGAGCCAAAATTGATGAACGGATTATGCTCCATCAATTATCTATCAAATATTAAAAGCCATCTGAAGAAGAAAAGCCACAGCAGGATGTTCTTTTTGTGAAATGCTGAATTTGTTGTATATCACATGATGCAGACCATCCAAAAGTCCCATAAAATGATGGATGTTCTTTAGATCAGGATCTGAAATGTTGCTTCTTTTAGCTGCTTCATGTTGTATTAAGTTACTTTGTGGTTCAACTGGTTTGGTAATAGTCAAGTGGGTGTGGCTGGTTAAACTGACCAACACCAACCGAAACAAGTAAATTGCGATTTAACAATCGGAGTGAATTATATATTACCATTGGATCAGGTAGTTTGGATAGCTTTTTCTCTTAATAAAGCCTTTTTGGTTATTTTTGACTGATGCATCCTGTCTGATGTGACAAACAGCATAAACTATTTGAACTGAAAAACATACTTTCTCACAGTTCTACCCAACATAGGTTCAATTCAAAACCAGCCTGCATAAGAGAGCATTACACAGGATTGGCTCAAAATTAATTGATAAATTATAAAACGACGATGCTAAACACAATGCAAGAGGCAGCTATTATCCTGTTTTTTTTTTTTCAGACTAGCAATAAGCTGCATCACCATGAGAATTGTCTACAATCTAGGCAAATCCATCCATCCATTTTCTAACACCTTGTCCCTTAGTGGGGTTGGGAGGTGCTGGTATCTAAAGCTAACGTTTGGGTGAGAGGCGGGGTCACCTGGACAGGTCGCCAGTCTGTCACTGATAAGCAAATTCATTGGACAGAAACATAAGATTTCTTCTGAAACAATAAGGCAATTAAAAAAATTAACTAGAATTTGTTATATATAAAAAAAAGAGGTCTTTGTATGAGTGGTAATCCAAAGTCTTCTCAAGTGCAAATCAACAGAGTGTTGGAGGAAAGCAAATGTGCTGGTATGATTATTAACAGTGCAGCTTTGTTCCCATGTGTGGAATGTGAGGGGTTGCTGCTAATGGGATGGTCTGCTATCTGCGGCCGCCATGAAACAGAGCCATAGATCCCATGAGAGTAAAAGAAAATGTGATTTTTAAATGAGTACAAGTAATAACATGCAAACAGTTATTCTGCAGCTATAAAAAATATTGAAAATGTAAAAACCCATAACTGAGAAGTATAAATAAAGCAGGGGATTTATTATATATGAATACATTTTTAAAAAATTATCCTTAATGTGTAAAATAAAGTTTCTGCTTCAGGTTTTCCTGCTACCTCAGAAGAGGCAAATATTGAAGAGTTTTCATGGGTGTTGAGAGGAGACAAGGACACTCAAACGTGTGATGGCAGACAGTGTAACGACACGAAAAAACTTTATTCAAAAGTTAAATAAATAAATTAAGCAAGTCTGCAGGATCAGACACAACTAAGCCAGAGGACCGAAACAGCAAAGCAAGGTGAGAATAGGAAACCAAGTCACAAGAGAAAATCTGGATGAGCTGAGATGAAAAAAAGACTAAAACAATGCAGGTGTGGCAAGCAAAAATAAATAAATTAAAGCCAACAACAAAACAAAAAAAAGGTGCAATTGTACTCTGCCTGACAACCAGATGGATACTAATAGAAGTACAGAAATGAAGCATTAAACTAAAACTGTCTAAATATTTATGTACTTATTCTCGGTCTTCATTTCAGCTACACACAATAAGCTTACCTTACACTATCGCAGATTAATCAGTTAAATATTTTAATGGTGATGTAAAATAGATTTTTTTACTTTGAAACTTGTTTGTTAAATTATCATGTTGTGGTTTCTTCCAATTAAAAAATAAGGAAACCAACTGATTAGTCAGACAGAATGACAGCCTGGGTAACAGAAGGATCCAGAAACAAACAGTGAAGATCCATGAGCTTAAATACTGAGGAGTGTGATTGTTGACATGAGCCAGGTGGTTCTTTAGGAACAGGGTGCAGCTGGGAGAGAAGGCAAACAGGTAGAGCAAAGGAAAACCACCAACCAACACAGAGCTGAGCAGAAAAATCAGGAGGAAAAATAACACCGATCTAAAGGAGCAAAATCAAAATGCACAAGAAACAGAATGCAATCATACACTAAGAAACTAAATGCAAAAAGAATATGTATGGCAAGACCATTTGAACAATAATTAAGGGTACTGAAAACAATATGGCAAGGTCTAAGGACCTGAAAATACAAAGCAAAATAAAACACAGAACTCACTGGATTATGATGTAAACCACAGACCCTGAGCAAGGAAGTCCATCTAGTCAGTTTCAAATGACTACTAACCAGTCTTAACCAAGTCCCAGCTAACAGAGAAGGTTTGTTAAATTATAATAACAAACCACTTTCACTTGGTTTATCTGATTGGTCTTGTGTTGCCACACCTGAACTGTTAATGTAACCAATAGATGGTCATCAGGTAAACTGCAGCTTGGTACTAGGCTTCAAGTGTTAAACCATCAGATAGCACCGTTTATCCTTTACTGATAAATGAAGCCTCACTAAAGAGCAACAGTGACGCATCTCCATTCAGAGATTCAGATTCCATTCAGATTCTGATCCACAGATTTCAGTCATCTGTGGAAACACTTCTCACTTGATAATACCCATTTTTAAATAAATTAATCATCATCATGCTCAGCTTTATTCATATTTAACTGACAAAACATACAAAGTTATATCATTTTAATGAAGAGTGCAGCTGACAACAGAAAAGGACGTTTGTGTTGAAAACACGTCTCTTAAATGTCATGACTTTTCAGATACATAGCCAATCTTCAGACCATCCCAACGAGGAACAGTCTGAACTCGAGCCTTCAAGCTGAAACATCCAAAGAAAAGGAGAAGACATTCTGTTTCAGGGTGTGGAAATGCCACAGCTATCACGTTTTAAAGTGAGGCATCTCTTCGAGTCCTGCCTCTGTTTGTCCGCATCCTTCCCTCCGTCCCCCCAGCCTGCTGTCTCTCTTCATCTTCCCCCCCACCCCTTCCGTTTTCATCATCATCCCCTTGTCCCCCACATGTGTCTGCTGATGGATGAGCTCATTTACTGCAAATCTCTTTCGAGTCAAAGCGGAACACTGCCGCTGCCTTTCTGCTACTTCAGTGGGAATAGAGACCTCAGCATATGAATACTATATGTGTGCACACGAATGCACAGACAAAATTCATGTTGCTCTAAAAATTGGTTCTTTAAGAAAATGTTCTGCCAAGTGGCTCTAAGCGTGTATTCAGCACCTCTGAAAGAACCAGTTAAGTATCACATTTGTTCTAACAACACTGTGAAGGGCTGTTATAAATGCAATAACACTCACCAAAAGATGGGAATTTTTTTCATCTACAGAACTTGTGAATTGGCAAACATCCTGAGAGTACATTTCTTCAGGCAACATTGTTTTCTGATAAATCAAAGCTTTGCTCCGGATTGTTTGATTCATCCTCGCGACAATAAAAAAACCCCGTAAAACTATGCTTTCCAAAAAATATATTTCCACAGATAAGCTACTCCATCTTGATGCGTCACTTTTGATGCCCACCGCCTCACTTTATCCTCCAGGCCAGACAGCCGGTTTCTGCAACTGCTCCAGCCTCACAATAACTATGATGAATGCAACGTCCACAGGAGCAAAGCAGCCATTTGACACTTCATCCCCCTTGATGCATTATCAACTAATATGCCGTGGATCGGTGGCAGCTTGTCTGAAGCCTCCTGATTTGGTGTAACTGGCCTCTGCTGAGACCTCCCATGAACAAAGGTGGCTGTAATCATATCACAAATGGCAATGTCCAACTTCAAATGTACTTGGTTAGTGTGAGAGATCAGAGACTGAATCTCTTTTATGGATTAGGAAATATGACTCTGCCCAGAGGACATTTAAAGGTCCTGTTTAACTCAAATCACAGAGAGGTTGTTTAAAAGTAAACCAGTGTCCTAAGTGTGTTTTTCCTTTTATTTGATTACAAGTCCTAAGAATCTTTTACATCTAACGAATAAAAAGAATTTGCAACACATCCGATGTCCTCGAGAACGGAGAATGATCCGTATCCATTGGAACGAGAGGATGGATGCGTGAAGCCAGTGGAAAGTGGGGGTAGACTGATGACTGAGATAGAAGCCCTGCCATGAAATGAAAGGGGTGACAGACAGGAAGAGATATAAAAATATCACCGGAGAGGGATTCAAAAGAGAGAGAGAGAAAAAGAAAAACAGGAGTGACCATCAAGGCTCTCTGACGCTCAGTAGCTGCCAGCTGGGAAGAGATGAATCACCAACAATAAAACATGTACGGCTGGGAAAGAGAGCGTTTGAGGTTTTTCAGAATTAAAGCACTTATCTGGGGTGAGATAAATAAACAGCCAAGCAGCTCTGAAGTTAATCCTGATTCAAGGCATCAAAATGATTTTATAATGATGTGTTTACAGGGGGTGGCGAAACCCACGTGAGAAAAAAATTCTGAGGTCTCAGTCTCATTCACACATCTTCAAACAAAAACAAACAAGCTGTCAAATCTGACTTTAGTCTTATTTATTTTAAAGGGTAGCTAAAACAAGGAGATTTAAAATCCTATTTAGGAATAATGGTCTCTATTTTGTTCATAGGTCTACAAAATAAGGGTGCATTCATTTCACTGTAGTCTGCTTTAATCGAACTCTAGTTCTTTTATATTGAAAGTCTGGATATAGGTAAATACAACAAAATAAAATATGGTAGTCTAACCCTTTATGGAGAAATGGCTTATGATCCTTTCCCAAAGACGAGAGAGAAATCCTACACAAGCTAAATTCTGACACTACTCCATTTTTATTTATATTTTGTGAAGGAAGTTGCACTCATGTCTTCTGCAGAGGTTTTTGTGTCATTTCCTCCAGTAGTTCTTGGTGCAGCGCCTTACCAGGTGTTTCACTTTTACTTCAGTCAAATCTGCATGAATTGTGCTCTAGCCTAAATGTAGCTCTTAATAATGGGAACTAGCACTAAAATTTTGATCTCTAAAAAGTACATACATTTTGTGACAGCATGCAGTAGACCTCCATCGATTTGTGACCAGTATTTTTGGATTTATCCATTTGTAGATTTTTCTGTGGTATGTAACTTCAAATTATTTCCAGAACACAAAGTGCAGATTTTTTTTTTTGTAAAGTATTCAAAATAATATTGTGCAAAGGAAGTTGACACTTTGCTAATTTACATAAATACAAAAAAATAGCATTTTCAACACTAATATTAAAAATAGTGTTGAAGACATATTAGTATTGAATACTAGTATTCAATATAATATATACTATTATTGTATTGAATACAATACTGATTTTCACAAATACTGTCAACAGTTTTGTTAAATTTAAAAAACCTTGTTTTCCACAAAATATTGTGAAATCAGCATTGTGCATTTATTTAGAAGAAGAAAAAAATCTCAAATATACACTGAATCCCTGGTACCCGTTGGTACCAGGGAAAACAGCAGGACTGGAATATGGAAAACCGGAGGATCATTAGAATCGCTCTGCACCAAGCATCACTGAGTTAGAAAAATGGCTTTATTATTTCACAACACTGTGAGCAATTGTAGCTCCTCTTTAAGCAATTTTCTGTAAAACTATAATTTCCCAGTCTGTTACAATCTCAGTAAAAATATTTGTAGGATCGTGCAGCTCAGTAAACCAAAACAAAACAAAAAAAAATATCATCAAAACAGGCCATCACTGTAAAAACCAGACGATGCAGAGAGCTCTTCCCTCCTCTCAAATCACCCCATTAGATTAAAGTTATAGTGAAAAACTTTGATTAAAATGGCTGAAAATAATTCAGGTCATATGTTTTTGTTAGCATCACCTTATTGTGCGATCAATCAAAATTACAAGCCGAGATTTATATTTCAAAATCAATAATAATTTTCTGTTTCTGTTTCATAAGTCCACCGGCTCATGCTTTATCTCCTGGTCACCGCTTTTCTCATTCATGAAAGAAAACTAAACCTTTTGAAGGTAAACATTGAACCCAGATTTTTACTTTTCAACAGATACAAATAAACACAGTGTTTTCTAGATCGACCAGAACTCTGTCACTAATTAACAATAAGAAAACAATGGAGAAAGGAAGCAATCAGTGGCTTATTTTTGTCTGTAACCTTCATATGCACCAGCAGCAAGTGCAAAAAATTTCTTTTTGTACTTCACACAGCTGCAGGCCCAAACATTCACAACATTTGTCTAAAAATAAACCTCACTAAGCGTGGAGAACAGCAGAGATAAGAGGAGAGAAGATATGGGTAAAAATCTGAATTTTGAATATAAATTAGTACATTAACTATCTGATTCAGTTAAAGGAACAATCAGCAGCTTCCTCAACATTATCTTTTCATGCTTGATTTTTAAAATATGACTCGCCTGCCCTGGATGTCAGAAAGTCTTTATTGCCAACCAGAAAGACGGTTTATACTTTTATAGTATGAAAAGTGAGTTTTTGATTCAATTCTATGAGGAAACGACACGAAATAAATCTATAACAAATGCAAAATAAGTTCATACAATGCCAATGAAAAATGTACATACACTCATCAATGGCATGAATTATTTTGGGGGTTTGTGCACAATTAATTGTAATTGATTTTTTTATGGACGAAGTTTATATATTTGAACATCCAAGGGTCAAACCAATCATAAAAAATAAATTTCTGGAACTCCAGTGTTACTGTCCAAGTCAACAGATGAGGCAAAAACTCATCTTGTATATGAACTCAAGCTGGGACTTTTAAATTTAAGACACTGCAGGGAATAATGAAAGTTCCACTGAAACTTCAATTTAGAGCAAGATTGTCGAAACATGGACAGATTGGAGTGTCATTGCATGTAAGGTAGAGGCAGAGTTTATGTGCAGAAAGATGCATGTTGGGGAAGATTTAATAAAAAGAAAATCTACATGTCTTGCATGAGGTTAAATGGCATTAAAATGGAAGAATCTAGCATTAAACAACAAAAATTCAGAAGCCTAAATAATAAGGAAAGGATGTAAAGTGACGACTGAACCAGAAAAACTAATCAGAAGAAATGTGGTACAGTTGTGGCAATGAGGAAGCAGGGAAACAGAGACAGAGGCAAATAAACACAGAGAGAGCTGAACTCAATCTCATAGTAATCTAAGAAAAATAAATCCAAATGTACAAGAATAAAGAAACAAACCAAAGATAAGGGAATAAACTAGTATGGCAACACATTGACGACGATAATAAGCACAGAGAAATTAACTGAATAAATGACCTATGGAACATAAATAACCCTAAGGAAAATGATCCAACACAAACAAACACTCAAGGAATGTGGCACCAACAGGATAAAAAGCAAGTATCACTATAATATGGAGTCGATAAAGCAGTAGGCTTCTGGAGAGTCCTCAAACACAGCCATAAACCAGAATGAACCAGACCTGAAAGCTGCCTCCAGTCCAGGAACTACAATAATGTTTAAGACATTTATCACTTCTGACAGTCAAGTGTGATAAAAAAAAAAAAAAGTTTTTGCAAGGAGAGAAACTATGATAACATCTTAAACAATTTGGGGAAAGCCAAATTGTTATGATCTGATCATAATTGGATCATAACAAAATTCTAATGATTTTGTAAGTTTCCGATACAATAATTGATTACATTTTTTTTTGCATTTTTAAAACATAAAAATTCCAAATAAAGGTTAAAATTGAGAAAAAAACTGAGAAAAAGAATCATAGCTTAGCCCTTCAGAGCATATCCTACAGACGCAGTGTTCGGGTCAAGCATTGCACAAAGTGTCACAAACATCTGTTCCATCTGTTTTCTGCTCCAATGGACAGTATGCCAAGATATCAAAGCACACAGCTCCAAAAATGAATCACTGACACGTCTGTCATACTTGATAAAAGCGGGAACAATAATAATCCTGTTGAAACGGCACAGAAAGAGAAAAATTGGGTTGGAATGCAGTTTTGTGCACTCAATACACATGTGCTACCGACACTGTGGCTAACAGAAATCCAGCCTTTTCTGTGCTTTTCAGCCTCTAGCAGAGGTATTTTATGCTTCAGACAAACTGCTGCCACAGTGTCCTTTGAGGGGAGAAACACAGGGAGAGAGTGTGTGTGTATGTGTGTGTGTACAAAGGAGCGAAGTCATCGCTGGCGGAACAGAGTTCACTGGGATGTGACAAGTATGATCTTCGGGAAACAGATGCAGCGGTTCAAACACGCCCCGGCCACTCTGAACCTCCCGCTATTTACCATCACAGCTTTAAAAGTTATAAATATAAACAATTACGTTCTCCCGGTCAGCAAGAGGTAATCGTTTACGATCCACGCCCATCACCTCATGCCTGCACAACCAGCTCTATATAAAACCCCTTTGTACATTTCTCTGTCAGCTCACTTAGCTTTTGGGCATTTACTTTACTTTTGTTTATCCTTAAATCCACAATCTACTCTCTGCAGTTGAGCAAGGCTTACTTTGTTAAGTGTATCTGTTTGAGTGAGCAGACAATTAAAGAAATGTCCTGTGGGGAGCATGACAGGTTTGGCCCTCTGTACCCTCTGAGAAAATGGGTTTCCAGTCAGGATGTTGGCCTGCCACCTTTCCTGGAGACTGGGGATTCTCGTTGGATCAAGAAGGGCTTGGCAGCCTGGTCCTGGCTGGGTTGCTTACCGGCGCCTCTGTTTGTGCCCTACATCTCCGAGCCGATGCCTCATTCCGGTCAGAAGGTTAGCTACTGGAGGGTCAGCATGGATGTGTCTCACTTTTACCCCTCGGAGATTTCTGTCAGTGTCAGGGATGGATTCCTGGAAGTTGGAGGTACTGCTCTGTTAATTAACCCCTCTGAAAACATCTGGCATAAGTGTTAATTAGTTTTACTCACAAGGCAGATTTTTAATCCTGATAAGGCATTTATAATCTTATCTCATATCGTCATCTGAGTAAGGAGAAGAGTCTTCTAAAAATATTTTCCCCGCACTTCACAGAATAAACGACATATATCTGAAACGGCGATGGAGAAAAAGCTGAACGCTACAAATTTAGAAAGCTACTTAAATATCGTGCTTGGGGAAATTAAAATCACAGCTCTGTGGAAGAAATTAATTTCTGTGCTGAGTGGTTTCTCAGTGTCGGTTGATTCTTCTGTGTCCTCATGTATAAACACTAATCTTTCTCCAGGGAAACACGAGGAGAGGCCTGACGAGCATGGATTTATCTCCAGATGTTTTACAAGAAAATACAGGTAGACAAAGAAGCTACAGACATTAACCTGCTGTATTTAGGATTAAGCTATCACTGATGTTGATCCCCCTTATTTATTACATTAATAACTGATTTCTGAAATTCTCAAGCAAGAAAAATAAAAGAGATATACATTTGTTTCAGTGTCAACAGTGTTTGGTGTGGTGATCTAAACAAGAGTTTGTGATTTGAAGGCTTCCAGCTCAGGTGAACGTTACCAAACTTGAGTCCTCACTCTCCGTTGATGGTTTCTTGACTGTAGAAGCTCCACTTCCTGAAGCCTCAGCTCCTGCTGCCATCATCATCCCAATACAGGTTATCCAATATGAAACTTCTTTAAAGCTTAAATAGTAAAATATGGTTTTCATTTCTTGAATCTGAGAAGTTAAAAATACTTGGATGAGCTGAAAACAAGGCCTAAGAATGGGAATAACAATAATTAAATCTTACTTGTGGAATTAATTTATGTCAAGACTTGGAAGATAATAAATTGTGTAAAAATGACAAGCTGCAATTAGCTTGAGAAATCTGTTGCCTAGCAACATTAACACAAAAAGCAAGAAAATGCTTCGCCAATTTGTTCCTTGCTGAAAAAGTGCTTTTTGATAATAAATCACGTAAAGCCTGTTTCTTTGTCTTAAGTGGTGCCACATTTCTGAGGAAAATTGTGGGTTGAGCAGCAGAGCTGATCATACAGATTGCACCCATGAAAAAAAATTACCTCTGCCAATGCTAACCAGCTTTTGGTGGAGGTAGTTTGGTAGAGTCGGGCAACATCTCCCTCACTGGGGATGTCAGTTTTGTTCTGACTTCCAAAGGCCCTATTTGTTCACTAACTTTCTAAAACCTGAAGTTAGGAAGATATCACTGTCTTTTAACACTGATAACCTTCCAGAGCGGGTGACGGCATCCTGCCAATCTAAACCTCGACATATAAAACGTATAAATATTAGCAAAAAGGTGCACATAAATGGTAACACAGTGCTATTCACTGTTAAAATAAGAGGTAAACATATTACAAAGAAGTTTTGGAGTGTTTTCATCGTGTACTGACCTGAAATGAGAGCCGGAATGCCGCCGTTAGCATCCAGATTACGTCTGAGGCTAACAGGAAGTCCGCCCTAAAATCAACCCGGAAGCAACGCACCCCAAGCAAAGGTTCCGCTTCGTCACTATTGCTCCCATCTCCTCCTCAGGAAAGCAATGTAAATGCAGGCAGAATACCATGCAAAAATGCAAACAAAACATAACATAATTTGTTCATATTTAGAAATATGTTTATTTGAATATATATATATTATTACAAAAAAGCTATAAGCAACATATTCACTTATGTATTTATTTTCATGTTTGTCTGCAAATTCAGCTGGAGGCTGAGAGCAATGGGGAACCAGAAACAAAACAAGAAGATCAGGAGGAAGAGTCTCAATTAGAGGCCTGCAGTGATCAGGTCCAGCTCAGCAGCACCACAGCTGGCCTGGAGCAGGGAGACAAGGAAACCAGAGAAAAGCCAGCTGGACAGTCCCATTCTTCACTGCCTGAGGAAGATAAATGCTTAGAGAGCATCCAAAAGTCTTCTGAGCACCACAAAGTCCCAGAAAGCCAAGAAAGCCTGGGTACGTCCAACCTCCTGGAACACAAAGAGCCAGTCGTGGATGAAGAGATCCAGGTGAAGGCAGAGGTAGCCGAGGAGCTCGCTCTGCCTGAGGAGCAGGAGCTGGGATCAGCTCCACTGGCTGACGTCCAGAGCCAGGAGCTGGAGGCTGCTACCATAGAGCAACAGCACATCGACTAAACACAAGAATATTAGCCTGCATTGCCTGCCTTAAACCAGCTCCTCAGATGCCTTTTTGCTTTTAGCTATAGCGCCATTAAAGCCTGCTCTGTTTGGAGCTCTAATAAAGTAGTATCATGTGAAAGTAAAATTTGTGTTGATCTATTACATCTAAAGTTAACCACTAAAAACTGCCTAGAACAAGATTAAAGTAACTTAACCTCATTTTTATTATTTTTTTATCAGAAGTTTGTCATGACGTTGATGCAATTCTATTTGCAAATTTTTTTTTTGTCACTTTGACATCAATAAGTTGCTCATTGAAAAGCACAGTTCATTCACTTATGCTGTTACTATAGAAACAACATAAATGAAGTCCACACATATAACCTAATGGCAGTAAATGTAACAGTTAACGTGAGTGCAACACATCACACAATACAGAACCAAGAGAGTCTTTTTATCCTTTCAGAGCTCAGCTCCGGTTGGAAACTTTTTAAATTTGCACCAATTATCCCCGTTGATTCCAGCACACAGAGAAGATTACGTTATTTTGCATCACACAATAGGCAGTGGAACAGCCCCAATTTTTTTCCATCCTCATTCAAAAGCTCTGGCAGGGCGCATGAGTGAGTTGGGTCCATCCTGAAGCCAGCGCACAGCGGTGCCTATCTGAGCCAGCACTAAGCCCCACGCTAAGCTGCTGCCCAGTTCCTGCTGATGTCCAACAATAACGCCACAGGTTCTCCAGATCCCTGGAACAAGCATTGTTTTTTCTTTATCTTTAAAGAAAAACACACAGATGTAGGATGGATACTTTAATTGCATTTCTCAGTAAAAAGACATTAACAGAGAGAATTGCAGAAAACAAACTGCTTTACACAAATAAGTCAATTGTCCATCAAGCAATCATGCAATCAATAATAGAAAAATGCTCACTTCAAATTAATACATCAAGCAATTTTGCACCAATTAAAATGCATATATATACAACCTAGTATTAATGCATACAAAGATGAACCATCCAGGTTCACTTTATGATAAAGACATTAAGGCACAATCATTCCGTTTCACTAACAGTTCCATGTTAAAATGGGTGAATTAACCTTCCACTCAAGCATTTCTAATACACCAAGCTGCACATACAAATTGTTGACCTACAGCTTGATTTTAACACCCCCTGCAGTTTGCATTTGTAAACAGTATCATATTTATAACACCTGATTATGCAATGAAGGTCTGCGGCACCTAATGGGGAGGTCTCCAGATGTTTACATATCTGGAAAAATGTAAACAGATATAAATGCTATATGACCCAATTTAAATACATTAATGTGTTAATGTATACATTAAAATAGTACCCGATTAATATGGGATTATACAATATTGAGATAAGAAGAATCAATTAAACTAAATATGTAATGGATTTAAAACAGATCAGAACAAAGCTGAACCAGCTGTATAGTCGGTATCCTTGCAGTTTCTGGTCTTGCAGAAACTAAAGAAAATCTAACAGCCTCTTTGCATTTTCAAACATAACAAATTTAATAAATCTTAGAATGTGTTTCTAATCAGTCTACGATCAAGGTTGTATAATCCATGTCAAATGTGATAAGTGTGAATATTTACATAAACTGACCTTTTTCTTTTCTTTTATCTTTCAAATGCTACTAATCAAAAGGGCGCCCCTGACAGAGTGGCACCCTGGGTGGTGAGCCATATTGCTTATAAACAAACAATATCTAGAGAAAAGTGTTACTTTTTAAGAAAATGGTTAGTGTCGTTCAGCTTAATTAAATCACATCACTCGTTTTTTCTTCAATTCATTTATGTTTTATTATAAAGGACACATTCTTTAAATAAAAAGCAGACATAAAATAAATTATAAACTATTTATTGAAAATATTCATTGTGTACATAAAGAAATAAAAAAAGTCAACCAATTTTCTTTATCTTTGTACTTATTTGGATTTTGCATAGGTGTTACAAAATAAATGTCTCAATGGAGACTTAATGATGATGCAATTGAAAATGTTATTATGCAAAATACATTTTATGACTTGATAGTCTTAGTTGTACTCCAGGAAGAAAAAAACCCAGAATGTATTACTATGACATGCCTGTTAGGAAGAGCTTTTTGTTGTATGAAAGTACTGTTTTATGAAATATTAACACAGATATCCAATGGGAATTCCCTGCCCTAGTATATTTCAGATTTTCTTCTCCAAGCGTTTAAATAAGATGATAGTTCAGTGAGCAGTTTTTATTTCAAACTCATAAATGATTGTGCAGATTTATGTGATAATGTTAGTAGGAGGTTTAG
Organism: Phalloptychus januarius; assembly: GCA_902982915.1. Lineage (NCBI taxonomy): Eukaryota > Metazoa > Chordata > Actinopteri > Cyprinodontiformes > Poeciliidae > Phalloptychus > Phalloptychus januarius. The sequence continues at coordinate 2,459,989 of CADWAE010000482.1, forward strand.
ACTGCTGGGGCCTCTTGGGGTTTAGGAGCCTCCACTTTCTGAATTTCCTCTCCTGTGGAGTCTTCGCTGCTAAAGAGGTAGTACGGCGGAGTCTGCCGAGCCTCGATGATGAGGACACCCTCAGGCGACAAGGAAGCGAAGACTGTCAGGGGGTCCACATCGGTGGGGATCCTGAAGAAACAGAAGAGAGGGAATGTAAATGTGAGGGCATCATTTAAGTCTTTTTCTGTGTATGTTCAGAACGTTGCAAGATATGTGGGAGACAGAAAAGAAGCCGAATGGGGCGGAAAAGATGAACAGAGCAGGGAGTTCGTACAAAACTCTATGACATTTCTTTCGGTGGAACGGCTTTACAAACATTGTTCAGCACTGCAAGACTTTATTACAACTTTGTCAATGCCCATAAAAACAGCCTCCAGTTTGAAGGATTTTTAGTGCTGTACGTCTGAAGAAGATTGTTAAAAACTTTCACCGTGTCCTTGTTGGCTTTCACAGATTTTAGATGCTACAAAAATCTCTCATCCAGCAAATCTAGCTTGTAATAAAAACTCACCCTTGTTCAACCACTGCAGATAGCAAGAAAGAAAACAACTGCGAATTTCAGGAAATGAGATGATCTTAAATCTAGGTAAGTTAAACACCTGCTTATTTTCAGGACTCTGCGTACTTCCCTCATCTACAGCTGTTACTTTCCAACGACAGAACTGGATAACTTACTTTGAAAATAAGGTGAAACAGAATTGCAACATCAGGAAAATACTTTATAGTCTAAAGGTTTACGGCAGATCACGGTTTGATTGTAATGCTGAACTCTAGAAGCTGCTGCAGCTGCACACACAGACTTAAATTCCCTTCTTTGTCAGCCAATATGGCCAAATATGGATACGGTAGGTGTGCTTGGTGAGCAGCCAACTGTTCTTGGGGAGTTAATATAAACACCAGGCTGCCATCAGGATGTTCAGCAGAGGAGGCGCCCCATCTACCCTCCTTCTAATTAGAAAGGACCCTCCAACTGGCTTTCCACTCCTCTGTGAAATACAAGTCAGAGTGGGCTGATGAGCCTCAGACAGAGACATCACGTCATGTCTATTTCTGTGTCCAGATATTGTATTCCACTGAGATGTGAAGGTCCACTTCAGAGACTGTTTTTAAGATCAATGTTATCGTCTAAAATAAAATAATGACGCAGCAATACTCTGTGCATCAACAGGGTTATAGCTGAACCTATTTTTGACAGCTAGGATAACAGCAACCCCAAAGAGATAAAATGCAACCCAAGGGCAGTGAAGTGTCACTTGGGAGGATAAATGGGGGCCCACAGGCTTGAAGACAAACACTGAGAATTGATGGGAAATACAGCAAAAGTACTGCAGAAACTGGAACTGGATATTGTCACTTTTTGTGGAAAGCAAAAAAGGTTTTCCTATTTTCACAAACTCTCAAACAGTCTGACATTGTGTGAGGTAAGCCGTGAAAAAACTGTAACAAGTTTAGAGGAAAAACACTCTGTGGACAAATAAAACTCATATATATGGATCTGAATAAGCTGCAGTTTGAGCTGATTCCAATGTCCAAACTTTCACAGTAGGTGGTCCCATTTGACACATTAACAGAGGAAAAAGAGAATGATAAGTAACAGTTAATATGGCATAGAGCTCCTGGACAGACCTTGGCAGAAAGCAATAATTCATAAAAAAATGCACATTTTGTGCTTTGAAAAGCTGAGAGATAATAGCACCAAAAACACAGACATAAAGTAAAAGCAAGACATATTTCCTCAGCAAAGGCCTCATATTTTCAAAATGCAGACAAGCTTCATGTTTAAGATGGAGACTAGTAATGCCAATAAAAAGTCCAAAATGTACAGAGGACAGGGGAACTCTGGTTCACTGCATGTGGTATTGTAGGGAAATTAAACTGTTTTGGAAAGAGGTAAAAGATGCAACTGAGAAAATAATTTCCAAACAAATAATTTTGGATCCGAAGCTGTTTGTGTTTGGACTGTATCCTGGAAAACATATACTAAAAACGAACAAACATTTATAAACTTAAGTTTGCTCAATGCGAAAAGATGCATATCGCTGCTCTGGAAAAAGACTCATGGACCGACTGTAAACCAATGGCTGCAGCAGATGTTATCTGCCCTCCCTCTGGAAAAGATTACATACGTATTAAAGGGCAAACAGGATTTGTTGGAGTTCATTTGGAAACCCTTCATTATGTATGTAAAGGATCTCGGATGACGGTACAATGACTGATTGGGGCTGAGTGAACTGCACTACTGCTACTGCTGTTATACTTTGCAGAATGTTCAAGCTTTTTGTCTAAACTGCTAAAATTCCAATAAAAATATTTTGAAAAAAAAAAATAATGCCAATAAAGATATCTAGACAACTGTTAACGACATTTTATGTTGTGTCATTATTGATTAAAAAAACCCCCCAAAAATTTAAATTACTAGTTGCTTTCATGCTTTTTTAGTGATATACAGTAGTTCCAATTCTTACAGGCATACTGGAGTCAAAAGTAGATTTTTTTTCTTAAATATTTCAGTGAGATTATGCTGCTGCAGCAAAAAATAAAAAAATAGGAATAAGACATTGTACACACTTTTCCACAGGCATCAATAACAATGCAGAGCTCTATACCTCTTTCAATTATGTGCAAAAATACTATAGTCTGCATAAAAAATTTTAGCCTGCTATTACTATTCATAGACTCACTGTAGCATACACTCTGGTAACAAAACAGAGTTACCAGAGTTAAATGAAGGTGGGTGTAAAAAATGGTAATAACCTTTATGAGTTTCCACATCACCCTGCCTCACCTTTCTTCACTCAGCCAATTTCTACAAAGCAAAACCTCTACTTGACAAAGTCAAATCACTCTGGTGGTCCGTGATGTCGGCCCCGAGCACAGACCTCATCTGTCTCCAGTTTGGGGAGCGTGTTTGACTTTGGCAAGTGTACAGTTTATTTCAAGCATCGATTTTGTACAGCTGCCAGAAAACCATCAAGCAAGCTTTTACCTCGTAGAGATTCTGGACCCCGGAGAGACAAGATATAGAAAGAAAACAAGGTGTGTATGCATGTGACTGGAACCTATAACCTCTAGCAGACATTTCATCCAGGTTATCACATTTCTTGTTGAGGCACTGTTATGTGTTGTTGGGGAAGTAAATGTCCTGCTACCTTTGCCCCCAGCTTTGAACATTTTTTGGTTAATAACTGATGTTTTTCTTGCTTGTTACACACAGACTTCATGGTTAGACTTTGGTGTAGGGCAGGGGGATCAGTTGGCATTGATAATTATTGATTATCAATATATATCTGAAATACTGCCAAATTCTGACGTGACCTTTGCTATTTTAGTTATCAGGCTATGTGTACAGTCTGTTTAGCCAGTGGATTTCTGCATTGGGGCAGTTATTTATACATGACCTGTTATCATCCCATCCCCCACTTCTCTCTCTACCAACCCTTTAAATATTTAGCCTGTCACTGACTTAAGGTTTTTATTAACTCAGGAGCCATACTCAAACCCAATCTGACGAAGTTGCAATTTTGTGTATGAAGAGCGTAGGGCTGCGGGGCACCTGCTTAATTAGCTAGCAGAAAATTAGCAGAACTCAACTGACGAGCCTGCAAAAGGCTGATTCACACCACGGCCTGGGCTCCCGTGTTTGAAGTCCTCCTACTGTACAATTAAATGGGATGAGATGCAGAGACAGGCAGGTTGAGGTAATTGTCTGTGTTGCCAGTTTGGCTTGAAGGAGCTGCAACACGGGCACATTGTGGAGGAGTCTCCCAATCTGCAGACTTTTTATACGTGGTCCTGCTCAAAGAATAACATAGCTTAAATAATTGGTTGGAATGTTTCTTTTCTTTCTCATCTGGTCTTAAAGTAGAATCAAAGATATCCTCCACTCTTCCCTTAAAGCAATTCTTTGAAAAAATTCCTGTTATTTATAATCATATAATGGCCACCACCTCTCGACCAATGACTGCTGGAAATAGAAACTAGTCCGCCTGCGCCACCCTGCAAGGATAAACTGGTTTAGACAATGGATGGATATTTATGGACTTAAAGGGACAGCTTAGCTATATTTGTTACCAATCCTTACCTAGGCATAAGAAATTAACTCAATGAATGTTTATATGTAACCTTTATTTAACCAGGTATGTCTCATTGAGATTAAACATCTCTTTTTTAAGAGAGACCTGACCAAAACTTAAACTTAAATCTTCCTAAAGCAGACACTACAGTGTGGAAACACCAACTGAATTATCACTGTTGAAATGCAGCTAAATAGATTTCAGGTGCAAGTTTAAAAGTTTTGCAGCGATGTTAGAGGCAGTGTCCCCAGATGAACTGAAGGACAGCGTTTTCCTTGAGCTAAGCTCCCGATGAGTAAGAATCATGTTACTATCCTGTGAATCTGGGGGTGTAACATACTCTATTTGATCCCCAACATAGCCAGGCTACCACAGATTCTTCATAAATGTTGAAAAATTATGCTACATGAATGAGAAGACACTCAGATAACCCATGTTGCACATATGCTCCATTGCTGCAGAATTTATTGAAGCGCTTCTCCAATGTCGCAGAAACGACCCAACAGATAATAACATGAGGGAATCTTTTGCAACACTATATGCATAGTGTAGGAAAGGAGCAAGTGCCAAAAATTTGATTGCCCCGGCAGCCACACACTTGTTTAGCCCCTATTATTTCTCAATACATTTTCTTTATCACCCAAGCAAGCAAGAAAATAAATGTATAAAACTAGAAAACCTTTAAGTCCAGGTAATAATTATCAGAAAATCATAGGGGAGGGGAGTTGAGCCTAAAATATGAAAAAAACTCAAAGCAAAGTGAAAAAATAAACTGCAGGCAATATTTTCCATAATGATCCCTGGTGTAACGCAGTTAAACACTGCAAATTCTACACCCTTGATCCCAACATACATGCAGTATTCAAAGCAGTTCAATTCCAATGCTTAAGAGTCGATATCCTGCATCTTTTAGATGTATCTCTGCTCTAAAATAGGTAAAGCTTTGTGATTGAATTAACATGCCAGCAGGTTTGTAGAGTCCCTTCATCTGATTTAAGTGTGCTGAACTAGGAAAACACACAAGCAGCATGCAAATAGTACAACATCTAAAGGAACACAAGTCCTTTAGGGACATCACAGGAAATATCATTTTAAAATCACACAACCTTTTTCTTAGACCCACATAATTTGTTTTTCAGAGCAACAACATACACAGTGTGCCCTAATTAATGACAGAGGTGTGTAATTATCCTGTGTCTTTTTATTTCTTCTGCCAGCTGTGATTTAACCTAGAGCTCCTATGTAGCTTTTCTATCAGTAATACAATTGCAACCATAGAGAAAAAGGAAACACAAAGAAATTAGATCTCAAATCCCTTCATTGTCCAACTGGAACAGGAAACATATCTGATTAAGGGAAACTAAAGCCAACATTACGTATTAACTTCAGTATTCACTCAGTTTTATCTGTCAATAACTTAAACTCTGATATTTTTCTGATGACTGTTAAATAAAGTCACTCTATAAGCCATTAAAGCTCATCAGCCTGTTCTGCAGCCAAACCGTCTTCCCTGAAGTAAGAGGGTTTGGCTCTTACTGAGAGCTCTTATTATTAAAGATAAATGTTCTCGGTTATACTCACTGTATCTTCTTTGTGAAATTCTTTGTCACAATCCCTCCTTCCTCCTGTTTTTCTTCATGTTTTCCTGGTTGGGGAAAAACAAAGATCAGAAGCTTGAAGACGCTAATTACCCCCAGGGTCGCCCTCTTGATGGCGCCACTGCAACATTGTCCAGTGATTACACAATCTCATGGAAACCCAACACCTGTGACCATTTAAATTTCCAACCTGGATGTCAGTGAAAGAGGTGTTGATTTAACTGAAGTTCACTTGGCACACACACTTTTTCCATTGCTCAGTCCCTGCTCTGCGTTCGTTCTAAGCCAAACTACATGAACTCCGTTTTCGTTGATTCTCGGAATGACTCTTCTGCAGAGACAGACGGATCTCCTGCTGGGAGGAACATGCAGTCCTGGACAGATCCTGCTCCACCTTCTCCCTGTTCATTACAGGCAAACTAGTTTAGCTGACCAGCAGCTGCTCCTCGACAGCTAAAATGTCAACGCTGCTGGGAGGAGTGTGGCCTGTCGCTGCGCTCAGCCGCTTTGAGCACTTCAGGTTAAACTATGTGTTACCCTACACCCCCGCTGTGACGTCTCTACCTGCGAACAGAGCTGCACTTCGCTAGAAACTAAGGCTGAAGCCCCAAAGGAGGAATGAGTTACGATCATCAGTGAAGTCATAGGATTATTATGAAGAACTCGGCTTGACTTCAGATGTAAAACTCATCCCCAGAGAGAGATATCCAACAGGATTCTGCCTATTTCCCACAATGCCTCACTCTGTGTTTTGAGAGAGGGTGTTGCCAACATTCACAGTTAAAGAACTGATTTTTGTGGTTGTCAGTATGGCAAGCTCTCACTGGTCTAGCCCACTTGAGCACTTTTGTACACAAAACATTTCTTTGAAAAAGAATCCATCAGTCATGTTTGTGCCTCTCCTGGACTTAAGCAGAAACACAACCCCCACACTGATCCAACATACAGAGCAATTGTCAAAAGATTGTTACTCTTAGGGTGCCAGACTTCTACAAAGCAAATGCTTTCATCCTTTTTAAACTAATTAGTCAACATTCAATCAAAAGGCAACGTGTAATAAGCTTAAACAATGTACAAGTCCAGATGCCTATCTTCTTCAAATAGCAGTCTATCAGCTGTAATGCACGGAAAGACACAACTCAAGTCACAAAAAATAACATATTTTGCATTAAGTTTCAATTATTTATATGGCTATTAGAACCATAACACAGTCTGTATTTTTTAATCAAAAGAACAATTTAACACCGTTCTAATCCAATTTTATTTCAGAGATTAGTTTCATTTTTGCTAAAGCCAAACATAGTTATACTTAGCAGATTACCTCCTAGGATGGATGGATGGATGGATGGATGGAGGGAACTAAAATGTCTTTTTGGACAAAAGATATAAAAGATTGAGCTTTGCTTGGTTTCGTAAAAACAATGATCACAGTTTTAAGGATCAAACTATACTTTAATCTGGAGGACTGTTTTGAACTACAAACTCCAAGAATTTATTCTAGAGAAACAAAGTTTATCAATCAAGCATCTTTGGTGCATTGAGCCTTAAATGTATTCCAGTCCAGTTTGGGGACCAAAGCCTTCCTGGTGCTTTTGATTGTTTCTAAACATTTGTGGAAATAGAATCAAAGATTTTCCTTTTACATACTACCCATTGCTCAAATGTTAGAAAATTGTAGGTAGTGTTCTTTCTTTATAATTACTGACCACCAAAGTTTATGAAAATGCAGTTGGATTTATTTTTTAGAATGTAGAAGGAAAAGCGTATCAGGGATTAAAGTGTTGAGTTATTAAATATAATCAAGAGAAGTTAATATCAGAAAATTGTGTTGGGCTTTATAAAGTAGGCACTTCGCTTGCTTCGCCATCTAGTCCAAAATCCCAAAGAGATTTATTTTTGACTAATTCACTCTGTATATGACGTGTTGCACAGTCAAGAACTATTAATTGGACAAACACTTGAACAGAGTAATTGAGAGCTTGAAAGCTTTTTCAGTTCCATATTTTGAATTCAGATGATTTGAGTTAATTTGGTGCAATTTTGCCAGAAAAGACAATTATGCCCACTTCACTCTCCTTTGTCAAAATGAGGTGGAGAAATTGTGCTTATTTCTGAATTGTAGCAAATTCTAGATTATCTTTGCCTTTAACAGGCTCTCACCAGTTTTATTGCGTTCCCTGCCACAGATTTAGAACAGGTCGAGCGGCATAGGGCTGATAGAATAACCCAACTGACATACCAACAATGTGTTTATAAAAAACCCACAGCTGAACGGTCAGGAGGAAGACAGCTGTCCTGAGTGCCCCCTTTAAACCTGGGTATCCCTGAAATTAATCTGTAAAAGCAACGACAGCAGGAAGTTTCTGCAACTTATTCCCGCAGTCAGGGACAAAACCAGTAGGAGTTTTGCTGGGTTACAGAACCGGCCCTCTTTCTTTCCAGAACATTCTCTGAGTGACGTCAAGCTTCCTATTGTAAACAGAGACTGTTGTCACGGGCCTTGCCTTAAATCTAAATTGAGCTCATGAGCGGCTGAGGGAGTGATTCTCCAAGAATCTGAAACAGGTGTCCGAGCTTTATGATCTGCCAAACCACTTCCAAGTCCCAGATTCCAAAAATCTGTCTTCCTCTTTTATAGAAGGACTCAACCGTAATGCAGAGATCATGTTTTACCACTGAGGCCTTTTCACTTCCCAGGCAGAGCCGCAAAGCTTTTTGGGTTGTTAAGGTTTAATTCAGAGCAACAGTCTGTTTTGGCCCTTCATCTGGGTGAAGACTGCTGTTTTTTCTAGATTTTATTTTAAGCATTTTCTTACAAACATGTTTAGTTCTTATCTCTCAAATTGAAATTTTTTTTTCTGATAAATTTCTTGAAAGCAAAGTTTTGCTTAAAGCGGTGATGATAGCTGCAAAGTTGAAAGGGCATTTCAGAATTTCTTCCTGAAGTTATTACGAAGCTATAAGCATCTTTCCTGCACTTTGTGAAAATTTAACCTGATACCAAATTAGTTTTCGCTCACAAGGAAAGTTGAGTTCCACCATTTGCTTCAACTTCTACAACTCCATCCTCAAAACAATCCAGTTTTTTTTTTGCAAATGCTATTTGATGAACTTTAAGCGGTTGTCACATTTGTTTTACAACATCTGTAGATCAATTACTTTTTGTACAGAAGAAAAATAGGAGGCATTGCAGCAGTGTACTGAAAGCAGAGCATTTAAAGTGTTTCTGGTCAAATTAACTGTTTAATAGGAAATAGGTCATTGTGAACAGGAGCATGGTAACATTCGAATAAACGGCTACAGCACGTTGTTTTTGATCTGTACACTTCTCTATTTTCATATCAGACAATTACTCTGACCAGAAACATATCATGTCCTGTTTGCATTACGTTCAATACAAACCTGATCACAGTTTAAAGGTCATTTGCATAAACTTCAAAGTATGGACAGAATGGTGGTGTCATATTTTATGGTAAACAACAGGCCCAAAAGGTGATCAGAACCACAATTAGTTGAAACAAGGTGAGGTATTTAGGAAATTGCAAAAAAAAAAAAAGAAGTAAATTACATAAATTTAAAGATTTTGATTATAATGTTACTAATTCAGAAAACCAAAATATAAAATAAATTAATGCGATGGTTTAAGTATGAAAGGTTTTGTTTACGAATTTGACAAGTAGAAAAGCATGAGTGGGCCAGAGTTCAGTCAAGAAAGTTATTAATTAGATGCTATTGATTTTAACTTTTTAAATAATCTTAATTTCAAAAATCCTTCCTTTACTTTCCTGAATTTACACAATAACTTTGACCGTTTTCGACATAAAAATATAATTTCACTATTAAAGGTGAAAGTTCGTCACAGTTAAGGATTTACTCCTATAAGCGCCAATACAGAGTAAACAGTTTAATCACTGAGGATAAGATATGACAGTTCCAACCCACTGGTGAAAGTTTCGTCTCCTCTTTTCAGCAAACTTTCACCCTAAACCATTTTGTTGATTAGCATCATCTCACCTGAAACCTCTACAAAACCGTCTCTGGTCTTAACGTTTAGCTCCTCTGGCTTGAAGCTGTGGACGTTCACGCACACCTTCCAGGGCTCGCCACCTGTGGTCGTGGGGGAGCTGCGTGGGGACGGCTCGCCGTACCTGCTGGTGTAAAGAGCGGGGCCTCCCGTGGAGTGACGCGTGGGGAACCCTGTACGTAAACCGCCAAAGGGCGACGGGCCGAGGCGCGTGCTCAGCCGGCCGGGCCGAGCCCAGCCGGGCCAGTCCATCCCGAGGTCGTCGGGGAAAGGCGGCATCCCGAATTCATCCTCCATGAACCGGGATGCGAGCTGATCCCGGAACGGCGACTGATCCCGGAACGGAGATTCTCCAAACGGGTCTCTAGGAAACCGCTGCCGGTTCCCCATCGTGTAAAAGTCACCTTCTGCCATCTTCAGCTGACTTTATACTCTCAAAAGTTCGTTGTTTATAAAGTAAGTTGAACCTTGCAGTCGTGTTTTCTTTGGTTCTCTTATCCCTGCCTATGGTCAAACTTTACGCCTCCCGTTAAGCGCGCAGCACCTTTACGCAGCGGCCTGCGGGTCGGTAAACTCCAAATAAGACTCCCAGCTGCTGCAACTTTGAAGGAAAATGATTTCTCTCCTCTGGCTTTGGCTTTTATACTGGACTGGGACCTCCCAGCTGTCTGGTGCATAAGGGGTAAAAGACGAGAAAGTACTGGGAGGATCTGGACAACGGCCACACTGCAAAAAATATCACTTCACCACTTCAGTACCAACCCTTCAAATATTTTATTTGATGCTAAATAGTAAATAGTTTGAACCAAGTCAAGTTATTAATCTTTTTAAATGAATGAAATTAATTAGACAACTTTAAATGAGGATTTCAAGACTTAGTCAATGTTTATTTTTTACAGCGGAGCCGCAACAGCTGACAGAGGACCTGCCTACTTTTGACCAAACTGAGTTGCATGCAGTCCACATATCAGGGGTGCAGCCCCCTCCTCTTGATGACTCACTGATCTTTAATAGAAATGATTGCAGAGCTTCAGGTCCAATGCACTGATGTCACAACTTTGATACAACAAACAGACTGAGTCAACTTTGAGAAGATGGGAAGTGTTGACTGTTCTTAGAGCAGAAAGCAAGACTTGATCAGGAGCAGGGCTCCGTAAGGAGCTTCTTCGGAGCGGTTACAAGGCGATGGAAATGTAATCATAACTCTTGAACATTTTCTCTGGAGTTTGTGTTTTTATGAGACAAAATCTGAACATTTTAAATGGTAATAAAGACGTTGGAAGCCACTGTGTGTTATGTTGAGGTTCCAGTTGACACTTTATTATTACAATATGGACTTTACATTGACACACATGCAGTACAAAAAATATATGATTTTGCATTATGTTTGTAGATATTGAAAATTATAATAAAAATGCATAATTTCACAATGACTCACTGTTGCTATAAGAGCTTATGTTTTTTTAAATACCCCAATCATATTCAAATACATTTAAATTGTCACTTGTTGATGCATTGTATTCTGAATGTTTACAATATGCCTCCAATTGTGTGCTGTAAATTAAAAAAAACACATTTTGTATTATTTACACAGTCCTGGTGCCTATTTACAACAGGGCAATTACATATTCAAACTCCTGTTTGCACAAGAGCTCAGAGAGAGGGCATCTCTGGCTGCCTAAGTTTATCAACACAACTGTGCAAATCTTCCCCCCAGCATTCAGGTGCACATCTGCCACCATCAGCTTGTGGTATATGGATTATATTTTTGCCGCCAACTTCTTTTCTCTTCCGGCAGCACATTTCCCTCATTTGTTCAATTTAGCTGACATTTAGGGAAATAAGCTGAGAGAGTTGAGTGCATAGAGAGCAGCAGTCTTTCAGGCCTGGAGCAGCAACACACACAGGATGAAGGATCTGAAACCATTAAGAAGCATGACCCTTAATTATAAGCAAAAGCTGTTTTCGAGTTGGAGCTGCCATGAAATTAACTTTGAAGGAACAGTGTGACATTTTGGAGAAAATAGCCTGTTTTTTTTGAGCTGGTCAAAATATATGGTCTAATGAGCAGCTGGTCTATGAAAATTCAGTAAAAAGATTTTGAGACAATAAAGCGACTTTGTAAAGAAAATGAGATAACTCACTATCTCAAGATAATAAGTTAATTATTGATAACAGTCTTTCAGGTTAAGTCTGGAGTGAAACAAAGGATAATTATATGGAAAAGCACCTCATGTCATCTAATCTGTGATGTTATGGGCTTGACTTTTCCAAACCAGGATACCTGAAGTAAACATATAGTAAACTCAAAATGTAGGATTAAAATTTAAATTTCAATATATATGACGTTTTAGAATTAGTGAAGGCTTCACTGAATGTGGGATTTTACTCTACAGAAGATCATTTTGATGCTTTCAACCATTAGGGACTCTAAATGTATGTTGAAAAACTGAAATCAACCCAAAACTGCAGATATTTTCAGCTCTAAATGGAAACTAATTGAACAGTTTGTTTAACTGAGTTTGCTGGACATCTAATTAAACCTATGCATGTATAAAAATAACATTTAACAAAAGAAAATAAATAAGAGATAACAGCAATATATACATCTGACAACTACAGAAAAGATCAGAGCACTGATGCATTTTAAACAAGTTATAAATATGTTTGCTAATGCACAATAAAAATGGCTCACAGGTTTTGTTCCAGTGTTTTATAAATATTTAAGGAAATAAAGTATCTGTGTTGGACATCAGTTAAATCATCATTTACCTGATTAAAATAAATAATAATACAAAAATATTTATTTATATGGTTAAGTGTGAGTATGAGTGAAAGTAACTTAAGCAAGGTGCAGAGAAATACAGAAGCATCAAACTCCTTGAGCTTGTTCAGTTTCTGTCATTTTACAAACAAACTTCACCACATTGAGATTTTAACGGAAAGACCAACCCACAGAGGCGCACAATAGTAAAGTCAGAGGAAAAAATATTTATGCTTTTAAAAGGTTTTGACAAATCCTCTGATAACCCGAGAAAAACCTGCTACAACCAGGTGGTTGAGTATTTTCATAATTTGTAAAACAGTGAATGAATCTTAGTCAAACTACAGCTGCTCTGTGAAAACACTGAAACAAACGGCATCATGGAGGCAAAGGAAGGAACACGTTTATCTGAAAGAGAAGAGAGTGTGCAAAAACCGTAAATCTAACAAGACCTGATCATCAAAGACATAAGAAGAAGGGAAGAGACAAATGGAAACTCGGGAGGAGCTGCAGGGATCCACTGCTCAGATTTGAGACCTTTTGACAGGAGAAATATTAGTAATTCTCTAATCCGGCCTTTATGTAAGAAGGAAGCCACTGATCCAGCTTGCAGTAAGTACAAGTCATGCAGACGATACAGTAAAAGAACAGATGAGACCAAAACTGACCTTTTAGTCCTATGTGTAAAATACTATCTGTGGCAGAAAACTGCTCTTCCTCTGCAACACACTGTCCGTATGATGAAGTATGAAGCTGGTAGTGTAATGACTTGATAAGGCTAATCTACAGCAGTGCTGATCAGTAAATCAAGGAGAATCTTCCAAAAACATCTGGTGGAGTTTGCAAAAGGCTAAAGATCTTCAACTGTTGATATCAGCTTTACATATTGGACTTTATACCAACATGTTAAAAAATGACTAACATCAGCTGATACTGATGTAAATATTCCCTAGACTTCACTATTATGTGCTGCTTTGATTTGGTCTATCCCAACTGCTAATCCCAATGAAATACATTCATGTTTCAGGATGTAATGTGACAAAACCGAAGCGGCTCAAGAGGAAGGAATAGTAGTTGAGGGAAAAACTTCCATGAAAATATGATTGCTGACATGTTTTAGACAGACATTTTAAATTGTTTTCCACTTGATCAGAGGAGAAATTAAAGTGACATTTAAGCTGACAGGCCGTTTGCTCGCCGTCAGGCCACCTACGCTGAGGAAACATGTTTGTTCTCCGTCTTGTGAAGTGCTGAGATCAGAGCCAGGAGCCTTTCGTGATTCCTGATAACGATCCCTGTGAAGCTGTCTGTGAACGCCGGGATCAAACAGCTTAAATGTTACCCCTGTACTTCATCTGTTGGTGTGAAATCAGTGTCACAAAGACCCGACAGAACAGTTCATGTTTGCTGCCCTGCTAAACATCAGGGCATAAACCAAATGGCATAAGTAATTTCAGTGCTTCCTGGGCCTGATTTTAAACCAAGTGGGTTTTTTTTTTCACATTAATAATTAATAACATATTAAGTTAATTCTAAGCATTAAGCCACAATAATTAGTGAGAAGTGCACAAACTTGCATCTCAGTTGGACGTATTCAACATGGACATTGGTTTGACAAATACAGAAATGCAATTTCTCTTACTTGTGCAAGAGGATGATGTGCAGGAACAAAAAGTAAAAACGTTTATGTTAGAGCAGAAACATCTCATTGACCTTGAAGAAATGCTGGGATATTTTAGTCCAAGCATCAGCCCCTGCAGCTTCTGTCCCGACAACGAATACGAATGTAGCTTCTGTCTCTGAACAGAAAAACGTTAGCGCCGGGTTTTCCTTCGCTTCTTCAAAGAACCCCGGCTCCGGCTGCGACTGAGGGACCCAAAGATGGAGTTCCACGATGAGCTGCGGCTGTAGCTCCTGTAGGAAGAGTAGCTGCGGCTGCGACTGCAGCTGCGGCTCACGCTGTGGATTGGACTGCGACTGCGGCTTCGTGTGAAGAGGCTGCTACACGACGACACGCTGGTGGAGCGGCTGCTGGAGGAAGGGCTGGGTCTGAAGTAAGGGATGGGTCGCTTCCTGGCACTGTGGATATTTGGGAAACAACCGAGTAGCAAAAAATAAAGCTGAGCATTTATGAGCAAAATAAATCAGTGAAAAAATATATTTTATGTTTGAGGTTTTTTTTTTATCTGGATTTTCAAAAACATGTTACGGTAGAGTTTATTTTAGATAGCATGGGAGAAGAAGACATCTTCAACAGCAGTAACTTGTTGTATTTTTCTGTCTGACTACACCATTCATTCATTCATTCATTCATTCATTCATTCATTCATTCATTCATTCATTCATAGCATTTATCATTGAGGTTTGGAGAAACTGGTTCATGCATTTTCAATTAAAGAACCTGCCAGATTTAATTGGGCCATTAGAGCATTTATTACCTTTTTAAATCATTTGTTTATAGATTTCTTGCTTTGTTTGGGATGATTGTCTTGTCTACAACCTGGTTTGTTCCAAGCTTCAGATGCTAAATGTGTAGCCTAAAACACTCTAAAACACTTTGGTAAACCGAAGAGTTCATGCTGGCCTGCAGTGACCCGGGTCTCTTGACGTGCTTTGTTTGACCCTCACATGGTGCTGAACATTATATAACAACCTGCTCTGCTTCAGTAGCATATTGCTCAAATCTAGTAATTAATTCAGAGGCAACTGTGTAAACCTGAGTTATATCGTCATAGTTGATTTAGCAAAAGATTTTTCCTGGTATCCCTGCCAAGGAAGCCATACTTGTTTACTCTTTTACTTGCTGTAATGAATTTAGTCATTTAACACATATAATTGAGGTTGAGGGTGTCTGCACATCCTGAAAAAGTCTTAAAAAGTCACGTACTTCACATTAAGGCCTTAAAATGCCGTAAATACATTAATCACAGGTCTTATATTTGGCAAGAATATTTAATCTTATTGTAATTTCTTCCTGGTCTTTTTGGTTTGAGTCGTGCACAGACACGAGTCGTGCACATAGCGCTCTGTGACTTGAGGCAGTTGAGACGACCGCTAACTCGCTGCTAACACACTCTTGATAGCTTCTAGCTCAGGTTTTTGTGTCTATCTTGGGTAAGTGTAAATTTATCACCAGGTAGCTGGACGGTATTTGTTTTTGCCACTTGCTTTGTTTTCACCACTATAGATTAAAGTGAAGTAAGAAGCACAAAGTCACTGCCGAGAGCCACAAACAGACCCCAGAAATTTCAGTTTTTGCTCTGCTTGATTGCATTACAGCAGGATCCACCATCCCTTGTATCGTATTTATATTTTAGTTTTACATTTCATTCACGGTGGCATTAGAAATACCACCTTGAGTCAGAGATTGAGCTATTTTTTTTGCAGTTTCTTTGACTATTGCACACGCTATCCTTGGGGGTGATTTTATATTTATTCATTTTCCATTTTTGCAGAATTGTTTGCAGTGTAGAATAATGGAATTGAAGATTATTGCCTTTAAATCAATCAGAAATTGACTTAGAAACCTTCCCAGACTGCTTTGCTAAATTGGCAGCTGTTGTCTTAAGGCCTTAGAATTGCATTAAGTCAATCTAAAGAGAGCAAACTGCAAAAACCCCTGCTTTTCTAGTGGTTGTCCTGGTTACTGGTAATCAATTAATAAAAGTGTATATGATCAGCATCATGTGGCAGCTCCTGTTTCTGCTTAATCCTAAGCAATAAGAGTGTTCTCGGTTTTCTCCCTGTAATTCTTTTGCCAGCATCAAACATTTTCTTTTTTCTGTGACTAAATGATTACGTAGATGGAACGCTCTGCTGTATTAAGTTTTAATAATACAGTGAAATGTTTTGTCTATCCTGCACTATATTTTTTCCTAAAGGAAGATTAAATACACAAAAATATAAAACTGCCATATCCAGTAGTAAAACTTTATTCATTTTTAAAACATAATTTGGATTCAGGTTATTATCTTTTTGTTTTTTCTTTTATAAGACACTTCCACAAACAAAAATGTAGATTTCCTTTTTCCTCAACATCTATTCTATTGACCTCTTTAGGGACTGGAAGCCAACTGTTCCCTTATCTTCTGGATATAATTCCAAAGTTTGCATAAACACGTAACGTTTCCATCTAAGCTGTTAAAACTATTAGATTTTTTTGCCAATGAAAGTGTGCAGAAATAAAGGATCAGGGCAGAATAAAATCAGCTTTACCTTGTGATGCGGCGCGCTTCCAGATGGCTTGGAGAGTCTCTCCTCCTCTTCCTCATTGGAGAGTAGGACTTGCGTCTTCGTCTCTTTCCACTAACCTTATGCATGTGCTTCAGATTTGTCTCTCTGGAACTAGACTGCCGCTTTCGATCTCGTAGTCTGGGGAACCAGATTCACCAGTGTGAACATTTAATTACCCCAAGCTTTCAGGCTAGCTTCATTTCTGCACAGCTGTTAGTAAAGCTCACCTATCACTGTATTTGGAGTAGCTTCCTTTGGAGCTCTGGCTGACCAAGCTGCCTCTTCGCCTCACATCTGATGAGTTACTCAGGGAACGAGAGTACGAGCTGCAGCAAGAGAGGTGAGCAAATACTGAACTCTGGCAGAGTCCTGCTGGGCAGCGTGTAATTGCGATATTAGATAAAGTACCTGCACGACGACAGCGAAAGGCTTCGAGAATAGCGTCCAGAGTACCTGGAAGTCCCTGAGGATTTGCTCCTACTGCTGGAGGAGGACAGCGTTTTCCGCCGCTTTCGAGACGACCTGCTCCTCCTCGGTGCACACCGGGCCGCTTTCGGGCATCTCACCACTTCTTCCTCACACCCCAAGGTCATCTGCCCACTGCAAAGAAAACAAAGACATTTTAGGGGCTAGGAGTGAGCAGTTGTTCAAATGAGTTTTAAAATTAGTTTCTACTAAAAGGTTGTAATAAATTCTCTTACCTGCATCTTGATTTCTACCCCTGGTAAACAACTTTAGTCTAGAGAGTTGTCATTATTTTAATGTGTTTTTATGAGTTTTTGAGCTGTGGTC
The DNA here is from genome assembly GCA_902982915.1 of Phalloptychus januarius. NCBI lineage: Eukaryota > Metazoa > Chordata > Actinopteri > Cyprinodontiformes > Poeciliidae > Phalloptychus > Phalloptychus januarius. The sequence continues at coordinate 2,477,515 of CADWAE010000482.1, forward strand.
ATGCTTGCATTAGAGGCGTATTTACAAAGAAAACCATTATTATTTACACAGAAAATGGAGATTGGAGGCCACCAATGATCATTCTGTGTAAAACACAGAAAAACAAAACATGTAAAGTGTTTTCACTATCATTTATATTAAGATGGTCAATAAAGCAGTGGTATTTTAGCTGCTATTTTATTGATTTTCATGTCACATTACTTTCTAACACAGTTATTCTGGATGCAGACGTCTTACTTGTTCCATTCTCAGTGTCTGACACTGGAAGATCATTAATGACACACAGCCTCTTACCTTTACCTCCCATGTAAATAATGATTGGTCTCATTAAAAATAATTGGGCAATGCAAAAATAACCACACCTTAAAGGCTAATAAAATACTGTTGCAAAAAGCAACTGTGATATTTTCAGGATGGCCTTTAGCGTTAGCCTGAAGTACCAATTAATCTGGATTAGCTCTAAATGTAGACCCAAAGAGAGCTATTTAATGCCCAATTGCCTTTTAATACAACATCACTTCAAAAAATGTGAGCTAGCCCTTTAACAGCACTGATTTTTACAGTGTATTTCTATTTGTTAGCTGGAAATTTGGTAGCACTGCATAACGCAGGCTATACTTAGACTTTCCAGAACTTACTGGTTCCTTTTCTAGAATCTACATATCTGGTAAGTGCTAGTAAAGTAACCAGATATAGAAAAGGTCAGAAACATACACAGTAAGTTCTGCAAAGTACGCTACAACTCCCTGGCAAGTCCCTGGTTCATTTTAAGAAAGCAAGCTAAAAAACAGACAAACAAGAAACTTTTCACGTTATAAAAACCAAACTCTACATTTATGGCAAGTATCTGTAAGTTCCAGGAAAGTATCTGGTAGGTTTTGGGAAAATTACCAGTAAAATTAAGGAAAGTTTAGGAACATATTAAGTTATAGAAAATTAACTCTTAAATCCTATTAGAGTCCATTGTAGTTTTAAAACAGTAACTGTTAAGTTCTGGTAAAATAATTGTAAAGCTGAGGAAAGTTCCAGGAAAGTAATTCCTCAGTTTTAGTAAAGTACCTGGTAAGATCTGGAAAAAAGCATTGATTTTCTGAAAAAGTGCTGCCAACTGAAAATTTCATATGACTGTGAACACATAATTTTTTTCCAAAGAATAATGGACACATTTAGATTGATAATACAATCCAAACACAATGTTCACCTCTTGCTGTTTCCACTGAAAATGGCGGCAGAGAAGCCATGTTCCCTGTACGGTTTGCATGAGGAAGCGTAGCTTGTCACAGAGTTTCCTGAATCGGAGCTCTTGTCTCTGTCAGCACAGCGTTGCTGTTCAGGAGGTGAGGTAAGACGCTGACAGCCGTTCCTCTGGTTTTCAGCGACACTTGCCCGAGAAACACCAGTTTTGCTCGACGGAGGTGAGGACGTGTCGTTACCAGAGTCGTAATCACGTGTACCTTTGGCGTGACTCGAAAAATCCTGAGCTCCTTTCCCATTTAAAAGTTCGCTTCCAGGCTTCAACGACAAAATCTGCGAACAGACAAAGAGGCAACAGCTTAAACCCCAATTTGCATGGAACAGAACCTGCTACCTGCTTTGATTTACTCTGAATACACTAGTGCAAAGGCACATATTCCATTGAAAGCACAATAGAGATTTATTTTTTTTCTTGGGACAAAAAGCTTTGAAATAGAAAGACATCATGCAAATTTGAAGCATGCGATTAGCCTCCAAAGAAAGTTTGAACTCAACTAAGGTCGAAGAAATCAACAAGAAAACTGTTTTGTAAAAAGATCTGCACTAAAACAATTATATGGAAGGGAAAAGAAAAGAGCAGAGAAGAACAAAAGGATCTATGTGTGAAAAGATCTACCAGCTCTAACTCCAGTGAAGAGGAAAACAGAGTAAACAATAACCCCACTGAAAAGCCTCATTTAAAAAACATTGACAAACATCACAAAAATGGGTTTTATATAGAAAAGAAAAGGATTGCAGACTAAGAAAGATCCCATCAGTCTAACTAAGAAAGCCCTCAGAATAGGACAGATGATTGCTTTTCTCTCTCCTGTAAGAATACATTTTTAGCCTTCAGCGACCTACAAGTAAATCCCTGAATCTGCAGATAGCAGCGACTTACCAATCAAGATTTCCTCCTTAAGTAGGTAAGGTGTAAAAAAAAAAAGGGAAGAGCGGGCAACGTAAGTGCATCATTAGAGTCGTAAATTGCATAAAAAAGACAATAACCCTCTCTTCAAACTCAGAGCCAGTTAGACTTATGTTTTTACATCGTTTTGTTGTTTTCCGGGGGTGGATGTGCAGCGACCTCCACACTTGTTGGCACGCCTCATAAATGCATGTAGAACCCTTCAATTAAGTCACTTTCTCTTCTAGTAGCATCATCTCAGATTGAATAATTTAGAAAAACAACCTTTAATTTCAGAATATTTAACACGCAAAGCAAAAAAAAAACATTTCAGTTTATTGGTAAAAGTAATCAGATTTTAATTTCTAAAGTCCATGAAATCATGTTTTCTAAAAAGTTTCCGGAGTTAAAACAAAGGCCACCAGACTGACATCATCTCCAGTGTGGAGTGTTTTAGTATCATTTGAACAAACAATTGATCCAACAAAACATCTGTTGTTCTCTGTTATTGCTTGATTACTGCAAAGATTCTAGTCACTATTTCCTGATTAAAACACATCTGCCTTCCTAAAATGTATGTTCTTTTGTCTTTCCTATTTTGAAAAGTGAAAAGGACGTCTTTGTCACAGGAAGCAAGACGTTAATAAAACAAATGGCAAAGGGAAAATTTGTCTATTCTAAAAACAAATAAGGTACATGTTTTTTAAAATATATATCTTTTTTCCCCATTGTATTTTTCTAAGGCGTTCAGACTAACATTATGTCCCTGCCATAAAAAAATGTAATTAATTTAAGGTTATTTACACATTCAGTGACTGGTACAGCTGCTAGCTTTTATTCTTTATTACAAAATAACAACAGATGCAAAAAGATGGTGAAAAAATAAAAAATAAAAAAAAGTTTATTGAGCTCTATCCTCCAGAAGGTTTTTGCAGTCATCAGTCAACACAGCATCCACAAGGGAGACATAAACAAATCTTCTACCATCCTCTTTAAGAGTTTCACACAATCTGTTCACACTCGGGGCTAAAAGGTTTCACACATTTTAAACATAGACATGCTTCTATCAACACAGATGCCTTCAAGAAAATATTAAATCTTTTAAAAATCCCTGAGTTGTTCTTTTGTCTCAGATAACAAATGACAATTTTTAAAAATTATTTTCAATTTATAGAGTCTATAAACTAATGCATTTAGCTAATTAGAAATGTTTTTTTAATCTACTTTATAAATAGATATAATCACTACGGTGTTTTCCTGTTTACAACAGTGTGTAAAGTTCGCTTAAAGACTACAAAATAAATGTTGGCATGATTGGATAAATGAATTAATTTACTGAATTTCAATTAAAACCATTTGGTGTGTAATTAAAACATCCATATTTTCAATTAGCATAATTTAATGATTACTGGGGAGAAATTAAAGATGTTTCATGCTTCACCAAGCAGGAGACAATTGGTTTAAGGACATAGCTGTATTTATAAGGCTCTAAAAAACACTGAGAAAATTCAACATTAAGCAGCAGAACAGGTTTCTAACACTTCACTGTGAGTTTTTGGTAAGAATGGACTAAAGATGGTCTAAACTATGAATATTTTTAACATTTTAATTAGAAGTACAAAAATTCTGTTAGAAAACAAAAATGTAAGGTTTAAGAAAAAAGAAAAAACACTTTATTTTGCTGTTAGATCCCCAAAGTTATATAACTGTGGCCTGATTAAAAATAAGAAAGAAACAATCATAACTGCAGCAATAAACTGTTTTTATTACTGCAGTTTGCACGAACGTTTATTGAAGTAGAAGCCACCAATCGCCATAAAGGGCGATTGGTGACAAACTTTTGACTTTCAACATCATAAATCTAGATTCAGGAGGAGTTCTACATGATTGTTCGAAATTAGTTCATTTCCAACTTTTACATACAAAACATAAAAACATTTATACATTAGACTGTTTGTCAGTTTTAGATTTGAAGGGAAAGGAGGTAATGTGGTAGCAATTTGTGTTCATCCATTGCAATCCATAGCAGAGCTTTAATGTACATTTTTGGAAGTCCTGCAAAGAAAGTGACTTATTGTTGTATCATCAAAGCAAGTTTGTGGGAAAAAACACAGTTTTTCATTTTTAATTTCGAGGATGTTGGAGGATGAGTTTCAACAGTTAAGAATCAACTTTTCTCCTGCCATGATTTATTACTGATTACTGAGGAGGAAAGTAGTGCGGACAACTCTAATGCAAAAAAAAAAAAAGTGTTGGGGGAAATTAAATGATTGCATGGATTTGAAGAATACAGAAAACTGAAATAACTAGCACTCAAAAAACAAACATATAAAGGTTTAACTGTTGTCAGGTACACTAGAAAAAGCATGTTCCTGATATGCTTCTTTCATTTTTGGACACTGAATCTTCGCGGGTGGTGAAAAAAAAAAAAATTGATAAGAAACCATATAAAACAACCTGGGATTGAATTGAAAAGGTTGAAGAAATGTATGGTTTCCATATTGCCAGAGGTGTTTCAAACTGGACCACTAAAGTTTTTACCAAAACCCAAATAATTGTGAAACAGTTTAGTCTCTTACTAAAACTGTTTCTCTTTATGCCAGATTGGACCAAGGACTAACAATTGCCTTAAAATAAAGGGAGAATCCCAGAATGCCTCTCTGATTAGAGTCTTTTATTAGACTAAAAATAAATGTTTATATGAAAATGGCCTGGACTGAACCTGCTGCAGCACATACTTTGTTTGCAAACTATAATAATAACCAACAGATAAAAGCATCTACTTATGAAATCAAAGATTTTAGTCACTTTGTTCAAACAATATCTGCAGCTGCTGACACTGTAAAAAACAAAACAGATGGCCATTATGTTTGGTGCTGCCTTCTCGTTGACTATCATATATCACAGGTATATAAACATCTCTAGATTTATGACATTTCCCGCATGGCTTATTTGCATGTTTGTTTTTAGTTCTGCTAAATCTTTATGTGCTAACAAGCGGCTGTGAAATTCACTCCTGATGCCTTTAAATGCTGCTGGAACATTGTGATTTAGCGCAGTAGTAAACATAAAACACATCATTACTATCTTCTGCACCACTTTGGCTTCACAACTGTGTTGAAAAGCTTTCCTATAAAAAGGTAAGCAGCTTTTGCATGTGATGCTTTGAGATACATTTTGGTTGCAATTCACACCTGAAACAGCTTTGTGTAACTGCACCATAAATATAGAAATGTAAAGCAACTTTAACCTAGATAATTTTCTTTCAGATATGCTTTTGAATGTAGCTTAGAAAACAAAATGCATAAATAGTTTCACATGTCCAGACCAGAGGAACTAATTTGAACCTGCAGCAGGATTGTAAAACTTGGAAACTGTACTTACGGTGCCAGCCGAGAGGATGGAGCGATATTTAGGAGCCGTTTTACACACAGATTTAGATGCATGTCTCCACTTTGCTTCGGTGGGGTTCAGCGCTGCTCGGGTTTCCTCTCCAGCTCCTCCAGTGGCTCTGAAAGCCTGATGAACCACAGACTTCTGCAGGTGTCTGTGGGGAAATGTTTTGGTTAGTTGACTTTGCAACACAGAATTATGTTAGCAATGCCTGCGACACGTCTCAGCTGATGTTCATGAAGCATATCTGAAGCTGCAGTTGTTTTTGTGGTAAAACAAAATGTAATTACTGTTCAATCAGAAAATGAACGAACACAATATATTTCCAGCGTTAACCAAAAAAGAAGAAGAGTTTCAGTTGTATTTAAGCACAAGTTGTGAAATGTTATTTAAAAGTTTATAGAGGTTGTTTTGTAATTATTTTATAACTTTCTTTAACCTCATTTAAAATCCAGGTGTGTTTTAATAATGACGCCACCTTGTTTCCTGGTGTGATTTGAATGCTAAATAAGTGCTAACTTCACCTGCTGTGCAGCTCATCCACTGCAAAAACACAAAACCGTACCAAGTATTTTTTAGTGCAGTTTCTAGTGCACATATCTTAGTATACTTGAAATAAAGTAAAACTAACTTACAAATAATTTTTCAGCAAGACATAGGAGCTTGCTTTAGGTCAATATATTATTTCACAGATTATTTCACTTATAAAAGGTAAAAATGTCCAATTATAAGTGACATATTCTGTCAGTGTAACTGGTATCTTTTCATCAATATTAAGGAATTAGTTACTTAAAACAAGCTTCTATGTCAACTGAATATCTTAGTTGTGAGTTAGTTTTGTCTTATTTCAGGTGTACCAACATATTTGCACTAGAAACTTGGCCAAAAATATAAAGATTTTGAGTTTTTGCAGTTTAACAAAGTTAAACCAGAGGTCTAAATTAATTTAGCTACAATTATTGTTTCCTTACAAGAAATCCACAAAGCTTGTTGTTCACTTGTGTTTGTGATTATTTGTCTAACAATAAGGCTCACCACCCAGGGTGGCATCTCTTTGGTGGCTGCATAGGACTTAGAAACATTTTGTGTCAAATAGTTCAGTGTTTCTTTTGGAGCATCCCATCAATTAAGGTCAAAGGTGGTTTGACATTCATAGTTAATCTATAATAAATAAGTGTAATATTCTTCAACTAAGAACAATAGTAGCTAATGTAAGTATTTATATGAATGTTCATTAAATTTTTTTGAATATTTTGTATTTCATTTTCTCAAACTTGAGTATATCGTTATTTTGAACCAGATTTTGTGATGGACTCATTGCAATATGTTCATATGTGTGTAAAAACACACACTTTGCATTTTATGTGTTGGATGTTTAACTTGGAAAATTACATTTATATTTCTTATTTGACATATTTTATTTTGGGGCTTTTTAATGAACATGTTGTTGCCTAATGTCAGGATGTGTGGCCTGCATCACCTGGCAGTGGAGCTTACAATAGAAATCTGTTCTCCAATAAAGTGCATTAAACCTTTTGTTAAATTTAAAATGTTCATGATTGTCTACTGTCATTTGAGAAATACATACAGTGAATGTGGAACTGAGAGACGAATGCTACTGATTATCATATCACTCATTTCAAGACACATTCTGCCTCATTATTTTATATTTTTAAATCTTTCCTTTTATTAAATACTCTATGTGATTCCTGCCATCTTCCTTTTGGTTTTGTCTTGAACTCATTAGACAGATTCACGGTTTGAAGTGTACCTGCACTTCTTATTTACAACACAACAATCTGCATCAAACTGAGGTTAAAGTGACAGAATTTCTGCTTTTATCCAGCAATTCCACCAGCAATTACTCAAATGTAATCAGAAAAAATGCCACGCTACAGAACCTCCTACCAAAACCCCGATATTTCACTCTATTTCATCCTAACTGAGCGACTTGATCAGAAAAGTGAATTTGTGGCCATTTTCTGTGAGGCAGTGATAAGGGTTAGTTATACTGGAGCAGGAGGAAGTCACCTCTGTCTTATCAGTTTCTGCTGCAGTGAGACCAAGACGCCTCACGCTGATAAGAAAAAAGTGCTGGGGTTGGAGGGAGCGAAGGGGCCGTACCTGTCCCCCGTGAAGGATCTGGAGGAGGAAGCATACGACCTCCTGTAGCGCCGCCTCCGACGCGAGCAAGTCCGTAAACTGGTGGAGAGCAGAGAAGGAAAGAAAAAGAGGAGAAACAAGGGCTGAGAGTTGAAACAGTTTAGAGATACTAAAAGAAAGCGGAGCTGTAGGGAGACAGAACGGAGTTAAATTCTATGCCATAGAAAAGCTTGAACACCCCTTGAATCTTTTGCACCATTTATTTTGTTACAACTGCAAAACTTTGAGGAAAGAAAACTATATCTAGTTTTTAGTTTTTTTTCCCATTACAAATAAACATTTTAAAAGTGGCATATGTGTATTTAGTATGGAAGAGGGTAAGGACACTGAAAAAAACAAAAACAAATTCGCACTTTATTCTCAGAATTCTAATTTTTGATTTCAAAATATCAAGTTAGAATTGTGAGATTTTTTTTCAGTGATCCTAACCCTCTTTTATAATTCAGAAATCCTCATTTTGATGCCCCTAAATAAAATCTAACAGAACCATTTTCCTCCAGTTGATGGAACGATGATTGGAAATAAATACAGGAAGACTTGACACTGCTGTGGAGGTTCACCTTTCAGCAGAACAATAACCCAAAACATTCAGCCTGAACAGTTTACTTGAAAGGATAATCATGTTAGGATGGTTATTGGGAATTCAGACATTAATCCACTGAGAAAATGGATGTTTGCAGATGCTATTTATTCAGCCTCAGTCAGTTTGAGCTGCTTCACAAAGAATGTCGGGGGAAGATTAGATGTGCAAAGCTGGTAAAGACAAACAGCTCTGTGTTTACGCAGAGAGCTAAATACAAATGCCACATTTTAAGATTTTATCTGTAAAAGAATCAAAAACAGTAAAACATTTTCCCTTCATCTTAAAATAATGATATTGGTCTGGAGCTGCCATGCCTCTGAGGGTTTTCCACATTGGCTTTTTGTAACTCTGGATAAAATGATAAACTTTAAGAATAAATATAATAAAACATGAAGATTTTTTTAGAAGGTTTTCAATTTTTACAAGGAATAATTGCATAATTTCAAACTATTTTTGTTACTTGGTTCAAAACTATGTGATTTTGACAAGTTAGCTTTTCTCTTTTTACAATTTTTACATGTTTTCTCTTATTTTAAAACCTAACCTAAGTAAAAAAAAGAATAGTTCTTTAAAAATAACATATTTTATATAGAAGATATTAGTTTAAAATCAAATTTTTTTCAAAAGTGAAAAAAACAAAAATCACTTTTTTTACATTTGCAGCTTTTCATTAACTGGACTGGTCATTTGAATTGTAAAAGTTGAAGATCCAAAATACCAGTAAAATTTATTAATGCCTGTGGGTTTACAGGGGGAAAAAAAGTAAATTAATTTATAAGGCTCTGCTACAAAACACTTATCTGGTTAAAAGTCAAATTAGGAGAAACTGCAAAATCACAGCATGAAATTGGCTTCAGTTTCCCCTTTTGATATTTGCTTTACTCTCTTTGTGGCTTCAGTGTGTTTCTCTGTGTGACGGTTTGTTTTTATCGGCTTGAAGAAAATTTAAAAGCTGTGTGTGTCTTTGGTTCCCCTGCGGTTCTCTTACATAGTTGTAGCATCTATGACACAGAGGAAGGAGGGAAGGAGAGAAGGAAGGAAGGAAAGGATACTCCAGATGATTCTGATGTAACAATCACAGACTGACCTTTTCTTGTGCTTGCGTTCATCCTTCCTCTTACGTTTTAAACTTGAAGAGCTGGAGGGATTAAGGAGAGCGGAATAAACCGGAGGTGTTTCAGACTGACAAAGCTTTCACAGTCAGCCTGGCTTCTTGCTGATACACTAAGAATCAGGCTTTAAGGTGAAAATCCAGTAATCCTCCTGCATGCATGCCATTGTTACACCACGTTTAAAACAGCAACGTATTCCTTCATTTTACTACTACTGGCAATACAAATATTAATGATAATATTAAACCTGAAAATACCTGTGTTTTGACTTCTTAGAGGTATACCTGGAATGTAGAGAAAGACGATTTGAGTCACTTTTAAAACAAATGCATACCAACAATACTGTAATAATAGAGAAGAAATACCTATGGCGCTTGCTTTTCTTGGAGCTCTTCTTCTTCTTCTTTTTCTTCTTCCTCAGTGGTGACAGACTGTGTGAAGGAGACCTGAAGGGAAATAAAGAGCAATAATGAAAGATAAACATGAATTCTAATACTTCTTAATTAAGTTGAATTTAATTCAGTTCACATTAAATCGCTTTGAATATCAGTATTTTACTACAAAGCATCCAGCTGCATTACAGAGTTAGATTTTGGAATCTAAATGTGTTCACTGAAATCAATTTCAAATAAATTTGGATTAAACTGAAATAAAAATAAATTTCAATTTAATCTAATTAAATAAAGCCAAATTGAACAAATTTCAGTACATTGTGTTTAATTCAATGCAGTTCTATTTAAACGTGTTTATTCCTAATAGATGCATCTGATTTTCATGCAGTTTATAAAATTATTTTGAGTCTGGTAGTGAGTTAAAATCCAACTGAACTTTAAAGGCATTAATTGAAAATAATTTGAAGTATAATGAATGAAATAAACTGCAGGTTTTCACAATCTACAAAGATAAAGTCAAAGTGAATCTATTTTTTAATAATTTATTCATTAATTTATTTCACTTCAGTCCAAGTAGAGTCAACACAGTGCAAGTCACTACATTTATAAATTAATTTCAATTATTAATTTCATGCATTTAATTTAAAATGCATAAACACCTTCAAATCTGTGGTTTCATGGATTTACTGCATGTTCATTGTATTCTGCTGTTTCAAGCAATGAAGGACTGAAACACTGAGTGCAGAACTGGCAAACTTTTAAAACTCACCTTCTTCTTTTTCTCTTCCGCTCAGACTTTCTCTTCTTCTTCTTCCCTCTCGCCCGAGGGGAGTGGACACCATCAAAGGAGGGGCTGTGGGGCCGAAGCAGAAGGAAGCATCTGCAGTCACTCATGAGACGTGATGGAGGATGTTCAGCACCAAGAAGCCAACAGAAACTAGTACTGCAGATTAATCTGAACCTATACATTAATTATAAACCCTCAAAGACAAAACAGCTATTTGTGTACATTAGAGCCAGAGGGGTTTTTAAACAAGATGTGCAGTTTTTGAACTTCTGGAGTGAAGATCTGTCCAGTTACAACAGGACAGAAAACCTGCTTAGCCGGTAATTTTTCTGGCTTGTTTCATTTCTATCAGCTTTCATACTCCAAGATTTGTTCACATGTGATGTCCTTGAGGTGCATGATTTACCTGTTTCAGCTGCAAATACTGAGATCCTAGTTAGTTCCTAACTGTATTTGGTTTCTGTTTGGTCCAAACTAATTCATCTCCATGTATCTGTCCTGCAGTCTGCCTTTTTTAAAAATACCTTCACTTCGACTCTTTAGATTTTCCATCAGTCTGCCGCTTTTCATTGTAACACCTCTTCACACTTAATGCCGACCACTGCACACCGTCTTCTGCCTGAACACACATTTTCCTTCAAGTCCTTGTTATTCATCTTCCCCACTTTTACTCTTTTTTTGACTGAATTCATCATTACACAGAAAAAGAAAACTATCAAGTTCCTTCTTGTGGTCAGATTGATTAATTTCCAGACGTCCACCTTTTCCCTCTGTCTGAAAGTGAGACATCTGAGGAAGGAGATGAAGGACTTCAAAAAGCACCAAAGGCTGACTGAGCGGTCCTTTCAAGGACAGGAGCAAAGGCAGTTTGTGAGCCAAAAAGGTGACGTGAACAGAAAGGAGATTACATCACAATGAGGCCTGAGAAATTGTCAAGAAAATGGGGTGATTTTAAAAGGATACAGATTTTATCCTCTGTGACTGGCTCTGATGAAAACCCAGTGTCTTCTCAACAGCATAAACACTCCTAAAATACCTGCTCAACTCTGATCTGTAATATTTTAACCATTTTACATAAAGAGAAATAGTTAGTAATCATAAACCCCCAAAGTTTAGGATGAGTGAGACAGTCTTTTCTAATTCTTTCAAAGATCCTGGAGGTTAGAGGACCAAAGTGTTTGGCAGTAAACCCCCAAAAATCTTCCTCCCCATTTAGCTCTAGAATCCTGTGGGGTTTCCATGACGACATGAGCAGATCCTCAATCCAGTTTAAGGAATTTAAAGATGCATAATAACCAGAAGATGGTATCTGCACAAGAATGACTTAAAAACAAAATAAACCCCTTTAATGTCTGATTAGAAAAAAAGATAATCTTTATGGTCCTGATGGTGTCCTCCTGCATTACTGTCATGACAGGGAGTCCCATAGAAAATAATGTTTCCTGCATGGATTTATTTTCCTCTTTTTACTTGGAACAATGAGGCGGCAAATCTCATGTGGAGATGATTTCAGTGGAATTCCTCCTACCTACCTACCTACCTACCTATCTATCTATCTATCTATCTATCTATCTATCTATCTATCTATCTATCTATCTATCTATCTATCTATCTATCTATCTATCTATCTATCCATCTATCCATCTATCCATCATCAAGGCTTTACTATGTGAAATAAACAACAAATGTCTTTATGATAATATTTTCAGGATTTGTCAAACACATTTTGACAAATTCTATTACTAAAGGCAGCATTCATGGGTAATGCTGCCTTTTATTTGCAATTTTAAGAGAAAAATACCACATTTTCCCGATCTTGAACATGAGTGTTGCACACTCTAACATATTGCACACTTAAAGGAAATGTGCAACCACGAGGCTCTGGAGACTGTGCGCCAGTTTCGCTGGATCCGCAAGAGTGTCCTGTAGTAATAAATGGCCCTGCTTGGCATCGTCGGCAGTTCAGGAGCATTAGGAACTGAAATGCATTAGAGCTGATTAGACTCAGCAAGCCCAAGTACCCTCTCCTGATAATGAGAACGCTTTGTCACTCATTAACACTTTGACCATTCTGGCCTTGCAGTGAGAGAGCATTTGCATTTCTTCTGGCCAGCAGAAACGGTTCCTCTTGATGAGATGGAGGGAGAAAGAGAGCAGTCATTTACCAGCTATGTAGGAAATGCAACTCAGCGCAACAATGGTGACCAAAAATTGGGATTTGAGGACATCTAATGAGAGCTAAGGAGCATATTTATTTTTTTCCCCAATGGGAAAAAATAGGGCTTCCCAGTGGCGCAGTTGGTAGAGCTGTTGCCTTGCAGCAAGAAGGTTCTGGGTTCGATTCCCGGCCCCGGTCTTTCTGCATGGAGTTTGCATGTTCTCCCTGTGCATGCGTGGGTTCTCTCCGGGTACTCCAGCTTCCTCCCACAGTCCAAAAACATGACTGTCAGGTTAATTGGCTTCTCTAAATTGTCCCTAGGTGTGAGTGTGTGTGTGCATGTTTGTTTGTCCTGTGTGTCTCTGTGTTGCCCTGCGACAGACTGGTGACCTGTCCAGGGTGACCCCGCCTCTCGCCCGAAACGATAGCAGGAGAGGCACCAGCAACCCTCCTGACCCCAGTAAGGGAAAAGGGTGCAGGAAAATGGAATGTATCGAAATACTTTCTAGACATATCTTCATATGTAAGTTACACACTTTCCATGGGATGCAGTATAAGTTGTTTCTGGGTTTCTGCCCAATGAGTTCCACTCAACGTTTTTGACAATTAAATGCTTTAACTGATTAACCTCAGTTTTAGTTGTAATTTGGTGCAAACCGTTCCTCAACATCATCACCTGCCACCGTGCTACTCTGCTACTCATGACTGATCGAGGCTCTACACTTCTAAATCTGACAGAACAAAAATCACAAATGAGGTGATTATTCTCTGACCTTTTTTACTCAATGTTGAAATGTTCCACTTGTTTACAAGATATGATTAAAAAATGAGGCACGATTTCTTAATCATATCTTATTACACACAGTTATATCCAGATTTGGGAACAATAGGTCAAAAAAGCAACTGTTTTTAAGTTAACTCAATAAGGCCATCCATCCATTTTCTAACACCCTTGTCCCTTAGTGGGGTCAGGAGGTGCTGGTATCCCCAGCTGACATTTTGGGCGAGAGGTGGGGTCACCCTGGACAGGTCGCCAGTCTGTCGCAGGGCAACACAGAGACAAACAAACATGCACACACACACTCACATCTACGGAGAATTTGGAGAGGCCAATTAACCTGACAGTCATGTTTTTGGACAATGGGAGGAAGCCAGAGTACCCGGAGAGAACCCATGCATGCACAGGGAGAACATGCAAACTCCATGCAGAAAGACCGGGGCCGGGAATCGAACCTAGAACCTTCAAGGCAACAGCTCTACCAGCTGCGCCACTGCAGCCTCAATAAGGCCAAAACATATTAAATATGCTTTGAAGGTTTTGGCCAGTTTGCTATATTCTTTAAAACGTTGCCAGAACAAAGGGCTTAACGTGGAAACAGAACAAAGAAAAACTGGAGTTTGACCTTATTTTCAGCATGTTTTATTATTATGTTGGTATTTTCACAACTATATGTAGAAAATCAATCAGCTGATAAACATAATGCTAGCAGAGTTCTGGCCAGCAGCAGGAAATATGATAATCCCAATCCTTAAATCACTGCACTGGCTTCTTGTTTGTAAAGTGATTTAGTTATAATTCAGGTTTGAAGTGTAGACTCCTCTGGTCACTAGTGATGTTATTACGAAAAGAAAAAAAATGAAACAAGGGAATACATCATGTAGTTTCTACTCCCCAATACAATTTTCCTGCAAATATGTGCAGAAACTCCCTAAAAACAGGAGAATAAATAATTGTGTTGTTTCTTTAGTGTATTTCTGGTCTTTAATGTGATTTTCTTTACCTCAGTTCTCTTTATAAGGCATTCTGAAGTGCCGAGTGTTCGCTTTTCCTGAAACCTGCCTAATATTTGCTCATTAAAGCTGACATGCTGTCTTTAGAAGAAGCGAAAATCAGTTTAATTTTATAACTAATGTTTGATTTCTCTGCTGTGTTGAGCTGCTGCGATCCAATTAGCAAGATAACAATCCGAAGAGAAAGTGCTTTTCCCAACAGAGGACGTTTCTTTCTGGCAGCACTTTGTTATTGAGACAAAGGGTTTGGAAATTTATGTAGTTAATTAGCCATTTAAAAACATAAATAAATAAAAAAACACAAAACACAGTATTAATCATGCACTATTTGTAAAAGCTTTTGGGAAATGCATGATTCTTCTGCGGTGCTTCCCGGAGGCTGTGAGCAGCGAACCCTCCACTCACCTGACTTTGCAGTCAAAGGCATTGGTGGAAAAAGAAAAACCTATGTCTCCTTTTCTTTTAATGCCACAAGAGATGTCTAATGTATGAATATGCACGCAGATTTTTTTACACCCAATTATAAATGAAATCAAGTTTTTCCCTCTGCGGCTTAACCTGTTATTTTAATGTATCATAGATTAACAGGCTTAGGAGACGAACCTGAACAGAAAGGCAGGTTGTTGTTGGACAGATTTGTAAAAGGCTGTGAAGTGAGGAGCTGTGCAGAGCTGGTTTCAGGTAAATAAGCAAAACATATAGATGTCCAGAGCAATTAGGAGAGCCATAAAAGGGAATACTGTGACTGTATTTTCAGAAATACAGTATTTATTATTTCTATGTGTTTTTTGGTTAACTGGCTTCTGAAAAGGGATCAGCTAAAGGTTCAGTTTACTGACTTTAAACTATTTTAGTTTTTCCTCACTTAACTTTTTAAAAAAGACTATTTTTATTGGACAAAGCTATTGATGGTGAGGCGGAGTTAGAATCCAGAAATAGTGGATTTGTTTTGTTTGGAGTGAAATTACTTTTTTTAATTCCTGGAATACACGCAGACAGAAATAAAAATGATTAGATTAGTATGTTTAATTGCATTTATGTTGTGTTACATTTAATAACTTCACCTAAAATATCATCTTCATCTAATTTTAGTTTATTAAAAACATTTTAAATGGAGGAAAAATATTAAATAACTGGTAAGTGCCCAAAGAAGATCTTAAAATGTTATATATATATAACAGAATATAACCTCTAGAAAGGTTTTACAATATAAAGCCCTGAGTTAGAAAATGTTTTAAAAAGGGAAAACACCCGTTCAGGTGGAAAAGTATTTAATCAGTGGTAACATCTTTAAAAAACAGTCAAGGCCTTGACTTTTCATGGAACTGCTCCAGATATGTTGTGCATGATGTTTTCTCTTAGTGGTTGAAAGCAGTCTGCTTCCAGAGCACCAGTCATGTCTGGGTTGTTGGTAATGGAGCAGCAGACGGGAGATGGAAGATGGCCTTAAAACATTTTGTTTCCTCTAGTTTTATTCTTTGGACACAGAGGGGACCGCTGCAAAGATATTACACACTGACCCAATTTCCTGCCTTCATACCGGGCACAGTAGTTTGTGAAATAACCTACAACTGTGACCTGTTTTAATCACACAGAGGAACAATTTGGTGAAATCCTATCGCACCCACTTCTTTTCCCTTACATTCAGCTTTGTAAAATCACAGATGTTTAAAGTGAAATTTTCTTGAACGTAGACATTTGTCAGAGCTACTTGCACAAAAAGTTGGGTGTCTGAACAATTTTCTGGAACACTGTTCTAGTTTTAAGTGTTTCTTTTTGCCTCCCATTTGGTGTTATTGTCAACCATGAGTCATAGAAAAGATAAGGTGAACACAGTCATATTTCTTAACAAAAAAGGCCTTTTATGGCCACAGAAGCCGTTATAATGTGCACTTAGCTGGTAAACACCAGGCCTTCAATTGAGATAATCTTAGCAGGAGTTAATGGTGGCTTTCTGTGTAAATTATAAGCTTCAAAGCTTGTGAAAACCTTGTTAAATCCAGTAATACTTTATGGTTTTGTGCTTTAGCAGGAATGAATTATTTATTTTTTTGACAGAACCAATGTTATCTATTTTTCATCTGCAGTCCCCATGCACAAAACTAACAAGATGAAAAAAACAAAACACAAACATATACCAAACAATTCAAATGCAATAAAAGTTAGAAATATCTAAACATCTTCCATATATAGCAGCAGTATGATTATAAAGTAACATCAGAAATATATACTGATGAATGTCAGACAATTTCAAAATGTATATTCATGTAGTTTAAGTGTCTTTTTTTTCTGCAGATATTCAAAGCACCAACACCCCATGCTGTAGTTGTCATTGTTCCCTTTTGTTTTAGTCAAACGGCAGTTTTGAAGTGTAAAAAGTATCTATGAAAACACATCAATCACATTGGTATAAATCACACAGAATCACACAGAGAAAAGTGTTAATTCCCACAGTGTTTCAAAGTGGAGGCTTTCCAAGAAGTCAAGGCCCACTGGGGCCACTTTTCAGCCAAAATGAAACACCGCAGAGCTGCTGCATCAGGCAGCAGAAGGTGCCAAGTATAAAAGAAAACAAACATAAAAAATGGCTTCAAAAAAGTTGCATTTTTAAAAGGAGCAAAAGCTGGAATAAGTTTTTTTTTCTCATTCTTTTGGCATTATGCCAAATATCTTTTAGTGATTTAACCGCATACGAGAGAAACTTTATTATCAGACGCCTGCACACCTCTGTGTTTTATTCATTGTAAAATTTTGATACCAGCAGTTGCTGCAGGATAAAATGAACTGAGCTTTATGTGACTGATGCAACCTGAAATGTGCTTCGCATATCTCGATGTTCCCCCTGCTGTGCTGCTGCAAATGCTTTGAAGCTTTTATATTAATGAAGAGGTCCTCACCGCTGATTAAAAGAAGAAGAAGAAAAAAGGAAAAAGAGAAGGACACTTCCAGGTTAAGATTTTTCTAAAAGAAAATCCTAATGATGCACAGTAAAGTTTGACACCAGATTCTTTCCTTCTGTCCTTCGTGGTGGACCTGATAAGACTTTCCTGTTTCAATCCACCAGAATACAGAGATTATTCTGCTTTTTCTCACTTAGTCAGGCCCTGAAGGAATTCTGTGGAACTGTGGAAGTGGTTTATAATAAGCACTGTGATCAACAAAAGCAAAGCAGGAAAACAAAAACAAACCCCTACCATTCATCACCAGCTTCACGTCACTCTCATCAAACCTCCTACATCTTTAACATGGATTGATTTCTAAGTCCTCTTATCTTTTTCCCAGCACTTGTTGTTTGAGCTTAGGAAACCCTCTTGATGATTTTTGAAGCATTTCATTTTAGCATCAGTAGGAGCACAGAGACTAACTCACACTCTGGCCCTGCGGTGGCTGCGGTGTTTACGTCCGCTTCCTTTGATGCAGCCGTTCCTGTCTGCGCTGTCCACCCGCATGTCAGCGGCTTTCCGATCGTCTGTCTGAAGCGGCTGGTAGGATGTTGTTGTTTCTGAGCTGCACAGGAAACAGAAAAGAAAAAAAAGAAAGAAAAGACACATTTAGACAGAAACATTTTTTTTTTTTGTTGTTGTTTTTTTCTTAGTCTCCATAAACCTAAAGCTTATATCAGACACCAGTGAAAAACAGGATTTAGCATGCTTGGTAAACAATATTCCCTCCAGTCTACTAGCCATATGTTTTAGTCTCCCCACCTTTTCCTCCTGGCAGCTAATCTCCAGGAAAAACTGAGGTCATTTATTTACAAGTCAAACTGTCAGTTGGCCGTCAGTTGAAATGTAGTAATGTACATGCTTCAGCTGCCTTGACATTCAAGTATTTTTGTTTCCAGGTAGATGTGATGCAAGTTGTAGCAATAGATTAAATTCTTCACGTCTTTACTATCCATCCATCCATTTTCTAAACTCCCTTTTTCCCTTAATGGGGTCGGGTGGTGCTGATGCCTATCCCCAGCACCACCCGGAACTATAAGGTAACGTTCCGGGCGAGAGGCGGGGTCACCCTGGACAGGTCGCCAGTCTGTCGCAGAGCAACACAGAGACACACAAGACAAACAACCATGCACACACACACTCACACTCACACCTAGGGGCAATTTGGAGAGACCAATTAACCTGACAGTCATGTTTTTGGACTGTGGGAGGAAGCCGGAGTACCCGGAGAGAACCCACCATGCACAGGAAGAACATACAAACTCCATGCAGAAAGACCGGGCGGGAATCGAACCCAGAACCTTCTTTGCTGCAAGGCAACAGCTCTACTAACTGCACCACTGTGCAGCCCACATCTTTACTATGTTTTTTTTAATTTATTTTTACCAAAACTAGCAAAAAACAAGTAAAATCATTCAATATATTCCATGCCCTGGCCATTTTTTTGTAGTTTCAGTTGTTTAGCTGAATGTATGACAACAGTTGTTAGATATGATACCTCACAGCATTTCTAACAACAATTTGAAATTAGCAAATTCTAACTAAATGTATCAAAAATCAAAGTAAGGTAAAACCAATCATTTCCTGTTTCTAAGTCTGCAACAACCCTTCAACAAACAATGTTCATCCACAAATGATTTGATAAATTGAGTTATTTGATGTGGGCCCGCAGTTAAACCCTGATAAACATTCTCTGTTTTAGTCGCGAGAGATTTGACGGCAATTACAGATTCTCCTCTTCAGCGAGTGGCTCCAGTCTGATTGTAATGAGAAGATAATCAGAGCAAGAGATTAGTCCATCAGCACCGTCTCCTCCCGTCGCTTTCTATCTTCCTCGCCTTCATTTTCGGGGGCCTCTCAGAGTCAGAGGAAGTGCCCCCTGACAGGGATCTAATAATGTAAAACGGCAGACTGCGTGCTTCGACATGATCCAGTGTGGGGAAGGTGTTAGGGGAGATAAGACAGCCACCAGAAGGATGATTAGTCTGATCAAGGAGGCTGATGAGGAAGACAACCTTTAAACAAAATGGTGATTGGACAAATTTCTCCTTTTAGGGCTAAATAAACGTCTGACATGAAAAAATGTGTTCAAGTAGATTACATAAGTATTTAGTATGTGAAGAGTATTTTCCGGACAATAAAGCGCACCTTACTATAAGCCGCATCTACAATTTTTTTTAACTAGAAACTTACATATATAAGCCGCAGAGGGCTTAATAAATCAAGCAGATTTATTAAGGACGCAGCCCTGCGTCTCCAACGCCGAACCGAGCTTACATGCAGCGGCTGTTGATCTGTACTGCCAGATCGACAGCCTTCAACTTAGAATCTGCATCATATAAACTTCTTCTTGTGGTTTCCATGATGAGGGGGAATGAGTTTGAAGAAATTTCTCTGTCGTGCCTGCTGCTAGCTTGTGCTTGTTCTAAATGAAAATTAGCACTTCTTCTTTGATTTCCTATTTTGACTTCCAATGATTCACTTCATGCTAAAGAGCCCCCTGGTGGTTGAAGAAAAATCCACAGAAAAGCAGCATTTTTCGGCTTATAGTCCGAAAAATGCATAATTTATTGAACATATGCTCAAAAGTACCCTAAAAAAAAAGAATGGCGCTCCAATTTAAAAAAAATTGTTAATTGGTCAGAAGAAACTTTACAAACTTACTTTATTTATTTGTTTAGCATGTCAATTCAATAAATTAACGTGAATAAACTTGATTTATTTAAATACTTGTGACCACTTAATGCAATATATTTAAGTTAAATCACTTCTCTTTTTTCACTGTATTTTTCTGAAAATTGTTGTGACAATTAGTAGTACAACAAACTGAAAAAAAGCTAATGATATTAGCTATTTATTTGGTGGCATTGACTGGAAACTTTTTAGCACAAACAGCTAATTACAAAGAAATAAAATAACCTAATTTTGAAAACCTAGTAATGAACATTGTATTTCAGCCAACAAACAGTTTTAAATGTTTCACCCTAGTACTATAAGTGTGTACTATAAGGGTTACCATATTAGTAATGGTGGCTAATATTGCAATATATGTTTTCAGATAATAAAATCTGCAGGGAAGTTTTTTTTATCTCATGATATAAAAAAGTTGTAGTAAAAATTTTAAAATCCTCTTTGCAAACCATTAAACATCCATCCAACCTTTCAGCCAGAAAGCCATACGGCTAGCTAGCTAGATAGCTGCTTCGTGCTAATCCCAAGGAATTCAGATGATCAAATTTCTCCAAAATGATTCAATTCAAATATACTTATTAGTCCCAAACGAACATTAAAAGATGTTATAACTCCTCACAGTTTTAAGCCAAATTAATTGCAATTTACATTAATTACCTAGCAAAAATGCAAAAAATAATCAGCTCAAAAAAGTGAAGAAGACATGCTTTATTCTGGCCTCTCCACGTTGATATCATTTACCATCTAAAATCTTTTCTCCTCACATTTTCTATTAACATTTAAATTTGATTAATTTGAGTTTGCATAAAACTGTAACAATAATGTTCTATAATATCGAATATTCCTGTTAATTTTACCAAAATAATGGGACAGTGGAATTAATCATTTGATCAATCATTTGATTTTAGTGAATATCGTCCCCTGGACAACAGCTGAGCATTTTGTTTCACTTCCTATAAAATGCTAATTTTTTCAGCTCATCATAACATCAGCTAGGACAGAACAATAAAACACTTTGTTAAATATTTTCCGATTTACTGTTAAAAGTGGTGTTACAATTACAAGAGGGAGGTTTAATTGAATGTGGAGGTCTTTGTTTGTTCAGCATGAAGATGTTTAATTATGTTCCAGCCAGTGGAAATAAAAGCTGCTTGCTTCCTGTGAACATCTGGACATTATATACACAATTATCTCGACACAGAAGAAGAAAAGGCAAAACATTTGCTGAGAAAGGTTTGCTTTGTGTAGCTGAATAAAGACGGAATGGAAAGTGACCCAAAGGTTTCTCCTTTTATTCAACTTCTTTCTGCTTTTTTGTTATTTGCGATTAGTTTAGGAGTAGCAGTTGATGACTTATAAATGAAATCAATTTCAACAACAACAAATGTTTGCCCCTTCAATCTGGCATTTGATGTTTATAGGTCAGTTTGTGGCGTGAACCTTTCAAGCCAGAAACACTTTTTGTATCTGTTCAGCAAATCCCTCTCTTTCACCTTTCTGCATTCACAGGCCATATTATATATATATCCACGTCCTCCAGCCTCTGAAGCAACTAGAGGTACCAGAGGGGTCAATGTGAAGCACACAGCTGACAAAAAGGCTTTACACGAATGCAAGTAGGAAGCGGATTAAATGACAGCTCGCTTGATGAGGAAGAATTATGTGGACACTAATCCTGGAAAATCCGGGCTGGGTTTGTTTACCATGGAACAGCTTGAAACAGGTAAAAGTGAGACTGTGGGATCAAGTCAGCCCCAATCCGCAGCCGAAATGCAGCTCAACAGAAATGTTCTCACGGAAAAGTGCAGACACGGGAAAACGTTCCACTTCCTGACTTTTTGACCCCTTTCTCTGAGAAGATGAGTCACGCTTTACGAGCACACCTCCTTCTGTGATGAGAAATTCTTTGAAAAAAGAGAAGCGATCATCCTGCCACTTCCTCTTGTTCCAGTCTTTGTCACAAGGGCAGAGTCCACCTCCTCCCAGTGTGACGCTCCTCTCTGCTTCTTCCCTCACCGCTGACAAAAACAGATGGCTCGAAATCACGCAGCAACCAGGACAGAGAGAGTGGGATTTTTCACCTCAGTGTGCGCTAACGCCTAGCCTAGCAAAACATGCTTACATATTATCACTTTTGCCGAATATATTCATACACTTTCACTTCACACTAGAACATGTGATGTTCCTGTGGTGCATGAATCAACTTTCAGTTCAACCTAAAGTTTCTTGTTTTCTTATTTATTTAATACATTTCAGTTGCCAAAGTTTCAATAATTTATTAATAGTCCCATATGAATCTACTGACACATTAATATGTCTCAATTATTTCCATCT